>OY728133.1:1020908988-1025908988 GCA_963277665.1 Viscum album | reverse complement strand
GGTAAGGTATATTAGTTTTTTTTACATAATATTAATTTGTTATTTGTTATTAATAGTTATTAGTTTAACAAGAATACTATATATTGGTATTTTTATTTTAGTGTTACAAATATATAGTATATATTTAGTTGGTTTCATTTATTTCTTACTTGACTCATGTGTGTATTTTATTGTTTCGTGGCAGGGGGCAGCAGACACTCACTTAGAGTTCACTTAAAAGAGCGTGAAGCGCCACATGGATCTGCGGTGTCCAGGGAAGAAATTGACTCACCGCGCGCACATATTTTTCATTCAGTTAGAAGAAACTGCTCCGGTGACCAGTGCGGGAGGGGCGGCAAAGTGAAAGCTCCACGTGGAGGTCAGGGAACACTTCAGATGAGATTTCAGAGGCTTCGGTTGGGTGATGAATGCACGAGAGGCGGGAGAGGCATGCATTGAACAGAGCTAAGCAGGAGTGGAGGATAGGGAGTGGGGACACACATCGATCGAGAGAGGCAAGGAGCAGACATTAGAGAAGAACACAAGGAGCAAGGCAGAAAGAATTTTCACCATCTTCCTCAGAGCAGATTGAAGTACGAGATCAGTACATTTCACACCTCGATTCCTAGGGCGGGACATCGAGCAGAGTTCCAACATTGAATCCATCATCAAGCGGCAGGAGTTAGAGTTTCCGAGAGCTCGATCAGGGAGACAAACATTCTTATTTGACTTGTGCTCTGTTTTTATGAAATTGAACTCAACATGAACTACATTGATTCTTATTTCACTGTTGCATTAAAACCAACCACGATGTTCATCTAAATTCCTTTTGGGGGAGAATAAGCTGGCTGATTCGATTTGTTTAGTCTGATTCATGCACTGCATCATTGCTGGATCATCTCTCTCATTTTTTAGAGACAAGCTTATTTTCAAAACAACCAGATCAAGTGAAAACCGATCTTGTTTTCACTTTGATTAAAAATGTTTCAATCTTAGTAATTTACTGACAAGTGAATTACTCTTGAAAGATAGAGACACGCCGAACTCAACTGACAAGTTGAGCTCGGTGACTTATGACTTTTCTTTACCATTGGTTGGAATGACTCTTACAGTCGAAAAACTATAAGAGTTATTTCATCACAAACTGACCAGAAGACAAATTTGGTCGGTTATTTTTAGTCAGATCCATGTTTTTAAATTGCAGTGCATGAATAAGGCTAAGCAACATCAAATCGGCCAGTGGACTTTTCCCCCTATTCATCTATTGGTTGTTTGCACCCCAGTTTATCTTGTTGTTCTATCTACTCACTTTGCACTCACCATCTCACTCTCACTTTTGCACACACTAAGTCTCATTAACTCCTCTTCACCACCACAACTTTTCTTTGATCAATTTTTGCATGTGTGTTTTTGTTTAGTTTATTTTTTTTAGAACACCAAACACAACAACAGGTCTCCCTGTGGTTTGACCCTGTCTTTCCACTGTCCTAAGTAGTAAGTAGGTATAAATTTTAGTTTGTCTCTCATGCCCAACAATGCGCGAGTGTGAAAATTTTGGCATCGTTTTCGGGGAGGCCATGTGCGTTTAAGAAAACAAACAAAAATTCACAAAAAAAAATCACTAAAAAAACAGCAAAAAGAAAATTAAATTTCAAAAAACAATTGTGAACCTGCTGCATGCAAACCAGGTCTAAGTCTGAACACTTAGTACCTGGTAACCCTGAGATTGATAAGCACATAAAAGAAGTGAAAAAGAACAAAGAAAAGCTCAAAATAGAAGAAAACAGAAATGAAAATCTGAACAATCCAATTCCTGAGAATGTGAACCAACATGGAATGATGAATCAACCTAGGAATGAGATAGCTGAGAGACACAGTCTGAGAGATTTCTTACTACCATCAGTGTCTAGCAACCCTTCATGTATTAGACTCTCTCCTAGGTCTATGAATTATTAGATCAAGAAATCCATGCTTAGTTAGCTGCCTACCTTCAATGGAATGCCTAGTGAAGGCTCTCTTGACTTTATTAGAGCCTTCTATTATAGTGTCCAGCAGCTGCCACTTAGGGGTCTCACTGAGGAAGAGCTTAAATTGAGAGTGTTCCCTTTCTGCCTCAAGGGAAATGCTAGGTATTGGTTCCAACAGTTAGAGGAAGAGATATTTGTCACCTGGGATCAAGTTTACAATGTCTTCACTATGAAATTCTATCCTAGGAGGTTGACATCTGAGATTAGGCACAAAATCACTGGATTCCTTCAGGATGAAGGAGAACTATTTCATGAAGACTGGGATAGGTTTAGAGGGTTACTTAGGCAGTGTACAAACCATTAATGTATACCTAAATTCCTCATGGACACCTTTTACAATAGTCTCACCCCTTACCACCAAACCTTGGTGGATCAGTCTTCTGGAAGATATTTTAGTGATAGGACTACTGAGGAGCTCAAACAGATCTTTAACACATTAGCTCAGAACTCCCATCAAAAATGCTCTAGGAGGAGAACCATTGTTAGAAAGGAAACCGCCCATGCTCTTCAAGCTGAAGCCCAAAATTCTGGGTTCTTTAATGAGAACCCACATCAAATCCTTAAGGAGCAGTGTCACCACTGTGGCATGTATAGACACTCTCAGACCTGTTGTCCAAACTTTGATATGCCTGTCCAGCCTCATGAGAGTGCCAACTTTGCTGGATATGGACCTCGGATGCAGCCTAGGGATGATCCCTTTTCCAACACCTATAATCAGGGGTATAGGAACCATCCGAACCTGTCATGGAGGGAGCAGGGAGTCCTCCAACCAACTGCTCCTCCTGGATTCCAGCAGCCTTCTAGGCAGCATTTCCAACCCCAATCCCAACCAAAGGCTGAGTCATCCAACTCAAAAGATGAGGTGAGAGATATATTCCATCAGTTGATAGGGAGGTTTAATGAACAAAAGACCAAAAATTATTTTGATAAAGTTCAAATGGATTATAGAATGAAGAACCTGTAAATTCAAATGGGGCAGTTGGCTAGGGATGCTAGCAATTGAGAAAAGGGTAGGCTACCCAGTACCACTGAAGCCAATCCTAGGGAGAATTCCATGGTTGTGACCACCAGAAGTGGTCTCCAAACCCACCAAGAGACTAGGAAAGAACCCCAAAATTATGAATATGAAAATATGGATGAAACTGAAAACTCAAATTTGAAAGAACCTGAATCTGGAAAACTGGATAGCACCACTGGAATCCCTCTAGTTCCTGCTGTTCCATCTCAAAACTCCAAAGAAAATGGCTTGAAAAACAAATACATTAAGGGGAATAAAATTGTTGAAGAAGAATCTATAGATATGCCTCCAATTGTGAGGAATTTTCCCCCTACAATCCCCTTCCCTCAAAGAATTAAGAAACCAATTCATGATTCTGAACTGTTGAAATTTTTGAAGGTGGTTAAAAAGCTGAACATTGGTATCCCATTCCTGAAAGCATTGATACAAATCCCATCATATTTTAAATCACTCAAGAAAATCTGTTCAAACAAAAAGACTTTAGAAGAATTTTCCACCTATATCTTAACAGAGGAGTGTAGTGCAGTCTTGCAGAATAGGATACCTCCTAAGCTTCAGGACCCTGGAATCTTTTTCATCCCTTGAACATTTGTAGATAGAGGTGGTAAGTTCAATTTCTTATGTGATATGGGTGATATTATTAATCTGATTCCACTTTCACTTTTCCAGCACCTAAGATTAGGAGTTCCCCAACCCACCACTGAGGTGTTACAGCTTGCAGATAGGTCTATCACTCATCCAGTGGGTAGGGTCGATGATCTGTTAGTGGGAGTAGGCAAACTCTTTTTGCCTGCTGACTTTCTTATCCTTAACATGGAGTGTGACCGGGAGGTTCCTATCATTCTTGGTAGGCCCTTCTTGGCCACAGGGGGAGCTGTGATAGATGTGTCTAAGGGGAAACTGATTTTCAATTTGGGTGAAGAGAAAGAAGAACTTAATGTTTTTAAGAAAATCCAAGAACCCACCCACCCAATTTTTCCAAGAGATGAGATGTTAGTTGTTGAGAGTAGTGTTGATAAGGAAGAAGAAGAGTTTTTGAGAATGATAGCTGAAATCAACAGTGAACCTGAAATCCCTACTGCCTCTTGCATGGGGATCAGCTCAAGTAAGGAGAAAGAATTTGTTGATGAGTATGAGGGTGATTTTTTGGAGAACCTAGATGAGTTTGTTTTAGATCACATTCTTACCCCGAGAGAGGAGTCTGAGTTTGAGGAAACATCTTTTAGAACCTCTTTCACTGATGAAAAGTCCTTTTCTACTACCTTCTTTAAGAGGAAACATGAAGAACTTGGGCCACCCAGGCCCAAGTGTCTTCCCTCAATCCAGTCACCAACCACCCTTGAACTTAAGCCCCTCCCTTCCCATCTCAAATATGCCTTTTTAGGAGATAATTCCACCCTTCCTGTGATCATTTCATCCAACCTGGAACTGGTTCAAGAGAAAAATCAGCTTACAGTTTTGAGGAAGTACAAGACTGTCATTGGCTGGTCAATTGCTGACATCAAAGGGATAAGTCCAGCCTTCTATATGCATAAAATCCCCATGGAACTTGATTTTAAACCCAGAGTAGAAGCCCAAAGAAGACTCAACCCCAACATGAAGGAAGTTGTGAGAGAAGAAGTGATTAGGTTGCTGGATGCTGGAATAATTTTTCCAATTTCTGATAGCCCCTGGGTTAGTCCTGTCCAGGTGGTTCCCAAAAAGAGTGGAGTGATTGTGGTCACTAAGGAAAAGAATGAGCAAATCCAGACAAGAGCAGTGAATAAATGGAGAGTCTGTATAGACTACAGAAAATTGAATGCTTCCACAAGAAAGGATCACTTCCCTATGCCATTTTTGGATCAAATTTTAGAGAGGTTGGCAGGCAATGAATTCTTCTTCTTTCTTGATGGCTATTCTGGTTACAACCAGATTTCCATTGCACCTGAGGACCAAGAGAAAACCACCTTCACCTATCCATTTGGGACATTTTCCTACCAGAGGATGCCCTTTGGCTTGTGTGGTGCTCCTGCCACTTTTCAGAGATATATGATGGCAATTTTTTCAGACATGATTGAGAGGATTATTGAAGTATTCATGGATGATTTTTCTGTTGTGGGAGATACCTTTGAGAACTATATGAAAACCCTGGAATTAGTGTTAGAAAGATTCCAAGAGACCAACTTAGTCTTAAACTGGGAAAAGATCCAATTCATGGCCACTGAAGGCATATTTTTGGGACATAAGGTTTCTAAGAAGGTGCTGGAGGTATATAATGCTAAAATTGAGGTCATTCAAAAGTTACCCCCACCTGAAAATGTCAAAGGAATTAGAAGTTTTTTGGGACATGTTGGGTTCTATAGGAGGTTCATTAAGGACTTCTATAAGATTAATAGACCCCTGTGCTCCCTGCTAGTTAAGGACACACCCTTTTTCTTTGATGAGACATGTCTAGAGGCCTTTAATCTGCTCAAGGAGAAGTTGACTACTTCACCTGTAATCACTGCTCCTGACTGGCAGCTTCCCTTTGAGGTTATGTGTGATGCTAGTGATTTTGTAGTAGGAGTTGTGTTATGGAAGAGGAAGGATAGAAAACTTCATGTTATTTACTATGAAAGTAAGCTGCTAGATAATTCCCAGAAGAATTATCCTACCACTAAAAAGGAGTTGGCTGTTGTCATGTTTTCTTTGGAAAAGTTTAGGTAGTATTTGATAGGATTAAGGATCATAGTTTTCACAGATCATTCAGCCCTTAAGTATTTTCTGGATAAAAAGGACTCAAATCCTAGACTCATGAGGTGTACCTTGCAGCTACAGGAGTTTTATTTAGTGATTAAGGGTAAGAAAGAGGATGAGAATGTTGTTGCAGATCACTTGTCCAGATTTCCCAATTCCTCAAGTAAGGACCCAAATGAGATCAACACTTCCTTCCTTGATGAACAACTGTTTGCTGCTTCTATGCAGCAGTCTGCTTGGTTTGCAGACTATGCCAAATTTCTGGTAGTTGGAGTCGTTCCCAAGGATCTTTCACAAAACCAGAGGAAGAAGTTTATTTCTGAGCTGAAATATTATTTTTGGGATGACCCTCTTCTCTTTAGGAGGTGTTCTGATGGGATTCTGAGAAGATGTGTGGTTGAGGATGAGATTCTACGCATACTTGAGAGCTGCCATTCATCACCTTGGGGTGGCCACCATGGAGGATAAAGGACTGCTCAGAAGGTCCTCCAAGCTGGTTTCTACTGGCCAACACTGTTCAAGGATGCTTGGAGTCTAGTCATTGGTTGTGCAAAATGTCAAATGTTGGGAAATGTTGGAAGAAGACCGGAATTACCTCAAAAAGTCATTCTGGAAGTTGAAATCTTTGATTTGTGGGGCATGGACTTCATGGGACCATTTCCATCCTCTTATGGGAATGAATACATTTTGGTTGTTGTGGACTATGTGTCTAAGTGGGTTGAGGCAGTAGCTCTGCCCAACAATTCAGCTGCTAGTGTTGTGAAATTCATTAAGAAAAACATCTTTTCCAGATTTGGGGTGCCTCGAGCTTTCATAACTGATAATGTAACTCACTTAAAGAATTATAATTTCAAAGTTTTGATGGAGAATTATGGTTGCTCCCATAGGACAGGCACTACTTACCACCCATAGTCCAGTGGGCAAGCATAAGTTTCAAACAGAGAGCTCAAACAGATTTTAGAGAAAACAGTGTCTAGCTCTAGGAAAGACTAGTCAAGGAAATTAGATGAGGCCCTTTGGACCTACAAAACTGCTTATAAGACTCCTATAGGGATGTCACCATATATACTCCTCTTTGGGAAAGTATGCCATCTACCTATTGAGTTACAGCAGAGATCTTATTGGGCAGTGAAGGCTCTTAACTTTGATTTTAAGTCTGCTGGAGAGAGGAGACTGCTAGAGCTGAGTGAGCTAGATTATATTCAAAGAGAGTCTTATGAGAATGATGAAATTTATAAAGAAATAACAAAGGATTTTCATGACTCAATCATTCAAACCAGGAATTTCAAGGTTGGTGAGAGGGTCCTGCTTTTCAATTCAAGATTGAAGCTGTTTCCAGGGAAGTTGAAGTCCAAGTGGTCAGGACCCTTTACCATTGTTCGAGTTCTAGTTAATGGAGCTGTTGAGATGGTTGGAGATGAGAATAGACCTTTATTGGTCAATGGTCAAAGAATAAAGCACTTCTTTGAAGGGCAGCCAAAGGGTTTGGCTGCCATATCTCTGTTGGAAGAATGAGCTGATTCAAGTCCAACTGAGGACTTTAAACTCAGTGTTGCATGGGAACTAACCCATGGTTGCTTAGTAGTTTCTCTTTTATTTTATGTTAATCAATAAAGTTCATCCCTGATGCTTGTTCTCTGTTTCAATTGCTTGACTGCTGATGGTGCCTCATGATCTGTTGTTGTGTTAGAGAGAGTTTTTGATGCCAGAAACTTGTCTAGAAAACCCGAGGGAGAAATCCATTACATCATATGGATAACATTTCTCTCTACTCACTCTCTTGGGTTAATTTTCGTGAACTTTAAACTCTGAAATATTATTTTACTTATTTGAACTTGCAGGTTCTGAAGAGGAATAACACCCCAGTGATGCTGACAAAGATCTGTAGATGAAATCCACTGTTAAAGCTCCAATGATTCAGGGAAGTGTGGTTCTCCCTTTTTCATTTTCAATTAATTGCTTACTCTCTTCTGTGAACTAACTGTGGGGGACTTCCTCCCAATCTGTGAGTAATGACTATATTTTCTTTCTTGGGTGTTAGATTCTAATATCTACTTAGTTGAGAATGTACCTGAGTTGATTTGATGAAACATTCTTGCACCTACTATTTTTATTTTCATTATGTTGTTGTTGCATATCATTGCTAAACATGCTACTATTTGAAGTAACTTGATAAAAACTTTTGTCTTCTCTTTAAAAATTCAAAGCATTAATGGTTTAGTAATAGAGTGTACTTGGTTGTTGGTGATGGATGGTGGGGTCAGGCTCTTGATTTTTTGTTATTTTTTGTGTTTATTTTCTTTTACTTTTTGTGTGGAAAAGGAAATTTTTGAACTTCATTGATACCCTTCCATTTCCTTTTTTAGATGAAATGTTCATCTGTTTTGAACTTTCACTGCCTTCCACTTTCAGATTCAACATTGGGGAAAATTTTGGGGGAGAGGGGTCATTCTAGTGTCACCCCTTCTTGAACCCAATTTTGTGTTTGTTTTAAAAAAGTGGTCAAATTTTTTCATTTTTTTCAAAAAAAAGGGTTCAAAAGTCCTTGAAAAATATTCTGAATTCTTTCATCACATGATGGTCATTGGATGTTCATTGGTACTTTAATTTTGTCTTATTTAGTGGATAATTGTTTGCTGGTTGTTGAGAGTGACATTGAGTCATAAACTGTTAATCACGAATGATTGCTGAGTACAATTGTTCATTGTCTCTATGGATATTTTTGTTTAGGAATTGAGGATAAGAGTATGACAGAATAGGTTCTGTGGAGTAAGGATCATGGCTTAGGGTAACTTGTTGTTCTTAATGGAACCCAGGGGACTCACATTTTTATAATATAATATTCAATCACTTTAGGAAGTCAACTTGATTGATTATTAATTAAGTAATTTGTAACAGGAGTAAAATGGAAAAATGGGATACCACGGTGAGTATCTGAGACAAGGTGCACTGGGTGTGTTTCTGTGAATAAATAAAGCCAATTTCAATCTTAATAAGTGCTATTCACAGTGCTCTGCACATGGAATATGGCTGGGAAAAAGTAAAATAAAGTGCCCTTGCCAAAAATGAACTCATTAAGGTGAGGGGAATTTTGAACCCAGATGAAGAAGGGAGCAATTGACTTGGTTAATTTTCATTTGAGTTGAATTAATAAAGTAATCAATTTAATGGATTTTAATTCTTGTAACCTGGGGGAAGGTGAGAATAGAAGGTTCCCTTGGTTAAGTTTTTGAGTTCCAATTCTTCTAACCTGTCATAGCTCCTTGAATCAGTACTTTAATTGGATGGTGAAGTAGGATAGTTAATGAAAACACATAGGAGGCATGACATACTTGACAGTGTATGAGTTTGTGAATCTATTGACATCCAGTGGGCTTTTGATGCTAGACATGACAACATTTTTGAACACCTTTGAAAAACCTGACTCATTGTTTGGTTCTGTTCTTCTGGATATTAAAGTTCAACCATGCACTTTTTGAGTTGAAACTCACAAATCATATTACTGTTTCAAATTCAAGTGCATGTATTTGTTTGAGGACAAACAAGACTTTAAGTGTGGGGGAGTTTGATGTGGCGGTGTTTTCACACACTTTACCACATCCTTTTTTCATATTTTATTGACTTTTTTATACCAAAATGATTGTTTCTAGTCAATGTTTAATATGTGTTGTGTTTTTGTACTTTGTTGTGTAAAATAATCCTTTTTTAGTTTAAAATATGTGTTTTAATGTACATTAGTGTCATTTTAAATAAGTCTTAAATTAACTTAGTCTCGCCAATTAGACTTTTATTTATTTATTCTTTTATTTTTAAAATTTTTCATTCTAGTCAGATTACTCATTCATTTAATAAATTAATTAATTCCTTATTATTTAAATTTTAAATAAATAACTCCTTTTGGTTTTTAGAATTTTAATAATTTAATTAGTTTTAGCAATTTAATTTTATTCGTTTAATATTTTTATTTTTTAATTTGATTAGTTCTTTAATTAATTGGTTAATTAATTTAAGCATGTGATTGTAAATATTGTATTTTGTTCTTTAATTATGTATGTTTATAAATTTTTAACCCAAATTAACTAATTTATTTGAATAAAGTTTCATTAATTTTATTATTTTACTTTGTATTTTTAGTTTTTAATTTGGTTCTATTTAATTTAATTTATGAGTATATTTATTTATTTAGTTTTTAGTTTTATTAAATTATTTTATTTATTTAATTTTCTTGATTATGTTTGTTCGCAGGTGTGGCGGCCACACGGTCCTGTTCATTATTGGTGACTTCCTCACTGGTAGCGGTGACCTCACCATTACCCAACTTGAAAATCCTCACTGATACAGCCTACCTCACCGTTATACTCAACCTCACCTTTACCCAATTTTTATTTTTTCCTCACCGTTACTAAGGCTACCATTACACCCTTTTTCTTTTTCTTTTCCAGCTACCAATATCTCGCTGTTAAACCTCACTGTTCCATTTTTTTCTCGCCGTCAAGATAAGTCTACCGATGCACTTCTCCAGTCCACCATTATACCAACCTCACCGTTACCCTTTTTATTTCCTCACCATTACTCCACCTCACTGTTATATTTTTTTCCTCACTATACCCTCTGGTTCACTGTTATTATTTTCTCACCAATACGCCTCACCGATACAACACACCTCACTGTTATACTGTCGTTTACCTCACTGATACAGCTCTTTCCAGTCCACCGTTATATATTTTTTAAAACCTCACTATTACCCCTTTACCAGCAGCCCAGTCTACCGTTATGCCTCCACCTTGTTACCTCACCGGTAGACTTCCCCCATTATTTCCCCACCGTTACAAGCCCCTTCCTTTCCCTCACCGTTAATCCATTTATCTTCAACCTCACTATTTCACTTTTATCACTGTTCCACTCCTCTACTTCATCATCTCCACACCTCCGTTCCAGCAGCTCGCAACATCGCCAAACCAACCAACAGCAACAACAACAAAATTCTCACAAAAACCTCCACATCAACAGTACAATAACGAACCAACATCAGTAATTTACAACAGCAACAAGATCACCCAACAGCAAATGGAAAATTGAATTCAGGAAATCAAGACATTAGAAACATTGTGAAAACTCAAAGCTGAAAATTGGATTTCTGAACGTCATGTGTTGTTGAATCTAAACTTCTCCACACCCCAGCTCGCCGGATTGAGTCCCGATGCTCCGACCCGTAGCCTCCTACGGTTCCCCTAATCAAACCCCCATGCCCGAAGCTGCCTCAGCCTTCTCTCTACTCCTCTGTTCCATGTCAACTCCATAGCAATCAAACAGCAACAGAAAATCAGAGCAGAATATTCACAGCATAATTGAAAAAATTAAAAAAATACTCTTCTTCAACCTAAATCTAAAATTCAGCCCGCACCGCCACTTCTCCATCTCACTTCAAACCCTAACCCAATTCATCCACCTCGTCGCTTCGCTCCTTCCCTCTTGCTGTCGCGGCCATCCTTCAACTCCTTTACGCCGCACGAACCCCTGCTTAAGCCATCCACCCAAGCCCGCCTTCAGCTTCACCATAGCTACACTGCATGCCCGCACCCGAGCAGTCCACAAGCCTCTAATGCGCCATCGCCCCCTTGCTGAGCTACCCTAATCCCGCCTGTCTCTACAAGCCACACCCCCTTAGCCATCGTGACACACCTGCATCCCCTCATCGCCGTGAACCCAAGCTGAGATCTCCCCTGTTCAAACCCCCACATCCTGCGCTTAAACCCTCTCCCCCTTCATTTCGCCAGACCCGACTTCCCTCCCCCCCTTTTTCATTATGTGTTCTTTTTTCTTTTTATTTATATATATTACAATATATAATAACATTCATATAATATATACTATATATATTAACATATATATAATATAACTATTATAGTATATTACATAATATAATATACATATATATATCATATACTATACAAATTATAGTTGTATTAATTATATATATGCTTATATATAATATTAGTATATCATATTAATAAATATAACTATATATAATAGATAATAATATTGATATTAACGTACATAATAAATATAATTAGTATAGCATTAATAAGATACAATTGTTTTCATTTTTTTATGCTATGTGAAAGTATATTATTAAAGGTAAGGTATATTAGTTTTTTTACATAATATTAATTTCTTATTTGTTATTAATAGTTATTAGTTTAACAAGAATACTATATATTGGTATTTTTATTTTATTTCTACAAATATATAGTATATATTTAGTTGGTTTCATTTATTTCTTACTTGACTCATGTGTGTATTTTATTGTTTCGTGGCAGGGGGCAGCAGACACTCACTTAGAGTTCACTTAAAAGAGGGCGAAGTGCCACATGGATCTGTGGTGTCTAGGGAAGAAATTGACTCGCCGCGCGTGCATATTTTTCATTCAGTTAGGAGCAACTGCTCTGGTGATCAGTGCAGGAGGGGAGGCAAAGTGAAAGCTCCACGTGGAGGCTGAGGAACACTTCAGATGAGATTCCAGAGGCTTCAGTTGGGTGATGAATGCACGGGAGGCGGGAGAGCCATGCATTGGACAAATATAATCAGGAGCGGAGAATAGGGAGTGGGGACACACATCGATCGAGAGAGGCAAGGATCATACATCAGAGAAGAACACAAGGAGCAAGGCAGGAACAATTTTCACCATCTTCCTCGGAGCAGATTGGAGTACGAGATCAGTACATTTCACACCTTGATTCCCAGGGTGGTACATCGAGCGGAGTTCCAACATTACATCCATTATCAAGCGGCAGGAGTTAGAGTTTCTGAGAGCTCGATCAGGGAGATGAAAATTCTTATTTGACTTGTGCTCTGTTTTTCTGCAATTGAACTCAACATGAACTACATTGATTCTTATTTCACTGTTGCATTAAAACCAACCACGATGTCTGGATAAATTCTTTTTGGGGGAGAATAAGCTATCTAATTTGATTTGTTTAGTCTGATTCATGCACTGCATCATTGCTGGATCGTCTCTCTCATTTTTTACAGACAATATTATTTTCAAAACAATAGGATCGAGTGAAAACCAATCTTGTTTTCACTTTGACTAAAACTATTTCAATCTAATTAATTTACTGACAAGTGAATTACTCTTGAAAGAGAGAGACACGCCGAACTCAACTGACAAGTTGAGCTCGGTGACTTCTGACTTTTCTTCACCATTGGTTGGAATGACTCTTATAGTCGAAGGACTGTAAGAGCTATTTCATCACAAACTGACTAGACAACAAATCTGGCCGATTATTTTTAGTCAGATCCATGTTTTTAAATCGCAGTGCATGAATAAGGCTAATCAACATCAAATCGGCCAGTGGACTTTTCCCCCTATTCATCTATTGGTTGTTTGCACCCCAGTTTCTCTTGTTGTTCTGTCTACTCACTTTGCACTCACCATATCACTCTCACTTCTGCACACACTAAGTCTCATTCACTCCACTTTACCACCACCACTTATCTTTGTTCGATTTTTTCATGTGTTTTTTTGTTTAGTTTATTTTTTTTAGAACATCAAACACAACAACAGGCCTCCCTGTGGTTCGACCCTATCTTGCCACTGTCCTAAGTAGTAAGTAGGTATAAATTTTAGTTTTTCGCCTGTGCCCAATGCCGCGCGAGCGTACAGATTTAAATCCATTATTTCATGGAAACTTTTATGATACACCCATTTTTCATGATCTATGACATGATTACAATGCTCATTCAATCCAATGGCCCGAAGGACTTAATTTTTTATTGATTTTTGATAATCCACCTTTCATGGGGTGAGGTGGAACCCTTACAAGTCATTTAGAAATAAGTATTACATGGACCATAGGCTTTAGAATAATTCATTGCCCATAGGCTTCAAACATTACATACAACCCAAACTAACTACTTAGAATTGCTCCTCCCCAACATCTTCATCGTGAAATCAGATCTCCACCTTCGCATGGGTGTTTGGCTTGATTTTCCCATGCATGCACTAGCTTTTACCGATGATAGGTTCCATACCCTCAGATTCTTTCAATCCATTTAGCTTCTGCTATGGAGAAAGGCTCCATGCTCATCCTCCTTCTAAAGCCTATTCCTTGTAGGTAGTCTGGTTTGCATTTACACTTAAGGTGGCCCAAAGGCCTTAAGGTGGCCCGAAGGCCTTGAGGTGCCTGAAGGCCTTACTGACCTGAAGTCCTGGGTGGACTGAAGGCCTTAAAGGACTCAAGGGACCAAATCGGTGGCCCGAAGGCCTAAACGGTGGAATAGTCCCAGTTGTTACAGTGTCAAACAGTATATGTTACAGTCCCCTCTATAGTACTGCTACTGTATTGCTACAATAAACTAAAAAGTATGCCTCCACCTGGATTTGATCCCATCTCACCTGGATGAACATAAGGAGTCCTCACCAACCGAGCTGAGGCTCATGTGCACGATACTCATTTATTTACATGGGAAACCCTTATTTTTATGTTTGATTCTTGATGTGGAACACATATTCACGAACATGTTATGATGGTTGTGCCCATATAACACCAAAAATGCATTGGGTAATGTTTAGTCTCCTGAGATGTCATGTTGGGATAGGGAGTAAACCTTGTTCCTTTATGGGACATTGTCCACCATGTGCAATAGTCATAGTACTTAGCCTTGACTCATGCTTATGTATTATTGTATATTGTTTCAACATTCCTATGATTCCATGATTACATGATCCCATGTTCTTCGTGTTATTATTCCTTATGTTTATTTATGTTCCATGCCTTTTTATGTCATCATGTTATTCACATGTTCAATTCTTTATTCATTTTTCCCCTTATTGGGATTTTTAGCCCATCCCTTATGTTTGTGTATTCCTTGGTTATCCTATGCAGATATAAGGGATCAAAGGAATTTATAAGATCATTATAAAGATTAAATAAAATATGTTTTTATTTTGGTTTCATGCTCTCTAATTATGTACCTACTATTCCAAAGACACTAGAATTTACGATCCTTGGTTTGTATTTGATGCCTAGTTATACTTAAAATCATGTAATAATATGTGTAAAAGGCTAGGGTCACTATAGACATGCCTTGAATGAAGAAAAGGTGTCATTAATGAAATGGGAGTGTAAACATAGGAACCTGTTTTTTAGAAAAATATACAATGTGTGGAGATTTCCACTATGTTATATAATAGTTTTTCTAATTCTATAAAAATATAAACCTAAAAGATCATGGAAATGTAAAAAAGTTGAACCCTTGTTATAAATCATGTAATTATGGGTTGATTGTGTTACAAGGTGTTATATAAAGAATCAATTATGTATAGTTTATATTAATTGATGAGGGCCATTTGTTAAAATATGACTTTAGCAATAAATAAACATCAAATAATCATTAACTTCATCTCTAATAATTATCTGATAGCCATGAAGGATATTCCCTTTTATTCCAAACTGACTATTTATTTATAAGAGAAAATCATATCTCATTTTAGATAGTGGTAGGTGGATAGAATTCAATAAAATATAGGCTTATGATACAAATAATTTGGAATAATAACACAAACTCTACTAAATTTAGTGGGATGTGTGGTTCCAAAGATACAAACTATGTGGGATGTTCAAACCAAAGAAGTGTATTATATTCACCATAGCTAGGGATAAATATATACATTATTTTAAGAGTAATGTTTCCTGTAAATAATTAGTAAATGAAATATTTCTAAGAATGTTAATTATGTATGAATTGAATAATGGATTCCATGTAACAAAATTTAGGGACACTGTATTTTGAACAATTCTATACTAGATACACCTGTTTCTAACTCTATTTTTTGAGTAAAAACCACTTTTAAGATTTATGGTGAACCTTTACAAGTCCAAACAGTATACCACATTTCAAAAACCAAAAAAAGTAAAAAATATCAAAACATAATTCAAAGTACATAATTTAAATTATGAAATCATGTAGATAGATGTGGTCAATCCCAAGGAAGATAGTATGATTATGTGTTTCCAAGGTCACGTCTTTCGAGGAAAATTGCCTCGTTATCAACCACTACATTCACTAGAGACTCC
The DNA here is from genome assembly GCA_963277665.1 of Viscum album. Classification (NCBI taxonomy): domain Eukaryota; kingdom Viridiplantae; phylum Streptophyta; class Magnoliopsida; order Santalales; family Viscaceae; genus Viscum; species Viscum album. The sequence continues at coordinate 1,025,893,170 of OY728133.1, read as the reverse complement.
ATGATTACTAAAAGATCACCACCATGGATGAGGACCTATGAACCAAAATCATTTTCACCATTGAGGACTGATAAAACTACCATCAGGAAGAACTAATGATGAGGGAACCATTGAGACTGGCACTAAGGAGACAAAGCTGATGCTGAGAAAAACTACCACATGATTAAGTCTATTGAAATAGTATCTCCAGAACAATCCCAAATCATCCTAAAAGATTAAAAGTATAAAAATAATGGGGAAATTAATGGAATAATTTTACAAAAATGCATAGGAGGACCACGAACAAATGAAAAAACCCATGACAACTCAAAAACCAAAACACCAAACTAGGGACCAAATATTACTGGAGCAGGATCGAAGCGATCTGCATTATAGGAAAATTCAGATCATAAAGACCTAAAAATGAGGAGCTATCAGGGGAGAAAAAATAATGGTATGGGATTCATTGATATATCCCTTGAACATAGTCCCATGGGACCACTAAACCAAGATAAACACCATGTCAGATCATTGCATGTCGCTGAACCTAAAACAACCAAAACCATCAAAATCAAGGTGTCGGTGGAGTAGGATAGAAATCATTCATGGAAATTGTAGTGGAATGAGAAAATATAAACACCATAGCACATTTTTTGTATGCTAATGTTCCCAAATTCGGACTGTGTTGTTCCTAGTAGGAAGATAATACGATAAAGAATAAAGTGGGGCGGTGATAGGGAAATCCTAGGACCATCGAGAGAAAGACCTCCCTAGTCGAAATATCATGCCCAACTATTGCTGAGTATTTAAGAGAAAAAAATATGTGTATTGTACACATCAGTACTAATAGATCATGATTTATTATTAAATGGATGTTTAAGACATTGTCTATGAAAAAAAATTTACTTCAATTATCATGAAAAAATCCATTTTAATTCTACTTATCATAACTACATTTTATGATCATTGTATTGGATGATTGGATTTCAAGGCCATTTTTCTTAATATAAACCCTATGGATAATGTCTATATAACATAATGAAATGGGTTGGTGACACCAATGAATTCCAATAGGATATACAAATTGTACATTCCCATTTATGGATAGAATCATGCATAGTATTCATATAATAGTCATTTACAATGAGAAAGTGCCATGTGTGTACAATGGGATAGTGGGAGAAAAAATATTTTCTAGTATAGATATGATAATTTCATAAGAAAATAGATAATAAGTATTACCAATTTTCTAAGACTAAAATTAATTCTCCATGAATGACTTAAAATAGCTGCCGAGTTTTAGGGAATGGGTTCTAAATATGTAAATGTAATGACCCCAAATCCAAAAACATGGATTTAGAGCATATTTTATTACAATGGTATATATATAAAAATAAATAGAATCCAATAGTTTAATAAACTTATAAAACTAGGTATATAAATAAGTTTTACATCATATTAAAACTAAAAACACATCATCTGAAAAGATGAAAACATTATTATTCTCCTTGTGATTCATTTTTCATTCATAGTACTCCTTTTGGTTCCCTAGGGAAAATGGGAAACAATATAAAGTTTGAGATTAGATACTTAGTGAGGGGGTTTCATACAACATAAGAATTTAAAAAAATAGATATTATGAAAAAAAATTAATTGAGTCATTACATATCAATGGAAATTGAGTCCGATTTAGTGAGAACCTCTCCCCTGGGATCCACCCATTTTACTGGGTCACCCAATCTTGTAATGGGTGGGAAAAATGAGGCATAACCCACACGTGATGATGGATTTTTTAAGAACCATCATTGCTCGGTTTGTTACCCTTTGGGGTGTTATGCCATCTTAGCTGGAAACAGATCCGTCCTGAATAGGGCTCTGCCTATGGGGAGTGACCCCTTTGTGGGGCGGTTGGTTTCCTTGTGTGGAGGGTTCGAAAAGGCCAGACATGGGAATTCCCTTTTCTATAGAGACATGAAAATAAGTTCATAATAAAATCCATGGTCATCATAACAATGAATAAATTCCATGATAAAAATTACAGATCACAGTATGATGGGAATTCATAATTTTTGAAACCTTAAAATACCATCAAGCCTTATGACAATACATCTTACATAAATTGTAAGGATGCTCCCATTACCCTATCATAATTATCTCATGAGACGTGATAGTTCACTTAAGGGATATATAATTCTAGGCCCCACCCATCATTGTATATTTAATGAATTCCATCACATTAAAAAATATTACATAGAATAAATTTAAAGTAATGGACAATATAAAATACTTAGTAAAACTTCTCAATGAGGCATATCTTACATGATTTTCCCATATTTATATGCTAAAAAATATCTATCACCAATAAATTAATTAATAAACATATCTAGGTAGTTGGAATAAATTTATTTGAAAATTTAGGAGACCAAAGTAATGATGAATAAATCCTTAAAATAGATTTTTAAGGAGAATTTAAATTAACCAAATCATATCTCCCAAGAGTGTCAAATAAGGTGTATAGTAAGGCCCATTGTTGTTCACTAGTTCCCAATCGATTTTATCCCAATATGATTATTTTAGGGTTCTTACCCCTAGGTACATATTTTTCAGATCCACATCCACTTATAGTATTCATTGATTTATTTATTTTCTTGTAAACCACTAACTCTATAAATTTCTAAAATTTTAGGATGGTTTTATGGCTATAGAATAGTACGAGTATTATAAAAACTTAACAAAAGGATAAGATGAGAAGGAATAAATAAACTATAATTTAAAAAATATCAAATAAAATATAATACCGTGGAATAAAAAACATAGAATTATATTAAAATTTAATTCAAGAAGAAAATACAACAAATGTAATGAACTTGAAAAATAAAGGAGGAGGATTTTGGACCCTTACCTTGGAAAGATGATTCTTAAAGCTAGAGAGGGACTCCTTATAACTTGGGAACCACCTTGGAGAGACTCTTTAGAGGAAAATAGAGATAAAATACCTCTCAAATACTTTCTTGTGGAAATTGATGAGAAAATGGGGGTATTTTACTAGAGGAGGGGTGTATTTAAGTGGTTAAATAATGATCATTTTATATTTAAAGCTAACCGCATTTGGGTGGAATTAATTACAATTAATTTGGTTGATAATTAATGTTTTAAATTAAGTTTAAGGATGTTAAAAACCTCAGATATCCATTTAATATTTTAATTTTTGCGTATTTTATGCTTTAACTATTTAACTTTAACCTATTGTATTATTTTACCAATACTACGATAAATCTATTTTTAACATGGTAATTTTTTTGTGCCTAAAAATGAAAATGAAATTATTACCTAATTTTGACGTTCTAATTCCAAATAATAAATAATTTTTATTTTATTAATTTTATAAAAGTGATAAAAATAAATTCTAATGTGATACTTGTATAACTCATGAAAATAATTTTTTTACAAAAGGTAAAATTGTTGTTTTCAAAATGCTAGGCATGTTTTTTTAAAGGATGGGGTCAAATCCTCATTTTATTTTTAAATAAAATACCTATTTTGACTGGGTAGAGTGATACTAATTACATATCCCAAAGGCCCAAGTCCAAGTGTCCTGAATACTAGGCTTGAAAGCCCATTTTTTTCCCAAAGGGCCCTTCAGCGAATAGTACTGCTATAGTACCTGGGCCGCAACAGTTCCTAATAAAGTTCCGCCACCGCTACAGTTCTTAATACAGTGCCTCCACCGCAATAGTGTCACTACTGCTATAGTTCCACCACTGCTACAATACTACTATTGTTCCCTACTATAGTTCTTTTATAGTAACCATAAAATTCATCCCATGCCCAGATTCAATCTTGGGTCTTTTAGATGCCAAGCAGGAGCCTGTACCACTTGGGTACAGGCTCGTTGGAAAGGCATGTGTTTCTATGTTTAACACCTTATGTATTATTTCATTTATTAAATAAATTTTTATTAATAGTAAGGGTTAATAAATTTTAAATCATTATCATATAATTATTATTTAATAAGAGTTATCGTATTTCGTAAAAATGGTATTTTCACTTTTTACCCCAAAAGTTAATTATTTTAGAAAATTACCCTAAATTTACCCTAATATAATTCTAATGTGATGAAAAAAAATGAGAATATTTTATAAAAATAATATTCTAAATAATATAATAATGTATTTTAAATAAAAATCATTATTTATTGATTTTTATCATTTTTTATGATATAACGAACTTTTTGACCATTATAAAAATTACTTAGAACTTAACTAATTTATATTATCATATAAAAGTGTTTTATAAGATAATTTCATGAAAATAAAACTTATTTAAATCATATGAATTTATCATAAAACATATATTTAATTGCATATTTATATAGTTTCTAAAAATATATTTATAAAATAATCTCATCAGTCACTTTATTGCACCAACAATAATAATGATGACCAACCATATTATTTATTAATTGTAATAATACATATCTTCTATATTGGTAAATTTTCCTCATGCCTAATATTCATATTTTCCTATAAATATACTAATGTTTTTACACTTCATCGTTCACTTTGACTCTATCAAGGTTCGATATCATTTCTAAAATGAATATTGTATTACTAAATCTCTATTCCTCAATTATAGTGATATTTATGGATGAAATGATTTTAGGAGATTGAGGAGTCATAGATTTTTATATTTAAATTTATTTATCCTCCATTTTTCTCTTCATTTTAATATTTGGTATTATATTGGGTGTTGTTTTAGACTAAATGTAACATCCTTAAACAAGGAAATAAAGTGTTGTTGGTTCTTAGTATTTATTTTCTATCCATTATTATTCCTAGTTGTATTATATTATATCAACATAATATATTAAATGTTCTTAAGAAAAATAAAATTACTTCTTTGTGATACTATTGTAAAACATTTTAAAAGTTAAATAGATGAAAGAGATTCATTACTTAAGGAAGAACATTTTTCAGGTTGTTGCATTCTTCCCCTCTTAAAGAAATTTCATCCTTGAAATTATTATTAATTTTATAAAATATATCACCCTAAATATAACTTTTAAAACATCATTTATGAGGTTTTTAATCCCTTAAATTAGATCTCAAGTTTTTCCTATTGATATTTCCTTCAAGGAGAAAGGGTTCTTGGGTCACAATGGTACCTCCAGATATTTTTAAAATCGTCTACTTCCTTTATCCAAATGAAACTTATACAACTAAGATTACATCAATAGAATCATTGATAAATCATTGAAATTTTATTTATAATATATAATTTTAAAAAATATACTTGAACTTGTTTTATATAAAACAATCTTATTGATTCATCTTCAAATATTTAAAAATAGGGTTTCCTGAATCAATTTTGATAATTTCCCAAAGAAAGAAATCTATAATTAGATACATATAGGCTACTCAGAGGTCTCTCTCTTCTAGAGCATCTAGAAAATCATTAATTTATTCATGTTTTTATTTAAAGATAAGAATTTAAAATACCCTAATGGTAATTCCCACACTTATCATGATAAGAAAGTTGCAAGTTAAAGATAAACCAATAGACAATACATGGTACTCAAATGGATTAGGGGATGGTATAGGTATTATATGCCTCATAAAATTTATTTCATGTAACTTTGATATTTGAAACTGTTTTGAGGTCATATGAGATTGAATTTAGGATAATCCTTGCAAGTAGATCTTCTAGAAGAAATAGTATAGTTATTTGTGATCTTCCTCCATCCATATTAGAAAAATAACATTAATATATTTTGAAATAATATAATTAATACATGAAATGAATTACCCACCACTTAATTATAATGAAATTAGGTACCTTTTATTTCTAGTCTTCAAAAAAACCAATAAATCTAATCATGAGTGACAGACAATATCTTAAGATAACAAAGCATATTAATTTAAAATAATCCATCTTATGAATGTCTAAGGTCTTCAAATTTTAGAATAGTATACTTTCATGTTGAACTCTATCACTCTTAGATCAGTCTAGTTTTCCTTAGGTTGGGTTTTGTTTTACTCTTAACCTAATTACATAAATGACTATCCCAAAAATGGACATTCCCAAAAATAATTAAAAACTACTCCCTTAAATTTTATCATATAATTTATGAAAAAAAAGTTTATATCATTTAATAAATTCCTTAAATTAAGAATCTATATGTTTTAATCTAAGTTATCCATGACCATTTTCCTATTAGGTTCTAAGTATTTTCTTATAAATCTAGGTCTTAAGGTTTCTATTAAATTTTATTTTGATTACAACTATAGTGGCCCCAAATCAAGCACCCTAGGTCTGGTGGTTGTTTTATTACAATGGTACATAGATCAAAATGTAGAGGACCCAATAATTTAACAGTTATAGAAAACGAGATACATAAATTAGTTTTACATTACTTTGAAACTAAATATACATCATCTAAAAACATGAAAAAATTATTATTATATTTGAAATCAAATTTTCATTTGTAACGACCCAAACTTTTTAAATAGTATATTAACTTAATCTCAATGATTTAAGAGATATGTTAATGGTTAATGCAGAAAGAGGAGTCGATGGCTTCATCCAGTAGACTCGAACCTTATGAAGCCCACTTACCAGATCTTGGGAAGGAGGTGGCATCTTTGGGCTTCGCTTTGGACCAAGCCCAAGCCGAACTCCAGCATGTCAAGCTTGAACGGAAACGCCTGCTGGAGAAGTTCAAGTTAGTAGAGATTACTACTAGGGAAATGTTATCTGAGCCTCCCTCATATTCTCTCACCATAGCACACCTTACACTTAGTTCATATGCTGGTGTTATAAGGGGCTATGTGACGAGACCGTAGCTTCTTTGTGTAATCCTTTGGGATGAATAAATTGAGATTTCTTCCTTTAGTGATGTTTGTGAAATTTTAAATGTCTGGATAATTTTAGGATGTATTTTATTGATGAATTTTGGAAAAAGGATATTTTAAAATATTTATGTAAACCTTAAATAATTAATGATGTGTAATGATTTTCAAAAAATGGTCTTCTGCAAATGTGTTCAGTAAGGAATTTGGAGTCTAATAATATCAACTTAATTTTTGATGAATAGTAAATTATGAATAGTGATTTCACGCTTAGGATTAGTAATGTGACCAAATGGATTAGTAATCTCACTTAAATAAAGTTTTAATATAATTTAGACACCTTGATTAAGTAATGTGATTCAATAAAATGGTTAAATAACAGTTTCATAAATTATTATTCAAGTATTAGTTTTTTCAGGTGAATAGTGTTTTTTTAATTAAAAATTAAATTAAAAATATTTAGAAAATTATTTTTATAAAATGGATTTCATTTTTGAACTCAGATCATTGATATTATGTTAAGGTAAATTTTGGGGTTTTTTCTGAAAAAAAAATGAATTTTCGGTGAATAGTGTATTTATTTAAAAAAATAAATTAAAAATATTTAGAAAATTATTTTTATAAAATGGAGTTCATATTTGAAATTAGAGCATTGATATTTGGTTAAGGTGAAATTTTTTGATTTTTCTGAGAAAGTTAAATTTTCAGTGAATAGTAAAGATACAGTTTTAGGGTTTCGGTATGTTTAATGACATCATAACTGTGTCATGATGATGTCATGAGATATTTTATGGGTTGGCCGACCAAAGGTGATGAATTATTGTATTGGGGGGCCCATGTGTCCTAACTTCATGGGAAATATCTTGGGAGAGCACATGGTTTTGAGAAACCCACTTATGAGGTGTCCCTTGGCCATTAATGCCTTGTCCCCTCACTTTCCCTATAAATATCAATCCCTCCTCTCATCCATTCGACTCAAAAACCATCCTCAACGAAGTTCTGGTCTCCTTAACTCCCATGGAGTCCTCCCAAGGTGCCCCCAAGCCCTAAAGGTCCAAACTGTTGAGTTTTAAGAGTTACGTTTTAAGGTAAGGGATCCGACCTCTCTCTTCTTTTCAAGTAATCTCTTTTATGTCATTTATTTTATACTCCATGTTATTATGTTGGAGGATGTTATTATATATTAATATTACTTCCCTTTTCATGTTCATATGATGAGAGACCCCATCTTTCTCTCATCAATTCGTTTTAAGAATGTTTAAGTGGCGTCGTTAGGCTGCCGAATTTTTAAGGGGATTCTTTCACCCTTCTCATTCTTTTCAAAGTTCTACTTTCATGTCAAGTCTTTCAAGTTCCTTTTTAATTATGTTGGGGTATTATCTCTATATCTATCATACTGAACTCTTATGTTCACATGATGAGGGACCCTATTTGATCTTTTCAAATCATTTTTGTTGAAGTTTAAGTGACGTCGTTAGGCTGCCGAATTTTCATAAGAAAAATCTAATTTTTGTCTTCCTTCCATGTTTTTCATTTCAAATGGTATGTCCTTGAAATTTCATTACCATGTTCATATATCCTTCTTATTCTTTCTATCTACTTTTTTATGGGTCATTTATGATTGTTTGACCCATGTCCCCTCTCTTTTCAATGTTTTCTAAAACCCCGAAACATTGCCGTTATGCTGCAGAATTTTCATCTCAAAATGCCTCTCTCTTTTCTCAAAATTATTTTATGTTATAAATTGAATACTCAAAGCTCTTATTTCTATAGTGGTATTCACATATATACCAAAATTTTCTATTTTAAATTCTGGGATTTACATACATGAAACCCTCTCTCCCCTTCCATGGGTTTAAAGTGACGTAAAGATCATGTCTTTAAAGCAGTTTTTAAAACGTTATGATTAAGAAATGAAACCCATTTATTTTATGCTATATGGGTTATTTATGAAATGTTTGATGATGATATATGTGTCTCACATGATAATAAATGAAAATTTAATGGTGTGCCCTGATAGAGCTCCAATGCATTGTGTAATGATGTAACCACTAGAGATTACAATTTTCACGATATCTTGGTGAATAACCTTGGTAATTTTCAAATGACACCTTGGGATGGACCTTGGTGATATGTTCATGATTGTCTATGTTAAATGATGTAGCCACATCTGAAAGTTATGAAAAATGTTATTTTCATTATGATATACCACATGATTTCTTTCTCATGCCTTAAAGTTCTTCTCCATGACATAGTTGATGTATCTCAAGTTCACATGTTAAATGTTTCCCTTGTTTCCCTTAATGGGCCTTCTGCTCACCCTTTCTTTTAATGTATGTCCCCAGTGTAACAGCCTGAGATTTTATGAAAAATATTCTTTTTAATTTTATTAATGTCTTGTATTGTACGCTACACCAAAAGAAGCTTTCACAACACGCATCATTGACTTTCCTTCCATTACACGCAATCGCGACCTTCCACGATAGTGTGTGTTGTACGCAACACCGAGTTTCGCTAAACAATGATATGCTATTAAGATATTATTAAAACTAGCCGTTATGAATAGTAATAACCACTTTTTGAAATTTTGTAAATTTTATTTTTCAAAATAGACATTATTTATGGATTCGGAATATCGAAATTAGCTTAGGTTGAAATTTTGGTGATTTTCGGATAACTTTCATATTTTGATGAATAGTGAAAATGACTAAATTTTAATTAAAAACAACTTTTTTAATCGAAATAATTAATAGTGATAAATTATTAATTTGAGTGATTTTAAAGTATATTTAGAATATATTTTTACAATTCAATACAATGTTGGTCATTGGATGTAATTTCACATTTACACCAGACATAAACAAGTGTTAACCTTTTGATAGTTATTATCTCTTAAAAACACGCTATTTGTTGTGACAGCGGAAATTAATTATAAAATTAATTAATGCAACTTATATGTTGGGAATTTTGTAAAATAGAAATCATTTTTGAATTCGTAATATCAATTATAGCTTAGGGTGAAATTTTGGCATTTTTCTGAAAAACTTCAATTTTTGATGAATAGTGAAACCACTAAGTGGTAGGTTAAAAACTGAATTTTGCATAAAACTTAATTTTAACGCTTCTGTGAGTGGAATTTCGAAAATCCGAGAGACACGGTTAATATCAAGGACTAAAATGTGGTTCAATGAGATGAAAATAATTTTTGGTGAATGGTAACTTTTTACTTTTTTTTACCGCGGTTAATAGTAAATAGGGTAACTAAGGGTAAATATGATATTACTATTACCCTAACACATGTCCTAATTCTATTGGATAAGTGTAATTCGACCAAAAACAACCTTATGAATATAATATGACCATTTAGGTCCACTTGGATTAGATTAGGACATTTATTATTATTTAATTCAAAGAAGAGTTAAAAGAGTTAAAATCAAAGTTTATTTACTAAACCATTTTTAATATGGGGTTATACATAAGATAAATTAGACTATAAATATTCATTAGAAATATAAAAAGATTTCCTACATAATTATATTTTATTTATAATTTTTATACTTTAAATAAATTAATTTATTGATGACACAACGATGATGCAGTAATTACCCTTTTAAGGAAATATTAACATAATTGATGTTATAAATGCTCAAATGAATGTAATTTGAGACTTTTTATGAATTCCACTAATTTTCTAGGTTACTATGATATATTATTGTTGATATAATCAACTTGTTTCGAACATATAATTCTGTTATGACTTTCAAAAAAATCATATATCAAATAGTGTCAAAATTGACACAAAATAGTTTTTAAATAAAATATTATATTATTAATTGTTATTTTATTCCTAAAAATCTAAGGTTCGGCCAAATGAATTAGATAAGGATATATATATTAATAATAAACAATTTGGGGTTCGTTTGGCATGTTATAGTAAGTTTATTAACCATATAGTGAAAGAAAACAAAAAGACACGGTAAAAGTTAAATTATTTAACTTAGAGTTAAATCTAATTGATAAGGTTAAAATAATACCCTAAACTTGTCTAAATCTTATTGGTTGATAGGATTTCGACCCATCCCCACTTTAGCTTCGAAATAAGACCCTTTGGAACCATTATAAACCGATTTTGACTTTAATATAAAATAATATTTTGAGATATTCCTAAGGTGCCCCTCTCCTCCCCTATAAAAGGACACCTCCTCCCCCTCCTCCTCACACCAATTTGAGCTCTCAAGCTCGGACAACCCCTGAAAAAATCTCTTCTCCACTTCCCTAGCAACATCCTAGAGGTTCTGGTCTTCCTCAAAGACCAATTTTAGTGCCCTAAGAGGAGGTCTCAAAGAGGCACTTCAAAGAAGAGGTAATTACCGTTACCAATTCTTTCATCTTTATTTCTTGTTCCACTTCTTCTTCTTAGGTTGTTTCATTATGAAGTAATAACATCAGTATCACTCATATACTGATATGTTATTATAAGTATGAAACAACCCTATTTCACCATCTATCCATCCTACGGAAAAATAAATCACCGCGCGTGCATACGTACGGAATACCGTCTCCACGCCGTGGTGTAATCTATTTTCCACCACCACCTTACATGGATGGGTATAATGGTGTAAAGAATAACTATACATAGTTATTACAACATCATATTGATTCTGATATATTGTATAATCCACTCAAATTCAGTTCAATATTTATGGAAATGATATCATCGCTCGTGCGTACGTACGGACTACCGTCTCCACGACGCGATGAGATTCATTCTCCATGTTAACCATTTAAGAATGATTATAAAGTATATATAAGAAATAATAATGAAATATATGACATTATAAAGCTACTGGATTTATGTATATATATATATATGTATTTCATCTACTTACTTCCATTTCAAGACAATAAGGAAAGTAAAACAGCGTTCATGCGTACGTACGGACTACCGTCTCCAAGAACGGTGTTTTTCATTTTATTTATCTATCTATTATATATATATATATATACTGAATTTATATGATATATAAATAATATTTTATATTCTGGAAGTAAGTAAATCATGATATAAGTAATAGTGATGTCAAGAACAACAAGTCAAAACACCTAAGATAAATGAAACGATTTTACCCAAAACGCTTCTTTAACATGGAATTTACAAAAGAACGGGTAATATAATGTCATAAGTGAACCATATATGATATAATAACAATGAATATGATTCTGGAATAAGTCAATAACATGATTTAAATCATTATACAGGAGGTTTGGACACTTACAAAGCAAGTCGGACATAAGGTAAGGGAAATATCACAATCTCATTTTTATCCGAGATTGTTTATTCGTAAGTATTCACTGGGGTGTATTTTATCATCCACATCCATGTTTCATCAATATGTAATATTATTTCCATCCACTTACAATAGTTTAAATCCAATTTTACCCTTCGGTGAGTTTTTATTAAAGAATATGAAAGGAATCTTTTGTCGTTTTTTCGTACGATGTACTTTTTGACTTTTCCGAAAAAAGTACGAAGAATGTTTTTTTAACTTATACGGCATGGATGGATTTTTAAAAGATTATTTCCAAGAAGCTTCCTTTACAAGTTATCAATTTTATTTTTAATCAACTTCTTTTATTTTAAATTCGTATGACATGTTATGAAAGGAAAAATGTTTTTGAAGTAGAAAGGATATTTTCCTCAAGAATGGAGTTCAAGTATTTTATCAAAATTATTTTCCATCTAAGATAATAAAAGGGTTCTGTTTTTATCCCTATTATTACATGGATTTGATTATGTTGTGATGGAAATATTTTTATGAATTCCTTTATCTTATATGAATTGTTTTATGATGTCATGATGTTTCAAGAATCCCATTTTTGTTACATGTGTTATGCGATGATGTATGTTTTATGATTATGTGGCACACATAAGAAAGGATTCATTATAAGATGGGTGGGACCTATATCTCCCTCCAATGCATTGGTTAAAGATTTTATATCTCATGAGATAGACATGGCTGGAACGGTAGGTTATACCGGTTCAGTGAAACAGGACTGAAACGAGGGTTACTCGATTTAGAAAGGGACTTTGTCCACTAAGATAGTCTTGGCAATGAGTCTTGACTAACAAGAAATGATTCTCTATGATTATGTGTGTATGCCACAAGGTTTAATGTTTTAAGTTATGATTATTGTGATTACATTTCACTGCCATGATTTATCCCATGTTATGAAATTATGATCTCTTTTGCAGGTTAAGATTTCCAAAAGTTATGTGCTTGTGTATACGATGTGATTGATATTTATTTTGTTTACCCTTACTGAGCATTTGAGCTCACCCTTTTATGTTTTCTTTTCCCCAGGATATAAACAATGGTTTTAGGTATAAAAAGGAAGATCTTTATGGGAGATGTTGAAGATCCTCCACCACAATTAGAAGTTTACGTTCCGAGTTTCCAAAGACACTAAACTATTACGGTCCTTGTGTGTGTGTTTTTGTTATGTACTAAGTATTCCGCAAAAGTAATGTAATGTCAATGTACGTCAAGCTTCGGGTCTCTACAGTTGGTATCAGAGGAAAGGTTTAGTCAACCTTTGGAAACTAGGATGCGAGAACTTTAGTGAGATCCCTAGAGATATTTCTAAGGTATGTTTAGGGATGTCCCTAAGGTTAAGTATACGTATAGGTTATAGTACTAGAACTACGCTAACGATCATAGAATTAAACCTAAGATGTTAGATATTGAAGGTACTCCCCCTTTATTATATTGTTTTCCCTAGCATGATTTTTGCCTCTCACACTATTCTTTTTGGGTTTTAGAGAATGGCTGGAAACAAGATGATTCACGATAATGGAGGATATGATGGACAATGGAATGATATTCTTCATAATGAAATGGGATTTGGAAGTCCAAACATAATTATTATGCCGAATCAGCAATCTCATAATATGATCAATAAAGTAAAATTTGGTAAGTTTCCTGACTCGGCTAATAAGAGAAAGATGGAGTTTCATGATGATCATAGAGGAAAGAAAGTTCAATTTCCCCTATGTAATTCATGTGGGAAGAGGCATCAAGGAGAATGTTTCAAAGGAACTAGAAGATGCTTTGGGTGTGGAAAAGAAGGACACAAAGCCAGTAAGTGCAAAGGAAAAGGTTCAGTTAACAACAGGAATGAGGATAATGGTATTGCTACGACATCAACACTGGTTAAATGTTTTAAATGTGGAATGTACGGGCATTATGAAAACCAATGCCCTAAGGGAAAGTCTCATGAAGAGAATCAGTATGGTCGTATGGGAATTATTTATGTTGATGATGATGAAGATACTACAAATGATATGTGAGATGAAAGAATTTTTGAAGCTCGGTCAATGGTTTAAGAATGTAGTGGAATGATTACATGTTTATCATGTGTAAAGTTGTATAAGTAATCTCATGGTACTGTAGAATAAAGAGACATGTAAGGATTGTTACACTGTTGTATAATTAATGTTACCAGTATCCATGAAAGGTTATTCAGATATTTTTGGAATGTAGATGATATGCGCATAATGAAGGGATAAGGAGAAAATTAAATGTTTGATAGTATTCATGAGCTCATGATTGATATAAGGACTAAGTGATATCATGGTTTGAGTATATAGAATTTTGAGGATTTTGTTATGTGGAAAGAGTTAACTTTTAATAGAATTCATGTTTTCAATAAGGTTCAATGGGTATTCAAGAGAGTACAAGATTAAGGCCTTTGAATGTTTGGAATGTGACCAACAAGATATATCTTATGATATATGGGGATCAACGATGGTATTAAATCTCTGGTAATCGTTTTCACTATGTTATGAGAATGGACTGCAGTATTATGGATAAGCCTAAAGATTGGAAAGGATTATGTTGGACATAAGTTAGTATTGTTTAAGGATAGAAGTTTTTTCGATATTATTGATGGGATGTTATAGTAATATAGTTTTAGAAAAAGGACAACCTGCAGGACGGGCGACAGCCCATCGCGTCGGACAAGGCTGTGGGAATCGAACCCACAACCGAAATGCAACTGGCCTTTATCGCCTACCACTGGCCTACAGGAAGTCCCTGTTTAGTAGAAACTAGTTTTATTTTATTAATAGGTATGATATATGAAGTATAAGTTCATTTTTGGAACCATATATGATTAATCTAACCATAAGATGAACTTATAACTTTTCAAACCTTTTGTTTGAGACAGATGGAATGACCCATCATTATATTACATGATCTGCTAACACATCACGAATGACAAATTCAACTTCATTTCTTTAAGAGATGAAGTGGAAATTGTCCAAAGAACGACCAACGGTGAGACTATACCGAAATCACGAAAGTATTTCTTTTAAATTCCAATTTCTTCAACTTTAGGGAAATGATCTTGAAAACCAAAAATGTTGTCCTAGTGATCTTATACCTGATGAATCAGATGGTACCTTAGATCGTCACAAATTTATGGATTTGTGATTACTGGATTTTCCATAGCCATGTTCTCTACCACTCTCCATCAGAACATGATGGTTAGATTTCTCTTCCATATCCATATTTTCACCTATGTGGAAACCCAGTGATTAGTTTATTTGGGTAACCGTTACGTTTCATACTTTTGTTTTTAAAGATTGGTTTTGATATTCCTTTTTACGATGTGGGTTTCTATTAAAGAAACTTTCCATTAGTAAACCACTTATAACCCCGACGAATTTCGAGGGCGAAATTCATTTTAAGGGGGGTAGAATGTAACAGCCCGAGATTTTATGAAAAATATTATTTTTAATTTTATTAATGTCTTGTATTGTACGCTACACCAAAAGAAGCTTTCACAACACGCATCATTGACTTTCCTTCCATTACACGCAATCGCGACCTTCCACGATAGCGTGTGTTGTACGCAACACCGAGTTTCGCTAAACAATGATATGCTATTAAGATATTATTAAAACTAGCCGTTATGAATAGTAATAACCACTTTTTGAAATTTTGTAAATTTTATTTTTCAAAATAGACATCATTTATGGATTCGGAATATCGAAATTAGCTTAGGTTGAAATTTTGGTGATTTTCGGATAACTTTCATATTTTGATGAATAGTGAAAATGACTAAATTTTAATTAAAAACAACTTTTTTAATCGAAATAATTAATAGTGATAAATTATTAATTTGATTGATTTTAAAGTATATTTAGAATATATTTTTACAATTCAATACAATGTTGGTCATTGGATGTAATTTCACATTTACACCAGACATAAACAAGTGTTAACCTTTTGATAGTTATTATCTCTTAAAAACACGCTATTTGTTGTGACAGCGGAAATTAATTATAAAATTAATTAATGAAACTTATATGTTGGGAATTTTGTAAAATAGAAATAATTTTTTAATTCGTAATATCAATTATAGCTTAGGGTGAAATTTTGGCATTTTTCTGAAAAACTTCAATTTTTGATGAATAGTGAAACCACTAAGTGGTAGGTTAAAAACTGAATTTTGCATAAAACTTAATTTTAACGCTTCTGTGAGTGGAATTTAGAAAATCCGAGAGACACGGTTAATATCAAGGACTAAAATGTGGTTCAATGAGATGAAAATAATTTTTGGTGAATGGTAACTTTTTACTTTTTTTTACCGCGGTTAATAGTAAATAGAGTAACTAAGGGTAAATATGATATTACTATTACCCTAACACATGTCCTAATTCTATTGGATAAGTTTAATTCGACCAAAAACAACCTTATGAATATAATATGACCATTTAGGTCCACTTGGATTAGATTAGGACATTTATTATTATTTAATTCAAAGAAGAGTTAAAAGAGTTAAAATCAAAGTTTATTTACTAAACCATTTTTAATATGGGGTTATACATAAGATAAATTCGACTATAAATATTCATTAGAAATATAAAAAGATTTTCTACATAATTATATTTAATTTATAATTTTTAGACTTTAAATAAATTAATTTATTGATGACACAACGATGATGCAGTAATTACCCTTTTAAGGAAATATTAACATAATTGATGTTATAAATGCTCAAATGAATGTAATTTGAGACTTTTTATGAATTCCACTAATTTTCTAGGTTACTATGATATATTATTGTTGATCTAATTAACTTGGTTCGAACATATAATTCTGTTATGACTTTCAAAAAAATCATATATCAAATAGTGTCAAAATTGACACAAAATAGTTTTTAAATAAAATATTATATTATTAATTGTTATTTTATTCCTAAAAATCTAAGGTTCGGCCAAATGACTTAGATAAGGATATATATATTAATAATAAACAATTTGGGGTTCGTTTTTCATGTTATAGTAAGTGTATTAACCATATAGTGAAAGAAAACAAAAAGACACGGTAAAAGTTAAATTATTTAACTTAGAGTTAAATCTAATTGATAGGGTTAAAATAATACCCTAAACTTGTCTAAATCTTATTGGTTGATAGGATTTCGACCCATCCCCACTTTAGCTTCTAAATAAGACCCTTTGGAACCATTATAAACCGATTTTGACTTTAATATAAAATAATATTTTGAGATATTCCTAAGGTGCCCCTCTCCTCCCCTATAAAAGGACACCTCCTCCCCCTCCTCCTCACACCAATTTGAGCTCTCAAGCTCGGCAAACCCCTGAAAAAATCTCTTCTCCACTTCCCTAGCAACATCCTAGAGGTTCTGGTCTTCCTAAAAGACCAATTTTAGTGCCCTAAGAGGAGGTCTCAAAGAGGCGCTTCAAAGAAGAGGTAATTACCGTTACCAATTCTTTCATCTTTATTTCTTCTTCCACTTCTTCTTCTTAGGTTGTTTCATTATGAAGTAATAACATCAGTATCACTCATATACTGATATGTTATTATAAGTATTAAACAACCCTATTTCACCATCTATTCATCCTACGGAAAAAGAAATCACCGCGCGTGCGTACGTACGGAATACCGTCTCCACGCCGTGGTGTAATCTATTTTCCACCACCACCTTACATGGATGGGTATAATGGTGTAAAGAATAACTATACATAGTTATTAAAACATCATATTGATTCTGATATATTGTATAATCCACTCCAATTCAGTTCAATATTTATGGAAATGATATCATCGCTCGTGTGTACGTACGGACTACCGTCTCCACGACGCGATGAGATTCATTCTCCATGTTAACCATTTAAGAATGATTATAAAGTATATATAAGAAATAATAATGAAATATATGACATTATAAAGCTACTGGATTTATGTATATATATATATATGTATGTCATCTACTTACTTCCATTTCAAGACAATAAGGAAAGTAAAACAGCGTTCATGCGTACGTACGGACTACCGTCTCCATGAACGGTGTTTTTCATTTTATTTATCTATCTATTATATATATATATATACTGAATTTATATGATATATAAATCATATTTTATATTCTGGAAGTAAGTAAATCATGATATAAGTAATAGTGATGTCAAGAACAACAAGTCAAAACACCTAAGATAAATGAAACGATTTTACCCAAAACGCTTCTTTAACATGGAATTTACAAAAGAACGGGTAATATAATGTCATAAGTGAACCATATATGATATCATAACAATGAATATGATTCTGGAATAAGTCAATAACATGATTTAAATCATTATACAGGAGGTTTGGACACTTACAAAGCAAGTCGGACATAAGGTAAGGGAAATATCACAATCTCATTTTTATCCGAGATTGTTTATTCGTAAGTATTCACTGGGGTGTATTTTATCATCCACATCCATGTTTCATCAATATGTAATATTATTTCCATCCACTTACAATAGTTTAAATCCAATTTTACCCTTCGGTGAGTTTTTATTAAAGAATATGAAAGGAATCTTTTGTCGTTTTTTTCGTACGATGTACTTTTTGACTTTTCCGAAAAAAGTACGAAGAATGTTTTTTTTAACTTATACGGCATGGATGGATTTTTAAAACATTATTTCCAAGAAGCTTCCTTTAAAAGTTATCAATTTTATTTTTAATCAACTTCTTTTATTTTAAAGTCGTATGACATGTTATGAAAGGAAAAATGTTTTTGAAGTAGAAAGGATATTTTCCTCAAGAATGGAGTTCAAGTATTTTATCAAAATTATTTTCCATCTAAGATAATAAAAGGGTTCTGTTTTTATCCCTATTATTACATGGATTTGATTATGTTGTGATGGAAATATTTTTATGAATTCCTTTATCTTATATGAATTGTTTTATGATGTCATGATGTTTCAAGAATCCCATTTTTGTTACATGTGTTATGCAATGATGTATGTTTTATGATTATGTGGCACACATAAGAAAGGATTCATTATAAGATGGGTGGGACCTATATCTCCCTCCAATGCATTGGGTAAAGATTTTATATCTCATGAGATAGACATGGCTAGAACGGTAGGTTATACCGGTTCAGTGAAACAGGACTGAAACGAGGGTTACTCGATTCAGAAAGGGACTTTGTCCACTAAGATAGTCTTGGAAATGAGTCTTGACTAACAAGAAATGATTCTCTATGATTATGTGTGTATGCCACAAGGTTTAATGTTTTAAGTTATGATTATTGTGATTACATTTCACTGCCATGATTTATCCCATGTTATGAAATTATGATCTCTTTTGCAGGTTAAGATTTCCAAAAGTTATGTGCTTGTGTATACGATGTGATTGATATTTATTTTGTTTACCCTTACTGAGCATTTGAGCTCACCCTTTTATGTTTTCTTTTCCCCAGGATATAAACAATGGTTTTAGGTATAAAAAGGAAGATCTTTATGGGAGATGTTGAAGATCTTCCACCACAATTAGAAGTTTACGTTCCGAGTTTCCAAAGACACTAAACTATTACGGTCCTTGTGTGTGTGTTTTTGTTATGTACTAAGTATTCCGCAAAAGTAATGTAATGTCAATGTACGTCAAGCTTCGGGTCTCTACACCCAGGTTATGAGATTCAGTAATGAACCTAGGATGAACTTAAGTAGAATCCTTTAAAGTGTTTAAGAATAATGTTTTATGTTGTTTTCATGTGTTATGTTCCTGGTTTCCAAGACACTAAACCTTAAAGATCCTCAGTTTTGTGTAATGTAATGAAAGTTTATGTTATAAAAAGGCAAGATGATATATTATTTATAGTAATCCTCTTGGTTCCCTATGAAAATAATGGGAAACAATATAAATAGTGATCTCAGATGCTCAGTAAGGAGGTTCTGTACAGTAGAAACAATTATAAAAATAGGTAGTATGGAATAAATAAATAAACTGAGTCATGCCATATCAAATAAAACTGAGAGAAAAATTAAATACATTGCCAAATTAATATTTAATCAATTCTAGTATAATAATAATTGATCATAGTGTGATAGTGATGCATGATGTTAGATTCCTTAAAATTCCATCAAGGCCTTGTGCTAAGAAATATTACATAAAGTGTAAGGATTCTCCCATTACCATATCATAATTGTATCATGAGACCTACAAATGCATTGAGAGGATATATAATTATGATCTTTTCCTATAATTTAATATCCAATTCATTCCATAAAATTACAAAAGATTACATGGAATAATTTTCAAGGAATTAACAACATAAAATAGTTAGTACAATTTCTCAATGAGGTATATGTTACAAGATTTTACTATATAGAAGAAATAATTATATGGTAAAAAATTATTTCTACCCCATAAAATAATTAATAAACCTATATAGGTAGTTTGAATACATGTATTTTTAAAGTTATGGGTAAAAATAAATGATGAATAAATCCTTCAAAATTTATTTTTAAAGAGAATTTAAATTAACCAAAGCATATCCCCCTGAAGTGTCAAACTAGGTGGGTAACAAGGCTCGTTGTTGTGCACTAGTTCCCGATCATTTATAGACCAATATATTGTTTTGGGGTTGTTAACACCAGGTACATATGTTCCAAATACACACTAACTTATACTATCTACATAGTTATGTATTTTCTTGGAAACCACTTACTCTATGCATTTTCAAAAAATTAGGATGGTTTTATGGATATGAATTGGTATGAGTATTATAAAAAATTGAAAAAGGGTATAATGAAAGAGAATAAATGAACTATCATTTAAAACATATAAAATTGAATATAATATCATGGATAAAAATCATTATATTATATGAAAAAGGAATTCAAAAATACAATATAATAAAAAAATGAACTTGAAAAAAAAAAGAGGAGGATTGAGGACCCTTACCTTAGAAGGATGCTTCTTAAAGCTAGAGAGGGACTCCTTAGAAACTTATAATAACCTTAGAGTGAATTTTTTTAGGTTAATAGAGATATAAATAATTCTCAAAGTATTTTGGGTGTAAAGTGTGGAGTTAATGGAGGGTATTTATACTTAAGGAGGGGTATTTTTATGTGATTACATAATGATTATTTTGTATTTAAAACTAACCATTTTTGGGTAGCATTAATTTCAAAGAATTTGGATGATAAGTAATGTTTTAAAATAAATTTAAGGATGTTATAAACCTCCACCACCCATTTAATGTTTTAATTTTTAGTTATTTTATGTTTTTACCATTTAACGTTGTCCCACTACATTATTTTACATGTACTGTGGTAAATATTTTTTTACCATGGTAAATTTTTTTGTGCCTAAAAATGAAAATACCATTATTATATAATTTGGAAATTTTATTTAAAAATTATCCAATCCATTTTACATTATTCAACTTTTAAAATTAGTAAACATCAATTCTAATTTGATTCACATATAACTCATAAAAACAGTTTTTTTAGAAAAGGTAAAATCATGGTTTTCAAAATTCTGGGCATGTATTTCTAAGTGTAAAAACTTATGTTCTATATCATTAAATAAATTAATTTTAGTCAATAATAAGTGTTAATAAATTTTAAATCATGATCATATAATTGTTCCTTCATAAGTGTTATGGTATTTTATAAAAAATGTATTTTCACTTTTTACCCCAAAAAACATTTTTTAAAAAAAATCTACATAAATTCACCCTAAGATAATTATGATGTATTGAAGAAAAAAATAAAATTTATTTTATAAAAAATAATCTAAATAATATAATCATTTATTTTAAATATAAATCCTTATTATTGAATATTAACATATTTTATGAGTTAATAAACTTTTGACCATTATAAAAATTACTTAGGACTTACATAATTTATATTGTCATACAAAAGTGTTTAATAAGATAATTTCATTAAAAAAATATTTAAAACATATAAATTTGTCATAAAACATTATTTTAGTTACATATTTATATATTTTCTAAAAATACTGCTATAAAATAATCCCAACTGTCACATTATTTCACCAACAATAATAATAATGACCAACTTTTTTATTGATTAATGGTCATGATTCCCATCATAAATATTAGAAAACATTCCCCATTACTAATGGTCATATTTATCTATAAATACAGTAATATTCTTACACTTCATCATTCACTTTGATTTTATCAAGGATTGATACAGTTTCCAAAACAAGTGTTGTATTACTAACTCTCTATTCCTCTATTATAGTTATATCTGTGGGTGAAATGATTCTAGTGAATCGAAACAGCACAAATTTTTATATTTCACTTTATTTATCCTCCATTTATTTCCCCATAATAATATTTGGTATGATGTTGGGTGTTGTTTTAGACTGAATGTAACATTCTTAAACAATGAAATAAAGTTTTCCAGGTTCCTAATATTTATTTTTTATCCATTTACTTTTCCTAGTTGTACTAGTTTATATCAGTACATGATGTTAAATTTTATTAAGAAAAATAAAATTAACTTTATGTTCTACTATTATAAATAATTATATAAGTTAAATATATTTAAGATATCTATTATTTAAAGTAGAACATTTTTTTATAACTATAGTAAATATATGTGGTTTCTTACTTTAGTCATTGTGAATACCTTTACAAGATGAACAATTCAATACCAATTTGTTTTTAGGTTACAGGGCATAAAATATCTCTAAAATAATTTTTATGGAAATAGGAGGATATTATAAATAAAATTTCACAGGCTTAAGTGCTAAGATTTTATATAATGTTACATGATTTGTACTAATATTAGATATACATGTTGCATAAAGTGAAAATATCAAACAAAATTGGCACTATTACATAGACTTTTGGTTATAATTATCTGAAAGTACTTGAGAAAGTAAAACAGGATGACTTTTTGGTAAAAGGATAAATGGAAATACTAGTTTTTAAGGTGATATAACTCTAGTTTAACTTTGGAACATTTTGATCTAATATAATAGTAAGGCTTAGGTAATATTCCATAAAAAAAGTATTATAAAATTTCGTTTCCATATCTATAATAACCAAGTATTTCATGGCTCTTGACACATCTTAAGAAGCGTTTTAGAAATTAGTTTTTAAATTTTAGGTTATACATATATAATAAGAGTATTATCATTATTATGATAAGATTTGGTTGTGGTATTATCTATTATTTCATATTTATGAAAAGGGAATAAGAAGTGGATACTTGGGGGTATTACTACCTAAGGGATTTTCTCAAGATAGTGAGGTCATGGTATGAATATTAACCACAAAAACATGTATCTCTAAGAAACCTAGACACAAAAAAAATTATAGGCCTAGAAACTATAAAAATACATAGAATAGGAATTTTTAACATGTTAGAACTAACCAATTAGTTAGTATTTGGAACTAGTGAAAGTGGTAATATGTTAGATTTATTTCCATATAAATAATTAAGTTTTTCTTTGTATTTATTTTATATTAATAGACTTTAATATTATTACATTTCTTATCACATATTGGTTATTCTTTAACATAACATTAATGTGATAGTGTCCTAGAGTATGTGTCACATTGAAAATGCCATATGTAGTTCCTCACTATACTGTAAACCTTAATATGAAATGATGATATTCTTAATCTTGGTTATATAGTTGGATAACATTATATGTTGGGACATAGAGTATATTTATTTTTATGTGTGAGTACTCATAAAAGAATGAGAATTTATCTCATGAAGTTTTCATTTTGTAATCGCCATGAGTGGTGGTTATGATAATTGTCCCACCAGTAGGAATTCAAAATGTTTCATATCAATTAATATTCATGTATGTGGTCATGTTCAATGATCCTTGGACTTTAATATTATTATTAATGTATATCATGAGTTTCATACTTAGATATACTTATATAAATCATGACAACATATGTTCACGGTGATGTTGGGTACATTCAGTGCATCATGAGTCATATTTAATTAATGAATAAGTTGAGGAATGATTTATCTCTTATATATTTATGAAAGATGATATCTAAGACCTTCGATTGAAATTAATCTATTTAAATAAATTCCATGGCCATGGTGTTTTGACAGAATCATTTAATATTATCAAAAAAGGAATATGGAGCATATAAATAGATGACATGAGTGTGAAACATTATTGATGAGATATAAATGTAAATATATTATATTATATACTAAGATTTTTTATGTGTATATTAACATTAAAGCTTTAACTTATTCCTCTTTGGTGCCTTTATATATTATTAGATATTGATATTAGATTGTAGGCGTACATGCCTAATACGAATGAGGAAGAAGCCTGGATGGTCATACACTTAGTTTTTCATATGATATTAGTTATATATTAATAATATATTTAATGGATAGAATAAATAGTATTCTCACTGAGAAATAATATTTATTTATAATTTATTGATCTCAGATATTTAGTTGCATGGTAATAAATATTATATATTTATTTAGTTACATGAATATAAAAATAAATATTTATCTGAAAAAACATAAATGTAAAAAAATTAGTTATAAAATGAAATGAATAATATTTATTATTTGAGGTTCTATAAATATAGAGGAAGGTGGAAATACCAAGTCAGGTCCCCGATGAGAATGATATATGGATTTAATATCATTAAATAAATAATAATTTATTTAATTGACTGATATTTAAAAAATTGACTTGCTTGTGCATGTCATGTAATAATAATATTTTAATTATTATTAGTTTGGGGAATATTTAAATTATAATATTACATAAGTTCCTTATATTAAATTTTCAATATTATAACCCTAGAATTATGTATTCTTATCATATATCATTTTTATGGTTAATTGATTGTGCACAATAAATCATATCCTTAGAGTTTTCTCTCTAATGAAGAATGATCTAGAGATTTTCTCTCAAGCCTAAGAGAATTCCACCACCTCTTTCTCCTCCCACTCAAGGATGATAGAAAATAAAAATCCTTCGCCAATGAAGGATTGTATTATGGTCGACATAAATGACACAAGATGGTTAATTTATCTGTGCTAGCACCTAGAGTTCCAATGGTGATGTCCTAAGATTAAAGAAGCATGTTTCAGTCTATGCTAGATAGATTATACCCTTGGATCCTCATAGTGTAAAAATTATGTAACCTAGATAAGGGTATCATGATCAATAGATTCCATGAGGAAAAAATTCCCAAGACTAAGGTAATTCTTGTGAATTAATTTAAATTAACTATAAATTTAACATGAAAATATCCTATATTCTTGGTTCCAGTAAAATTTTTCAATTTTATTTACATTAATTTAATTGGTAATGAAATTAATATTCATGTAAATTATGAATATTATGTTTAATCCAGAAAAATTTTAGTTAGCCAAAGTCCTAATGGTGTTTTTGATACGTTTGAAGCCTTAAAACACCAAGGGAACTAGAAGCCTCTCCAACTTAAGTCCCAATGTGAGAGATAATTTGGATATAATAAAGGAGTGTTATTATCCATAATCAAATAAAATAAAATAAACTATGGAATATAAATATATGGTACCCTAAACGAACACCATCCCATCTCGTGTCAACATCACTATGGAATGCAACTGACCACACCTAGATCCTCCACCTCACTGGATATGATAATGACCAAATCCATGTAGATTGTCCACCCTATGTAACTAAGGAATAGGTATATTGTGGTTTTGTACTATGTTTTCTCTATATCCCCTTGGTTGAAAAAAATCTGATACATCCTTTGAGGAAACTGTTTCTAAGGCTGAAATAGTACTACCCGCCTATGTTGTGCATACTAGTAGGAACGGTCAATCAATGTCCTGGACAAGAAAATATCATATGAATAAATTCCCTATAGGATTCATAAGACCATATATCCTCAAATAAGTGGAAATAAAACTACTATGGTTTACTCCCTATTGATCAAAAACTCGACTACCCCAACATCTAAGATCCCCCAATGAAAGCTTTGTTATATAAGGAGCTCAGATGGATCCCCTATCAAGACTATCTTGACTATTCATAAATCCTTTTGATCAATTTTTTCTTATTTTTCACCTCTAGATATATAGGAAACATAAATGGGTTAACCATATACTAAATTTTTGGATTCAGTTCCTCCTATAAATGATGTGCTCTAGCCTCCTCAACTAGAAAAAGATTGAGAGAAAAGAAAATAAGATCCATGAATCTAATATGGAACTCCTGTACTATCACATTAACCTTTTTAATGGAGATAAACTATATCTTACTCACCACCACCATTATTGATTAAAGTAACTCTACATAGAACTACCATTGAAAATTATCCCATGAAATCTTGGCCTCCTTCTATTTTTTTAGAAAGAGGATCCACCACTGGCATGCATCCCCTCCCATCTAAATAATAGATAATGGGACCTGATAATCTATACTATAATGGATCAAGTTGAAAGTAATTTATAGATTCTTTAACAAGATATCATTCTACAAATCAAGAAAAAAATACCTCATACATTTCAAATCCCTAATACTAGAACTCACACAATATCTTCATTTGAGACTCATCCTCCTTTTTTGATTCAACCCTCCTATAATTAACTAGATCATATTTCTCTATATAAGCATAATTAATGTAAGAACCTAGTTTTTTTATTAGATATGAATCCTTTAATTTTCATTCTAAATATTTACTTTGGAACTAATATGGATACCTAATTAGTTAATAATTGTTTTTAGGGTGTCAAGGGCTTGTTCGGAGCCTGAAACCCATCTTTTTGGGGGAACTAGCTTGGAACACGGTTTAGAGTAAACCATACAGTAATTCCACATGGTTTGGAAAACTATAGGGATTGTTTTTTTTCGAATAGATCCACCATGCATGGTTGGTGCACGGTCGTGTGGCCTAACCGTGCGAATGACCCTTTTTTTCCAAGTACCTATGAATAGTTTGCGCACAGTTTGATCAAACTATGTGGAGGATGTTTTTTAGGGTAGAACCGTCTCACACTATTTGCACACGGTTTGACAAACCATGTGGAAAAACCGTGTGTAGGCTAAAATTCTAGGTAAAATGTCCAAAATTCCCTTAATTATCTATTTACTCCTCTCTTCTTCCCCAACTTGTAAACCAGCAGGATTAACCCATTTTCATCTCATTTTAGATCCTTTTGAAGTCCAAACCTAGGGATCAAGAGATCTCCTTCATCTATCATCTGAAAAGGCTTTCATATATCACGTTGGATGTGCAACGATAAGTACTTGAGTCCTCTTTAGTCATTTTTCTCTCTTTCTCTCAACCAAGGTATCGTCATGTGAGCATTTTTTCATCTTTTCTTAGATATAATCTGATATGAGGAAAATCAAGGGCTGATACGAGAGGAGTAGATTCATAAAACCCTAATGTGGGTGGTCTATAACTCATCCGAAAAGTTTGTTGATTTTTAAATATTCATGTGGGGCCCATCGGTTTCATCAGAGGCCATTTCTCAAATTCAAAAGTCACGATTGTACTTATTAAAATCATATGGTTATGCTCTTTCCAAATATGTGATTAGTTGTTATCATTTACACCCACAACTCAATCCACCCCATGTTTAAGGTTATGCCATAATTGGGTTTTTAGTGTTTTGGCACGTTTGAGTCATTGTTCGGGTTCAATTTTTCTTGATCTTCCTAAAGGTGATCCTTCTTATAATAAATGGATTCTTATTAATGAGAATTTAATAATGGCATGTACCATGTATTCTCACCACTTTACTCACTTAAGGTAAGTTCTTCAAATTGATTATTAAATGTGAATGTGAAATGGAAAGTATACTAGGTATATAACTTGGCCCTATCAAATGAGTTTGAATAAAGGTTATATGTCCATAGCACCCCTTTCCATATTGATGGAAGGTAGTGGAGTGAACCTAATTGAATATGCCTTAATGGTTAATTAAGACTTTATTAAATGGTTTCAATGCTACTTAGCCTATCCACACTAATGGAAGACAAGTATTTAACCTAATGAATCATTACATGATTACAGTATTAAATGGGAATGGATTGACTCAAGATCTCTTTAGATTCTGAGAGGAGAATACCTTGGGACTCGGGAACCCCATTCTGATTCAAGGATGTGGTTTTCTTAGGTTGATACCCACCTAGACTCTGGTTCTTTTCTATTCCTCAAATGCCTGATATAATATAGCAGGGTCCTTTACATTATTACATGATACCTCAGATACACTCCTTTGATCCAGCTTTTACTAGTAGGTTCCATAGTGAAAGCTCATAGGGCCATATCCTTGGTTATCCTTGTTTTACCTTGGCCGATCACCTTGGAATCAGTAGGCACCTTATTATGGAATGCCTTGGATTATGATCCTTGGATTACAATCTTACCCCTTAGCTAGACTCAGATACTACTGAGTTAGCATTTCGTGAGATCTATGTTACCTTGGTTATTACCCTGGAACTCTGTCACCAGATATCTTTGTTAGGTTTCCTTGTTACTTCTTGAGACCTTCACTACTTATACTATCAAGGGGTTATGTCAGTGGTGGTTATGCCTTACGTGACCTATTAATATTAAATGGTAATTACTTAATTAATGACCTGGTTACATGTTCAGACACCAGCCAAGGGATGAAGTAGGTAATTGGGTATTTAGTTATATTGTACTATTTTCTTTACTTTGTATATGCATGTCTGCACACTACTATATTTCATTACACGGGCCAAAGGTTATAGACACCATTAGTGGTGGCCCACTAAGATTTATCTCACACCCTCTCTGGGCGTCGTTTGGTACCCGAAGTATATTACATGACTGCAGGTGTTGATAAAGGGAAGCATACAGCTTTGAACACTTGATTTCTTGTTGATAGGAAGGAGCTTGATGGCAGATGACTGAGTATGATCTTGGGATGCTTGGAGTAGTCTTTTTTTTCTTTTACCTTGTGTAATATGTTATTCTTATTGTCTTGTAACCATGTTTTCTAGTTTTCTTGTAACATGACATACATCATATTCAGTCATTATTATTCTTGTTTATTTATATTTCTTCTGATTTTTACTACTATTTATATCCTTCCGCTATGCTACACTCTAATAATGAGGGCATAGTCTCCCCACGGACACACCCTAGGTCCTCACTACTAGTCGGTAGCCTCTGGAGTTTGGGGAGATGCGGTTGAGGCCATGTGACCCACCAGGCTCGGGGCACCCGTTAAGTGGCATCCGGGTCTGGGACGTCACAAAGTGGTATTATAGGTGGTTTCTTTTCTTGCTTTACTATTTGGAGATAATAGATTGTAGAATCGGAATGCTTGGGACTTGGTCATAATCCATGCTTGGGTGCTGCGAACCCATGTTTGGGGTAAAAAACAAGTTGAATAAATTATAATTGTTGTTCTATTTTTTCCTATTATAGTTAATATTATTTCATTATTGGGTGATGCACATGTTGTGTGGTGTTGTTGATTATTTATCTATTTTATGATTTTATTTCATCATTGGCCCGATGATATTTGGGAAAGGATCATTATGGCATGAATCATTATTGGAACCTAAAATTCATATGTCATGCATATTTCCATTCCATATAGGTGCATTTACTTCCTTTCATTGCTTGATATACCTGTGATTGTTGAGTGATGTTGTGATAGTTAGCTTATTCTTGTATTACTCTTGGCTATGATTGAGTGATTTCCTATCTCAATTCATGAGGTGTATGGGCCCTCAGGGATAGTAATTTACCGAGTTAAGACATTATACTATAAATAAATGGGTGCCGTTTCTGGTGATAAGTGTATGGGCACTGATTCATCAGAAATGGATATCCATTATAAAGTGAATCCTAAAATCTAAAATGAATTTTTTTCACATCCTTATCCCACATTTTCATTTCTATGAAAGGTAAAGGAGTGATCCTGGAGATTAATTTCAAAATGACATGAAACTTATACTTGAGAACTTACCAATACCTGGTTATCTAAGTGGGTAGTTTGGGTAGTATGCCTTGGGTAGTGATTTTTCTTATGTCCAATTTCCACTAGTGATGCTATCATATGCTCCAAATATTGTTTTAAGGTGTGCGTTTGGAATTTTTAGACCAATGTCGCCATGACATCCTCGTGTCATTCGCAAAGAGGGTGGTGACAACCATGATCTAGACATGGTGGGCCCTGAGCTGCCAGTCTTACCTCCAGGAGTTCCACTTGAGGCACCACCTCCTCTACCTGATTCGGGCACTGATTCTTAATTCTTTGATAGTTTCCTACATCTAATGAAATTCATTCTTGGTGCTCTATGGGTTGTACCTACGATGGCTGGTCTGACCCATGATTTCTAGCAGCAACATCCTCCTACTTTTTAACAGGATGGAAGTTCTTAGGCTATTGAGTCTTGGATAGAGGCCATGATGTCTATCTTTGAGCATTTAGAAAATCCTCCAAAGTAGAGAGTTACGATTTCTACATACATGCTTCAGGATTCAGCCAAGCATTGGTGAAATGTGGTTACTCAGGTTGGTCGTCATCGGTGTATGTTATGGGTTGACTTCCAGACTGCCTTCTATGATCAGTTCTTTCCTCAGGCACTGAGATCTGACATAGATAGAGAGTTCATGCATCTAGAGTAGGTTTCTATGTCAGTTATGTAATATTCAGAACGTTTCACTAATTTATAGTGCTTTTCACTGCTTCTAGCCGATGACGAGATTTCGTGTGCTAGACGTTTTGAGGATGGGTTCTAGTGCGCCATCTGAACTCAGGTGAATGTCTTTCACCTTCCTATGTTTTCTAAAATAGTTGATCAGGTTCTTATCAATGATCATAACCTAAGGGATGATACGAGTACCGGGTTTAAAGGATCAGTGTTGCGTTAGGGAAGTAGTTCTTCCGGTGGCAGGAAATGTTCCCTTGAGGTTTCTCACCAGGGTAGTGGCAGTCAAAGTATCCAGTTTGATAGCTCTGTGGTGTGTCATCAGTGTGGAATACCCGAGAATAAGAAGCCCCGCTATGAAATATACCATATGGATCATTGGGATTGTGGCCATATGGGTCATCTTCAGCATTTCTGCAGGACCTTTCTACCAGTTTCGAGTGGAAATGGATCAATATCATCTCCACTTACAAGCGAAAGTTATTTTGCGCCACGTCAGGTGGGGAGTTGGAATAGCACTGGCAGTTCTGGTCAAGTAGGAGGTCGTGGTTGTGGTAGTTTGAACCTTGATCACCAGTAACACTAGCAGAGCAGTCATGATTGTGGTAGTTGATCTGTTGCACAGTTTCATGGATCAGGTCAATTACATGCTTTACCGCTGATACTTAAGGATCGGGCTATGGGACCATCTATAGTACGAGGTACTATTCTAGTAGCCTCCACTATTGTATCTTTTTTTTGATACATGTGATTCAAAACATTTTATTTCTGTATCTATCATGGAAAGTCTTGGACTAGAGATACAATATCATTATGGTGTAATGAACCTTGATACATCGTTGGGAATATGAACGGAGGGTGTACTCCTATGCAGGGACTATCCCCTTGAGGTAGGCCATTGCCCTTTCTTGTGGAATCTCTTTGTTCTTGAGATGATGAGTTTTGATGTCATTATCAGTATGGACTGGTTATTCCATTGTCACACCTTTGTAGACTGTTATCACCACAGGGTATCTTTTATATCACCAGAAGGCAGCATATATCTTTTTAAAGGTGAGTGGGATTTTTAGGCTGGGAGAGCTAGACCGAAGCATCATGGGCTAGGTAAAGTGACCACCTAGGTTGAAAATATTTTCATGGAGGATCAAGGTTCGCTTCAAACTAATTTACCTCCAGTAATTGATCATTTCATGGAATTATATCCTAATGAATTTTTTGGCTTACATCTAAAGAGAGTGGTATATTTTACAATTGAGATTTTTTCAAGATCATCTCTATTGTCCATTCCTCAATACAGGATGGTACATACTAAGCTTCAAGAGCTCAAGCAGCAGATAGAAGACCTAGAGGCCAAAGGCTTTATAAGGCCTAGTACATCATCTTGGGGTTCACCTGTTCTTTTTTCCAAGCAATCAGATGTAACCTTACATTTATGTGTGGATTACAAAAGGTTGAAACAGATTACAGTCAAGAATTGGTATCCAATTCCTCGAATAGATGATCTTTTTGACCAGCTCTGAGGAGCAAAGGTCTTCTCTAAGATTGACCTAAGATCTGGTTATCATCAGGTGCGATTCAGACCATTATACATACCTCATACATCTTTTCATAGCATGTGTGGTCTGTATGAGTATCCCGTTATTTATTTTGGTCTTACGAATGCACTTTCCATTTCCACAGCTTTGATAAATAGGGTTTTCCAACCCTATTTGGACTCTTTTTTCGTGGTCTTTGTGGATGACATATTAGTGTATTCTTGCACTCATCATTACCATGCCAAACATCTTGAGATCATTCTGAGTACACTGAGAGAGAATCAGCTTTATGCCAAGATTGATAAGTGAGACTTTTTAATTGACAAGGTTCACTTCTTGGATCATATTATTTTAGAATTAGGTGTATCCGTTGATCCTGAAAAGGTTATTGTTGTAGTTTCCTAGGAGAATCCCAAAAATGTGTTTGATATCAGAATTTTATTTTGGCTTGTTGGATATTACAAGTGTTTTATACAGGACTTATCGCGTCTTTCTTCACCTCTTACTGAACTTACAAAGAAGGGTGTTAATTTCATGTGGTCAAAATCATACGAGAAATCCTTTCAGTAATTTAAAGGGAGGCTTGTCTCAGCACCAATTCTGATTTTTTCAAAACCAATTAAAGTTTATATCATCTTCTACAATGCATTAGGCATTGGCCTAAGAGCATTTTTGATGCAGGAAGACAAAGTCGTTACGTACATATCTCGGTAGTTGAGGCCTCATGAGAGAAATTATCCAATGCATGACCTTGATCTAGAAGCAGTTGTCCATGCCTTATGTTTTTTGAGACACTATCTCTCAGGTGAGAACTTTGTGGTGTATATAGATCACAAGATCCTCAATTATATCTTTTCTCAATGTGACTTAAACCCCATACATCATATATGGGTCGAATATCTACAATCCATTGATTTTGATCTTGCCTATATGCCTAGAAAGGGCAATGTGGTTGCTGATGCACTGAGTCAAAAAACTCAAACACAGGTAGTATAGGAATTCAGTGATGAATAGAAGTTAATGGCCCTCTTTTCTGAACTTCATATAGAGTTTCATGATAGTCATGAGAATTCTTACCTATTATCCTTAACGATTACATCTTCCCTCCTTGAGAAGGTGAAGAGTAAGTAGTTTTTAGATCCTGAAGGTTTGGTTTTATGTGAGAGTATAGCAAGAGATAACCCACCTCTAGATTTTTCTATGGACAGAGACGACATCTTGAGTCTACATGGATGTATTTGGGTTCCTGTAGATATGAGAGAGGAGTTGATGAAATATTCCCACACTTCTCAGTGGGTAGTTCATCCAAGAATCTCAAAGATGTTTTGAGATATGTGATTCCAGTATTGTTGGCCTAGAATGAAAAGTCAGATTGCAAGCTTCATCACTATGTGTTCCACTTGTCAACGGGTGAAAGAGAGGCACCATAGACCTGCAAGATTTCTACAGTCGCTTCCAATCCTGAAATGGAAATGAGAAGATGTTGTTATGGATTTTATAGTTGGCATACCTAGGTCACTGAGGGGTAGTGATGCTATCTGGGTAGTCATTGACCAACTAATGAAATCATCACACTTCATTCCTATACAGGAGACTTTCTCAGTAGATGATTTGGGAAGACATTATGTCTGTGAGATCATACGAATAAATGGGGTTCCACGTAAGATCGTTCCAGATAGGGATTCTCGTTTTACTTCACGGTTCTAGTAAGGTTTTTAGAAAGCTATGGGGACTTAGGTTCTTATAAGCATATCTTTTCACCCTTGGACTGATGGAAAATCGGAACGGACAATATAGCTTATAGATGATATGCTTTGATAATGTGACCTTGATCTTGGTGGTTCTTGGGAGAAGCATATCCCTCTCCTAGATTTATCTTATAATAACAATTTTCAGGCGATGATTCAGATGGCTCCTTTTGAGGCCTTATATGGTAGGCCATGTCGTTCACCCTTTTTCTGGCTAGAGGCAGGTGATGCAGCCCTACTAGATTCCTGTCTTGTTCAAGAGACTTTAGAACGGGTTTAGTTGATCAGAAAGCATATGACTACTGCTCATTCTAGAAAAAAAATATTATGTCGATCACCATCGAATACCTCTATAATTTGAGTTTGTGGATCGTGTTTTTCTTTGGGTATCATCCAGGATAGGGAATAAATGGTTAAGGAAGCATAGAAATTTGTCGTATCGTTACGTTGAATCGTTTGAGATCCTAGAGAGAGTCGGGTCGGTATCCTATCGGTTACTACTACCTCAGAGGTACCATTTCATGCATGACATCTTTCATTCCTCACAGCTTCACCAATATCATGTCGACCCATCACATACTTTAGATCCTGAGAAAGTTGAGTTAGATGTCAATGATGGCTTTGAGGAGTATCCAGAGTGCATTATTGACCGAAGCACGAATGCTCTCCAAGGAAATTATGTCCCTCTAGTATAGGTGATATGGAATCACAGTTGAGTACAGAATGAGACTTGGGAGAGGGAAGCCAATGTACATGCCCAATGTCTAGAGTTGTTCTCAGACAGTGTTTCTTTACCCATGGAAGGAGAACTCATGGGGTGAGTTCTTTTAAGGGGGGAAGACTGTAAGAACCTGGTTTTTTACTCAAGTATGGATCCTTTAATTTTTTTTGTCTAAATATTTAATTTGGACCTAATATGGATGCCTAATGAGTTAATAAAGGTTTCGAGGGTTTCTGGGGCTTGTTCAAAGCTTAAACCCATCTTTTTGGGGAAACTGGCTTAGCACACAGTTTAGAGTAAATCGTGCATGAATTCTGCATGGTTTGGAAAACCATGCAGATTGTGTTTTTTTGGATAGATCCACCTTACACGGTTGGCGCATGAATGTGTGACCAAATCGTGAGAATTCCCCATTTTCCTAGGTACCCATGCATGGATTGTGCACGGTTTGATCAAACCGTACAGAGGATGTTTTTTTGGCAGAACCATCTCGCATGATTTGTGCACGGTTTGAAAAACTGTACAGACAAACCATGTGCAGGATAAAATTCTGGGTAAAATGTCCAAAATTCCCTTAATGATCTATTTACTCTCCTCTTCTTCCCCAACTCATAAACCAGCAGGATTAACCCCTTTTCTTCTTGTTTTGGATATTTTTGGTGGCCAAATATAGGGATTAATATATCTCATTTGTCCGATATCCGATCAAGCTTCAATTCGTCATGTTGGATGTGTAATAGTAAGTACTCAAGTCCTATTTAGCTATTCTTCTTCTATCTTCCTCTCAACCTAGATATTGTCATGTGTGAAATTTTCACCTTTTCTTAGATCTACTCCGATCCAAGTCAAATCAAGGGTCGATACTGGAGGAGGAGAGTCGTAAAAACCTAAGGTGGGTGGTCTATAACTCATCCCTAAAGTTTATTGATTTTGGAATATTCGTGTGGGGCCCAACGATTTCATCAGAGGCTATTTCTCAAATTCACATGTCATGATTATACTTGTTTGAATTGTATGGTTATGCTCTTTCCAAATATGTGATTAGTTGTTAGCGGTTACACCCATAACTAAATCTGCCCCATGTTGAAGGTTATTCCATAATTGGGTTTTTATTGTTTTGGCATGTTTAAGCCACCATTCAGGGGAACCTATGCTTAACCTTACTACAGGTGAGCCTTATTATAATAAATGGATTCTTATTAATGAGAATTTCATAATGGCATGTACCATGTATGCTCACCACTTGACCCACCTAAGGTAAGTTCTTAAAATTGATTATTAAATGAAAAATTTGAAATGGAAAGTATACTTGGTATATAACTTGGCCCTATAAAATGAGTTTGAATAAAGGTTACATGTCTATAGCACCCCTTTCAATATTGATGGAAGGTAGCGGATTGAACCTCAATAATTGAATATGACTTAATGGTTAATTAAGACCTGATTAAATGGTTGCAATTATACTTGGATTATCCACACTAATAGAAGAAAAGGATTGAACATAATGAATGATTACATGATTACAATATCAAATAGGAATGTATTGACTCAATATCACCTTAGATTCTAATAGAAGAATACCTTGGGACTCTGGAACACCATTCTGATTCAAGGATGTGGTTTGCTTAGGTTGATACCCACCTAGATTCCAGTTATTGTATATTCCTCAGATTCCCGATATACTATCATAGGATCCTTTACATTATTAAATGATACCTCGAATACACTCCTTGGATCCATCTTTGACTAGTAGGTTCCATGGTGAAAGCCCATAGGGCCCTGTCCTTACTTAGACCGGTTTTACCTTGGTCGATCACCTTAGACTCAGTAGGCAACTTATTGTGGAATGCCTTGGATTGCACTCCTTAGATTACACTCTTACCCCTTATCTAGACTCTGATACTACTGAGTTAGTATTCCATGAGATCTACATTACCTTGGTTATTACCCTGGAACTCCCTCACTGAATATCTTTGTCAGGTTTCCTTGTTACGTCTTGGTACCTTCACTACTTATACTATCACGAGGTGATGTTAGTAATGGCTATGAATCCCATGACCTATTAATATTAAATGGTAATTAATTAATTAATGAACTAGTTACATGTTCATACACCAACTGAGGGATGAAGCAGGTACATGGGTATTTAGTTATATTGTACTATTTCTTTAATTTGTATATGCATGCCTGTACACTGCTATATTCCATTACACGGGCTGGAGGTTATAGAGACCATTGGTGGTGGCCCACTGATATTTATCTCACACCCTCTCCAGGTTTCGTTTAGTACCCGGAGTAGATTACATGATTACAGGTGTTGAGAAAGGGAAGCATATATATTTAAACACTTGATTTCTTGCTGATGGAAGGAGCTTGATAGTAGATGACTGAGTAGCATCTCAGGATTCTTGTAGTAGTCTTTTTTTTCATTTACCTTGTGGAATATGTTATGCATATTATCTTGTAACCATGTTTTCTAGTTTTCTAGTAATATGAAATACATCATCATTGTTCCAGTTGATTCAATAATTGTTATTCTTGTTTATTTATATTGCTTCCAATGCTTACTACTATTTATATCCTTCTGTTGTGCTAGACTCTGTTAATGGGAGCATAGTCTCCCCATTGACACACCCTAGGCCCTTGCTTCTAGTCAGAAGCCTCTGACATTTGGGTAGATGTGCTTGAGGTCATGTGGCCCACCAGGATTAGGGAACCCATCAAGTGGAATCCAGGTCTGGGGTGTCAAACTTAACCACTCATGGATGATGAATAGGAAACATATCTTAAAATAATAAATAAAACTCATAAGTCCAATAACATGGAATTTATTAAATATCATTTAATTATATTCATTTTAAATTTACCAAAAACCACCCCAATTCAACCATAAGTGAAACCAAGTATGATGCAAGTACCTATACTAGGTATCTACCCTGAAACCATCATTACCTCTCCTAGATTTTTTAGTAAGATTATGGTACTTGCATCAGAACATATGTGGCCCTAATCACATGTGTTATAGCCTGACTCCCTTATTACATCCCTCACTAGGTTTGAATAACATTATTTCCCTACTAGGCCCATGAAATTATCATATGTGCTGAAAACTAGTCTCCATTATAACCATCATACATGGATTTGATACCAATTTTTCATGGGATCCCCCATTAGGAACCCTCTTGGGCCTATAGTGAAGATAATAATGACCCCAGTAGCCCGCCTCCAATGGGCCCGAGGTTGGTGACTAGAACCAAGGGTATAAAATATAAAAAATGGGATTAATTTACTTCATAAATCCCTGAAACATATAAATAAATCCATCAATAAACACCATAATATAAAAATAAAACCAATATCCTGATTTTCATGTAAAATTATAAAAAAAATACAAGTCTCTAGAATCAAATTACCAAAAGAAAACTCATAAGGCAGTGAATCTAACCAAAAATCCAAGCCACATGCTTATAATATTCTATTTGATATTTGAATCCATCCTAGAAACCGTACAAATATATTAATATATATAGGGGTGAGGATACATGTATACATAGTAGGATCCTCCTCAAGACCACTCATGAAAATGTGGAATAAGTATATTAATGCTTTAGTGAAAAAATACTAGAACCAACATGCACCTACACAGGTCATCTACCACCCAACCTTACCAAGGATCACTCATCCAATATAACATCCATGTATAGCATCATAATATCAATGGAATATAGTAAGAAATGGTTCTTTGTAAGAACTTCCCATATGGTTTATTGATCTCATGTCCCATCAGAAAATGTATTTTTTTTCATTCATTTCATGTCTAATCTATTACATATCTCACCCCATATCACAACCATATATGACATACCACACCTACATCATCATAATCATTACATATCCACCACTGCACACCATCACATGGATGTATACACATAATTATAACATAATATACCACAACCTCATATCCCATACTCATAACATATCCATCATAATAGGGAATTTTGAACACAAAGGACATCAACCTCATGCCCTCCTCCAACCATGAATGACCCCCACTATATATCAACATCACTTCCATATAAATGAATAAGACAAAATGTCACATACTATAAATTTAATTCATTATAGACCATATAATTTTACATACTTTGATTCAACAAAACTCATACTGATCATGGAAGAGAGAGGGAGGAAGAGTGGTAGTCTACCATTTGTTCCCTCACCAACTTGGATGTGTGGGGAAAACGCCCAAAACCAAAAACATTTGGGCATCAGTAGGGTTATCCAACTTGGGTGGGGTGTATATGAAATCACAAGAAAATATATCATATATATATCCACAAACATTCTCATCCAAAGGGTTTATACCAAAACACCATAGACATACCTATCACAACCACCACATCATCACTACCATTTGCTAGCAATCACTACTATCTCTAGAGCACAAATCATCCCCACTTTTGCACACAAAACATTCATAATAAAATTCACACATTTACCAATTATCATATCATTAAACCATTCTAAATTTACTAATTACCAATGACATTACATTCATTATTCCATTCAATTACATATATAATGTAAATCCATTCATTATCTATCAACCACATTTAGCCTATCCATTGCCCCTTTATTTTTTTATAAAAAATAGTTCATGAAAAACCATTTTTTAGTAAATTCTAGCCCATACGCATTATCGTATTCATTATTACTGACCAAATTCCATAACACTGGGAAGATATGACACATCTTCATAATAATCAACCAACCATCTTGAAAACTTCCTATAACACATGTATAAGATCCTGACCTTTTTTGGAGGTGTCATGGGCTTTTTTACAGGTATTATTTTTCCTTATTTTGAGTAATTTTGGTTTGGGTTGTATCTTGGGTGCATTTTTTTGAAAATTCTAAAATTTTGGAAGTAAGCGGGAAAGTACACGATAGGCACATGGTTTTCCCTAACCATGCTCCCTGCCCCAGCAAACCGTGTGAACCCAAATAGAGGGGATTTGCACAGATGGAGAATAGTTTTTCAAACTATATTCTCTATTAGGAGTAACCATGCACCCCCCCCCCCCCCCAGAATATGCGCACTGTTAAGGCACGTGGTCTGGAAAACATTACGCCCCTACCCAGGAAACCGTGCATGGGTTTTTATTTTATCCTAAAATTTAATTTTAAAATACATGAACCCCTATATTGACCCAAAAATTAACCCCAACTTAGACATAACCTATTCCTCTCATTTTTTGAGTCTCTTAGATGAATTACAGGCCCTCGTGACCTCCATTCATCGTGATTCGAAGCTTGTATCGAAGATTTGTACCTCTCCTAGTAAGTGAATCTCATCCTAATTGGTTTCCTATCTCTCTCTCTCATTCTTCTCCCATCCTCAAATGGATTTTTTCCTCTATTTTTGATGGATCTAGACCTAGGTTTTATTATATCTGGTCCATTTAAATCTTAGATCAAGGAATTGAATAAAGATCTCATTTTTCATCGTGATTAGGGTTATTCAGCTCAATTGGGGATATCTATGGGTGAGATTTTGTCACCGAATCAAGGTAGGTGGTCTATTATTTAAATCTCATAGTCTTGATTTCAATTACTTGTATGTAATTATGGAATTTCAAGGGTTTGTCTAGAAATTTATTTTCCTAATTTTAATTAATTAATTTTCTAAATTAATTAATTAATGGAATGTGAATTTGGAATAATTAATTGTAGAATTAATTATCAAAATATTGAAATTATGGAATTGGGAATGATTAATTGTAGAATTAATTATCAGAATATTGAAATTGTGGAATTGGGAATAATTTATTATTGAATTAACTATTGGAATAATGAAATTGTGGAATTCAGAATAATTAATTGTGGAATTAATTATAGGGATATTGAAATTGTGGGATTTGGGAATAATTAATTATTGAATTAATTTTGGAGTATTGAAATTTTGAATTGGATTAATTAATTGTGAAATTAATTGATGGAATGGATTTGATTAATTAATTATAGATTTAATTAATGGAATTGATGTGATTAATTAATTATATAATTAATTAATGGAATTAGTGAGATTAATTAATTATTAAGTTAATTAATGGAATTTATGTGATTAATTAATTATTGAATTAATTAATGGAATTTAAGTGGATTAATTAATTGTTGAATTAATTAATTTAATATATGATTTTTATATTGGGATAATTAATTTTTGAATTAGTTATTCAGATATTAGGATTGTGAAATTTGAATAAATTAATTGTTTTGATATTATGATTAAGTAATTGGGATGATTAATTGCTTAATTAATTATTGGGAATTGTTCTGATTATGGAATTGATTGAAATGAATTAATTAATTAATGGATTGTTGTATTTATACATCTGAATGGATTATATTAATTAATTGGTGAATTAATTAATAGGGATTTTTGCGAGGATGAAATCTAATTAATTGGTGAATTAATTAATGGGGACTGTTGTGATGATGTAGTTGAATGAATTAGATTAATTAATTGGGGAATTAATTAATAGATATTTTTTTAGGATGAAATTAAATGAATTTGATTAATTAATTGGTGAATTTATTAATGGAGATTTTTGTGATGATGCAATTGAATGGATTTGATTAATTAATCAGTGAATTAATTAATCCGGATTATTGTGATGATGTAATTGAATGAATTGGATTAATTAATTGGTGAATTAATTAATGAGGATTGATGTTGTGATGAAATTGAATGAATTGGATTAATTAATTGGTGAATTAATTAATGGGTATTATTGTGATGATGAAATTTAATGAATTGGATAAATTAATTGTTGAATTAATTAATGGAATTGATGTGATTAATTAATTGTTTAATTGATTAATGTTAATGATGTGATTAGTTAATAATTAAATTTAAATAAGTAAGTTATTAATTAATTATATGGATATTGGGGTTGTTTAATTGGATTAATTAACTGTAGAGTAAATTAATGGTAATTGTTGCGTTTATGAAATTGATTGAGTTAGATTAACTAATTTTTGAATTAATTACGGTGATATTGAGATCCTTGAATAGGATTAGTTAATTGTTGAATTAATTAATAGAGATTTTTTTGAGTATGTGATTTATTTAATTGGATTAATTAATTTTTTAATTAATTAATGGAATTGATGTGACTAATTAATTGTTGAATTAATTAATTGAATGATGTGAATATGAAATTGTTGAATTTGATTAATTAATTAGTGAATTAATTAATGTGTTATTATGATTCATATGTGAATTGAAATGTTAAATGGTAACAATGGAATTCATATATGAATTGAAATGATGAATGGTAATAGTGGCATTCATATCTGAATTGAAATGATGAATGGTGATAATGGAATTTTTATGTGAATTGAAATGATGAATGGTAACAATGGAATTCATATGTGAATTGAAAATGTGAATAGTAATGGTGGAATTTATATGTGAATTGAAATGATGAAAGGTTTTGATGAAATTCATATATGAATTAAAATGATAAATGGTAATAATGGCATTCATATGAGAATTGAAATGATGATTAGTAATAATGACATTCATAAGTGAATTAAGACAATTAATGGTAACAGTGGTATGAATATGTGAATTGATACAATGAATGGTAACAATGGAATTCATGTGTGAATCAAGATGAAGAATGATAACAATGAAATTCTTAGATATGATATCCCTTTGGGGTAGTTTAGACTTCATCATGGGCCGAAGTGGGTATTGAGAGTTCAGGAGTCCTCGAGAACCCAGGGGTTTTGTAGTTAAATAAAGAGTAATTGAATAAATGTAAATTTTTTACTTTATTGATTTTATTTATTATTTATAAAATTTCATATATTATTTTTACTAGATATTATTTTAGACTTTGTTGGTGGTGGACTACTGAGTTGTACTCACATTCTACTCGGGATGCGTGATCGATACTTGAATATATTTCATGGTTTTAGGATAGGATAAGGGAAAAGGCCTTGTGTTAGATGGTTGAGTTGGGATGGAGATTATATGAGGAGACTGGATGTGGTTTGGGACCCGCATGATATTTTTCAGTGTCCTTACTTTTAGTGTTTTCATTTTGACACTTGGCACACACATTGTCATGGAATATCTACTGTGCGGTTTTGATATTATATTTCCAGTTTCGTTCATCTTGAGATACTAGTATTATTCTACTTATATTAGATCATTGGTATTGTTTATTTATTTCTGTTGGTGTATTACTATGATAAAGAGAGTATAGTACACCCATGATCGATAATAGACCCTGACTTCTAGTTGGTAGCCTCTAGAATACAGGGAGGAATTCTTGAGGTAAGGTGACTAACTGGCTCAAGGCACCAGTGTGTGGCACCCGGGTCAGGATG
This sequence comes from Viscum album, assembly GCA_963277665.1. Lineage (NCBI taxonomy): Eukaryota > Viridiplantae > Streptophyta > Magnoliopsida > Santalales > Viscaceae > Viscum > Viscum album. Next base: position 1,025,849,964 of record OY728133.1, on the reverse strand, counting down.
TTAAAAAGCGGTATCCGAGGATTTTTATTTTATTTTTATTTTGTCTTAATATTTGGGTAAAGGTAGACCAAATACTAAGAATATTCGGTCCTTGGTTAAGAGCTCATGCATGGGAGTATCTAACCCATGTATGAGGTTAATATCTAAGTACCCATGGTGGAATTTCTATTATTGATGTGTGTTGTTACAGTTGGATGTTATTTCACCTTGGGTGATGCACTTGTCAAGTTATGTGATTATTAATGTTGATATTTTTTTTAGATTTTACTCATGGCCCAATATATCATGAGATTTAACTATGCATGAATCATTCTAGGAACTCAGGATTATTTTGTGACATGCATAATTTTAGACAAGCATGAGAAAATGGGTTTTAGGTAAGTTGTTCAACTTGAACTATTTTTTCTTTCTTATGGAATTGAAATGAAAATGTTCCTAATATGAATTTGATGATTTTAAAATGATTTAAGATGAGAATAAATGGGTGTGTAGTGAGAAAATTTAATATGAGAATGTGTTTACCCGTGTTAACCATGACATCGATGTAGGATGGTTAAGGGTAGTGATAGTGCCTCAGTTTTGACCATGTGGAAGGAAAGGGGGAATGAATTGTTATGGATTAATGTGAAAACCCCGCTTATTAACCATGTTAATGTTTGGAAATTTGTTACAATATGTTTTTTTAATTGTATATTTGTGCCTCTACAAATAATAATTATTATTAGGATGATAAGAGGATAGGGCTGGAAGTGAGCCTCTAGTTATGAAACAAGAGCTGCCATTGGTTCTGAGTATTAGAGGGGAAGGGAAGTTATGTGGGAACCTTGATCTTTTTACATAGATGATGGGACCATTGGGTGTGGGAAATTAGTATCCTTTGTGTTGCTTATTTGGCCTTTGATGTGGGTGGTTTGGGTAGTGATAGTTCCCTAGTTTAGAACTCAGTTGTAGGTTGTGTGAGAGAATGTCTATTGTTGGATCGGTGTAATGAAATGTTGGTGGGTAGGGAAGGTTGATACATTCGACATGTTATGTTGTTACCATAATTTGAGGTAACATTGGTGATGGATGATTTGTAGTGGTCTTCATCAATGAATTCTTATCATACTTTTAATTAGTGATGATCATGTCTACTACCTTTACATCATCCCGGGTATTCTGAGAAATCTCCAGCTTTACACATATCTACCAGAATGTGTTTTGGTTAGAAATAGTGCCTCTTAGAGGTTTCACTTATGAATTGGTATACGTGGAGCTGTATGTTGGGAGTTACTCCATAAATAGTTTACAGAATAGGTTCTCAGGATAGACCGAAGGTCAATGAATATCATGGGTTCCTCACTAAGAAGTTGAGAGCAGGAAGTGGTTGATGTTATTTTATTGTCCAGTGAAAGGTTAGAAGGACACGTCTCAGTTTTAGAGTTTAACTTGTTATTTAATTTTGGTTCTTGGTGGTTTATTTTCTTGATAGAGCGGTGTTAAAGAATCTCCAAAGGTGGGGAGCGATGTGTTACTAGTAGGTGTGGAGAAATACCATGGGTTGGAAGTGGTGACATCAGAATACCAATGAGGAACCTATAAGGTGGTTGTTTAAATTCCTCAGGGAAAGGCTAGGTGGGCCTTTTAGGTGGTGGATGTTTGTTCTTTCCAAGTATTTTTTATGGAAAGACTAAGTTCTAATGTTGGATGGTGTTCTTATGGTTATTGGGCATGATTATTTGGGAAATGTGTCAGGTATGTTGTGGAAGTTGAGCTTGAGACCAATAACTCCTTTGAGAAGAATCTAATTCATGTGTTGAATTGTAGTGAGAATGTGTTTCAAGGAATTATCATACTGATAGTTCATGTATTGTGGAAACATGGGTGTGTATAGGAGGAAAATAGGGAGAGAAGAGGACATGTGGGCTCAGTGGTCTAATATTTTTGACTTATAAACTTAGAGATGCTCGGGAGTATAGCTCAAGGATGGGCTGTTATAAAGTGAGTAAATTTTAAGATCCTGATATTTTCTAGAGGTTTCACATGCTTTTTTACAAGTATTATTTTTCCTTGTTTTGATTACTTTTTGTTTGGGTTGTATCTTGGGTGTGTTTGGGTGAAATTTTGAAAATTTTGGAAGTAGGAGGGAAAGTACACGGTAGGTGCATTATTTTCCATAAATGTGTTCCCTGCCCTGGAAAACCATGAAAACCCAAACAGAGGGTATTTACATAGTGGGCGCATGGTTTTTCAAATAGTGTTCCCTCTTATGAGTAACCATGCACCCCCTAGTATAGGCACACGGTTGGGAAAACCATGCACCCCTGCCTAAGAAACCGTGTGTAGGTTTTTATTTTACCAGAAAATTTGATTCTAAAATACCTAAACCCCCATATTAACCCAAAATTTACCCCAAATAAAAAATAACCTATTCTTATTGTTTTTTGAGGCTCTCGAACAAATTCCAATCCCTCCTGACCTTTATTCTTCACAATTTGAATCTCGGGTCGAAGATCCACACCTCTCCCGGTAAGTGAATCCCATCTCAATTGGTTTCTCATCTCTCTCTCATTCTTCTCTCATCCTCGAAGGTATGTTTTCCTCTATTTGCAATGGATATAGATATAGGTTTTATTAGATATAATCCGTTTAAATCTTGGATCTAGGAATCGAATCAAGATCTCATTCTTTGTCGTGATTAAGGTTATTCCACTCAATTGGGAATATTTTTTGGTGATTTTTCCACACCAATTCGAGGTAGGTGGTCTATTATTCCAACCAATATTCTTGATTTCAATTTAGTATATATAATTTTGGAATTTCTAGGGTTCTTCTAGAAATTTATTTTTCTAAATTGAATTAATTAATTTGGTGAATTAATTAATTAAGGGAATGTGAATTTGGAATAATTAATTATAGAATTAATTATCAGAATATTGAAATTATATAATTAGGAATAATTAATTATATAATTTATTATCATAATATTGAAATTGTATAATTAAGAATAATTAATTATTGAATTAATTATTGGAATATTAAAATTTTGGAATTGAGAATACTTAATTGATGAATTAATTATCAGGATATTGAAATTGTGGGATTTGGGAATAATAAATTATTGAATTAATTATTGAAGTATTGAGATTATAAATTAGATTAATTAATTGTGGGATTAATTTATGGAACTAATGTGATCAATTAAATTTGGATTTAATTAATTAAATTTATGTGATTAATTAATTATGGAATTAATTAATGGAATTCGTGTGATTAATTAATTATTAAGTTAATTAATGGAATTGATGTGATTAATTAATTGTTGACTTAATTAATGGAATTGAAGTGGATTAATTAATTATTGAATTAATTAATGGAATATAGGATTGTGAGTTTGGGATAATTAATTATTGAATTAATCATTGAGATGTTGGGATTTTGAAATTAGAATTAATTGTTATTATTTTAATTAATTTTTGGGATATTGTGATTTTGGAATTAGGATAATTAATTGTTTAATTAATTATTGGGAAGTGTTGTGATTGTAGAATTGATTGAAATGGATTAATTAATTGAAGAATTAATTAATTGATTATTTTGATTATACATTTGAATGAATTAGATTAATTAATTGGTGAATTAATTAATTGGAATTTTGGTGAGGATTAAATTGAATGAATTGGATTAATTAATTGGTGAATTAATTAAATGGGTTTATTATGATGATTAGTTGAATGAATTGGATTAATTAACTGGTGAATTAATTAATGGGGATTGTTGTGAGGATGCAATTGAATGAATTAGATTAATTAATTAGTGAATTAATTAATTGGAATTGTTGTGATGATGCAATTGAATGGTTTGGATTAATCAATTAGTGAATTAATTAAAGGGAATTGTTGTGATGCTATAATTGAATGAATTAGATTAATTAATTGGCGAATCAATTAATGGGGATTATTGTGATGGTGCAATTGAATAAATTAGATAAATTAATTGTTGAATTAATTAATGGTGATTGTTGTAGTGATGCAATTGAATGAATTGGATTAATTAACTATTGAATTAATTAATGGGACTGATGTGATTAATTAATTATTGAATTAATTAATGTTATTGATGTGATTAATTAATTTTTGAATTTAAATAATTAATTGTTAAATTAATTATAGGGGTATTGGGATTGTTGAATTGGATTAATTAATTATAGAATTAATTAATGGGAATTATTTGGTTTTTGAAATTGATTGAGGTAGAATAATTAATTATTGAATTAATTATAGTGATATTGAGATCCATAAATAGGATTAATTAATTTTTTAATTAATTAATAGAGATCGTTTTGATTATGTTATTGATTGAATTGGATTAATTAATTTTTGAATGAGTTAATGGAATTGATGTGATTAATTAATTGTTGAATTAATTAATGGAATTATGTGAATAGGAAATTGTTGAATTTGATTAATTAATTGGTGAATTAATTATTGTGTTATTTTGATTCATATGTGAATTTAAATGATGAATGGTAATAATAGAATTTATATGTGAATTTAAATGATGAATGGTAACAATGGAATTCATATGAAAATTTAAATGAAGAATGGTAACAATGACATTCATATGTAAATTGAAATGATGTATGGTAATAATGAAATTTATGTGTGAATTGAAATGATGAATGGTAACAATGGAATTCATATGTGAATTGAAATGATGAATGGTAAAAATGGAATTCATATGTGAATTGAAATGAGAAATATTAACAATGACATTAATAAGTGAATTGAGGCAATGAATGGTAAAAATGGAATTCATATGTGATTTGATACAATGAATGGTAAGAATAGAATTCATATGTGAATCAAGATGAAGAATGATAAAAATGGAATTCTAAGATATTATATCACTCGAGGATAGTTCAAGCTCTAGCATGGCCAGAATTAGGTATTGAGAGTTTGGGTGTCCTCAAAAACCTAGGGGTTAGTGGTTAAATAAAGAGTAATTGAATAAATGTAAATTGTTTACTTTATTGCTTTTATTTATTCTTTATACAATTGGATACACTGTTTTGATTGTATATTGTTTTAGACGTTGGTGGTGGTGGTCTACTTAGTTGTACTCACACACTACTCAGGCTTTCTGGTCGGTACCCAAATAGATTTCATGGTTGCAGGACAGGTGAGGGAAAAGTCCCTATGTTAAATAGATGAGTTGGGATAGAGAATGGATGAGGGGACCAGTTGTGGTTTGGGGCTCGCATGAGAGTTGTTACTGTCCTTACTTTTGGGGTTTTCATTTTTATAATTGGCACATACTTTGACATGGCATATCTATTGTGCAGTTTTGATATTATATTTATAGTTTTGGTTATCTTGAGATACTGGAATTTTTTCGGTTATGTTATATCATTTTGTATTGTTTATTTATTTCTTCTGGTGCATTACTTCGATAAAGTGGGGATAGTCTCCCCATGATCAATAATAAACCCTTGCTATTATTTAGAAGCCTCTATCATACAGGGAGACACGCTTGAGGTCATGTGACTGACCGGATCAGATCACTGGTGTCTAGTACCCGGGTCGGGACATTACAACATGTGAACAAACCTCGTAACTATCACAAAACTATTCCCTTTCTACACCACCATCCATGCCATCATTTCTATAGAACACATTCAGGCCATTAACTACTACCACATCAATAACCTCAACCTCCCATTCCCCCATGGAAACCAACCACATCACCCACTGCACAACACATGCCAACACCCTAAACTAGCCACACATCCCCCAACCAAGGCTGCAAAAATCATAGAAATGTAAATACATCCAACCACAACAAACCTATCAATATAACACAACAATCAATCAATTTTTTATCATTATTTCCATATAAATATTTTTTCCCAATATATTCATCATTACCATATTTCTAAGGTTACTGGGGAATTGTTTAATTTTCTTATTTATATAACTAATCTTTTATGAAAGTTTATTCAAGAAATTTAATCACAGTAAGAAATCATATATCACAGTAATAAGAAATTTTTCTCAATAATTTCATTAAAAAAGCTATAAATCAAAAATATTATAATAGAATCATATAAACACATGAGAATCATATTATTCCCTAAAATTTCCTTTATCTCATTTACTATCTTTATTAGGTCAATCCTTACTATCCACCCAATTAAAATAAAAGCATAGTTATTCTATAATTTCACATAAATAAAATATATAACACTCAAAATACCTACCTCAGCCAGAGATTTAATCATCCACCACACAAAAACAAGGAAAGAGGGATGATTACAAGGCCAAAATCATGAGGAAATCCTCAAAAACCTAGATCATAGTAACCCCCATTAATCCATGGCCCAAATCCAATAAAACCCAAACCAAATTGTTTCCACAACCTTTCCTGAATGAAGGTTTGGGAGAGAACCCAATATAAGGGAAGAAAACTCACCTCAAATGGAAGATTCATGTTCCTATAAATCTAAGAATCAAATTTCACCAAATAGGGATTAATGATCTCCAATTAAACATTTATTGTCACCTAAGTCTCATGGAAAATTAAGGAATAAGGAACCACTTGGATGATATTTTGAATTAATAATAAAACTAGAAATTTAAGGCAACATGGCATGATAGGTCATGGTCACACCATGACTAGGATAAATCAAATGAATCTCTGATATCAATTCCATGATCTACCCCATCTAATTTCATTTAAAAATCGGTCAACTATCTTATATGATATAACCTTGGAAGTTTCATGCCAACCCTAATGTGGTCATTCCATGTACAAGATACTTTGGAACCAATCCATGTCACAATAGGATCACCATGATTTGATGCCTCCCCAAAAATTTTGAACCTATAAACTAACCATCTAGAGCTTCATGTTGTGAAATTTGTGACTACTCTCTGAAGACTACTCAAGAGATATTCAAAAACTCCATGAGAACATTTCACTTCATTAACTACACTCCTCAAGTTGTGACTAGAAAATGGAAAAGGCAATATGTAAGAATAAAAATTCCATATGTAAGGGTTCCTTTTTAATATGAAAGTTTTCAATTTTCCAAAAAACATTTATAAACCCTTCCAGTCATGACCAAATCCACTATGACCAATCTTCTGACCCCAAAACAATGTGGTACCTAAATCTCATGGACTATTCCCCCAATTCATGACATGTTCTCACTTCGTGATATGAAACACTATGTCATGACTCCACCCTTCATGACGTGAAACATCAGACCACACAAATCCTATATCTTACAGCTAACCCTTTATGTCATGGCACTAAAGGCCACACCGTGACATGCACTATTTAGCTTAAATATCAACTCCAACTCCACCTCCCTTCCTTCGACCTCTTCTCAACACCTTCAACACCCAAAAGACACAAATTAATGGCCCATGAAGGGTTAGGATACTAAAATCATGGTTCAATCAAGATGACTAATAGTTTTATTGTTTTTTATAGAAAGACACCCCCAAAAAAATCCATTGTTCTATAGATATACTTAATTTTTTTATTATAGGACACTTACCACCACCCTCTATTTTTATCAAAAGTGGATAGATAGATTGGGTGGCCAAATCCCACTAAACACTAAGTATGATAGGTTTTAGGGAATGTAGGGGTCACCTATAAACAGATCTCTCCCCTATTAGATTTATCATCATAAATAAACAACTATTTATATCTTATATTTATAGTGTGTTTATTTTTTGAGTTGTTTTTATCCACTTATTCAAGAGAATGTTTAATAAGGTTTTTATTCAAATTATAGTGAGAGAATGAGTACCTAAATTTTACCCATAGAGACCCTTCTATTTGTTCATTGTTTTTCAATGACATTATTTTTCAATTTTTTCCACATTACATCCTATGTAATTTATTTTTCATATTTTTTCACTTTAATTTAACTAATATTTACTATTTCATTGAGGAGAAATAATTTATGAATCAATAAGAGGTATCGAAGTTAGATTATGTCTCGGTGTTTTTCAAATTTTTTGTAGTGTTAATAGTTCTCAAAATTTTAATTATGCTATGTGATTATCACTTCAGTTGACCTTTCACAACACACAAAAAAATATTTAAATTATTTAACATTGAATTAAAAAATATAGAACTTTTAATATTGTTGGTTTTTCATGATGGTTAAAATATTTTATACTAAAAAATTCATTGGGAATAATTTTTCACAGTGGAAGATGATAATGCACGTGATTCTTTGGAATGAAAATTGGATACTATGAATTTTTGAAAAATTAGTCAGTCTGGTGGAGGATAAATAATATGATAGGGAAGGGAATGTTATTTCCAATAACCATTTGTATTTTACAGATTAGATTTTTTTTATATAATATTGATAAAATGATGTTGTATGAAATATAGGATACTCTAATGATGTTTTACAATTACAAGTTAGTACAAAAAAATATTTTCATAAAAAGAATATTATAATCTTTGAATAGAGGAATTATTATTGGTGGATAAACACATCTACATATTGAATAACCTATTAACTCAACTTACTGTATTGAGTTAACTAATATGGGATACTAAGCATATAAGTTTTTGAATTAAATATTTTAAAGAATCATATGATTAGTTCATCATCTAAATCACCAATGAAATCCTAATGGATATAATACTCTTCCACAATATTGAAATTATAGTTCTTGAAGAAGAAAATGGTGAAAGAAAAAAGAGTACAAATAGAGAGTATCACACTAAGCAGAGGAACTGTTTATAGATGTATGAAAGGAGTTAGAGAGAGATACAAGTGGGATTCAGAATAATGGTAGCCTTTAATCAAGGATAAAGAGGATGAATGTATCATGTTAAAATTGAGGTCTAACGGGGAGATTCAAAAGGTTTTTTTGGAAGAAGAAAAATAGTTAAAATAACTCTAAATGAAATTGGTATTACATCTGACAGTGAATCCCTACTAATCAGTGAAATGGGGAAAACAAATCGAGGTAGAAACCACCTCAACAACATATAGATTATTGAATTAGGATAAACATGTAATGGACCCAAATGTAATCATTATTTCCCTCGAGTCTCATCAAAATAAAAAATTATAAAACTCATATCTGTTCTACTTAATTAATTAAAATGAATATAGTAGTAGGTCAAGATTGAACCCATAGAGATAGTGAAATTAGTTAATTTTATTTTTTGAAATTATTTTTTTTAATTAAAATGAAGAAATAGGTGATGAAGAGATATAGGTTGTTTGGGTTTTGGAATCAGTTTTGGGAAAACAAATAAAAAAAGAAAAGTGCCAAAAATTGTTTGGTTTGAAATCATATTTGAAAGGCATTCTAGGGTTTTGTAGTTTTTGGGTTCAGGTGCAATTAGATTTTAGAAAATAAGTTGATTAATCCATGTTTGTCATTGAAGTCAAGACAAAGTGGATCCAATGGTCATGGTATCCCCTCTTCAATGTGACAATCCACTATTTCTCTTGGTTCAATAATTTAGGGTTTCACTGAATTGAGTTTGTCTCGATACCATTTTTAAAACTAGTTTCCCTAAATATTAAAATGATCATGCCTTAATTTAGGGTAACCAGTTGCACAATTATAATGTTCCTTACAAATTCAAATACCAATGGTCATGATAAAAGTAAAATAAAGGGATTGAAAATTGATTTAATAAACTATGGAAATTCAAATACAAGAATAAGAAATAAATTGATCCAACGAAACCTTACCCCTTTAGCTACATAATACTAACATAAGGTGGTTTTACCCCCTCATCCTGGTGATGATAGAATAAGAGGGAATGAATGAAATAAAATAAATCATAATGAAAAACCAAAGAGAAAATGGTGGAGGATCCTGTAGTAGCACAGATTCTCACCATATACTTTGGCCTCTAGATGCCCCTAATAGTAGTAGCATGGACCTTTATTTATAGACACAAGATGGGATCTTGGAGCATTTAATAGCATTTAAGATGGGTCAAAATGTGGTCATGGGTGGCCATCGGGGACATAAAATAGGTCAACACCCCTTGATACATAGAATCTGGCTATTTTTGGGTCATCTTGACTTTTTCTTGTTGTTTAATAATTACAAGAATTGTGAATGCTGCACCATGTGAAATAAATTCTCGGCCTAAAATAATTCTATGTCATCTTCACATGTTTCATGGCATGAAACATTTGTGTCATTCCATAACACATATTATCTTCACTCTAGGATCATTTCCTCCACTTCACGACTTGTATTACTTTCTCACCTTACATCGGTTCATGACTTGTAATGATTACACAACATGTAAAGTCAATTTTCAACTCTAAAACCCTTGTTTCACCCTATTTATTTAGTTTCATTCCCTGTAAGTGCTCTATGATCATCATTCTTTATGGAAAACCTTCTTTTTAGTGGATATCATGATCATTTCTACTCTTTTTTCTCATTTCCCATAACTTATAGCATCATGAAAAATATGAAGAAAACATCAGGTGTACATGCATGCATTAAAAATAAAAAACATTAGAGTCAATGCATATTATTATCAAAAATGTTTTCACTTATAAAATCCCCCCACACTTGAATTCATACTTTCCATCAATGACGGAATCTAAACATGCTACAAAGGATGTTCACCTTACCATGATTTAAATTCAATGTCAAAAAAAATAATTTATCAAATAGAATGTTAAATGTTTGATCATCCATCATAAATATTTATCAACTCCTCACTTTTAAAAGAAAAAAATCAACAAAGTATTTTATTTGTCTACTTTAAAATAACCAAGCCTTTTCATTCATCCATTTTCATTCTTTGATTATTTATTAATATGCATTCTATTTTCAATTTACCTCACTTGAATATTTCATGTCATCAGAAGGGTTCAATTGTAAATAGAATTCATCACATACCTTAAGAACATATCACTTACCATAGGCTTAAAAAACATTTAACATCATCATCAGGTAAAGGTAGAAATCGTTGTTAATCATGAGGGGTTCACTGTTTAGTTTCAAATGAACCTGAGGTTTCATGGTAGGTAGGTAAATGAAATAAAAATTAAATCTAAAAAAGGGGTTTGAATCTAAATCAAAATGCATAATATCAAAAGATAAGATCCATAAAAATCTCCCATTACAAATGTTATTTATCTCCCCCCCCCCAAATCTCAAAGTGGGATCATGATACATGTAAGCATAATGAAGCTATCATATTATCTTTTTCTTTTTTCTTTTTTTTCTTTTTTTTTTCTTTTTTATAATTTTTTCTTAAGAAAATTTGCATATCCACCACCTAACCACATATGATCAAGAGATCATTAGTCTGGTAATTATTATTTTTTATCCTTCCAAGACACAACCCATTTTTTCATTTATTATTATTATTATTATTATTATTAAGAGAGGTGAATAATGATTAAGTGTAATGAAAAATATTATGGACCCTCCCAAAATCATGAAAATCTCAACAATGTCTTATCAATGAAAAATATCCTTATCCACCACAGATAGTCTCTCCCCCACACTTATTCTTTTAGATATCATTCTAAATATTTATAAGAAGGTAATAATTGATAAAATAGTCTTGTAACATGGATTGTTTTCTACAATGATATTCATGGATTCTATAGGCTTAAAAAGTATTAATGAAAGGTGGGTCTAGGTATAAAGGGTTAATAAAAAAGAATGCCTCAATAATTTTTAATGTGATTATTTTTAGTCATAACTTTGATAATATGAAAAGAATATTCTAAAAGATAAAATTTTCAAGCCTCTAAAGAAATATACTTTAATAATGAATGGGAAATATTAGGATCATAGTATGTATTGAGAATTATAATTAAGGTTTGATAGAATTACTCATGGAAATGCATACGAATATTTAAATCAATTAATTCAAATATCATAAATTCAAAGCATGGAAAAATCTTAGAAAAAAATCCATTTGAAAAAATTAATATGCTCCCATAAATCATGATTTTCCAAATCCTAGTCCACATGGTTATCTCTACTAATTATTTTCACCATTTTTCTCATTAAAATTTATTGATAATGAAATTTAAATACCTAGCATGGTAATTATCCTAGGCATTTTTGTGTCTCCTAGTTTGATTGATTAAAGAAATAATCAAATGTGGGGCATGAAATTTGCATTTAAAATATCTAAATAAATTAAATGTGGGGAATACAAAAGAAAAATACTGAATTTAAATGCTTACTCCCCTTTTTAATTATGGTTTAAAGTTGGTTGTATAGGTTCTGCCTACACCATTTCATGACATGGATGGGTCTCATGATGAGTAATTATACTATGGCGTCTTATTGTGCTTTATGCTTCTTGTTATTGGACTTGGTCTTGATAGTCCTATAAAAATAAAAATACACAAGTGAAAGTATAGACCACAATCAATATATTTTGAAATATATTGGGTTGAGTTCATGTGCGCCTTTAAAAAATAAATAATGAAAAACAAAAAATCCAGGTTACCTCTTGGAAGCACTTTTCCTTACCATCATTGGCTTGAACTTACCTCCTTCAGCTTCATCTCAGGTTACAAATGAATGAAAAGTTTTTAACTTTAAAGGTCCATAAAAGGTCTCGATTGTATCTTGTCCGTATATTTTGGTCTCTAACCTTCTTCTCTAAATAGATTAATTATTTTTTATTGTAGTACTTAATCTTCATTGGACTGATCCACCATTTCTTCCTCAATCCTGGTGAACTAAATGGAAGGTCATGTACCATCTATACCTATTTTACTTTCTCAAATGTGGTTGAGTTGGTCGCTCCTCTGGTGTCAGCTATCTTGCCTTCAATGGCCCGAAGGCCTTTATTTTTTATTGATTTTTGATAATCCACCTTTCAAGGGGTGAGGTGAAACCCTTACAAGGCCCGTGGGTGTAATTATTACATGGCTCGTAGTCCTTAGAGGAATTCATTTTCCCATAGGCTTCAAACATTACATACAACCCAGACTAATTACTTGGAACTACTCCTCCCCATCATCTTCATTGTGATATCATCTCTCTATCTCCGCATGGCTGTTCGTCTAGGCATTCTCGTGCAGGCATAGGCTTGTCCCGATGGCAGGTGTCATACCCTCTCATTCTTACAATCCATTTAGCTTCTGCTGTAGTGAAAGCTTCTTTCTCATTCTCCTTGTAGAGATTTTTCCTCGTAGTTCTTCTGGTTTTTATCTGTACTTAAGGTGGCCCGAAGGCCTTACTGACCCGAAGGCCTGGGTGGCCCGAAGGCCTTAAAGGACTCAGGGACCAAATCGGTGGCTCAAAGGCCCAAACGGGGGAATATTCCTGGCTACTACAGTGCCAAATAGTACCTGCTACAGTACTGTACAGTTCCACCACAGTACCTGCTACAGTACTGCTACAGTACCCGGAAATAATGTCTCCACTTGGTGTCAGCTATCTTGGTTATAATATTTTATTTCTTCTTAACATAACTTTTATTTGGAGTATCCTCTTCTATAACCATAGCTATTTTGTGTACCACTTTAATTTCAGTGATTCCCTCAACTTTTTTTGTTTTGTCTTCTCCAAAATCATTCTCCTATCACATATCACAATTCTTCTTTTCCCAGTGGATGTTGAAACTTACCTGTTCACAACCAACTCTCAGACAGATTTCTCTACTTTGGAAATCAATTAGTGCACACCCATTGGCTAAAAATTCTCTCCCCAAACTGAGTGGATTTTTCTCCTCTTTTATATCCATCACTAAGAATTCAATGGAGAATTATAATTTTTCTAATTTGATCAGGATATCCGTAATTATTCCTTTTAGGGATTTTATTTTTGAGTCTTCAAATTGAATAAGTACTCTCATAGGCTTCATGACTTCTAGTCCCAAACTCTTGAAAGTTGTGTATGACATGATATTGAAACTCACACCTAAGTTACACAAAGATTTTCCACATTTGTTAGATCTGATAAAAATGTGAATTGAAAATCTACCTAAATCACATTTTTTATTAGGAAGGTCCCTTGATACCATCACCAAACACTCTTGTGTGAGTGGAATAGTGTCAATTTTCTCTAGTGTCTTATTATTAGTTATAAACTATTCCATGAATTGTTTGTTGGTTTACATGTTTTCGAGAGCCTCTGCAAAAGGAATATTAATATGAAATTTTTTTAAAATGTTCCAAAAATTTACCTTTCTGTGCATCAATCATTACTTATGACATTCATTATGGAAAATGAAATCTTGGTTTGTACTGTGGTGGTTCTTTTTCATCTTATTATTCCTTTTTATTGTCAATTTCGCTTTCACTTTATTTCACTTGTTATTTTCATTTAAATTCTATAACACTTATTTTTTATTCTTCTCACTTCTAAGCAGTGAATCTTTTAAATATTCACATGGTCATACTTCAGGGAATATCGGTAGTACTCCTTAGGGTCTCTATCTGAGTTGTTAAGTATTTAATCCAACTTGATACTATAGATTTTACAATCCATCTTTTTGGTTTGTTGATTCATACTTTATTTCTTTGAGTATAGCCCTGGTTGTGGTCATGAATATAGCCAATGTTTCCTCCAATGTATGGACCTAGCTTGTTAGTGTGGTCCCTTGTGCTACATGTTATTGGTACACTTGTGGTATTTTTTGATATCCTTGTGCTTATTGTTGTTGTGTACCCCAACCCTGAAATTGATTAGCATGATCGTAATCAACATAATTTTCACCTTCTATATACATACCTTAGGGGGTTTTCTACTGGCCCATCATCATATCCATATTCTTGGTTAGTGATTCCATCTATGTATCTATCCATCCATTGTTGTTGATTTCATGAACTCATTTTCATTATGTCCCTTCTCCTTGCCACTGGAAACTATTACTCTTTATTTCATCCAAAAAAGTTGTAGCTCTCTTCGAGAAACTTCTTCATTAGTGATCCTCCAACTACAGCATAAATAATCGATATGTTTCTCTATGAAAACCCCTTTTAAAAAGTTTAAATTATCCATCATAGATCTATACCATGATGTAGGCATTTATGAGTCATATATGTAAAATGTTCCCATGCAGAGTATATTGATTCATCCTCAAATTGACCAAAGTTTACCATTTTTACCTATATGTTCATTGACTTGGAAGGTGGGAAGAAATGGGTGAGGAATTTCTTGGCCAGCTCATCCCATGTAGTGATGGAATGTGGAGGTAGGCTTTAGATCCAATCTCGAGCTCAATCATGTAATTAAATTTATAAAATATGGATTCTTACCACATTACTTAAAACATTCTAGAATTGGAACATTTCACATATCTCCAGGAAGCTTTCCATATGTGTGTTCGAATCTTTACGTGGTAATCTGATAAATTTCACGTTGTTCAAGATCATCTAAATGATTGCAAGTTTGATCTCAAAGTGGTTTTTAGAAACTATAGGTGATAAGATGCTCAGTAGAAATCCTATATTTTATGGCCTCCCATATTCCACAAGTGTTTGTAGCCCTGGATCTCTTTGTTGAACCCTAGAAAGTTGTTTTATTTCTACTCCCTCCATGGTCACAGTTCTATTTCCTCTCAGGATTTTCTCAGGTTTGTAATTGAAGTCTAAAATTTATTTACCTTTTTCACATGTGTTGTGGTTGTGCATTAAGATTTAAAATCTTTGAAAATAGTAGCATGAAACAACTAGTGTAAAAAGGAAATTAAAATAAAGAAATAAATTATAAATTAAAGAAACCTAAAAACTGACTTGCAACTATCCCTGATAACGGTGCCAGTTTTGACGGACCAAAAGGGTGTTTTTATTTCCCTCGGATCTAATCAAAATACAAATTTATAAAACTCAAAGCAATGCTACTTAATTAATTAAAATGAATATAATAGTTGGTCAAGATCAAACCCATGGAGATGGTGAAATTAGTTAATTTAGGTTTTTGAAATTATTGATTTTAATTAAAATGAAAAAAAGAGTTGAAGAATAGATAGAAGTAGTTTGGGTTTTAGAATCATTTTTTTGGAAAACAAATGAAGAAAGAAAAACGCAGTGGGTTTTTTGGTTTGAAATAATATTTGAAAGGCATGTTAGGGTTTTATAGTTTTAGGGTTCATGTGAAATTGAATTTTAAAAAATAATTTGATTAATACATGTTTGTATTTGAAGTCTAGATGAGGTGGATCCAATGGTTATGGTATCACCTCCTCAATGCAGAAATCCCATGTTTCCCTTGGCTCAATAATTTTGGGTTTCGCTGAATTGAGTTTGTCTTGATACCATTTTTAAACCAGATTTCCTTGAATGTGAAAATGGTTGGGCCTCAATTTAGGGTAACCAGTTGCACAATTATAATTCTCTTTCCAAATTTAAATACCAATGATCATAATAAAATTAAAATTAATGGATTGGAAATTGATTGAATAAATTGTGAAAATACATGCATAAGAATTAGATATATCCAATGGAACCTTCCCCTTTAGCTACATAACCCTAGCACAAGGCGGTTTTACCCCCTCATCCTAGTGATGAGAGAATAATAGGTAAGGAAAGAAATAAAAGAAATCATAATGGAAAACTGGAGAGAAAGTGGTGGAGGATCCTACAGCAGTACAACTTCTTTCCCTAGGATTTGGTCTCTGGATGCCCCTAATAGCTGCAGCATGACCCTCTATTTATAGATTCCAAATGGACTCATGTAGCATTCAATAGCATTAAATATGGGTCAAAAAGTTGTCATGGTTAGTCCCTGGACCATAAAATAGGTCAACACCCCTTAATACATCGAATCTGGTTGTTTTTGGGTCATCCCAAATTTTTCACATCATGTAATGATTACACAACGTGTAAATGTTCACCACATTTAATGAATTCTTAACCTATGAGATTTTTGGGTCATCTTCACATGTGTCACAATGTGACACATGTTATCTTCACCCTGAGTTAGTTTCTTCCAATTCATGACTTGTATTACTTTCATGCCTTGCATTGGTTCATGGTGTATAATGATTAAATGACTTGTAAAGTCATTTTTCAACTCCAGAACCCTTGGTTCTCTCTAGTCTTCAGTTTCATTCCCTATAAGTGCTCCATGATCATCCGTATTTGTGGAAAAACTTCTTTTAAGTGGATATCATAATTGTTTCCACTCCTTTTTCTCATTTCCCATAACTTATAGCATCCTGAAAAATGTTAATAAAACATCAGGTGTAAAGGCATGCATTAAAAATAAAAATCATCAAAATCAATGCATTTTATTATCAAAAATGTATACAATAAATTCACTTATCAACATGACACAAGTAATCTCTAAGGGAATGGTTTTATTTGTATAAATTTATTATTAAAGGAATTTTTGTATGGGAAAAAATCATACCTAAAAGATTATTAGAATTAGTACCATTAAGTTAGAGATATATTATGTTTTCGTACGACCCATCCAATTGTTATCCATGTGAAGGGCCTAGAAAAAAAACACATTGTATTTTGGATAATTTGATGACATCAGGTGTAAAACTACACCAAGAAAGGGGTGATGAATATTTTATAAGGAATTATTAGGTTGATGAAGGTAGAAAAGATCTCAATGAACATGTACATGCATATTTGTAAAACATACATGGAGGCGGATATAGTTTTCGCATCAACTACCTTAATAGAATCATTGATGATGAATTGGAATCATAATATTTATATACGTTCAAATGAAGCTTGAATATTCTAGATTATCATACATTTCAACCTCAAATAATAAAATTATCCTCGACATTTTATGACCATTTTGTTTCAATTAATAATCAAAGGTTTCATCATATTGGAAACAAAGATCTAGGCGATCCTAGACTTGATCCATTATAGCATTTGGAAATCACTCATAATATCTTTGGATGTAGAATGATGCCTTGTATTATTCATTGATAATTATTCCCAAAGTTATTGTATTTACATATTCAATAGAAATGTATATGTTTTTAACATCTTCAAATAATTAAAAGTGTAAAAGGAACATGAATATAGAAATACAGTCAAGTTTTTAATGACTAAAAATAGTAGAGAATATAAAATAAAGGGTTATGATTATTTATATCAAAGAGGAGGTATCAAGAAACAATTTATAATGAAATACATTCCTATTATCAATGAAGTTTAAGAGTTAATGAATAGAATATTGTTGGTCAGAACATGGTGAATGTTTAATATTTTCATAGTTTTCACAATTTCCTGGGGAAAAGAAGTGATGAATGTCTATTATGTGATCAATCCATCCCATTAAATGGTTATTAATCTAAAAAGGATAGTGAATATGTTTATTGGTAAACCCATTAACTCTTCCTAATTATATTCCTTTAGAAGTCATTTATATTCACTTTTTAATGAATAGAAAATATCAAAGTTTGATTTGAGATCTAAGAAATATATTTTCATGGGATATAATGATATAGAGAGGGGTATCATTTATGGGACCCCACTGGCCACCAATTCATCATTATAAGGGTTATTTTTTTACTGAATACAAGTTGAAAAGGTTGATTGATAGATACATAGAGAAATGGAATACATAAACATATACAATTAAGGTATAGGATGAAATGAAGGATGAACCTACTTCCTTTGAAGGAGTACAAGAGCATGATGATCAAGAACTAGTTATGTATGGACTATGATAGTGAAATTTTGAGAAAAGAACCCCAATATGGCAACCATATTATGTCACTAAGAGTAATATTTTATACTACATGATGGAGGATAGTGATCCATCATCATTTTTAGAGGTGACCCAAAGTTAAAATGTGTCCTAATAGATGGTGGAGATGTAGGATGAAATTGATTCAATGCATAAGAACATGGATATGGATGTTTTTTTCATTTCCTCACAGAAGGAAGGAATCAATAACAAATGATTTTTAACTTAAAGTGTGATAGAATAAACCAAGTGAAATAATATCATGCCATACTAGTGGTCAAATGATATTCATGGATGAAAGGTATTGATTTTAATGAAATATTTTATCCTATTTTTTGACTCATTATTTTTTGGTAGATCCGAAAATGTGTGCTATATAATGTTTACATCTAGAGAATCTAGGTATGGAGACAATTTTTCTCCATAATGATCCTGGTGAATAAATATATAAGCACTAACTATATTTTTTTATATAATAAGGGACGGATAACTTGGTTTTTAGGTTAAAAATATCTTTTTATAGTCTCAAGTAGGTTCCAAGATGTTGGTTTAAGATATTTGATTCTTATATTATGATCATTGGATACGATAGGCTTCAATTCAAATTTTGTGAATATTTTAGGGTTTTGGATGGAAATTATTTTATCATTATTCTATTGTATTGGGATGACATTATGGTTACATGCCCCAAAATTTATAATATTTGATAGATAAAGGCATAATTGTCTTGGGAGTTTGATATAAAGGACTTGGGTCCAGTAAATAAGATTCTTCGAATGTTGATTTACTGATATTAGAATATTGAGATGATTTGAATATCATAAAATAAATATTGGAGGAGTGTTTTTAAATTCTTAAACATAAAAGACTATAATAAAATAATTATCCCTACTCCTATTAATTTCATGTCATCCTCTATGATTAGTCCTGAGAGTAAATTAGAGAGGATAGGGATGTCTCGAGTAATGTATGAACATGCAGTGGGGAGCCTTAAGTTCACTATTGTTTGTAATATACCACACATTGTACATGGAGGAGGAGTGGGTAGTCAATACATGGTGAATATTAGATAGAAGCATTTGACCACAATGAAGGATCCTGATATATGAATATCTAGGAGGCCTTAGATATTGAATAATGTTATAGAGGAACATAGTTCACAATCAAAGACTATATTGATTCGGCTTTAGACGAGATTATGACATGAAAAAATATACTATTGGTTATGTGTTTACTCTTATTGGAGGAGTTTTGAGATATATTTAAAAACTATAATTAGTTATGGATCAATCAACAACCAAAGAAGAACACATGGAAGCTATAATGGATTACAATGGGGTAATTTGGATGAGAAGATTGTTGGAGGATCTCTATTACACATAAGACCATATTCTACTATTTTGTGACAACGAGGGAGACTTTCACATTGCAAGGAATCTATTTTTTTATTCCATGATAAAATTGAATTAGAGTAAAATGTCATTTTTTATATGTTGAGGAATAAAGTGTGGGCATGTAGAAAAATTGAACTAATTAATACATGGATTATTATTTGATGAAGGTGATTGATTTTGATGAGTTAATATGTCATATATCTTCAAGCGTCCGTGTAGATACATGTGTTGATTGTTGGGGAGATAGAAAAAATGTGTAGAGATATGATTACTTATCAATTAAATCAATAAACTATAATATTTTTCAGTGGCCTCTACCCCCCTGCTCTCGGGTTAGTATCCATTCCCACATGTTTTTGTTGGGCACCTTATGGGTTGGCACACCGTGTAACACCTCCTCAAATGGTGCCCACACGGTTTCTTTTTTTTAATGTGGTGTTTTTAATACGGTCCAAGACCGCGTGACTTAATTCACACGGTGACACTCTTTTTAAGCAGTGACATTATTTGACGTAGATTCTTCTTCCTATATAAGGAGGCAGGGGAAAGGCATTTTAACATCACCGGCAGCAACAACACCGATAGAAAATCTCATTTGGTGATCACCTTTCTTCGACAATCATCTTTATTGTTCTCCATCTTTTGATCCACATTTTTATTATTGAGTATTACTTTTGAGATCCCTTCCATTTTTGGAGAGTCTCTACCGTGTACCTATTGATTTTAGTGGATCCCTCTTTCTGGACTAGGTCCCTTGGTTTTTCCCATTTAGGTTTTCCATGTAAAAATTTCTGGTGTCAACTTTATTTTCTGCACATTTAATTTCGGGTAGTTGTGCATCCGTTTTATTTAGGGGGGAAAGATTTTATTTTCGTTGTGCGTTCACTTTTCAATTGTTTGTGCGTTCGTTGCTTTCCCGTCTTTCCCAACATCCGGTATCAGAGGGTTTGGTTCTTTTTTTCATATTTATTATGGAGGCCAATTATAGTCGGATGATTTTTCTGAATGGTACCAACTACCATATGTGGCGACTTAAAATGAAAGATCTTCTTTTTATCAAGAAAATTCATCTTCCAGTGTTTAGTACCCATAAGCCAGAGAGGATGTCTGATGAAGAATGGGCGTTCGAGCATGAGATGGTTTGTGGATTCATTCTCCAATGGGTCAAAGACAATGTGATGAACCACATTGTCAACATCTCTCACTCCAGAACTTTGTGGGAGAAGCTTGAGACGACCTACACTTCCAAGACAAGAAACAATAAACTGTTTCTTCTCAAGAAAATGATGAACTTGAGGTACAGATAAGGTACGTATATTTCTGATTATTTAAGTGAATATCAAGGATGTTTTGATCAGTTTTCTGGTATGGGTATCAATTTTGAAGATGAGGTTTTAGCTCTTTTTCTGCTTAACACTTTACCCGATTCATGGGAGAATTTACATTTTAATCTAATCGGTTCTGCTCCTAATGGTGTTGTGACATTTAGTTTTGTAAAGTATACTATTTTAAATGAAGAAGTTAGGAGATGCACTCAGGAGAAATCTTCTTCAGAGCTTTTAGTCACAGAAAACAGGGGGAGAAGCCAGGACCAGGGGTAGAGCAGTCGAGGTAAGAGCAGAGGCAGAAGCAAATCCAGACCGAAGCAGAGATATTTTGAATGTCATCATTGTGGTAAGAAGGGGAATGTTAAGAAATTTTGTTATCAGCTAAAAATAGAGAAAATATTGAAGGAAATCCACAGAAGAAAAATGGTGATGGAGATGATCATGTCACCGCTACTATAGGGGTGATCTTGTTATTGTTTATGACTCCATTAACATCGCTTCTGATGATTCTTGTTGGGTTGTTGATAGTGGTGCCTATTTTCACGTGATATCAAAGAAGGATTTATTTACATCTTACAGCCCAGGTAATTTTGGGATTTTGAATATGGGTAATGATGGTCATGTTGACGTTGTAGGCATCAGGACTGTTTGTTTAAAGACTAGTACATGAAGTAAATTGATTTTGAGGAATGTTTGACATGCACCTGAGGTTCTCTTGAATCTCATTTCTACCAGTATTCTTGATGATGAAGGGTTTATTAGTACTTTTGGTGATTTCCAATGGAATCTTTCCAAAGGCTCTTTGATTGTGGCTTAAGGGAAGAAGAAATCAGGTTTGTACTGGACTAGAGATTCCATTTCTTGTGATACTGCTTGCGTTGTTGAGTGCAGTGTTTCATCCAAGTTGTGGCATAAGAGTCTCAGTCACATCAGTGAGAAAGGTATTGGTTGTTTGGCCAATAGAAATATTCTTCCAGATTTGAAGAGTGTCAAATTGGACACATGTGATCATTGCATGGCTGGAAAACAGAGCAGAGTGAGTTTCAGCAGTCATCCTCCACACAGGAAGTCACAGGTACTTGAATTGGTACATTCTGACATTTGTGGTCCTTTGAAATCTAAGACCTTTAGTGGCAATCTTTATTTTGTCACATTTATTGATGACTACTCACGAAAGCTCTGGGTTTATGTTTTGAATGCCAAAAGTCAGGTGCTCAATGTTTTTAAACAATTTCATGTTTCTGCTGAGAGGGAATCAGGCAAGAAATTGAAATGTATTCGCACTGACAATAGAGGAGAGTATTGTGGTCCTTTTGATCAGTATTGCAGGCAGGAAGGTATTCGGCATCAGAAGACACCGCCCAAGACACCTCAGCTGAATGGTGTAGCTGAGAGGATGAACAGAACTTTGTTAGAAAGAGTTCGTTGTTTACTTTCAGAAGAAAAGTTGTCTGGACACTTTTGGGGTGAGGCTTTACTTACTGTTGCTTATATTATCAATTTATCACCTGCGGTTTCTTTGTAGACATACACTCCCGACAAATTTTGGTATGGTAAAGAGATCAGGTATGATAACTTGCGTGTTTTTGGTTGCAAGGTTTTTGTTCATGTGCCTAGAGATGAGAGATCCAAGCTGGATGGTAAGACACGCCAGTGTATTTTTATTGGCTATGAATACGATGAGTTTGGGTATAGGTTATATGATCCTATTTTGAAGAAACTTGTCAGAATCCGCGAAGCAGTGTTTAAAGAGGATCAGACTATTGCAGACATTGATAAGGGAGAAAAAGTTGATTCTACAACTTCTGATGGTTTTGTCAGTCTTGAGCTAGGTTCTGATTCACATTTACCTCATATTGTTGATTCTGATGATCATGTTGATGTACAGAATGATGCTCAAGGTGAACAGGTTGGAGTTGATGTTTTCGATGCACCTTTTGTTTCTGATGATCCGGTTCCATGGGTTATTAATGAACCCATAGTTCCACTCTAGAGGTCATCTCGGTATCGCACCGCTTCCACTCGATATTCACTAGATGAGTATGTGCTCCTCACTAAAGGAGGAGAACCAGAATCGTTTGATGAGGCAATGGAGAGTGAACAGAAGGATATATGGGTTGCGGCAATGGATGACGAGATGGCATCATTGCACGACAACCACACTTTTGAGCTGGTGAAGTTACCGATAGGGAAGATAGCTTTGCAAAATCGGTGAATTTATCAGATTAAAAATGAAGAATCCAGTTCCCTTTCATGATACAAGGAAAGGTTAGTTGTAAAAGGCTTCCGTTAGAAGAAAGGTATTGATTTTGATAAGATTTTCTCACCTGTTGTCAAAATGTCTTCCATTCGGGTTGTTCTTGGTTTGGCTGCTAGTTTAGATCTGTAGATTGAGCAGATGGATGTGAAGATAGCTTTCCTCCATGGAGATTTAGAGTAGGAGATTTATATGGAGCAGCCAGAGAGTTTTGTTGAAACAGGTAAAGAAAATCACGTCTGCAGGTTGAAGAAGAGTTTGTATGGTTTGAAGCAAGCTCTGAGGCAGTGGTATAAGAAGTTTGAATCTGTCATTTCTCATCAGGGTTTCAGGAAGACGTCTTCTGATCATTGTGTTTTTGTTTAGAGATTTACTGATGATGATTTTATTATATTGTTGCTTTATGTTGATGATATACTCAGTGTTGTCCATGATACTTCTAGAATTGACAGATTAAAGAATGATCTTTGTCAGTCTTTTGCGATGAAAGACTTGGGGCCAGCATGACAGATTCTTAGCATGACGATCTCCCATGACAGGAAGGCCAAGAAGTTGTGGTTATCTCAGGAGAGATACATTGAGAAGGTTCTCCGGAGATTTTCTATGGATAGAGCGAAAGTGGTTAGTACTCCTCTTTCTGTGCATTTTAAGTTCAGTACCAGTCAGTCACCTTCTACTGATGAAGAGAGAGAGGAGATGCAGCACATACCTTATTCATCTGTCGTTGGATGTTTGATGTATGCAATGGTATGTACTAGACCTGATATAGCTCATGCAGTTGGTGTGGTCAATTTTTTTCTATCAAATCCGGGTAGAGAGCATTGGAGAGCAGTGAAGTACATTTTTTGTTATCTTCGTGGTACTTCTAATGTGAGATTGTGTTTTGACAAAGGGGAACCTATGCTTTGTGGATGAAAACTTTTATTCGAGAGCTCAGTTTAAATCAGGACAAGTATGTTTTTTTTTGTGATAGTCAGAGTGCTATTTGTTTGGAAAAGAATTCCACTTTTCATGGCAGGTCGAAACATATCGATGTTTGATATCATTGGATCTGCAACGTCATTGATTCAAGACAGTTAGAGCTTGAGAAGATCCACACTGATGACAATAGGTCAGACATGTTGACCAAGAGTTTACCCAGAGAATTTGAGACTTGCCGACAGATTGCAGGGTTGGCGGTGATCCCCACTTGAGTCGGAGGGGGAGTTTGTTGGGCGCCTTCCTGGTTGGCGCACCGCGTAACGCCTCCTCAAATGGTGCCCACACAGTTTCTTATTTTTAATGTGGTGTTTTTAATGCGGGCCAAGACCGCGTGAATTAATTCACGCGGTGACACTCTTTTGACGCGGCAACATTATTTGACGCGGATTCTTCTTCCTATATAAGGAGGCAGGGGCAAGACATTTCAACACCACCGGCAGCAACAACACTGAGAGGAAATCACATTTGGTGATCGTCTTTCTTCGACGATCATCTTTACTGCTCTCCATCTTTTGATCCACACTTTTATTCTTGAGTATTACTTTTGAGATCCCTTCTATTTTTTGAGAGTCTCTACCGTGTACCTCTTGATTTTAGTGGATCCCTCTTTCTGGACTAGGTCCCGTGGTTTTTTCCTTTCGGGTTTTCCACGTAAAAATTCCCGGTGTCAACTTTATTTTCTCCACATTTAATTTCGGGTTGTTGCGCATCCGTTTTATTTGGGGGGAAAGATTTTATTTCCGCTGCGCGTTCGCTTTTCAATTGTTTGCGCGTTCGTCGTTTTCCCGTCTTTCCCAACAGTTTTTTTTATGAGACAGGTGCCACCACCCACTTTTTTTTTCTAATAGGATAGTTGGGGTGGGTGGAAAATACCATCAGGCATGAAGTAAGCAAGGAAGGCAGGGAGGGGGATCTTGCCTATAAAACAATCACTCCCTGATTTCTCGTCATCAAGAAGAGATAAGTTCTCCCTTTTATTTATAGTGTGTATTTTTTATGACATGTTTCTCTAGTATTCAAGAGAGTGTTTTACAAGGACTTATTACTTGTAATAGTGAGTGTGTGTACTCACAGTTTACATATAGTGATCTTTTTATTAATTTGTCTGGTTTTTTTCGCACATCATTTTGTGTGTGTGGGGGGTCATGCTACATTATATTTTATTTATTTTCTACATTTTAACAATTTCCATGTGATCGTGCACATTTTCCATGTGCACCGAAAGATTCTTCAAGAAGACCCACAATGGCACAATCTGTGATTGAGGAGGTGGGTAAAAGTTAGGAGACCATTTAATACTTTTCACGGGATGTCTTAGTTTTCCGTATCCAATATTTGTAATAGGAATCTTTAGGGCTAAGGTTACGAGCACCCTCCGAAATTTTTCTCTTTCCATTTTTTCCTTAATATCCATGAGGCTTGGTCGACTAGTGACGAATTTTCCCACCATTACCTAATTATATTTGGATGCAAGAGAGCGAATATCATCTTCATCAAAGGCCAAGGAATATAATGTATTTTAAATTATAAAGTATTTTAAATTTTGTAATTAGGATATTAAATATCTGAAATTTGTGGGAGGCCCATGAGTGCCCACGTCGTCAGGGACTGGGCCGCGCCAGCGGAGCGCAACGTGGTTCAACCTCCTCCGCTGCTTTATCATGGATGCGCCCCCACAAGCCATTCTTTGTATCCTTGCACCCATCACCGTTACGAGACCAATGAAACGTCTCGTCCCGGGCCCCGCCCGGACAACCTGATCCGGGGACACCTCCCCGCGACCATTCAATAACTAAACGCAAATCAAACTAAATGAAGGATTTTTTCTTTAATAGGTTTAACTTTATTAAAAAAGAAAAGAAAAAATGATATAGGGTTTTCCATATTTTCAGAATTGCCAACGATGGATCAACCGTGTTCATGCCTCTCGAGACAAATTTCTACAAGGCATCAACGCGGTTCGCGTCTCTTTTATAATATTTTTATATTTTTATACTAGTTATTGAAGTAATATTTATATTTTTTTTTAATGTTTGTGAACTTTTTTTATATAAATGTTAGTAATTTATTAATAGTTAATTTATTTTATTAATTATCCATTGTATTATTTATTATTAATTAATAATATATTATTATGTTATTAATATAACAAATAGTTCCAAATAAATTTTATTAAATAATTATGAAATTATAAAAAATATATATAATTAATATATTTATTTTAGTTTCATAAGTATTTAAATATATATATATATATATTTATATTTATGACTAAATAATTAAATATATTTATTTATAATTGTAATTATAAATATAATAAATATATTTATTATAATTTGATAATTATTTAAATATAAATATATATTTATTTAAATAATTATGAAATTATAAGAAATATATATAATTAATATATTTATTTTAATTTCATAAGTATTTAAATATATATATATATAAATTTATTTATATTTATGATTATAATTAAAATATATATGTAAGAAATATATAGTTATAATAAATATGTAATGAATATATATTTATAATAAATATATATAAATTTATAGTTATTAAATAATTATAAAATTATAATAGATATATACAAATATAATTCTAAATAAATATTGATATATTAAATAATTATAAAATTATAATAAAGATATTAATTATATATAATTATAAATAATATATATATATATATATATATATTATAAATATATATTTATTTATTTATTATACATACAATTTTATAAGTTTATATAAAAATATAAATAATTTAATATCATTATAGTTTTATCAGCGTTTTTTTAACGCTGATAAAGATAAGATTTTATCAGCGCTAAAAAAACGCTGATAAACGTATTCTTTATCAACACTAAGATTTTAGCGCTGATAAAATATACCTTTATCAGCTTTTTTAGTTGGCGCTGATAAAAGGTTGTGCCCGCATTTATAAAAAAAACCCAACAATCTCCTCATCCCGTCGCACGACTCAAACTCTCATGGACGCCAAACCCTGCCGCCTCCTCCTCCTACCCCTCGGCTGCCGACTCCTCATCCCCCCCTCCCCACCTTCGCCACCGTGAAGCCCTCCTCCTCTTCCTCCTCCTCGGCCGGTGACTCTTCCTCCTTCTCTACCGCCGCCGCGAAGCCCTCCTCTACCGCCTCCGCCGCAACCCCCCCCCCCCTCGTCCGCTGACTCTTCCTCCTCCTCTGCCACTGCCACGAAGCCCTCCTCCTCTACTGCCGAATCCTGCCACCGCAAAGCCCTCCTCTGCATACCCCACCTCTACCGCCGAACCCCACCATTACTACGAAGCCCTCCCCCTCTGCGAACACACCTCTGTCGCGAACCCAGCTCCTCGGGTGCTACCACTGTGAGTATTCTTGTAATACTCTGAGTACATTTTTGGTTCAATAAGTATATGGTTAACTATTGGATGCTTGTGGCCAAATTGATGTTTAGTGGCATAAGAATTGGTTTGTTTGTTAAGTGTTTTTGAAAATGGAGGCCATTTTTGGTTGGAGATCATGTCATAGAATATAACCCAACCATTTTTAGTTATGTTCTTTCAATGTAGTTTTACATGTTTTTCATCATCTGTTTACATATGGATATGGTTTATTGTTTTTTATTGCATTCATATAGTGATGTTGGTGTTTCTTTTATATTCTTATTCACTTATAGAGGAATGTATTTTTTATTTTTCTCGCGAATTTATGGCATATGAATGTTTCATGTCGGTTCTTGGGATATTTTGATTACAGCTTATCAATTTACTCAAAGTGGGAAAATTGTGCCCCACATATTAAACCAATACACCAAGTGATAGACACCAGCCCTAGTGAATCGATGTACACTCCGTGGGGTAGTAGTGAACTAATTCATCTATTTTGAGATTGAGTCATTATACTTTCACCCACATCTCATCATACTGGCACCCAAAATCATCAACTTTTATGTCCATGTTGGAGGAGTAGATTATAGATATCATTATAGCCATGGATAATAAACAAGATTAGTTATCATCCAAAGGAATTACCCCATCTAGTAATATACTTTCATCCACTATTCCACCAACCCCAACCCATGAAAAAAAATTCTCTATAAGATTTGGAGTATTAGAATAACGAAAAATAGGACACTACAAAAATGTGAAAATGTAGGTATGTGGAGAGAAAGACTAAGGAAGAAGAGGAGGAATGGATATAGGAAGAAAAATAGGGAAAAATTGATGAAGTAATGATGAAAGTATTCTTGGAGGCTTATCCTAACCACTTCATGCACCAGGTGGAACATGTTCATGTACTTTACCCACTTACTGATTAGGTTTTGGGATGAATTTTCAGTTGAAGAGAAAGAAATACTATGATACCTAGAACAATTCATATAATTCAAGTACCTCGATCTCCTATCAAAATATGCATTTTTTTGGTGCACCTTGAAGGGCCAACCCCAGTCAATGCCGGAAACACCTCCAGGGCCTAGATCCCAACTCAAAGCACAACCCAATCATTGGCCAACAATGTAATTTTTAGTATGGGGTCATAATTATGGGCACCAATATTTGGAATAAGTCTTCATTTTTCTAGGTTTATAAGGTCATAACTGAGGATATGGAAATCTATATGGTTCACCTCCCTAATGACGCATCCTATAACCAAGATCTTTTCTTTGGCAAGTTCATGGTGATGATTAATCCAGCTCACCAGCTGATTCCCTAGTTATGGTGTTGCTATCGACGCATCACCCAAAAACCCAAATCCATATATGGGAAGCCTCTATGATACAAGGTAGTATTGAAGACCCACCCTAATGAGATTTGAGAGTAGTAAATGTCTCATTTATACATTGTAGAATTGGTTGAGAATTTCTAGTTATTACCAAAGGGTCAACCAGTATTCTTCCGGATTGGAAGTTCTAAGAAGGACTTAACCAAAAATGTGGTATGGTTCCTTTTATTATAGATGTTCATGAGAGATCATTCTAAGATATTAATGGGATATTGATGAAAACACCAATCTTAAACAATAATGAGTTGGGTAATGAGTATGGCTTATATTGTGATGTATCGAGAGTCAGGATTTGAACAGTTCCAGTCCATGATGGTCATGTGGTTGCTTATGGGTCCAGACAATTAAGGAGACATAAGGGAAACGTCCCAAATCCTTTCATAGATTTGGAATTAGTGGTTCTTTCTGTGAGGTGTTATTGGAATTATATTTAGGGTGAGATATTTTTATAATACTCTAAAAAGTGTTTGAAATATATTTAATCACAAAGTGAAATGAACCATTGATAGCGGAGAAGGTTTTAGTACCTATAGTCCTTTAACTTTGACCTAATGTATATCCTCAAGAAGGGGAACATTTTTTTCTAATGTATTGTATTGGAATGATCAAGCTTAGGTAGTACATGATTCAAACATCAAGTGGAAGATGGTTGCCCACTTTTAAGAGATGTAACTTTATAGTCAAGTGACACTTATGTTTTTATCTATCACTTATTCACTCCTCAGTAGTATTATAGGAGTAAACTATAGAATTTATATTATTTATTCATGAGATACATGATAAACCTTTTATAGCTTTATATTTTATAAAATGTTGGTTATTTTTTATTCTTGTATTCTTTATAAAGTGCCTCTCTTGGGATTTATGTCTTTGTGAAAATGCCTAAGTGGATTTTTAAAATGATTCAAGTGTTTTAAAATGTTTCTTAAAAAAGTATATGTGTTCAACATACCCTTTTTTGGTTTTAAATAGCATTAAAATGATTCAAACACTTAACATGGACTTAGGTTGCATGCCAAGTGTTTGTCAACTCACTTGATTAACATTCATAAAGGGGTGTGAATGTTTTGAACGTGTATTTAATGTTGGTTTCATTTTAAAAAGGGTGTGTTATTTTAAAGATGAATTTGTGTAAATGGTTGGTTTTTTAATGGGATTTCAAGTGTGATTTTATAAATAGTTCTCAAATGAATTTGGTGTTAGATTTTAAGGGGATGAGTCCTTGGAAATGAAATGCAATAATAACTATCATTCAAATGTTGAGTTCCTATTATTTTAAAGGCCCCTTTTGTGTATTTATTTGGTTAAATATTAATATCACAGAATCAAATAGAATGGATATAAATAAAGAATGTATGAATGCCAATTGTTTGATAAAAGAGTATAAAGATTGAGTGAGAGTTCATCAAGTTTGAAAAAGATCATGCATATGACCCTTCTCAAATCCTTTTTCAATGTTTACGCTATTGTTATTCAAGATAGGTTAGTCCAGAGAAGTTGGAAGAAAACTTGATCTATCATGGAATAGATCGAAGTTATAAATATTGGAATAAGCATAGGGAAAGAAAAAATATAGCTGGTGGTTGGGATAACACTGCGTTTTATGGATCATCTGATATGATTACAAGTGTCAACAATGAAGAAGACCATATTGAGGATGTGATTATAGATGTGAATGATGTTTAAGATCACATTGAAGAAATTAAAAGGACAGTTGAAGATGAACTTCTTCATTTCCAAAAATTATTCGAGCAGTTAAAGAGTTGTGAAAAGACGCCATTGTATGGTGGTTTCACTAAATATACAGCATTATCATCCATACTGAAGCTATATAATTGGAAAGAAGACAATGAATGGATTGATGCTAGTTTTACATAATTACTTTCTCTTTTGAGTGACATGCTCCCAGAAGATAATGATCTCCCAAAATGAACATACGACACCAAACGAATGTTACGATCAATGGGTATGATATTCAATATAATACATGCCTACCCTAATGACTGTATACTGTTTCAAAAGTACCACAAATCACTTAGAGAATTCCAAAAGTGTGGTGATTCTCGATAAAATAAAGATGAATCTGGTCCGATGAAAGTTGTATAGTACTTTCCAATCATTTCAAGGTTTAGGTGCCTATGGAAGTGAGGAGACTGTAGGGCAATTGATGTGGCACTTAGAAACAATAAATAAATACGGGAAACTATGTCACCCAGTAGACTCTCCTCACTAAAAGAGAATTGATCATGATTATCCTAAATTTGGAAATGAGCTGAGAAACCTTCACCTTGCGTTATTTACAGATGGAGTGAATCCTTTTAATTTTCAAAGCAGTACTCACAATACATGGATGATTATATTGGTAAATTATAACTTTACACCATGGTTATGCATGAAATGAAAATACATCGTGTTATCTATGCTTATATTAGGACCAAAACAACTGGGTAATGATATTGATGTTTATTTGGCTCTATTGATCGAGGATTTTAAATTGTTGTTGGATTCAGGAGTTACATTGTATGATGCTTACATAAATGAAGATTTCACGTTGAGAGCCATGTTGTACAGGATGATAAATGAATTTACTGCTTATGTATATTTTTCAGGATATAGCATTAAATGAACTCAAGTTTTTCCCATCTACGAACAAGGTACACAGTCAATTAGGTTGAAAAATTCATTGAAAGCTGTGTTTCTAGGACATCACAGATTTCTACCCCGATGACATAAGTATCGATCTTGGATGACATCATTCGATGAAAGTTTAGAAGAACGTACATCACCTTCTACACTAACAGGTGATCAATTATTTGAGAAAGTAAAATATGTAGACACTGCTTTTGGTAAACCATTTTAAAAAAAGCTTATAAAAACCAGTTGGAAAAAGTTATCAGTTTTTTTAATTACCACACTAGAACTATCCATATATCAGAAATTTTATTGATGTTATTTATGTTAAAAAAAATGTATGTTATAGTGTCATCGACACATTTCCAAATGAACTCAGCAAAACAAATGATGAAATAAGGCTAATACGAAAAGAGTTGGTGCCAGTGAAGGGTGAAAAATGAAATTTTCTTCCCCCAGCTACTTACACTCTTTCCAGGAAGGAGAGATATCAGTTTTTCAACTTCTTGAATGACTTAAAGAATCCAGAGGGGTATTCATAAAATATCAAGATCATCATGTCAATGATCGATTTAATGTTAAAGGGTTTTGAAATCACATGACTGCCATGTTTTGATGCAATATATAATGCCTATAGATTTACATTGCATTTTTCCTAAGAATGTCCATCATACAACCAAACTTTGTTTCTTCTTTAAGGCTATATTCATCAAAGTTATAGACCCAGAGAAATTGCCGACTATGGAAAGATAAATTGCCATCATATTATGTGAATTGGAAGTGTTATTCCCACCAACATTCTTTAATATGATGGTTCATTTGACGGTTCACTTGGTGATAAAGATTTGACTATGTGGTCCTATACATTATAGATAGATGTACCCCATAGAATGGTATATGAATATTTTGAAATGGTATGTCAAAAATTGAAGTCGACCAGGGGGTTGTATTGCAAAGCGATATATTTTTGAGGAATCCATTGAATTATGTATCAAATACTTGTTCAGTGTGGAATGAATTGGTCTACCAAAATCTCATCACATTGGGCGGCTTGTAGGTGAAGTAATTTTTGAAAGAGATTTGGTTACAGTCAATATTATAGATTGGGAGTAGGCCCACATTTACGTTTCACATAACTATTTGGAGGTTTCCCCATATGTTGAAATGCACAAAGAAATTATTAGGAATTTGAATCCATCAAGGGATGAAATATGGATATGAAATACACATAATAAATAATTTATAGGATGGTTTTAGGATCATATTTTTAAGGATTCATATGAAAATATAGATTCAATTTCAGAACATCTTTGATGGCTATTCGGAGGACCAAGTGTGTATGTATTATCTTACAATGGTTATGTAATTAATGGTTATACGTTCTATACAAATTAGCATGGTGAAGATAGTACCATGAAGAATACTGGAGTTGCACTCATGGCTAAAGTGATGCATGTTTCGAGTACTAAGAACATAAATCCAATTTACATGAATATAGTATACTTTTAAATCATCAAACAAATATGAGAGTTGGATTATACAACAGTCCAAGTGCCATTTTTTCAATACAAGTGGGTTGATAATAGGAATGCTATTAAAATAGATGAATTGGGTTTTTTGAAAGTTGATTTCAGTAAGAAAGGGTACAAACATGAACTATTTATAATGGAATCACAGGAAGTACATGTATTTTATGTTGCAGATCCAACAAACCAAAAGTGGTCAATTGTTCAGTTATGAACCAAAACCACTGAAGGGTTAGATGAAAATTCAACCGAGGATGAACCTTTCATTGGGATGTCACAATCATTTTGCAGTGGTACCAATGTAGATGATGTTTTGTATGTCAGAGGAGACCACAATAAAGAGATTTGAATCATCGACAGAGAGGTCAAATCCAGTTAGCCTTTAAAAAAGAAAAAGAGATTTCAATAACCAGGTTGCATTTTTTTGTAATATACATCATGTTACCACATGTTATTATCCCTTTACTAATGAATTTATATACTCTAAATTAAATGTTAAATCAATTCTACAAATAATTAATTTTGTACGTGCTGGTTCTCCTAATCTCGAGGAACAACATGTCTCTCAACCTACTACTGCTCGTAGTGCAGAGGAACGACCTTCTACACATGGTAGTGATCACATTCCTAAGATACAACAGGTTTCTCAACCTACTGTTGCTCCCAGTGTAGAGGTACAATGGACATCTGCACATGTTGATGCTACCACTCTAGAGGAACATATTGATGATTTTGATTATATAGAAATGGTAGGCGATGAAGAACTAACATCGCAAAAAAAAAGGAGCACCGTAGTTTGATGGTGTTAGCAAAAATCATTAACGCGAAAGTCAAAGGCATCAAATTTGAGGTGGGATGGAATGCGCGAGGTCAACATGTTAACCCTAAAAAGGCCATGTTCAGTAGTTATATTAGAATCGTCACTCAGGAATGTGTGTTGATTGACGTAGATTCGTGGCACCATGTTGTGACCGGGCTAAAGACACTGATGTGGGAAGATATTGAAGCAAAATTATGATATCATTTCTTTATTTTACTAAAAAATAAATTAATGAAACATTGAATTACTCTTCATCATTCATTACAGATTGAATTTATAGTAGATGAATACCACTAGAAGTATGAATTAATTTTTGTTAGAAGGATTCATAGAGGATTTATCACAATACTAACAAGACATCATCTTAAAGATACTGAAGGGAAAATAAACCCACCCCCATTGGTTATCTATGCACACCTGATAACCTAAGAAGCATGAGATATGTTTACTGGACGTCGTACAAATGTATATTTTTAGGTAAATTGTGGTCAGTAATATGTTATTTGAAGATATGTGTATTCATCACTTTGATTGAATTTTTTTTATTTATAAAATTGAAACTGAGTGCTGGAAATAAATAATGATTAGAAAAACCAGTGTACCCCTACCATAAAGAAATGATGGGGTATGTTTCACTTGAAAAAAAATTGGTACATATTTTAAATTGAATGTAATACTTTTATGTGACATGAAACAACACCATAATTATGTTTCTCTATTTATATGCAGATTGATGACTCAAAATCAAAATCCATCTCCATCCCATGCCATGTGATATGTAAGGAGACACGTGTAAATAAAGATGGGATACTAATAGATGAAAACACACAAAAAGTGTGGGAAACATGTGTAAGTATTACATAATAAAAATATGTTTTGTTTTAAATCACTATTACATAACAATGATCACTTATTTTCCTATATTTTCTATCTGACATAGTCATAGGAATCGACAACACCTATTACATATGAACACAAACTATTAGCGGCCTTGAATCAACCAGAACAGTATAGCTATGTCAGAGGTACGGGTTTTGGGGTGATACCCTGAACATATTTTGAGAAAAAAAACAAGAGGATGGTCAAAGTGAATTAATAAAACAGATGATAGAAATAATATCTACCCTTTAAGGACAATTCAAATGGAAGAGAGAGATGATGTAAACTTTAATGAGGGATAGGAAAAGAGAAGAATCAACTCAAGAATATCCACCGTGTGGAGATCCCTCCCCACCCCATACTAACTATAAGGATAGCCATTCCCCTCAAAGAAATGTCTTATAAAAGGTAATCAATGTTCTAATAAATGTTTTTATGAAATTTAAATCAGATAGAAACGGATACCTTTATTATACTGATATTATATGTGGTGATAATGGCTCTAATTTATACCTAGAAAAGCCACCCATCTACTTGTGGCGAGGGCTACGATGTTCAATATTCAAAAGGACATGCTACACAATATACCACTTCCAACAGGTCATGTGTGAGTGTTGATCAGCAAAGCCCATGAACTGAGCACAAAGATACATGTTCCAATTCATGAGGATGATATTAATATAGTAGAAAAATCTGTAAGAACATTCATCACATGGCTATCACATCTTGTAAAAAAACATGCTAATAAGGAGTTATTCATTTCCATTTTACTTTTCAATCTAAATGTTTAACAATTAATTAAAAAAGGTATGAACTAATAAATGTTATTACAAATGGAAAAAGAGAAGGGCATGAAATGAAAAACCACCTCAAAACCATCAAAAGGATCGACCAACCGATCAAAAATATCAACCCAAACCACCATTACCCTACCCGTTCTATATCCACATTTACTATCATTGAAGGCTCATGTGGATAAAAAGTTAAAATATGGTCACAACCACATAGTTGAATTTGCATAAAATATGTATGGAGAGAAAGATCAAGACTTCATTTGTTTTGAGAGTACAACTGAAATCCTCAACTATGATTGGCTAGGAGGCTCAGTTGTAAATGTATACATGAGGTATGTTTTCATGATTTGATTTTACAAAAGCTGATATACCATGTTAATTATGACTAAATACATTTCATATTTTTGGTAGTCATATATATGAAAAACAATTGAATGTATTTTTACATGAGAATAAGTTAGGACTCATTATTCTTCACATCTCCTCTATAAAATAAGATAAAATAGAACAAAAAA
Organism: Viscum album; assembly: GCA_963277665.1. NCBI lineage: Eukaryota > Viridiplantae > Streptophyta > Magnoliopsida > Santalales > Viscaceae > Viscum > Viscum album. The sequence continues at coordinate 1,025,813,410 of OY728133.1, read as the reverse complement.
ATAAGGATGAAATAACTGTTGGATTTGGTGGCCTAGAACCAACCAATTTTTACTTTATTCATTAATAAATACCTTATCACATCTTTATTGTTCTTATGTGTGACAATGCATGTGATAATGTCCTAAGGACAACTGTTGCATTAAAGGGTCATAATGGATCCCTTCTATGATGAGAACTCGAAAGTTCCATAACACTGTTCTTGAATATATGTTCTATGGTCAGATGATGTTATTTTAGGTACACAAATAACAAAGGCCATTAGGGGTGAGGACTCATAAAAATTTGAGGCACCTTCTCATGGTGTGCACCCTTGGTAATATCCTGGAGGATATTATGAGAACGAGACCCGCCAGTAGGAAATACACATTTCATAGAGTCATTGGATGTTCCTATCTGCGGACTTGTGTATTGGTCCTTAGAATTTAAGATTATTATTAATGGGTATTACAACTCACACCCTTAGATGTATTGACAAAAACTATGATGACACACTGTTCGCAGTGAGGTAGGATATGTTGGGCATGTCATGAGTAATACTACATTAATAGATAATGTGAGAAAGGATTTGTCCCTTCTGTTCCATAACGAAATTAGATATCTCAGGCCCTTTGATGGAATTGATATAGCCTAAATAAATCCATGACCATGGTGAGGAACGAGAAAGTTCAATTTTGGAAATTCAAATAAAGAATAATCGAGCACATGGGCTGATGGAACTAACATGAAACCCGCTTGATTCAATATACAGAGACAAAGAGATTACATTATGCGGTAAGTGTTCGTAGGAGGTGACATGTTATTGCGGCGTTAACTTCTTTCTCTATGGGTGACTTGGTGTGTTGTTAGATGCTAACCTTGGACTTTAGGCAGGGTCTGCCTAATTCCATTGAGAAAGAGGCCTATAGGGTCACACACTAAGTGTTTCCAAGTATCCCAGTTAAATATTAATTTAACAAGTTGAATAAATTCCTGATAGTGGTTTAATAATTATTCAAGGATGCCTGATCGCATTTATTTAGACACTAGTTATTCGAGAGAATATATTGTGGGAGAAATAATATATATTTATTAGCAAGTAATGTAGTGATACTTATTTGATAAATACATATCCATTATTCAAGGTCTAATAAATGTGGTGGAGGAAATAAAGAGAATGGAAAAATAAAAGTACATGCTGTGTATGTTAATATACACGCCGTGTATTTTTTCTATGAATTTATGAGAAATAATAATATTTATTTAATTAAATAATATAAGGTGTAATTCACTGGGCGCATGTCAAGTAATAATAATAGTCAACTGTTATTATTAGATCTGGGGTATTTCTAATAATTAAATGAAATGAATAAATGCTTTTGGGTAATTAATTAATTTTATTATTATATGTAATTAAAATCCCAATTATATAATTTTCATTATCCTAGCCATTTTTTTGTGGTTGTGTACAACATATCTAGAGAAATATATCAAGCTAAGAGAGAATTCTTTTCTTCCAAGAATGCTCCCAAGCTAAGAGAGAGAGAGATCCTCCTCCACCGGATCAAAACGATTGAAGACGGACATCTCAAGTGAAGGCTCTTCCATAATATCACCCAGAGACCCCTTTAGCGATATCTAGAGATATGTGGAGCACGTGTGGATCACTGCTAGAGAAATCCTACACTTAGATTCTATGACACAACGACGAATCACATCAGATCATGACCAGAAACATCAACGAAGAAGGAATTCCATCAAGGTAATTCTTGTCAATTAATTAAATTAATTATAACCAACATATTATGATCCTCTCTATGGTTTTGGAACTCACCTCTTTCTTTTTCGTTCTTCATTCTATTCTAAAGATCTAGCGTTTTATTATCATGAAAAATCTCGGATTGATCATTGTTAATGCTAAAATTAATATTGGGTACACCCACTAACGTGCTTACACTGCACCCAGAACCTACAAGTGGTATCAGAGGGGTCATATTGTTGATTATAATTATTTAGTTTTTCGTTGGTGATTTACGCATTTAATAATTTAGTTGTTTCAATTCATGTTAATCATTCTATAAATCTGAATCTCGAGATCTATTCCTCCTCTCTCGTTTCTCATTCACCTTATAGAAATGAATTTTTATTTTAATTTTGATTAAAATTAAATAGAGGATCTCATCTAGAGGTGCCAAATGTTCCTGTCCATACAACACCATAATACAAGACATGTATTTGGAAGTACACGCCGTGTAGTCAAGATTCAATGCATCGAACCGGTCCACCAAATTAGGCCATGTGTTATAGTATTTCTAAGTATTAAATGACTTCATGTGTTGACCAGGAATAAGTGGCACACAATTTTCAGATTACACACCATGTGGCCCATTGAACACGACATGTAGTCCCTTCAGGTTAGGGTTAGACCGTGTACCCCGTACACGGATCACCTTGCTGAAAACTGTGTAACGCGGATACTACATGGAGTGTGTCCTACTATACACGCCATGTACTCTGAAGATTTCTGAAGTACATTTACATGCCATGTCCCCGAGCATGTACTTCAGATTGATGGTGAACAAAAGTACACGCTGTGTAGTCGGAACTACACGCCATGTACTCATCCAAATTACACAGATTTATTAAAATTTATTATTATATTATACAAACCCTTGAGATGTATACCATAGTGCAGGCGTAAAGCTAAGGCACAACATGTAAAAATTGTTATATATATATATGTGTTTAATTTAAAAATCTGCGTAATGTTCATTTCTACTCATTGGGTAGTTATGAATGAGAATTCACCGAGTTTCCTCCAAGGTACAAGTTACGTACAAAGATAATTTTAAATGAATTTATTTGTTTAAAATTATAATGGATGAGAATCTCAAGGAAATTCATAAAAGGGGTTTAATATAAAAGGATTTATTAATTAAAGATAATTAATTGATTCGATTGTGATCTATATTAAACAAAAATGATTAAAGAATTGAATGCTAGTTTTATTTATGCGTAAATATTGTTTCATGTATGGATGATCATGAGCTCGACCAATACCTTTTTATGTGAATGTTTTCTTTCAATTAATTTATTTAAATTAAATTTGTTGGCCTACGAGACTTCTCCTCATTAATATGTAGGGCCTACGTGACCAAGGTTTCTTTTATGTAAAAACCCCTTTTACCCATCACCTACGTGTGAGATAAAAGCATATGTAATGGATGGAGATCCCAAGCTAGTGGAGGTGGCTCAATTTAAGATCCAAGGTGAAACTAATCCAAGGAGATATAATGGTGGATAGGTGTAAAGCTGTAAACACAAACCCAAAAGGTTCAAGGTGTTTCTCCCGTAGGTCTTGGGTTAGTTTACCACTAGATAAACTAACCAATAGAACAATATCATGATCATACAATTTATTTTATTTCTATCAGTTTCATGGTTTATTTATTCTGGGTGTGTTGTCACGATCACACAATTAATGAATTAAACAAGCATGCAAGATAGAACTAAAATAAGACCGACTTATGCATAAAATATTATCTTAGACATGGTTAATCACTTAAGTATATGCCACTTAATATTAACAAGCATGTAATAAAAAATAATAAAATAGAAATTTACATATAAGGATAAAATCCCTCAAAGAAATATTAAGTCGGTATATCCTTCCATAATCTTGGTTAGAATCGAACCATAGTTCAAAGTGCTTGACCAACCCTAGTTGGGGTGCTTTCAATTATCGGGGAATTCTAATTCAAGGTTTTGGGTTGACTTGACTTGGTTCGCATCAAGGGTTGACTACCACTGTAGGACTTGGTGTGACAAAGAGGCAAAGGTTGAGGAAATCCAAAATAAAAGGGATTTTAGGATTGGGGAGTCCACTCAACGGATCAAGGAGCTATGATTTAATGCAGTTGGCATTTGGAATGCTTAACTAAAACCCTTCAAGTTTCTTGACCAGCCCTATTTGGGTTAATGTAAAGGGAAATATAGATCCTTTCCACTAGAATATTTAGGCAACAGAATATTCCAAAGTCAATGGTGAGGGCTATTGGATTTCGATAAAATAGTGGGAGACTAATAAGTATTAATTTATTTATTTGTCCCAGTTTTATCATAATAAAGTACTAAACCTTTTCTCATATTAATTTGTAGAAATGGTAAGAAATAATGACTTCAAACATATCATTTTGAACCATACTTGAGAAGGAAAACCTTCTCACTGGCATAAATTTCCAGGAATGACAGAGGCATTTACGCGTCATCCTTCGCCATGAGAAGAAATTGTATGTGCTGGAAGAGCCTATTCTAGTTGCGCCTGGAAAAGAGGCTAGTGATGAGGAACTATCTCTCTATATGAAACATATGGATGATGAAACAGATTTCCAATTTTTCATGCTATCGGCCATGTCTAATGAGCCCTTGAAGCAACATGAAAACATGGACGCGTATAGTATGATGTCTCACCTTAAGGATATCTACCAAGAGAAGGCGAGACAAGAGAGATATGAGATATCTAAAGCTTTGTTTACAACTAAGTTTGGAGAGTTTGTGCCAGCTGGGACTCATGTAGTCAAGCTTATGGGATACATTGAATGCCTGTACATCTTAGGGATTATGTTCCCAGATGAGTTGTGTATAGCTCTAATCCTATCATCACTACCCAAGAACTTATCTAGCGTTATTGTCAACTATAAAATAAGAAACAATGAGAAGAGTCTATCAGAACTTCTAACCTTAATTTTCCAAATAGATAAGGACACGGGGAATGAAAAACCTACAGTCCTTATGGTGAATAAGAAAAGAAAGGATAAGGAAAAGGGGCTAAGGAATTATAAATGGTCTGAATCCCCCAAGCACCATCCCTCCAAGAAGGGGAATATCTAGAGGCAAGACAAGGAACGAGAGGTGGTATGTTTTTCATGTGGCAAGCAAGGCCACTAGAATAGGAACTACACCCATAAGCATGGGGATTCTAAAGGTTCATTCATTATCAAGTGTAATATTTCCATTTCTACACATTGGGTATTAGATAAAACTTGTGGGGATCACATCTGTATTCAAATGTAGGAACTAAGTAGATTTAGAAAGATTTCCAGAGGAGAGGTGGATCTTTGAGCTGCCAATGACGCAAGGCTGGCTGTATTAGCCATTGGTGATTACCACCTCTCATTCCCAACTAGGATAATTTTGGTTTTCCATAACTATTATTATGTTACTACTGTTACCAAAAACATATTTTTTTGTATCATGTTTGTATATAGATGGATTTATTTTCAAGTTTTGAAATAAGGGTTTCTCCTTTTATAAGAACAATGTATGTTATGGTATGGAAAATTTAAATAACGGTTTGTATGTATTAAATTACAAAAACCAAGTATTGGCAATTGATAATGAAACAAATTCACACGACTCATACAACAACCAGTAGTGACATCACTGTCTTGGTCATGTAAATAAGAACCGCTTGAAAAAGCTCTACCAGGATGGTTACTTAGACTCTACTGAGATAAAACCACTTGATATATGTCACGCTTGTTTAAAAGAAAAAAAATGACCAAGCCACCTTTCGGTGGAAAGGGTGAAAGGGCCACAAATCTTCTAGGATTGGTGCACACAGATATGTGTGGACCATTTCCAGTAGAAGCTAGTGGTGGATATTCTTATTTCATTACTTTTACTGATGATTTGAGTAGATATAGCTATTTCTACTTAATGAGGTATAAGTTAGAGTCCTTAGAGAAATTTAAGGAATTCAAGAATAAAGTATACAATCAACTTGGTAATAAGATAAAGAAACTTCGATCAGATTTATGTGGAGAATATTTGAACCAAGAGTTCATCGATCTTATACGGGAGTCTGAGATTATATCTCAACTCAATCCTCCATCTACACCATAGTGGAATGGTGTTATTGAAAAAAGGAACCACACCTTGTTGGACAGGGTGAGGTCGATGATTATTTATGCATATCTTCCATCATACTTTTGGGGATACACAATACAAATGGAAACATACAAATTAAGCTGAGTACCAACTAAGGCGGAAAATGGAATTCTTTCAGATTTATGGAATGTAAAGAAACCCATCTTGTAGCATACACGTGTATGGGGATTTGGGGAATTTGTTAAGGCCTTATTTGGCAAAAAACTAGCACCCCGGGGCACTAGGTGTATCTTTATAGGATATCCTAAGGAAATGAAAGGATATTACCTATATAACCCTTTATACAAGAAAGTGATTGTCGCCAGACAAGCTGTATTTCTTGAGAGATAACACATCCTAAAAAAGGATAGTGGGTGCAAGATTGAATTTAACGAAGTTGATGCTCAAGATACACAAGAGTTGGTACATGAACAAGTTCCATAGGTCCCCATGGAAGAGGTTCCAAAAACACTAGTACTATGGAGGAGCTCAAGAGAGGTAAGGGAACCAGAGAGATTTGGTTTCCTAGTCATCGAGGATGGTGAATAATTATTGTTGGATAATTATGAACCTATATTTTACAAGGAAGCATTAGAAAGATCAAAAGATTCAATATGGCTAGAAGCTATGAATTATGAGATGGATTCCATGTATCAGAACCAAGTTTGGGTTCTAGTCAATGAGCTAGTTGATATAAAGACTATTGGATGCAAATGAGTATTCAAGAGAAAACTGGACATGGAAGGTCAAGTTAGCACCTATAAAGTAAGGATAGTGGCTAAATGATTCAGATAATGTTAAGGAATTGATTATAATGAAACATTCTCACCAGTTTCCATGTTTATTTCCATAAGAATCATACTTTCCATATTATCTTACCATGACTATGAGATTTGGAAAATGGATGTCAAAATAGCATTCCTTAACGAGAACCTTCATGAAGATATATATACGACACAACCAGAAAGGTTTGGGACACCAGGTAAATCCAAATGGGTTTTCAAGTTGTAGAAATCCATTTATGGATTAAAGAAAGCATCCAGGTCATGGAACATTCGATTTGATGAAGCCATAAAAGAATTTGGTTTCATTAAGAATAAATGTGAGCCATGTGTTTATAAGTGGTTTAATGGGAATGTGGTTGTTATCCTAGTAGTATATGTTGATAACATATTGCTTATTGGAAATGATGTACCGATATTATAGTCAGTTAATGACTGGTTGAACAAGTGTTTCTCCATGAAGGACTTGGGAGAAGTAGCCTACATTTTAGGGATCAAGATCATTCGTGATAGATCCAAGATTCTGCTCGGACTAAGTCAGGGTACATACATTGACTAGATACTAAAGAGATTTATCATGAAACAATCCAAGAGGGGATTAGTTTCAATGTCACATGGCCTATATATTTCTAAGAAAATGTGTCCTCAGACACAATAAGAGAAATATTGAATGAGTAATATCCCATATTCTTCATCTATATGATCCATCATGTATGACATGTTATGTACCAGGATTGATGTTGCCTATGCACTGAGCATGGTAGGAAAACATCAAGCAGATCCAGGAGAATAGTATTGGACTGCAGTTAAGACTATACTTAAGTATATTATAAGAACTAAGGATATGTTTCAGGTGTATGGAGGAGAAGGGGAGCTTGTCATCATAGGGTATGCTGATGATGGTTTTCAAAAAGATCAAAATGATCTAAAATCACAATCTGGATATGTTTTCTGTCTCAATGGTGGAGCTGTGAGCTGGAAGAGTTCAAAGAAACCAGTTTTTGCCGATTCTATTGCGGAGTCTGAATATATAGAAGCTTCTAATGCAACCAAGGAATCTGTCTAGATTTGGAACTTTGTCCAGGATCTTGATTTAGTACCTAGTGGTAAAGATCCTATCACAATGTATTGTGATAATACTGCAATAGAGACTCTTACAAAAGAACCAAGGTCACATCAACAGACAAAAAACATATATCGGAAGTATCACCTCTTGAGGGATTTCTATCAAAGGGGTGAAGTTGCAGTGAGTAGAGTGTCCACAGAAGAGAATGTGGAAGACCCTATGACTAAAGGCCTATCTCAGCAGAAGCATGAATATCATGTGAGAACTAGTGGGTTAAAGTTTATTAGCAGTTGGCTCTAGTCTAAGTGGGAGTCTATTAGAGTTAGTGTCCTAGAACCAACTACTATGTACTTTATTAATTAATAAATAACTTATCACATCTTTATTGTTATTCTGTGTGACAATGCATGTGATAATATCCTAAGGATAACTGTTGCATTAAAGGGTCATAGCGGATCCCTGTTATGATGAGAACCCAGAAGTTCCATAACACTGTTCTTGAATATACGTTCTATGGTCGGATGATGTTATTTTAGGGACACAAATAATACAGGCCATTAGGGGTGTGGACTCATAAAACTTTGAGGCACCTTCTCATGGTGTGCGCCCTTGGTAGTATCCAAGATGATATTATGAGAACGAGACCCGCCAGTAGGAAATCCACATTTCATAGTGTCATTGGATGTTCCTATATGCGGATGTGTGTATTGGTCCTTATACTTTAAGATTATTATTAATGGGTATTACAACTTGTGAACTTAGATGTATTGAAGAAAACTGTGATGACATACTGTTCACAGCGAGGTAGGATATTTTGGGTGCATCACGAGTAATACTTTATTAATAGATAATGCAAGAAAGGATTTGTCCCTTCTGTTCCATAACGAAAGTAGATATCTCAGGTCTTTTGATGGAATTGATATATCCTAAATAAATCCATGGCCATGGTGAGGAATGAGCAAGTTCAATTTTGGAAAGTCAAATAGAGAATAATCGAGTACATGGGTTTATGGAACTAGCATGCAACCCGCTTGATTTGAGATATCGAGACAAAGTGATTATATTACACAATAAGCGTTCGTAGGAGGTGACATGTTATTGCGGTGTTAAATTCTTTCTCTATGGGTGCCTTGGTGTGTTTATAGACGCTAACCTTGGAATTTTGGCAGGATCCACCTAATTCCACTGAGAAAGAGGCCTAGAGGGTCACACACTAAGTGTGTCCATGTATCTCAGTTAAATATTAATTTAACAAGTTGAATAAAGATTATTCCTGATAGTGGTTTAATAATTATTCAAGGATGCCTGATCGCATTTATTTTGAGACTAGTTATTCGATAGAATATATTGTGGGTGAAATAATATATATTTATTAGCGAGAAATTCAATTATATTTATTTTAGAAATAAATAGCCATTATTCAAGGTCTAATAAATGTGGTGAAGGAAATAAAGAGAATAAAAAAAATAAAAGTACATGTTGTGTATATTAATATAAACGCCGTGTATTGTTTCTAGGAATTTACGAGAAATAATATTATTTATTTAATTAAATAATATTAGGTGTAATTCGCTAGGTGCATGTAAAGTAATATTAATATTTAACCTTTATTATTAGATCTGGGGTATTGCTAAGAATTAAATGAAATGAATAAATGCTTTTGGGTAATTAATTCATTTTATTATTCTATGTAATTAAAATTACAATTATATAATTCTCATTAACCTATCCATTTGTTTGTGGTTGTGCACAACAGATCTAGAGAAATCTCTTAAGCCAAGAGAGAATTATTTTCTTCCAAGAACACTCTCAAGCTACAAGAGAGAGATCCTCCTCCACCGGATCAAGGCGATTGAAGGAGGACATCACAAGCGAAGGCTCTTCCGTGCTAGAACCTGGAGATCCCTTCAGCAATGTCCAGAGATATGTGGAGCACATGTGGATCACCGCTAGAGGAATCCTACACTTGGATTCTACGATGCAACGACTAATCACATCATATCATGACCGTAAACATCAACGAAGGAATAATTCCATCAAGGCAATTCTTGTTAATTAATTAAATTAATTATAACCAACATATGATGATCCTATCTATGGTTCCATGAATACCCTATTTCTTTTTCAAATCTTCATTATATTCCTAAGATCCAGTGTTTTATTATCCCGACAGATCTCGGATTGATCATTGTTAATGCTAAAATTAAAGTTGGGTACACCCACTAACGTGATTCCACTGCACCTGGAACCTACAATAATGGAAGGTCTGCTCAAATCCTTTGAAAGAAAATTTTTGGATGACAGACTCAATTTAATACCAATGATGTAGGGGTAAGACTCTACAATTTAATCATATAAAATTTATTTTCATTTCTTTCATTACTTATTCCTTTTTGTGTTTTTAGGCAGCATTGGAAGCTCATTATAGTAAATTTGGATACTCCAAAGATTTATTTCCTAGATTCAATGCATGGATATCCAACAAACCATCTACATATGATGACATTTTTTAATTTATAATACATTAGATCCAATGTTTTATAACTAAACATCATATTATATAATTTATATCATCTTTTAATAAGGATTTTGTTATGATAGTGCTGTGCATCACTATCGTGAAAAATAAGGAATGAGTCTAGGGGATAAGAACAATGATAAAGACAAGCTATAAGAGTGGATAAGTATCAGGGTATATATAATAATCTTTCACTATTCAAACACATATCAACATAAATTACTTATTCTACTCAATGTTTTTTAGTTTCTGAAACAAACCAATGGAAAAGATTATGGTTATTATGTTTATAAATTTATGATAGATATCATATTCCACAAACAAACTAGCATCCTTAATGAGGTATTTTTGAAGATAATTACTATTTCATTTAAAATATTTATTAATAATTTGTGTATATATATATTTTTAGTACTACTATGACTATCGAAAAGACTCATATTCACAAGATGATATAGATGTGATCAGAAATGAATAGACAACATACCTGATGGAAGAATATACACAAATAGAATGATGATGTGACTTCCATAAAAGTAGTGGATTATTTAAATTTTTTGTTTAATTTACTTATTTTTAATATTACTCACCTAAGAATTGTTTTCTTATATAGGTGGATTCCTTAGTTTGATTCATGGTGATTTGTTCAAATATTCTCATGCTCATGAGAGATTGGACTTCAAGGCTGCAACTGAGATAATGAAAAAAAGGAAATGGGTCAAGAATGTATAAAGGTGAATTACTATTACTTATTTAATTAATTAATTTTGTTATCATTTTATCTACTATTTATAAGTTAATTTCATTATAATTTTTATCTAATACTTATTTATTTTTTTACAGATCTTTTGGGAAGTCATATTTTCCTTTCAACTATCTGCAATAAGCTAGAAAATAGAGAACATGTTGAATTAAAAGTATTACTTATCAGTAGTTTAATGCAAATAATGACTTCACAAAAGACCTTTCATGACTATTTTCCTGAACAATGTACTAATCATCCACATCTCAATCTATTTCACCTCAATCTGCTACACAGTGTTCTCAGTATGACTCGAAGAGTATGTTTTTAGTTTATAATATTCTTTGATCCTTTAAGATTAATGTCTTATAAAATACCATGATTTGATAAAGGACTCATGATTATGATATATGATATGAAAGGTATGAATTTATAATGTTAATACCACCTTCTAATATCTTTATGCCCATGTTATCCTTATATGATAATTGATTTCTCCCTTGTTTACACTTATTGAACATATATGATCACCATTTCTTATGTTTCATATTCTTAGGTTATTAAGAATGGTTTTAGAAATGTTATTTCTAATAAGGTTTCTAGTAAAGAATAACTTAACAAGAGACTCTTATGATCTAGTTATTTATGTTTTCATGTTTCCAAAAGCACTAGACCTAAACTATTCTGGCAAGAATCATTATGTTATGTAAGGAATATTAATCTAATAAGATGCGATATCTATGTATGAAATGTATGGGTCAATATAGTTGGTATCAGAGAAACAAACCTACTCAAAATTTAACAAAAATAATAAGTGACCGATATCACTCAAAGTGTGTCTTTTTAGTTAAAATTGACATTACTTTTAGTAAAAAGAACAAATGACATACTAAAAACTGATCAAACACAATAAAATTGTTTTGATATTTTAGGAAAATTATCCACGAATAATTTTAGATGAATAAAAATCAACCCACCTTAATATGATGTATGTTGTGTCCGGTATGACTTTAAGTGTCTATTTTTATATTAAATTGACATTAAATTGAAAAAAAAGAACAAGTGACATACTGAAAACCATGAAAACACATTAATATTGTTTTTATACTTTAGGAAAATGATCCATGAGTCATTTTTGATGTGTAGGAATCAATTACACCTCAATTCGACGCACATTTTTAACATTATGACTAAAAGTGTCCGTTATCACTTTAAAATTGACATTTTACTTCAAAATGTGTCACTCACTAAAAACCAAGAAAACATGCTCCAATTGTCTTGATAATTTAGGAAAGTGATTCATAAGTCATTTGTTACATGTATGAAGTAGTCTCATGTCAAACTGATGCATGATGCGACCAATATGACTTCAAATACGTATTTCCAATTTGAAATGATATTTTAGTAAAAAAACACGACTAGCATATTAAAAACTAAGAAAACATAATTGGATTGTTTTTATACTATATTAAAATGATATATAAGTCATTTTTGACATGTAAAAATCATTCTCACCTTAATACAATTCACGGTGCGGCTGACATAACTCAAAGTGTCTCTTTTTATATAAAATTGACATCAATTAATTAAAAAATAACAAGTGACATAATGAGAACCAAGAAAATACATTTTGATTGTTTTGATATTTTAGGAAAATGATACATGGGAACTTTTTAATGTTCAAAAGTAAACTATACCTCAATATGACACACAGTGTGACTGGTGTGACTCCAAGTGTGTCTTTTTATTTAAAATTGACATTAATTTATGTAAAAAGTACAAGTGACATGATGAAAACTGAGTAAACACATTCAGATTGTTTTTATACTTTATAAAATGATCCATGAGTCATTTTTGACATGCAGGAATTATCCTTACTGTAATATGATTCATTATGTGGTTGATATAACTCAAATTGTCTCTTTTTATTTAAAATTGACATTAATTTAAGTAAAAACAACGGGTGACATACTAAAAACTGAGAAAATGCATTTGGATTATTTTAATATTTTGGGAAAATGGTATATTACTCATTTTTGACATGTAGGGATCATCCCCACCTTAATACGATGCATGGTGTGGCCAGTATCACTCAAAGTGTCTCTTTTTATTTAAAATTGACATTAATTTAAGTAAAAACAACAACTGTCATAATGAAAATTGAGAAAACACATTAGGATTGTTTTGGTATTTTAGGAAAATTATCTATTAGTGAATTTTTAAGTGTAGGGATTATTCTCACATTAATACTACACATGGTGTGTCCGGTACAACTCAAAGTGTCTCTTTTTATTTAAAATTGACATTAATTAAAGTAAAAAACATTAAGTGACATAATAAAAACCGATAAAACATAATTTTATTGTTTTTATATTTTAGGAAAATTATATATTAGTGATTTTTGATGTGTAGGAATCATTCTCACCTCAATATGATGCATGGTGTGGCCAGTATCAGTCAAAGTGTCTCTTTTTATTTAAAATTGATATTAATTTAAGTGAAAACATCAAGGGACATACTAAAACCCAATAAAACACATTTAGATTGTTTTGATATTTTAGGAATATGATATATTATTAATTTTTTATGTGTAGGAATCAGCCAAACCTCAATACGATGCATGGTGTGGCTGATATAATTCAAATTGTCTCTTTTTATTTAAAATTGACATTAATTTAAGTAAAAACAACAAGCGATATACTAAAAACTGAGAAAACAAATTCTGATTATTTTGATACTTTAGAAAAATGATCTATGAGTCATTTTTTATTTTTAGGAGTCAAAAAAGCCTCAATCTAATGCATGGTGTGACTAGTATGACAAAAAGTTCCTATTATTAGATTAAAATTGACATTTTAGTTCAAAACGTTCCACTCACTGAAAACCAAGAAAATGTTCTCCAATTGTCTTGATAATTTAGGATAGTGATTCATAATTAATTTTTTATGTGTATGAAGCAATATCATGTCAAACTGACGAACGATGTGACTGGTATGACTCAAAATGTGCATTTCTTTTTAGAAATGTAATTTTAGTAAAACAAACACAACAAACATTGTGAAAACCGATCAAACACATTTGGATTGTTTTGATACTTTAGGAAAATGATCCGTTGGTAATTTATGATAGGTATAAATTATTGAAACCTCAATACGATGCACGATGTGGATGGTATAACTCCAAATGTGTTGTTATTTAAAATTGACATTAATTTTAGTAAAAGAACAAGTGACATACTCAAAACCAAGAAAACACATTCAAATTGTTTTGATAATTTAAAAAAAAGATCCATAACTCATCTGTAATGTGTAGGAATCAAAACCACCTCAATAGAACACATGGTGTGACCGATATAACTCCAAATGTGTCATTTTTATTAAATATTGACATTTTATTAATGTGTTCTTTCATATTAATGTTTAATTTATTTCTTCATAGTATTACTAAGATAATATTTGTTTTCTTATATAGGTGGAATATTTTTCTTTGGTTGAGATGATTTTTTCTAAAACTGATACCATGGGAAGACATTTTTGAGAGGAAATCACGAGGGTCAAAAGTCAAAATATTAATGTTTTAGAATGTTTGTTGGACAATTTTAAATGTAATTATATAAAACATTTTGTTTGAAATGTACATAACTGTGTTTTTTTGTATATACCATGGGTGGAAATTTTTTTATTCATGATGAAAATTAAATGTATATAGCAGGTTTGCTTCTATGTGTACTGTTTAAATTGCAAGTTTGCTTCTGGGTGTGCTATTGTATAAACAAAACACTACAGGCAGCTAGGCCTTTATCAGTGCTTTTTTAGCACTGATAAAGGGGACCCCCCCTTTTCATTGATGTGATTAACAACACCTTTTTAGCGTTATTAAAGGCCATTTTATGCATTGTGAAAGGCCATATGTGTAGTAGTGCCTCAACATCTCCTTAAAAATCAAATAAAATCTCCTGATAAATCTCGTTCATGGAAAGAAACATCTATGTCACTGCCAAATTAATATGAAGTTGCATATCACTATACCGTGGAACCTAGCACGACGAAGATGAGAGATGATGACTAGAGGTGGTGAAACATGATGGAAATGATGAGACCTCCATACACTCAAAGAAGGAACCATATGTCCCTCTATGACCATCCATGAAACATATCTGTCCTAGAATGTGAGCAATGAATATCTTATCGTCTCTACATTTAATATCATCATTAATTTTCAATTTGTAAAATATTTTTTAAAAAACTATAAGAATAAAAATGAGGTTGACAATTAGGATTTATAATTAATTATTGTGATGAAAAATGAGGTAAAAATATAGATATGATGTAATGTCCCATCCCGACTGATTACTAATACGGTAGCCAGATTGGTGGGTCACATGGCCTCAAGTGTGCCTCCCCGTATGCCAGAGGCTACCGACTAGAAGTGAGGGTATCAAGAGCTGATAGTGGGGAGACTATACCCTCATGTCAGAGTAGCACATAGGTAAAGTAAATAAGAACCAACGACGAAATTAGTATTATAAATAAACGACTGAGCAATAGAAGAAAATTATAAATTGAGTTTAAACAATGGCTAACACCAATATACAAGGATGCATGCATGTCCAGATGATGATAAAAAATTTAAAACAGTAGATGTACAACATGCTACAAGAAAGAGAAGAAAAGAAAAGCCCTATGGGTGGTCATTACGAGCATCCCAAGTCCCATCTCAGTCCTATGCTCATAACTCCCAAGTACACCACTAAAAAATAGGCATTTAATAGCGCTATAAAAAAGCGCTGATAAATTTAACTATTTATCAGTGCTTTATTTTTAGCACTGATAAAGGGTAACCTTTATCATCGCTTTATTTTTAGCGCTGATAAAGGATACCCTTTATCAACATTTTATTTTTAGAACTCATAAAGGAGTTCTTTATCAGTGATTTTTTAGCGTTGATAATGGTCCAAATAAATAAAATAAAATAATAAAATAAATAAAAAATAAAAAACGATTTTATTAAAAAATATTACAAATTTTATTAATTGAATAATTATTGACAAAAATTAATAAAATGAATATATTTTATATAAATTATAAATATTAATAAATGGTGTGTATTAAATATATTGATATGAAAAATAAAAATTAAACAAATTAAAATTAAAAATAAGTAAATTGAGAAAAATATTAAACATTTTATTAATTAGATGACTATTGATAATGTTAATAAATAATATATATTAAATATACAAATATATATTAATGTATATAAATATTATTTATATATTACAAAAAATTTATGATCTTTACATTAAATAGTCATATAATTATTGAATAATGGGTTGTAATTAAAAATTAATATGAATTAAAAATAATGACAAATTGCATAGAGTAATAGACATATAATTGAATGTCATTTTATTTTTAAATTTAACATAGATCAAATGTGTGTAATATTGATTTCATATATATGTAATTTATTCATTTTTATATACAATGCACACACACAAAACTTATCCATTTTTTTTAAATATTATTAAAGTGTACTTATTTTTAATTTATTTAATTTCACTCATTTTTTACACGCATGCACTTAAAATTAGATATTCATTGTTAATGTTAAAAAAATATTTGTAAAAAAATATTTATAAATAAATATATTCATAAATAAATATATTTAAAAATGTACATACTATATTTATAATATTATATATTTATAATAATAAATAAATAAATATTTTCTTAAAAGTATTTATATAATTATAAATAAATAAATAAATATTTATTTAAATAATTATTACATTTATAATAAATTTACATAAATAATGAATATATTTACTATATTATATAAATATATATAATGATATAAATATTATTTTTTAAAATATTTATATAATTAAAAATAAATAATTATATATTTTAATAATTATAAAATTATAATAAATATATTTAAATAAGGAATATATTTAATATATTTATATTTATATATATTTATTAATAATATATATATATTTACAATTTTTTTAATTATAATTATAATTATAGATCCTTTATCAGTGCTTAAGTAATAAGCATTGATAAAAGAAATATTTATCAATGCTTTCATTAGTGCAGATAAAGCTAAGGCTTTACCAGCGCTAAAAAAACATTCATAAAGGCCTACCTTTATCAATGATAGAAAAATATTGATAAATATGACTTTTACCAGTGCTTAAATAATAAGTGCTGATAAATGGGCTCTTTATCATCAATTTTAAAAAAGCACTAATTAAAGTGTCCCGATCTAATTAAAAAAATCTAACATGTTGCAAACCCGTTGCGATATCAGAAGATTTTTGTGGAAGCCACCCATTGCCAATGCTCCACCTTAGCGAATCAAAGGTCGAATCACACAAACCCATTGCCTATAGTTGCTTGAACATCGTCCAAAATACGGTGTTTGGTTGTAGTTAGGGGTTTCAAAGAAAACATCGAGATTTAGATACGAGGGTCTCAGATTTTCTTCAACCTAGTGAGGTAGGCTTGTGTTTTCCTTTGTAGGTTTTGATTTTCTTTCTGTATTTGTGCTCCAGTTGTTGCATTATGTTTTTATTTTGTTTATGATCCGTTGTTTTCTTGACTACTATTTTGGATATCCTGTTTGGGTCTTTTTAAATTATTGTTTTGAATGAATTTTCTTTTCTGTCTACATCTACACCCCATCTTACTTCACTTTTTTGAATCAATTTCCTTTGTTGTTTTCGATAAAATTGATTTAGCAAACCAATTCTCAGTCCGATAATGGTGAAAATCAGCAACAGAAGCTGATTTTATGCAATTCATCTAAGAGAATTTATTTACTTAAATTCTTTTTTAATATTATGATGTAATGGTTTTTCCTTAAAAATTTATTTACTTAGAATTGAATTGTTTTATTTTTAGAGAAATATTAGTAAGGGTGATATCATATTTATTTATTTTCAATATCTCTCTATATTCAAAATTAGTATGGTGTTGTATTTATTTTACTATATTGGGATATTCTACTATAAGAGTTACATATATTTTTATCAATTTAAGTTTATTTTATAATGATATACATACATACATACATACATATATATACATGTAAATATATATCTTTCTATCTATTTATATGTGTTTTCAGAACTTATAATTTAAGGGTGATTTTATAATTATTTATTCACAAATTATGGTTACGGATTTCCAAATTAGGAAGGGATTATATTTATTTTCATTAAAAATTATGTTTAATTGTGCATTTGTTTTAAAATTATGTGTATCATAAATTCATTGATATATATATATATATATATGTTTAAATGTGTATGAGATAGACGTTGTAAGGGTTGGTGTATTTTTCTCCTTTATTTATGATATATCTTGTTGATGTGTATTATTGCTTTATGCCAACTTCTTTATAGACCCCCTAGAATCTCAAGGATGGGTCAATGCGTATTATATGGTCTCCCTATAGTCCTTAGGTTTCTACATCATTTGTTCCAAATAATAGAATGTAAGTTATTAAATTCTATGTATTAGAAATTATTTTTAGGTATTCATTATTTTAAGTATATATATACATTTTAGGTCTATATATACATTTAATTAGATATAATATAATTTATACTTAAATAGCCAATAAAATATTATAAACTCATGTTACTTTCAAAATAATAAAATTAGGTAACTATATATTTATTTTTTTTGAAATAATTAAACTTTCCAAAATTTAAATAATTATATTTTATATACAATTACCCAAAATAATTATTATTTATAATTAATATAATTTAAAAAATATTATTAATAGTATTTTTTTAGTTTCATTATAAAAAATTGTATTATATATATATACACATCGAATAATATATTGTATATTTAGATAAATTTAAATATGATAAATAATATACATACATACACACACACACACACACGCACATATATATATATATATATAATTATATTCAAATAAAGTTACTAATATAATACATACATATATATATATATCATATATATAAAATATTTAGGTAGATTCACTTTATTTATCTATATATCGAATGAGGAGTGACCTCCATTTTATAGTTTTTGATAGTGGAAGGCGTGGACCCCATTTATTTTTATTACCTATCAAGTTAAGTGTGAATGAAGTACACACCTCCATCGACCTCTTTTTACAGTCATATAAAACCCCATCATTTTTAATAAAATAATACCTATTAAAAAACCAAGTTTTATCGAAAAAAACAATATAAAAAAATCCTCAACCAATTATTTAATTAAACTTTTATTCGGATCCTTGTCGATAAATTAAGGATAAAAATGAAAGTAATTCATCATAAACTATGCCTCCACGTCAAAATCAAATAAATTAATTTCAGTAACATACACTCATCAACTAAAATTATACTATAATAACCCAAGCCCCCTGGGCTGTACTGTAATGAAATTGCGTATTTTGATTCTTCTCCACCCTCTCTATTTCTTTCCTACCTTTCACTCTATCATGTCTCTAGTTATGTGAAGCTTTGATTTGGAAGGATTTGGTGTAAATGGAGGTGTCGAGTTAATAACCAGTTTCAATGGTGTAATTTTCACAAATGGGAGGCATTTTCCCTTTTAGAGAACACAATGAAGTAAATGGGAGGCATTTCCCCTCGTACTTCATTATGTTCTCTAAAAGGTAAAATGCCACCCATTTGTGAGAATTACACCATTGACACTAGTTATTAACTCAATGCCTCCATTTATACCAACTATTTATAGAGAAAATATCTACACAACCATAGAAATGATATAGTTAAGGGTGAGAAATAAATGGATAGGGTGAAGATGAAAGAATCCAAATATGTAACTGCAGTGTTGCACAACCCGGGGGTCTTGGGTTTCTACAATGTAATTTCAGCTGATGAGTGTATGTTACTAAAATTAATTAATTTTATTTGACATGGAGTCAAGGTTAATGATGAATTACTTTCATTTTTATCATTGAATTTATCCACAAGGATCTGAATAAAACTCTAATAAAATAATTGGTTGAGGATTTTTTTATATTGTTTTTTCTTGATAAAACATAGTTTTTAATATGTTTTATTTTATTAAAAAATGATATGGTTTTATATTATTTAAATAATAGGTCAATATAGGTTTTCAATTTGTTCACACTTAGGTAAATGATCAATAATTCATTTGAGATGTGTAGGAATTAGCAGCACCTTAATTTAATGCATGGTGTGACCGCTATGACTCAATATGTTTGTTATCAGTTTAAAATTGACAGTTTAGTTCAAAAAATATCACTCTCTAAAATCCAAGAAAAAAACTCATATTTTCTTGATAATTTATGAAATCAATTCATAAGTCCTTTGTGACGTGTAGGAATCAGTCTCACGTCAAACCGATATATTATGTGATTGGTATAAGTCATATTGCATGTTTCCAGTTTAAAATGACATTTTATTAATAAAACAAGTGACATATTCAAAATTGAATAAACACATTCAAATTGATTTGATACTTCATAAAAATGACCCATAATTCATTTGATATGTGTAGGAATCAATCGTACCTCAATCCAATGCAAAGTGTGACCGATATGACTCAAAGTCAGTCTTTTTATTTAAAAATGACATAAATTTTAATAAAAAGGAAAACTAACCTACTCAAAACATATAAAAAACTTTTAGATTGTTTTTTATAATTTATTGAAATGATCCATAAGTCATTTTTGATGTGTAGGAATCATCTGCACCTCAATTCGTAGCATGGTGTGCCTGGTATGACTCAATGTGTGTGTTATCAGTTTAAAATCGACAGTTTAGTTCAAAAAATATCACTCACTGAAAACCAAGAAAACATACTCAAATTTTATTTAAAATTTAAGAAATTTACTTATATGTCATTTTTGGCTTGAATGAATTATTCTCAAATCAAACCAATACACGATGTGATCTATATGAGTCAAAGTGTGTGTTTTCAATTTAAAATGGAATTTTAGTAAAAAAGACAATAGATATACTCAAAACTGAGTAAATGCCATCATATTATTTTGATAATTTTTGAAAATGATTGATAATACATTTGGGATACATAAGAATTAGCCTCACCTAAATCCAATTCATGGTGTGACTGATATTACTCAAAGTGCATTTTTTTAAATTGAGATCAATTTTAGTAAAAAGGACAACTCACCTACTCAAAAATGAGAAAACACATTCGGATTGTTTTGATACTTTAGGAAAATGATCTATAAGTCATTTATGATGTGTAGGAATTAGATTCACCTTAATCCAATGCATGGTGTGATTGGTATAACTTTGAGTGAATTTTTTGAACATATAAGTATCATTTTAGTTTAAAACACTCATCACATCGCCAAAACCGAGAAAATAAGACTAGATTGTTTTCTCTTCATTTAAATTCTATATTCAATCGAGGATGACCCTTTCATTGTGAAATCACAATCAGTTCATTAATGTAAAAAATGTATTATATGTTATAGGGGACCATGAAGAGGGGATTTGGATTCTCGATAGGGGAACCAGATCCTTAAAACCTTAAAAAAAGATTGTGAGTTCAATGAGAAGGTAAAAATGTTTTTTAATATATTATGTTTTTATTCATATTATTATATGTTCTATACTACATTAACATAATATAAATTGATTTTTGGACTACTCATGCAGACAATGTATTTTACACATGATGATGTTACCAATCCCTCGGAAGAACAAACTATAATGAAGGAAACCCTTTGAAAAGATGTAAAAGTAATGTTACAATATAATTTATCTATTTTACAAAAAAATATATAATGAAACATTGATTTAATTTTCATTATTCATTGCATAGTTTTTTTATTTTAAAAGTTTTATTTCCATGTGTCATGCCTTTTTGAAGAAGAGAAATGACATTATCTATACTCAATCACAAAGGTAATATTGATGTTTGTATAATAAAATCATTGTATATAGAATTCATATATTATTTCATATTTATGTTTAATTTATTTATTTTTAGTATTAATCACATAATAATTGTTTTCTTATATAGGTGGATTATTTTTTTCAATTTGGGGTGCTATATCCATATTTCATGCCTTTATTCACCAAAACTTCCACATAATTCTTCTCCCTCAAAACATTTTCACCCTTAAAATGCTGCATTTATAACTTTATTTCAAGTTACCCCCACTACCTTTACAGTAAGATAAAAAAGATACCTCTGCTCAATTACAGAGGTAATCTTGATGTGTTCATAGTAAAATAATTATCCATGGAATTAATGTATTGTTTCATATTTATGTTTAATTTATTTATTTTTATTATTAATCACATAATAAATATTTTATTATATAGGTGTATTATTTTGTTTAATTTGGGGTGCTATTTCCATCTTTCATGCCTTTCTGCACCAAAAATTCCATAGAATTATTCTCCCTTAAAACCTTTTCACCCCGAAAGTGCTGTATTTATCAATTTCTTTCAAGTTACCTCCACTTCCTTTGAAGTAAGTGAAATGATGCTACCTATGCTCAATTACATAGGTAATATTGATGTTTGCACAGTAAAATCATTCTCTGTAGAATTAATGTATTGTTTCATATTAATGTTTAATTTATTTATTCTTACTATTAATCACATAATAATTGTTTTTTATATAGGTGGATTCTTTTGTTTGAGTTGGGGTGCTCTGTCCATCTTTCATGCCTTTCAGCGTCAAAACTTCCACAGACTTCTCCCTAAAAACTTTTTTACCCCTATAGTGATGCATTTATCATTTTCTTTCAAGTAACTTCTATTACCTTTGTAGGAATAGAAGCAACATTGCCTCTACTCAATTACATAGGTTATATTGATGTTATCACAGTAAAATTATTTTCCATAGAATTAATGTATTGTTTCATATTTATGTTTAATTAATTTATTTTTAGTATTAATCACATTATAATTGTTTTCTTATATAGTTGGATTATTTTATTCGATTTGAGGTGCTCTGTCCATCTTTCAGGCCTTTCTACATAAAAAATTCCTCAAAATTCTTCTACCTCAAAACCTTTCACCCCTATAGTGTTTACATTTATCACTTTCCTTCAAATTCCATCCACTGCACAATTATAGAGGTAATCTTGATATTTTCATGGTAAAATCATTCTCCATGGAATTAGTGTATTATTTCATATTTATGTTTAATTTATTTCTTTTTAGTATTACTCATAATAATTGTTTTCTTATATAGGTGGATGATTTTTTTGAGTTGATGTGGTTTGTTTGAAGCTACTCATGTAGTGTTGGAAGTTAGATAAATAATGTCAATGGAAATCATGGTAACATTTATAGTATTTTTGATACTTTGGGACATTTAAGAATCTGACGCACCCCAATCCAACACATTATGTGATTGATATGACTCCTAATACTTATTTCTATTTTAAATTGACATTAATTTTAGAGAAAAAGACAACTGACTTAATGTGTTCATTATCAGTTTAAAATTGATATTTGAAATTAAAAAGTGTCACTCACTAAAAACCAATAAAACAAGATTTTATTTTCTAGATAATTTAGGGAATCAATTCATAAATAATTTTTCACATGTATGAATTAGTCTCATGTAAAACAGATATAGGATGTGATCCATATGAGTCAAAGTGAATGTTTCAAGTTTAAAATGACATTTTAGTAAAAAAGACAAGTGACATTCTAAACATAGAGAAAACATATTTATATTGTTTTAATACTTTAGGAAAACAATCCATAAGTGATTTGGGACGAATAGGTATCAAATTCACCTTAATCCGATTCATGATGTGACCGGTATGACTCTAAGTGCATCTTTATTTAAAATTGACATCATTTTTGTAAAAAAACAAACTGAACTGATCAAAACTAAACAAACTCATTCATATTGTTTTGATACTTTAGGAAAATGATCCATAAGTGATTTTATATGTCCATGAATCATCCTCACCTCAATACAACTCATGGTGTGACTGATATGACTCCAAGTGCATGTTTTTATTTAAAATTGACATCAATTTTATTAAAAAGGCCAATCGACCAACTCAAAACTGAGAAAACACATTCAAATTGGTTAAATAATTTAGTATAATGATCCATAAGTCATTTTTTATGTGTAGAAATCAGCCTTAAATCAATATGATACACAATGTTATTGGTATGATTCAAAGTGCATGTTTCAATTTTAAAATTAAATTTTAGTTAAAAAGACAAGTGACGTACTCAAAACTAAGAAAAAACATTCATATTGTTTTGATACTTCCTTAAAATGATCTATAAGTCACCTGGGATGTGTAGGAATCAACTGCACCTCAATATGACACACAATGTGACCGGTATGACTCAAAGTGCGTCTTTTTTATATAAAATAGTCATAAATTTTAGTAAAATGGACAACTATCCTACTCAAAACTAAGAAAATACATTCTTATTGTCTTTATACTTTACAAAAATGATATATACATCATTTTTCATGTGTAGGAATCAGTATCACCACAATCTAATACACGATGTTCCCGATATGATTCAAAGTGTCTGTTATCAATTTAAAATCGATATTTTAGTTCAAAAAATGTCACTCACTGAAGGCCAATAAAACACACTCGTATTTTCTTGATAATTTAGGACAATGATTCATAATTAATTTTTGATGTGTAGGAATTAGTTTCACATCAATTTGAAAGACGATGTGATCAAAATGAGTCAAAAATGCGTGTTTCTAGTTAAAATTACATTTTAGTAAAAAAGACAACTTACGCACTCAAAACCAAGAAAAAAACATTTAGATTGTTTTGATACTTTAGGAAAACGATCCAAAAGTCATTTTATATGTTTTTGAATCATCCTAACCTCAATCTGATGCATGGTGTGGCCAATATGACTCCAAGTGTGTCTTTTTATTTAAAATTGACATCAATTTTAGTAAAATTAACACTTAATGTTAATTTATTTATTTATATTATTACTAACATAAAAATTGTTTTCTTATACCGGTTAATTATTTTTTTCAATTAGGGGTGATTTTTTGGAAATAACATGAGTTGTCTCAGGATTAAAAGACAAAGTAACATTGATGTTTTTGAATGTATGTAATAATTTTTATTTATGTAATTGTATAAACCAATGTTTGAAATGTTTATAATATAGTGTTTTTTCTTGTATTTGTGTTGTAAATTTCATTTCATTTAAATTTTGAATTGTGTATTGTCTTTTTTGATATTTGGTGTGGTTTTGGAGTTCCAGTATGCTATTATAGTATACTATAGTATAAACCTTTATCATCACTTTTAAAAGTGTTGATAAAGGTCTACTTTATTAGTGCTTCTATGAGTGTTGATAAAAGGACCTTTATCAGTGATTTTATAAGTGTAGATAAAGTTATACTTTATTATCACTTCTATAAGCATTGATAAAAGACCCTTTATCAGCACTTTTATAAGCACTAACAAATTGTGCCTTTAGCGGCGCTAAATTTAAGCACTGATAAATAGTTTCTTTATTAGTGCTTTTTTAACATCGATAAAGGACCCCTTTATAATGACCTGCCAATTCTCATTGGCTTGAGATTACAACGAGTCATTACTAGGCCTTAAGCGACATCCCCAAGGTGCCAAAGGTTGGCAATAAATGCCGAAGGGTTTCAAAACAGGTGGGGGACGATTTACCCTTTACGAACATACCACAAAGCCAACGACCATAACCAAACAAATATACTAAATGATGCATGATAAAAACTAATACAACTCAACCATTTATTTTATCAAAAACCAACCAAAAGTACCACAAAGGAAACCAACACTAAAACATCAGAGTAAACAGTGAAAAGACAGCTCAAAGACTGCAAGACAACAATCCAACTTCATGCTCCACAATCTCCAAGCTCCAACATCATGAATCGGACCAAGTATCACAAAGTAGTGATCTAAACATGTGACAGTTTACCTTTACCCACATCATGGTACATAACATCTGCAAAAGCACCAACGTGCCAAAGCAGGGGTGAGTAATGAAACTCAGTAGGTTTTCCCCGATGACTTCCCAACACATGCCTCTAAGAGAAAACATGTTAGAACATTTATATAAAACAATTTATATAAAACAATTTATATAAAATAATTCAAAAAATAGTTCACAATATAACAAGTTCCATGTCAACACCATTTTCCAACAAAACCCATCTTTCTCAAGAAAAGAAATCAAGCAAAGTTCCCAATTCCATTCACACTTCCATTTGGCACATTCGTTCCATTTCACCAATCCACACAACCAACCATGCATGCAACCTGAAACTCCCTATACTCGTGAGTGGTGAGTTATCCTTCCACTAAGTCATCAATTAGTGAACTACCTTGATGGGGGTACTTCATGACCTTATCCGTCCCAACCTATTGATGGGGGGAATTCTCGCCATTATCCATCCCAACCTTTTGATGGGGGTACTTCTCTCCCTTATCCATCCCAATGCATATGAACACACACCAAAACCCATGAAATACATGTCCAAAACTAAGTGTGTTCAAAACCTTTCAATAAATCATCACCCTTTTATTAAAAACCATTTCATTCAAGCAGTAAAACCATATCCAATTTAAAATCACCATTTTAAATTTACTTCAACAACCACTTTCCAAAAACACACAATTTTCATCACTCATTACTAAAATGGGTTTTCAACCATTCTTTCACAGCAGATAAACAAACCATTTCAATCAAGGAAAACAAAATGAAACTAAGACTTCGAGTTCTAAGAATTAGGAATCGAGAGTGAAGCCACCCACCTCAACAAAAAGGCAAAACCAAGCAACGGACAAAGAACGCTCAAGAACACCGGGTCAAATCTCCAAAAATCCTCCTTAGAACTCTTCTACTAATACAAACAAGACCAAATATTGTCATATTTGGCATCCGAACACTTAGATCTACCCATAACGGGCGTAGATCTAAGAAACCGAGAGAAGATGAGAATTAGATCTAAGTAGATCTAAGAAACCATCCAAGAACAAGGGAGAACGATCACATACCTCAAGAATCTGGATTCGATTTTCCAAGTGAAGCCTTAGGATCACCTCCGGAATGATGGGAGAACCCTCTTTGACCTTAGGAGAACCAAAATCCTGAGTTAGGGTCACTTAATAGCTTTAATGAGGCAATTAGAGGCAAAACGAGTTAGATCCACAATTTAAGGATCTAATTTTAAGTGACCGCACGGTTAGTCCGCACGGTTTGACAAAACGTACACTAACCGTGCGTTAGCTACTGCCCTGGGCACCCTTCTCGCACGATTTGGCTGCATGATTAGATAAACAGTGTGATGACCATGTGGAAGCCACTGCCTCCAAGACCCACTGCGCACGGTTTGGCCGCACGGTTTAGACAAACCGTGCGCCTCTCATGTGACTTCCCCTTTGCCTCAAAACATCATTCAAAGTTCTCCAGACCCTCCCATTGAACACCCTTAACTTTAAAACCATGAAAAGAATCAAGTAAGGGTTACATACCAGAAACCTGGGGTACTAAATTCTCCCCACCATTGGATTTTCCTTCCTCGGAAAGTAGAAAACCATCACTTTCCTGAAATAGTTCTGGCCACTACTCTTTCATCTCTTTCTTGTGTTCCCAAGTCTCTTCCTGAATCTGACCATGCTGCCATAAAACTTGTACTAGACCAATGATTTTTCCACACAAGACTTTCTCTTGCCTATCCACTATCTGTACCGGTATATGTACCAACGAAGCATCTGGATCTAGGTCAACGTGATCCCATCTGATCACATGGTCAGGATCGGGCTGATACTTCTTCAACTGAGATACATGGAACAAATTATGCACCGCACTAAACTGTGGTGGTAATGCCAACTGATATGCCACCTCCCCAACCCATTCCAGTATCTCAAAAGGGTCTATATATTGAGGAGATAATTTTCCCTTCTTTCCAAAACGACAATGTCCAAGCCTTGGAGAGATTCTCAAAAAGACATGATCACCCACTACGAACGATAATGGTCTTCGACGGTGATCTGCATAATATTTCTGACGACTCTGAGCCATATTCATAATCTTTCTAATCAACTGTATCTTCTCCATTGTTTATTGGACAAGGCTCGGCCCGACTAGTGAAGTTTCACCAGTTTCCACCCATCACAGTAGAGAACGACAAGGACGCCCATACAATGCTTCAAACGGAGACATGCGTATTGAGGCCTGATAACTTTTATTGTATGAGAACTCCACTAAGGGTATATTCTCCTCCCATGAGCCACCAAAGTCCATTACACAAGACCGTATCATGTCTTCCAACATTTGTATCGTCTGCTCCGATTGCCCATCTATCTGAGGATGATACGCCGTACTCATCATCAACTGAGTCCCCAGGGCTTGCTGTAATGATTTCCAGAAACGAGATGTGAACCTTGAATCTATGTCTGAGATGATAGACACTGGTACACCATGCCTCTTTACCACTTCTCGGATATAGATTTTTGAAATATCTTCCACCGTATGAGTTTCACGAATCGGGATGAAATGGGCTGACTTGGTTAGACGATCCACTGTCACCCAAATGGCATCATGTTTCTAGACCGTTCTTGGAAGACCTGTAACAAAATAAATTTCTATCTGATCCCATTTCCACACTGGGATAGGTAAAGACTGTAACATACCAGCTGGCTGCTGGTGTTCTGCTTTAACTTGCTAACAAGTTAAAAACCTTGAAACAAATTCAACTACCTTTCGTTTCATGCCGCTCTACCAAAACTGCGCCTTCAACACCTTATACATCTTCTGTATACCCAAATGTATAGCCCATCTTGAATGGTGGTAAGCATGAAGGATTTGTTCCTAAGCAGCTAAAGGTACAACCATCCGATCTCGAAATCGCTAAATTGAACTTCCATCTAGCTTCTATCCATCAATGGTCTCCCCACCATTTAGTTTTGAACTCATTACAACAAATTCTGCATCGGATGCCTGTGCCTCCTTTACTATCTCCACAAAATCAGGAACAAGTGTAGCTTCAAAGAAAATAGCAACATCAAATCGGTCTTCACATTCCACATGCATGTTGGCTAAGACTGACATCAACTGCCATTCGTCTGAAGCTTCTTTTGCCAACTGAGCATACGAATTTCTGCTTAATGCATCGGCCACCGAATTTCCCTTACCCAGTGTATACATTAAGTCAAAGTCGAACATTTGAAGATACTCTATCCATCTCCTCTGCCTCAGATTCAAATCTCGCTATGAGAAAATGTGTTTCAATCTTTTGTGATATGTAAACATAGCATATTTCTCATCAAAGAGATAATGTCTCTATGTTTTCAAAGCATGGATGACCGCAGCCAAATCCAAATCATGTGTTGGGTAATTTTTCTCATGCACCCTCAACTTCCTTGAGGCATAAGCAACCACATGGTATCCTTGCATGAGAACACAACCCAAAACTGTCCCCGAAGCATCACAATACACCACATACCCCTGTCCTGATTCCGGAAAAATCAAGATGGGTGCTGATGTAAGGAGAACTTTCAACTCTTGAAAAGATCTCTGAAATTATTCAGTCCATTGAAATGAATTGTTCTTTTTTTTAAATGCTGTGATAGGCAAATCTAGTCATGAGAAGTCATGGACAAAGTATTGGTAATAACCATCTAGGCTAAGAAAACTTTGTATTTCAAAGACATTCTTCAGCGGTTTCCAAGAAATAACTGCTTCTATCTTTTCTGGATCCACTAAAACACCTTTCTCAGAAACAACATGGCCCAGAAAGCGTACCTATTGTATCCAAAAATTGCACTTTGATAATTTGGCATACAACTGATGGTCTCTCAAGATTTCCAACACTATCGTCAACTGTTGCTCATGATCAACTCTTGTTCTTGAATATGTCATCCACAAACACCACAACAAAAGAATCCAGATATCACTAAAATATCCGATTCATCAATGCCATAAAGACTGCTGGTGCATTCGTAAGACCAAAAGGCATGACTACATATTCGTAGTGGCCATATCTGACTCTGAAGGCTGTCTTCGGAATATCCGCCTTTCAAACTCGCAACTGGTGATATCCTGACCGCAAGTCAATTTTTGAGAACCACTAAGCTCCCCTCAATTGATCAAATAGGTCATCAATGCGTGGAAGTGGATATCTATTCTTTATCTTAACTTGGTTAAGTTTATGATAATCCACACATAGCCTCAAAGTTCCATCTTCTTTCTTTACAAACAAAACTGGTGCTGCCCACAGAGACACACTTGGACGAATGAAACCCTTGCTTTCCAGCTCCTCTAACTACACTTTCAATTCCCATAACTCTATTGCTGCCATCCTATAATATGGAAGTGAGATAGGACTGGTCCCCATAAGGAGATCAATCGTAAACTCCACTTCTCTTACAGGTGGTAACCCTAAGAAGTTTTCAGGAAAAACATTAGGAAATTGATCCACCATAGCTGGAAAACTATTTTCCGCGATCTCTTGAAATGATTCTAAAGTCAACGTTGCCAATTGGTAAGAAATTGTTCCCACCATTGGTGCCAACAAGCTCTCTGCACCTTTCTTTACTATCCTTTCTCCTCTAAAGAGATGGTCGATGCCATCCTCAGTCGTGAAACTAACTGTTCTCCTATAATAGTCGATGTGAACCTTAAAATTTGTCAACCAATCCATTCCCATGATTACATCATAGAAATCCATATCCAACATGGAGAAGTCCCATTCCATCTCAGCTCCATCAATAGTTATAGTGCATGCTCGACACACTAAGGCTTGACATTCTCTTTCACTAATAGGAGTTTGCAGTTTCAACAAAGAAGGCATCATTTCCAGTTTCAAACACAGAAATTCAACAACATGAGAAGAAATGAAGGAATGTGATGCACCATTATCAAACAACACTTTCACAAAGGTAGAATTCAAAATAATCGCACCTATTATTGTTGATGGTCCAACGTGATCATCAACAATCATCTGCTCTGCTCCATACAATTTCTTCGTCGCTGCACTGTTCTTCTTATTGCCTTGCTGAGATTGCCCTGGTTGAGGAGTCATAGTATTTCGAGAATCACCATGGCTAGCTCTGTTATACTGATGAGACTGACTCTGTTGTCCTCGTCCTGTCGAAGCATACGATTCTTGCGATTCATGGGAAGTGTCACGTGCACCCGACCTTAGAGTATTTCTATAATAGCACTGTAGATGACCCATCTGCTTGAAATTGTGACATTGTCTAGGTTTCTCCATACAATCTAGCTTTATGTGATCAGTCGAGCCACATTGAAAACACCCGGATTTCCTCATGGGCCGTGGAGGAAGATTCACTAATCCAGCTATCTGATTCTGATTTGTACTCCCACCTTGGAAGTTGATGTCCCTCTTCCGCTTGTTCCCAACATTAGATTTCCCACCCATTCCCATGGGTATCATCATAATTCCTCCTCCCATAACACTTGAGATGTCTCTTTAAGCTACTGTTGCTCTATTTACCATTTCCGTATAATCCGTAATATAGAGAACAACTATCTTCGAGCGAATCTCCTGTCGCAACCCTGATTCAATGATGCGTGCCTTCAGCGATGCACTTGCAGCAACTTCTGGTGCAAAGCATACTAAATTCATGAATTTAGCTGCATATTCCGTGACAGATAGATTCTCCTTCTTCAGGCTGAAAAAGTCCATCGTCCTCTGGATCTTGAACATGTGAGGATAGAATTGTTTATTGAACAATTCCTCAAATTCCTCCCAGCCCAGGCCTTGATCCACCTTAGCCTGCACCACTAGATTCCACCACTATCGTGCGAGATCCTCCAGCATATAAGTCACCAAATTTACTTTTAGTTCTGCTGGTGTGCCAATGAAATCAAAGATACGATTTATCCTACTCAGCCACACCTCCGCTCTTTCTGGTTCTAAATCACCCTGGAAGATGGGTGGATTCTGCTTCTGAAACTGGACAGAATAGTCTACCTGCCTTGACTCATCCCTCCAATTCCCTGTGTCCACAGCCTGGAATGCTTGAACGATACTCTGAACCAGCTCTTGTTTCACACATGGTTCAGGTGCAACCACATTCTCCGCATCTTCTTTGGGTTGGTTTCTACGATGCTTAACGATTACCATTTTCTATACAAACAATGCACACCGTTAGTCTCACTTCCTAGCAACTGAAGGCTTAGAGTTTAAATTTCTATCACATCAACTATCACATCATTGTTTTCCATCCATCAAGATTTTCCATATGTTCAACCATTTTTGAAAACATCCCACATACTTTTTGAAAATCCATCCGTTTTCAAAATATACCAAATATCCACTTTTCAAAATCTTTCATTTGAAAATCAATTTCTGCATTTTTCAAAAATTTTCACCTTTCCCAAAATCATAAATCATTATTCTCAATGAGATATGCCATCCTAGTGGGAAGACATTCCTCTAATGCATGTCATGCTCATCTCATTGGCTAAACCCATGACAATGAGATTTGTTATCCTATAAGTGTCTCCAAAAAACTTATGTACCCAACTCTCTGGTAACTTGAAGTTCAACATAAACAGGTTATATACATCATTTTATGCTATACATTTCAATTTCTGACAATCATACTCCTGTATAAGATGACCACCCAAGGAATAGACAAGAAGGAATTTCAACTACAAGACCAAGAACATCGATGAACACTTGTTAGGAAAGGACCGAACAAGCTGATACCATTTGTAATGACCCGCAAATTCTCATTGGCTTGAGAGTACAACGAGTCATTACTGAGCCTTAAGTGACATCCCCAAGGTGCCAAAGGCTAGCAATAAATGCCGAAGGGTTTCAAAACAGCTGGGGGACGATTTACCCTTTACGAACATACCACAGAGCCAATGACAATAACCAAACAAATCTACTAAATGATGTATGATAAAAACTAAGACAACGCAACCATTTATTTTATCAAAAACCAACCAAAAGTACTATAGAAGAAACCAACACTAAAACATCAGAGTAAACAGCAGAAAGACATCTCAAAGACTACAAGACAACAACCCAACTCCATGCTCCACAAGCTCCAAGATCCAACATCACGAACCAGCCCATGTATCACGAAGTAGTGCTCTAAACATGTGACACTTTACCTTTTCCCACACCCTAGTACATAACATCTGCAAAAGCACCAACGTGCCAAAGCAAGGGGTGTGTAATGAAACTCATTAGGTTTTCCCTGATGACTTCCCAACCCATGCCTCTAGGAGAAAACATGTTAGCACATTTATATAAAACAATTTATATAAAACAATTACAAAAACAGTTCACAATATAACAAGTTCCATGTAAACACTATTTTCCAAAAAAACCCATCTTTCTTAAAAAAATAAATCAATAAAAGTTCCCAATTCCATTCACACTTCCATTTGGAACATTCGTTCCATTTCACCAATCCACACAACCAACCATGCATGCAACCTGGACCTCCCTATACTTTCAAGTGGTGAGTTATCCTTCCACTAAGTCATCACTTAGTGAGCTACCTTGATGGGGGTTATTCACGACCTTATCCATCCCAACCTATTTATGGGGGGACTTCTCGCCCTTATGCATCCCAACCTTTTGATGGGGGTACTTCTCGCCCTTATCCATCCCAATGCATATGAACACAAACCACAACCCATGAAATCCATGCCCAAAACCAAGTGTGTTCAAAACCTTTCAATAAAGCATTACCCTTTTATTGAAAACCATTTCATTCAAGTAGTAAAACCATAGCCAATTTAAAATCACCATTTTAAATTTACTTCAACAACCACTTTCCAAAAACACACAATTTTCATCACCCGTTACTAAAAAGGGGTTTCAACCATTCTTTCAGAGCAGATAAACAAACCATTTCAATCAAGGAAAACAAATTGAAACTAAGACTTTAGGTTCTAGGAAATAGGAATCGAGAGTGAAGCCACCTACCTCAACAAAAAGGCAAAACCAAGCAACAAACGAAGAACGCTCAAGAACACCGGGTCAAATCTTCAAAAATAATCCTTAGATCTCTTCTCCTAACAACACCAAGACCAAATCTCGTCATATTTGGCATCCAAACACTTATATCTACCCATAACGGGTGTATATCTAAGAAACCAAGAGAATATGAGAAGTATATCTAAGTAGATCTAAGAAACCATCCAAGAACGAGGGAGAACGATCACATACCTCAAGAATTCAGCTTCGATTTTCTAAAAGAAGCCTTAAGATTGCCTCCGGAACGATGGGAGAACCCTCTTTGACCTTAGGAGAACCAAAATCCCGAGTTAGGGCCACTTAGGAGCTTTAATGAGGCAATTAGAGGCAAAACGAGTTAGATCCACAATTTAAGGATCTAATTTTAAGTGACCGCACGATTAGTCCGCACGGTTTGACAAACCGTGTGCTAACCGTGTATTAGCTACTTCCCCGGGCACCCTTCTCACATGGTTTGGCTGCACGGTTAGAAAAACCATGCCTTGACCATGCGGAAGCCACTGCCTCCAAGACCCACTGCGCACGATTTGGCCGCACGGTGTAGACAAACCGTGCCCCTGCCGTGCGACTTCCCCTTTGCCTCAAAACATCATTCCAAGTTCTCCCGACCCTCCAATTAAACACCCTTAACTTTAAAACCATGAAAATCATCAATTAAGGGTTACATACAAAAAACCGGGGGTACTACATCCTTTATTAGTGATTTTTTAGTGCTAATAAAAGACCAAAGATTTTAATCTCACTCATGTAGTCAGTGCTTTTCAAGCACTGTTAAATGCCATTTCTAGCGCTTTTAAAGGATTATTTTGTAGTAGTGGTACAATCTAAACATCACAAGAAAACAACAATGATCCTATAAATAGAAGGTATACTTGGGTACCCCAATGCAATGATAGCCTGAGTAGGGTGTGAGATAATAATCCCTACAGGTTCCCACCAAAGGTGTTTATGGTTGAATCTGGTTCATAATATATAATGTAATGTAGTGTTATGGTATAATAAGAAAGATAAATAAATAGTGATTGATAAATAAAAAACAACCCACCTAGGTTTTTAAGAGATACCCAGTAGCTATACCTACTTTAGATCATATCTGAAACAAGTGTCCTGTCAATTACCATACATATATAGTAATAATATATATATATATAATATTTTTCTATATTTCATTAACCTATATGAACAAATTTTATACTGATGCCTAATGGTTATAAACCTGGAATACTTGTTGCTGGCTGGATAGGGCATAACTCAGACATCCACAACTAGTATAAACTAGCCTAAAAGATCAAACAATAGGGTACATTCCCTACATTCTAATAGAGTGAGAAATGTCATGAAACAACATTCAGGATGACAAGTGAGCTATCATGGAAACACTCTAAATCATATAACTTGGTGCATGAAACCCATCGCCCATATAGTATCACTGGTGCGAGACGCCATGAACTCAACACCTGATGTAAATCCACCATGGTCTGCACCCTTTAACTTCATCCACAACCTATATCAAGGTGCATAATTTATAATAAAAGACCATGAGGCAATACCTATCATTCCTTACATTTATCTAGGATATATAAAGGTATCATTACATTTATATATAATGTATAAGATAATACATCTTATTTATTTCAAAATACAAGTTCAATCCCATTAAGTCCTTTCAATTCATATAAAAATTTAAAAAGAATAATAAAAATGCATGGTTTAACCATACTATATATTTCAACCATTTAATCCACTCAATTCACATAAGTCATGTTTATTTAATTAACAATAGGCATGGTCATACAACCCTATTAAATTCCTTTTCAAATTAACCATTTAATTCACTCAAGGAAGTAAAGAAATCATAAACATGCTAAACGATTAATACATTATGTTTAATTTACTAAAACAAGGAAAACCAATTTATAAATCTCAATGAGTAGTTAGGAGGTGTCATTGGCAAGGTGAAATTACCTACATGGGTAATTCCAATTAAAATCCGATCCAATCACTTAGAAGGTTCCTTGGTTCATTTAATATTTATATTAAAGGAAATAAACTCCATCTAAACATTAATGAAGTCCATGTACCAAAGCATTCTATTTATCTAGAAAAGACATCAAATCATAGAGAAAAACCAATGCAACTATCTAAGCATGGTTTGTATAAAAAATACATACTCTTTAGTTTAGATGATAACACACCTCCATCGAGGGGTTATATTATAAAAACATGACATTGTTCTTCACAAAATTAATTCATCATATTAAAACATCCATTATAAAGTCATGTCTCAATTAATCAAAAGAAAAATTTTAAATTAACTACCATGGAATTCAATTATATATGTTCAAATTAAATTAAGAAGGTTCCATTTTCCTTTAGACACATACATACAAAGGAAATTCAAATATGGCCTAATTTGAATTCTTAGATGGAATTACTAGATTTTAATCAATTAGTTATAAAGGGGAAAAACACTTGGAAAACCCATGGGGTGACTATAAAATAGATCAACCATATATAACTCCCTAAATGAGGGTCAACATGCATGTATCAAGGTGGAATGGTCAATTTGATATGAATAAACCTATTTAAAAGCAATGAGCAACAAAGAATAGTGTGAGGCACAATGACACTATTTATCAAATGATTGAAATTGAAGAAAAATTCATAAACCACTTACCTTATTCTTAGGATGTATCACTCACCCAATATCAAGATCTGATTTGATCTGGTTTGGAATAGATCTAATAAATGGACATTCTCCCTAAAAATAAGGCAAATTAGCTCACACAAAAATAGAAAAATATAGAGAAGATTAAACTAAGAAATATTCAAAAGGACTTGAGAGATTAATGATATAGATCTATAGAGATCAATGATACTTGATTTGGTACTTGGTGGAGGATTTACATCAAAGACTTTGTTAGGCTTGAGGAGGGAAAACCCATGGGAGAGGAGATCCACACACGCTAGAGGATGGGGAAGAAAAAAGAAAATAGAATTTAATATCATTAAGTGTATTTTAGTAATTTCACTCCAAAAACCAACTCACACAGTTTGGCCGCATGATTTCCCTAACCATGCACCAACTATGTGATGAATAGTGAGAGGGTACAACCTAAGTGGTACTACCTGTGTGATAAGGGCACACAATTTGGGTGTAAAGACCTAGAACCCTGTAGCCTAGAGATGGTGCCTTACATTAATACATTGAAATAGATACAAGACTCGGATCACAAAGGACCGACCATTTTATCATTTTTAGAATCTAGATTACATACATTACATTACAACTTGAAAAGAAAAACAACATAGTAACTCCATTGGAAACATCCATAACTCCATGATTATCCATGAAAATCATTCATAATATACATATTTTCATCCTAGGGATAAATAAAACATTATAAATGGATGATCTCAGATGCTCATTAATGGTATGTAATACAACAAAAAATAATTTAAACAATAAATCATGATGAATGACTAAAAATACATGCCATTAGAACATAATCTTGAGCATAATATGGAAAGAATAACAACTGAATAAATAATTCAATATAAACAATCACATGAGAATGGATATTAACCATGGATATTGTAATATTCGAGTATTCAAATGGTTTATAAATTAATAATATCATAATGAGGGAATTCATATTTCGGACATCTGAAACATACTTTTGAGGCCAAATCTAAGACATCTGAAAATAAATGGTTAAGGTCTCGACCAAACCCATATCAGTTTTGTATCGTGAGACCCACTGATGCATTGAGGGGCTATAGAGGGACCCAAACATCACTTACTTACTCTAATTAATTCCTCATATGATTTAAGTGAAACATAAACAACATATACATATGAAATATAAATAACTTTTCCTAATCAGTAAACATAATCACTGACCATGTTGAGTAATATGGTGAATGGTATCAAGATAGAACATCCATAGTAAAACTGATCATGAACCATTTAATAAAATATATTAAATTATAATAATAAGAGATAAATCCCAATAAATCATAAAATTCAATAGTGGTTTTAAAAAAGCTAAAAATCACTGAGGAATTCTTGAGAGAAATACCCCTTTTACTTTGCAAAGAAGAGTTCTTTTGGAAAAATAATTTTTATTTGTCATAATTGTTTGTATAAAACCAGTGATGAAAGAATATATTTTTTGATGAAAAAATTAGTTATTTTGGAAAAATAATGGCGTCTTAAAATATATTATGGATGATACTTGAAAATGGGTAAGAAATCGGGACGTTCCCTTAAATCGGGCTTGCGTATCAGGAAGAATTGAGAAGGGATCATTGTAAAACATGTATTTTACCATAAATGAAAGATGAACTGATCTAGATACATGAGTTTTAATTAAATCATATAATTTATAATAATAACATAAAAATAATTAAGAATTAAATTGGTGTATAGAGGGAGAAATCATAACCCAAATGAAAATGGAGATTTGGGAAGAAACCCTTACCTTATGTACAAAAGTGTTCTACACTTGACATTATTGTGTTGGATAATAAAATTAAAACCATTAATTAATTAACTCATAACATTTTATATATTTATTTTATTTTGTATAATTTTATTAAGTTCATTTGTTTCATTTTTAATGAGTTATAGGATTCAATTTTATCATTCGAAAGTGTTTGTTTCCTTGGTTTTCATGAACAATTTACTTATATATGAGTATGGAAGTTCATGTAAGATGGAATAGATATCCATAATTGAAGTTATATGTTATTAATAAAAATATATAATTTTAAATGGTTATATAATTCATTTTGTTATTGGGATATATGATTAATCATTAGATAAGACGTTAGTGATAAACATTTAGATTGTTTTGGCGTTTTTTTGATCATCATAAACTAGTTTTGTTTTATTAATTATCATCATGTGTATATAATGGTCCTATAATATTACATAGGATTTAATACATATATTATAATTTTCTAACCATATAAATGTTTTTAGTACTATCCTTGAAGGTGTTACTATAAATTGAAAACTCTTTGTTCTTGAATGGGATAAATCAACACATCATAGACGATGTTTTCATTTTTAGAATAAAAGAGAGGTAGGAGAATTGATAATGGATTATTCCCTAAACATAATAAAATTATAGTAGATATAAGATACTAGAGATATATTGTTACTTTGGGACAGGGAGGTGAGGAGAAAATAATAAAAGTAAAATAACTTGTAAGGAAATTAAAAGAAAAAGAGAGGTTTTTTCCTCTTGATTTTCTCCTCCTTGAGAACCTCCTTAAGAAGATTGGATTTGATATTTTTTTGAGACCAAGGGATCCTAGATTTATGGGATGGTGTTGGGAATATTATTAGGAATAAATTAGGTAAGGCTCAAATCTTGGAAGGTGTGAGGTGAAGATGTGGTGATGGGTGGTATTTATAATGTAGGAGAGAAGTTTTTTCTCATTATTTTATTCATTAGTTTATTAATTTTCCTCAAGACTATGAATAGATTTATCATTATCAAAAAATATATTAAAATAATTAAGGGTATTTCTAGATTATATTTATTACATCATCCATGACTCAAGGAATAGT
Source organism: Viscum album (assembly GCA_963277665.1). Lineage (NCBI taxonomy): Eukaryota > Viridiplantae > Streptophyta > Magnoliopsida > Santalales > Viscaceae > Viscum > Viscum album. The sequence goes on along the minus strand of OY728133.1, from coordinate 1,025,773,816 downwards.
GTATTTATCTTATAATGTATTTATACCGTAAATTGCAGTATTTTACTATTCATAAAAAATTCAAGAATTTCATAAAAATACCAAAAATTCAACCTAACTATTTTTAAATTTGTAAAATTAAAAAATAAACTCTATTTTATGAAAATAATTTTCTAAATATGAGTAATTTAGTTTTTAATTAAAATCATCATTTACTCAAAAAATGGAGATTTTAAAATTATAAATGGTTTTATAACACTTTGAAATTTTAACTAAGGACTCATAAAATTATCTTAAAAACTTAAGACAATAAAATATTAATTTATGAAAAAATTTTATGAAAATAATTTTTCATTTCAATAATTTTATTAATTATAAAATTGTAATTAAATATTTATGACTTACAAAAATACCACCACTTAATCAATAATTTTTTAAAAATAATTTTTAATTATAACATGGTATAATTATATCATACATTCATTTATAAGATACCTAAATTTTATTTATACTTTTATGGGTGATTTTATCATTCATTTTTTTGGTTTACTATTCATAAGGGTTATATACTATTCCTAAGGTCAAGTTACTATTTCATCGGTATAGGTTCCTCAAATTATAGAAATACCTATTATTTAATTCATTCTTCATTTATAAAGTTTTTATTGTGTTCTCTAAGTGATTTTATGTGATTTATATAGTATAAAATGATTATAAGAAGGGAAATTTGATTGATATAATTCAGGGTCATTACATTCTCCCCTCCTATAAAAATTTTATCCTTAAAATTTTTAGAATATCAGCCCATAAAAAGATTTGGGTAATTATTCATCATAACTTCCTTTGGTTCCCACATCACCCCTTCAATTTTATGATTGTTCCAAAGTACCCTAACCAACCAAGTCATCTGAATCCTCAACACATGCTCTTTAGTGTCCAGAATTCGGATAGGATCTTCATAGTAAGATAAATCAGGATCCAATTCTATTTCTTTAGAAGTGAGAACATGCGTTGGGTTTGGAATGTACTTCCATAACAAAGAGATATAGAACAAATCATGAACTTTGGAAAGGATATGTAGAATTTCCAAATTATAAGCCACGATTCCAATTCTCTCCATAATTTTAAAAGGTTCGATGTACCTAGGGCTTAGTTTCCCTTTATTACCGAACCTTATGAAACCATTCTATGGAGATAATTTCAGGAAAACATGATCTCCCAGTTGAAACTCCAAATCATTCCTTCGATTATCAACTTAACTCTTTTCCTACATTGAGCTTCTTTCATATGGCCTTGAATAGTCATTACCTTTTCTGTTTTTTCCTTCACAAGCTCTAGTCCTACAAGGTTCCTTTCACCAACTTCATCCCAACAAGTTGGTGTATGAAATCTCTTTCCATACAATGCTTTATATGGTGCCATTTGAATACTTGAATGAAAACTATTATTATAGGAAAACTCTACCAAAGGTAAATACTGATCCCACATACCTTGAAAGATAAGTGAACATGATCTCAACATGTATTCTAATATTTGAATGGTCCATTCAGACTACCCATCGGTTTGAGGGTGATAAGAAATACTAAAATGAATCTTAGTATCCAATTATTTATGAAGAATATTCCATAATTTTGATGTAAATTATAGATCATGATCAGACACAATTGAAATATGTGTTCCATGAAGTCTTACAACTTCATTAATATAGTTTCATGGAAGGTGATCTAGTGGGAAATCCTCCATTATAGAAAATAAATGTATAGATTTTGTAAGTTGATCAATAATTACCCATATTTCATCATTTTTTCTTGGTGTTTTTGGAAATTCAGTGAAAAAATCCATGGTGATGTCATCCCATTTCCTTATAGGGATTGGTATATGTTGCATCAATCATCTATGATGTTGTCTTTCAAACTTCACCTATTGGAAGACTATACATCTTGAAACATAATCAATAATTTCTCACTTCATATTATTCTATTAGAAATGTTTCTTAAAATATCTATACATCTTAGTGCTACTAGGGTGTATAGAGAAATTAGACATATAGACATCATCCAATAACTCCATTTTTAGCTCGGGTATAGAGGGAACACATATCCACCTCCCAAATTTTATAACTATATCTTTATACACAAAGTCTTACAACTTTCCATCTTTCACAGGTCTAATTTTCTTTTAAAGGTTCACATCATCAGACTGAAAACTTTTAATTCTTTCCAATAAATATGGTCGAGAAACCAATTGAAAAAGTAATAATGTTTCACCTTCTTTGATAATTTCTATATCCATTTTTACTAGTTCCTTGAACATAGAATCCCTTTCAATACTCATTTTGTTTAGAACTCCATGATCCTTCTTACTCAATGTATCAGCTGCCTTATTTTCCTTCCCTGGGTGATAGTGTATTGAACAATCATAATCCTTGAGTAGCTCGAGCCATCACCTTTGCCTCATGTTGAGTTACTTCTATGAGAAGATATATTTCAAGCTCCCATGATCTGTATATATCTAATATCTTTCATCATAGAGATAGAATCTCCATATTTTCAAAGAAAATATTACAGCTACTAACTCAAGATCATGAGTTGGATAGTTCTGTTCATGAGTTTTTAACTACCTTGATGCATATGCAATAACTGTATCATTCTTCATAAGGACACAACCAAGTCATTTTTTTGATGCATCAATATAAAAAAAATCCACCATTTCCTGATGGTAGATTAAATATCAGATCATTAACAAATATCTTCTTCAATTCTTCAAAACATTCTTCACATTATTTTGTTCATATGAACATAACCCCTTTACGAGTAAGATGGGTCAATGTTTTATCTAATCAGGAAAATTTTTGAATGAAACACTGATAGTAACCTGCTAAACCAATGAAACTACATACCTCAGTTATGTTCATTGGTGTAGGCCATTACTAAACCACATTTGTATTCACATGATCAAATGAGATTACAAAATTAGAGGTAATATGTTAAAGAAAATAAATTGTTTAAATCCAGAATTTTCACTTTCTAAACTTCTAATATAACTTCTTTCTTCTAACAGTATCCAAAACAACCCTTATGTGGTTATCATGGACCTCATATATTTTGGAATATATCAAGATATCATCAATAAATACCATAACAAAATATTCAAGATATTCCTATAAAACTATGTTTATTATATCCATGAAAACAAAGGGTGATTTAGTCAGTACAAATGGCATTACTGTAAACCCGTAATGTCCATACCTAGTTTGAAATGCTGTCTTTGGAATATCTTCCTTCCTAATATGCAATTAATGATATCTAGATAAAAGGTCAATATTATAAAAATATTTATCTTCATGAATTTGATCAAATAAATCATCAATGCGAGATAGAGGATACTTGTTCTTTATTGTAATAATATTGATTTCTCTATAATCAATGCACAACCTCATAGATACACCTCTCTTCTTGACAAATAGAATAGGGGCTGCCCATGGAGAAACACTAGGGTGAATAAATACCTTTTAACTCAATTCCTCTAGTTGTTTCTTTATCCCCACTAATTACATGGTGTACATTCTATAGAGAGTATTTAATATAGGTATTTCACTAGGAATTAAATCAATAGAGAACTCAACTTCTTACTCTAGAGGATGTCCAGGTAAATCCTATGGAAATACATCAATATATTCTTACACAACATGTACATTTTCAATTTGAAGATTTATTTCCTCATCTATAGATGATGTTTTCTCTTCCTCCCAAGAATTTTATTTAAAAGATCTATTATAGGTGGATCTGTATAAGAATCTGATGATGACATTTATACTCTAAAGATAAGGGATTATATATCTTCCTCACAAATTGAAACTTCTTTCTTCTCACAATATATTTTTGTATCATATTTTGAAAGTTATTCCATAACAAGGATTATATCAAAATCAACCATAGGTATGATGATAAGGTTTGTAACTAAAGAATATTTATATTTCATAAAGGGTACTGACTGACACATATTCATTGTAATAATACCTCCCTTATGAGTTTTGAATGACAACACCTATATTAAATCAAAATGTAAATGTCTAATTTTCTTGGAAAAATAGGATGATATAAAAGAATATGATGATCCATAATTAAATAAAACATTGGTTATGTTTGAGGAAATTATTAAAGTACCAACCACCACATCATTAAGAAATTCAACCTCAACTATTATGATCACATAATCTTGGCCCTACTCCCTTGGCCTTTTTTGGGGAATGTATCCTCAATTATTTAGACAATCATTTTCATAGTGTCCCATATCTATAAAATTGTAGCATTAAACATTGGTAGATTCTTTATTTCCCTTACAATCAATGACTTGAAGGAATTTTTCTCCACACTTGTAATAGACTCCTTTTACTTTTAAACAGACACCAGGGTGTTTCCTTCCACATGTATGAAACATCAAAAAATTAACTTTTTTATTATTCCCTTTATCCATTCTTTCCTCATTCAAACTCTTCTTATCTTGTTTTCCCTTTAAGTCATAAGGCATAGAGAATTATTTCTCTATCTTGATATCACATGAGACTATATCTTTGTATGATGAGAAATTTTGGGAGACCAATTCCCTTTGGAGGAATGGGTTTAAACCATCAAAGAATCAATCAATAGTTATCCTTAGAATACATATGTAGTCTAAGGCATTCCTTGATAACCTTATAATTTTTTCTTCATATTTGACAAATTTTTCCTTCTATTTATATCCTAGACTCAAGATTTTACTCTCTATATCTACTCACTATTCATGAGGGAAATATTTCTCCAAAAAAATTTCCTTAAAATCCTTCCATTCCATATTAGAAATTTCTTCATCCTACTTTGTGTTTTGAATCAACAACCACCACTGATAAAAATATCCTAATTGATGATAAAATACTAATATAATCTTCTCCCTTTTTTTACATTCCAAGGTAAGAAATATCTTCTCTAATGAACTTATCTACTGATAAACTACAAATGGGGTTTTAGTCCTATTGAATGATGGAGGTTGTTGTCGCATAAATAGGTCCTACATTCCTCCTCCATATTTTGGACTAGGATGCTCCATATGGGTAAGGTTATTGTTTATAACCTAAGTTATCTGTACTAGTATATTTATAAGTTTCTCAAAACTAGTTGTAGTTCCAGTAAAAACATCATTATCATTCATGGGAGGGAAATCCTTATATGGGATATACATGTTGATATGGTTTCTATTCCTTATATTAGGCACCTTTTATAAATAATGGCATGCACTAAATTAGGTTACGAATCATATTACATAATTTAGAACTAGAAAAACACTTAACATAAATTGAAATTTTATGCATAAATATTCTTATAATCATAAACACGGTTTCTTTGGGGATGTATTTAATTTTAAATCCTTCATAATTTTTTTAAATAAAATGAGAATTATTCTAATCATATCCCCTGGGAGTATCAAACTAGGTTCCTAGAAATGCCTTTTTTCATGTACCAGGTTACCCCGAGTTAGGCCTAGGATACCTTGTCAGAGTTGTTACCCATAGGTATATCTGTGCTAGAACCATGTCCAGGTGTAGTATCCAAAAATGGATGTATTTATAGGAACAACCACATAATCTATTCCTTACCAAAATTATAGGATGTTATTCTATTATTATCCTTAAAGTCTATCTTAGGGTTATGTTCCCTAATCTATGTTTTCTAAATCTAGTTTCCATGGTTTTTAATAAACTTACTCTAATACAAACTATAAATACCCCGAACCTAGTATCCCAATGCTAGTGCCTTTCATTAATAAACTTGAATATATATAAGAATATAATCCCAAATTAAAAATTAGTTTATTAGTTTTGGAATCTATATTACATACATTACATTACAACTTGAAAAGAAAAACAATATAACAACTCTATTGGAAACATCCATAACTCCTAGATTATCCTTTCAAGTCATTCATAATATACATATTTTCATCCTAGGGAAAAATAAAACATAAGAAAAGGGTGAGCTCATATGCTCAGTAAGAGTAAGTAATACATCAGAATCTAATATAAAAAATAAAACTTGGTGAATGAATAAAAATACATTCTATTAGAACATAATATTAAGAATAATATGAAAAAAAGATAAATAAATAATGAAATATAAATAATAACATTATAATGAAGCTTAAACATTTATATTATACTATTATAATATTCATATGTCTTATAAATTACTAATATCATAATGAGGGAATGCATATGCTGGACATCTGAAACAAACCGTCAAGGCCTCAGCCAAGATATCTGAAAAAAATGGTTAAGGCCTCGACCAAACCCATATCTGTTTTGTCTAATGAGACCTAAAAATTCATATAGGGGATATATAGGGCCCAAAAAATCACTTAATAAGTCCAATTTATTCCTTATATGAATGGGGTGAAACATAAACAACATATACAAACAAAATGTGAACAACTTTCCCAAATTAATAAACATAATCACTAACTGTTCTGAGTAATATAGTGAATGGAATCAAGATTGAACATCCATATTCAAACTGATCATAAACCATTTAATAAAATATTTTGGATTATAATAATAATATATTGATCTCAATTAAGTATACAATTCAATAAAGGTGTTGAAATAACTTAAAATCATCAAGTAATTCTTGAGAGAAATACCCCTTTTACTTTGTAAAGATGAGTTCTTTTGGAAAAGTAATTTTTATTTGTCATAATTATTTATATAAAACTAGTAATAAAAAATATAATTTTTTATAAAAAAATTAATGATTTTATAAAAATAATGGTGTCCTAAAACAGATTATGGATGGTACTTGAAAATAAGTAATAAATCTAGATGTTCCCTTAAATTGGGCCGGCATATCGGGAAGAATTGATAAGAGAGCATTGTAAAACATGTATCTTCCCATAAAATAAAGATGAAATGATTTGGATACAAGATTATTGAATTTATGAATATAATTTAGAATATTTATATAAAAATAATGAATAATTACATTGGTGTATAGAGGGATAAATCATAATCCAAATGAAAATGGAGATTCGGGAAGAAACCCTTACCTTATGTCCAAAAGTGTTATTAACTTGACCTTAATGTTATAGATAATAAAATTAAATCCATTAATTAATTAATTCAGAATCTTTTCTACATTTACTTTATTTTTTATAGTTTTATTAAGTTCATTTATGGTATTTTTAATGAGTTATAGTATTCAATTTTATCATTTGGGAGTGTTCGTTTCCTTGGTTTTCATAATTGGTTTACATGTATGAGTTGGATGTTCATGTAAAATAGGAATAGAAATCCATAATTAAAGTTATATGTTATTAATTAAAATAAATAAGGTTAAATGTTTATATAATTTATTTGGTTATTTGGGGTGAGTATTAATCATTAGATAAGACATTAGTGATAAACGTTTAGATTATTTTGTCAATTTTTCGATCATCACAAACTAGTTTTGTTTTATTAATTATCATCATATGTATATAATGGTTATATAATATTACATATTTTTTAATACATATATTATAATATAGTTTTATAATAAAAATGGTTTTATGACCATCTTTGAAGGCATTAATGGAAATTGGTCCTTGAATGCGATAAATCAACACATCACCGACAATGTTTTCATTTTTAAAACAAAAGGAGAGGGAAGAGAATTGATGATGTATTATTCCATAAACATAATAAAATTACAGTATATATAAGATACTATATATATCATTTTACTTTGGGATATTTAGGTGAGGAGAAAATAAGAAAAGAAAATAACTTGAAAGGAAATTAAAAGAAAAGGGAGGTTTTTACCACTTGGTTTTATCTTCCTTGAGAAACACCTTAAGGGGACTGGTTTCGGTATTTTGTTGAGAAAAAATGATCTGAGACATGGGGGAGGGGATTTGGAAGAATATTGTACATAAATTGGATAATTCCTAAATATGGGAAGGTGTGAGGAGAAGAGGTGGTGATGGGTGGTATTTATAGTGGCGGGGAGTGGCGTTTTCTCATTATTTTATTCATTAGATTATTATTTTGCCTCAATACTATGAATATATTGATAATTATTACCAAATATATTAAAATAATGAATTTTAGTTCAATATTATGGTGCTTAAATCATCCATGAATCAAGGAATAATGTATTTATACCCTAAATTACCGTATTTTACTATTTATCACAAATTCAAGTATTTCAGAAAAATCAAAAAAATTAAGCCTGACTATAGTTTGACATGTAGAATTCAAAAATGAACTCCATTTTATGAAAATATTTTTCTAAATATGAGAAATTTAATTTTTAATTAAAATCATCATTTACTCGAAAAATACAGATTTTAAAATTATAACCGATTTTATAACACTTTGAAAATTTAACTAAGGTCTCATAAAATTATATTTAAATCATAAGACATCAAAATATTAATTTATGAATAAATTTTATTAAAATAAATTTTCGTTTAAATAATTTTATTAATTATAAAATTGTAATTAAATATTCATGGCTTACAAAAATACCAACACTTAATCAATATTTTTTTCAAATATTTATTTAATTATACTATGATATAATTATATCACACTTTCATTTATATGATGCCTAAATTTTATTTATACTTTAATGGGAGAGGTTACTATTCATTTGGCCATTTTAATATTCATAAGGTTTATATAATATTCATAAGGTCAAGTTACTATTTCATTAGTATAGGTTCCTTAACTTCTAGAAATACATCTTATTTCATTCATTATTCATTTATAAAGTTTTTATTGTGTTATATAAGTTATTTTATGTGATTTATACTATATTAAATAATTATAATAAGGTAAATTTCATTGATAGAATTTTGGGTCATTACATTGGGTAAACCATGCACATCCCATCTGGGGAATTTCTTCTCCATTGTTGTAGTCACATGGTTTGCTGCTGAGGGCCGTATGGTTTCAGACAAACCATGTGCCCTGTTTAGAACACCCAAACCTTTGATTTTCCAATCCCAGCACTCTAGAAACTCAACGAGACACCCAAGAAACCTCTCAGGTCTTCACCCAAGTCCAAAAAAATATTTAAGTGTCCCAACTCTCAAAATTACATTATGAAGCTCGGTTTTAAAAATGATTCATATGGTAAATGTAAAAGTTAAAATTTATTTGGATTTTTGTCTATTTCAAAAATACAGTTCGTTACATGTGACTGATACTTCTAGCTTTGTTCATTAATTTGTTTTTTTAATGATCTACAATCTTGTTTAATTTATTTCTAAATAATTGTTTTGTATATCAACTGTGTTGAAAATATTGCATAATACAAGAGACTGCATGATATATTCTACCGATCATGTGATTTCAATGACATATTTAAAGAAATTTATTTTAAAGGATGAACATATTGGTATTCATTTCTACTATTTTCTTAATTTCTTAATAGTTGAAATATCAAAAAATTGTTTCTGATTGAAACCAAAAATAAAAGAAGCTAGAGATGAGACAAGCAAGAAATAAAACAATCTCGAAATAAAAGGACTATAAATAAAAATTATAAATATGAAAAAATGTACACAATCATGATGAAATACATAAACTCGGTCAAATATAGTGTAAAGTGGGTCTCTTCTTGCTCTTGAGGACATATCTTATGAGTATGCCCTTACGTGTGAAAAATACTGCATTATAGTCTCACCCCTATTCTCAAGGACAGTCCATCTCATTTCTAATATGATTAGACTTTGGTCATACCTAAGGGAATGACCTGGTAATATTAGGAACCACAATTGGATGATGAACAAGCAAGGTAAAATTATGAAATATCAAAAAATTAATTCCGATTCATACCAAAAATGCAACAAGACATAAATGAAAAAAATCAAGAAATGAAAGAATCCATAAATGAAAAATCCAGAATATGAAACTTGGTAATATCAGGGACCACAACCAGATGATCAACAGATAAGGTAATATTATGAAAATCACCAACATGCATATAAGGTTCACTATAATAGTCAACTAGGGTGTTCACGTGATACATTAGGTCAACATAGGTTTCCCATGGTATGTTCACCGATGCACAAGCTGTAACGACATGTGAATAGGGATATATCAATACATAAAGAGAGCCTCAATAAGAACACCTACTTTCTATTATGACCACAAACACTCGACCACTTTTTCCTGTGATCGAGTTGTTTCACTCTATTTCTTGAAATCAGATCCCTTCCCAGTAAAAGGTTTGAACATGAAATGATGATGCATCTTGTTGTATCTTATCAATGTCCCTTTGGAAATTTAGACTAAAATGCATTCCATGTTACATCCTATGATAGGCCTATTGGGACCATTCAAAAAATTACTTCACACATCTATAAAATGTCTCTCGTACTAACCTTGTGATCATTAGTTTACAAATAACCTTAAAGACCCCATTTATGCACTCTACAATATCAGTGGTCATATGGTAATATCTCTTGCCACTATTATATATTGACAATAATTTTTCATTTGAAATATACATCATATAATCATATACATCTAGATTATCCCTTCTAACTTCTTCAAGTTATTGATCAAACTTTCCTTTTTGGGCCCTGTATGCTGAAACTATAAGAGAAAACATAACCAAATTTATGATCGCTTTATTTATTTCCTGTCACACCCTAACCCGATATCTGGCAATTGCAGTTATTTTTATTTATATTTGAGTATTTTGGTTTCAAAAAGTTTAAAAATTTATTAAATTAAAATCAAAATGGAATGAAATAAAATAAAGGTAAACTAATTTAGTAATAACAATAATGATAATATTTTTTATTATTATTATTATTAGTAAGTTATTATTAATAATATTAATATTATTATTTTTATTATTATTATAATTATATTTAGGTTTTTTTAGGGTTATTTTTTCTTTTTTCTTCTTCTTATTTTCTTTTCTTTCGTTTCATTTCATTTTGATTTACCTCTCCCTCCCCTTTCCCTCTCTTGTGTGATTTGAAATCCAATCACTATCCCTATATCAGGCTGCCCGCGCGACCCCCTCACTGGCCAAGGTCCTCCAACGCCTCCTCCTTCTCCTCTAGTGGGAGAACCTCCTCCAACCGGACCCTCCTTGTGTCGCCCCATCTCCTCACACTACACCTCTCCCTTGCACGACCCCTTTCTTATGTGGCCTCTCAGTTCACGAACCCCCTTCTCTAGCCGATCCTCTCCTCCTCCAATGCTCCCTCTGGTGGCTGCACCCTCCTTTGGTGAGTACCCCTTTATTATGGTTTGCCTTGATATCTTTGGGTTGTATAGATTTGGCCAAACCCTAATGTGTTTGGGGTTTTTATTTTGATTGAATCTTATCATTTAGGTTCCGTCGGGTTCCGTCGAGGCCAGTTTTAGCCACTACCATCAAGGGAAGTGTGTTATCCATGGTTTTCAGGTAAGTATTATTCAATTTCTTCATTGTGGTTTAATTTTAATTTAGGGGTTTTGTGATTTTTGAGTTTTCAGCATTTTTTTGGGTGAGAAAGCTGTCTTTGCAATAGATTAACTTGTGTTTGATTTTTATATGGCATGATTGTATTAAACAAGGTCTATTTTGGATATAAATTATTTTGTTAAATCTTGGTTTTGTTTTATGACTTGTGCGTTTTCTTTATTAGATCATGAAAGTGCTACAAATTATATTTTAGTATGGTGTTGGTGTGCATTTGGCCTTATAAAAAGTTTTTGGGCGTTCTTTTGTGTTCAAAGTCTTGTGCTACTGCTTAGAGATGTTTCATAAAATTTTAGGTGGTTTATTAAATCTTATAAAGTGTGGGAAAAATGTTTGGATATTTCTTTAGTGTGCGTAGGTCTTCAAAAGTGGGTTTGAGCATGCAAATGGGTTAGGAGTGGAATTATTTTGTGTTTAAAGGGGGTTTCCTTGTAAAAAGGGGTGTTTTTGTTTTATAAAGTGGGAATGGGGTTTCCCTTTATTTATGTGGTTATTCTTGGGAATGTTTATGCCATCCCTTGGAGTTGTGTTTGAAATTTCAAATTGTTTTGTAAATGGATTTTAAAATGTTTATGAAATGGGTGAAGGCCCAGTTGGCACTTGTGATGTGATATTGATTTCACTTGTTGAGCCCTCCTGTTGTAGATGACTATTATGGTTTATGTGATTGATTCTTGTGTTATAATAAATGGGTGTGTTATTTTTGTAGACCCTTAGTGTGTTATTTTTGAATGTTTTATAGATTTTATAAGTGTTTAATTGTTTTATTAAATTATATGTGTAGTGCATTGGACCTCGCTATGATGGTTTTGGGATACAGGTGTTAAGGATTCCTACATGTACATGCATAGGGTAAGGAATATATATATATATATATATATATATATATGCCCTTTTTGTGCATATTCCCTTATGGCATAAGGAGTATGTGAAATGCAACTGGGGGTGTATATATATATATATATGTATAAATTCATGTGAGTGTATACACCAAGGGTTGGTTTGAGTGGCTGTTGACAAATAACAACATGTTTGAGGTAGGTCCCCTATGCCTATGCCTTTAATTTGAATTTCATAATTTCTTTCTTTTTTTAAAAATATGTTTTACATTTATAGTATATACACATGCTATTAAATCTGGTTGAATTTTCTAGAAATGATTATTCCTTTTTTTATAAATTGAAATGTATTTATAACACCATTGGTCTTACGTGAATTTTCTTGAAAATTGATTTCCTAAGTGGTTTTGAATTGGTAAAGAGTATTTCCAAAGGTGTTTGGAATTTCATCCAGTTAGTTATAAAAAGTGTTCCCTTTGTGTAATCAAGCCCATTTGACACCTTAAGAATGTTTTATGAAAAATAAAAACCTCTCTTGAGGCATTCCCCCTTGGTTTTAGAAAATTATTTTTATGTTGAATGTGTTATTATGTGCCTAATGTTTAGGCTTATTCATTTTGTGACGTGAAAGAGGGGAGAATGAGCTTAAGGAGGGAGAAACATGGTGAGAGTTTTAATGGGTTTGGGATAAAGAAATTTTTATGTACACATATGTTTTCTTGATAAAGAAAACTCACCACCACTTAAAATAGAGCACAATGGGAGACCTAAGTATCAAGGTGGGTGGACTAGGACTAGTACGTTAGATGACACGATAGGGGTTTGTCCCGATTTCGTCTAGCAGGATTGACTCAACAAAAATAACTAAACATATGAATGACTGAGGGTCGTGGTTTCTAATCCACAGTTACTAAGGGTTGTGGTTTCTAAGCCACGTTTTCTGAGGGTTGTGGTTTCTAAGTCACATTTCACTGAGGTACGAGGTCTCTAGGGTCCCACTTTTGCTAGATACCTACAGGGATTTCCCATGGTTCTTATTTGTGACATGATTCTTGTAATTTAATTTTCATTTTTTTCGTTTCATACATTATGTCTTATTTTTGAAAACCATATTTTAATCTAAATTGGTTTCCTTTAATTTTGAAACGTTAGTTCATGCTTCAAACCTACTTTGAAAATGTAATGGGAGAGAAATGATTTACTTGAAAATGAATACTCGTTACTTGAATTTGAAAATAATAAAAAACATTATTTTATTATGTCCTATTTTTAAACTATAATGTTTTGGATTTAATATAAAAGGAAATGGCATAGGGCGTTGTTGTATCATGGAATTTCTACTGAGCATCTTGGTGCTCACGCCTACTTTACATTTCTATTTTAGGTTTCTTTAGTTTTGGACCGCTCTTGGATTGAGTGTAGTTTATGTTCCATGGTGACCCACAAAGTCACTTGAGTCATGTATCGTTGCTTCGTTTATTCCTTTTTTCGCTGCCAATTTGTTTGGTTTACTTTATTTTATTTATCTATTTGTTCATTTTATGATTATTTATCAGTCTTGGTTATGGGAAAAATCATTCCCAACTAGTTTTTTTGATGCCTGACACTAGTTTCCAACCTGTGGGGATTATGAATGCCCTTCGGGCCATGCCATGGACCATCTCAGCTGACCAGTTCAGGGTCGACCCGGGATGGTTCCTGACAAAATGGAATCAAAGGAAAAATGGGAGGTGTTTTGGAAGTTGTTTTGGGATCTTGGTAACACCTTTTGAAATGTGAATTGGAGAATGTTTAGGAATTTGGAAATGTATTGCTTTAATGATAAGTGAAATTTTCAAATTGGTTGGGAATTTGTGCTTTACATTGAATGATCCGTTTCGAAAATGAGATGTGTTTTAAATTAACCCTTGGTATTCCTATGATAGATCACATATATAGAGGTATGAATGTCTCATAGGGATAATTGGTGGTATGTGTGGATGGGTTCATGAGCTAGAAAAAGGGTATATGTATATGTGAGACTTCATTGGATACCAATGGTGGAAATTTAAGTTGTCTTGTTTTCTGAAAAAAGGGTTTCAAAAAGGTAATTTAAATGTTTTAAAAAGTGAGTGATCAATTGTTTAACGTTCACTTTTCATGTTGGGTATCTTTTTTCGTGGGTTCTTGGTTTTGACATACTGAATTGTAGTTGGAATAGTTATTTGAGTTTGAGTCTTAGCTTGTGATTGAAGTGTGGAGTTTTGATTTATGATGAGTTTTGATTTGGCTTTGTGCCTCTTGTTTTTGAGTATACCACCCAAAAAAGTTCCAGAGAATCCTAGTGAGTCTCTTGTAGTTGTTAGTTCTACCCAAAATCTTAGTAGAGTGGTGGAATTGAATTATTTTCGGTTGTTGTCTGTATTTCTTGGTTATCTTGATCTATTGAAGGTAGCAGACTGGCTTGGTGAAATCATTGGTGTTTTCAGTTTAATAGAAACTCTCAAATCAATGAGAGTCTGTGATGGTTCAGGTTTGTTTGAAGTTTCAACTTTGTATTGGTGGAGGAGATGATCCTAGTGTCGTTAAATGATGGGATGTCTTGGAAGGTGTTTAAGAGCACTTTCATCTGATGGTTTATACCTAAGGAGGTGAAATTAAGGAAAGTGGCAGAGCTTGTGAGTGTCCAACAAGACCAAAAATACTGAAGGCCTACATTGGGAATATCAAGGAGTTGGTTCCTTTTTCTACAAAGATAATTTTGAAGAATCAGTTAAAGTTTCTCTTGTGTGGGGTCTTTGCTCAGGGTTCTAGGACTGATTCTTTTTGGTGATCGAGAACGTTCCCCATCTGGTGACGAGAGAAAACCGGAGGAGCCTATCTCAGATAAGTCTTCTTGTCAATTATATCTTATATTAATCGAGCCACCCCTTGTTTGCTTCTGGTGCGGCAATTTTGGGTACTTTAAGTCTCCATGTCATCATCTTTTGAAGGATTTCCTTCAGTGTGGCTATTTGGGAAACTTGGAGAGGTTCTGCTAGCAGCATCGTTAGAAGGGGTCTCCACCGGAGGATGTCATCTCTTGACTGCGGGGTAGAAAATTCTTCAAG
The DNA here is from genome assembly GCA_963277665.1 of Viscum album. Lineage (NCBI taxonomy): Eukaryota > Viridiplantae > Streptophyta > Magnoliopsida > Santalales > Viscaceae > Viscum > Viscum album. The sequence goes on along the minus strand of OY728133.1, from coordinate 1,025,758,414 downwards.
ACATCAAAGATCTAGCCATAGGTATTGGAGTGAATCTTTTCACGCAGTCAAGAATCATTGGGTGTGGGGAACCTTGGTCTAACTTTTATATTTGGTGCTAAAATAGTGACAGATTGAATTTCTCTATTCAGGATTCCTCATCTTCGAAGGTCCTATTTTTCTTTAAGATGCATAGAGGTCTCATTTACTCATTATGGTATTTGTTCTTTGAATACCCCACATTGGTTGTAAGAAGTAATTGTGATCTCATTTTCTTGTAATTAGAGTAGTTGTGCCTCCTCAAATGTGATCTTTGAAGGTTGTCACTTTATGGATATGAGTCTCAAGAGTATTGTCTCTCTTGTGTGTCTTGGTCCTTTGGTGACCCATTCTTGTTTTAAGACATTCTCATTTTGAAGAGACATGCGTCTTGGGAAATTATGACTAGGGGTTTGGTCCACTATTCGGTTTGGGGTATTTCGCCAGGAACCCCATGTGGTGGGGGTTTGGTTTATGTGGAGAGTTCATGGGTCGGTTTGTTCTTGGTTTCCCATGTCGGTCCATGCTAATTGGCCTAATTTGATCAGTTCTTAACTAGTGGGAAGACCCACCATGAATCTTATCATTCCTTCTTCGAGAGTTGGTTTGTGTGGGAGTTTTGGTCTTTGTTGATGGGTTCCACTTTCGTTCAAGTTAGCAGTTCTAGAGTTGGCCCATGCTGAGAGTGTCAATGTTGGTTATGCTAGTTGGGTTCTTGTGGTTGGGAGAAGCCTCCTTGTTTCCTAATGGATCTTCACTTTTCAATTTCCCTTAGATTTGGTTGGGTGTGACTAATGAAGTGAAAAGTCACACCAAGTTTGTGATTTGGTTGGCCTCATTCAGTTTCAAACTCAAGTTTCATTCCTCGTTGACTGGGTGACTTTTTGGGGGTAGAAAGTTTTTGGGGTGGGGAGAATTGTCAGACCCCGACTCTATATTTTGCAGTTGTAGTTATTTTTATTTATATATGAGTATTTTGGTGTCTTAATGTTTAAAAATTTATTAAATTAAAATCAAAAGGGAACAAAATAAAATAAAAGGAAAACAATTTAATAATAAATATAATGATAATATTATTATTTAGTTTATTATTATTATTATAGATTTTATAATAATAATAATATTTTTATATTTAGGTTTTTTTAGGGTTAGTTTTTCTTTTCTTTTTTTTTCTTCTTATTTTCTTTTCTTTCTTTTTATTTCCTTTATTTCTTCTTTCCCTCTCCCTCCCCTTTCTCTCCCTTGTGCGATCTGACCTCCCCCTCTCCCTATATTGCACTGCCCGTACGATCCCCTCACTATCCAAGGGCCTCCAGAGCCTCCTCCTCCTCCTCTGGTGGCCGACCCTCCTCTGACCGGACCCTCCTCACACTGCCCCATCTCCTCACGCCACACCTCTCCATTATGTGGTCCCTTTCTTGCATGGCCTCCTGGTTCATGAACCCCCTTCACCGACCGGTCCTCCCCTCCTCTAGTGCTCCCTCTGACGGCCACACCCTCCTCCTATGCGTACCCCTTTGTTGTGGTTTTCCTTGATTTTGTGGGTTGTATAGATTTGGCCGAACCCTAATGTGTTTAGGGTTTTTCTTTTGATTGAATCATATTATTTAGGTTCTGTTGGGTTTCATCGAGGCCGGTTTTAGCCACTACCGTCAAGGGAAGTGGGTTTTCCATGGTTTTTGGGTAAGTATTCTTCAATTACTTCATTGTGTTTTAATTTTAATTTAGGGGTTCTGTGATTTTTGAGTTGTTAGAATTTTGTTTTGGGTGAGAAAGATATCTTTGAAATATATTAACTTATGTTTGATTTTTATATGGCATGCTTGTATGAAATGGGGTCTATTTTGGATATAAATTATTTGTATAAATCTTGGTTGTGTTATATGACTTGTTCATTTACTTTATTAGATCATGCAAGGGCTGGAGATTATATTTTAGTATGGTGTTGGTGTGTATTTGGCCATATAAGTGGTTTTTTGGTGTGCTTTTGTGTTCAAATTCTTGTTCTACCGCTTGGATTTGTTTCATAAAATTTTAAGTGGTTTATTAAATCTTATAAAGCGTGGGAAACATATTTGGATATTGTTTTGGTGTGCGTATGTCTTAAAAAGTGGGTTTGAGTGTAAAAATGGGTTAAGAGTGGACTTATTTTGTGTTTAAAGGAGATTTCCATGTAAAAAGGGCTATTTTTGTTTTATAAAATGGGAATGGGGTTTCCATTGATTTATGTGGTTATGATTGGAAATGATTATTCCATACCTTGGAGTTGTGTTTGAAATTTCAGATTGTTTTGGAAATGGATTGTCAAATGTTTATGAAATGGTTAAAGGATGAGTTGGAACTTGTGATGTGATACTGATTACCCTTGTTGATCCCTCCTGTTTCAGATGAAAATTATGGTTTATGTGATTGAATATTGTGTTATAATAAATTTACATGTTATTTTTTCAGACCCTTGGTGTGTTATTTTTCAATGTTTTATATATTGTTTAAGTGTTTAACTATTTCATTAAATTATATTTGGAGGGATTTGGACCTCTCTGCGATCGTTTTGGGATACAGGTGTTGAGGATTCCTACATTATTTAAAAGGTTGGGGCTGAAGCCTCATTTATTATTAAATCAAAGCAAAGACCTCTTTAACTGGGTAGAGGGAGACCCATTACATAGCCCAAAGGCCTAGTGGAAATTTAGCCCATTATATGGCCCGTAGGCCCAATTTTTTGGCCCAAGGCCCATTCTGTGAAAATTACTACTACAGTACTTGCATGCTACAGTACCACACAGTACCCACCGTCACTATAGTGCTTTGCTACCGCTACAGTGACCTGCCACCGCTACAGTGCCCACCGTTTCTACAGTGCCACCACTGCTATAGTCGCTACATCCTTCTACAGTACTTGCAACCAATGGGGTTTGAACCCCCATTTTTCATGAGGATTCCTACATGTACATTCATAGGATAAGGCACACACACACACATATATATATGCCCTCTTTGTACATATTCCTTCATGGTGCGGGGATTATGTGCAATGCAGCTAGGGGTATGTATATATATATGTATAAATGCATGTGCATGTATACGCCAAGGTTTGGTTCGAGTGGTCGTTAACAAATAAGGACATGTTTGAGGTAGGTACCCTATTCCTATGTCTTTAATTTGAATTTAATAATTTCTTTCTTGTTTTAAAAATATGTTTTATATTTATTCTATATACACATCCTATGAAATTTGGTTGTGGTTTCTAGAAATAATTATGCCTTTGTTTTGGAAATTGAAATGTATTTCTAATTCCATTGGTCTTAAGTGAATTTTCTTGAAAATTAATTTCCTAAGTGGTTTTGAATTGGTAACGAGTATTTCCAAATGTGTTTGGACTTTTGGATGGTTATTTATAAAAAGTGTTCCCTTTGTGTAATCAATCCTGTTTGACACCTTAAGAATGTTTTATGAAAAAGAAAAACCTCTCTTGAGGCACACCCCCTTGGTTTTAGAAAATGATTTGTATGTTGAATGTGTTATTATGTTCCTAATGTTGAGGCTTATGTATTGTGTGATGTGAAAGAGGGGGGAATGCGCTTAAGTAGGGAGAACGGCGGTGAGAGTTTGAATGGTTTTTGGATAAAGAAAGTGTTATGTACATATATGTTTACTTGGTAAAGAAAACTAACCACCACTTGAAATAGAGAACAATGAGAAACCTAAGTATCTAAGTGGGTGGACCAGGACTAGTATGTTAGATTACACTATAGGGGTTCATCCTGGTTTCATCTAGTAGTATTGACGCAAAAACACTAACTAAACATATGAATGACCGAGGTTCGTGGTTTCTAAGCCATAGTTACTGAGGTTCATGGTTTCTAAGCCACATTTTCTGAGGGTCATGGTTTCTAAGATACATTTCACCGAGGTACGAGGTCTCTAGGGTCCCAATTGTTCTAGATACCTATAGCGATTTCCCATGGTGATCGTTTGTGACATGATTCTTGTGATGTAATTTTCATTTCAATTGTTTCATACTTGATGTATTATTTTTGAAAACCATATTTTAATCTAAATTGGTTTCCTTTAATTTTGAAAGGTTAAAGCATGCTTGGAACCTATTTTGAAAATTTAGTAGGAGAGAAATGATTTAATTGAAAATGTGAACTCGTTAATTGAATTTGAAAATAATGAAAATCATTATTTTATTATGTCCTATTTTCAAACTAGTATGTTTTGGATTTCATATAAAAGGAAAGGGCCTAGGGCATTGTTGTATCTTGGCATTTCCACTGAGCATCTCAGTGCTCACTCCTACTTTACTTTTCAATTTCAGCTTCCTCTAGTTTTGGATCACTCTTGGAGTGAGTGTAGTTTATGTTCCATGGTGACCCACAAAGTCACTTGAGGTATGTCTCGTTGCTTCATTTATTCCTTTTTCCACTGCCAGTTTGTTTGGTTTACTTTCTTTTATTTATTTGTTTATTCAGTTTATGATTATTTATCTGTCTTTGTTTTGGGAAAAATCATTCTGAACTATTTTTTTGATTCCCAACACTAGTTTAATTCCTGTGGGGATCGAGAATGCCCTTTGAACCATGCCGCAGACCGGCTCGTGTGACCGATTCAGGGTCGACCCCGGCTGGTTTGTGACATTTCCTCATCTCTAAAATTCTTATATGAATTAAAAATAATATATCTAATGAAATATCAATGATAAGAATTCATTTCTCACCATGATACCCCATTAATTTTAATGACCTATATTATCCCTTTATGACTATTAGATATCAGACACACTCCTAGGATTTGTGTAACATGAATGTGTATACAGAACAAAAACCAATTCCATGATGTGAAATTATCATTTTCAACAATGAAAAATGAAAGTGGTATAGGAACATGATTACCATATTATGTGGTATCAATAAGTATAACAAATTTATACCTTACATAAATAAAAGTTCCATCACATTGAATGAATTTTTTTCAATAATAAAAAGCAGTGATATAGGGCCTGAATGCCCAAACCAGCTTATGAAACTTTACCTTTGTTTGATCAACTTGGTTATCTGGGGAGACATACTCAACAATTTATAAATGATAAATAACTTTATTATGGAGAGAAAAAAATCCCGTTAGCTATGGAAACAGTACATATTCCTCATCTTAATAATCGTATACTTTCATAATTGACTTTTGTTTTGTATTCCAAGATTTTTCATAAGACATAATATATTTGAACAACTGTTGTATTCATTCTAGGATAAGGGACAAAAGAAGATCCTATCACATTCATATCATATCTATAATAACAGTCGATATAGAATCTTTTTCAAGTGAAGAGTGATCCCACAACAAGCTTGGATGTACACAAGTATGCAGGCCTTCCAACATAGTAATCTTCCAATATGAGAAAAATTTATCATATATTTCCCGCATTCAAAATTTAAATTTTGTCATATATTTTTCACATTGAATGAGTTATTTTTCCTTATTGGACTCATCAATCATAATTGAAAAATATCTCTCTATTTGGTATTGTTTTATCACATTTCAGTGCACTTTTACTTTCAAACTTATGTATAACATATAAAGTATTATCAGTTGATGTAGATATGTTACCTATAATGCTAGGGAATTCAGTTTTTGGTGTAATTTCATCCCAATCAAAATACTGTGCATGTGAAATTCATTCGACTAAGGTATTTAATAATTTAGTATGATTACCACTAACTGATTGTTTCATATATATCAAAGGAACATCATAAGGTTTAGTCCCCACATCATCCTCTCCTAAATAATGCCTTTTTAAATTATCAGACACTTACTCATCACATAAAGTCACATTCATTAAATCAATAGTATTGATGGGGATTCCTCCTAAAGTTCTTTCCATATTATGCTCATTTTCTTTATAATTCATTTCTATTTATGGAGTCATATGAGAAGACAATGAATGATAATGTTGTGAAGGACCAACTTCAATAGAGTCCCCATAAAATCATTTTGTAGTAGTAGGTTACACATTATTAATAACATAAATATCCACATACAATTCCATTAAACCATTTTTAATATCCTGAATTTTTTAAAGATAATAAAAACCCTTTTTGTTAAAAATTTATAAGTATTTTTTTGCAAAAATGTTATTTTCCAACAAAAATAACTTAATAAATGTTTTAATTTTTTTTCATAATGGTAAAATCTTTTTTAGCATCCTTGAATATTATATAGATTATTTTCAGAGTGAGGCACTGAGTTAGTGTGAGATTTCGATGCTTCTAGAGACTTAGTGCAGACGAAATAAAAATACTATATTATGTGTGCACAATGTATTCAAAATAATTAAATAACTCACAAATGGTAGGTCATATGAGAAATACGAGACCACCAATAGGTTTAGAATGTGGTGTTTTTCCTAGGTGGGGTATAAAATTTGTGAGCATCATAAGTTTGGTCAAATAACACATGAGGATAAGTTATTTAATATTTTAAATGTATTATTTTTCAAAAATAGTTGAATATAACTAAAATGGTGCATCATATGAGAAATATGAGACCATCATTAGGTTTGTAACATGGGGTTTACCCTGATAGGGTATAAATTTTATGTGCATCCGGTGTTTGAAAACATCATATGCAATGATACCCTTTTTAATATTTAATTATTTTATTTTTTTAAATAATAAATAATTAATATCTCTCAAATGGTGTGTTTTATGAGAAATATGAGACCACCGTTAGGTCCATAATGCGGGGTTTACTCTATGGAGGTAAAACTTTTATGCGCATCGGGTGTTTGAAAACATTTCATGTGATAATACACTTTTTATGTTTAATTATCTTAGTAGTCCATTTTTAAATAATAAATAATGAGTATCTCTCAAATGGAACGTCATATGAAAAACCTGAGACCACTGTTAAGTCCAAAATGTGGGGTTTACCCTATATGTGATAAAACTTTTGTGAAAAAATGGTGTTTGGAAATATCACATACAAGAATAATAATAATTATATTATTATCATTATTTGTGTTGAAAAAATTAAAATGGAAATTACATGTGCAATTAAATTATCTGAATTAATGAGTGACATTTCTCCACGGTTGGATATTTATTATGGATTTAGATAATAATAGTAACATTATTACTTATATAACATAAATACTATTGTGTGATTAATTTATTAACTACATGAATTTAATTAAAGTTATTGTTGAACTATTCATGGTGATAATGATGATATATATTTAATAATAATAACAAAATATTGATCTTGTTATTATTATTATTAAACTTGGAAGATAATTTTTTGTGTGACTAAACTAAAATATGTATACATATATATGTCAGTTAATATATATATATATATATATATATATATGAGTGTGTATATATATAATGTGTATATATATGGGTTAAATAATAAAATAATTAAATATGTATGTATGTATATATGCGGGTCTATATATTTATATATAGGAGTGTGTATATATAATGCATATATATATATATTAGTTAAATATAAATTTATTAGATAGATTTAAAGTTATATTTAATTAATGATTTAAATATGAATTTAAGAGGAATTTAGAAAAAATGTGTAAGAGAGTGGCACCTTAGTTAAGAAGAAATATAATAGGAATTAAATTGTGTAATAACTATTTAAATAGTTAATGAAATTGAATAAGTTAAAAAAACAGTAAAAGGGGAGGGGGCTATATGGGGTGGCACATCTCTTGTGTACATGATTCCACTCACACCACTCACTCTTCCCCTATCTCTCATCTATTTTTTATTTATCCAAACTTATATCTTTTATAACTTCTCTGACACTGATCGGATTAATGCACTATTAGTACCATTGGATTCATCTCGATGAGTAGATTTTTAATCCTAAATTTATTTTTTAAGGTGACAAGGTATGTTTTTAAGATTTAAATTAATCATTATTTTTTGACAATTGAAATGTCTAGGATAATTAAGTGTATTATAGAATGATAATTATCAATAATTATCAATATGTAATTACACTAAATTATCAGAGGATAATTTATATAAAAAAATCATCAAAATAAAATCATACCTTTTATAGAAGGAAAATTTTTAAGAAATTATCAGAGGATAATTAATCAATTGTAAATGAAAATTATATTGTTTTATTAAAGAATAATGATAAGGCATACCACATTTGTTTTTAAAATTAATTTAGAGATATACACTATCAAATTTGGTTTTATAATTATTATTGAGGAGAATATTGTGAGTTCATGGTTTTTCCTAAAAACAATAATTTAAAAATTATGTAGGAGAGATAAAATATTATCACATATAATATTTAAAATGATAATTTTGAAATTATATAGGGGAGAGGAAGTATAATCACATGTTATATTTTATTTCTTTTTGAAATCAAATATATGGTTTTGGTTTTAGGAATCTGTGATGTGTGATCTTATTTCTAGTTGATGTGCATACATAGTTCGGGTGATGTCACCTTTGAAGAACCTACTGTTTATGTCAAAAATATTTAGGTAAAAAGTTCCTTACCTTCTTGGGATCTCGTTATGCATGTTATCATGGTATGATTATCATATTGGAATATTTTATATCCATTCATGACATGTGATTGCTTGTGTGCATGTGTGTGTAGCTGAGACACCGTATAACCTTACTCCATGAGAACTATTGACATAGCTAGATTTCATGTTAATGTATGATTCACATGTTGTATTTATGACGATTCTATATTTTATCATGATGTGTGTCTTGATATGTGGTCTTGATATGATGTATCTGTTTCCTTGAGATATGTCTGGTATATGCTGTGTTGTTGTCTCTTATGCATGGTAATTATTATACAGGTGGACTCATCATGGCTCGATAGACCTAGAGGGAGAGTGTGTTTGGATGCTGCATGTGACTTAATGACGATACTGAGATAGACAATAAGGCATGATTTCCTAGTGTGGCATGATATTGGGGAATGACAATCATGAGTGATCTGATCCGTATGTGATGATCGTGGGGTATAACGATCATGAGTGATCTGACCTGTGTGACAAAAAATGGGGAATAATGGTCAATGTGACATAACCTGATATAGAACTGGGGAATGATGGCCTAGTGTGGTATGACCTGGAGGCCTAAGGCTTGTATAACTATCTAACAGCTTGAGCCTACCTCTGAATTTGAGAATATCTTAGGATTGTTCCAATGTTTTCTAATATGGAGATGAAGTAGGTGTGACCGGGGGTTTATGGTGACTTGGTAAGCACAAGACCACTCAGTTTTGGATTGTTTTTTATGCTTGTCATGAATTTATCATTATTATGGAATGAAATTGTATGCTTGAGCACATATGGTTAGGGATTCATTGGTTGTGTCCTATCGCGTCTTTTACTCATTCCCTATTTTGGAATTTTGGTGTGCTTATAGATTTAATGAGGGATCCGTTGAAGGGAAAGGCCCCTATGATGGACTGATAAACTGATGAGTGTAGATTTGGTGGTAGGCTAGAATAGACAGCAGTGGGACTTTCAGTTTATCATTTATTTTCTTCTTCTTTATTTACCATGGACATGATTTCCTCTTTTGAGTGCTACTTTTATTTACTTGTCATGAATGTCATTTATTTAGTTTTTACACATGTTTTCTCGGAATATTCATTAGGTTAGTTATTGTTTATTATCAATCCAATGACATGATACTAAAGGTATAGTTTCCCCACTATCAGACTCAGACCCTCACTACTAGTTTGTAGCTTCTTGTGTATGGGGAGATGCACATGTGGTCACATAACATCCAACTTGTACCTGGTGGTTAGGGTTGGGATGTTACAAAATGGTATCAAAGCATCAATATTCACTAACGTTTTCTTCTCTTTGACTTGTTATGGGATAGAATAGACATGAGATATGACATTTGGGACTCTGGTAGGGGAACTATTCCAGTGTCTGTCTAGCACTGCATATTGGGCCTTTGATTTTCCATAAAGTGGGGAATTTATATTTTTCTATTACCATTGATTAAAATCACCTTGGGTGATGAAAATGATGTTGATACATGGGATTTTATGTACATTCAATCATAATGACTAGGCACGTAGGTTCTCTTGCTATATATATTCTTGTTTTTGTGCTACATGGTAGTTATTTAATTAAATGTCTTGATTTGTGTTATTTATTTGGGATATTTTCTACTTATTTGATATATCTATTTCCACACTATCGTGATATATATTTATTGACATTAATTAGTTTAATTTATAATGTTGTTGTGTTAGTATATATATGATGACGATGACTAATGAGAAGGGATGGAAACTAGGGTTAGTATCCGGAGGGGTATACCTTAGGATGATGGTAGAATCCTATGAAAACCTTGTGCGATACCATAGGCTAATTATGACGTGATATGTTCCTAATTTCCTTCATGATGCTGATGTTACACCTTAGAGACATTTGACATGACTACTATATGAGGCAACCCGGGATATCCTAGTGCCACAACTTGTGGTACAGGATAATGCTCCTCAGCATGCTCCCATACCAGCACAGATGATCCAGGCTGTAGAGCCCATTCATTCAAGACTCATTTAGATAGTTTCTATCAAAGGAAGATTTGTTCAGAGGACCATGACCAACCATGCCTGAAATTTCCATCTCCAGCATCCTCCATCATTCTAAGGTACTGGAGGCCCACTGGAGGTAGAGGATTAGATATACTATATCAAGATCATTTTAGAGCTAGTCTAGACCCTTGAGGAAGGGTGAGTGATTTTGGAAACCTTTATGTTCTAAGGACCTTCTAGGAGATGATGGAATGTCATGGATAAAGCAGGGATATGAGAAGGTCTTACATGGATTAATTTTTAGAAGTTATTTATCGAATGGCTCTTTCCTGACATGATGAAGTTGTACCATGACCAAGAGTTCATAGAGTTATGATTGGGTTCTGTGACTATCTCTTCATAATCTTCTTAGTTTATAGATTTTCTTCTCATTACTCCATTATTACCTGGGAATGAGGCACAAAAATCTCAGAAGTTTGATATAGGCTTGCGATTGGATCTTAAACATATGGTTAGAAGATTTGACCTATTAACATACTCTCAGGTGTTTATTATGGCCAAAAATTTGAGAAGGGACTAGAGGAGGAAAGGGAAGTAGGCTTACTTTTATCTCATAGTGGTCTAGTGATTGAAATTTCTCTCACTACTGGAGTTCCTCTTGAAAATAGGAAAAATAAAGAAGATGACTAAAATCATTATAGTGGCATGCAATATGAGCTGAGTAGAGGCTCACCAACACCTCCTATGGAGGAGGTAGGTCGTCAGTTTTATAATTGTGGGTAGTGGGGGAATTATTTCACTTCATTCCCAAAATCATAGAGAATATTCCACCGGTGTGGTAAGATGGTACATATGAAGCACTTCTTCTTGAAGGCATCATGATCAAGGCCTCATGGGGGTTCAAGAAAGACTCAGGAACTAAATCATGAGACAAAATGGGACCCTCAGCTAGCAACATAGATGATAGCGACCCATGTGAGTTGCAGATATGGTCAAGGAGCTAAGGAAGAGCGAGTGTATTCAGTAGTCAAAATCCCAATAGATAGTGATGAGGAGCTCATTTTATACAAGGTGTGATCTTGAACATGTATTTCTGATATATTCCTTTTTTTAACACATGTGATTTACTTATATCTTCAATCCATGTATAAAATTGACTTATTAGTAGAGATATATTTCCTAAATTACCTTTCATTAATACATCATTTAATGATGACATGAAACCCTAGTATATTAGAGAGTAGTTTTCAGTGCTTCCATTTGTGAGAGATTGATGAGGGACTCACTTAGTGGAGGATCTGGGAAAGCTCTTTATTTGAAATATCATACGCTTGTAAGGAGTTCCCTTGAGAATTGTTTCATATATATATGCACATTTTACATCATGATTTTGGTAGGTATTATAGAAATCCCTAGGGACTTAGTTAATATTGAGAATGGTGTACCATCCTCAGATCGACAGACAATCTGAGCAGACTATATGCATATTGAAGGATATGAATCTAGATTGCATGCAAGACTTTTATGGAGAGTGGAATGATCACCTAGCCTTGAATGAGTTCTATTTCAATAATAGTTACCAAGATTTTATTTTGATTCCACCTTACAAGTCTCCTTATGAGAGACCATATCTATCACCTCTTATTGGCATGAGGTAGGAGAGGCAACAGTTATGGGATCGTATTAGTTTAGAAGGCCTCCAATAGAGTCTATATAATTTTTAAGAGGTTGATCACCACTAAGGGTAGTCAAATATCTTATACCGACTGTAGTATGAGACCCTTGGAGTTCACTGTGGCTGATCATTTTTTTGTGAGTGGAACCTCAGTTAGGATATAGACATCAAAAGAAGCATGTAAAGCCATAACCTTGTTTTTTTGACCCTTTGAGATAATAGAGTAGTAGATAGGGGAAGTAGCACATCATCTAAACCTCCCTTCTCTCTATCGAGGTATCCATGATGTTTTCCATGTGTCACAGATTTATAGGTACATACCTTAACCTACTCGTGTTATTGATTACGAGGACGTTGATCTAGAGAATGATGCATTATAAGGATCATCCGATGAAGATAATAAATCAAAGAGAGAAGGTATTTTGAGAAAAGACAGTACCACTAGTCTAGATTTAGTGGCATCATGGATGGATCCAAGAGGAAACATTAGAACAAAAGCCTGATGTTTGAGCTTAGTGGCATGAGTTGTTTGAGTAAGAACACTAAAGATACTTCTAGAGGATGATAATTTGATAGAGGGGGAGAATTGTAATATCCTGAATTTTCAAAGATAATACAAACCCACCTTGTTAACAAATTTTAAGTATTTTTTTATATGATAATATAATTTCCAATAAAAAACACTTAATAAATATTTTAAAGATTTTGTGTAAGGGTAAAATACCATTTAGAATCCTTGAATATTCTATAAAGAATTTAGGAGTGAGGCACTAAGTTTGTGAGAGATTCTTAGGCCTATAGAGTCTCGACATAGGCCTTATAAAAATATTAAATATACTATATTATGCATGAGAGATTTATTAAAAATAATTGAATAACTCAAAAATAGTGTGTTGTATAAGAAATATGAGACCACCCTTAGGTCCAGGATGTAGTGTTTACCCTAGGTGGGGTATAACATTTGTGAGCGAGTTTTTGGTAAGAGCACACACAAGAATAAGTTATTTAATATTTTTAAAAAATAATCGATTATATCTCAAATGGTTCATTGTATGAGATATACGAGACCACCCTTAAGTATAGAACATGAGGTCTACCCTAGAAAGGGTATAAATTTTATGCGCATTGGGTGTTTGGTAACATCGCATGTGATAATACCCTTTTTTATATTTAATTATTTTACTATTCCATTTTTTAAATAATAAATAATTAATATCTCTAAAATGGTGTGTCATATGTGAAGATTCTTTATTATGTTTTAACAAAGTTTTTTATTTGTTGAAAAATAATATTTTTTAAAATAATGTTTTTATAAAATAGCTGAAAGTTGCTGAATTTTTGAACCCAAACAAAATAGGGGAGAAATGTTTTGTTTTTGTGAAAGTTATTTTCCAGATGGAGAGTATCAAACTGAACAACACCAGATGCATAAGTTTTTAGAAAGATGGAAGTCTAAAGTTCTACATCTTTGTTCATTGGATTTAGATTCATCGATATGAACCTGAAAATATATTAGATACAATATTTGTTATAAATTTTGAAGACGTTGTGAATGAAATATGGGATATTGCTTAAGCCTAAAAAATATGTTTATAAATAATTTAGAAGTTAGAAAGTTTTAAACTTTCTAACCTTAAGTCAGATGATTCTATGCCAATCACAAAAGTTCTCAAAATCATAAGAAAGTCATGATACAAGAAGAAGTTTGTGTTTGAATAGTAATGATTTCATCGGTGTGAAGAAACGTGAGAAGACGAAGATGATGGTTTTCATTCAAACGGATAAATCAAATATATAGATCATAAAATATAGAATATTTAGAGGCATAAATTATTGATTCTTGAAAGTTTTCCTTTTTTATAATCTGAGAAGGAAAATCAATCAGGCTAACTTTGAAAATAAAAATCAATCAAACTAACTCTGAGAAGGAAAATCAATTGGATTGAATCTAAGAAGTGAATTCAATAGAAATAACTTTGAGTAGGAAAGTCAATTATACCAACTCTAAAAAGGAAAGTTAATTAGACTGACTCTGAAAAGGAAAGTCAATTGGACTAACTATGAGAAGAAAATTCAATTGGATTAAAACTAGGAAGGAATGTCAATCGGACTAACCTTGAGAAGAAAAATTAATCAGGATAAGTTTGAGAAGGAAAGTAAATCAAACTTACTATAAGGAAAGTCACGTTGACTAACTTTGACAAGGAAAGTTAATCATATTGAAGAAATTTTAGGAAGTTTGAGAAGGATATTTACTAATATGACTTAAGAAATTTCAATAACGTTCTAGAAGAATTAAGAATAGTTGAAGTAGTCAAACATAAAGTTCAAATATATGTAAATTTTAGAGGTTTTTGAATCTGAGTAATTAGGAAAAGTTTTTAAATTTCCCACTTCTTCCATTTCAATAAATCTAAAAATAGTTGCATGTTAAATTCATAATTTTAAATGTTTTCACTTGAAGAAAAGCTTGAGTTTTGAGGAATTCATGTCAGAGTTTTTCTTTCTGGAATGATATCTCATTATAAGGTCATGCATCTAAATTTTTTACTAATCATACCAAGGAAGATCAAACTGATGAAGAACAGACTAAGAAATTGAGTAGATCTTGAGAAGTGTAGATTTATAATAAGTTCATCATACTGAGTTCATTGGAATGCACCAATCAGACCCAATTTCATTAAATGTGGTTTTAGACAGAGTTTCGTGGATCAAAAGACTTCAATATTCTTTTATTTTTTTGGCTAAAAGTGTTTGTAATAAATTTTTTTAAACTAATGGAAGTTACTATAATAATTATTATCAAGAGATAAAATGTGTATAATGGGATTTGACACAAGTTGTATTCACTTCCTCATTATAGTGATTTTCTATAGACCGATGGGAGTGGCTATGGAAAGGATTTATGTTCTCAAACTAAGACCAAACCTTATAAATATCATGTGATTTAGTTTCTTTCCTACTTTTAAATGTATGAGTATTTATTAAAAGATGATAAAGTAATGAACTTTAATACGTTTTAGGGGTTAAGTTTCTAAAAGTTTTGAAACTTATAAAAAGTGAACAACTGATCCAACCCCCCTTCTCAATTGTTATTTTATCATTTTGAACTTTAATTATCTTTAGAGAAAAGGCTACCTTATTGAATCCTTATCATGGATAATATCAATTCTATCAACAGTAGATTAATTCCTATATTTTATGGAAAAAATTATTATGGATAGAAAAATAGGTTGATTCTTTATCACTTATCTCTTGGACTGTAAGTTGTTGATGCCACTACAATTGGGTTTTCACCGATTTACAAAGATTCCCCGATGAAATTTTATGACAAGAGAAATATTTAAGTTGATGGAAAAACTAGAAATGTTATTCTTATGTATATCAAATATTATTTATATGAAGGTGATGGGCATCAAAACATCAAAGATTATATGGGACAAGCTTCAAAGTTTTTTTTGAAGGGAATACTAAAGTAAAGGAAGAAAATCTACATATATGGAATAATAGGTTTGGAGACATAATAATGAGAGATGAAGAAACTATTTATGAATACTTAACCAATTTAAATGAATTTTTTTACACTATCATAGGATTTGGAGAAGTTCTAAAATATTTTACAATAGTGAAGAAATTTATGAGATTTTTTTTGGATAGGTTTGGATCTAAAATTTCATTTTTAGAAGATAAATATGATTTATCTCTTGATTAATTGAATAACATTCTTATTTCTTATGAAAGGAGAAAATCTCTAGTGTTCAAAATAAATATGAAAGATGAATTATATTTTGAAGCTATGAGAAAGATGAAAATTCAAGATGATGAAGATATTGATCCTAAGGATTTTGAAGATAAAGAAGATGATGAGTTGAATGATAAAATTATGTATCTTGTCTCTAAAAACTATCAAAGAGGAATAAGAAAGTATGGAGGAAGACTTTTGATCAATTTTTTTTGAGTGTGGTGGAATCAAAAACTTTTATGAGAAATCTCAAATCAAGAATCAGGTGAAATCCTCACCCACCAAAAATAATGTTTTATTTGAATTTTATAACATTTCAGGTGATAAGAAATGTGTTTGGAAATCTTGGGTTGAAAAGGGATGTGAGAAAACTATCACATCTACAAAATTTGAAAACTCCCTCATTAGGAAGGATGTTCCATGACCAATGTATGTTAAAGTAGTATGAAGTTATCAACCTCAAAAAAGTTTTTATAGATAAAGATATCACTTCAATAGAAAATCAAGACTTTATGGTTATTGATGGTGCTATAGAATATATGGGAACACATACTATATATTTTGGCGTAACTTGTCACTTTCTAGAATAAGGATTTAACAAAGTGGAAGAAATTATGAAAGTATAATGAGTAACTTTCCTAAAACACATAAAGTTGAAATGGTAAAATATCAAGATTGTTGGGAAAAAATCCCTCAAGGTAACATTGAAGTATTTTTGGGTTGATTGTATTTGTTGAAAAAGATGGTTTCCGTGAAGAAATTTTCGAGTTACAAATAATTTGTTGACAATCAATGTTGAAAAAAGAATGATGACAAAGGAAAGGACAATCTGGAGGTGGTACAAAAGAGCAGTACAAGGTGGCGCCGTTTTCCAGTGTTTGCCAAATTCTTGGGGTCCAAAATTTGGAGGTTGGTGAGCATCGTGAAAAGTGTATTTCCATGAAGATCATATTTTAATATGGAAAAGTCATGAATTTCACGAAGAAAAGATTCATGGTTTGGATTTCGCGAAGACCAGAAGAATGGAGGCGATGATTCTCCGCGATTACGACAAGCTTCGCGAACAGCAGAGGCTGAAGCGCATCGCGGCAGTGAAGGGATTTGCAAGGGAGCTTCGCGGCAATGAAGGTAATTGCGAGGGAGATTCACGACGAAGGAACAAAGGAATTGATGGGATTCTCTGCGATTACGACGAGCTCCGCGATCAGAAAATTGCCATGGTGCTTCGTGATTTTGAGAGAATTCCAGCGGGAACTTTGGAGCTTCACGATTTGAGCTGACGTGGCATTGGCTTCGTGCGGAAAGTTGGAGGGTCGGTGGAATTGCCTATAAATAGAGGCCGACCCCCTCGAGATAAGTAGAGATAATTTTTAGAGAAGATCTTTTGCTCTCGTTTTGAAAAGGTGGTTCTCCTAGCCAGTGTGCTTCGCAAAAGAGGAGCTTCACGGCGGCTATTGTAGATCCGTGAAAGTTGCGAGCTCTGCGTTGGCTCAGTGATATTTGCGAGGGATGTCGCTCTGTGATGACTTGAGCTTCGTGAGAGTGCTTCGCGAAAGTGCTTCGCGAGAGTGCTTCGCGAAAAGGCAGGATCTTCGTGAAGGCTTGTTTGAGCTTCGCGAAATTGGGAGCCTCATGAAGTAGGGTGGTTTGCGAAGGTGTTTCCAAAGGAATTGCCCAGTGTTTAAGAGGCAAAGGGGTATTCATCAATGGATGAAAGTTGGACATCAATAGAGCATCTATATACAGTTGGGTATGTATGCATTCATGCAAATGAAGAGACCTACAGGTCTATAAACTGTGAGTGGATTCCTTCCAAGAGCAGTGAGCAAAGGAAGAGAAAGAAAATGATCCTCTCCATCGGCAGTGAGCCAGAGAGAGAGAAACAGGGAGTGACCCTTGGGAAAGCAGTGATCTGACCCTAAACTTGTAAAGGTAGTGAGCTTGGGACAGAGTGACTGTGCCTGAACATTGTAATCCATATCTAGTGAAGGTTAGTGGAATTTGGTACGACCGACAACCTGTCGGCGTATTCTCCTTGGACGTAGTCCAGTGAGGGTGAACTAAGTAAAAATCTCGGTGTCTGCCTGCTTTCTTCCCTGCATTGCATTTAAATCATCATCATCATCATTATATAAATAAGAAAATAAGTGGTCATAATGAACACACACGTGCAAACAAAGTGACCCTTGTAACAAAGAGGTCAAGATCCAGTGGGGAAAAAATAATTAAGAAAAGAATATACATACCCTAATTCACCCCCTCTCAGGGTATATAGGCCCCTATTGGTCCTAACAATTGGTATCAGAGTGAGGTTTCTTTAATCATATTTGTTTGCTCCGACTTGGTGTGGTCGATTTGCGTGGTTAAATCAGTTTGCTCTTATCTCAGTGTGCCATGGAAAAGGGAAAAACATCAAAGAAGAATCAGAAGTCAGGTGATATACCTCATTGTGGAAGTGTTTATGGAAAAAGTGTGATTCAAATAAAATAATCAAACAGATTACTGAAGGAAGTCCTGGATGAATATGATAGGGAAAATATTGATTCACTCAATCATGATGTAGGAATGAGTGAAGTATTTGAACATAAAAGTGATACCGAAGCAACTGGTGATGAAGAAGTTTTAAGAAGAAGGCCACTAGTAGATGTTGATAATGAGACAAAGAAATTGGATTGAAAATTAGAAGAAGAAGTTAAATCCAAAGGTATCTAGATCCAAGTATTGGAAATTGAGGTCAACAAGCTAAGAGGATTAAATCAAAGGCTTATTGATGTGGATACTGACCTAAAAGAGAAGAATGATTCTCAAGGAGAGGAAATTCAAAAGATGTCCAAAATAAAAGGAAAACAAAAGGCTTATGATTATGAAGAGAATCAAATGTCAGATGCAGTTTGGAATCTAAATGCTAGAAATGATGACCTATCAACACAGTTGTCTGAAGAAGTTCAGAAAAATAAAAGGCTACAACAAGAGAATGAATCTGTCTCTAAATCTATTTCTCATGAAAAATTTAAAGTAATGGAGCAAGGTGACATGGTAGAAAATCTCACATGAGAACTGGAAGATGAGATGAGTTGTGTAAAGAATATCATAAGAGAACTCAATGCCCAAATTGAATCAAGGGATATGAAGATTCAAAAGTTGGAAGAAGAACTAGAATCAGTGAAGAAGGAAGTGGAGAAATCCAATGCTAGAGGAAAGACTAAAATGAAGGATGCCTTGCACTTACTATTTGATTATCAATTGGCAGGTGATGATGAAATGAAAAGAAAATTTTCTATTTCCGAAATGTGCCAACAACAAATTATCTCAGCTCAAAAACCATACATTTTGGGAAAAATTGGTATTGGATTTGATGAATCACCTCCAATTCATGATAGAAATAGATCTTTGAATAGTTCCATACGTGGAGAAAATCTTGTAGGTGCTAGAGACAGGCCGAAGAGGATAGTTACAATAAGTAGTGACGATATGTGCTATTTCTGCGGGATTCTTGGACACACGTCAATATTTTGTTCAGATGCTCTGGAATAAATTTCAGGCTATGAAAATATAATCATTACTAAATCTGAGAATAAGAAGAATCATAATGAGAAATCAGAGAGAAGAGTCTCTCAGAGGAAAGAATTCGTTAGATGCTATTACTGTGGAAGAATGGGACACACCATGAGTATGTGTCAGGAAGCTTAGGAGCTCAATGTTAGAGGAAGAACTCAAGATGCATCAACATCTCAACATAGAAATGATGAAATTTGGTATGCCTTTAATGGAAAATGTTTTATATGTTCTGATTATGGGCATTTGGAAAGACAGTGCAGCAAGAAGAAAATAGGAAAGGAAAAGGGGCTTGAAAATAGATTCTCGACTACAGTGGTGTAAAATGAGAGATCCTGCAATGAGAGACAAAGAGGTAAGTTGAAGAATAGTCTTAGAGCCTTAGGGGAATCATGTGGAGTTGAAAGAAAGGTGTATCAGTCATATCCTCTATCATACTCACAACCGCTCTCCAAGAAATAACATGAAGAAATATGTAGGGAAAAGGGAGGAAATGCTCCAACTGTGAGTAAGAAGAATGCACATTCTGTGGAGGACTCACAACCAGTGAAAAAGAGTGTGGTGACTCAAACTTATAATAAAAGAAATATAAACAAAAATTACATTGAAAAATACACATGTTGTGTTCCTCAGTGAGAAGTGGAGGAAAGAGAAAAATCCCTGCAATGGGAAAAGAGGAAAGGGAAGATGACAAACAGAGAGATTACTACCCAGAGAAGGAATCAAGGGAAATGGAATTTTGGTGGAACATCAAGGAAGGAAATGTGTACTAGTGGGTTTAAACCCCGAATGGTGAGAAAGGCCAAGCCTGCAGAATCTACATATCAGAAAAAGGCTCAGCATGTGGGTAATGAATGCTTAGTCATATGGACAGAGCAGTTGAAGTTGTCTAGGCAGTTAGAAGAAGCAAGGAAGGAGTGTGATTCTCTACAGAAAAAAATCAAAGGGTTGACCCATCAGGATCAACCAGCATCCTCATCTTGAGGATTCAAGAAGAACCCCTCTCCCTATGTATATAAATGCTATTAACTGATGATTCAAGTGTTTCAGGTTTTAGGGAGATACAATCCAAGGGGAAGTGTAATTTAAGGATGCAAAGTGGAGAAGTGATATACTCTAGAGTTTCAATTGATTCAAATCAGGTACTAGAGTTGAAGAATAAAGGGGGAAACAGAGCACAATAGGAAGTTATTGTGTTATTAAAACTATCTCTTGTTTCCTACACTGATTTCCAACTCAGTAGTCTTAGATATTTGGTTAGTGGCTCAATGATGAGTGCCAGATTGGCATAAATCATACAGGTGGAAGATGAGAATAAATGATGTAGGATAAGAATAATGTTTATGGGTCTAAACAGTGGGTCTAACCCCAGGAAGTGTTGCATAACATATGGGGAGCATTCAATAATAGAATTAGATGCAAGAGACATCAATGCAATAATTGGATGACTTAGCTTAGGCATTCCCTATCAAGGGAAGAAAAAAACATATGGAGAAGCAGCAATAATCATACATCTCATTCTTATCTTTTTTGATCTAACAATGCGGTATCAGCTGACTGCTTTCAGGATACCAAGAAACTGCAAGGTAAAATCAGAGGTGTGTCAACAAAAATATGAGAGAAGAAGTTCAAAGAAATGAAATCATTTAACAATGACACAGTTATAAGTTTTTAGCTGAACGAAATGAAGACACCGAAAAATTAATCAGTGAGCAATTTCATGATGAATATGTTGAGGAAGAAGGCAAAAAAGGGGGAGCATAAGTGATTGATGCCGATTCAGAAAATAATTTGTCATGGGAGATTGTTTCAAGGTTAGTAGATAAAAATGTCATCGGGACTAAATGGATCTTTAGAAATAAAATGAACGAATATGGCACATTGATTCAAAACAAAGCACGACTGGTGTGCAAAGAATACTCCCAAAGAAAGGGTACTGATTTTGATGAGACATTTGCACCAGTTGCAAGGCTGGAGACAATCAGATTATTCCTAGCCATTCTAGTGCAAAAAAAGTTCAAAGTGTTCCAGATGGATGTAAAGTCTTCATTTCTAAATGGGTTTCTAGAAGAAGAGGTGTACATTGAGCAGCCAGATGGTTTTCTCATTCATGAGGATGAGAACAAAGTTTTCAGGCAGAAGAAGGCGCTATATGGGTTGAAACAAGAACCAAGAGCATGGTACTGAAGGCTATATTAGTATCTGAAGAAGCTTGGTTTTCAGCATTGGGGATTTGATTACAATCTTTATTTCAACAACAACAGTAATCAAAGGATGATGAGGCTGGTCTAGGAAGAAGACATAATATTTGGAAGATCAGATGAAGCATAGTGGATACAATCTTTTGAATTCAAGAAACATGAGTTCAAAATGTCTATGATTAGTGAGATGATGTTTTTCCTTGGTTTACAGGTTACACAAGGCAGGAATGAAACATTCATTTCTCAATCCAAATATGCCAAGGAGGTTTTGAAATGATTTGGAATGGAAAATTACAAGGAGATTAAGACTCTGGTTGCTACCTGGATAAAATTATCAAAAGATGATAATGGAAAGGCAGTTAATATCACAGAATACAGGCAGATTATTGGGAGTATATTGTACCTGACAAAGACGAGACCTAATATTGTTTTTGCCACCTACTAAGCAGCGAGATATCAAAGTAATCCCAAGAAAATACACATGCTTGCGGTGAAAAGAATACTTCGGTATATCAAGGGCACAATGGAATTCAGCTTGATGTATAATGGAAAATCTTAGTCATTGTTATTGGGTTACATAGATGTAGATTGGGCCGGATCAGCAGATGACAGAAAATCAACATCAGGAAGTGCATTCTATCTTGGTGGATTATGTATTGCTTGGTTAAGTAAGAAGCAGGATTGCATTTCATTAAGCACCGTAGAAGCTGAGTATATTGCGGCCACTCAAGCATGCACACAGTTATTATAGATGAAGCAACAACTTGAAGATATGGAAGTTGAAGTGAAGTCTCCGATCGAAATCCAGTGTGATAACTCAAGTTCTATAAATCTCAATAAAAATCTAGTCCATCACTCAAGGACCAAGCATATTAAGATAACATATAATTTTATCAAGGAGAAGGTTGAGCAAGGAATAGTGAAGTTGGAGTATGTGCCTACAGAATTATAGGTTGTAGACATTCTGAAAAAGGCCTTACCCAAGGAAGTGTTTAAGAGGCATCGACTGGCTCTGGGAGTTCAGTCGAATCCCCGTACTTGAAATAGTGTGGATATGGAATACACCCCCTCTCCCCGAGGTATGATGTGTTTTTCCCTAATGTGCTGATGTGTTCTCTACTCTTTTACGGACTGCAAAGGAATGACCTTTGGGTTCGTTGAAAAATGGGGAGAAAATAGTGATTGTTCAAGAGGGAGACAATGTGGAGATTTGATAAATCATGTATGATATGGGGAGAAGCTGACAGGTGGAGCAGCCAGATAGGGGGAGTGCAATGAGATAGGGGGAGAGTATCAAATCTGACGATGCTAGAAGTGATCGATAAAAGACAATATATCACGACAGCTGAGGATCGTGATAAAAGCAGAATATTGAGTTTGGTGAGAGAAGGTTTCTAGCTATCACCAATTGGTATCAGTATGCTTCGACAATTGGTTTCAATTTTACAATTGGTGTCAGTTTGGAATCGATAATTGTTGTCTGACATGAAGTGTTTCATTGATGAACTTTTCATACTACTCTTGTTTCTCATGCCGAGCATTGCTCATGTGGGATTAGAGTACGTGTTAAGTAAATCCTTGAACGCTATCTGAATCACAAGAGGCGAATGGTGGTAGATGTTAGAAGAATACTCAGTGAGGTATCAAAGTACAGAAAATCAATCTGAGCAGAGTTGTGAAGAGTTGTCAACAAACCCAAAGGGGGAGATTGTTGGGCAAAAATCCCTCAAGGTAACATTGAAGTATTTTTGGGTTGATTGTGTTTGTTGAAAAATCAGGTTTCCATGAAGAAATTGTCGAGTTCCAAAGAAGTTGTTGACAACCAATGTTGAAAAAAGAATGATGACAAAGGAAAGGACAATCTAGAGGTGGTACAAAAGAGAAGTACATGGTGGCGCCGTTATCCAGTGTTTTCCAAATTTTTGGCGTCCAAAATTTGGAGGTTGGTGAGCATCACGAAAAGTGGATTTCCATGAAGATCATATTTTAATATGGAAAAGGCATAAATTTCGAGAATAAAAGCTTCATGGTTTGGATTTCATGAAGACCAGAAGAATGGAGGCGGTGATTCTTCGCGATTACGACAAGCTTCACGAATGGCAGAGGCTGAAGCGCATCGCGGCGGTGAAGGGCCTTGTAAGGGAGCTTTGTGGTGATGAAGGGAATTACGAGGGAGCTTTGCGGCGAAGGCGCGAAGGAATTGACGGGATGCTCCGCGATTACGATGAGCTCCGCGATCAGAAAATTACCACGGTGCTTCGCGATTTTGAGAGAATTCCAGTGGGAACTTTGGAGCTTCGTGATTTGAGCTGACGTGGCATTGACTTCACGCGGAAAGTTGGAGGGTCGGTGGAATTGCCTATAAATAGAGGCCGGCCCCCTTGAGAGAAGTAGAGAGAATTTTTAGAGAAGATATTTTGCTCTCGTTTTGCGAAGGTGGTTCGCGTAGCCTGTGTGCTTTGCGAAAGAGGAGCTTCGTGGCAGCTATTATAGCTCCGCGAAAGTTGTGAGCTCCACGTTGGCTCAGTGAGCTTCGCGAGGGACGTCGCTCTGCGACGACTTGAGCTTCGCGAGAGTGCTTCGCAAAAGTACTTCGCGAGAGTGCTTCGCGAAAAGGAAGGAGCTTCGTGAAGGCTTTTTTGTACTTCGCAAAATTGGGAGCCTTGTGAAGTAGGGTGGTTTTCGAAGGTGTTTCCAAAGGAATTGCCTAGTGTTTAAGAGGAAAAGGGGTATTCATTAGTGGATGAAAGTTGGACATCAATAGAGAATCTATCTACAGTTGAGGATGTATGCATTCATGTAAATGAAGAGACCTACAGGTCTATATACTGTGAGTGGATTCCTTCCAAGATCAGTGAGAAAAGGAAGAGAAAGAAGGTGATCCTCTCCACCGGCAGTGAGCCAGAGAGAGAGAAATAGGGAGTGACCCTTGGGAAAGCAGTGAGCTAACCCTAAACTTGTAAAGGCAGTGATCTTGGGACAGAGTGACTGTGCCCGACCCTTGTAATCCATAGCTAGTGAAGTTTAGTGGAATTTGGTACGACCGACAACCTGTCGGCATATGCTCCTTGGACGTAGCCCAGTGAGGGTGAACCAAGTAAAAATCTTGGTGTCTGCCTGCTTGCTTCCCTGCATTGCATTTAAAGCATCATCATCATCAGATAAAGAAGAAAAGAAGTGGTCATAATGAACACACAAGTGCAAACAAAGTGGCCCTTGTAACAAAGAGGTCAAGATCCATTGGGGCAGGAATAATTAAGAAAAGAATATACATACCCTGATTCACCCCCCTCTCAGGGTATATAGGCCCCTATTGGTCCTAACAAATATGTTAGAATCTTTCAAAAAAAAAAATCAGTTTGATTGTCTGAAATAAGTTTATGGAAGATGTGATCAAATAGCTCAATTTTCTAAAGAATTCATGAATACTCTTCCAAGAAATTTTTTTATGCTATATAAGAAAAAGAAGCAGGAAAAAAAAGTTGAATAAAGACATTTCTTTATTGATACTACCATGAAATAATGCAAGAAGAAAAAATATTGGAATTTGATAATGGTTGTTCTTCACACATGAAGAGTGATTTAAAAATATTGAAACATGTTGAAAATAATGAATGAGGTGTTGTTACTTTTAGAAGTGATAGTTCCTTATAAATTAGAGGAATCATTATGGCTAAGATTGAAGTAGAAAAGTTGAAATCTAAGGAATTTTTATTTATTCATGGGGAAAAACACAACTTACTTAGTGAAATTAAACTTGGTGATGATGGAAAAGAAGATATTTTTAGAAAATATTATTATATAATCATAAGTGTAAAATATGGTAAAGTTATAATAAAAATATAAATAACTAGTGTCAATCTTTTTCAAATTGGTGAATTTAATAACTCATGTTACTTGAGTGTTGATGAGAAAAAATTGTGGCACTGAAGACTTGGGCTCTTTGGGAAGAAAAACATGAACAAACTTTCAAAATTAGATGCCATCAATTATTTACAAGAATTAAAAAAAAGATATGAAGGTGTTTGTGTTACTTATCAAATAGGGAAGATGAATAAAAAAATTCAAAAGAGATTAGAGATTAAATCTACTATACCTCTGAAACTTATTCATTCTGATTTATGTGGGTCGATGAGACATCAATAAAAAAAAATAATATTTGTACTTAATCACTTTTATTGATGATTTTAATCATATTACAGACATAATTTTTATGAAACACAAGTCAGAGTTTGTAGAAATATTTAGTTTTTTCAGAAAATAATCTGAGAAAGAAATTGGGTTTATATAAAGAAGTTTAGAACAAATAATGGTACCAAATTAAAAATAAATAATTTTTAAACTTATCTAATAAATCATGGTATCAAACATAATTATAGTTCTCCATAAACTCCAAAAAAATGGAGTAATAGAAAGAAATAAAAGAAGTTTGGTTGAAATTGGAAGAAGTATATTAGCAAAATACAAGCTTTCAAAGTTATACTGGAGAGATGTTTTAGTAATGATGTACATGTTCAAAATAAATGCTTGTTGAGACCATAAAACAACCTGACTCTTTATAAAATTTGGTACAAAAAAAAATATTTATTTAAGTAATTCAATGTTTTTGGAAGTCCATGTCTTTTGGAAATGAAAAATCTAGATCTTGTAAAGATTGATGAGAATGAAAAAGAAGGAATTTTAATGGTATACTCACCTAATGAAAGAAGTTTTAAGTGTTGGAAAAAACATTTAAAAAAGTTTTTGGAATCATATAATTTGAATGTTATTGAAAATACCACTTCTTTAACAAAAGTTGCTGGGAATATTAAAGAGGAAAAATTTTAAGTTTCCAATAAAAATGAAAGTGAGTAAAGTAATGTACATGGAGATTCAGATGAATCATGTAACGAGGAAAGTGAAGTTGGGAGAGAAAATATTAAATTTATTACTTTGTAAAAATATGTTGAGATTGAAAATATTCTTGGGAATTAGAAGGATCCAGTTTAGAATAAAAGGAATATGAGATTATAACATCAAATTTACTCATTTCAAAAGTTAAACAAGAATTATTTTTAGAATCCATTCTAAAAAACTATTAAAATAATACTATGAATGAAGAGTTTTATTGTCATGAACCAACCAAAAATTGTATTTTATTTTATTATTTTATTGTATTTGGATATACTTATTGAAGTTTGGATTGAGTTTACTATTCATATTTTTGAATTTCGGAAGTTCCAGGTGAGTTTTTGGCCTGTGCACAATTTGTGAGCATGATTTAAGGGTTAATCGTGTGGATTATTGAGGTAGAT
This sequence comes from Viscum album, assembly GCA_963277665.1. Taxonomy (NCBI): domain Eukaryota; kingdom Viridiplantae; phylum Streptophyta; class Magnoliopsida; order Santalales; family Viscaceae; genus Viscum; species Viscum album. The sequence continues at coordinate 1,025,731,369 of OY728133.1, read as the reverse complement.
GATGTTTGCAGTTAATTTTATTCTTGAATAGTTTAACTTTCTTGGTTTGATCATGGATTGGACTAAACCGTATGGGGCTTGGGAGAAACCGTGCAACTTGAGGGTTGTTGTCTGGGGCACGACACACAACCTGCTCATGGTTAAAGGAAACCGTGCGACAACCATGAGAGGGGTTATATAGTTTGGATAGTATAATTTTGCATGGTTGGTGAACAATTTTTCAAATAATGTAGCCAAATCATGAAGGGTGCCCATTTTTCCTGTAGGGTGCACATGGTTGGCACACAGTTTGTCAAACCGTGCGTCCTAGCCATGTGAGTTTCCTAGATCCTAAAATGTTTGAAATTTTAGTTTTTACCTCCACCATTTAAACTCTATTTAGGGTTTCACCTTTTTTTTTTGACCTAGTCACACTATAGGGATCTAGTATAATCTCCTCCCTTTCTCCCCTTCATCCATTGAAGCTCGTTTAATTTTTATAGGTAAGTTTCTTTGGGTTTATGGTCAATTTATTTCTCTTGTCTTTTCCTTCACTTGGTTACCTATTATTTTCTTGGTGGGTTATCTATTGTATGTACCCTAAAGGTTAGGGTTGGTGATTAGGTTGTTTAACTTGGATGTTAGTGTGTGCAGATTGTCTCCCAAGCTCAGTTCTACTTTTTCCCAGAGTTTCGTTGCATTTACACATCATTGAGGTAGGTGTTTCCATTCATTTCCTTCCAGAAACATTCCATTTGATACTTAGGTATTTATAAATAATTTATAAATGTGTTTCTCATGCTTGTGATATGTTTTTCTGGTTTGGTATGGGTTTTTCATGATAAAAAATGGGTGAGAAATGGTTTCCAAAGGGTTTTATTTAATTATGCCCATAGTTAAATGCATGAAAGGTGTTTAATAAAATTACAATTGAACTTTTAGAGTGAAATTGGGTGCTTTGGGTGGTGTTTTAACTTGTTTATGTTTTGTTAATGTGGTTGGGTTGTGAATCGGGTGTTATATGTGGAAATTGACAACTTTTTATGTTGTGTCACTTATGTGTGGCTTGTTGCGTCGGTTTAAAAGCAAGTGATACTTCATTAAAAAGGGTTTTTGGGTGATTTCATGGATAATTAAGAGTTTAATTGGATTTTTTCATATGAATATGTTCCTAGGATGCACATAAGGATGGTAAAATAAATGATAATTGCCTTGAAAATGATTTTTTCTTGAACCTTGGGTTTTCAAAGGATTATCCTCCCTTCCCTCATTATTTTGCCTAAAATAGTTTCTTGATTTATAAATGGTGTACCATCTGTTTAAGTGACTTCGAATGTTACTTTAAATGTGTAATTTATATATTGGATTTTTGTCATTTTGAGATATGTTTTGATGAAAAATTCACATAAAGGCCTCTTTGGAAGTTTGAGATATGTTTTGGTGAAAAATTAGAATAAGGGATCGTTTGAAAATTTTATGTTGTTACATGTTTTCACTTGGGCTTGGAAATGGTTTTGGATTTGAAATGCAAAGGACCATTTGGAATTATTCATGTGAAAGTGGTGTTTCATATTGACTTTATAAATGGTTTTTGTAACTTCCCTCTTACTCTCATTGGCTTGAGAGGGCGTTGAGATGTTACTTGGACTTAAGTGACATACCAAGGATGACAAAGGCTAGAAATAAATGTCGAAGGGATTCAATACACATGGGGGATGCATTTCACTTTTATAATAAAACAAATAACCAAATAATTCAAACCAAACAACCACTTTACAATGCATGATAAAAATAAAATAAAACTCCACATTACATTTATCAAAACATACTAAAATCAAGTACCAAAGCGGAATACTACACTAACAATTAAACAGAGGAAGATAAGATAAAAATACTCCAAAAAAAAAAACACAAGACTCAATGATCCACAAGATCCATGTTCCAAATTCATAAAACAACCCAAGTATTACGATGTAGTGATAAACACATGTGATAATTTTCCTTTTCCCATGTCCTAGTAGATGAAATATACAAAATCAACAAAGTGACAAAGAAGGGGTGAGTACTAAAAATCAGTAGGTTTTTCCCAATTACTTCCCTACTCATTCCACTAGGATAGAAGAGTTAGAAACATTTATATAAAACAATTTATGTAAAAAAATTTCTAAAAAATTTATAAGAAAATATAAAAAACTTCTAAAATATTTTATAACCAAATATAAACTAGTTCTATATCAACCAATTTTCTAGTAAAAGTTATTTTCCTGAAAACAAAAAAAAAATTCCTTAAAACAATTTCACAAGTTTCATTTGGCATAGCCATTTCATTTCATATATCCATACCAACAACCATGCATGTCTCATTATGACAGTTCCATAATCATGACTGGTCTCTCATCGATCTAACAAGTCTTCACAAGGTAATTATATCCCATGTTCCATTATACCTTTGGCACCAAGAACAAGGTCACATTTCAACCAAGCCCCATAAATTCAATATGAACACACTCACTATGTATGCCCAAAACTCATGCAAATACAAAAATTCCAAAATCATTTCAATAAAATATCCTCTCTATTGAAAACCTTTTTCCAATAACCATTTAAAAAATCCATAAAAACCATATTTTAAAATAATTAAAATAAATCTCTTTTCACAAAAATTTATTGAAATTCCACAATTTCACTAAAAACCATAAATCATCACTAAAGCGGATTTATATCACGATTACACCAAGATTTCATAATAAATTTCAATCAGTTAAATAAATTTTAAATTAATACAATCAATTCTAGCAAGAGGAGTTGAGAGTGAATTATCCTACCTTAAGAGTTTTGGAGAAAATGATAAATAACATGAAAAACATAATAAAAAGGGTTGAATCTCCACAAACTCTTTCCCTACCATGAAACAAGACAAATCTAATCATATTTGGAATCCACTACCTTATATCTTCCCATAACAGGCATAGATCTAAGAAACTAATATGAAGGGTGAAGTAGATCTAATAAAATGAAACAAGAACGATGAATAATGAAGCCATACTATGATAAATAAGCTTCAAATAACCAAGGTAAACCTTTAGATCACCTCCGGATTAATGAAAGAACCTTCCTTGATCGTTGAGAGATAAAAATCAGGATTTAGGTCTATATAGAAGAAAGAATGAATGTGTTAAAGGGAAAATCGAGTGAGATCCCCCTTTTATAGAAGTGGTTTTAACCCACACATATTTTAGTTGCATGGTTAGATAAACCATGCGCTAAGCATACTCCTAATGCTATCTTAATAAATACCTCACATGGTTGGTTCATAGAAATTCCAAACTATGCATCGACCATTCCAAAGCACTTTTTCAAACATTTTCACCACACTATACAATTTCTATTAGGATTTTGAATGGTTTAGACAAACTATGCATATCCTATGTGCCTCCCCTTTAGACCCTGTCTCACCATGCATGGTTTCCTCCAAGTGTTTCATGATTTACAAAAACTGTGAACTACCCATGCACCTATAGAAAGCACCAAAAACTCTAAAAAAGTTCTCCAAACACTCCTAATCTTCACCCTTATAATTTATATACTTAAAAAGAATAAATAAATTGCTACATACTAGAAACCATGGGTGCTATATTCTCCCCACCATTAGCCTTTCCATCCTCATAAGTTAGAAAACCATCATTTCCCTAGAAGAGTTCTATCCATTGGTCTATCATTTCCTTATCATGTTCCCAAGTTTCTTCCTGAATTTGACCATGTTTCCATAAAACCCTCATTAGGCCGATGCTTTTTCCATGAAAGACTTTCTCTTTCCTATCTAAAATCAACACCAGGATATGTACCAATGAAGCATCTGGATCTAGGTCAATGTGATCCTATCTGATCACATGGTTAGAATCAGGCTGATACTTTTTAACTGAGATACGTGGAACACATTATGTAGCACACTAAACTGTGGTGGTAATTCCAACCAATATTCCACATCACCAACATATCCCATTATCTAAAATGGGCCTATATATTGAGAATATAACTTGAACTACTTCCCAAAACATCAATGTCCAAGTCTTGGAAAGATCCTCAAGAACACATGATCACTCACCGTGAATGATAGTGGCCTTCGACGATGATCGACATATGATTTTTGATGACTCAACACCATCTCTATCTGCTTCCTAATCAACTGAATCTTCTCTATTGTTTCTTGGACAAGGATCAATCTAAATAGTGAAATCTCACCTGTTTCCACCCAAAAAATCATAAAATGACAAGGAAAATCATACATTGCTTCAAAATGAGCCATACGTATCGAGGCCCGCTAGCTGTTATTATAATAAAACTCCACCAATGGCACCTGATCTTCCCACGAGCCACCAAAATCCATTACTTAAGACCGCAACATGTCTTCCAACATTTGTATCATCCTTTCAGATTTCACATCTATTTAAGGATAATACACCATACTCATAGTCAACTGAGTCCCATGGGATTTCTGTAAGGACTTATAGAAATGAGACGTATACCTATGGTCTCTGTCTAATATGATCAAAAAAAATATTCCATGTATCTTTACCACTTCATGGATATATATTTTGGATATATCCTCCATTATATGAGTTTTACGAATAGGTATTAAGTGGGCTGACTTTGTGATCCAATACAATATCACCCATATGGCATTGTGTTTTCAAACCATTCTCAGGAGACCTATAATAAAATCCATGTCTATCTTCTCCCATTTCCACATAGGAATATATAATAAATGAAACATACCTACTGGTCACTAATGTTATGCCATAACTTGCTGACAATTTAAGAACCTCAAAATGAACTCTTCCCCTTTCTTTTTCATGCCACTCTACCATAACTGAACCTTCAACACCTCTATATTCTCATATGAAAAACCCTTCTCGAATGATGGTATGCATGAAGAAGTTGTTCCTAATAATCCATAGGTACAACCATCTTATTTATAAATCACAACACAAAAGTCCAATCTAGATTCCATCCCTTAATGGTCTCCCCACCATTGAGTTTTGAACTCATAGCCACACATTTTTCATTGGATGTATGTGATTATATAACCATATTTACCAAATCAGTAACCACATAAACTGAAATGAAATCTACAACATATCCTTGGTCTTCACATTGTACATGCTTTTTAACTAAGACCGACATAAACTACCATTCATCTGAAGCTTCTTTTTCCAACTGAGCATATGACTTTCTGCTCAAGGCATCTACCATCAAATTTCATTTACCTAGTGTATACATTAAGTCAAAGTCAAACATCAGGAGGTACTCCATCAATATCTTTTGTCTTAGATTTATATCCCTTTGTGAGAAAATGTGCTTCAAGCTCTTATGATTCATGAAAAAAGTGAATTTCTCTCCAAAGAGATAATGTCGCCAAGTATTCAAAGAATGGATGACTGCAACTAACTCTAAATAATTTTTTGGGTAGTTATTCTCATTCACCCTTATATATCTTGAGTCATAAGAAACAAAATTGTCTCTTTTCATGAGAACACACCCCAAACTAGATCCCAAAGCATCACAACACACAATGTACCCCTATCCTGATTCTGGATAAATCAAGATTGGTGTAGTTGTAAGGTGAAATTTCAAGGCATTCCTCAGTCCATTAAAATGGAACATTATTCTTTATCAAAGATATCATGGGTGATTCTAGTCATTAAAAAATCATTGGTAATAACTAGAGAGACCAATAAATATTCGTATCTAAAAGATATTATTCAATGATTTCCAATAAATTATAGCTTCTATATTCTCTGGATTAATAGAAACACATTTTTCAAAGATTATATGGATTAAAAAGTATACCTCTTATATCCAAAAATCACACTTTGATAATTTGGCATATAGATGATGGTGTATCAATATTCCCAAAACTTTCTCCAAGTGTTGCTCATGCTCATCCCTTGTCATTGAACATACCACTAAAAAAGAATCTAGATATCTTTGAAACATCCAATTCATCAATTCCATAAATACTGTTGGTTCATTTATAAGACTCAAAGGCATTACCAAATATTCATAATGGCCATATCTACTTCTAGAAGCTATCTTTGGAATAACCTCCTTCTGAAATTTCAATTGTTGATATCCTGATTGCAAGTAAATTTTGCAGAACCACTGGTATCCCCTCAATTGATTGAATAAATCATCAATGCATGGAAGTGGATACATATTATTTATCACAAATTGGTCAAGCTTATAATAATTTACACACCAACTTAGAGTTCCATCACCTCTCTTCATGAAAAGGACTGGTGATTCCCACAGAGACATATGAAACCCTTGCATTCCAGCTCTTCGAACTATACTTTTAGTTTTGTTAATTATGTTAGTGCCATTTTATAGGAAGGAAGTGAGATAGTAATGGTCCTCGGGAGGATATCATTCACAAAATCCACTTCTCTTACAATTGGAAACTTTGAGAATTATTTAGGAATGAAAACCATAAAATGATCAACCACTGATGGAAAACTAGTATTCTAAACATATTCCATTGATTCCGAAGAAAAAGCCACCAACTGGCATGATATTGTTCCCACTGTTGGTGCCGACAAGCTCATTGCACCAGTCTTTACATTATTTTCTCCTTTAAAGAGATACTTGACACCTTTTTTAGTCTAGAAACCAACTGTTCAACTATAATAATTGATGTGAACCATGAACATTTTCATCCAATCCATACCTAGGATTACACCATAGAAATTCATCTCTGGAATAGAGAAACCCCATTTCAGTTCAACTCTATCAACAGTTATATAATATGCTCTACATAGCAAGGCTCGACATTCTCTTTCTCCAAGAGGAGTTTTAAGTTTTATTACAAAGGGAATCATCTCAAGTTTTAAACTTATAAAATCAATAGTATAGGAAGAAAGAAAGTAATGTGATGCAATAATATCAAACAAAACCTGTATAATGTTATAATTCAAAAGAATTATATCTTTCACCATAGATGGTCCAACTTGATCATCTATAATCACCTTCTTAGCTCCATATAATTACTTCATCTCTGCACTTTTTTATTTGGTGACCTACTGATATTGGACTTCTTGAGGAGTCATGGTATTCCTATAATCACCATGGCTAGCTCTGTTATGCTAATGATATTGATTTTTTTCCCTTTCCCCGTCGAAGCATACGACACCTACGTCACATGAGAAGTATCCTGAGCACCTAACCTCAGAGCATTGTGACAATATATCCTAATATGTCACATCTTGTGGAAATTATGTAATTATATTGGTGGTTCTATACACTCCTACTTCATGTGGTCGAAGGAGCCACATTGAAAAATCTCGCTTTTGTCATGGGTCTCAAAGGAAGATTTACCGATCCAACCGTCTGATTCTGATTCACGCTCCCACCTTAGAAGTAGGTGTCCCTCTTCCTCTTCCCCCCAAAATTAGAGTTCCCACCAGTTCTTGTGGGAATAAACATAATTCCTCCTCCCATAGATACTAAGATATCCCCTTTATCAACTATCAATCTATTTACTATCTCTGTATTATCAGTAATACATAACACAAAAAACTTTCAGCGAATCTTCTACGTTATCCCCAATTAGAAGATGTGTACATTCAAGGCCGCACAAGACATAAGCTCTAGTGAAAAGCACACCAAATTCATTAATTTATATGTGTATACTGTGACTGAGATATTTTCTTGCTATAAGATAAATAAATCCATCGTTCTTTAAATCTTGAACATGTGAGGATAGAATTGTTTGTTAAATAATTCCTTAAAATCCTCCCAACCTAGTCCTTGATCCACTTTATCTTGCACCACTAGTTCCTACCACTAGTGTTCTAGATCCTCGAGAATGTATTTATCCAGCTTGACTTTCAGATAATTGGTGTACCAATGAAATCAAAGATACCATTCATCTTATTAATCCATTCCTCAGCTATTTCTAGTTCAGAAACACCCTAGAAGATGGGTGTATTTTGATTTTGGAACTAGAGGGAATGACCCACTTGTCTTGACTCATCCCTTAGGTTTCCTGAGTCCACATACTTAAATTCTTGGATGATACTCTGAAAAATTTGTTGGTTCACATATGGCTTAGGTGTGACCACATTCTCCATAAGTGGTTTCGAATGGTTTCTACGACACCTTCTGTGTTCCATTTTCTAAAAAAATATTCCATAAGTTTCAATCTCTAGAAATTGAAGGCTTAGAAATTTTAAATTCTACCATATCAACTACTTGAATAATTATTTCATAAATAACCCTTTTCCATGTTCAAATATTTTTGGAAAATTTCCACTTTCTTTGGAAAATCAAACCATTTTCAAAATACCTTAACCATGCTCTTTTTTAAAATAGTTCATTTAAAAAATGTTTCAATATTTTTCAAAAATAAACACATTACACCAAATAATATATTATTACTCAAAATAAAATATGAAATCCTAGTGGGAAGTCATTCCTCTAATATATTTCATGCTCATCTCATTGGATAAAACCACGACAATGAGATTACGAAATCCTATAAGTGTCTCCAAAACACTTATGAAAAAACTCCCTAGTAACATGAAGTTCAACATAAAAAGGATAGCTACATTTTTTTATACTCTACATTTCAAGTCCTGACAATCCTACACCTTTCTAAGATCCCAACCCAAGGAAAAAAAAATAATAAATTCAACTCCAAAACCAAGAAAACTGATGACTGCTTGTTCCACATGGAAATGAACAAGTTGATACCATTTATCTCAAATAAGCTTTTGGAACAAAAAAAATTGATACCATTTGAAACATCCTTCTTACTCTCATTGTCTTGAGAGAGTGGTGAGATATTACAAGGCCTTAAGAGACATCCACAAGATTCCAAAGGATGACAATAAATATCGAATGGATTCAATACATTTGGGGGATGATTTTACCTTTTAGAATAAAACAGATAACTAAATAATTCCAACTAAACAACCAATATATGATGTATGATAACAATGAAATAAAACTCAACATTTAATTTATCAAATCCATACTAAAATCAAGTACCATAGAGGAAGACTGTACTACCAAAGTAAATATAGGTATACAAGATACCAAGACTCTTAGAAAAACACAAGACTCCATGCTCCACAATCTCCATGTTCAAACTTCATCAAAGAGCCCAAGTATCATGAAGTATTTATAATGATGTGTGATACTTTACCTTTACCCATGTCTTGATAGATGACATCTACAAAATCACTAAATTTCTAAAGAAGAGGTGAGTACTAAAACTCAGTAGGTTTTCCACAATGACTTTCCTACTCACTCCGCTAGGATAGAAGAGTTAGAAAAATTTATATAAAATAGTTTATATAAAAAAATTTCTAAAATAGTTTATAACAAAATATAAAAAAGTTCTATATCATCCAATTTTCTAGAAAAATATATTTTCAAGAAAACAACTAAACAATGCCTTAATACTATTTCACAAGTTTCCTTTGGCATAACCATTTCATTTCACATTTACACACCACCAACCATGAATGTGTCTTTACAATAGTTCCATACTCATGAGTGATATCTCGTTGATCTACCAAGTAATTACAAGGTAACTATATCCCATGTTCCATTATACCTTTGGCACTGAGTACAAGGTCATATTTTGTCCAAGCCTCGTAAATGAAATATGACCACACACACCATGTATGCCCAAAACTCATGCCAATACAAAAATTCCAAACTCATTTCAATAAAACACACTTTATTTTGATTTTTTTTCCAAAAACCATTTAAAATATCTAACAAATACATATTTTAAAATCTTTATTTTAAAATCGAGAAACTAAATCACTTTGCACAACAATAAACTGAAATTCCAAAATTTCACCAAAACCATAAATCATCACTAAAGAGGATTTATATCATGCTTACACAAAGATTTCATAATCAATTATATTCAGTTATATTAATTTGAAAATAATATAATCAATTCTAGAAAGAGGATTCAATAGTGAATCCACCTACCTTGAGAGTTTTGGCGAAAATGATAAACGACATGAAAAACATCACAAAAATGGTTTGAATCTCCACGAACCTACCATAGATATTTTTCCATATCAAAAACCAAGAAATATATAATTATATTTTTCTTCTAATCTTAGATCTACCCATACTGGGTATAGATCTATGAAACTGATAAGAAGGGAAAAGTATATCTAAGAAAATGCAACAAGAACGATGAATACTGATGCCTTACCACGAGAAATCAGCTTCAAATCACCAAAGGAAGCCTTTAGATTGCCTCCAGATTGATGGCATAACCTTCATTGACTTTTGAGAGAGAAAAATCCCGAGTTAGGGATTTATAGGAGGAAAAAAATGTGTTAAAGGGAAAAATAAGTGAGATAAAATTTTTAAGGAGGTGGTTTTGAATCGCACATGGTTTAGTCACACAGTTAGATATACCATGCACTAACCATGACCCTGCTTCTATCTTAAGAAATATCTCACACAGTTGGTTAACATAGATTCCAAACCATGCACCAACCATTCCAAAACTCTCTATAGAACATTTTCACCACACTTCATGGTTTATCCTAGGCTTCCACATGGTTTGGAAAATCATGCATGTCCTGTGTACCTTCCCTTTAGCCCCTATCTCACTATGAAATATTTCCTGCAAGTGTTGCATAATTTTTAAAAACCCTACACCACCCGTGAACTTGTAGAAATTCCCAAAATACTCTCAAAAAGTTATTAAAACTCTCCCAAGATTTACCCTTATACCTTATATACTTTAAAATAATAAAAAGGGTTACATACCAGAAATCGGGGGTTCTATAGTTTGAAAATGGCATTGTAAATGTGTTTGGATTGTAAATTTTAATAGTCTGGTTGGTGATTTTTGTTTCCTTGATAAATTTATTTTTAATTTTATGTGATGTGAAAGCTCTGTTGTCATCTTAGTATGTTTTTGAGAAATGTTTGGAAGCTTATGTTTTGTGAATTCTTGATTGGTATTTTGTAATGGGTTAGAAAGTAGTTTCAAAAGCTTATATGATGCGAATGCCAAGTTGGTATTTTGTAATTTTTTTGGAAAAGTGGTTTTGATTTTAGAAAATTGTGGTCTCCATGTGAGATTTAATTTTTGGATGAATGTTCTTGTGATAGAAATGGATTTCCATGTGTGATTGTGATGACTTGGATTATGGTTGGAGACAACTAGACCTTGGGATGGGATCCCCTATAGTGTCTCGTGTATGAGAATGATGTTGGTTTTTAGATTACATTTAGAAACCACTATACCTTGGATTATATTCCCCTCTAGTGAATCATTCATGAGGATGATGTGGGTTAGGGTTTCTATACTATTTTTCACTGAGTACTATTATCATGGGATTCCCAGGTATCATCTAGAGGGTCCAGTGATAGTTTCTTATCGACCCTGATTAGACGGGTTGGTACCCCCTAGATTAAATGAGAGGCCATGTGGGATTTGCCAATATATTGGATATTTTAGAGTGGCCATTTGGTTATTGACTATATAACTTCAATATATGCCGACAGGTGAGTTCGAACTCAGTACGTTCAAGGATTTCCCCTAGAGATGTTTAAGAAATTTACATGATTATTATCTATATGTTTTGTTTATTTATACTTCATGTGGATATTATTCCTTACAATTTATATCTGATTGTTTTATTTTCTTTACTTCCTTCATATCCCATTTTTAGTCATCTGGTATGGATTTTCATTTGGGTTTTGGTTTTGAACTGTTTTTTGGAGTGTGAAAAAGTTTTTGAAAAGGAAAGTTTCATGTGTGGTTTTAAAAAAGGGAATTTTTGGAATACTATGTTTGGTTGTTAAAAATGTTTAAAACCCCATTTTATGTATTTATTTTAAACTAGTCATTGTGTACTATTTATATAAAGGAAATTCATAGACTCTATGGTGATTACCTACTGAGCTATTGTATGATCACACCCTACTCGTGCCACTCAACGTTGGTAGATCTGAGTTGTTTTATAGGTTTAGGTTTCTAGTTTATTTTTCCATTAGAGAAGGTTGGTCTTGTTGTTGGTGGTGACCAAGAATTCATGTTGAGATTGTGTTAGCATGGTTCAAATTTCAATTTTTTATCCAGTCTTTTTTATGTTCATAACCTATTGTATTTGGATCAGTGGTGTATTTATTTATATTCAGTTATTGTTAGTTATGCTATGTGTTCATTTTTTCTATTGATAATGGTTGTTTATTTTGGGATAAATCATTCCCATTGGATTTTTTTATGTCCAAAACTATTTTCCAACTTGTGGGGATTGGGAACACCCTTCAGACCTTGTATCAGGCCAGTTTGGATGACATCCTGACCTATTTCATGACAAAATGGTATCAAAGTAGGATCTTATTATTTGGTGCATTAGTAATTTAGAGATCAGGACTTTCAAAACTCAAGAGGTAGGCATAGGAAATACTTCATAAATCCTTTCTCATTCTGAACCTTGAGTTTTCAGGGGTAGTTTGGGAGTTGAGTCTTTGTCCTTGTTTTTGTTTGTGTAGATGGGGAATGATAATAGAGGCAATATAGTTTCATGTTATGATCTCACATAGAGTAGTGACCCATGTAGATTCCGAGTGCATGGTTCAAGGTCCTATTAGTTATTTATGTTTAATTGGGACATGGAATACTAAACATGTCATTGAGTTATGCTTGGAAACTAGTTTCTCATCCTAGGTGTTTTATGTGAGTTGTTCATTTGGGTTGGTTTTTATTGGTGTGAGAAGATTTCAAAAAGGAGAATTATTTTCATGAAAAGGGGTTTTCAAGAGAAAAATGGTTTCAAGGTGTGATAATGTGGGAGTTAGTGTATGAATTGGATTTGAAAGTGATTTAATATTTTGTGGAAAGTTTCTTGAGATTTGAAGCGTTTTTGAGATTGGAATGAAATGGTGGAATTTTAAATGAGTTTTTTTTGTTTTGTTTTTAATGTTTGTATTTTGATCATATTTTTTTAGATTTATGAATTATTTTGGTTGAGTTTTGGGTGATATTGATTTTGGTTCTAGGTTTTTATTTTGTTCAGAGTATTTCACCCAGAAAGGTCCTAGAAGTTTCTAGTGAGTCTATTTCAGTTGTTGACCCTATCCAGACTCTGAGTGGGGTGGAAGAGTCAAGTTCATATCGATTGATACCTTTATTTTATGGTGATCAAGGTTCGTAAGAAGTTGTGGAGTGGCTTCATAAAGTTGAAGGCTTCTTCGTGTTGTTGGGAACTCCTGAAGCGGTGATGGTTCAAGCTGTCTTGGGTTTATTTGAAGGTTTAGATTTAAAAATTTGGAAGGTGATCATCCTAAAATAATTATACATTGTGATGAAATGGGAGGTGTTTAAGACCACTTTATTCCGATGGTTTATACCTGATGAGGTAAAGGCAGAGAAAGTGGCAGATCTGTTAGGTGTTCTACAAGGCCAGCTATCAATGAGGGCCGATGCTAATCATTTTAGTGATATGGTTTCAGTTTTTTTTGTGATAATCTCATATAATTAGTTAAAAAATCCTCTTTTCATTTAGGGTCTCTGTATAGATATAAAGGAGTGACTCATTTCATTCGTGTGCTATCAGTGTGTCCAGTTCAGGCATTTGAAGTTTTCTTGTTATAAACAACCAAAGCCTTATCATTGATGTGGCCATTTGGTCCATCTAGATAAATTCTATAAAAAGCATGGTCTAAAGAGAAAGTCTCAATTAGAGGATATTAGTGCCTGAATGCAGGTTAGAATATGCTTAAAATCATCAAGGCTCTATCCATAGGTCCCAGAGTGATGTTTTTCACGTAGTCAGGAATTGTGGGTGTAGTAGAGTAGTTGGTCCAGCTTTTGTCTCCGGTGTTGGAGTGGATTTAGTTGAAGTTACTTGTTTTAGTTCCCTATACTTTTGTGAGTTCTCCATTATTGTAAAATTCTTGGTGGTTTTTTTATTTTTTAATCCTAATAGTTGTTCCTTTTTAAATTCCAATCTTTGATTTGTGTACCTTCTTATGAGCACTTATCCCTTTTTGGAAGATAAGTTCCAATTCTTGGTTGTGATTTTTTAGAGATGTTTGAGTATTACAAAGCTAAAGAACTATGGTTTTATTCATCATTTGGTTCAAGTTCCTACCATGGGTTTTACGCTTACTCTAGGGGGTTTTCTTTCATGTTGGGAATTACCATGTCGGTGCTGCTGTGTTTGGAGTTTCAATGTTGGGGGTGTTAGTCAGGTTCTTGTAGTGGGGAGAACCCTCCCATTTTCTCCTGTTGTTCTATGTGCTGTGATTTCCTATATAAATTCTTGGGTGTGAATTATGGAGTGAAAAGTCACACCATGTACCATTTCTTCTTTCAATCTCATCTCATTTTAACTGTGATCATTGTCCCTCATGTGGCCGGGTGAATTTCTAGGGTAGAAAGTGTTTGTGGTGTTGATAATTTTTACACCCAACCACAAAATTTATTTTATTTTATTTTTTTATTATCTTTGTATATTTTTGTTGAAGTTTGGATTGATTTCCCAATTGAGTTTTTTGAATTTTGGAAGTCCTGGGTGAGTTTTTTGGACTATGCATGATTTGTGAGCACGGTTTAAGGTTAAACCATGCGGCCAATTGAGAAAGATGATGTTTTTATTTCATTTTATTCTTGCATGGTTTGAATTGAATGGTTTGATCATGGCTTGGCCTAAACTATGCGGGGCCTAAGAGAAACAGTGTGTCTTGAGTGTTAGTGTCTGTGGAATGGCACTCAATTTACACATGGTTAAATGAAACCGTGTGGCCACCATGCAGGGGGTTCTATAGTTTGGATAGTGAAATTTTTCATGGTTGGGGCATGGTTTGTCAAACCATGGGGCCAAACCATGTGTTGTGGCCCTTTTCTCTAGTAGGGTGTGCATGGTTAGCACACAGTTTTTCAAACTGTGTGTCCTAACCATACAAGTTTCCCATATCATTAAAAGTGTGAATTTCTAGTTTTCCCCTTCACTGTTTTAACCCTATTTTCGGTCTCTCCTCCATTTTTCAACCTAGTCACACTAGGGGCTCTAGGAGACCCTCCTACCTTTCTTTCCTTCCTCCACTAAAGCTCCTTGAAGGTTCCTAGGCAAGTTTCTTCAAATATTTGGTCGATTTCCTTCTCTAAAATTTCCCTATATTGGATTCTTGTTATTTTCTTAGTGAGTTATTGCTTTCCCAAACCCTAAAGGTTATGGTTGATGTGTGGGTTTTTTCCATGGATATTAGGATGTACAGATTGTCTCTTAGGCTTAGTTCATTCTTCTCTGATAGTTTTGTTTCATTCATACATTTTTGGTGTTTGTTTTCCCATCCATTTTCTTTTTGTCACATTCTATTTGATTAATGGGTGTTTCTAAACAAGTTATAAATGTGTTTCTCATGATTGTGATAAGTTTGTTTAGAATGGTATGGTGTTTTCATTTGGAAAATGGATTCTAAATGGTTTCCAAAGTGGTTTCTTTAATTATGCCTAGATTTAAATGCATGTAAGGTGTTTGATAAAATTCCAATTGAACTTTTAGAGTGAAATTGGGTACTTTGGGTGGTGTTTTCCCTTGGTTTTTTTGGTAATGTGTTTGGGTTTTGAATTGGATGTTGTATATAGAAATTGGAGACCTTTTATATTATAGTGATTTTGTCTGGCTTGTTATGTTAGTTTAAAATCAAGTGATAATTATTTAAAAAGGGTTTTTGGGTGATTTCATGGATTCTTGAAGAGTTTCATTGGATGTTGGCACATCAATATGTGCATGAAGTGAACATATGGATGGGAAAATAAGTTTTAATGGAGTTGAAAATGATGTTTTTCTTGAGCCTTGGGTTTTCAAAGGCTTCACCTATAAAGTCCTGTGTTTTTGGACCATTTTAAAATATGAATGTTTTTGAACTTTTTCGTTTACTGCATGGTTCAGTTTTAAAACCAAGATTCAACAAGAAGTTTCACGAGTTGGGTTCTTTTAATGTATTGGTAACAAGATTAGGGAAATTCTTGAGGAGTTTACTATATGGTAGGATGGGTTTCAGGAGAACCATACGAGACAGTGAAGTTCACATGGGCTGCATACAATTAGTCAAAACTGTGCAGGTCAGCTGTGCATAATAAAACGGGTGTCCAGTAGTAGACGCATGGTTTGCGCACAATCTTTCAGACCATGCAAGTCAAACCATACGATCTACCCAATTTTGAGTTTTGGGTTAAATTAATATAATTAAATTTATGTTTGAAAGAAATTTAATTAAATGATTTTTTGGGGGTTATCAAAGAAGTTAAATATTAAATGGAAAAATTTAAATGACTAGTAATTGAGAAGTTATAGTTTCATTCAATTAAATTCAAGCAAAAGAGGAATTTAATCAATTAATAAGAAATTGAGATTTTATTTCAATAAATTCAAGGTTAAGAAGAATTTAATTAACCTTTTCAAAATGGGAGATTATTATTTAATTAAATTTATGTTGAGATAATTTAACTAAATAATATTGATGAGTTTGAGTTTTTAATTTAATTAAATTATGTTCAGAGAATTAAATTAAATAACATGAAATGGAGAAATTATTTAATTAAATTAAATTGGAACAGATTTAATTTAATGATGATTAATGAGGTGTCAGGTTTTTTTAATTAAATTATGTTGAGAGAATTTAGTTAAATAATAATGAGTTAGAAAGTTTATTTAATTAAATTTAGTTGTAAAGTAATTTAATTAAATGATATGTTAAATGTGGAGTTGGGGTTTTATCTAATTAAATTCAAGGTTAAGATGAATTTAATTGTTTGATGAAAAGTGGAGGGTTTTATTTAATTAAATTGTATTGAGAGAATTTAATAAAGTAATAATGTGTTGGAGAATTTATTTAATTAAATTAATCAGAGAATAATTTAATTAAATGATGTGATAAATATAGATATGATGTTTTATATAATTAAATTCAATGTTAAGATGAAATTTAATTATTTGATTAAAAATAGGGATTTCATATAATTAAATTGTATTGAGATAATTTAATTAAATAATTATGTGTTGGAAAATTTATTTAATTAAATTCATTTGAGAAAATTTAATTAAATGATGTTTAATTTGGGATTTTTGGGTTTTATCAAAGAACCATTCTATTAAATGATAATAATAATAATGGTTATTATCATGAAATATTTATTTAATTAAATTGAGGTTTAGGAAATTAATTGAAAGAGGTGAGATGGATAATTTTATTTAATTAAATAGAAATTTAATTAAATTATATGAAGTGAGGGATTTATTTAATTAAAATTATCGAGAATAATTTAATTAAATGATGTTTAAATGGGGAGCTTGGGGTTTTATCAAAGAATCATTTTATTAAATTATAATAATATTGACATTTATTATCATGGTGGTTTTATTTAATTAAATTGAGGTTGAGGAATTTAATTAAATGAGGTGAGAATGAGAGTTTTATTTAATTAAATTTATTTAAATATAATTTAATTAAATGACATGAAATGAGGGTTTTATTTAATTAAATTCAAGGTTAAGAAAAATTTAATTAACTGATGTGAAATTAGGGTTTTAATTTAATTAAATTGAATGTTGAGAGAATTTAATTAAATAAAATGAGTTGAATAATTCATTTAATTAAATTTGGTTGAGAAGAATTTAATTACATAATGTGTAAATGGGAGTTTGGAGTTTATCAAAGCAGTATAATATTAAAGGGTAATAATAATAATATGATGGTTATTATTATTATTATTATTATATTAATTCTTATATTTTAAATTAGAATTTTAATTTATTTAAGGGAGAAAATAAGAGGGAGGCCCACCTATCCCTCCTCCTACATGGGGCGTGACATACCCATGGCATAACAACCATGGGTGGTGCACCACCCTCCTCTCCGACTCCCTCTTCACATGGCTATCTCCTCCCAGAGTCTTGACAGAAGTTGTCTACCTTGTCAAGGTAAGTCCTTCTCCGCATGTTTCGTTCTTTTCATCGGTCGTCTCAGCTTTCCTTCAGTCGGGTTCTATTGGTCCGAAACTATAGGTTCAAGATTAACTATGATTTCTTGTTTCTTCCGATCCTAGGTGGGTAATTAGATGTCTTGGGACCCGTTGATTTGTATTTCGATAGATGCCATTGAAGACGTGGCAGTTCAGCTTGAATTGGTTCACTATCTTCATTTTTGGGTAAGGCTATAAACCTAATAATTGGTTTCACACCCTTTAAATTAGATTCATATGGTATATTTGAGTTGTGGTTATTTAATTAGAGGTGCATTGGTCCTCATCGCACTAATTTTGGGTGCTATTTATCATTGTAGGGTGATGCGACCAATTCCTTGTACACATGCGCAATATTGCGGAAGTGCGTGTGTGTGAGTGCATTGTGGTTTCAGTCAGAAACAATTGGCCCAACAAATTACTTGAGTTAGGGTCCTCAAATTTTATTTTATTTGTAATAATAATTTTTTTTAATCTAATTCTTTTGATAAATTTGACTACAATATTGGAGAAAATTGATCATTGGTATAAAATGATTTGT
The DNA here is from genome assembly GCA_963277665.1 of Viscum album. Lineage (NCBI taxonomy): Eukaryota > Viridiplantae > Streptophyta > Magnoliopsida > Santalales > Viscaceae > Viscum > Viscum album. The sequence goes on along the minus strand of OY728133.1, from coordinate 1,025,712,830 downwards.
CAGATTACAAAATCACATTTGTGTAATAAATCCCCTATAATAGAGGTGCACTTCCTTCAATCTAAAAATTTAATGTTTAGATTGATATGTTCGTTTAGCTTGCTGATATGTGTTTTTTTATTTCCACCCTTACATGTTGACTCACTTAGGATAAGTGTTAATTATGAGTATTAGATGGGATAAGTTGTGATAATTAATTGTGAATTAATTATGTTCTTTGAAATTATAATTGAGGTAATAATAATCAGAAGATTAATTATGAGATATTAAATTTTTTAAGTTAATATAATTTATTTTAAATTAATTAAGTGATTTAGATGACAATTAATCAAAAGATTAAATATGATAAATTAAATTGGTTAGAATGAGATCACTATAACAAAACCGCCGCTAAACCTTTTTTAAAAAAGTTTTCCCGGTGGTTTATAATAAACTTCCACGAAACATTGTTTTTTTAACAGCCCAACCCTTCCCCCACCCCGACCCTCCTCACCCAGATTCCCCCAATCCCCCGCTTCCCCCGCTTCCCCCGACCCCCCGTGACCCCAACGACCCCGCGACCCCGGTGACGCCACGACCTCAGCGACCCGATGACCCCGACGACCCTACTTCCCCGACGACCTATACGAAACCCTAAGGTTTGAAATTCTTATATAGCACGTTATGCCTTAACAGGGTTTCAAATAACCAATTCTATCTTATGGTAAAACATAGGATATGTCAATTCTCTAATGATACCCTAGTCTCCAACACAAGATGCATTTTTGACATATTTTAATCATCATTGTGATATTCTATTTCACGGGAATTTCGAATTACATAGTGATATAATATGAAGCATTTTTCATCATCAAAATAGTCTCAAGATGTAATGTCAACATATATAAATAACCCAGTTAAACATCACATTTTTTTTGTAAAACTATGTCAACAAACCAATGTAGTCTCAATCCCATTCTTGATATTAAAATTTTACCTTGATGTATCCTCATCATCCATTATAATAATACATTACCAAGGCAATTCTATCACATCATTCAAGAATCTAAAATATTCCCTGATTAATATTCAATGTAGGAGGTGTTTTAATTCATCATGGCCATAAATTAAGAAGGAAACCACATGCAACACATTCTTGTACTGAGGGGAACACCAAATATTCCCCATGCCTATTGTCTAACAAAATTGAGTAAATAATCAATAAGGAGGCCACATAGAATTAATTTATAGTGAATGAATATTTGATATCATGGACATTTATTCCTTTGTTATTTAGACTTATCTAGTAAGAAAGTGGGATAGAGTGTGTAAATATATTGGGATACCCATTGTGTAATAAGTTCCCAGTATGGGATTAACATAGAAAATAAGTTAACTATAATTTTTCATTTATGTTTATTATATATATTTTAAAATTTATTATCATGATCTATTAACTCTATAATTATTGATAAATAACTTATGGAATTGATCTCAGGGGAGGAAAGGGTGTCCCAATATCTGTTATTCATTTCCATGTTTTAATTTAATTTCATGTTGAGATAGTGGGATGAGAGGAGTCTTATTTGGTGATCCTCAATATTATCTACATTTATTTCCCTCATTTATTAATCTATAAAATCTATTTTACATTCCTTTTATTAGTTTCCATAATGTAATATGGTATTGGTGGAGTTTGGGGATGGACAAAATATGTTGAAGTTAGGCGTTAAAGTAGTGTTAAATCTTTGATTGTTGTTTTCCATTCATTATTCACCATAGGGGATATGGAATAAGCTGTTCCAAGAAGATATTTAAGGAACATGGTATTTTTATTAATACATGTAAAGGGAGATATATGAAAAATGATATTTATTTATTCATTATGTAATGATACACACCATTATGTGTGGTAATTTTTAGTGGAAATGTTAATTTTCGACTCTGGAGAAGTGTTTTCTTGGAGAACTAGGATTCATATTGTAATTATAAGAGTTATCTTATCTCAAGGAGATGTTTTTGGATATTTATTAAGGCCTAGTAAGAGCATCATGTTCTTGGGTGGATGTTGGAGTAGGTTTAGGGTGAACCTGTTGCTGAATTTTAGTTATGGTGTTAGTCAAAATGCGGCACTCAAGTAATGTCATGATGATATCTAGGTAGGGGATAACCCATTTTACCAAGGGAGGTCTTAGAAAAATTCTTAAGTAACTCTATAATCGTGTTTAGGTAGTTTAATGTCATAGCTACCAAGATGATGACATGTCATGGCCAATAAATTAATGGTACAATGAGTATGTAGATTTTTGGAAAAAGGGAAGAAACCTATGAAATGGATGCACTACAATGGGGGGTAGTCACGTAATGGACATGAACTTTAAAAATTATTTGGGTGAACATTATAAACATTTTCACACCATAAGGGAAATATTTCATCATAATATAGATAAGCCGGGGTGTTGAGCCCACTACTTGGGGGATGGTCATGATGCTACCATCATGGTCACATCATGAATGTGATAAATTCATTTTTTTCAAAAGGAGGGGAAGAACCATAATTTTAGGGTTATACCCTTGGATTCTTGGTTAAACAAACCAAATGGGGGAGGCTATTTTGGCTCGTCATCCTTATACTCATCCCTCCTACGACTCCCCTTGATCTAGGATGTTCTGGGTGGAATTTTGTGTATAGAGATTCTAGGTGATATCCCTCATCTTCTTCATTCCATTTGGTTTAACTTTCATTTATATATGATTATGGTATTTTTATTAGGTTTATTGAGAAGATTACACACGAGTATGGTGGAATCATCACAATATAATGGTGCTTTTATTTGATATGGCTAAAGTCACCTTGATATGATATAAGCAAGCCATTACTCATAATTTTAATGAACATAAATTATCCAAATAATTTTTATAGGGTTTTTATTAAATTAAATTGTACATCAAATTGGTGTTAATTTATTCTCTCAAGCCTTTAATATTGGGAAATGGATTTGTTTTTTGTGAATAAATATTATGGAACCCTTCACCTTTGTAATGATTACCGAAAGATGAATCAATTCATAGTAAAGAACAAGTTTCTATTGCCTTAGACTGGTGATATGTTTGATCAGTTGAAGGTGAATAACTGGTTCTCAAATATTTATCACCGTTCTAGTTTTCACTAGCTAAGAATAATAGAGTTTGATATATTGGAGATTTTCTTCCAGAGTAGGTATGGACATTAAAAGTATATTTCTATGCCTTTTTATCTAACAAATGATCCCATAATTTTTATAGTGTTGAACAAAATTATATTCCATGATTATCCTGATTCATTTTAGTGGTATTTGAGTATGACATATTGGTTTAATATTAAACCGAGGAGAATCATGTGAGTCATTTGAGTCTAGTTTTAGAAATTTTTAGAGATCACTCTTTTATCCCCTATTACCCCGTTTCATATACATGTTCTCAGGTTTGAAAAATGTATTCATGGTTTGCGCCTAGACAACCATCCTACAAAGCCAAAGCATTTACATCACAATTTATCCCCCTATTATCCTGTTTCAAATCCTCTCCAATTTGTATTTTCCAAATGAGGTTCACACTTATTGGAGGTGGTATTTCATAATTACTTATAAAAAACGGTGGTTTAAAATGAAAAGTAATTTTGTTTTCATTAGTGTGTTCCTTGTTTAATTTATATATATATATTTTATTTTATTCTTACTTTCATATAGAATAATTAGGATTTATTTTGAGTATTTAATTGATATAGTTCATTTAGATGTTATTGTTTTCCACTATAATTTTCAAAAAGGATTATTTAGTTCTTATTTCGACCTAGAATATGTGTTGATTTGTTTATGTTAAATCATTTTCAATCTCGGACACCATCATAGGATTCCTGAATCACTATCTTCCTTCATTAAGTGTTTTTCAAGGGTCAGTGGAAGCAGCTAAGTAGTTGAAACAAATTGAGGTGATACTCAATTATCTTAGGGAACCTGATACTTTGTGGGTGAGAATTTTTTAGAACTGGATTTATAGTTTTAGTAGAGTCTTGTAGGAGTCAATGGTACCTTCTTAACTTCATGAATATATGAATTGGAATCTCATCAAGATTTATTTTTTTAATGGTTATTTCCTAAGGAAATGAATGTAGAGAAATAGACTGAGCTCATGAGACTTTTTATTGGTGACAGATCAGTATGGGAGCATGTCAAAAACCTTTAAAGGTTTGGTATATATTCTCCAAAGATAGGGGTCATCAATAATGAAAAAGATCATTTCTTTGGTGATGGTCTTCACCCAGACCTTGGTACATCTCTACTTTCTTTGGGCATAACATCTATTTTGAAGGTTGTCACTAGGGACATGTGAATGAAAGCTAAATATTATTGGAAATAGATGGTTGTTAATTCCTTAGTTTTATCATGTATGCAACAAATTAATAATGGGAATGAAGAGAATCCAATGTGCAAGGAGTAGAGGCAGGATGAACCATAACATGATGAAATGACCCATTCTTATAGAAAGAGTTCATCCATTTTGTGCTTCCAGTTTAGGGAATTTGAGGAATTCTGAGACCCATTTCTTGATATATCCTTGAATTTTTCTCTATTATAGAAATTTTGTTCATAATTATTTGTTTTTGATGATGGGGTTATAGAAGATGTCTCATGTTTGATAATTTTTTGGAGGTGTGGTTTTGGGACCTTTGATTGTTGAAATTATTTTTGGATTTTCGGTAGTTTTCATTTAGATTTTTTTAATGATTAATTTTATGAATATATGTATTGATTTTTTTAATGCTATTTTATGAAATTACTTGTTTTTTGTGTAGGCACATTGTGATATACATGGATAAAAGCTGGATCACATTATTGAGGAATACACCTCAGTATGTTAAGGGTTTGAATGAGTTTTTAGATTTTTCAATTTCTAATCGATCCGTTGAAGGGAGAATAAAATGTTCCTGTCCTAAATGTAAATTTAGAACATGGTTGAAGAGAGATGAGGTTTATGAAAATTTAATACTAAAGCAATTCCCTGCTCAATATTTGTGTTGGATTTGACATGGAGAATCGAACATTACAGAAAGATTGAGCACTGATGTTAATCCGCAGAATGAGGTCCCAATTTCATCGACAATGGAAAATGAAATGCAAAACCTAATAAATGATGCATTCGGCACTGCAAGACACCACTATCAACATCAAAACATATCAGAACAACCAGAAGAGGGTGCTACAAATTTCAACGTGACAAGTGATGTTTTTGAGACTGTAACACATGCAAATCAAGATTGTCACATATCATTGGATCCTCCTCTTGATTCTATGGAGCCAAATTTAAGAGAAATCTTCACTGGGGAAAATGCGTTTCATGATTTAGTTGATGATGGAAATCAAGAGTTGTATAGTGGTTGTTTGAAATATTCAAATCTTTCATTTCTACTGAAGTTGTACCATATCAAATATCTATGTGGAATTACAAATAAGGCAATGTCCATGATATTGGAATTGATTCGTGATGCATTTCCTGAAGAAAAAATTCCAGAATCTTTTTATGATATGAAAAAAGTTGTTAACAAGCTTGGTCTGAATTATACAAAATACATGCGTGTCCCAATGATTGTATGCTTTATTGGGGAGAGGATTCAAGTAGATAGAATTGCAAGAAATGTTCTTCTTCTAGATGGTAGGAAAAGGGTGATGTTGGAAGTATGAATGAACATAATTTCATGGAGAAGAAGAAAAGGAGCACACCTGCAAAGGTTTTGCATTACTTTCCTTTGAAGCCTCGATTGAAAAGATTATTCATGTCATCAAAAACCGCCGAACACATGAAGTGGCATTCTGTAGATAATAACAATGATCGGTTAATGAGACATCCATGAGATTCCCAATCATGGAAGACATTTGATTCATTACATCTCGATTTCTCATCTGATCCTAGGAATGTTCGATTGGGATTGGTTGTCGATGGATTCAACCCATTTGGGACTTTGAGTACCAATTATAGCATTTGGCCAGTTGTTTTGATCCCTTATAATCTGCCTCCGTGGATGTGTATGGAACAAACATATTTTATCCTTTCGATGATTATTACTGGAAAACAAATGCTTGGAAAATATATTGATGTATACTTGCAGCCTTTGATTGATGAATTGCAGGATTTATGGAGCAACAGTGTTGAGACATTTGATGCTTCTTCTAAAAAAATGTTCAAAATGCATGCTGCTTTAATGTGGACCATTAGTGACTTCCCTGGGCTTGGGAATTTATCTGGTTGGAACACTTACACGGGCCCATTTGTAACTTTGATTTTGAGCCCAAACGACTACCTCACAGTAGAAAATGGTGCTTCTTGTGTCATCGAATATTTCTCGATGCATCTCATATATTTCGGTTTAACATATCAAAATTTAATGGTTCCATTGATCGTAGACCACCTCTAAAGTTGTTAAATGGTTTTGAAATATTTACACAGCTTGAAAATTTTGAAACAGAATTTGGGAAGGTTCATCATTTGAATGATAGCGGAAAACGGGTCCGAAGTGCATCGTCAAGCGAAACCGGAACGCAAAAATGGAAGAAAAAAAGTATATTCTTCAAACTTCCATATTGGGAAATTAATTTGTTGTGGCATAATCTTGATGTGATGCATATTGAGAAGAATGTCTGTGACAATTTTATTTTCACATTGCTTAATGAGCATGGAAAGTCAAAGGATCATCTCAATGCTTGCAAATACTTACAAGCAATGAACATAAAACATGATCTCTGGCCAGATGAGAATGAAAAGTATCCTCTAAAAATTTTTGCAATGAAAAATAGGGATAAAGATACATTCCTTCGAATATTAAAGAATGTTAAGGTATCTGATGGGTATTCAAGTAACATCTCGAGGTGTGTTTACTTGAAGAATCATAAGTTACATGGATTGAAAAGCCACGATTTACATATTTTGTTACAACATTTACTACCATTGGTATTGCGTACATTATTACCTGAAAAAATTACTGCTGTTGTACTCCAGTTCTGCACATTTTTCAGAAAACTATGTGAGAAATCTCTACATCCATTTCAACTTGACAACCTCCATGAGAGGTTTGTATTGACCCTTTGCGCAATGGATATGATCGTTCCTCTTTCCTTTTTTACTATAATGATGCATTTAACTGTGCATTTGGTTGAGGAAGCTAAATTAGGAGGCCTCTTTCATTATTGATGGATGTATCCAATTAAGAGGTACTTTATTTATATGTTTTCCAGTTAAGTAAACAATTTTTGGTACTTAATTAAATGAATAATTATGTTTATTTTATTTCACAGATATCTTGGGCATTTGAAATCATACGTGAGAAGTAAAGCTAAACCAGAAGGCTCAATTGCTGAAGGCTATGTGGCTGAGGAGTGTCTTACCTTTTGTTCTCAATACTTGGATGATATTGAGACAAGATTTAATCGAGTTGTGTAACGCCCCGACCCCAGCTACCCAGAGTCGGTGCATTACTTCGTAACATTGGCATGATCACAAAAGATCAAGTCTCGAAAGACCGATTAGTTTAGTAGCCTTGGAAACACTAGATACATTCATAATTCTTTCATTACATCAAAAATTAAACAAACTACAATAACATGGTCTTCATAGTCCACACTCATATCCTCACTGACTATTCTTGCAAGTCAGTCATAATACTCTTCTTCACATCCTGGAAAATATTAAAACATTGAAAGGGGTGAGCTCAGATGCTCAGTAAGGATAACAATATTGCGGAAGCTTTTATAATAAAACATAAGCATTTAAGGCAATGTATAACTAAAACAAAAGCTTTTTAAACTTGAACATCAACATAATATGGCAAAAGTAAAATGAAATAATGCCATATACTCATTCACATGGATATTCTACTAATCGAATAATCACATGCAAAATCACTAACCACTTTCATAATGTTGGAATGCATAATTCCAGACTATCATAACCACGTAGTCAAGGCCTCGTGCCAAGACCACAAATAAGATTTTGTCAAGGCCTTGTGCCAAGACACTAGTTTGTCTCATGAGACCTACCGATGCATCGAGGAGCTATAGTGGGCTCCACCCGTCACATATTAAGTCCAATGCATTCCCATATGAAAAGGTTTAAACATAACATAAACATTCGTATTAAAACTATCATACAAAATGTCAATAATTTCACCATAAACTATGAATGGTATAAAATAACACATCCACAGTCAGACATATCACAAAACCTTCAATACAATATAGAAGTTTTGTATTATAATAAATTAACTTCAAATAAGCGTAAAATCCATCAAAGGATGTTTACATAGATGAAATCAAAACACTTTTTAGAGAAATATCACTTTCTATTTTTGAAATCATTTAAGAGCCATATAAAACAAAACATTTTCTTGAAAATATTCTTATAAGCTTGTAAGGAAAGCTTTGAAGATTTTATAACGGCAGAAAGATTCCTCTTATAAAAGTCGAAAAGGGTATAAATGACTTTAACCCATATTCTTGTAAATAATAAAAATGTTTTGAAATACATTTTGAAGAAACATGGATGTGGATGATAACGAGGTCCCAGTAGATAATTATGTATAAACAACCTTGGATAATGAAGAGGTTGTGAAGTAAACCCTTACCTTGTACTTTTCCTTGGTTGGGGTAGGTTAACCTCCTGTATAATGGTTAAATAATTGTTATTAAATTATACAAGAATCATATACATTCATATGATATCATATATGATCTTTTAACATTGCTTTGTTAACAATATCTTAGATTTATCGTTGTTTCGGGTGTTAACTTACTCGTTTTCTTTTATATGTTTTGTTACGTAAGTCGTGTTTTTCATGGATAGGTTGTATCTTATTAATATCCAGAATGATATCATGTCCTTAAACATTATTTTTAAATCATCAAATGATAATTATACTTGAATGGATACGACGGAGAATGAATCTCATCGCGTTCGTGGAGACGGTAGTCCGTACGTACGCACGAGCGACAATATCATTATTTTGATATTTAAATAATATATAATTGGATAGTATATCATATATACAGAATCATTATCATGTTATATTTATTATTTACATGAATTAAATATCATTATTATACCCATCTAAATAATAATATATTGAATAACAATTACACCACGACGTGGAGACGGTAAGCCGTACGTACGCACGTATGGTGACATGTCATTCAAATGATGGGTAGAATACTGAATATGGTTGTTCCATATTTATAATAACATCACAGTATATAGAAGATACTGGAGTTATAATTTCAGAATTGAAATAATAAACAAAGAGGGAGTGGAAGAAGAAAGAAACTTGAAAGAGGGTGATGAAAATGTTACCTCTTCTTCAGCTTCTTCCTTTTGATTTGATCAAAAGGACTCCTTAGGATGGCTTTATGAATAAAGTAAAGCTTCTAGGATGAAGGGAGAGAAGTTGGGAGAGTATTTGGGCAGGGTTTGGCCGAACCAAAAGGCTTGGAAGTGTGAATAAGGTGGTAGAGGTGGGGGCCTTTTATAAGAGGAGAGGAGGGGCACTTTTGGAAAGATTGAAATGTTACATTATTTCACAATGCTTTTCGGATTCCAAAGGTCCCACACTTATATAATTCGAGGATAAGGTGATAAGGTTTCTAAATCTCCTCATCCAATAGGCTTTGGACAAGTGTAAGCCTTGTATTTTGCATTATCTTCTCATTTTATTTAAATCGTTAAATAATGAGGTCATCGCTGCATCATAATTATGTCATAAATAATTTAATTTATTTAATGTCTAAAAATTATAAAAAAACTACTATGATGTAGGAAATCTTTTTAGCTTTCCAATGAATATTTATAGTCAAAATTTGGACTTGTGTAACCCCACTTAAAAATTGTTTTAGTAAAACATTTTATGTTTGTGTCATTTTTTACTTTAACATTAAATAAAAGGTGTTTATGTCATTTTCTAACTAAAGTGGCTCCATGGGGTCTCCAAGTTGACCCATGAGTTGTCTTGGTCGGCCATGACTCATCCAATAGGAGTAGGACAAGTTTCATTCTCATCTCATATTATAAAAATATTGTTTTTACCTTAAACTACACTAATTAACTCTAATCGCGATTAAGAATTTAAAAGTTACTATTCACCAAAAAATTATTTTAATCTCATTGAACCACATTTTACTTCTTAATGACAACCATGTATGTCGGATTTTTGAAAATCAAATCACAGAAGTGGTAATATTTCATTTAAACGAAAAATCAGTTATTTAACAACCACTTAGTGGTTTCACTATTCATCAAAAATTAAAGTTTTTCAGAATAAGGCCAAAATTTCACCCTAAGATATAATTGATATTCCGAATTCAAAAATGATGTCTATTTTAAAAAATTCTAAACATATAAGTTGTATTAATTAATTTTATAATTAATTCCCGCTGTTACAACAAATAGCATGTTTTTAAGAAACAATTTATATCAAAAGTTTGGCAATTGTTTATGTCCAATTTCAATGTTAAATTAATTCTAATGACCACCATTGGATAAAATGGTAAAAATATATTCTAATTATACTTTAAAACCACTAAATATTATAATTTATCACTATAAATTATTTTGATTAAAAAAGTTGTTTTTAAGTATTTTTCAGTATTCATAAAAATTTAGTTCTCAGAAAAATACCAAAAATTCAACATAGGCTAATTTCAATATTCCGAATCCAAAAATGAAGTCCATTTTGATAAATAAAATTTATAATATTTCAAAAAGTAGGTATTACTATTCACAACGGCTAGTTTAATTAGTTGTGGTGTGTGTTAGGGCTCGAGGTTGCGTATAACACACGCTATTGCATTATTCGAAGGGAAACGTACAGTGGAAGCTTGGGGTGTTACATTCTCCCCTCCTTCAAATAATTGCGTCCTCGCAATTTCTAGGGTATTACTGCATAAAAAGACTCGGGTGGTTTTTCATCATAAATTCCTCAGGTTCCCACGTTGCCTCTTCCATTTTATGATTTCTCCACAAAACCTTCACCAGACGAGTCGTCCGGTTTCTCAGCACCTGCTCCCTCACATCAAGAATCCTGACGGGCTCTTCACAATAGGAAAGATCGGGTTCCAGTTCTAATTCCTCATAGGTGAGTACATGAGTTGGGTCAGGCATGTATTTCCTCAATAGAGATACGTGGAAAACATCGTGAACTTTGGAGAGATTTGGCGGCATCGCCAAACGATAAGCTACAGCCCCAATACGATCTAGAATTTCGAAAGGTCCGATGTATCTGGGACTCAACTTACCCTTCTTACCAAAACGTATAACTCCCTTCCATGGAGATACCTTTAGGAAAACATGATCTCCCACCTGAAATTCCAAAACCTTTCTTCTGTTATCGGTATAGCTCTTCTGCCTACTTTGAGCTGATTTGATGTGGTTTTGGATTACCTTCACCTTTTCCATTGTTTCTTCCACCAGTTCTGGTCCCACAAGTTTTCTTTCACCAACGTCATCCCAACAGGTTGGTGTACGACATCTCTTTCTGTATAACGCTTCATAAGGTGCCATTTGAATGCTTGAATGGAAGCTATTGTTATAGGAAAATTCTACCAGTGGTAAATATTGATCCCACATACCCTGAAAGTCAAGAGAGCATGATCTCAACATGTCTTCTAAGGTTTGAATAGTCCGTTCTGATTGTCCATCTGTTTGAGGGTGATAGGCAGTGCTCAAACGAAGTTCAGTATCCAAGGCCTTTTGAAGACTTTTCCAGAATCTTGAAGTAAAACGAGGATCACGATCAGAAACAATCGATAGGGGTACTCCATGAAGTCTTACAACTTCATTAATATATAGTCTTGCTAGACGTTCAAGTGGTAGATCCTCCCGTATAGCCAGAAAATGTGCTGACTTAGTAAGTCGATCAACAATGACCCATATTGCATCATTCCTTCTAGGAGTCTTTGGTAGTCCCATGACAAAGTCCATCGTAATATTATCCCATTTCCACTCAGGTATGGGAAGAGGTTGCAATACTCCACCAGGATGTTGCCTTCCAGTTTTCACTTGTTGACAAACCATACACCTCGACACAAAATCAGCAATCTCCCTCTTCATATTGTCCCACCAAAAATGTTACTTCAAATCTCTATACATTTTGGTGCTCCCAGGGTGTATAGAGAAGTTGGAACTATGAGCATCATCCAGCAATTCCCTTTTTAGATCAGGTATATCGGGAACACAAAGTCTCTTCCCGAATTTCAAAATTCCATCCTTATACACAAAGTCCCTCAATCTTCCATCATTCACACCTTTAATCTTCTTCTGAAATTCTTCATCATTGGTCTGAGAGCTCTTAATCCTTTCCAGTAATGATGGTTTCGCAACCATTTGAAAAAGCATTGATGTTTCACCTTCCCTAGTTATTCCCATGTCCATCTTCACTAGATCCAAGAAAATTGGATCTCTTTCAATTCTCATCACATTCAAAACTCCATGGTCTTTTCTACTCAAAGCATCTTCCACCTTGTTTGCCTTCCCCGGGTGGTAATGTATCGTGCAATCATAATCCTTGAGTAGTTCAAGCCATCGCCTTTGCCTCATGTTGAGTTCTTTTTGTGTGAAAATATACTTCAAACTCTTGTGATCAGTATAAATCTCACATTTTTCACCATAGAGGTAATGTCTCCATATCTTTAAAGCAAAGATCACAGCTGCTAACTCAAGATCATGAGTAGGATAGTTTTGCTCATGAATTTTTAGCTGTCGTGATGCATAGGCAATGACCTTATCATTCTGCATAAGGACACAACCGAGTCCTTTCTTCGATGCATCACTATAAATAACAAACCCATCATTCCCCGATGGTAGAGTCAATACAGGGGCATTGACTAATCTTCTCTTTAGTTCTTCAAAAAATTCTTCACACTCTTTTGTCTAGACAAATTTAATCCCTTTACGTGTGAGCTTCGTCAATGGGTTAGCCAGTCTGGCAAAATTCTGGACGAAACGTCGATAATAACCTGCTAAACCAATAAAACTGCGTACCTCAGTTATAATTGTCGGTGCTGGCCATTCTTGGATTGCCTTGGTTTTATAAGGATCAACGGAAATTCCATCCTTAGAGACAATATGGCCAAGAAAAGAAATCTCATGAAGCCATAATTCACACTTGCTAAATTTCCCATATAATTCATGTCTTCTAAGAGTCTTCAGGATAATGCGTAGGTGATTTTCATGATCTTCGTGGATTTTGGAGTATACCAAGATATCATCAATAAATACCACTACAAAGTCATCAAGATATTCCTTGAAAACTCTATTCATTAGATCCATGAAAACAGAGGGTGCATTAGTCAATCCAAAAGGCATTACTGTAAACTCGTAATGCCCGTACCTTGTTCGAAATACTGTCTTTGGAACGTCTTCCTTCTTCACACACAACTGATGGTATCCAGACCGAAGGTCAATCTTTGAAAAGTATTGAGCTCCATGCAGTTGGTCAAACAAATCATCAATGCGAGGTAGGGGATACTTATTCTTTATTGTTATAGCATTGATCTCCCTATAATCAATGCACAACCTCATAGATCCGTCTTTCTTCTTAACAAAAAGAACAGGGGCTCCCCAAGGAGAAACACTAGGGCGAATAAATCCCTTATTACTCAATTCCTCTAGTTGTTTCTTTAGTTCAACTAATTCCACAGTGGCCATTCTATAAGGGGTCTTCGATATGGGCCTTGATCCAGGAATTAAATCAATGGAAAACTCAACTTCTCGTTCTGGAGGATGTCCAGGTAAATCTTCCAGAAACACATCAACATATTCTCTCACAATAGGTACATCCTCTATTTGAATATTCCTTTCCTCATCCTCAGTAATTTCCTTCTCTTCCTCCCCAATAATTTAATTTAGTTGAGCTACTGGGGGTGGATCTAGATAAGAATTATGTGGTGACGATTCGGCTCTAAAGATAAGGTGTTCCTTATCATCATCATCACGAATCGTAACCTCTTTCCTCTTACAATAAATTTTTGCATCATGGTCCGAAATCCAATCCATACCGAGGATTATATCAAATTCAATCATGGGTATGACGATGAGATCAGCAGGTAAAGAACATTTAGGTGCTCTAATGGGAACTAATCGACAAAACTTTGTTGCAACAATACTTCCCTTAGGGGTTTTGACCGACAACTCCCTTGTTAAATCAAATTGGAAATATCTAATTTTCTTAGCAAACTGGGAAGATATGAAGCAATGCGATGATCCAGAATCAAATAATGCATTTTCTAAACTTGAGGAAACCATTAAATTACCTGCCACCACGTCTTTCGGAGCTTCTACCTCAGCAGTAGTGATAGCATAAGCCTGGCCTTGATCCCTTGGCCTTTTCTGAGGTAAGTTCTCCTGACGCTTAGGACATTCATTTGCATAATGCCCCATCTCCCTGCAATTGTAGCACCGAACGTTGGTAGCTTCCTTCTTCCCCTTGCAATCATGAGCTTGGTGGCCTTTTTCACCACACTTGTAACAGACTCCCATTCCCTTCAAGCAAGTACCAGGATGTTTCTTCCCGCATTTTCCACAAGATGGATATTCAACCTTTCCCTTCTTCCCTTTATTTCCATTCCCCGATTGATCAGCAGGTCTCTTCTTCTCTTGCTTTGCTTTAAAGTCATAAGACTTAGAGAATTCCTTTTCCGTCTTGATAGCGCACGCGACAATACCTTTGTATGAAGAGAAGGTTTGTGATACTAAAGCTCGACGGAGAAATGGTTTCAACCCATCAAAGAAACGATCAGTCTTACTTCTTGGGTTACGTATGTAATCTGCAGCATACCTTGCTAACCTTGTAAAGTTAGCCTCATACTTTGTGACATTCTCATCCTCCTTCTGCCTCAGACTCAGAAATTGCCTTTCCATATCCGCTCGATGGTCTCGAGGAAAGTATTTTTCTAAGAACAGTTCTTTGAACTCCTGCCATTCCATGTTTGTTAATTCATCCTCTTCCTTTGTGTTTTGAATTAGTGACCACCATTGATCGGCATCTCCAGTGAGGCGGTAAACTGCCATGATAACTTTTTCCCTTTCACTGCTCCCCAAAGCCTGAAATATTTTCTCTAGGGAATTTATCCATTGCTCGGCTACTAAGGGATTTGTACTCCCATTGAATGTTGGTGGTTGTTGCCTCATGAATCGATCTAACATTGATCCTCCACGCTGTGGATCAGGGTGCTCCATACGGGTAAGGTTATTATTCATAACCTGAGTAAGTTGTCCCAGTATGGTGATTAGCTGATCGGCCCCAATTGCATCACCAGCCCCACTATAATTATCTTGAGCAGGAGGGCAATCCCTACATGGAGTGCGTGCATTGATACAGTTTCCATTTCTTCCACTAGGCGCCATTTCTAAACAATGGCATAAACTAGATTAGTTTATGAATCCAAATACATAATCCCATACTTATAAAACAGTTAACATAAATTGAACTATTTATGGATATAATCCATAATCATAAAAATATTTTCTTTGAGGAAGTATATACTCATAAACCCTTCATAATGATTTGTAAAGAAAATGAGAGTTATCCTAAGCATATCCCCCGGGAGTGTCATAACCAAGAGTGCAGCAAGGCCCGTTGTCGTGCACCAGTTCCCGTTTGAGTCTAGCTCAAAGCGGTGTTTTCGGGTTTTACCCCTAGGAACATCTGTGCCAGAGCCGCCTCTACCTGCTTGTATCCATACAGGGATGTATTGCTCGGAAAACTCACAAAATCTCTACAATACCAAAATTCTAGGAAGTTCTTCTATACTAATCCTCAAAGTTCATCTTAGGTCTATGTGCCCTAATCAGAGTTTATCTAAATCTAGCTTCCAAGGTTTGTACTAAACTTCCTATGATACCAACTGTAACGCCCCGACCCCAGCTACCCAGAGTCGGTGCATTACTTCGTAACATTGGCATGATCACAAAAGATCAAGTCTCGAAAGACCGATTAGTTTAGTAGCCTTGGAAACACTAGATACATTCATAATTCTTTCATTACATCAAAAATTAAACAAACTACAATAACATGGTCTTCATAGTCCACACTCATATCCTCACTGACTATTCTTGCAAGTCAGTCATAATACTCTTCTTAACATCCTGGAAAATATTAAAACATTGAAAGGGGTGAACTCAGATGCTCAGTAAGGATAACAATATTGCGGAAGCTTTTATAAGAAAACATAAGCATTTAAGGCAATGTATAACTAAAACAAAAGCCTTTTAAACTTGAACATCAACATAATATGGCAAAAGTAAAATGAAATAATGCCATATACTCATTCACATGGATATTCTACTAATCGAATAATCACATGAAAAATCACTAACCACTTTCATAATGTTGGAATTCATAATGCCAGACTATCATAACCACGTAGTCAAGGCCTCGTGCCAAGACCACAAATAAGATTTTGTCAAGGCCTTGTGCCAAGACACTAGTTTGTCTCATGAGACCTACCGATGCATCGAGGAGCTATAGCGGGTTCCACCCGTCACATATTAAGTCCAATGCATTCCCATATGAAAAGGTTTAAACATAATATAAACATTCGTATTAAAACTAGCATACAAAATGTCAATAATTTCACCATAAACTATGAATGGTATAAAATAACACATCCACAGTCAGACATATCACAAAACCTTCAATACAATATAGAAGTTTTGTATTATAATAAATCAACTTCAAATAAGCGTAAAATCCATCAAAGGATGTTGACATAGATTAAATCAAAACACTTTTTAGAGAAATATCACTTTCTATTTTTGAAATCATTTAAGAGACATATAAAACAAAACATTTTCTTGAAAATATTCTTATAAGCTTGTAAGGAAAGCTTTGAAGATTTTATAACGGCGGAAAGATTCCTCTTATAAAAGTCGAAAAGGGTATAAATGACTTTAACCCATATTCTTGTAAATAATAAAAATGTTTTGAAATACATTTTGAAGAAACATGGATGTGGATGATAATGAGGTCCCAGTAGATAATTATGTATAAACAACCTTGGATAATGAAGAGGTTGTGAAGTAAACCCTTACCTTGTACTTTTCCTTGGTTGGGGTAGGTTAACCTCCTGTATAATGGTTAAATAATTGTTATTAAATTATACAAGAATCATATACATTCATATGATATCATATATGATCTTTTAACATTGCTTTGTTAACAATATCTTAGATTTATCGTTGTTTCGGGTGTTAACTTACTCGTTTTCTTTTATATGTTTTGTTACGTAAGTCGTGTTTTTCATGGATAGGTTGTATCTTATTAATATCCAGAATGATATCATGTCCTTAAACATTATTTTTAAATCATAAAATGATAATTATACTTGAATGGATACGACGGAGAATGAATCTCATCGCGTTCGTGGAGACGGTAGTCCGTACGTACGCACGAGCGACAATATCATTATTTTGATATTTAAATAATATATAATTGGATAGTATATCATATATACAGAATCATTATCATGTTATATTTATTATTTACATGAATTAAATATCATTATTATACCCATCTAAATAATAATATATTGAATAACAATTACACCACGACGTGGAGACGGTAAGCCGTACGTACGCACGTATGGTGACATGTCATTCAAATGATGGGTAGAATACTGAATATGGTTGTTCCATATTTATAATAACATCACAGTATATAGAAGATACTGGAGTTATAATTTCAGAATTGAAATAATAAACAAAGAGGGAGTGGAAGAAGAAAGAAACTTGAAAGAGGGTGATGAAAATGTTACCTCTTCTTCAGCTTCTTCCTTTTGATTTGATCAAAAGGACTCCTTAGGATGGCTTTCTGAATAAAGTAAAGCTTCTAGGATGAAGGGAGAGAAGTTGGGAGAGTATTTGGGCAGGGGTTGGCCGAACCAAAAGGCTTGGAAGTGTGAATAAGGTGGTAGAGGTGGGGGCCTTTTATAAGAGGAGAGGAGGGGCACTTTTGGAAAGATTGAAATGTTACATTATTTCACAATGCTTTTCGGATTCCAAAGGTCCCAAACTTATATAATTAGAGGCTAAGGTGATAAGGTTTCTAAATCTCCTCATCCAATAGGCTTTGGACAAGTGTAAGCCTTGGATTTTGCATTATCTTCTCATTTTATTTAAATCGTTAAATAATGAGGTCATCGCTGCATCATAATTATGTCATAAATAATTTAATTTATTTAATGTCTAAAAATTATAAAAAAACTACTATGATGTAGGAAATCTTTTTAGCTTTCCAATGATTATTTATAGTCAAAATTTGGACTTGTGTAACCCCACTTAAAAATTGTTTTAGTAAAACATTTTATGTTTGTGTCATTTTTTACTTTAACATTAAATAAAAGGTGTTTATGTCATTTTCTAACTAAAGTGGCTCCATGGGGTCCCCAAGTTGACCCATGGGTTGTCTTGGTCGGCCATGACTCATCCAATAGGAGTAGGACAAGTGTCATTCTCATCTCATATTATAAAAATATTGTTTTTACCTTAAACTACACTAATTAACTCTAATCGCGATTAAGAACTTAAAAGTTACTATTCACCAAAAAATTATTTTAATCTCATTGAACCACATTTTACTTCTTAATGACAACCATGTATGTCGGATTTTTGAAAATCAAATCACAGAAGTGGTAATATTTCATTTAAACAAAAAAGCAGTTATTTAACAACCACTTAGTGGTTTCACTATTCATCAAAAATTGAAGTTTTTCAGAATAAGGCCAAAATTTCACCCTAAGATATAATTGATATTCCGAATTCAAAAATGACGTCTATTTTACAAAATTCCAAACATATAAGTTGTATTAATTAATTTTATAATTAATTTCCGCTGTTACAACAAATAGCGTGTTTTTAAGAAACAATTTATATCAAAAGTTTGGCAATTGTTTATGTCCAATTTCAATGTTAAATTAATTCTAATGACCACCATTGGATAAAATGGTAAAAATATATTCTAATTATACTTTAAAACCACTAAATATTATAATTTATCACTATAAATTATTTTGATTAAAAAAGTTGTTTTTAAGTATTTTTCAGTATTCATAAAAATTTAGAAGTTCTCAGAAAAATACCAAAAATTCAACATAGGCTAATTTCAATATTCCGAATCCAAAAATGAAGTCCATTTTGATAAATAAAATTTATAATATTTCAAAAAGTAGGTATTACTATTCACAACGGCTAGTTTAATTAGTTGTGGTGTGTGTTAGGGCTCGAGGTTGCGTACAACACACGCTATTGCATTATTCGAAGGGAAACGTACAGTGGAAGCTTGGGGTGTTACAAGTTGGACGTGTTGATGACACATCGACTCAATCTCAAATACATCAGAAATCCAAAATATTTCCTACTATTGGCTGATCAGTTGGGAGGACCTCAAATGTGACATTGACAGAATTGGAATTATTACAGGCACATAGATATGTGCTGCTGAATAGTGAAATTGCAGATCAATTTATTAAAGAGTTGAGGATACAAACAAAGAGACGAATGAGAGGCCAAACACGAAATGAGAAAGATATAACGAAAGATGTTAATAAAGAGCTTGTATAATGGTTTTCACGACGTGTGAGTTCATAAATATTTCAATAAATATGAATATTAGTTTGACACATACATTTTGTAAATCTAATAAAGTATATTTCTTTTTTCAGATCATGAATACTGATACTCGAGCAGAGGTGTCAGAAGATTTGAAGTTTCTTGCTAGAGGTCCTCTAAAAGAAGTTAGAAAGTTCAACGCTTATAATGTGAATGACTTTAAATTTCATAAAGTCAATCGAGAAGTGGGTTTGAGAATAAATAATAGTGGTATATTTACATTTTATGAAGTGGAATACTATGGAAAGCTGCATGATATTATTGAATTAAACTACCACAAACAATTTTTGGTTGTTTTATTCAAATGCAAATGGGTCGATATTATCAGAGGTGTTAAAAGATATTCCTTGCAATTTACTTCTGTGAACTTATCTCGCTTGATAGATGTTGGTGATCGTGAACTGCATGATCCATATATCTTAGAATTGCAAGCAAAAATGGTATATTATGTGAATGATGTTGCCGATGAAGGGTGGAGTGTAGTTGCTCACATAATACAAAGAGATTTGTATGATATTAGTGATGAAGTGGAAAATTTGACCTCTGAAATTGAATTTAATCAGCAACAGGAAGCAGAATTATTTGTCCATCATGATATTGAAAATATTAGTCTAGTAAGGATGAATGAAGTGGATGAAGAAATGGAGCAGGAAACCAACATTATTTAAGGGGAAAATGATTGTATGTAAAATTATTTATTTATTCAGCAACCACTTGTTTCATTTCTGCAGTCATTCATTATCATTGTTATATATATTTTTTCTGTTAGTAATCCATCTATTATCATTTTTAATTTTTTTTTCTGCATAATTTTTTTGAAATATATATTCTGAACTTAATTTTATTTTATTAAATGACAGGAATGCCAAGGAATAAGCGGTACATTATTTCATCCAAATCTGCGACAGATGATGCTCCATCTGGCTCCCTCCCCACGACATCTGAGGCACCAGCTGCCGACACCCCTGCACCATCTCCCCCTAAACCATCTCTCACACCATCTGTGGATGTCCCAGTAGAGGCTGAGTCATCGAATCCCCCTTTAGGAGCCTCAGCAGTGGGGCAGCGACGTGCCCCTTCCAGTTCATCCCGAATATACTGGATTGTCACTATCATAGGTACAAATTTTAATTAAATAAATTTATTGCATTTTGTTTATACTAATTTTTTGCTCATTGAAGATGAAAAAATGCAACCGTGGAGAAAAACATAAGAATTTCAGATGTTTGGAATCTAAATGGAGAGAATATTGTTATGCCATTTGATTCTTACGGGGTCCCTACGGATGATACTGCAAGGCTACTTGGCCAGATTCTAGGCTAGCTGGCAGTGAAGCCCATTTCCCTTCCCATTTAATATGACGATTGGAGACATATGACTCCAAGCTGGAAAAATGAATTTGTTTGATTCTCAAATAAAGGTAAATTTATTACATTATGGTTTAATTGAATGTCATGTTACTAATATGTTCAAAATGAATTTCTGTATATAGATGTTCTTCTACTTTACCATTGCTGATGTGATCGCACGAAAGTGGACGTTGAAAAATATAGGTAAGAAGTGGAAAGATTTTAAATGGAGATTGTGGTGTGATGTCAACGATGATTCGTTGACCGTGCTGTAAATGTATAAGAAGCTACCCAGTGGGGTACCGAAAGAGCAGTGAAAAGTTTTTGTTGACAGGCATCGAGATCAGAAGCGGATGATATTGAAATATATATTATTATATTCTCCTCATTTTACATTTATAAATGTATATAAAAAGGACATGACATTCAATACATCAGTATTAAATTGCATTTTATTTATTTCAGGATATCTCAAGACAGAATGCGTCAAACCGAGTGAAGTAAGTCATCCCGCACACTGCGGGATCAAAAAGTTTTTCTAGAAGTCGAATGACATTAGTAATGTTTCAATTAGTTTAAATATTTATAAGACAATATTATCTGTTTAATATATTTAATTTTTGATTTATCTTTGATTAATGCAGTCACAGAGTTTAGGCCATGAAGCATCCAGAACTAAACTGTGGTTGGATGTTCACAAGAAATCAGATGGATGTTTTGTTAATGAGCCTGCTAAAGAAGTTGGGGTATGAAGTCAATTTTTTATCATAATAACTTATTATCAGTTTTACTATGTTAATATATATTGATATTTGATTTATATGTCAAACTTAAAGAACTATGAGATTCCAATCCTGCGCATTCCTACTCTGTCTCCCAGGATGACCCGGTTGCTAAAGTCCTTGGGAAGGAGAATCCTGGGAGAGTGTGCGGGATGGGTTTGGGACCCGTGCCATCTGAGGTTTTTAGCAGGCCACCAGGGATAACTGCTACATCTACTCCTGACTTTAGTCAGCCCATACCCAGAGATGCTAAGAAAGAGATTGTTTCTTTACGAAACACAGTTCACCAGCAGGGGGATCATATATCTGCATTGAAGAAAGAGTTGAATAAAATACATCAGTAGATGAGCAGATATTCCCCCGGTGGGAGTGAATCGAGTGGTGGTATGTAGGTAAATCACAGAAAATCAAAATCATTTAGTTTTCTAACTTTCATTGGTTTTAAGTTTTAATATAAATATGAAATCGTATTTAATTTTTAGTATAATGTTCTTACAGGTGACAGCACAAAGTGGAAATGAAGGTGGAGAGGGTGACGATGCATCATCAGACCCTGAGTAGTTTTATTGTTGATGTGTTGAACAAAAATGAAAACAATTGGTTTGTATATATAACATTTATGGCACATAGTTTCCACCACACATTTTCATGTCCTAAAATTTCCTTGATTTCTCATGTTTCTTTTTATGCATTTTATTGATTTTTGATGTTTCCTTTTATTTATTCATTTCTCGAGTGTGGTATACATCATTCCATTTAGGTCTGTGTTTGAATTGGTAGTCGAGATTTTGGATGACTAGGAGTTAAACCCATTGTTGATGTGTTGAACAAATTGGGTCATTTCATAGTGATCAAGGGGATAGTGTTGTGGACACTTTGGTGAGGCCCATTGTTGATGTGTTGAACAAATTGGGTCATTTATTGTTAAATATGAAATTATAAATAGTAATGAAAGAGTTAATGTGGTATAGAGTTAGATTTGAAATTCAAGTGGTGTAAAAGACTTATATAAAGTATTCAATGATATCAATCAAAATATGCTGATAAAAAGTGACATTAGAACATATAAAGTGGTATCCAATTGAGGACATGGAAGAAGATAGCTTGATGGATACCACTGGAGTTATTAACTTAAGTTATTGTTTCTTATTTTAAGTTCTAGATCATTAGGTTTAAAGGATTTATTTATAACTAATTTCCAAGTTATAAATTCACTCACTAAAAATATATAATAAAATGAAGCTATATGTGAAAGGGGTTTTGAGATTAAAAGAAAATTTGGATTTTTTTAAGACAAGTGATATCAAGCATGGAGATATAACGAGGAGTAAAGGATGAGGTTAAACTAATGTTAAACAAAGATAAAAGTTTAGTGATAAAATGAAAACTTAGTAGCTGAATAGAACCCTCAAGTGCTGAATAGAGTCGAGAGGGTTGGAGGATAATTTACATGCAGTTGTAAGAGATCAAAGGTTCTAAAATAAAATCAACAAGAGGATGAAGTTTTATATAGAGTTCTTTCATAGAGTGGTACTTTCTTGATATGACATGGTTTTCAAAGGATGAATTTAGAGTTCTTCCAGTTGGTTGTTTATGGTGTGTCTTCCTCTATCATGACACAAGGACCTAGAGGTCAATTTATAATGGTTCTTCCTTGGGTGACGTTATGCTGTAGTTCTTTTTTCATATTGCGACCTTCCTCAATGATATTGATTTAAAGATTTTTAACCATGTATCAGAGGGGTTGTACAGTGGATTGGATTTGGTTTTTATGGGAAATAACTTTGTTTTAGGTTGATTAAGGCTCCCCTCATGTGTTTTAGGTCACCATATTATTTTTCTCCTTCATTACACAATAGGCATCATATATTTGGTTGAGGTAGAATTTTTCTAAACTTATATTCTATCTTTAGGAATAAATTGTTTGACTAGCCTACTAAGAACTTTTCCAAGGGTCCTATATTATTATTTTTATATGTTTTTGGTTGTGAATACTTTATTACTCATGGTTATGAGGAATGGGAACATGGGGGAACACTCTTTAAAGAAGAAAAAACTAAATAAATATAGTAAACTATTTAAGAGTAAATTAGAAGGGAAAAGTGAGTCCCTTGTACTTTATGAATTTTCATGATATTACTATGAGTTGAATCTTATTGATTGATAATTGATGATATGGATTACTTCTTGTTTTTATCATTTAAGAAACTCTTGACCATTATAATAAGATAATTTTTTAAATATGGTAGTAAAAATAATTTTTTTGGAAACTAGAATATAATAATTTATATTACATACCAATGAATTTCATATTTATGTATCAGTGTATAGGTATGAGACCATACATGTTTGAGTATATATAGTTTTTAGTGGATCCATATACTTTTACATTGATTTTATTGCGTACTGTTTTATTTTTATGGTCAGCCTAGTGGGTCACCAGTGTTGTAACATGTTGTGTAGTTGTTCAGGATTTTACATCAATGTATTATTGAATATTTTTATTTTTTAGTTGTGTACATCTTCTATATTCATTTAATTTCCCTTTTTCATGATAATTATATATTTTCTATTTTTTATTAATTTTATATGAGGTCATAGTTCTCCAAATATCACCACTTGGGTCCTCGCTATTAGTTGGTGGCATCTGGCGTATGGAGAGGTGTTCTTGATGCCTAGTAACCCATCGGCTCGGAGCACCTGTTTAGTGGAATCTAGTTTGGGATGTTAAAATGTTGTATCAATTGAGTTTTATCTTCCTAGTATTTACTATTTAGGATATTGTATACATGAGTATGAGGAATGTGTTGGAATCTTTGATGGATATCTGACTGCTGTGTTAATAATACTTTCTCTAATAGGAAGTCTTATTTTCCAGGGTTTCAGATTTTTGTTCTATTTTTAAATATTAAAGTTGTATATTATTTATCATTGAGAGAAAAACATGTTTTTTGAATGTTGTGATTTATTATGGATATTCATCTCTTGGTCATTGGTGGGAGGCCAGGGATGGTTTTTGACTCTTGGGCAGGGAATAAAGAGGACTCTCATGCATCATATTTGGCATGTATGATTCACATCATATATATTTTCTAGTGCGTAATTTCACTGACAAAGGAGTCATTTGAGCCTTCATAAAAGGATAGTTAACTTTCATGGAAGGTTATGTGAATCTATCTTGAAACATTTTTTTGTGAGGCTGATGACTTTGTCCTCCTACACAGGAGGTGTAGTTGCCTGGTTGGTCGATATGATATGTGATTCCTTCTTATTGATCCCCATGTTGGGTGTTGTTTCTCAGGTTGTTCTCAATTGGTTTATATTTCTGGTTTTATTTTTTTTTCAGGGCAGTGGTGCAGTAGAAGCAAAGATTTTTTTTTATTCTGGACAGCTTTTTGGGGCAGTTTTAACCGCCGAGAAATGTATATTGGCAGCGGTTTCAACCACCGCTAAATGGTGAAAACCGCTGCTAAATGTAAAATAAAATTTACGTTTAGCGACGGTTATAACCGCTGCTAAATAGGAGCATCGTGGATGCCTCATTCAGAGACGGTTTCCGTGACTTTAGAAGCGGTTTTAAGGCCGTTGGAATTTGAGTTTATTAGCGGTGGTTATAACCGCCGCGAATAAAGTGATATCCGGGGCTCGTAAAACCGCCGCTAAATTCAGGAAAACCACTGCGAAATGAGGCAGCTACGACGCTTTCCTGAAACCGTCGATAAACACAAATAACCGCCGCTAATATATTGGCGACGCCCTATTAGGCGGCGGTTTCTGTAAACCGCCACCAAACAATGTAGCGGCAGTTTAAACCGTCTCTAAACGCAAAAAAAACCGCCGCTAAACGACGATTCTATTATAGTGGATAATTAATTATGAATTAATTATATGCTTTGAGATAATAATTATCTAAGAATTAATTATGAGATATTAAATTGGTTAAGATTAGACAGTTAATTATGAATTAATTATGTGCTTTGAGATAATAATTATTAATGGATTATTTATGAGATATTAAATTGGTTAAGTTGAGATAACTAATTTTGAATTAATTATGTGCTTTGAGATGATAATTATTTAGAAGATTTATTATGAGATATTTAATTTGTCAAGTTGACATAATTAATTATGAATTAATTATGTGTTATGAGATTGTAATATTGAAAATTAATCAGGGGATTAATTATGATATTTTTACTTGGGGCTAAGCTGAGATAATTAATTTATGAATTATTTACGTGATATTAGGATGGTTGCCTTCAGATAATTATTTTGTGAATTAATTACGTAATATTGCGATGGTTTCATTTTGATTAGTTAATTGTTAAATTAACTAGAGAAATTGATGAGATTAATTAATAGTTGAATTAATTAATGTTATGTTAATTAATAGTTAATTGTTGAGTTAACTAATGAAATTATTGTTTTTCACTATTTTTGAATTTGTATTGAATGTGATGTTGTTAATTAGTTAATTAATTAATTAATAGACATAATTAATTAATTATCTGAATTAATTAATGGATGAGATCTTGGGGTTATATACATGAAATTCTAAACCCATGATATCCATATATGTATGATTGATAAATGGGTTGTGAGACAAGGACTGATGCTTCAAATACTCACAGGGTGCTAGAAATGGCGTTCTATACCCAACATGCATGAAAATTTTCTTTTATGGGATAGGGAATGATGCTCTAAATACCCATGGCTTGTTAGACAAGGGATGATGCTCCAAATACTCATGAGGGTTATAGACATGACATTCTACACCCATTAATTGACATTGGAACGTGTGTCTAATTGGTCGTACATGAATTGAATTAAATGGTCCACAAAAGCTGATGTGATGTAATGATTTTTGAATTTAATATGAGAAATGGTTCATACTCCAGCATGTCTGAGACAGGTATTGAGATATGGGTTTCCAGAGGAACTTAGGTATTTATGTTTTTAAATAAAGAATATCAAATAATGGGTTAAACAGTTTATTTATGCATTATATATATAGTTACTATTCAGATTCTTATTTCTGGCTACGAGCTGAATCAGGTATCTCCATAAGGTGTCCCTTAGGAACCTGGATGGGTTGTAGTTTATTTGTTCAATTATGTTGTTTCTTAGTTATACATGAACACTATTTATTTATATTGCATTGTCTAGATTGAGCTAGACACTGGTGGCCCTAGCCTACTGAGATTTATATCTCACACCCTATTTGGGCGGCCATTTCATGGGGGTACCTGAGTAGACTTCTTGTTTACAGGACTGTGGAATCTTTCTTGTGGTAGTTTACTTGTACTTGGGAGTTAGAAGAAAGGAAAGAGTAGGAGCTCAGGATGCTTGTTTAGATCTCCCTTATAGATTTGATTCTTTTTCTTATTTATGTATAGAAATGTAATTTTTTTGTTTTGTTTACCACTTTCAGATATGTATCACCATGAGATTCATGCATTGTATAAACTGAAATTAACCTATTTTCTTTATACAATTGATTATTTTTTATATCTGCTTCCATTGTTGTCTGAATTTACAATTTTTTACTGCTGTGCACTCTTAATATGATGGTATAGTATCCCTACTAACTATCCTTAAACCCTCGTTGCTAGTTGGAATCCTCTGGTGTATAAAGAGAAGCGCATGAGGTCATGTGGTGACCGGTTCAACTACATGTTCAAGGGTAAGCCGGATCAGGACATTACAAAGTGGTATCAAAGGTTTATGTTTTATTTCTTTTATTTTCCTTTGCCTTTCTATTTTGGGGTGGTAGATAGGAGACTAGGAATGTGTTAGCACTCAGTTAATAGTCATTCCTGGGACTGATCACCCCATGTATTGTAAATGACCAAGTGGATAGTGAAGGTAATTGATGTTTATAATGTTTGAGGTTACAATTGATATGATTTCACCTTGAGTGACTGGTGTATTTTCCACTGCTTATTGATTTTGAGAATTTTGAACATTTTTCTTGGCCTGATATGGCACAGAAATTGCATTACATGAATCATCCTAGGCACTTAAAGATTTATATTCCATGAATATCATATTCCATGTAGTTTCATTAGTAAGATGCCTACTAATTTTGATCGTGTGCCTTGGGTGGAATTCCATGTTTTGATTTGGTTTAGCATTCCCCCTTTAGATATCATGTTTTGGTGATAGATATAACATGATTGGGTGTTTATATGCCATGCTTCCTCTCTTATTATAATGTTTTTCTATTGTTCCATGCTTATGTGTGATAACATGCTATTCTATTACTGCTTACAATAACATTCAAGAGATGATTTGATATGTAAATGACTGCATGAGTGGAGATTGATTGATTTCCTTTACAATGGGATCAAATTTTAGTATAAGGTGTATGGGTTCCTTATAATTGGTAAAAGGGTAATTTGTGTATTTGAATAATTGAAAAAGTGCTGCTAAAGTTAAAAAAATGATAAATGGAAATTGAATATGATAAATGGGATCTAGATTCTAGTAGTAAGGTGTATGGGTTTTTTAAAGGTGCATTGTGAATTTAGGAACACAACGTGATTGTTCAAATGATACTTCTTGACCTTGGTGGATTAGATAGTGTTGTAGTAGCTCCTTATGGCTTCTTAGGGCTGAGAAGTTTTTAAGGTGGGTAAATTGTAAAGTCCCATGTTTTTTGATTTGGTTAAAATATGAATGTTTTTGAAATTTTTCATTTACTGCATAGTTTGGTTTTAAAACCAAGGTTCAGAAAGAAGTTTCACAAGTTGAGTTCTTTTAAAGTATTGATAACAGGCTTAGGTAAAGTCTTGAGGAGTTTCCCAGATGGCAGGATGAGTTTTAGGAGAAAAAAACCAGGCAGTTACATTCACACAGGCTACACAAGGTTAGTCAAAATTGTGCAGGTTAACCATGCATAATAAAGAAGGTGTCCAGTAGTAGACGCATAGTCTATGCACAGTCTGTCAGACCGTGAAAGTCAAAACATATGGTCTACCAAGTTTTGAGTTTCGAGTTAAACTAATTTAATTAAATTAATTGTTGAAAGGAATTTAATTAAATTAGTTTTCAAGGGTTATCAAAGAAAATAAATATTAAATAGTAAAATTTAAATGACTAGTAAATGAGGATTAAGGGTTTCATTTAATTAAATTCAAGGAAAAGAGTAATATAATTAATTAATTATAATTGGAGGTTTTATTTAAATAAATCCAAGTATAAGAATAATTTAATTAGTCATTACGAAATGAGGGAATTTTATTTAATTAAATTTATATTGATATAATTTAACTAAATATTTTTTATGAGTTTGAGTTTTTAATTTAATTAAATTGTTTTCAGAGAATTAAATTAAATAACATGAATTTGATAAATTATTTAATTAAATTAATTTGGAATGAATTTAATTAAATTATGATTAATAAGGTGTCGGGGTTTTTTAATTAAATTATGTTGAGAGAATTTAATTGAATAATAATGAGTTGGAAATTTTATTTAATTAAATTTGGTTGGAAAGGAATTTAATTAAATGATGTGTTAAATGTGGAGTAGTAATTTTAACTAATTAAATTCAAGGTTAAGATGAATATAATTATTTGATGAAAAATGGGGGTTTTTATTTAATTAAATTGTATTTAAAGAATTTAATTAAATAATATTGTGTTGGAAAATTTATTTAATTAAATTAATCAGATAATAATTTGATTAAATGATGTGTTAAATTAAGAGTTCAGGTTTTATCTAATTAAATTCAAGGTTAAGATGAATTTAATTATTTGATGAAAATGTATGTTTTATATAATTAAATTTTATTGATAGAATTTAATTAAATAATAATGTGTTGGAAAATTTGTTTAATTAAATTTGTTTGAGAAAATTTAATTAAATGAGGTGTAATTGGGGAGTTTTGAGTTTTATTAAAGTAGCATTTTATTAAACAATAATAATAATAATAAGGGTTATTATTATAAAATATTTATTTAATTATATTGAGGTTGAAGAATATAATTTAATGAGGTGAGATAGAGAATTTTATTTAATGAAATTAAGTTAAATGGAATTTAATTAAATGATGCGAATTAGGGGTTTTATTCAATTAAAATTGTGAGAATAATTTAATTAAATAGTGTTTACATAGTGGTCTTTGGGTTTTATCAAATAAGAATTTTATTAAATGATAATAATATTAATGGTTATTATTATGGTAGTTGTATTTAATTATATTTAGGTTGATGAATTTAATTAAATGAGGTGAGATAGAGAGTTATATTTAATTAAATTGGGTTAAATGGAATTTAATTAAATGATGTGAAATAGTGGTTTTATCTAATTAAGTTCAATATTAAGAAAAATTTATTAATTAATGTGAAATGGGGGTTTTAATTTAATTAAATTGAATTTTGATAGAATTTAATTAAATAGGATGAGTTGGAGAATTCATTTAATTAAATTTAGTTGAGGAAAAGTTAATTAAATAATTTATAAATGGGAGTTTAAAGTTTATCAAATGGGTGTAATATTAAAGGGTAATAATAATAATATGATGGTTATTATTATTATTATTATATTAATTATTATATTTTTAATTTGAATTTGAATTTATTTAAGGGAGAAAATAAGAGGGAGGCACACCTCTCCCTCCTCCTACAGGGGGCATGACATACCAATGGTGTAACACCCATGGGTGGTGCACCACCCTCCTCTCTGTCTCCCTCTTCACACGGATATCTCCTCCCGGAGTCTTCACAGAAGTTGTCTATCTTGTCAAGGTAAGCCCTCTGCATGTTTCGTTCTTCATATCAGTCGTGTCAGTTCTCTTTCGTCCGAGTTCTATTGGTCCGAAACATTAGGTTCAAGATTAACCTGGATGTATTGTTTCTTTCAATCCTAGGTGGTGTAGAAAATGTCTCGGGACTTGTTGGGTTGTATGTCAACAACTGATGCCGAATGCATGGCGGTTCGGCTTGAATTGGTTCACCATAATTATTTTTAGGTAAGGGTATAAACCTGATAATTGGTTTTACACACTTTAAATTACATGATTATGGTGTATTTGAGTTATGGTGAATTAATTGGAGGTGAATTGGTCCTCGCTGCACAAATTTTGGGTGATAGTTATCAATGCAAGGTGATGCGACCAATTCTTAATACGTGCACGCAAAATTGTGGAAGTGTGTGTGTGCGAGCGCATTGCGGGTTGAGTTAGAAATAATTGTCCCAACTAATTCCTCAAGGTAGGGTCCTTAACTTTGATTTTATTTGGTAAATTCAGTTTTTATGAATCTACTACTTTTGATAAAGTTTACTGCAATATTGGAGCAAATTTTTCATTGGTATAAAATGATTTGTTAGATTACAAAATCACATTTTTGTAATCAAACCCCTCCTACAAAGGTGTGATTCCTTCAAGCTAAAAACATAATTTTTAGATTGATATGTTCATTTAGCTTGCTGATATGTGTTTTTATATTGCCTCCCATACATGTTGACACACTTAGGTTAATTATTATTTATGAGTATTAGGTAGGATAAGTTGTGATAATTAATTTTGAATTAATTATGTTCTTTGAAATTATAATTGAGATAATAATAATCAGAAGATTAATTATGAGATATTAAATTGTTTAAGTTGAGACAATTAATTATGAAATAATTAAGTGCTTGAGATGATAATTAATTGGAATATTAATTATAAGAAATAAATTGGTTTAGATTAGATAATTAATTATTAATTAATTATGTTCTTTGAGATAATAAATATCTAGGAATTAATTATGAGATATTAAATTGGTTAAGATGAGATAATTAATTATGAATTAATTATGTGCTTTGAGATAATAATTATCAGGGGATTATCTATGAGATATTAAATTGGTTAAGTGGAGATAATTAATTTTGAATTAATTATGTGCTTTGAGATGATAATTATTCATAAGATTAATTATGAGATATTTAATTAGTCATGTTGAAATAATTAATTATGTGTTATGAGATTGTAATATAGAAAATTAATTAGGGGATTAACTATGAGATTTTGACTTGGGGCTAAGCTTAGATAATTAATTTGTGAATTAATTACGAGATATTGGGATGGTTACCTTTAGATAATAATTTTATGAATTAATTATGTAATATTGAGATGGTTTCCTTTTAATTAGTTAATTGTTACATTAACTAGATAAATTGATGAGATTACTTAATGTTTGAATTAATTAATGTTATAGTAATTATTAGTTAATTTTTGAGTTAACTAATGGAATTGTTGTGTTTAAATATTTGTTGAGTTTGTAGTGAATGCGATGTTGTTAATTAGTTATTGAATTAATTAATGGTCTCAATTAATTCATTTTATGAATTAATTAATGGATGATACCTTGAGGTGCTATAAATTACATTCTACACCCATGATATCTATATATGTATGATTGATAAATGGGTTGTGAGACAAGAACTAATGTTCCAAATACTCATGGGGTTCTAGACATGGTGTTCTATACCCAGCATGCATAAAAATTTTCTTTTATGGAATTGGGATTGATGATTTAAATACCCATGGGTTGGGAGACAAGGAGTGATGCTCCAAATAATCACAAGGGTTCTAGAAATTATGTTCTACACCCATTAATTGACATTGGACTGTGGGTCCAATTGTCCATAAATGAATTGAATTAAATGGTTAATGAAAGCTGATGTGATGTAATGATTTTTGAATTTAATATGAGAAATGGTTCAGACTCCAGCATGGCCGAGATAGGTATTGAGATATAGATTTCCAGGGGAAACCGATGATTTATACGGTTAAATAAATAATATCAAATAATGGGTTAAATATTTTATTTATGCATTATATATATCTATATATTTACTGTTCAGATTCTTATTTCTGGCTACAAGCTGAAGCAGGTATCTCTGTAAGGTGTCCCTTAGGAACTTGGATGGTTTTTAGTTTATTTATTCAATTCTTTAGTAACTTAGTTATACTTGTATACTATTTATTTATATTGCATTGTCTAGATTGAGCTAGAACCTGGTGGTCCTGAACTACTGAGATTTATATCTCACACCCAATTCAGGAATCCATTACACTGGGTTACCCGAGTATACTTTATAACGACCCATACTTTACATACATTGTTAATACTTCAAAATTGAAGCACACTTATTACAACATATGACAAAATCACAAAGGACCGTATAGGTATAGTGTCTTTAGAAACTGGG
The DNA here is from genome assembly GCA_963277665.1 of Viscum album. NCBI lineage: Eukaryota > Viridiplantae > Streptophyta > Magnoliopsida > Santalales > Viscaceae > Viscum > Viscum album. The sequence continues at coordinate 1,025,679,838 of OY728133.1, read as the reverse complement.
AAACATAAACAACTGGTTCATAAATCTTCTACAGTGTCTCCCATTTATTTCATCATATCTAGGGTCCCTTTTAGCATATTCTACTTAATATCCATCTTCCTGACATGGGGAAAAGAAAACATAAAAGGGTGAGCTCAAATGCTCAGCAAGGGCAAATAAAGGAAATAAAAATCATATCATATCTTTATAAAAATCAAAACCTGCAAAAGAGATCATAATATCTTAACATGGAATAAATCATAGAAGTGAAAATGAGATCCCCGTAATCATAACATAAAACTTGAAACTTTGTGGCATGCACACATAATCATGGAAAATCATTTCTTGTTAGTCATGACTCATTGCCAAGACTATCTTAGTGGACAAAGTCCCTTTCTGAACCGAGTTCACTCCTCGTTTCAGTCCTATATTACTGAACCGAAATAACCTTCCGTTCCAGCCATGTCTATCTCATGAGATATAAAATCATTACCCAATGCATTGGAGGGAGATATAGGTCCCACCCATCTTATAATGAATCCTTTCTTATGTGTGCCACATAATCATAAAACATACATCATCGCATAACACATGTAACAAAAATGGGATTCTTGAAACATCATGACATCATAAATCAATTCATATAAGATAAAAGAATTCATAAACATAATTCCATCACAACATAGTCAAATCAATGTAAAAATATGGATAGAAACAGAACCCTTTATTATCTTAGATGGAAAATAATTTTGATAAAACACTTGAATTGAATTCTTGAGGAAAATATCCTTTCTTCTTCAAAAATCAATTTCTTTTCACAAAACATCATGCAATTTTAAAAGAAAGAGATTTTATTGAAAATAGTCATGAAATCTTTTAGAGGAAGCTTCATGAAAATAAGGCTTTATAAAACAGTAGAAATCCGTTCGTGCCGTAGAAGTTAAAAAAAAACATTCTTCGTACTTTTGTCGGAAAAGTCAAAAAGTACCTCGTACGAAAAACGACAAAAGATTCCTTTCATACGTATTACTAAAAAATCACCGAAGGGTAAAAATGGATTTAAACAATTTTAGGTGGATGGAAATAATATTACATATTGAGTAAACATGGATGTGGATGATAAAATACACCCCAGTAAATACTTACGAATAAACAATCTCAGATAAAAATGAGATTGTGATATTTCCCTTACCTTAGGTCCAATTTGCTTTGTTCGTGTACGAAGCTCCTGTATAATGGTTTAAATAATGTTATTGACTTATTCCAGAATCATACATATTGATATGATATCATATATGGTCATATTATTAGCTTCTTGTTAGTAATATTTCATTGTTACTTGTTACTCGGGTCTTTATAACTTTTTGTTCTTATGCGTGTTTTGTTGAATAAATTATTATTCTTATCTTTAGGTTATAGATAATTCATTTCCAGAATGGTATTAGTGTAGTATATACCATATTCATTCATTCAATTCATTTATATAATCATTATGAAATGAAGATCATGTAGAACGAGTCGCATCACATCGTGGAGACGGTATTCCGTACGTACGCACGAGTGATGATATCGTTCCTATGATCGTGGAATTGTATTGGAGTATATATATATATTATTTCAGTATCAATATTACTTAATAATAATCATATATAGTTACTCATTACACCATTATACCCATCCTTGTAAGGTGATGGTGGAAAATAGATTACACCACGGCGTGGAGACGGTATTCCGTACGTACGCACGCGCGGTGATTTCATTTTTCCGTAGGATGGATAGAAGGTGAATTAGGGTTGTTTCATATTTATAATAACATATCAGTATGTAAGTAATACTGATGTTATTACTTTATCATGAAACAACTAAAGAAGAAGAAGTTGAAGAAGAAAGAAATTGAAAAGATCGGTAATGGATATTACCTCTTCTTTGGAACGCCTCTTTGAATCCTCCACTTAAGGAACTAAGATTGGTCTTTGGAGAAGACCAGGACCTCTAGGATTATTTTAGGGAAGTGGAGAGGAGAAAATGGCAGGTTTTGGCCGAGCTTGAGTGCTCAAATTGGTGTGAGGAGGAGGGGGAGGAGGTGCCCTTTTATAAGGGAGGAGAGGGGCACCTTAGGAATATCTCAAAATATTATTTTATATTAATGTCAAAATCGGTTTATAATGGTTCCAAAGGATCTTATTTCGAATCTGAAGTGGTTATGGGTCGAAATCCTATCAACCAATAGGATTTAGACAAGTTTGGGGTATTATTTTAACCTTATCAATTAGATTTAACTCTAAGTTAATTAATTTAACTTTTACCGTGTCTTTTTGTTTTCTTTCACTATATGGTTAATACACTTACTATAACATGCCAAACGAACCCCAAATTGTTTATTATTAATATATATATTCTTATCTAAGTCATTTGGCCGAACCTTAGATTTTTTGGAATAAAATAACAATTAATAGTACAATATTTGATTTAAAAACTATTTTGTGTCAATTTTGACACTATTTGATATATGATTTTTTTGAAAGTCATAACAGAATTATATGTTCGAACCAAGTTGATTAAATCAACAATAATATATCATAGTAACCTATAAAATTAGTGGAATTCATAAAAAGTCTTAAATTACATTTATTTTGGTATTTATATTATCAATTATGTCAATATTTCATTAATAAGATAATTACTGCATCATCTTTGTGTCATAAATAAATTAAATTATTTGATGTCTAAAAATTAAAAATAAAATACCATCATGTAGGAAATATTTTTAGCTTTCTAATGAATATTTACAATCGAATTTATCTTATGTATAACCCCATATTAAAAATGATTTACTTATTAAACTTTAAATTTAACTATTTTAACCCTTCTTTAAATAAATTAATAATAAATGTCCTAATCTAATCCAAGTGGGCCTAAATGGTCATATTTTATTCCTAAGTTTGTTTTTGGTCGAATTACACTTGTCCAATAGAATTAGGACATGTGTTAGGGTAATATTAATATCATATTTACCCTTAGTTACCCTATTTACTATTAACCGCGGTAAAAATCGTAAAAAGTTACTATTCACCAAAAAATTATTTTTATCTCATTGAACCAAATTTTACTTACTGATATCAACCGTGTCTGTCGGATTTTCGAAATTCCATTCACAGAAGCGGTAAAATTAAGTTTTATGCAAAATTCAGTTTTTAACCTACCACTTAGTGGTTTCACTATTCATCAAAAATTGAAAGTTTTCAGAAAAATACCAAAATTTCACCCTAGGCTAATTTCGATATTCTGAGTCCAAAAATGAAGTCCATTTTGAAAAATAAAATTTATAAAATTTCAAAAAGTGGTTATTACTATTCATAACGGCTAGTTTTAATAGCATATTTTTGTTTAGTGAAACTCGGTATTGCGTACGACGCAAGCTATCGAGGAAGGTCGCGATTGTGTGTAAAGCAAGACAAGCAAGTGTTGTGTAGAAAAAAAAAATTCCTTTGATGGTTTATATAACATAAAAGTCTCGGGTGTTACATTCTACCCCCCTTAAAAAGAATTTTGCCCTCGAAATTCGTCACTTTGTAACAAACAAATGAGGATAATTCTCCCTCATCATATCCTCAAGCTCCCATGTAGATTCTTCAAGTTGGTGGTTTCTCCATAAAACTTTCACCAAGCGAGTGGTCTTGTTTCGTAGGAATTTTTCGCTACGATCCAGAATCTCTATTGGCTGTTCTTCATAAGAAAGATCTTGCTCCAGCGGTACAACTTCTGAGCTGAGTACATGTGAAGGATCTGGTATGTACTTTCTCAGGAGAGATACGTGGAACACATCGTGAACTTGAGAGAGATTCGGTGGAAGCGCCAATCGGTAAGCTACCTTTCCAACACGATCCAGTATTTCAAAAGGACCGATATATCTAGGGCTCAACTTCCCCTTCTTTCCAAATCTCATAACCCTCTTCCAGGGAGATATTCGTAAGAACACTTTATCGCCCACTTCAAACTCTAGGTCTTTTCTTCGGTTGTCGGCATAACTTTTCTGTCGACTCTGAGCTGCTCTTATGTGTTGTTGAATAGATCTAACCTTTTCTACCATTTCATCAATGAGATCAGGTCCTAATAGATTTCTTTCCCCAAATTCATCCCAGCAAGTTGGAGTCCTGCATTTCTTTCCATAGAGAGCTTCATAAGGAGCCATCTGAATACTGGAGTGAAAGCTATTATTATAAGAAAATTCCACCAAAGGTAGGTGTTGATCCCAACCTCCTTTGAAATCCATAGAGCAAGATCTCAACATATCTTCTAGGGTTTGAATTGTTCTCTCAGACTGACCGTCTGTCTGGGGATGATAAGCAGTGCTGAAACTCAACTCTGTATCCAGAGTATGCTGAAGACTTCGCCAGAACTTCGAGGTAAATCTCGGATCCCGATCAGATATAATAGAAAGTGGTACTCCATGCAATCTTACCACTTCCTTTACATATATCATGGCAAGCTGATCTAGAGAGAAATCCTCTCTAATAGTAATGAAGTGTGCAGACTTTGTAAGACGATCAACTATGACCCAGATAGCATTATTGCCTTTGGATGTTTTAGGAAGTCCTGTGACAAAGTCCATAGTGATGTTTTCCCATTTCCATTCGGGTATGGGTAATGGTTGTAACATCCCCTTAGACTTCTGTCTCTCAGCTTTAACTTGTTGACAAACCAAGCATCGAGAGACATATTCAGCAACATATCTTTTCATGCCATCCCACCAGAAGTACTCTTTCAGGTCCCTATACATCTTCATGCTTCCATGATGAATAGAGAATGAAGAACTATGAGCCTCATCCAGCAGCTCTTTCTTTAATTCGGGGATGGGAGGAACGCAAACCCGATTCCTGAACTTTATTATGCCATCACAATCAAGGTTGAATTCAGGAACATTTCTCACCTTCTTTTGTAACTCGACATCTTCTTTCTGTGCCTCTTTAATCTTCACATGTATAGATGGTTGAACATTCATTTGAGAAAGATAAGATTTTTCCCCTTCCATTATAATTCCAAGATCCATCCTTTGTAAATCCATAAATATTGGATCTTTTGTGATCCTCATCATGGATAAACTAGCATGGTCTTGTCAACTTAATGCATCTGCCACCTTGTTTGCTTTCCCAGGGTGGTAATGGATTGAGTAGTCATAATCCTTAATCAGCTCCAACCATCTTCTTTGACGCATATTCAACTCCTTTTGTGTGAAAATATACTTTAAACTTTTATGATCAGTATAAATATCACACCTTTCACCATAAAGGTAATGCCTCCAAATCTTTAATGCAAAGATTACCGCAGCCAACTCCAAATCATGTGTTGGGTAATTTTGCTCATGGATTTTCAACTGTCGTGATGCATAAGCTATCACCATATCATTTTGCATAAGAACACACCCCAATCCCTTCTTGGATGCATCACTGTAGATCACAAACCTTTCTCCACTACAAGGCAGTGTGAGCACAGGTGCACTGGATAACCTTCTTTTCAACTCCTTGAAATTCTCTTCACATTCCACTGTCCAGACAAACTTAACTCCCTTCCGAGTCAACTTGGTGATTGGATTAGATAATCGTGAAAAATCTTTTACAAAACGTAGATAATATCCAGCCAAACCAAGAAAACTTCGGATCTCAGTTACTGTTGTTGGTCTTGACCATCTTTCGATAACCTCTGTTTTTGCTGGATCCACAGATATCCCCTCTTTTGAGATTATATGACCCAAAAATGCAACTTTTTGAAGCCAAAATTCACACTTGGTAAATTTGGCATAAAGCTTCTCCTTTCTCAGGGTCTTCAATATAATTCTCAAGTGATCTTCATGCTCTTCCTTGCTCTTTGAATAGACAAGAATATCGTCTATAAAGACTACCACAAATTGATCAAGATAGTCTCTAAAGACTCTATTCATTAGATCCATGAAGATTGCAGGGGCATTAGTAAGACCAAATGGCATCACTATAAATTCATAGTGTCCATACCTTGTACGGAAAGCCGTCTTTGGTATATCCTCCCTTTTGACCCTTAATTGATGATACCCTGAACGGAGATCAATCTTGGAAAAGTATTGAGCTCCGCGTAGTTGGTCAAATAAGTCATCAATGCATGGGAGAGGATATTTGTTCTTGATAGTGATCTTGTTAAGTTCTCGATAATCAATGCAGAGTCTCATTGATCCATCTTTCTTCTTTACAAATAGAACAGGTGCTCCCCAAGGTGACGCACTAGGGCGTATGAATCCCTTATCAAGATTCTCTTGGAGTTGCTTCTTCAATTCCTGCAACTCAATTGGGGCCATTCTATAAGGTGTCTTTGAAATAGGCAAAGCACCCGGTACGAGTTCTATTGAAAACTCAACTTCACGATTTGGTGGAAGACCCGGTAATTCCTCCGGAAAGACATCATCAAACTCCCGTACAATGGGCATATTCTTAATCGTGAGTTTCTCACCAACCATTTGAGATAAATAACCTTCATTTAGTGGATCAATACCCATAAGATGGAAGAAATTTCCACTGGAAGGTTATGTTCATCCTTGCATTGATAGACGATCGTAGATTGATCTGGAATATGAAATGTGACTTCCCTTCTTTGGCAATTGATATGAGCTCCATGTAGAGAAAGCCAATCCATGCCAAGAATCACATCAAATTCCACTAAAGGAAGGATCACAAGATTTGCAGGAAGCACTTTCCCACAAACTTCGATCGGAGAAGAATTATAAACTTTTGATGCGATTGATGTGCCATTAGGTGTTGTCACAGCTAACTCAACATCTAATTGTTGAGGTAATACGGTGATATCCTTAGAAAAGTCTTCAGAAATAAAAGAGTGGGTGGATCCAGAATCAAATAAAACATTTGCTACTTTAGAGTGGATGGTAAGTGTACCTTTCACCACATCGTTATCGTACTCCACATCGCTGATAGAAATTGCATGTGACTTTCCTTTGTCTTTAGCCTTAAGATTTTGTTGACGTCGACCATCATCATCAACCCTTGGATTTGGGCATTGATTGGCATAATGCCCCATCTCCTTGCACTTGAAACATTGAAGTGTAGTAGGTTCATTCTTTGTATCCCTTCCTTTGTTTGCATCATTAGACATCTTCTTCCCATTATCGCGACATTCAAATGCCCGATGACCTTCCTTTCCACATTTAAAACATTTACTTGTCCCTTTAAGACAACTCCCTCCATGTTTCTTTCCACACTTTGAGCATAAGGGAAAGTTCATCTTCTTTTCCGTGTGCTCTTTAGATTTTTCTTTGAATTCCATCTTCCTCTTCTTATCAAACCCATGTGACTGATGGGTTACTCCAATCTCCATCTCGACTTTGAGAGCACATCGAACGATTTCCTCGTAGCTATTGAAGTCCCTTATGGCTAACGCCCTTCGAAGACTTGGTTTTAAGCCACTAAAGAATCGATCGATCTTACTCTCAGGTTGGATAATAATACCAGAAGCGTACCTTGCCAGTCTTGTAAAATTTGCTTCATAGGTACCAACAGATTCATCATCCCTTTGCTTCAGTTCAAGAAACTCTTTCTCCATCTTTGTTCGGAGAATACGAGGGAAGTACTTATTGAAAAATAAGTTCTTGAACTCGTCCCATTCCATAGACTCAATTTCATCCCTTTGCCTCGTATTCTTAACAAGATTCCACCATTGATCAGCATCTCCTTCCAAACGATACACTGCTAGGATGACTTTATCATGCTCAGAACATTGAAGAACTGAAAATATCTTTTCAGTAGTACTAATCCATTGTTCAGCAACTAATGGATCAGTAGACCCGCTGAAAGAAGGTGGACGCTGCCTCATGAAGGATTCAACAGAATGTTGCTCCCTCCTTTGTTCGTTTGGAAATCCTGCATGATTCATAGCTTGAGAAAGTTGTGTGAGCATGGCTACAAGATTTTGCATTCCAGCTCCCATATCATTTGGTTGCTCAGGGGGACAATCATTGCATTGCCCATCGCATTCCGCATTAACACGGTTCCTTCGGGTTCCAGCCATTGACTAAAACCAAGAAGAATAGTGTGAGCAACACTAATTATAATAGGAAACCACATAATTCAAGAAAAAAAAAAAAATTCATGCTTATGGTCTTATCCTAGGTTATTCAAGGCCATTTCTAAAACACTAAGATTGTGTACTATGCTTAGACTTATCCTTAGGGTTCTTACTAAGGTTTTCACATCCTAGTTTCCAAAGGTTGACTATACCTTTCCTCTGATACCAACTATAACGACCCATACTTTACATACATTGTTAATACTTCAAAATTGAAGCACACTTATTACAACATATGACAAAATCACAAAGGACCGTATAGGTATAGTGTCTTTAGAAACTGGGAAACATAAACAACTGGTTCATAAATCTTCTACAGTGTCTCCCATTTATTTCATCATATCTAGGGTCCCTTTTAGCATATTCTACTTAATATCCATCTTCCTGACCTGGGGAAAAGAAAACATAAAAGGGTGAGCTCAAATGCTCAGCAAGGGCAAATAAAAGAAATAAAAATCATATCATATCTTTATGAAAATCAAAACCTGCAAAAGAGATCATAATATCTTAACATGGAATAAATCATAGAAGTGAAAATGAGATCCCCATAATCATAACATAAAACTTGAAACTTTGTGGCATGCACACATAATCATGGAAAATCATTTCTTGTTAGTCATGACTCATTGCCAAGACTATCTTAGTGGACAAAGTCCCTTTCTGAACCGAGTTCACTCCTCGTTTCAGTCCTATATTACTGAACCGAAATAACCTTCCGTTCCAGCCATGTCTATCTCATGAGATATAAAATCATTACCCAATGCATTGGAGGGAGATATAGGTCCCACCCATCTTATAATGAATCCTTTCTTATGTGTGCCACATAATCATAAAACATACATCATCGCATAACACATGTAACAAAAATGGGATTCTTGAAACATCATGACATCATAAATCAATTCATATAAGATAAAGGAATTCATAAACATAATTCCATCACAACATAGTCAAATCAATGTAAAAATATGGATAGAAACAGAACCCTTTATTATCTTAGATGGAAAATAATTTTGATAAAACACTTGAATTGAATTCTTGAGGAAAATATCCTTTCTTCTTCAAAAATCAATTTCTTTTCACAAAACATCATGCAATTTTAAAAGAAAGAGATTTTATTGAAAATAGTCATGAAATCTTTTAGAGGAAGCTTCATGAAAATAAGGCTTTATAAAACAGTAGAAATCCGTTCGTGTCGTATAAGTTAAAAAAAACATTCTTCGTACTTTTGTCGGAAAAGTCAAAAAGTACCTCGTACGAAAAACGACAAAAGATTCCTTTCATACGTATTACTAAAAACTCACCGAAGGGTAAAAATGGATTTAAACAATTTTAGGTGGATGGAAATAATATTACATATTGAGTAAACATGGATGTGGATGATAAAATACACCCCAGTAAATACTTACGAATAAACAATCTCGGATAAAAATGAGATTGTGATATTTCCCTTACCTTAGGTCCGATTTGCTTTGTTCGTGTACGAAGCTCCTGTATAATGTTTTAAATAATGTTATTGACTTATTCCAGAATCATACATATTGATATGATATCATATATGGTCATATTATTAGCTTATTGTTAGTAATATTTCATTGTTACTTGTTACTCGGGTCTTTATAACTTTTTGTTCTTATGAGTGTTTTGTTGAATAAATTCTTATTCTTATCTTTAGGTTATAGATAATTCATTTCCAGAATGGTATTAGTGTAGTATATAACATATTAATTCATTCAATTCATTTATATAATCATTATGAAATGAAGATCATGTAGAACGAGTCGCATCACATCGTGGAGACGGTATTCCGTACGTACGCACGAGTGATGATATCGTTCCTATGATCGTGGAAATGTATTGGAGTATATATATATATTATTTCAGTATCAATATTACTTAATAATAATCATATATAGTTACTCATTACACCATTATACCCATCCTTGTAAGGTGATGGTGGAAAATAGATTACACCACGGCGTGGAGACGGTATTCCGTACGTACGCACGCGCGGTGATTTCATTTTTCCGTAGGATGGATAGAAGGTGAATTAGGGGTGTTTCATATTTATAATAACATATCAGTATGTAAGTAATACTGATGTTATTACTTTATCATGAAACAACTAAATAAGAAGAAGTTGAAGAAGAAAGAAATTGAAAAGATCGGTAATGGATATTACCTCTTCTTTGGAACGCCTCTTTGAATCCTCCACTTAAGGAACTAAGATTGGTCTTTGGAGAAGACCAGGACCTCTAGGATTATTTTAGGGAAGTGGAGGGGAGAAAATGGCAGGGTTTGGCCGAGCTTGAGTGCTCAAATTGGTGTGAGGAGGAGGGGGAGGAGGTGCCCTTTTATAAGGGAGGAGAGGGACACCTTAGGAATATCTCAAAATATTATTTTATATTAACGTCAAAATCGGTTTATAATGGTTCCAAAGGGTCTTATTTCGAAGCTGAAGTGGTGATGGGTCGAAATACTATCAACCAATAGGATTTAGACAAGTTTGGGGTATTATTTTAACCTTATCAATTAGATTTAACTCTAAGTTAATTAATTTAACTTTTACCGTGTCTTTTTGTTTTCTTTCACTATATGGTTAATACACTTACTATAACATGCCAAAAGAACCCCAAATTGTTTATTATTAATATATATATACTTATCTAAGTCATTTGGCCGAACCTTAGATTTTTAGGAATAAAATAACAATTAATAGTACAATATTTGATTTAAAAACTATTTTGTGTCAATTTTGACACTATTTGATATATGATTTTTTTGAAAGTCATAACAGAATTATATGTTCAAACCAAGTTGATTAAATCAACACTAATATATCATAGTAACCTAGAAAATTAGTGGAATTCATAAAAAGTCTTAAATTACATTTATTTTGGTATTTATATTATCAATTATGTCAATATTTCATTAATAAGATAATTACTGCATCATCTTTGTGTCATAAATAAATTAAATTATTTGATGTCTAAAAATTACAAATAAAATACCGTAATGTAGGAAATATTTTTAGCTTTCTAATGAATATTTACAATCGAATTTATCTTATGTATAACCCCATATTAAAAATGATTTACTTATTAAACTTTAAATTTAACTATTTTAACCCTTCTTTAAATAAATTAATAATAAATGTCCTAATCTAATCCAAGTGGGCCTAAATGGTCATATTTTATTCCTAAGTTTGTTTTTGGTCGAATTACACTTGTCCAATAGAATTAGGACATGTTTTAGGGTAATATTAATATCATATTTACCCTTAGTTACCCTATTTACTATTAACCGCGGTAAAAATCGTAAAAAGTTACTATTCACCAAAAATTTATTTTTATCTCATTGAACCACATTTTACTTACTGATATCAACCGTGTCTGTCGGATTTTCAAAATTCCATTCACAGAAGCGGTAAAATTAAGTTTTATGCAAAATTCAGTTTTTAACCTACCACTTGGTTGTTTCACTATTCATCAAAAATTGAAAGTTTTCAGAAAAATACCAAAATTTCACCCTAGGCTAATTTCGATATTCTGAGTCCAAAAATGAAGTCCATTTTGAAAAATAAAATTTATAAAATTTCAAAAAGTGGTTATTACTATTCATAACGGCTAGTTTTAATAGCATATTGTTGTTTAGTGAAACTCGGTATTGCGTACGACGCAAGCTATCGAGGAAGGTCGCGATTGCGTGTAAAGAAAGCCAAGCAAGTGTTGTGTAGAAAAAAAAAATTCCTTTGATGGTTTATATAACATAAAAGTCTCGGGTGTTACATACTTCTTGTTTGTAGGATTGTGAACTCTTACTTATGGCCCTTTACTTATACACGAGAGTTAGGAGAAAAGGACCGAGCAAGATCTCTATATGCTTGTGGAGATCACCCTTGTGGATTTGATTCTTTTCCTTATTTATGTATTGAAATATAAATTATTTTATTTTTTACTGCTTTTAGATATGTATCACCATGACATTCATGCATTTTATAAATTGGTGTTGGCTTATTTTTTTATACAATTTATTATTTCTTATAGCTGCTTCCATTGTTGTCTGAATTTGCTATTTGTTACAACTTTGCACTCTAAATATGAGTGTATAGTCTCCCCACTGACTATCCTTAGACCCTCGCTTCTAGTCGGCAGCCTCTGGCGTATGGGGAGATGTGTTTGAGGTTATGTGGCAACCGATTCATCTACCTATTTGAAGGTAATCCGGTTTGGGACATTGCATCTCCTCCCTTCCCTCATTATTTTTTTTAAAATAGTTTCTTGATTTCTAAATGATGTATCTATGATTTAGGTGACTTTGAACTTGAATTAAATATTTTTCTTTAAAGCTTGACCTATTTGGAGTTTTGTGGTTTTTTTGATGAAAAATTAGCATAAAGGCCCATTTGGAATTTTGAGATATGTTTGTGTGAATAATTAGCATAAGGGTCTGTTTGAATTTTTTTTCTTGTTTCATATTTTCCCTTAGGTTTGGAAATGGTTTTGGATTTTAAATGTAAAGGCCCATTTAGAATTGTGCATGTGAAAGTGGTGTTTTATATTGAATTTAGAAATGGTTTCTAAATGGATTTGTAAATGTGTTTGGATTGAAAATATTAAATTCCCAGTTAGTGCTTTTTGTTTCCTTTAGAAATTTAGTTTTGATGTTATATAATGTGAAAGACTTGTTGTAATATTAGTATGTTTTGGAAAAATGGTTGGAATATTATTTGGTGTGAATGACCGATTGGTATTTTGTAATGGGTTGGAAAGTGGTTTCGAAATCTTAAGTGATGTGAAGGCTGAGTTGGTATTTTGTTATTTTTTTGGAAAAGTGTTTTTGATTTTGGAAAATAGTAGTTTCCATGTGATATTTAATTATTATATGAACATGATTGTGAAATAAATGGATTTTCATGTGAGTTATTTATGAATTGGATTATGTTTGGAGACCACACAATGTTAGGATGGGACCCCCTCTAGTGGTTGTGCATGATAATGCTATTGGTTTTTGGATTATGTTTGGAAACCACTATACTTTTGGATATGTTACCCTCTAGTGTATCATTCATGGGAATACTATGAGTTATGGTTTCTATTCCATGGTTTCACTGTGTTCTATTATCATGGGATTCTAAACTGTTATCTAGAGGGTCAAGTGACAGTTTCTTGTTGACCCTAATTAGATAGGTTGGTATCCCTAGATTTGTTGAGAGGCTAGGTGGGATGTGCCACTACATTGGCAAGTTTAGAGTGGTCATTTGGTTATTGAATGTGAAATGACACCATATGTCGACAGGTGAGTCCGAACTGAGTATTTCTAGGGATTTCCTCTAGAGATTTTTTCAAAATTCCCATGATTATTATTTGTATGTTCTATTTATTTCTAATGCATGTGGATATCAGCCCTACTAGTTTCTATCTACTTATTTTATTTTTTATACTTCCTATATGACCGCTTTTGGTCATTTTGTATAGATTTATATTTGGGTTTTGGTTTTGAACTAGATTTTGGAGTGTGAAACTATTTTTGAAAAGGAAAGATGAGGGTGTGGTTTTAAAAAGTTAATTTTTATAAAGTTGAGTTTGGTTGCTTAAAATGATTTAAACCCTATTATATATATATATATATATATATATTTTAAACTAGTGTTTGTGAAATATTTTAGGAAAGGAAATACATGGAATCTATGGTGATTATCTACTGAGCTGTTTTATGCTCACACCCTACTTGTTCCACTCATCATTTATAGACCTGCGATGTTTTATAGGTTCAAGATTTTATTTCGGTTTTCCATTGGATCAGATTATTCTTATTGTTGGTGGTGACTAAAGGGTCATGTGGAGATCATGTTAGCATTGTTCAATTTTCGTTTTTTTATCCAGTATTTGTTATGTTAAATATCTGTTGTATTTGGATCAGTTTTGTATTTGTTGATATTCATTTATTGTTAGTTCTACCATGTGTTTAGTTTTTTTATTGATCTTGGTTGTTTATTTTGGGATAAATCATTCCCATTGGATTATTTTTATTCCTGGAACTATTTTCCATCCCTTGGGGATTTGGAATGCCCGTCAGGCCCTATCTTGGGCCAGGTCGGGTTTTGGGTTATATGAAATCCCAACCTAGTTCGTGACATTGATTAAATTGAAGAAAAAAGAAACACGGGAACGTGTTAAATGTCCTAAAGGTAAAAATTTTATTGGAACGAAATGGGTTTTAAAAAAAGTTTAATGAATGTAGATAATTTTTAAGAAACAAAGTATGAATTTTTTGTTAAGGCTATGCATAGGTGGAATGTGTGTATTTTGGTGAAACCTTTGAATCTATTACAAGGTTAGTAACTATTTGATTGTTTCTAGAAGTGGATACTCACTATAATTAAAAATTATATCAGATGGATGAAAATTCAGCATTTCTCAATAGGGAAATTGAAGAATAAGTTTACATTGAACAACTTTGTGGGTTTCTACTTTATAAGGATGAAAAAAAGTTTGTAAACTAAAGAAATATTTGTATCGTATGAATCAGGATCCATGTGTTTGGTATTCAAAACATGAAAATTGTTTGATAATGTTAATTTTTTCTTAAGGAAAAGTTGATAGAAACTTATATGTGAAAGATGATGAATCTAGAACTCTAATTTTAATTGTTTATGTGGATGATATTTTTTTCTTAGGATAGAGGAGATGTTTGTGAAAAATTCATTAAAGAAATGAAAAATAACTTTGATATGTCAATGTTGGGATAAAAAACTTTATTTCCTGGTTTCCAAGTAGGTCAAGGAATTATTAAAAATGTTTGGCATAGAAGAATCCAAATAAGTTTCTAATCCTATATTAGTAGTGATGAAAATGAGTAAATATGTGTCTATAAAAAGAGTGAATTATAAATACTTTCAAAAGATAATAAAAAGGTCAACTTTACCTTATATAATTAAGGGTTTATATTATTTATGTTGTGAATTTGTGTGCCAGGTATCAAAGTAATCCAAAAGAATCAAATATCTTGGTAGCAAAGAAAATTCTAAGATATATCAAAGGAATACCTTTAAATGGGTTGTTATATAGAAGAAATTATGAGATGAAGTTTCATGGTTATACTGATGCCAGTTGGGCTAGAGATTATAATGATAGAAATTCAATATCAACAGGTAATTTTTTCTTAGTTTAATGTTGTATAAGTTGACATAGTATGAAACAAAATTAAATAAATTTGATCATAGTAGAATCAAAATATGTTATAGTTACTTAGGATTTTACTCATATTTTGTGGATGAAATATCATCTAGAAGATATGAAAGTGTAAATTTCTAAACCATTAATGATTTTTTTTTGATAATCACAGTGCAATTTATCTTTCTAAAAATCCTATCCAACATTCAAGATAAAAAAACATTGATATAAATTTTAACTTTATAAAATATAAATCTACTTCTAGAGATGTTTTACTAGAATATATCTCAATGAAGTATCAAATTTCCGATATCTTTAAAAAAGAAATTCCCATAGAAAGATTTGTGGAATTGAGGCTGAAACTAAATTTTCATCCTCTACCAACAACTTCCTAAACATCTTAAGGAAGAAACCACAAAATAATTTAGATTATGTTGGCAAAGGGGGAGAGAGTAAAAACTTTTTTACTTTGTAAGAAGATTTTATTACTTATATTTTTTATGAATATGAAGCTGTGGTTATCATATAATAGTATAGATGACAAATAATAGGAGTGATAAATAGAATGTAACAAAAGTATTGTGAGAATAAAAAAGAGTGGGAGAGAATGTTTATATTAACATTGATTCATACTTATTTATCACCGAGGGATGAAATTCCTTAAAAAACATTACTTTATCAAGTAGTGTGGTTTTAGGAAACTCACTTTTTAGAAAGGATAAGTTTTTATAAAGGCTAAAAGAATCTGAGTTTAAAATTTTGAGTGTTCAAAAGTTTTTATTTATCACAAGTTGTAAAAACAAATCCAATGGGGGAGATTGAAGATTCTTTATGATGTTTTAACAAAGTTTTGTATTTTTTAACAACTAATATTTTGTAAAATAATGTTTTTGTAAAATAGGTGAAAGTTTCTAAATTTTCAATCCCAGAAAAAAATGGGTAGAAAAGTTTTTTTTGAGAACTTTATTTTCCAAACGCATAGTATTAGATTGAGTAGCACCAGATGCAGAAGTTATTAGAAAGACATAAGCCAAAAGTTCTATATATTTGTTCATTAGAGTTATATTAATCAGTATGAACCAGAAGATCTATCAAACAATTTTTTTTTATAAATTCATAATAATATATGAAAGAATGTTGGGATGGTTCTTAAGCCTAAAATAATAAGTTTATAAAGAAGTTAGTTGTAAGAAAGTTATTAAACTTTATAACCTTAAATTAGAAAATTCTATGCCAATATCAAAAGTTCTCAACACCATGAGAGAGTTATGATATAAATATGAGTTTGTGTTTGAACAGTTATGAGTTTATTGATGTGAATAAAGGTGTGTATATGAAGATACTAGTTTTCAGTTAGACCGATAAATTAAATATATAGATCATCAGATCCATAAGATTTAGAGGAATAAATTGTTCATTGCTAAAAGTTTTAATTTTCTGTAATATGAGAAGGAAAATCAATTATACTAACTCTAAGAAATAAAATCAATCAGAATAAATTTGAGAAGGAAAATCGATCAGACTAACTCTAAGAAGGAAAGTTAATCAGACTAAATCTGAGAAGGAAAGTCAATCAGATTGAATATGGGAAGGAAATTCAATCAAACTGACTCTAATAAGGAAATTCAGTTGGACTAACTCTAAGAAGTAAAGTCAATCAAACTGAACTTGAGAAATAAAATCAACCATACTTAATATAAGAAGGAAATTCAATAGGACTAACTCTAATAAAGAAAGTCAATTGGACTAACTTTGAGAAAGAAATTAAATTTGAATGACTTTGAGAAGGAAAGTCAATCGGAATAACTCTGAGAAGTAAAGTCAATCTGATTAAATCTTATAAGGAAAGTTAATCAAATTGAAGAAATTTTAGGGAGTTTGAGAATGTTGGTTACTAAGAATACTCAATACGTTTCAAGAAAGTTCTATAAGAATTAAGATGAATTTAAGTAGTCAAACATAAAGTTCATATATGAGTAAATTTTAGAGGTTTTTAAATTTTATTAAGTAGTAAATGTTTTTCAGTTTCCCAAATTTTCCATTCTAGGAAGCCTATAAATAGATGCAAAGTACATTCATACTTTTCAATGTTTTCACTAGAGGAAAAGGTGAAGTGATGAAGAATTCATTTTAGAGTTTTTCTTTTTGGGATGAGATATCATTTGAAGGTTAGACATTTGAATGCTTTGTTTATAGAACTGTGGAAGGTCAGACAGAGGAAGATTAGATTGATAAATTGAGTTGAGTTTGAGAAGTGCATATTTAGAATAAGTTTATCACACTAACCCTATCGGACTGAGTTCATCAGACTGAGCCAATTATGCCCAATTTAATCAGGCTGAGGTTTCAGATAGTGTTTTTTTGGACAAAACGTTTTTGATGTTCTTTTCTTTTGAGGCTCAAAGTACTTTTTAGAAAACATTGTAAACTTCTGGGATTCAAATAATCATTCCTATTTGGAGATACAAGGTTTCTAACAAGAGTTTAAACAAGTTTTATTCACTTATTCAACATAGTTAATTTACATAGACCCATGAGTGGATATGGAAAGGATATAGGTTCCCACATTAAGGCCAAAACTTTCAAATTGTGTATAGTTTTCTTTCATTCATACTTTTACATGTTTGAGTATTTACTACAAGATGATAAGTAAGTGAACTTTAATAGGTTTAGGGGTTAAGTTTCTAAAAGTTTTGAAACTTTAAAAAGTGAAAAACTGATTCAACCCCCATTATCAGTTGTTATTTGATCCTTTGAAACTTAATTTTGATAAATCCAAGACCACCGTTAGGTCTGGAACGTGAGGTTTAACCAAGTTGGGGTATAAATTTTATGTGCATCGGGTGTTTGGAAACATCGCACATGATAATACTATTTTAATATTTAATTATTTTTTATTCCATTTTTAAAATAATAAATAATTAATATCTCAAATGGCACAACATATGAGAAATCTGAGACCATAATTAGGTTTAGAACATGAGTTTTAACCTAGGAGGGGTATAATTTTTGTGTTAAAAGTGTGGCACCTTTATTAAGAAGAAATAAAAGAGGAATTAAATTGTGTAATAACTATTTAATCAATTCATGAAATAAAATAAAATAAAATAAAATGTTAAAATGGAAGGGGATATATAGGGTGGTGTCTCTCTCATGTACATGATTTCCCTAACACCATTCTCTCTTCCCCCTATCATCAATTATTTTTTTATTTATCTAAAATTATATATTCTATAAATTTTATGATACTGATCATATTGACACACCATTAGTGTCATTGGATTTTTCTTGATGAGTATATTTTTTATCTTAATTTTTTTTCAAAGGTGACTTGGTATGTTTTCAGAATTAAACTAATAATTATTTTCCAACAATATAAATTTCTAGGTTAATTACATGTATTATCTAATGATAATTATTAGAAATTATCATGACCTAATTGTACAAAATTATCAAAGGAAAATTTATAAAAAAAATTAGCAAAATAAAATTACACCTTTTATCAAATAATAATTTTTATGAAATGATCAGAGGATAATTATGAAATTATTTAAGATAATTATATGGGTTTATTAAATAATAATGATAAGGCATACCACATGGGTTCTTAAATTAATTTATAAATATAAATTATTGAACATGGTTTTATAATTATTCTTGAGGAGAATATTGTTAGTGTATGCATTGGCCTAAAAATGATAATTTAGAAATTATGAAGGAGAGATAAAATATTAGCACATGTAATATTTAAAATAATAATTTAGAAATTACGTAGGAGAGAGGAAGTACCATCACATGTGATATTTTTTTTCTTTTTTGAAATAAAATATCTAGTTTTGGATTTAGGAATCTTTGACATGAAATCATATTTCTAGTTGGTGTGCGAACACGGTTCATGCGACAACACCTTTAACGAACCTACCATTGACGTCGATGATATTGAGGTAGGAATTTTCTTAACTTCTTGGGATCTTGTTATACATGTTTTCATGGTATGATTAACGTATTGGAATATTTTATATCCATGCATGACTTGTGATTTCATGTGGGTGTGTGTGTAGATGTGACATCATATGACCTTACTCTATGAGAACTGTTGAGACAACTAGATTCCATGTTGATTTTTGATTCACATGTTGTATTTATGATGATGCTATATTTTCTCATGATGTATGTCTTAATATGTGTGACTTGATATGTGGTCTTAATATGAGGTCACTATTTCCTTGAGATATGAATGGTATATATTGTCCTGCTGTTGCTTGTTCATGGTACTTATGAGACAGGTGGACCCATCGTGGCTTGGTAGCCCTAGATGTGAATCATGTTCAAACACTGCATGTGGATTTATAATGAGACTGAGATGAAAGATAGGGTATGATTTACTAGTGTG
This sequence comes from Viscum album, assembly GCA_963277665.1. Taxonomy (NCBI): domain Eukaryota; kingdom Viridiplantae; phylum Streptophyta; class Magnoliopsida; order Santalales; family Viscaceae; genus Viscum; species Viscum album. The sequence continues at coordinate 1,025,660,188 of OY728133.1, read as the reverse complement.
TCCTAAATTTGGGGAATGAAATTCATGAGTGATCAGACCCATAAGTGATGACTTTCAGGCATGATGATCATGAGTGTTCAGACATGCGTGGAAAAAATGGGGAATGATGGTCTATGTGACCTAACTTGAGATAACCCTGGGGAATGATGGCCTAGTATGGTCTAACCTAGGGGCCTGGGGCCTATACTACTATCTAGTATATTTAGGCTGGCTCTAACATTAAGATGTTCCCATGATTGTTCCAATGATTTATGATATGGAGCCAAAGCAGGTACGACCGAGAGTTTTTAGTGGCTTTGTTAGCGCACAAACACTTAGTTTTGGATTGTATGTTTATGATTGTTAGGTATTTATCATTATTATGGCATAAAATTAAATACTTGATCACATCCATTTAAGGATTATTTTATGGTTTCCTATTATATCTTGTACTCACACCCTACTCAGGAATTTCAGTGTACTTATAGATTTCATGAGGGATCTTTCGAAGGGAAATGGAACTATGGAGGAATGCTAAAATGAAGAGTGTGGAGCTGGTAGTAGACTAGGATAGACACTTTTAAGACCTTTAGTTTATCATTTATTTATTTTTTCTACTTTTATTTACCTTGTAGAGGATTTCCACTTTTGGGAGCCTCTTTTATTTACTTGTCATGTATGTTATTTATTCAGTTATTCCATATGTTTACTTTGATGATTTATTATGTTATTTATTATTTATTATTAATCCTATGACAAGATACTAAGGGTATATTATCTCTACTATCTGGCTCAGACCCTCGCTACTAGTCGACTTCCTATTGTGTACAGGGAGACACACATGAGGTTACATATCATCCAGATTGGACTCGGTGGTTTGGTTGGGATGTTACACCATTACTATACTGTTTCCTAAACAATGATGATTCATCCACCCAATCCTCATCATCAAGGATTGGATACTCAATGTTCAGTATATGATCAAGATATTTAAGATGTATATATATAATTAATGTAATTGATTGATCAACCCTAAGTTTTAAGAGACTATAAATCTTTCTGTGAAGAGTATGCAATGTCACACATCCATTGATATTTTAATCTTGTAGGTTAAAAAATATAGCTAAACCCTAACTGGTATAAATTAATTCACCATTATTGTATATTGATATAGATATGTGTTGGACTCCTCATGTATTAATCATGTTTTAATGATCACAAATCTCATTAATGATCACAAATATTACTCATTCTAATTAACTCATAAATTATATCCAATCATGTGTATTTATGTTTCAAGTTATATCACGCTTTATAATGGTTAAGATCAATCCATTTCATGAATATCACTATTTAAGTCTGAATATATTTGTTTGCCTAAGTACAAGACACTATGAAGCCAGACACCGTAATCCAGACACCGTAAGCCTGACACTGTGAAGCCAGACACCGTAATCCAGACACCATAAGCCAGACACCGTAAGCCAGACACCATAAGAAAGACACCGTGAACAAGACACCATGACACTCAGACACTATAACACTCAGACACCGTTACACTCAGACACTGTGACACTCAGACACCATGACACTTAGACACCATGTGAAGAAGACACCATTTTCATAACATACTGTGACACCGTTTCTTAAACTATTTTGTCATCTTACAATTTAATTTCTAACGGTCATATTTGATGCCTTTAATGCACTAGCATAATTAATGTTTCTTTGTAGACATAGTATGAGGTATGAGGTATAAATCACATGGAACCTGTCGGCTAAAACTCATGCATTCGAAGATAAAGAGTGAATTGTTCCCAAGAGCAATACAACGCGATACTAAACGGAAAACAAGCCTATGAGCATGACCACAAAGAACATATTTCAAGATTTTAAAAGAAAGAATTGTCTCATGCATGAAATTTGACTCTGCTGAAGAAAATACGAAGTACAATGGAATCCAAAGAACATCTTCACATTATAAAAACTCATGAAGAACACAAGCTGAATCGCGACACTCTGTTTTTTAAGACAAAAACCAGAGAAGGACTCAGAAGCATTTCAGTTTAATGAAAGGAGTCCAGAGCTGCACTTCAAATCACTAGAGCATTATAAACTCATATCTACTCTCACTTAGTGATTCATTTACTTACTTTTGAGAAGTGTGTGTACTCTGTATATTCCATACACACACTGAATCCTGTGCTAAACGAGAGGATTTCTAAATCCTTACACCAAACTCTTTATACATATGTACCCATGAAAACTATGGAAGAGGTCCCTGTGTGGCCTGGTTTTTATTTTTTTTTTACCCATGAAAACTGTGGAAGAGGTCCCTGTGTGACCTAGACTGTCTGTGTACTGTTGTTAACCCCGATCCAGGGTGTGGATCAAAGTTTATTTATATAAACTTCTTGGTGGCAGGTGATCACCAAGTGGAGTGGATTAGGTCTCGGCTTGAGACTGAACCACTTGTTTCATATCCTTTGTGCTATTTAAATTTAGTCTTCTCTATTTTAATACTTTATTGAATAATCTAGAAAACACTAATTTTACTTTGATAGTTATTCTTGGAAAGAAGTTATAACTAATTTGTCTTAGTAGGATAACTTCAAAAGTAATATTAATAATACAAATTAAGATTACTGAGAATTAATCAATATTCTAAGAAGTTGTTTAAAAATTCAAAATCTTATAATAATATAACCTTGATTAACTAGGATGTATCTATTTTTGGGGAAACTATTTTGTTTTAAAAATAATATTCTTGTAACAGAAATTTTTATATCTACTCAATTCACCCCTCCCCTCTTGAGTAAACTACTCCGACCAACAATATGATTACCTATAAATGTTTTTACTCAAACATTATATACTACATCATCGAATGTTGAATGTGTTTTAATTGGTTATGATTAAATAACTACGAAACGATCTAGATAATTTTTATATGGATTGATTTATCATTATTCATAAACCAACCAAAATCTAGGGGAAATCTTGGAGCATCTGATATCTCATATTTGAGAAACCATCAGTCTCCTTCCTATATGGGAGTAAAAATACAACATCAAACAACAACGCCTCTTGTCTAATTCCATTTTATTACAATGTCACTCACATTAAAGTGTGAGGGTCTAGGGGTTTGGGATAAATAACATTTTTATGTCAATCCGTAGGTACTTATATACATAGTGATAGAGATGACACACATGTCATTAACTAGGAAAATAAAATGAAATTATTAAAAATTATATAACTAAAAAAACATGACGTGAAATTTCAATCATACATTATTTGATCATGTCAATATTAATAAATTATTACAAATTAAATAATTTCATACAAAAAATATGATATGAAATTTCAATCATACATTTTTAGTCATCTCAGGACTAGTCATCATACAATAGTCTTAATATGTTTTTTGGGATACTTATTATGTTCTATATATTATAACTTTACCTATAACTATATCTAACAAATATATATATATATATATATATATATATTTAAATATATTCAGACATTCATGAATATTTTTCACTCCTGCAAGTGGAAAACTATATCCAAAACCCCTATCGATATAAATAACCTCACTATTTAAGTATTATAATACTAGCATGATTTGTAACATCCCAGTTCCGGATGCCACTCAACGGGTTCCCCGAACCTAGTTCTCCACGTGACCTCAAGCGCATCTCCCCAAACGCCAGAGGCTGCCGACTAGCAGCAAGGGTCCAGGTCTGATATTGGGGAAACTATGCCCTCATTTGTCAAAGTGTAGTGCAGCGGAATACAAAATAAAACATACAACAAACAGCGGAAGTAGTAAATCATACACAACTGAAATAAACAACAGAAGTGTATACAACCAATAGTATATAGAAAATGGTGCAACATGTATTAAGTTCTAGGAAAATAGCCAGAACATGTTACATAACAGTAAAATACAATACAGAGTACAAGTACAGAAAAAAAAAAACAGCTGGCAGTGGCATCGTGAGTCTAGGCCCGGTCCCATGACCTCCTACTCCTCAGCAACAGTCAAGTACCTATATAGGGACTCTTTCCCCTATCCACACCTACAGAAATGTAATCTATTTGGGCTGAAAAGCATGACCCAAACAGGGTGTGAGAAATATATCTCAGTAGGAACCCACCAAAGGCCCGTACCCAACTGCGTGTGAGCATGCAACAACAGTGTGCAGTAGTAAAATGAAATAAAGTAAGCAGTACTCAAAAGTAACTAACTACCAGCTATATTTCCATTCAATATTAGAAATAACCACAGTGCATTTCTAAGTAAACAGTACACATCCTCAGACAAAAAAAGCCTTAACCTCAGGTAAGCAGAATCCAACCCGCAGGTATATCCCTCAGGCATAACAGAATTTTCCCTCAGGCGTTGAGTGTGTCGCCCTCAGGCACAGAAGTCAAGCCCTCAGGCACAAAAGGTTTCCCTTAGGCGAAATAACTACAACCCTTGGGATAAATAGCACAATGCCCACAGGATAATCACAACAACGCCCTCAGGCTAAATAGGTAACTGGGCCATGCCCAACAGGTAACAAGCAGTAACAAGAAATTCCTCTCAAGGCAATTCTACAATTACTACTTTAAAGGCATACCCTCAGGTATCCTGGCCAAATGGATAAATAGTGGAACACACCCTCGGGGTGGTTTTGGATCCAAGAAACGATCCCAACCAGTCTTTTATTATCATAATTTAATCCCCTATGCAATTCTAGGCATTAAATATAGAAATTGCCTCAGCCACACGACACCCCAACATGGGTTCATGGCCCAAAAACACACAAAACACACAACAGTTGGAAAAATAAACACCAAGCCACCTACCTTATACGCCAAAGAGCATTATACCCGAACGCTGACTCCAGAAACGCCCAAGAACAGCATAGATATGAAGAAGAAGACAAACTGTTCAAACCAAAATAACTCCTATTAGGAGAAGAATTGGTAAGAAGCAGACAAGGAGGTGGAAGCCCTTACCCGTGCGGTTCCAACAGAATCGTCCGAGGCGGAAACCGATTCCAGATGAACACCCGACGGATCTTCAAAGGTCCGACCTCCTTTTTTGGCTCCAAAACGGCTCAAATGCCTCCTCTACCAAATAAGGAGGCTACTGCCTGCTTTAAGCAGAAAAAACAAGGTACACAGTATGCAATTCCAAGTGCACGACATGTACTCCTTTCATTTAACTATTCCTATGGCAGCACCGCCACACTGTTCATCCGTCGACATGAGTACACGACATGTACTTCTAAGTACACGATGTGTACTGCCACCCAGCTAGCGGCTGCTCTACTGCCTTACTATTTTGGCATGCCGACTGACTACATGGTGTGTAAAGGACCACTACATGGTGTGTAGTTAGTTCCTACACCCTTTGTCGCCGACATGGCTACAGGCCTTGTGTACTCATCCCAACGCGGCCAGAAGTACACGGTGTGTGGAAAAAGTACACGGCGTGTAGTTCCAAAATTTAGGATTTTCCCCCCATTTTCCATATTTTATTAAAACACTTAAGGAAAAGAGAAAAGAAGAAGCTCGTACCTCAAAGAGAAGAACCAGGTTCTTACAAACTTCCCCCCTTATAGCAATTCGTCCCTGAATTGCCCTTCCAAGGGCGGAGAAGATATAGCCTTGAACAACTCCAGACACTAAGCACGTACGTCGGCCTCCCGCTCCCAGGTCTCGTCCTGCACTCAACCATGCTGCCATAGAACCCGTACGAGAGGAGCTGACTGGCCTTGGAGAACCTTCGTGCTCCTGTCAACGATACGAATCAGATGCTCCTCAAAGGACTCATCTGCCTCCAGCTCAACCTCCTCGGGCTAAAAGACGTGAGACAGGTCTGAATGATAGCGACATAACTAAGATATGTGGAAGACGTCGTGCATGGCTCGGTACCGCTGCGGTAACCACAACAGATAAGCAACCGGCCCGACTCTCTCAAGAATCTCAAATGGCCCCACATACCATGGTGAAATTTTACCCTGTCTCCTGATCCGTTTGTGTCCCAGCCTTAGAGAAACACGCAAGAAAACCTGATCCCTGACCAAGAACTCTAAGGGTCGTCTGTGGAGATACACATATGACTTCTGACGAGACTATGTGGTAGCCATTCGCTTCTGAATCAACTAGACCTGCTCAGAAGTCTCCTGCACGAGCTGTGGTCCCAGTAAATCTGTCTCACCTGCCTCTATCCAGCACAAGGGTGAACGGAATGGCCTACCATATAGAGCCTCGTATGGTTCCATCTCAATAGTCTCCTAAAAGCTATTGTTATAGGCAAACTCGACTAAGGGTATATGCTTCTCCCAAGAGCCCCCAAAGTCTAGGACGCATGCACGAAGCATGTCCTCTAGCACCTATATCGTACGCTCTGACTGGCCATCTGTCTGAGTGTGGTATGCTGTGCTCAGAAGAACCTGTGTACATAGTTCCCTATGAAAACTCTTCCAGAAACGAGACATAAAGCGGGCGTCCCTATCTGAAATGATAGAACGAGGAACCCCATGAAGACTTACGATCTATTAGACATACAGGATTCCAAGCTCGTCAACAATGAATGTCTCCTTGATCGGCAAAAAGCGAGATACCTTCGTGAGTTTATCCACAACAACCCACACAACGTTACTACCTCTCGGTGACCTCGACAAACCAGTCACGAAATCCATCGCGACATCATCCCACTTCCACTCTGGAATGGGTAACTGTTGTAACAGCCTGGCTAGTCTCTGATGCTCTGCCTTCACCTGCTGACAGGTGAAACACCTTGTAACAAAACCAGCTATCTCTCTCTTTATACCTGGCCACCAGTACTGATGCCTTAAGTCACGGTACATCTTGGTAACCGCAGGATGAACTGCCCAAGCTGAAGCATGAAACTCTCACATCAGCTCCTCGCGTATATCCCCTGGAACCTATACACGTCCATGGAGATGCAGAACTTCATCATCGCCTATCGTACAACCAGGAGGAGGGTCCTTACTTGCCACCAACTCCCGTATAACTAGGCCTTCTGGATCTGATAGCTGCCTCATCCTCACTCTGTCCAGGAGGGTAGAAGTCACAGCTATAGAGGAAAGATATGTCTGCCCCTGACTGTCATGCACCTCCAGATGCATCTCAGAGAACAAATCCATGAGATGCCACTCACTTCTGGCCTCCTGCACTACCCGTATCTGAGTCTTCCTGCTCAGTGCATCAGCTACTACATTACCTTTACCATGTGTATAGGCAAGCTCAAAATTGAAGGACTGTATGTACTCGACCCACCTTCTCTGCCTCAGATTCAGGTCACACTGAGTAAAGATATACTTGAGTCTTTTATGGTCGGTGAAAACCACAAAATGCTCTCCCAATAGATAATGTCTCCAACAGCGCAACACATGTACAACTGTAGCTAACTCGAGATCATGCGTCTGGTAATTCCTCTCATGTGGCCTCAACTGCCGAGACCCATACGCCACAACTCGGTCGCCCTGCATCAACACTGCCCCCGGCCCAATACCTAACGCGTCACAGTAAAATGTATAGATCTTCCCCGGATCTGGGAGTATCAGGATCAGTGATGATGTCAACATTCCTTTCAAGTACTGAAAATCTACCTCGCAAGCTTCCGACCAAACGAACTTCACACCCTTCTTAGTCAGACCTGACAACGGTGCTGCTAAGTGGGAGAAGTCCTATATGAAACGTTTGTAGTAACCCGCCAACCCTAAGAAAATCTATATCTCAAACACATTCTTAGGATGCTCCCAGGAAACTACTACTCTCAACTTCTTCGGGTCTATTGAAACTCCTGCCTCAGAGATGATATGTCCCAGGAAGTGAATCTGGTCCATCCAAAAGTGTCACTTTGAGAGTTTAGCATATAGCCGATGCTCCCTCAGTGTACTCAATACGATCTCAAGATGGGTGGCATGGTCATGTAGAGTGTGAGAGTACACCAAGATGTCGTCCATGAATACTAACACAAAAGAATCAAGATACGGATGGAACACACGATTCATCAGAGCCATAAAAACTACTGGCGCGTTCGTGAGTCCGAACGACATAACTGTATACTCATATAGACCATACCTACTCCTGAAAGTAGTGAGAGGTATATCAGATGGTCTCACATGTAGCTGATGATATCCTGATCTCAGTTCAATCTTCGAGAACACTCGTACTCCCTGAAGCTGATCAAAAATATCATCAATCCTCGGTAAGGGATATCGGTTCTTAACTATCAACTGGTTCAGCTTCCGATAATCCACACAAAGTCTGAGGGTACCGTCCGCCTTCTTCGCAAAAAGGACCGACGAACCCCAAGGAGAAGTACCGGGTCGAATAAATCAATTTTCCTGCAAATCCTACAACTAACTCTTGAGCTCCTGTAACTTAGGCGTGTCCATCCTATACGGAGGAATGGACACTGGTGCTGCTCTTGGCATAATCTCGATGGAGAAATCCACCTCTCGTACCGGAGGTAGACCAGAACAGTCATCTGGAAAGACATCCCTGAAATGATCAACAACTAGAGGGAAATCTGTCTGACCAGTCCCCTGATCATCTAGATATAAAATCGCAATTTGGTCCGTGACTCCACCTCACCCATGATGCTCTGGTCCAGCTCGACTCGCCTGAACATCCCATTCGCCCTTGTATAGAAAATCTCTACCCTCTGGTGACATGAAACTCACACTATGATGATAGCAGTCTAAAAAGGCCCGAAAGGGAACCAACCAGTCCATCCTAAGAATGACATCATATCTCATCATCTCTAGGACATAGAGGTCCCAAAGGAAGTGGCACCCACCAACCTCAAGGGGGCACTCTTTGCACTGACACACACCAGTCTTTCTAGTCCCCAACGGAGTGTCTAGCGTCATGAAATCAGAAAAAGTAGAAACACCAAGCCCAAGGCTCTTCACAGCGGGTACATATATGAAACTATGTGAAACACCCATATCGAAAAGTACTAAAGATAAGACAGAAGCTACTAGAATAGTACCTCTGACTGTAGAAGGTCCGAGATCCTGCTCCTACTGGGTTTGTTGCACTGCATATGTCTACCCAGCGCCGCGGCCCTGCGACGCAGCTTGGCTACCCTAAGCTATCCCGCCCTGCTGACTCTGAGATCCTGGTGTCTGGCTACCACGGCCCTGACCACCATCTCTTCCTGCACGCCCTGACGCATTCCAGTTCCCCAAATGGTAAGAAGCCACTGGTCCTGCTCCCGCATGCAGAGTCTACACATAACCCCTCTCACTAGCCACCGATAGAAACGCCCTGCAGAAGTACTGCAGATGACCCATCTTTCCACAAGCTTGGAACTCCACTAGGTCTTGTGGACACTACGGTCTCTTGTGCCCCTCTCTTCCACACTGGTATCACTTGACCGGACCACCTGAAGAAGCTTCCTGGCTGGTACTTCCACCCTAAGAGAAGTCCATCTGTCTCTTCCTCTTGCCAGTAGAAATAGTATCAGTAACTGGTGTTGAACCGGCCTGGCCCACACCACTAGATTCTCGAAGGTTCCTCTCTGTGATCAATGCCTGGTTCACAATACCGTGTACAGTAGGCAACCTAAAGACATTCACTAGCGCTCAAATTTCATACTGAAGACCATACTCAAAACGTCTGGCTCTCAACGACTCATCACCCACCAGCACGAGTGCAAAGCGCTGAAGCTCCGTAAAACGAGCAGAATAGTCCATCACTGACATAGCGCCCTGTTTAAGATTCATGAACTCTCGAGCTCTATTTTCTCTCAGCGTCTCCAGGAAGAAAAAGTCATAGAAGACTTCCTGAAAGTCTCCCCATGCCATGTCCCTGTGATGCTCTAACTGGGTGGTAACATCCCAATATCTATTGGAAGAATCGTGCAGCATGTAAGTCGCGAGCTTGACCCTACGCCATGGAGGCACCTCCAGATGCTCAAAAATAGTCTGCATCGACCCCATCCAAGACTCCATATCCTGTGGTCCGCCATCCCCTAAGAACGTAGGCGGATGCTGCTGCTGGAAGATACGTGTCAGCTCGGCCATAGATTTGACAGCCTGCGGTGCTCCCTGAAAGGTCTGCATGAACCGCAATAAACCTTCATGGAACTACGCCTCCGCACCTGTGTCCGGTATAGCAGCTGGTGCCGCATCTGGCTCTGCTGGAGGATCAACTGGTAGCCCCTGGCCCACCATTTCTGGAGTATACTCGTTGTCTCTTTTCTGGCGATCAACGCACGGTCGTCTTGGCGGCATGACACTACAAGGTCAAAAACACGCCTTAGAAAAAGATTATCAAAGACCGAAGATGAAGAAACCCAAAAGGAAATAGGAGGAACAAGGCATTCAAAATTTAAAAAACAAGACTACATGGCATGTACAATGACTACACGACATGTACTTGACTTCCCTTCCCCTTCTCGGGTCCTTCAGCACGACTAAGCCACACGGTTCCCATTTGAACAAAAACTACACGGCGTGTATTTCATATACACGGCGTGTATGGTGTTATTTTCAACTGCCCGGGTCATCTATGACATGGCCGACTACTCAGCTTGACACTACACATCGTGTTACACCCGCACACAGCGTGTCAACAACCCCGTTTCCCCGCCACATGGCTAAATCCACACGGTCTGTCCTCGGACAGGACTACACAGCGTGTCCCCAAAGGTACACGACATGTTCAAGGAATGGTGACACCGGCCCGTGTTGTTAGTTACACAACCGAGTCCCCAGGTCACACTACACGGCGTGTTCTGTCAAGGAGTTCACTGACCCGTGTTGTTAGTTACACGACTGCACTCCGGGTCAAAACTACACGGTGTGTATATCTGGTACTCGACGTGTTTTTAAGCAAGCTCTTCCCTACCCCGTGTCGCCGCCCACACGGTTTGTAACACGAGAAGAGACTATACAACGTGTACTTAGGGTACATGACATGTACTAAAAAAGTTTATTTTTCTTCCCGAACAGAAGAACATACACAACGCGTCTGAAGTACTACACGGCATGTATACTGGGATTCCGGACAGTATGCCTTAGAAACTTCCCTAGAACCCTGAAAATACTGAAAAACAACATCTAAGTGTCAAATTCCGACCCGTGAGGGCCCATAATCCCCACGAATCAAAGTTTGACATCTTATCTGTGTTATAAATAATAAACAGTCAATGATCTACCAAATTCTTGTCAATGGGGGCCCATACTCCCCAAAAACCAAAGTTTGGAATCCATTATATAAACAGTCTTACACAAAATACTCTATCAAACAGCAGGTATTTATCAAGTAGCTATCACAACAACATGATTTTCTAGCACAACTACTATCACAATATCATGCAATTTCTAATGCAACTACATGGCATGGAACTATGCATGGCATGTGATTTCTAGTATGTACCTAAATGATGCATGAGATGGAATACCCTCATCTCATCGGGTTGCAACTAAATATAACCTATAGATAAAGTATAAACAACAAAATACAAGTACGTCACCCAACGGTGAAAACATATCAACTGTAAAATTTGCAAAATCAGGAAAATTACAAAATACGAGGTAGACTGGCTTTTCCCTGTACGCGGGTTAGATACGCCCGTGCACAACTTATTTCCAACTACCGTTCATCCTATCCCTAACTAAAGCTCCAAATAGTAAGTCAAAGAAAAGAAACGCCCTCTGATACCACTTTGTAACATCCCGGTTCCAGGTTCCACTCAACGGGTGCCCTGAACCCAGTTCGCCACATGACCTCAAGCGCATCTTTCCAAACGCAAGAGGCTGCCGACTAGCAGCGAGGGCCCAGGTCTGATAGTGGGGAAAATATTCCCTCATTTTTCAAAGTGTAGCGCATCGTAATACAAAATAAAACATACAACAAACAGCAGAAGAAGTAAATGATACAAAACTGAAATAAACAACAGTAGTGTATATAACCAATAGTATATATAAAATGGTGCAACATGTCTTAAGTTCTTGGAAAACAACCAGAATATGTTACATAGTAGTACAATACAATACAGAGTATAATTACAGAAAAACAAAATATCTAGCAGTGGCATCGCGTGCCTAGGCCCAGTCCCATGCCCTCCTACTCCTCAACAACAATAAAGTACCTCTATAGGGACTCTTTCCCCTATCCACACTTGCAGAAACGTAATCTGTTTGTGCTGAGAAGCGTGACCCAAACAGGGTGTGAGAAATATATCTCAGTAGGCACCCACCAAAGGCCCGTGCCCAACTACGTGTGAGCATGCAACAACAGTGTGCAGTAGTAAAATTCAATAAATTAAGCAGTACTCAAAAGTAACTAACTACCAGTTATATTGCCATTTTATTATTCATTTAATCCATTCAATATTAGAAATACCCATAGTGCATTTCTAAGTAAACAGTCCATGTCCTCAGACAAACAAAACCTTACCCTCTGGTATGCAGAATCCAACCCGCAGGTATAGCCCTCAGGCATAACAGAATTTTCCCTTAGGCATAGAAAGTGTCTCCCTCAGGCACAGAAGTCAAGCCCTCAGGCACAAAAGGTTTCCCTCAGGAGAAATAAATACAGCCCTCGGGCTAAATAGCACAGTGCCCACAGGCTAATCACAACAACTCCCTCAGGATAAACAGGTAACCGGGCCATGTCCAACAGGTAACAAGCAGTAACAAGAAATTCCTCTCAAGGAAATTCTACAATTACTACTTTAAAGGCATACCCTCGGGTATCCTGGCCAAACAGCTAAACAGTAGAACACACCCCCGGGGTGGTTCTGGATCCATGAAACGATCCCAACTAGCCTTTTATTATCACACCTATGCAATTCTAGACATTAAATATAGCAATGGACTCAGCCACACGACACCCCAACATGGGTTCGTGGCCCAAAAACGCCCAAAACGCACAGTAGTTGGAAAAATAAACACCAAGCTACCTACCTTATACTCCAACGAGTGTTATACCCGAACACCGACTCCAGAAATGCCCATGAACGACGTAGATCTGAAGAAGAAGACAAACTGTTCAAACCCAAATAAATCCTGTTAGGAGAAGAATTGGTAAGAAGCAGCCAAGGAGGTGGAATCCCTTGCCCGTGCGGTTCCAATGGAATCGTCCGAGGCGAAAACCGATTCCAGACGAACACCCAGTTGATCTTCAAAGGTCCGACCTCCTCCTTTGGCTCCAAAATGGCTCAAATGCCTCCTCTGCCCAATGAGGAGGCTACTTCCTACTTTAAGCTGAAAAAAACAAAGTACACGACGTGTACTTCCAAGTACACGACCTGTACTCCTTCCATTTAACTGTTCCTCTGGAGGCATTGCCACACTGTTCATCCGTCGACATGAGTACACGACATGTACTCCTAAGTACATGGCGTGTACTGCCACCCAGTTGGCGGCTGCTCCACCGCCTTACTATTTTGGCCTGCTGACTGACTACACGGCGTGTAAAGGACCACTACACGTCATGTAGTTGGTTCCTACACCCTTTGTCACCGACATGGCTACACGCCCTATGTACTCATCCCAACACAGCCAGAGGTACACAACGTGTGGAAAAAGTACACGGTGTGTAGTTCCAAAATTTAGGATTTTCCCCCATTTTCCATATTTTATTAAAACACTTAAGGAAAAGTGAAAAGAATAAGCCCATACCTCAAAGAGAAGAACCAGGTTCTTACATGATTACCTAGGAATTTTTTTATTCAAACATTTTATACTTCTTCATGAAACATTTAACATGTTTTAATTAGGTATGATTAAATAGTTATGACTTGATATTGAGACTTTTCTATGTAATGGTTTACAATTTTTTGATAAACCAACCAAAAACTGGGGGGGGGGGGATCTTGGAGCCTCTATTATCATATATTTTAGTAACCATCAGTCTCCTTTCATTTATGATGTAAAAATCCAGCTTCAAACAACAACACTTTTTATCAAGAAAACTTTTATTACAATGTTACTCACATACAAGTGAGGGGGTATAGGGATTTGAGATACATAACATTTTTACATGGACACACATGACCTTACATAATTAGAAATCTCTATGACATGAAGGTCATAAATGAGGAAAAATAAATACAATTATTACAAATTATATAACCACATACAAATAAAATATGAGATGTAATTTCAATCATATATTGGTCGGCCATCTCAAGATCAGCCATCAAATAATACTCTTAACATGTTGTTTGAGATACATAATATGTTCTACATATTATAATTTTACATACAAATATATCTAATAAATAAATAAATAAATATTTATATACATCTTTTAATAATATCAATGTATAAATATCAATATATATATGTTTTCATTTTTGTATTTAATGATGTCTTTTTAACATGTCTAATATTATTTTTCCAATATTATATTCAAATAATATAATATATATTATCTCATTAATGATATACATTTTGTCAATTAATTTATGTTATATATGTTTGTAATCATTTATTATTACTAATATTTTTAAAAAATAATTACTCAGGATACTTTAATTTATCTATGCATCCAATAATATATTGTACATTTATTTAATTTTCAATCTACTATATATATACACTTAAATATATTAAATTTTATTTATTAATATTTTAAAATACAATAATGTGTATTTTTGTAAACAAATTTTGTTTCCTTAATAAAAATATTTTTAATTTATACATAACTAATAAAATATTTATTAATATTATATTTTGTTAAATTTAATTCAGAAATGTAATATAATTTACAGTTAAATAAACATTAAAAAGTTGTAAACTTATGTTAATTTCCATAGTATAAAATTAGGGAAGTATATATAAATTTTTAAAGTAATTAAACATTCCAAAATTTAAATAATTTTATTTTATACATTATTACTTGGCATAATAATTATTTATAAATCATATAATTTAAAAATTATTATTAATAGTAAATTGTTTTAGTATTGTTAACAAAAATAATATTATTTACATTTATATATCAAATAATATATTGTATTTTTAGTTAAATTTAAATATTAAACATTATATAATGCACATATATAATTATATTCAAATAAATTTAATCATATTTTTATAAATAATTAATACTAATAATTTTTATAAAATAGTTAGACAAACTCACTTTATTTATATATATTTATAAAATATTATACTTTAAATTTATTTTTTTAATATACTATATAATATTATATATACATAAAAATATATTCAAATCTAATTATTCAAAATTTAAATTACAAATATATACATTTTTTTAAATAATAATATTTCCCTAAATATAAATTATATTATTTTATTCTATTTAAATTATGAAAACACCATATTTAAATTTTCACAATCATTCAATATAAATTAAATCATTCAAATAACATTAATTCATACAAAAATTAAATCATACAAATAACATTAATTCATACATTCATACAACTATAAATTTTAAATAAATAATTCATATGAACAAAATTAATAAAACAATTAGACAATTAATGTTTTTACATTTAAATTTTAACTTTTTAAAATCTAGAGTTATATATTGAGAATGAAATCTGATAGAGGTTTTTCTATAAAATATAGGGTTAGAGTAAATAAAATAGAGGGTGGGGGGATCCCTCCATTTATAAGATTTCTCTAGGGGAGGTGTGAACACCATTCACACCTCATTTGAAAAATTTACAAAGGAATAAAGAATAAGGTTCATGCTTCCTTGTCACCCCCATAGAAGCGTAAACACTGTTCACACTTTTGCGATGGTAGTGGAGGTGTGAATGGCCTTCACAACTCCTTTGAACTATTTTTTAAAATTCAATAAATCATATCTTAGTTTGTTTTTAAAATCAAAAAACCTATTTAAAAAACTAACTAAATAAAATATAAAGACTCAATACAATAGAATGTCATATATCGATGTTTATATTTTACATTTATTATTAGTTTTATACCACTAGCTATTAAGGTGTTAATAAAATCTATTAGTAATTTTTAATGTGGTAATATAAAATACTAAAAATTTCCATTTTCAAAAAGTATTATTGAAATATAGTCTTTTACAAGGTATTGGAAGTTAATTTTTATTAGTATTTTCATAAAAATGTTCCAATGAGTGATAGTTTTTATCAAAGCATATTATATAATTATCCACATAAATTAAACTTTATTAACATTTTTATAATACAAGTGATAACCTTCACATTTATCAAAATGGTACATACATAAATTAAGATTAAAATTTTGTTAAAAATATCTACTACAACATGTTTTACCAGAAAAGTTATATTTTATTAAAATAAAAAAGAAATTCTTTACAAAAAATTCTTGCTCTCAATAAATCCAACAACATTAAAAAATTAGAATAAATCACCCAAATTCCAATTCAATATTAGATGAATGTAGTCATGTTATCAATCATGCACCAAGTTAGATAATCCATCATTCCTTTTTTTCTAGTATGCATTAAATTACCCAAGATTTCATTTTGCATGTACTAATAAATACAGAGCATGCAATCCATTATACCAAAAAAATACCGGGACTTGACAGTGTTCTTATGTCATATTTGAAACTCGATTTGTGTTTTAATTTCCATATAAAATTGATTATGTTCTTTTCATTCCATTAAAAAATAATTTATTTTACATTTACACTATTTATTACTCTAGTTTGGATTTTGGACAGTTTAGTTGGGCCTATTATCTCCTATACCACTTGTTTCTATTTGGGCATATAATTTTTTATTTTACTAAGATTCTACACTTATAAAATTTCCCGTGATTCATTTGTTTGTGTTTTTTACCTGATCCAACCAATAAAAGATCCCTATAGGTTAGTAAATATTCCTAATGAATACTTATAAGAACAAATATATATTTACAAGCTAATTAAACTACAAAACTACCAAAATAACATAAGATGGAATGACCAATAGTTAGAAAATGCATGCATACTCATATAACTAACCATAAAAAATTAATAAATATTTAATACCAAAATTCATGTTTAAGGGAAATAAATATTCCAAGTACAAGACAAGCATAATTGAATAGGGAAACTTCTACTTTTCATCCAGACTCTATCCAAAGTCTTCATTAGTTAATGTTAACCACCTCTGTGCACTAGGTATTCCCACTCCTTAGTATCTAAGATATCCTCCCCACTAAAAAACATATACACAGAAAAAATCACTAAAGGACACATGTCACCGTGTGGGGGTGACTGTAGAAATACCCATCATGATTCCTTAAATTTATGGAAAACTGAACAACTACTAAAATCAATCAAGTATGTAATGGATAAGGTAGTAAAGAATGAATAAAAGTTAGAATTTTTCTCTCCAATTATATCATATCAAATTCTCATAAGGGAGGGATAACAACATGATAATCTTCTCACCTCATAATGTTGAGAACCCCAAAACTGGGCTCTATGACACAAGGTGAAAACTACCCCTCCCTCCTCACCCATGATAATTAAAGGCAATAAGAATGGTAGAATATGTGATGAATCCATATCTATAAAACTTAAAATTGATCCTAGGGTAACTATTATAGTATATCCCACACACATAAGATCAAAAATACATGAGCCATGTAATTCTTACCATGATCACTTCTCACCCAATAATAAAATTAATGATTTAGACATACTATGTCATCATTATTCTTAGAAAAACATTCTAAGAACTAATAACCCATAAGAAAAACCTCTACCCATGAATCTCACATTTATTGACTTATTATTATGTAAGAGTCGCACCTTATGATGGGGATGTATATCTATTATGAGAGTACTAACCCCACAAACAGTGGACCCACATATTATCTGATTTGGGTGTTCCGATCCTCATCATATGTAAAGAAAAATTGTGCATTATAAATTGTGTAATGATCTTGGGATATTATAAAACACATTCTTAGAAAGAAGTACCCATGCTAAAATCTAAAAGGTATTTTTAATACCATAAATGTTGGGTTGTGCAGAACGTTCTTCAATTTTAACAGATAGAGATTTCTAGACATAGGTTATCAAACTAAGATGATCAGACAGAGATCATCAGACAATGAACACTAGATGAATGTTTCCTTCTAATCAGTTTTAGTGTGGTAAAACATTAAGGTTTCATCAGATAGACATCATCTGATAGAGATAACCAGACAGAGTCATCAGAATGAGTTCTCATAGACTGTGTTCACCAAGGGTGGTGACTTAGTGCATGGACTATTTGCATGGTGACCGAATATTGGCAATTTCACAGGATGGTTCAATCTTGTATCAGAGGTTTCCCAGGTCAACATGAGGTTGAACATGAATATCAGATGTCAGTAAAACTAGTGGACCCGATATAGACCCCTAAATATAGAAGTGGTAGCCCAAATTTTATGTTATTAATGATTTATGTATGTTTCTAATACTTAGTAGTGGGGTTTTATAACTTTATTGTTTGAGACTTTGTAAGGGAGGAAGTGGGTAATGATTTTTCCCCTATTCATATCCTATAATGAAAATGTTTAAAGTGTTATACCATAGATGTAGGAATTTTTACAACTCATATAAAACTTGTTTTTCTATTTTTTTGATTTTTATTTTGTATGTGACGTTTTTCTGTGAAGTTTTTGTGGCGATTAAGAGAGATATCATCCTAGATCCAGTGCACAAAATTGAAGGAGGAAAATATCTGACAATCCCCTATCTAGTTGTATTTTGGTGATTTATACTACATAGGATGAGGTGATCATACAAACATCATTCTGGTGTATATTGTTATTTCTGGGTTCATCAATTCCAATGGATAAAGTGATTTATCATGGGGTCTTCCCAAAATGTTTTATTAAAGTATTTGTTTTACTTCATAGTATTCAAGTTTCCTCTGCCCTTGGATTACAAAATAATTTATTTCATTTGGTTTTATTATATTTAAATAATTAATTAATTATAATGGAAGGTGAATATCTATAAGTTTGATAGAATTATGTTTTATTTGTGGATAATGAATATTTAGGATATTTTGATAAAAATTGAACTTGATGCTGCCTTGTTTGAAATATGTCATGAAATTTGGATGAAATTTGGTGAGAATAAGTCCATCTTTAGCTATGGGATAACTTCATCTAGAAGAAATTTGGTTATCTAAGAGACCATAGGTGAACCATATCAAAGTCTTTAGAAGTGTTTTATATTTTCATATCATTGGTAAAGATAGATATAAGTTGGAGGATAAATCCAAGGAGTGTTTTCTTGTTGGATATATAGATGGAAACTTTGGATATCACTTGTGGTATTATGAGTAGAAACAATTAATCTTGAAATGTGATTTTTTTTCAATGAAGTACTTCTATGGAAATATTGAAACTTGGATAGATAAATTATTAAAGTTCGAGATAATTAGATTAAGGTTACCATATGAATTCTTAATCTGGAGGCTTTAGGGGAAAATCAAGGCTAACAATCTAATTGCTAGTTTACCAAATAGAGAATAATCAAACAAAACCTTAAGGTATGGAGGATGATCAGACAGACCCCTATTAGATAGAGAAAAGTTAAACATATATCTTCTAGATATAGAAATTATAGATAGATAATTATTGGAAAGGGAATTTTGAATATAAAAACCTGATGTTGTGTTGAGAAGATCCACACATATTAGGAATCCAATTAAAATTTTTGGAGATAATATGAACTTTATACATCTAACAAATATTGGGGGACCAAAATTTCTAGAATAGGTAGATACTCTTAGAGACTCTAAATAGTGGGAGTCAACCATGGAAGGGGAAATGAATTCTTAAAATCTAAAAAATACTTGGGAGTTGTCCGAACTACCAGATGGGAAGAGAACTTTGGAAAACAAAAGGTTTTTGCATTTAATAGAGGAAGATGATTTAATTAAGAGGTATAAACCATGTTTGGTGTTTAAGGGGTTTAAAAAAAATAAGGAATTTAATTTTATGAAATTTTCTCACTATTGGTGAAAC
Organism: Viscum album; assembly: GCA_963277665.1. NCBI lineage: Eukaryota > Viridiplantae > Streptophyta > Magnoliopsida > Santalales > Viscaceae > Viscum > Viscum album. Next base: position 1,025,640,228 of record OY728133.1, on the reverse strand, counting down.
AAAAAACTATTTAGAAAGTTCTTAGCATTCCTGTGTCTTACGATATAATCTTAAAGAGGATGGTTGTAAGGAAAACCTTTCTTCATAAGAATTTTGAGGAAGAAATTTACATGGTTCAACCTAAGGGTTTTTAAGTTCATTTGAAGTAGGATTTGGTTTATAAGTTGAAAAAAAGTCTTTATAGATTAAAGATAGATCTATGATAGTGAAATCATACGTTTTACACTTTTATGTTTTAAGAAAGTTTTAGTCATTGTGATTATGATTATAGTTATTATAGGAATCAATGGGATGATGAATTAAATATCACACTATTTCCGTATGTGGATGATATGCCGATTACTAGTCTAAAGTTCCATCAGATTGATGAACTAAATATAAAGTTACCAAGATAGTCTGAGGTGAAGAACCTTGGAAAATCTAAGAATATAGTGTCCTATAATCTACTTACATAAATATTTCATTATTTTAGATGAATATTCAACAAATTTAAAAATATTACACACCTGAGGTACATAGAGGTTTACTATCTTTCGAAACATTGATACATAAACAACTAGAACATAAGAAATATACACCATTTCCCATTTATTTCTTCACAACTATCACCCTTCATAGATATTACATACTTAAATCGTTTCTCCATAACTAGGGGAATGGTAACATAAGAAAGGGTGAGATTAGATTATCATTAAGGGTAAACATAAGAGATATCAATAAATGATCATAAGTAAGAATAAAATATTCATAAGGGTATGATACCATGATCCAAACATTAGAAAATCATACCCCTCAGTTAATATATCATAATCATAAAACATGGCATAATGTTTTCTCAATTGAAAGACATAAGGAATAAGAGTGAAAATCATCAATAGTCAATCATGATCCATGAAAACATGTCATAAGAATAAGATATAAATTTATGGCATACACATAAGCATATAAAATCATTTACTTAGAAAATAATAACTACTAAAACTTTTATAGTAGATTAGTTTCACTCCACATTCCATCATTACCTTAGTTACGGTTCTCTTCCAAGAATATATTATTGACCAATGTCCCTTATTGAACTAGGTCTCTTGCCATTCTAGTCCTTGTTATCTCATGGAATACCCATATTTACCTAATGAAATAGAGGGTTATAAAAGACCCTCCTGATCTTGGTTTATAACATAACCACCTATCCTTGGTTTATAATGGATTCACCTTTCATATAATGAAAACTATACATATGTGTGCCACAAAATCATAAAACATCCATCATATCATCATGTCACAACCTATGAATAGGATATGCGTTCCATAAAAATTTTATAATAATAATCATAAACCATCTAGAGAAAGAATAAAGATGGTAACATTGGAACATATCCCTTGTAAATCATAAGAAACATAAATGGATGTTATAGAAAAAAATACTTCTAAAAGATGACTTGAATATTTCTTGAGGAGAATACCCTTTTCTTTTGAAATCAATTATTTAGAATCTAAAAATTTCCAAAAAAAATTTGGGAAAACATTTTTTTAAAAAATATAAAAGGAAATTTATAAATTAATCTTTAAATAAAATATTATTTATAATGGTTAGTAAATCTATTTATTTAGCATATGTTAAAATAAAAATTCCTTTCACATTTTTGGTAAAAAGTATAAAAAATACCACATTTGGAAAATGAAAAAAATTTCTTTTAAACCATATTAAATAAAGTAAAATATAGTTCAAAATGAATTTAAATAATATTTTTTATAATAGTAAAAATATTCTAGAAATAATTTAAAATAAAATGTACACATGGGAAAAAATATTCTTGACTGAATAGAGAATTGAATTTGGTTTTCCTAAAAAGTATAATTTTGGTATTCTGAGTACATAAAGAGAGGAAAAAGAAATTAAAATATTTAATCATCCGAAAAAAACCATCAGTGGAGAAAATTCAAAAGATTTTGGATATATAGATCATATAAATTTATTATTGGAAGGTTAAGCATAAACAATCCTAGTAAAAATGAAATTGTAATATAAAACCCTTATGAATTTAGTAATATTAAAATTAAAAGTCATTGGATGATTGAAAATAAAATGGATATATAAATACCATGAATTAAATCATTTATTATTCCAAAATAAATTCTTGGGATGTATATACACTATATATATAATAAATTGGTGCATAACATTAAAACATGCCTCAATGATGAGAAATCCCGACGAAAAACCTTAAAAATTTTATATATTTTGAATAGAATGTCATATAAAGAAATAATATATTCTATCTCTTAAAACCCTATGAATTTCATGTATATTTAAAAACAGATTTATTATCCAATAATCACACCACATAAAATAAATGATGATTCACAATATAAAACATGTCTCATAAATTTTAAAATGAGACCAAGAAACCCTTACTTTATATATAAATTGATTCATAAGTGATCTAAGCTATTCTATAATAAATTTAGATTTTTTATAATTATTTTAAAAAATTATATTCATACATATAATATTATATATGATTGAATTATATAATTTCAACACCCTTTGATTAACAATTCTTTATTAAAGTTGTCATTTTAGGCGTTTATTGCTTCATTTTCCACGTATGTTTTAGTTCATTAGTTTTAGTCCTAGCAATTTGATCTTGGTTAATATATCTACAGAATGTTAATCATGATATAATTATTATATATATTCACTATATACATATTTATAACCATTTATATAAATAGGTGATGAAAAATGAAATACATCACTACGTGGAGATGGTAGCCCGTACGTACGCATGAGTGATGTTTCCATTTTTGATGGATGGAATAAAATAAAGTTAAATATTAATTAAAATTAAAAGAATAATTATTATAAAATAAATATAATATGGAAACATTAAATATATTATAATAAGCAACCATGAATGATGGTGGTGGAAAATGAGTCATATCACTGCGTGGAGGCGGTAATCCTCACATACGCATAATCAGTAATTTCATCTCCCGTTGGATTGAGAAGAGGTGGTAAGTGGTTGTAAAATCATATTAATAACATCTTATTATATTTATTATTCTGAGTTTATAATGTTTTAATGGATAAAATAAGTTTGTAGGAAGTAGAGGAAGAAATAAAATTAAAATGGCTTGGTTAAGATCTATACCGCTTCTTTGAAAGACATCCTTTTCCTTACTCCTTAAGCCTTGAAGGATTAATATTAGGATAATAAAATAAGATATAGGATGAAGGTAAGGATTATAGTAAGTATTTTTATCAGTAATTTTCTGATATAGAAGGCTTAAATGGTGTGAATAAGAGAGGAGGAGAGGATCCCTTTTATATGTGAGAGGAGCAACACACATGGAATTTCAAAAATGATTTCAATTATTTAAGGTTATTTTCATGGGAAAGTGGCAAAAAATGGATAGGTATAAAAATTTATGCTATTATAGTGTTTAATTATCGTCATAAAATAATAGTTTAATCGGTGTGGGTGGAAATCCCACTCTTATCTCACGATTTAACCCCCCAAGTATGCCCATTTTAACCTTAACCGCAGTAACATAGTTTTACCATTTTTACCATTAAATAAGACCATAAATTAAGTTAAAACTATTAAATAATATTAATTATGTTTTTTAAAAATATGGAATCTATTTTAATAGATTTAATTTATATAAGTGGTAAAATTTAATTTTAATCAAGGGCACAAACCGTATTGAAAACCCGTTTTCAAAAAAAGAATTTTTAAGTATAAAACATAATTTATTCCATTACTTACCTAGTAAAAACCAAAAAACAAATGTAAAAATTATTATATTGAATATTTAATCTATAAATTTAATTAAAAACATTAATAAATATAGATTAAAATGATATATTAAGATAAAAAAATTACATTCATAAAAATAATTTTTAAAAAAAATGTGTTTTAAGGCCAATAATTAACTTAGAGAAAAATAGAGTACAATGATGATTAACATGTAATTAATTAAATTATTTATAATTAAATTAGACATAAGTTAATTTATTATCAAATTTAAAACACAATTGTACATTTACTTGAAATTAAATGACATTTTTTTTATAAAAATATGTATTTTTAACTATTCATTGAAAAATAAATATTTTTAGAAAAATACTAATAATTCACCCTAAAATAATATTGACATGATAATTTTAAAAATGATATTAATTTACTATAATAAAATTTCTAAAAATGGTATAAATTAATTATAATGTTTACATGTAAAAAGTTAATAAAAAACATTCTTGAACAAGACTTATTTTTGATGTTTAAAATGTATTTACTGAAATTGAGTAATTATTTTTTATGAACTAATCAATAAAAATGAATTAATAAAAAACAATATAAATATTTTTCATAAATTAGTTATTATTATTCATTTATACTAATTTAGTGGTTAGGTTAAAATAGTTTACTATATCATGATTTATATAGACTCAGAGTTTCATGTGAGGAAAACTATTATATACTTCATGTTTTATTTCAAATGAATAAAATGTAAAATCATATAGTGTCACAAATAAGATCATGGGGATGGGAATTGAAAGGGATATGAAACTCATTTCTTTTGTTTTATCTAAGATAGAATACATAGTGAAGGTCATTGAAAGGTTTTGAATGACCAGTTGTAAACCTATCTCAACCCACTTCGACGAACACTTAAAAATTTCTAAAGCACATGCACCATCAACGAATAGAGAAGTTAGTGAGACAGGGAATGTGAATTATTATTCTTTTATAGAATGTATGATGTGTAAAATGGTTTTTACTCAATGGGACATTTATTTATGAGAGGGAGTTATTATCTATTTCAAGTTAAATCCTTGAAGGAAACATTGGGAAGATTTGAAATGGATCATTTGATACTTGAAGGGGTTGGAGGATGCAAATTTATGTTTCGGTGATGATGATCAGTTGAAAAGTTATTTAGGTTTATATTTTTATTGATATATGGACTCACAAAATGTTACTATAGGTTTTGTATTGAATTTTTGTAGAAAAATGGTTAGCTGGATGTTTTGGCTGTAGCTAGTTGTTACTTTATCTATTACTAAAGCTGAATATGTAACTATTACTAAATTAGGGAAAGAGTTAATATAGTTAAATTTATATCTGAAGGAACTCGAGAAGGGATAATATAGAGGAATATTATTTTGTGATATTAATAGTTCCATTCATCTTGTTAAAAATCTATTCATTCATATAATAAAAATATATATTGACCTGAAGTATCACTTTACATGAAGTCATCTAGAAGGTAATGTATTGGTGCTGTAGAAGGTTGATGTGAAGAAAAATCATGATAATATATTTACAAAGGCTATAGTCTAAGAAATTTGTAAGCATAATTATGCCTCAATTGTAATTAGATGATTGTACGTAGTAGAAGTAACTACATGCATCAGATAGAGGATGAGCTTAGGTGGATGGTTGATGAATTTTTGAATCTTGAAACAATTTATAACTGAGAGATTATTGGATTTTGAGGAAATTTATCCAATATAACCCAAAAGATATTTCCTAATAGAGGTCATCATATCAGGATTACTATGTAGAGATCATAGGATAATGAACACTGAATATATGTTTCTAGATGATCAGTTTGAGAGTGATTGAGCAGAAAGGTTTCATCAGACAGAGTCCATTAGACATAGATGACCAGAAAAAGTCATCAAATTAGGTTTTCACAATTTTTGTTCATTGAGGGTGGCCACTCAATGCATGGGGTTTTTTCAAGGTGATCAAATATTTTTTTCATCATATAGTTCAACATTTTATCATGTGATTCTAGGTCAATAGTAGGTTGACTATGAATCTTAGAGATTAGTTAAACTAGTTGACCAGATAGAGAAATATATATATAGTGGTGGTGTTCCAAATCTGATGTGATAAATGATTCTTGTATGTTTTCTTTGATGAGAAATATGAGTTTTTGGCTTAACTTTCCAAGAATTTGTAAGAGAGGAAGTGATCGATGAGTTTTGTTTTATCTTATATCTCCTATATTGAAAATATTTACAGTGTTATCCCATGGATGTGAGACTTTTTCCAAACCACATGAATCATGTTCTTCTAATTTATTTTTCTATATTTATGTAATTTGTTCATGTAATGTTTTTGAGGTGATTAGGTGTAATCTAATCCTTATTTCAATTCACAAACTTGGAGGAGTAATATATCAGAAAAACATATTTCTTTGTAGAATTGTGGTGATTTACACTGTGCAAGCTAAGATAATTGGATGAAAATTAGTCTCGTGTACATTATGATTTATAGGATTGTCTAATTAAACATACATAGTGTTGCCTCTTGGTGTATTCCAAATAATAAATTTATGGTGAACCCACACCTCATTTATAATTTCATTACTAATGAAGTACCCAACCACGACCATACATAATTAACTATATCATTTTCAAAAAAATATTGTAATGTTTGAAAAGATAATTTTAATAATAATCCTAGATATATACCCACTATCTCACACCCATAATATTACCACAATCATTAAATATGACAAAAACTCTTAGCCCCTTTCACATCCTTAGTGGGTCACTAAGATTTGAGCATACTGGGAGTCAACATTCAATCCTCGATCTTCCTTATCCTTATTAGACACCCAAATCCAAACTAAGGGTTGCATGAAAATAAATTAATTCCCATAATCTCCAAGACAATATACAATTAACCCATAATATACCTATCATTATAATGATACTCCGATAAACTTTACCATGTTCCTTGATGTTCTTATCCCTTTTAATAAAAAATTGATCAATATACAGCTTCCAAAAAAACATCAAGGGTCTTCAAGTCACTCTACTAGAAAAAGGAAATAATTTGATTCCCCTGTGGTTTCCTTAGTACATTCCACTGACTCAGATATTGGATAATGAATTAATATTCCAAAACACATCATAAATTATATCGAATTTGAATGAGGACCTCACTATTATGATATATTTGAAAAAATATTCAATATTGATTATTTATTTTCCCAATTCTAATATCAAGGTGAAAAGTTATGGAAAATAATAGGGATGGATGTTTTGGGCCACATAGTGACCCCTAGGTATTCCATGAGGTATGATATTATGGGGAAGTATCTTGGGTTTCATATGGACAACCATGTGTAGTGGCTGACATGGTCATATAGTGCCCATGCATTATACTTATTTCCCAGGTGGGGTTGAGTTAGACCAGGCCCACCTTTCTGGAAGTTTTCGGAATGGATGGTTGGTTTTCTTAGGTAGTTCAGTCCACCAAGAAAGTATACATTAACTAGGATAAGTATTTATAGTCCCTATATTTTGGACTAGGTTTTATTGGTATCCCAAACCACTTTATTTATCTTGTCTACCCCCAAAATATTGGCCTTCCTTCCACTTGTCTATAAGGGCCCAACCTTACAACATTACATATTCATGAATTTTTATAAAATAAATCAACATATTTCATTCCTGAATATCTTTTAGGTTTATATTTTTATAGAATTAGATAATAAAAAATACATAACAAATTAACCTATTAAAATGTGGTCACTTCCACTCAGTATCCATTTTCTCTACAATATAAAACTTTCAAGATGAAACACATTTTATTTTTATAAAAAATATTCATAACTTTCAACTTGACTTCTTCATTATTCCTACTCACCCTTAAACCATGTGAAAAACATTTGAAAACATGGGATGATCACAAAGAGACCATTAAGGGATGAAAAATAAAAAAAATTCATTAGTATAGTGAAAAACATGAAAACCCATATATTTTTTAACTTTTTTATAATATTATTTGATCATATAAAATAAATCACATCCACATGTGGAAAAAACTCATTACATAAATAAAAACTTTAAAAAACAATAGAAAGAAAACTGAAACCCTTATAGGCATTTTAGATCATTATATTCATAACCTATATTCACTCGTGTTAGAAACAACTGAATCCCAATTAAATCCATATAAAGAGGCTCCCTAGTTAACTCCCAAATTATTTCAATTGAAGACAAGGAAAATTACCTGGTGCATTGGAGAGATATATCATGATCACCCATCATATACGATATATTGGGCTTCCCCGTCATCAATTATAATTCTAAAATACCATATAATGAATAAAAAATTTGTAAGCCTTCACTTTTTTATCATTTAAAAAATAAAAAAATTATTTAAACCCACATAAATTTTTTTTGAATATCAAAATAGCCATTTTTTATCCCACCAATTAAAAAAACTAAAAATTCATAGAATAAAGGGAAAATAGTTTTATTTTAAAAACTTTGGAATATTGTAATGGATTCCAAATAATGAATAATTATCATAATTATTGGAAAAGGTGTTTAAGTCCTATAAGTTAATATAGAACATTCATTTTTTCCTTTTTGTAAAGAAAATAAAAACCTTATATATAAAATATATAAAAAGATTAATTTTTAAAACCTTTTAATGAAATAAAAAATTGACATAAAATGATTTTTATAATTCATTTATCTCCATATAAATGCATATATAAAATAATTTTATGAATATGGATTTGGAGAAATATGATTTAGAAAATAAAATTTTAAAACATTTAAAAATTGGTCTTAATATTTTATAATTATCATTCTTAAATATTAACTATACTTATATAACCAACCATGTAAGTTTGTTATGAAAAATGAATTTTGTTAGATCATAGAGATGTTAGTCTATACATACATATGAGAAATGTTTCCACTTTTCAAAAAATACGAGGAAAAAAGTAAGTATAATTTTAACTTTTTAGAATTATTATTATATCATAAATATCATATTATTTCTTTAAATCAACTAATATATACCAACCATGTGAGGTGGTGATGAAAAATAAAATAAATCGATTCATGAAGTGGTAGTCCTTATAATCACACAAGTTATATTTTTATTTTTCATTGAATGAAAAATAAATAATTAGAATATTTATTTAAAATTAATAATGTAAATTTATATCATATATATAACATTATCTCATTTTGATCTATTATTATGGCCATCCATAAGATTTGGTGATGAAAAATGAATTAAATCACCTTCATGAGGTTGTAGTCCTCATGTACACATGAATGATGTTTTCATTTTCTATTAGATGGTTAATTAGATGAAAAATGTTTATACCATAAAAATAATAAAATATCAATATACATTATATAATTATATTTTTATATCATAATTTTCATGATAGGTTTCAATGAGGTAAAATAATAAATAACAATAAAATATTTGGTTATGAACTATACCTCTTCTTCGAACAACCTCTTTAGGTTCATATCTAAAACTTTCTTTGGATGATATTTTTATCAAAGAAATACCTCTAGGACATAGTTAGAAATGTTGAAAAAGATTTTTTAGGTATTGGATGATATAATAGTCTCTTGAGTTGTGCTGAAGAGAGGATATGAGGTGTCCTTTTATAAGTGAGGGAGAATACACACTTGGAATTTTTCAAAAGATTAAAAAATATTAATGTCTTACTCAGACCAAATGTCTCTAAAATGAACCATTTTCAAATATTATATAATATAGGGTCTAAATATAACCATATAATTTGATTTATAGAATTTTTAAGTAATTTTAGCCCTTATCACTTTAGTTTTAACCCTTTCAACCCATTTGAACTCTTACCTTGGCAACTGACTTTTTTTAATCAATGTTCCTATTCATAATGACCAAAAATAAAAGTGAAATAATTAATTTTTTTGTAAATTATGATTCCAAATATTGATTAAATTTTATAAAATTCAATTTATATCAGTGGTATAAATTACTTTTAAAACAAACATTAAAAAAATAATAAAAAACAGTTTTCCATAAAAAAGGATTTTTAAGTATAAAGATATTTTTAAACAGAAATAAATTGTAATTTTTTTACAAATTAATTGAAAAGATTATTTTTAATCAAAAAAACAATTAAAATTTTGAATCCAATCAAAAATATTATTTTAATTTGTAAATATATGAAAACAAAGGTCATTTTTATTAAAATCCATATTTTCATCTAATTACCAAAAAATAAACTTTTTTAGAAAATTATTAAAAATTAAGAGTAAGATAAATTTGAACTTATGATATAAAAAATGATATCATATTTACCAAATTAAAAATCTAAAATTTTGAAATCAATCTTTTTAATAAAACCATATAATACATGTAAACAAATTAAGTAATAATAAAACTCTTTCATTTTTGATTGAAAAATTACTTAACATTATTATAATGAATATAACTTAAAATCGAAATAATAAGTATTAATAATGCATGGAATTGATTTATGATCAATATTAGCTGGGTTGTTATAGTTTTACCCCCTTTTATAATGTGTCCTCACAATTTTATTCATTACTTAAATAAGTTCAGATACTTTTCTATCATAGTATTTTTTGATTCCCATATTGATTCTTTTACCATATAGATTTTACACTAAATAATTACTTGATAAATAACCTTAATCTAAAACAAATAATCTCTTTTATCAAGAATATGAAATTTTTGTTCCTCATATTAATGAATCTCTTCCAACTATACTACTTTACGGCTCAAAACATGAGATGCATCTGACACATATTTCATTAATAATGAAACATAAAAAACTTCATGTACCTAGGATAAACTTGGAGGCAAGGCTGGTCAGTTATAGACTTACCCATATTTATCTAAAATTTAATATGGTACAATGAACCATGGATTTAACTTTTCCTTTCTACCAAATCACATAACATTATTCCATGGAGATACTTTAAGAAAAACATGATCACCTCCCTTGAATGAAAGATTTTTCCTTCGATTATTTATATAACTATTATTCATACTTTAATCTATAATCGAATGATACTAAATTATATTTACCTTATAAACTATATACTTTATCAACTTTGGTCCCAATAACATCCTTTAACCTACTTTGTCCCAAAAAGCTGGAGTCTGACAAAGCTTTCTATATGATGCCTCAAAAAGTGCCATCTATATACTGAAACGAAAACAATTATTATAAGAAAATTCAACTAGTGAAATATGTTGATCCCAACTTCATGATAATTCATTGAACAAGATGGAAATATGTACTCCAAATTTTGAATTGTTTTCTTTGATTTTTCATCAGATTGGGGATGAAAATCTATAGTAATATTTAATTTAGTATGAAATACATTATGAAGGACTTTATTAAAATTAGACGTAAACCTAGGATCATAGGTAGATACAATGGTGAGTTTAAATCCATGTAACTTTAATATATCCTTTGGATACAATCAAGAAAGTTTTTCTGAATATATAAAATCTCAAATAGGAAAGAAATGTCCAAATTTATTTAATTGATAAAAAATATTCCAAATTTCATTATTAATTTGATATTAATTTGTTAATCACACCATAAAATCCATAGATATATTTTTCTATTTCCAATTTATAATTGGAAAAGGTTGAAGCATCCATTTTAGTAATTGTCATTAAAATTTAGCCTATTGACATGTCAAAAATTTCATAGTAAACTTGACAATATGATTATTCATTCTATCCAACCGATAATAATCCTAGAGGACTTTGTATATCATATTACTGTTGAGATTAAAATAAAAGGGAGAGTTGTGAGCTTCACTCATCGATTTCCTTTTTAATCGGGATATATCTAGAACACACAAACTTTTTAAAAATATGAAAAAACCATCTTTTTCAATGTTTAATTTAGGAAACATAACTTTATTTACCAATTCCTTATTTTAATGCAAATAATAGTTTTTTTTCCTGAGATTTCTTAATTATATTTCACAAAGATGACTGCACTTAAACTTGAAGAAAAATAGAATAAGATATTGTATGAACAATTTCAAAGCCAAAATTCAATAAATCATTTACAAAGGGACCATGTTCTAAATATATAACTTTTAATGATGCATTATCTTTTTGACTCAAAGAATCATCTACTTTGTTTCATTTTCCAAGATTGTAATGAATCATGAAATCATAATACTTTATTAGTTTAATCTATCTTCTCTGCCTCATTTTCAACTATTTCTATGTGAATTAATACTTCAAAATTTATGATTAGTATATATTTCAATTTTTTCTCCATATAAATTATGTGTCTAGATTTTTAAAGAAATGACCTTAGTAACCAGTTTCAGACCGTGTGTAATACAATTTAGCTCACAAAATTTTAATTGATGTGATGCAAAAGAAATTACTTGATCATTATATATCAAAACAAAACCAAGTCCCCTAAAAAAATCATTGATTTAGATAAAACATTTACCATTTATAGAGGGTAAGAAAAAATGGATCATTTAGAAATACTCTTTTTAGTTTCTGGAAAAATTTATAATACTCTTTTTTCTAGATTAATTTTACTCATTTTCAAGTTAACTTAGTTATTTATCTAGATAACCAAGAATTTTTTTCAATAAACCATTGGTAGTAACCCACTAGTCTACTAAAATTATAAATATATTGGTAATTCTTAGGTATTATCCATTATTTCACTAATTTATTTTAAGTTGGGTCAATTGTTATTCCATATTTAGAAACAATATGCCTAAGGAATTAAAGATTATACAAAAAAAATTCACATTTAATAAATTTTCTATATAAATTATTTTCTTACAAGGTTTAAAAAAAATAAATAGGTGTCTTTCATGATTCTCATGACTTTTAGAATATACCAAAATATCATCAATAAACACAACCAAAAACCTATACAAATAGTGATGAAAAATATATATTCATAAAATTCATGAATACAATTAGTGCATTAGAAAACCCATAGGGAATAACCACAAACACATAATGCCCATATCTAGTCTGAAATGTCATATTCATAATATATTCCTCCTTCACCTTCAACTGATGGTATCCTAACCTGATATCAATCTTCAATAAATACTATGATCACTGGAGCTGATCAAACAAATCATCAACATGAGGTAAATGATACTTATTCTTAATAGTGATGTTATTAAACATTCTATAATCAATAAAAAGGACCATTGAACTATATTTTTTTAATAAATAAAATTGGAGTACCCCATGGTAAAGCGATGGGATGCATTAAACCTTTATCAAGTTATTACTACAACTAATTTTTTAATTCTAAAAGTTTTATTTAAGAGATACGATAAGGGGGTTTTGAAATTATCATAACCTCAGGAACTAAGTAAACAGTAAAACCAACCTTTTGATTACGAATAACATATGGAAAATCATTAATAAATATATAAATATATTAATTCAATACTTTTAACATCACTAATTTGAATAGTTTTTTTCTTTTTATAAATACGAGTTAGGTAATTTTTATTTCCACCTTTAATCAATTTTCGACTTCTTGATATGTTATAAATGGTGTAAAATCTTTGAATATAAATTTCTTATCTCTAAAATATATCTTATAATGATAAAATAAAATCCAATCCATATAAATAATAACATTAAACTATACTATGGTAAGTTAAATAAGATTTATAGGAAAAATAAACCCACTATTAATAATAGGAAGATTTCTATTAATCTTTCTTTATTGAATACTTCCACTAGGAGTTTTTACCAAAATTTATATCTTATTTTATTGAGTTCATAATCATATTTCACTTGAAAATTACTCATAAATAAAGGAATTTGGAGATCTAGAGTCAAACATGCCATTGATAAAATTCAAATAAATAAATAATATACCTATCACTACTTCATTAGATGTCCTGACATTAACAGCCATAGTTGAAAATGATTTTTCCATATATATATTTTGTTTTTATCTTGATTATTTAAACCATCTGTACCTAAATTTCGACATTAGTTAGTATAATTACCCAAATCAGTGTAATTAAAACATCTCACCATTTTCTGATTATCTATTACCCTATTCATGAATCAATCAAAACATTTTTTACAATCATGATCCTTATGGCCAAACTTAACACACTATTAAGACTTTTTATATCATTTCAAACATTCATTAAAATGTTTTTTCCACACTTAGAACATTTTTTGGACTTACGTTTAGATTTATTATTTGACCGCTTCTCCATTGTTTTCCACCTTGACCACTTATTAATCTTATCTTCATGAGGCACATAAGTGTCATCAAACTCCATCTAATATTTCTTGGAACAATGAAAATCATTATCATAAGTTTTAAATTCTTATGAGGAAAAATCTCTTCATAAACTTGGTTTCAATCTTGAGTAAAATCTATTAATTTTACTATCAAGGTTTTGAATATAATTCAATGAATACATAAACAAAATTGTAAAGTTTTATTCATATGTAAGAACTAAATCCTCCTTATTTTTCCTTAATTCCAATATTTTTTTCTCTGTTAGGATTTGAATATCCTTAGGGAAATTTTTCTCCAAGAAAATATTCTTAAATATATCCCATTCTGTGGTGTAAATATCATAGTATTCTCTAGTATTATTAATAAATGACCACTATAAATCAACTTTACCTCCAAAATGTTAAATAGAAAGGGTTACATTTGAAATTCTAAATATCCCATGTCTTTTAATATTTATTCCAGAGTATTGAACCATACTTCTCCTACTAATGGATAAAAAGTTATATCAAAAGTTAGAGGGTTCTATTTTATGAAATGCTCAACTATCAACATGTTCCTCAGTGGTAAATCCGGTTTCTCTCTAACATGGATACCACCACCATTTATGAACTCCCTCAACTAAGCCATAACTATAAAAAACTAATTATTTATAATCCCAAACATTATGATTTATATATTTATAAGGATATTTCCTTCTTGATACCTTCCCACACCATCTTCTCTATTTCCTTTGCATAAAACCATTCTGAATAGACAAAGATTAGATGAATCAATATGGTAATTTTCAAATACTATATCATGTCAACATACCCATAAAGTAGAATAAATCAAGGGTATTATATTAACATTATAATAACCTCTAACGATATCTAAAACTTCTCTTTGATACCATCTATAATGATCCAACCCTAAATCATTCCATATTATTGAATTTTTAGTCAATAATTCAATTTCTTACATTCTTGATAATCTTTTATGTTTAGATTTTTAGAGAATTAGATCATCAAAATATCATAACAAACCCATATATTAAAGTGTAAACTTCCACTTAGTTTCCATTTTTCAAAAAATATAAAACTTTTAAAATGAAACATGTTTTATTTTTATGTAAAATCATCATGACTTACAAATTGACTTTTTATTTATTCATAGTCATATTTAAACCCATTGAAAAATATTTGAAAACATGGGATAAACCCAAAAAACTATTTAAGGGACACAAAAAAATTAATTAGTCTAGTAAAAAAACCATAAACTGTTTACCATTTTCACATTATTATTTAAGGATACAAAAATAAATCATATCCACCTGGGGAAAAAACTTTTTTCTCAAAGAAAACCTTTAAAAACCCATAGTATTATAATTAAAACCCTCATAAGAATTTTGAATCATTATATTCATAATATATATTCACCAGTGTCATAAATAAATAAAGTTTGGTTAAATTAATTGGAGAAAATTAACCAGTTAACTCCCTAATTCTTTCCTTTGAAGATGTGAAACATCATCCAATGCATTGGAGAGCTATATCAAGCTCACCCATTGTATAAGTTTCATCAAGATCACCCATCATATAATTTTTATAAATATCACTTATCATTATATATAATGATCATGTAATATATAATTAATAATTTTTTTGAATCTTTAACTTTTTCATCATTAAATCCTTGAAAAACTCATTTGAACCCATATGTTAAACACTTTTAGATATCAAAATACCTTTTTCTTTAAATCCACCCATTTTTTAAAAAAACCTAAAAAATAAAAATACAAAATGAAATGGATTTCCTTTGGAAAACCATGTATTATTATAAATGATTCCAAATAAAGAATAATGGTCTTGATGATAGGAAAATGTGGTCAAACCATATAATTTTAAATAGAACATTCCTTTTTTATTTTTTAATGAAAGTCAAAACATTTTGTATAAAATAGATAAAAGTATTCCTTTTGAAAACCTTTGAAAGAATGTCAAAAGTGTCATAACACTTTTTTTATAATTCATTTATGTCCATATAAATACATCCACAAAATAATTTTAAGAATATAAACTTATATAAAAATGATTTATAAAATAAATGTTTAGAACATTTAAAACAAGGTTTTATGGTAAAGTGTCCCTTATCTCGAGTCCGAATCATCATGTACATTCTTTATTTATTTAACATTAAATAATGAAATTTATATAATATATATCATATTATTTAATTTTTATCACTTATTATGTTAATCTATAAGAGTCAGCGATGAAAACTAAAATACATCATCTTCATGATGCGGTAGTCTGGATGTACACATGAAGGATGTTTTCATTTTACATTAGATAGATAAGTAGATGAAATTTGGTTAAAATAAAAAAAATTTAATTATTTGTAATATACTGATTTTATTATATCAAAATGTTTGTGATAGGGTTGAAGGATGTAAAAGAAGAAATAAAAAGAAATTACTCGGTTAAGAACTATACCTCTTCTTTTGAAAACCTCTATAGGTTTATACCTAAAAACTTCACAGGTTGGTATTATGATTGAAAATGGAACTTTAGGAAGTATGGAGTGATTATATAAGGAATTTTACAATATAAAATTCTCTTAAAATTTTGATAATAGAGGATAGTGGGTGCCATTTTATAAGTGAAGGTGATGACGCACATGGATATTTTCAAAATATTAAAATATATCATTTTATTACTCAAGAAAATGGCTCCAAAATGGAAAATTTTAGAAGAATATATAAGATAAGGTTTAAAAGTGACCATCGAAGTGGATTTAGAAAAGTTAATAAGAAAATTATCTTTAAAAATTTTAGTTTCAACACTTTTAAACCATTTTAACTCTTACCGTGGAAACTGACTTTCTTTTACCAAAGTTATTATTCATAATAAAAAAAAAATGAAAGTGGACTCATTATTATTTTTAAAATTATGGTGATAAATATAGAGTCTATTATAAAAAAATTAATTTATATATTTGGAAGGAATTAAATTTAAAATAAGTACACACAATGCGATGAAAAACAGTTTTTCCGAAAAATACATTTTTAAGTATAAAAAAGATTTTATACCAACCTATAGTAAACTTTTGATTAAAATGACATTTATTAGATTATTTTTTCTATCAAAATTAACTAATTAAACTTTAAAAGAAACCCAAAATAGAATGTGAATTTGTAAATAATTTAAAGTCAAGGACATTTGTCTAAAAATTGGTCTTTTTTACTATTCACCTACAAATACACTTTTCTAGAAAATTCCCAAAACATAACTCTACAGTAATTTTTAATTACTAATATAAAAAATGATATAATTTTTTTTTAAAATTAAAATTCAAAAATTTAAAAATAAATATTTTAAATAAAACTATTTACTATATGTAAACAAATTTAGTAAGAATAAAACTATTACTTTTTTGATTGAAAAGTTAATTAATATTCTTATAATGAATATAACTCTATTAAATATATGACATGATTATGAATATAGAAAAAATTTATTTAATATCAATATTACCTAGTCCTTTACATATTCTACCGGTGTGCATGATAGCCTACTCATTATAGCTTAACACACTACACTGAGCCAACCGTTCCCAGATCACCGGTGGGAACAAACCACTAGTACTCCCCCATCCTATTTACATGTATTGGGTGGATATCCCACCATATATGATAGATCCAATGTTTAGGGATCATTTATTTACCTATCCTCATATCCTTTTTTTGAAACCTTACCCATATTTCTCTCCCTCTACTAGATCCTGCATGGCCACCACTCACCAGGACACTATTTCCTTTACATGAGCTACCCCATAAAATAATATTTATTATAATTTCCTAATAAGAACACCCAATTACACCTTCATAATCATCTCATGGTAGCCAACAATTTTTTAATATATATTCATCCTTATTTTATCCCAACATATTTCACAAAATGGTAATGAGAGAGGGACATGGAGAGAAGATTCATCAATTATTTGGGTGACATTTACATCCATCCATGAACCAGTATAGCCCAAGAGCCTCTATGTTGGTTGAAGGAACCCAAGGCACAACTGAAATGTGAAAATATTTATTATATAATTTTGGGTTTGGATTCATGTAAAAATAACTTGATTCACAACCCCTTGATCAGATTTCTCAAAGGATAATGTGTAATTAAATTTAAATGGTACCTTTTTTGTTTGAAATTACTGATTTTATTCACTATCCATCAGCATGTCATGGCTCAAAGACACCAATATAGTCACAATCTAGATCATCCACATGTGAACCACATTTCCTATATCTTTAATCGTTGTTTCTAGAGTTCTATCATGAGAAATCAATGTGATCTATGATATCCCTTCGATCATGTGAAGAAAAAATACTCGATGGAGAAAGATGGATCAATCTTGCTTTATTCTTCCTTCATATTATCTCTTTCAAAGATTAATAGTATAATATAGGAGATATAATCTCTCTAAATTATTCCAAATGTAAGGTCTTACTATTCAAGAGGCTAAAATGAGCTTTTATACCTAGGTTATTCTTTTTAAAATTTTACTTTGGTTCCTGGAAAGTAATAAACTTTATTTTAGAATCCTGTACACACTTATGTCTTAATTAAACTTATAATAAATGTCACAAATACTTTATCATCCACTTGTTAAACTTTAAGATGTGACATAATAAAATATGGACCAATAACTTGGCTTGTAAGCTCCCTAAATAATTCAGTGAAACTTGAACATGTTATGTTCATTTGATAAATTGTATTTTCTATTATTCACTTTTATGATTAAATAACATGTGAGTAACTAAAAAAATTTAGTCATTACTATTATAAACTAAAATATTATAATTTAATTAGTTCACTTTCAATATTTTATACTTTAAAATTCACTAACTCCCACATTTAGGACCACTTTGTTTTAAAATCCTATTCATATGAATAGGTTAAACTTGTTGATACAATCAGTGTGTGATCATCCAGTTCCTTATCTCGATAGTAATGAGTGTAACTCATAGACCCGAAGAAAATTATAGCAATCAATCAATTTCCCATAATTCTATAAGGTATTTCATGCCTATGAAAGCCTCCTATGAACACGTTTTGTGTAATCTAATCAACTTATCTCATGATAACTCATAAGTAAGGATACATAATCTATGTCATCATCCTTTATTGAATTATTTATTAATTGAAATTACTAGATGGACTTAACTTCAATCACCATGACCATGGATTTATTAAAGGAACTACCATCATAGTCATATGGGCCCAATATTTTCTTCCTCAACTCAGAAGCAAAAAATATTATCTTAATCTTTCATCTAATTCCAGTCATGAACCAACCCCGGTCGACCCAAATCCGGTCACCCGAGAAAGTACGCAACATGACCCAGAGGGCGTTCATGATCCTTATAGGTTGGGAACTAGTACCGAGAATCAAAAACTATATGTAGGAATTATTTAATCCCAAAATAAAATGATTAGGACTAGATAGATAAAACAAACAAAACAAGCCACAAGATCTAACTACTGAAAATAAATAAATAAAAAGTTGGTCAGATACATACTACATTGAAGAAGCAGAAAAAAAATACCAAAATAGAATTGAAACCATGCTACCACAACCTCCATGTGACCTCTTGGTCACCTCCAACCACTGAACTAATCCTTCTGTGCATCGACCACCTACCAAGAAACCTGAAAAGAAAAAAAGGTACTTACTACTAGAAAATATAAAGTAGGTTTGAGAACTAAAATGATCAGTAGGGATGCCAAGAATAAACAACTAAATCCAAGTGTTTACTTTCCTAAAACAACCCATTTACACCAAAAACATTGGTGATCTTAAACATGCCTAGAATACCCATAGACGTACTCGGTTCGGAACCACCTGTTGGTGTATGGTGAAGCCCCTACGTCAATAACCAAATAGCTGCCCTAACCTGGCCTCACTAGTGGCACGTCCCTACTGGCCTGTCTATATATCTAGGGGGTACTAACCTGTCTAATTGGGGTTAGAAAGAAACCATCACTTGATAATTCCCAGGAACCCATGGGGTAATAATACAATGTAAGTGGGAGGCCCTTTCATGCATTACTCACCATACCGGTCGTCACCTCATGTGCCAACCACAGACATAGACACTCTATATGATAACCCATAAAGGGATATCCCTCAACAGATTTACCCATAAATATATATACATACATACTTTTAGCACATATTCAAATCATATCATCAGAGGTTCCAATCAGGTGACTGTAACATATAACCATTTAAAACATTTCACAAAACAATAAGGTTTCCAAATGGGCACACACATTTACCCAATCTCAAATACTCTAAAAAGATTAACACAAGAACCATATTTGGATTGAAAGTTCCAACTGGACCTTTAGCTTGACAGAATTGTAAATGTTACCAAAACATCACAAAAACACCGTTCTTATATTTTCAAAGCCAAACAGACCCTTAAGTTCCAAATCCACACCCAACACTTCAAGATTACCAAAGGGGCCCTTACACTTTTCAAAACTCACACCAAATCATCCTTCAAGGAAAAATGAGAGAAATATTGAGAAACATAATGAAAACTATATTTATGAACCACATCATAGACCAAACCTAATTTGGAAAGCATAAACCATTTATAAAACCTACCTTTTAATAAAACACCAAATTAAGGAATCACCTTAATTTTATGATACATCCATGTGTTCACCTAGTGCACCCATGGATTTTTTAACATCTTGCTACGCACCCAAAACCAATGAAATGCCCAAAAACCATTTTCATAAAACACTCATTGCCTTGAAATCCATGTCTAACCACTCACCTTATCTAGAAAACATAAAACTATCCCATTAGGAACCATTAATGTCTTCCCAAAACATTTTAACACATTTAACAATCCATAGAATTTCAATACCATACACTCTAAAAAAATTTTACAACCAAATAAACATTTCAAAAACAATGTGAGATCTACAAATTTTACAAGAACCCCTAATTTTTATTTAAAGGAAGACTACCATTTAAGAATGAACACCCTAGGTGCCAAAACCCTAGGCATTTCACCTAAAGATCATTAAAAACCTATTTTTAATAAATTCAATCAATAATATAACACCATTTTCATCTACCTATGGTTATAATAGAGGTGACAATAACATTTAAAAATTACTTAAAACATACAAGTGACTATGGAGAGTTCTGGAAAGGATCAAATTAGAAAAACCTACCTTAAATCAAGTGGGAATGGAGTAAAACTTCAAGGATAGGGAGATCGAGACCTCATGGACCAACCAAACAACCTATACAATGAGAAAAATGCATGAACACAACATAAGGAATTAGAGTTTGGTTAAATTAAGAGAAATCCCCAAAACTAAGGAAGAAATTTACCTGAGGTAGGGTTGTTGGACAAGGAGGAGCATGGCGCAGTAGGTAGTTGACCTAGGGGTGGGGGGATCACAAACCAGAAGGGGGGGGGGGGAGATAAGGGGGCAAAATTCCCCAAGGATTTTCCTACATTTTTTTCATTTTATTTTAATAATAATAATTATTTTAATAATAATAATAGGAATAAAAATATTAATTATAATAGTAATGATAATAATAATAATATTAATTAAAATAATTATAATAAGAATAATAACAATATTAAGAAACATATTATTTATATTATTATTATTATTAACAATTTTATAAAATTATATTATATTTAATTTATCTTACTTTATTTTATTTAATATACCATTATATTAATAAATTTATTTATTCCGAATACCGGATAGCCGCACGGTTTTCCTATAGTCAAATGTGCAGTTGAGAAAACTACACCCGAAACATACCTCTCAACATTTCCCACTTATATGGTCAATTTTCATGCTTGTCACACTATTTTATAAACCACATGCAAGTTTCAATGCATAACTATGAATCACTTGGGAATCTGCGTGGGCACTACACAGTTATCCCTAACCACGTGGGATGATCGTGTAAAAGTGAAAAAGCATTACAAACTCAAAATAATAATTAAAGTAATTAAAATAATAAATCAAATAGGTCAGGGTGTGACAATTCTCCCTACCAAATAACTTTCTTCCCTTAGAATTCACCTAGCCAAAAATTTGTTCAAGAGTTGGGTCCATGCCCGATAGAACCAAAAGAACCAAGTAATTTCTAGGGTGACTATTTATTTCCCCCTAGTCACACCCGACCAATCTAGATGAAACTACAACACAAAACAAGGGGGGAACACATGAGTGTTCTTCCCACCAGAAGAACACGACTAACTTAAAAACTGGAAAATCTTATTAGACCACCCCAGGGGGGGATGTGGGAATGCCCTTCCCAAACTCACCTAACTTATTTCACCAACAAAATATCAACATTATAACAATAAAAAATGATGGAATTCCCAACCCAAACTCGATTGACTTCCTTATCAGGAAAAAAACAACTCCAACACAAAACTCATGCAGAAAACCTACCCTAAAGAAACCATGCATACCAGAATGATAGAATAGGTACACTTCTTATAAGAACCAACGACCCACTAAATAAGGGTGAACAAAAACACTACCGAAATCAACAACCCCCCATACTAGATGAATTTAGACACAGTATAGAAAAATATGAGAAGAACTCAATTTAAATAGTGGAACCAAAACACTATCCACCCACTTCATAAAAACCAAACATCCTCAAACAAATACCACTAAACTAGTTTCAACACCTCACCTCCAAAGGCTAAACAACTCTTAAGAATAATGAATGACTCAAGGAGCCCCATCCAAATGAACCGAACTTTTTGCATCACAATAGAATATATCCATTGAACCATCACACAAAAATGATGAAACTACCCCTACTGGGAAATAAAATAATGGAAACTTCAGATATTTCTATCTCAACATGAAAAACAAGAACCAGACTAAGGTCCCACACACCCTCAATAACTTATAACTATGTGCAGGTTACACCATGATACCTGAGGTTGAGGATTTAATGGCCAAAACATATTATGCCCCACAATCAGGTACTATAATACACTGGTCAAGATTTTTTCCCAAATTATTCTTCCTAAAGAACATTTTCTCATGACCTAAATGACCACAATAATGAAAACATTTCAGAGGGATGCGAAAAAATGGATTGGAATTCCTAAAATGGCCACATTGGTGACATGTAAGAGAACGGTATAAAGAACTGAAAGCCGACACTGATGAATGAGATTTCATTAGACACAGGTTCCTCTAGCACACCCCGCTCACCAAAGGGGAACCTTCGCAAATGCCGACCACCAACAACTACACCCAAAACTCCAACGACAAAGAGTCATTCAACCACTACTGATCCAAAACTAGACCCACCATTAAAATCAAAATGAAAATAACTTTGAAAAAATCTGGAGTTCCCAATAACCCGAAGACACACTCTACTTATAAAACCACAAAACTATACCAACAAACCTCAATTACCTTGATAAACTAGCAACACATAAAAAAAACTAGAATTAGGCACGACTCACTAGCTATACTAGCGCCCTTTATAGGCATCATACATCGAGAAAAATAAAAAAACACCCAAAAGAAACACCCCCAAGCCAAGGGAAACATGCACATAAGCCAAACATATAAAACACATGAAAAAATCAACTTTTTAAAATACCAAAATTTCTTTTAAATTTTAAAACTGACTTATTACAAATCCACTTTCCAAATACTAAAACCCACTTTTAAAGAAAAACAAAGTCCCAAAATCACTTTTTCATTCATATCCATTTTAGAAAAATCAATCGAAGCCTTAAATTCTGAAACCCCAACCATGACATCCTATGAACTGCCACATATGAATTCATCCATTTCCACTCAAATCACCTGTACATATGTTCCTTAATGCACATAATGTGCCTACCCACACATATGAAAAGTATTTTAAGGAATACCGAGGGCCACACTTTCCATTCTTTTACCAAATCTAAACATAAGCCATTTTTTTCCAACCAAAATTATTCCCCATTTAAAAACCCATTTCACCAATTTCCAAAAAAATATGAAAGAAAACCCTTTTTACCAATTTTAAAACCATTAGGAAAAGAGAAATTTCATTTAAAAACCACCTTCATCTCTAAAACA
Organism: Viscum album; assembly: GCA_963277665.1. Lineage (NCBI taxonomy): Eukaryota > Viridiplantae > Streptophyta > Magnoliopsida > Santalales > Viscaceae > Viscum > Viscum album. The sequence continues at coordinate 1,025,616,004 of OY728133.1, read as the reverse complement.
CTATAACACAAACCAAAATCAACACAAATAATAAGCAACAATGAATAACCAGAATGAGGAACTAGTGCTTATGCCCAACCCAACAACATGGTAGTGAGCCACACCTCAAGTAAGACATAACACCAAGAGGACCTTAAACCGGGAATTTAGACACCACATGTTTAACTACTCCATGTGAGGTCACAACATGACATTGGGTCACCTCTATTATCATTACTCAATACAAAACAACCCCCCCAAAAAAATACTCAAACATAGAATACCCCTGGTAACTCAAGTCTCATCACGAGTGGTGGTGATCAGGAACCAACCCATAACCTACCTACTAAGCCCCAAAAGTCCTAATATCTATATACCAGACACCCCAAATAACAAGGGCCTCCTTTGATACCATTTTTTTCATGAACCAACCCGAGTTGACCCTAAACTGATCACCCAATCCAGTCCATGTCCTGACCCGGAGGGCGTTCCCAATCCCTATGGGATGAAAACTAGTAATGGAAATCAAAACATTCCTATGGGAATGATTGAACCTCGAAATAAAATGACCGAGAACAAATAGATAAATAGAACCATGTAAGGTGCAAGATCAAAAAACGGAACATAAATAAATAAACAGTTCATCAGATTCATATTACATTGAACAAGTGAAAAAAATAAAAAATTGGGAAAAAACATGCTACCACAACCTCCATGTGACCTATTGGTCACCTCTAACCATTGAACCAAACCTAATCTGCATAAAGCACCTACCAGGAAACCTGAATAGGAAAAATGAACCTGCAATTGTAAAATATAAAGTAGGCATGAGCACTAAAATGCTCTGTAGGGATGCCACAAATAAACCACTGAATCTAAGTTATTCCTTTCCCAAACAACCCATTTACACCATTTTGAAAAAAATATTATAAAAACAGTGTTTTTCACTTTTTAATAGAAAAATATGGTCTTTCCATTTTTAAAATCCAATACATGCCATACCCTTTTTTTTCAAAACAATATTACAATTTCGAAACCAAAACCCAAGAAGTGAAAAAAAGGATGAGATGTAAATAAATAAATAGTACATACTAAAAACTAAAAGAAAATGAGGTAAACAAGTCGATACAGACAATAACCATGCGCGATCCAAAATGTCCCTAGAAGACCCCTAGCCATACTCAGTTAAGAATTAGCTATTGGTTTATGTTGAATTCCCTAAGTCAATAACCAACTAGCTTCCTTAACCTGGACTCACTGGTGGAACATCCCTCCTAGATTTTCTATAAATCTAGGGGTTACTAACCCGTTTAATCTAGGATAGCAATAATCTATCACTCAATCATCTAAAAGATGCCCAAGAACCCATGGTGTAATAATGCCGTGTAAGTGGGAGGCCCTCACATGCAAGACTCAACTTACCTGCCGTCTCCGTACTTACCTATCCCAAACACAAACAGTCTATATGATAAACCATAAAGTGATATACCCCTATAGAGGTTCCCTTTAAATATATATACATACATACTTATATCACATATTCACATCATAACATCAAAGGTTGAAACCGAGCCACTATAACATATAACCATTTAAAACATTTTACAAAATAAGAAGGTTTAAAAATGGGCACAAACATTTATCCAATATCAAATCCATTAAAAAGATTAAATGAATCCTAACTTTTGGATTGAATGTTCTAATTGGGCCTTTAGCTCGACATAACTGTAAATGTTACAAAAACATCACACAAACACTGTTCTCATATTTACGAAGCCAAACATGCCATTAAGTTCTAAACACAACCCCAAACACTTCACGACTACCAAATGGGCCCTTAAACTTTTCAAAACTCACACCAAAGCATTCTTTCTAGGCCAAACGTGCCAAAACATGAGAAACACATTGAAAACTATCTTTATGAACCACCTCATAGAAAAAACCTCATCTAGAAAGAAATAACCATTTATGAAAATAATCTTTCAAGAAAACAACAACTTAAGGCATAACCCTCATTTTATAACACATCCATGTGTTCACCTAGTGCACCCATGGATGTGCCAATATATAGTGGCACACCAACAACAAAGGAAACACTCAATTTTTTTTCCATAAAACACCGATTTCCTTAAAAACCATGTCTAACCACCCACCTTATCTAGAAAACATAAAACCATCCTCTTAAGAACCATTTAACACTTCCCAACATATTTTAAAACATTTAACAAACAATATCATTTCAAAACCGTACACTCTAGACAAAATTTACTACCAAATAAACATTTTCACAACAATGTTATAGCTAATAATTTCATAAGAACCCCTAATTTTTCTTTAAAGGAATACTACCATTTAAAAACGAACACCCTAGGTGCCAAAATCATAGAAATTTTACATGAAGATCATTAAAAACCTATTTTTAATAAATTCAATAAAAAAAATACAATTTTCATCTACCTATGGGTATAATAGAGGTGTGAATAGAATTTATAAATTAATTAAAAAATTCAAGTGCCTATAGAGAGTTTATAAAATGAGAAAATTGGAAATGAATACCTCAAATCAAGTGCGGATGAAGTAAAACTTCAAGGAGAGGGAGATTGTGACCTCACATACCAACTGCAAAACCGAGATAATGAGGAAAATGTGTGAACATAACCTAATGCATTAGAGTTTGGTTAAATTGAATATAAATACCCACAACTGAGGAAGAACTTTTCCAGAGGGAAGGTTTTCAGACAACAAAGAGAAGAGAATAATATGGGGTCACATCTAGATGGAAATAGCACCAGAAAGGGGAGCCTGACTGGAGAGGGAATAGGGATGTCTACTGGCGTTCTTGAGGGCACCAGACTGGAGGGATCGTGCATGCAAAAGTTGGAGTTAGGGGAAGGGGGTTCATTGCACACATAAGGGAGTATCCAAGGGGTTCTATGTGCATGGATTAGAAGGAGAGGGGAGGTCCAGAGGTGGCTTGGTGCACCTGGAAAGAACCAGGGGGTGGGTAGGATCACAATCCAGAAGGGGGCGGGTGAAGAAGGGGCGATGTTCCCCTAGTGGTTTCCTAACCATTTTTTAATTTTTTTAATAATAATAATAATTTTTACAATAATAATAATAGGAATACAAAAATTAATTACAATAATAATAATAAGAATAATAACATTAATTATAATAATAACAATAATAATAATATTACAAAAATATTATTGATATTATTATTAACTATTTTTTAAAATTATATTATATTTAATTTATCTTACAATATTTTATTTCCTTTTCCATTAAATTTATTTATTTAGTTATTTTGAATGCTAGGAAGTTTCTCGGTTCTCCTATAGTCAAATGTGCGGTTGAGTAAGCTACGTTCAAACTGTGCTACCCGGCACTACCCTCTGATAGTGTCGAGTGGCGCACTTGTCGCATGATTTTAAAAACCACACAAAAGTAGCATTCCATAACTCCAAATCACTCGGTTATCCTCTCGGGCACTGCAAAGTTAACCCTAACAGTGTGGACTAACCGCACAATAGTGAAAAAGTGTCTGAAACTCAAAATAATAATTAAAGTTATTAAAATAATAAATCAACCAGGTTGGTGTGTGACAATCCCATACCACCAATAAAACACTCAATACAAGCTAAATTGACACAATATAATTTCCATAGTTTTCATCTTACATCAATGTATTTGATGAAATGATACACATTGATAATGATCTCAAGTCAGGAGACCAATACACATGATCATAGATAGGAATAACAATTGACACCCAAAAATGTGACGTTCCTATTAGTGGGTCTTTTGTTATAATTTCATATACTCGAGATCAATAAATGTGACCTTCATTTGAAGAAGTATGAATTGTTATGAGACCTTACCACCTGATAGTCATACATGATCTGTATGCCATCAATATGATGTACCTAGAACATATGAAATATATTTTAGATTAATGTTATAGCATCCTGAGGTTCTCATTATAGTTAGGAACTACTATAACATTTTGATACGAAATGTAATTTATGGATAATATTAAACAAATAATATGTGTATAAGAATCATTACTTCGATGGTAAGAAAAAGTAGGCCTATATCAGACTATGTATATAATAGTATTCAAAGTATATATAACTATTGGGTTAAATGTACCCAATTACAAGACTTCCACTTACACAATATCCATCTACTAGAAACTTTTAACCTTCTATCCATCACATGATAATCATGATTCTATTGATACATGACTTTAGTCAAATATTATACCAATTTATCTTCTATGGACACTCTATTAACTATGATCTTACCAATATAAGTAAAATACCTAAAGAGAAAAACTTCTTAAGTCAATGTTTTCTTCCTTTGGTTTGAACTAGGCTCTTTCAAAATTACCATTACTACTGTATTATCATAATATCTTGTAATAGGTTCGAAAAATATAGGTACAATGAAATGATAAATAAAAATCAATGTATCCAAACTAATTTAACAGATACATAATAACCCATTATATACTCAGATTATACTATTGAATCAGTGACCATAGATTGCTTTGAGATTCTCCAACTCACTAAACAACCATTCAAGAAAAATATGTAGCCTGAATAGGATTTTGGATTATTTTGATATCTCTAGAAGCTATAATAAATACATCCCCTAATGAATATAACCCTATATCCTCCATACAGTAGTAGAATTTCCTTTTTACATCTCACGTACTTTAGGATAGTTTTTACAGTTTCCCAAAGTATCACTCTTGGATAATCTTGATATCTTCCCACCATGCTTAAAGCAAAGGAAAAATAAAACTGAGTACAAATCATGGAATGAATGATAGATCCCAATACTAAAGAATATGGGATTATACACATTATTTCAATCTCATCCCGTGTCTTTGGTCACACTTTCTTATAGATATTAATAACACTTTTGACTAGAAACAATCATATCTTGGATTATTTAATATTTTACCTTTTTGAGTACCTTGTAAATGTATCTACTTTTATTTAGCCCAAATAAACTCTCATATTTATCTTGAAGGATATTGATATCTAGAATGTATTATACTTCACATAAATCTTTCATAAATTAGAATTCATTTAACCAAGTCATCACTGACTATAATACTTCTACTTCATTTCCTATTAACAATATTTCATCAACATATACTACTAGGAAAACTATAGAAATCCCACTACAATTCTTATAAACACATGGATCACTTTCATTCTTAATGAAACAAAATTCCCTTATGGCATCAATAAAATGAACATTCCATGATATTGATTCCTACTTCAACCCATAAATGGATCACTTCATCTTGCACACTTTATTGGAACTCTTTGACATAATAAAACCATCAAGTTGTGGTGTAAAGACGTCTTGAACCAACTTACCATTTAAAAATGTAGCTTTAGAATCGATTTACCAATTTTTATAATTATTTAAGACTTCCATTTCAAGTAATATTTTAATGTATTTTATAACTGAAACTAGTGATAAGGTTTCATAACATTTGATGCCTTGACATTGCTTGAAACCCTTCATAACCAATCACTATTTATGAATTATCACTTAACCATCCATGTATAGTTTTTTATTGACAATCCATTTACACCCAATCAGTTTTACATCAACTAGTTTGTCTACTGAAATCCGAAGTTGGTTTTTGTATATGGATTCTATGTCAGAATTTATATATATATTTTCCATTTATCAACATTCTTTCCATATACCGGTTCCTTGTAAGTTATAGGTCTATAATTCTCTATGAGTAATGTGTAACCTAACTCTATAATAATAAAACCATATATCTATAATTTTCTAAAATCTAAATTTGACCTATGCTATACTTGTGTCTTGGTAATATCTTATTCTCCCACTATCACTTGTGTATATTGTTCCTATTCTAATGATTGTGTATCCAGAGCATAAACTTCTTAAAATTACAAATTTCTCCCAACATTTCCATTGGAAATTTGTTCCCTTTATATAAATATGGAATATATTTCCTTGATAATTTTTTCATTTTAAGGGTTATATTAGTAATATCCTTTAGTTTTCTTAGGATAACCTATAAATATGAACATCATTCTTCGAGATTCTAGTTTTTCATTATGTATAGTCTTGAGAAAGGCCTCACATCCTCATACACACATATGTGATAAAGAAGGTTTCTTTCTATACCATAACACATATAGAATCCCATATTATACTTTAGTAAGTACACAATTTAGTGTATATCCCATTATCTTATGTTAATATCCCTGAAAGGATAAAGGTATAGTTTCATGACTCATTATTGATCAGACCATTTCAAATAGGGTCTGATTTCTCCTCTCACTAATAATATTCCACTATAGTGAATAAGTATGAGTGAGTTGGGAAAATCTCTTACACCCCTTTAAATAAAAAAGCAATGCTTAGTTAAGATATTATTCACCACAATCCACGTAGAGTTTCTTAATCTTATTACCAAGTTTATTGTCTACTTCATTCTAATATTTCTTAAACATATAAAAGTAATCTAACTTATACCTCATTAAGTAGATATAACCATACCTACTACATTCATTTGAAAAAGTAATTAAATAAGAGAACCAACCACTTAACTATACTAGAAATGTTCTACATACATCAGTATAAACTAACTCCAATGGTTCTTTGGATGATTCTCCTTTACTACTAAAAGGTTCTTTGGTCATTTTTCAGTGTAAATAGCAGTGACATACACCCAAGGGTTTTAACTCAATAGAGTCTAATTACCCTTCTTGATATAGTTTTCTTAAACAGCTTTTATTTACAAGACTTATATTGAAGTTCCATAGGTGGTTAGGATATGACTCATTCTCACTGTATTTGTTATTTATTACCAAAACATGGTTTTTATGTTCAGTTATATACAAAAAATTATTAATATGTTCCATACCATAATATATTTTTTCCTTATACATAAGACACCATTTATTTTAAACTATAAATAAAATATAATTATGTATAAAATTGACACTAAGATTATGTTTTTAGTAATTATTGGTAAATAATAATAAGTATCCAGTATAAGAACCATTTTATTAGGAAAAATAAGATGATAATATCCCACTAATAACTCTTCTAGTCTCACACCATTTTATTCTTGGAGATCAACTTCACCTTTTTCAGCTATCTTGAATCTACTTGGTTACTATATTTGAATACAAATGTGTAAGTCATAAGAAAAAACCAATACCATAAAATATAGATTTATACATATTGAATTCGATGAAAAATATACTTGAATAAGTCACATCACCATGGTTCCTCTTCATAGATATGTAATTATTCTTCTAGTGGAATTTCTTGACACATGTAAATAATACTACCACCTTCTCATTGGTCTCCATATATATCTTTATCTTATTAGAGGATTAGTGCACCAAGGACTTAGACTTAAACTTTGGCTTTTATACCTTATCCTTTCATTTCATTATCCTATTCACCATAAGGATATAAGAGTTGAAATTATTCATATACTCATCTACTTTGCAAACAAAATCCAATAAGTCTGGGAGTGACTTATTGATGTTATTAATATTTTAATTAATGATGAAAGTCGATAAACTAGGTGTTAAAGACAAAAGAATGAGACATATTTTAGTTATTGGTTCAATTTGAATCTAATGGTCTCCAGTATCTTATTATATCTGATAATTTTGAGTATATGGGGTTCTTTTTTGATTCCCTTTTTCTAGACTGCTTCTATACAGACAAGTTGATATCTCATATCTTTCTTCTCAATCTCTCTCTTGGTATAAATCTTATAGATGAGATAATATATTTTTGGCATATTTTTCTTCATGAATATTCTATAGCACATTAGAAATATATGATAACATGAAAAATTGAAAATCCAATGCATTATCCCTATGATTCTTATATTTATCTTTATCTGTATTTTTTTCTCCATGATAGGGATTAGAAGGAATTGGGTATTCTATAACATAATGCTATCTTTCTTGGAATAACACTTTACAAAAGCACCTATACCACTCCAAGAAGTTATTTTCAATCAGGATATTTTCTTTACCCAATATTGAATATAGTGAAATTGCATTGGTGGTGGTGATGGCGAATTGATCTTCAAAAAATAACTATTATCATCTTAGTACTTGATCTTGATTACCAAATGAAAATTTCAAATTATTAATTTTTAAATTTCTCCCACAATTTTATCAAATCCTAGTTTTCCTCAACTATTAGATTTAGAATAATTAGACAGTTGAGTATTATAGTGGTAAGGATCCTTAAACCTCTCTATATATCCTGAGCTATGACATCATTACTACTCTGATAGTATAGGGTTAGATTTTGGATTTACATTCACATTAACTCATGGATCCTTAATCTGTTGAGTGGATCCCCATATTTTATAAAGTATTACATAACATTCATCAATTATTTGCCTCTAAAGTTGCAACAATATAGCTATGACAAATTATTTACAACCAACTTTAGTTAAGTTAGTCCAACACTCTTATAATAACTCTCTGGAAGTAGGAGGCAAACTGAACTAGGGTTGATGAGCACCTTGAACAATCAATTGTTCTCAATTTCAAGCAATTAAATGCATTTAATGACTTAATATTTTCTTTGAGGGATTTTTAAATTTATCTCAAGGAATATAATCCTTTTCTATTTAACATGATTGTTCTATGTCATCACACTCAAAATATAACCATGATTTAAATAGAAAATATCCACCACACATGTTCATTTTATCATTGGATTATTTTTTATCATTTTATGTGATTGTGAATAATAAATACACATTTATAAAATAACAAACCTTGAAAAAAATGAAATAAATAAATAATTACATGATCTTGAGTCATTAAATATTTTTTAATCCATCGAGTGAATAATGGATTAACTAATACCCTTGTATTATTCCTTAAGTAAATACCTGAATCAAATTATATCACCCAAAACTCTTGTATATTTCATTAGTTTAGTTTCATGCTTTCTCTTGACTTGAACCAAATCACTACAAACTCCTCCAATCATTAAAATGTATACTCACACATAGGTAAGGGGAAATCAAGGTGAAAAGTTAAATTTTAATACTAAAATGTGGACATACACACCCTTATACATTTGAGATAGAGATGAACAAGACACATATCAAAAAAATAAAAATAATTATAGTATTTTGAAAACAAAAAATGAAATAATTAAATTATATAAATAATAAACCAAGAATGCATATGTTGGTTATGACTGTTGATTCGTATAAATGAAATTTTTCTACATAATAAAATTTTAAATTTATAAAATCCAACTCAAAGCAAAGTTTATTGAATTAAACTAAATTAAAATAAAATTAATTATTTGTCAACATGTATGATGACACCCGAAATAATTTAATTAAATTTCAAAAAATTAAATGAAATTTATGAAAATTTTAAACAATTTTCCTATTTAATTTGTTTCTAAATAAACTCCCCATGTATTTAATTAGGAATTTCAAGGTCTAATGGGCTAGAAATGTTTGACATTGATCGACTCAGTGTAGCCTAATGTAGGTTGGGACATCCGATTTAGGGGTATATGTATAACACACACACACAAACACACACACATATATATGTGCATGTATATATAGATAATATATATATATATATATATATATATATATTAGTGCAACCCCAATTGATGGAGTGACTATATAATCAAACTCCCACCCCATAAATAGGGAGATTCTATGTTGTACACACCCAAATAATGGGTATTGAAAAATATGTTTTTTTTATTTCATGCTTATCTCAGATGAAATTTAGTTACTTTAAAGAATATAATTTAAGATTACAGAACAAGTCATCATACCATTAGACTACCCCTTCTGCTTACTAGAATCTCTGACTAACATGTAACATGCTCACAACATACCCTGACCATAAAACCATCACATTAGTAGCCATAAAAATAGAAAAAAAAATTAAATTTCCATCCAAATTATATCCTCAAACCCATCGATATTATATCAACCATATATTGGACATACTAACTTAGATTGGTGCAATATTATTTGATTTGGGGCTATATCAAATCCCTTTTTGGAATATTAGAAAATATAATAAAAATTTGAAGTTATCTTTCCTAAATAATTACATGTTCGTTTGGATACCACTTGAAGGAATCTAATGTGTAGAAAAAATGTGAAAAATAAATAGTATAAAATTTTGAGCTTATATTAATGTTAGAAATACTAAATCCAAAAATCCCATTACCCAAATTTATGAAAGTATCATGTTTAATTAAATAAAACCATGAACATTAAAATCAAATGAAATAGAAAATGGAACCTTAATAATTTGAAATCATAGATTTGATTCACCCACTAGGTACAAGTCATGGTGCAAAGGTTCCAATATTGGAACTATATATATCATACACAAATTCAAAATGGATCCTATATCATTGATATTAAATTCTATGGTATTATAATGAGAAATCTAAGTGCTTTACAATATCCTTCGATCGTGTGAGGAACACAGAATCAATCAAAAAGAAGGATCGATATGACATTGTTATTACATATGATTCTATCTTTATAAGATTGATAAGTGAATATATGAGGTATCCTCCATCTAAAACCATCTAAATAGTGGAGTATTAAAGAGCTTAAAATGAGATTTTATACCAGTGTTATACTTTCCATAATTGTACTTTGGTTTTTGGAAACTAATAACATTCATTTTAGACACTTTTTCACACTTAAGAATTAATTGAACTTATCATAGATATCATGAATATTTTACTAGCCACTTATAACACTTTAACATGTGATGTGATAAAATGTAAACCATTAAACCAACTCATAAGATACACAAATAATTTAACAAAACTTGAACATGTAATGTTCATTCGATAAATTATATTATCTCATATTAAATTTTATGATTAAATATCTTGAAAATACCTTGAAAAATAAATTCAATCATTATTATTATAAACATGAATAATATAATTGAATTAGTTCACTTACTATCTTTCATACACAAATATTCACATAGGCCCCACTTCATCCTAAAATCATATTCATCTAAATAGGAATAACTTGTGGATATACTTAGTTTGTGACCCTCAATATCCTTATATCAATAGTAGTGAGTGAAACTCATAGACTGGGAGTGGTGTTTAACAACCAATCAAGACCATTAATGATATAAGAAATGTTATAGCTATAAAGACCTCTTAATAATAGACTTGGTGTAATATAATATTTTTGTCTCATAATATCTCATAATTCATGATTCACACTATGTCATCATCCTTTATTTCATTATTTATTCATTAACCTTATTAGATGGACTTATCTGTTAGAATTGGTTCCCTAGAACAAACAGGTTTTTATTTTATATTACCTCTTCTATTCAAAGAAGTAAATATTAAATATATCTTATAACATATTGATCATTATTCTACATGAATATAATGTGAAAATTCTATAGGTTATCTATCACATCAAAATTGTACATAATAGTCCCCTACTATGATGAGAACCTTGAGATGCTATGATGATATATCTTAAGTATTTTTTCCTATGGTAAAGATTAAAAACTATGACAGGGCACATAGTTTTTTGATTTTTAGGTGTGATTTCTCATAAGAGAATGAGGCTTCATCTCATGAATTTCACACTTGGGGGTGTCCAAGAAATTATATTATGGGGATCGACCCACCAATAATAATTCTCCATGTTTTTATGTCATTAGATATTCTTATCTATGAGCATGCATAATGGTAATTATATTTTAAGATTATTATTAATAAATATCACAACTCAAAAACTTAGATGTATTGATGGAACCCATGACACACTATATTCATGATAAGTAGGATATGATTGGTATTTTACTATCGATATGTTATTAATGTATAATTTGAGGAAGGATTTTCCATTCTATTTATAGAAGTTAATATCACATCCCTTTGATTGGAATGGAACTATCAAAATAAATTCCATATCCATGGTGATATAGGCATGTTCATTCTATATAATCAACGAAATATATATCAAGAATTAAAGGTTGATAGAATAAGTATGAAAATTTCTTGATGAGATATCAAGAAAAAGGGATTATATTAAATAATCTATAGTTGTATGTGATTGTAAAAACTGTGACATTAACTTCTTCCTCCTGGGTTCCTTCATACTTTTATAGATAGTAATATCAGTCTTTATAAAACTTTTACTAATTCCGATAAGGATCCTAGATGGTCACATAGTAGGTGTTTACATTGATCTCAATTAAATTATATTTAAATTAAATTATTGGATTAAATATTATTCTTAATTCCAAATAATAATTTTATTTAGAATTTATTGATTTTATAAATTACATAAATATTTATTTGTATGGTAATTATTTAATTACATTGTTATATAATGTTTATTTATTACATATTTAATGAATAAATATTCAATTACATATTTATTTGGGTATTCAATAAATGTCTTGGATTAAGAGAAGACCAATAAGTGGTCTAAAAATAAATATTAATTTATAAGATGGTAAAATAATATTTATCTTTACACCAATTAGTCCACACCATGAGATAATAATAATAATAATAATACATGGAATGAATTCATTAATGTGTTTAATATATTTTTAAGATCCTATGTGTAATTAAATAATATTTAACCCTTACCCATAACTCTTTAAATAGATTGTTCTGTCTATTTTGATGGGGTTAAAAAAATTAGAGAATCTTTGTATACAATGAAATCTAGAATAATCTCTCAAGACCGAATAATTCTCTAAAATTTATTCTCTCTAGATCAATAGATTCTACTCCCTCGTCAATCCTCTCAATAAATATGGTGGACAAATGATTTTTCATGCTTAGAGGAATAGTGGAAGCGATCGAGGGGAAAAATCCAAGATGATTGATCCATCACTCTAGCATTCTATAATCCCTTAACAGTATTTAGAGATCAAAGGATCACATGTGGATCAACCCTAGATCGATTAATTACATGGATCCTATAAGTGTAATGATGGAAGACCAAAAGGGTTTCAGGGAATCAACATCTTCAATGAATAAAGAACTAAATACCAAGGTAAAATTTATTCCAATAAAATAAAATTTATGATAAATTTATCATAAAAACCCTCTTGGTTATGGTATGTATGTCAAATTTCATTTGATAAATTTTCATTGCTCATAGACTACAAGTCATTTAAATTGAGAAATATATGTTGAATCTGAATATTTCTGAGTTGGCCCAACCTTGATAAGATCTTCCACTACACCCAAAACATTTAAATGGTATCAATATGGGAATGTTAAAATTTATAATTATTTATTTTATTGTTGATAAATGATCATTTAAAATTTAATTTAATTTCATGTTTTAATCATTCTTAACCCATCATCAAGATCTCTTCTTCCTCCCCATCATTTATCTCTCACTTAATCCAGTTCGACTAATAATAAATGAATAACACATCCAAATAACCCATCCGTAGGTGCCAAGAACTCTAGATGGATAACATATGTTTGTAATGTGTATACTCTTTTGTCACATGTCACACACCTTTGTTCATTTCACCAAGAAACCCACATGGACATCGGGTCATTGTATAATGAATACACACCACATAAATTTAATACACCACATGTAAACTAGCTTGAGTGGAACATGGTGTTTCCAGACTACACACTATATAGATTTCCTACATGTTGTGTTGTCTAGGTATTTTTGAGGTGGATAACATGGGGTCAAGACGTATATTATAATTAATGCACCACATGTATTCAATAAAAGACATATACTAGATGGAAGCCATAAAATTTTATGTATATTTCATGTATCCTTCATACACACTATGTACCTCATAAATGTTTATAGTAAGTACAAGCCGAGTCCCTAGGAATGTACTATATACATCTAATGAATAAAATTACACACCATGTGGCCATCTAGAACAAACTTTGTACTTTACTTATTTACATGAAAATGTTAAATTTACTCTTTTCCTCCATAAAAAATTACCAACTTAAGTTCTTTAAGTCATTAAATTGAAATTACATGCCATTTGTTACGTTTTATATTATATTAAATTCTTAATTAGTTACAGGTAATATTGAAAACCATAATTCATGTATGGTCGTTGCATACTAAAGACTTACCATGCATTAAAATATACAAAAGACATAATTTTTATGTTTTCTTTGTGACATTAATGCTGTGAAATTATAATGAATTCCATATATGAAATATGACATGGGAGTTTATTGTATACAACAAGGACCATACTAAATTGTTTGGACAAGTAATCGACGAGTTACTACAAAGTTGTGTACTATTTTATTAAATATTTAAAATAAAATAAAATAATTTATTTTACTTATGATCAAAATAGATGAGAATATTTTAGATGATTTTATGGAATAAGATAAATTGAATTAATAAATTAATAAGATAATTAATTAGATTAATTCATGATTGTTTTATCTTATTATAGAATGAATTGAAGTATATGTTAGATAGTTATTTTAAATTCATAGTAATTTCATGTGTATGAATGATATTGGTCTTTGAACCAAACAATATATGTGTTGATTTAATTTAATTTAATTTTATTGCATGAGTTTAAAATTATCTATTATTAAATTAAATACGATGTCCAGCATGTCATCCCTACCACCTTATAAAATAGGACCTTCATTTCCAAGGTTGTTTTATGTAATTTCTCTTAACCAATCATTTGGTTCACTGTGTGTGAGTTTTAAAACAAATGTAATAAAAAAAAGTATCCAAAGGTGAATGGATTCAGTTCAAAGAAGGGCCAAGAGAGAGGTAGTTCAAGATAGAACTGAGGTAAAAACAACCTGGGAAATACATAGGTAGACATATGAAATGATGAAACGCATGCTAAGACTAGCATAAGGGGTTTTCCCCTTATGTAATTTTTTGATTTATTGTTCCCTTAATAAATTAATAATTAGATAAATCCAAATATTGTGTCATTTAATTATTTTATTTTTATCTATTTCATGATTTATTTTATGGATTCAGAACCATGATCACATAAATAAATGGACTAATATTCAATGATGGAATTAAAATATATAGATTTTTTTTTTAATTTTTTTCAAATCATGTTTAATTATTCAAATAAAATTAACTTAATATTAAAAATATATTTAAAGGATAAAATAAGAAAATTTTACACATAACAAAATATCCCCTCAAAAAAATATTAAGTCAAACTATGCCTTCCATTACTTGATTTGGAATTAAACCATTGAACTATGTATTGGTCCAACCCTTGTTGGGACACTTAATTTTATAGAGGAGTTATTATGAATGTTTTGGGTTTAGTTATCCATATAAAATTAAGAGAATTATCCCTTTCTAGACATGATGTAACTTGGAGTCTATTGTTGAGGAACATTGAGTGAAGGTTTATTGATTGTGGAGTCTAATTAATAGATCAAGGAGCTATAATCCTATAGTTGGAAAATAATTTAATACCAAAATACATTTGAGTAGTTGACCAATCCCTTACTTGGGTTATAAGAAAGGGAATATGGATCCTTGACACTAGAATGTACAAAAAACTAGACATTCCAAGTCTAATGTTGAGGATTACTGAGACTTGATAAAATATTGGGAGTTATATAATTAATTTCATTTCATATCACTTTTAGTAATAAGATAAAGTTATAATAATCTACTCTAAAGTTTTATAAAATAAAATGGAATGTTAAATAACCATAACATCATCCCTACAAATTATCCTAGATAAATTCAATATCCTTACTGATATAAACTTCTAGGAATGGTACAGGTTCTTGAAAATTGTGTAATGCCAAGAACAGAAGTTTTAAGTTATAGAATCCCCAATTCCTGATAAACTATCCCAGAAGGTGATTGAGGATTGGTTACTTGTCTATTAGAAACACTTGGATGAATCTTTTGATGTCCAATGTTTAATTCAATATTCCATGTCTAGTGAACAACAAAAATCACATGGGATGATGGATTCATATGAAATAACCAGTCACCTCTTTGATTTTTTTCAGGAACGAGCAAGAAAATAATAGTTTTATATCTTTAAGACACTCTTCATGTGAAATATTATAAATATAAAACCATCTAGACCTCACATAGTCAAAATGATTTAATATACTGAGTTTCTAGAAATTCTTTGGTTTAAACCACCTAATGAAATTTGAATTTATTTCATTCTCACCTCACTTTATAATAGATTATCTAAATTTATTGTGAATTTAAACATGAAAAATAGAGATAAGTTACTCTAGGATCTCCTCATTTCAATTCACTAGTCTATTAATGAACCAAATAATGAAAAAAATCTTATATCCTTGTGGTGAATAAGATGAAAGAAAAGTTAAATATCACCATGACTAAGTCCAAGTATTATGATTTTATGAACCACCCTTATAAGAAGAGTAATATCATAGTGGAAGTGAGGGAGTAGGATGATGTATATTTCAAGTGTGGTAAGAAGGGCCACTGGAAGAAAAAATATACAGTGGGAAGAAAGCAAGGTGATGCTTTAGGTATATTCATTATCATGTGAAACCTTTAAATTTATATGAATCAGATATTAGATACCACATGTGGTTCCCATATTTGTATATAACCATAGGAGCCTATTTGATTTCTAAAGGTTTCATTGGGTGAGGTGGATTTTCTTTCCACAAATAGAACTATATTAAAATGATACCCATTAGCAACTACCACC
Organism: Viscum album; assembly: GCA_963277665.1. Lineage (NCBI taxonomy): Eukaryota > Viridiplantae > Streptophyta > Magnoliopsida > Santalales > Viscaceae > Viscum > Viscum album. The sequence continues at coordinate 1,025,599,262 of OY728133.1, read as the reverse complement.
TCACATTGATGATGAGAATAATCTTGTTTCTTAATAATTGTGACTATGTACCAGGAATTATCAAAATCATTATTTTTGTATCTAAATTAGATATATAAGGATTTATTTTCATGTTCAAAAATTAAAGTTGACTATTTTATAAAGAAATCATATATTATGGTAAAGAAAATTTATATAATGATCTTTATATATTTGATTTTGAGAACCAATGGTTGGAAACATATAAAAACTTTAGATCACATAAATCATACCACACCTAATAGTTGAATCATTGCTTAGGTCATTTAAATAATAAACGATTAAATAATAGACACCTAATTGGCATTTTTCAAGTGTTTTTACAATGTAAGATGATTAAAGCTCCATTCAGTAGAAAAGTTGTCAAGGGAACAAATCTTCTAGAGTTAGATCACACTAATATGTGTAGACAATTCCTAGTTGATTAAATGGGAGGTACTCAAACTTCATAACTTTTAATGATGAATTTATTAGTTATCGATATATATTTTTAATGGGAAAAAAGTCAAAATCCATTGAGAAATTCAAAGACTTGAAGAATGAGGTTGAGAACTAGCTTAGTAATATGATTAAGAAATCCTCTTAGATAGTGCTGGATAATATCTTAATCAAGACTTCATTGAATATTTATGTGGGTATAATATTTTATCCAAACTCAATCCTCCCTATACACCCCAATGGAGTTTTATAAGTGAAAGGAGGAACTTCCCCTTATTGAATATGTTGCGGTCAATGATTTGTCATAAAAATCATCCAATGTCATTTTGGGGATATGAGTTATATACAAAAACACACATACTAAACCAAGTTCTAACTAATGTGATATATGATACACTATACAAATTATAGAGTGTAAATAAACCCATATTGTCAAACTTATATGTGTGGGGATGTGAATCATTTGTTAAGGCCTTTTTAGGAAATAAAATTTTACCTTGTGGTGCAAAGCTTATAATCATATGATACCCCAAGGAAATAAGAGGATATTACTTATATGAACCATCATATAGAAAGGTAATAGTGGAAATACAAGAAGTGTTACTTGATAGGGAGTACATAAAAAAAATATATAGTGAGAGTGATATAGACATTGATGAAGTCCAAACTCACTATACATATTAGTTGGTACAAGAACAATTACCACAGATCCCCAAGGATAAAACTGTTATAGAGTCATAAGTACTTTATAGGAGTACAAGAGAGGTTACAGAACCTGAAAGATATGATTTTACAGTCACTGAGGATGGAGACTCATTGTTAGTTAAAAATAATTATCCTCTAACCTATAAGGAAGAAATAAATGGAATAGATGTTTCCAAATTGAAATAAAAAAAATTCTAAAATAGATTCTATGTAACAAAATAAGATTTGGATTTTGGTGGATCCTTCGGGTGATGTAAAGACTATTGGTTCCTAATTGATATTCAAGAAGAAAATGAACATGAATGGTCAAGTCAGTACCTATAAGGCATGAATAGTTGAAAAAGGGTACAAATAGTGTCACAACATAGACTATGAAGAACCATTTTCAAGATAAAACATTATTAAATAAATTATAATTCTACTTAACATACTAGCATACCATGCCTATGATATTTTTCTGACGGATGTCCAAATATACTTTTTTAATTGGAATATTAAGGAAGATGTATATATGACACAACTAAAAGGGTTTATGGCTCCATGTAATGGTAATAAATTATGGAAGTTATAGAGATACATATATAGATTAAAAAAGAATCTATTTCATGGAACATTTGTTTTGATGAATCCATAATAGACCATGGATTCATAAGAAATGAATGAAATCCTTATGTCTTTAAATGGTTTTTTGGGAGTTCAATAATTTTATTAATAGTGTATGTCAATGAAAATTTTCTTTTTGGAAATGAGATACGAGTATTAGAGACCGTTAAGACTTGGCTAAATATATACTTCTATAAGAAAGACTTTGGAAAAAAATATATATTCATGAAAAAATGATCCATCATGATAGATCTAAGAGATTTATCACACTAATTTAGGGTACATATATTGATAAGATAAGAAGGAGATTCTATATGGAATAATCAAAGAGGGGATTACTACCTATGTCACACGAAATTGATATTTCTAGAAAATGTGTCCTTAGACATAATAGGAGAGAAATATAATGAAAAGGATTCCATATGCATTAGAAATTAGACCAGTCATGTTTACCATGTTGTGTACCAGGAAAAAATGTTTCTTATAGATTAAGTGATGTTTAAAGATATCAAGAAGATCTAGAATAATTCCATTGGATAGATGTTAAAACAATACTTAAGTATCTAAGGTTAACTAAGGACATGTTCCTAGTATATAGAGTTGTTGAAAATTTGGTAATCAGGGGATATGCATGTTCTAGTTCCAAAAAGATCAAGATGATCTGAAGTCACAATGAGGATATGTATTCATCATCAATAAAGGATCTGTGAGCTAGAATATCTCAAAGAAAGTAGTGGTTGATGATTCTATAGTGGATTCAGAGTATATTATAGCTTCTAATGTTGATAAATAAGTAGTATGGATATGGAATTTCATCAAATAGTTAGATATACTACCTAGAAGTAAAGACCCTCTCATTGTTTACTATCATAATATTTCAACAGTGGATCTCTCTAATGAACCAAGGTCACATTAGTTGATGAAACACATACTCCAAAAGTATCACCCCTTGAGTAATATTTCTTAGATGGATAAAGTTAAAATGAGAAACATATCCACAGAAGACAATATTATGTGACCCTTAACAAAAAAAATTATCTCATCAGAAACAAGATATTTATGTGAGATATAGTGGACTGAAAGTCTTTATTAGTTGGTTCTAGGCTAAGTTAGAGTTTTTCAGAATTGGTTTCCAATAACTAACTAGTTTATACTATAGGTTACCAAGTTTTTTCAAATAATTGAATATTATATATATCTTATCACATATTTATCATTATTTTACATGAATTTAATATGATAATGTCCAAGTGTATTTTTTAAATAAAAATAATCCATAATAGTTTTCCTATAATATGAGAACCTTGAGATGATATGATGATATATCTTAAATATTTTGTCCTATAGTCAGGATGGAGAACTATGACATGGTATATAGTTTTTACACTATCAGGTGCAGGTTCTCGTAAGAGGATAAGGATTTATCTAATGAAGTTCACACATACTGATCTCAAAGATTGGAGATTATGAGGATAGACCCTCTAAAAAGAATTATTCATGTTTGCGTGTCATACGATATTCCTATCCCTGAGTGTGTCTAATAGTTCTTAGACTTTAGGATTATTATTAGTAAATATCATAAATTATATAATTTAATGTATTGAAAAAAACCATGACATGATTTGTTAACCCTAATTAGGATATATTTATTATTTCATGATCAACATGTTATTAATGAAATAGTTGAGGAAGAATTTTCCCTTCCTTTTATGGAAGTTAATATCTCCACCATTTTATTAGAATGGAAATGTTGAAATAAATTTCGAGGACATTGTTATTTATACATGTTCATTCTGGATAATCAAAGTAAGATATATCAAAAATTAAATGTTGATGACACAATTATGAAACCCACTTGTTGAAATATCGAGACAAATATATTATATTACATAGTCCACACTAATATATAGTTGTCAACATTGTAACATTATATTTCTCCTCTTTGGTTCTATGACTCATTGCTAGAATATAATATTAGGATATAAAAAAGATATTATAATGCTAATGAAAAATAATCCTAGAGGGTAACATACAAAGAGTTTCTATTGATCTCAAATAAATTCTATTTTATTTTAATTATTAGAATAATTATTATTATGAAGTTCAAATAATAATTTTATTTTTGATTTATTGATTTCATTAATTAAATAAATATTAATTTGTAAAGTAATTATTTAATTACAGATATATAGATATTTATTTATTTATTTATTTTAATTAATTAATATTTAATTAAATATTTATTCATGTATTAAATAAATACTAAATATTAAAAGAAGAAAAAGATTAGATTCGATGATAAATATTAATTTTCAAGATGGTGAAATAATATTTTTTGTTGATCCAATTATTGCACACCATGAGAAAATAATAATAATAATAATAATAATAATAATAATATTACATAGTATGTGTCCACATAAGGGTTTAATATATTATTAAGGGACTCTGTGAAATTAAATAATATTTAAACCTAACTCATAACTCTAAAATAGACTATTGTTTCTATTGTTCCAGGGTTAATAAACAATTGTAGAATTTTTGTTCACAAAAAAATCTAGATATCTGACTCTATATCAAGGGTGAAGAATCCTCTAGAGTTTATTCTCTCATGATTGAGATATTATTCTACCTCCTACATATTATCAAGAATGAGAGTATAAGGATGATTCTTAAAAGATAATGTAATTTTCATAGTGATCAAGGAGAACACCTCATGATGATCGTTCCACCACCATAGCTGCCAAAAATCAATCAGCATTATTAGGAGATCAAAGGATCATGTTTGGACCATATATTGAGGGATTATAAACATGGATCCTATAAGAACAAATATAGTATAACAAAATGGTTTCAAGAGATCAACATCTTCATCAAAGAAATATCTAAAACCTGAGGTAAAATTTATTCCTTTAAAATAATATTAATTATAAATTGAACATAAAATACCCTCTTAATAAAAAAATTTGTGTAATATTTTATTAGAATATTTTTTGTTGGTCATGGATTCCACACCATATATATCATGTAATATCCATTAAATACAACATAACCCTCATCATCTTCAATCACCATGACCATGGATTTAATAAATGTACTACCATACTAGTCATCTAGGTCCAAGATATTTCTTCCACAACTTGGAAGAGAAAAATCACTCCTTGATCATTTAACTGGTGCCACACCACCAAAGATACACCCAAGTAAATCTAACTCAAAAAAATATAAATTACATTATTTTAATATTTTATCAAAGTATATGATCAATTGGAACAAATTGATAATGATTTCAAGTAATGATACTAACACACATGCTCATTGATAGGAACAACTAATGAAACCTAAAACATATGGAATTCCTATTTGTGATTCAGACCTCATGATATCATATCCTAGAGATCACTAAGTGATAACTTCTTGAATATATGTATCAAGGATTATTAGTCCACAACACCTGATAGTAAAACAATAGTTGTGTCCCATTAGTATGATATATCTAAACTATATGATAAATATTTAAGTTTACTATTATAGTATCTTTAGGTTCTCATTATAGCTTGGTAATACTATAATGTTTTCATATAACATGTAATCTTAGTACATTACATTAAAAATAGTACATGTATAAGAATCATTAGTATGATGGTAAGAAAAACACATGTATATATCAAACTGAATTCATGCAATGGTAATCAATGTACATACAATAGTTGAGTATTTAGAAACCACTTAAAACACTAGGAAATTTCCAGGATACATATGGACCCTAAATCCTATAGACCATGAAACATATCATTTTCCTAAGCAATATATACCCTCTTTATACCCTTTTCATATGGAATTCCTTTTCCAGAACCATAAAGTTTGGATATCAATAATCATATTTATCTTATTTTAAGGAAATGAATCAACACATTCCTGAGCTCACATTTTAAGAATCCTATCAAGGGATTTTCATAAAATACCTTTTCCATTTATAAGTCACTTTTATTTTTAAAAAATCATAACCATGAAGCACTAATATCAACTTTGAAATGATCATTATAATGGTATCTTTTTTAAAAAGATTCATTGTCACCATCATTAATGAGTGAGTTGAAATAATACTACGTGAAGTCTAATTAGTCACATCGAACCTTTATATAAAGTGTATTAATAAAAATGATACACTATCCCCATAATATCTTTGATGTAATATGTTTCTCCAATTTTTTCTATTTATGTCTGTCAACTCCAAAAAAAGCTATATATATCAATAACAATATCCCACAACATGTAGTTGAAACTAACATTTTAATTTTACCCTTCACTTAACATTGATAAGGAAATGTCATTTATGCAATTAACTCCAATTATATTCTTATCTTCTATCATAGATGGTTTGGTTAGATCATTGTATCTCTACCATGGAAACTACCAAAAATCACCTAAAGTGAATGTAATAGCCTCCTAAAATCCTCATCAAAATAGTAAATATCTCATTGGGGACCCATTCCACCATACATGAAGTGGGAGGCCCAAATATTGTTCATATGGCCATGATATGTCTTCCAAAAACTATAGGATAACATCTGTAAAACTCAAGTAATGACAACCATAACCTATGGAACCAATCATCTCAATCGCTCCCCAATTATCAATGATATGATTAATTGTAATTAATTATACAAATAAATTATTAATAATTATCAACCCCAATGTCATGATCCCCCTTAAAAGGTACCTCTCTAGGGATGATAATGGAGAAAGAGAGATAATGATGCATGAATCCTACCTCCAATAGTCTATCAGTTGATGACTAGCACTGAGGGTATATAATCACACACATGGGAAGAATTACCCCATTAATGATTTTAGAAGTTAGATATAAGGTGAGAAAAACCACAAAATAACTCAATGTCAAAATAAATAAAGTAATCACAATACATCATGTGATGTCATACATAATTGGATACAAATGAAATGGAAATATAAAAAAAAAATCCTCAGAAGTGACCATGAAGCTCTAATATCTTTTGAACAACACCTCAAACATGTAATACCCAACTCGATCACTAACCAGATCTTGATGACCTGAAAAATAATCTATATATATGCAATGTGAGAATAATATAATTGTATAATTAGTATAATCCTCTCTAAATCCTCTTGTAAAAAATAAGGAATAAGTATACAAAATCCCCATGAATAAATAAATGAAAATAATCTTTAATCTATGTAGGTATACTATTATTTTCCCATAATATCCGTGACATAATAACCAAATAATGCATAGAATTATAACCACAATAGTGATAACAAACACACACAAACACACACACACATAGAAATTAGTTCCTTGCAACCACTTCCCCATTGGTTTGCTGTTATCATGCCCCAACATCACATGTCTCAAGCCACTATGTCTTCCCTAAATAATCCTTCCAAAAAACACATGGGAAAATATATCATACCATTCAACCCTTGCATCACATCATCAAATTCACATCCTCCATATTGTAACTGGTTTTATTTTTAAAAGATGTAATAGCCTTTATATTATATACTGTACCTCATGACATCATAACCCATACAAAACACACCTATAGTAACACCATAGATACTAAATTTAGAATACATTCATGCATAATAAACTCAATCCAATACATACCATGACACATATGTATGGTGAAATCACCATCGTACATACCTGTACATTGTACTATAGCTGAAGAGAAAGAGAGGGATAAGTGTAGTTAACCATATATATCCTTTCCAACTATGATATTAGCGAAAACACCCCCAAAATATCTAGTATTCAGTTTCCCTTCTGACATGGGTGGGGTGTGTATGAAAAAAAAACATAAAGAATAAATATATCTCATAACTACACTATGGGAAACAACTTAGCCATTGACATATTTTTGACTATAGTCACACATAACACTTGGCTGCCATAACTAAGGTCTAGATATAAAATAGGAACACAAGAATCAAATTCAATATTAGTTAATCATTATCCATTAATTAACATCATTACATTTTCATTCAAATATTAAAATTTTAAACTTCAGAATATAATGATTTAATTTGAAAGAATTATGATTTTTTAAAACATTGTAAATATTTTAAAAAATATTTTCAAAAATACAATAATTTTAATTTATATGATAATATTTACGTTGATGTGGTAAAATTAAATGTTAATTACATTTAAAATTTTCCTTTAAAAAGTATCCATTGAATACTAATTATATTTCATTTATTAGTGACATACATTATATGTGAACAATTATTATTATATTTACCAATAATTTAAATTATTAGGAAATGAAATAAAGTGTTTGTATATAATTTTAAAACATATTGATGATCATATCACCAAATATCAAACTATATTGATTATATTTAACAATTAATTTTTATTAATATCATGAATTGGTTGGATAATTTTTAAAACCATTACGGAATAATGATTTTCGAACATTTTAGGATGATATTGGAAATAATATTTTGTAATTGTGTAATTTTTTATAGTGTGATGAGATCACCTCAGTTACCTCAATTAATTGGAAGCATTCAAATTAAGATATAGGGAACCAAAATAATACGAACTGCCTTAAAAAGGGGCACTAATCCTCATTTTAAATGGTTACCACCATATATGATATATTTTTGGTTTATATTTTTTATTTTATAGATTTTTTTAGGAAAAATATTTTCTTTACTCTATATTTGAGTTTCCATCACCTGTAATCACTTATAGTTCATATTCATAGACTACTTACTTTTATATGGATCAATGAGGGAGATAATTAGTTTCTTGATCCTTATTCTATCCTTTATCTTGTTTATTTTAATTATTTTTGACATGGAAATGAGAATGTGATGGTTATGTTAAGATACATTCAACCTTCCCTTTCAAACTCTAGGTTATGTTTCCTTCACTACATTATCTGTTCTCCATCCTTTCATTTAATTAACCCAATATATGTTAGATTGGGGTGAGTTAAGTGATGTAGGAAATATTTTTTATCCAAGTTTGGAGGAGAAATATTCCTCGACCATGGTATATTTATTAAATAACACCATGGAGGAAGTGAGGATAAGTGTTCCAAGCAATTATTTAAGGTGTAATTGGTTCCAAAACATAGGCGAGGATAATATAATTAAAGAATGGTATTTAGTAGACTAATGAATTAATTTTAAATGATAAAATATTTCAATAAAAGAACCCATATGAACCCCTTACCCATTAACACCTTTCACAATATCACTTATATTTTCTTTGTTTTGTTTTTTTATATTTTCTAAACATATTTTCATGTTATTTTTTTTGAAAAATAAAAATTAAAAAATTTATAAATAAGTAGTAAAACCCATGAAATATAATTATCAATTCATATATCTTTGATAGAAAACCTAAGATTCCACTAGTATACACCTTTAGGAATAAAAATTATATCAACATAGATCATATAAAAACACTTCTTTAATGATCAAAATTATCTCAATTTATAATCACTACCTAATATAACTTCTAAAATTTAGTATTAGTAAATAATAATTCATAATATATTAAAATAAGGACTCATAGATCAAACTCATGGATTAAACATATATTTAATATATTTAGGACATCACATAATAAAATTTTTAAATGATTTTATGATTTCGATAGTTTCTATAGAATAAAAAATTATCTTTTATAAATTTTTTTAGAGTATTCCATGATTCTTACACAAATATATTCACCTATAAGATAAAATAAAAGGAAATAAAGAAAAGTTTTCTTATATTAATCGTATTTTAGAACATAATTATTAATATTTTTCATTTAAATAAATTCATATATGTTTAAAAGAACATATTGTGTAATGTATAATGTATTAGGGAATTTATTATATAAAAGGACATTGTTATTTGTGAAAAAGAATGAGTGAGAAAACAATCAGAATTTTTTTTTGTTATAAACACACTATACTCTCAAAAAAATCATTGAATAATAACAGAAAAATACAATTACATGAAAAAAATTCAAATTTGGTGTCCCATTACTAGAAGAGGAAATGTTAACAATTTACCTAAAGATAAACACCCACCTCAAGTAGAGAAACATTGAAAAAAATGTCAAGAGACCCAAAACTAACCCTGATAATGAAACTAAACTTTCTTAGGTAATTATAACTTATAATAGTATGTGATTTATTTATTTTAACAATAAGATTCACCATATACACCTATATAAATTCCCTTTTACGTAAATGTTTCAAATAATTTGAAGCCTATGACATTCAAGATGTTTGAATAGAGAAAAAAAATAAAACCATATGAGGACATGATGTCACAATAAAGGGACTCTACTATACAGAAAACTAAAAATAAATTTATAAACTTAATTATAGATCTAAAAAAATTATTTTACCACATTCATTAAATAAAATTTAATTTAGAAAAATGATATTTTATTATAAAGACCATATGTGATTATTTTTTAAACTTTTCAATAATAGATATAATGATCTATATAATGTAAAAAATAATATATTTTTAGTTTATAAAATATGTGTGTGAGTTATTGTGATCTTCATTCTATATATTTTATATTTTAACTTTAATGAATACTAAAAATAGAAGAATAAATTATTAAATCACATATAAAAAAATAATCATTCTAAATTAATTCTTTCTAAATAAACTTCACCAACTTTCTCAAATTCCCAAATGTCTTATCGGGACATGAATTTCACATAAAAATAATTCCAATTAATTCTCCCAATCATTTTTCAATAATATGACATCAATAATATTATCAGTATTTTTTTTAATAATATCAAAGTTAATATAAAATATTTCTATTGAATTTGACATAAATGGGTAGAGAATGATATTGATAAATAGATTAATAATTTATTTCCTTCTTTGTTACACAAGAGTTCCCACTACCCCCAATACTATGTATCAAAAGGGTGAGTCCTCCTCTTTAACTATATTAATTTTCTATTTAATTTCAAATAGAATATTAACATGTGAAAATATTGATGGATTATTTTCTCTAAGTAAAGTCATCATATTTAACCATTTTAAACTTTTTTGGGCAATGAATTGGGTCTTTGAATAAATATCACCCACATAAAGAGACCCTTCCTTCATAGTTACCTTTCATCAAAATACCTCCATTTGAGGAATTTGATGAAAAATCTATTGAAAATATCTAATAAATAGAATTAGTTGTGTGATATTTAGAAGTAAAATATATTGAGTCTATTAAAGGAAGAAATATCATCAAACCAAGTATATTTTAATGTTTTTTTGACCATAAAAATGGCTCTAGACTCATAAATCATCAATCCAATCATGAAGTTCCAAAAACTTCCTCCAACCAAAATCATCACTAATTAATGCCACTGAATATAATCAAACTAGATAATTTATTCCATTGAATATAATATGACCCCATAAGCCAAAAATTCATGAAAATAACCCAATGATAAATGGATACCTGAAAAATATTATTTAATGAAATATGATATCTAAGGAGTAATTGATCAATGTTAATAAACAATAGACCAGTCTCTCACTGAATATTCTAGTTAAAGAAATATCTTTATATCCAAAATTTATGATTAATATATATATATATATATATTAAGATAATAAAACATTTAAGACATAATTAAATATGTATTCATCATTAAGAGAAGTGTTTTTATTTGGATTATTATATTTGACCAAAGTTCTAATATTGATTTTTTCATGAATGTATTGTAAAGAAAATAAATAGTATAAAATTTTAATGAATGAAATGAAATGACTTAAATTAGAGAAATATAAATAGAAATTGTAGATCAATTAACCAAATATAATACCATGTATGTTAAAAATGAAAAATAATCTTACAAAAGAAATTTTCAATAGAAAAAATACAAGATTTTATCACATATTTTAACGATATTTAGGAATGAAAACCGAATTTTTTGATCAACTTTTATAGAAAAATAGTTGATACCATATCAAAAAGTAAAAATTTGTCCAAAAATTCCAAATAAATGTTCTATTAAGACCCTTTGTTGACAAAAATACTATTTTATAAGCCACAATCTCAATAAGAACTCATAATGGACTAAAATGAGAAACTATAAATAAAATTTAGCTATAAAAAATATAAGAGTCAAAAGAATAAGAAAAATAGAAAAATATCCTCATCAAAAAATCCACTTTATGAAAATTAAGAATAAAATAGGAAAGTGTTCCTATATTCCATACAAATAATAGTTGAATTAATGAAATTATAATATTCATCAAATAATGAAATCAAATTTCTAATATTATTAATAATAATAATAAAGAGAAATGAAAAATACCTTTCAAAAAATATATTAAAAATGAAATTAACACATAATCCATTAAATATTTCCATATATGTCAATAATTGAGTCTATATATATATAAACACTCTTTTCAAAGTTTATCTATTTTTTATTTTAAATATCTAAAATAATATTTTTTATGAAGGTATTATAAAATAAAATTGAAAATAAATTTATAAAAATATATAATAAATAAAATATAAAAATAAGATGATTTAATATCAATTTACCTATAACACATGATATTTGAGGTTTACTATGTTCAATGATGTATCATGTAAACTTCATCCTATAATGACCACACTATCATGTGACTATAATGTGAAATAAAAAATAAGAAAATTATAATATGTATATTGTAATATAAGACATCATAAATCTCTAATATACATCAATTTATGTTTATGCATTCTTAAAACAATTTAGTTGAATTTATATTGTTTAACACTTAATTCCACATGCCATGGAAAAAATAATTATGGTTCAATCACATTTTGGAGAAAACAATTAGTATTTATATAGTAGACATAATACAAGAAACATATATATCCAATGATTCATAAAGTATTAAATGTTATATTTACTGAATAAATTATTCCTATATTTTTTCATGACACAATTGATCAAAATTATCTAGTTATAATGAATTTAATATAAGATTAAATGGTTTCTCCAAAATCATCCTCCAATGAGAAATAAATCAATAGAAAAATCTAAAAATTTAATCATCATAAAGAGACATCGATAAAGTTTAAATAGGTTACATAACTAGGGATATAAGATGCTAAAATAAATATTTCATTTTGAATATTTTAATAGAAATATACTTAAATAATTAACTTTTATTTTTATGAGATATTATTCTTATTCAACAAAAGTGAGTAAGCCATATTATGGGGATTAAAAAAATGAAAAACGCATTATCTTATATTTTTGGTCCAAAAATTTAAAAACAATTAAATGAAAATAAGAAATAATATTAGAAATTATATAAAATTAAATATTTAAAAAACTTATTGATGTGATATATAGATATATAATTGATATATATACTAATAACAGTGATACCTAAAGTCTGATGCTTTAGGGAATCATGCACATGGTTGATGTAAAAACTATTTGTAATTTTTTTATTATAAATATATGGTTTAAACTGAATTTTTCTTTTATAAGGTTTAGTAATTGAGTTTCCAACTGTAGTAATATATCCCTTAAAATTATCAAACTTATTCATTTTCTTCACCTTTAAAAATTTATTATTTTGTTTTAATGAAATTTACTAATTCATATATAAAAAATAATGTAACTATTAATTGAAATAATTTTTTAGTATATTTTGAATTAATATATTGCATGGATTGTGATATAAAAGTATATATTAAATATTTTACAATCATGAAATTAGAATCTATAGGTGTTGATAAGTCAATAGTAGGATTAAAAGAAATATAAATGAAAATTTTTGCTTAGTTTCAGGAATGATTAATCGTAAAAAGATTAAAAAACATCATAATTTAAATTTTTATTAAGAGGTGAAGATTATAATACTGATATAATTGAGGTCTAATATAGTGAACTCCAAGGTAATTCCCTCGTAATATGTTACTAAAACCTTGGATAATAGAATTTGAGTTTCTGAACACTTGAAGAGCATAATATGGGTTAACTTTAGAAGATATAATTTAAAATAAATCATTTCAATTTCACTGATAATTTAGGATCCCAACATTACTCTTGATCAGACTCTTATAGGCTCCAAGAATATAAAACATAGACTAATGGAGTTCAAATCCAAACATAAACTTGATGAGGAGATCCAAGTCAGATTCCATAATAGAAAATGAGATATTATAAAGCCTCTTGGCGAGGATCCCTATGATCATAATAAAATAATTTGAAATGATAGATTATAATTACATATATAAATAAAAAAATAAATTACTAGTGATCCATGATCATCCCAAACAATCCATCCTCCTCACATGCAACCATCTTCACAAGCACTATCAGTGTTGAGTTTCAATCCCATGACTGGATTCTTCCAAGATACTAAGTAAAAATAAGCGACATTAGTAGAACATTTATTGGGATAAAATAAATTAACTATAGGATGAAGGGATAATAAATCCCCATAATTAAATGGTTTTATCTCATTAATTAGAAAAATTGTTTTATACTTCAAGTGAATTGTGGTATTATACACACCTTGGTACCTCACCTACTTATATGATTTCCATAAAACATAGAACCCTACAACAAGACACACATTGAGAAATTGATATTCACTAGAGGATATGTCTATTTTATAAATCCAATAAGTGAGAAATTTCTAAGCACAACCCCATTACATTGGGATAACTATGTAATTCACAAGAAGGTTCTATAGGAAAATTGATGATTCCTAACATATAAAGACGTTATCTTTAGATTCAATGCTACATTGGAAGTAACATGAACACATTGATTCCAAATAGATTCCTTAAAACTAAGTGTAGTTATATGTAGGTATAAATTTGTGTTTGGTACACCACACCATATATATAAGCAATATAGAAATAAAATTTTACCTTAGCGCCTTATCATAAGGATCTAAAGTTTTTTGGACAAGAATTACACAATGATAATTAGAAGAGTTATACCTTCCTGATCATGACAGAGTGAAAATGTTTTTATGCATCTCCTTTCATATCATGATATTATATAGAAAGGATGTTTTTAACTTCATTTATGAATTAAAATAATACCTTTACTAACTACACAATGTTTAGTGGAATAAAAATATATTTCTCACTCAAATACATAGGAAAAATAAGGAAATACATAATTATGGATATGAAAAAACACAAATAATGATTTAAATAATTAAAAAAATTAAAGAAACATCCTTAGGTATTGTGTAATAATTACCATACTAATTTCATTCTTAAAAGGGTTTCCAATGACCTCCAAGTATTGGTGGTGTCTTGACCATTGGATTTATAATAAGTTTCAGAACATTTTTTGTTTGTTTTAAAATAATTTGACTTCTCTCAATGAATTATTGATCAAGTTTCTTAAAAATTTCAACTTATTTTTGCTTAATTGGTTTATAAATAAAATGTTTATACCTATTTATAATATAATATTTTATAAAAACTGAAAAAGTTATAACCCTTATATAGTAGAAGCAGTCATGGTGATTAAAATCCAATGTCAAGATATCTTCATGGGAATTATTGTTTTGATATAGTGTATTATATAACTTACTATAATGAAAAAATAAGTATAATAATAAAATTATATTAAAATTATTTTATTTAAATAATATGTTAAATTTAAAATAATTAATACTTAAATATTTTTCAGAAATGTTGCTTATATATTCATTCACTTTTTTATCATCATTGTTCACTCAAGCATTCTTCTATAACATATGATGTGAGAGATATATAATTTAGTCTCCCAAATACTTGATATATTAGATAATAATAAAATTAGATTATTTTATATTTTTATATTAAGTAATTTTAATTATTTTTTATGTAAACACACAGATTTTTGTTTGAGGAAAGAATATTCCAACCTTGTATTTCAATAGGCACACCGTTTATTTGATGAATGCCTCTAATTTCAAAAACTAATTTTCTCTCCATAGTAAATAGTTTTATAATCATAAAAATTTATAATGGACAATAATAAATTGAAATATATATATGTATTTATATGAATATTCCTAGAATTTATCATCCATGTGATTTTTTGTAAAATAAATCCAAGATTATTGATAGATGATGTCCTAGTACAATGTTGGTGGATATCGAGTGGAATTTATATAAATGGTTTTCATGTAATTTTTAATAAATATTAGTTTGAATTACATATATTCCCTTCTAAATTTATTCAAAATTAATATTTTTTTAATAATGATCTATTATAAAGTTTTTATCAAAATAATTTAACAATGTAATAAAATTATATATATTTTATAATAATATTAACTTAAAATTAAGAATGTGATACCACAACATCAACCAAAATGACATTATTTGATATTTGGTTCACTTTATAGATGTATCAATATAAGTTGGAACATTCATGGGAGTTACCATTACCACATAACTAATAATTATGGATTTTTTGCTGATTTGTTATCCTCAATTATTCTATGCCACTTCAAATTGACATCACCAAATTTTTTATTACATGAAATTATTGAAAATAGTTACACATTGATGCTAAATCTTTCTATGATGAATTATATCATAATAGGTATATGAACCTCGATCATTTTTGGAGTAACCATATGGGTTAAAATAGTTTGGATAAGAACTCATTTTTTATTAAAAATAGAGAGATAATAAAAGAAATAATAAACAACATTAATAACTTAAATAATTGAAATAAATATAATTACACCTGAAACATATCTATATTTTAAATTATTGTGAAAAAATAATATTGAAAATATTATATTTAGTGAAGATGTTCAATACAAGAAATTAACAAAAATTATTTTCATAAATATAATTACTAGGAATGTTCCAAAAAGGGATCAAATAATAGTATTTTGGATATTTTCATCTAATAGTTTTACAAAAGAAGTAAGTGATTCAAATAATCAATGTTCTGATTATACTTCCTCTTTGATTATAGATTTATTATATATAGTTTAATATAATAATAAGAAAACTAGAAAAAAACTATTGTAAGATTCAATTTCAAGTTAACAACCATTTTTGGTTGCATTGTATTTTTAGCACTCTTATTTAGCAATTTTTTTGTAGAGACTAACTATAACTATATAGCCTAGAATGTTAGGAATCAAATTTACTAAAGATATTGATACATATGAATGTCACATAAAGATTTCATGTTCACCAAGAGACCAATTATTTTTTTACATATTCATCTTCTCTATAAATTTATAAACTCTTATAGTTAAATCCATTTCTACTAAATAAAAAACATTCATAATATTCAATAAAATACATAAATCTTATATCCAAAATAATTCATGATTTTATATTTATTTTCATTAATGTAAAATGGAATAAAATATAATAAAAACTTTATTTCAGCATAAGTGAATATAATTTTTATGTTTAAAAAAATTCTTTTTGATTTAATTTTAAGGAGTTGAGTGAAAATGAAAAATTGATAGTGGTTTTTAATGATACTCATGTAATAGATCACAACCAATAAAAATAACATGAAGTCTATCAAGGATTTAGGATAGATGACTATAGAAATATAGAAAAACATACAATAAAGATGTATGCTTCATATTAAAAAATAGAGAATAAAAATTTACATACCATTTAAATAAAAATGTATATATTTGAATAAACCTTGGTTAAATAATTAATTTTTTTAAAAGTATTTAATGATTTGGTAGTTTAAAATGACAATAATACCTGAAAAATGAATATTTCATATTGATAATTGATCTGGGTGGCTCAATCCTACCAATTAACTAGAAAAATGAATCTCTCATGAATAACTATAACATACATTACAAAACATATTTATAGCTTTATGTGTATGATTTTGAGAAAACATCTTATAAAAATTTTCAATGATAGTCATAACGATCACTATAGACCCCGTTTCAGATCTGTTTTGTATCTCCTTGAGTTTATTTAGAATTTTGAGAAGTGCATAAGTGAACTAAGATAATTGAAACAAAAAAGGATGTAAGAGAATAAAATTTGTTGTTGAAGTAAGGAAAAACATTGATCTATAACTTAGTTTAAAAATATATCTCATCTTATTCTATATTATTTAAATTTTTTAAACTTGTAGAGTTGTGGGGTGTTATGAATCACATACTATATTACCACCTATAAAAACATATGATGAAACACAAAAAATAGAAAAAGATAAGGCACCATAGTGTCATCAAATCTGTTTAATTGTTAGCTGTAATAAATCCTAATAGAAAATTATATGTTACATGATATGTAATTATAGAACCATTGGGAAATAAAAATTGATGAGAGAATTATGCTAGGGATGTAGGACTTGATAGTGTCCTACATTGAAGTATAAAAGGAATATATGATTTAGATAACTTGAAAAACAAACCATAAAAAATGAATAATTAAAATAATAATAGAATTAACAAAAATGTAATTATACATTTCAATATAAAATTTTAACATGGAAAATATTTATCAAATAAAAATAAATATATTTTAAAATTAAATAGTTGATTTCATAAATATAAAAATTTTAGAAAAATTGAAATGTTAGATTGTGTTCTTATAACCCAACCTATATATTTTAGTGGAAATGTTTAAACTAAATTTAAAAACATGTCTTAAAAACTATATTTAGTCAAAATATATGTTGACTAAGTACTTATCATATATTAGAATGAGACATATTTACCTAGACCAATTACTTATTAAGTTAACTACTACAAAATATTCTTTGAAAATTAAATCATAATCTGAAAAACAATAAATTTAGATATTATCTATCCTATATATGAATTAACTATTAGGGTATCCCTTAAAGGACCCAATAATATATTATTTTCATATATAAATTAATAGTAAACATAAAATTACACTATAAAAACATTAAAAAATACATCCCAAAAAATGTTAATATATTAAAATGAATAATATGGATGGTAGTAATAAAAGAAACATGATGTGAACCACTATAAAATTGACACAACACAAAAATAAACATGTATTATAGGTAACAACACTCTCAATATTAATATAATATATATAGAAAAATCCACCTATAACTATAACATGGTATATTCCTAACACTAGATAAAAATACATTCAATATATTTGAACTTGAAAGTCACATACAATGCCAGTACTAGTAAAAAATATGGATAAAAATATATATATTTACTCTAAATAAACTCTAATGGGAACATGATAGGATCTCAATTCATTCACATCATTATAATTAAGTAACACTATGTTATAATAGGATCTACATACTTTGATTTATTCTAATTTTGAAATCACAATTAAATGTGAAAAAGTATCCCATAATTATAACATTCTACTATCTTAAAAAAACTCCCATTATACATATCATTGTGAATATTTTTTCTTTGACTACTTTCTTTCTTTATTTATCTATATTATTTTAATGTCACAACTTCTATATTCAAATAAAAGGATTTAATATTCCTAGAAAGTAATGGAGACTTAATCTCTTTAGGTATCATGAAATCTATACTATATATCATTGAATCTTTTTATGAGTATTCTAATGATGTCATCAATATAATGGAATAGTTCTAATTATTTATTTTCTTATCAATATTAGAGAAATCAAATAAAACTTTATTAAATTCATCTATGTGAATCAAGAATATAAATACAGGACATATCATAAAGGTGGATAGTCACACATTTTTTTAAATAATATTAAATTGGGTCATTTCATATAATTGTAGTCAACATTTTTGAAAATTACATGATAATTTGGCCCAAAATCAATATCATGTACCACATTATCTCTTATGGACAATAATAACAAACTATGATATTTCCCAATAACATTGAAAGGAACATCAATAAAGAATACTATATATTACTTATTGGTGAACATAGAAGTGATATTTTTCTAAACAACACATATAACATCAAAAAGTCTACTAAAGACTAATAATACACACATATTGATTCTTTAAATACTAAAATCATTTTTATATTCAATTTTTAGACAAAAAACATCATAGAAAACATTGTTAAAAATAAAATAATTCTCTAATACCATTTTTTTTGTAGATTAATTCATCAATGAGAGTATTACATCCACTCTAATATAATTAAATCTCTATTTTTATTAAAATTTAACAATATTTTATTTAAAAATGATAATATGAGAAAACAATAATGAGTGAATAGAAATAAAAAAAATATCTGGGGAAGAGATGAAAAGAAAATTTAAATAGGTAAAGATAACAAGTATTTTAAGTTATTTGGATCATTTTAGACATACATGTGTGGAAATAACATCACTTCAGTACCATTTATATATCTAATAAAACAAAACAAGAAATTAAATAAGTAAGATGATAAATTAAGAAAATTGAAACTACCAAAGATTTTGGAACATGTCATACCTAGAGCACAAATTTAAACCAAGGTTCTGAAAGAAATATATTTCCTAAGACTAGATTGAATCCCTAAAATCCATTGACAAATAATATACATTAGTTTTTTTAAAAATAATAAAATATAAAAGATATATCTTATAAATATATATAGGTTATACTGTCATAAACCTTGTTTATAAAGACCCTAAATCTAGTAGCATACAGATGATGACTACTTTATTAAATTGGAACTAGATACAAGGTATCATATCCTAAAGGACCTAATATTTTATTAGTCTTGGTAAACTAGGTACATAAATTAAATTCATATTTTATTTTAAAAATTCAAATACAAAATTATTTTCCTTTAAAACATCATTATTCCTCTTAGCATATCCCTACATATCAATCACAAAACACTTCCTGGCATCTTGGGGAAAATAAAACATAAGAATAAGGTGATATTAGATTCTCAATAAGGGTAAGTGTACAATGGAAGATATCAATAATAAATAAGAATAACCAATAAATAATGTTAAAACTAAAACAAATTCCATTTAATCAACAAACGAAGCATAATATGGTAGAAATAAATGATGATAAAATAAAGACATATAAATAATCACATGAGATTGAAACTTAATCATCAATATTATAAATAATAGAAAAATAAAATGTACATAAATAATTGTTATCATAATTATAGAATACATAATATCAAAAATGTGACACATACTTTCAAAAAAATTTATAAGAAAGTTTAAATATGTGGGTAAAAACCCGTCAAATTTCACCAACAGATTTTTCTCATGAGAAATGTCAATGCATAAAGGGGATATAAATAACCAATCCCCACTCATCACTTACTAATTATAAATTATTCCTCATATTAAATGGGTGAAACATAATGAACATAAACAATCATATTAAAAAACTGACACACAAAATGTTAATGCTTACCCCAATCAAACAAACATAATCACAAAACATCCAAAGTAAAATAGAGATCGATAATAAAATTGTTCATACCAAGTCAAAATAATCATAAACCATATATAGAAATAATAAGGTTGGTATCTATTATAACATATCCTCAATGTATTATAAATAGAATAACAGTTTTTATCATTGATGAATAGATTTTACATGAAAATATCCTTTAAAACACTATAGAAGAAATTAACCTTTGTACTTTGAAAATAATATTTTAAAAATAAGTGTTCAAAAAAGTTTTGAAAATAATTTTCTTCAAAAATAAACTTTGAAACATATAAAATAATCATTAAAACATTGAGTGGTCAAGACATTAGGAAATTCTATTCATGTTGTACACAGTAAAATAATGACTCCTTTTACATTTTCAACAAAATAAAAACATTCCTTATTTTGAAAATGACATGAAGATTCCTTTTATAAAATTATGTAAAAATTAAAAATGGGAAAAAATTTATTTCTTAAATATTTAGGAAAAGGTTTAAAACTTATTTAAAATCATTTTAAAAAAACATGGATTTTGATGAAAAAGTATTTTTGACCGAAGAGCGAAATAAAATTGAATTATCTTAAAAATATTTATCCATAATTTTAAGAACCAAAGAGTGGGAAGATGGTAATATTACTTTAAAAATTTCATAAATAAATAAATTATAAGAATATATATATATATATATTAAGATAGAAATATCAAATAATTACCCCAAGGCAGACTTAAACAAAAATATTCCCTAATAGTGATAAGATTGTGGAATAAACACTTACCACTTTGGTAACTTTTAAATCATAAGATGCATAAAGGAAATAACATAAAAATAAACTTTAAATACCATTAACATAAATATATTCATGATATATACTATCAAAATGGGTATTATATACACCACAAAATTGAATAAGTGTTGAATATGGCGTATATCTCATGAAAGTAAAAGTGAGCGGAGAAACACCAACCTGAAGTTTGATATCCTTAATATGTGTCTGAAACTATTTTATAATAAATATAGGTTTATTATAAATCTATTAAAGAATCATAATCATATATATCATACTATATATTATTTAATTTTATTATTGTATCACCTTTTTATTAACAATTTTTTGTTAATATCACTACTTTGGACGATAATTGATTCATTTTTCATGTATGTTTTAGTTTTGGTAATTTTGGTAATTTTAATTTGATCCTGGTCACATCATATTTTGAATATTAAAAATTATATAAATACCATATATATTCATTATATATTTATTTATAAGTATCTATTAAATTTAGAGATAGAAAATAGATTACACCATTCATGCAGATGGTAGGCCAACATATGCATGAATTAAGTTACCATTTTTCTCAAAGGATAAAATGAAAGGAAAATAAATATTAAATAATATTTATATAATAATAATTATTTCATATATATAATTTATATTATTCAAATACATCTTTATTATCATTTATTTAAAAATAAAATGAAAAACATTTTACATCGCTATGTGGAAGCGATAGTCCACACAAAAAATGAGCAACATTATTTTGTTCCAATGGACTGGAATGTAAGAATTTAGATGTGATATTATATTTAAAAAGGTATTTTTATCTCATAAATATTATATATATTTATTAAATTTAACCTTATTACCTTTCATGTAAAGAGTAAGTAAAAAACTAATCACATCACCTTGCGAGACAGTAGTCCATAGTACACACGAGCAACGTCATTGTAACCACCATAGAATGGAAAGTGAGAAGGTATATGTGATATCATAATTTAATAATTATTTTAATTTAATAAATATCATATAAATATTCCAAATCAATCATTATATACATCTTTGAAATGTGGTGATGGAAAATGAAATATATTGGTTCACGAGGTGGTAGTGCATTCTACACACAATCGACATATTCATTTCCCATTTAATGGAAGAGGAGATGGATATGGGTTATTAAATTCACATAATAAAATATAATAATATAGTATATAATAATGATATTATATTATCATAGTGTAATAATTTTTTATGGAGGTGTAATAAGAAATTAAACAAATACACATGTTTAATAATTTTACCTCTTATTTAGAGAGGAAATTTAGACTTATATCTAAAGCCTTCATAGAAGGTATTTCTAACAAAAATAAGGAATATAAGATGTTTTGATTGAATTAATTAAGGAATATGGGTAGTTATTGTCAGAA
Organism: Viscum album; assembly: GCA_963277665.1. Classification (NCBI taxonomy): domain Eukaryota; kingdom Viridiplantae; phylum Streptophyta; class Magnoliopsida; order Santalales; family Viscaceae; genus Viscum; species Viscum album. The sequence continues at coordinate 1,025,575,905 of OY728133.1, read as the reverse complement.
CCAAAGGGTTTTGGAAGTGTGAAGAGGTGAGGATAGGGGGTGGACTTTTATAAGTGGGAGAGAGGGCACACATGGAATTTTTGAAAGCATGAAGTGATACCCACATTTGTCTTTCCAAAAGCCAACAAAATGGGTCATTATTGAATTTTTTATATTATAAGATCTAAATATGTCCATAAAATGGATTATAGACAAGTTTAATTTCATTTTTAATTCTTATCTTCTTAGTTTAACCCCTGGTAAACCCATTTTTACCTTAACTATGGTAATTAAATTTTATTGTTTTCACTATTCATTATAATGAAAAATTAAATCAAACTTATTAGATAATATAAATAATTATGATTCAAAATATGGGATCCAATTTTACAAATTAATCTCATAGAAATTCAATTTTAAATTAAACCACACATGTGATAAAAGAGAGATTTTCAAAAGAGAAAATTCTTATAAGTATATAATTTTTTAATATAAAAATTCAATATGAAATTGATTTAAATGAAATAAATTAGATAAATTGTAATATAATTGAACTAATTTTACTTTGAAACCAATTTAAAATATAATTTAACTCATCACATAATTTAAATGAAAAGTAAGTTTTTAATAAAAAATCAATATTTTTCACTATTCACCAAAAAAATAATCTTTTCCTAAAATTTTAAAAAATTAACCTAAAGATAAATTTTAAATAAATATTTAAAAACTAAAGTTTAATTTTTTCAAATAAAGTTTCTAAAATTTTTAAAAATTAATTTTAAATTATGTGCGAAAAACATGACTAGTCCGCCTTTTAGAAAAATATAGTTTTCAAAAAACATATCTTTTTCTTTCAAATTGTTCTTATTTTATTTATAATAAATATATAACCATTGAATTTTATTATGAATTTATAAACCATGTAATTTTAATAAATCAGTTGTTACTATTTATACCCACCAACTTAAAGAGTAGGTTATAATGGTCATGTTTAAATAATTATAATTTAATAGAGTATTGTGTTTTTTTCAAAATTAGTGATATGTACCTTGAAATATATAAAATAGATTTAATTTATTTATACATATATACATTTTAAATAATCTAGGTGTTACATTATCTTCTAATCTTGATGTTTATTGTCATATAAGCTATCAAAAATGATGTTCCTTTTTTAAAATACTAGGGTGTGACATTTTACCACCTTAAAAAATTTTATCCTTATAATTTAATCTTGAAATCAATAATAAAGGGTTTGGAATTTTAAAATACCTCTATTGAAATACCTAGTCCTAATAAGTGTTAATATACCATCCTTTTAATAAGAGAGAAATGTAATACAAATGTTATTCCGAATAACACATTATTAAGATTCTAAGTCGGAGAATATTTATTAGATATTACGACATTTACATAGAAGAGAATACTAATTTTCAAGGATTAATATAGAGATATAGAGATAATTTATCATAATAAATTTAATGATTAATAGAAATTTAAGGACCTAAAAACCAAAAAAATCTATGATGATTTAAAAGATGATTTGATTCCTAAAAAATGAAGGTACTAGGATAACATTTTTGTATCAAGATACTTTTCCTAGAGTTTAGGAATTATGTTACCATTATTATAGTTAACACTAGAAAATATACTTAGAATTTCATACTTTGGTTTTGCTTCTATAAATTCTTACACCAAATATTACTATAAGAAATAAATATCTAAAAGGAATTCATTTGCTCGAAGCACTAAAATTAACATTTAATAGTTTATTAACTTAGTTAAATAACAAAATGTCATTTATCCAGCCTCTAGATATCTTCTGAGACCAAAATGGTTAGCACAATTAATAAAATAACACCCAAAATTCTACTTAATCCATTCCATAAATATTTAACCTTAATAGTTCCACAAGTTTTCTGATTAAATTTAAAGCCAAATTTTTTTGAAGGGTAGTCACTAAATCAACATTTTATTACCAAGAAAATATATAGTTGTTCTAAATTTCACAATATAAATATGTGAATACACTGATCATCATAAAACCTTAATAAAAACATGCATTCTTAGAAAAATAAAATCTCAAGTTGCAAATATATTCCATAAATCCATATATGCAGTAATCTCCAATAAAGATAAAATAAATCACTTAACAATTTCAAGGTTACTAATATTATACCATGAACATTACTTTGTCATTATTATCTCAAAATTAGACACATATTAGGGGTTTTATCCCCTCAATAATTTTTTTTTCCAAAAACATCAACTTTCCACACAATCACTTTTCTAGGTTATAAATACTATTCATCATATGCTTTTTGGATCCATAAATAAAAGGAACTATAATAAAATACCTATATATTTTATGATTAAAATAATAATAATATAATTGATAAAACACTTGTAGACCATATTTCTTGAATATGAATAAATGTATTATAATCATTACACTTTGGATGTATCAATAACATAAGATTGACCTTGATACCTTAGATTATTTTTGGGTATATTCCCTTAACTCTTGGTAAATTCATTTGCATAGTGTTTCATATCCTTACTTTTATAGTATTAAAAATTGGAAACATATTTCTTTCCCTTAAAATAATGATCATAGTGTCTTTCTCTCTACATTTTATCAAAATCACATTTCCTTCAATAATGTACCAATGTGTTTCTTTTTATAATTATCACACGTTGGAAAATGATTAATTCACTTCTTACCTTTATAATTTTTTTTCTATAACATAATATTTTTCTATTACTTTTCTTAAAAACTATAAGAGTTGGCGAATTATTTCTTTATCTTGATAGTATATGATACTATGTCAACATATGATGGGAATGTTTGGTAGGATAATTACCTTAAAAGTATTAGCTTTAACCCATCAAAGAAATGAACAATATTATTCAATGGATTATGTATGTAGTGAATAGAATTCCTTTATATCCTTTTAAAGTTGGAATTATTCTTAGCTATTTTTCAAGTTACTTTTTTGTTAGACTTAAGGAATTTTCTCTCCATATCAACTCATTTATCATGAGGAAAATACTTTTCCAAGAAGAGTACCTTAAAATCCATCCATTCGATGTTTTTTATTTATTCTTCATCCTGAGTTCATTGAATTAACGACCACTATTGATCCTGATACACTAAGAGATAATAAAATTCCATGAAAACATTCTCACTTTGATTACTTCTCAAAGACAGAAATATCTTCTCTAAGGAACATATCCCTTGATCAGCTAAAAACGGATTTTTAGTCCCATTGAATAATTGATGTTGTGGATGCATAAAGTGGTCTAAAATTGTTACACTATAGGGTATATATATAGGATTATCCATAAGGTAATGGTTATTTCTCATAACATGAGCTAGCTAACCTAATATGGTTATAATTCATTCAGTTCTGACTGCATCTCCAGCTCCAACTTTATTCTCTTTCCCATGAGGTAAATACTATATGGGGAACATGTATTTATATGGTTCCCATTACTTAAACTAGAAACCATTTATAAAAAATAAAATACCATAGATTATATCATAACACGATGAAGCAGAATATAAAATCTGAATACTAGTGAAATAATTAACATAAATTGAAAAATTTAGGCATGGATAATATCATAGTCATAAACATGGTTTCTTTGGGAATATTTTCAAATCATAAAAATATTTTCAAATCCTTCATAGTGGTTTACAAATAATATTTTAAATATGATAATAATACCCAATAATATTGTCAAACTAAGTGCATAGTAAGGACTATTTTTTATACTAGGAAATGCTCGAGTCAAGACCGATGCACCTTTTTCAGAGTTATTACCCCTAGGTATATCTTGTCTAGAACCACATACACTTGTAATATAGATAAAGGGATGTATTTATAAGAAAAATCATATAATATTTACTATAAAGGATATTCTTCTATACTTATCCTCAATGTTTATCATAGTTTTATATTCCCTAATATTGGTTTTCTTAAATCTAGTTGCCATGTTTTTTACTAAACATACATTAATAATAACTGTAAAGACACTGAATCAAGTATCCTAGAGCCTATGGTTACTTTATTACATTGAAATAATATATAAGTAAGAACATCACTAAATAGTTGCGTAGTCTTTTTAAACTAGATAAATACTTAAAATTTACATTATTTTTTAAAAAATCAAATACACAAAGTGTTTTCTTTGAGAAAACAATTATTCCTTATAGCATGTCCCTATATATCAATCATAAAAAACTTCATGGTATCATGGGGAAAATAAAACAAAATGGGTGAGATCATATACTCAGTAAGGGGAAGTTTAAAATTGATTATATTAGGAATAAATAATCATAATCAATATGAAAATGTAAATAACTGAAATAAATTCCATTTAATCAATAAATTGAGCATAATATAGAAGAAATAAATAATGATAAAATAAACCCAGATAAATAATCACATGAGATTAAAACATATCCATGGATATCATAACTAATAAAACAATCACATGGACATAAATAATTAATCTCATTATGAGGGAATTCATAATGCTGGACATCTAAAACATACTATCAAGACCTTTTCCAATTAAATTTAAATATGTGGGTAAAAACCAATAAAATTTGGACAAATGAATTGTCTCACGAGACCTGTTGATGCATAGTGGGGATATATATAACCAAGTCCCATACATCACATAATAATTCTAATATATTACTTATATGAAGGGTTGAAACATAATCAACACAATATTTTTTATTGAAAAACTAACATATGAAATGTTAATAATTACCCCAATCAAATAAATATTTTCATAAACTATCCAAAGTAAAATAGTAAATAATAATAAAATTTTATATCCCAAGTAAAAGTTATCATAAAAAATCTAGATAAATAATAAATATGGTATTGATAAAAAATATAAATTTTGTATCATAAGTATAATATGGGGTTTTGTAATTAATGAATCAAAATTCCCTGAAAATATCCTTTAAAACATTCTTGAGGAAAATAACATTTTCACTCTGAAAATATCCTTTTAAAAATAAAAGTTTATAATTTTTTTGAAAAAAAAATTTCATTGAAGATATCCTTTTTAAAATTATAAAATATTATTTAAAACATTGAGTGATCATGATGGTGGTAAATTCATTTCAGGTCATACACATTGAAACAAAGATTCCTTTCACATTTGTGGTAAAATCCAAACATGCCTTGTTTTGAGAATGACATGAAGATTACTTCCAAAATTTTTTGTAAAAATTAAAAATGGGTAAAAATTTATATAATAGATCATTTTAAATGGTTAAACACATTTTTGAAAACATTTTTAGAAAGCATAATATTGATGAAAAATGTTTTTTGATCACCGAGAGAAATAAAGTTTTATTTTCTTAAAATCATTTTCTCAATAATTTTAAGTACCAAAGAGTGTAAAATGGTACTATTACTTTTATAATTTCATTAATAACCATATGAGAAGAAAATATATTGAGTTTAATAAATAAATATCATATAATTTCTCTAAGGGAGACTAAAACAAAAAACAATCCCGAATAGTGATGAGATTTGGAAATAAACCCTTACAACTTAGGTAACTTTGAATCATAAGCCACATGAATGAAATAAAATCAAATGAAACTTTAAATTCCATGAATATAAATAGATTCATGATAAAACATATAAAATTTTTAGTATATACAGTACACAAAGAAAAAATTTGTGAATATGGATATGTCTCAGGAAAGAAAAAGTGAGTTTAAAAACCCTTACCTCAAGTTCAAAATCCTTTTTTATGTGTTCTAAAATCCTATATAATTAATATATATTTATTATAAATATATATAAAAACAATAATCTCATATCTCATATCATATATGAATTAATTATATAAATTTTTCTCTTTTTTATTATTGATTGTTTATTAAAATCACTATTTTTGGTGATAAATGTTTCATTTTTCATGTTTGTTTTAATTTGGTAATTTTTGTCATCTTAATTTTATGTTGGTTAAATCCTATTAATAATGTTAAAAATGATATATATTTCATATATATTCATTTTATATTTATTTATTGTAATATATTAAAGTTAGAGATTGAAAATCGATTACACCGTTCATGAGGACAGTAGGCCATACGTATGCATGAACGCTGTTTCCATTTTTCATGATGGATTGAAAAAAAGGAAAATAAAAAATAATTAATATTTAAATAATAATAATAATAATTTCATATATATAATTTATATTAATCTAATATATCCTTATTACCATCCATTTGAAAATAAAATGAAAAACATTTCACATTGCTATGTAGAGGCGATATAAGTGAATATGTATATAGGTTATTACATTAACATAATAAAATATAAGTATATAGGATATAATTGTGTTATTATATTATCATAGTTGAAGAATGTTTGAAAGAGGTTTAAGAATAAATAAAAAAATACACTCATTTAATAATTTTACCTATTCTTCGGAGATCCACTTTAGGTTTATACCTAAAGCCTTATTAGGAGTAATTTATAATCAAAATAATGAATCTAGTATTTTTTAGGTAATTAATTAAGATATTTGGATAGGTACTTTAAAAAAATGGGTTTTTATGTGTAAATATGGGAGGATAGGGGTGGCCTTTTATAACTGGGAGAGAGGACACACATTGAATTTATGAAAATATAAAGTGATAAACACATTTTTATCATTAAAAAAGAATAAAAAATGAAAATTTGTTAAAACTTAGATACTATAGGGTATAAATAAGGATATAAAATGGATTTTGGACAAGTTTAATTCATTTTTTAATCCTTATATTCTTGGTTTAACCCCCTTAAAAACCCTTTTTTCCTTAACCGCAGTAATTATTTTTTTATTGTTTTTACTATTAATTTTGGGAAAAAATTAATTTTTCCTTATTATAGAATATCAATTATTATTATTACAAATATTGAATCTATTTTTACAAATTTTACACCCAAAATAGGTAGAATTAAATTTAAAATTAAACCCCAGACGTAACGAAAGAGAGGTTTTCCAAAGAAAAAATTCTCATAAGTATAGAATGTTTTAATATCAAAATTCAAAATAGAATTGATTAAAATAACATAAATTAGATAAATTGTATTATATTTGATATAATTTTACTTGAAAAAAATAAAATATAATTTAAATTTTTATATAATTTGAATGAAAATTCATTTTTCAATAAAAATTCTCTTTTTTACTATTCATAATAAAATGAATAGTTTCATAAAATTATAAAAAATTATCCCAAAGATAAGTTTTACATATATATTTAATAATTTAATTTTATTTTTTCAATTAAATTTTATAAAATTGGTAAAAATTAATTTTAAAATATTTTTGCAAAGCGCAATTAGACCGCCTTTTAGAAAAATACAGTTTTTAGTAAACATTTATTTTTCTTTAAAATTGTTTTAATTTTTTTATAATAAATATATAACTATTTTATTTATATTATAAATTTATAAACCATATAATTTTTATAATCTATCTAGTACTATTTACACCCTCCAACTTAATGTCTTGGTTATAGTGGACATATTTAAATAATAATATTTTAATAAAGTATCACATTTTATTCAAACCCGGTTTTACGTGCATTTAAAGCTACCAAAGTGATTGAATTTATTTTAAAATAAATATATATTAAAGTATTGGGGTGTTAAATACTCTTCTAATCGTGGTGTTTCATATCATATACGCTATCAAATATGATGTTCCTCGTTTAATATCTCAGGGCATTACATAGTAACACCTGAAGAAGGTGAAACTGCTGAGTTAATGGTATAATCAATGTCATAGATCATCCAATAATTAATATCACATGTTATGAATTTACCTTATATCAAAAATCAAATTTAAATATAGTAATCTTTCATTAGGATATTTCCCCATGGATCAAGGAAGAAAAATTCTAGGTATAACCTCTTTATCTTCTTTATTTATCTTGAAAATTCATAATCCCTCATAGAAAAATATATTAAAAATGAAGTAAATAAGGTATCTTAGAATAAATTGGTAAAAAAATTTAAAATTAAATCATAAAACCTCATCATCCTGACACATAATTATGTAATCATAAGTGGAGCTTCATCCTTGGGATAATGATGTGTACATGCAGATAGCCAAGGACATATTGAAAACTCAAGAAGATCAAACACATAATAATATCCAAAAGTTCATAAAGTTACACGACACCAATAAAATGTAAAAAATATTGGAGTAATAAAATAAAAATAAAAAATTCCTATAATGAATCCTAGAAGAAAATCAAGGATCATGTGTGAAGGCATTATAGATTCACAAAGAAAATACAAATAACCACGTGAATATAACCAATGAAGGAGGCATAAATAACCTCCCATTTGTAATCTCCAAAGTAAAGGTATACTAATAAAAAAAGATAACCCAAAATAATAAAAAATGAATAAAAAAATAGTACCTCAATTTTATATAGAGAATTATACATGAAAGCATTGAAATTTAATAGGATAAATATAAAAACATTCAAATTTATTTTAATACTACACAAATAAATAGACATATATAATTTTAATTCAATATGGATGTTAATGTGGAAATGGGTGGAATCCAAGAGAACCATAGAGAAATAATAAAATAATTTAGTTTCCATCCTCTTACCCAATTCTTGAATAGTGATGTATAAAATCCATCATGATGGATATACACGGTCTGAATAAAAAACATAGTGTTACCCCATCAATTAAAACATAACATAAAACCATATATACATATGAGTGAATGTGTTGAGTCATATACATATTAGTAACACATATATAGAATAATCATTAGGATTTTTCATGAATATACCAAGTTTCCAAGAATCCTGATTATACCCATTTAAACAAGTGATTATGGAATTATTATTTAAAACCTAGTTATAACATAAAAATACACCGTGATTATAACTGGGCCTTTAATATGATCTATAATTAATAATGTTAGAATATGAGTCATGGGAAGACACATAACATTACTAATACCATAGAACAATTACTTTTACATTGTCACATAACATGAATCATAGTAGAGATTCCCAATAATGGTAATAGAATAACATATCCAATTATGGGTCAAAAAACATCTACACTACATGTTCAAAACATCAATTCCTACAAATATCATCATAATAGTTGATAATAACATTCAAATAATGATAATGTAACTATATAACTATTTTTTTGGAATATACCATCATTAGAGTCATGTTAGTCAAGAACACAATACCTCAATCCTTAGAATCACATAAACTAATTATATAAACACTTAACCACTATTATAACCCATATGTCATACTTAATAGAAACACCACACATCAAGGCCATCCAATCTTACATAGTCCAATACATAACCTTTTCATCTCTTATATTAACTGAGACCTTAGGAATAAACTAACATCACTTAATTATTAACTTCCTTATTAAAGTACATGGAATATCCCACTTAATAAAACCATAAAGGAACTAAGTGTCACACCTCATATAATGGGTATCATATGATATTTTATCAAAATTCACCATATATGGACACCCCTTATGGTTTTTTGTGCTAAAAAATAATTTTCAAATTAAACCAAAAGTCATTTCACAATGAATCTGGGAATAAATGAACGTGTTTATGTCACAACCAGAACTCTATTTTAATTATTTATTTATTTATTTATGAGTCCATTCTTTTATCTTTGAGTATTGTGATAGATCAATATGAAATTTTAAAATTTGGTGTTCCAGTGTGAGGCATCGAGTTATCCTACATGGTTAGTGAAAATTGTGTGGCAAATGTGAATATGTATGTAGTCTTTGAAAGGAAATTTTTTCATAGTTGTGGCATAGTTTTATGAGACACATGAAAACAATATTTAAGTCCCCAGGTGTTTCTAGTGAGGGGCCTACAGCTGGTTCATTTTTGGGTAAACCATGTATCAAAAATAATTAAAATACATGGTTTTTTCTTAAAATCAAGTTTCTTAAACAACCCTCCTTAAAATTAATACCCCAACATTAACTCATCTCCTCCCACTCAGATGAAAAACACATAGGGTCTCTAAATAAACCCCCCCACTCCTTATATTTTGAATCAAAATCCCTCAATTTTAGTGTTTTATTCTTGGGTACGATCTTCCTCCTCCTATACTCTCTTTCTCTCTTGTTTTTCCTTCTACCCATGTCAATGGATAATGTTTCCTAAACCATTAGTGAGGTTTCATCCCTAATAATTTATTACTATTAATATTTGGGTGTTTGGTTAGTTCATTTATATTTTTTATTTCTATAATCAAGGGTCTCTTTTCATCCACACATGATAGAGGTAGGCATCTCTATTATAACGCACCATGAGATGATTTGGGATTTCAAAATATATTTTAATTTTAATTATAATGTTTTTAAGTCTATAAATTTAGTTTAATGGCCACATGAGTTCAAGTATGTTTTTAAAAATGGGTTTCTAAGGGTTCAAATGCATATTCCATTGTTTTGAAATTATATGTTTTCTACATGTTTTCCAAAATGTCTAACAAGACTTTATAAAGTTTTTTTATTTTTTAAATTATGGGTATTTATTTTTTATGTGAATTTTTTATTGAGATTTAATTTTTGTTTGTTTGGGTTATTTTTTTTGTGGCCTTATTAGTTTCTCTAATAGGTTCTTATATTTGATAAGTGAATTGAATTGTGTCTTTGTTTATTCCTATAATATTCCTTATGAATGTCCATAAATATCTTCGTATGGATATGTGTATATATATATCTATGTTTCTATATAAATATATATGTGTATGTATATATATTTTAATTGTATAGAACGCCTTTAATAAATATTGGGTACTAACCATTCTCTTAATTTAAAAAATGATTTCTAAAAGATATTTCAAATTTTTGATTCTAAAGTATTGTTTTTAGGCTAGTTTAGATCTTTAATAAATTGGCTTGATGATTACCATTGATTTTGAATAACATTAAAATAAGGATGTTTTTCTTGTAAATCTAATACTAGTTTCAAGTGATAAGGTTCAATTGGTACTTTGAAATGGTTTTTATGAAATATATGCATATCTATGGAATCCCACTCCTCTAGTTTAGTTATTTATCACTTTTAGATAATGGTTTGTCATGGGTTAGTATTGGGAGGTGGATTGAGAATATAAGTTTGGATTTTGTTTATTTGTGATTAATATATTATATATATAAGATACCAACACTCCCACTAATTATCATCATGGGGATAATAGGAATTTTTGTGAGGGATGATAGATAGTTAGTATATAATCTCAATTAGATAAAATAGATCTACTATGGTATTATTGGACATAGGTGAGTTCCACTGGTGAGGTTATTTTATAGAAAACAGTTGTTTACAAACTTAAGAATGCATCGAAAGGATGATTTATGGTTATAATCTTAGTATGTATTGTGACACCTCATAGGATGATTAATAATTGTTCAAGATTCTACATTCAAGTTTCTATATTATTTACTTACACTAACAATTTTATTATATTTCACTTTTATCAATCATATTCTACAGTGAATTTTTATATTTCCTATATTCAGTGTTCTGTTATTATTATTTATGTATTTATCTAGATAGTCTTTCTTTTGGTTATTTATTTATATACATTAAAAGGTGGAATTCATGAATCAGGAATGTTGATGGAGTGTTCAAAAATGAGATTTCAGAGCGGATTTAAGAAAATGATGGGTTTTTTATGAAATTGACGAAACCCTATTTTATTCATGTATAATCAAACAATAATGCGTGGATTGTTTTATAAAATTAATTGAATGGATTCTATGGTTCTTACAAATTGTGTTTTTTTTATTTTCACACCCTACTAGTGACACTCAACATCAAAAGTCCCAAGATATTTTTTAGGTTCAGGTTTCAGTTCTTGATCACTCTTAGAGAAAGCTATTTTTATGAATATATAGTGATCTTGGAGGTCATATAGAGTTATTAAGGTATTATTTTAGTTTATTTTTTCATTATATCTTTATGAAATATTATATAATCCATTGTTTAAGATGATATATTTATACCATTACTGTGATATTTATTTTAAACTGAATATGTTTATGTTTCCTTTCAATATTCCATTTGGATGTTATTTTTTTATATATTATTTTTGTTTTAATGAATGTATTTCCAATGTTTAGAAGACTTATTCCAGAATCTTAGTAGAATTATGTTTCTTATTAAATCATGGTTATTAAAAAAACATTCCCATGAGTGCTTATTTGATATATTGAAACTAGTTTCTAGATCAGGGTGATTGGGAACATTACTCGAGTATGTTATTGAAAGGTTTATGTTCTCTAGTTAGGGTGACCAAGAGATGGTTCTTGAAAAAATGGTATCAGGGTCTAGGTTCATAAGAGCACCTATGTTTCCAAGATACCTCTATTATTTGGATATCTAGAGTATCAGAAATAGTATTGTTGAAACATGAGTGGTTGGAGATGGAAGATTCTATCTATACCTTACTCATTTTGAGCCTCAAGTTTCCATGGGATATTGTGTTGTACATTTTGTATTATGATTTTTATTTATCAGTTTTGGTGTATTTTGGTTAATGAAGATGGTATTCAAGATTTTATAAATGATTTATATGATTGGGTAATGAAAATTGGAGTTAAAATAGCATCACACTATGAGCTATCATAACCTAGAAAACCATGTGGATATCAAGTGCATAGTTAAACATGACTTTGAGTGGAAATTTCACGATTAGATTAGGGTCTTCTAAACCATATGGAAAATTTAGGAATAAACCACAACAACTCTTAATAATTAATCTATGTTGCAAGATACTATTGATTTGGGTTTTGGTTGTTGTTTTGTAATTAGAAGGATGATCTTAAAAATAAAATAAAAAATTGTTAGGTTTTTAAAATTAATAAAGGGATTACATGATGATTAATTAGATTTAAAGTAAATATTTTAGTTGTCTAAAAAGGTTTTATAAAATGGACTAAAATGGGTTTCATGTATACAAAAAAGTGAATAAATGATTTTTATAAGAAAATTTTCATAATGATAAAATATTTTTCAAGCAGAATTTTGAGGGTTTAATAAATTAAGATTTGGGATTTTAAAGTTGTTAAAAAAACTCTTTAAAATTTTATGTTATGTTATATATTTTAAGCTATTTTGTGACTTGATTTGTGGGTTCTTATTTTGAATTGTGATTTATTTTAGGCTAAGAATTGTTTAAGTATTGGTTTGTTTTAACAAAGACTTATGTTTTCATGTTACTTAGAGTATTCAACCCAAAAATGCATTAATATTTATGAGAAAACCATATCCTAGTGTCATGATGTCTTTATTTATGATTTTTACTCTATCCAAACTCTTTGTAGAGTGGTAACATCATATCCTTATCAGTTATTTATTTCTTTTCATTGTGGTCATTCTATATAAGTGACTGTAGAGTATATATATAAAATCCAGGGAATATTCAATTATCTAGGGAAAATTTAAGATTTGATGGTGAGTTTTATTTCTGTTTTATCCAAGGTATTGGTTCTTGAGCAGTGGAAAGTTTTCATTCCATCCTCACTGCAATATTGAATGTTGTGGGAGTCCATTAAGACTAACTTTATTTTGTAGTTTCATCATGAAAAAGTGACGATGAAGTGAATAACAGAGCTTATGGGTATTCAACAAGGCTCACTAATGGTGAATGAGAACATTGAACATTTTAATAATATGGTTCTTTAATATCTAGAGATGGTGTCAAATGATTTTTGTAAAGGACTATCTTTTCATAAAGGGTCTTAATCTGGGTATCAGTGATTGAGTTATTTCACCTTAGTAGGTTTTGTTTAAATAATTGATGGATGAGGCCTTACTAGTCTAGTTGGTTTCTAGAGAGAGACTTATGATGGATGGAAGTCCTACTTCCTAGTGTGTTAAAAAAGGTTTCCTATTTGATGGTGAGTGGAAACTAGTTTAGAGAAATATTTTCTCATTTCCCATTTTTTTGAGAGTAAGTGTTCACATATGTTCTTTCATTGTGACCAATTTTGGGATTATAAGCCCTCTTTATATAATGTTATAAAGAACTATATTTATTTTGGTTTAATTGGATACCTTTATAAATTCTATGGGTGGGGATATTATTAGAATAAGCATAATTCCTTTTCGTCTCTGTAATATTGACAGGAGAAAAGTTTGATCTTTTCAGGTGTCCTTTATAAGCAAATTTTCCTTGTCTATCCCTTTTGTTCATGATCTATTACTTATCAATTATTTGAGGATTTTATTTTGGGTGATTTCATATCTTGTTATATTTTATAGATATGGATTCATTCTAGAAATTATGGATTTTTCTTTTTTAGGATATCCGTTTGAGTTATTTTAGTTGAAAAATATGATAATTTTGGGTAGTGTCCCTTTCAAGTGATTTCTTATAATGAAAAACCATGCTATTTTACTCCTTAAAAATATCATTTGTGACTTTAGTTATTAAGATTCATATATTTAGCGGTGATTCTATTTGGTTTCAGATTATTTTAGAGGTTATTGTATGTGATGGTTTAGGTCTGTTGTGGTTGTCTTGAGATTGTCGACTTTTTGGGGGTAGAGAGCTCTATTTTTATTTATGATTAAATAATTATGTGTATCTAATAACTCAACTACCATTTATTATCATCATAGGGATCCTAATAATCATAGTGAGGGATGAAATATAGTTAATATATAATCCCAATTAGATGGACTAGATCCTCTATGGTTTTGGAGGACACAGGGGAGTGCCAAAAGTGTGAAGAGTTTAAAGCAGCTGGTTGGTTATAAAATTTGGAATGAATTAATAGCCTAAAAAATTATTCCAACCGGATGATTTATAGTGTATCCTCATTTTATTTTTAGGAATTTTCCATTATTAATTATTCTATATTCCCTACTATTTTAATGCACTTTAACTTTTATTTTGTTTCAATTTTATTTATCAGATTGTTATATGGTGTTATTTTCTAATTATATTATAAATTTGGTTATTATTGTTTATGTATTTATCTGGTTAGTATTTATTTTATTTAATTACTAAACTACTATTTTGAGTATGGTTTAAATGGTGGGTTTTATAAAATTTTAATTTTTAAATAGTGTTTAAAAATTGGATTTTAGAGTGGGTTTAAGAAAAGGAATAATTTGTTTGGAAAATTATAAAACCCTTTTATATACCAATATTTTCATGTGGGTTGTTTTTGGAAATTAATTTCATGGATTCTATTAAGTTTACCTACTGATCTGTTGTATGCTCAAACACTACTCATGCCACTTGACATTAGCAGGCCCAAACTGTTTTTTAGGTTTGTGTTCTATTTTTTAAATTCTTTTAATATGGATTGTTTGAATGAATTTATGCTAACCTTAGAGGTCACATAGGGGTATTGGGTTTTTTGGTTTATTTTTATATCATAGTTGTATCAAACATGTTGACCTCATATATTCAATATCTTGTCCTTGTATAACTATTATTGTATTTATTTTAAATTGAATAGGTTTATGTCTTCTGGATTATTAAATTTAGATGGTATTATTTTAATATACTCATTGTGTTACTACATGGATGCCCAATGTATGGATGGGAAATTTTTTAATGCTATCATAATTCCACTGATTATTAAATTATATTTATTGAGAAATTTTTTTCCCGTGATCTCTCATTTGATTACCTAGAACTAGATTCTTTCTTTGGGTGATCGGGAACATGCCTTGGGTATGACCTAGGACATCTTGAGTTCCTTATTGGAGCTATTTTGTGATAGTTTAGATCATCTTGTGAGAAAAAAGTGGTCATATCTATCTTATCCCATCAATTTAAGCTTTGTAGTTCAAATTTTTAGGTACCTAATACCATATAACCCTCTCTCATATTTCGCATAGCACAATAAAACACATATTAATAGTATAAAATATTATGGACCACCTACCAATTTCTATTAGGTTCTATCCCCTAGATGAATTAAGTATAATCCATCCTTAATAAATTGAAATAAAAAAAATAATCAAAATAAAAAAATAGGGTTTTTTGGATGCAATTTTACTAAATAGTGGATGGAAGTAAATATTGGAAAATAAAAATATTACCCTTTGTTAGGAGAGATACACACAATAGAAAATAACTAATTCTATTGAGAGATGAGAATTTGAGAGTACTTTCAGAAGAGTTTGGTAATAGATAATTTCGGGTTGACATGGATGGAATAAATATAAGAAGGGGTTATAAAAATTAATTCTAAATTGTATATAACAATAATAATTTTAAAAAGCATCTAGAAGAATGGCAGGTTCTCCTTATCTTTAATTAGGTATACAATGGCTCATCAAAAACCTTACCAAAAACCACCAACTAATAAGTGTCTAGAAACCACATTTTTCCTCCCTTTAGAGGCACATTCAGAACTCAATTTCCTTCCATTGGATTCCTAGTGGTTTTTTCTATTAAATTTTAGTAAAACTACCATTCCACTTCATGTCCATAAATTATCTAATTCCAATAAAAATTAGAATATTAATTAAAATTATTAATTTATAATATATTCAATTCTATAAAACTTACTCTTAGACTTTTCTAAAAATAATGGTTCATTATATGTTCAAATATGTCTTTAAATTATTCACATAGGCCACTTTTTAAGGAACAAAACATAGAATTAGTGCATTCTTAAAGATAAAAAAATTAAATCAAGTGTCGATAAAAATGAAAATAATACAATTTAAGTAAATTATATTGGATTTTTTTATAAAATAAGTTTCCAAACATATAAAGACGAAGATTATTCTAGAACACTATATATTATCTCAAAAATATTTTTGAGAATTTTAAATTATATCATGTTCTTGAATATTTAACACTAATGGTGAAATATATTATGGGTATTTGAATCCATAAATAATGTTTTCAATTTTTTATACCTAAGGAGTGGAATAAATCTATTCAATAAAAAATGTATTTATAATATAACATAATTAATTAAAAAGAATAAATATGAAAATTATCTTAGAAGGAAAACACATACCACATAATAATGGCTAAATGATCAATAGAAGTAATTTTTAAAATATATCTATTTATTAATGTGATTATATAATAATATTTGATAATGTTTACCATCATCATATATTGATAAAAATACCCAAATATAAAATAATTCAATAATAATTATGTTAGTCCTTTAGATAAAATAGATGTACATTCTTAAGGGACTAGAGTGTGAAGATTCAGTTTATATCATAGAGACTTTTTACATTTTTTATATTCCAATAAAATATTATTTTTAAGAAAATATTCAAGTGAATTTAGAAATAATTATAAAAAAATACATATTTAATGAATAAATCAATCATTAACTATAAAAAAATCTTACTGGACAAAATAAAAAAGTCTCAGTACATTGTCAATATTTGGTCATGTGATTAGAAAGGAACACCACTATAACTAATGCATATATAATATCATATACCTTTACCTTTATAAAATATGACTCCCTATACTAATTATATATGGAATAAACAATATAATTTATCATACAATATGATAAATTATGATAATTGGGTTATTCTTAGTAAAACTAACAATATATTAGATATTAAATATGATGTAGAGAGGTAAGATGTGTGGGGCGATACTTTCCCTAAATCTTATTAAACATAAACTACCAAATAGATCAAATATAATGATATAAAAAAATATAATACACTATAATTTCAATATTAGAATTATATATTTCACCCTAATATTTTCCTCCCATAATATACTACTAGTATGCCTAATAAAATCTCTCAAATTAACAATCATCTCAAATATATGTATGTTTCATGGGTGATCAATCAATTCTAAATATTATGTAGGGACGTATTTTATCCCCTTAGGTATGAAGACCCATTTTGTATATCTCTCATATATAACATCATATATTTTCAAAATTTACATCAATATAATATAACAAAAACAAAATAATTTATAAAGTAAATAAATAATTTATTATTTCCTTATCAACTACATCACTTGGATCCTCATTGTGGTATGTTCCATTTTATAATAGTATTTACCTTTTTATATTTTTCATTGAACGTTGAGGGAGTGGGAGGTATAATCCCTTTTAATCAAGTGGATTCATTTTTCAATTTCACAAACATTATTTCAATTGCTAGAACATTTAAAAAATCATTTGGACCTACAATAATGCATATACTACACAATACTGAAGTATGTTAACTTACTTTATTTACCTAGATCTATTGTAATGATATATTATTTATTTTAATTATCATGTAATGAAACATTAATTGAATTATTAATGAATAAGATTACAATATTTCATTTTAAATTAATAATATTAAGGGAAATCCTTTGGTAGGGATTACCCTATTGAGTGAGGCTCATGAGAGGGGAAACTATGGATAAAACTAGCATATATTTTTTGTGAGAATGTGTTGAAATAGTGGGTTATCTAGACCCAACTATTCTATACTTTTTATTACTATTTAATTTATATTGTTAGCTATACATGATGTTTTCTTACCACTATACTATAGAATTATCTGCACACATTATTGAAATGGTAATTTCCATAGATTAATTATCGTATCAAAATATTATAATAGATCCCAAAATATAATGAAAAACTTGAGATACTATGAAATTAATATTAAATAGAGGTCATATGGTATAAAGGTATCTTACTGAATAAACATAGTAGATGTTATACTATCATGTGCTGGGGGCTCATAAGCATTGATAATTCTTCTCATGAAGTTTGCACTTAGTGATCTCTAGAAGTGAGATCATGAGGATAGACCCTCCAATAGGAACAATGCATGTTTTGGGTGTCATTGGTTGTTACAATCAATGATCATGTGTAACAGTGTCCTGACTTGAGATAATTACCAATTTATTCCATTTGATCTTGTACTTTTATGCAATACAAAAACCCTGATATTAAAATCATGGAGAGGTAGTTTGTGTTGGGGGAATCATGGATGGCATGACATTGGCTGAATAGTTAAGAAAGTATTTGTCACTTCTAAGTTAATGAGGTTATATATCTCATTCCACATAGATCAGGATGGTAGTACCTTCCTAATACCATGGTCATGTTATTCGAGGGTAAGTATATCTAGTTAGATCAACAAATAATACAACAAGAAAATGGAGATGACATGGGTGTGCATCCAGCTTTATGAGATATTAAAGACAAAAAGATTATATTACACAGTGTGTGTTCATAGGTTGGTTGTTTCTACTGTGACAATTCTTATCTTTTTAGGGGACATTTCTGGGTTGCTATATCCCTCAATTTGTCTATGAATAGTATTCACTACTATCGAGATAGGGGCCTAGAGGGTCACACATAATAGAGTTTTCAAGAATCTACCATATTCAGTTGAATAGGTATATTAGACATGGTGGGCCCCACCACTGGGGTCCGAGATTTGTCTAAGGAGATACAATCACCAATACAATAAATGAATTCATATTATTAAAGTTAATTAGAATGATCATTGAATTTATTTTTAAAATGTAATTACAAGTTTTATGTAAATACATGAAAAATATTATTTAAACGGATATTAAAAATATTCAAGGTTCAATTAATATTTTTGGGAACAACGAGTCATTTTAATGACTCATTTATTATCACACAATATATTTAATATATTACAAGAAAGTGATAATAATATTTATGACTCAATTTAGTAGTCATAATATTTCATTTATAGTGCGTTAAGTATTTGGGAGCTAGAGAGGCAATTCTGTGTAATTTAATTACAAACTATATATAAAAGACGAGAGCCTCCCATCAGTGACTATACATGGGATTTATCTCTCTAATTTTCAATACCATGTTCTAGAGAGAGAGGCTCTGGATCCATGAGCTCATATTAGGATCTATGTTAGGCATTTCAAGTTAGGCGATGCGGTGATCATCGGAGCATCGAAGGCAACATCAGATCTTCGTGCACCCGTAATTCGACGATCGATGCTCCCAATGTTTCTTGAAGCACATGTGGAATATTTAAAAGAATTCAGCTTCAGATTATTCAAGAAGTGATCACCAATAATGAGCAGATGTTGTGAGTGAATTTAGATCATAGATAGGTATTTTATAGTTATAATATTGTTCTTAATCTCTTCCACATGTGATACCGAGGGAGTAATTGGAAAGAAATTTGCGAACGTCGACAAGTTCATTTCGTTCATTGGTGAAAAATTTTAAAATACCATTTTTGAGGCTTTCGATGCATGCCAGGTAACTAAAACTAGTATCAAAGTGATGTGTGAAAATTTTTAGCCAAATAAAAATTAAATTTTCATTAAGTTTAAAAGAGGGAATCATCATGATCCCATCACCATAGATGGGATTCCAATCCTACCTCAGATGTCCATGATTTGTCCATACGAAGTTTTAAATATAGATTGAAAACTTTTTTGATAGGTTAATTATTAATATCAGATGTTTTTACAAAATATATGTAATAATTACCCAAAGTCTATACTGATGATGTTGATCACCAGCCAGACTGCACGTCACCATAATAATGTTTTTTGGTGAGGTTTATCAATAGTAATAATAATAATAATTTTATAATAATAATAATATTTTTATTATAAAAATAATTTTAATTATTATAATAATTTTATTATTGTAATATTTTATATTTTTCTTATCTAAAATGAAGGACTTAGAATACTTTTGATGGGTAGCAGTTGTTTCTTTACCCAAGTGGGTATTACAAAAAAAAAATTAAACAAGTTGGTGTGGAATTTTCAAAAGGATGGACATATTTTTTTGTCTAAAAAGGTATAAAAATGGTGTCCAAACATAGGAGTATGAGAATCCTCCTATACACCCGCAACGACCCACTTGTGCCAACTCCTCCTTGTAGTTGGCGTAACCACCCTGTACGGTAGCCACCGATGGTCACCCTTCCATCTTAGTGAGGGATGGATCCCCGTATAGCCTCCACTAGCACGCCTACACTAGCCACTATAGCCTAGTCTCTATCCTCCTTGACCGTAGTGCACTAAAGCAGACCCTTCACCATGGACAACCTCCAATCCTGCTCACACTGCCTGTGGCTCCCCTCACCTGGACTTCCCTACTCAGCTGGTGAAACCAGGTCATCGCCGCCCTAAATACCCTAGGAGTCACCAGCCATCCAGTCTCCTCCACACCATTCCTCCCCTCACCTACATATCATACACACTTTTCACATCTAGAACTGGCTCTGCCGGTCCCCTGTGCAGCCACCATATCCGCCACTGCAGGCTAGATTTGGCTGGAGGCTACCTCCCGCATGACAATGTTTCCCTCATGGTCACTGGCTTCACACCACCACCTAGATTTGGTTGTAGTGGTGATTTACTTTTCTCATACCAGGTGATCCCTCTTAGAATAATGAAACACATCTTGGTTGAACTCTTGGTTTATAGATCAGATAACCAACAGCCAACTGAGCTGCTGCAGTGCCAGACAGATCCAGCTCTGGTCACCGCCCAGTCATCCTAGTGGATAGATAAACCCTGCCTAGTTTTTATTTCCTTGAATCAGGAGTAGACAGACCTACTCATCCCTAAAAACCCTTACAAAGGGTTGTAAAAGCCCGCAATGGGCCTGCGCAGGTTCGACCTGACCCACAAAGGTCCATCCAAGGTTTTCATGGATTTAGTAATTTTATTTTAGTCAAAACTAATTAATTAATATTTTTTTGGTTTTTAAAAAATTATTTTGGATTAATTAATTTAATTTTTAATTGAATTGAATTAATTAAGCTGACCAGTCGATGAATATTATTTAATTAAAATTGGGGTGAAATTTTAATTCAATAATAATTACATCAAAAAATATTTTATGAAAATTTAATTTAATTTATTTATTTATTATAAATACACGATTTAATGTGTATTGATTGATCAAGAGCCTTTGGACCAAAAAATGCATATTTGGTTCATTTTAATTAATTTAATTAATTATTATGTTCTGGATTATAATAATTAATTATTAAAATGATGATCTGTATATCATCTCTGTGTCATTTTATGTATAACAGCCTAGAATTATGCTTCAGAGTTTTATTTTACACTCCCCATTTACCCTCATCTGTGTTCAAGTATTTTTGTATAATGACCATATGAAAAGTGACACTTTTCGAACTGAGTAATGGAGACACACCAGACAGAAGTTGGATGCATTGGATGAGCA
The DNA here is from genome assembly GCA_963277665.1 of Viscum album. Taxonomy (NCBI): domain Eukaryota; kingdom Viridiplantae; phylum Streptophyta; class Magnoliopsida; order Santalales; family Viscaceae; genus Viscum; species Viscum album. The sequence goes on along the minus strand of OY728133.1, from coordinate 1,025,553,673 downwards.
GATGCTGCAACCCAAGTTGCAAGAGATGTGACTCAAGGTATATCCCCTAGGGTCTAGGTTGATCCATTATTCCCTCAATGAATCAACCATTATGATCGTCTCATGACCAGGTCATCATTTTATTTTATATGGTTTATTATTTTTTTGTATGTTTAGTTAACACACGAACACGTAGAATAATAATAAACAAGAATGAAAAGATAAAATGACCATGTGGCGTGATGATTATTTTCTATTTATTACATGGTCTATTATATGTGTGATCACATAGTATATCCTTAGAAAATATAAGAAGATTTCTTTCCTAAAATTAAAATATAAAAACCCTCAAAGATATATTAAGTCCTTAAGGCCTCCCATCATTCAAATTTGGACAAAACTGGATGTTTGGGGTGCTCATCTACCAAATTTAATGGTGCCTCTTACTATTGGGGAGTTATTATGGGAGTGGTGTGTTTACTTAAATAAAATGGCAGCAAAGAAATAGCCAAATATTTATTATTGTAATTTTAGAGGCAAGAGTTGAGTAAATCAAGTTACAATTTAAGAAGATGGGACTTCACTCAATATATCAAGGAATAACAAGTTAATGTGGTTGGCCCGCCAAAATCCAACCTTGAACACTCTAAGTAGTGTCATAGCCAAATCTTGTAGACTATGAGGGGAGGTTCAGGGATTATTTCCACTATAATAATCAGGTGACAAAATATTTTTATTATAGTAAAAATGGTTCCTAGAATTCAATAAAATAGTGGGAGACATTTAATGATTTAAGTAATTAATCAAAATGTATAAACTAGTAATCGTGATAGAAGTACTAATCTTCCAAAATATATTTTTTTAGAAAAATGGCAAGTTATATCACAAAAAATATCGTAATAAAAATAATGGACAAAGTAAATGTCCACACCGGCACAAGTATTCAAGAATTGTACTGGCACTTGTGCATAATACTATTATATATGAAACTCAAGGTCATAGTCTCCCCAACACCTATTAAGTCACCTCAAGAAGTGAGGGTGAAAAAATTTCTTATAGGAGACTTATGTGTAAAGAATATGATGGTTATGTCATTATAATATCATAAACTTATGATGGTAGTTGCGGTTGCTACATCATGACATGAATGATATGACATTTAGTCTCATCTCAGAGAATCCTACGAGGAGAAATAGACACCAGATATGAATAATATGATGATTACACCGACATGTGTAAATTGAAAGATAGATCATGATCTTTCAATGGATCCCTTTCTCATATCATATTATTATATTTACTCTAGTATCTTTATAAGTTTATAAATGAAGAATTATTGAGTAAACACTTCATTACCCATTTAGGTAATGGATAGGAAAGTGAATAAGAATATAAATGATAGATTCAACTTTAATTATTATGGAGAAAAAATTGAAAGACCAGGTGAAACGTCCAAAGGAAAGTAATTCCAAGGGAACATTTGAAACATCCTTCAATTAAAGAGATATTAACATAAGTTATTTGCTTTTCATATAATAAAATGTAAGTTTAAATGCAATAAACTGCTTTAAAGAAGAATGGTATTACTTATACTTTTGGTATATTCATCATATAAAATTAATGTTGAAATCACAATTCTTGGGTATTAAATACTATATTCCATTCAAATATGTGTATTTAAATATGGTAACCAAGTAAGTATTTAAACATTACTAGAGGACATGTGTATTCTCTAAGAAGCTAAGAAAGGGTGATTCCTAAGTCAACGGTGAGAAGTACATGACTTATATATTCCCATGTGAATGATTCTTATAGAAATATTATTGATTATAACCAAAACATTCATCTCACATGTTCTTTTGGAAACAAATAGAAATTATTTCAGGTTCTAGAATTAATGTTGTTTTTGATACTTAATCAATTGTTCATTGAGACATGAATCATAAGAAATAACAGATGACTTTAAAATGTAAGACTTATACCAAGTTATGGCATGATAATTATTTTTCAATTAAAACTAAAAGTATACATAAAGTTTATACCCAGTATGGTATTGAGTCTCAGTAAAGATAAACGCCATTTGTATTAATGATGTCTTTAGTTTGACAAAGAAACCTTTAGAAATAAATTTATGCCACAACAATTTTGACATTAGTTAATAAAGATAGAGTGATCTATTCCAAGAGTAAACTAGAGGTATATATACTTCAGAAGATTCCTTAAAGTAATCAAGTAATGGTAAAGTGAAGTAAGGGCATGGTCATAAGATATAAGTTGCTTCGGGTCGGCATGCCGAAGAATATCTTGACCAAGCATTCATTAATTATGATAATGTACCATTGAGTAATTCCTAAACAAATATTATCTTATTTACATCATGAAGTTTATGATAATGAGGAAGATCGATGATGAAGTATTACATGTCATCATTGATAAAAAAATATAGTGTAGATAAATTCCTAAATTCACATTTTATACATCAGATTTATGATGTAAGAATTATCAATGTTTCACATTGCAGAAGCTTCCATTATATTTCATAAATTTCTTTGAAAATAATGGCGATATCCCATAATCATATGCAAACTAACATGAAAAATGGATATCATATAAGTAATAGTATAATGGAAGTCCATTATGTCATAAAAACATGTGTCTAGACGGAAAGAGTTTGTAAGGTTATAAATAAACTTACATCTAGTAAAATCACATTGTTATTCTATTGTAATCATCCAAACAATTTCTTAGGAAATTACATAAATCCCTAAAATAGAAAAAATATAGTCATGTTATATACTATATTTCTATAGAAGGACGAACTTATCTTTTAAGAAAATGGTAGCCATATTGACTTGGGTTAGGTCAATTCCAGAGGTACACAAATAGTTATCATATGAACTATTTCCATAAGTGCATGTGTAATAGAGTATGTTCAAGAGACACATACTATGCAGAAAGGATAAAACCATGGTGATGGTTTTTTTATTCACCGTTATTGGTGATATATTATTCATTGAGAATAATATTTCTTACAGGTTAGTAGTATATGGTAATTAGCTAAGATTGAAAATACTAATAAAAATTCAATAAATGGATTCCATGTGTCCATGTGGAAAGGGAATAATTATTTTGAATACTACGATGGGTATTCAAATGAGTTGATACATGGATGGTACAAGTGTTGTACCAATAAGACTCGATTGGTTATGCCAAGTCGGTATGCCTAATTACATTAGAATTTTACTTTTCATAGCTATTATCAATTATCATATTGATCATTAGATATCATAACCACTAAACAAGGAAGGATCCTATACGATGCAACCATAAGGGGATGGTCACGTCATAAAATTCTAATAAAGGTTCCAAGTGAATGAAATTTAGTTTAGGATTTAAGTAAGAAAAAAGATCATAGAACATTCATTTGGAATGAAAGTTTTCCATATATTTACTAGAGTTAAGTGGGAGTGCCCTAGTATTTCAAGTAAAATATGTTTTACAACATGTAAAATATATTGGTCTTACAATTAGTTAAGACCGTGTTGGAAGAATCAATTCTCTAAGTGATTGGATAAAAGTAAAAACCTATTCTCTAGGGAACAAGATCTAATGAGGTAGATCTAAAGGTTTCTTGGAATTATTCAATCGTACATATAGTGACATGGTATTGAAAAATAAAAGTTGGTATAATTCCAAAGATGAATATTTTCTAGTGTCACATGGAATTATCTCTTGAGGTTGACTTTTTTTGTGACATAGAAAGAGATAAAGGTGGTGAGTTAAATCCATATGCTCAAGTTATGGGTTAATCACGCATGCCATGATATGTAAAAAAAACTATTTCTAGGATATACTTTATAGTAGGAAAATATTAGTTGTACCTAGGAGCACTATAAGTGAAGAAATCAGAATTTTTTTATTATAATTTAGAAAGTACAAAATATAAGTACCCGATAAATGGATACTACTTTTTAGGGGACACAAACTAGTATTACTTATATACATTTGATATAGTATCGTTGTCACACCCCGACCACGGATGCCCATGTTTTTTATATTCTTTTCTCGGTCCCGAGATGTTGGGCAGAGTTGTTTTGGGTCCAAGTTTGAATTTTTCTTTGAAGCATTGACGTTTTCGATGGGTTTTAGACTAATGCGCAGTCACATCACTGCTAGAGGTCACTGCGCATTCGGTCCGGGTGGGTGCGCGGTCACCGCATCGCTAGCGGTGCTCGTGCATTCAGACTTGGTGAGTGCGAGTTTTCCCAACTATTAAGATAATTAATAAAATTAGAAGAATAAATTAAATTGGAAAATAAAATAATAAATAAATAGAGTGAAGTAGGTTAAATTAAATTGAAAATAATTTTACAAAATGTTTAATAATAATAATAACAATAATTTATAATATTGTTGTTATTATTATTATTATTATTATTGGTAATATTATTATTTTTACTTATTTACTTTTTTTATTATTTTATTTTATCTATTTCTTTCTTTTTGCTTTTCCTCTCTTTCTTCTATTCTTTTTTTTCTTTCTGCACGTGCTGCTCCCCGCTGACTGTCTTCCGGTTCTGCGCGCAAGACCCTGGAGGTCTTCCCTCTCCCTTATTTCTCCCCCTCACACGCCGGGCATGCAGAAGCTCTCCAACACCAGCTGCTCCCTCCTGCAGCACCATACCTCCTGCTGCGCCTTCGACCTGCTGTAGCGCCCCGCTCCGGTGCCCCCCTGCTGAGCCGCACCTCATCCACCTGCAGCAGCGCCCAACTCCGGCTCGCCTTTCCTGCCTCGCCCACGTCCCAGCTGGGAGACAGCCCCAGCTCTGCACCCTCCGCCAGATCTGGTTCCCTCCCTACTAAGCCGCCTGCTCCCAGCGCCATGCCAATGCCACATCCTGTAGCTCGCAACAACCCAGCGCCACGACCCGCATGCAGGTCCTCCTCTACCTGCTGTCCTCGCCCCTGTTGCGATCCAGCTGCAGAACACCACTTCCCCATCACTATTCCGCGCCGCGAGCCCCCTTGTCCAGCCCTTCACCAGATTTTTCACCCAGCCTCCCTACTGCCGATGCCTACAATAGCGATTTCCTTCTCCGACTCACCTGCGTCCTGGCTGCCCGTCACCTAGCAGCCCGTGCGTAGGCCCCCACTACCCCACTCCAGATCTGTCTCCCTCAATAGCAGCTCGTCGTCCCGGCCTCTCCTACTTCCTACACAGCAGCGCCAGACCCGGCTCACCCTCCTTGCTCGCTTCCTCCTGTAGGGCCTCATACAACCCACCTCCTGTGTGTCCCTTGTTTCCCCCTTCCACTGCACACAACAGACCGCCTCGGCTCCCCTACTACCCGACGGTGCACGCCTTGACCCATGCTTCTGCATCCTTATTGCCCGTTCCCCATCCCCTAACTGCACTCAAGCAGCCCACCGAGGACCTGCCCTCCTTGCACCCTACCCTTTGGCTGACTCGCATTGCTGCTGTCCGACGACCCTCACCGCACCCCCTGGTCGGACCTTGTCCAGCCGCACGGACTCCTTCCGCTGTTCCAGCGCGACACCCTCCGGCAGTTCGTTTCCTGTCACGACCCTCCCGATTAGTACCCCTATTATTTTATTCCCATTTGATATTTATATTTGATATACATATATATATGCCTTGGGTTGATTAGAGTTTTTATTAATTAATTTTTATTTGGGTTGGCTTGACGTTCTAGGACCCGCGCCGGGCGTTTCTGAGTGAGTGCTATCGCCACGCTTCGTTTCTGAGTGAGATCCATCACCGCACTTTGTTTCTGATGTTGCGTCGTTATCGCGCTTGTTTCCGAGTAAGCACCTTCATCTCGCTTGCTTCCGAGTGAGCACCGTCGTCGCGCCTGTTTCCGAGTGAGCGCCTTCGTCGCGCCTGGTTTCCGAGCTTGTGTCGTCGTCGCACCTTGGTCTTGAGGTAGGTCACCCACTGCACTCACCTTTAAATTTAGAATTTATTAATTGTTTGATGTTTTATTAATTTTTAATAAATAGAAAATAATATAAGATAATTAATTTTTAAATTATTATTTGTTGTAAAAAAATCCGTTTATCTTATACCGAACTCTTGAAATATTTTCTTGGCGAGCAGAAACCCAGTAGTGAAAGAATGTCAGTTTGGCCTTTAAACATAATTTATTGAATTTCAAATGTGGTTTTGGTTTTCAAGATAAATGATTTCTTCTGAACAAGTGTTTCAGGTTTTCTTGAGAAACGAGGTTTTTCTTTAAAATTGGTGAAGGCTTGTTTGGCACTTTAATAAAATAAATTATTTTGGAAAACCCACTCAGGGGTGACTTTTGGTGTGCATTGACTATGTGAGCTGTATGTGATGTTTTTTTCATCGTGAATGATTGATTTACATTGTGGATGCACCCCTGTGTATTGCTTGTGTTGAAATGGGAACCTGGAATAGTGAGTGAATCTTCTGAGAACGATTGCTTCACTAGTTTAGACTATGCACTGGCTAGTGGCTCCATAGAAGGGGAATACTGAGTTATTGCTGCTATGGGGATTGGGCCCCTTGGTTAGGCCATACAAGGCTATGCCGGGCGTTAGGGTGTTATGACGTCATCAAGTTAGGGCATTCCTTCAGGATGAGTCAGATGTATATTACATTATGTATTGTTCACAATCTCCTAGTTTCGACCCATGTATCTTTTAGTGTTTATTTATATGTGGTGGATGGTTGAGATTTCTAGTTTGTTTTCTGGCCCCTGTGTGCCACTTTTCCATTTCCCTTGGTGTGTGTTGTGTATTATGTATGGTTTTTCCTTTTTGGATAATAACTGAAGTTTGTATTTCTAAATGGTTCGCAGAAAATGATTTCAAAAGAAATATACCTATTCCTTTCAAACATTAAACTTTTTTTTAAATTAAAAAGGGAAATGGACTGATACTTGTTTTAGAAATGAAAGTACGTTTGTGTGGAAACTAATATTTTGTATATTTAGGTCAAACCTGTAATTGTTAAATTTCTTTATATAAAGGTAGTGCATTGGGAATAGATATCAGGCTAGCCTACTGAGTTTTAATACTCACGCCTATAGTTCCTTTCTGTTTTTAGTGTTGTGCGGGCTACATCTTGGGTTCGTACGCCATGGGTGACGTTTGGTCGTGAGTTGGAGAGTGACCCACGAGGTCACAGGGAGATAGTGGTTGTTTCTTTCGGTTAGTTTCATTTTCTTTTATTCTTGTTAGTTACTTTACTTTGTTTATTTATTTTGCGCTGCTCTATTTATTTTATGCTGCTTTAATTATTTATTTTTATTGGGCAAAATCATTCCCACATTCTCTCTGTTGATGCCATGGTGCTTGTCGCCAGCCTGGGAGGATCGGGAATGCCTCTCGGGTCATGTCGTGGACCAGCTCAGGTGACCGGTTCAGGGTTGACCCGGGTTGGTTCGTGACAATCGTTGTTTGGATAAGGTTATGAGTGAGTCTATCTCTTATAAACTAGTGGTAGCCATACCTAAAAATACTGAGTGCAATACATCTTCTAATTGAACTAAAGAAGTAGGTAAATGGAATGATTTGTTCCAGTTCATGGAATCACGCCTAATAAGAAGAGGATTATCGTAATGTAAATTATGATATTCTTTCTAAACAAGATGTCAATTTAGGATAGTGGAAAAGACAGATATACTTGGGGGTACCATCTATTGAGAGGTTTTACTCATGGAGATGTGGTCAAAAATAGAATAACAGCCACCTGATAGAATCATGGAAGGCCCAACAACTAAATCTATTTCTCAATAGAAACATAATCTTAATCATGTGAGAATCTAACAAGTTAGGTTATAAAGTTGGACCTAGTTAAAGTGGGAGTGTTGAAATAGTGGGTTACCTAGAACTGGCTATTTTGTAGTTTTGATTACTATATTATGTATATAGTTATCCATACATGATGTTTTCTTACTATTATACTATATAATTTTCTACGTCCACTATTGAAATGGTAATTTATAAAGATTAGTTGTCTTATTGAAAGATTATAGTAGATCCTTTGAAATAATAAAAAACTTGACATACTATGAAATTAATCTTAAACATTGATCCTATGGTCTAGATGAATCTAACTGGATGGACACAGTAGATGTTATACTATTAGGTGTTGTGGTTCCATAAAAATTGAGACAAATTCTCATGAAGTTCGCACTTGGTGATCTCTATTAGAGACATCATGAGGACAGACCCGCAAAAAGGAACACCACATGTTTTGGGTTTTATTAGTCATTCCTATATATGATCATGTGTAATGGTCTTCTTAGTAGATATTATTTTCAATATATGCAATTTGATCGCATAATTTTATGCAAGATGAAAACCATGACATTGAAATCATGGTGAGGTAGTTTGTGTTGGGTGCGTCATTGGTGGCATGACATTGGTTGAATGGTCAAGAATGGATTTGTCACTTTCTGGTTAAGGAAGTTATATATCTGAGGCCACATTTATCAGGATGGTAGTAACTTCATATCACCATGACCATGGTCGTCGAGGGTAATTCCATCTAGTTATATCAACAAATAATATGGTAAGAAAAGGGTGATGACACGGGTGTGCATACTACATTATGAGATATTAAAGGCATAGATATTTTATTACACAATGCATGTTTGTAGGTTGGTTTTCACTACTATGAAAGTCATTATATATTCATGGGCCATGATGGGTTTCTAGATCCCTCTCTTTGTATATGAGTATTATTCACTACTATCTAGATAAAGGCCTAGTATAAGAACCTGTTTTTTTCAATTAGATATGGATCCTTTAGATTCGGTCTAATTCTTCATCTTAGACCTTTTTTGGATCCCTATTTAGTTGATAAAGTACCCAAGGGTGTTTGGGACCTGTTTAGATCCTAGAACACATCTTTTTGGGAAACTCTCAAAGTCACACGATTGGTGCATGATTGGCACATAGTTTTCCTAACCGTGCGAATGATGTTTTTCAGATAGAGCCACTTCGCACGGTTGGCACATGACCATGTGGCCTAACCATGAATGTTCCCCTTCTACCTAGGTAATCATGCATGGTTTGTGTAAAAATTTTGAAACCTCACAGACAAACTGTGAACATGCTATTCTTCTAGGTAATTTCACAAATTTACCCTTAATGATATAATTTGATCCCTCCTTCTTCCCTAATTCGATTTTATGAGGGATTTAACTCCATGGTTCTCATTTTGGAGCTTTTTATGCCAAATCAATGGATTCAAAGATATCTTTCATCCTAAATACATTCGAGATTTTGTTTGTCACATTGGATGCACAATGATATGTACCCGAGTCCATTTAAGCCTTTCTCCTTCTCTCTTGATCTCGACCTAGTAATTGGGGTATGAGCATTTTTATATTTTTTATAGATCTAGTCCAATACGAGATAATACAAGGGACAATACTAGGGGATGAGAGTCATAAAAGCCTAATGTGGGTATTCCATAAATCATACCTCAAGTTCTTTGATTTTGAATTGTTGTGTGGGGTCCACCGATTTCATCGGGTGTTGCTTATAGATTTTATATGTCATTATTATAATCATTAGAACTATAGGGTTATTATATTTAAAAATATGTGATTAATTGTTGGTTGTTATGGCCACAAGTCCACTCATCCCATGTAGGATGTTATTCTATTGTTGGGTTTTTAGAATTTGAGGTGTTTGAACCACCGTTCGGGTGTGACTTGGCATGACCTTTCTAAGGTTAGGATTTCCTATTTTAAATGAATTGATTTTAAATTGTGAATTGCATAATGGAAAGTACCATATATGTTTACCACTTTATCCACCTAAAGTAAGTGCTTCATATTGATAATTAAATGTGAAATGAAAATGGTAAAGTATACCAAGTATATGACTTGACCATATGAAATGTGAATGATTAATAGGTTGCATGTCCATAGAACCCCTTTAAACATTAATGGAAGGTATCAAAATAAACCTTAATTATTAATATACCTTAAATGGAAGTAATTATGGTTTCATGTTACTTGTTGTTTTCAAACTAATGAAAGGAAAGGCATAAACCAAACGACTTGATTAAAAGGTTTCATGCTACTTGACCTATCACACTAATCAAAGGAAAGGCTTGAACCAAATGAAATATTACATGAGTTAATACTTAAATAGGAATGGATTGACTCAAGGTTGCCTTGGATTTTTATCAGGGAATTCCATGAGAACTCAGGAACCCCATTCTGATTCAAGGATATGGATTTCATAGGTTGAGACCCATCTTGATCCAAATCCTTTTCTTTTACATGGATTCCCAGTTTGACACTGTATAATCCCTTAAATATCATTATAATATGCCTCAGATACACTCCTTGGATCCATCATTAATAGGTAGGTTCCATGGTTAAAACCCATAGGGCCCTGTCTCTTCTTAGCCTTGTTTTACCTTGGACAATCAACTTGGTTCAGTGGACATCTTATTATGGAATGACTTGGAATATACTCCTTGGATTACACTCTTAACCTTGCCAGGTTACAGTTATTATTGAGTTGGTGACCATTGAGGTCTACGTTGCCTTGGTTATGACCTTGAGAATTCACTATTAAATATCATTACAAGTTTCCTTGTTACAACATGGAACCTTTGAAATTTATAACATGTGACTTATTTATAAACAGTTAATAATAAAATAATGAAATTTTAACATGTTTACACACTAGCCAAGGTATAAAGCTGGTACTTGGGTATTTATTTACATTTCACTTCTTTACTCTATAGGTGCACGCTTTCACACTATTACACTTCCATTACATGAGCTAGATTTTATAGACACCATTGGTAGTCGCCCAATGAGATTTATCTCACACCCTCCCTAGGAGCTGTTTGGTACCTAGAGTAGATCACAAGGTTGCAGGTGTTGACAAAGGGTAGCATACGGTTTCAAGCACATGATTTCTTGCTGTTTAGTATGGAGATTAGTAGGAGAGGATTGAGTTGTAACTCAGGCTTCTTGGGAAAGTCTTTAATTTCCTTTACACTTTGAGTAAAATTTTATATTTTCTTTCTTGTATCCATGTTTTCCAATTTTCAAGTGACAAGACATATCATCAGTTGTTGGATGCTATTCCAGTTGTTTGAGTTATTGTTATTGGTGTCTATATTTTCCACTTTCCATTCTTCTTACTTATATTTCATCTATTATTTTTCTATGTTTATATTCACCAGCTGCACTACACTTTGGTAACGAGGGAATAGTCTCCCCATGGACACACCCTAGGACCTCACTGTTAGTCGGTATCCTCTGACATTTCTAGAAGATTCACTTAAGGCCATGAGGCCCACCAGGCTCAGGGCACCCATTGAGTTGAATTTGGGTCCGGGACGTCACACCTAGAGGCTTATACACAATAGTATTTTCAAGAATCTTCTCAATTAAGTGGAATAGGTATATAATACATGATGTGCCCACCACCAGGGTCTGAGATTTTTAAGGAGATACAATCCCCAATGAAATAAAAAAATCATATTATTTATGTTAAGGATAAAAAGAGTTGAATTTATTTATTAAATGTATTTAAAAGTTTTATGCAAATACATGAAAAATATTAATTGAACGAATATTAAAAATATTCATGGTTCAATTAATATTCGTGGGAATGACGAGTCAAGTTAATGAATAATTTATTAGCACACAATATATTTAATACATTAAAAGAATGTTATAATAATATTTATGACTCAGTTTAGTATCCAAAACATATCGTTTATAGTGTGTTAAGTATTCGGCGGCTAGAGAGGAAATTCTGAGTAATTTAATTACAAAATATATCTAAAAGAGGAGAGGCTCCCACGAGGGACTATTCGTGGTATTTCTATCTCTTCTTATCTCTCCCATATTCTAGAGAGAGAGGATTTGGATCTAGGAGCTCGAATCAAGATTTATCTCATGAATCACAAGCAAGGCGATGTGGTGATCATCGGAGTGTCAAAGGCATTTACAGATCTCTTCACTAGAACCCAAAATTAAATTATCGGTACTCCTGTAGTTTTTTGAAGCATGTGTGAATTATTTGGAGGAATTAAGATTCAAATTATTTGAGAAGAAAACACCAATTATGAGAATACATCATGCGTGGATTCAGATCCAAGACAAGTATTTTATGGTTTTAATATTGTGCTTAATCCCTCGCACACGTGATCCCGAGGGAGTGATTGGGAAGTGATTCATTGATGTCGACAAGTTCATGTCATTCATCAGTGAAAATATTTAAAATATCATTTTTGGGGCTTCTAATGTGTGTTGAGTACCTATAGAATGACTGTATATTGATGAAATCTATGAGGATCATTTCTCACTAATGGATGATATGGAAAAACATATTTTGGGGAGTACACCAAAAAATTATTATAGATATGAACCTTGTTTGGGAGGTATAATGGTGAATTTAAGTATTGCTATTTATGGTAGATGAGAACAATCAGTGGCCATGAATTTACATTAATGTTTAGATATAAGAGGTTAAAAAGTATTGGGTTTAAAATAAATACCCATTTATGGGTATTGATCTTGGTTTTTTAGGTGAAGTTTAGTACATTAAATAACTAATTGAGTTTGATATTCTATAAATAGACTGGAATGATGCTCATATTTTAATAATATCAATACTCATAAAAAATTATGATGAACTAAATAAGTAAACATTTATTTATGTGATGAGTTGAGTCTCTATAAGAAGACTATGAATTCTAGGAATGAATGATTAGAAGATAATAAATTATATCTCCAAGTGTGTGGTGGTATTTTGAAGAAAATAAACATCACCAATTTTGGTTAATGTCATCAATTTTGTATAAAATGAATTTTTCCTTTATAAAGATAATATCATTAAATATAAAAATATAAATTATTTCTTCGTGTGTGGGACAACATCTTTTTGGTGAAGCATGCATAAAATATTTCTAATCAGTGTTGTTTATTAAAGATTCATTTTCTTAATTCTTATGGATGGAAGTTTTTATTCTTATGAGTTTTTAAAAAGATTTATTTTTGGGTGTTAGTGGAATAATAAGTGCCAAATTCTAGTGGAGTGGATTCCAAATAAAATTTGATTTTTTTTAAATTTAAATCAACGTTGAGATATATGGGAATCTATTAAAAGTTAATATGGTGGATTTATACATAGAGATATCAATAGAAAACATTTTTAGAAGAAATATCATTGCATGGCGGAAGTACTATGGGTGATGGCCAATTTGAAAAGCTTACCAAAATTTTTGTGGAAACCACAATAGTTTTAGTGTCCCTCTAATAGCCACACACCCCGAAATAAAGGGACTAGAGAAAAAAATTTAGGACCAGATAGACCATAGAAACTATAGTGGATTCCTCCAGAGTCACAATAGACTATCCCCACACATAATTTATGTGGGGGAAGTTAGAGATTTCGGGACATTTATATTTAATCCCCCTTTAGGTTTGGGGGTATTCAACCCTATAAAATAGATATATTTTTACACCCCTTTCACCTATCCCCCTTATTCTTTCTATGGTTTGTGATGATCTTGAAGGTTATAATTCACATATTTGAGGTAGTTGGATGTAATTTCACTAGATCATAGTGGAATCCTATGGTTATGATAGAGAAATTTATATCAAAATATAGAGAAGGGAGAGAGAGGATGAATAAAACTGGTGGCATGAAATTTCATTTGAGGTAAGTGACTCAGTTAATTATTCATCAAATATTAGTTATTATCGGTAAAATTGAATAAAAAATCAATGTGAGTATTGGGGATTTTGATTATAAGGGGATAAGTATGATGTCACAGAATAATGGAATTATATTTCTTGAGAATTTTATGAGTTAGTGTTGTATAGTGAGTTTCATAAAATTAATAATTCTTTAACCAATTATGTAATTGATTTGAAAAAGCACATTAAATAGTTATAATTAATTATTTATCCTTTTGGATTATGATATAGGATATGGAGTATGTGACTGATTATTAAATATTGAATTGGTTGAACATGAATTTCAAAATGAGGGTAAATATATGGATTAAGAATGTGGTCCTTGATATTATTTCTTCTATATAGGATCAAATATATTTTTTATGTAATATGGGGTAAGTGGGTGTTACCAAAAAAATATAGATATATTGTGGCATGGTTGTTGGTGGGTTATATGTATGACTATTTTTATTGTGTTAGTGATCCCACATGCATTCTATAATGACCCAAGAGTTCACTGTGTATTTTCCTAAAATGAATATTATGTTAATAGATTTTTTCGACATGAAACACCCAAATAAAATGAAAACAAGATACATTAAAATTTAATTTTACTGTTATAATATATCCATTAAATTCGTAGGTATAAATAGAAGTAACTCTATTATGAAATCTATTATGAAAAAGGAATGAAATGACATCAGGTAGTGGAAATATCCCTTATGAAGCTCATTTATCCAAGCTTGAAAAGTAGGTAACTTCACTAAGGTTCTACCTTGACCAATACTAATACAAACTCCATGAATTATGATATGAGAAAAATAAAATGCGAGAAAAGTTCAAGCTTATAGAAATTTTCATAACAATTATGCTAGTAGAATCACCATCCTTGATTGCCATCAAAGCTTAACTTATGCTTATATATTACATGGAGATTATATGGTGTTATGTAACCAGAAACATGGATGATATAATTTGGTAATTATTAATGTAATAAGTCATCTATGACATGTATTTTACAAATTTCAAATTTTTTACTTTTAAAGAAAAATTATGTTTTTATAGTTTTTATTTATATTTAATATTTAAATGTTAAAATTAAAATTAGAGAATTTTAATATATTAAATTAACTTTATTCTAAAATTAGGCAGGTCAATATTATATTAGGGTTAATTTTTGAGATTTTTCTACAATAATTGATTTTTAGGTGAATAGTGAAAAATATAGTTTTTATAAAAACAATAAAAATTATTATATAAAAAATACATAGATGTTTATAAAACCTTTTAATTCATAAATTATTTAGAAATATAAAATTTTAAATACTATTATAAATTTATAATTTGTTGGTTTAATATCTTATGAAGATAAGTAATATTTTCCAACAAGTGAAACTATTTTTGGTTTTCAATTTTAATTAAATATTATTTTTGTAAAATTCAGTTTTGTATTGATTTATAACCTCATAAATTATATTTTTATATAATAAACTAATTTATGTCATGAAAATAATTTTTTTAAAAATTTTATCCAACACATAAATTTTAAGCTTAAAATACACTTGTTCTAAAAATGGGGTTTTAGGCCCTCATGTTAAAATTATATATTTTTTATCAATTTTAGAAATTTTTTCAAATAAAATGATTTAAATATTCTTAAAAAGAATATTAATTTTTTTAATATGGTAAATTTTAATTTTTTGCCTAAAATTAAGTTACCAACGTAAATATTAGTTACCTTGGTAAGAAAAGCATTAAAAAAAAATAATTTATGAAATATTTCGTATTTTCTAAAATTAAATAGATATACATTAAAATAAAACTCTAATATGATGTCTAAATATATTTAAAAATAAATTAACATCCATTTAATTTCTAAGAAATTCTAAATAATATTAAGAACACACAATAATCGAAATGTCATCCTTTTAAAAAAAATGTTTTTCTACGCATTATATATTTTGACTTAAAAGTTAATTTTATCCTACTTAGAAATTGAATTAGGTTAAGTAGACCCAAATTAGGATTCATAATGTTAATAAATTGGTAATAAGGGAAATTTATTATTTCTATTTACAATATAATTATGAATATTAATATTTAATCAAGATTAATACGTGTTAAAAGGGATAACCTAATATGACCCGATTTTTACTAAATAAATTGACCTTTTGAACTTTGAGAATACATATGATATTATAGAAAGTAATAAATACATTTATCACACAAATTTCCCCTAACTCACCTAATGAACCTAACACCCATGTGATTCCATTCATTCCCCTTACATCACTTTAGTTTCAATGGAACTTCCCCACTTTTTCACCAATAAAGGGAGATCAGTCCCATCCATTCTATCATCCCTCTTCAAACCAAAGGCATTGACCAAAATTTCCCTTCCCTCAACCTCTCTAATTCCCTCCCAATGAGTTCCAAAGGTTATAATTTTTTCTCAAAATCCTTCAGAAGCTACATTGAAAAGTAAGGGTTATTTACCTACTCTTTTTGATTAAAGTAATTATTTTATGATAAGACCTATGAATTTAAATTCATTATTATTTAACATATTAATTATAAAACCATTAATATCCAAGTTATGCACTATTTAAATGATAATTCTTTTATCTCTCATTAAACCCATTCTATAAAACTTTTTGTGCAGTATTTATATTCAAGTCACTCTTTGATTTTCCAAGACATACTTTTATATTGTGAATATATAACCCTATTTCATTCAAAATCATTCACATAGATATTAATATCCTTAATTTATTGGGGACTTTCATGCATAAATCCAATTTTTCTTAATCATTTTATTTAAATAAGAAAATACATTCTTATGTTATATGATCAATGTGGAATACATAATGAAAGACATATAAAGGGAGCACTCAAAAAACTCTCCAGTTTATCAGGTAATGAATTAATATATAGAGATGTCATATTCATGATACCTTGGTTTAATTCCTTGTTAATGTTTTATGAAACCTTGGAGAAAAACCATTGTAATATGAAGGGTGCTCCATAATAGTGCTTAAGTATATTGGGTAAAGAATTAATCTTCAGATCTTATATGTATTTGACAATATGGATGCACACCATGGTAAATTTTTATGATATGTTTGTTAATAACCTTAGTAATATGTTTTTTATGAAAAATTAGTAATGGGTATTGGTGATATTCTTATGAACATATCATCTTTTATATTATGCATACTTCTATGTTATAAATCATGGTTTTATGTTCATGTAGATATATTGTTAAACCTATTTTACCTATGATACCATGATATTATGACATATATTTCCTTATACTAAAAGTCTTATTCAATGATTAATGGTTTTTAAAATCATTTTTTATTTGGTATGAATTGTTTATGATGTTTTTACACTAGTTGATTATATTCTCATAAACATATGTTAATCTTATACTCTCTTATTATATTTTATTGTTATTGCTTATTCTTACCCATACCTAGGGTTTCATCTCACCTAATTATTATGTTTCCATTTCCCTTGGTTATGAATAAAATAAATACATAAGATAAGTATACAAGAGTATATTGGGGGAGATGTTTAACACTTATTATGGTTTAAATAGTTTCCTTTATAGTTAAAAAAATATCCATTAGTTGAAATGGTCCTGGGTTTTAGTTAATGTCTTTTCCTAACTCTCTAAAGCCATGAACCTAAAACATCCTTGGAATTCCTATAATCAAATATTTACTATAAGTCATGTAATTATGAGATGGTCTTGTCTATGGGATTTCACACACTCCCTAAAACATTGAATCAGTTTAAATTTTTTTTATAAGATAAACTTGGGATAATAGTAAAATAATTAATTGATATTGTACAACCATGGATAAAGATATTATTAACAAAAATATGTATTAAAATATGGTGTATGATTTTTCGTGTTGAATAGTGAGATAGGGTAGAGTAAAGTAATGTTTTTCTGGGAAACCTTTTTGGAATTGGGTAATCCATGAAATAAAACCTTCAAGAATAAAAAAATATTATATTATAGGTGTCTAGATAGAACATTTAAATACCCATGAAATTGCATGTATTGTTTGTCTTAATTATTTGGGATTATTAAGAATTCGTGAAAATTGATGGCATGTGATTCTGAGGTCCGGTGTGACCGGAATGGATTTTTGAACTTTTTTTAAGGTACGATTAGTAAACGTGTGGGAAGAGTTTTCTATATTTTGAACTAGTGCTCAGATTAAAATATGAGGACACCATTGAATCTACAACGCTTGTATTTTCTTAAGCGAGGCTTCACTTTGACCATAATAGGTCTAGAGAAAAAGTTAATTTTTGGAATTTTTAAAGAAAAGTAAAATAACATGTAATTGTTATTTTATTTTATTTTTCTCCAATGGATGAGAGGTGGTGGTGGTACCGGTGACTTGTGAATCCATTTAATGGCTTGACTAATCAACTGTGTAACTCCACCGTTGTGAATTAAAATAGGTTCATTAATTCATTTAATGAATCTCATTAAATATTCAACATGTTACTCACCTTTCCCCCTCCTATTTAAATTGAAATTGGGGTGGGGTTTTGGCATGAATTATTCAAGTGAGGAACTCTAAAAAATTCCTGTGGAAACATCCACTTGGTGGATGAGACAAGATTCAATGAGCGGGGATGAGCGCCACCGAATTACGAACTGATGAAAACAACGAAGGGGGTTCCGTCGATCGTCATCATCAGATGCCTCATCCATGTAGGGGGTTTATGTTTGGTTTTGGTTTAACATTATTGAAATGGGTTTATTTAATATTTAATGCTTGTTAAATATTTGCCCACTTGTTATCATATTAACGCAGAGGGCACAGGTTGAACGAACAAGGCTTGAACCCTCCACCGCTTCATTCATGTTGCGTTCTTCGGGGACAGATTTCCTCAATTTTTGATAGAAACGAGAGACAGAGGGTCATGCTATGACAACGACAGTTCAGTAAGATCGTAGGCACAGACGACAACAAGAACGTACCAACGGAGAATGTTTGGTGGCCCGTGGAAAGAACCACCGACGCGCCATGATGGAAGTGGGCAGAGGAGTCCCGCATAAAACAACCATGTGCGGTGGGAAGGTGGTGCACTGTCGCGCGCTGTGGTGGCCTGAGGCTGTCAGCCTGATCCAGCCACGCAGAAGAAGGATGGCACCCGTAGGCACTGCTAACAGCAGTAACCGTGTTCAGTGGGCCATGAAAGGAGGGGTACGGTGCAACCCGTTCCTCACCGTGTTGGCTGGAGACCGGTCATCCACAGGGCTGACTGTTGCACGTAATGGGGAAGTGCCCCACTGGCTAGAAAAAATGGCCCAGCGTCCACGGGGCCAGCTGAAGGTGGACCAGACTAGATGCGGGCCAACTGAATGGACTGGACCCGTGGCCCAACGAGCCAACGTGGGTGGGCTGAGCTCCACCCAGCTGGCTGGACCAACCGCGACCCGGACCCGCAAACCAGTCAGGCCGACCCTGATGGGATGGACCCAGTAAACTAGGCTATCCCTTAATGAGCCAGACCTAGGCCGAGTCAGGTAGACCCCAATACCCATTGTGTTGGGCCGGCCTGACCGAGTCGGACCAGACCCATACCTAACTGGACCTCGAAAAAAGAAACACCTGTAACTGAAAAACCGGGTTTCTATTTGACACACCTTAAGTGGTGTTTGGACCCATTTTGAGAAGTGGTCCCTTTGGTATATTCTGGTAGCCCGACTGAGCCGGGCCAGACTAAGGTGAGATCACCCCCGTTTTACGGAAAGGGGTGTAACTAACAGACCGTGCGTCCGATCGACGCGCTGTTTGTGGAATAAGGACCCTTGGGACAAGGCGGACCTATGGAGATACTATAAATGAGTTTTGACAGAGTTTGACATGTGACTTGGGGTGGATCAGAAATGAATATAATCGGGCTCTTTTTACAAAAGTGGCCATATCTCACAGACCGAGAGTCCAATCGACGCGTCGTCTGCCACATTGGGACCCATTTGATAGGGCGGTCCTTCGGGTATGGTGTTCTAGGGACTTAGTACCAGTTGAAATATGACCGGTGGCTTAAGGTGTAGAGTCTTTCAGAGATTAGGCGTGCTTCGTGCGAGAATCCAGTGGATGGATATGACATGAAGAAGAAGAGAAACCAATACGGGTCCGCATCAGAAACTCTAGAGAGGGATTGCACGACTAATCATCCATACCTCTATACCAATGACCAATACAAGTCTGCACCAGTGACCAATACGGGTCAGCACCAGCAACCAATATGGGTCAGCACCAGCGGCCAATATGAGTCATCAAGAGGGACCAATATGTGTCATCACCAGTGACTAATACGGGTCACCACCTAGCGACCAATACGGGTCAACATACAGTGACCTATATGGTTCAGTAGTAGAGTTACTATGGATAGGATGATCTATCTTTATGACTAGTCATCCCTATCCCAGTAACCTTTAATTTAGACCATTAGAGTGAGCTATCTCATTTTTTTGTGCTTCACAATTTAGATCATGCCTATGATATTTCATTTGTGTTAATTCTTGTGATGTTTTTTTTGGATTACTAAGAGAAATTTTTGGGTCTTGGGGTCCCCTATAGAGTTTTTATACTCACCCTTGCATGGGATCCACCCACATGTGTGTGTGTGGTGCATACTACTAACACTCTAAGGCAGACTTTGGAGGTTCGAGACTTAGTGGAGATTGGTGTGATAGGAGTAGTCGATATCATCTTCTTCAACATCAGAATTATAGCTACTACCCTCTAAGTAGAGCTCTAGGGAAGATGCAGCAACTGTTTTCTTTCTTTTCATTTTCTAGGGCTTGTATTCCAGCCCACTTTTTTCAGTTTATAGTTGTACTTGTGGTTGTAATTTACACCTGTGGTTTTAATTTGTTTTTTTGGTTGTTTAGTTTAGTTTCCCTTTTTGAGTGTGTACAGATTTCTAAGGTAATACCTTCCTTATTCACGAAAACCCTTTAGGTGCTAGTCATAAACCCCTAGCCTATAGAAGGCGGTCTTGGGGTAGTCACGTCCGGGCCCCGTGGGATGGGTCATGACCAAGTGGTATCCGAGGGCGGTCAGTTTTTCCATAAGAACTAAAAGTATACATTTAAAGTGGCAATGGTGCAAAGTGTCCTGAGTTCAGTTTTTAGTACAGGGAGTCTAATGATGGTGCAGCAGATGGCATATCCATACACCAGGACCCTAAATTCTATTTTCTGAATCAGTACATGAAAACACCGATTTCTAGTGTTTTGAAAAGTTTTCTTGATATATCTTGAGTCAGCTCACCAGGTATAACTTATTTACTATGGCGCATCTATTTCCTACAGGATGCCTCCATGAAGATATCCAGCCATGATTACAGTTAGAGATCTTGAAAATGGGCCACCGAGTAATGAGGATTTGATACAGTGACCACTCACTATGATGGAACCTTCAGGTGGTGTACTTGTAGCACCACCACTTATTGAGTAGTAGATGCTACCAGTGGATCATGCATGCTGGTTGAACATGTTTCATGAGTTCCAAAGACAGATTCCTCTGAGGTTTTGGGTGAGGCGGACCCCCAGGCAGAAGAGGATTGTCTTGAGGTAGTTTCGTGGGTATTTTTCTTAGTAGAGACACCTCCTTAGAAGATGGATATCTTGGCTGCTAGCCTTTTCATGGCTTGGTAGGATGATGGTGGAGCTCGACAATCCAGGTGCATGAGGAGATAAACCTCACCTATCCAGACTTTGAGAGCCTTTTCAGGGTAGATTTTTTCCAGTGATAGTATGCTCTGTTCATATTTAGGGGTTGCTACAACTGTAGTAGGGTAGCTAGACTATGGCTCAGTACTCAGTGAGATTTACTGACCTCTACCGATACTCCACTGACATGGTACGAGGTGATTAATTCAGGACATAGACCATAGTGTAGGGGATCTGATGAGAGATCAGAGCTATGACAGTTTCTCTTAACATCCCGATACAGGATGGGGTATTAGATAGAGCTTTGATGATGGAGAACTTCCTTGCCGAGCATGCACCAATAGTGAGAGACCCAAAGATATGACATGTAGTAGATTCATCTGCAGCTGGAAGTAGACAAACGATGCAGAAGCCCAACTGGGCTAGACCCACCGAAGGGTGACCCCAGGACACAGGGCCAGAGGTGCGAGGCTTCAGAGGCCAAGGGAGCTAGTAGTGAGCCATAATCTATTTTTCTGGTGGGGGATAGGGTCACAGAGCTCGTAACTATCCGAATCCCTACATGGATGATCGAAAAATGGTGGAGGGGCCACCGAGGCAATGACAACGGTAGGATAATTAGTGTCATCCAGGTGACGAACGAGGTAGGGGAGTAGAACATGCAGCGGGATGTGGTTGGGGTCACAAGGAACCACCACCACCACCCCTTAGGTGGTCCACCTCAAGCATAGGGAGAAGGTGGATAGGGATAGACCCAGCTACAGGCAGTAGAGGCTCAAGATCCCAATGTCCCTGAGATAATATGAGGTACAATATATATCTTCTCTACTTTAGCAGTAGTGCTTATCAATATAAGTGCTATCCATTCTTCCCTTGCGGCAGAGTTAGTTCGAGACTCTGATATTCCGACTAAGATTTTATCTCAACCTTTTCATTTGGACACTCTTACGGAAGGATATTTGACAGTCACACACTGGTGCCGACATTATGATCTTACTCTCAGAGGAGAGAGTTTTAGATGAGATCTTCTAGTAGAGGTGTTGAATCCCTACGACGCCATTCTTGGCATGGACTGACTATTAGCAGTTCAGGCATAGATTGACTACTTGATACATATAGTGCGATGTACATGCAAAGATGGTGGCCAGTTTTTCTTTGTTGGTGAGGAGAAAAATAGAGCAACATGAGATGGACTTGTGCTAAGGAGGGTGAAACTGATTACATATCATCTGGCTTGCATGAAATTCGACATTGTGGGTGAGGTGAGTCCACAGTTCCTAGCAGTGGTGGATTAGTATGAGTAAATATTTCCTGAATATGTCCCAGGAATACCTCCTTGTAGAGAGGTAGACTTTCTCATTGACTTTTACCCATTAACAACACCTATATCTACACTCGCATATCGGATGGCCCCAATGGAGCTCCAAGATATGAGGGTATAGTTGGAGGACTTGTGTAGGAAGGGATTTGTAAGGCACAATTTTTCTCCATGGGCATCCTTGGTGTTGTTTACCAAGAAGGAATACAAATGTTTGAGCCTGTGTGTGGACTTCTAGGGCCTAAACCAGGTGACTGTGAAGAACAAGTACCCTCTACCAAGGATTGATAATCTCTTTGACCAACTGAAGGGAGATCATTGGTTTTCAAATATATACCTTAGATCAGAATATCACCACATCAGGGTACGAGATGAGGACTTACCAAAGACAACCTTCATATGTCGGTATGTCCATTACGAGTTCTTTGTGATGCCTTTCAGCATGACCAATGCTCTAGTAGTGTTCATGGGGCTCATGAGCAGGATATTTTAGCCATACCTCAATATCTTTGTGGTGGTCTTTATTGACGTCATCTTGGTGTACTCAGCATCCGAGGAAGTGCACACTGTACACTTGAGGATAGTTTTGGACACACTCTGGGGGAACTAGTTATATGGGAAGCTCTCGAAGTGTGAGTTCTAGATATGGAAGTTCCACTTCTTGGGACACATCATCTCAGAGGCTGGAGTTGTAGTGAATCCAGTGAAGATCGAGGCAATACTTTCTTGGGATCCATCCAGGAGTGTTACTGAGGTGTGGAGCTTCCTTGGATTAGTTGGATACTATCGGAGGTTCATACCAGATTTCTCCAGAGTTGTAGCACCTCAGACTACCTTGAAGAAGAAGGGGAAACCCTTCCTATGGTCAGAGACGTACCCGCAGAGCTTTCAACAGCGGAGGCTGATCTTGACTAGTGCTCCCATCCCGAGGTTTCCGAAGGAGGGCACTGGCAATGTCGTTTACTATGTTGCATGAAAGACCAAAATTGGTTCTGTCCTAATGCCGAAGGATGTAGTGACTGCTTATGGATCACGACAGCTGAGGCCTCATGAACAGAAATATGTGACTCACAACTTGGAGTAGGCAGTAGTAGTCTTCACATTGAAGATGTGGTGACACTACTTTATGGGAGAGAGGTTCATTGTTTACTCAAACCCCAAGAGTCTCAAATATATCTTCATATAGAATGATCTGAATATGAGATAATAAAATTGGCTAGAGTTCCTCCATGACTATGAATTTGAGATAGTCTATACTCCTGAGAAGGGGAACGTAGTGG
This sequence comes from Viscum album, assembly GCA_963277665.1. Taxonomy (NCBI): domain Eukaryota; kingdom Viridiplantae; phylum Streptophyta; class Magnoliopsida; order Santalales; family Viscaceae; genus Viscum; species Viscum album. Next base: position 1,025,529,667 of record OY728133.1, on the reverse strand, counting down.
CAGATGCACTTAGTCAGAGATCAACTTCGCAGCTACTGAATGAGACTTCAGAGTAGTTATCCTTGCTTCAGATATCCTACGTGGATTGAGATGAGACAATATATCTCTATTCAATGGTAGTAGCCCCTCCACGCCTTCAGCGGATCAGGGAGGTGAAACTCAGAGACAACAGCTGCGAGAGTACACATGATTTGATATCCTCAAGACATGCACCTAACATATTTTCTGAGGATGGGGAGCACACTATCCTTTTCAAAGGACGTACAGTTTTACTAGTGGTGCTATGAGAGGAGGTTTTGAAGGATTTCAATATATACACCTTGGTAGTACATCCAGGCGTGATGAAGATGTATCAAGACCTCTGACATCAGTACTGGTGGCTAGAGATGAAGAAACTTGTGGCAGGGTTTGTTTCTATATGCCTCACTTGCCAACAAGTGAAGGTCGAGAAGTAGGTACCAGTAGGATTGACCCAACCCCTCAATATACAAGAGTGGAAGTGGGAAGGGATATTGAGGGACTTTGTGACAGGGTTACCACATACATCTAGAGGGAACAATACCATCTGGGTGACTGTTGACCAACTCACCAAGTCAGTCCACTTTTTTGATATTCGATAGAAGGGTTCAGTAGAGATTTTGGGATGTCTCTACATTCATAGGATCATGTGACTTCACGTGGTTCCATCGACGATAGTCTCAGACCGCGACACATGCTTCACGTCCTGTCTTTGGAAAGGGTTGCATGAAGCTTTTGGGACTTAGATTCACTTGAGCACAAATTTTCACCCGCATATAGATGGTTAGATTGAGCGGACCATCCAGACTATGGAGGACATGCTTCATGCATGCATCCTAGATTTTGGTCTCCATTTGGAGGACCACCTACCGTTGGTGGAGTTCACTTACAACAACAATTATCACTCCACCATTGGTATATCCCCTTTTGAGTAATTGCACGGATGACCATGAAGATCACCCTTGTGCTGGACAGATCTAGGAGAGACAGTACTCATGGGCCCAGAGATGGTACAAGCTACCACTGAGAAGGTTCAGGTCATTCGAGATTGGATGAAGACTACACAGAGCCGACAAAAGTCCTATACTGATAGGCGATGCAGACCACTGGATTTCTAGGAGGGGGACCACATATTCTTGCATGTATCCCATCTACGGAGACTATGAAGATTTGGACGAGGTGGAAAACTCTCACCATGGTTTATTGGACCATTCCTAATAATTTAGAGGATTGGAAAGGTGGAATACCGCTTGGCACTACCACCGTAGTTGGAGAGGGTGCACGACGTCTTCCACATATCCTTGATTAGGAGATATGTTCATGACCTATCTCACGTCATCGACCATGGCGAGATGAATATTGATAACGAGGTGTCTTCTGTGGAGTACCTGGTGGAGATAGAGGATCAACAGGAGTAGATCCTTTGTGGGTAGTCGACACCTATGGTTCACGTTCTGTGGAAGCACGAGAATATCCAGCATAAAACATGGGAGTGAGAGGCTCATATGTGTTCCTGGTACCCCTCTTTGTTTGTATAGCCTTGTTTGGATTTCAGGGACATAAAGCCCCATGGTTGGGAGAATATAAAGACCCATAACATTCTATATTTTTTTATTATTTGGGATTATTACGAGTCCGAAAAAAATGATGGCGCATGATTCCGGGGCACAGTGTGCCTGGAATGGATTTTTGAACTATTTTAAGGTATGATTAGTAAATGCGTGGGAAAAATTTTCTATCTTTTGAACTAGTGCTTGGATTAAAAATATGAGGACACCGTTGAATCCACAACACTAGGATTCACTTATGGGAGGCTTCACTTTAATCACATTAGGTTGGGAGAAAAATATAGTATTTGGAATTTTTAATGAAAAGTAAAATAACATGTAATTTTTATTTTATTTTATTTTTCTTCAATGGATGAGCAGCGGTGGCGGTATGTAACACCCCAACCCTAGTTACCTAGAGTTGGTGCATTATTACATAACATTGGCATGATCACAAAGGATCAAGTCTCTAAATACTGATTAGTTTAGTAGCCTTGGAAGTACTAGATACATTGATAAGTTTTACATTACATCATAAAATGAAAACTACAACAACATCTCGTATCCACACTCATATCCCCTTATACTATCCATACAGGTTATTCATAAAATACTTCTTCACATTCTGGAAAAAATAAAACATATAAAGGGGTGAGCTCAAATTCCCAGTAAGGATAACAATATAGTGGAAACATTCATAAATAATCATAATAATTTAAGTCAATGTTTAACTAAAACAGAAGCCTTTTTAAACTTGAACATCAGCATAATATGATAGAAATAAACATAAATAATTCAATTTACTTATTCACATGGATATTCTACTAGTTGAATAATCACATGCAATATCAATAACCACTTTCATAATGATGGAATGCATAATTCCAAACTATCATAACCACATAGTCAAGGCCTCGTGCCAAGACTACAAATAAGATTTTGTCAAGGCCTTGTTCCAAGACACTAGTTTGTCTCATGAGACCTACAGATGCATCAAGGAGCTATAGCGGGCTCCACCCTTCACTTACTAAGTCCAATGCATTCCTCATATGAAAAGTTTGAAACATAACATAAACATTCATATTAAAATTAGCATACAAAGTGTCAAAACTTTATCCACAAACCATGAATGGTATAAAAATAGCACATCCACAGTCAGACATACCTCATTCAATACAATATGGAAGATTATATTGTAACAGATTCACCTCAATCGAGAATAATGAATGATATTGACATAGATGAAAATAATCATCAAAACTATTTGAGAGAAATATCCCCCTTTTTCTTGAAAACATTTAAAAGTCACACTATTTTCAAAGAAGCCATTTAAAAATAGATTTCTGAATCAAATTATCCCATACCACTTTGAAACATTCAAATGTAATTTCAATTTTTAAACTTTAATGTCCATATAAATTTTTTTTTGTAAAACCATTTTTAAAAAGTGGACATTAAGGAGAAAGATTTAGAAGAATAAATCTTTAAAACATTTAAAAATGATATTTTAGTTAGAGTTTCTAACCAAAATAGAGACACTTGAATACAAATAATCGGGGTAATAAAAACTTTTTAATATCATGAGAATAATGGGTTTCATGATATACTATGTCAAATTACATTATATACACCATATAAAAGTGATTTGGTGCATAACAACAAAGTAGTCTCGATGGAATTTAAATTGAGATGAAATCTCTTATAAAGATTGTATCCTTGGGTTACAGATAATTCAATGACATAATTATGTGTGAAAAATATAAATAAACTCAATATGATTGAATATTCAGTGTAAAATAATAAAGTTACATTCACACATATTCTTGTAAAAACAACACTAATGAATTGGATGTTTTACTCAACAAATCGAGATTGAGTAAAAATTACTCATATCAAGTTCATACCGATGACTTGAGAATTTATTAATGGAGTGATTATGTGTATCAAAAGTATATCCACATAAATGTGAGTGGAAATTATGACATAATCATATGAATAGTGATTCCACACATAATCTTGGAGTAAAATAATCAATGAAGTATGCGTAAAGCTGAATGAGTGAAAATTGAGATTTCAAGTTCCTTAATGATTTGGTAACTTACGAAACATACAACCATGAAAGAAGGATCATACAATGATGATGTAAATATTCATTAATTAAATTATATTACACAATTAATACAAACATCGGTAGTACATACACCACATGCAATAAATAAGTGGTGAACAATGGCAATCTCACAGAATTAAAAGTGAGATAAGAAACCCCTTACATTTTAATTTTTCCTTGGTTGAGGGTAGGTTAACCTCCTGTATAATGGTGAAATAATTGTTATTTAATTATAAAAAAATAATTTACATTAATATGATATCATATATGATCTTTTAACATTGATTTGTTAATAATATCTTAGTATTATCGTCGTTTCGAGTGTTAACAGATTCGTTTTCCTTTTATATTATTTGTTATGTGAGACATATTTGTTATGGATGGGATGTATCTTATTCATATCCAGAATGATATCATGTATCCAAATTTTTTTTTATTCATCAAATGAAATTTATTCTTAAATGGATATGATGGGGAATGAATCTCATCACGTTCGTGGAGGCGGTAATCCGTACGTACGCACGAGCGACAATATCATTATTTTGATATTAAAATAATATATAATTGGATGGTATATCATGTATAAAGAATAATTATCATGTTTTATTTATTATTTAAATGAATTAAATATCATTATTATACCCATCTAAATAATAATATATTGAATAACAATTACACCACAACGTGGAGACAGAAGGCTGTATATACGCACGTATGGTGACATGTCATTCAAGGGATGGATAAAATAATGAATTTGTTTGTTACATATTTATAATAACATCAAATTATATATAATATACTGGAGTTATTATTTTAGAATATAAATAACAAATAAAGAATAAGTTGAAGAAGAAAGGAACTTGAAAAAGGGTGGTGAAAACATTACCTCTTCTTCGGGTTCTTCCTTTTGATTTGATCAAAAGGGATTCTAAGGATGGCTTTATGATCAAAATAAGGCCTCTAGGTTGAAGTGAGGGAAGTTGGGAGGATATTTGGGTAGAGTTTGGCCAAGAAAAAAGGCTTTTAAGGTGTAAATAATAGGTTAGAAGTGGTGTCCTTTTATAAGGGGGAGGAGGGGCACCTTAGGAAAATCTAGAAATATTATTTTATAATATATTCATATTCGGTTTTTAATGGATCCAAAGTGGATTATTTAATGGTTAAGGTGGTTATGGGTCGAAAAAAACTAAAAAAATAATTTATATAGGTTTGGGTCATTATATTAACCTTATCTTTTAGTTTTAACTCTTAGTTAATTAGTTTGACACTTACCATGTCACTTTGTATTTTTATATTATACAGTTAATAAACTTACTATATACCTACAAGAAACACCCAAGTGGTCCATTAATGATACAAATATCATGATATAAGTCTATTGGCCGAACCTTATATTTTTTGGAATTGAATATAAATTAATTATATAATATTTGTTTTAAAAAACCTTTTATGTCAATTTTGACACTATTGTGTATTTTGTTCTTGATAAATTTATAACAGAATTATTACTTCAAAAAATTTATATAAACAATCCTAATATGTCCTAGTAACCTAGAGAGTTATTTTAATTTATAATAAGTTTCAAATTACATTTATTTGGGTATTTATAATATCAATTATCTTAATCTTTCATTAATACGGTAATTATTGTATCATCATTGTGTCATAAATAAATTAAATTATTTAATGTCTAAAAATTATAAATAAAATACCATTATGTAGAAATATTTTTAGCTTTATAATTAATATTTATAGTCTAAAATATAACATATATAACCCTATGTAATTTTTTTTTCTAAAAGATATATGCTTATGTCATTTTTGTATTTACTTTAACTTAATTAATATAAAGTGTCATTATCACTTACAACTGGATCAATGGGGTACTAAAATCGACCCAAAGATGCTCATGGTCAGACATGTGTCAACCAATAGGGTTAGGATATGTTTTAGGGTAATTTAGTATTATTATTATATTATTTTTTTACCCTTATTTACCGGATTTACCCTTTAACCACGACAAATAAAATATTTACCGAAGTAATTATTCAAAATGTCTAAAAATAAAAGTTTCATATTTACACAATTTGGTCCTCATAATTATGAATATGGAATCCATTTTTCTAAATTCAAAACACAGAAGTGGTAGAAATTAATTTAAAATTAATTCCCGTTGTTAAAACAAAAAGTGTACTTTTAAGAGATAATAACTATCAAAAGATTGACAGTTGTTTAGGTCTTGTTTAAATGTGAATTTATGTCCAATGACCAAAATTGTATTAAATGGTAAAAATATATTCTAAATATACTTTAAAACCACTCTAATTCATAATTTATCACTATTAATTATTTTTGATTAAAAAAGTTGTTTTTAATTAAAATTTAGTAATTTTCACTATTCATCATAATATAAAAGCTATCCGAAAAGTACCAAAATTTTACCCTAGGATAATTTCAATATTCCGAATCCAAAAATGAAGTCCATTTTGAGAGATAAAATTTATAAAATTTCAAAAAGTGGGTATTACTATTCATAATGGCTACTTTGATTGGTTGTGGTGTGTTAGAATCTCGAAGTTGGGTATAATGCAAGCTATTGCATTATTCAAAGGGAAACATACCATGTAAGCTTGGGGTGTTACATTCTCCCCTCCTTCAATAAATTGCATCCACACAATTTTTAAAATTGGGATTGGGAATATAATGGAAAGTCCCACATCGGAAAAAGAGTCAATAAAACTATCACTTTCAAAGAAAGAAAGAGAAGTACAAAGGTCACTCGAGATAACCTATACTAGGATTCCATGTAGAAAAACATGGATATGGATGATAAACTAAGTGTAAAGTTCTGATGGAGAGGGATAGAAAACATGACCAGGAGAAAGTTAACAACAATAAAACCATAAACTTGTGATGGGACAAACGATCATTAGTTTCCCAGTAGGAAAAGTAAACAGACAACATTATTATTATTATTATTATTTTTAAGTTACATTACATAAATATGAGGAATTAATTTCTGGAATTGACTAAGAAAATAAATAGATATACTTAATTTTTAAGTAAAGTTTCATTCTTTAATAAATTTCTACTACTAACTCATTTTTAAACGATGATTATTCCAGAAGGCTTGGTCACACTAGAAGAGCTACAATAAAATTATTATAGAATCACATGATCCACGAAGAATAAACTATATATTTACCTTGTCTTTAGAGATTAATCAAAACCAAAACGATTAGTATAAGATCTGATGATCCCCCAAAAGGTTATTTCATTAGAGAAAGAAACACTAATCTTAATTTCTAAAATTAAACCAGCAATACCCCAAAGTTAAATAAATAGCATTCAATAAAGAATTTTCCTTAAAATCCTTTAATAAAATTCAAAATAATATTCAAACTCAAAACTTAGAAGAATTTGGTTATGTAGTCTTCCACGTTAAATGGTATCTCCAAATGACATCAATTACTCTTAAAGTCACATACTTAAAAGTAATTAACCTAATCACATATTCTCTATTATAGGTTAATAATTTCCATAAATAACCCAAATCACTATAAATCCAAAATAAATAAAAATCCACCATTACTCCTCAAATGAAACCCCATAGTGTTCTATTTTCCTTGGGAATATAGTGTTCCCAACAAAGCAAACATTTTCCAAAATAACATTTATCACTTAATTACCAAATCATTTTCCTACACTAAGGGTATTAATTTGATAAGACATAAGAACCCAAATCAACTTATTATTGATCAATAAAATCATTTAACTAAAAATAATTAGTCACACTAACCAGGGACTTCGCGTAGTCCAGTGGTAGGTGATAAATCCCAATCACACTTTGGTTGTGGGTTCGATTCCCACAGCTTTGTCCGACACGACGGGTTGTCACACAGTCTACGTGTTTTCATTTTTCAATAACTATATTTTATAACATTACCAAAATGAGATAAATTCCTCAAAATAACCATAACATAAATTAAGCACAAATGTTATCTCGTACCTTGCATTTTAATTCGAAAATACAATAACTTGTAATTGCCTCAAATTAAAGGATCATATAAAACCAAATGGTTATTTATAACTATATCCACAAGAGAAAAGATAATTCCTCATTAAATATCATTTTCACATGATAAATTGTAGGGTTATACATATAAGATAAAATTCACCCAAAGTAATCTCAACAACAAAGACCGCTAATACTTTTAAACATTTCTCCAGCCATTTATTTCCACATAGCTTCTTCTTTGACCAAGAAAATATTCTATAGAATAGGGAATTCACTCAGGTAATGGCCAGGTCCCCTACATTTACATAAAATGACTGTAAATGAATTCTTGGGACCATTTTTATTTTCTTCCATAGTACTCTTCATTTTTCCTCGGTAATTCTTCACTTTATATCATTCTTTGCTGCATATAAGGCATTTGTTTTCCCATTTAGACACTTTCCTAGGTGTCTCCTTCCACATTTCCTGCATGATGGAAATTGAGGATTCCTTTCTCCATGCTCTCCACTGTTGGAGCTCTTATCATTCATCACCTTTCTCTTCTTTGTTGAGTCCAAGAATTGGTTAATATATATATTGTTGATCATATTTTTGGAAAATTGATTTGGCATGAAGATGATATCTTTTACGCCTATCAAAATTCAATTTTGTTTCTCATTTCCACCACCGTTCCCACCTTGTATATCATTCTCAAAGTCACTATGACTTCCTTGGAATCTAGCCATTGACTAAAACTAGAAAACATTGTGTGAGTAACAGTAGTCATAAAATCATTTAGAGAATATCATGTCACCATATTATCAATTTGAAACACATTAGGATTAACCAAGGTCATTTACTCTCATCTTATATATAATACTTCAAATCGGTTTGTAAAGAAAATGTAAATTATCCTAAGAATATCCCTCAGGAGTGTTGTAACCAAGAGTGAAGCAAGACTCGTTGTCTTGCAGCAGTTCCCGTTCGAGTCTAGCGCAAAGCGGTGTTTTCGGGTTTTACCCCTAGGTACATCTATGCCAGAGCTACCTCTACCTATTCATATCCATAAAGGGATATATTTCTCAAAAAACTCACAAAATATCTACAATACCAAAATTCTAGGAAGTTCTTCTATACTAATCTTCAAAGTCTATCTTAGGGTTATGTGCTCTAATTAGAGTTTATCTAAATCTACCTCCCATGGTTTGTACTAAAATTCCTCAGATACCAACTGTAATGCCCTGACCCCAGTTACCTAGAGTCGGTGCATTATTACATAACATTTGCATGATCACAAAGGATCAAGTCTCGAAAGACCAATTAGTTTAGTAGCTTTAGAAGTAATATATACATTCATAAGGTTTACATTATATCATAAAATGAAAATTACAACAACATCTCATCTCTACACTCATATCCCCTTATACTATCCCTATAGGTCATTAATAAAATACTTTTTCACATCTTGGAAAAAATAAAACACAGAAAGGGGTGAGCTCAAATTCCCAGTAAGGATAACAATATAGCGGAAACTTTCATAAATAAGAATAAATATTTAAGGCTATGTATATCTAAAACAGAAGCCTTTTTAAACTTGAATATCAGCATAATATGATAGAAATAAATTGAAATAATGCCATTTACTTGTTCACATGGATATTATACTAGTCTAATAATCACATGCAATATCAATAACCACTTTCATAAGAATGGAATGCATAATGCCAGACTATCATAACCACACAATCAATCCTCATGCCAAGAATACAAATAAGATTTTGTCAAGGCCTTGTGCCAAGACACTAGTTTGTCTCATGAGACCTACGGATGCATCGAGGAGCTATAGTGGGCTCCACCCAACACTTACTAAGTCCAAAGCATTCCTCATATGAAAATTTTGAAACATAACATATACATTCGTATTAAAACTAGCATACAAAATGTCAATACTTTATCCACAAACCATGAATGGTATACAAAAAGCACATCCACAGTCAAACATAGCTCATTCAATACAATATGGAAGATTTTATTGTAACATATTGACCTCAATAGAGAATAATGAATGATATTGACATAGATGAAAATAATCATCAAAACTATTTGAGAGAAATATCCCCCTTTTTCTTGAAAACATTTAAAAGTCACACTATTTGTCAAGAAGCCACTTAAAAATAGATTTCTGAATCAAAGTGTCCCATACCAATTTGAAACATTCAAAAGGAATTTCAATTTTAAAACTTTAATATCTATATAAAAAAATGCTTAAAACCATTTTTAAAACATGGAAATTAATGAGAAAGATTTAGAAGAATAAATCTTTAAAACATTTAAAGATGATATTTTAGTTAGAGTTTCTAAGAAACAGAGAGACACTTTAATACAAATAATTGAGGTAATAAAAACTTTTTAATATCATGACAATAAAGGGATTCATGATATACTATGTCAAAGTACATTATATACACCACATAAAAGTGATTTCTTGTATAACAACAAAGGAGTCTCAATGGAATGTAAATTGAGATGAAATATCTCATAAAGGTTGTATCCTTGGGTTAATGATAAATCAACAACACAATTATGTGTGGAAAATATAAATACACTCAATATGATTGGATATTCAGTGTAAAACAATCAAGGGACATTCACACATATTCTTGTAAAAACAACACCAATGAATTGGATGTTTAACTCAACAAATCGAGATTGAGTAAAAAGTACTCTTATCAAGTTCATACTGATGGCTTGAGAATTTATTAATGGATTTATTATGTGTATCAAAAGTATATACACAGAAGGGGGAGTGGAAATTATGACATAATCAAATGAATAGTTATTCCACATAATCTTGGAGTAAAATAATCAATGAAGTATGCGTAAAGCCGAATGAGTGAAAATTGAGATTTCAAATTCACTTAATGATTTGGTAACTTACGAAACATACACCCATGAAATAAGGATCATACAATGATTATGTAAATATAAATTAATTAAAGTATGTTACACAATGAATATAAACATGGGTAGTACATACACCACATGCAATAAATAAGTGGTGAACAATGGAAATCTCACGGAATTAAAAGTGAGATAAGAAACCCCTTACATTGTACTTTTTCCTTGGTCGAGGGTAGGTTAGAATTCTGTATAATGGTGAAATAATTGTTATTTAATTTTAAAAAAATCATTTACTTTAATATGATATCATATATGATCTTTTAAAATTGATTTGTTAATAATATCTTTGTATTATCATCGTTTCGAGTGTTAACGGATTCGTTTTCCTTTATATTATTTGTTATGCGAGCCGTATTTTTTATGGATGGGATGTATCTTATTCATATACAGAATTATATCATGTCTCGAAAAATTATTTTTATTCATCAAATGAAATTTATTCTTGAATGGATATTACGGGGAATGAATTTCATCGCGTTCGTGGAGACAGTAATCCGTACGTACGCACGAGCGACAATATCATTATTTTGATATTAAAATAATATATAATTGGATGGTATATCATTTATAAAGAATCATTATAATTTTATATTTATTATTTACATGAATTAAACTTCATTATTATACCCATCTAAATAATAATATATTGAATAACAATTACACCACAACGTGGAGATGGTAGGCCGTACGTACGCACGTATGGTGACATGTCATTCAAGGGATTGATAGAATAATGAATTTTTTTGTTCCATATTTATAATAACATCACATTTTATAGAATATATTGGAGTTATTATTTTAGAATAGAAATAACAAAGAAAGAAGAAGTTGAAGAAGAAAGGAACTTGAAAGAGGGTGGTGAAAACATTACCTCTTCTCCGGGTTCTTCCTTTTGATTTGATCAAAAGGGCTCCTTAGGATGGCTTTATGATCAAAATAAGGTATCTAGGTTGAATTTAGTGAAGTTGGGAGGATATTTGGGTGGAGGTTTGCTGAGCCAAAATGATTTTAAGGTGTGAATAATTGGTTATAAGTGGTGTCCTTTTATAAGGGGGAGGAGGGGCACCTTAGGAAAATCTAGAAATATTATTTTATAATAAATTCATATTTGGTTTATAATGGCTAAAAAGTGGATTATTTAAATGTTAAGGTGGGGATGGTTCTAAAACACTCAACTAATAGAATTTAGACAGGTTTGGGTCATTATATTAACTTTATCTTTTAGTTTTAACTCTTAGTTAATTAGTTTGACACTTACCATGTCACTTTGTATTTTTATATTATATAGTTAATAAACTTACTATATACCTCCAAGATACCCCCTAGTGGGACATTAATGATACACATATCATTATATAAGTCGATTGGACGAACCTCAGATTTTTACGAATTGAACATAAATTAATAATATAATATTTTTTTTAAAAACTATTTTATGTCAATTTTGACACTATTGGGTATTTTGTTCTTGATAAATTTATAACAGCATTATTAATTCAAAAAAAATTTATATAAACAATCCTAATATGTCATAGTAACCTAGAAAATTATTTTAATTTATAAAAAGTCTCAAATTACATTTATTTGGGTATTTATAATATCAATTATCTTAATCTTTCATTAATACGGTAATTACCGTATCATCATTGTGTCATAAATAAATTAAATTATTTAATGTATAAAAATAATAAATAAAATACCATTATGTAAGAAATCTTTTTAGAGTTATAATGAATGTTTATAGTTTAAAATATAACATATATAACCCTATGTAATTTTTTTTTTCGAAAAGATATATGCTTATATCATTTTTGTATTTATTTTAACTTAATTAATATAAAGTGTCATTAGCACTTACAAGTGGATCCATGGGGTCCCAAAATCGACCCAAAGATGACCATGGTCGGACATGTATCAAACAATAGGGTTAGGGCACATTTTAGTGTAATATATTATTATTATAATATTATTTTTCCCCTTATTTACCGGATTTACCCTTTAACCACGATAAATAAAATATTTACCGAAGTAATTATTCAAAATGTCTAAAAATAAAAGTTACCTATTTACACAATTTGGACCTCCTGATTCTGAATATGGAATCCATTTTTCTAAATTCAAAACAAAGAATTGGCAGAAACTAATTTAAAATTAATTCCCGTTGTTAAAACAATAAGCGTGTTTTTAAGAGATAATAACTATCAAAAGATTGACAGTTGTTTATGTCCGGTGTAAATATGAAATTATGTCCAATGACCAAAATTGTATTAAATGGTAAAAATATATTCTAAATATACTTTAAAACCACTCAAATTCATAATTTATCACTGTTAATTATTTTTATTAAAAAAGTTGTTTTTAATTAAAATTTAGTAATTTTCACTATTCATCATAATATAAAAGTTATCCGAAAGGTACCAAAATTTTACCCTAGAATAATTATGATATTTTGAATCCAAAAATTAATTCCATTTTAAGAGATAAAATTTATAAAATTTCAAAAAGTGGGTATTACTATTCATAACAGCTACTTTGATTGGTCGTGGTGTGTCAGAATCTCAAAGTTGCGTACCATGAAAGCTATTGCATTATTCAAAGGGAAACGTACCGTGGATGCTTGGAGTGTTAAACATGATCAGTGAGTTTTCAATCCATTTAATGGTTTGAATAATCAACTGTGTAACTTAACCTTTTTGAATTAAAATAGTTTCATTAATTTATTTAATGAACGTCATTAATTCTTCAACGCATTACTCACTTTTCCCCTCCTATTTAAATGGATCTTGGGGTGGGGTTTTGGCACAAATTCTTCAAGAGAGGAAAATTTGATGAAGTATTGGGGCAGAATACACCTAGAGGAAGAGACTAGATTTAGCGAGTGGTGACGAGCACCATTGAATCACGAACTGACGACAACGACGAAGGAGGTTATATCAATCGTCGCCAGCGGAAATCTCATCCAGACAGTGGGGCTTTGTTTGGTTTTGGTTTAAAATTATTGAAAGAAGTTTATTTAATCTTTAATGTTAGATAATTATTCTCCCCCTTGTTATCATGATAACACAGAGGGCATGGGCCAAACAAATATTGCCCGGACCCTCCGCCAGTTTGTTCATGTTGCGTTGTTTGGGGACAGATTTCCTCATTTTTTGACGGAAACACGAGATAGAGGGTCACATTGTGAAGACAACAGTTCGGGAGGCTCGTAGGCATATATGACACCAAGAACGGACCACCAGAGAAAAACCAGTGGCCAGTAGAAAAAACCGCAGGCACACCATGCTAGCTACGACTAACTGTGGCCAGAGGAGGCCTGTGGAAACCGGTTGCAGGCGCTGGGAAGGCAGAACACTGTTGCACGCTGCGGTGGTGAGAGGTGACCGGCCCGAGCCGGCCTCGTAGGAGAAGGGCAGTTCCTAAAGGCGCCATCAAAAGTTGGATGGGGGAGGCACGAACCCGTGTCGTGCCACATCTGTTGGAGACCGGTTAGCCACATGATCGACCATTGCATGCAGTTGGGCAGTGCCCCACCAGCCGGATGAAATGGCCCCACGTCCGTGGGGCCAGCTAAAGAAATGGTCCGACTTCAGGAGGAAAAGGTAGGATGTGGGCCGGCCGAATGGACTAGACCTACCCAGTGGGCCGGACGGGACCTGTGGTCCAGAGGGCAAGACCCGCAGACTTGCGGGCCAACGCAAGTGGGATGAGCCCCAACCTATGGACCGAGCCAACCATGACCCGGACCCGCGAACTAGTCGGGCTGACCCTGATGGGCTAAACCCAGTGAACTGGGCCAACACTTAAATGACTGGACCTAGGTAGGGTCAGGTAGACCCCATGACCCATTGCGTCGGGCCGAGCTGACCGAGTCGGACTGGGCCCATACCCAATCGGCCCGGGAATAAAGAAACAATCATAATTGATAAACTGTGTGTCCGTTTGACATGATATCAGTGGCGTCGAGACCCCTTTTGAGAATAGGTCCCTTTGGCATATTCCAGGGGGCCCAACTGAGCTGGGCCAGGCTGAGGTGCTATCACCCCTGTTTCACAGAAAGGGGTGTAATTAACCCACCGTGTGTCTCATCGATGCACAGTCTGTGGCATAAGGACCCTTGTGACAAGGAGGTACTTTGGAGATACTCTATGTAAGTTTTGATAGAGTTTGATGTGTAACCTAGGGTGAATCAAACTTGAATACAACCAGGCCCTTTTTACAAAAGTGTCCATATCTCACAGGCCGGGCATCCGATCGACGCACCGTCTGTCACGTTGGGACCCCTATGACGGGGCGGTCCCTTGGGTATGATTTTTTCGGGACATTGTACCAATTGAAATATGACCGATGGCTTGAGGAGCATAGTATTATGAACATCAGTCATGCTTTATTCAGGAATCCAGTGGCTGGCTGTGATGTGAAAAAGAAGAGAAACTAATACAGGTCAGAATCAGAAACTCCAGAGTGGGATGATATTGATGTATGAAAAATCATCACTACCTCTGTACCAGCGACTAATACGGGTCAGCACCAGTCACCAATATGGGTCATCATTAGGGACCAATACAGGTCAACACCAGCGATAAATATGGGTTAACACCGGCGACCAATACGGGCCAACATCTAGTGACCAATACGGGTCAGCATACAGTGACTTATACAGGCCAGCAATAGAGTTACTACGAATATGATGATCTGGCTTTAAAACTAGTCATACTCATCCCAGTAACCTTGAAGTTACACAATTATATTGAGCTATCTATTTTGATTTGTGCTTCAGGATTTAGATCATTCCTGTGATATTAACTTTGTGGTATTTATTTTGATATTTTCCTTTGTGGATTACTAAGAGACCTTCGATAATCTCAGGGTATCCTACTGAGTTATTATACTCACCCCTATATGGGCTCTTCCGGCACGTGTGTGTCTAGTACATACTACTAATTCTCTGAGGAAAACCTTGGAGGTTCAGGACTTTGTGGAGCTTGGTGCAATAGGAGTTGTAAAGATCATCTTCTTCGACTTTAAACTTACATCTACTACCCTCTAGGTAGAGCTCCAGGGAAGATGCGACAACTGTCTACTTTCTTTTCAGTTCATAGGGATTGTATTCTGAACCACTATTTTTAGTTTACCATTGTACTTGTGGTTTTACTTTACACTCGTGGTTATACCTTGATATTGTTGATTGTTTAATTCATTTTCCCTTTTTGAGTGCATAAAGATATCTATGGAAATGCCTTACCTGTTCAGGAAAAGCCTTTAGGTGCTAGTCACCAACCCCTGGCCTATGGAAGGCGGGCTTGGGGTAGTCACGTCCGGGCCCCATGGGATGGGTCATGATAGGACTAGTATTAAATGAAATGAATGTATATAGAGGTTTGAATAAGGTTTTAAGATAATTATATTCTAGATTCTAGGGATCATCTATGTTATGGTTTAAAGATAACACTTATAGGCTATGTCACCTTATGATATGTGGCCAATAAAATAAATATATAATAAATGGTACAAACCTAGGGAAGTATTATAAAAATATAATAAATGAACTATGTTGTATAGTATTATCTGGTTAGCTAATGATAAGTCAACTTAATTTCATTGGAATGTGAATTTTGGGTTATGTCCAAGGGGAAAATATCAATGGAGTGGTGTTTACATTGTGTGAATGACTCATCTTGGGTTTGGTCAGCTATAAGGATGTGATGTTTTTTAGGGTAAATATTGTTAAATCATTGATGATAACTAACATATAAGAGTTAATGATGTCTGGAAACATTATTAATGGGGTTTAGTGGGTGGTTAGCCAAGGGATTGGGATATATAATGAAATAAAAATGTTTTATATTTTATTATGGATTTTATTTTAAAGATGTGATACCAGAATTGCTAATTAAATATTTATATGTGGATATAACTAAAATTTGGAGGATCTTATTAGATAAAATGAGGATATACATGATAATATTTTTGATTATCTTATTTTAATAATAATTAGGATATATTAAATCATTAATTATAATATGAGACATGGGTTGTTACATTTCAGAACCATTTGGGAGAATCCATTCCAATGGTGGGAGAACTATTATATGGTGTCCCTATATTAGAAATGAGAGGATACATGTATAATAACACTATAGACTAAATTGGGAAACACCATCCCACTTGGGGTCTAACCATTTCAATATTTTACTATAATACTTATCATTTGAGAAATGATGAAACATATTTTCAACCCATTTGGGAAAATTCTTCCCTCCATAGTCATAGACATTACATGGTGGTTATACATTAAATAAGAGATGATACAATGATAGGTGAATATATACCTTTTAGGGAAACGTTATCTCCTTGGTGGGCACTCTATTACATGTTGGTACCACCTAATTTATGATATAATACATGGGTTGTCACATTTCCAATCCACTTTGTAAATTCTTTCCAACTAGTGGGATGAAGGTGTTCTTTTTATTAAACTGATTCATTATATTAAATATAATAAAAAATACCATCCAATGGTTAGGAAACTAAATTCATCCACCTACCATGTTAGGTAACCTATCATTCATTTATGATTTATATTAGAAATACCTATTCTATTATGAATATAAAAATTTATAATGGTTGAGAAACTAAATCCATTATTAGTCTTACATATAAATCACTTGATAGATTACCTGGAGTAATATATTTAGGGACATGATCATTAAAATAATCTCCTAAAATTTCATCAAATTATAACCCATCTCCAAAAGAATAAAAAATTAGGATAATTTTCATTCCCATTATAACATGTAAAAATATTTAAAAAAAATGATATAATTTTTACTTAGGAATGAAACTAGTCTCAATCATTATATCTAAAAATTATAAAAATTAAATCAAAAATAATATATAATATTTATATTTTTTACTAATTAGTCCTTATTAATGGTAATAAACACAATTTAACTAGTTTCTCTGTCAACATTACCCAACCATATTTATTAGAAATACGATTAATTCCAACCGATATTTTAATTTTTCTAAAAAATTTTGTGAATTAAATAAATACCTAGTATTATGTAAAATTATGAAGAATTTGAATTTGAATTTAAATTATGTTATTAAGTGTTTATTAACTTTATTTTTTAATAAATAATGAAATATTGGTCTAATTTATAAATAGATGACTAGAATAAAGATTAATTGAAATCTTGGATAATTAAACTTTTATAAAATAATATTTTTAAATATTTTATAGATTATTTTTATAATTTTCATATCATATTTATGATAATTAAATAATTTTAAATTGTTCTCAAATTTTCAATGTATTAATTTTTTAGTCCACCTTGAGCTAATTTTAAATTTATACTATGAGAAATTAACATGACTCTATAAATTAGTCTAATTACTTTTTTCATGTTCTTAAAATTAAGAGTAATTAATTTTTGTGTTTATTTATGTTTCATCTAAAAGTTATAATGTTGGATTTTTTATCAATTGGGATGAGTTATAGTTTTTGGTTGTTAGGATTTAGATGGTGTGAAGTCACTAGAATACTAGATAAGGAAGTCAAGTTTCTGAAAAAATAATAACACAAGAACAAGGATCATACTATGAATTAATGGATATATCATAATAAATAGGTATTACTGGAGCTATGTAATATTAATAAATTATTTTCAACAAATTAAAGATATATATTCATGTTGAAACTTTTTTCTCACACCACTTCTCACTCACATCAGATTAACACCTCTAACTTGTTCGATTAAGATTATATTTTTTGAAGATGTGTGAAATATAATAATTATTCAATATATAAGTCATTCCACATCATAATCATATCATTGAAATCTTTAATATCTATATGAGATTAATAGAAAACTCACATGGAAGATTTGAATGTGAATGTACACATTGTTCTATAATAGATTTTTGATCTTGAATTAGATCACAATATATCATATAAGTTAGACCATTATTGAACAGATTATGCTTTAATGATTAGTCCATAAAGTGAGAAAGAGGGAAATGGAAGGTATTGTCTACCCTGTTTAGAAATATAAATCAAGATTTCACCATGAAATATCTTATAATAGTGTAAGGAATTTGGTAGTTAGACAAAACTAATGGTGAAAAAATATGGTTTCACAATAGTGAATGTCACCATGCTACGATTACTGAAATTTAGATAATTTAAAAATAATTGATGCACTGTAATTTTCAAGTGGGTTTAGAGGTTTTTAGGATGACCATTTACTACCCATATAAATTTATTTAGTGGGGATTAACTTGGAAAAAATTCAGTGGATGGATTTGGGAAACAGAAAGTTAAATGTGATTGATAATTTTTAATTTGAAATTTAAAAGGTGATGTTTTTAAGTCAAGAATACCTACTGTGTAAGGGAATACTATGAGTTCGTAGAGGTTATTAAGAAGATGAAATAATGTTTTTTTGGAATTGTTATTTTTTGTATTAAATGAAAATATTAGTAAATTATCTTTTATGGATTTAATATATAATTTTTATATGGTAGTGGGATGTTATATGAATGTATATGTTTATAAAATATTTAATTAATTTTAAAGGAATTATTTTTTTTATAGTTTTAGGTTTACTTGACTAAGTGTTAATTTTATTAAAAGAATATGAACACCTCATTTGACTCTTGTTAATACCTTAAATTTATATATGTTATATTTAATTAATGTATCTTTTTAATAATCATACATATGGATGGTAATAACCATGGTGATTTTAAAAAAATGATGACACGATGTGATATTTGTTATGGTATAAAGAATTTTTTCCGTCCTCTAATTATCTTTGGTTAAGTGATATTATGATAGGATGGAGTTAAATGGAATAAAAAACTTGATATTAACCATTTTTACTATGAAATCAATAGTATATAACTATTTAGTAGTGGATGAATACTTAATAACATGTTGGTTAAAGTTAGGTGATAGAGTTACTATTTCTATAGTATCGACAAAAATATTTTTCCAATAAAAAATTACATGGACCATTGATAATGGAATATTCAAAAAATATATTTTTTATGTATATAATAGAGGTTAAATAAAGGTATTATGGTTTTCCTATAAGCTGGTGGTCTCCATCAGGATGTTGGGTAGAAAAAAAAACATGTAATCTACTGTTCGAATAATGATTAACTAGATCATTTGTAACTTGAAAGTTTATATTAAATATCAATTTAATTTATTTAATTATTTACCTATTAATATAGATTATACCTAAAACCACATTAAATTTATTATGTTCTAGTGTTTTGTGGGTGGATCTTGTATTGTTCTCCAATTATTTATCTCTCTATTACAATAGTTTTTTTTGGCTAATATCGATTATGGGTAGATAATTTTCACTCAGATTACTCTTTATTGAGTGCCTTTGGATATCAATATTCTATTCATTATGTCTATATTAGAATGATATATCCATGTTATAGGTATCAAAATTTGTATTAGAGATCTATTCTTGATCCTATAGGGGTGAAGATTTTGTAAGCAATGACATTGGATGAAGGTAATGAAAAAATAGAAAGGTTTTTAAAAAAAAATATTTTATTGAATATGACGTTATAGGTTTATTTTCAATAATACAATGAAAATAAAACATTATTCAGTACCAAGAAAAAATATTAGAGAAAAGTGAATTTGAGAATCATGACCAAAATGAACATGGAATTTTTTGAAAAGTAATGACACTTAAAATTTAATTCAATATTTGGAAGGTAAGGACCAAAAATAAATTGTTAAAAGTACTTATAATCATAAATTATGAAACTAAATTAATGATTAAGCTGTTTTTAATATAGATACACATAAATATACATTAAAATGAATTATTTTCAATGATTAATCATGTGAATGTATTCAAGATGATTAGGATTTAGACGGAGTCTATAAAAATAATATCTTAGAGTGATGTTTGTGAATTTATCCACTACTAATAATTTTTAGAGTCATGGTATACAATAGTAACTATTTTATATAGCTAATTAAGTAAAAATTACTTACTATAATAGTATATCCAATATTTGGTTCTAAATAAAGAGATCAGATGGAAGGATTCACATAAGTTTACTAGAGAAACATGTAGTATGTTGTGTAGATATCTTGTGCCCCAATGCTCTCACATCCCCCTCATCCCTTCTAGGGTTTTTTGTGGATTTTTTTGGAAATGGATCCTTTTAATCATTCTTCCTCAATGTTTATCCACCATTCTCAACCACAAATTTACTTTCCCTTATCTGGCCTACTTGATCTCACCTCTGCTCTTGTTGCTGGTCCTAACTCACTAGACAACAATATTAGTCTAGAGAGTTGGTGGTCATGGTGTTTTTTGATGGTTATGGTAGTATAATTTGGGTGCTTCCTTATTTTTTTGGGTTTCTTTAAGGAGGCTCTGAAGTCTCCTTATAGTGGTCTTTCACATCAGCGCTCCTCCTTTGCCCATATTTCCTTACCAGTCATGCAAGACCCTAGTTTTTTTCAAACATGATGGAGTTTTATTGATGTTTGGGAAGATTATGGTGGTAGAGATGAAGGAAATTATTCTCTAGTTTAATCCATCATATCCTTTTTCCTTCATTTATTTTTTCTTCCATTTTGTGTTCACAATCTTCTTTTAGTGTCTCTCTTCTATTTTTTGGTTATCGATTTCTGCTCAACATGGTTCTGGAATATGGTTGTTTGGTCAACATACTATGGTGGAGATGATTTTGATTTTAGAAGGTGATTTTTGTGTTCCATAGGTGGATGGAGTCTGTTCTACATGAGATAATGTTTGAGGATGATGATTATTTCTAACATTTTGGTTACCCGTATCGTTTTCATTCCTGACAGTGGTGGTGGTTTAGTTGCTGTTGAATTGGTGGAAATTAAAAATAAAAGGTTTAGTGTACATGGTGTCGATATTTCCACCAAGGCCTTAGTTTAATCTATACTCTACTCTTTCTCCAAGATTCCACATCTCTTCTCCTAGAACCACTACAAAATATGCACTTAACAATGCTATAAATGGACTTTATCAGTGCTAGAAAATCACTAACTACATGAGAGAGGTTAAAAGATTTGGTATTTTATGAGTGTAGAAAAAGAACTGATAAAGAGTTTTTTATCAACAATTATAAAACTACTGATAAATTATTCCTTTATCATAACTTACAGAAGCACTGATAAAGGATCTTTTATTAGCACTTTTAAAAGAGCTCATAAAGGTCCATACTGTAGTGTGCTGTAACAGCACACTGTAACACCACTGTAATGTGTTGTAACAACATACAACAACACTATAAACACACCAGATATCCAAAAAAACAATTCCCAAAACATGATTTAAATGAAATGAAATTGAAAACACAAACAAAATAAAAACAATTTATTATAGACATTTAAAACATTTGTTTATACAATTACATAAATAAAAATTATTGCATACATTCAAAAACATCATTGTAGCTTTGTCTTTAAATCTTGACCCAATTCATGCTATTGATAAACAAACCACCACTTATTGACCAACATAATGCACCTTTATATGAAAATAATTCTTATCTTAGTAATAATATAAAGAAATAGATTAATAGAAAGTGTTAATTTTACTAAAATTGATATCAATTTTAAATAAAAAGATGCACCTGGAGTCATAACGGTCACACCGTGCATCAGATTTTGGTTTGGTTTAATCCTAAACATACCAAATTACATTTGGATAATTTTCCTAAAGTATCAAAATAATCTGAATGCGTTTTCTCAGTTTTGAGTATGTAAGTTGTCATTTTTACTAAAATGTTATTTTAAACCGGAAACACACACTTTTGATTTATTTTAATAACAAATTATATTAGTCTTATGTAAAACAGATTTCTACACATCACATATGACATATGAGTCATTTTACTAAATTATCAAGAAAATACAAGCGCGTTTGATCAGTTTTTAGTGAGTGACATTTTTTAAACTAAAATGTCAATTTTAAACTAATAAAAAACACTTTGAGTCATATCAGGAACATCATTTATCGGATTGGGGTGATTCTAATTCCTATAAATCAAAAATGACATATAGATCATTTTTGTAAAGTATAAAAACAATACGAATGTTTTTTCTTTGTTTTGAGTAGGACAATTTTCCATTTTACTAAAATTGATGACAATTTATAATAAAAAGACACACTTTGAGTCATACCTGTAACACTGTGCATTGTATTTAGGTGTGGATAATTCCTACACATTAAATATGACTTATGGATAATTTTACAAAAGTATCAAAATAATCTAAATGTGTTTTTTCAGTTTTGAGTACTTTAGTTATCTTTTTTTACTAAAATGTCATTTTAAATTGGAATCAAACACTTTTGACTCATTCTATTAAAATCGTGTATCAGTTTGAGATGAAACAAATTACTAAAAATCAAAAATTACTTTTTAATCCATTTTATAAATTATCAAAATAATCTAATCACATTTGATTAGATTTTAGTGAGTGATTATTTTTGAAGTAAAATGTCAATTTTAAATTGATATCGTAAACTTTGAATCATATCGGGCACATCATGTATCATATTGAGTTGAAATGGATTCCTACACATCAAAAAATGACACATGGATCATTTTCATAATGTATACAACAATTTGAATGTTTTTTTTGGTTTTGAGTAGGATAGTTTTCCATTTTACTAAAATTGATGACAATTTTAAATAAAAAGACAAACATTGAGTCATAACGGTCACAACATGTGTCAGATTGAGGTGAGGCTAATTCATACACATCCCAAATAAATTATGAATCATTTTACTAATGTATCAAAATAATATGAAAGTGTTTTCTTAGTTTTGAGTACATCATTTTCATTTTTACTAAAATTTCATTTTAAAATTGAAACACACACTTTAACATATACAGATCACATTGTGTATTGGATTTAGTTGAGGCTAAATAATACATATTAAAAATGAAATATGGATCATTTTACTTATGTTTTTAAACAATTTGAATGCATTTTCTCAATTTTGATAAGGTTAGTTGCCCTTTTCACTAAAATTGATGTCAATTTTATATAAAAGCACGCACTAAGAGTCATACCTGTCACACCATGCATCAGATTAAGTGAATTTGATTAATTTATATCAAAAATAACTTATATATCATTTTAATAATGTATAAAAACAATCTGAATATGTTTGTTTGATTTTTATAAGGTCAGTTTGTTTTTTTCTAAAATTTATGTCAATTTTAAATAAATATGGACTTAGAGTCATACCAGTCACACCATGCATAATATTGAGGTGTAGTTTATTACTACACATTCCAAATCACTTATAGATTGTTTTCATAAATTATCAAAATAGTATTAGTGTGTCTAGTATCTTTTTATTACACCCATTTTATTTTTTACTAAAATGTCATTTTAAACTAGAATCACACACTATTGACTCATTCTGATCACATCATGTATCAGTTTGACATGTAACCGATTCCTACATGTCATAAATAATTTATTAATTGATTCCATAAATTATCAAGAAAATATGAGTGTGTTTTCATGGTTTTTAGTGAGTTACACCTTTTAAAATTGAATATCGATTTTAAACTGATAATGGAAAACATTGATTCATATCGGGCACATCATGTATCAGATTGTGGTTTGGATGATTCTTACACATTAAAATTTACCTATGGATCATTTTATTAAAGTATCAAAATAATATGAATATGTTTTATCATTTTTGAGTATGTTTGTTGTATTTTTTACAAAAATTAATGTCAATTTTAAATAGAAATAAGTACTTGGAATCATACTTGTCCATTGACTTTCTTTATCAAAATTCCTACACTATATGAGAAACTTTGAAAAAAAAACACATCAACTCACCTATATGATAAAAAATTTATTATGAGTAATACTAAAATGGAATAAATTAAATATAAATTTAAAATAATAAATTAATTATATAAAAAATGATTTTACTATGAAAATATCAGGATTACCTATGTGATTGATCAGTAGAGAGAACTTGAAGGAAAGTGATAAATGTAAACACATCAGAGGTGAAATATTTTGATGGAGAAGAAGTATATGGATGTTTTGTGGTAGAATGACATGATATATGAACAGATCACCCCATATAAAACAAAGGAATCCACATGTATAAGAAAATAATTATTATGTGAGTAATACTAAAAAGAAATAAATGAAACATATATATGAAATAATAAATTAATTCTATGGAAAATTATTTTACTTTGAAAACATCGAGATTACCTCTATAATTGAGCAGACCTAGAGTTTTTTCTCTTCCTACAGAGGAATTAGAAATAACTTGAAAGAAAGTGATAAATGAAACATTGAAAGAGAGAAACATTTTTGAGGGAGAAGAAGTATATGGAAGTTTTAGTGTAGAATGAAATAAAATATGGACAAAGAACCCAAAATCGAACAAAAGAATCCACCTATATAAGAAAACAATTATTATGTGAGTAATACTAAAAATAAATAAATTAAACATAATTATGAAAAAATACATTAATTCTATAGAAAATGATTTTACAGTGAAAACATCATGGTTACCTCTATAATTGGATAGAGGAATCATCATTGTTATTTCTACAAAGGTAGGGGAGATAACTTGAAATGAAGTGATAAATGAAAAACTGTAGGGGTGAAAATGTTTTGAGGGAGAAGAAGTCTGTGGAAGTTTTAATGAAGAAAGGCGTAAAATATGATCATACCACACCAACTCAAAACAAATAATCCACCCATAGAAGAAAAAAATTATTATATGAGTAATAATAAAATTAAATAAATTAACCAAAAAATTAAAACAATAAATTAATTGCATGAACAATTATTTTACTATGAAAACACCAAGATTACCTGTGTAATTGAGTAGAGGAAACATCATTATTCTTCCTGCAAAGGTAGTGGAGATAACTTAAAATAAAGTGATAAATGAAACACTATATGTGTGAAGAGGTTTTATGGGAGAATAAGTATATAGAATTCTGGGTGGATAAATGCATAAAAGGTGGACATACCACCCCAAATCATATAAAATAATCCATCTTTATAAGAAAAAACTATTATTTGATTAATACTGAAAATAAATAAATTTAACAAAAATATGAAAAAAAACATTAATTTTATGGATAATTAATTTACTATGGAATGATCAAGATTACCTTTGTGATTGAGTAGATTCAGTGTCCTTCCTCCTCTTACAAAGCCATGATACATGGACATAAATATTCTTAAAATAAATTAACTCTAAAAGTAATAATGAAAATTAAATTAACATTTCATTATATAATTTTTAGGTAAAATAGAGAAAGTATATCATAACATTACCATTACATATTTCCAAAGGGTTTCCTTAATTCTTGTTTATTCTTATAAGGGATTGGTAGCATCATTCATGTCGAAGAAATTGTCTGCATGGGTAGTCAAAAATTTAATTTAGATTATGTTAATGAAGTATAGAACATATAATATTCTGGGGAAAAACATAAGAAAACAATTACTCTACTATGGAAGGTTTTATCCTAAGGTAAACTCAAAATTTGAGTATTTCAAAGAATTTTAGTATGTTAAATAAAATGGATAATTAGATTTAAGAAAATAATTACTCCACTGTGGTAGATGTTATCCTAGAAATTCATTCAAAGGAGAAAGTTATAGACAATTCAACTTAATTTTATTTTCAATTATGCATACCCACCCTAATTTTTATATGTAATGTACAGAACATATATATTATTTATTGACATTTAATCCACGTGTGATGTGTAATTTTATTTATCACACATTAAGGAATGGGTATTTTAGAAAATGACACTCTCTCAATTATATAGGAATCCCTCCACCACCCCTATAGAAAAACAACTAAAATTATGATCCATCAATATAAGCTAAAAAAAATCTTTATAATTTTAATCCATTATAATTTTTTGAGGTCCTAGTCTCAATAGATTTTCAAAAATTATTCAATAGGTATAATTATTTCAATAGAAGATATGATTTTATTTATATAATTAACAATTTCTTATATTTATTTTCCATTTATCTTCTTCAAATTCCTATTACTAATACCAATTTACAAATTTAATGAAATAAAAATAAAATAATTATACTTCTATAATAAATATATTACAATAAAGTTAACTATATATAAATTATCATCCATTGATTAATACATGTTATTTTATTGGGTCAATTTACCCACCAACATGAAGGATGATATAAAATGATATGATGGATTATTATGAAAACATAATTAATTTTTTTATTTGATATTTATAACGAAAGGATTTTTATTTATGGTTCTGTAAAGGTAACATAAAAATTAAATGATTCTTAATAAACCAACTTATGTTTTTAAAAAATTACTAGAAAAATCATGTTATATTTTCTATGTTTGGAACGATACCTAAAACATTCATGAAAAAACATGGAACATATTTACTCAGAATGAAAGTGTAATTATAATATCATTAGTATTAAAAAGAGGATGAGATCTTGAAAAGGGATCAATAACCAATATCTCTATATAGAAATGAATAATGAATAATTGGTACTATTATTAACCAATAATCAATATAAATTAAAAAATAAGAATTAAGATTGCAGAGAAATCTTGGGTATAGATGTAGACAGGGAAGGAAATTAATTCAAAGCAATAATTTAAAAATAACAAAACAAGATATCCAGATTGATAGACAATCAAAAAATGAATATTAAACAAATCATTCTATTCATAATATAAAATCAAAATAATATACAAGGACCAGATCACAAATAACTCATGAAGTCATTGAATAATAAATCAAAAATAAAATGAAAAATACACAAATAAAATTGAAAGGAATACCTTGCTAGGTTAAAGAAAATTAACTTTCAAAACCCTAACTACAACCAAATACTAGATGTCTGATTATTTGTGTGCAACTAGAGGCAGTCAAGTGGTGTGATTCTAGATTTGATTAATTGTGGAGGAGCGCTGTAAGTGGGGGGATTCCACAGAAAGCTTCTAATATCGTGAAAAGTTCACAAATGGTTAAGGATTTTTTTAAATAGATCAGGACACTTTTATCAATGCTTACAAATAATTGCTCAAAAAGTGTCCTTTTATTAGTTCTTAGGAAATAAGCTCTGATAAAAGGAATATTTATCAGTGCTTTTTAGTGCTAATAATGGTAGGTCTTTATCAGTGCTAAAAAGGCCCTGATAAAATCCTTATTTATCAGCGCTAAAGTTTTATCTCTGATAAACATTCATTTTATCATCCCTTTTTAGCATTGATAAATCCTAACCTTTATTAGTGTGAAAAATCAATGATAAAGATCTACCTTTATCAGCACTTATTACTTAAGAGCTTATAAAGGATTTATAATTATAATTATAAATAAAAAAATCATAAATATATTTATACATAATAAATTTATATAAATATATTCTTTTTTAAATATATTTATTATATATTTATAATTAATTATTTATAATTATAGAAAATATTTTTGAAAAATAATATTTATATCTAATTTTAAGTGCATGATTATGAATATTTGTTAAAAATGATTAAAATTGAACAAATTAAAAATAAGTACACTAATAATGTTGAAAAAAGGGATAAGTCTTGTGTGTGTGCATTGTATATAAAAATGCATTAATTACGTATTTGTGAAATCAATATGACACACATTTGATCCATGTTAAATTGAAAAAAATCAAATGATACATTCAATTATATGTCCATTGTACTATTCAAATAGTTAATATTTTTAATTCATATTTTTTTAATTTATAAAACATTATTCACTAAATACATAACCATTTAATTTAAAGCGCATATATATATATATTTTAATATTTAAATAATATTTAAATACTTTAATATATATCTATATATTTAATATATACAATTTATTAACATTAATTATCATAATTACTAAATTAATAAAGTTTTTCATATTTAATAATGTAAAATCTATTTAATCCTTTTTATAAATAATAATTTTATTAATTAAATTTGTAATAGTTTTTTAATAAACTCATTTTTTATTTTTTATTTATTTAATTATTTCATTTTATTTTTTCATACCTTTATCAGTATGAAAAAAGTTCTGATAAAATATATCTTTATCAGCACTAAAAATAAAGTACTCATAAAGGTTTAATTTATCAACACTAAAAAAAGCGCTGGTAAAAGGTTAATTTTATCAATGGTTTTTTGTAGCGCTGATAAATACCAGCACGGTTAAATTCCAATTTTTTAGTAGTGTAGTCAGACTTGTGTAGTGGTTTTCAAGGTGTTTGGGATGTGATTACAAGCAGTCGATGACATTCTAAGAGGCGTATCTCATGGTGGCTCGGTCTCTTCATTTGGGTCCCCGTGAGACCTGGTCTTCAGGATGGTTATGGAGGTTCTTCATTATTTTTTTCTATGATTTGGTGTATTTTTGGTGGAAATGTTTGATTTTGGAAGGAAGTTCTCACTAGAGAAGTAGTGTGGATGAGGTGTTTGGTTGGGTTATGGTGTGTGATTTTGGAAAGTTCATCACTCGAGGCAGTGGTGATCGTTTGAATTTTTAATTTTGAAATTAGAAATTAGAAATTTTGTTTTTCTAGTGGTATAGATGACTCCTGTGATATGTTTCTATAGGTTTCCACCTAACCAAATTGTAGATTTTTAGAAAAAAATTGAATAGGATGGATGAATGAATTGATATAGAATGACAAGAGAGAAATTAATTCTAGGAAAATTGATTGGTTCTGGTCTTGTATGAAGGTGGTGTAGGATAAAATGAAATCTGATGAAACATTTCAAGGAAGGAAAGAAATATTTTAGAGTATTTTCTTTAAATACTACAACTAATAAAGGTGAAGTTATATATTCCAAAGTGTGAATAGTATATTGGATTCATGGATCATTAAGTTTGTGAAACCATTTTACTCTACATTAGAGAGAGGGATCTAGGAAAATTAAATACCTTTAATGTTTTTTATTTTCTATATTGCCGATGATGAATCTCTAAAGATTACTAAAAAAAGTGACATAATGTTTTGATAAAGATTTATTGTTTTTATTTTTTAATGTTTTATATAAATAATAGTTTTTATAAGAATTCATATTTTAGCAGTTTATCTAGATAACATAGGTTTCTATATAAAATTTATGTTTTTAGTGTGGAATATCATTTGGGGGTCCTTGTACATGCTAAAAGTATGAAATATAACACTTTCTACCTAATGGTACTAAATTTGACATATTCTCATAGTGGTCACTATACTGTGTAATACTATTCAATGGTTATATAAAAAAAGTATTAGTAAATATTTTAAAGAATAATTTATAATTATTTGAAACACTCCTTATATGGGAATCTATAGTGAAAAAGAAATGAGGTTTAATTATAAAAATATAGAAGTCTATTAATTTTTGAAATTTTAATGGTAATGAATTGTAGAAAATATACTAGAAGAAAGTAATAATATTTGGGAAAATGATACAAAATAAACCATAATTTAGTGGTATAATGAAATAGATAAACATGAAGTTAAATAAGAGATCCAATGGTGTGTAGCCAGATTTTATTTTTCTAGAGGAGTTTTGGGAATATGAAAATAATTTAATGACTGATCAGATCATGATGTGTATATTTATATTGATGATGATGTTTATTCATGGGAAACATTAATCTTTTAAACTTATGGACAACTTTTTGTTAAACATATTTGGAATCATCACCTATATACATATTAAATTCATTAAAAAGGATATGATAAATCCTAAATCCATGACATATGTATGGTCCTTAGTATTCATAAATGATAATTTGTGTTTGATATTGGATTGAACTTCTAAATTAGGACCTTGTTTAGGTGTTAGGGGTGTTATTATGGGCTAGGGAATGAGTCTCGGGTGTTGTCCGAATCTTGGGTTTTATTTTCATCATTGGGAATAATTCATTAAGTGTTTTTGGATGGGTGTTGATTCTATTTTAATATTTGGTGATCTTTGAATTTTTTTTTGGTATTTATAAATCTTTATAAATTTTATAAAATCTTGTGGGGTCAGAGAAATCTCTTGTACCTAACAGTAAAAACATGGTGTATAAGAGTAACCATGTGTAATGGTCATAACTTGATCAAAAATATATATGTTTTAAGGAATCAATATGTGTAAAAGTATGTTTTTCATATTTAATAGTACCTCTGTGAGTGGTTGGGAGGAATGGATTAGTGTTTGAACAAAGGTATCTCTATATTCATCCTATAAGTGTAAGAGTAAATATTTTTATAAGGGGGTATATGAATGTAAAATAATTATACATAAGGGAATTTTTCTATTGATAAAATAGTCTTTTGGGAATTCCATGTGATATATAAATGTAATATTTTTGATACATAAGGATCATTAGGGAGGTGATACATAAGGATAAGGATTATTCATAAGGGTAAAATTGTGTTAAATTTTAATATTTCTTGGTCTTCTAGGTTTTTCAAAAAATGAAATTATTTATTTATTTAATCATAAAATGTAAATTAGGGATTTTTTTTCCTGAATATCAATTATGGGCCCCATTTTATTAATCTCCCTCATTATCCTTTTGTCTCCAAGAATGATTATCACTAATTTATATCGGTTCTTCATGGTGTGTGATTATTGCGGTAACAATCAGTAAGGACAAATATACAAGAGTTGTTTTCACAAGTTTCTTTATCTATTTGGATAATTTCTATCAAGTGTACACTAAAATTGGAATGTTTCCATTTTTTTGGATTTCTTTTGCCTAAAAATAGATTGGATAGAGTTATTCAAATAATTAAGTCCTATATAATATATATTGGTGATGAATTCCTTTTTTTTAGGTTATGCATGTGTCCATGAATCATGTAATAAATGAGCATGGGTAGGGTTGTGAGAAAAGAAAATGTACAAAAAAACTTACTATTTCCATTATTCTTAAGAGATACCAGGGTGTAACCCAGAATAGTAAATAATGGATGTGATATGTCATGGAATAATTTCCTTTTATTTTGGGTTATGATCATATTTTTATTAACACCATGTTTGGTGAATTAATGATTCATGGGATGTGATGTTTTTAGTGGTTATCTAGGATGATAAAAATAATTTTTACCATTGCCTAAGGAACGATAGAAGTGTTTTTAAGAGTTTCTTAGAATGTTAGTGATACCACTCACTATTGGGTTGAGGCTATTTGGGTCATGTGCATATGAGACAAGGTCCATTTGTTGGTTTAATCAATTATTTGTGGTTATAACATCCATATTTAACTGGTATAGGATTGATGGTGTTGACCAAGAGTATAGAGAAGGGGATACCCCATTATTGGACATGAATGATGATGGAGATCACCAAATGGGTGTAGAATTCTTAGAAAATATTTGACATATGAAGAGATATAGGTTGTGGATGCATCATTAATGATTTTTTTATCTGGGTTGATGATGTAAAAGGGTATGAGATTTTTTTGGAGGTTGGGGTTTCCTCTAACATCATAGACCATGGAAAAATAATTTAACTTTTACACCATCTGAGGTAAGTGATGGGTAATTATGGGCTGGTTGATATTGAGTGGAGTAGGTTGTGAATTTTGGCCGTCAATTTTTTTTTAATTTTTAATACATTGGTATTTTTATAGATATTAGATAGGAAAAACAATGTTGATGTCCTATAGATTTTATAATCATGCTCTATATGATACCTTGGGCCTGTTTTGCGGAATTTATGTATTATTGTATATGTAAATGTAATGTTTGGACATATGGAACCTAGTAGAGAGGGATGTATTGGTTTTTCATGAGATGGATGGCATGGGTTCATATATGGGCTGAGTAGATCCTTTTTTATAGGATGGAAATACATTTGGTCATATTTTTTATTTAGAAATATGATAATCCTAAGAGATATCTTGTTTATTTTTTTGTGTGACATTTCAAAAAATATAGATATCATTGAATCATGTTACATTTTATTAGATCTATTCTATAATGATATCTCTAGAATTAATTTATGTGATTTTATTGTTATTACTAATTATATTCATATATTATAGTCTCACAATTATCTCCTCCTAGATCCTCACTACTAGTCGATAGGTTTGGTATATGGGAAGTCATGACTAAGATCGTGCGACACTCTATATGGGTATTGTGGATTGGTTTGGGTTGGGGAATTGTAAATTGGTATTAGAGTGCTATTGTTTCTTATTCTATTTTTATTTAGGTAAGGTAGATATGAGATATGATATTATCAGAGCTTTGTAAGGATATCATACCCATGATAAGCTAACCCATGTATGATGGAAATTTATGTTTCTAGGGGAATAATGAATATTGTTATAATTTTTTGGGATCATTTTTGTTATTTTAGTTTAATTAATTGGTTATTTGATGTTATTGATTTATTTTCGAGGAATCTTGGCCCCAAGAGGTAAGATTTAGTACTCTTGAATCATCTTAGACACAGAGGGATCAAATGACATGGGTCGACTACTTATGATCTCTATTTAGGTTGTAGAATGGAAAATGAATTAGTTATTTCCAATATTAATAACAAGATAAATAGTTTTTTCCTATAGAGTTGGTAGAATTATACTCAACTAACAAAGGAAGAGTTTTGATGTTTTAAATTAAATAACATTTGACTATTTAAAGTGTTTGCAATAACCTATATGGTATTTTACTATATAACTTCTTGAATTTTACTTAGTCATACTGGGTAGGTAACTATTTTTATGAAACGTATATAGATCATATGTGTTTATTATTTGTAGTTTCTGGCACTAATGGTGGTAGGTGAGGCCATGATATGGTGGTTATGAGGTAAATAGTTTAGGTTCTGGGGCTAGAGTATTTGGGTTAATAGTTGGACGATTAACTTAGGGTGAGCCTGGTGATAGTCCTCCAGAGAATTGATCAATGATCCCCTGGATCTAGGCCATCTATGGGGTATATAATTTTTTTTGTTTTATTCATAAAATACTTCTTTATTCTAGAGAGAGGGTAGAAACTAGGTAGAGGAGTACTAGATGAAGTTAATAATAAATATATTTGATTAAATCAAGACACTAGGATCATAGAGGGTTAAGATGGATATGTACATACTTATAGAATCAATTAAATGATAGGGGAATATACATGTAAAGTCATGTACAAGTGAGGGGTGGGTGTGGAATGTCCATGAGAAAATTATCCTCAAGAACTTATTCCTCGAGATGATGAGGGTGGATTTATCATTTTAGTTCATGTACTTGGTGTAGAAAGTAACCTAAATTTTGGATTATATTGAAAGGTTCATAGATTTTCTATTATTTGTACCATAATTGGTGAGAGATAAGATCACCTTGGTATAACAATTTGGGGATGGTTTATGACATGCTATTAGGTATTGTGTAAACATCTTGATGTTTACCTACTTTCCAAAGGCAATGAACTAGGTGTTATTAGCACAACCAAACAAGGAAGAAGGGAGCATGCCAATCCAGATGGAGGTGATATGTGAGATAGGTAGTGGTGGTGGTGTGGGGGATCTATGTATTAGGAAAATGAGACATGAAGAGATCTATGAGGGAAGTTAGAGTAGTGGTTCGATGATGCCCCCATTAAATGGGTTATTGTTAACGTGATTCTAGTGTGGGTATCTAGGGAATGTTAAATTCCTCTATAAAGGTCTACTAGATGAGTGTTGAGAATGGATATAGATTGGTAATCTGGATTAGTTTTGTTGAATGACCTTGATGTATGCCGAAGTATGTGAATTAGGTTATAATCAGACATCTGAGGTATGATTAGGAGTGGAAATGAGAGATGTTACATACTATATGATAAAACTTGTGGGTTCTGGTAGTGGATATAAAACCTATAAGTTGGTTTAGTGGTCTATAATGAGTTTGGCTATGAAAAGAGTAAAACCATCAATTGTATAGTCTTTAGTTCGACTATATATGATGTAGAAGATATACTCTAAGCATGCTGGAGATTTATATATAGTCATAGGTATGACATGAAATTGTTGGAAATGATTTTTGGTAAAGGGTATTGGTTCATGAGGTTTATATGTGATAAATGGGATAATCATATATTGGTTTAGATATTGACCTCAATAAGATATAGAATAATGATATATGATCTTTAGTGGATATGAGTGGACAATCAGTGTGTGTGGAATGGATGGGAGTGATATCATCATTGGTTCAAGTATATTTGTAGGAGCAAGGCAGATCAAGTGATTCTTATAGTGGGGAGTATCCATGGAAGTGATTATTATATTTTAATTGGGTTATCGAGTGGACCTGTAATGAGATAGACCCATAAAAAGTCATCATGGTGTTTTTAGTGAGAATTGGTTAGAATGTGTTTGAGATAAATCTAAGATGATATATTATATGATGGAGAGGTTATAAGGTTTAGGGTTTGTAAAAATGGAAATTTGAGTCATATCTTTGATCATAATTTTTAATTTAGACCTTTTTAGGTATTGAGGGTATTGGTATATTCCATGGAATTAGTATTGGAGGTTGTCCCATGCTCTGGTATGATTTCCAATAGAGGGACGAATTTTTGAAGTGTTTTTGGATGGGTTTTAATATTATTTTGAATTATATATAAATATTAAATTTCTTTTAGTGTTTTTAATATTTCAATATATATATTTAATGTAGTTAAAAAATGGTTTGAAAGGAAAAAAATTTAGTGCATAATAGTATCCATGTGTAAGGGTTTTGAATTGATCAAAAAATGGTTAAGTGTTATGGGAAATTTATGTGTGAAAATATGTTTTTCTTATATAAGAGTACATATATGAGAAGTTGGGATAAATATAAATGTGTATACATAAGGGTAACTCTAGAGTTATCCTATACACATAAGAGTAAATATTGAGCTAAGGGGATACATAAAAGTAAATGTATGGTACTTAAGGGTATGTTTCTATCAATATGTAAGACTCATTTAAGAGCTCACTATAATAAATGAAGATAATAATTTAGATACATAAAGGTCATAAGGGAGGTAATACTTAAGGGTAGGGTCCAAACATATGGGTAAAAGTGTTTATCAAAATTTAATATTTTCAGGTTTTCTATATTTTTCCTTAAATGAAAATAATTTCTTTATTTAAGTGTAAAAGGGATAATTAGGATGTTTTCAACAGAAATACGGAATGTGAGTCCTAGTTTCTTTTTCTTTATTTTTCTACCTTCATCTATGAGAATTATATTCACTTATTATTATTAGTTCTTCATTTCAAATAAAGTATGGATAGTTGTGGGTAAGGATATCTATCCCTAAGTTGTTGTCACTTGATTATTTCCCCATTTTGATGTTTTCTTTTTTATTGTTCTATAAAGTAGGTATTTTTCATATTTCTAGATTTCCCTCGACCAAATATTGATCATATGGGGTTCTGGGATGAGTGGAGTCATGTTTAGTGATGGTAGGCTGTGTGTAATTATTTTGTTGACTTGGATATTTCAATACATCACGTAATAAATGAATGTGGGTTGGGTTGTGAGTGAAAATGAAGAAAGAAACCTCTTATGGTTTCCATAAATCATAAGAGGTATCTTGGGGTAGTAAAATGTAAGAAATTCTAGATGTTATTTGGTATAACATGGTTTTCCAATATTTTCAGTTTAGGTCATGCCATTCTTAACATCATGTGATGTAATTTATTGATTTTTTGGATGAAAGTTTTAGTGATGTTAGCCTAGGATGGATTAATGGTGTTTAAAGTTACTATGATGATGATGGAGGTTCACCCGGGTGTGGAATAGGATATTAGTGATCTCTCTCATCATGGGGTTGAGGCCAATTGGATCATCTACATACAGGATAAGGCCAATATGGTGTCTTAGTCCACTTATTAGGGGTGTATCCTCTATAATTATAATGAATAGGGATGATAGTGTTGTCCATTAACAAAGAGGATAAGATACAACATATTTTTCCATGGATAATAATGTAAATAACCTAATGGGATTCATATGATCAAAAAAATATGTGGGATATGATGAGACTGATGTTGTAAAATTTTCATGGGGCCTAATGGTGTATTATCCCCAATATCACCTCTTAGACGAACACTATTAGTCAAAAGAATTTGGAATATGAAGAGGCACTCCTAAGGTACAGTGATACATCAATCCAGTTTTTATGAAGCGAGATGAGTTAATAAATTAAAACATATGTATTTAAGGGGAATAGTGATAAACTCATTATAATTTCATTTAGCATAATAATTAATAGAAATATATTATAGTTTAAAATTTAATTTTAAATTATGGGATCCAGTATAGAGATCAATACTTTTCCAGAGATGTTGTATATAACATAGAATCTATGTAGTGAAACCATGTGGAATTGAATGAAAGTATTTTAATACCAATTAGAATTGATATTACTATTTGTGTTGAGGCACCATAAATTCTATAATGATAGGAGGGTGGTTAAAATTCATATGTACTATAAATTTCAAAGATATCAGAATTTTTAATGACTTTTAAATCAAGAATGGTATTTAAAAAAGGATTTATTAATCTATGTGATCAATTGATATTGTCTAAAAGGATTAGATAACTAATAGAGATACTTTAACCCATATTCCACTATTTCTTTATAGTATATGGTGCTATGATTGAAATTTTGGAAGAGGTGATAATTCAAAGTAATTAAAAAGAGTGCGAGTAAAAATGATAAAATAATAAATTCTAGGTACATGAATAGAACATGGGGGCCAACAGGTCTACCACTAGGTTTGTAAACACTTTATAAAAAAGGGATTTTCTTGTCGATGGAAGAATTATATGGGAAAAACTTAAACTTTGTAATTTTCATTATATTTATTACTCACTTAGTTTTTATTTTTTTCAAAAAAATTATTAAAGGATTACATGGTTAAGAAAGAAACTATATTGGCCTGAAGGACCATTATAAACAAAAAGGGATAAATCCTAATAATTAGATCACTTGTATGGTCCCCAATATCAAATGGAATGTATGAGAAGTAGAATATAATTCCTAGAACCTAACAAAGACAAGGTGATGGTGACTTCATAATTAATAAAATATGAATGTCATGTAAAAATGTTATAATAATAAATAAATGTCACATATGTCCCAAAACAAATAGTGATAATGTCACAAGAGGGTATACTGCTATATGAGATTATAAAAAGACAAAAAAACACTATACAAAATAAATAAACCCCACCCATGAATTTCATGGCCCAAAAAATCAACCCCATAGGATAAAAATGATTTCAACTCTTAGATTTATGCTATAGAAATATTAGACCGGTATATAATGTAATACCAATGTATGATAGATTTTTCACTGAGAGAATAAATTACATAAGTAAATATTTACAATTTATGGATTAAAATGAAGGATATTAAAGAATATCTATATCAAAAACACTATACCTAGAATATTAATAAAGGAACTCCATTATCCCAATATGAAAATAAAAACACAAAAAATCTTATAATTAATCACTTTAGATGCGATTCAGACTGAGTATATGTTTATATATATAAACTCATATCTGAAAACCCCATATTGAGGAAGATAAAAGAATCAATTATCTTATTACTCTAAAATATCATTGTTATTAAATCTTTAGGATGTCAAATAATACATTATCAATCATTATAATGAAACATTAATGAAGACCATATTATGTGGTGATTTTATCTATAGTAGATGGGTGAGATCCTGAAAATTGTGGTTAGGACTATATCTGTCCTATAAGCATGATGACTCTATAACTATAACTACAATGTGTCTAAGGTAGGGAGTATAATGGGAATATCTACAGAGGAAGTGAATCAGAGAGTACCATGGATGGAACACATGATGGAACTATGATCTGATATACAATTAAATCACAATGAATGTGCAATTAATATTATACCACAACTAGATCTACAGTGGTAGGGTTTTTTTTTATGAAATTTGGAGAAGTATTAATTATGATATATATTGGGACCCTGACTAACATATAGTCAGAACATGAATATTTTGTGATGCAACTACATATGCATTGTTATAGGATTATGGATACTGTCACAATGGACTAGGAAGAAATCATAGTAGTGATCATCTAAGAGCCCATACTCTTAAATTGTAACACACCAATATTTTACAATATGTCTCTTTTTAAATAAATTTAATCTCTTCTATAGCTTATGTTTCATGCAACACCTCACTTTAATGACCAATGAAATATTATTATGTGATCATTAAAACATATAACTTAAAATGGTTGAAATGAATAATATTAACTGAATTATGAAATATATAATTTTACAACTCATTGTTAATGTATTAATTAATGATTTTTGATTAAGTACTTATATTTTAGTAAATAAATTTTAATCATTAATTTTTTTAGAAATGTTTTAATTGTTTTTTGAGATCATATTATTTATGGAAATTATAGAAATTTTATTTTATAAAAGTAATATCATTTTTGAAATCATCAAATTATAATTACACTATGGAAATTTTTTGGGGATCTTTTGAAATGATTGATTTTACAGTAAATAGTAAAAAATACCATTTTTATAATAAAATCATTTTATTTATATTAAAAAGTCACTTTATTGTTTTAATTTGATCTAAAAGTAACTTAAGTTTTCTTTAGTTATTTACAATATAATTAATTACATTTTAATTACCATTGTACCTTATTTTGATATAAGTACATTCTTAGGCTTAAAAATACATTTTTCAAGAAAAATATTTTCCATTTCATTTTAGGAGATTAATTTTATATTTTATTATACAACTTATTTGTGTTGAATTTTGAAAAATTAAAACCATATTTTCATTCAGAAGTTCCTAATTTAGTAAATATTTTTTTGGACAATATAAATAGTATCCTTAGTAATTTTCATTACCACGGTAAAGGGTAAATTGGGGAATTTATTTTAAAAATAAAATGGTAAGGAATAGTAAATGACTCTAATATTAAAACCTATTTTATTGGGTGATTTATTTTAGTCCTTAATAATTCATGGTTTGGATATATGACCATTTGTTTTCTATTAGGAATGATTATGACCCCTATAATATTTTTTAAAGAAATGTGAAAGATGTTACATTCATGATTTTAAAAACCATAAATTTTTTAATATAGTGTGTTCTAGAAGATATGTTTGAATATAAATATTATTTTAAAATATAAATGAATTATTGTTATCTTGGTAATTTATTTATAAATTTTAGTGAATAAATAATTATCTTAAATGCTTTCACAACACTGATGAAATAATTATTTTTTTTACAAGAAGGTCATGTTCAAATCCTCTTTATTAATAGAGGAAAAAATAGTAGCACAAATAAGATGAGGGTGAGTTGGAAATGAAAACTCTTCCTTCATTAAAACATAATAAATTTAGAAAGCATCAAAAATCATATTCTAAATGATTACAGTCTCTGAATTCCTCATCCCTGTCAGAGTCTTCTACTACTGAAACTGAAGTATCTAGCCAGAGGCTTCCACCCAAATGAAAGATATTTTGGACTTGTTCTCATGGTGAGCTTAGGATGGGAGTAATCCATCCACGATACAGATTTGTTCATTGAATTAATTAAGAAACATTCAACATCCTTCACCTTACCTTTAACAATAATGTATCTAAAGGATATATTCATATATGGGTTGTATTCCTAAATATCGTATAATTTTATCTCAATATTGGTAAGTTTACAATTCTCTTTAATTTCTTCTAAGTATTGATAACCTTCAAAGGATAATTCATTAAAATCCACATCCACTAGGTGAACATTAAGTCATTTTTGTCCCATAGGCCCCAAATATCTCCATTAAAATATTAAATTCATACAACTAATTGGGATAATATTTAAAATGTCATAAGGGGTCCATTTACATGTCATTTTTAATTTTATAATAAATATATTAACCCTCAATGAGTAAGAATCCATGTCGTCATAGTAAGAGTAAAAAAGGTTATATAAGGCTTAAAACCAAAATATAAGGGTATAAATTTATCCAAAACATATAAAAATTTATTAGACGAGGGGATAAAGAACCATAATCATATTACCTTTGAAATTAATATGTTTGGATACATTTTAATTAAGAATTAATTTATTTTAATTTCGTATTGTAGGAAATTTTTTAAGGGACAGTCACTTCAATTATAAAAGGAGATCCCTTACTTTATTTATTTTCACCACATTGAGAAATCTAGATCAAACAAACTATATCAACTTACCTTAAAAACTTTCTTATACAGGTTGTAGTGGTTCTTTTCTCCTCAGAAGACCAACCGTAATTCCCTTATAAAGAGATCTAAAGGAAGTCCTCTGAAGTATAGGTGATATTATTTACTGAATCTTCTATGTTTATTTCTTCTTATACTTCATATTCATGTATTATTTCCAACATAAAATAATAAAACCTATATCATATATATAATTATATGTTATTATTATTATGAAACAATTATATTCAACCTTTTATCCTTCCTATGAAAAATTAAAGTAACGCACATTCGTACGTATGACTTACCATCTCCAAGTAGTGGTGTAATTTGTTTTTCATCACCAATTTAATTGGATGGGTAAAATAATGAAAATAATGGATATATATGATAATTATGGAATTATATTTATTTTGAAAAATTACTATATAAACCACTTCCTTACTTTTTCACCCATTCATGGAATGATATCATTAGTCATCCATACGTATGGCCTACCGTCATCATGTTGCGATGTGATTCATTTTCCATGTTAAAAATTCAAATATAATTATATTAAATATTTAAAATGAATAAATATGACATCAATGACCAAAATATAATTCTAGAGATTATGGAAATATATCTTATACATTAGAACCAGGACATACATTCTTAGGACAATGAAGTAATTAACACCCGAAATAAGAGTAATAAGGAAGTATTATTAACAAATGGATGATAAGATGATGTAAGAGGATCATATATGATATAATTAATATAAATAAAGTAATATTATAAATTAATAACCTTATTTAAACCATTATATAAGAGGATAATAAATATTCAATTAAAGTAAAGTGCAAAGTAAGGGATTTTCATCTCAATTTTATTTCTGTGTGACACATTATTTAATCACCTATTTTTTATTTTATGTGGTGTATATACTCCCCATTTGATATATTATATCATAAATAACTTTGTATTCATGGTATCTAAATTTTTATTTGAATTTATTTCTCTCATATGATATAAAATTCAACTGATTACAAAGTGGTAAGGGTTTATTTCAAAATCTCATCATTATTCAAGATTGTTTATGTTTAAGTTTCTATTGAGGAATATTTATTTTCCATGACCATGTTTTCTAAAATCTTTAAAAACTTTTCTTACTGTTCTCCAATGTTTTTAATGTAGTTTTTATCCCTTTTTTACTTTTTAATTTTTTTAAAAGGAATCTTCTTATTGTTTTCCAAAAATATATTTTATGATTTTTCATATTTTTTTTAAAGTTATGTTTATTTTAACATATACAGAATGAAAATAATTTCCCACCATCATGAAACCTTAATGATTTAAATATTCCTTTACAAGTTTAAAATAGCTTTTAAAATAAAATTATTTCTTAATAATGTGCGCAGTTTTTAGATTTTAAAAATTATTTTCAAAGTAAAAAGGGCATTTTACTCCTGAAATATTCTAGAAATATCACTAATGTATTTTCATATATGAAAAAATATTTGGTTGAATTTTTTGATAATTATTTTATCTAAATATACCATTCATATTATTTATTTGTATTTTTTTGATTATTTTGACTAAGGAAATATTGATAAATCCATGACTTTTACTTAATATAGTAATTTGAGGATAAGTCACATTATTTAGGAATTAAATCAATTATTGATATATGAAGAATTATTTAGACATAAAATAATTTATGGGGACCATATATAGAATTAACCTGAATGAATATGTTGGTCTCATGAGACAAATCATTTTTCCGAACCAAATTAGTGTGTACCTAGTAGTTTTAAACTATCTTGTGAATGGTCTTGACAGTAGAGATGAAGTTGGAAAAACATAATTAATTTGTACCTGGTAGTTTTAAACATTCTTGTGAATGGTCTTCATTATTGAGGTACCATGATGACTAAGATCATGACATCTAATAATTAATCATTTCATTCAATAAAATTTCTGTTTTTATTATCCACTAGATTTTATTTAGGATATTATCTCTAGATGCATTTCATTTTTAGTTCATTGATTAAATGGATTGTTTTTTCAGTAATTTACCTTATCATATTGATTTCTCATTATCTAGTTATTTAAATGGCATGTTTTCTTAACTTTTTATATTTCAATGTTGATTATTCTTATTGATTCATGATAACTTCCATGGTGCTATACCCTTTCTGAGCATTTTAGAACACACTTATTTTATTTCCTTTCTCTAGGAATCCATGAAGTGTACTATGATTCTTAAGATAGGATATTCTAGAGGTAATTTAGTTTTTATAAGAAAAAAATATGTTTTAAATCATGTTTTTAAATGTAATTTGGGAATCATGTATGCTTTTTATTTACCAAGACTACTAAACTATTCGGTCTGTTGAGATGATATTTCTTGTATACTATAACAATATTACAAAGTAAACACCATCTCTGGGCTACTAGGGTCAGGGTCATTACAGTTTGTATCAGAGGAAGTTTAGTAGAGACATTGGAAAGTATATTTAGGAAAAAATAATTCAAGGATAATAACCCTATGACTGAATTAGAGGATAAGTATAAGTATAGGATAACATCCTATAGATTTGGTAATGACCATGGATAAAATATTCTAAACCTAATGACTCATAGATTGAGAATGTTTCAAACTATTAGAAGTGAAAGGTATACCAATGGTTGAAAACCATTGGTATAGGCTGTAAAACCATTGGTCTAATTTACACCAATGGTTTTACAAACCATTGCCAAGTAAGTCGTGACAATAGACATATACCAAAGGTTTCTTTGAAATCGTTGGAATATGTGAATAAATCTACACTATACCAACTGTTTTATGTAAACTTTTGGTATACAGATGAGATATCCCAATGGTTATAAACCATTATGATAAACTTTACCTAGAATTTTACCAACGGTTCCAAAGAACTGTTGGTAAAAGTCTCAACTATTCACACCTATACCAACGGTTTAAACAGTTGGTAAAAGGTTTTTGAAAATGGTTCTAAGAGAGAACCGTTGGAAAAAAGTGCACACAGAACCTATACCAATGGTTTAAAACAGTTGGCATAAGATTAGATATACAATTCACACAGAATCCTGCTGCTCTGTGTGTTGCTATGTGAATTGTACAATAGGAAATTATATAATCAATTATGAATATAATAAGGATACATAATTTAATAAACAATTATGAATACAATAAAATAATCAATTATGAATAAAACACATTAAAAACTGAATATGTAATTATATGTGATACAGAATTAATAATACATACAAAATTTCATTTTGTATGACACATAAATGATTGAGTTCAGAAATTAGAATCTAATAAACCAATATAAGGAAATGAATAAATGAATTAAACCAAACACAAATATAATGTCCCATGGTTTGGGGCGGGTGTCTTTGAACATAGTGATGATGATAATGGGTGTGAATCAATGACCTTGTTGACTTTGGGAATATATTTGTCCTTGTTGTATTAAATGTCATGTGTTTTAGAATAGCGGTAGGAGTTCCTCACATGAGAAGTGGATTGCATGAGGCTGGACAATGGATTATTGTGCTAAAGTATCAACAAAATCTGAATACATTTGGTCGGTTTACCATATGCCAGTTGTTTTTACTTAAAATGATGTCCATTTAAAAAAAAGATACAGTTAGAGTGATACCACCCATTTCATGCCTCAGATTGAGGCAGGGTTGACTCGTACACATCACATATGACCCATGGATCATTTTTCTAAAGTATTAACACAATCCGAATGTGTTTGGTTGGTTTTCTATATGCCAGTTGTTGTTTTCACTTAAAATGTTGTCCATTTC
Source organism: Viscum album (assembly GCA_963277665.1). Classification (NCBI taxonomy): domain Eukaryota; kingdom Viridiplantae; phylum Streptophyta; class Magnoliopsida; order Santalales; family Viscaceae; genus Viscum; species Viscum album. The sequence goes on along the minus strand of OY728133.1, from coordinate 1,025,484,943 downwards.
AAATAAAAGTGAGACACTTTGAGTGGTACCGGCCACACCGGGCTCTGGATTAAGGATCGGTTGAATCATACATGTCATAAATGACCCATGGATTGTTGTTATAAAGTATTAACTCTATCTGAATAAGTTTGGTCTATTTTCTGTATTTCAGTTGTTTTTAATTAAAACAGTGTCCATTTAAAAAAAATAGAGACACTTAGAGTGATACCAGCCACACTGTTCCTCGGATTGGGGTAGGGTTGACTCATACACATCACAAATGACTCATGGATAGTTTTTCTAATGTATCAACACAATCCTAATGCGTTTGGTCAGTTTTCCGTATTCCAGTTGTTGTTTTCATTTAAAATGTTGATCATTTCAAATAAAAGTGAGACACTTTGAGTGGTACCAGGCACACCACACCTTTGATTGATGTGGGGTTTACTTTTATATGTCACAAATGACCCAAGGATCTTTTTCCTAAAGTATCAATAGAATTTGAATGCATTTATTCAGTTTTCCGTATGCTAGTTGTTGTTTTCATTTAAAATGTTGATCATTTCAAATAAATGTGTGACACTTTGAGTGGTTCTAGGCACACCACACTTCAGATTGAGGAGGGGTTGACTCGTACAAATCACAAATGACTCATGGATCATTGTCCTAAAGTAACAACAGAATCCTAATATGTTTTTTCAGTTCTCCATATTCCAGTTGTTTTTAATTAAAATGATGTCCATTTTAAACAAAAGAGTGACACTTGGAGTGATACCTCCTACACTGTGCCTCAGATTGAGGTGGGGTTGACTCGTACATGTAACATATGGCTCAGAGATATTTTTCCTAAAGTATCAACATAATCCAAATGCATTTGGTCAGTTTTCTTATGCCATTTGTTGTTTTCACTTAAAATGATGTCCATTTAAAAAAAGAGAGACATTTAGAGTGGTATCGGCCACAACGTTCCTCATATTGATGCGAGGTTGACTCTTAAACATCACAAATGTCCCATGGATCGTTTTCTGAAAGTATCAACACAATCCGAATGCGTTTGGTCGGTTTTCTGTATGCCAGTTGTTGTTTTCCCTTAAAATGTTGTTCATTTCAAATAAAGGCGAGACACTTTGAGTGGTACCGGCCACACCGCTTCTCAGATTGATGTGGGGTTGACTCTTCCATGTCACAAATGGACCATGGATAGTTGTGCTAAAGTATCAACACAATACTAATAAGTTTGGTTCGTTTTATGTATACCAATTATTTTTACTTAAAAGGGTGTCCATTTTAAACAAAAGAGAGACACTTTGAGTGATACCGGCCACACCATGACTCAGATTGAGGTGGGGTTGACTCTTACACATCATATATGACTTATGGATCGTTGTCCTAATGTATCAAAAGAATCCGAATGTGTTTGGTCAGTTGTCTGTATGCCAGTTGTTGTTTTCACTTAAAATGATTTCCATTTTAAACAAAAGAGAGACACTTAGAGTGGTACCTGCCACACCATGACTGGGATTGAGGCAGCGTTGACTCGTACACGTCATAAATGACCCATGGATCGTTGTGCTAAATTATCAACACAGTTCAAATGCATTTTACCAAATTATACCAATGGTTTAAAACTGTTGGTATTGTGTATTTCCAGAACTATTACACAGCCGCCCCTCCAGTATACACCTACATAAAAAATAGCACAAAAAACACATACAAATAGACTTAAAATATCATAAAAACACCTTAAATAGGAAAAAAAACACATAAAACCATAAAAATATTCCAACTATGTCATGTACTATAATTACCTATTTCAATCTTCATATGACAAAAATATTCCAGTATAGTTGAATAACAGTTTCAATAACTCGAAAATTATTTACACCCATTTCAATCTTCATATGACAACCACTCTTCCAGTAGTAATTCACCTCACCCCTACACAACCCCCCCAACCAGCACAACCCCCCACCTCCCCATCAAATTCTAATAGACAGAATATTCTGAGAAATACTTATTAGAGTTGAATAAGAGTTTGAAATTGGCTCAAATCCCAAGTTTTTTTTCTTTCTGATCCTAGATTTGGGTTTGTAATGATATGTGATGCATTTTGCATTGAACTTGTATTTTTTATAATATATGGTGAAAATTCATTTTCTTAGGAGTCTCATCACTTATGACCCCATGAGTGAAACTACCCAACTCATGAAGAAGAGTTTTCAACTATCGTTGATGAGTGTAAATTTCAGAGACACCACCTCTTTGATCAGAGACATGTTATATATAAAAACTGAATGTCATAGTAATATAATTTATTCTAATGTGAACTAAATCATTTTCAGATGTGTTGGATAAAATACATTTAGATGTTCAAATTTTAAATGGAATATGTTCTTTGTAAAGTAAATTTTAGTTTTGATGCACTAAGAAGGAAGATGAAGGAGGTGGGGGTGTTAATGTCAGATATTGGGTGAATGGTAATGGATTTGTTGGTAGACTCTATAGTGGTAATAACATAATATACTTGGTTATTGGTTTTTATACACAAAGTGATCATGTAAAAATTTGTTGAATAAGTGGATGTTGAACATCTGTCTAATCCAGAGTGTGTCGTGATGCATATGAGGACAACAAAAAATAGTCCCCTTCCAGGATGGGTTATAGTCATACATGGTGTACTACTGGTTAATATAAGGGCGAGACTTCTTTATTCCATGATAAAAATAATTGATGAGACCCTCTCATTATTAATAGTGAGAATAAAAGTGACAACACATAATATCCTCAAAAAAATTGGATCCAACTGAATCATGCCCCAAATACCCTTTTAACCCAACCATCATACCATGGGACTTTGACAAGTGGCAGCATATTCCCTCGCTACACTTTCTTGATTTTGTGAAATAAAACCCCTCAATTTTTGAAATTTTTAGGTTTTTTAGGATCATAATAAGATCTTTTGACAACGAAAGAACACCCAAATATGATCTATCATCAAACAAAAGCAACTTTTATAGAAAATGAAAAACGTCTGAAAATGGATTTTACCTGGGAGTGGTTTTCTTCTTCCTTAATCTAAAGAGAAATTTTGATGATGCATGCTATTAAACTAAATTTGAAAATGGGGTATGGAAACTGACCCATGGTTCGATGATCGTTACAAAAGGAGTAAAGCATGGAACTCTTTACTTGATTTAAAATTCAGGAAGATCTAAAATGATCAGAAGTCCAACTTTTGATGGTCTAGAAGAATGGAACAGTAAGTTTATTGGCCTTAGTGAGAATAATATTAATGTTCTTAAGGCTATGAACACTAAATGGTACATTTATGGTCCGATCTATTGATTAGAGTAGGATTCCACCACATCGTACCTCAGATTGAGGCGGGGTTGACTCGTACACGTAAAAAATGACCAATGTATCATTGTCCTAAAGTATCAACTCAATCCAAATACATTTGGTCAGTTTTTCATTTGTCATTTGTTGTTTTCACTTAAAATATTGTTCATTTCACTGAACTATGTGCCAACCATGAACCACATATTTTTGGGTAAAAATACTATATTTTCTCTAAAAACACTAAAGTAAATACACGGGAAAAATAAAATACAAAAAAATATATAAAAATTACTTCATAATTAAATAATGGTTGTGACACTTCTCCAACCATGAACCCACCTGGACAACCCAGCCCCCCCACCTAGACAGCCCCCCCATCTCCCACCCCACCTGCACACTCCCCCTCCCTACCCTAAAAACATAAAATTGAAAATAAAAATACCATAAATATGATTTTTTTTCTTTAAAAAAATGCAAATATTATGCCTCTACTCCAAATACTAAAAACGATGACATATTTTTTGCAATTCCGATGTTGTTAACGACCTTCAAGTATGAAGAAAATCACATTTTACGGTGTAATAAGACTCTTTAGAGTGTTCTAAAATTAAATAAGTGGGTTTTGAAATGAAAATTAAAGTGTTAGAAGTAGGATTTTTATGGAGGGTTTTTAAATTTCTAATTAAATAGCTCCAACTCATATAGAAGATAAAGATTTCAAAATATCCTATAACAAACACATAATTGTAAATGAAGAGATGCCTCAAAGTGGTGTTAAATGATCATAATTTAATTTTAAAGCCAACATGGGAGGTATCGGGAGAACACCCTAATGGATTAAGAATTCCTAAGGAAATCTATTAATGATACTGATATGAATCACCATTTATATATTTACATTGGTTTTATTGATGGATAATGATCCTCTTTTTCATGTGTGGAGTTGGGTTCACCTAAAAACACTGAATGGGATTCTACTATATAGTTCTGAGAATATATTATCGAATGATATGAAGCTTCCACCTGTAAAAATTACCACTTTATATCAGTGCCTACTGGAATTTCATGGAATTTAAGGGATATGTGTTTTGTGAAAAGCCTATGAATTATAGGGATGTTCATGAATGATGGTTTTTTGTCTATATGTGTATGTAATTCGATATATAGGATGGTTTATTCCATTTAATCAATGTTATAGTGTATGTTTAGGATGAGTTCTTGCATTTAACCAGTGTTCTAGTTTATGTTTAGGTGAGGTGAGTTAGAAACCAGGTTAGGCATGTCATTAGAACATGGGTTATTCTATTTAACCATGTAGTCTTGGATTTTAGGGATGAATGTGATTTGGGTGAGGTAATTACTACCCACTCTATAGTATGGCCAACACATCATATGTGTATACCCATGAAACAAAGGCATGTTTAAAAGGGACGTTTTCATCACCCCATTCGGCCAAACATACTTTTCACCATAAGGTATTGGCCATGTATATTTACATGGATATCCAAGTCATGTACTATGTGTACATTCCCAAGACACAAGATTATCTTAGACACCATGTGAACCATTGTACAAACCATGGGAACCCTTATACCATATAGTCATTTTTACAACCATTAAAAACAACTTATTAAACAACATAATTTGTCAAAGATAATAAAATTGAACATAAATCAATAATACTATTAGATATATCAAGTAAAATTAAGGCATACTATATTTTATCCTAAATGACCACCCACAACCATGATTAATGTCCACAGAGCTCTCCTTTCTGCCAGATCAAAAGAGAAAAAAAATAGTTACAGAACAATAAAACCAAGGTATAAAAAATAGTTGCAGAACCAAAAAACCAATGTATCACTTTTAGATTTGAGGTGTAGAATAAAAAATTTCCTTGATTGAAGATGGATATATTAGTGGAAGAAGTTTGGTAGTCTAGGGAAGAGGGAGATCTGATTTAGGGCACCAATTGAGCCGACGGGGACCTGCAATCGAGCGAAGGGGGAACTGGTACCCGATCTACATTTAGGGGAAAACTTTCCTAACGGTTTTTAAAAACCATTGGGAATGTGTGTATATACCAACAGTTTGTATAAAATGTTTGTAAAAGGAGGTAAAAATTCAACATATACCAATGTTTATTGATAACCATCGGTGAAAGTTCCTATACTAAGGCCTATACCAATGGTTTTATAAACTATTGGTAAAAAACTTTACAAAATATTCTATGCCAACGGTTTTAAGCAAAATGTTGGTATACATAGCCATTACCAATGGTTTATCTAAACCGTTGGGATATAAGCATTGGTAAAAGTGGGATTTCTAGTAGTGTCAAGATTTAGACATACTCTGAATAATATTTCATGATTATTTGATATCTTAGTCTTATTATTATAGTTTGATGCTTAAACTTTTCATTTTGGTTTTAGTCAATGGAGGGAACAAGAAAAAAAGTTTAAAATTGAATTAGATCTACATTTTATTGAATAATTATTTCAAAAATTGTATTATGGTTAGAAGAATGATAAATCATCTAAGGAATTATGTTGATATATTTTTTATCAACTTAAGAGTTATAGACACCATAATGGGTTTATGAGTTTAATATATGTTTATATTCTTAGACACCCTTTTGAGGTTTTATTTTATGGGAGTTAATAAAGATTAAGAATATTTTCTGAGAAATTTTTGGAAATACAACCCCTATTTTCTTATATGTTTTAGTGAAAACCATTTTCATGACCCGACCCAATGGGGATCGAGATATAACAACCCAAGGCCGCATCTATAGGCTAGGGGCTGTAGACCATCACTGAGTGGGTATATCACATACATGGGAGGCCTTTGTCTAAGGTTCCTACACACACACACACACACACACACCCATACACACCTCCATGAAATAGTGCAGATTTATATAAACTAGAAATAAATTCATGCGTACAACTATCCCACAACTAGAGTATTGAAAGATTAAAGGGTAAAAAAACACTCCCACCAAAATAAAACTTTTGAAGCATCTAACCTCCTCAGAAGGATGGGATCATTGTCAAAAGAAACTTCCAAAAATTTCTTAATCCAAGCTTCGATAAACACTCTAGTTGGTCTATCTCAGTAATATCTGCCTTCGATGGGTCCTCCTGGGACTTCCTAGAAAGGGATATGGTCTACACGAGACACAAAATCTTCTTGAAAATCCTGTTTAGGGGTGAGTATAACGATACTCATTAGGTTATCCTAATACCCAAAATAAATGAGAGAAATTGAAAAACAATAGTCCACTCAACCTGGCCAGAGGGAACCTAAATAAGATAGAAACTTCGTATTGAAACCATCCTCATCTATACATGATTAGTTAGCTCAAACCACATGGTGTGTCAACCAAGATGTTACAACACTATAATGAAATCCTAAATACACAGATATACTCTTCTCAGACTCTATGTCTCATGAGGTTCCAATATCAAAGCTATCGACATGTTTCTACTCAAGGATCGAAGGTAACACTCCTCTAGAAGCACACACTCCATGAGATCTATCATCCCAGATGACACTCGTTTGAGAGATATCACCCCATTGGGTATAACCCATCCATCACTGATAGAACATTTGAGAGACACCACTCAATGGGGTACAACCTAGCCATCCCTAATGTAACATCCAAGAGAGACCACTCAATTGGGTTTCACTAACCCGATAAAACAATACCATAATCACAGAGGGCATTCTTACTTTAGGGAATGCTCATCATATCTCTTCACTAAGAAAATCACACTGGAACCCAGTGGATTGCACTAGTCAAATAGGGGATCTCACCCATCCCTAATGGGGGACCCTTATAACCCTACTGGAACCATTAAAGGTATCATATATTAGAAAGAGGAACACTCCCAAGATCCCCTAGGGGGCACCATGAAACCAATCAAGAAGACCATAAACCACACCTCCTCAAATAAAGGATCAATACTAGGATATTATTAGGGAAATTATGAACCCAATCCAGTATCCCAAAGATCTCACTAAAATAAGGGTCACTGCCATGATCCATTGAGGGAGGCCATAAACCTCATATGACACCATGAAGATTATTTTTCTCAGATAGGGGATCACCTCCCATATAGTGTTAAACATGAATATTCAAAAAACCCCATCTGAAACAACTAGTGAATTAGGGGATAATATCACTAATTATTACACAAACCCTAATTGAATCACATTCCACATAGGGGATCATACAAACAATAAATCCAAAAACTGTGTTAGGTTTTCTTTCTAGATAGGGGATCACTGCCTGTGTACTGTTGGTTATAATTACTTTGAGAACCTGATCTAGGGAGACGATATGCTAGAAGATCCCACCCCGACATATTTGGAGGGATGAACCAACTCTAAAAATATGATAGAGTATCTTTCATAGGATTCTCTAGATGGATGCTATAACTCTATCCAAGTACATCATATCAAGGGGATCAAAATCCTATACTGAGGATGTAATACCAAACTGTAACCTCATATGAATAGATCAATAGAACTCACTCAACCAATATTGTTCCAAAAAATCAACTACCCAAGAAACCCACAAAATTACCTCATCTCACACATTTTAGAACCAAATAGTGGCCATCATCATGTTGTATGTAGAAAAATTACAAAGTTAGGCTACTCACAGACTTGAATTTGATCCCTAAAAGAGGAGATATGTTGAATGAAAACTCCTCTAAAAGAAGATTAAACTACATGTACCGGGGTATGCATGGATTGTAACCCCACATGAACACCCAAAAGTGTCCTCTAAATTCTTGGATTGGCTAGGCATATGGGATTACATAAAATTTACTAGTGGTACACGAAATGTCTCACCTCACCTAGTCACTGATCATATATTCCACATTTCTCATCCACATGTGTCTCAAACATGGTGTATACCCATTTGTACATGGTGTGTCCCAACTAAATGGCCCTTGTAAGTTTAATTTTTCCATTCCTATTTCTGGAACCCCATTCCCATGTACTCTGGACATGTACTTTCACATGACCATGTTTTTTCACACAGCTTCCCTAGCCATGTCCTCAGGCCACACGACATAGGGTCACTACATGGTTTGTAACCTCAGTACATGATGTGTAGTTCCAAAAACTCGTCTTCCATGAATTGAAGGAACACATTACATGCTATAATGCACTAAAAATTGTGTTGACGTGATTTCCGTCAATAATTTCCCCATGATCAGCTAGAATCTCCCTCGTTTTCCCAGAAACACATATATCAACCCTCAACGGGTACCTAGTAGTTATATAAGGGGACTAAGAACTCAAAAATTTGCATAAAAAATGGTATCTTGACTTAAAAATAAAATCCCCCTACCTAATGAAAAAATTCTAAAGCTTCGTTTGTGTAATGATACCAAAAAACACACTGATTCTTGATCTAGAAACAATCAACATAAAAAACGGGATCTGGTGGAACCTCCTGACCTTGGTTTATTCATCATCCAAATGGGAAGAGGGGGATTGAATCCTCTTTTCATGCACACCAAGGTATTTGGGGAGAAGGTATATTGATTAAATTTTATTAAAAAAATATACTTCATTTAACGCCCCACCCATGATTTTCCTTCAGCCGAACACCAGGAACCAACAAGGTTTATGTCGCACTTAGTGTAAAGAGGACATTATGTACTCAACCGAGGTATCAAAATTATAACTTGAGACTCCACTTGGGAGTTATTACATTCTTTCAATGAAATTATTGATACATGATAAAATATATTTAATATTTTTTATATCACTACATCAAGGATATTTGAGCCTCATAATCCCACAACGACTCCGCGCCGACTTCAGAAATATTCTTAGAAATATTCAAAAGTATTACATGTCAAAACTCGATTCACTAAAACATTATTTTTTGAACAATTACTTTACATTTTTTTGGAAATAGTTTTAATGGTAAGGATAAAATTTTGGGTTCATATGATCTTTTATTTCAAGGTAATTATGGGTTGTTATATTTTTGGGAATGAAAAAATATATGAGAGAACATTTGAGGATAAAAAATTTCTTTAATATTGAATATATTATGGTTATTTTTTTGGACTTGTATCACATTTTTAGATGACATTAAAATAGTTTTAGAAAAAGGATAACCCCCAGGTTGGGTGACAACCCATCACATCCTGTAGGGCCATGGAACTTGAACCCACAACCGAAGGGGGACAAGGGTAAAACACCAACCTCAAACTTAAATGAAGTCTTGGTTAATATAAAATAGTTTTATTTATTTAAATGATATTATAGATAATGGATACGTTTGTTTTAGGAATATATGTTTTATCATTTAGAAAACCACCGGATTGGAAAATGATTCAGTGATTAAGTGATTAATTTTATTTCAGAGGATGTTTACTATTTTGGGAACCCTATACGATTTTGGTAAAAAGAGTATTATGGAATTATTATTTTTGGAATAATGGTGGAATTGGTTTAATAAAGAATATATGATTTCATTTTGGATTTATGGTGATTCATTTTATTTATGGAAATAGTTAGTATATCTTTTAAATTATATGTTTAGGGCGTAGACATTTTAAGAGATAAATATTAAATTTATTTTGGAAGACCATGTGATCAAATACTTCTGATTTTTGGGTTTAGACCTTAGGAAATAATATTTTTGAATAAATATATAGATAATTATTTATTAAATAATATATGTTTAATTTTGGGTATTATTATTTAATTTTGGGAGATTAAAGTACTTTTCTTCATATGAAGGTTTATTATTTTGGAATTATATTATCTTATTCAAACCATACTGGTTTTGATTAATGTTTAATGATTGGTGGAATGTATTTTTTTTCTTTTGTGGATTTTTTGAGATGTAGAAGTTGATTCTAGAGCTCTAGGCATAAAAATAAAATAAAACAATATCAATAAGAAAAACTTCAACCCTTCATTTGGAGAAAAAATGAGTTTGTGGTGGGAATATATTAAAGGATGAAACTATACTTTACAAGTAAGTATATTTTCTAAATTTATTACTCTATATATTAAAATAATTCCTCAACTATAGGAAATGTATTTCAGAATAAAAACATTTTCTTTTTACTTTTTATACTAAGAAATAATAATCCTTTTAACCCATCATATATTTATAGTTTTGTGATGGTTTACATTATAATGACCATGTTCTCTATCTCTCTCCATTAGTCCATGATATTTTTATTTCTCTTCTATGTCCATATTATCACTTCCCAATAATTATCTTCTATTCAAAATCCATGTTTTGTGGTGACATTCACATTTTCCTTTCCCACTTTTTAAGAGGAAGTTTTATTAACCTTTTTTACGATGTGGGTTTCCACAAATGGATTTTCAAATATAAACCTTTTATTTTATAAGATCAATTACAAATTTTGAGGAATAAATTTATTGAATTTGGATATAATTTAACACCCCATTATTTAATGGTAGTATATTTTTAAATAAATTTAATCACTTTGGTCGCTTACCTTGCACACAACACCTAACTTCAACAAAATATGAAATATTATTATGTAACCATTATAAAAGAGACATTAAAATGATAGGATTAAATAGTATTAAACACATTATGAAAGATATAATTTTCCCACTCATTGTAAATTTATTAATTAATGATTTGTGAATAAACACTTATTTTTTATAAAGACATTTAAATCTTTAAAAATATTTTTTTTTCAAAAAAGGTTTTATTACTTTTTCTGAGTAAATATTAATTTTGGAACTTATATAAATTTTATTTTATAAAATAATTTCATTTTTAAAATCATAACATTAAAATTATCTTATAGTGATTTTTTGGGAATTTTTTGAAAAGATTATTTTTCCTATGAATAGTGAAAATACTGAATTTTATAAAACATTGATTTTTTATATTAAAAAGTACCTTTATTATTTAAATTTGATCTAAAGGCAAATTAATTAATATTTATTTAGTTATAATATAATTAATTACATTTTAACAACCCATATACCTTATTTTGGTATACATACATTTTTTGGGCTTAAAAAAGGCATTTTTTAATACAACCGCTTCTCGTTGCCGTTTACGATGTTAATTTTAAATAAATTATGAAGATTCTGTGTGTTAGATTTTGAAAAATAGATTCTATATTTGTATTTATAATTTATTAATTTTTTAATTATGTCCCTTTTATTTTTTTACAATATGAATAGTAACCTTGATAATTATAGTTATCATTGTAAATGGTAAATTGGGTAATATAGGTTAAAAATAACATGATAAGAACTGTAAAATAACCCTAAAACTTGTCCAAATTTTATTGGATGAGTAATTTAGATCCCTAATAATTTTTTATATATATATCCATATTTTTTCATTAGAAACTGATTATGGTGCTTATAATATTTTAGTTAGAGAAAATTCAAAGATGTCACATTCACGATATTAATAAATATAATTTTTTTAATATGGTGAAATATAGAAAATATATTTAACTATAATTATTATTTAAAAATATAAAGGATTTATATTCATTATTTTAATTTGTTTTTAATTTTTAGTAATTAAATAATTACCATAAATTCTTTCACATCATTAAAGTAGTAATTATTTAATTAATGACAAAATGAAACCTTAAATAGTGAAACTCTATATTGTCACGGTAAGATTCCAAGAGGTTAAATAAGGGTTAAAACCAAATGATAAGGTTATAAATTTAGTCAAAACTTATATATATTTTATTAGATATGGTTTATCGACACATAATCATATTTTATTAAAAATTAATATGTTTGGTTCCATTTGGAATTGAAAATTAATTTATATTAAATTATTATTTTAAAAAATTCCTAAAGTACCCCTCACTTCAAATAATAAAAAGAGAACTCCTTCCTTAACTTCTTTACACCACATTGTTCCATATAGATTAAAAAATATTGTCCCATTTCTATTACCAACCACCTTATCCATGTTCTGGAAGTTTTGTTCCCCTCAAAAAACTAAACATAATTCCATTAAGAAGAGATCTAAAGGAAATCCATCGAAGAAGAGGTAATCATATTTAACAACTCTTTCAAGATTATTTCTACTTATAATACCTATTTATATATTTTTTTCTTATATAAATAATAAAACTAGTGTCAAATATTTACTAATATGTTATTTTTATTATGAAACAAACATATACTATCTTTTATCCATCCTATAAAAGACGAAATCCCCACATGTGTGTACGTATGACTTACCATCTCTAAGTAGTGGTGTAGTTCATTTTTAATCACCACTATACATGGATGGGTTTAATGATTAAAATAATATATATATATGAAAATTATTGTATTATATTTATTATATAAAAGTAATATATCACCCACTTACCATTTCAACCATTAATAAAGTGATATCGTCACTCATGGGTACATACAACCTACCATCTCCATGAGGCGATGTGATTCATTTTCAATGTTCTCCATTAAAGATTTGATATAAAAAATATGTGAAATTAATAAATAAGAAATCAATTACCATAATAAAATTCTGGATATTATGGAACTATATTCTATATATAAAAACTGGGACTTACATTCATAGGAAAATGAAGTAGTTAACACTCTAAACAAGAGTAATAAAGAAATATTATTAACAAAAGGGTGATAATATGATATAATAGGATCATATATTATATAATAAATATTAATATGGTTCTATTATAAATTAATAACATTATTTAAACCATTGTATATGAGTTTAAAAAACATTCAATTAAAGGAAAGAGCAATGTAAGAGTTTTTCATCTCACTTTTGTTTCTATGGGACACAAGATTTATTCACCAAATATTTCTTTTGTGTTGTTTATATAAAATAAATTTGATATATTATATCATGAATATTTTTTTTTCAGGGTATATAAATTTTTATTTTATGTTATTTCTTTCATTGGAAGACAATTCAACTGATTACAAAGTGGTAAGTGTTTATTCCATAATCCCATCATTACTAGAGATTATTTAAGTTTAAGTCTCTACTGAGGAATATTTCCTTTCCATGGCCATGTTTTATAAAAAAATTTATTTTTTTTATATTTTCCAATGACTGTTTAAATTCATTTTTACCCATTTTTACTTTTTAAAAAATGTTTTAAAAGGAATCTTATTATTGTTTTCTAAAAAGGAGTTTTATGTTTTTTCTTACAAAAGTATTAAAGGAATGTTTATTTTAGCTTATAAAACATGAATATGATTTACTTCTATCATGAAGACATAATGATTTAATGATTCCTTTAAAATTTTACATGGTTCTTTTTAAAGAAAATTATTTGTTTATTACATTCGTATTTTTTAGATTTTAATTTAATTTCAAAGTAAAAAGGGATTTTTCCTCATGAAATATTCCAATAATCTTTTTAAAGTATTTTCATCTATGGAAACATCCTTTGTTTAATTTTATATCGAGGTTTTACTCTAATGATACAATTCATCATATTTATTTGGTAATTTCATCGATTATTTTAATTAAGGAAATATTGATAAATCTATATCTTTTACTTAACAAGGATATTTTATAATATGACACATCGATTATGAATTAAATAGATTATTAGATATATGAATAATTATTTGGACTTGAAATAATGGGTGGGTTATTTATATGGAAATCCGCTTGATGAATCAATTGTTTTCATGATAGAAATCAGTTATCCAAACCTAATTACATTTTACCTATTAGTTTTAAACTATCTTGTGAAAGGAATTGATAGTATATATAAAGTTGGCCAAACCTAATTAGTTTATACCTAATATTTTTAAAACATCAGGTGAAAGTTCTTGATAGCATAGGTACCATGGTTCTTAAGATCATTATATAAAATAATTAAGCATTTACTTCATTAAAATTTTAGTTATTATTATCTATCATATTTTCTATATGATATTATCTCTAGACACATTTTATTTTAAGTTCATTGATTAAATGACTTATGTTTTTAGTTATTTAACTTTCCATACTGATTTTCCTTATCCAATTATTTAAATGGAATGTGTTCTTTATTTTTAACCATTCTATGATGATTATTATTATTGATTGATGATATATTTCACTGTACTATACCCATAATGATCATTTGATATCACCCATATTTTGAATCTATGAAGTTTACTATGATTTTTAAGAATGTGTATACTACAAAAAATTATGTTATTCTTAGAAAAAACCATATGTTGGAAGTTGTGTTTTCAAATGTAATTTGGGAATCATGTTTTTATCTGGTTTACAAAGACTATTAAACTATTCAGTTCATTGGGATGTGATTCCTTTTATCTTACGCTGATATAATAAAATAATAACCAAATCTAGGATACGGGGTCATGGTATTTGCATGAATTATTTTATATTAATATATAAAGTTTTAGGATGTTATATGATCTATATTATAAAAAATAATTTATGGTAAACAAATGAAGTTTTAAAAATTTGTATAATGAAATATAGAATGATTAACCAGTAGGTTTCTATGAATCTATAATGAAAAAACTGGTGTAGGGGAATAAATGATGTTCTAATGGGAAACAACGTGATCCTTATAGATTTAATATAACTATTAGTGATTTTAGGAAAGTTAAATCTTCCATATAATTATTTTTGTATAATTGTTTTTAATTTATGATTTTTATATTGGGGGTTTTATCAAATAAATATTAATTGTATATGTTATTATCTTTTAATAATTAGAGACAAATTATAATGAGGATTCGAATCCAGAAAAAATAAATTCATTCAATATGAAAGATTTTATAGTTATAATATGATTTTTTGGATGAAATTTTTTTATGACATAAATATATTTCTTATGGTGTTTACTCAATATTATTTTACCTAAAGGTTTTAAAAAGGTTAATAATAGTTAAAAAAATATTGGGTCAGTCACATTTGTTGGTTACTTAAATATGTCCAAAAATGTGGTGCCCATAATAGATTAAGAGGTTATGTATATGGAAATAATTCTATATGCATTATTAATATGATGATTTTTATATTACATGGTTTATAAAAGTTATGTGATTATATATATAATAGGTTATTCCAATGATTACATGTCAAATATTATGAATAATCATTCAAAAGTTATGAAGTTGATAATTTTTTATTTCAATGAGATCAAGAAAAAATATTTTTGTTTTTAGAATGAATGAGTGATTTTTGGTATATATGGATGAATACCTTTGAGGATAAGTAGATAAAAAGAATATTACCACAAGTTTTTGTTTAATTTTGGATAAATAGTAGTTAATTATATTTTTAAACCATATTTTATTGTGTAAATGTGAACCATATAAGTGGATTTTGTAAAAAAACATTGTCCAAGAAAGATATGATATAACTGATAGGCCTGTTAGATGAGAAGTTGAAACAAGTAGTGGATAAAATTATTATTCTATCAAAGTTATAATATAATATATAAAAAAAGAATATAATTTTTCCTTAAAGAAAAAACCACATTCAAATGAAGTATCACATCATCCGGAACATTTGGTATGATATAATGATAAAACTATAAATGGGTCGTGGGATTGAAAATGGAAAAAAATGTTAACAATGTTCATAGGACCATAATATATTGGTTGGTGATGTGCCTATGGAGGTATTAGATTATAGAATTTTATTAAAAGTTAATTCTTGTAAAATAATTAGAAGGATAAAAAAAATTCTAAAATTGAGAGTAAATATAATTTTGTAAAATAGTTTTCAAGAAAGAAATATTTGAATTTTTAAGATAGTTTCTCATTATAGAGCCTAGTTTGGTAGAGTGTTAATGGAATTAGTTGGAGTGTTAGTAGAAAAATAATGGATAGTTAATTATTTGGAAAAATTAAATCAATTCAAGTATATTATTTAGGGGTGTATTTTGATCCAATGAACCATTGAATATAGTTTGGTGGTGGATTACTAGTTTCTATAGTATAAGAATTTTTTGTGTAACCAGTGTAAGACCCTAGATCACCTTGAGTGGGTAGGGGTGAATTAGGGTGTCAAATTTTTTCTTTAAATGTGATGGATCATTTTCCCACATTTATAAGAACATGTTAATCTTGTATGATAGAGTCCTACAATTATCAAACACTCAGACGCATAATTACTGACACAACACAAAAATTTTAATCTGTTAACCACTAAGGGATAGTCCAAGGATTATACACCAATAATGTTTAGATCGTACCTAAATCCACTAAGATACATTAGTTATTTTAGTTTATAGAGGATCATAGAGAGTCGATCTATTATAAGAACACTAACTTTATAAGAATTATGGATAAGACACTACCTCCCTCATAACACTTCCATAGACTCCCCCCTGAACCACTAACTTAGGGGAATTATTACTAAGTTTAATGACTTGAAGGTCAATTCAATTGTTTTGTAATTTAATTATTTTTCCCTAGTAATAATGTGACATTGATTCCACTTTATTCCTAAATTAATGAACTTGTATTCCCTGATCAATCACACTAGGTATTCAAAACCCGATGGTCAAGAAACTTGTGTGAAACTCATGTACATATGAACAACTTTTTGGTTTTTTGTGTATGTATAACTTTAATGAAAACTATTCATAAATCTAAATTGGATTTGATATACACAAGGAATGTTTTGAACACAATTCTTCTTCATGGAACTCTATGGTGTGGAAAATGTGTGCACAACTGAGGAAATAGATCTTCGTTAAAAAAATTTACTCTAAAATCGGAGGGTGTCTACCAATTTATAGACATGAATTGCCTTGCATGAAAAGTACATTCATGATTTCCATTGTGAATGAAACATTCATCCAACACTAAACCTTTTTATTTGACATCAGTTTTTTCATGAAAACATCATCTCTATTTCTAGGTTTCGTTTAACTCTTCCTACATGCACAAAACCATCTTTCACACAATTTCATATCTTACGCGCAACTCTTGACTTTTCTATATTCTGATAAAATGGTACTGTAACTTCACTTGTAAGAAAATTTCCAAAGCACCTTCAAATTTGTGTGAAAATTTTTATCTTTATACAAAAATCCTTCCTTTTTGAGAAAAAATTCCTCCATTCTCCATATTTTTGACCCTAAAAATTTGGAAAACACTACAAAATAATAAAACCTTCAACAAGAAATCCATATGGACCTGAAAAACACTTTTCATAAAAAAATATTGATTAAAATAGTTTGAATTGACAAAAAAACCATTTCCAACAGGGAAAAAATATAGATCCAACAATATCCCCTTTAGGTTTGTTGAAAATATATAGATAAATTCAATTAAGCACCATCCTTGACCAAAAACATGACTGAATTCAAGTAAATATTCCATCACTAAAACATATTGTGAGAAGATATTGATGTATAAAATAATAGTAGAAAAAGATAATTTCATAATTCTATAGGCCACTAACATATACCACGAACCAATCATATAAAAAATTTATATAAACCTAAAAATTAGTCATTGAATTTCACTTTCAACTTATCTTCCCCTTTGTCAATAAACCCAAATAACCAGTATGTTCACTTTTAGTGATCAAAAATAAACTCCCTAAATTATATATCCCCTATAAAGCAATATCACATCCAAAAATGGATTTAAAAAGTTAACAAATTTGGGGATATGGGAACAACCATAACCTCCTTTTGACCTAGGAGGTGGTTGAACACTGAGGATCAATTGATGTATCTTAAATGTATGTGTTACTGATGGATTAGTCTGAATTGCATCCACTTGGTCATCTGTTCTAACATGATTCATTTTAATCACACATTGTACCAGTTTTTCTTTGATGAAGTGATATTTGATCTCAATATGTTTGGTACGAGAGTGCTGAGTTGGATTCTTTATAAGATCGATTGTGCTCTTGTTGTCACAGTGAATCACCTTTGACTGTTCCACATCATCACCAATATCAGTTAGTTGTCACTTAATCCATAATAACTAAGTGCATGCATTTACAGTAGATATATATTATGATTTATCCATACAAAGATAGGTGCTTTATTATTATATACTCAACCATCCCACACATTTTTTCCAATAAATAATTATCCACTACTTGTGGAATTTCTATTCCCCACATGTCTAGCCCAGTTGGCATCCAAAAATGCTGATAAACCATTATATAATTATTTTTAAAAGTATAATAAAAAATTTAGATTATGTTGAAAAAATATTGTGAATATTTTAATAAATTAAAAATTCTATTCCTTATAATCACATTTGAAATGAGAAGCTAAGAATGTTCCAAACATGAAATCTATCATTTTTTCATTCAAGTATAATAGGGTTCTAATGATCCTCCAATATAATGTGGGATCGACATAATTCCCATAATCATTATTTCTATGTTTTTTTCTTACCAAAATCAGTTTTGACATTGGTTTGGGGTCATTCATGTTGAGTTTATTCCTCATAAAACTTGCATATTTTTACTGAAAATTGAAGGTGTAATCCTTGTTTTGAACACCCTGCAACCTCAAAAATTATGATATTTCACCAATCATAGAAATTTAAAATTAATATTTCATGTGATTATAAAATTCTTCCATTGATCTCTTCCCACTTTCACCAAAACTTATGTTATCCACATACAAAAGCACCATAAATTTATCTTTCTAAGAATTCCGTACATAGATATTTTAATTGAAACCTCCTATCTTAAATTATATCTTTTTAGAATCAGCATACAATTGATAATACCATGCTCGTGGTGACAGATTCAGTACATATAGATCCTTATTTAATTTATAAAAATTTGATTCATCATTTCCAATCAGATATTCAGCCGGTTGTTCAATATAGACATTTTATTCAATAAATCCATTTAATAATGCCATTTTCCTTCCATTTGATAAAACTTGTACCATATTTTAATTTACATGGAAAGGAAGAGCCTGGTTGATTTTATTCTTGATAATGGAGAAATTTTATCTTCAACATAAATGCCTTGAATTTATTTATATCCTTTACACACCCATCATTCCTTATTTCTGATCACATTTCCATGCTCATCAATTTTTTCAAAGATCTAGTTTGTTCCAATCACATTATGATTTCCTGGTCTCTTAACAACATCTAATGTCTGATTCATTTCAATTTTATCTATTTATTAATTTATGGGCATGACTCGTGATTCATCCTTCATTGCTTCATCAAATTATGTTGGTTCTAGAATTGATAGGAATAAAGAATGTTCTTTAATCCCTATTCCCCTTGTCTGTGTTGGTGTGGTCCATCCCCAATGATGTGGGATTGATCAATTTATATTATTTTATTTCTCCTATGATGTTCTAATAGAGTTTCTTTAGAAATGGATTACTATTTTGATTCATATTCTGAATCATCATCATTTTGTGAGCTCTGAATATTTTCTGAGCCTTCCAAAATTTCTACATTTGAATATGTCCCTTATACACTTTCCTCTTAATCTTCAATCATACCAACAGATGAGATCCTCAAGGTATTTATGGTTTTTTCCTCAATGATATTATCCTCATTTCATTCCAAAATATTTCTAATATGATTATTATAACATTTTTAGGCCTTACTATTCATTGAATATCAATGGAATATTCCTCCGTCTAAAATATCACCATACTTGCCTCAGTTACCTATTTGTTTTGAATGCATCATTTACTTCTAAAAACATGAAAATACTTCAGATAGGGCTTCATTCCATACCATATATCCTATGATTTCATAATTTCTCTTATAAAAAAACTTGTTTTCTTTTGAGTGTACACCATTACTTGAATAATCACCTTCCAACAATGATGAGAAACACATCTCTAAATCAGCATTGTTCTATCCATAATGTTCACATGTAGATTTCTACATTCAACGACTCTATTTTGTTGAGGGGTTCTCACTATAGACACTTCAAGCTTTATCCGATGTTGTTGAGGTAATTTTACAATTTAATAGATGCTTATTCTCCTTCCTTGTCATATCATAGAATCTTGATTGTGAAACCAGTTTAATTATCAATTCTTTGATGATAACTCTTCATGAAATTAAGAAATTTTTATTTCATATGAATAAACATCACACAATCAATTCTTTTATAATCATTAATATAGTTAATGAATTAACTATCTTCCTGTGTTCCATCTATAATCATTGGACCACATGCGTATGTGTGGAATAGATGAAAAAGATTAAATAAACTTTTTTATTTAGATGATATGAACTTTGAACCATATTTCCCCACATATATGTGTCACATATTTCTTCTTTATCACTCTTAAAATTGGTAATTTCAAAAAAAAAACTTATTCTTATAATTGTATTCCATGTTCTTTTGACTAATGTAAACCAACCTTTGGTGCCACAAGTTGTTTTCTTCTTCATTCATTAAGTGTTTCTTCTGGAAAAGGGGATAACCTTATTTGTTTAAGGTTCAAACATTCCAATTGGTTTCTAACGGGTTTATTCGTATAAGTGGAAACATCCAATGATTCTATATCCATTTGGACCTACCTTCCAAATGTAGGTTCTCATTAGCTGTGGACCAATGAGGCTTAAGAATTTGCATTGGTCGAGAGGATTGGAGGTCAGGCACATCACACCTTTTTGGGGGGAATTATTACCTACTCTGGGACTCTCTTATAGATTTAAGTTATGTTCACAAATCCTTATTAATTAACCAAGTATGAAAATGAGTTTTCTTTTAGATTTAGCAATCAATGATTGATATGTATGGTATTTAGAGAATCTTTTATATGTATTTGAGGTTATTCATCGATGGAGAATCATCTGTATGTATTAGAGATTCTTAGTCGATGGTATTTTTCAACACATTATATAGAAATATATTGGTCATTATGATAACCATAATGGTTTTAAATCCACTCAATGTGGAACTTGAAGTTTATTATCATTCAGAAATACAAGGATTATTTCATAGTTGGGATCATACCCGCAGATGGGCTACCTACGTATCCTTGTTAAAAAGGAATCAGAACCCACTTAGTTTGATAAGAAGGATGTAGTTTAACTTTATATGGGACAAAAAATAATTAATGAAAGATGGTATTGAACCTTATAAAGGCTTCCTACGTACTCTAGTTTTAAGGTAGATATCAAAGTCCATGTAGTTCGGGTAAAGAAATATGGGGTTTATGCATGGTTAATGGCCCAAAAAGATATTTCATGATTATTTTTACACTCTAAGATCATGTGAGTCATGATCGGTGTGAGAAAAAAGAGGTATCAGTAAACTTGATGATGGTTCCATGAAAGATGTAGTTGTGAGAAATGATTTGGGGCTTACGTATGTAAGACGACCCAAGTTAATGATGACCAGGACTTAGGAAAGAATCCCAAGAGTAGGGTCCATAAAGGTATTTGTACTTTATGGAGATTTGGATTTTTAACCCAGGGCTTACTCCTTAAAAGGAAGCCCAAATTAAGAGGGACTTATTATTGGGGTTTATTCCTGAGAAAGAATCCCAAATCAAATGAAATTAATATTGGGGATTACTCTTGAGGAGTATGTCCAATGTTTAAGGAAACTATGACTAGGGCTTACTCTTAAGAAGGAGGCCCAGGTTAAGGGGACTTGTAACTTGGGGCTTACTCATGAGAAGGAGGCCCAAAATCAAAAAAATCTTCTCATCTTAAAGGATAATGTTATATAGGAAACCTCTAACTATGGTGACATAAAGCTTGTAAGTCACAATGTTTTGGGAGAGGTTTTCATAGAATTCCTTTCAGATAAAGCATCCAACAAAGGAACCATGCCATAAATGGATTTGAAAAGGTGTTCGAGGGCTAATATCTTGAAGAGGAGAGGTAAATATGATAGAGTCACAAAAATAAAGTTGGCGCACAAGTATGGTCGTGAAAATCATTTGGGGCGCATGTCTTGGCTGAGCAAGTGTACTTGCATGGCATGGGTTCACCTGGGTGATGAAGAATCTATAGGGTTATACTTGGGCGAGACTTAACTCAGGCCTTTTGTATTATCCTAAGATGTTTCCAAAAGGGAGGCACACAAGTTTCATTTAAAGGGTAGGGAGGCGCGCAAGTGTTTCCACTTTTAAGAAGGTATGGAAACTTAGGCGTGAAAGTGTTGATGAATCCTAAACACTTAGGCCTTATCCTACTCCTTCAAGTATTCCATTCTAGGTAGAAAGTTTTCTTATAAGCTTTCAGAAGAGTTGTTCTGAAGACTTGGGAGACCAGAGCTTGAATCCGAGTTTTGGAAAATTCGTCCCTGAAATGGGGGGCCCACAAGGACTATTTATAGGCCACCAGACACCTTGGGAGAACAAAAGAATAGGGCGCACAAGTGACTTGTGTGACTAATAGGCGGTGCGCAAGTGACTTGCATGACGCGCAAGAAACTTGCCCGACTCCATCCAAATCTGTTCCTAGTCCATGCCTCTGTCAATTTTTTATGTTCTTCAAAGGGCGACCCTCTTTGTGCTTAAGGTATTCCCCTTTTACATTTGTTGGACTCTGTGATAGAAAGGAGCATCAAAGAAAGTCCCCCCTCATATTTGGATCTGAAAAGGAAAGAGGATCCAGCTCTGAGGTAAAGCCGGAGAGCCAAGGGTCTGTGTCATGTGAGTTCAGCGCACATATCCTGGGGTGCACAAATATGGCGCTCAGGTGTTCTGGATCACCTATATATAATGTCTCACTCCCACGTGAACTCATTCAACTTCCAGAAACTCGATCTATCGTCGTTCAAGTGCTTCGGTTTTTGGTCTTTGGTCTTCTGTATTTTTGTCTCACTTCTATAGAAGGTATTTGACTTGCGCGCCATGACTAAGGAGGAAAAACTTTCTTGACTTGATTGACTTGCACGCCAATTTGGGACTTGAGCGCATTAATGCCTTTGACATTTTTTTTGATTTCCTTCAACAATATTTCACAAAACAAACTTATTTAAGGTTTGTCTGTTTGATCTTTGTGAAGATTCAATGGCTCCCAGAAGAATTGGATCATCTGTTGAGTTGGCCAGCAAGATAATAGATTACATGATGAACATTTTTAGACATGATTATTATGTTATCTACGACAGCACTCTCCTGTATTTGGCTACGTACTTGAAGAAATATCATGCCAATTTTCCATAGAGCATCTACATGCCTTTATATGGCCATGGTCATCTGTAAGGAGTCAATGTTCTAGAGGAAAAGAATTATATTCCTCATTCCTAGTTTCAGACTTACACCAATTTCTCTTTAGAAAATTTCTCAGTTGTAGGATCATTTTCCAATGTTGGAATAGTGGAGAAGTCATGTTGAAAATATTCTATAATTTCTAAAAGAAAAGAGAAGAGACTTCAGTCTATGGATGTTCTTCTAATCTTGTTCATCAATGAAAAATAGTTCATCTTCAGTCATGATAATTTATCATTATTTTTACGTAATCCAATGGGCCTGGTAAACATTGTTTGATTTTTAAAATGATTATATAAACAACCCCACAAAATTTTTCTTTTAATTGTTCAATATTGCCTAAATCATACAAAATGTATGTCTAGTGAGCTGGGACTCGACTTTTGTTTAGAGTACCCTTTCTAGGTTCCCAATTTAATGAGTAACATGTCTTTTGTTATTTGAAGTTTAAAGTCATGCATGTTGGACTATAAAAGGCTAATATTTAAGGTCAAATAGCTTTGACCAAATGGATAATATTGACTCAATTCTTGATAATTTGTTTGGAAACATATTACCATATTCGAGTATGGAGGGGGAAAATTATAAACTGTGACTTGAGAAATTTTGAATCTGAGGAATGACATGGGAAAAGATCTAAAAGGAATTAGAGGAAGTCTTTTTGAAGAATGAAGTTACTAATACTTGACAAACCCGTTATAGGGGTTGAATTATGCAGTGCCAACTGGGGCATATGCTACATAGTCAAATAGTAGTATCTTCTGGTTGACAGGTCTGTTATGTTGATAACTTATAAAAGGCCACCTAAGGGCATGTACTACATAGTTGGGCAAAAGAACTCTCATAAATTTTACTTTCTATTGCTAAAAGATGAAAAAGTTTTATGGGGATTCAAATTTTCAAAATCATAGAGTCTGATTTGTGGAAAAAAGGTACTTGAACAAGGAGAGGATATTTCCAATCAGAATTGTCAAAGAATTAGAGGATTGTGACTTCTATGACGGTCTGACCCAAATGTAGGAAAAAAGGTATCTGAGGTTTTAAATCATATGACTAAAACCAAAGATAGAAACATTTATACGACATAATAATTTTAGATCATGAGAAAGATTATGGAACAAATATGTTAAGGATGGAAGTTTTTTGTAGATCCCTACATATCATCATTAAGACTAATAGGAACAAAAGAGAATTATCCTAAGAATGAAGTTACCATTACTTGAAAAACCTGTTATGGAGGTCTAATTATGCATGGACAAATAGGGAATATACTGCATAGCCAAATAGTGGAATCTTTTGACTGACATTCCTGTTATATAGGCAACTTATGCAAGGCCATCTAAGGGAACGTGCTGTATTGTCAGGCAAAATAACTCCTAGGTATTAGTTATTTTGTGACCAAGAGTCAAGAAAAGGATTATAGAGATCATGAATATTATTTTTATAATGTTGCGGTTGGGTCTTGAATTGAGATTCTGGATGTCATTATGTATCTCATTAGGATGAGAATCAAGCCATACATAGTTCTTGAAATACATTTTAACATCACGCTGGACGAAAGCATGAAAGATCTTAGTTTAGGGTCTTAGAGCTCAGACCATAGTGAGGGATACACGTTGTGAATTTGTTATAAACTTGATGTTAATAAAGACCAGGGTGTTCCAAATCACACCATGTGATCCCAGGGGGACTTTTCATCCAAGGGACTAAAAATTGAGTTTTGGGTTAGGCCAAAAGGATCGGGGCTGGACTCAATGAATGCACGAGTGTTCCTACGTATCTCATAAGGATGAGAATCAATACATATGTATTTCTTGAAATACCCTTTGTACATATTTGGTTCGTACAGATGAGGGGTAAAGAGAACTTTATTACAATTATGGTTGGACCCAAGATTAATGACTTGGGTGTCACTACGTATCTCATAAGGATGATAATAAAGTCATACATAGTTCTAGAAACATAACATGGTTTGAGACCATGTCAATGATGATTCCTCTCGAGTGAGGGTATTAGGGATTGTTGCAGTTTATTTGTCATACCGGAAAAAAGTGCAGATAGTTTAAGGTCATATGCATGGACCAGTGCTATGCAGTTTAGTGTCTTGCAGCAAGGAAAATGGGGCGTATGTAGTTTAACATCATGTAGGACGAAAGTGAACCGATATGAAAAAGATGGTTGAAAGGGGATTCACAGATCAAAATATTATGGGATAGAGGTGAATCGATGTGAAGAAAAGTGGTTTTGGGCTTGAACCTCAGGAGGTTTCCTACGTACCTGGCCTAAGAGGAAAGGATCAAAGTCCGCATAGTTCAATTAAGAGGGATTTGATGATCGGGGTGTACTTGAGGACAGAGACCCGAAGATGATGTTGGGACTTAAGCGTGGTTAGTATCCTAGAGAAAATGTCATGGTCGAAGCTTATTTAAGTCTCACATGAGTCATGCTCATTGTGAAAAACAAGAAGCAGCAGCATACCTGACGATTGTGTCGTGAAAGATGTCACCACGAAGGATGATGTGGGGATTATACATGGTTAGCTACCCAGAGAATGCATGGAAACAATGTTTAAAAGACAATTGTGCATGAGGAAATCACAATTTAATGTCATGTGTCACCGACATGGGGTGCTTGTCAGTTTAGCATCTTGCAGCTTGGACGATGCACAATTTAACGTCTTGGTAGAAAATAAAGGAGACACAGTTTAACGTTATGTTGGACGATAGAGGTGGCTATACAGTTTAATGTCCTTCATCATGGACAATAAGAGTATTTGTGTTACACAAAATACCTCTTCAATAATCTTGCATTGGTTGGAGTTGTAATGAGTTCTCCATCCATTGAGATTAATGAATAAGATCCATTGGAGTAAACCCTATGAAATGAGTAAGGCCATTCCAACTTTGGCTCAAGCTTTGGAGGCCTCTTTCTCGGTATCATTGTGGTTCTGAGGACCAATACCAATTCTCATTGAATTAATGAATGTAGACAAACTTTTTTATTGAAATCTCGTGCTATTCGATTCTGATAGACTTCTAAATGGCACAGTGTGCACAATTTTTTTTCATCTAGTAATTCCAATTCATCCAATCACTTTTTAGATTGTTCATCGGTAGATAACTGACCACAAATGGCGACTAAAAGAGAAGGTAATTGGACTTTAATAGCCAAGACTTCTTTTGTTCCACATACCAATGAATATGGAGTTGATCATGTAATAGTACGGGTGGTATTTTGATAAGACCATAGGGGATGAAAAATTTTATCAGGACATGACTTCTTATCTTTATCCACCATATTTTGAAGTATGTTTTAAAGAGTCTAATTGAAAGCCTCTACTTGACCATTGGCTGCTGCATGATACGGAGATGAATGGATGGGTCTGATATTATGTTCTTGATACAATTTCCTTACTTCGGATGAACAAAATTTGGTGCCATTATTCGTCAATATTGTATGAGGAACACCAAATCTAGTAATGATGTTAGACTTGACAAAGATAAAACCACTTTTAGCACCGAATTCTTTGAGAGGTATTGCCTCTTCCCATTTGGAAAAGAATTCAGTTGCAGTAAGAATATACTTAAACTTCCTAGTTGTAGACGGAAGATAAGGTCCTACTACATCCATTCCCCATGTAGCAAATGACCAGATGTATTTAGCCGTATGAAGCAACTCTGGGGGTTCTTGAATGAAGTTGGTACATACTTGTCATGAATGAAACTTCTTAGTGAAATCAACAAAATCTTGTTTCATTAAAGGCTAGAAGTATCCAAGCCTTCGAATTTGTCCAGAAAGTCTATGTCCAAACTGGTGGGCACCAAAAACTCTTGTATGTACTTCATTCATGATAGCCATTGTCTCTTCACTATCAATAAATCTGAAGAGAATTCCATCAAAACCTCACTTTTATAGAATTATTTGGTTATCTAGGCTATCATAAAGAGTAAAATTGACCACACGTCGCCAAACTTTTTCTTTCCCGGCTCTATCAGATGGGAGTGTTCCATTTTGAAGGTATTCCTTGATAGGTGTCATCCATCCTATAGTATAACCATATGGTTCAAAAATAGGACTGATTTCATTGATTTCCTATATTCTGATTTGAACAAATGGTGAAACTACACGACGTTGGGCAATACTGATGATTGCTTCATCATGATTTGGATCTTCTAGGGCTGTGGCTACATTAGACAGTGCATGAGCATGGACATTTTGTGATCGCGGGACATAATAAAATGTTTTCTATGAGGGAAATTCATCCATTAACTCTCTAACGTAATCAAAAAAAGGGATTAACTCTTCCTTTCTGATGGAATAATCCCCATTGATTTGTTTGATTACCAAATATGAATAACCTTTTACCTTCAAGTGATTCACCTGTTCCTGAAGCACCAATTCCAAGCCTGTGATGCGAGCTTGATATTCTGCTTCATTGTTTGTAAAACCTTCCAATAATAAGAAGGAATAGGGTAGCATAGCATTTTCTGGGGAAATAAGCATGATTCCTAACCCAACTTTGTTGAATATAGGATCTTCCATTTTCTTCCCTATTGGACTTCTGGAGGCACCATCAAAGAACATTTCCCATGTTTGAGGATTATCTTGAATAGAGAAAACTTCCTCATCAGGAAGTTCAATATTTAAAGATGTATTTGCTACTAATGGGTGTTAACAAAGGAAATAGTCCAGAGCTTGGCCCTTTATTGCCTTTTGAGACACATACTTGATATCATACTACTGCAAAATAACTGCCCACCTTGTCAGACGTCCTGTAAGCATTGGGAGACTAAGGATAAATTTGAGAGGGTTATTGCGAGATACCAATTGGGCCTCAAGATGTTTCAGGTAGCGTCTCAATTTCTAAACTGCAATGATTAATATTAGGCAACACTTTTCAATACTTTAATATCGAGTTTCTTCCTCAAGCATAGTCCGACTGAGATAGTAAAGGTTGTTTTCATTCTCAGCATCATTCTTTTGGGCAAGGAAGGCACCCAATGATCGATCTAAAGCTATCCAATAGAGAATAAGTGGTATTACTTTAACATGTGGCATCAATACTGGTGGACTCAAGAGATATTTCTTGAGGATATCAAATTCTTCTTAACATTATTCAGTTCATTGGTAGGTGAATCCCTTCTTCATTAATCTGGTGAAGGGAAAACACTTTCCTGCCAAATTGGAAATGAAACACCAAATATAGGCCAAGTGTCCTTGAATTCCTCTTAATTACTTCAAATTTATAAGAGGTGACATGTTAAGGATTTAATTTTGTATTCGCAGGATCAACATCGATACCACAATGGAGTACAACAAAGCTGAGAAATTTTCCTCAGGTTACCCCGAAAGAATATTTCAAGGAGTTCATATTCAAATTGTGTTGTCGAAGTTTGTTGAATATGATTTCTAGATCGGCCAAGTGATTAGAAAATTTCCTAGATTTTACCACCAAATCATCCATATAACATTCAATAAATTTCGCTAAAAGGGTGTGAAGATATGGTTCATGGAATGTTGATACGTTGCACC
This sequence comes from Viscum album, assembly GCA_963277665.1. Lineage (NCBI taxonomy): Eukaryota > Viridiplantae > Streptophyta > Magnoliopsida > Santalales > Viscaceae > Viscum > Viscum album. The sequence goes on along the minus strand of OY728133.1, from coordinate 1,025,455,931 downwards.
TGCATTCTTTAGGCCAAAGGGCATTAACCGATAGAAAAAAACACCTTGAGGAGCTCTAAAAGATGTAGACTCCTCATCTTCTGGGGCCATTCATATTTGATTGTACCCAGAGTAACCATCCATAAAGGAAAGAGCTTGATAGCAAGCTGTTGCATCAATTATGAGTTCATTGATCAAAACTGGAAAATCATCCTTTGGACAATGTCGATTAAGATCTCTGAAGTCAATAAAAACTCTAATTTTTCCATTCTTTTTTTTCACAGGGACAATACTAGTTATCCATTTGGGATACTGAACTTCTCTGATGAAGTTAGCCTTGATAATCTTATAAACTTTAGCTTCAACTTTGAAAGCATAAGTTGGGTGTGTTCTTCTTGCTGCTTTCTTGAATCCTCAATGTTCTTCTAGAAAACCCAAATGATGAGTGGAAACATTGGGATCAATACCTAAAATTTCTATATAATTCCAAGAAAATGCATCTCGATTTTGCTTTAGAAATGAAGTATACATTTCTTTCTCTTCAAGAGTCATGACTGCACTAATTAAAGTGGGGGCGTGGATCTTTTTCTTTACCTAGATTTATTTCTATGATTTCATTCATAGTAGTAGAGATACCCCCTTCAAATTATGGAGGATAATCCCTGAGATATTCCTCTTCTTCTTCAGTATGTGTTACTTCTTATATTTCTACTTGCATATTAGATGACAAATAAGAATTTCCATGGTCAGGGGAGAAGTTAAAATTTGAACATCTTAGAGAAGAGGATACCATTTCTGACCCTTTTTATGATGAAGGTTCTTCCTGGGGTAATATATAGGAGATGATGGATTGAGAATCGATGTCATTGTTTTCCTCTGGTATTGCTATAACTTCTTCTATCCTGGTTGATGAATTATAGAATTTCTGGATTTCAGTGGATGAAATGAATACATCTCTATCTAATATTTCATCATTTCTTTGCGAATCAACAAATTATCCCATGTTGTCTGGCTTGATTGCCATAATTGACATTATGGAAGTTTCCATAAGAGTGTTTGGATTTAGGTCTATCCTGTCAATTTGACTGATAGGAAACACATAATCTGTACTCATATATATGAATGGGTTTACTGGGATATTTTCCAAACCATTTGGAGCATTAATTTTGGTGACCTTCTTTGCCATGGATTTTTCCTTTCTCTCCATGTGATAAAATTATGCCTCAATGTATTGAGATTCACTTGTTTTGAATGGGGCCTTGTCACCATACAATGTCCCAATTTGATCATTGAAACAATATTTGAGACATTGATGGTACGATGAAGGTACGACCCCATGTTGATGTAGCGAAGGTCTTCCAAGAAAAATGTTGAAGGCTGTGTCTTGACGAACAACCATGAAATATGAATTAGACACAAGGTCTCCAAACTGAATTCTGAGTGTAATCTCACCCAAAGGTTCTTGTCCATTATTATCATATCCTTGCAACATCAAAGTAGAAGGATATAAATCAGATTCGGTGAGGCCCAACTGATGAAGTGTACAAATAGGAATGAGGTTGACTCCTGAGCCATTATCAATGAAAGAAAATTGGATGTCTATGTCATTGACTTTTCCAGATAGATACAAAGTTCTGATATGTCCATGTACAAAATCATCTTCATCTTCATTTTTAAAAGATATCACTTCATGGAATTCTACAGGAACATTATCTATATAGTAGACATTATCCACAACAATTTCAGTTTCGAATTCTTGAGGACTTGACAAAGCCTAAATAAACACCTCCCAAATATCTTTTGATAGAATCAAGGCATCCAGAATTGATAACTTGGTAAGTAATTGGGCCAAATTTTTCAAGACATTATACTTTTGGTCCAAAGGTCTGCATTTCCCATCATGAAAATGTGGGTTTTCAGGTGCCTTGGAAGTTGATGCTTTGGTAGTAGATATATCCCGTATCGGGGCAGGAATTGGAAACACTCCTGGCTTCAGTAGATTAGACCGAATAGGTCTATCTATTTATTGAGAGGAAGAACGTGTGACCTATAACCGGTATTCCAAAATAACTATGTCAGGACTGAATCTTCCATGTGTGGAAGAACTTTCTTGTTCCTATTGTGCCCGCTGAAGGGCTTTGCCACGAGTTTCTTCCTCATATAGTGTTCTAGAAGGGGTAAGATTGAAATAGTGGCTTCTGGAATATCAACATCTTCCCCTGTATCCTAGACCTCTGTCTCTTCCTCTAATTACTCTTTAGATACAATGAACATAGGCTCATCATAATCAAAAATGTCATTGGCCTAAGGATCTGTTAAATGAATCATGTTAATAGAACTAAAGATCAATTATTCATCTGATGAAGATTCTATCTGATGAATCAGTTCAATATGTGCCATTTGGTGGGGCGGTTCCCGTGCTTTTGAAGTAGATGGCATAAAATCTTCCAGAGTAAAAGACAACTTAGGCTTTAACACGAGCTCGTCTTCTTCTGACTACTCTTCTTTCATCAAATTATGCTGCTTCTTTGAGGATTTTCCTTCTGGTGAAGGGGGGTTGCTCTGGTAGACAAAGTAGAAGACACAATTGGTTGATTCAATTGTGTTCATAAAATGGCATGGGTTTGGTTGATCATTTTCCTGACCACCCAATAATCATATTTCTGTGAATTTTTAATTTTGACTTCATGACACTCACCCTCTTCCTTTGGATTAGTAGTAGTAACACATGCTACCTGGGCTGAAGAACCTTTCTATTTTATTTGTCCAGAGTCCACCATCTTTGGTAGGAGGTCTTTGAAGACAAAAAACTCTTGAATGTGATTCCCCAACATCTGATGAAATGGGAAATAGTTGGGGAGGTCTTCATATCCTTCCTTGTTCGGCCTTTTGGGACTTGGAAACTAAACCAAATTGTTTTCTAGAGCCGAGATGAAGTAACCAGGAACTTGTTCATTACTAAAAGAAAAAACATTGTTCTTTAAATCCTAAAACTATTTTCACCTTTGATCTCTTTGATCATCATGATGAGGAAGCAGTTGTTGTTGACGCTCAGAAGGTGGATCCGTTCAATATGATGATGGTTTTGAAGTGGAAGCAGGTACAAGTGCTTATTTAATTGTAACTATAGTAGCCTCTATTTTCTCAATCCTCCTTCCTGGAACTGATGGAATTACATGAGTTTTATCCTTAGTCTTTATAAGAGAGTCTTCTATTTGCGGAGTGATTGAAGTAAGGTCTCAAAACCCTCCTTTGTATTTCACAGGGTTCAATGATGTGCGTAATTCATCACACAGATTTTCCACACAGATTGGAAACAACTCTTCTTGAGGGTGTTCTAAACTTAATAAATATGTTAATACCTTCTAGCGAGCAATGAAATGTGAAACTCTTTCATTTTACCTTTGCTTAAAATTGGTAAGATAAAAAAATGTTGTCTTTGGTAATGTTGGGATAAATTGAAGAAGAAATCTTTGAAAGAGATCTTCCCATCCAGTAATTGACTGAGATTGAAAACTTATATACTAGAAAAAATAAGGTCCTTGTAATGACTGCACAAAACTCATGATCTTAACTTCTTCTTATTGTTGAGGATTTCCCATCATAGGATCAAAATAAGAAACAAAATGTGTTAAGTGTTGTTCTGGATCTCCCAAACCATTAAAAATTGGGAATGTGGTATTCGCAAAATTTTATGGGGTGGGGGGAATTGCATCCACCCATTTAGGTAAGCACTCTTTTCTGGTTGAACTTGTGAACGCTTTCCTTCCATAGCTTCCAAACGAGCTGTTAACGACTCAATTTTAATCATTAATTTTTGAGAAACATCTGGTTGAGCTTAGACCTGAGTAGGTGCAATAACTGGAGTTTGGATGGGTGTGGTGACCAGTACAGCCACTGATGGTAGTATTGCTGGTTGTTGTCACGTATGACCCATGGGATTGGACCTGTGATGGTGTACTTGTAAATGGGGGTATTCTTGATCCATCCCAGTAGCTGGAACAAATTCCATTGATTGATTAACACCAGCATGCTTCAGAGGAAGACTACCTTGAATTAGTTCTGCATTTAACCTCCTTAACTCCTTCATTTATTCTTATTTTTGTGTGAACATTTCCTCTAATGAGATTGATTGGACTTCTCCAGAGGTAGGGTGGGATGTAACCTGACTTTTAACCTTTTCCTTGGCATGTGCCTTTCTAGAGTATGGAAGGGAATTATCTGAAGGAATTTCTTTCCCCTGGGCAACCCTCTGTCTTCTGGTACGCACACCTCCTTCATTCATTTCTGTGTGCACAACCTCTTGAACATGAACTTCTTCATTTAATTCCTCTGAGTGTGCATCATGTTCTGGGAGATCGGTGACAGTGTAATTGATGACATTTATCAATGCATAACGCATTGCAGTCCTTCTGTCAGTGCTTCTGTGATATTGTCTTCTTCCATGTCCTTTATGATACATTGCCTTTTGTTTGGTTGATCCCTCAATAACTTCTTGATGAACCGTAATTTGGAGGGAATTTCATGATAATTCGGCTCTATGTTCCTCTTGTGGCTTCTTCCATAATCAAGAGAAGACTGAATTTCGATAAGGGAGATATTGAGAATTTGAAAAATTCCCAAGTCCGGTGGACTGGGGATGTTCCTGTTTTTCCTTCTCAACTCCTTGATTTCTGTCTATTGATCCTGAGGGTGGGATTAAAAGAGTCACTAGTCTAGAAAGTTGAGGTGGCTCTTGAGATGCTACATCTGAAAATTTCTTAAAATCTATCCTGATTTTGCAGATCTTAGTCCAGAAATTAGTCGGATGCATTATCCTAAATCCACTTAAATCACCTGGCTCAGATGACTGTTGGATTATTTCTAACACCTCTATCACCAGATGATGTTCATGCTCTAAACGAGAAGCCTGTTCGATATTCTCATTTGCGTGATTCAAGAGTAATTCGACAACTTTTTCTTTATATGCCTGAATTTGGGGGAGAACTAGTTGAGGTCTGTTCTTGAGAAATCCTTTGATTACACACAAAACCAGTTAGATATGGCCATCCATGGAAAATAACATTGCATGAGACCACTTTTGGCAGGTTTTGTTTACTATAGATAATAGTGAAATTCAATGCTCCATGAACACCCCATTCCCTGATATGAATAACAGATGGGGCATTGGTAATTAACTAGTGCAACCTTTTTAATGGGCCAAGGCATGTACGCTGAAGGGCTCCCTGCTGCTTTTCAACCTTTGGATGTCAGGAAAATGAGAGAGATGACAAGTCAATTTGGCATTGAAACCCTTCTATTACCTTAACATGGTTTTGATATTCATCATAAGATAATATTTTTTCCTTTAAGTGACAAAGAGTTTTCCATATGTTGAGATGAATATCATGAATACAATCTTCTATCAATGTTTCTGGAATATCATACAGAGAGTCAGCCAAAGGCCAAAACATAACTGGTATATCACCTTTCTCCAGTTGTTTTCTCATATTCAGCACTTCCTCTTTGTCATTTGATGAATATTCTTCTACCTAATTGGACCAAAGCTCATGCTTATTTGTTGCTTCATCAAATTCAAAAATATTGGTAGATAATTCATTTTTCAAATTAGAAGATGAATGACCCAGGTGTGGTTCGGAGAATTAAATACACCCCAAGCAATCTTTTGATTGATAAATTATTTCACCTGCTAGTGGTATGGCATAAGACAATATTGGATTCACATTTACAACTGCCTCAAGATAATAGGGCTTTCTCATTACTGCATTTTTCATTGAATAATTTTCTAGGTATGAGAATTACTACTGCAGAGAGGACTTTCGTCGCTAAATTCATCATCATGGGGAGGACCACCATGGTGGGTTACAGTAAAAGATGAAACATTTTTCTCCTTGTTCTTCTGGCCATGCAGAGGGTTATCGTGGCTCTCATCTGAAGATGATACTTCATGATTGACTGAATTGTCATGAAGAAAGCCTTCATGAAGAAGTGTCTGATGAAGACCTTCGAAATTATTGTTTTTACTTCCAGAATTTTTAAATGAGAGAGTATAATCTTGAGTTGCAATAGACTATTGTCTGAGGGCTTCAAGAACTCTAGCATTGAGCAAGGCTTTATTGCAGATTGGATCTTGATTTTCAACTGTGTTGGATGGGTCTTTTTCTTGGACGCCTTATTACTCACTTTGGAAACCACTTGTTGAGGAAAGTGGTTATTATGGATAGGTGTATGTGCCTGCTCAAGAGAAATGGTTAGGTTAGGATAATTATCTCCATTTAAATCATGTATATGTGACTGAATTGATTGTCTGTATGACATGGGGGAGTATGCACCATGACCCTCCTGGACTAAAACAGAGGTGTGTATCTGCTCTGTAGTTGAATTTTGATGAGTCACACCACTGATATTTATAGATTTATGTTTCTTTCCCTGTGATGTTGCTGAAGTTGTTATAATATTCTGACAGGTATCCAGAATATGGGCATGTATTTACTTCTACTCTTTCATCATTGTCAGAATGTGCTTGGTGACTTCAACTGTTGGAATGGGAATATATATCCATTCTGTGTTTGGAGTAGGTGTGTGTTCCTGCTCCTGTGATCCTTTTCCTGTTAGTGAATTCTGAAAGTACTCATGTGTGGGGGTAGAAAGTTGTGTTTGCCTTCTATTTATCATTGGGGATTTCTAATTGACATCTCCAGGTACTACCAAACGAGACTGTTGGTTAGCTTGATGAATTGCAGGTGCATGTGCCTGCTTATTGTTATCCACCAAATATTATTGATGAACTTACTTTAATATTGGAAGACGAGACTGCTGACAGAATTGATGAGTATAAGCAGGTGTATGTGCCTGTTTATAGGTAGTCCCTACATTTGGTTGGTGAGCTTTTTTGGATGGAGTCAGACGTGCCTGCTGATTGGCTGATGAATTATAAACAGGTATATGTTCCTGCCTATAGTACTCCACAAGAATTTTCTAGAGGGATTGGTGTGTTACTGCCAGATGAGTCTACTAGGTAGTGAAATTAGGACGGATAGGTGTATATGCTCGCTCATTGTTTTCCATAAAGTTAGATTGATGGCCTTCTCCTGAGGGGGAAGAGGTAAGAACCTACTCCCTATTGGCCGAATTTTTCCTCTGACGGTTCGTCTTGCATGCTTGGGTCTGAGAAACCTGATCCAAACACTTATAGGTGATACCCTCGTCATATTGAGGGTGCACTACCACACGAGTCTAGTGGCAATTGTTGGTGGGAGTCCTTAGGAAGTACTCCTGTCTTCTTTAACAAAGGCCTTGAGTGACCTCTTCCTTCACCTCCCTTTAATATGGGAGGGACTAGTTGTTTCACTCCTGGGATAACGACCCGAAATGGTTGGAGATGGTGGTTGGCACCACCTGCTTATTAACCACTGGTCAACACTGTCCAGACAACCAGGGTGAGTTGTTAACTTAGAGGGCTTTTCGAGCAGCCTCCAAATATGGGATGGTACTGTGTTGACTGTATTCCCTCACCAATGCATTTGAGACCTAGCGTTGAAGATGCTGAGTAGGTGATGTCTTCCTTAGAGCGGACAAGGATCCAGCAGGAGTAGCGGCTGAGGCATTCACAAGTGTGAACTTTAAAGAAGCCATTTTGTGTTGCAGAGAGATCTTGGAAAAGAGTGTCTGTTTAATATAGAAGACATAATTAAGATATATTTGGCCAGACTACATCTTTTGGATGAGCACATTGGTTATTGATTGCTTTTTTGGTCCTCATATTGAGTTTAATAGGGGCCCAACAAATAAATAAAACATCATTTAACTTGGTTAAGTATTCATGTCTGGTTCACCATTTTTTGTTTCTTCTGGAAATGGGGATGACCTTTTTTGTTTAAGGTTCAAACTTTCTAATCAGTTTATAATGGGTTTATTCGTAGAACCGGAAACTTCCAATTATTCTATATCCATCTGGACTTACTTTCCAAAGGCAGGTTCTCATTAGTTGTGGGCCGATGAAGCTTAAGAATTTGCATTGGTCGAGAGGTTGGGAGGTCAATCTCATGACACCTTTTTGAGGGGAATTATTACTTACTCTGAGACTCTATTATATATTTAAGTAATGTTCACGAATCCTTATTAATTCACCAAGTAGGAAAATGAGTTTTCCTTTAGATTTAGAAATCAATGATTGATATGTATGGGATTTAGAGAATCTTTTATATGTATTTGAGGTTCTTCATTGATGGAGAATCATCCGTATGTATTATAGATTCTTAGTTGATGGTATCCTTCAATACATTATATAGAAATATCTTGGTCATTATGATAACCATACTAGTTTTAAAGTCACTTAGTGGGGCACTTTAAGTTTATTGTCATTCAGAAAGACATGGATTATTTTAGAGTTGGGATCATACCCAAAGATGGTCTACCTACGTATCCTTGTTAAAAAGGAATCTGAACCCACATAGTTTGATAAGAAGTATATAGTTTAACATCATATGGGACAGAAAATAATTAATGAAATATGGTCTTTAACCTTATAAAGTCTTCATATGTACTCTACTTTTAAGGTAGAGATCAAAGTCCACGTAGTTCAGGTAAAGAAATATGGGGTTTATGCATAGTTAATGGCCTAAAAAGAGATTTTGTGATTATTTTTACACTCTATGCTCATGTGAGTCATGCTCGGTGTGAGAAACAAGAGGTATCAATAAAATTGACGATGGTGAAACAAAATATGTAGTTATGAGAAATGATGTGGGGCTTATGTAAGTAAGATGGCTCAAGTAGATGAAGACCATGACTTAGGAAAGAAGCCCAGGAGCAGAGTCCATAAAGGTATTTGTACTTTATAGAGATTTGGAGTTTTAACCCGGGGATTACTCCTGAAATGGAAGCCCAAATTAAGAGGGACTTATGATTGGGGTTTATTCCTAATAAGGAATCCCAAATCAAAAGAAATTAATATTAGGGCTTACTCCTGAGGTGGATTCCCAATGTTTAAGGAAACTATGACTAGGGCTTACTCTTGAGAAGGAGGCCCATGTTAAGAGGACTTGTAACTTGGGGATTACTCCTTAGAAGGAGGCCCAAAATAAAAAAATCTTCTCATCTTAAAGGATAATGTTATATAGGAAACCACTAACCGTGGTGATATAAAGATTGTAAGTCATGAGATTTTGGGAGTGGTTTTCACAGAATTCTTTTCAGATAAGGAAGCCAACAAAGGAACCATGCCATAAATGTATTTGAAAAGGTGTTCGAGGGATAATATCATGAATATGAGGGGTGAAGAGGATAGAGGCACACAAATAAAGTTGGCGCACAATTATGGCCTCACAAATCATTTGGTGTGCAAGTCTTGGCCGCGCAAGTGTACTTGTGTGGCATGGGTTTACCTGGGCGACGAAGAATATATAGGGTTATACTTGGGTGAGACTTAACTCAAGCCTTTAGCATTATTATAAGATGTTTTCAAAAGGGTGCCGCGCAAGTTTAATTGAAAGGGTAGGGAGGTGCACAAGTGTTTCCAATTTTAAATAGGTCTGGACACTTAGGTGCGCAAGTGTTGATGAATCCTAAAAACTTAGGCCTTATCCTACCCCTTAAATTCTTCCATTCTTGGTAAAAAGTTACCTTAGAAGCTTTCAGAAGAGTTGAGTTGAAGACTTGGGTGACCAAAGCTTGAATATGAGTTTTGGAAAATTCATCCCTGAAACAGGGGGTGCATAGGGTCTATTTATCAGCCACCAGACACCTTGGGAGAACAAAAGAATAGGGTGCGCAAGTGACTTGCGTGACCCATAGGTATTGCACAAGTGACTTGCACAACGTGCAAGAAACTTGTGTGACTCCCTCTAAATGATTTCCTAGTCCATGCCTTTGTGAATTTTTGATGTTCTTCAAAGGGTGACCCTTTTTGTGCTTAAGGTATTACCCTTTTCCATTCGATGGACTCTGTGATGGAAAGGAGCGTCAAAATTAAGTAAAAAATGTTTTCTTTACTTTCAACCTAGTATAAAATTATATCTATTTTGTATCAATTCATGAGAGAATTAACTATATTTACTTTGATAGTGAACCCCTTTTGATTAAATGTCACTACTTTTTATGATTCATAGAGTTGAGTCACACTTAGAAATTGTGATGAAAACTTTCTATGTAGAGAACCTCAATTTTCCTTAGATGATCATCTTATTGTTCTATATTTCCACTACCTTTAATCATTAAATCATAATCAATTCCAAATATCACTATTCGATCAAACTTTTTCTTAAAATTATTCAATAAATATTCATTTTTGTAACATGGGATGAGAAATCACTATCAGGAATCCAAGTTCTACTATTCTTTATTGTTTGTGGGATATTCATATAACATTGAATTTCTCAATTTTATTCTTTCCTTCCATGGGATACCTAATTAAGTGGGAAAAATGATGGAATACATGATTTTTTTTCAATATTATTGGGTTCATCAGACTCATATTATTATTCAAGATAAGAATAAAAATTTTAAAGTGTAAATATTTTTAGTTGATAGGTATTGACATGTCTCTGAGTTCTGCAGGTATCGGTCCCACCTTTCCTTTAGCAGTAATGACTAACTTTATAAACATAGTTAGAATAGGGAAAAAATAATTATAGAAACTATTTCTTCATCTTGATGATAGATATGGCCTCATTCTACTTTTTTGACTTCCAAGTGCTCCCCCATTCATATTACTCCTTTCATCTTCATAGAAATACATGGTATAGACCAGAAATCTAGAGAATTGGAATTTCATATGGGGAAATATCATCTCACTTCCATTCCTCCACATACCCCCTTCATTTGAAAAGGTATTTGTCTAGAGATCCTCTCTAGATACATGAGGATTATTTTTAGATCTCATTTTTATTTGGTTCGAATCTTTATTTATTAATAAATCATGTGTCTTTGTGATATTTATAAATTTCTACTTCCCTTTTTATAAGATCATTCTATTTCTAGACTTTGATGTTTCTTCATCATATCCAATTCAACTTTTCCCATGTATGTGGATCTATGATCATTCAAGGACTTATCTACTCCTTTGAAACTATGTTTAACACTTTCTAATGACTATGCAGATGATAATCTTCCAAACTATAATTTATTCATTGTTTCCCTTGTTTTTTATTTAGTTTACAATTTACTTCTTAGGGAAAAAAATCTTCTTCAAGTATTTTGACAATCATAGACATTTAATCCAGTCTATATATAAGGTAATTAATGACTATTAACTCTTTTTTAATATTGAGTTTGAACTCCACAAATTATTTTTAGATTTCAATAGTTGTTAATTGTTATTAGGGTTTCCATTTCAATAGATTAATTTTTTATTCATGATTATCAACTTACTCTAATGAAACTTTTAGCAAAAATACCATATTTACATAATTATTTATTTGAATGTAAAAATCATGAAGAGCCCCCTCCAATTCCACCTTGAGATCAAAAATAACAACAAACTAATTATATTCATGTTTATTAGACTCTACCTTCTCAACTATAGCCATCATGGATTATTTGGATTCAGGTTTATATTCTGGTTCCATATCCTCCAAAAAGAATTTGTCATCTTGTTATTCCTTAAAGACGAAGCTCTTTAGATATAATTTAATTCTTTATTTCATGTGTCCCTTGTTAGGGAACCTCTTCTGAGGCTTCGACAATAATTCTTATTCATTTTTTATATTATCAAATTTTTTTAGACATCTAGTAGTAATGTGTACTACTTTACCACACCAAAATAAAGCCAATGTAATATTTACTTCAAATATCCCTTTTCATCTCTTGAAATTTCTTGAAAAAAGTGAATTAAATTCATCATCCATATCATCTCCATCGTCCCTACCTTAGGAAATTTCAATATTTTCTTTGGCTTTGAATGTAACTTCCTTGTTTTACATAATAGATGTTTCTTATAGTTTGACTCTAATTTCATAAGCCACTAGACTACTTAAAATATCATCAAGAGAAAGTTTAGATAGATCCATTTCCTTATGGTATAATATTTTTTGATTGCACATAGGTAGACGAATTAATGATATTTTATTTTCAATATATATATGTATCATTAATTTTCTCATTGAGTCCAAGAATTGATTGAAAATCTTCAGCAATTTGGTTAAAAATCTATCTATATTTTCTTCCGGATACATTTTTAGATCATCAAACTTATTGTGAAAAATATGGAATTCTTCCTCCTTTATATTGGTGTTTCATTCATATATATTTTCTAGTTTATTCCCACATGGACTTGGATAATGTGAAATTCATCACCTTCAAATAGAATTGATCATAATGAGTTGTAGTAAGGGATGATTTTTCTTTGGAATATGCATTAAGAATATTATTGTACGTTTCTATCATAGAATTCCCTTCTACATTAGTGACCTAAATTCCTTGAGATCTGGAAAAGAAAACTTCCATCCCAAGGGATCGTAGATGAGATATAATCTTATTCTTCTAGATATGCACGTTTCTTCCATCAAAGAGGGGGATTCTAGAAACATTCACTGAATTCCCCATAAAAAACTAATAACGTGTACCCTCTGATACCATTTGTTGGACCTTAGAACACCCTGAGAGGGGAGGGGTGAATCTGAGTGTCAAATTTTTCTTTAAATGTGAAAGATATTATTACCACATTGGTAGAAACCTATTAAACTGATCTAATAGAATCATGCAATTATCAGACACTTAGATGTATAAATTGAAACACAACATGACAGTTTTAATTGGTTCACCACTAAGGGCTAGTTTTGGGAGAATATGTCAATAATGTTTCATTTGTACAAAAATTCTAAGCTTCAATAGTTATTATAGAGTACATAATACCAGTCACATTCACAATATTCTAGGTACACTTTCATTACACAAATTAGGGATAAAACATTTCTTCCCCCGGAACACTTTCATCGAATCCCCCTAGATAACTGCCTCAAGTGAAGTATTACTTAGTCTAATGACTCGAAGTTCACTTAAAATGATTGGAAATATTAGTCTTTGTCTCTATTAATAATGAGACATTTCTTGCATCGAAGTCCATAATTGATGCACCTGTATACACTGATCAATTAGACCAGATATTCAAAACATGCTAGTCTCGAACCTTTTGTGAAATTTCTATATTTGCACAAAACTTCTTATTTTTTTCCTGAAAATCTAAATTTCCTTAAAAAAATCATAGATCCACTTAGTATTGATATATTGGAGGAATAATTTTCATGAAAGTTTCCTTTATGGAACTCAATGTAACACAAAACTAGAACATGATAAAGGAACCAGATCTTAATTGGAAAAAGTTACTTCTAAAGAAGGGGGTAGCCACATATTAATAGACGGGGCTGACCTTGGATAAATAATCCTTGCGTTCAATCCACTATGTTACCAAATTTCATCATATTATAAAATTTTTATTTTGTTATAATTTTTGGTGCACAAAATCCATCTATATTTCATGGTTGCGTGTAACTCATCCTGTGCGCACAAAACCATCATTCATACAATTTCTGATGTTACATGAAACTACTGCCTTTTATATATTTTGAATTGATTGTCTCTAAACTTTATTTGCATGAAACTTTAAAAAACACATTCATCATTGCTCCCAACATTTTAACTTAATGTGAAAATTCTTACTTTTCTAAAATTATCATTCTCCATCATCCAAATTTTGTACTCCAAAAACTTGGAAAATAATGGGAAATAACGACACCTTGAATAATGAAACATATACCCCATAAGAACAATTGCCTTTCAAACTCCTTTATCAAACCAATGCGGATTTAATAAAAATACACAAAACTACATCATTTATAGAAAGGAAAAACCTCAGTTCCGACAAATAGAATTATCAATGAGCAATGATGATAAAATATATATGGAAAATTTCTATCATTTTATAAAATGATATTGGCCAATGGTTTTCAGGTTTTCTTATAAATATGATTCACCTAATATTGTAACACCCCATGCTTCCACAGTACGCTTCTCTTTGAATAATACAGTAGCGTGTGTTGTATGCAACTTCGAGTTCTAACACACACCACAAGCAATCAAACTAGCTGTTGTGAATTGTAATACCCAATTTTTGAAATTTTATACATTTTAACATTCAAAATTGACTTCATTTTTGGATTCAGAATATCTAAATTAGATTAGCGTGAATTTTTGGAACTTTTCTGATAACTTTCATATTTTAATGAATAGTGAAAATTACTAAATTTTAATTAAAAACAACATTTTTAATTGAAATAATTATTAGTGATAAATTATGAATTTGAGTGGTTTTTAATTATATTTAAAATATATTTTTACAATTTAATCCAATGTTAGTCATTGAAAATAATTTTACATTTAAACCGGACATAAACAAGTGTCAATCTTTTGATAGTTATTATTTCTTAAAAACACGCTTTTTATTTTGACAACAGGAATTAATTTTAAATTAATAAATGGAACTTATACATTTTTTATTTGGTAAAATAGAATTCCTTATTGAATTCAGAATATCAAAATTATCTTAGGGTAAAGTTTTGGTATTTTTATGAAAACATTTAATTTTTGATGAATAGTGAAAAACACTGAGTTATAGTTTAAAACCGAATTTTTATTTAAATAATTATTTTTTTATTTAAATTATTTAATGTAAAAATAGATACATAATACCTATATAAGTTCAATGTAATTCATTGGAGTTGGTTTATAATAATTTTAGATATATAAAAATTTCATTGAACTTTTCACCGTGTTTTAACCACCTCCTAGGAGCTTTTGCAAATTCACATAAAACATAATTTTACCACTTCTGTGAGCTGAATTTCGAAAATCTGAGAGACAAAGTTAATATCAAGGAGTAAAATGTGGTTCATTGAGATGAGAATAATTTTTGGTGAATAGTAACTTTTTATTTTTATTTACCACGGTTAAAAGTAAATAGGGTAATTAAGGGTAAAAATGATATTAATATTACCATCACACATGTCCTAATTCTATTGGACAAGTTTATCTCGACCAAAAACAACCTTAGGAATAAAATATTATCATTTAGGTCAAATTCGATTAGATTAGGACATTTATTATTAGTTAATTCAAAGAAGAGTAAAAAGAGTTAAAATCAATGTTTAATAACTAAAACATTTTTAATATGGGGTTTTACATAAGATAAATTCGATTATAAATATTCATTAGAAAGATAAAAATATTTCCTACATCATGGTATATTATTTATAATTTATATTCATTAAATAAATAAATTTATTTATGACACAATGAGGATGCAGTAATTACCTTATTCATGAAAGAATCAAATAAATGGTATTATACATATTAAAATAAATATAATTTCAACTTTTTTATGATATCCAAGAATTTTCTAGTTGAATATGACATATTTGGATTGATTCAATGTATTTTTTTAAGTAATCATGTTGTTATTATTAAAAAAAACAAATACCAAATAGTGTCAAAATTGACATAAAATAGTTTTTAAAATAAATATTATATTATTAATTGATATAATGGTCCTAAAAATATAAGGTTCGGCCAAAAGTCTTATATAGTATATATGACATTAATGAACCAATTGGGGTTTTATTGGTAGTATATAGTAAGTTTATTAACCATATAGTGTAAGAATACAAGAAGACACGGTAAAAGTTAAATTATTTAACTTAGAGTTAAATCTAAATGATAAGGTTAAAATGGTAACCTAAACTTGTCTAAAACCTATTGGTTGAGTTTTTTTGACCTATCCCCACCTTAGACTTTAAATAATAAACTTTTTATCCATTAGAAACCAAATATGAATTTATTATAAAATAATATCTTATGTTTTTCCTAAGGTGCCCCTCACCCCTCTTATAAAAGGGCACTCCCCTTCTCTCTAATTCACACCTTCTAAGCCATTTTTCTAGGACAAACCCTACCCAAATACCCTCTAAAATATCATACCTTCATCCTAGAGGTTTTATTTTGATAATAAATCCAACTTAAGGAGCCCTTTTGATCATATCAAAAGGAAGAACCCGAAGAAGACGTAATGATTTCACCACCCTCTTTCAAGTTCCTTTCTTCTTCCACTTCCATTTTCTTTGTTGTTTCCATTATAAAATAATAACTCCAATATATTATATATACTGTGATGTTATTATAATTATGTTACAACCAAATTCACTATTTTATCTACCCTTTCAATGACAAGTCACCATACGTGCGTACGTACGGCTTACTGTCTCCACGTCATGGTGTAATTGTTATTCAATACATTATTATTTGGATGGGTATAATAATAATGTGAATTTGATTTAAATAATAAATATACCATGATAAGGATTCAGTATATATTATATACCATCCAATTATATATTATATTAATATCAAAAGAATGATATTTTCGCTCATGCGTACGTACGGATTACCGTCTCCACGACGCGATGAGATTCATTTTCAAGTTCCCCATTCATCGACGATTATAAAAATATATATTACTAATAAGTATGTAATATATGAAATAATAATTCTACATGAGATATATATATTTATATATATATAAGTATTTATGTACTTACATATATCTTGTTCACTTACTTCCGTTCAATACTATATGAAAACCAAAATAGCGTTTATGCGTACGTACGGACTACCGTCTCCATAAACGGTGTTTTCCATTTCATATATACGTCTATTATAAATTTTTATATTCTAATATATATTATAAATAAATCATGTTTTATATTCTGGAAGTATTTAAATCATGGTCTAAGTGATACAATCAAGAGTAAGAAGTTAAAACGCGTAGGATAAAGAAAGCGATTATTACCCGAAATATTAATATAACATGGAAATTATTATTAAATGGGTAGTATAAAGTCATAAATGAATAACGTATTATATCATAAATATTAATATGGTTATTTTATAATTTAATAACATACTATAGTCTTCATACAGGAGGCTAAATGTACCCTCGGCTAAAGGAAAGTGCAAGGTAAGGAGTTTTCATCTCACTCCTTATTCCCGTGAGATTCATGCCATATTGCCACTATTACCTTTTGTGTGGTGTATGTGCTACCCATAATTGTATTCCTTGTGTAATAAACTTTAATATATGTGTATTTACATATTAACTGTATGATACTTCTTTTATGGGGTGTATGTTAGGTAAGTTACCAAATTGGTAAGGGTTTATTTAACAATCTCTTCATTATCCGAGGTTGTTTATACGTAATTATCTATTGGGACCTCTTTATCATCCACATCCATGTTTAATAAAAATGTATTTAAAGAAATTATTACTAGTTTAATGAATATGGGTTTAATTCATTTATACCCCTGTTTGAATTTTCATAAGAAGTTTATAAAGGAATCTTTCCATCGTTCTCCAAACAAGGTTCTTTTTAACCTTTTCGACAGAATTAAGGTAAGAATGTCTTTTTTTTAACTTATATGGCGGGTCCAGCTATTTTCCGCCATTATAAAATCTTTGAAGCTTCCCTTACAAGTTTATAAAATTATTTTCAAATTAAATGTTTTCTTTTATAATTATGTGACTTTTAAATGATTTCAAAAAAAGAGATATTTCTCTCAAATAGTTTTGATTTCGACTATGTCAACATCCTTTGATAAATTTTACACTTGTTTGGAGTTGATTTATTATGATAAAAATATTCCATTTGGTATTTAAGGTTTTGTGATATGTTTGACTATGGATGAGTCATTTTTATGCCATTAATGGATTATGATTAATGTTTTGGCATTTCGTATACTAGTTTTAATATGAATGTTTATGTTATATTTCATCATCTTATTAAGATGAATGTGTTGGACTAGTTTGTTCCGGGTTGGGGACTGGGAAAAGTAAGCCCTCCGGGTTTGGGTTCGGTTACAGCAAACCCTTTGGGTTGGTGTCCGGTTATTAGAGGCACTCCAGGTTGGTGTCTGGTTATTAGAGGCACTATGGGTTGGTGTTCAGTTATTAGAGGCACTTTGGGTTGGTGTCCGGTTATTAGAGGCACTGTGGGTTGGTTTCCGGTTATTAGAGGCACTCCGGGTTGGTGTCCGGTTATTAGAGGCACTTAGGGTTGGTGTCCGGTTATTAGAGGCACTCCGGGTTGGAGTCTGGTTACAGAGGCTCTCAGGGTTGGGTTTCAGTTACAGTTATCCCTTAGGTCTTGGCACGAGGCCTTGACACAGAAATTAAAGTTCGGCATTATGTATCCCATCGTTATGAAAGAGGTTATTGATATTGAATGTGATTATTCGATTAGTATAATATCCATGTGAATAATTAAATGGAATTATTTCATTTTATTTCTTTCATATTATGCTGAAGTTAAACATTAAAAGTCTTTTGTTTTAGTTTTATACATTTCCTTAAATGTTTATGCTTATTTTTGAAAGTTTTCTCTGTATTTCTTACCCTTACTAAGCGTTTGAGCTCACCCCTTTCAATGTTTTATTTTCCCAGGATTAGAAGAAGTGTGTTGTGATTGATATGCAGGGTTATTCCAAGGGAATAATGGAATTAATAAAGGATTATTTATGTTGTTTTGTATGTAACGTAAAATTCATATATGTAATCTATTTTCCAAGACTGCTAAAACGATCGGTCCTTCAGGACTTGATTCCTTGTAATCATGTCAATGTATTAAAATAATGCACCGAATCTGGGTAACTGGGGTTGGGGTGTTACAGTTGGTAACAGAGGATGTTTAGCAATAACCTTGGAAACTAGATTTAGATAAACTCTGATTAGAGCACATTACCATAAGATAGACTTTGAGGATTAGTATAGAATAACTTCCTAGAATTTTGGTAATGTAAATATTTTGTGAGTTTTCCAAGAAAATACATCCCTATCTTGATACGAACAGGTAGAGGCGGCTCTGGCACAGATGTACCTAGGGGTAAAACCCTAAAACACAGCTTTAATCTAGACTTGAATGGGAACTGGTGCACGACAATGGGCCTTGCTGCACTCTTGGTTACAATACTCCCGAGGGATATGCTTAGGATAATTATCATTTTCTTGACAAACAATTATGAAGGGCTTATGACTATATACTTACTCAAAGAAAACATTTTTATGATTATGGATTATATCCATAAACTATTTAATTTATGTTAAGTGTTTTACATGTTTGGGATTAGGTATTTCTATTCATAAACTAATCTAGTGTATGCCATTGTTTAGAAATGGTGCCCAGTAGAAGGAATGGGAACTCCAAAAATACACATAATCCAAAGAGTAAGAAGGATCATATCTTTCATGGTCTTAAACCAGAATTTAGAAGGGAAATAGTCTCCCATGTATTATCATCATATGAAGAAATAGTATCATGTGTTGATAATATAAGTAAAGAATTCATGAAGTCTTATGGATTTTAAGGGAAGCCAGAGAAGAAAAGGATGGTAGAGAGAAGGACAGATAAAGGGAAGAAGGTAAAGAAGGATTTTACCATATGTGATAACTGTGGAAATAATCACCTTTGAAAATGCTTGAAAGGAATGGGAGTGTGTTATAAGTGTGGAGAAAAAGGACACCAAGTACGTGACTGAAAGTGTAAGAAAAAGGTTTCAAATTTACAATGCTTCTTCTGCAAGAAGTTGGGACACTATGCGAACCAATGTCAAAATCATCAGAGTATGCCCCAAATGATGTTATTGGATAATAATCAAGTTATGATACTACCTCAGATGAAGAAGAATGACTACTGTTCTTATGTTGTTATTATAGGATTATTTCATTTGAGTGTTGTATCAACAATGTACTGGTTATAATAATTACTGAGTATATAAGGATTGTACTGCAGTACTATTTTATTAAGTACTTGCGATTGTGTGGAACCAATAAAAGTGACTCAACAGCAGGTTAAATTGTTGGAAAATATATGGTTGTGAGAAAGATAAACCATAATATGGTTCTGATACTGAGGTAGGGATTTTGGAATAATACGAGATTGATTTGGATAAATTATATTGGATATTCTTGACTACCTTGAAACTAAATAATGATTTTTCTTCATTGGAGTTTACTAAATTTTTTGATTGAAGAAATATATCTAGTATTCTATAAAGAATAAGGGATCCTGAATGTAATCAATAAGGTTTTATGGTAATTAAGGATGTTGCCATGTTTTAAAATAATACATAGTGAAGGTGTTCACATGTTATTACATGGAAAAAAGGATCTTCATTGTGTTTAACTTCCTTATAAATTTTGGACTGTGAGTTTGGATAGTAGTATTTTGGATAAGTCTAAAGGTTGGAATGGATTATGTTTGAAATGGTATTTTTTGATTTTTATAAAAGGACAACACGTAGACCGTGTGACAACCCGTCGCGTCGGACAAAGCTGCGGGAATCGAACCCACAGCCATAGTGCGATTGGTATTTATCGCCTACCACTGGAATACGTGAAGTTCATAAATGGTAGAATGTATTTTTTAAAGGTTCTTATATGTGAATTATAAATTCATTATATTTGGAACGCTATACGATATAGATAAATAGAGTATTTTGAGTTGTATTATGTTTTGTGGTGAAAGATGAGTTTGTGGTAGAAATTTATTAATGGATAAAAATATAATTATAAGGTAAGTATATCTCCTTCTGATCTTATTCAATTTCATAAATAAATTCCTCAACATTAATAAAAGGAACTTAGAACAAAAAGGTTGTCCTAGATGGTACCTTAGATCATCACAAGTTTATGGCTTTGTGATTGTTGGCCTTTTCATAGCCATGTTCTCTACCACTCTCCATCAGATATTGATGGTTAAATTTCTCTTCCATATCCATATTTACTTACATGGAACCCTAGTATGTGTTATTTTCGGTAACGTTCATACTTACCACTATTTATTTTAAATAGAGGCCTCATTAATCCATTTTTCGATGTGGGATTTCAACTAAGATATTTTTAAATGTCAACCCCAAGTTTCCAATACCGAGCATAAATTGCGAGGAAACAATTTATTGAAGGAGGGGAGAATGTAACACCCCAAGCTTCCACGGTACGCTTCTCTTTGAATAATACAGTACTATGTGTTGTACACAACTTTGAGTTCTAACACACACCACAACCAATCAAACTAGCCATTATGAATTGTAATACCCACTTTTTGAAATTTTATAAATTTTATCTTTCAAAATTTATTTCATTTTTGGATTCGGAATATCAAAATTAGCTAAGGGTGAATTTTTGGTACTTTTCTGAAAACTTTCATATTTTCATGAATAATGAAAATTACTAAATTTTAATTAAAAACAACTATTTTAATCAAAATAATTAATAGTGATAAATTATGAATTTGAGTGGTTTTAAATTATATTTAGAATATATTTTTACAATTTAATCCAATTTTTGTCATTGGACACAATTTCACATTTAAACTGGACATAAACAAGTGTCAATCTTTGGATAGTTATTGTTTCTTAAAAACTCGTTTTTTATTTTAACAGCGAAATTAATTTTAAATTAATAAATGAAACTTATATGTTTTGAAATTGGAAAAATATACTTCATTATTGAATTCGGAATATCAATATTAGCTTAGGTTAAATTTTTGGTATTTTTCTGAAAACTTTTAATTTTTGATGAATAGTGAAAAACACTGAGTTATAGTTTAAAACCAAATTTTTATTTAAATAATTATTTATTTTATTTAAATTATTTAATGTCAAAATAGATTCATAATACCTATATATGTTTAATGTAATTTATTGGAGTCGGTTTATAATAATTTTAGATATATAAAAATTTCATTGAACTTTTCACTGTCTTTTACCCACCTCCTAGGAGCTTTTGCAAATTCACATAAAACTTAATTTTACCACTACTGTGAGCTGAATTTCGAAAATCCGAGAGGCAAATTTAATATCAAATTAGTAAAATGTGGTTCAATGAGATGAAAATAATTTTTGGGGAATAATAATTTTTTTACTTTTATTTACCACGGTTAAAAGTAAATATGGTAATTAAGGGTACAAATGTTATTAATATTACCCTCACACATGTCCTAATTCTATTGGACACATTTATCTCGACCAAAAAAAACCTTAGTAATAAAATATTATCATTTAGTTCTACTTGGATTAGATTAGGACATTTATTGTTATTTAATTCAAAGAAGAGTTAAAAGTGTTAAAATCAAAGTTTGATAACTAAAAATTTTTTAATATGGGGTTTTACATAAGATAAATTCTATTATAAATATTCATTATAAAGATAAAAAGATTTCCTAACTCATGGTATTTTATTTATAATTTTTAGACATTAAATAAATTAATTTATTTATGACACAATGACGATGGAAAAATTACCGTATTCATGAAAGAATCAAATAAATGGTATTATAAATATTAAAATAAATATAATTTCAACGTTTCTATGATATCCACGAATTTTATAGGTGAATATTAAATGTTAGGATTGATTCAGTTTATTTTTTTGAAGTAATAATTTTGTTATTATTTTAACAAAAAAACAAATACCAAATAGGGTCAAAATTGACATAAAATTATTTTTAAAACAAATATTATATTATTAATTGATATAATGGTCCTAAAAATCTAAGGTTTGTCCAAAATACTTATATAATAATATATATTACATTAATGAACCAATTGGGGTTCTATTGGAAGTATATAGTAAATTTATTAACCATATAGTATAAGAATACAAGAAGACACGGTAAAAGTTAAATTATTTAACATAGAGTTAAATCTAAATGATAAGGTTAAAATGGTAACCTAAACTTGTCTAAAACCTATTGGTTGAGTTTATTTAGACCTATCCCAACCTAATAATTTAAATAATCAACTTTGGAGCCATTAGAAACTAAATATGAATTTATTATAAAATAATATTTTAAGATCTTCCTAGGGTGCCCCTCACCCCTCTTATAAAAGGTCACCCCCCTTCTCTTTAATTAACACCTTCTAAGCCATTTGTCTCGGCCAACCCCTGCCGAAATACCCTCTCAAATATCCTCCCTTCATCCTAGAGGCCTTAGTTTGATCAGAAATCCAACCTAAGGAGCCCTTTTGATCAAATCAAAAGGAAGAACCTGAAGAAGAGGTAATGATTTCACCTCCCTCTTTCAAGTTCCTTTCTTCTTCCACTTCCATTTTCTTTGTTGTTTACATTTTAAAATAACAACTCCAGTATATTCTATATAATGTGATGTTATTATAATTATGGTACAACCAAATTCATTATTCTATCAACCCTTTGAATGACAAGTCACCATACGTGTGTACGTACGGCTTACCGTCTCCACGTCGTGGTGTAATTGTTATTCAATACATTATTATTTGGATGGGTATAATAATGATGTGTATTTGATGTAAATAATAAATATTACATGATAAGGATTCTGTATATATTATATTAATATCAAAAGAATGATATTTTCGCTCGTGCGTACGTACGGATTTCCATCTCCACGACGCAATGAGATTCATTTCCAAGTTCACCATTCATCGTCAATTATAAAAATATATATTACTAATAAGTATGTAATATATGAAATAATAATGCTACTGTAGATATTTATATTTATATATATACATATTTATGTACTTACATATATCTTATTCACTTACTTCCATTCAATACTATATGAAGACAAAAACAGTGTTTATGCGTACATACGGACTACCGACTCCATAAACGGTGTTTTCCATTTCAAATATACTTCTATTATAAATTTTTATATTCTAATATATGTGATAAATAAATCATGTTTTATATTCTGGAAGTATTTAAATCGTGGTTTAAGTGATACAATCAAGAGTAACAAGTTAAAACACGTACGATAAAGAAAGCGATTATTACCTGAAATATTAATATAACGTAGAAATTATTATTAAATGGGTAGTATAAAGTCATAAATGAATAATGTATGATATCATAAATATTAATATGGTTATGGTATAATTTAATAACATACTATAGTCTTCATACAGGAGGCTAAACGTACCTTCGACTAAAGGAAAGTGCAATGTAAGTGGTTTTTATCTCACTACTTATTCCCGTGAGATTCATGCCATATTTCCACTATTACCTTTTGTGTGGTGTATGCACTTCCCATAATTGTATTCCTTTTGTAATACACTTTAATATATGTGTATTTACATATTCATTGTATGATACTTCTTTGATGGGGTGTATGTTAGGTAAATTACAAAATTGGTAAGGGTTTATTTCACAATCTCTTCATTATCCGAGGTTGTTTATATGTAATTATCTATTGGGACCTCTTTATCATCCACATCCCTGTTTCATAAATATTTATTTCAAAAAATTATTACTATTTTATAGAATATGGGTTAAAGTCATTTATACCCATGTATGACTTTTTATAATAAGTTTATAAAGGAATCTTCCCGTCATTTTCCAAACAAGGTCCTTTTTAACCTTTTCGACAGAATTAAGGTAAGAATGTCTATTTTTAACTTATACAGCGGGTGCGGCTATTTTCCGCCATTATAAAATATTTTAAGCTTCCCTTAAAATCTTATAAGATTATTTTCAAAGTAAATGTTTTCTTTTATAATTATGTGACTTTTAAATGTTTCAAAAAAAGAGATATTTCACTCAAATAGCATTGATTTCATCTATGTCAACATCCTTTGATAAATTTTACACTTGTTTGAAGTTGATTTATTATGATAAAAATATTCCATTTTTGTATTTAAAGTTTTGTGATATGTTTGACTATGGATGATTCATTTTTATGCCATTAATGGCTTATGATTAATGTTTTGGCATTTCGTATGCTAGTTTTAATATGAATGTTTATTTTATATTTCATCCTCTTCTTAAGATTAATGTGTTGGACTAGTTTGTTCCGGGTTGGTGACCGGTAAAAGTAATCCCACTGAGTTGGTTTCCAGTTACAGTAGACCCTTCGGGTTGGTTTCCGGTTATTAGAGGCACTCCGGGTTGGTGTCCGGTTATTAGAGGCACTCCGGGTTGGTGTCCAATTATTAGAGGCACTTCGGGTTATTTTCCGGTTATTAGAGGCACTCTAGGTTGGTGTCCGGTTATTATAGGCACTCTGGGTTGGTATCCGGTTATTAGAGGCACTCCGGGTTGGTGTCTGGTTATTAGAGGCACTCCGGGTTGGTTTCTAGTTATTAGAGGCACTCCGGGTTGGTGTCCGGTTTTGAAAGTGGTTATTGATATTGCATGTGATTATTAAATTATTAGAATATCCATGTGAATAAATAAATGGAATTATTTCATTTTATTTCTACCATATTAGGCTGAAGTTCAAGTTTAAAAGGATTTTGTTTTAGTTTTATACATTGCCTTAAATGTTTATACTTATTTTTGAAAGTTTCCGTTGTATTGATTACCCTTACTGGGCATTTGAGCTCACCCCTTTCTATGTTTTATTTTCCCTGGATTCCAAGAAGTTTATTGTAATTGATATGCAGGGTTAAGCCAAGGGAATAATGGCATTCATAAAGGATTATTTATATTGTTTTGTATACAATGTAACATTCATGTATGTAATCTATTTTCCAAGACTACTAAACTGATCGGTCCTTCGGGACATGATTCCCTGTAATCATGCCAATGTATTAAAATAATGCACCGACTCTGGGTAACTGGGGTCGGGGTGTTACAAATATAATCTTGGGAAAAAAATACAAAAAACATGAAATTAGTTTTCTGAGTAATTTATAACAATTTTTTATAGCTTGAGAGATTAAATCTATTCTATAGTAAGTGGATTATAGTGTTTCTCCATAGATGTAGGGAATATTATGATACATATTAGTTTTTCGTGATTTTATATTTCATGAGTTTATATTTTTTCAATATCAGACAATTGATTTTTTCCTTTTAATAGTTTTTTGGTACATATTAGAGATAGATAGTTTCATCTCAAATAATTTATTATTGAGTGGATTCAAATATCTGGTAAATATTTTTTCCATAAAAGTTATTAGGATGGATCCATTTTAAAGGAAAAAATGTATCTGAAATTTTTTATTTTACTATAGCCTTATAAATGTTTTAAATGGAATGTATAATTATATAGTATCGCCTATTGATATCCTTTATAATTAGGACCATTCGATTGGAATAAATCCCAATTATCACAAGTTTACCCTTCTAGTTTCACATGTATATCAATAAATATAATTAATTATTTCATTAAATGGTATTATTTACCAAATAAATTCTTTTTATTTGATTACCTAGTTTTTCATTGATTCTCATGAATGCTCATATGTAGAATTTATATGAAATTGTTGGAAATATGACATCAATAATCTAAATTTCAATAAATAGATTCTACTTTTGAGGGGGTGGGCAGGAAAAATCTGATGGAAAGTGTTTTATATTTTATATGGGATTACATTAACCAAAAAATTACATATATATTTTTGTAAAAAAATTTAGACCAATACAGAAACCAATATGTATCCCTACATTAATATGGTTAAAATCTTGTAAAATTATGTTCAGATGATATTAATATATATAAAATTGAAATAATTCTTTAAATCCTTTAACATTGTCCTCTTAAAAAACTTAATTATGTCATATATATATGTGGTCACTTGGGGATATGTATCATTTAAATTTTAAGTCTAAATCCCAACTAGGGAGAGGCTGAGAAATATAAAAGAAATGGATATATAAATATACATGAGTACATGAGTGAGAAAAATTGTACTACCCAAGGAACTATTGTATTAAATAAACTTATTTCATGAAGAAATTGTATTACAGACCAAAGATATAAATTTATTAGAATGCTCTAACTTAGAATAAACAATATAAAAAATTAATATTGCGTGTAGAATATAGAATCCCCCTGTCTCATATTCCCTAATAAATGACACGACCATAACAAGTATAATGTAAAAGATAAATAATATAGACAAAGTAAATGACATATTTAATTAACTAAAAATGGGAATAATTAATAGTCAAGACAGTAAGATTTAAATTATAGGAGTTAGGAATTAATATAGTATTTATATTATTATTTGGAATTATTATTGTTGGTGATACAACTGTTATAAATAAACTATTATAATTAGTAAATATTAAGGTCAATGATATGAATTAATTGGATTAGAAGATAGTAAATTTGGCCTTAACCATTATAAATATCCTTTATAGAGAAAAATTATATAATATTCAAAAATAGTTAGCTTCACATGGGTTCTCCATTGACTAATCCTAAAAAAAAAAATCAAAAATTGTGGTTTGAGAAAAATAATTTTCTGGAAAAGTTCAAGTTAGTTAAAATCCTGACTAGATAAATGTTAGATGAACCACACCATGCATATAAAACCACCCAAAAACTTACCCTTATATATTATGTTGGTTAAATAAAGGGTTATGTGTTTATGGGTTAGGTTGATGAAATATTATTTACTTCAATACCACATTTATTTCAAATAAATCACACTTTTATAAAATTTATCATGCAAATAATTAGATATTTAATTTGATAAAATAGATTTTATATATTGAATTAGGACCTCAAAATTATCAAAGGGATTAAAATTTTCAACTTTATGTAAAAATAGTAAAATATAATAAAAAATGCAATAAATATGACTACGAATACATGCAATATTGAATTAACTATGCCAAGGTATTTCACATTGCCTAATTGATTCACTAACCATTATATTAAATAATTAAGGGAGGTAGTGGGACACTATAGGGAGTAGTGAAGCACTTAAGATAATAAGAAAACTAAAATATTTAATACTTTATTTCATGAAATTTTACTCACCACACCTATAAAAATCTATTTCACCCCATGATAAAAAATCCCTACATATGCCATATATTTGTGTTATTATAGATGTAATATTTTAGTGAGGTGTGATTTATCTATGTAATTATAGTGGTGGTGTATCTAATAAATATCATATATGTGTTATTACATAAATATAATTTTTAGAGTGTACTCTTCAATTTTTTTCATCTCATACCAATGAAAATATTGGTATTAAATTGTATAAAATCATTGATAGTCTTAATCTTATGAAGTAATCAGGCACTAAGAATTCCATATTATTCACTTTTTATAGTCACTTATTTGAACCTAATGAACCCTTTATTATTAATTAAATGATTTAAAATAATTCACTTAAAAATTATCATTAATCATTTAACCATGGAAATCTATTGACATGCTTATATAAACCGTTGTTAGATTTAAGAAAATTTCATAAGATGTTGTTTAATGAGAAATTAAGATTTTTATTTTTATTATTTTAATTGGTGAATATTATTAAATGTATTTCATATACTAATTAAGTATATTACAAAATTAACCAAAATTTTTTCTAACATGTGGAAACTAAAATTATATAGCCTCTTAGTGCCCTAATAGATCTCATAAGAAAACCCTAATAGTAAAATGAGAGTATAGTTACCCTTTATGTATTGTTTCTTGGAACAAGGCCTTGAAAATATGTTTATGATGACTATGATTATGAATTTCCAACATTTTATTCATTATGAGATCATTCATCATCAATGAGATAATTTATTATCATGAAATCCATGTATTTATGTTATTCTTATGTATTAACTAATATTGTTTAACTAGATTAGATATTCAGATTATATTTACTGTACCATTATTACGTGAGGTCAACTTACACTCTACAAAATCTCACAATGTGTGTTTAAGTTCATCCCTTTCATTTTTTTCTACATACCTAGGTATTAAAGTGGGATTTTATGCATCATATGATCTATGGATTAAATTATAGAATAATAGTTTATACTCAAATGAAGTAATATAAGATGAAACAATATAATGTAGTGAATATTTAACATTGAGGATTAATAAAAAATGATTATAGTCATTTAATATCTTGTAATATTATTACCATGTAATTAAAAACAAATTATATTTTAGTGACCAATTTTGGGGGTGTTATAGTTAGTATCATAACAAGCGTTTAATAAAAATATTTAGAACATATTTAATATGAACATAGGTACTGACAACTTTGAAAATTCCAGAGATTAATCTAGATTTTTTATAGGTATCCTATACAAAGGATCATATCTTTAGAAAATATGATATATATATATATATATCATGTATTATACATTAGTGTTTTATAATATTACAAGTTAATCTATGCCATTATTTAGAAAATGGTGTTTGCTAAAAGAAATAGAAACAAAGGAACTAATTGATGAAAATGTGTATTTTTTTATAAATAATCATGATAATGGAGTTAATTTAAATACTAAAAAAACATTAATATTCTAATTAAATTAAGTGTGGTTAATAAATATAATTTTTTTTATGGAGGACCTTGTTTCCCCTCAATAAGAATCAACCTCTTTGGATCCTTTTACAAGGAAACATCATCTATCATTTAGTGGGTCTACTAATTTAATAGAGGAAGAGAAAAGGATAAAGTCTTTGTATAAGATATTTATGAAATTGAGGCATACTAAGAAGAAAAAATTTATCATGGATGTATATTATTTAATGGAATATTCTGAAAAATAGCAGTCCTTGATTAAAAATTATAAGATATTAGATGAGATAGAAAACATTGAGTGAAATGAATTTAAATTAATTTTCATTATAAAATATTTTCATTATGTGAAATGATTTGAGATGGATGATATATCTAGAATTTATTAAATATAGTAAAATATGTGGTGGCTAAGTGTGATGATAATTTTATAAGGAAATCAAATATTTTCTTGGATTAGCTATAAAACCCAAAGAGAATGATTGATCACTTATTGAATATTTTCAGGATAAGTATTTGAATATCATTAGTCTCTCAAAAGTTTTAATCCTATGAAGATATTATAACAAGTGATATCATGGGAGAGAAGGGTTTTTCAAAATCATTTATTTATAAAGGGAAACTCGAGAAAAATCAAATGGATGACCTCATCATGGAATGGTATACTAGAATAGAAAAATAAAGGAATATTGGAGTTCACAAGATGCAATAAATGTGTGGAGAAACACCAATGGTATCTATTAAGAGGATTGTGCATATAATGGGGAGATAATTTTCATTAATATCATTATTGAAAAGTTATAAGGAAGCAACTAGTTTGAAATGTTTTAATTTCATAGAGATGGGACATTACTCTAATCAATGCTTATAAAATAATTTTTTTGATTATATATCTATGTTATCTTTCATATAATGCATGTATACAATGAATTTTAAATCAAAAAATAATTCATAAATGATTTATTTATCAGTTAGATCACCCCATGGTGTTGTAATTATAATAAAGTCATATTATAAAATTTCAAATTGTAATTAATGGGTGTTATTGTTAAAAAATATAATCATCATTCCTATGATGAATTTTAATGTAATTTTGGGGATGGATTGACTGATGAATTTTAAATCTATTATTTATTATATATATAAACAAGAAATAATTAGTAAAGAAAGTATTTAGTTACTTATTTTTTATGGGGAGACATCATTACTAATTTTTTTATGAACCACCCACAACAGTCGATCATAATGAAATACTTAGGAATGAGTTGAATGATATAAAATATATAAAGAAGAATGAGTTTCAAATAATAGAATACACACTCATTGTAAAAGAATATATTGATGTGTTACCTGATGAACTATTAATATTTCCACCTTATTGAGGGGTTAAATTACCTATTTTTCTTTTTTAATGCAATATCCATATCTAAGACACCATATAGTATGACTCGACTCGAGTTAGTTATGTTAAATAAGAAATTAAAAGTCTTATGTGATATGGGTTTATTTTATCCAATTGTTTTACCATGGGATGAACCACTTCTATTTTGGAATAAGAACGATATTTTAATAAGGTTATGTATTTATTTTAGGTAAATCAATGGAATTAATATAAATAAGTATTCAATATAATATATTGATGATATATTTTATCAACTTAAAGGTTATGATTAATTCTAAATGACTTATCCTAATTTCATTTCTTCTAATCTAAATGTTAATAATAATGATTTTCTAAATAGGACCTTTCATATGAGGTGTGGAAATTATGAGAAAAAAATAAGACTGTGTGGGTTAAAAAATG
Organism: Viscum album; assembly: GCA_963277665.1. Taxonomy (NCBI): domain Eukaryota; kingdom Viridiplantae; phylum Streptophyta; class Magnoliopsida; order Santalales; family Viscaceae; genus Viscum; species Viscum album. Next base: position 1,025,424,856 of record OY728133.1, on the reverse strand, counting down.
CACCCCCATGCTTGTGGATTTTATGAATAAAGTATTCATGAATTATATTAATTTTTTGCTATTTTATAATGATATTATTATATAATATATGAGTTATTATGAGCATGAAACTCATATTCAAATCAAACTTAAGGTTCTGAAGAAAAAGAAACTATATGGGAAATTTAGTAAATGTGAATGATTCCCTCAATAAATCACTTTCCTAGGCCATATTGTTACAATTGATGGTAGATCCATTGTTACCTCTAAAATAATGGTTTTCAAGAAATGTTCAAGACTGTAAGACATTAATTAAATATGTAGTCTCTATTATTTTTCTGGTTAATATATGTGATTTATTTTAAATATTGCATGATGATCTAATCCTTTAACCAAGTTTACATCTAAAGGTGTAAAATTAACATGTATAATGTAATGACAAGATATTTTTGAGTTATTAATGAGGATATTGGTAGACACAATTCTATTAACTATTATATTTATTATAAAAGGGGTTTTTATTTATAGTGATATATCATGGAAATTCTTTGGAAGTGTTTTAATGAAATATAATGGGGTGGTGTATTATATATCAGAATAACTAAAATTCCCTAAGATTAATTATCTGACTCATAATTTAGAGTTAGCATTAGTGATTTTTTCACCAATGATATGAATAAATTATCTTTATGTAGAGATATCTGATATATATACCAACTATACGAGTTTAAAATATTATTTTACTTTGAAATGTCCTAATTTGAGGAAATTTAGATGGTTAAAACTATTCAATGATAATTATTTTTTAACACATTATCATCTAGGGAACCAAAAAAGGTTTTAGATGTGTTGATTAGAAAACACTATGGTATCTTATCAATGATAAACATTTATAATGTTCCAAACATCAAGGATATGGTAAGAATTTAATTTATTATTATAATATATTGGGAAACATAAAATATATTCATTATAGTTACCCAACCCGATTTATTAGAGAATATTATAAAATCAAATCATGATTATGAGGTCCTACAAAATAATATAGAAGATGGAGAAATGTAAAGTTTCAAGATCTTTATATTTTTTGAATATGGAGTTTTATGGTATGGTTAGAGGTTATATGTTCCATCAAAACCAAAGAGAAAGAAAGAATCTATTGGATTATCATTTTATATCAAATTTATATACACATACTCTAATAAATAATATGTATTTGGAAATCCAATAGATTTTTGGGTGAAAAAATACAAAGTGAGTGATTGGAGACTAAACTACATTATGCTTAGTATGCGAACATGTGATAGTTGTAAGACAACTACCCATTGATCTATGAAAATATTTTCAATAATAGAGTGGTGGTGGCATAAAATCATTATGAATTAGATCAATTAGCTACCTATGAAATCCAAGGGGAATAATGAAATATGGGCTATTATTATTATCTTAAAAACTAATAAAAATTTCTAGTAAAATGAGATAACTCACCTTTAGTGCATACTTTTAGGTTGGATTAAAATTATTTCATGAGGCTCTATTATATGACCATATCAATAGTATTTATTTATGATCCATGATTAAAAAAAATATTTTGTAGGAGCCTTTAGTGTGAATTAAATGTATATGTTAATCTCTGTACAACTTATTATCCTCAAATAAATGGATAGTATAGATAGACTATGAAAAAATAATAGGAGATTCTATGGTCTTTCTCACGCGATTTCCATGGATGATGGGATCAATATTTTCCTTTATTGGAATTTTCATAAAATATATTTTACCACTATAATCTTAAAATAATACCATATGAATCCTTTTATGGAAAGATATTTCATACTCTATCATAGTGGGATGAAGTTTAATAAGGGAAGTAATTTGGTCCAAAACACATGGAAGAGACATTAAAATTATAAGATCTATCCATAACTATATCAAGGTTGTATTGATTAGATAAAAAATCTATTTTTAAATCTTGAAGAAGGATTATGAATTCTAGGTAAGTTACCATGTCTTCTAAATGATATAAATTTATAAAGGGACTGTGAGATTTATAAATAAAAAAAATTCTAAGTTCCAAGTACTTTGTCCCTTAGAAAAGTTTTGGAAGATATGAGTTTTGTAATAATATTAAGCTATTACACTAAAACATTCCCATGTGTATGATTTATTTTATAAATCACTTTAAAGGATTTATATTCATTAAACATAACATGTATATTTGGTGGGTCAAGTATAGTTTATTTCTGACTTTCCATATAATTAAGAGACAATTTAGATTCACAATGTGAAGGTGTAAGTTCTATACAATCAGAAAAATTGATTGGTGAAGCTTTTCTAGATGAATCAACAACTAGAGGAGGATCCATGAGACCCTAATGACATTATGATGAAATATTATCTACATTTTTTCATAGATTCTTTTACAATCACTCTAATGAAATTATTATAAAGGAGAAAATGTAATACTAGAGAAATTATAGTAAGAAATAAAAACACTTTTTTGCAAAATGATGCATTTAAAATTAATAATTAAATTTTATTAAGAATTATATATTTAAAAATGGTCAAATTAAAAATAAATAAATAATGAGAGTACAATATAGATGTCCCCAAAGTTTTAGTACCCAATAAAAATCAGGAAAATCACATGTATTATACAAACATAAAATAATATAAGACACAAAATCAACATATTCAATGAACTAAAATAGATAAGTATTAGTTTTTAGATAAATATTATTGAATTATAATAGTTAATAGTAAATTAAGTAGTTATATTTCCATTGGGAATAATCACGATTACTGATACTGTGATTTTTAATTATTTATTGGACTTATCAAATATTAAGGTAAATGGAGACTATTAATTGGAACTGGAGGGAGGAAACATGACATCAACCAATAGGAACATCCATTATGAATCACATTTATTTGAAAATGGTAAAGAGGTAGGATCACTAGGGATATACATTGATTAAGACCAAATAGAATGTCAAAAATTGGGGTTTGAGTACCATAGTTTATGAGAGAAGTTCATGTTAGTGGAAATAAATAGTAGACTAATGTCGGATAGACCGTGCTAAGAAATTAATATCATTACATACCTTACCCTTAGCATTTCTACTAGTGTTAAAATGGGTTATTTATCTAAGGTTTAAGTGGTATTAAGGTATAAATTATTTAGTAATGAAATGGGTTTTACTATAATACCAATTTTTTTGATGTATAAAACTTATATAAAAACAAAATTGTACATAATTAGAGTATAAATTTAAAAATATTGATTTGAAATTTTGAATCAAAACTTCAAAATTAGTTGAGAGATTAAATTTGGTAAATTTTTGGTAAAGATAGTAAAATATTGAAACAATGGGGAAATATGGTGACATATGATTAATATGAAGTAATATATTTGTTTTCTTGACTAAACTATGTCAGGTAGTTCTATATAATTTTTTTTGAATTACTCATTTTAGTGGAACACAAAGTGAGGTAATGAGGTAAATATGGTGAGTAGTGTATATGTTAAAACATAAAAATAAAATAAAATATTCAATACTTTATTTGATAAAATTACACTCACCACACCTATAAATACCTACGCATCTTCTCATATATCATTGAATCCAACTCGAATTTGAAATTCCTAGGACTATGTTTTTCCACTAATAAAGCTATATAAATGAGTAGAGATTGGTTTTTTAATTTATATTCACTTTAATCAACCCTGGTGACCTATTAAATTTTGATTCATTGAAATATAAATTATAAACCTCACTCTTACATAAAGGAAATGAAAGACAAATGAACAATTTTTTTACAAGGATCTTACCTTTTGCTAGAAACATACTCATTTATGTGATTGGTTATTCTCACTAATCACATATTATCAAATACAGGAATTAGTCAGTATAATATTACATGCACAAGCATAACATCAAACTATACTTATAACGTCCTGGTTCTGGGTGCCGCCCAGAGGTTCCCCATACCCAGTTTGTCACATAGCCTCAAGCGCATTTCCGCAAATGCCAGAGGCTGCAGACTAGTAGTAAGGGACTTGGGTGTGATAGGAGGGAAAATATTACCTTGTTGGAAGAGTAATGTAGTGGAAGGAAATACATAACAATAACAGAATCATTAATAACATGCAATAAGTAAACAATGGAATATTGAAAGTAATAAACAATTGGAGAACATATATAAATGATTCATGATACATATGTCTAGGAAAGTAGCCAAAGAAGTCACAATACTGGAATATAGTAATAAACCAAGGCACATAGAAACCAAATAAACTCTAGTAGCATCGTAAGCCTCAGCTTGGTCCCATGCTCTCCAGTTCCACATCAATCAAGTACCTGATATAGAAGGTCACTTTCCTTTATCTACACCTGCAACAATATAATCTGTTTGTGCCCAAAATCATGACCCAAACAGTGTGTTAGATGAATCCCTGTAGGCATCCACCCAAAGATCTGTGCCTAACAGTTAGTGAATATATTTATATATATGTTAGGAAATAATAAAAATGAAGTAAAGAACAGGGAAGTACTCAAAAGTAAACAATCTTATAGTTTCAATTACATTCATTTACATTTATTAATTATTCAACAAAACATTCACAAGAAACCCTTTGGAAAAGTTCTCACTTCCTAAACCTTCTGGTTCAACCAAAAAATCTCAAGTAACCCTCTGGGCATGTTCTCACAACCAAACTCTTGTAGATAAAATTATACAAGGTTATAACGACCTCTAGGGCAGGTCACACAATCTAACCCCCTTGGTCTCATGAAAACAAAGACTCCCTGAAGAAGAACTCACCGTCAATTCCCCCTATAGTCATTTTACAATAAACTATAGACACTTTGAGAAATCACTCAATGGAAATTCCCCCTATGGTATCGTAACGATAACTACAGACACTATGAGGAAGAACTCAACGTCAATCCCCCATAGGGTCTCGCAGCGTGATAATTATAACAGACACTCTAGGGATGTCCTCAACGTCCATTCCCCATATGGTCTACTACAACAGGTTCCCATAGCCCTGTGTATATCATTCGTGCAAAATGATTTTTAATAGCCAAAGTAAACCTTAAGAACTACTTAGATAACAACAATAAGCATATCACAACATCAGATAAAACACTCCATCCTAATAACACTAGTCATGAAAAACAAGCAGGCTAACTGAAAAAGCTAGACCAAATGGTCAAAACCTAAATAAACATGGGAAACACAATCATAACATCGAAATTAACCCTATTCACAATCTAACAACCTCTACTTAGGCACACAAGGAATAACGGGCATTTACAGGTCTAAAATCCCTAAACAAGCAATACCCAGTTCTAGGGTATTGGGCACTTTTGAACATTATATTCAAATACTAACTACGGAAAGGTACAAACCACCTACCTCAACATTATATGATTGATATACTCCATTGTTTTCCCTTGAATTGACCTAGAACATGGTAGATCAGGTTGATTCCAATGAAATCGATGACGGTTGAATCAGAGAATAGACAGTGGGTTAGGGGCTTGGAAATGATTTGTCGACCTCGATCGCTCCTATATGAGACGAGATGAGAAGAAGGTGTTTCTGTGAATGAGACGTGACCCCATTCAGATATAACAATTAAAAAGAAAAGTACACGACGTGTATTTTAAAAGCATACAACATGTATATGACTTTACTGGGCCCCGATTTAGGCAGTCTCCAGGTCACCCCACAATACCATGTACTCAGCCACTACACGGCCAGTACACAGTCACCCATGGTAACCATGTACATAGTGTGAACTCCAAAGTACATGGTGTGTACTCCTTAAATTTATAGATTCTCCATTTTTTTCAAAAACACCAGAAAAGAAAAACTCATACCTGAAAAGATAGTTTGGATTCTTACAAACTTCCCCCTTAAAGAAATTTGTCCCTGAATTTACCTAGAAAGGGAGCGTAGAAGAAGACTTCTCGAACAGCTCTGGCCACTACAATCGTACCTCGACCTCCCTATCCCAAGTCACATCATGTACTCGCTCGTGCTGCCATAGCACTCGTACTAGAAGAACATACCGACCATGGAGAACCCTTGCACTATGATCAGTAATCTAGATAGGATGCGCCTCGAATGATGTGTCCACCACCATCTCAACCTCATTGGGTTAGAAAACATGAGATGGGTTTGATAAGTGACTTCGTAGTTTATAAATGTGGAAGAAATCGTGCATAGCCCGGTACCTCTGAGGTTACTACAATCGATAGGCAACCAGCCCAACCCTTTCCAAAACATCAAATGGCCCAACGTATCTCAGTGAAAGCTTACCCCATATCCTAATATTACTATGTCCCAACCTTGGTGTGACACATATAAGGACCTGATTTCCGAACTCAAACTCTAGATGTCCTCTCCATCGATCAGTATAAGACTTCTATCATGACTATGCAGTACCCATCCTCTTCCGAATCAACTCCACCTGCCATGTTGTCTGTTGGACAAGATGAGGTCCTAGTATAGCTCCCTCTCCGTCTTCCAGCCAATATAGGGGGTGATCAGCATAGCCTAATATACAAATCCTCATAATATGCCATCTGAATAGTTTCTTGAAAACTATTATTGTAGGAAAACTCCACAAGAGGTATATGCTTATCCCACAAGCCTCTAAAATCTTGGGCGCATGCTCAAAGAATTGCATCTAACACCTGAATCATATGCTTATACTGACCATCTATCTAGGGATAGTATGTTATACTCAAAAGCACATGTGTACCCAATGCCCTCGGTAGTCCTTTCAAGATCCGAGAAGTAAAACAAGCATCTCTATTCGAAATTTTGGAGTGTTTAACCCCATTTAAGTACACATTCTCCCGAATGTACAACTTTCCTAGATCATAAACCTTGAAATTCTTCTTGATAAGCAAGAAGTGTTAAAACTTCATGAGTCTATCAATGAAAACCCAAACAACATCATTCCATCAAGGCGACCTCGGAAAACCTGTCACGAAGTCCGTCGTGACATCATTCCACTTATACTCGGGAATGGGTAACTGCTGTAAAAGCCCTGCTAGTCACTAATGCTCCACCTACACCCGCTGATAGGTGGAACACCTCATGACAACCCTAGAAAAATCTCTCTTCATACTCGACCACCAAAAATGATGGTGAAGATCTCGATACATCTTGGTGACACCAGGATGAACTGCCCAAACTAAGGAATGAAAGTCCCACATCAGCTCCTTGTGTATATCTACTAAAACCCATAAACGCCCATGAAAATGAAAGATCTCATCCTCACCTTGGGTCTATCTAGGAATAGGTTCCTCTCCTAATAGAAATTCTGGAAGGACTAGGACTTCATAATCTGATAGTTTCTTCATTCTCACTTGATCAAGTAGAGTAGAGCTAACAACTACAGAATAAATAAATGTCTTCCCCAATATATTGTGCACCTCCAAATACATCTCAGATAACAGATCCATAAGCTTCTAGTCACTACTGGCATCATATACTGTCTGAATCTGAGTCCTCCTACTTAGTGCATTTCCCCCTGCATTGCCCTTCCTAGGCGTGTAGGCAAGCTCAAAGTCAAAATAATGATGGTACTCAACCCACCTTCACTGTCTCAAATTAATATCGCACTGTGTAAAGATATATTTGAGACTTTTGTGATCGATGAAAACTAAAAAATGCTCTCCCATATGATAATGTATCCAACAGTGTAAGGCATGAACAACTGCAGCCAACTCGAGAGTGTGGATCAGGTAATTCCTCTCATGTGGCCTCAACCACCGATACCCATATGCAACGACTCCTTCCCCTAGCATAAGCATAACTCCCAGCCCGATACCTGATGCATCATAGTAAATAGTATAGATCTTTTCCAGCTTTGAAAAAACTAGTATCGACACTGAAGTCAACCTTCATTTCAGCTTCTTAAGGGCTGACTCACAATAATATGACCACAAGTACTTCACACCCTTCTTTGTCAGGCCCCTCAGGGGCATTGCTAAGCATGAAAATTCTTGTATGAAATGTATATAGTATCCATATAGCCCTAGAAAACTCCATACATCAACGAAGTTATTTGTATACTCCTTGGAAACTACTTCTCTCACTTTCTCTAGGTCTACTGATACTACTGTATCTAAGTTAACATGACCCAAAAAGTGAATTTGGTCCATCCTAAAGTGGAATTTTGAGAGCTTAGAATATAAATGATGCTCTCTTAGTGTACATAAAATGATCTCAAGATGTGTGGCATGGTTGTGTCGAGTGTGAGAGTACACAAAGATATCATCCATGAAGACTACAATGAAAGAACCCTAGTATGGATGAAACAATCAGTTCATTAGTGCCATGAAAACTGCAGGTGTGTTTATGAGACCAAACAAAATAACCACATATTCAAATAGACCATACCTGCTACAAAAGGTTGTAAGAGGTATATCAGATGGTCTAACATGCCACTGATGGTAACTGGATCTCAAGTCAATCTCCTAGAACACCTGAGATCCTCAAAGATGATCAAAGAGATCATCAATCCTCAGCAAGGGATATCAGTTCTTGAACGCCATATGGTTCAACTTCCGATAATCCACCCAAATTTGGAGGGTACCGTTCACTTTCTTTGCAAACAAGATAAGCGAACCCCAAGGAGAAGTACTGGGTTGGATGAAACCCTTATCCTGTAACTCCTATAACATCTTTTTGAGCTCCTGTAACTCTGGTGTATCCATCCTATAAGGAGTAATGGACACTGGTGCCAATCCTGCCACAAGATCAATTGAAAAGTACACCTCTCGATCTAGAGTCAAACAAAAAAAGTCCTCTGGAAAGAAATCTTTGAAACAATTGAACACCAGAAGAATGTCCAACTGCATAGTCCCCTGGTCATTTAGATATAGACTAGCAATCTAGGTTGTAACTCACCCTAACCCATGATGCTCGGGTCCTTCTCTGCTTTCCTGGACATCCCATTCACCCTTATGTAAAAATAAACCACCCTCTGGTGATGTGAAAATAACCCTATGATGATAACAGTTGAAAATAGCCTGGAAGGGAACTAACCAGTCCATTCTGAGAATAAAATCATAACCTATCATCTATAAGACATAAAGGGCCCATAAGAAGTGACACCCAACAACCTAAAGAGGTAACTCCTTGCACTGAAGTACACTAGCTGTTCTTTTCTCTAATAGAGTATTCAGCATCAAGAAATCAGCAAAAGAAAAGATACAGAGTCCAAGGATCTCCATAGCAGCTACTGATATGAAACTATGGTAAGCCCCTATATCAAAAAGTGAAAAATCTGAAATTGAGGAAACTAGGATCATACCTCGAACTGTAGAGGGTCCAGGATCCTTCTCTTGCTCGGTCTGCTCCATTGAAAATGTTTGGCCTGTACTGTGGCGCTATGACATTTCTTGTCCACCTTGAGCTGATCCACCCTATTACTACTGAAAGCCTACCGACTAGCTACCACGACCCTGAACTCCACCTCAGGTTGAATATCCGAAAGAACTCCAGTTCCCAGACTGATGAGAAACTGGTTGTTCTACTCCTAAACATGGAATCAGAGTAGAACTCCTATCACTAGGTTATGGTAAGAAAAACTGACAAAAGAGCCGAATATGACCCATCTTACCACAAGATCGACACTCCACTTGGTCTCTCGGGCAAAGTGGCCTCGTATGCCCGCCCTTACCGCACTGGTATCATATGACCTGACTACCTGAAGGTGTATCTCTCTTACTTGGATATCCATTTATAGACTCCTTACGGCGCTTCCTTCTATTAGCTGAAGAAGCACTAACTCTGGATGCTGAACCTACCTTTCCCATAGCTCCAAGAAGTGTACTCCATGACTATGCAAGTACCCAACTCCAGACTCATGAACTCTTAGGATCGATCGACCCTCAAATTCTCCAGGTATAAGTAGTTGTAAAAGGTATGATGGAACTCATCCCAATCCATAAGATACTGGCGTCCTGCTTTTGAGAACACATCCCACTATCTCTTGGTGGAATCACAAAGCATATATGTGGAGACCTTTACCCTCCTCACTAGATGTGTCTCCAGATGCTTGAAGATAGAAATCATAGCTTCTAACCATGACTCTACATCCTGAGGTCCTCCTTCCCTAGAGAAAGTGGGAGGATGATGCTGCTCAAAGACCCACATCACCTCTTCCATTGGCGGGGCATGATGTGGTGTTCCCTAGAAGTTCTACATAAACCTGATGAATCCCTCTCGGAACTGTGCATCAGTACCTGTATCTTGAATGATGGATGGTTCCAAGACAAGCACAACATGAGGGTCTAATGTTAATCCCTGATTATCCATGTCTGGTGTCTGATCATTGCCATGTATCTGGCGCACAACCAGAGGATATCTCGGTGGCATGACTCTGCAAGGTCAAGCACATGCCTTAGTTCATGATTATCAAGGGATGAAAAATAGAAGTGCATGAAAGGAATATGAGAAGGAAAGCATTCAAGATTTTCAAAATAGGGATACATGGCATGTATGAACCCTACACGGTATGTTCCTATTAGCCTTCTCATGGTTGTGTACTGGAATCATTTTCCCCTACCCGAGTTATTCTACACGACTAACCCTCACGACTCTCCTAGAAAAAGTCTACATGGCGTGTTTGTGCCAGACATGGCATGTACCACTTAGGTTTCAACTGCATGTGTCGTTAGTCACATGGTTTGGGACACGAATGACTCTACACGACATGTTTATTCTAGACACGATGTGTACTAGAAGGATTTCATCCACATGTGTCGTTAGTCACACTGGTGGACACACAGTCCTTACAACACAACGTGCACACCCAATACACGACATGTTCCTTCAAGGATTTACCATCCTTATGTGTCTACCCATACATCCAATGACACCATTAGAGACTACACATCATGTACATACAGTACAAGACATGTACTTAAGAAAAACAATTCCTTCCTGAATAGAAGGATACATGGCATGTATTCTGCAATAAACACTATTTATTCTGAGTTTTTCTAGATACTAAGCCTTATAAACCACTCCAGAATCCAAAAAAAAACACTAAAATGGACATTAATGTGCTAAATTCTAATCCGTGAGGGCCCATCATCCCCTCAAATCAAATATTGGAATCTTATACATGTCATATACAAACATAATAGTGTAATGATCCACTAAACTCTGATCCATGAGGTCCCGAAACACCTCAGGAACCAAAGTTTGGCATTCATTCAAACAAAACCTTACAAAATTCAATACCCTATCAAATAGGAGTTATTCTATCAAGTAATCTATCATAATAACATGAATATGTCGCACAACATGTATCACAACAACATTCAATCAGTAATACACTCTAAAGGTCATGGAAATAATGCATGACATGTGATTTCAAGCATGCTCCTATATGATGCATGAGATAGAATACCCTCATCTCATTAGATTGCAATAGAAATAGAACCTCAATATTATCAACGTTAACAACACAAAAAATGTGAATCAACCAATGGTGAAAACTATAATAATAGAAAAACCAGAAAAATTAGAATATCAAGGTAAATGGTATTTTCCCTGTACACAGGTTAGATAATCCTGGTCACAAATTATTACCATCTACTTATTCCTTCCTATCCCTGGATATAGGCTCCAAACAATAAGTCAAGAAGAAAATAATTCCTCTGATAACACTCTGTAACGTTCTGTTTCAGTGTGCCAATCAGAGGTTCCCCATACCCAGTTGGTCACATGGACTCAAGCGCACTTCCCAAAATTCCAGAGGCTGCTAACAAGATGCGAGGTCCTTGGGTGTGATAGTGGGGAATGTATGACCTCATTGACAGAGTGATGTAGTAGAAGGAAAAAAATAATAATAGAGGAAGCAGTAATAACATGCAATAATTAAAAAGTGGAATACTTAAAGTAATAAACAACTGGAGCACATATATAAATTATGCGTGATATATATGTATAGAAAATCACCAAAACAAGTCAAAATGATGGAATACAGAACTAAACCAAGGTAAAAGAAAAATAAATAAACTCTAAAAGAATAGAAAAAATCAACTTGGTCCCATGTTCTCCTGATCCACAATAGTCAAGTACTTGATGTAGAAGGGCACTTGACCTTATCTATACCTATAGAAATATATTCTATTTGGAACAAAAAGCATGACCCAAACATAGTGTGAGACGAATCCCAGTAGGCATCAACCCAAAGATTTATGCCTAACATTCATTGAATATATATATATATATATAGAAGACAATAAGAAATATGATGCAAAGAACAAATAAATACTGAAAATTAAACAATCCTATAGTTTCAATTACATTCATTTAAATTTATTAATTATTAAACCAAACATTCACAAGCAACCCTCTATGAAAGTTCTCACAGCCTATCCCTTTTGGTTCAATCAAACAATATCAAGTAACCCTCTGGGTAAATTCTCATAGCCAAACTTATCTAGTACAAGTTATACAAGGATATAACGACCTCCTAGATAGCTCACATAGTCTAACCCCCTTGGTCTCATGCAAACAAAGACTCTATGAGGAACCACTCACCGTCAATTCCCCCTATAGTCTCTTAATGATAATCTACAGACACTATAAGTATGAAATCAATGTCAATTCCCCCCTGTGGTCTCGTAATAGTAACTATAGACACTCTGAGGGACCACTCAATGTCAGTCCCCCCTATGGTCTCATAGCGTGATAAATATAACAGACACTATGGGGAAGCCCTCAGTGACCATTCCCCCTGTGGTCTACTACAATAGGTTACCACAGCCCTGTGTATGTCAATCATGCACAACGATGATCAATAGCCAAAGTAATCCTTAAGAACTATTTGTCTAACAGTTATAATCATATCAAATCACCAGATAAAACACTCCATCATAATAACACTAGGCATGGAAAACAAGCTGGCTAACCAGCAAAGCTTGAACAAATGTTCAAAACCAAAATAAACATGGGAAACACATCCAAAGCATGGAAATTAAACCTATTCACAACCAAACAACCTCTATTCAAGAACACAAGGAATAAAAGTCTTTAACAGGGCTAAAATCCCTAAACAATCAATACTCCATTCTAGGGTATTGGGATCTTTTGCACATAATATTCAAAGACTAACTACATAAAGGCACAAAACACCTACCTTGGCATTGTACGATCGATATACTCTGGATTCAGCCCTTGAATCAACCTAGAACATAGTAGATCATGGTGATTACATAACAATTGATGATGGTTGAATCGGAGAATGGATGTCAGGTTGGGGGCTCCAAGAATATTCATCAGCCTCGGTCACTCCTGGACGAGACGAGCTAAGAAGGAGGGGTTTCTATGAACGAGACGGGACCCCAGTCTGATATAACAATTAAAAAGAAAAGCACACGATGTGTCTTTTAAAAGTACACAACGTGTATGTTAATTTACTAGGTCACACTTTAGGTGGTCTCTAGGTCACCCCAAATGGCCATCTACTCAACCGTTACACGACCAATACATGGTAACCTGCAACAACTGGGTATACGACATGTACTCCAATGTACACGGTGTGTACTCCTTAAATTTCCAGATTCTCCTCTATTTCTCTAAAACAACAGAAAAGAAAACATCATACCTAAAAATAATGTCCTGGTTCATATAATACTAATCCATAGTCAAACTATAATTTGGAGGTTTACACTGAAATAAAAATATGCAGGACTAGAAAAAGAAATACCTCTTTAAATATCTAATTTCTCTAACAAAATTGATGTTGTAGTACCCCATACCCTACTGTAATAGGTAAACACTATATCCGAAACTATCACATAATACACACTCTAATAATCATTTATTCATAAGTAGATTTAAATGTTTTATTTCTGAATATTAATTTTTATTTCAAAAAAATAAACTTTATTTTTTAAATCTTTATAATGATATTATATTAAGAGGAATTTTTAGGATTTTTTAAAAAAAATGATTTACAGGAGAATTGTGAAATATCACAAATTTAATAATACTATGACTTTTATAAAATTATTATTATACAAGAAATTTTTCTAACTATATAATTAAAATAAATATTTATTTTATAAACTAAATTATATATTTTAAAATATTAAATATAGTTTACAAATCTAATATTGGTATTTTAGAGCTCAAGTAATATTTTTCATAGAAATTGTTTAATATATTACACATTTGTCATATTAGAATTAATTTTATACATATAGAGAAATTGTATCTGAAAAAATGAATTTAAAATTTATAATAATAAATTAGAAATAATTTAAAAATGATCAATTTATTTCTTGGAATAAAGATTAAGTCTCTTTAGGTGAAATTAGTAGTCACGGTAAATCCTAAAATGGTAAATATAATAATTTAATGGGTAAAGAGATTAAAACATAAAAAAATGTCTAAAATTGAGGGAATAAGGATTCGATTGATCTTATCTCCTACCCATGAAATTATTTCTGATTCTTTGATCCACTTGACTTGTTTTATATGTTCTCCCTATGTATTTAGTTGAAATATTTACAAAAATACTATTCTAACAAATTATAAAAGTGGACTCTCACCAGCTCTTAAAGTCACTCTTTAAAATTTGGTTTCCCCATGAAAAACTACCATTAATAATTAACATAGAATAATATTACACTCTCATAAGCTTATTTTCAACATAGTTAGCATAAGGACTTTATTTCCAAGAATAATTCCATGAAATATTAATGTCCCCGACATGAGTATTATCAACTACTTAGTTTTATTCTTAATTATCTCCATTAAAATTTATTATAGACTGACTAATATAATGAGATTATTATTTATTTAAATAAAATTTACAATATTGAGGTAATTATCATTATTTATTCATATACCCAATCCATTATGAAAAACAAAACCGTCATTCGTGCATTGTTTGGACTTCCACTTCCACGATGCAACGTGTTTAGTTCTCATTCACTGCCTTAAAAGGTTGGATATATCGATGGTATTAAAGGATACATATGAGTTTTATGATATCATTATTTTTATGATGTAGAATATTATAAGACCTATTAATGATATGATCAACATATGTTCGTCATTAATTTAATCATTTAATATAATCACATAAAAAGATAATACTTTATTTAAATCATATTAAATTTTCATATTCATTAATTATTCTTATACTTCCTTATAATTATTATATATATCAATAATATACACTATATAATATCATTATTCTTTTTTTATAATTAAATTACAAGAAAACCACCTCATAATAATTCTTCAAATTAGGGTATGTTCATGTTTTGGTTAGTTTAACCACCCACATGAAAAGTACATTTAATTTATACAATGAATGATTATGGGAAATAGTTAATGGTGTAATATTATAAAATATTTATTTTTTATTTATTATGGATATATTATACCAGTATCCAATTCATCAATTAAGGAAACACCCTTCGTTCATAAAAAACCACTAAAACATGGTTGTTATTGACTTCATCTTAATAGATATGGTCAAAAACACCCATTAAGAAAATTAAAAACATTATAAATTATTATAAATAACCTATAATAGTAACATCAGTTTCATAGTATTTATTATCATGAAACTAATATTCTGGTATGAACGTGGTTTATTTTATATTTCATTATTCTTGACATTCATCACTAGTTGATCACTTTTATTATTAATTGTTTCACCATGTTTGAGCATTGAGAGGGGTTGGGAAAGGGGTATTAATCCATTTTTGATAATAAGGGATATTTTTTATAAGTTTATATAGATAAAGGGCATGATCCGGTCATTTTAATAGCATCTAGAGTCCCAACAACTAGTTGGTGAGGGCCATCAGCCAACCGGTTGGAGGATGGTAGTGGGGTTTTCCAATAAGCAACTACCTAGCAGGAAGATGATGGAATATGACTTTATTTTGGGTCACTAGAATAAATGGAGTTCATATAGGAAGGACACTGGCTAGCTGGTGGGGTTCCATGACAACAAGCATTCTACTGGGTGCTGATAAATGATAGTGTAGTGTCATAATTCCATTTTTTAAATATTTGTTTTAATTAAAATCTTCCAACCAAAAACGAAATTAAACCCTAAAAACCATAGAGATTATTTAAAGGTAAATTTATCTATTTCAATCTTGATTATTCATGGATCTAAGTGCGGGTTGATTCATTATATCTCTTCCTATAAGTGTAATATCAACTTGATCATGAATTCTTATTTCATTATCTCTCTCAATCTTCAAGAGTGCTGAATCTATTTGAAGTTTATGGATATAGATCTTAAATTTATGAATTATGAGTCCATTATTCCCCCATTATTATTTTATCCATAAAATATATATTCGTGGATTGAGGATTGGGTGATTTTTTATCGTGTGATTAAGGAAGGTGGATTTGTAATGAAATTTACTTCATTCACAACCATTGTTTCATGACTAATTTGAAAGGGATTTTTGATTTATTTATAAAAATATATTCGGGTCTTTGATGAATTATTTTTAAATGGAAATGTTTGGGTGATGAAATACCACTAAAAATGGATTTATGAAAAAAGCATTGATTTATGGAAATATAATATTTAATTGAAATTAATGATTCAAAGCACAAATTTGATAAATTTTTTTAAAAAGGTATGGAATGAAATGTTTTTAGAATTGGATTGAAATGAATTTAGTTTAAAAGAATATGATTTTAATTAAAACCACTTGATGTTGGTTTTGGAAATGAAATAGAAAGTTCCAAAACATGAAATTGAGGTTGAATAAATAATCTGTTGAAAATATTTGAGATTTATTGAAATGAATGATATCCCCAAGTATAACTGATTACCTTGAAGAACATGGGATCCTTTAAAGTTAGGCAGAAGGATATGAATACTTGGTAAATATCTATATAATAATGTATTTGCATTGACAGTGATACTAAAATATCTTGAGGGTAGGGAGTTTATTCTTTGGGATTCTCTCATATTCTCTGTAAGATTGGGATCTAGGGCGTGTGTGCAAAAATAAAGCTATATTTCTCTAAGAGTGTGTCTAACCTTTTGATTGAATCTAACTAACCTTGTGTGTAATTACCATGGTTATATGATTGAGAATTATTATAATTTCCAGTATTTTATTGAAATTATTATTCAGGACAACTTTGATAAAAAAGCATTATTCATGCTTGTCATGATAATGATGCTTATATATACCGAATTTGAAATAAATTAACTTTTCTATCAGTTTTATATTATCCCTTAAAATGTTCTGAAAATATTTCTTTTATTTTAATTATTAAAATATTTCCATGTCATATGTAATTTAGAATTAAACATATTTGGTTTACTTTACATGGATTACTTATGGAATTATTATCGATATCCTATATGGCTATGTTTCTCATAGCCTACCTTTTCCTTTTTTAATTTATAGAATTTCTTCTTCTAAGTCCAAGGAAAGGAGAGGAACCACATGGTGGTGGTGTATGTTCTAGATTAAAAAGACCTTTTGGGTTGGTGGTGACTAGTAGGGCATGTGATCCACTAGTTACATAGAGATCCCATTATGCTTTCTATAATGGTATGATGTGACAAATTTGGTTGAAATACCAATTTGAATACTTTTTTTTCTACATTTGGAAATTTTATCTTAAGGATTATTTGGAACATTGACTATTTATTGATTCTTATCCACCAATTTGTCTTGATGAGTTGTTCTTGTGTAAATTTTTCCCCCTTGTTTGTTTTTTGATGCCCAAGAACTTTCCACTATCCTATGGTGATAAATAATTACCTTAATGCCATGTTATAACCGATTAACATACTATTTAGGTGGTTTATTCATGTTTATTCTTGAAACATTGGCATCAAATGTGGTTGTGTCCTTTCTTAGATATCAGTGTTCAGTTTAGGATGTCTTGGTAGATAGGACACATGAATTTCAGGACTTCTGGGGTAGGTTACATGTGAGATCCTGAACATATCTCATCATAAAGAGACTTAAGTTACCATAAGATATTGGGAAAAGGTTCAATTGAGTAGTTTTTTAATCTAATTCTAAACTTTTTTCCCTATATATTAATACGAGATTTGTGCTTACTATTTTACTTAAAATTGATATAGTTGATGAACTTGTGTTTATTTTTTACATTTTTTTATTATTTGTTTATATTTTTCATACAATTACCTTATGGATTTTTCTAAATAGATATGAGGAGCTATATGCTGATAAAATATATAAATATAACCATCCAATTGATTAAAACCTTGTAGAGTTTTTTGTACATGAATTATAACATCTTGGTGAAATATATTCATATGTCCCCATTTAGGTTACATAGGTTGTACCTAAATGGTATGATAGCCTAGATCATCTTTAGGAGTTTATTTTCCCAAAGGCACCATCTTTACAGGGTACAAAAAAACCATAGGAGGTATAGTATGGGTTAAAAAATCTTGAATAACACTTTGATTTCTTGGATATAAAACTCTCTTTTTTCATAAAATGCACCATGTTCAAACATTATGGGACAAGTATAACATGGTGGGATTCTATAGTTATGGAATGAATTTTTTTTTCTTGGAGCAGAAATTCATCTAGTATCTTTACATGGTGAAGTTATATTTCGAATTTATGGTATTAGATACATTGATAGAGTTCATTTACCTTCATCAAGGTGATCAGACAATGACCCAACATGAAAAATTTTATTTCTGATCCTGTTAATTTCTCACATGAGGTAGTATCAAATGAGAAACTGAAATCCTATGGGAAAGATGTTGGAATTCAAGAAAATTTTTTATCTTAGGTTTTCATACTAAATATCACTTTGTATGTTGATGTTCTAGATATGGCTTTGATGGTATAATTGGAATTATCTGGTACGTTAGGGTAGATAGGTGTTCCTCCTACTCCTAGTTGTAGCTTGAGTGGTCCCCTCAAATGGAAGAGGAATTAGGATGAGTCTCACGGTGGAAACTATATTGGTGTATATTTAAAGTACAATTCTTACAAATATTAAATAGATTATGGTAAACAAATAATAACTTTTTTCTATTTGGAAAATGATGGGCACTCAATTAATTCTTACATGAGGGAACCTAATATCTATAGCTCTTAGAGATGCTTAAGTCACTTATAAAAGTGTTTCTATGTTTCCACCACTCGACATAGTGGTACGAGCTCAAAAGCATCACAAGGATCTATTTCATAATCATATTCTTCAAGAAAAAATGGGTTCCATCCACATACATTAGGAAGGAAGCTACTTCACACAGTGGATGAGTCTCTAGGGGAAGATGATATAGATACATCCACAATGAGAGGCACCATTACCATTGCTTCAACATTACTAAAAATATTCCTTGATACTAATGGATCTCATTCTTCTTGTATCTACTCATATTGTAGAACTGTTGAATCTTTCTACGGAGCTGATTCTTTATGTAATAGAGATTTATATGCCTCTTAGGATAAATAGAAAAAAGGGTCTCCAATACCCCTCGTATGAATTTTCTTTATCATAATGTTATCTTGTTTAAGAACTTTTGGTTTAGGATATGAAACCTTTAGAAGTTATTTATTTGATGGATTGGATGACTTCTCATAAATATAATCTTGATTTTTATATTTTATAGGACTCCTTTATTACCCTTGATGGGTAGTGCCACATATTTTTGGGAGAATGGAACCTAAGGTTGAGTCGAGTCAGATGTTATCTTCTGAATATGGGTAGGATAATATCGATGTTTTACTTTTAATTGGACAAAGAATCCTCATTTAGTGATTTTCCTCTAGTAGTAGATGGGTTTCCCATTGTTTTCCCAACAAAAGTTTTCAGTTTTCCACTTGTGAGAGATGTGGAGTTTTTTATTGACTTGGTTCTAGGTACCCAGATTACATATTTCTCATCTCATAGGATAAAAATAGTTTAACTAAATGAAGTAACTAATCATTATGATGGTATGATGTCTAAAGTATTCATTCAGAAAAACTGGTCACCTTTGGTAGTGTGAATTATTTTTTCCAAGAAGACTAATGGTACCCTTCACTTATATGTTGATTACTGAAAGATTAATTGGTCAATGGTATAGAAAAAGTATCAATTTCCTTGACTTATTATTTTTTATGAAATTAAAAGGTGTAATGTGGTTATAAAATATTGATCTATAGTTTAGTTATCACCATCTTAGGATCAAGAAGTTTGATATCCCTAAGACCAATTTTAGGAGTAGGCACGTCCATATGAGTACCTTGTTATACATTTTTTTTCTAAAAAATGCTTCTTCTATGTTTATGGAGTTGATGAAAATGATTTTCCACTAGTACTTCAATAATATTATTATGTTATTTATGGTGACATATTGGTTTAATCCAAAACAAATGAGGACCATGTTTTTTATTTTATATTAGTTCTAGAAGTCATGAGAAATCACCATATTTATTCTAATATATTAAAATTCATTTTCTAGATTTGTGAGGTAAAGTTCTTGGGCCATGTTAATTCAAAATAGGGTATCCTAGTTTATCTAAAGAAGGTTAATGTTGTTTTTTCATGGAAGGAACCATAAAAAAATCTTTTATATTTAGTGATTCTTGGGACTGAAAGGGTATTACTGTTGATTTATGAAGGATTTATCAATTTTGGATTCTCCATTGACCTCTCTCACTCATAAAGGAGTAAAGATAATTTTGGATTCAATTTTTTTGGATTACTTTAATGAGTTGAATAATAGTTTGACTTTAATGACAATTTTTAATATTCTAGAGGCCAGGTAGGAATATGTGGTTTTTTGTGATGCATCCGGATCAGTTTTGGGCCACGTTCTCATGTAGGGTTATCACATAGTGGATTATAGTTCTTATCAGATTCAACCTATTGTGAAGAAGCATCCCACACATGAACATGAATTCATAGATATGATGAAAAATCTTAAGACTTGGTAACATTACATTTTTAAAGAAATTTTTACAATCTAATAAAATCATAAATGATTGAGGTTTGTCTTATTGAAAAAAATATTTTAATATTTATTAGATGTGGTGGGTGGATTACCTAAAATATTTTGACTTTTACATTACCTACACCCATGGTTAGTGGAATATTATAGTAGATAATCTAAGAAGGAAAATTCCATCATAGGACATGAAATAATCTTCCTAGTAATGGAATCTAATTTCTCTATTTTATCATATGAATTTGGGAGTCTGGGAGGATAAAAATTTGGCTGTTTTAAAAAGTATTTAGTATACATACTCTCTTATATATATTATTATCTAGGTTCAAGGGAATTATAATGGGGTTTTAGGAATTAAAGATTATTAATATGGTAGGGAGACTACTTAATAATGGTCTATATCTTATGAAGGTATCCTTTGTTTCTGGAACCACTATGTCATTTTGTTTCCAATGAAGAAGGATACGACGGGGGATTATCATCAATACTTATGGGTAGTACACCCATCGACAACAAAGATGTTTTATGTTATGATTCATCATTTGTAGTGGAAAAGTATTAAATGAGACATTATATTCTTTTTATTATTGTTATAATTTTTGGTAGATTGAGGTTGAGCTTCAGTATCTATGAGGTCTTCTTCATCCTCCTATTGCGTCAAAATAGAAGTGGGATGAGGTATTAATGGACTTTGTGAATGGTTAGCTATATACTTCTTACGGAAATAATGTGATTTGGGTAGTGATTTGTTGACTGACAAAACCATATCACTTTATTCCTATTCACGATATTAATAAAGTTGATGTAATGGGAAATCTATATATGCAGGAGACCATAAGATTAAAAAGTATTCTATATAATATATTTTGTGATATATATCCCTGGTTTACTTCTTTTATTTAGAGAGGCCTCTAATGGGTGATGGGATCCTAGGTAATGTTAATCATGGAATACCATCTGTATATGGTTTTTCAGACAGAATGGGATATACAGAATCTGGAGTGAATGATTCATGCTTGTGTTTTTGACTTTAGAGGATCTAGGGATTTCTATTTTGGAATGGTTGAGGTTTCCTATATAAATAATTACCACTCATCCATTAATATGGAACCCTTTGTTGCATTTTATAACCATACTGTTTTATCTCTAATTTGTTGTTTAGAATTTGGTAAAGCTTCTAATGAGGGGTGTAGTCTGGACTAAAATACAATGGTAAGGATTTAGTAAATTTATCAAATAATTGTAATGAAAAATGTCCGATATAAGTCATATATTGATCATTATCAATACACTTTGGAGTTATAAATTGGTGACCATGTGTTTTTGAGATTATCAACTTAATTGGGTATTAAAAAAATTGGAAGGAAAGGGATGTTGGCCCTTAGATACATGGGACTATGTGAGGTTGTTAAAAGGATTAGAAATATAACATACTATTTTGCCTTTCCACCACAAATGACATTTATCCATAATGTATTTCAATTTTTACTACTCAATAAGTATCTTTTAGACTCAAATCATATCTTTTATTGAGTGTACCTTGATGTGGAACCTGATATGACGGTGACTGTTCAGTTAGTTCAGATTATTGATTCTCAAAAAAATTCCCATCATGGTAATTGCATTCCCATGGTTTAAGTGATATGGGAAATTGGTTTTGATTCTCATGAGATGTGGGAGTGTGAGGTTTTTTAGGAAAGGGAAATGGAATCACCCATTTTATATAGTTTTTTCATGGTAGAAATTCTAGGGAAATAAATCATTTATCGTGGTGAGAATTATAGTATCTTAACACGATATTTTTGGTAAGATCCTTGGTTTATTTTGGATGTACTTATTATTGAATATTATCTATAGTTAATTAATTTTCTCCTGGGTTGTTTCACCATGGTTAATAATTTTTAGGATATGGTAATGTTGTTTTAATCTATGTTTGAGAGGTTGGGAGATGTATGAGGGATTTATCTTAGGAGGGGGAATGGTCTTTTAGCTCAAAATAATGACAAGAGTCCCACTAGCTTACTAGTTGGAGGCTTGTAGTGGGGTCTTCTCATAGGGAGAAAACCAGACATCTGATGAGGGATATCAACTAGTTTTTAGGATGATGAAAAAAGATATTTCCTTCAGAAACACCACTAGAATGTTGGAGCGGTCCCCATGAAAAACTACATTCCTATTAGTAACACATCTAGAGGATGGGAAGAAGAGGCTAGTTGGTGATGCTGATTTGGCCATGAAATGGTTAGGAAATATTTTAATATAGATATTTCATCTTATTTTTAAAATGAATTATTCTACATTGAACTCTATTAAACCCCAAAAACCCTAGAGAGTCTCTATAGGTGAACTTGGTGCTTCTAACTTTGATTCTTCTTATATCAATGTACTAATTGATGTGATAAATCACTTCTAGTTAGAATAATAGTAGTTTAATAATGAATTATTCTTTCCTCATATATACCCCTCTATGAGAGAGGTGAATCCTCATGTCCTTGATGGATCTAGATATTTATTTTTTAATTCAGAATATCAAAATTAGCTTAGGGTAAATTTTTGGTATTTTTTCAGAAAACTTTCAATTTTGATGAATAGTGAAAAACAATGTGTTATTATTTGAAACCAACTTTCTATTTAAATAATTATTTATTTTATTTAAATTTATTTTAAGTCAAAATATATATATAATACCTATATAAGTTCAATTTAATTCATTGGAGTAATTTTATAATAGAATTAAATTTATAAAATTTTACCGAACCTTTTAACCTCGCTTACCCACCTTCTAGGTACATTTGCAAAATTTCATAAAACATAATTTTACAAATTCTTTGATTTGAGTTTAAAAATTATGAGAGACACAGTTGAAATCAATAAGTAATATTTTGTTCAATAAGATGAAAATAATTTTATTAAATAGTAACTTTTGACTTTTATTTACCACGGTTAAAAGTAAATAGGGTAATTCAGGGTAAAAATGATATTATAATAACCCTAAAACATGACTTAATTATATTTAATAATTTAAATTATACCAAAAAAACATTAGGAATTAAATATTATCCTCTTTGGTCCACTTGAATCAGATTAGGGAATTTATTATTATTTTATTTAAAGTAGAGTTAAAAGTATTAAATTAAAAGTTTAATAACTAAATTTTTTTTAATGTAGGGTTATACATAAGATAAATTCGACTATAAATATTCATTAGAAATATAAAACTCTTTAATATATCATGGTATTTTATTTATAATTTTTAAACCTTAAATAATTAAATTTATTCCTGACACAATGATGATGTTGTAAATACCTTATTAATGAAGAATTAAAATAATTGATATTATAAATATCCAAATAAATGTAAATTGAGAATTTTGATGAATTAAAATAATTTTATATGTTACTATTACATGTTATGATTGATTAAATAAATTTTATTCGAAGTTATAAAGTTTTTATGTCTTTTTAAAAAATCGAATAGTAAATAGTGTCAAATTTGACATATTTCAGTTTTTAAAACAAATACAATATTATAAATTGATATAATTTTCTTAAAAATATAAGGATCAGAAAAAGGTTGTAGATAATATTATATATATTAATAATTAACCACATTGGGTTCTCTTGGCTTAATATAGTAAGGTTATTAACCATATAATATAAAAATACAAAGAGAGGTGGTAAATGTCAAACTATTTATCTTAGAGTTAAATCTAAATGATAATGTTAATATGGTGTCCTAAACCTACCTAAAACCAATTTGTTGAGATGTTTTAGACCCATAACCACATTATCCAAGAAATAAATCATTTTGGAGCCATTAAAAACTGAAAATTATTTTATTATAAAATAATATTTCAAACTTTTCCTAAAGTGACCCTCCCCTCTCTTATAAAAGGCTACTTCCCCTTCTCTCAAAATCAAAACTCCAAAGCCATTTGGATCGGACAAAACCTAACAAAATATCTTTCTAACATCCCTACCTTAGACCTAAATTCCTTACTTTGATAAAAAAATCTAACCCAAGGAGCCGTTTTGATCAAATTAAAAGGAAACTTCCGAAGAAGAGGTAATAATTTCATCACCTCTTTCAAGTTATTTTCTTCTTCCACTTCCTATTTCTTTGTTGTTTCCATACCAAAATAAACCCTCTAGTATATTCTAAATACTGTGATTTATTATAAATAAGTAACAACTATATTCATTATTCTATCCATCCTATGAATGACAAAGTCTACATACGTGCGTACGTACGACTTACCGTCTCCACGTCGTGGTGTAGTTTGTTATTCATACACTTAATTATTTTGATGGGTATAATAATCAGTATAACTGATGTAAATAATAAATATAACATGTTAATTATTCTTTATATATGATATACCATCTAATTACATGTGATTTCACCATCAATATAATGATATTGTCGCTCGTGCGTACGTACGAATTTCCATCTCCAAGAACGTGAAAAGATTCATTCTCCAATGTAATAATTCAAGAATAATATTAATTTTATAATTATAAATAATGTATAATAACTTAATATAATTCTGGATATGAATAAGATTCATCTTATTCATAATAAAACATTGCTTATGTAACTAAGCATATAAAGGAAAATGAATCAGTTAACACCCCAAAACGATGATACTACTGAAATATTATTAACAAAGTAATATTAGAGGATCATATATGATATCATATTTATGTATATAGTTCCTGTATAATTTAATAAAAGTGATTTAACTATCATACAAGAAGTTAATGTACCCTCGACCAAGTAAAAGTACAAGGGAAGGGTTAATTCCTCAATCTCATTATTATCCGAGATTGTTTGTGTATAAGTTTTTACTGGGACATAATTATTATCCATGTCCATGTTTCATAAAAGAGTTTTAAAAGGATTCCCTTTAAGGGAATATTTAACTAAAACATCATTTTAAATGGTTTAAATATCTATTATTCTAAATCATTCTCATTAATGTCTATGTTTTGAAAATGGTTTTAAGGATTTATTTATATGGACATGAAAGTTTTAAAATGTTTATTCCTTTAAAAAGTTTCAATGAGGTATGGGACACTTTGATTAAAAAATGACTTTTAAATTTCTTCCTTTCTAAATTTTGCAACTTTTAAATGATTTCAAGAAAAAGGGATATTTCTCTCAAAGAGTTTTACTGGTCATTTTCAACTATGTCAACATCCTTTACAGATATTTTTCTTGATTGAGGTTGATTTATTGTAATAAAATCTTTGACACTGTATTGAATGAGTTATGCTATGTTTGACTGTGGATGTGATATTTTTATATCATTCATGGTTTATGGTTAAAGTATTGACATTTCGTATGCTAGTTTTAATATGACTGTTTATGTTATGTTTCAAAATTTTCTTATAAGGAATGCATTGGGCTTAGTAAGTGATGAGTGGAGCCTGCTATAGCTCCTCGATGCATCGGTAGGTATCATGAGACAAACTAGTGTATTGGCACAAGGCCTTGAAAAAATATTATTTTTAGTCATGGAATGAGGCCTTGACTATGTGGTTCTGAAGTCTAGCATTATTCATTCCATAATTATGAAATTCGATATTGATATTACATGGGATTATTCGACTAGTATAATATCCATTTGAATAAGTAAATAGAATTATTTGATTTATATTTTCCATATTATGTTTATTTTTATGTTTAAAAGGATTGTGTTCAAGTCTTATACATTTCCTTAAATGTATATTCTTCTTTATGACAGTTTCCACTATATTTTTATCCTTACTGATCATTTGAGCTCACCTCTTTCTTATGTTTTATTTTTCCCAGGATGAAAAGAAGTATAATACGATTAAACTACAGGAATAGGCTAAGGGATATGAATGTGTTCAATAGAGAAAATTTTGTTTTTGTTTTTCATTTTATAATGTAATGTAACATTCATGAATGTAATCTATTTTCCAAGACTGTTAAACTAATCGGTCCTTCAAGACATGATTCCTTGTAATAATGCCAATGTATTAAAATAATGAACTGACTCTAGGTAACTAAGGTCGGGGTGTTATAGTTGGTATCAGAGAAAGTTTAGAAATAACCCTGGAAACTAGATTTAGAAAAAACTCTGATTAGAGAAAAATACCCTAAGATAGACTTTGATTATTATAATAGAAGAACATCCTAAAATTTTGGTAATGTAGAGATTTTATGAATTTTCCAAGAAATACATCCCTATCTGGATACGAGCAGGTAGAGGCGGCTCTAGCACAGATGTTCCTAAGAGTGAAAACTCTGATAAGGAGTTTCAGGCTTGACCCGGGGTATCCTAGTACACGATAATGGGCCTTGCTACAATCTTAGTTACGACACTCCTAAGGGATATGCTTAAGATGATTAACATTTTCTTTACAAGCCATTATGAAGGATTTAAGAGTAAATACTTCCTCAAAGAAAACAATTTTTATTCTAGATTATATACATAATCTTTTCAATTTACATTAGGTATTATAAATGTTTGGAATTATGCATTTCGATTCATAATACTAATCTAGTGTATTCCATTGTTTAGAAATGGCACCAAATAGATGGAATGAGAACTCCAGCAATATGCATAATCCAAAGAGTAAGAAGGATCATATATTTCATGGTATTAAGACAACATTTATAAAAGCAATGGTCTCTCATGTATTATCTTTATATGAAGAAATAGTATCACATGTTAATAAGAAAGGTAAAGAATTTTTTGAGTCCTATAGATTTGAAAGGAAGTCAGAGAATAAAAGGATGGTAGAGAGAAAGATTGACAAAGGGAATAAGGGAAAGAAGGATATTCCCATATGTGATAACTGTTGAAAGAATCAACTTGGAAAATGATTGAAGGGAATGAGAGTCTGTTATAAGTGTGGAGAAAAGAGTACACCAAGTATGTGATTGCAAGGGTAAGGAAAAGGTTTCAAATGTACAATGCTTCATCTACAAGGAGTTTGGACACTATATGAATCAATGTACAAATCATCAAAGTATACCACAAATGATGCTGTTGGATAATAATCAAGTTATGATATTACCACAGATGAAGAGTAATGACTAGTGTTCTTATGGTGATATTAAAGAATTATGTCATTTGAGTATTGTATCAACGATGTACTGGTTATAATAATTATGGAGTATATAAGGAATGTACTGTAGTACTATTTCATTATGGATTTGACATTGTGTGGTACTAAGAAAAGTGACTCAATATCAAGTTAAAATATTTGCATGGTTGAAGGAATGATAAAACTTTAATATGGTCCTGATAATGAGGTATTGATTTTGGAATAAGATATGATTTATTTGGATAAATTATATTGGATATTATTGACATCCTTGGAACTAATTAATGATTTGTTTATTCCATCATTATTGGATTTTACAACATTTTTTTGTATAAAAAGTATATCCAGTACTCTATAAGTAATAAGGGAGCAGTAATGTAATCAATATGGTTTTATGGTAATTTAGGGTGTTATTGTGTTTCAAAAGTATACATGATGAAGGTATTCACATGTTATTACGTGGAAAAAAAGATCTTCATTGTGTTTACCTTCCTTATAAATTTTGGACTGTTAGTTTGGAAAGATGTATTTTGGATAAGACTAAAGGTTGGAATGAATTGTGTTTTACATTGGATACTATTGTTAAGGTTAAATCATTTCTTAAGATTATTTTTGGATTGTTATTAAAAGGACAACTCAGAGGTCGGGAGATAACTCGTCGCGTCCGGTAAGGCCACGAGACTTAAACCCACAACCGAAGGGCGATAAGGGTAATCACCTACCACTGGCTTACGTGATGTCCTAGTTTGTATAATATAGTGTTTTTAAATAGTCTGACAAATGAATTATAAATTCTTTATTTTTGAAACCCTATACAATTATGATAAATTGAATATTTTTGAATTCTATTATCATTTGGACTAAAAGATGAGTTTGTGGTAAGAATTAGTTAAAGGATGAAACTCTACTTGTCAAGTATATATTTTTTGTCTTATTCTACGAATAAATTAATTCTTAAACTTTAGGAAAGTAATATTTAAACAAAAAATGTGTCATCCTAATACCTTGAGTTTTGTTGAGCCGATGATATTTTAAATCATTATAGATTGATGGCTTTGAGGCCCACAATTTTACACATGTTGGTGATTGATTACCTCAATCAATCCCTATAAATATTTACGTTTTCTCCCAATTATTTGTCTCTTATTTCCACCAATGTTCTCCTAATCGATATTATAATTTGGTGGAGACTTTTTAATTCCCATTCCCTCTTATTAAGACTAAATTTTATTAACCCAATTTCTAATGTGGGTTTTCCACAAAGGTATTTTTCTATTTTTAACATTTTATTTTTGAATAACAATTTCAAATTGTGAGGATTAAATTTATTAAAGGAGGGGAGAATGTAACACCCCATGATTTCATAATACATTATCTCATTAAATTAATTCAATAGCTTGCGCTACACGCAACACCGAGTTTGAGCGCACCACAACTTACCAAACTAACCATTCAAAAAGTTGTTATGAATATTATTACCTGCATTATTAATATTATATACTCTATAAAATTATAACATCAATATTATGTGTTTCTTAAATATAATATTAGAACAAATTCATTTTTTCAGATACAATAAGTAATTTTTTTAAAAATGAAATTTTACCACTTTTTAATGGTGAAACCTTTTTAAACCCAATATTTGACACTTTTATATATTCAATTTAAAAAAAATTAAATTCTTATTTATAAAAAGGAAATAAAAATTTAGTTTGGATAAAATTTTGGTACTTTTCTGATAAAATTCTTATTTTGATGAATAGTAAAAAATACTATGTTTTAATTGAAAAAATATTTTTTATTAAAAATAATTTATAGTGTTAAGTTATAAATTTTAATTGTTTTGAAGTATAATTAGATTATAATTTTATCATTTAATATAATGTAGATCATTATAAGTAATTTCACATTTAAATTTGACATCAACACATGTCAATCTTTTGATAGTTTTTACTTTTTAAAAACCAGCTTTTTGGTTTTAACAACAGGAATTAATTTTAATTAATAAATGAAACTTCTATGTTTTGAATTTGGTAAAATGGTATTCATTTTTTAATTCAGAATATCAAAATTATCTTAGGGTAAATTTTTGGTATTTTTTCTAAAAACTTTCAATTTTTGATGAATACTGAAAAACACTACGTTATTATTCGAAACCGACTTTTTATTTAAATAATTATTTATTTTATTTAAATTTATTTTAATTCAAAATAGATATATAATACTTATATAGGTTCAATTTAATTTATTGGAGTAATTTTATAATAAAATTAGATGTATAAAATTTCATTGAACTTTTTAACCTCGTTTACCCATCTTCTAGGTACATTTGAAAATTTGCATAAAACTTAATTTTACCACATATTTGATTTGATTTTAAAAAATACAAGAGACATTATTGACATCAATAAGTAAAATGTGGTTCAATAAGATGAAAATAATTTTAGTGAATAGTAACTTTTGACTTTTATTTACCACGGTTAAAAGTAAATAGGGTAATTAAGGGTAAAAATGATATTATAATTACCATAACACATGTCCTAATTCTATTTTATAAGTGTAATTATACCAAAACAAACCTTAAAAATAAAATATGATCCTATTTGGTCCACTTTAATTAGATTAAAACATTTATTATTATTTTATTTAAAGAAGAGTTAAAAGTATTAAATTAAATGATTAATAACTAAAACATTTTTAATATAGGGTTTTACAAAGGCTAAATTCAACTATAAATATTCATTGTAAAGATAAAACGATTTCTTACATCATGGTATTTTATTTATAATTTTTAGACAATATATAATTAAATGTATTCCGGACACAATGATGATGCAGTAAATACCTTAATAATGGAACATTAAAATAATTGATATTATAAATATCAAAATAAATGTAAATTGAGACATCTGATGAATTCCAGTAATTTTATAGGTTAATATGAAATGTTACAGTTTATTAAATAAATTTTATTCTAATTTATAATGTTTTTATGGATTTCAAAAAAATCGAATACTAAATAGTGTCAAATTTGATATAATTCAGTTTTTAAAACAAATACTATATAATTAATTGATATAATTTTCTTAAAAAATATAAAGATCAGACAAAGGACGTAGATAAGATTATATATATTAATAATTAACCACTTAGGGTTATCTTGGCTTGTTATAGTAAGGTTATTAACCATAAAATATAAAAATACAAAGAGACATGGTAAATGTCAAACTAATTATCTAAGAGTTAAATCTAAAAGATAAGGTTAATATGGTGAACTAAACATGTCTAAAACCAATTGGTTGAGAGGTTTTCGACCCATCCACACATTATACTAGAAATAAATCATTTTGAGCCATTATAAACCGAAAATAATTTTATTATAAAATAATATTTCAAACTCTTTCTGAAGTGACCCTCACCTCTCTTATAAAAGTGTACTTCCCCTTATCTCAAAATCAAACATCCAAAGCCATTTGGATCGGTCCACCCCTACCAAAATATCTTTCCAACTTCCCTAACTTTGACCTAAAGGCCTTAATTTGATCAGAAATCCAACCAATGGAGCCCTTTTGATCAAATCAAAAGGAAACTTCCGAAGAAGAGGTAATAATTTCATCTCCTCTTTCAAGTTCTTTTTTTCTTCCACTTCCTCTTTATTTGTTGTTTCCATACCAAAATAAAAACTCCAGTATCTTCTACATACTGTGATGTTATTATAAACATGGAAAAACTATAATTATTAGTAATAATTAGTAATAATTACTAATAATTTGTAATAATTATTAATAATTAGTAATAATTAGTAATAATTAGTAACAATTAGTAATAATTAGTAACAATTAGTAACAATTAGTAATAATTAGTAATAATTAGTAATAATTATTAATAGTTAGTAATATTTAGTAATAATTACTAATAATTACTAATAACTACTAATAATTACTAATAATTTGTAATAATTAGTAATAATTAGTAATAATTAGTAATAATTAGTAATAATTAGTAATAATTAGTAATAATTAGTAATAATTAGTAATAATTAGTAATAATTAGTAATAATTAGTAAAAATTAGTAAAACTTAGTAATAAAAAAATATTATATTATCAATATTTATGAAAAAACAATATTAATATTATTAAAATAAAATAAAATATAAAATATTAAAATTATAAATATTCGCAATAGGCTTTGCTCTATTCTTAACATGTTTAAATCTCAAAGGGTCACCAATTGTCAGGTCATGCGCAATAAAAAGTTTGTGTCAACCATGTACAATATAAACTCTATAATTGTCCTTGCATGGTTGATCACCTCGCAAGTAATGCTGAAATATGACAACCCAAGTCATGCCCTTCTCATCTATAAGAATTATCTCACATAACTATTTACATAGACCATTCTTTCTTGAAAATTTAAAGGAAATATACTGATATCCCCTCAAATTTTTAAAGAAGAATTATCTATGTAAAGGGAGTGAGATGATTCTTAGAGACGAGAACAACATTACTTTGGTCGTCCTATTGCAACAATACTTGTGAGGTGATCAACAATGAAAGTAAAATTATAGAGTTTACATTGGACATGATTGACACAAACTTTTTATTGCCCATGACCTGACAATTGGCGACCCTTTGAGATTTGAACATGTTGAGAATAGAGAAAATCTGTTACGAATATTGATAATTTTAATATTTTATAAATTTTTTATTATTTTAATAATATTAATATTTTTTTTCATAAATATTGAAAATATTTTTTTTATTAGTTATAATTAGTAAATGAAATATTCTTGGATAATGAAGGGAAAATTTGTAATCATATCCACAATGATGATTACCAAATTTCCTTTCATTATTCAAGCAGTTTTCATTTTTCTAAGTATTGCTAAGTATTGATAAATTAGTAATAAATTGTAATAAATTGTATTAATTAGTAATAATTAGTAATAAATTGTAATAATTAGTAATAAATTGTAATAATTAGTAATAAATTGTAATAATTAGTAATAATTGTAATAATTAGTAATAATTATTAAGTAGTTGTAATTAATTATATTATTTTATCAGATAGTGTTTTTAAAATTTCAAATTATTAAAAAATAGTGATGATTTTATATTTTATGTAGAAAAATATGGAACAAGGAAGTCGACATCAGTCATTATTAGATGATCGCACTTGGATAAATCTACGTAGAAATCCAAATGGTTTTGGTTTAAATCCTATATATATTGAGGGTGTTGAATCTTTCTTAGAATTTGCATCATCAAAAACAGAATATGTTTCAGAAAGCACAATTAAGTGTCCTTGAAAAAAATTTTCTCTGAGAACGTTTGACACATTTGACAAGGTTGGGGGACATCTCTTGTGGTTTGGTGTTCAACCAGATTATGATTTTTTGGTATCAACATGGTGAACATAGTTCCAGATAAGATCCTAATAACATGATTCCAGAACCATCATGGTTTCAAAATTTATTACCTGATATTTCAGGTCCATCTGTGCAACAAACTGAAACTCACGATGATATTGATTTAACTCCTGAGTTGGTACCATATGAATTTTATGAGTTGTTGAGGTCTGTTGAGGATGCATTATATCATGGTTTCAAGATATGAAAATTAGAAGCGTTTTCAAAATTTATGGATATTAAATCAGATAATGCAATGTCAAACAACAATTTTGATCAGATATTTTCTTTGGTTAAAACATTGTTACCTGAAGGAAATGTGTGGCCTGCAAATTACTATGAGAGAAAGGGGCGGATTCATAATCTGGACCTTAGTTATCAGAAGATTCATGCATGTCCAAATGATTTCATCTTATATTATGGAGAAAATGAGTCATTGGATAGTTGTCCCACATGTGGACAATCGAGGTATAAAGAAGATCAACTAGGGAATTCTAAATCAATTCTAGTAAAACAGTTGATATATTTCACCCTTACATAAAAGGTTTCAGCGTTTATTTATGTCTCATAACATAGCGTCAATGATTTCATGGCACAAAACCAAGATTTCAACAGATAAAATCTTGAATCATCCATCTGATGGTGATTTATGGAAACATTTTGACCGTCTGCATCCGTCTTTTGATATAGAAGCCTGAAACGTGCGATTGGTTATTTCTACTGATAGTTTCTATCCATTTGGTTCTAATGGTAGTCAGTATTCATGTTGGCCTATCTTTATAACTCTGTACAATTTTCCTCCATGGATGTTGATGAAGGATACTTATATCTTTTTGACTCTATTAATCCCAAGACATCCGAAAAAGAATATTGATGTTTATTTGAAACCATTTATTGATGAGTTAAATGCATTGTAGAGTGATGGTGTTAATACATATGATGTTTCTACGAAACAAAATTTCATATTTAAAGCTGCATTAATGTGGATGAATAGTGAATTTATGGAATATGTCATGTTATCTTGTTGGAGTACATATGGTCAGAAATCATGTCTTTACTGTATGAAAGAAAACAAAGCCTTTATTCTCATTAATGGAAAAAACCTTGCTATTTTTATTTTCACCATAGATTTATTCCAAACGATCATCCTTTTTGGAGGAACAAATCTCATTTCAAAAGAGGTATAATTGAAAGGGATGAACCTCCAAAGATGATATCAGGTACATAGTTAAAATCAGTTGCATTTTCATTACCCCCATCACATTTGGACCAACAGTAAACCAACAGAAAATTCATGGCTTTGGGAAAGAACATAATTGGATAAAATGGATCATTTTTGGGATCTTCCATATTGGTTTTATTTGTCGGTCCTCAACATGTTGGATGTTATACATATTGAGAAGAACTGTTTTGATAATTTATTACATACAGTTTTCGATAAACCAGGTAAGACCAAAGATACTATAAAGGCACGATTAGATCTTGCCCATATTTACAGGCGACCAGAACTTGAACACTTTGAAAATGTCAGATCACAGAGGATAATGAAACCAAAAGCAGCTTATACACTGTCCAAAGAGAGTCACTTATTATTTTGTTAGTGGATTGTAGATTTGAGACTTCCAGATGGCTTTGTTTCCAATTTGGACAGATGTGTTAAGAATAGTTATATTACTGGATTAAAAATTCATGATTGTCATGTTATAATGGAAAGACTTATGCCGATTGGATTTAGAGGTTTGTTTAATTCTATGATTTTTGATTCGATAACAGACATATCATATTTTTTTCAAGACATTTGTGCAGTGACAACAGACTACGTTGCGCTAAGAAAACTGGAAGAAGATGTTGCTGTAATTATATGTAAACTGGAAAAAATATTTTCACTGGCTTTCCTTGACTCAATGGAACATATTATATTACATTTTCCACATGAAGCTAAATGTGGAGGTCCAATACAGTTTCGATGGATGTACTCATTCGAGAGATGAATGTAGAAATTGAAGAAGAAAGTACGTAACAAAGCAGCAGTTTAAGGCTCAATTGCTGAAGCTTATTTGCAAGAGGAAATTTCTTTTTTCTGCACTCATTTTTTGAATCTCAATATACCTCAAAACACAATCAGATGAGATGAAACGAGGAGAATGTTAATGAAGAAATGTACAATCAATTAACTGTTTTTAATCAGACAAATCTTGGTTTTGGTGGAGTTCATGAACGATGGATTTCAAATTATGAACATCACAGAGCTCATACATACGTTCTGATAAACTGTGAAGAAATGACATCATTTGTCCTGTGAGTGCTTCTATCACTTATTATATAATTTATGTTGTAGTATTTAAACTTATTTTATTTGTAGGTTATTTGATAATAATATCAAGAAACAAATTCCCCAAATTACAACAGCTGCTTCTGAAGATCGCATACAATTTTTTTTTCTCAATGGTTTCAAAAACTGGTAAGATAAATTATTGATGGTTTAATATCAATTCCATTTATTATTTATTATATTGATAAATTTTTTTACAAATTTTCAGGTGTCTCAATATGCTGATAAAATTGATAAGTGACTGTGTATATTGAGTAACCCACCATAAGAAATGGTTAAATATTATAATGCATATGTAGTGAATAGTTTTCGACTTCATACACATGCATATGGGGAATCAAAAAAAAAACAATGAAAAATGGAGTTTTTCTTGAGAGGATCACATCACAGAGAAACAAAAGTTGAATTTTATGGCATTTTGGATGAAATTATTTAGCTGTGTTATCTAGGATAGAATTACATAACAATGTTTAAATGTCAGTGGTTAGATACTGAGAGAGGCTTGTGTGTTCATATGACTCATGGAATCATCGATATTAAATATAGAAATATTCTTGTAGTAAATGAACCATTTTTACTGGCTCAACAGGCACATCAAATTTATTATGCAAAGTACTATTCTACATAAAGAGACTTGAGCGATTGGTGCAGCATAAAAAAAATGAAATCTCGGGAAAATAAGTTTACTCAAACTGAATGTGGTTCCACTGAAGTGGAAGGAATTAAAATTTTTAAAGAGACTGCTCAAAGTCCATCTGATTCACAAAGAGACGTGAATATCGAAGATGAAACCCCACAATTAAGGATCAATGGTGATGAAGATGTTAATGATGTTACAAATGAATTTGAAATGACAAGATATGATGAAACTGAAACTCATATAGATATTGATGATGCTGAGTAGGAAGATAAAGACATTGACATTGACATCTATGGAGAAGAGGATGAAGATGAACATTGACATAGTAAAATGCTAGTTATAATCATAACTAATATATATCTATATATAATAGTTATTTTCAACTATCTTTTAACAACAATAATTTTGTGTTTCAGATGGAATCTGATCTATTGCGTGAGTTAGAGTAAGCTAAGATACCTTTGGATGATGGGGTTGTGGGATCATCTGACCCCCATCCTACTGGTGGTTCAGGAGGTACGTGGAGGGGGCGTGGTCTTGCGTGACTGATGATTCCTGACCCTATCCCCGAGCGATGTCCACATATTGGTTTCAATCCACACACACAAGGTATGGTAACCTATATATTTTAGTTATATTTCATTAATTTATTTATATATATTCTAATTGTTTGATTATTTATTCCTTTTTCATAGCTTTCGGCATGTAGCTATTGGACAGGGGAGCGCTATATTACGCAATTAATTTTCTCAGCCATGGATCATATGGGAACAGAATCCCATTGATCTGCGACGTGACATGTTCCATCATTAGCTAGTATGTAAATAAATAATATTTATTTTGAAATTTATTTTATTAATTACTTGATATTATAAATTTTTTGTAGGGTTTATGGTATCCTATCGATGATAGCATGTGCGACGCTATCCACACGACATGAAATGTTTCTATGCGTGACTGTTTCTGTCAGTTTTTGAACAATTTGAGAAGGACAACCATTAAGAAAGTAGGAGTGACAGAATTTGATGTGTTGTATAGAGCCCACCATCCAGAGTACATTTCATCTCACGTTTGGGATGGATTATGTTTACACTGGTTGGGTGGTGGATTTCAGAGGAGATCTTCAGTGGGACGGAAGAACCGAGGGAGACAGGAGGTGACACATCGAGCTGGTAGCCGTACATTCAGTCCACATAGAGATAATCTTGTAAGTATATTTTTTAAATATTTTATATAACTTTAAATATGAACAGTTTATTTTATATTTCTGTTGGCAGTCGAGCATCCTGATATTAATAAGTTCGACATTTATCAGAGGATGTACATTGATCCATCCACTAGAGATATTAGAGGTGATCGCCAGCGTCAGATTGTGGTTAGTATTATTTTTTTCATTTTGAAAATTAACTGCATATAATATTTTGACAATTTTAATTTTAAATTGGAATTAAAGGAGTCATATGAGGCTGAGACCACTCAGAAATAGGATGAGGGTCTGGATGAGACGACTGATCAGACCAGTGCACACCATTTTGATCAGGTGGCATGGATGCAGACGACTCAGTATGGCTTTGAGAATGGCAGAGTAGTTGGTATCAACTCTCATTTGACTCCTGGTACATATTTTGGTACTGCTGCGATGTCGGCATCTAGTATGAGAGGATTTCGTGGAGGGGCATCATCTTCTGACTCACAGTATCTGGAGTAGTTGCGAGCTCAGGCTGAGGTTATAGAGACTTTGCAGAAGAAGCAAGAAGAGATGAGTTAGCGTCAGCAGTAGCAGGAGCAGCATCACGAGGAGTAGATGCGTCGATGACAGTAGCAATATGAGGAGGAGATGAATCGATGGCAGCAGCAGCATCATGAGCAAATGGAGTACATGCGCCATCTGGCTCATAGTTTAGGGATGTATTTTTCTCAACCAACTCATTCAACTCCTCCACCTCCTCCAAAAGATGACCCCCAGTGATTTTTTAATGTTAAAAACATTTGAATTTAAAATTTTAATATGAATTATTTACATTTTCTATCTTTTATATCGGTGCAAATATTACACAATTTAATTTTTAACATTTTACTATTTTTTTATATTTTTTTGTGAATATTGAGAATTTTAATATTTTTTATCTTTTAATTATTTTAATAATAATAATAATATTTTATTAAATAAATTTTTTTAGTATTAAATTTTTTTATGTTTGTTTATTTATTATTAATAATAATAATAATAATAATAATATTTTATATTTTTTTCATTTTTTTGTGAATATTGAGAATTTTTTTTCATAATAGTAATATTATTTTTTTCAGTAATCGTAAATATATTAAATTTATTTTTGTAAAATTAATTTATTATTTTCGACGGGACCTCGTCGCAAATTGTGTAACTAAATATTTTTTAAAAACATATTTGCGACGTGACTACTTACACGTCGTAAATACTTTGTTGTGATGGGCCCGTCGCAGAACGTTATATATATATATATATATATATATATATATATATATATATATATATATATTTGCAACGGGACGATGGGCCCATCGCAAACACTATTTGCGATGGGCCCGTCACAAACACTATTTGCGATGGGCCCATCGCAAAAATGTTTATGTATAAATAATACATATAATCGAAGGCTTATTTGCAACAATGATGTTTTCCATCACAAATATTATTATTTGCGATGGGCCCATCACAAATAATAGTATTTACGACAGCGTTTTCTGTAACAGGCTATTTGCGACGGGGCCCCATTGCTAAATCCTATTTGCGACGGGATCCCGTCGCAAATAGTCCGTCTCAATTACTAAGAATTCCAGTAGTGATCATTATGAAATTGGCTATTGATATTACATTTGATTATTCCACTAGTTTAATTTCCATGTGAATAAGTAAATAGAATTATTTGATTTATCTTTTCCATATTATGCTGATTTTTAAGTTTAAAATCCTTGTGTTCTAGTCTTATACATTGCCTTAATTTTTTATTCTTATTTATGAGAGTTTCTTCTATATTGTTATCCCTACTGAGCATCTGAGATCACCCCTTTCTTATGTTTTATTTTTCCCAAGATGAAAAGAAGTATATTACAATTAACCTACATAAATAGGATAAG
Organism: Viscum album; assembly: GCA_963277665.1. Lineage (NCBI taxonomy): Eukaryota > Viridiplantae > Streptophyta > Magnoliopsida > Santalales > Viscaceae > Viscum > Viscum album. The sequence goes on along the minus strand of OY728133.1, from coordinate 1,025,385,323 downwards.
GGATATGAATGTGGTCAATAGAGACAATTTTGTTGTTGTTTTTTATTTTATAATGTAATGTAACATTCATGTATGTAATCTATTTTACAAGACTAGTAAATTGATCGATCCTTCGGGACATGATTCCTTGTAATCATTCCAATGTATTAAAATAATGCACTAACTCTGGGTAACTGCGGTTTAGGTGTTACACTTATCATACTTTTATATTGGAAAGTGTTTCTCATATTGACTATTTATTGATTCTTATCCACTTCATTATGTTGATGAGTTTTTCGTGTGAAAAAATAATTCCCTCTTGTTTTTTTGATTCCTAGGTGATAATCACTAGAGTGTGGGGATCAAGAACACCCTTCAATCCATGTTATAATTGATTCAGGTACAATTTATTTGGGTTATCCCAATTTGTTCTTTACATAGTAATATTGAACTTTTAAAGAATAATTACTATGAACATCACTATATTATGAACCAAATTTACTTTATATGATGTATATACTAATTATTTGAGATATTATATTATTGAATACATTTATTCTTGATATTTGAAGATCAATTTTAGACCCTCTCTTTCAAGAGGTTATGATTGAATTTCTACTCAATCAATAGGTGGGGTTTTTGTGTTGCAATATTCATTCTTGGGAGTCATTTTCTAATCACCACACCATTTTAGTTTTTTGGGGGATAAATTAACATATAATTATTTTCTTTGTATTTCTCATAAAATATAAGGGATTTAGTTGTTTATATTTTTATAAATATATCATATTCATTTGATTCAATAGGTAAAAAAACTGTTGTAACACTCAATATTTTACATAGTGGGAAAACCATCCTATGTTTTGGTAAAGTAAAACTGTGTGTAATTTCCTAGAAAACATATCACTATATAGTTACTATAATATAGATTTTGTTAAAAAAAAACTAAGGGTAATCACCCTGACAAGGGTTGGTTGATCATTAACTCAATTATCACACGAAGTCATAAAAACTGGTAATAAGATTGAATGCCTGAAAATACACTCATATGGGATATGATTTGGAATATAAATGTTCTTTTAATTAACCATGATAAGGGATTTTTCCTGTTTACATGGTATCCTAACAATGAAAATTATTTAAATAAAATTATATTCTCCATGGATATCTTAGCACATTGAAGGAACCCTTTCCCCTATATTTCTTTGATAAGAGAACTGCCTATTATATTGATGACACTACATGACTTATAAGTGATTAAGGGATTTTCTCATATATATGTAAATTATTATTGAATGGGGAATTTTTTTATTTCTATATTTTTCAATATTAAAATAGCTATGTTTTATTTTAGTAAGAGGTTCCACAAGGAACAGTATGAAAGGTCTTGATAAATCTTATGTTGAATGCATTATATATAATCAGGTTATAAGTGGTGCCCATAATTATAAATTCCCTTGATTAATTGATAAGTCTCATGAGATAAACTACGTTGGGTTTTATTATATTCCTCTTCCCATGGAAGAAAGGTGTCTTAGAACAAGGCCTTGAAAACATTTTTTGTCCACTTTTATGCATTTAATCGGCTTGAGATTAATGATTATTATTATCCATGTTTTAATTTATTATCATGGATGTATAATTACATCAATTTATATTAATTACAACTAAATTTTATTTATTAGTTACTTCAATATTACTTATGTCATGTTTATATTTATAAAGATTCTATTATATGTTACACATTACTGTGAGTCCAAGATCACACCTGTCTGTCTTCATTTCCCTTAGAAACCAAGAGTTAGACTATGTGTAATTTTTTTATACATTATGGAAGATCTAATAGTGTTCTCACAATATTCTCAAGTTGTACATTATGTTTTTAAATGTTATGTATATATGAAAATATTTTTTTAAGACTACTGAGTTATTCGATATTATAGGAACTCTTATATTCTATACCAATATTTCTATATAAAAAATAGATATAGTATTATAGAGTTTTATATGTCACATTTGTTATCAGAACATGTTTATTTGGAACCTTGTGTACTATATTTAGAGGGACCAAGTTAGATAGCACAAGTTCAATGAAAAAACCACAATATATCTTTGAAAAAATATAGAAAATGCAATAGGAAATGTATCTTAAAAATAAATGTTAGAAGAAACTTTTTTGTTTGAAATTGTATAAATATAGTTAATAATGGGAGGAATGAGAACTATATCAACACCCAGAATCAACTTAGGGATATCCACCCTGAACAAGTTAATGAAGCTAGAGTTGTGGCTAATTATTTCATAACCATATTACAGTAGTAGACCCAGGTCATAAAAAATAATCTCGCATATATATAGTGAACTTTTGATCCACCACATAGTGTAAGTATGATTAACTATTTCATGTCAAAAAACCTCTAGGATTAAGTGGAACAAATAATCAATTTGTAGATAAAAAATGCATTAAGTCTTTATCAATAATTTTTATCACTTTGGGAAGTTGCAAGAATGAGAATGTTTTCATGGTGGTCTATCATCTGAAGGAAGATGAAAAACAATTGTGGCAACAAATTCAAAACACTAAAGAGGAATATGAGATCATGTTCATGGAATATGGAAATTTTAACGAGTTATTAGGTAAAAAAATACTTCACCCATTAATAGAGTGTGGAGATGGAAATACAATTCTTCAATCAAAAACAAAAGGAGGGGGAAGACAATTCTAAATACAAAAATAACTTTATAAGGTTAGCTAGGAACGCTATGGACTATGTAGGTTGACTGGAAAAAGATTAATTATATCATTAATGGGTTGAAAATGATCCTTTTAAGGGTGTTGGTATCTCATATTATTCAATCATATGAGGATATAGTCTCAAGAACCATAAATATAGAAAATGAATTCTCTAGGACATATGTATTCTATGGAATTCAGGATAAGAATAGGCCAGCTAAGAATCATGAGAAGAATAATGTAGTGTAGGGGAAGAAATGAAGGATGATATTTTACACATATGATAACAGCATGAAGAAACACCTAGGGGCTTGTAAGAAGTGAACATGAGTCAATTATAAGTGTTGGGAAAAAGGCCATCAAGATCACCAATGTAAATTTCAAGGCAATTTACCAAAAATAAGGTTAATGGAAAAAGTCCAACCTTATGAAATTACCAAAGATAAAGATGATGTTATTAATGACATAGTGGAATAAAATTTTATCATTACTTCAAAGTTAGATAATTTTTTTATTTGGTTACACATCTTCATACTCTTTTTATCATTAATGTTTTCCAAAAACATTAGATACTTCCTTAGAAACCTAGTAAAGTATTGATCATTTAACACACTAAGTGGGAGTCTTATTGTGACAATAATGTGTCAAGATGTTCAAATATGAAAAATGGGTGTACCCTATATGAAAATTTGATTATTATACTTATGATTTACATTAATATGATCCTTGGTATGGATTAGGTTTTTAATTATAATGAAAAAATTTATTTCTAGGAGTGGAAGATTACAATTTAGGATAGTAAAGTGCAATATGTTTTCTTTAGATGAAAAACTTTATAATTTAAATCAAGTATGAATCCTACCCCAAAATCTCTCCGTAAATAAATTATGGTTAGTGAGGAAGATTAAGTGAGTTCTTTAGACAAGGAAGTTATCCTAAGAAATTAGTATGTACCTATAGTATAAAAATTCATTGATGTTTAAAAAAAATAATTACTTAGCCATCCATTGAAGCATGATGTTGAGTTATTTATTGAACTCATTCCTAATGCAAGGACAATATTTGAATCTCCCTATAAAATGAAACCTGAGGTGTTTGTGGAGTTAAAGAAAAAAAATTAGTAGTTAAGTGATAAGTGACGGGGATCCCTTATTTTAATCATGAAAAAGAAGTATGGATCAGTGAGATTATTCATTGGTTATTGTTAGATCAATTCCATCATAATAAAGAAAACACACACTTTACCACTTATTGATTAGTTATTTTATCAAATTCTAGGATCTCAATAATTTTCATAGATCGATCTTTACACGGGTTATCATCAACTAAGGGTGAAGAAGAATGATATGCCAAAGATGATATTTTGAATAAGGTACGAACATTATGAGTTTATGGTAATGCATTTTCTATTGACTAATGAACCTTCTATCTTTATGGATGTGATGAATAGAGAATTCAAGGATTATCTTGATAACTATGTGGTGGTATTCATTGACAATATATTTATATGTTCTAAGTGATATGAAGGGCACAAGATTTATATGTTGTGGAGTCCCAGACCCATATTCCACTTAATGGTTCTCCCAAGCCTAGTGAGACACATGGCCTCATGTGAATCTCAGTGAATGCCAGAGGTTGTCGACTAGTAGTGAGGGCCTAGGGTGTGTCAGTGGGGAGACTATTCCCTAATTACCAAAGTGCAGCGTAGCGGTTGAGAGTAAACATAAGTAAATTCCATAAGTAATATATTTAAACAAAAGGCACAATAGAAAAATAGAGATAACAATAATAATAACTGAAACAACTATAATATCATTCAACAACGAATGATATGTAATGTACTAGAAAGTTGGAAAACATGGATACAAACAACATGTATAACAAGTTACACAAAGATTAAAGGAAATAAAATACTATCCCAAGCATCCATTGTTCCAACTTAGTCCTATGTTATCAAGATCCATACTAAATAACCAACAATCAAGTGTTTGATGCCGTATGCTTCCCTTTGTCAAAAACTGCAACCATATAATATACCATGGGTACCAATGGTTCCCGGAGAGGGTGTAAGATAAATCTCAGTGGGACGCCACTAATGGTGTATATAACAGCCAAACCGTGTAATGGAAATGTAACTGTGTGAATGCATTCATATATAAAGTAAAGCATCATGATGTAACTAAACACCCAAGTACCTACTTTATCCCCCGGATGGTGTTGGAACATTTCAACAATTCATTACTTCATTACTACCAATTTTATGTTGATAGGTATCGTGAGTTAGATCCAACACCAACATAACCTCATGATAGTATAAATAGTGAAGGTTCTGAGATTTAATAAGGAAGCCATGATCAATGATATTTAATAGTGTAATCCCAAGGTAATAACAAAGGCAACATAGACATCAAGGGTTTCCAAATCAGTAATAAATATAGAATGTCTAATGATAAGAGTGTAATACCTAGAGAATGTCCAAGGAATTCCACAATAAGCTGCCTAACAAAACCAGGGTGATCGTCCATGGTAAGATAGGGTAAGTAGAGACATGGACCAATGGGATGTAAGCATGGAACATACTTTTCAATGCTGGATCTAAGGAGTGTATCTGAGGAATCCTTTAATAATATGGAGGGATCCTACGATTTCATACTGGGCATTGTTGAATAGACAAGGATCAGGATCTAGGTGGTTCTCAACCTAAGAAATCCATATCTTTGAATCGGAGTGGGGTTCCTAAGTGCTCATGTCATTATCTAATCATAACCCAAGGTGAGCTTGAGTTAGGTCATTCCTATTTGATTTTGAAGACATGAAATATTTTATTCGGTTCATGCCTTGCCTTTAATTATTATGATAAGGTCAAGTAGCGTGAAACCTTTTTATCATGTGATTTGGCTCAAGCCAAGATTTTCAATAGTGTGACAAGGCCATGTAGCATGAAACCATTCATTTAATTAATCTAAGGCATATTCCAGAATTTAAGATTGATTCCTCTATCATCCATTAATGTTTTACGGGGTGCTACGGATATGGAACCAATTAATCATTCATATTCAATTGTCAATTTGAAGCACTTACCTTAGGCGGTTCAAGTGGTATGCGTACATGGTACTTTCCATTATGTAATTCACAATATAAATAGATCCATTTAATATGTAAAATCTTACACTTATAGTGTTTAAGCCATGGCACACTCAAACGATGGCACAAACATGTCAAAACACTAAAACATAATTATGGCATAACCTTCGACATGGAAAGGATAGAGTTGTGGTCATAAACACCATCAATTAATCACATATTTTTGAAATAGGATGACTATATGTTTCTAATGATTATAAACATGGCATATAAATTCCATAAATGACACCCATTGAAATAAGTGGGCCCATATGACAAATTCAAAATAAACAAACTTTAGGGATGAGTTATAGACCACCTACCATAGGGTTGTACGACTCTCCTCCTCTGATATTTTCCATTTATTTGTCTTGGATCAGAGTATATATAAGAAAAAGAGAAAAACACTCATACCCCGATATCTCATTAGAGAGAAAAAGAGAAGGATAATGGCTCAAGAGGACTCGAGTAATTACAGCTTCACATCCAACATGAAATACAGAAGCTTGATCAGTTGTCAGATGAAGGAGATCTCTTGATTCCAAAGATAGGTATTAAAAAATCCTGAATTTTTTTGAGAAATAGGTTAATACCACATAATCTTAGATTAGAGAAGATGTAGGTGGATTAATTATATCATTACAGAAAAGAATGAAAATTTACCCTTAAAATATCCTATGAAAGATTTGTCTAAACGATTGAAAAAATTATTAAAAAAACATGGATGCGTACCTAGGAAAAAGGGGTTCTTACACTTTTTGGCCGAATGACCATGTGCCAACTATACAAGGTGGATCTGTCTGAAAGAACACGTTCTGTACGATTTTCCAAATCATGTGTAATTTTTGTATAGTTTACTCGCAGCTATGTGCCAAGCCTATTTTTCCCAAAAAGATGGGTTCTAGGCTCTGAACATTCTCCAAAAACCTCTTAGACCTTATATAACCCCTTAGGCATCCGTTTTAGTTCAAAATTAATAATTTAGAATGAAATTTAAATGATCCTTACCTTAGTGAAAACCCAGGTTCTTACAATCTTCCCCCCTTAAAAGAACTCATCCACGAATTGAACTTACAAAGGAAAAGAAACATTCTGGAGAACAACTCTAGATATTGGGCATGTACGTCAACTTGCCTCTCCCAAGTCTCATCTGATACTCGACCGTGCTGCCATAAAATCTGTACTAGCAGGACAGACTGGACTCGGAGAGCCTTCATGCTCCAGTCAATGATGCGTACCAGATACTCCTCAAATCTATCATCGACATCTATATCATCTTACTCAGGATCATAAGTATGAGACATGTCATCATGATATTTATGAAGCTATGAAGCATGGAAGATGTTAAACATGGAACGATACCTCTAAGGTAGTAGCAGTTGATAGGCTATTGTCCTGACCCTCTCTAGAATTTCAAAAGGCCATACAAAACAAGATGACATCTTCCTCTGATTTCATAACCATATATGATCTATCCTAGGTGATACCCAAATAAAAACATGATCCCTGACCTCAAACTAAAGAGGTTATCAATGGAAATCGACATATGATTTCTATCTAGACTAAGCATTAGTTATATGCTTTCAGATCAGCTGAACATTATTTAAAGTATCATGAATGAGATGATGACCTATTAGGGATGCCTCACCTAACTCTAACTAGCATAAGGGTGAACATCATGGCCTAATATATAAGTCCTCAAAATTATCCTTCTGGATTTCCATATGGAAGATGTTATTATAGGAGAACTTGGCGAGAGGGATGTGCTTCTCCCAAGAACCACTGAAATCAATGAAACATGATCGGAGCATATCCTCTAGCACCTATATTTCCCTTTCTAATTTTCCATCAGTCTGAGGGTGGGAAGATATTATTAGTTCACCTATGTTCCCAAAGCATTCAGCAATCCCTTCTAGTATCATGATGTGAAATGATCATCCCTATCTGAAAGGATAGTATCTGGAACCCTATGTAGTCATATGATCTTCTATATATACATTCTTCCCAGCTCATCAATTGAGGAATTCTCCCACGTAGGAATGAAATTGAATTATTTTTTCAGTCGATCAATGACTACCCAAATAGCATTGCTACACCTCAGTGACCAAGGTAATCTAACCACAAAATACATGGAAATATATTCCCACTTCAATTTTAGGTTTGGAAGCAGCTGTAGAAATCTTGCTGGTCTCTGGTGCTCGGTCTTCACCTGCTGACAGGTGGAACACCTAGGGATAAAGCCTGTAATATGAAATTTCGTCCCAGGACAACAATACTGCTGTAACATATCTTGATACAACTTTGAGATTCCTAGATTAAATTCCCACTGAGAATAATGGGACTCCTTTATCAACTATTCTCTCATATTTTTAAGAACCCAGATATGTCTACATAGATGCATGACATCATCTCTATCTATAGACCAATCTGTAGGTTGTTTATCTCCTAATATACTCTCATAGAGAACCAAGCCTTTAGGATCTGAAAACTGCATACTCTTCACCTTCTCAAGGAGGTAAGAGGTAACTGTCAAGGTTAAGAAGTAATACTTTTCATGACTACCATGAAACTCCAGAAGAATCTCAAAAAAGAGGGCCATTAAATTCCATTAAACACTAGCTTCCCATTTAGCCTTTTTCTAGGTTTTCCAACATAGTGCATCTGCAACCACATTTCCTTTCCCAGGCTTATAGGAAAGCTCAAAATAAAAGTATTGTAGGTATTTGACCCATCTACATTGTCTAAGGTTCAAGTCACGCTGATAAAAGATATATTTGAGGCTCTTGTGGTCCATGTACACCACAAATCTCTCACCCAATAGAAAATGTCACCAGCAATGTAAGGCATGGAAAACTTCTATAAGCTCATTGTTGTGAATTGGGTAATTTCAATTATGATGCCTCAACTTCCAAGATCCGTAGGCAATGACTTCATCTTCTTGCTTAAAAACTTCTCCTAGAACAATTATTGATGAATCATAGAAGATGGTATAACCTATACCTGGATAAAGAATAATTAGAACATGTGCCGATACAAGACTCCCTTTCATCTCTTAAAAGTATTGTTCACATGCTTCTGACCATTTCAACATGACTCCCTTATTTGTAAGACAAGTAAGAGTCGAAGAAAGGTGAGAAAAGTCTTATATAAAATGCCTATAATATCCATCCATCCCCAAAAAAATCTGCATATCAAAAAAATTCATGGGATGCTCCTAGGAAACTATAGTACTAACCCTTTCAGGGTTAATATATACTCTTGATTTTGAGAAAATATGACATAAATAAGGGGACTTTTTTTATCCAGAAGTGTCACATAGCAAGCTTAGCATAAAGATGATTCTCTCTTAGTGTACTCAGAACGATCTCAAGATGTTTGGTATGGTCACTATGAGTGTGAGAATACACCAAGATGTCATCCACAAAGACCACGACAAAAGACTCCAAATAGGGGTGTAGAACCCTATTCATAAAATCCATGAAAGCAAACAAGAAAATTTGTAATATTGAATGGAAAAAATAGGTACTCATACAGACCATACCATCTATGGAAATCTATATGAGGTATATCTGATGGTCTGACTCACACTTGATGATATCCCAATCTCAGGTCAATCATAGAGAATACCTTTTCTCTTCAGATCTGGTCAAAGCGATCATCTATTCGAGGAAGTGGATATTGGTTCTTGATCATATGGTGGTTCAAACTTATGCAATCCACATATAGACGTAAGGTTCTATCAACCTTCTTGGAGAAATGCATGAGTGAACCCCAAGAGGATGTACTAGGCCGTATGAAACCTTGGGCCTCTAAATCCTCTAACTACCACCTGATGTCCTGAACCACTGTAGGTTCCATCCTCTAAGGAGGAATAGACACTAGATATACTCCTAGAATATTCCCAATTATAAACTCTACCTCTCTCTCAAGAGGTAATCTGGAGAAATCTTCGAGAAAACATCCTTGAAATGATCCACTACTAGAGGAAGACATGATTGATGTAAACTCAAATCCTCTATAAAGATATTTTCAATCTGGGAGATCAATCCTCCTAGACCATGATGCTCTAGTCTAGCTCTACAAGCCTAAACATCCCACTAACCCTTATGTATATAACTGTTGCCCTATGGTGATGTAAAAGATACCCTGTGATGATAGCAGTCTATAAAAGCATGACAGTGAACCAACCAACCCATCCTATTAATGACATTGAAGCCCGTCATATTGAGAAGAAAGAGGTTCTATAAGTAATGGTAATTACCTACCTCAAGGGGACAATCCTTACTCTGGCATATTTCCTCTTTTATTACCCTTAGCTACATATCTAGGGTCCTTTCCTCATAGTAATATTGTATCTCTAGTTCGAGACTTTCGGAAATTGATATAGAGATTAAAGAGTTCGAAGAACCTATATAAAATAAAGCAGATACTATTGTAGAGGCTACTAGAATAGTACCTATTACAATAGATGGTATCGCAGCCTGATCCCCAGGTATTGGATGTTGTGAATTTAAATGGATTAATCCATGGCCTTGTGAAACAGATTGACTACCCTGATCAAAACTGCTCTGTTGGTGCTGCTGGTGATCCAGAGTCTGGATAAAACGGCCATGAACTCCACTTTATCCTGACCTTCTAGTTCTATTCCAACTCATCACCTAAGACAATGAATGGAAACTTTCTTATGAAGGTAGATCTGGTGCATATAACTTTCCACTCGAAGTGGAAAGGTCCTACAGAAATGCTGAAGATTCCCCATACAGCCACAATTCCAACACTGCATTGGGTCTCTATCACACTAAGGCTTTGAATTTAACCTTTTTCCACACCAATGACACACTAAAGAGCTATCAAAATAAGAACTCTGTTTGTCACTTTCCTGACGAGAAACCTCAAGGGAGAATTTCCTACCACCGGAAGAACTACTGGCCGTATGCGACACATATCCTCTCTGCTCGGTACTATTGTCGTCTCTTAGGTAATGGTTAGTTATAAGATCATTATTTACTATTCTAGACAATGTATCCAATAAAAATACATTGACCTGCATACAAAAGTAATACTAGATCCCATCCTTGAAACATCTTTCACGTGAAAGCTTATATCCAGCTAGGAGCGGTGAAAAGTGTTGTAACTCTATGAAACATGTTGAATATTCCATGACTGACATTGAACCCTACTCGAGATGAATGAACTCTTTGGATCAATAATCTCTCATCATCTATGGAAAGAACTTATCATAAAAGGCTCTCTAGAAATCAACCCATAACATGCCCTGATGATAATCGTCCTAGGTAATCGCATCTCACCAATGCTTGGACGAATCCCTAAACATGTATGTGGAAAGTTTTTCACTTTACTCTAGAGGTGTATCCAGATGATCAAAGATGGATAGGGTGGATTTTAGCCAGATCTTATTAAGCTTTGGACCGCCATCCCTTGAAAAGGTAGAAGAATGTTGCTGCTGGAACTCATGAGTCAGATCATCCATCATGGGTGAAAGCCATAGATCACCATGCCTGGAATTCATCAGACATAGGAAACTATCATGAACTTGGGTATATTTTCCTAGATCATGTATAGTAGGTCACACCTTATGTAGAACTCCTAGAGGTAAGACCGGCGGCTCAGGGGCCACTATGTCTGGGGCATGATCTTCATAACCTTCCTAGTGAATGATACGATGACACCGTGTCAGCATTGGTCTACAAATGCCAAGATCACACCTCATAAAAAGATTCTAAGAATAATATAGTATCACTAGAAGTAGATGAACTTAATAAAACTCACTACCCAGGTCATACTACCCCAAAATACCCAATTATATAGATATGTATCGTTAAGTGCTCAAGTATAAGATTCATGTCATTTTGTAGTTAATTTGTAGGTTCACTCATTTTCCTGTAATAAACATGAAAAGGAGGGATAAGGATGTGAAAAAAAATTATTACGGATTTCATGATTCACCTTATAATGGATATCCATTTCAAATGAATCAGTTCTCAAAAACCTATCACTATAAAAGACAAGCATTTATTTATAGAGTAATGGATTGACTGAGTAAATTACTCATCCTAGCCCACAAGGGCCCAAACACCTCATGAATTGAGATAAAAAATCACTCAATCACAACCAAAAGCAATACAAGTATAATAAAACTATCACAAGATCAATCAATAATCCGAAGAATATAACGAAATGAAAAGTAGTGAAATGCAGCTATATGACATGGAAATATGCATGACATGTGAATTCAAGGTTCCTATAATGGTGCATGTAGAAATGATCGTTTCCCTCATATCATCAGTATAAGGATGAAATAAATCCTCAATTATAGTAATTTTAAATAACACTACACAAAATTATATCACCTAAAAGTGAAATAATGTCAATTGTAATAAGGAAAATAGAACAACAATTAAATTTTGGGTAACTTGGATTTTACCCCGAAAATGGGTTCATGATGCCCAAGCAGAACTTATAACCAAGTTCCAAGAATTCCTAATATCTAATCTATTGTCTCTAAATATTAATGTAATAAAAGAAAACACCTTTGATACAAATTTGTGACATCTTGGACCAGGATGAAACTTAAAGGGTGCCCCATGCCCGGTGGGCCACATGACCACAAGCGCATCTCCATGAATTCCAGTGGATACCGACCAGCAACGAGGACCTAGGGTGTTTTTGTGGGAAGACTATGCCCTCATTACCAAAGTGTAGTACAATGGGTGATAGTAAACATAGGTAAATAGTGGAAGCAATATATGTAAATAAAAGTCACACTAGAAAAATAGAGACAATCATAATAACTACTGAAATAACTAGAATATCATTCAAAAACTAATGATATGTCATGTACTAAAAATATGGTAAGCATTAATACAAAAAACTAGAATAACATGTTCCAAAAAGCATAAAGAAAATAAAACACTATCCCAGGCATCCTGAGTCCCCACTCGATCCTCTGCTATTAGGATCCATACTAAATAGTAAGAAATCGGGTGTTTAAAGTCGTATGATTCCCTTTGTCAACACCTGCAACCATGTAATTTGCCTCGGGTACCAACGACGCCTAGAGAGGGTGTGAGATAAATCTCAGTGGGCTACCACCCATGGTGTCTATAACATCCATCATGTGTAATGGAAATGTAATAGTGTGTAGGCATGAATATATAAAGTAAAGTAGTACAATGTAACTAAACACCCAAGTACCCGCTTAAAGCCCCAACTGGTGTCTGAACATTTCAACAATTTATTCTTTCATTATTACCAATTTTATGTTGACAGGTCTCGTGAGGCAGATTGTAATGGCCCGGACCTCTCCGGTCGATTACTTTGTAAAAACGTATTTTTTTGATGTGGTCAATGCGGCGAACATCAAAACTAATAATTATTAATAATAATAAACGTTGACGTGTTAATAAATTTTATTTGGGGTTTTTTTATAAGTGTTATACTAAATAATTATAATAATAATGTTGGTTTTTTTGATAGATCTGGTAATAATGATTTAATGAGAAATATGTTTTGAATTAATTGCAATGAGATTTGAGATATACAGATAAATAAGAGATGTTATTATTTATGATAATTGTGATAATAATGATAAAGATTTAAAATAGGTGTGTGTCATGTGGGTTTTGATGGGAGGTGATCTTGCATGTTTTTTAGGGAGATTCAATCATTATTATTGAAAATAATTATGATAAAAACAATGGAACTAATGGAGTAAAAGAAATGGGAGGCGCCACTTTTGGTGGTGGGAGAGAATCATGAAAGAAAAAAAATAGATTGGAGAGAGAAACAAAAAATAATAATAAGAGAAATAAAATTAAAAGACAAATAAATGAAAAAGGAGGAATTGGTGCTTAATTATAGCGCCCATGAAGACTCCAAAACGTGATTGCTTTTGGAGTTATGAAATATAAATAAATAATTGATTAATAATAATAATAAAATATTGTTATTATTAATTTTGTTGATAAAATACTTTTTTGTCCGTAACTTCTTCGTGCGACCTCGGTTTCACGAACCGTCAGTGGAAGTGCGACCCTGACTACGAGACGAAAATTATGAGTCCAATATTGGATGTCTTTTTCGGGTTTTCGGATTGGGTACCCGAAACGCTCATGAATTAATAGATTTAATATTGTTATTATTACGGGATCTTGTATCCAACGTATCTCCCTCATACGGTTTCGGATTGACGATCCGTCAGCGACAGCGTAACCCTGAAATTATGACGGTCATTTTAAGACCATTAATGAGCTACTTTTATGAGTTATGTATCGGGTCAACGAAACACACATATTAATAAAATTGACGTTATTATTAAAACGCGTGACGTGTTGTGTATTGACCAGTCAAAACGCGTAACGGGTGTACGGTCACACCGTGTATTCATCAATACACGCTGCATACGGTTTTACCTATTCGTTCCCTATATAAGAAAGGGTCGCGGATTATTTCCAGACCAATCGCTTCTTCTTCGCACGACAACACTCTTGGATGATCAAGAAGTCTTCCTGCTCTAACTTCTTTGTCCGAGCTCCGAATTCTGATCCTTCAGCGGCCACAGGATCGTAGCGATGAGACGAAGCTTCTAAGCCCGGACTTGTCACCTTTCCTTCCGGTCTTCCTTCTCCAGCTTCCATCCTAGGAGGCGTCTGTCAGGTTTGGCGAAGGCGGAGGACACCGAAGGACGTTGTCGGAAGCGACGTGATCGGGACCTTTTGAGGTAGGGGTTTACCTTCGTCTCTCTTTTTGGTGCAACATGCGGGGTGGGATATTTTTCTTTTGTTCCATGGGATGCAGTCGAACTTTAAATAAAGATAATAACCGGATAAAGAAGGTTTTGGGGTTTTGTGCTGTTTCTATTGCCTTCCAGTTTTCTTTATCTTCTGATTGTGATTTTGGATTGAAAGGCCTTTGCCTACTGAAAATCAAGGCCGTTGGTGGACTTTGCATGCGCAATTGATATCTGAATTGTTTGTGGTTGGTCTTGTTAAAACATGGAAAATGGATAAGCATGTAAAGACAGGATGATTAAATGAGAATGAAAACATTGTGTGATCACCCCGGTTGAACAAAATTGGAATAATGAACATGTTGGTGGTTTGGTTGTTTTGTGGGAAATGTTTTTGTAAACGATGGGGTTGAAATGGGAAGTGGTTGGTTGTGGAAAATGACTTTATTTATGAAAAGTGTTTTGATTATGAAAGGTGTTTTGGAAGTAAAAGGTGTTTTCAAATGCGGAAATGTTTTGTGTGTGGAAAGGGTTTTATGTGTGGAATTTTGAAATAAATGAATGATGGAATGTTGTATGGTTGTGATAATCTTTTGTAAATGAAATGGCATGTGGTTGCTTGCGTTTTACCTAACCTTGGTTGTGGATGGCAGGGATATGTTTGTGAAAGGTTTTGTCTGGATGATAGTTACCCAGTAGTAATAATTTGTTAAACCGTTGCATGAAACATGAAAACCTAAATGGGGTTGGGGGATGATTATTTGGTGGTTGATGCATGCTTCGTGGTAGCAGTGTTGAGGCACATGCTCAGTTCCTCTTTTTAAGAAGCCATAGGTTGGGCTGTGTGTTTGGTATATGTATATATATAATTGTATCTTTGTGTTTTGTCGCACCACACCCATGTCAAGCACCTAGTGCCGAACACTCCCATTTTATGGGAGAGGGTGTTCCCCCTTAATTACTAGCTCCTTCCCGCTCTTTCTTCCATAGGCTATGATGGCTTGAGGTGACCTTACACCCAAGACTCTTCGGGTAGGTCTCAGAGGCTGTGATGGCTTGAGGTGACCTTTAGCCCAAGACTCTTTGGGCAGGCTTACCGTTCCCAAGAACCTTCGGGATGAGGCCCAGGTGTCTGCGGGCGGGTTAGTGGTTGTGGCCCAGGTGTGTGCGTGCGAGATGCGTGGTTGTGAGGCCCAGGTGTGTGCGGGCGGGATGCGTGGTTTGGCCCAGGTGTGTGCGGGCGGGAAGAGTGTGGTAGCGTCAGGACGATTGCCGTTAGGAAGAGCAGCATCTAATTAAGTGGGAAATGGTGCGGGGTACCCAATACTTTTGTTCTATATATATACTAAACTTGTTTGTGTTACTTGGTGAGTGTGACCAGTGAGGCTGGGTGGATAGTTTTTCCTTGTTAGTTTCTGGTTCTTCTGTTTTCTCACGGGACCTTAGGGTGTCTCCCAATTTGTGCACGAGAGCTTTAGGTTCTCTACTGAGTATACTTGTATGCTCACCCTACGTTGTTTCAGGTTTTCAGGAAGACTACCAGGGCCGTGCGGGACCCTACTAGTCAGGCAGTGGGAGTTGTGAAGTTGCTGTTTTCTTGTTTTCCTTTTGGTACTGTACTCACTTGTACTTTTGAGCTTCCTTGTACTTGTACCTTGTTATAAAAATTGTTTAAACATGCATGTGGGCTTGTTTTGGGTTTATTTATGTACACTAGTTCTTTTCCCTTTTTGGTGGTTGACTTTTCCTTTTTCCCGATCCAAAATAATAAAAAGGGTAATGCCTCCCATATTTGTGAAAAATCATACCCTTGGTGCTAGTCACCAACCCGGGGCCTACTGGAGGCGGGACTCGGGGGACATTATCTCCCTTTCACCATTGCCAGCTCAGGAGGGGCATCTTTGGTGGGAGGGGGTCGTGACAGAATGGTATCAGAGGTGATGGTTGAGAGATAAGATGGAGTTTGGAGTTAGGCACAGTGAGGATTGCATGGGATGGTAGGGCAACAATGTTCGTTAATCTTGGTGCGTGACATAGGCCAGGGAAGACCGACAAGGACACGGGATTTTAGGGCCCCCCGTGATCCGATGCAAGGACTCTGAGCCTACCGAACGACCAAGTGAGACTATATTGATTGCAGGGTAGAGACCCTAGGGAAGGTACATGCATCATCATGTTTGTGTTTTACTTGATTTGGGTGTTCTGGGAATGAAATTGAAATAAAATGATAATTAAAACTTTGAGTTTTTCCTTACTACTTGGGCTTAGGAGATCCTTGTTTACCGTACATCTATGGCACTTGGACGTTAACAGAAATGCAGAGGAGTGGGACGCGGACAATTTCACGCAACAGAAGTGGCAACCCCAGCAAGGTGAAAGATCGAGAGAGATGTTTCATGTTTTAATTAAATGCTCTCATTTATGTTTTGTTTAAATCCAGGAGCATCACACTCAATTGTTGAAACTCATTCTCGCCCATGCTTTGGGCCTGGACCTTGTTTTTCATGAGTCTATAATGCTATGTTGTTTCCCGCTTTTCTTTAAATGTACGTGAAGTGCCCTATCATGTGGGGAGGGGAAGACCTAATCCCTAATCGAGATGCATTAATGTGGATGTGATTTAACCCGTGCAGGCGAGTCAGTGCCGCCTAAAGTGGATAATATCTCAACATGGGAGAAGGAATTCCTCAAGCCATGTGTCCGGGCAGTGTGTGGGTTGTACGTTGTTGGGTGCAGTGTAAGTTGAAAAAAAAACCTAATATATGGGAAAGGAAAAACCTGATCCTTAATCAATACGCATTAATGAGGATGCGATTAAACCCGTGCAGGCGAGTTAGTGCCGCCTAAAGCGGATAGTATCTTGACATAGGAGAGGGAATTCCTAACTCATAGAGTTGTTGGTTGGTTCTTTGTCATGACGAGAGCCCTGAGAGGTATCTTGTGGAGTGGTTCTTCATATCCTTTCCTTCTTCTAGGTCAGTTTTGAATTCTCGAGGACGAGAATGTTTTGAGAGGTATCTAATGTAATGGCCCGGACCTCTCCGGTCGATTACTTTGTAAAAACGTTTTTTTTTGATGTGGTCAATGCGGAGAACATCAAAAATAATAATTATTATTAATAATAAATGGTGACGTGTTAATAAATTTTATTTGGGGTTTTGTTATAAGTGTTATACTAAATAATTATAATAATAATGTTGGTTTTTTTGATAGATATGGTAATAATGATTTAATGAGAATTATGTTTTGAATTAATTGCAATGAGATTTGAGATATAAGGATAAATAAGAGATGTTATTATTTATGATAATTGTGATAATAATGATAAAGATTTAAAATAGGTGTGTGTCATGTGGGTTTTGATGGGAGGTGATCTTGCATGTTTTTAGGGATATTCAATCATTATTATTGAAAATAATTATGATAAAAAGAATGGAACTAATGGAGTAAAATAAATGGGAGGCGCCACTTTTTGTGGTGGGAGAGAATCATGAAAGAAAAAAAATAGATTGGAGAGAGAAACAAAAAATAATAATAAGAGAAATAAAATTAAAAGACAAATAAATGAAAAAGGAGGAATTGGTGCTTAATTATAGCACCCATGAAGACTCCAAAACGTGATTGCTTTTGGAGTTATGAAAAATAAATAAATAATTGATTAATAATAATAATAAAATATTGTTATTATTAATTTTGTTGATAAAACACTTTTTTGTCCGTAACTTCTTCGTGCGACCTCGGTTTCACGAACCGTCAGTGGCAGTGCGACCCTGACTACGAGACGAAAATTATGAGTCCAATATTGGATGTCTTTTTCAGGTTTTCGGATTGGGTACCCGAAACGCTCATGAATTAATAGATTTAATATTGTTATTATTACGGGATCTTGTATCCAACATATCTCCCTCATATGGTATCGGATTGACGATCCGTCAGCGACAGCGTAACCCTGAAATTATGACGGTCATTTTAAGACCATTAATGAGCTACTTTTTTGAGTTATGTCTCAGGTCAACAAAACACACATATTAATAAAATTGACGTTATTATTAAAACACGTGACGTGTTGTGTATTGACCAGTCAAAACGCGTAACAGGTGTACGGTCACACCGTGTATTCATCAATACACGCTGCATACTGTTTTACCTATTCGTTCCCTATATAAGAAAGGGTCACAGATTATTTCCAGACCAATCGCTTCTTCTTCGCACGATGACACTCTTGGATGATCAAGAAGTCTTCCTCCTCTAACTTCTTTGTCCGAGCTCCGAATTACGATCCGTCAGCGGCCACAGGATCGTAGCGATGAGACGAAGCTTCTAAGCCCGGACTTGTCACCTTTCCTTCCGGCCTTCCTTCTCCAGCTTCCATCCTAGGAGGCGTTTTTCGGGTTTGGCGAAGGCGGAGGACACCGAAGGACGTCGTCGGAAGCGACGTGATCGAGACCTTTTGAGGTAGGGGTTTACCTTCGTCTCTCTTTTTGGTGCAACATGCGGGGAGGGATATTTTTCTTTTGTTCCATGGGATGCAGTCGAACTTTAAATAAAGATAATAACCGGATAAAGAAGGGTTTGGGGTTTTGTGCTGTTTCTATTGCCTTCCAGTTTTCTTTATCTTCTGATTGTGATTTTGGATTGAAAGGCCTTTGCCTACTGAAAATCAAGGCCGTTGGTGGCCTTTGCGTGCACAATTGATATCTGAATTGTTTGCGGTTGGTATTGTTAAAACATGGAAAATGGATAAGCATGTAAAGACTGGCTGATTAAATGAGAATGAAAACCTTGTGTGATCACCCCGGTTGAACAAAATTGGAATAATGAACATGTTGGTGGTTTGGTTGTTTTGTGGGAAATGTTTTTGTAAACGATGGGGTTGAAATGGGAAGTAGTTGGTTGTGGAAAATGCCTTTATTTATGAAAAGTGTTTTGATTATGAAAAGTGTTTTGGAAGTAAAAGGTGTTTTCAAATGCGGAAATGTTTTGTGTGTGGAAAGGGTTTTATGTGTGGAACTTTAAAATACATGAATGATGGAATGTTGTATGGTTGTGATAATCTTTTGTAAATGAAATGGCATGTGGTTGCTTGCATTTTACCTAACCTTGGTTGTGGATGGTAGGGATATGTTTGTGAAAGGTTTTGTCTGGATGATAGTTACCCAGTAGTAATAATTTGTTAAACCATTGCATGAAACATGAAAACCTAAATGGGGTTGGGGGATGATTGTTTGGTTGTTGATGCATGCTTCGTGGTAGCAGTGCCGAGGCACATGCTCAGTTCCTCTTTTTAAGAAGCCATAGATTGGGCTGTGTGTTTGGTATATGTATATATATAATTGTATCTTTGTGTTTGGTCGCACCTCACCCATGTCAAGCACCTAGTGCCGAACACTCCCATTTTATGGGAGAGGGTGTTGCCCCTTAGTTACTAGCTCCTTCCTGCTCCTTCTTCCATAGGCTATGATGGCTTGAGGTGACCTTACACCCAAGACTCTTCGGGTAGGTCTCGGAGGCTGTGATGTCTTGAGGCGACCATTAGCCCAAGACTCTTCGGGCAGGCTTACCGTTCCCAAGAACCTTCGGGATGAGGCCCAGGTGTCTGCGGGCGGGTTTTTGGTTGTGGCCCAGGTGTGTGCGGGCGAGATGCGTGGTTGTGAGGCCCAAGTGTTTGCGGGCGGGATGTGTGGTTTGGCCCAGGTGTGTGCGGGCGGGAAGAGTGTGGTAGCGTCAGGACGTTTGCCGTTAGGTAGAGCAGCATCTAATTAAGTGGGAAATGGTGTGGGGTACCCAATACTTTTGTTCTATATATATACTAAACTTGTTTGTGTTACTTGGTGAGTGTGACCAGTGAGGCTGGGTGGATAGTTTTTCCTTGTTAGTTTCTGGTTCTTCTGTTTTCTCACGGGACCTTAGGGTGTCTCCCCACTTGTGCACGAGTGCTTTAGGTTCTCTACTGAGTATACTTGTATTCTCACCCTACGTTGTTTCAGGTTTTCAGGAGGACTACCAGGGCCGTGCGGGACCCTACTAGTCAGGCAGTGGGAGTTGTGCAGTTGCTGTTTTCTTGTTTTCCTTTTGGTACTGTACTCACTTGTACTTTTGAGCTTCCTTGTACTTGTACCTTGTTATAAAAATTGTTTAAACATGCATGTGGGCTTGTTTTGGATTTATTTATGTACACTTGTTCTTTTCCCTTTTTGGTGGTTGACTTGTCCTATTTCTCGATCCAAAATAATAAAAGGGTAATGCCTCCCATATTTGTGAAAACTCACACCCTTGGTGCTAGTCGCCAACCCGGGGCCTACTGGAGGCGGGACTCGGGAGTCATTATCTCCCTTTCACCATTGCCAGCTCAGGAGGGGCATCTTTGGTGGGAGGTGGTCGTGACAAAAATCCAACACTGACATCACTTTACAATTGTATAAAGAGTGAAGGTTGCAATATATAACAAGGAAAACCTGATCAATGATATTTAATAGTGCAGTCCCAAGATGATAACCAAGGTGACGTAGAACTCAAGGGTTTCCAAATCAATAACAACTATAGCCTCTCTAGGGATAAGAGTGTAATTTAAGGAGCATGTCCAAGGTATTCCACAATAAGGTGCCTGCTGAATACAAGGTGATCATCCAAGGTTAGATGAGGCTATGTAAAGAAAGGGACCTATGGGATATAACCATGGAACCAAATTTTCAATAATGGATCCAAGGAGTGTATCCAAGGAATCCTATAATAATATGGAGGGATCTTACAGTGTCAAACCGAGAATCCAATAATAGATAAGGATCAGAATCTAGGTGGTTCTCAACCTAAGAAAGTCGTATCCTTGAATCAGATTGGGTTTCTCGAGGGATCATGAAATTCCCTGATTTGAATCCATGGAGAGATCAAGTTAGGCCATTTCTATTTGATTATGAAGTGATGTAATATTTCATTCAGTTCAAATATTTCCTTTCACTAGTGTTATAAGGTCAAGTAGCATGCATCCTTTTTATCATGTTATTTTATTAAAACCTTTCCTTTAATTAGTGTGACAAGTCCAATTATCATACAACCATTCATTTAGTCAATCTAATAAATATTCCATAATTTAAGTTTCATTCCAATACCTTCCATTAATATGGAAAGGGGTGCTACAGATATACAACCAATTAATCATTCACATTAAATTATCAATTTAAAGCACTTATATTAGGTGGGTAAAGTGGTACACATACATAGTACTTGAAATTAAGTAATTCATAATATAAATCAACCCATTTAATATAGAAAATCTTACCCTTAGAGTGGTCAAGCCATGGCACACCCAAACAGTGGGGAAAACATGTCAAAATACTAAACCAAAATTATGGAATAATCTTTGACATGGAATGAATGGAGTTGTGGTCATAACCACCAACAATTAATCATATATTTATAAATAGGATGACAATACGGTTCTAATGATTATAAATCTGGAATATAAATTCTATAAACAACACCCAATGAAATCGGTGGGCCCCACACGACAAATCCAAAATCAACTAACTTTAAGGATGAGTTATAGACCACCTACCTTAGGGTTGTACAACTATTATACTATAGTATTGGCCTTTGATTTGGCTCAGATCAAAGTATGTTTAAGAAAAAGAGAAAAACACTCATACCCCAATATTTCAGCCAGGATAAAAATAGAAGGAGAACGACATAAATGGACTCGGGTACTTACTATTGTGCATCCAATATGATGAATAGATGCTCGATTGTTTTCCAATTGAAGAAGATATATTGATTCCAAGTTTAGATATTAAAAAATCCCCAAATTTAAAGAGAAATAGGTTAATCCCCCATAAGGTCGGATTAGGGATGATGGCTGTGTCTTAATTATATCATTAAGGGAAAAAAGACAATTTACCCTTAAAATAGCCTATGCATGGTTTGTTCACATGGTTTGACAAACCATGTGAAAACCATGCATGGGTACCTAGGGAAAAGTCATGCTTTAATGGTTTGGCCGTACGGCCGTGTGCCAACCATGCGAGATGGATCTATCCAAAAAACACACAATCCGTACACTTTGGAAAACCATATAGAATTCCTGCACACATTCTTCTAAATTGTGAGTCAATCCTAGTTTTCCCAAAAAGATGGTTTATAGGCTCTAAACATTATCCAAACACCCCTGAGACCTTTTATAAACCCTTAGACTTCCATATTAGGTCTAAAGTAAATATTTAGACAGAAATTTAAAGGATCCATACCTGAGTGTAAAACCAGGTTCTTACGTTTGTAAATAATTATTGAGACCCTCAAAAGCAAATAATTATATCGGAAGTATAATAAGTGTGAATTTTTCTCATTGAAGTTTATTTTTTTGGGTATATTTTCTCCACAGATGGGATATATATTGACCCTTCAAAGAAAAAGGTAGTCAACTAGTGGACTACACCAACACATATAACTATGATACAAAGTTTCCTAGGACTCATTGGTTACTATCACTAGTTTGTTCAAGATTTTTCTTTGTTGGAAAACCTGTTAAGTAAGTTATCATGTAAAGGTGTTAAAGTCACATAGTAAAGGGAATGTGAGAAATGTTTTGAAGAGATCAATAAGTGACTAATTAATTCATACGCAATAACTCTTCCATCAGATAAATAATGATTTGAAATTTATATTGATACATCAAAGAAAAAAGTGTGGTTATGTTTTTATGTGCAATGATAGGATGACGACCTATGAATTAAGAAAATTGAAAATTAATGATAGAAATATCCAACTCACAAGCTTAAGCTAATAGTTGTAATATTTTCTTTAAAATTTGGAGACAGTACCTCCTTGGTGAAAGATGTGATATATACATAGACCACATGAGTATAAAGTATATATTATCCCAGAAAGAGATCAATATGAAGCAAATAAGATTGTTCGAACTACAAAAGGAAAATGATTTCTTGATACACTACCATGATATAAAAGAAAATAAGGTGAAAGATGAATTGAGTAGGAGGAAGCACATAATTCTGATGATGATGAGGATTAATAAGGATCCTATTTTAATAAATCTATTAGATATGAATATAATGATTTATTTGAATGTAATACCATCATTAATTTTACCTGAAATTGAAAACCATCCTTACTGGAAAATAGAGAGAAGTCCCAATTGGATGAAGGGTACTTACAAAGGGAGATTAAATAAGTAATATATGGAATGTTGATAGAGCTTATCTATAGAGATTGAGTGTTGATGTTTATGATGCGGTCATGAGTTGCATACACATTCTAATTGAAGAGGGAACTACTTGAAAAATCACATAGATCAAATTTCCCCATACACCCTTGTAGATTAAAGATATATAGGGATTTTTTAGAATATTTTTGGTGGTATGGAGTGAAGTGGAAAACTACAGATCTTTTATACAAATTCTTTGTATGGAAATATGTGAAGTCCAGAAGACAATATTATAATGGTGTCATGGAACCTTTTACCATACCTATGTGGAAGTGGGAAAATGTCACAATGGACTTTGTCACTAGACACCAAAATAATCAAAGGAACAATGATGTTATATGGTAACCATTGATCATATTACTAAAATTGTTCATTTCTTTATTATAAGATATGATCTAAACCTTTATTTCCTTTTAGAGATCTATATTAATGAAATATTTAGGCTTCATAGGGAACCTATATCAATTGTTTTATATCATGACCCTTAGTTAACATCAAAATTCTAAAAGTGTCTTCATGGGGATCTCAACAGTGAGATATATTTAAGCACCACCTATTATCTCCAGATCAATGGGTCATCAAAAAGGACTATCGAGATTTTGGAAGACATGGTATGATCATGTTATATTTACATTCACATTATGAGAGATAAATATATAAAATATATAGAATTTTGATACAGTAATATCTTCCATTCGAGTATCTAGATGGCACCATGTGATGAATTTTATGGGAAGATATTTTATAATCCAACCTGTTTGGAAGAAGTTAGAGAAATAATGTTAGTTTTCCCAAACCATGTAGAGTAGACAATTTTTAAAGTGGGGATAATTTAGGATCACATTAAATCATCCCAAAGTAGAAAAAATCCATCATGATAATCAAATAAAAATCTTGGAATTTCATTTTGGGGATAATTTATTTGTAAAGGTTTCACCATGGTAGGGAGTTTTTATATTTTTTAAAATGGGAATTTTAATCCCTAGGTACATTTTAACTTTTAAAATACTAGAAAAAATTGGAGTGGTAACTTCCCTATTGAATATGCCACACAAAATTTAAAAATTACTTGAAATATTCCATGTTTTATTTAATAGGAAATACATGATGGATATGATTCATGTAATTACATATGAGGGGATGGATCTGGAGCTTGAATTGTCTTATATTGAATAAATTATCCAGATTCTTAAAAAATAGGTAATGTCTTACAGAATTAGACAACCTAATGGGTGAAAGTCCTTTGGTGATATAAAAAAATTAGAAGAGAAAACAAGGGATCCTGAAGAAGCAATAAAGAGTATCCAATTTTTTTCAACAGATAATATATACCAAAATTTTGAGTGTGAATTTATTTTTGGGGGGAGAATGTAATTCCCAAGACCCTATTTTAGGAGATAAACATTATATCTAAAACTATGATGCAATAAAAACTCTATGAATCCATTATTCATAAATATATTTGAAAGTATAATCTCAATTTTTTTAATTTTTTCTAAAATAAACATAATTTTTAAATTAACTAATATGTTATTATCTTAAGATTATTTTTTGTGATTTTTTAATAAAACATTATTTTTAGGTGAATAGTGGAATATACAACTTTTCTTAATACTTCAACTTTCATACCATTATTAATATATAAGAATGTTTTTAAACCATTAAATTAAAAAAATATTTATTTTATAATTTACATTATACATTTTAAAATATTAAATATTATTTACAAACCCATGATTGGTATTTTCGAACCAAAAAAATATTTTTGTCAAAAAATGTTTTTTATATTATAAGTTTATCATATTAAAATTACTTTTTAACACTTATAAAAATTGAATCAGAAAAAATGGATTTAAAATTTAGAATTAGTAGGTACATTTTTCTAATAAGTATCACTTTATTTTTAGGGATAAATATTATGTTACCTTAGGTAAACACTAGTTACCTTGGTAAAAGCTAAAATGGTTAAAATAATAATTCTATTGGTAAAAAGATTGAAAAAAGATAAAAAAACGTATATAATTGAATTAATGAGTTGTGGATCAAACTAATGTATTCAAAATTACATTATTTCTTATTTTTGGATCAACTATACATGTTTAACATGTGCACCCAAAATATTAAGTTGAAATATTTTAAAAAATGCCATTCTCACCAATTATAAAAGGGTCTTCTCACCACTGCATCAAGAAAATCTAAAAAATCTAGTTTCCTCCAAAAACCCAAATTTTTTTCCATAAACTATAATAATATTCCACTATCATAAGACTATGTTCACCATTATTTAGTATAAGGCCTTCATTTCCTAGTAGACTTGTAAGGAAAATTCAAGTCCCCAACATGAGTATTATCAAATAATTAGTTTTCTTCTTAATTATATTCATTTAAATTTATTCATGCCACAATAATATAGCTATATTATTATAATTTCAATAATTTAATTTTAATAAATTAATTCTATAATATTTTTTTATTCAAAAACCTATTTATTAAGAAAAAACATGTCATTCATGTGTTGTGTGGAATACCGCCTCCACAATGCAACATGTTTCATTTTCCTTCACTACCATACAAGGTTGGATATAATGATAGTGTTAAATGATAAATATAATTTTTATTATTTCATTAAGGTTTTGGTATAGACAATTATATGAAATTTTAATGGTATGATAAAAAATAACCACAATTAATCAAATCATTTAAAATAATAGTGGTAAGAATGTTACAACCCCAACTCAAAAAACCCAAAGCCTGTTGTTACTCTATTATTTAAAAAATATATAATAGGTAAAATAATGAAGGACCAATAATTTTAGTAGTCTTGTATATCTAGATACATATAGGATTCCAATTTTATAGTGGGGGTAAAATATAAAACATAGTGAAATCAAATGCCATAAATCCTTGAAACTCATTCAAAGAATTCATATTCTTATAATGGGGAAATGGAAAAAATAAGGGCAATCTCAAATTCTCAATAAATGTTATGTACAATGAGTTTTAATATGAATTAATAAAGAACAATAAATATTACAAGGAAGATAAATGAAAAAAAATTCCATTTAATCAATTACTTGAGCACAAAGAGTATTATTGTAAGAATAAATAATGATAAAGTAATTACATATAATAAATAACATGATATTGTAGATAATATATGGATAATATCAATAAAATATCATAGATATTAATAACCAAATTATCATGGAATAAAATGATTAATATTGTATGTCATGATCTCATACAACGTGATATTTATACCTTTAAGAACTTACGCTAAGATAGTTCAATGCAATGGCTAGAAACCAATTTAATTTGAACAACTAATGTCTCCTGAGACATATCCTTCAAAGGGAAACATAATTCTGGGCACCACCTATAACCACTTGACCCAATAATTATTTATATATCAAATAAGAAATTTACTCCAGGAAAAATATGCCTTATCAATAAATAACCATATTGAGTAAATAATATAGATTTATCAAAATTTTCCCTAGTCAATTTAATAACATCATTAATAAAGCACCATTAGTAAAAATGGAATTTAGTTTAGGAAATAGAATTTTCCATGATTCAAATAATATGGATATTTAAGATAAATTTAATGTTGAATAAAAATGTTCATAAGAAAGTGACTACCTTAAGAGAAAGTTAACAACGAAAAAACTAATCAAGTGATGAGTGGAGACCATTAGTTCATTGGGAATATAGGATTTTCGAAACAATCACATCCTTTGGAAGAATGAAGGGAATTGAAGTGAAATATTGAAATAATATTTCATAAAATATTTTTTTAAAACCACTTTAAATGTGTAAAAAAATCTAAATTTAATAAAATGATTATGAAAGAAGGGAAGTCATTATCACTGTATACTTTAAAAAATACATTCCTTTTGACTTTTTATAAAGATTGTAACCAAATAACCTTTCCAAAAATAGTTTAAATATTACATAAACAACCATTTTAAAATACAATGTTATATTAAAATGTACTTAATAAATCATTTGAGTAAATAAAATATTTTTTTATAATAATTTTATAAAACATGTACATAGAAGAAAAATATATCCAATTTAAAGAGAAATAAAATTTGGTTTCCATTTAAAAATTTATTTTCTTGATTAAAGTAACAAAGAGATGAAATGTTTGAATATAACATATATAATACTTAAATATCCAATTTATTAGAAAACCATTAGAGTATGTAAAGTATAAATGAGAAGATTCCTTCCTTGAAAATAAAAGAAATACCAAAAGAATGTAAGACTGTAAAATTGATTCTTACCTCTTTGGTAACTTTTAAATGGGAACCTATTGAAATAATATACATGAATTGAAACATTAGATATCATGAATAAATATGTATTCAATTTAAATTCCTAAAATGGGCAGTATATACCCCATAATAAAGTCAATAGGTGAATAATAATAAATATGACTCAAATGGAATGGAAATTTTGATGAAATACCTAACCATAAACATCCCTTCATTTGAAAATGAATTGAACTCATGTAGAACAGTTTTAAGAATGTTATTAATTTATAGAAATACAATATTAATATTTATGATATCACATTTTATCCTTTTATAACAACTTACTACCTTTTTGTTTATGATATTTCATTATTACCATTGTTTCGAGTGTTAACTATTTCATTTTCTCATGCATGTTTTTTCACATAAGTTATAGGAACCCAAGATTATCATACATGTATATTACATAATTTTAGTTGAATATTTAGAACATTAAAACATTAAATGTCAGAGGATTTTAATAATTTAGTGTCAAGGGAAACTTTGAATAAAATATTTTATCTTGGTGAATGTTCTTTAATGTTTCCCACAAAGATTTCCCCCTTTTGTAATTATACTTAAAACCTTTCTTCATAAACTTGGGAAAGGAAACATAATAAAGGAGTGAGATCAGATGCTCAGTAAGCATACACAAGAAATATATATTGATGTAAAAATTTGCATAAGGGTTTGATAATATGATCATAACATTAGAATATCATACTGGAATATCAAATAAAATATACATGAGTCATGACATAAATATTGGAAGTTTATAAAACATTAATAATAATGGAATCAAGAGCATAATACATAGGATAATAATATAGTAATATTATAGAGAAACTATAGCAGACACATAATCATATAAAATCCCATGTCAAGGATACCTACCAAGACCTTCATATTATGTTAGTCTTGGGATAATCACAAGTGTAACTACTTTGAGATGAGGATTCCCTACCATTTACCCTCTTGTTTTAATCTTGGGATACCCTCCCATATACCATCTTGTTTCGGTCTTGGGATTCCCTCTAATATACCCTATTTATTTGGTCTTGGGATTCCCTCCCATGTACCCTCTTGTTTCTGGCATGGGATGCCCTCACATATATCCTCTTGTTTTGGGCTTGGGATACCCTCCCGTGTACCCTCATGTTTTTGGCTTGATATTCCCTCCCATATACCATCTTTTTTCAGGCTTAGTATGCACTATTTTTTCAGGCTAGGTATTCCTTCCCATGTACCCTTTGATATCATAAAAAATTATAATTTCCCAATGCATTATTGTGATATATGGGTCCCACTCATCACATATTTAAATTATACATGCCTGTTCCACAATAGAACAAAACATTCATCATATCATGAGCCATGAAATAAAATTGGTATCATTAACATTTTGTCACTTTATAACCTATAGAAAATATATGAGTTTCATAATCAGTTCAACATTTCTTAACCCATGAAATCATATAACCCATAGAATAGAAATAGATGTTGTAAATATCATTTCATCAAATCATAAACCAATCAAGAAAGAATATGAATGGTATTATTAGATCACATCCCCAGTAAAAAATAAACTATAGTAAAGTATTTCATCTTATATAGAGGAGGATTTTGAAAGATGACATGGAATATTTTTTTAATGAAAATAGCCTTTCTCTGAATATCATTCTCATAAAACCATTTCATAAATAATTTCCATATAAATAAATATGTACAATTTCTTAATGAAAATATATTTTTGGATTTGAAAAATGATTTTTCAAACGTAAATCATTTTGAAAACATTTTTCCTTTAAAAAATATTTAAAATTCATAAATAAATATTGAAATCATTGAAATATTTTTCTTTTAAAACACCTTTTTGAAAGAATATTAATAAATATTTTAAAATCATTCAAAACACTTTTAAATCATAAAAAGTTTTTGAAAACATTTTTCTTTGAAAACCACTTTAAAGTAATTTCTTCTTGAATATTAGGATAAATTTTTATTTAAAAATAAAATTATAAACTTACAAAGGAAGCTTTAAGGAAGTGATAGTCGTGATTTTGGGGAAGTCCGTACATACCAAACATTCATTTTGCACCATAAAAATCATAGAAAAGTGCCTTGATTGGAAAATAAAAACAGTATTCCTTTTCTAAATATTTTTAATAAGTAAAAAGGGTAAAAATTTAATTTTAAATTATAGGGTAATAGTAAAACTTGTTTGAAAACATTTTTAGAAAATTTAGTTTTAAAAGAACATATATTTCCAATCGAAAAGAGAAACGATGTCAATTTTTCATAATTTTTACTATTGAATATATTAATTACAGAAGAGTAGAAAAATGGTACCATTACTTAGATATAAAATGAATAGCCCTAGGAGATGTAAAATTCATTATAGCTATTAATAACTTAATTATAATATTTCTTCAATGGAATCATCATCATAAATAATCCTGATAAATGATGAGATTGTAGCAATAACCTTTTACAACTTTGGTAACTTTAAATCATAATCCCCATGATAGAATAAAATTACATAAATATTAAAATATCATAAAAATAAGTATATTAATGATATAACACATGAAATAGTTTTTTATAAATCTTGTAGAAAAATATAGGTGCATAACTTGACATATATATCAAAGAAGAAAAATTGAGACCAAATTACTTTATCATTTGGTGACTTTTGAAACATAAACCCGATGAAATAATTATAATAAAATGGATATGTAAATACCCAAAAATGTAACTATAAGAATCATATAATACATTCATGGGAAGTATATACACCATAAAAAATAAATGAGTGGTGAATAAGTCATATGTATCATAAAAATAAAAGTGATACAAGCAAACGCTTACCTTAAGTATTGATTTCCTTCATAAATTTTCAAACACATTTTATAATAAATATAAGTTTATTATAAATAAGACACAGAACCATATTATTATATATAATACCATATATGGTTTGTTTATGACTCTACATTTTCCATTTATTAACAACTCATTGTTAATGTTATATTTCAGGTAATATCCTTATTGTTTTTCAAATATGTTTTTACTTTTTATTCTTGATCCTCTTAGATAGATAATGATTTAATTTTTTGAATAACGTAAAACATGAAATAAATATAATATATATTAATTATATATACTTATAATAACTTATTAAATATAGAAATATGAAATGGAATACACTGTTCATGTAGACAGTAGGTTGTACCCATGCCTGAAGGCTGTTTCTATTCTCTTGTCATTTTGATTAAAAAGTTAATTAAATATAAGTATATATATAATAAAGTTTCCTTAGAATTATTATTTCATATATATAATATAACTTAACTAAACCCAAACTTAATAAATTCTATTTTAGGTGTGAACGAATCACATTGCTTTGAGGATGAAGTTGTCCATATGTCCACAAATAAAGTTATCATATTTACAAAAAATAGAAATCATAAAGGTATGTTTTGTATAATAATTCAAAAATCATAAAGACATAATAAATATAATATATATCATAAAGAAATATTATTTAAATTATAATTTACACCCAATATAGGTGGTAAAGTAAAAACAAACAGTATCGTTTCGTGAGGTGGTAAAACACCTTACACACAATGGGTAAGTTCATTACCCATTAGATTGAAGTGTGTGTAAATGAAGTATGAAAACTTATAGTAAAAACATATTAGTATAATTGTTATACTTATTTTATTATATCATCATGGAATAATAAATGTTTTTGGGATGGATAATGAAAATAAAACTAAATATCTTGTGGAAGGATGTAACCTCTTCGTTGAGTAACTCCTCTTGATTTGCACCAAAGGGATTCCTTGGTCTGATTTATTCCCAAAGGGAGGATTCTAGGATAAATTTAGGGATTTTAGTAGTATATTTAGTCTGAATTTTTTGATCCAAATGTATTTATAGGTGTGAAGAAGTGGGAGGGGTGAGTTTCTTTTTATAGTGGAGGATGAATGGAATTATTGTAAATTTTTGAAAAGGGAATTTCATCTATAATTTTACTATGTAATGTGGCTCTAATAATGTTACAAATAAAATAATAGGGAGTATGGTTTCTAAATATGAACATAAAATTTCATTTTTATGAATTTATAGGTCATTTTGAGCCTTAAGTTTAAGGTTTACTCCTTTGTTAAGCTAATTTTTCTCTTAATCACTATAATTAATTTTAATCACACTAAATAATAATTTTTTTAAAGAACTAATTTGAACTTATAATAAATTATAAATTATTTTGATTCAAAATTTTCTAACCATTTTTAAAAATTAAAATCACATAAGTGGCAGAAATTAATTTAAATTTAATCCCGCATATGGGAAGACAAAGCAAGTTTTTAAAGTAAAAAAGTTCAAAAGTTTGAAGTGTTTTTATATATAATTTCAATGTGAAATGGATTATAATAAAGTAAATTGGATTAATGGATTTATAATTAGTCTAATTAAACAATAAAACAAATTATAAATATAATTAAACCCTGTAAATTATTTAGATGAAAATGAAATTTTGAATTAAATTCAGCATTTTTTATTTTTTCATCAAAATATGAAACTTCTCTAAAAATTACCAAAAATTCACCTAAATTAAAATTTGGAATCAATATTTAAAAAATAATGTTTATTTTTTAAAATAAAAATTATAAATGTTTCAGAATTTATATTTAAAATGTATTCTCTATTAAAAAGAAGAAAAATTACTTTTCATAAAAATACACCTTTTATTAATAAAATTAGATTTATTTTTATATTATACCTACAAATTATATTGGATGAGTATTAAAAATATTTATTGAATATATAATATATAAATTTTATTAAAAACAATCATAAAAAGTGTTTTTTTGATTTATTGAGATAAAATTTGTGTTTTTACATAGAAAATTTGTTTCTTGGAAAAGTCATTTCTTTATTTTTAAATTGTCCTTACATTCATTTCTAACAAATTGATAACTAAAAGAATAATTTTATATACATTTTTAAAACCAATTTTCATAATTAAATTAGTCTTATTAATAACTCCCATTCATACAACTAGGTGGTAACTATAATTATATTTTAATAAGAATATTAATAGGATATTGTAGTCCAGTAAAACTCGGCTTTGCATGTAACGAAATATGTTGAAAGAACTCAGCATTGTGTGTAATAAAATCCAATAATAATATTACGTGTGCCACAATCTAATTAAAGTGTTGTGTATAGTGAAATATTAAATTGGTGTTGTCTGAATCACAATAAAAACATGGTGTTTTCATGAAACGCAAGATATATTTAGTGTTATAGGAAATAAAAAATATAAAAAAGATAAAATTAATTTGAAAAAAATATTTCAGAAAATCTTTCGGTGTTACATTCTACTCACTCTTAATATGGGTTTTTTCATCGAAATTGTTTTGGTTTATCTCTGGTTTAATTGTTGAAATTTCATTTCATTGAAACCCACATCATAAAAAAGAATTCTAAAACTTGAATTAAAATGGAAAAATTTGAAACATAATAGTTACCCAAAGTAACTCGTTGCTAGGTTACCACATAGAATAACATTTGTGTCTAGTGAAAAAACAGACATGGAAGAGAAATCTAATTATTAATTTCTGATGGTGAGGGACAGAGAAAATGATTAGAAGATATCTAAAGATCACAAAGCCATAACCCAAAGATTATTGAAAAAGGAATTGATATCATAAAAAAAATGATAATAGAACAAAATTCTCTTTCAGGATCCCTCCCCTAAATTTGAATAATTTTTTTAAGAAAATTTACTTACTTTATTTTATTCCATTTCATAGGTATAATCTCACTGTTTTTTTGCACCTTGATCGATTTCCACTTCAACTCTTATTCTATTAAATGAAGGTGAATTTCTTATTCCATAAGTATCATGAAATTATTAAATATAATGATAGTTAATTACATATATCTTTACCATAACAAAATGGTTGGAAAAAGTTATACAATATGTATAAATACTCACACGATGAGGTAATAATTTAATCTTACAAACTTCATTAAAATATTAACTTTAAATTCATATAAATGGTAATCATATAACCATTATGAATGTTGAAAATCCCTAAATTTTTCAAAGGTATCTTAGAATTGATCCCCCATATATCATAATGTAGCTCCTAGTCATAAATTACAAAAAAAGTGAATTCCTCCATCGTATTTTCTCTTGAAACATGATTACAATCTAAATTACCATAAAAAATTATTGAAAACATAAATATTTACTTATTGAAAATATTATTGGATATATTAATTAAATCTAAAAAATATGAAATCTTAATCCATGATACCATAGACCAATTTTTCAAAAAATCATTTATTAGTTATAAGATCATCGATACTATCCAGTTTAATTTATACAAACCAATAATCACCTTATCCATGATAAACACGATTTTCTCAGCATCTTGATCACATTTAGGATTACATTCTCTAAATCAAAATATCATGTTTCCCTAAAATCACTTTTATACATCATCAGTACCATTAAAAATCTCATTTAAAATCTTTAATGAAAAACTTATACTGATAATACATACATTATTCATGATTTATATAACACAATCATTGAATTCCAAAATATAAATACTTAATTCATCCAACTTTATTCTTAAACCATTACTCAGGATTCATCATCTTATTCCTTAATATCCCTTTCTTATAATATGAAACATTAATAGTTTCTTAAGGTTCCTTAACCTCAATTTAATCATGCTTCATACGTTTAATGTAAAAAATATTGTCAAAACATCACATACCATTCACATATCATTTTTGGTCACTTTATTATAAGTAGTATAACAAATACTCATACCAACTTCCAGATTCTCTTAAAGATATTTCTAATTGGTAAATTGATTTTTATAATCCTATTAATTTTCACATTAAAATAATTCAATTTTAAACAAGTTTCTTCTAGTTACCACTATTGAATAAGACCCTAAATCATATTGTGAGTGACACTTATCTTAAAAAAAAACCATATAATCATGAAAAATAAATTATAATATTCCTAAATCATTAATCATATATTTAAAATCATGTCACCCTAGGATTATACTCATAAATATACCTAGATATATCATTATAAATATACCTAGGGATCTCACTAAAATATTATCATCCTAGTTTCCAAAGGATGAATAATGATTTCCTTTGATGCCAACTATAGAGACCCATTCTTAACATACATGGATATTAAAACATTTTAGATGAAAATTTATCACAATAAAAAATTAAATTCCCAAGTACTGTAATAGTTTAGTGTCTTTGGAAACCTAGAAAAAAATATTATAACTTGGTTAAAGATCTTCAATGTTTTATAAAAAGATGTTTTCCTTTGTTACTTCTACTTAAAACCATTATTCATTACACAGGGAAAGGAAACATACGAAAGTAGAGGGCTCAGATGCTCAGTAAGGGTAAAAAAGGGAGATATGTATGAATAAACATGATCATAAGGGTATTTGAACATGATCATAACATTAGAATATGATACCCTACATATGAAATGTCACATACATGAGTCATGGAATAAAGAATGGATGTTAATAAGACGTGAATAATAAAGGCATCAAGAGCATAATACATGGGATAAAAACATAAGAATAATAAATAAAATTTGTGGCACATACATAAACATATAAATTCCTATGTTAAGACTACCTACCATGACCTTCATAACATGTTAGTCTTGATCTAATCAACAGTGTAGCTACATTGGTCTTGGGATGCCCTCCCATGTACCCTCTTATTTCAGGCTTATGATTCCCTCCAAAGTAACCTTTAATTTTTGGATTGGGATTCCATCCCATGTAACCTCTTCTCTTGAGATTAGTATTCTATCCCATGTACTATCTTCCTTGGGGTTAGGGATACACTCTCATGTACCCTCTTGTTTCGTTCTTGGGATTACCTCTCGTGTAACCTCCTGTTTCGGGCTTAGGATGCCTTCCTATATGCCCTCTTATTTTAGGATTAGGTTTCCCTCCTATATAAAGCCTAGGATTCCCTCCCATTTAACCCTTGATATCATTAGACATTTATCATCACTCAATGCATTATAGAGAGATATAGGTCCCACCCAGCATATAATAAAATCAAACATGCTTGTGCTAAAATATAATAAAACATTCATCATATCACGACCCATAAAAGGAAATGGGTATCATTAACATTTCATTATATCATAGCCTATATAAAAGATATAGGTTTCATAATTATTTAATCAATAAATAACCTATGAAAATAAGTGGGTTTCAAAAGCATATAACTCTTGTAAGATAAACATGTTTTATAAACATTATTCCATAAAAGCATAAATAATTCAAGAAAAGAATATGAATGGAATTCCATGTTTATATACCAAGTAAATCAAAAAATATAACAAAGTATGTCATATCAGATGGAGAAAGACTTTTAATGATCACATGAAACATTTCTTAAGGAAAATATCCTTTATTTGAATATAATATTCATAAAACCATTTCAAAAATCCTTTTCTAAAAAAGAATGATTTCTAATTTCATTTAAAACATTTCTTGAGGAAAATATATTTTCTTCTTTGAAATATGATTTTTCAAACATAATGTTTTTTTAAAAACTTTTTATTTTAAAATATCTTTTAAAACGTATAAATAATTCTATGAATCATTGAAATACTTTTCTTTGAAAACAATCCATTGAAAAAATATAACAGAAGAATTGAAAATAATTTAAAACACTTTTTAAACATAAAACATTTTTTAAAAACTTTTTGTTTGAAAACCACTTAAAAACCAACAAATTTACAGAATATTGGGAATAATTTTCTTTAAAAATAACCTCATATTGTTATAAAGGAATCATTATATAAATAATGTTCATGATTGAGGGGATGTTTGTACATTCCCAACATTCCTTTTTCACATTAAAAGGATTATAAAAGTGATATGATGGGAAAACAACAAGAATTTTATTTTTAAAAATATTTTCTAGAAAGGTAAAAAATGGGTAAACAATTCCATTGAACATCATTGGATATTAGTAATATGTAATATACCAAGATTTTATGGTATGTCTTTTTAAATTTAACATATTCGATAGCTGATACCTAACACCGAGTATAAAACCACGATATATTGTTTAAAATGTGATCCTCAAAACATAGACATTAAATTTAATATAATTAATAATTTTATCCACATTATGAAATTTATATTTTTAAGTTCATCCAATTTTTTTTTATATTCATAAGATAAGAATAAATCCAATTTTAATCATAAAATTCTATATTTTCATAAAGGCCATTTTACCGTATTTTAATGAAGAACTTATTTTTAAAGTAAATTTTGAAACTTTTATATATTATATTGAACAAAATAAACATTATTTTTAAAATCAAAATTTCAAAACTATCTTAGGGCTGAAAGTTTTGAATTTTTCAGAAAACATTTATTTTCCAGTGAATGGTGAAAAGTACTGATTTTTATAAAACTATCAAATTTTTATATAAAAAGTCTATTTATTATTTTAATTTTATATCACCTAATAATTCATAAATAAAATTTTGGTATCTAATAGATGAAAATATGATATATTTATATCATAGAATAAGTAAATAAATGTCTTAAAATTGATAAATTAAGTGTTTGTATTTTCCTGAAACCTAAATATTTATTTTCAATTACATAATTAACATAATGAATTTTAAGAAAATTTATTTTCATAAAATATATTCATAAATTAATATTTTATTATTTATAATTATAAGATAGTTTTATGAGACCTTAATTAATTTTTCAAAGTGTCATAAAATTTGTTATATTTTAAAAATCAGTATTTTTTGTATAAATAAAAAATTAAAATATAAATAAAATTTCTCATATGTAGAAAAATATTTTTATAAAAGTGATTCCATTTTTTAATTCTACTTATTGAAAAATGGTTAGGGTTATTTTTTGATATTTTTCTAAAATAGTTTAATTTTTAACGAATAGTGAAACATTATAATTTATGATATATAACATTATAAGTTAAATACACTCTTTCTTGATTAATTTATGATATAAGTTCCATAATATATAAATATAATTCTCTCTTTACTGTATTTAGTCATTTAAATCAAAACTATTCACACTCTATACCCAAAATAATAAACTGATGAATAAAATTATCAAAAACCACCCCTCTCCTCTTCTATAAATGCCACCCTCATCCCCTCTTCCCCTCAGACCTTATATGACATGTATATTGATAATATTATGAAAAATTACTATAAAAAATATATTCCCCACATTATTATTTTTTTGTTCTCAAAAAAATACCATATCCAAGCCCCTTAAGAAAGTTCTCTAGGAGGTGACACTCAAGAGGTAAAACCTTCCCTCTATCTATTTCAAATTATTTTCTTTCCTTATCGTCCACTCACATACAATATACAAAGTATCTTGATAACTTTATTATAATATATATAATATAATTATATTATTTTAATGGTATATCCACCATCAATTCTCTTTTCTTCTCCATTTGTTTTAAAAATGAAAACATCGACCCAGAGGTGTCGACTCACCACCTTTTTTGATGATAATTTTTTTCTAATAACCCCTTCAAGGATGGTTGTAAAACCATTATAATGGTAAAAAAATATTTAAAAATTTATATTAAAAATTATTTTGTGTTCTGTAACAAGTATATATATATATATATAATATTAATTGATAAAAAAACTAGTACATGATGATAAAAAAACACCAAAAAATCTAAATGGTTATTATTAACGTTTAATCTAATTAATCGTCCTCATATCTCAAAAAAATTATATATAAGATAATTTAATATTCTATATGTTCATTAATAACATATAATTTCAATTTTGGATAACTATTCCCATTTTACAAGATCTTTCATAGATATATACAAGTGAACTGATCATGAGAACCAAAGAAAGAAACACTCCCAAATGATGAAATTGAATCTTATAACTCATCAAAAAGACCACAAATGAACACAATAAAATTATAATAAATTAACAACATGTTTATTTTTTTATTAGTTAAATTATTATTGAATATAATTTCATTTTCTAGGATATTAAGTGCATGTGCATTAGAATTTTATACATAAAGGGTTTCTCTCTGACCACCCATTTTTTCTATAGGTTACGCTTTCTCTCGCTTTACCCCAATTTAATTCTTATTTATTCTTATAAACTCTACCTAAATTCTACGAATATTCTCCTAACATATATACGTAGCTTAATTATTCTTTCTTTTGTGGGGAAATATATGTTTTATAAGGTTCCCTTTTCAATTCCTCCCAATAAGAAAACCTGATTAAAGTGAACTTCCCAATTTTTTTATCCATTTTCAAGTATACTAAATAATATATTTGAAGCCACCAATATTTTTTTAAAATAAATATTTTTATGATTAGAAAATATCTTAGTTTATTTATATATTTATACAATAAAATATGACTTTTTTTCTTCGAATAATCTTTTATATTTTTCCATTAACTTCCCTAAAGTGGATCATTTATTATTTTTTGTAAACACACTTTTTATAGGATACCTTAATATCATGAGGGATACATTACAAGTTTAAAAATTTTATTTTCTAATAAATTTTTTTTCTTTTATAATTGCATGGATTTTTAAATAAATTATTCCAATTTAAAAAGTGTATTTCTTTCAAGAAATGTTTAATGATTTTGAAAAAGTATTTTCATCTATGTCAACACCCTATGTTAAATATTATGATTAATTGAAGTTGATATCTTATGATACTATCAATAATATTTTATTTATCAGTTTATGTTCATTTTTATTGAATATGTAATATCTTGATACCATATTACTCAAGATTGTTTACGATTATGTTTATTGATTAGGGAAATTATTTACATTTCATACGATAGTTTCAATATGAATGTATATGTTGATTATGATTCACATATTTCATATGATAAATGCATTGAACTTAGTAATTGTTGGGAGGGGAACTTTATATCCCCCCAATGAAATATTATGTCTCAAGATACAAACTAGTTTCGGTATTGGATGATGGATTACCATATTATCTTTGGCGTCGTAGCCAAAGACTTAATAGTATTTTTATGGTGTCCCAAATTATGAATTCCCTCATTATGAAATTAGTTATTTATAATCCATGTTATTATTCAACTTGTTTAATATCCATGGTTAAGTTTTATTCTCATTTTATTATTTATATGGAATTATT
The DNA here is from genome assembly GCA_963277665.1 of Viscum album. Lineage (NCBI taxonomy): Eukaryota > Viridiplantae > Streptophyta > Magnoliopsida > Santalales > Viscaceae > Viscum > Viscum album. The sequence goes on along the minus strand of OY728133.1, from coordinate 1,025,344,963 downwards.
TTATTATATTTCATTACTGCCATATTATGATCAAGATTATTATTTAATGGCATACATTATTAGTTATTAACATTGCCTTATTATTTACGATTATTTATGATAGTTTCCACTATATTGCTTACCCTTACTGAGCATCTGAGATCAGTCTATTGTTATGTTTTTCCCAATGATTCCAAGATATATATAATGATTTAAATTTGAGGATAATCTTAGATAATTGGTATGTTTCTAGAGGAGTTTCTATGCTGTATTTATTTTCAAGTTATAATGTAAAACTTAGGTTTGTATCTAGTTTTATAAAGTGAGTAAACAATTTGGTCATTTGGGATGTGATCTATTATTCATAGTACCAATTTAATATGGTAAAGTACTGGATCTAGGCTACTAGAGTCAGGATATTTACAGTTGGCATCAGATCATATTTAGTAGAAACTTTGAAAACTAGATTTAGGAAAACATAGATTATAGTGATTAACCCTCTGATATACTTTTAGGATAATTATAGAATAAAATACCAAACAATACATTTTTATGATTCTAGATATGCATAAAATTTTCAATTTACGTGAAGTATTTAAATAGTTTTGGGATCATATGTTATGTTTCATAATGATATGATCTAATCTATTGTATTTCATCATTTATAAATGGAACCTCCTAGAAAAAATGGGTACTTAACCAATGAAAATGATCCAATGACTAAGGAGGATCAAATGTTTTAAAGAATTATGTTAATATTTTAAAGGGAATAAGTATTCAAAACATTGTCATCACATGAGGACACAGTATCATGTTCTAATAGGAAAAATAAATAATTCCATAAGTATTTTGGAATCAGAGGGATACATGAGAAAAAGAGTACAACTAGGAAAAATTGGACAAAAGAAATAAGTGAATGAATGATTTTCTAACATGTGATTCTTGTGGAAGGAAACACCTTGGTACATGTTTAAATGAAAAAGTATTTTTCTTCAAGTGTGGAGAAAAAGTCCACCACACTTAGGATTGAAATGGAAAGAAAAGATTTTATAATGTTTAATGTTTCAACTGTAAGGATATGGGGAACAATGAAAGTGAATTCCCTAAGTGGAAAGGTAATATAAAATAGAAGAATATTTGGTATCAAAGTAAATATTATTTATTACTATAGATGAAGAGGAATGATTAATGTTGTTGTGTTTGGATTCAATAATTATTATACTCTTTTTGTAAGAATTATGAAATATATATGAAGTGTACTGTAGTACTCATTCATTAAGGATTTGAAACATGTGTTGATTGGTACCAATAAGATTTATTCAATAGAAAAATAAACTTTTAAAAAACACATTATTGAGGAAAGATAACTCTTAATATGTTATTGATGTAGATATAATAATGATGAAGATATTTTTATGGGATATTATTGGTGACCATGAAGGTAGTAATTGATTTTATGGTTTGTGTTATATTTAATAGGATTATTAAATGTTTTGATTCATGGAATTTATTCCAATACCTCTGAAAAAACTTCTTTATGAATTCATGTTTTAATTAAGGTTATGGGTGATAAAGGTATTCATATATTGGGTATGTGACAATAAGAGATACGTTATGTTGTTTTGGGGAAAATATGATGATAAGAAACCTTTCTCCTTGGTCTTTGATTTTGGACCAATATATTTTGATGAGTCTTAAGGTTAAATACTTATGGAATGGAATGGGGATGTTATTGAATAAGATTAATGTTTGATTTGTCATATATGATAACCTATTCCAACCTAGTGGTTTTAAAAAGTGTTTAATGGCCGAAAGAATGACTTATATATTATTAGATAAAAGTGATTCAATAATAAAAATTTATCTGGAATATCCATTTCTAAATTTAAGAAATGAAGTGGAGATAAATCAAAGAACAACCAAATGATGAGATAAAGACATGTAAATAAATAAAGTAAGATTATTTTCCCATGTGATTATATACATTGTAAAATAAATCCATAGCTCTAGGAAAATGATTTTGGAATTATAACATTATCTATTTACTTTTATTTCAGAGAAGCCAGTGGACTTTTAACCAATCACAAATTTGAGGTCTTTTAATGGTTAAATTTCTGATGAAGTTATATTATATGAATTTCCATAAGAATATAATGGTTATATTTTTCTTCTATGTATATAGTTTCACTTCATACTAATGTTATCCTATTTTAATCCCTAATTTTGTGAAGACCTTAACATTTCCCTTTCCATATTTTAAGGGGAAGTTTTATTAATACTTTTTACGATGTGCGATTTCTAAAAGGGTATTTTAAAATCAACCCTCCATGATTACCAGCTGCATGTATAAATTTCAAGGATAAAATTTATTAAAGGATGGGAGAATGTAGCACTCTGATATTTTATGTCCTGTCACTTTTAAATTTAACATATTTGATAGTTCATATGCAACATCGAGTTTAAAACCCCAATATACTATTTAAAATGTGTCTTTTATAACCTAGATGTTGAATTGGTGGGAATGAATAGTATTAACCACATTATGAAATTTATATTTTTACATTCATCCAAATGATTTTTATAAGTTTAAGGTAAGAATAAATCCAATTTTACATATAAATGAATAAATTTTGTTAGAGGCATTTTTACTAACTTTTTATGGTATTATTTTTTTAAAAAATGAATTTTGACACTTTTATAAATTCAATTGAGAAAAAAATGTCTTTATTTTATAATAATAATGTCAATATTATCTTAGGGTAAAATTTTGACATTTTTCCAGAAATATTTATTTCCACTGAATTTGAAAATACTAATTTTTATAAAACTATCAATTTTGGTATATTAAAAGTTTATTTCTGATTTGAATTTTTCACATCTATGAAATTATAAATATAATTTAGGTATCTCATAAATTATCATGTGATATATTTATATAATGGAATAAGTAAATAAATTTCTTTATATTGATAAATTAAGTGTTGCTATTTTTGTAAAACGTAAATATTTATTTACAATTTTATGATTAACAAAATTATTTAAATGAAAAATTATTTTCATAAAATATATCCATAAATTAATATTTTTTTCTTATGATTATAAGATAATTTAATTAGACATTAATTAATTTTTCAAAGTGTCATAAAATCAATTATAATTTATAAATCTGTCTTTTTTAAATAAATGGTGAATTTAAAAAAAATTAAATTTCTCATATTTATAAAATTATTTTCATAAAATTTAGTCCATTTTTTAATTATACACATCAAAAAATGGTTAGGGTGAACTTTTGGTATTTTTCAAAAATAATTGAATTACTAGAGAATAGTGAAATACAATAATCCAGAGTATGTAAAATTATAGTTTAAATACTCTATTTCTTGATTTATTACTGATTTGAGCTTTATAATATCTTAGAATCCTTATATATTTATTTTATTTTATCATGGGAATAAAAAATATTCAAATTCATCTGCCAAAATAATAAACTAATGAAAAAAATAATAAAAAACATCCCTCTTCTCCACCATAAATACCATCCCTCAACATCCCATCTCCTCACACATTCTAAGAATTGAAAATTGCTTATATTCTGATCCATTACTATACATATCCTATTACCTATGTTATGGTCTTTTTTTCGCACCATAAGATTATTTCCCATTCCCTTATGGAGGTTCTCAAGGAGGCGATACTGGAGAGGTAAAACCTTCGCTCTAAATCTTTCAATTACCTTTCTTTTCTTATACTTCCCTCAATTTACCTATAAAAAGTCACATGATAAATACAATATCATATATATACTGTAATTTTATTATTTTAATGGTATATCCACCATCAATTCCCTCATATTCTCGTTTTGTTTAAAAAATGAAAACATTATCCATGAGGTGTTGATTCAGTGCCTTTATGGATGATTATGTAGCGACTCGGATTTTGGACCTGTCAAACTTTGTAATATTTCTAGGAATCATTCCAGAGCTAGGCGCGAAGAAGGAATGCGATTCCGAGACCTGGTGTGCTTGGAATTAATTTTATAAAAATATTTAGTATTTTTATACTATGCACGTTGCGGGGGTGTGATATCTCATAAACGGTAGCTCAGAACGGGAATATGAGGGAACAGTTGCGTCCGGAACGTGCCGTTTACCCTAGGAGAGGTGTAAACTTTACGGGCGCGGGCCTGCGGTGAGAAACGCCACCAGGGGCATTTTCGTAAATAAGTAACAAAGTTAGTGTGCGAGCATCGGCTCACATAACTTCTGAACGGAGTCTCGGATGGAAAATATGAGACCGTTGTTGCATTCAGAATGGCGCGTTTACCCTAGGGATGACCTTACTTTTGTTCGCATCGGGCGTCGGGTCCGAGGCGGGTTTGGCACCGGCGGGCGGCTGATATAAATATCAGTGCCCCCCCTTTATCATTCCTCTCGACGTTTTCACCGTTCTTCGCCACCGCTCTGCCGAATCGAGCAAACGAAGCACCCATGAGCTCAGAATTCGACGACAGACATTCCAGGAGCGCGCAACGGAAGCTCCGGAGCGCGGATCTGAGGCAGAACGTCGGTGTTTCGCCCGCGAGGTAGGCGGTTTGAGTTTTACAATCCCGGATCCCATTTTTGTGTTGTTTTCCTTCAAATTTTTGTAAGGGTTGTATAGTTCGGGTCCCGAGTTTTCCAAAACATGTTTCGGATCTGAATTTGGAGCACCGGGGTGCTCCCGGTGGCTCCCGGAAGTTTTCCGGCGAAAACCCGGTTTTCCGGCGACGACGGGAGGCGGCGATGGCGGAATCCGATGACGGCACGGCGGCACGGCGGCGGTTTCCGGTGGTGGCGGCGGCGGTGCGGCGGAATCCGGCAGTGGCGCGGTGGTTTCCAGCGAGGCTGGCGGTGGTCCGGCCAGGATTTTCCAGGGGTTCTTTAAACCCCCGTAACTCGCAAACTGTAACTCCGATTTGCGAGCCGTTTGCGGCGAAGCGCTCCTTGCATCGAGACGGACCTTTTGAAATCATTTTGAGGGTTTAATGGTTCGGGATCGTGGCTCGGGAGTTAGAAACGTCGTATAAAATAATATTATTTTATTATTTTACCACTTCGGGCTGTTGTAACTTCTACCCGGAGCGTCTGATTGACGTGTCGTCAGTGGAGTTGAGACCTTGATGGTACGACGGACTATTTGAGATGGTTTTCGGGTGTTGGGACTGTGAAGGGGGTGCGGGCCCCACGAGGCCGTGTTTTGGCGTTTGCGGAGAAACGCAGCTTTTGCACCAGGAGTCCGATTTTGGCGGATGAATAGTCGATCCTATTTGTTTTTCCGAGAGGAACGCAATGGTTCATTCCATTCGATATGTTTCCAAATCCAGCCATGGGCCCCACCCGTGCTAGGCTTCGGTGAATAGTGCCGTTTTCACTGGTTGTCCGTTTTGGATGAGCGAGTAGTCGATTCCGCTTGTTTTTTCGAGGGGATCGCCTTGGTGTGATCCGCTCGATGGGTTTCGGGATCGTTGTGTGGGCCATGTACGAGCTAGCTATGGTGAATAGTGCCTTTTTCGCCGGTGCTCCGTTTCGGGCGAGTAAACAGCCTATCCTGCATGTTTTTTCGTGTGGAACGCGATGGTGGCCTTGATTTTGGCCTAGGAGGTGCGTAGGGTGGCATTGTGGCGGGTCGATCGGGTTAGCGACGTTTCGACCAGAAGTGGTTGAGGGTTCTCCCTTGGTTCGTTCCTACGAGGGTTCGTATGGCATCACAACCTTCGTATGGGTTTGCGATCCTCTCGATGGGATGTTTAAACTGTTAGAGTTGTGGTATCCCTCCGGTGGGCCCGGAGTGGATCCTCTAGCATCTTTACCCTAGATCGGGTTCTTGGTATCGCTATGACCGCTTATTTATGGGCGGCGATCCCCTATCTAGCTGGTTAACCCCGTAGGGTTTGTGGCATCATCGGAAATATGATTCCCTACGCGGTGGGACGTGTTCAGTAGGGTTGTGGCATCGTCGGGTATACGATCCCCTACTCAGCATGTGGATTATCACAGGGTTACGGTATCGTTGGTTATGGGATCCCCTACTCAGCGCGTGGTTTCGGTAGGGTTGTGACATCGTCGGTTTGATCCCCTACATCACGAGTTGTACCAAATAGGGTTCCGGTATCGTCGTGACCATCTTTATATGGACGATGATCCTCTATCTGAGTTTGGAGCTTCTGTCGAGCGCCAGATCAGGTTGTGGTATCCCCCAGCGGATCCTGGGTGTGATCCCCTATCTGTGAGAACTACCTATGCTAGATCGGGTCGTGGTATCCCCTAGCAGACCCTAGGAGTGATCCCCTATCTGTGAGCTATCTATACCAGAGTGGGTCTTGGTATCCCCTAGCGTACCCTAGCAGCGATCCCCTATCCGAGGAGTTTGGTGGTTATGGTGTTTCAGCGATGTTTCCTCAATGATGTTATCCGATGAGCGTGGTCTCTCGGGTGAGCATCTAAGTTGTTTTTTGGGACCCTATGGAGTGTTCTCTCGGATGAGTGTCATCTGGTATGACAGTGTTCGTGTGGTGTACTCTCCTGGTTGGGGCAGTTGCTCATGATGAGGTCGGTACCTCTTGTGGCTTTGTGGCGTGAGCTGTGTATATCTAGATTGTTCAAGGTGTATGTATGGGCGTACACCTGAGCTGAGCTGAGATGACTAGTTGTGTTTAGTTGAGGATGGTCACGAGATGGAGTTTCTCTCTCGTATGGGTTCCCTCTGGCTGGGTTGAGTGGACTGTTGACTTTCAGTTTCTCCCTTGGGATTTGGGTTTTTTGGGTGCCTACTGAGTATGTTTATACTCACCCCTGCACGGGATTTTCCCGCACATGTTTGTGTCTTGTGCAGACCACATTCCTTTTGATGTAATCCCAGGAGGACCCGGAGTAGGCGAAGCTTAGTGAGCGAGTTGACCGGGGTGTTTACCGGAGCTGTGCCGAGGGAGCTTTCCGACGGGTGTTTGTGGCAGCTTTTCCCTTCTTTAGAGCAGGACGGAAGTGCTTTGTAGTTTTCTTTTGGTGGGTCCTATTTTTCCCTTTATACTTTTGCGGTTTCACTCTGGTTTGGGATAGATTGTATACATGCTTTTACTTTTCAATTTCTAAATCTCTGCACTGTTGCATGGAGGTGTTGTGGGTTAGTGTGTACAGGTACCTTAGGCTAATTCCTCCCATGTGTGTGATAGCCTACTCGGCACTGGTCACCAGCCCCTGGCCTATTGAAGGCGGGCTTGGGGAGTCGCGGCTCGAGCCCCATTGGGTCGGGTCGTGATAGAGTGGTATCAGAGGAGGTTCCACCTTTGGGATCTCAGAGCGTAGCTGGTTTAGCTGTGAGCTTGGTTTCGGTTGCATAGCGGTAGTGTTAGGATGTTTCGAGTTCGGGTTTCAGGCCAGAGACTCCAGTGTTGGTGCGGTGGCCGACATATCCATACACTAGGACTCTGATAAACTCCCTTTCTACTCGAGACATTCGTACACTGGTCACATGGACATAATGGTACATGCATCATATAGGACTGGGTTTTTGGGTATTTCCTTGTCCTTCTTGAGTCAGCTCTCCAGATATACTTTTGGACTGTGGTGCGTCTTGAATATTTTTCAGGTTGCCTCCATGATGACAGCCGGCGAGGGTTCCGCAGAAGGATTGTGCTGATGACCCGCACCGTGTAGAGGCTGTAGAGCAGGGTGCATGTTCTGAGGTTGCACCTCCAGGTGGTCTGCCTGTTGAACCACCACCTGTCGAGCAGCTGGTTGTGCCGGCATTGCAGGACGAGGTTGCGCGCAGGCTGAGCGCGCTACACGAGTTCCAGAGGCAGCGACCTCTGAGGTTCCGGGGTGATCCAGACCCCCAGGCAGCTGATGACTGGCTTGAGGCAGTCACCCGAGTTTTCCGCCTAGTGAGGACACCTCCAGATCAGATGGTGGTCCTAGCGGCGAGCCTTCTGCATGGTTCTGCCGGGCGATGGTGGAGTTTGGTGACACAATACCATGACGAGGAGATGCTCACATGGGCAGAGTTTGAGCAGCTCTTCAGGGAAGAGTTCTATCCGGTGACGCTGAGGTCAGTGCGGATCCAGGAGCTTTTGCAGCTTCGACGGGAGAGCATAACTGTGTCAGTGTACTCAGCGAGATTTACAGACCTGTCGCGCTACTCCCTGAATATGGTTCGAGACCCGTTCTTTAGGGCTCGGACCTTCGAGCCAGACTTACGCAGGGACATCCGAGCAGGTGTGGTTTCCTTGTGCCTGCCCACCTATGCTGGAGTAATGGAGTGATCGTTGGTGGTGGAGAGTTTTCTGGCCGATCAGATTCCCCCTGTTAGTGCTGGGCACTCAAGAGCTGAGACTTCGTCGGTCGGATCGGCATCTGGTAGCCGACGACAGACTCAGGGGTCTGGACGTGGCCGACGTTTCAGGAGGCGACCCCAAGATGGAGGATTTGAGCCTCAGGGCTCACAGTGCTCGCATGCCAGTTTTGGTCAGCCGCAGGAGAGGCGGTGTTACACTTGCGATGGTCGGGGACATCTTGCTAGAGATTGTCCGACCCGACGTGCTGCTGAGAGGGAGACGATCGATGGACCGCCTTGGCAGAGGCAACGTCTCAAGCAAGGAGGTCCGCAGGGCTGCGGACGTGGCGGCGGAGCTGGTGCAGCAGGAGGAGGTGGTAGGCAGTATCAGTTGCCACCAACCCCACCCCTAAGTGGTCCACGCCAAGCTCAGGGAGCTGGTGGTCGAGGGCGAGGACAGCTGCATGCCCTAGAGGCTGTTGACCCAGAGGCACCACAGATGGATAGAAGTACGCCTTGTGTCTTTTATACTTACTGCAGTAGTTTGATAGATACTTTTTAGTGGTACCCTCCTTTTTGTTGCTTGCTCGAGTTTTGTTCCGGGCGTTGGTAAGACCCTGTGTGGGTGTTGTTTGACATGCTTCGAATGCGTGAGGAGAAGGTATCCTTCCCCCACCGAGACGCGTTTTTCGTGACGCGATTAAAACCGTGCGGGCGAGTCAGTGCCGCCCAAAGCGGATAGTATTGAGGTGTGGCGGATGAGTCCCTCTGACTTATACGTTTGGGCATGGGTGTTTGTTGGTGAGCTCGCTGGTGTGTGAGACCCAGTTGAGAGTCCAGTCGCTTTCCTTGTGCTTAGGGATTTTCGGGGACGAAAAGGTCTAAGGGGGGAGGATGTAGCGACTCGGATTTTGGCCCTGTCAGACTTTGGAATATTTCTAGGAATAATTTCAGAGCTAGGCGCGAAGATGGCATGCGATTCGAAGGCCCGGTGTGCCCGAAATTAATTTTATAAAAATATTAAGTATTTTTATACTATGAACGTGGTGGGGGTGTGATATCTCCTAAAATGTAGCTCTGAACGGGAATCTGAGGGCACAGTTGCATCTGGAACAAGCCGTTTACCCTATGAGAGGTGTAAACTTTGCGGGCGCGGGCCTGCGGTGAGAAACGCCACCAGGGGCATTTTCGTAAATAAGTAGCAAAGTTAGTGTGCGAGCGTTGACTCACATAACCTATGAACGAAGTCTCGGATAAAAAATATGAGACTGCCGTTGTGTTCATAACGACGCGTTTACCCTAGGGGTGACCTTACTTTTGTTCGCATCGGGCGTCGGGTCCGAGGCGGGTTTGGCGCCGGCAGGCGGCTGATATAAATATCAGCGCCCCACCTTTATCATTCCTCTCGACATTTTTCACCATTCTTCACCGCCGCTCCGCCGAATCGAGCAAACGAAGCTCCCACGAGCACGAAATTCGACGGAAGACGTTCCAGGAGCGCGCAACGGAAGCTTTGGAGCGCGGATCTGAGGCAGAACGTCGGCGTTTCGCCCGAGAAGTAGGCAATTTGAGTTTTACAATCCTGGATCGCATTTTTGTGTTGTTTTCCTTCAAATTTTCATAATGGTTGTATAGTTTGGGTCCCGAGTTTTCCAAAACATGTTTCAGATCTGAATTTAGAGCACCGGGGTGCTCCCTGAAGTTTTCCGGCAAAAACCCGGTTTTCCGGCGACGACGGGCGGCGACCATGGCGGAATCCGGCGACAGCGCGGCGGCACAGCGGCGGTTTCCGGTGGTGGCAGCGACGGCGCGGCGGAATCCGGCGGCATCGCGGTGGTTTCCGGCGAGGCTGGCGGTGGTCCGACCAGGATTTTCCAGGGCTTCTTTAAACCCCCCGTAACTCGCAAACTGTAACTCCGATTTGCGAGCTGTTTGCGGCGACATGCTCCTTGCGTCGAGACAGACCTTTTGAACTCACTTTGAGGGTTCAAGGGTTCGGGATCGTGGACCGGGAGTTAGAAACATCATATAAAATAATATTATTTTATTATTTTACGACTTCAGGCCGTTGTAACTTCTACCCGGAGCGTCCGATTGACGTGCCGTCGGTGGCGTTGAGACCCTGATGGTACGACAGACTTTTTGAGATGGTTTCCGGGTGTTGGGACTGTGAACGGGGTGCGGGTCCCACGAGGATGGGTTTTGGCGTTTGCAGAGAAACACATCTTTTACACAAGGAGTCCGATTTTGGCGGATGAATAGTTGATCCTGTCTGTTTTTCCGAGAGGAACGCAATGGTGCATTCCGTTTGATGAGTTTTGGAATCCAGGCATGGGCCCCACCCGAGCTGGGCTTCGGTGAGTAGTGCCTTTTTCATCGGGTGTCCGTTTCGGACGAGTGAGTAGTTGATTCCGCTTGTTTTTTCGAGGGGATCGCCGTGGTGTGATCTGCTCGATGGGTTTCGGGATCGTTGTGTGGGCGCTGCACGAGCTAGCTACGGTGAATAGTGCCTTTTTCACCGGTGCTCCATTTCGGGCGAGTAAACAGCCTATCCTGCGTGTTTTTCCGCGTGGAATGCGATGGTGGCCTTGGTTTTGGCCTATGACGTGCGTAGTGTGGCATTATGGCGGGTCTCTCGGGTTAGCGACGTTTGGACTAGAAGTGGTTGAGGGTTCTCCCTTGGTTCGTTCTTATGAGGGTTCATGTGGCATCACAAACTTCATATGGGTTTGTGATCCTCTCGATGGTATGTTTAATTTATTAGAGTTGTGGTATCCCTCCGGTGCTCCCAGAGTGGATCCTCAAGCATCTTTACCCTAGATCAGGTTCTTGGTATCGCTGTGACCGCATATTTACGGGTGGCGATCCCCTATCTAGCAGGTTAACCCCGTAGGGTTTGTGGCATCATCGGAAATATGATCCCCTACGTGGTGGGCCGTGCTCAGTAGGGTTGTGGCATCGTCAGCTATACGATCCCCTTCTCAGCATGTGGATTATAGTAGGGTTACGATATCATTGGTTATTCGATCCCCTACTCATCGCGTGGTTTCGGTAGGGTTGCGGCAGCGTCGATTCGATCCCCTACATCGCGAGTTGTACTAGATAGGGTTCCGGTATCATCGTGACCATCTTTATATGGATGATTATCCTCTATCTAAGTGTGGAGCTTCTGTCGAGCGCCAGATCAGGTTGTGGTATCCCTCAGCAGATCCTGGGTGTGATCCCTTATCTGTGGGAACTACGTATGCCAGATCGGGTCGTGGTATCCCCCAACGGACCCTGGGAGTGATCCCCTATCTGTGAGCTACATATACCGGAGTGGGTCTTGGCATCCCCTAGCTAACCCTAGTGGTGATCCCCTATCCGAGGAGTTTGGTGGTTATGGTGTTTCAGCGATGTTTCCTCAGTGATGTTATCCGACGAGCATGGTCTCTCGGGTGAGCGTTTGAGATGTTTGTTTGGGACCCTATGGAGTGTATCTATCAGATGAGTGTCATCTAGTATGACAGTGTTCGTGTGGTGCAATCTCCTGTTTGGGGCAGTTGCTGGTGATGAGGTCAGTACCTCTTGTGTCTTTGTGGAGTGAGCTGTGTATATCTGGATTTTTTCAAGGTGTATGTATTGGCATACACCTGAGGTGAGTTGAGATGACTAGTTGTGTTTAGCCGAGGATGGTCACGAGATGGAGTTTCTCTCTCATCTGGGTTCTCTCTGGCTGGGTTGAGTGGACTATTGCCTTCCGGTTTCTCTCTTGGGTTTTGGGTTTTTGGGGTGCCTACTGAGTATGTTTATACTCACCCCTGCACGGGCTTTGCCCAGACATGTTTGTGTCTTGTGCAGACCACATGCCTTTTGACGGAGTCCCAGGAGGACTCGGAGCAGGCGGAGCTTAGTGAGCGAGTTGACCAGGGTGTTTACCGGAGCTGTACCGAGGGAGCTTTCCGGCGGGTGCTTGTGGTAGCGTTTCCCTTCTTCAGAGCAGGTTGGACACACTTTGTAGTTTTATTTTGGTGGGCCCTGTTTTTCCCTTTGTACTTTTGCTGTTGCACTCTGGTTTAGGATAGATTGTATGCATTCTTTTACTTTTCAGTTTCTATATCTCTACACTGTTGCATGGAGGTGTTGTGGGTGAGTGTGTACAGGTACCTTAGGCTAATGCCTCCCATGTGTGTCATAGCCTACTCAGCACTGGTCTCCAGCCCCTGGCCTATTTTAGGCGGGCTTGGGGAGTCGCGGCTCGAGCCTCGTTGGGTCGGGTCGTGACAGATTATTTTAATTTTTCTAATACCACCTTAAAGGATAGAAATAAAACCATTATAATGGTTAAATAAAATTATAAAATTTATTTCAAAACTTATTTAGTGTTATCAAACCAGATTATATACATTATCATAATTAACAAAAAAAAAACAAGTGCGTGATGATAGAAAAAGAACCAAAATAATCTAAACAATTATCATTAACATTTTATCTAATAAATCATCCTCATATAGAAAATAATGATATATAAAACCATTTAATATTATATAATTTCATTAATTACATATAATTTCCATTCAAGAAAACTATTTCCATTTTATGCGATCTTTCTTACATGTATACAAGTGAACCAATCCTAAAAACCAAGGAAACATACACTCCTGAACGATGAAATTGAATCTTATAACTCATCAAAAAGGTCACAAATGATTATAAAAAATTATACAAAATCAAATATATGTTAAATAGGATCTGAATTAAATTATTAATGAATATAACTTTATTATATAGAATATTAAGTGCACATGGAAAACACTTTCAGACATAAGGTAAGATATTCTCTCCGAACCCCCATTTTTCTTATAGGATACACTTTCTATCTCTTTACCCCAATGTAATTATTAATTAATATTATTTAATCTTACTAAATTCCATGTGTATTATCAAAAAATATGTACTTATCTCAATTATTCTTTCTTTTATGGGGAAATACACATTTTATAAGGATTCCATTTCAATTCCTCTTAACAAACAAGCTCGATTAAAGGGAATTTCTCAATTTCTTACCCATTTTAAAGTACAGACCATAATATGTTTTATGAAAAAATATTATTCTAAAATAACGATTTTTATCCTGAAAACTATATTATTTAATTTTTTGTTTTATGCAAGAAAATATGTCTTTGTATGATTTAAACATTGTTTTATATTTTTCCTTTAACTTTACTAAAGTGGCCCAATTATAAAGTTTCTTAAAAACACTTTTTTACATGATGCATTAATATCATGAGGAATCCTTTACAAGTTTAAAAATATCATTTTAAATTTTTTTTTATAATTTAATGTATTTTTAAATAAATGATTCTAATGTAAAAAAGAGTATTTAAATTAAAGAATTGTCAATGATTTTGTAAAAGTATTTTTGTCTATGTAAATACCCTCTATCTATTGAGTCTTATTCTTAATTGATGTTGATCTCTGATACCATATATCATAGTTTATTTAATGGTTTATGATCATTTTTACAGAGGATATTCCATCTTGAAACCATATTACTCTAGGCAGTTAATGATTCTCTTTACTGATTGGTGAAATTATGTATATTTCAGATTTTAGTTTCAATATGAATGTATATATTCATTAGGATTGACCACTTTAATATGATGAATGAATTGGACTTATTAAATGTAGATTGGGGCCCTCTATATCCCCTCAATTCATTGGTAGGTATCATGAGACAAACTAGTTTGGGTATTGGCCAATGTATTACCTAATTATATATGGTATCTTGGTTGAATCCTTGATAGTATGTTTATGATGTTTTGTATTATACATTCCCTCATTATGAAATTTGTTTTTGATAATCTATATTATTATTATTAGTATAGTATAATATGCATGGTTAAGTTTAATTATCACTTGATTATTTTTATGACATTATTTTATCATATTTTATTTCAGCCATATTATTCTCATGATTATGATTTAATGTCAGGTATTTTTATATATTCACCTTACCTTTTTTATGATTATCTATGATAGCTTCCTCTATATTTCTTACCCCTACCAAGCATCTTATCTTACCCATTTATTATGTTTTATTTTCCCCCAATATCCCATGATGTATAATATGATTGAAATTAAGGGATAATCTTAGAAAATTGGGATGTTTCCAAATGTGTTTCTTTGTTGTATTGGTTTTCAAGTTGTAATGTTAAACATATACTTGAATCTGGGTTTCTAAAGCTACTAGACTATTTGGTCCTTTGGGATGTGATATATTGTTTATATTAGAAATATAATAAAGTATGAAACTATATTTGGGATACTATATTCGGGGTATTTACATAATACATTTTTGAAATAATTTTTAGAAAACACAATTTTTAAAGAACATTGATTTTCGATCGAAAGGAGAAAAAAAGTCAAATTTTCATTAAAACATTTTCTTAATTATCTTAAGTACAAAAGAGTTTAAAAATGGAACCATTAATTTTATATAATATTAATAAACCTAGGATAAGGAAAATATATCAGATTTATTAAGATATGGATTATAATATTTAATCAATGGAAGCATAATTTTAAACAATCATAATAAATGATGATATTCTAGAAAAAAATCGTTCAATTTTGGTAACATTAAGACATAATACCCCCAATGGAATAATATTAAATGAAGATTAAAATATCATTGAAATTATATTCATGATATAATATGTAAAAGGGAAGCATATATATCTCATATAAAAATGTAGGTGCATAACATGACATATATCTCAAAGAAAGAAAGTTGAGACATAATTACTTTATCAATTTGGTAAATTTTGAACCATAAATCACATGAAATAAATATCATAAATTGGATATGTAAATACCCAAAAATTTATTTATAATAATCATTGAATACATTCATGGGAAGTATATACACCACACAAAAGTAATGAGTGGTGAATAAGGCATAAGTCTCATTGAAATAAAAGTGATCCAATAAAACCCTTACCTTAAGTATTTACTTATTCATACACGATAGAAACTCTTATATTATAAATATAATATTATTATAAATATATAAAAGAAGCGAATTATTATATTTAATAATATATATGGTTATTTTATGACTCTATATTACTTGTTTATTAAAAACTCCATGTTAATGTTACGCTTCAGGTAATACCCACTTGGTTTTTTATATATGTTTTGAATTTTTATTACTAATCATATTAATTAGAGAGTGATTAAAATATTTATAGAATTTAAAACATTATAAGAATAACATATATATTCATTATATATATATATAATAATCTATTAAACATAGAAATTTGAAATGAGATACACCGTCCATGGAGACGGTGGGTTGTGCGTACACACAAATGGTAAGTTAGTTACCCATTAGATGGAAGTGTGTGGATAGGTAAGTAAAAAACCAATAATAAAAAAATATAATTATATTTATGATACTTAGGTTATTATATAATCATTAAATTAGAATAATTGAGGTGGTGGATAATGAAAATAAAAATATCTTGTGGAAGGATGTTACATATTCTTTGGGTATCTTTTCATTGTTTGCACCAGAAGGATTCCTTGGTTGGATTTATTCCCTAAAGAAGGATTCCAGGATTAATATCGGTATTTCATAAGGAAATTTTGGAGGATTTTTTCATTGTTAAATGGCTTTAGGGGTGTGATTACGTGGGAGGGGTGTGTTCCTTTTTATAGTGGAAGAGGATTGTTATTCTTGTAAATTTTTGAAAACGGAATTCCACCCACATTTTTCCCATGTAAAGTGGCACTAATAAGGGTTTAAATATAATAAAAATGAGTATAGGGTTTATATATTAACATAAAATGTATTTTTTAAAAGTTTTTAGGTCATTTTGAGCCTTATTTGTTAGGTTTATTCCTTTGTGAAGATATTTTTTTCTTAATTGTTGTAATTAATTTTAATCACATTTACTAATATTTTTGTTCAAAAAATAAATTGAACTTATTATAATTTATAAATCATTATTATGAAAAATATGAAATACAGTCTTCTAAATTCCAATAAAATATATGGTAGAAATTAATTTAAATTTAATAATGTAAATGGGATGACAAATGAGGTTTTTAAAGTAAAAAAGTTCAAATGTTTGAAATGTTTTATATATATAATTTAAATATGATATTGTTTATAATAAACTAAATTGGATTAATTTACGTATAATTAATCTAATAAAACTTTAAAACCAATTAAAAATATAATTTAACCCAATAAATTATTTAGATGAAAAAGGAGTTTCAAATTAAAATTCAGTGATTTTTTAATATTTACCCAAATAGAAAACTTCTCGGAAAAATAGAACAAAATTTCCCAAATTAAATTTTGATATGATGATTTCAAAAATAATTTTAATGTGTTCTCCATTAAAAGGTGTTAAAATTATGTTCTAAAAATATACATCTTTTTATTCATAAAATTGGATTTATTCTTATATTACACCAATAAAATCTATTGGATGAGTATAAAAAACTATTTATTAAATATGTAAAATGTAAATATTAATAAGAAAATTCATCAATAATATTTTCTTAATTTAATGAGATAAAATTGTACTGATACATATAAAGATAGTTTCTTATAAAATTAATATCTTTATTTTCAAATAGTTCTTATATTAATTTAAAACTAATTAATAACCGAAGGATTCATTTTATATACATGTGTAAATTGAATTTCCATAATTAAATTAATCATATTAATAATTTCCAATACAATTTTTAGGTGTCGACTATAATGATATTTTAATAACAATATTAATATATATTGTAGTTCAGTGAAAATCAACCTTATGTGTAATGAAAAGTATCGAAGGAACTCAACATCATGTATAAAAAAAGGAAAAAACTGTGCTGCATATACAAAAAGATATTATATGTGTTGCATGTATAGAAAGATTAAACTGGTGTTATGGGAAATTAATTCCATGAATAGTCCTTTTATATTACACAAGAATTATTTATTGTTGCATGAAATGAAAAATATGAAAAAGATTAAATTAATTAGAAAAAAATATTTCAAAAAATCTCAGGGTGTTATAAAAGTTATGATTTTTTTGAATAGGACATATATCCATTATATTTATAATTATATTAATGTTATAAATATAAAATTTATTCATTATATACATTTTTATAATGATTCTTGAGTGTTGGACATGAAAAAAATTGCATCAATTCGTGGATATGGAATGTCATATTTATACACAAGAAATGATATCATTCCCTTAATGGGATAAATTGAAAGTAATTGGATCATTTATTAATTTTAATTAATTAATATTATCTCATATTTATCATATATATTCATTATTTCCATCATTATAACTATCCATATGAGTTAGTGATGGAAAACAAAGTACATATGTTCACGAGACGATAGTCCACTCTATACATGAGTGATGGATTTATTTTCCATTTAATGGAGAAGGAGATAGAAAAATATTATTACATAAAAATAATAAAATCTCAATATATGGGATATAATTTTTTTAGTATATTGGAATTTTAAAGACATAATTTATTGTGGAAAACTAATATGAAAAAAGAAAGATCTTAGTAAAGACTGTTAAATTCACTTAGAAGAACCTCCTTTGGATCACTTATTAAAGAATCTAGGGTTATAATTTTGGGAAGAATAAAACATATAAAACCTGTTTAAGGAATTTGGGGAGATATTTTGGTATGTTTTGGTCAAGATAAATAGATCTATAGGTTTAAATTAGTGAAGACATGGGATTCCCTTATATAATCTAGTAGGAGTGTAATTTTTATAAAAACCCAAAAGTATTCATTAATGGGAAGTTAGTATAAAAAGAATACCTCAAAAATTGATAAATAATTTTGTGTAGGGATTATAAGTTTGATCAAAACCTCTAGAACTAATAATAAAATTTTTTTTAGTTTTTTTTCACTACCTCCAAGGTTACATACTTTTACCATCTTAGTTTTCACCATGGTAATATTTTTTTTAACTGAGTAATTTACAAATTAATCAAAAAAATAAAATGATAGTTATTATATTTTTTGAACCTAATTATTATAAATATGAAATAAAAATTATCAAATAAAATTTCTATTTTGTGGGATATTTTTAACACAAGTGCATATAGTGCATAAAACTCTATTTTAACCTTAATTGTGGTAACTCGTTTTTACTATTTTACTATTCATTATGACAAAAAATGATGTTGAACTTATTAAATAATATTAATTATTATAATTAAAAACTTCTAATTTATTTTATCAAATTAGAATTAACAAATTTTTATAATTTATTTCAAAAACCGACCCCCAAATCTTGTCAAAAAAATATTTTTTCTAGAAATGTATTTTTGAAGAAAAAAATGATTTTATATTTAATATATAAATAAAAATAATAATTATATGGATTTAAATTAATATATTTATATACAAAATATATACATTTATTTTAAATCATTCATTGTTAAATATTTAATTAATTAATTAATATGTATACACATTATGGCTTAAAAACAACTTTTTGAAAAAACATGTTTTAAAAAAAATACCACATTTTACCTCCAAATAATCATATATTTAAATATTTTTTATGTAATTTAAAACATATAATCCAAAAATATAATTATTTCCATAATTTTAAAGGTTCCAATTTACCTGTGGTTCAGTTTTCCTTGTTTACTGATCCTTATATCACCCTTATATGAAGATACTTCCAAGAAAATGTATCTCCTACTTTAACTTCCAAATTATTAATCCAATTATTAACATAACTATTTTTTACTACTTTAATTTTCTTTAATATTATCCAAAATAGACCATTATCTTTTTCTACTAAAGAATTTTCAAGCCTATAATTTTCCTTTCACTAACTTTATCCCAATAATTTGTAGTATGATATCTTTTTCCATGTAATGTTTCATATGGCACCATTTGAATACTGGAATGTAATTTATCATTATAAGAAAACTTTACCAAAGGTAAATATTGATCCCACATACCTTGCAATTAAAGTGATCTTGAAATCAATAGGTATTCTAATGATTGAATAGTCCTTTTGAATTATCCATCAGTTTGAGGATGATATGCAGTGTTTAATTGAAGATAAGTATCAAGAGCCTTTGGAAGAATCTTCCAGAATTGTGATGTAAATTAGGATCACAAAAAAAAAATTATAAGGGGTGTAATATGAGGTCTTACAACTTTATTAATATCGAGACTTTTGAGGAACTCAAGTGATAAATATTCTTTTATATAATGGAAATGTGCCTATTTTGTATGGTGATCATCAATAACCTATATTGAATAATTACCTTTAGTAGTATTTGGAAATCCTATGAAGAAGTACACAATAATTTAATCCCATTTCTACATGGGAATAGAGAGATGTTTCAATACTCCACTTAGATTATTTCTCTCTACCTTCACCTATTGAAAACTATGGTTCTTTATATATAGTCAGCAATTTTATTCTTCATGTTATCCCACAAAAAATATTTTCTCAAATCCCTATACATCTTGGTTCTAACAGGGTGTATAGAGAAATTAAATATAAGAGAATCATCAAATAATTCCATTTATATCAGGTATAGATGGAATAAATTGTATCTTTCTAAATTTCATAATTCCATATTCAGAAATTATTATTTTTTCCAATTTCCCATCGTTCAAAACATTAATTTTTTCCTGGAAATTAATATCATCGGATTGGGTACTTTTTATCTTTTCCATAAAATATGGGTTTTCAGTCATTATAAAATGTAGTGATGTCTTCCTTTCGAAAATAAATATCATATCCATATTTACTAGATCCATGAACAGACGATCCCTCTCATTCCTAATTTGGTTCATAACTCCATGTTCTTTTCTTTTTAAAGTACCAAGTACTTTATTTTCTTTCCCTTGGTTATGGGCTATTGAGAAATCATAATCCTTGAGTAACTCGACCCATTATTCTTTCGTGATATTGATATTTTTTTTGCGGATAGATGTGTTTTATACTCTTATGGCCTGTGTACATTTCATATCTTTCACCATGGAGATGATGTATCTATATCTTCAAAGCAAAAATTAAGGATTCTATAATGAGACATGATTTTCATAAATAGATATTTCATATTTTGAGGTAAATATTTATTACATTACACAAACACATGCCTAAAGATCATAAAGTTAAAATTTATTTAGAAACATATACACATAAATAACTGGTCCATAAGTGAGCTACACCATCTCTCACTATGTTCTTTATAACTAGAACCCTTACTAGATATATCAAATAGAATACATTTCTTCATAACATGAGGAAAAGAAGCATAAGAAAGAGTAAGCTCTGATGCCTTGTAAGGGTAATAAAGGGAGATATATAATCAAAACATGAACATAATGGCATGAGAACATGGGAATAACATTTGAAAAACATAACATGAGAATAACATTTGAAAAACATAACCTAAATATCAATGATCATAATATTGAGCCATGGAATATATATTGAAAGTTCAAAAGGCATAAATCATAAATGAATCAAAGCAGACGAGCCATGGGAGCATAAAATTTTCATAATAAATAGAATTTTGGCATACTTATAAGCCTAGAAAATAATTTCCATAGTAGTCGAAGTTCACTGTCAGGGCTATCAAAATGAAATGTGTTCACTCCCCAAAAAATCATAGTAGTGAAGGTTCACTCAGATTTCCATCATAGAGGAAAAAGTCTTTTACTAAACCGAGTTCACTCTGAATTCCAATTCTGTCTATCTCATGATATATTAATCACTACAAAATGCATTGTAGGGAGATACAGGTCCCTCCCATTACATAATTGAAATCATATTTATACGTTACACTATATCATATAAAATATATCATATAATATTCCCAAAAATGAAATGGATTTCTTAAATATTTTATCATATCATAAACTCCAGAAAAGAGATAGGTTTCATAATCATTTCATCATTCTATCATATCACAACCAATAAAAAGAAGTGGGGTTCATAATAATTTTATCATGGTCTAACCTGGGAAAGATAAACTGGTTCCATAAACATTGTGTCATCATAAACATAAATCATATAGATAAATAATAATAATGATATCCTTGAATCATATCCCCACTAAAGTATGAGTAACATCAAATAATGTCCTCTTATATAGAAAATAATTTTGAAATATCACTTGGAACATTTCGTGAGGAAAATAACATTCAAGTTTGAAAAAAAAATTCTAGATATAAAACATTTTAAAATTAATTTTCTTAGAAAATTACCTTAGAATATTTAAATCTTTGGTTGATCATGAATATTTATAATTACATTAATTCCATACGTGTTAAAATAATATTTATATCACATTTTTGGTAATATCCAAACTTATAGTGTTTGGAAAATGACATGAATATTTCTTTGAATATAATTTTATAAAAGAAAAATATGGTTTAAAATTTATTTTTAAAAATCAAATTTATAATGTTAATTTTTTTAAAAACACTTTTATAAAACATGGTTTTGGAAGAAAAATGGTCTTTCGTCCGAAGAGAGAAATAAATGCCCTTTTTCTTAAAAACATTATTTTGAACTAATGTGTATATAAAGGGAGTAAACTGAAGGGAAATAATGTATTCTTCTGAAATAAATAAATTAGAGTAAAATTCATGAGTTTATTGAGATATATATCATATGATATTATCATCAGAATAATAATAATAAATAATCTTGATAAACGACGAGACTGTAACATAATATCTTTAACACTTTGGTAACACTGAATTGTAAGACCTAAGATAGAATAATATTAAATAAATATTAAAATATCATGAGAATAAATAAATTCATGATTTTTATTTTCAAATTTATTTTATATAAACCTCATAGTATAATATAGGTGCATAACATAACATGTGTCTCAAGAAATTCAAATTGAGACAAAAAGCCATCACCTTATGTCTCAACATCCATTGTACATGTTCAATACTCTTTTATAATAAATATATATTTATAATAAATCTATTAAATAACCATATATATATAATTCCATATATTTTTTAATTATGACATTTTATTTCTTGTTTATTAATAATTCTATGCAAAAGTCACATTACGTTCATTAATTTCGTTGTTTTTCTTACATATTTTAATTTAATATTTTTGTTCCTATTAATTTTAACATTTTTAAATAATATATAAAATAAATAAAATTGTATAAATATCATATATATTCAGTATATATGTTTTTAGTGCATTCCATAAGATTTAGAGATAGAAGATGAAATACACCATTCATGGAAAGGTAGGCCGCACGTACACAAGAACGTTGTTTCCATTTTATAGATGGATTGAAAGAAATAAGGGTAATCAATATATTACCAATAAAAAATTAATTTTATGTCGTATATATCACATATTTTCATTAAAACCATCCTTATTACCTTCAATGTAAAGCATGAGTGACTCACAGCGCTTTGTGAGGTGGTAGTCTTCCGTACACACGAGTGACGTTATCGTATTCCTATAGAATGGAAATTATAAATAAATTTGTGATATAATAATTTAATAATTATACTGATATCATAAATATCATATATAAACATTTAATATATCATTATATCCTTTCATGAAATGTGGTGATGGAAAACGAATAAAATTGGTTCGCGATGAGGTAGTCTATTGTACACACTAATGATGATTTTGTATCAAATTTTATAGACGAGGAGGTAGTTTTAGACCACTAAATTTTAAAAATAAAAATATATTTAAGATATTTAGGTTATTATATCATTATTTTTTAATAATAATTAGAGGTGAAGAAAGAAATAATATAAAATGCTTGATTAGGGATGTTACCATTTCTTCAGAAAACTTCTTTTTGTTTTCAGAAAAAGGAATATTAAGTTGGATTTTTGACTAAAATAAGGATTATAGGATGGTAGGATAGAATTAATTAATTAATTTTAATATTTATTGTCTGGACCAAATGGTTATATAACTATAATGAGGAGAAGAGAAGGGGTGTCCTTTTATAAGTGTGGTGAGTGGCACACTTGTAATTTTTTAAAAGCTCAAGGTGTAACCACATTTTTATCATTCCAAAAGGCTACCAAATGGGAAATTATATATAATTGGATATATAAGGTATAAATGGTTCCATCCAACATGTTTTGGAAAAGTTTTAAAATATTTTTGAACTGTACATTTTTAGTTAAACTCTTTATAAATGCTTGTTTACCTTAACTGCGATTAATAATATGTTCTATTTTTACTATTAATTATGTTAAAAAATAATGTTGAACTTATTATATATTAAAAATTATTATTTTTCTAAATATACAATTCAATTTTAAAAATTTTATTTATAGAAGTGGAAAATTTTTAATTTTAAATTAAACCCGCACACATGATGAGAATATAGTTTTCCAAAGAGAAAATGTTCAAAAGCATAAAATGTTTGAATATCAAAATTCAATATAAAAATGATTTGAATGAACTGAACTGAATTAATTGATATATAAATAAATTCATTTTACATTTAAACCCTTTTTAAAATAAAAATTGACCTTATAAATTCTTTAAATGAAATAAAAATTTTCAATAAAAACCATTATTTTCACTATTTACTAAAAATTAATCTTTTCATAAAAGCCCAAAATTTCAGAATAAGATAATTTCAAGAAGGTTATTTAAAAAATAATTTTTCTTTTATCATATTATTTTTTCTAAAATTTTAAAACAAAAATTTTATTATTTTTCAAGAAAATAATTGATAAATAATTTTTTGAGAAATATAATTTTTGAAATACATGAAGACTTTTCCCAAAATTATGTATTTTTTATAAATATTTTTTTATTATATAAAACCATTATATTTAATATTTTAAAAATATTTACTGCAATTCTGACATCTATGTCTAATAACTAGGTTATAATGATCATATTTAAATAAAAATATTAATAACAAATCATGGTTTGTTAAAATTTGGTGTTGTGTGTACTCAAGATATACATAGTGTTGTGTATAATGCAACATATCAATGAAAATAATTGTTGAATGTGAAAAGATTTATATTAAATATTTAATTTAATAAAAAAATTCATAAACACTGGAAGCGTTACAACTACAATGTTAAGGTCTTATGTTGAATTGTTCCATTCACAAGTCATTAATTACTTTGATTCATATATAATAACCTTATCATTTTTCTTAAGGAAACAACCAAGTTCCTTCTTCGATGCATCACTATATATCACAAAACCATAATTTCTCGATGGTAGAGTCACAATTAGAGCATTTAAAAATCTCCTCTATAATTCTCTAAAACGTTCTTCACAATACCTTGTCCATATAAACATAAACCAATTATATATAATCTTGGCTAAAAGGTTCCCCAATCAAGAAACATTCTAAACAAATCGATGATAACAGTCTTCTAAACTAATTAAACTATATAAATTAGTTATGTTCATTTTCTTAGGCTATTATTTTATGGCCTTTGTGTTCACAGGATCAAGTAAGATTCCATCCTTGGTGACAACATGGTAAAAAAAATAAACCTTCTAAATCCAAAATGGACACTTGCTAAATATACCATAAAACTATTTTCTTATAAGTGTCTCAAGAATTATCCACAAGTTATAATCATGGTCTTAATATCTATTATAATACACCAATATATCATCAATTAATACCGTATTGACATTATCATGATATTCATCTAATACTCTATTTATTAGATCAATAAAAATTGATCACACATTAGTCATTAAAAATGGAATTACTATAATCTTATAATGTTCATACCTCATTCAAAATAATTTTTTTAGAATGTATTCATTCTTTACACACAATTTATGATGCCTAAAATAAGGTTAAATCCATGAAAAATATAGATCTCCATGAAGTTTATCAAATAAGTCATTAGTGTGAGGTCAAAGATACTTGTTCTTTATCATAATAACATTAATTTCACTATAATTAATACACATCCTCATGAATCTATATTTCCACTTAACGATGACAATAGGGGATCCACATAGATAAAACTAGGGTTAATAAATACATTATAACACAATTCATCTATTTATTTCTCTAAATATACTAATTCCAAAATGGCTATTCTATGGGGAGACATTGATATTGGTCTTGAATCATGAATTAAATCAATGTAGAACATGAATTATGCTCTAGTTTATGTCCATGTAAATCATATTAAAATACATTAATTCATTCCTTTATAATATGTAGTTATGAAATTTGAATATTAAATTTTCAATACAAATATTTTTTTTATATTATTCTCTAAAAATATCATTCAAAAGAGATATTGGGGGTGGTTCTAGACATAACTTAGATAATGAGTCCTCTACTCTAAAGATAATGAATTTCATATCTTCATATTGAATCATACTATAATATTCCATAAAGTAGTTTTTTATAATATGTATAGTATATAACTATAGTTATATCAAACTGAACCTTATTTATGATAATAAATTCCAAAAATAGAGTATTTTTATGTGTTATTTTAAGAATTACATGAAACATCCATGTTGCTATGCTATTTCCACTAATAGTTTTAATTGACAACTCCCTTCTTAAAGTTCTAGGGAAATATCCAATTTTTATAGAAAAAATTAAAGATATAAAATAGTGTGAATATCTTAAATCAAATAAGACTTTGGATAAATTTGAGGTTATGATTAAAGTACTTACCACAACACCATCAGGTACATCGACCTCAGCTATAGTGATCACATAAGCTAGGCCTTATCCCCTTGTCCACTTCTGGGGTACATTACATTGATGATTAGGGAATTGGTGTGAATAATGCCCCCTTTTTTATAGTTAAATAATTGTACTTCATTGATTTATTTCTTACCCCTATATTCATTATCCAGATGACCCTTATAGTTGTACTTGTAGACAACTCCCATGCCTTGTAATATTTTTGAGGATTTTTTTTACCACAATTTTTTATGATGGAAATTGATTCATTTTCATATTCTTATTTGATGTGTTCCCTCTTTCACAATGTTAATATAAACTATTCTTCTTTTGATACCCATTGAATATATAGGATTTAGAAAATTCCATCTTTGTTTTGATAGCGTATAAAACTATTTCATTATTTGAAGAAAAAGTTTGAGAAAGCAGTACCCTTCAAAGACTTATCTTAATACCTTCAAATTAATGGTCAATATTTTATTCCGTGTTACATATATAATTCATAGCATACCTGGATAATATTTTGTAGGATGCCTCTTACTCTACTGCACTTTCGTTCACCTTTTACTTTAAGAAGATGAATTTTCTCTGCATTTAAGTTTGTTTTTCATGAGGGAAATATTTGTCTAATAATATATCTTTTAATAATTTTCATTTATTTTGTTCTATTTTCTATTACTCCATAGTAATCTAGGTCAATGACCACCATTTATCAACATATTCTTTGAGACAAAATACTTCAAGTATAAAATTTTACTTTTCGCCACATCCGAAGGTCAGAGATATCTTTTCAAGTAACTTAATCCTTTTCTTATCTACCACAAAATTATTAGTCCGACTAAATGATGGGGTTTTCTATCACATAAAGTTGTCCAATGTCTGATAAGTTCACTATAGATAAATGTGTTTCTATATTAAATAATGGTTATTCATTATAACCTAATTAATATTTCCTAATATAGCCAATATCTACATATTTTCAATACCATTGGTATTGGATTCCCTAGTAGAGAAATTTCTACAGTGACCATGAGTGGTGATACAATTTTTTCTTCTTGGATCCACATATAAAAAATCCAATATACTAGATTAGATTATGTCATTTTGAATTTTAAATTATAACATATAATTTTAAATATGTTGTAATACCAAACATAAATAAAACAATTATGCATTGTTAATATTGAAATCATAAATTTGGTTCCATTGGGAGTATATTTAAATAAAAAATATTTTTACAAATAAATTATAATGGTTTGTAAATAAAATTTTAATGAAAATAATAATATCCATCAGGAGTGTCTTAAAAGGTGCATAGTAATCCCCTTTTCTTTCAGATAGTGCTGATTGATTCAAAGCCCATTACATCCTTTTTAAGGTAATGTTCTAATGGTAAAATACTTACATAACCACATCAATTCATATTATCCATAAAAGTATTTAGTTCTAGGAAAATCCATATAATTTAAACTTTACCAAAACATTAGTATGTTATTCCAGAATTAAAAATATCATCAAATTATATCATAGGGGTTTTCTCCCTAATCTATGTTTTTCCTAAATCTAGTTCCCAAGGTTTTTGCTAAACGTCTATTGATATCAACTGTAACAAACCCAAACTTGGTAACATAGATTTGGTATTTACTTTGTTATATTAGAATAGATATAAGGGGAAAAATTCAAAATAACCAATCAGTTTAGTAGTATTTTAGATCCATATACATACATGATACCAATTTTACATTAGGGATGAAATATAAAACAAAGAAAAATTAAATAAGTGAAATCCTTGAAACTAAATTAATGAATTTATCTTTATATCCCACGGAAAGGAAAAAAATCAGAGTGAGCTCAAATGAATAGTGAGGGTTATATATAACGGAAGATAGTATGAATCAATAAGGATTTAGTAATACGGAAAGGTAAATTTCTAAAAAAACCCTACCGTTTAATCAATAACATGATCACAAAGAGTAATATGGTAGGAATAAATGATGATCAAATAATTACATATAAATAATCACATGATCTTAAAGATAATCCATATATAATATTAGTATAGTAATATTATGGATAATAATAACTATATTTCCAATGTCATAAATGATTAACATTCAAAATCAGGATCTCATATATCATGTTATCTATACGGGAAATACCTTACAACAAAACATTTTCAAACTATTGGTAAAAAACCATTTAATTTGGACAACTAATTTTTATCATAGGTCTCATCGATGCATCAAGGGGATATTTAATTCTAGGACCCACCCATCACTACACTTATAAAACATTTATCATATATCTAATTATATATTTACTCCCTGAAAAATATTCCTTATTAATATTTATCTATATTGACTAAATAATAAAAATTTATCAAGATATTTTACAGTCAATCGAATAAATTATAAATCAAAAAAATGTACGTAAAAGTGTTATATTTTTTAGGAAATAATATTATCCAAGATACAAAGAATATGTAAATTTAAGATAAATGTAAATTCTAATAAACAATTATTACAATAAAGTGATTGTCCCAAGAGAATGTTAACAACCACAAAATTAATCAAGAGATGAGTAGTGACCCCCAGTTCATCGAGATAATAAATTTTGTAATAAAATCATGTCCTTTGAAATAATAAATGAAATGGATGTGAAGAATTAAAATACAATTTCATAAAAGAATTTTATTTTTAAAAACATTAAATACATGTTGAAGAAGCTAAAATTCTTGAGATGTTTATGATGGTGTGAATATATTCTATCTCTGTACACTTTAAAAAACATTGCTTTGGATTTTTATAAAGAAAGTAAAAAATTTACCATTTAGATAAAAGATGAAATATTACTTTAAAACCTTTATGAAATTAAATGATATCTTAAAATTACCTTAATAAATCATTTTACTAAAAAAAGGGATTTTTTAAATTTTTTTGAAAAACATGGACATAGTAGAAAAATATATCTAATTTAAGGAGAAATAAAATTAGTTTTTATTTTAAACATTTAATCAGTCAATTAAATTAAAAAATAGCTGAACGGTTTCGAGAAATTATCAAATATCCTTAGATATCTAGTTTATATAAAAATTATTTGAGCCTATGAAGGATAAATGAGAAGATTAAATAAATGAAAATAAATGAAATCCCAAAATAATGAGATTGTAAAATAGATTCTTACCTCTTTGGTAAATTTAAAATTAAAATTTACTAAAGTAATATACATGAATTGAAAAATGTTTCATCCTTAATAAATAGTTATTAATGTTAAATAAATTAAATTGGTAGTATATACAACACATAAAAGTGAATTGTTGTATAATAAAATATATATCTCAAATGGAATGGAAATTGAGATGAAATCTCTTACCTTAGGATTCACTTTAGTTGAATGTGATTTAACCTCCTATATTTTTTTTAATAATTTTATTAATTTATAAAAAACCATATTAATATTTTTAATATCATATATTATCCTATTATAACATCTTACCATCCATTTGTTAACAATATTTAATTATTACCACTATTTCATGTGTTAACTGCTTCATTTTCTCAAGCATGTTTGATCACAGATGTTCATGTTAATGTTAATTTCTTATAGAACCATCATATCTAGAATGATATGAATTATATAAATTTTAAATTTATTAATTATATTCCTTTTTGTAACGATTATTTAAAATTGGACATGGAAAATGAATTACATCACTTCTAGGAGATGGTAGGTCATACGCATGCACGAGTCATGATATCAATCCCTTAATGGGTGAAAGGATAAGTAATAAGATCATATATTATTTTTTTCATATTTAATAACACTTCATATATATCATATATTTTCATTATTTCCATAATTAAGACTATCAATTTGATTCAGTGATAGAAAACAAATTACATCAGTTCACAAGGTGCTAGTGTTCCATACACACGAGTGATGACTTTGTTTCCCGTCTGATGGAGAAGGAAATGGATAAAAATTATTACATAAATATAATAACATATAAATATGTGTTATATATTGGTTTTATTATATTAGAATATTGAAATCATAATTTATGGTGGAAAAAGAATAATTAAAAGGAAATATCTTAGTGATGATAATTACCTTCTCTTAGAAGAACCTCCTTTGGATCACTCATTAAGGACCATTGGGTTGGTATTTTTAGAGGAAAAACACCTATATAACGTGGGTAATATTTTTTGGGAGAGATTTATCTAGGTTCTGGTTGATCTAAATGTCTTGAGATGGGTAAATAAGTGAGGGGAGATGGTTCCCTATTATAATTGAGGATTAGTGACATTTTTGTAAATACCAAAAACTGGTCAATAGTGGAAAGTGTCTCTAAAAAAGTGCTTAGAATATTAATAAAAAATAGGGTTTAGGGATGATAAGGTATATCCACACATAAAAACTTAAAAATAAACATTTTGAAACATGTTATTACATTTACCTCAAATGTTACGTACTTTTACCATTTTAGCTTTCACCGTGGTAACTTGTTTTTTTAACCTAGGTAATTTATCCATTAAGAATAATATAAAATGAGAATTATTAGATTTTTTGGACCAAATCATTATAAATATGAAATAAAATTTATCAATTAAAAATTCTATATGTGTGGAAAATTTATTTTAACACCAACGCAAGTAACGCACAAAATCCCGTTTTAACCTTAACCGTGATCATTACTTTTTACTATTTTACTATTCTTTATGAAAAAATTAAGATGAACTTATTACATAAAATTTATTTTATTGATTAAAAATATTAAATCCATTTTATCAAAATAAAATCATAAATTTTTAGACTTTATTTTAAAAACAAACCCGCAAATTATGTTGAAAAATAGTTTTTCAAGAAATGCATTTTTCAAGTGAAAGATGATTTGATATTAACTATATGGATAGTAATAATCAATATATGGATTTAAATTCATATATATATATATATATATTATATATTTCATTTTAATTATTCATCATTATATGTTATTTAAATTAATTATACTATATAGAAATTATGCATTTTTTAAGGAAAATAAATTTTTTTAAAAAGCATTTCAAAAAAAAACCTATTTTACCAAAAAATGATCTTATATTTATTTATATAAAATTTATAGTTATTTTTTTGTTAATTTTTTATATTATAAAAATTATTATAAATAAATGTTTTAATAGTTAAATATGTAATTTTTTATTATTGATAAAAGATCATATCTATGGGAAAAAGTTTAAAAATTCATTTTAGTATTCTTTTGATCGTGTAAGTTAAAAATAGATATTAATACTATCAATTTATAATTTTTTTGCAACGAAATATTAGAAATTTTATTGTATTATATAATTTTTACATTCTATAATTGAGGCTCAAGTGATAAAAAGAGATAGTCATTTATTCAAATCATGTATGATTTTCTTATACATTAATTATTATTATAATAAATTAAAATTATAATATATATCACTAATAAACAATGAATAATTTAATTATTCTATTAGTATAATTATACAAAAATATAACCACATTATATTCATTCACTAAATCATGATATGTCTATAGTTGGGTAAATTTAACCACATACATGAAAAATACAATGAATTTATACCATGAATGACTATGGTAAAATAGTTACTGGTATAATATGTTATGAATGAGTAAATAATTATTTTTATTATTATTTTGGTGATATTTTATCAATGTGCAATTCATCAGTTAAGGAAACACCCTCTATTTTCCAAAAATCTCTAAAACTTTCTTATTATTGCCTTCACCTTCAAGAATATGGTCCAAAACACTCGTCAAGGGAATTTTAAACATATTAAATTATTGTATATCACCCCCAATAAAAAATTTATTAATATAGTAGTAATTAACATTGGATAAAAATTAATATAACACTACAATTTTGAAACTAGTATAAATGATCAATACTGTTAACACCGATTTGGAAAATCAAAAGCATTCATGTTGAAAATAACTATTTATAATGATTATTCATTAAAATGAATATGAGTGATGTTATAATTATTATTACTAATATATAACTGTTTATGATATATTATCTTAAAGTACATTACTATAAGTCTTGATAAGAGGTAATGGGTTTCCATCTCAAAATTCCTCTCTTTGATATCAGTTTTGTATTATGCACCAAATTTCCTTTATGTGATGTATATAATGATCATTTGAGATTTTATATAATGAAATTAAATTATTTTTGGTATTTGAATGTTGAGTTTAATTATTCTCATTCAAGAAATTATGATTGAATTGCAACACAAGCCATTAGTTGGGGTTTTTTCCGTCTTAATCTTTACTCTTTGAGAATCATTTTATAATCACGAAATATTTTATTTTTTATTGTGAATACATTTCCATGGAATAATATTCTCCATATTTCTCATGATGTTTATGGGATTTAAAATTATATATTGTTATACCCCATTTATATTCTTCTATTTCAAGAATTAGAAAAACTATTGAAAAACTAAATCTTTTCCATGGTTGGAAAATCACCCAAAGTTTTGGTAAAGAAATTTTTTGTGTAATTTGTAGAAAACAAACCCATATATGGATACTCGAAAGTGGATTGGCATGTGGTTTGGATGAACCTTTTGGTAATCAACCTAAAATGGCTTGGTTGATTATTGAATCTTTGATCACCCCTATATATGATCAGTGGGTCTAAGAACTCACAAATGGTGTGGCACTCTCAAGGGATATGATTTAGAATATTCACAGGCTCTTAATGAACCATGATGACACATTTTTCCTACCATTTATTTTTTCTCCTACCAATGTAAACTATTTAACCCAAATACTTTCCTATAATGACAATCTAACACATTGAATGTACCATCACCCTTATATTTCTTAAAAAGGGAAATATCTACTACATTGATGAAACCCCATGACTTGTATGATGATTATGGGATGTTATACTAGAATAAAAATTATTCAATTGATTGTGGAAGTATTTTTTCATGACCCATTCCCCCCAAATATAATGAAATGATGGAAGAGATATGATGACCCCCAAAGTCCCACCTCTCGTATGCCCCGGGTTGGTGACTAGCACCGAGGGTATAAAAATCACATAGTGTGGTAAGAAATAACCTCTATAAATGAAATAGGATAGGGATATATGATAAAAAAATAATCAAACAAATCTAATAGATAATATAAATTTATACCAAAAACCATCCAAAAATCCATGAATAAGATAAAAGTAAAACATATAAATGTCCCCAAATATACCAAAGGACAAGTCTACAAAAGTGTTATAATAAAAACTCAAACTCAAGATAGTAATGTCTAGATTAGTCTCTAAATTCCTCTTAGAAACATGAAAAATATTTTATATACATGGGGTGGGAAAATAGGTATATTGAGATGGTAAATAATTGAGGCCTTAAGTGTATATGTAAAAACATAATTCAAATGTGCTAGTGAAAAAAATAATAGAACCAAAAATCACAGATATAGGTTATATAACCTAACCTATATTCACATAGCTCACTCACCTAATCATGCATCCAATATAATAACATATAATTTAGATCATAACAAAGAATCTCTCCCCGCTACCTCTTCCCCCCTGATTTCCCACTCTCATTCCACAATGTATGATCATCCTATACTCCCATCCATTCCAGACATTCCAAATCACATCACATCACATCCCACCTGGAAACAACTAGGATACACATAAAATCACAATACATCTCATCCACAAACATTTGGGCCACACATCACATCCAGAACCAGAGTATTAGGGTATCATGAATTTGAAGGAAATCAACCTCATGACTCCTCTAACCATGCACAACCCCCACCACATATCATATCACACCACATAACATCTAGCTCATTAAAACCTCATCCAACAAATCACATCTCATCACATCCCATCCAAAAACACATGGGCCACATATCATTGTTGGTTAATATCCAACACCAACCTATATCACCATTGTTGAAGGAATATTAGGGTAGAGAGGGTAACATTCCCTTCTTATCACCAGTATCCTATATGTTGTTGAAAATACATGTAACTTAGCACCTCAAATCATCGGTAATATTATCCATATTTTATGTGGGATGTATAAAATAACACAACCATACGTGATATATATATACATAACACATAATACCGAACAAATGGGTTCACATAAACTACATTAGAGCACACAATATCAACACCGACATACACAAAAACCATAAAAACTATTTCCATCACTATGTATAGCACTGTGAAACCACCACTTAAGCCAAACATCATTTCCCACTATCAGTTATATGTTTTTTGAAATTTTTTTGTTAGCTATTTCATTTCACATTACACTACTCATTCATTTATTCAATTAAATTATCCCATTCCCACACATTAATTTGTAGTTCATATTTTTTATTTATTAACCAATTTTGTTTTGTGCATCATCACAATTCATACCATGGATATTTAGAAAACTAAGACAACCATGCCATGCTACAACTATCTCAACTGAAATAACCACCTCTATCGCACCACACATCCACCATCATCACTGTATCACATCACCTAAGCTGTCTCAATATGAAAACAACTAATCATAGTCATTATGAAATTCTATCACCACATAACATAAAAATGATATTATTACATAACCACTACACCAAAACCATTATGCCACAACCACGGCACTATAACCACTACAACACAACATCCTCATACAACATTACACAACTCCCCGCATCACATACATGCCAACAAACCACCAAATCATAGAACAAAAAATCACATAATCTAAATGATCAAATCCATAACCACACAACATCCTAAACCATATAGGGCATCGAAACAAGCACAAGAACATTAAACATCATCACAAACCAGCTTCCACAATTATTTTGGGGATTTATCTCATTTAATATTTATTTTTCATGGGTATTATCCCATAAAAAGAATCTCAGGGAAACTGGATTATTATAATAATATATTTTATTTAGAATTTTTTTATTCTGGGAATGACCACCCAAAGAAACAACAAGGGTCGTTATAGTATAATAACAACTAATATACAAACAATAATTTAAATAGACTTTATTTTTATAATTGGAAATATGAATGTATAAAAACATCAACAACATATAACAGAGTAGTAAATCATGTGGAAAATTTACATTCCAATCAATATCAATTTTTTAATTTATTATATGATTATGAGAACACATATTATCAACAAAAAGGTAAGAAAAAGAATAAAGATCCCACACATATCCCGTAAAAAATGTGAACAACTATCCCCTACATCAATAAATATTTCCAATATTGCTACGAACTATTGGGAAAAGAAGAATCAAACTTCAAACCAAAACCCCACATCGGGACCCTGGATCAACCTACACCACACTAAAGGGTTGTAAAAAAACATTCCATACACACCCCAAACCTAAATCGCAAAACTATAGTGGATCATTAAATAATAACAGAAGGAAACCCATGGGAAAGAAGGAAGAACTCACCCTGGATCACCAATGGGAATCCAACAGAACCTAAGGATTGAAGAAAGGGAGAAGAGGTCAAGGAGGTATCCTCTGGGAACCAAAGGATTTCCATTAATGAGAGTGATAATCATGGAAAACTAAAAACAAGTGGTCCAAAAGGGTTATCGTATAACCTATAACACAAAACATTCCCGTTGTGTAACCCTTTCATGATGTGAATTCCCATATTTCTAACTCCCTCTGAATTTCATATCACCTTAATCTTTATTTATTAATCATCATGAATTCGACTTTTAGGAAATTAATCTGTTTTACACTTGACACCTCATCTAAACACAGTCCAAGAATTCAATAGATACACAAGTCACGAACCAACAACTCATGACATGAATATAGTTTATATTTTGGATCACCACTTATAGTACTACTACATACCTAACTCAACTGATCCCTATAAACCTCCTATGAAAACCTATAACTGACCAAATCGCGAAGTGACACACTAGGAAGGAATGAACCATTACATTCGATACCTCTCAAAAGTTTCTTCTCCTCAGGAATCAAAACCTATAAATGGAAATAAATGGGTCTAGAAAACCATTATATGAGATAATTTTTAATGATATAATCATACCTGAAATTCTACCACTATCCAAACAAACCTAACTAAAATTTCCTAAAATTACCTTATAACCCATAACACCACACAACCACATCAACTACCACACATTCCAAACCAACCACTTCTAAAACAAATACACAAAACTGCACTGAGCACATTAACCAAGGAATTCCATCCTACATGTCAAGAAACTTTGTACTATGGGTGGAATTGACTTACCCTCATAAGTTAAATTTCATCATAGAATAAAGCATCTTGATTAGGATTTTGGTCCTCACCTTTTCTTATGTCGGGGGGTTTTATTACACATCACACATTAAGGGAAAAAACACATCTCATGACATATAAAGTTCTAAAAATCACCTCAAATTTAATATAGAGATAATAAAAACACAAAAAATATATAGTTATTGGGTAGACATCTATATATCTCACTCCCAATTACCCTCTTCTTGGCCACCATGTCTCCATAATACGTGAACCAAGGAAATTTCCCACCCATGTCATAACTTATCTTGATGATCTAGGATCTTTATTAGCCACTCTATGAATGTAACATCTTCCTCGATATCTAACTATACCCAGTCAATAGTGTGGGATTCATCATGAAGAAAACGATGAAGCTAAGACACATGAATGGTGTATTGGATCATCTAAATCCATGGGAGAAACACCAACCAACACCTCACCTCAACAAAATTCCTAAACACCAAAAAAGGACCAACAAACATGGGAGAAATCTTACTCCCATACCAATGCCCAACTGCCCTCATTTAGGTGATACTCTCAAGAAAACATAGCCTCCAACCTTGAACTCTAGGGGCCTCTACATACGATCATCATAAGCATTATAAAGGTCCTGAAAAAAATACTCATCCACTAAAAACCAACTGGATCTTCTCGGTCATGATCTACACCACATTGGGACCATGAATTACTGACTCCCCAACCTCTGTGAAACATAATGAAGTATGATATGGTGACCTATAAAATGCTATAAACGAATTATTTCCAATGGCTGAGTGATATCTGTTGTTTTAAAAAACTCGATAAATGGTTTGTTTCATACCCCATATCCATTGAAGTCCAAGATGCAGGCCCATATCATTTTTGATAGCATCTAGATAGTCAACTATGTCTGTCCATCTATATATGGGTATAAAGGAGTGGGGAAGTGTATCTAGGAGAAAAACATCATACTTTAATACCCTATAGACCCATGAAGTAAAACAAGTATCCCAATTATATATGATGTCCCTCAGTACCCCCATAAATCCTCACCACATCATCTATATATGGACACACCAAAATATCCATAGTAATCGACTCATAGATCTCCCAAAAGTGAGCTAATTTTATTAGCCGGTCCACTACCACCTAAAATGAATCAGATCCTCTCTAAGCCTAGGGTAACCCTAAGATGAAGTTTATTAATATTTCCTCCCATTTCCACTCGAAAACATTTTAGGACTCCAAAGAACAACCCAGAACATGGTTCTCTACTTTCCCCCACTATGAAACCAAACACTTTGTCACAAACTCCGCCACTCACCTTTTCATCCTTGGACACCAATTTTATCTACTCAAGCCATGTTACATATTTTTCACACTGAGAGGTACCACTAAAGGTGATCTATGAAACTCAAAGAGAACTCCATCACACCTTACCTATAGGAAAAACTACCACCCTAAAACTACAGTAAGATCCAATCATCCACTAACCATCACTTAGGAGCATCAACATAGGCAACCTGATTGCACTTCACACCTACCACTAAGTCTCCCCTCTGAGAATCCTCCACCTATTATATCAAATATTACTCCAAGAACATATTATAAAGAAAACATTGACTACTTCTCTTTGTAACATGAAGATACATCACTAAAATCTCTTATATTCAATATAAATATCTATCGACTCTTGAGCCACATTTCCTAGAGAGTTTTGAATCAATGAATCATAAAATACATTATCCTTTCTTATGATGTATTATATCAAAAGATCATAATCCTGAAGAAAATAAATCCTCCTCCTATGGTTAAAATTTATATAAACTTGATTAATGATATATATCATGATCCTATGATACATGAATACCAAAAAGTGCTCCCCAATGAGGTAGTAGTGCTAAAAATTTAATGAAAACACAATTTTCACCAATAGTAGATAATGGGTGTCATAACTAAACTTATATGTAAATAACTCCCTAGACCCATATGATATTACTCTTCACTACTGCATCAATACAAATCCCAAACCCATAAGTTATGAATCACAAAAAACCTCAAACAACACACAATCCTTAGGAAATTAAATAACTAGACCACTAACCAACTTATTTATTAGGTAATCGAACACTTCCTAACACTGATCAGTCCACAAAAAATCAGGTTCCTTCCTAGTCAATGCTACTATTGGTGCTGCAACTTGAGATAAATTGGGTAAAAACTTCCAATAATAGCATCTTATACCAAGGAAACTACAAATCTCAACTATATTTTTGGGTGCTTCCTAAGAAACAGGTGCCTTAACCTTCTACGGGACTACTAACACACACTATTAAGACACAAACTTTTAATAAAAATTCACCTTCTATGTCAATAACATAGAATTTTACAACTTTATATAGAGCCAATGGTGTCAAAGGACCTATAAAATAGCTATAAAATTCTCAACATGATCCACCTATGGCCTCAATTAGGTCAAGATATCAATGATGAATATTATGAAGAACCGGTCTAGGAACTCATGGAACCTAGAGTTCATAAGCCCTACCAACACGACTAGTTCATTCCGAATATAAATGGAATGAATATAAAATAAATGTGTCTATACCTGGATCTAAAGGCAGTCTTCGATATATACTAATCTTTCACCCTCAACTGGTGGTATCCAAAACAATGATTGAACATAAAGTACTGGAAAGCTACTATCATCTAGTAAAATATTTCATCAATCCTTCAGAGAGGGTTACCGTTATTGAACAACATATGAATCAACCTCTAGTAGTCTATACACAACCTCAGAATACTATCCCCCTACTTGTAGAATAATAATGGAGCACCCCATTCTGACACATTGGTTCATATGAAACTCTTCTACAACAGATCATCCACCAAAAGCCTCAACTCTTGTAACTTAATAGGCGTTATTTGATATAGATCCATTGAAATAGTATATGATCCTCACATAAAATATATCCCAAACTCAACAATGTGTAAATAAGGTATCGTTATAACCATCTCTATAAAAAAATCTTGGAACTAATCCACAACCCTGGGAACACCCTCAACCTGAGTTTATACTAACACTTCACTAAATAAGATAAAAGAGGCTCCAATTTCATAACACACAAATGATAAACTCATTTACTAAAAAATTCCACTCATTTTCCCTCCGCATCCGAAAAAACTCTTCTATGAAATAAATCAATGAGTGCACACACATAATATAACCAATCCATGATGAGGATAAAATCATATTGCTATATAATTAATAAGAAGAAGCCCCTGAATGATTGTTGTTGCCCTGTCACAAGTCTATATCCTCGACACAAATAAAACATAGAAGCCTTTCCTCTAACTAGTTTCGATAATACCTATGGAATTGGACATATGTCCATATCCATTCCTAAATAACATAATAAATTAGTAGAAAAAATGGAGTGTGAGGCTCCCAAATTAAATAATGAAAACAAAATTGTAGAATATAAACTAATAATACCTCTAACTACTCTCATCTATGTTGGAACTACTGCATCTAAGATGTGAATCTAACCATGCCCAACACCTTTGCTTCTTTACTTCAAACACTATGACCACACTCTATCCTAGGTACCTCCCTATGGATGGGGACCTTCATGAGG
Organism: Viscum album; assembly: GCA_963277665.1. Taxonomy (NCBI): domain Eukaryota; kingdom Viridiplantae; phylum Streptophyta; class Magnoliopsida; order Santalales; family Viscaceae; genus Viscum; species Viscum album. The sequence continues at coordinate 1,025,304,974 of OY728133.1, read as the reverse complement.
ATTCCCTCTACCAACTCCACTAGGCCTCAGTTTCTGAACATCATCTTTCTATCCCTAAAATTGAAATTTCCTTTGAGGTGACTGATGTAGATGGAAAGGGACCCGACTACCCATCTGAAACAGGATGCCCTAAATAGTCAAACACTGAGCCTAATGGTTCCCATGTCCCTAAAAAAAATAACAAGAGAATAGGAATCCCTATAATACACTTAAAAATCATATGTTTCTGATGTAAAAGGAATAAATTTCCATGTATGGTTCTACATTGAATGGATCCTTGACTGAATGAACACCTTCCACCCACTACTTGATGTTTTACTCCATGAAATTTCCTATTAGCCTCTCTGTCAAGACTCAAATCCTAAGGAAATCATACACTCTATAACCTCATCCCTTTTCTTTCCATCCATATATGGTAAGATCATAAATAGAGTGACCCCATACATGATAATTGGACACAAATCCTCTTCCTGACATGACACAATGGACTCCTCATCTGGATACGCATCGGGGGAAGAGTACATGATGTCCTCGAACCTCATTCCACGCTCATGAACACTCAATCTCCTCTTATCAAGAGATAGATGGTCCTAACTCTTGAATATCTTCATCATATAAGAAAGGAAGTTCATCCAAAAATCTATTAGAAAGTCTATAGATGACACATCTACCTCCTTTTAGTCACCCAAAAGTATCATCCCTCAATAATGTATAGCTCCCTACATTTGAATAACTGCTAGGGGAAAAACTCAACTTGTGATTAAATAAAATGAAATGTGATCTTCAACTCCTCCCACTAGTGCTCTGTCTCCAGATCAATGAATATCACATCATACATACCCAAAATATTCCCCTGAAAGTAAAAAAAAGTTTGCTGCCATGACTCATGCTCCACTGTTGGTTAAACCGTCCAACAGTCAACCATATCCACTAGGTAAAATTCAACTGCATTATATAACCATTAATAACGAATAAGATAAATTCATATAAGGAATGGATAACACATTAATCCTGATATCATGGAATTTTTTCAACCATTATTTAATTTGTTCATTTTATTTTAACACAACAACCCATTTAAGGAAAGAAAAAAAATTATGATTCATGTACCTCTCCTAGGTATCAAACTTAAATACAGGTCAACCTCACTTATCAATTCGATAAGCTAAAAGTATGTGTAATGGACCACGAGTGGCCCTATAATCCAATGTCCTAGCTAGTCTCCTTGTCTCATGTCATGTACCAAGGTCAACTAGAGTTATTTCCATAGAAACCCATTCGAACCTCATATTTCATAAGTCCAAATTCCATATTATATCTAAAAAAACCAAGAATCTAATACCAATTTATCATGAACCCCTCCCTCCAAAGATACCACACTATAGGGAGAGAGATGATGACCCTCATGTACCACCTCCAGTAGGCCCTGACAGGGTGACTAGTTTTGAGGGTGTAAAAATATCACAATATGGGAGGCATTACACTCTATAAATGAAATAAAGTCCTGAGATAGGATAAACAATCAAAAAAATACAACATATAATTTAAAGGTAAACCAAATACCATACCACAATGCATAAATAAAGTAAAACATATACATATAAAATTATACAATATAACAAAAGGCAATTCTACGGTAGTGACTCAACAGAAACTCAAATCTATGCTAGTAATGTCTAGCTCAGTCTCCATAATCCTCCTCAAAACCTAAAAAAACTATTTATATACGTATAGTGATCATAATAGGTACACTTAGTAGGATAATAAGCAAGGCATCAAGTGCACATATGAAAATATAATTCTAATTAGATCCTGAACAAACAAAAAAATAAACAAGAACCTATAAAATTCATTTAAGAAAACCCTGACACACATGAATCACTCACCAAATCATGCATCCAATATAATAATATAGCATCGAGATCAAAACAATACAAGGGACCCCATTGCCACTTCCCGATTGATTTTCTTCTCTCATTCCCCAACATAAAATTTCCTATGATTCTATTCCTTTCACAGAAGTCACATCACATCAAATCAAAACTTTCCCATAAAATCCTAGACCACATGTCACATCACATCACATCTCCCCCATAGCACCTGGGCTACACATCACATATAGAACCAATGTGATAGGGTATCATGAATGAAAAGAAAATAAACCGCATTCTATCATCCTAACACACATAACCCCACCATGTATGATATCACAAACCATCACGTCTCACCCATAGACACCTGTTCAAACATATAAAATTTCATTACATTACACCCACAAACATCTGGGCCACACATCACTGCAACGTAGTCTCTAACACCAACCCATATCACTAATACCGAAGGAAGAGAATGGGAGAGGGGGTAACTATCCATCTAAATCACAAATATCCTAGATATTAGGGAAGAAAAAAGAAATTATAACCACAAAATATTTGTAAGGATATCCAACATGAGTGGGGATGCATATATAATTTCTTAAACATACATGATATATAGATAAACCACAATACCCAACCTACAAGTTCACATAAACTACACTAGATCACACCATCTCAACAAAACCATACCACACAACAACCATCTAAACCACTATAACCACTATACGAATCACCACATAATGACATCACAACCCACAAATCATTTCCCACTTTTAGTAATTTGTTTCACAACAATTTTTCATTACCCATTTACTTTCACATTACACTACTCATTCAATTATTAAATTCAGTTATCCAATTACCACACATCTACTTATAGTCCATCTTATTTATTTAATATCATATTTGGTTTCTCTTATCACCACATTTCATCCCATGGTTAACTAGTAAACATACACAAACATTTCCCACTACAACTTTCCCAACAAACATAATCACTCCACGCTACAACTAGAAAAGATTAAACAAAAACAACTAGAACATAAAACATCCTCCATCATAACCCCTCCACATCACCCAATCCAACTAACCAAGTCAACTACTCATCATATCTATAATAAAATAATTCCAAACATAAAATAATAAATCCACTGAAACACTGCCAATATGCCACAACCACTGCACTACAACCTCATCGAACCACATCACACAACTTCCCACATCATATCCACACCGACCAACATCCACATCACATCCCACAAATAAAAAAACAATAAAGATCACCTAAATCAACCCATAACATTCCAAACCACAAGGGACATGAAAACAAGAACATGAACCCCAAATAACATCACAAATAGAATTCTATAATTATTCTGGGGATTTATCACATTGAATATTGATTTAGAATGGGAATTATCACACAAACCAGAATACTGTGGAAACCAATTTTTAATAAATATACATATTCATTATCCTTTTATTATTTAAGGTGTGATAAAAAGACACAACAATGACTATCACATCATAGAAATTACTTCATAAACTAGGCTCCCAATAGACAGTACTTTTAGAATTAGAAAGAATCTCGCACAACAACCTCAACAACATATAATGAAGCATTAAAGCTTGTAAAGAATACTAATTCCCATCAATTTAAAATTTACAATTTTTTATATGAATACACCAACCCATAATATCCATCCAAAGGTATGAAAAAGAATATAGATCCAACACATAGCTTGTATAAGAGTGGGAAAGAGGATCCCCATACTCAAATTAGTTTTTCAATCTTATTGCACACTACAAGGAGAATAAAAAATAGATCATAAACTAAAACCAAATAGGGAAACCTAGGACCAACCCACACCACACCAAATGGTTTTCAAAAACACATCCCATACACACCCCAAGATAGAACTGCACCACTGCAACAGATCTTTGAAGATGAGTGTAAGTAAAACTGTGGTAAAGAGAGGAGAAGTCACTAAAAATTTTCAATAGGAATCCAAAAGAAACCCAGGATTGAAGAAGGGGGTAATATGGCTAGTAGGTCTCCTCAAAAAACATAGGGTTCTCCCAAAATGAGATAGAGAGAGAGTGTGGTATGACTGAATGAAAATAAATTAGCTAAAAGGGTTATGAAAAAACATGTAACCCTAAAATTTCACATAAAATAAGCTATTGATTATGGAAATTACCAAATTTCAAACTCCCACTAAATTCAACAATGACATTGACTTTATTTATGTAACTTTATGAATTAAAATATCCTAATGTGAATCAATTTTATATGGAACACCTCATCCAAACACAATCCATGAATTCAATAACTACACAAGTTTAGAACCAGCATCTCATGATATGAATCTGGTTCTTTTCATGAACCACCACCTACAATACTTTTACAACCCCAGCTCCACCCAGTCCTCTAGACCTCATCCAAACACCTTCAACTACTCATACAAAAAATTCACGAGTTTGGAAGGCACACACTATTACATATTTTATGTTAATATTTCTCAATATATGGATTGAAGATTTTTATTTAGCTCGAGGTTTATAGGAAATAGTATGGAAGGTATTAATGAGCCTTATAGTGAATGAATTGAACTTAATATGGTTATGGTATAGGCACAAAATTATATATACTATTGGTGGATTGGTAGGTCCCATGTGACAAAAAATGTCCGGTTTTGGTGTATTCCACTTCCCATGAGAGGAAAGTGTCTTGGTATAAGGTCTTAACATCAAGATTTGATTCCCAACGTTATGAATTCCATCAGTATGAGAAAAATGTTTTTTATAATCAATGTTTTCATTTTATACAATGGATATAGAATACCCTCATATTCAGTTGATTATAGAATCTTGTCGTTCATTTATTCCTTCCATATCAATTTTTTCATGTTTATGTTATGAAATTTTCCACTATACATTACCAGTTACTGTGCATCTGATCTCACACTTAATTTTTCCATTTCCCTAGGAATACTATTTTAGGTTCATGTGTAATTTTGTAGGGACATGATTAAAGTGATAATAATGTTCTCACAATTTATCAAATTTGTGTCTTATGTTTTCAAATTATATGTTTGTATTTATCTATTCTTGAAAGACTATTAAGACATATGAAGCACTATGAACACTTATATTATATACCAGTATTTTCATATAACTACCAACTATGGTATTCTAGAGTTTTATATGTCAAAAATGAAATATTTATTTATGGACCTATTTTATTTTTTAAAAGTTTCATTCTCATTATTTAAAAAATATAATATAGATCTACATGATGATTCTAAATCTCAAACGTGGATCACTAAATATTCAAGATCAAGAAGATTTAAATTATATCTTCCAACATTTGGGATTTATGCTCTCATTTTTCTTATAAGTTTGATGCACGATTTTATACAATTCTCTCCTTAGTACTTTATATTTTATGTATGCTAATGTTCAAAAATTTCCAAACTCCTAGAAATAAAATTAATCCAGGAATATTCAATTCAATATTAAGTTATTGAGACTTATCCTAATGGAACCATACAAAAAGGAACTCCTCTATTTACTTATTTAATTAAGCTCATGAAACATAAAACATTATCTTGGAATAATATCCACTGCTAATAAATACATGTCTCTAGTAGAATTCCACTTACCCTATTTAATTATTCCTCTATAATTACACAAAAATAAAATGATCTAGAATAAAACTTTAGCTTAAAACATTAGAAAATAATTTATAAATAATGTATTTGTGAATACCACAGATAACCATCATCAATATCTTCTTAGCTCAGCTTCAAAATACACCATAATCTTAGTGTGGGCCTCAAGAATATCTTCACATAACAACATATATAAACACAAAAGTTTGAACCCTTATATTCTTAATATATTATCTTACATCATTGATAAATTAGTTTTAAGTGATTATTTTAATTTAAAAACATTTATTCTTATTCACACAAATATCCTATAATTAGTACGTGGATATTATTCATTCAAAGAAACCACATAGATAATATTAGTTCTCACATGGAACACTCCATGGTGGATCATTTCCATCACTAAATACAACTCAGTTAGTTATAATAAATAATAAATTGATAACCATTTTTGGAATTTTAGATTTTTGTTTCCATAAATAATGGTTATGGTATCAATTATTTTTGATCATCTATAAAATATGAATTTTTAAATTTATTATATTTTTAAAATGATGAATATCACTTTAGAGTAATATATATTTTGTGTTTCAAATATCCAATATGACCCAAAAGGCTTACATAGTCACTAATTCCATACAATACTACTAAAATATATTATGTGTCTTAGAAAGTCATAAGCACAACTCAAATTCTTTAGACACAAAGTAAATGTTTTATAGAAAACCTAAATATCTTACACATAAAATAAATGACTTACACAATCAACATAGGAATTAAAAACAGATTGAATAAATTATAAAACATATTATAACACATTCGTATCACCTAAAACCATATAAAATCTCTACAAATAACATCAAATAATGATTAAAAAATTACAATTATTCTCAAACACAATTGAAAATAAATACAGATGATCAAAAACTCCATAATACCATCAATTTACACCATTTTTATTTTATAGAAACATTTCTCATCTTTTTTAATGAACTTAGAATACATAAAAATTTGATGAAAACTATCAGACTACAGTTTTTAAAAAATGTGAAGTGTTATGACCTATAAAACTAGATAAGTTAATGTTTTTATGAGATTTCCATCTACCAGTGAAAAGGAATTATAGATAAATGATCTTTATTAACACCACATAAATTCTACCATTCTTTTATTACTTTAATATTTCCCCCCTTTTGGAATGAACAACATATTTTTCTTCAACAGGGAATTGAAAACTCCCTTTCTTTTCATGGATTCTATACCCTTATGATAATGAGTTGTTTCAATATTTCTATACCCTTTTCAATAAAATACCAAGTATAGTAGAGATATTAGTATTCCACTTACCATAAGAAATATGGGAAGGCTTAATATAAAGTTTCAACCTCAACACTACAAATTGTTCTTAGGTAAATGCTTTTATAATCATATCAACAAGATAATATTTTTTTGACACATATTACAACATGATATCTTTATTACACACTCTTTACCTTATAAAATAATATCAAAATCCCATACTCCTTGATAAGCAATGTTCCAATCAGTTCCTAGATAGATCAACAACAATTTTATTGTTAGAGAGTATCCTCAACAGTCTCTTAGTATAATCCTTCATATCATACAACTTCAAAACCATCTATAAAACATATATATATGCATATGTGTTTGTCGTATACTATAACTCATTAGTGTTAAGTTTCATTCAGTTATTTTTCTTACTATAATTGATCACAAAACCCTAACCAATGTTGAAAGTCTCATTTTAAGTGGATATTAAATCTATATAATCACCTAACCAATATATAATAGTGAAGTCAGGTAAGGTTACATCATTAATGTATCTATATAATATCCCATAGGACATAGTTCCCTTAAAATATATCAAAACTCTTGTAGTTGTAATCATTTATGACTCCCTTATGCCACATTAAAATATTTCACAATGTGTCCCTGCATAGGCTATATCTGATCTTTTAGTTATCAAATATAAAAAGATTCAAATGAATATTTTAAACTCATTTTGATCAACATCGTTACCATTATTATCCTAAAATATTTTTTTCCAATTGAAATCAAATTTGAAACATATCAGGATTAATCTATGTACATTTTTTTAAATAACTATCAAGAATATTTTTCTTGGTACATGAATATAAAATCACATTTTTTTATCAATCTTAAATTCTATAAAATAAGTGATTTCACCAAGGAGTGACATTTTAAACTACTCTATTATATATCCATAGATTTACTCACAAGGGAACATATTGTAACTAAAAAACATTATATCATCAACCTACACAATGAAAATCAATTTACCTATGGTAAAATACGTAATTTATAGATCACATACAATTTTCCCATTTGGTATTTTTCTGAATCATAAGAAATTATCCTGTTTTGAGTTCCAAGATTTGGGGGCCTATTTTAATCCATAAAATAGATTTTTGAGTTTACACTCCATACTACCATCAATATTCAGGATGAAACCATCATGTTTTCCATATATACATCTTATTCGTGTTTATCAATCATAAAATATGATTTTACATCCACATGATATAATTTTATGGATTTTGTGCCACCATATAAAAATCGTACATTTTTTAACCATAATATTAGAGTAAAGTTTTTAGAAAAATAAATTATTTCCATTTGTGAAGATCCCTCACCCACAAGATGAGATTTATTTCTCATATCACCCCTTACCCATTTCATTTTTTTATAAATTACCACTTGGTGCTAACAAAATTTCATTATCTAGACTTAGAATAAGATCCTAGGTAGTGTTTTTATCAATTTGATGCAGATCATCATTCATCGCTTGTACCCACTATTCAGGATCAATATCTTCAGCCAAAATTCTTGGTTTAATATATGATATAAGAGATGCTTGATTTTAAATTTTCAGTGTTCTTCTAGTTTTAACAGGTTCTTAATGGTTTTTTATTGCATTATTTGTAATAATATCCCTTGAAACTATTTTATTATAAATCACGATTAAGAGTATCCACATTAATAAAAGTTTTTTAGAGTCAATTTCAACAGCATTCTACTTAGATTATTTTAGTCCAGTAAGTTTCTATTAAAAATTATTCTTACTGCCAACTTTTTTGGAGTCATCATTAGCCTAAAAAATCACCTCTAATATATGATAATTTTTAATGATTTTAACATTAGAAAATTTAACATAATTGTGAATTATATTTTTATAAAATGTTTATCCTATACCACTTGATATGTACCTGATAAATATACCATTATCGTCATTCTATTTAATTATTCCCATATTACTATCACGTATTTTTTATAAATCATGGATTACCAAATATTTTATATACATGATAGTTTTATTATTATTTAACCATATCTCAGAAAGAGTAAAATGTGTATCGGGTCTCAAAATACATTGGTTTTGAATTTGTTAAATAGTAAGCACATTTTCTCTCAAAAAACATTTGGTATTTTATTTTTAGTGAACATTTCCTACCCTAATATAAATTGATTTATTCTTCCTCTTTATAATACCATTTGGTTTTGGACTATATGGTATGCTAAATTTATTCTTGATTCCACATCTATAAAGATAAAATTTAAATATATCACATGTGTACTCCTTTCCTTTATAAAATCCCACTTTCTTAGTGTAGAGTCCCAATTTTTTAAACTTTCCTCCTTAATTATTTAAACCTCACATGGAATTATGACCTATTCCAGATAAAAATTAAATTAGTCATTAGAATATAATCATTAATTATTTTGATAATGTATATATAATCTCTTGTATAATTCTATGTAATGTGGCCACAAAAATCAGTGTGAATGATTTCCAGCTGCCCATCAAGAAATAATATCAACCTTCTCGTGCGATTATGAGTTATATTCCATTTTTATAATGTTACAAAAAAAACATAATTTCTTTTTTTCAATTGTAAAGGTACTTTATAATTTTATATTTCTTATTTTTCTTAGGATTCATGGTCCCAGATAACCAATACTCTCGTGCCATAACATACTCTTATCATTCTCACCCAATTAGAAGAAATTGGTTGTGTAACCTATTGAAAATAAAAATAAATTTATTATTTTTTCCTTATAAAATGAACCTTTGATTAATCAATTATTCAATTATACACAATATATTAATGTAAAAAACCTCATGAGAAGCATCATGGAGCTAAATTACACACAATGGATTATTCTTTAGTACTTCCACATATAATAAAAAATTTAATTTTATATTTTGTAGTTCAATTATTTCTGATCCAACACCATTTATTTTTTAAGAAAAATCAATGAGAAAGGTCACCACTCCCCTTTTATTCTTCTCAATACCTTTTAAAATCTTCAAATAACACATCATGAGGGAATATCAACCACTATTACATTAAAATTAAATTTTTATTCTACTATCCTTCAACGAAAAATCTGTCAAATATGTTTTTTCTTCATTGAACTTACGAGTAACCTTTACTTTTTGAACTTGTGATGTTTGTACTCAAAGGATTTTCATGACCTTAAATATATTATTACCCTATATATCACACCTCCCAAAAACTTCCTCAAGATAAGTCAATCTATTTTGAGTTGGAAAGATTGAAATATTTTTCTTTAAATATTCCATTGAAAATCAAAATTACTCTCCACATAACCATGACTCATTTTATGTATTGAGATGTTAAAAAAACTTTTTTTAGGACACTATACAACATAATAATTTATATTAGAATTTGAATCATTGAGTATCATAATTTTTTCCAAAAAATTGGCCCAAAATTTTATTCTTAATACTAACTTTTCACCTGAATATACTTCTATTTGGGAGTTGAAGAGCTTCCAATGTTACCCCTTTCTTCTAAGGATATGAGATAATGTTTATATTGATTTTTATATTTTTATAATTGAAAACATTTAGAGTATTAAAATTTATTATGATAAAAAATAGTATTATAAGAAGATTCATCATGTAAAAAGTTATCATGATATATTTTACACGTTTTACTAGCTATTTTAGTGTTTTTAAATTTGAAGAAAATATATATATTTGAAGTTATTATTGATATTATTTATTTTATTCTCCAAAATAAGACACCAGTATTGAATCTTGGATAGTTCATTTTTTTAAATAAAATTATTCAATATATCATATCATCTTCTCATGATCAATAGAATTTAAACTATTTTTATTGATTTTGTCAACATGGGTTTCTTCTTTCTTTTCAAACCCATTATTAACTTCTATAAAATATTTATTTTCACTAACTTATTATTTTTTATATTTTTAAACCATGGAAATTTTCTCATGATAGGATTTATGTTTATCCTCCAATATGAATGTTAGACCAATTGGTATAAATTATATTCCCCACTACATGGAGTATCCAATACATTTTCAAATTGACCAATACTTTTGGTAAATTTCACAATAGATTCTTTTTATGATTTACTACTATAGAAATAAAAAAAATTTCACCATTTTTGTGATCAAATTTCTTTAATTTCATATAAAGTTACTCTTCTTTATCCTTTAATCTTTGGATATTTATTTTGAAATTTTTCCCTGCTTCTTTCTTTGATGATTCTTATCATCTTCCAATTAACCACCTTTACTAATTTACAAGGGATAGTTTATAGAATATTTTTAATTACATTAAATTTATTCTATATTGGTTTAAATATAATTTTATTCATTATCTATCCCTTAATAAAATTATTTGAAATAAATGGAATAATTCGTTGATAGTATTAATCTTATACATTATTTTCAAATTAACATGTATCTGAAACATCATCTTCCTTGATTTTAATCTACCCCATGGAATCAAAATCAATTTCATATATCACCTTTTTCTTAAAGGTAATAATTTTTCTCAATTCATAGGAAAATATAATGTTATATAATTCATTTAATGAAATATACTCTCTATCATATTGGGATGAGATATTAGGATCAATATTTTATTTGAAAAATCACCCATATTATTTTTAACAGTTGTAGAATATTCAAGATAATGACCAAAATGTTGGATATTACTAGAAAATTTCGTTATCATAAGTAAATTATTCATCAATGTTTCTTCCTCATCCATTATGATCTCATGAAACCTACTCATATAAAACTATAATCTCACCCCATTGACTTTCACATTTCCTTCATAACTACTTTAATTTATATTATATATTTCATTGTATTATTAAAATACCATCAATTTCGGTGTACTTTTACTAAAAAAGTCATGAAAATTGACATTTATGACTTACCATGAAGTTATATATATTTTTTCTATTGAGTTCATTAGAGAATTATTTTTAATGGGTAGAAATCCCATAACTACTATATCTCTACCCACTATCCAAGGGATAAATTATATGGGAACATCATGTTCTTATAACTATAGTAGTTATTTCCATAAAATATAAGCACAACCCTACAAATAAATGATTTCATATAATCCATAATAACCCCTGGGATTGTTTAAATCGAAGGAATAATGCTTGGATACAATTTTAACAACCTATCACGAAGTTTCTCTATAGAGATGAGTGGGATTAATAAATAGAGATATGTTTTAAAATTTCCTTTTCCCTTTAAATCAACATCTATGACTCATTAATTTATTATCCATGTAAATATGAATCCACAACCACACAAATACATAAAGCGAATGAAAGATCAATTAAAATATGCACTTTTACATGGTTCACCACCTTCATTAGAAACTGACTCCATTCCGTGACTGTTTATTCACCCCAATCATGAATTCTTCACTATAAGAAATATACTCAAAGTTGATTTTTTTATTTAAATAGAAGAACAAAATGAGTAACTTAAGATGCAAGAAATTAATTTCATCACAGGGGATGAAATTAATGTAGTCAAAGGGAGTACCCTCTGAAAATATCAATAGAAATAATTGGAAGAGGGCTACGACTCGAGTACACCACATTCTTGTCAACATGGTTACCTTTTGAAGCAAGAAGATCATATGATATGTTATAATCCCTACATATGTAACAACCCGAAATTTTGAATAAATCCTGTTTCCTAATTTTGGGTGTTATTTTATTTTTACACTCAACAAAAGTGTTTCATTTGATAACATGAGTATAATTAAAAAGAGACAGTTGGGTTTGGACTGTTATATGACCATTGGTCAATATGACTGCTGGAAACTAAATGTTTCGATTATAGTCTCTAAATACAAGTGATCTTGGTTAATTAATATAGAAAGAAAATTCAATGGCCTCACCCTGTAGTCTTGGACTGATCGAAGCCCATCTAACAGAACTTGGGAAGGAGGTAGCACCATTGGGCTTTGCTCTGGACCAAACCCAAGCCGAACTTCATCGTGTGAAGCTAGAACGGAATCACCTTCGCGAGAAGTTAAAACTGATAGAAATTGCTACTCGTGCAATATTGGCTGAGCCACCCTCAGATTCTCTCACCTTAGCACACCTTAAACTTAGGTCCTATGCTGGTGTGATAAGGGGCTATGTAAGGAGTCCGTAACTGCCTTGTGTAATCCTTTGTTTTAAATAATTTTTTTGATTTCTTCTTATGATGATGTTTATGAATTTTCAAATGTCCGGATAAATATAGTGTGCATATTTTTGATGCATTTTAGAGAAAGGATATTTTAAAAATGTTTACGTAAACCTTAAATAATTAAAAATGTGTAATGATTTTCAAAAAATGGTCTTCTACAATTATGCTCAGTACGAAATTTAGAGTCTATTAAGATCAACTTAATTTTTGATGAATAGTAAATTATGAATAGTGATTTTATTATTTGGATTAGTAATGGGACTAAATGGATTAGTAATTTCACTTAAATAAATTATTAATATAATCTAGGCACCTAAATTAAGTAATGTGATTCAATAAAATGGTTAAATAACGGTTTCGTAAATTATGAGTCAAGTATTAGTTTTTCGAGTGAATAGTGTTTTTTAATTAAAAATATTTATAAAAATATTTATAAAAATATTTTTATAAAATGGACTTTATTTTTGAACTCAGTGCATCGATATTATGTTATGTTAAATTTATGGGTTTTTTTCTGAAAAAAAAATAATTTTCGGTGAATAGATTATTTATTTAAAAATTAAATTAAAATTATTTAGAAAATTATTTTAATAAAATAGAGTTCATATTTTTAATCAGAGCATAAATATTTGGTTAAGGTGAAATTTTGTGATTTTTCTGAGAAAGATGAATTTTCAGTGAATAGTAAAAATTCAGTTTTAGGGTTTCGGTATGTTTAATGAATCATAAGTGTGTCATGATAATATCATGAGATATTTTAGGGTTTGAAAGACCAAAGGTGATGAATTATTGTATTGGGGGCCCCATGTGGCCTAACTCCATGGGAAATACCATGGGAGAGCCCATGGTTTTGAGAAAACCACTTGTGAGGTGTCCCTTGAAATTATTAAAGTATCACCTCACCTTCCCTATAAATACCCACCCTTTCCTCCTTTATTTTTCACTCCCAACTCTCCCCCAATGAATATATGGTCTCATTAACTCCCACAGAGTCTTCCCAAGGTTCCCCCATGCCCTCAAGGTCCCAACCTTTTAGTTTTAAGAGTTACGTTTTAAGGTAAGGGATCCTACCTCTCTCTTTCTTTTCATGTAATCTCTTTTTTGTCATTTCTTTTATGATCCATTCTATTATGTTAGAGTATGTTACATTATATTACTCTTACTTCCATTTTCATTTTAATATGATGAAAAACCCCCTATTTCTTTCATCAATTTGTTTTAATAATGTTTAAGTGGCGTCGTTAGGCTGCCAAATGTTTAAGGGATTCTTTCATTTTTTTTTTCATTTTTCAAAGTTCTACTTTCATGTCAAGTCTTTAAAGTTAATTTTTATTATGTTGGGGCATGATATTTATATCTATAATAATGATATTTTATGTACATATGATTAGAGACCCTATTTTGATCTCATCCATTCATTTTTTTTGATGTTAAAGTGGCGCCGTTAGGCTGCCGAAATTTTAAGGGATTCTTTCACCCTTCTCATTTTTAAAGTTCTACTTTCATGTCAAGTCTTTCAGGTTCCTTTTGATTATGTTGGGGAATGATATCTATATCTATCATACTGATCTTTTATGTTCATATGATTAGAGACCCTATTTTATCTCATCAATTCATTTTTGTTGAATTTTAAGTGACACCGTTAGGCTGCCGAATTTTCATAAGAGAAATCTTATTTTTGTCTTCCTTTCATGTTCTCAATTTCATATAATATATCTTTAAAATTTCAATACCATGTTCTTAAATCATTTTTATTCTATCCCCCTACTATTTTATGGATCATTTATGAGTGGGTGACCCATGTTCCCTCTCTTTTCAATGTTTTCTAAAACCTCGTAACATAGCCATTATACTGCAGAACTTCCGTCTCAAAATGTCTCTCTCTTATTATCAAATTCATTTATTTTATTAAGTGAATACTCAAATATCTTTTTTATAAAAGGTTATTCTCATATATACCAAAATTTTATATTTTAAATTCTGGGATTTACATACAAGGGACCCACTTTCCTATTCCGTGGGTTTAAAGTGACATAAAGACCATGTCTTTAAATCAGTTTTTAAAACATTATGATTATGAAATGAAACCCATTTATTTTATGATATATGGGTTGTTTATGAAATTTTTATGTTGATATATGTGTCTCACATGATAATAAAGACATTTTAAAGGTGCGCCCTGATAGCACTCCATTGTATTGGGTAAAGACTTAATCTCTAGAGATGACCATTTTTAATGACGCCTTGGTGAATAACCTTGGTAATTTTTAAACGTACCTTGGGGATGGACCTTGGTTAAACGGAAATTATTGTCTAAGTTAAATATTGTATCTACATCTTCAATTTATGAAGCACATTATTTTTATTATTATATGCCTCATTATTTCCTTCACATGCCTTAAAGTTCTTTTTCATGACATTGTTGATTTATCTCAAGTTTACATGTTAAATGTTTCCCCTTTTTTCCCTTACTGGGCCTTCTGCTCACCCTTTATTTTGATGTATGTCCCCAGGTTATGAGATGCAGTAATGAACCTAGGATGAACATAAGGAGAAGCCTTTCAAGTGTTTAAGAAGGATGTTTTATGTTTTCATGTTTTAAGTTCCTGGTTTCCATGACACTAAACCTTAAAGATCCTAGGTTTTGTAAAATGTAATGAAAAGTTATGTTATAAAAAGGCGGGATGTCATAGTTGGCATCAAAGGATGGTTTAGTTATTTTTGGAAATTAGGATATGAAAACTTTAGGAAGAAACTTATAGAAATGTTTAAATATAGGAAATATTCCTGGTATTTTGGTAAGTATTGAGTAAGGGGTTGCCAAGAAAATACATCCCTGTCTGGATACGAGCAGGTAGAGGTGGCTCTGCAACAGATTCACATAGGGGTAAAACACGAAAACACCGCTTTAAGATAGAATCGAACGAGAACTGGTACAGGACAATGGGACTTGCTGAAATCTTGGTTATGACACTCCTAGGGGATGTGCTTTGGTAAATTCATAAGCTTAGTATGAACCATTATTAAAGGAACAAAGACAAAATAAAGTAAATATTCACATAAGAATATATGATTGAGGATAACCTAGATTGGTACCTAGGGTATCACAAGTTAGGGTATACATTCTATCAACATGTTTATCCTTTTATTCTTAAAGTTTCCTTTTAATGATTATTGGATATGTACTTAATCCCCTAATTATACTTTCTTTTCTTAGTTAATGGCGGGAAATGGAAGAACATGTCCCAAAAACTAATGTGATAGGAAATGTGACGATTTCCCTAATAATGTGACAGAGATGACGAGAGATCAAGTTGAACATATTGTGATTATTCCAAACCAGCTATCAAAAATCACAATTAATAATTGGTACCTAGTTGAATGCCCAAATTCATCAAGAAGAAGAAGAAAATGTCTCAAGGATGTTCATCTGATAAAGTTGATAAGGGAAAGAAGACCCAATTTCTTTTTTTCAAAAATTTCGGGAAGAGGCACCAAGGAGAATATCACAAAGGAACCAGGAGATGTTTTATGTGTGGGAAGATAGGGCATAAAGTAGCCAATTTCTTTAAAAAAATGGATAATGTGATGAATGGAGATAAGGTTCAATCTAATGTACCATATACATTTCAATGTCATAAATGTGGAGAAGTTAGACATTATCCAAGGAAATGATCTCTTGGAATGGGTGAGAACCATGATGAGAATCAACAATATTCGAGGACAGGGGAATAATGTAAGTCCTATGCTGAGATGGATCATGATGATTGAAGTACATGTAACTTCTTCGCAATAATTGTCTATGTCATGTTGTATTTTAGTTCGTGCTCTATGAGCATATCTTTTATGTTTTCTAAGATCATTGAGTCACTACCTAAGATGATTTTATATCATTAAAGAAAACATATATTGTTATGTACCACATGTTGATGTAGTGAAGCTGTTCTTCTTAAGAAAAGAGGGTGATTAGGGGATTAAAAGATGATTATTATTTTGGAAGACGTTCACTATTTTGGGAACCCTATTTGATCGAGGTAAATACATTACTACGGTATTTTCTTTGAGGAGTAAAGGTTGACTTATATTTTGAATAATCAATGAATTTAAGGTAAACTTATGGTAATATAGGTTACTTATGGAAATGATTAACCTATCTTGGGGAAAATGTGATTAGGTTAGTTACTTTTGTTATGAGATGATAAGAGTGGTTGAAGTTGTTTTGAGATGAACGATAAAGTCTATCTTGGAAGACTATGTTATGAGATCATTCTTATAATTGGGTTTCAATATTAGTTTGATTTATTTTGAGGAATTTTAAGGATAATTATTTATGGAATGGTCTATGATGAACTTTGGGTAGTAACGTGGAATTTGTAATATTTAAAGAAGATTCCCTTCCTATGGGATTATTTATTTTTGAAGATTTGTTTTATCTTACCCTTTCTATTTTTGGGATAATAGAATAAATAGATAGTTAATCTTTGGTGGATTATGTAGAAGATGATTCTTGTGCTTTGATGTGACCAAGTAGTTTTGAATGCTCATCGTTTGGAGAAAAGATTAGTTTTGGTAGAGTCTTATTAAAGGATGAAACTCTACTAGAAGGTAGGTATATTTCCTTATGTTTTTGTTCTATGTAGTAAATGAATTCCTTAAAATTATGAAAAGGAACATAAAATAAAAATGTTGTTGGTTTACATTTCCTACTAGGTAATCAAAGACTGTTTACACACATCATAAGTTAGTGATTTTATTTTGGTTATATTTCTCTTAATAATGTTTTCTATCACTCTCCCTCAGAACATGACCCTTTGTTTTCTCCTCCATGTACATGTTTTCCTACATGTAATCCTAGTGTGGGTTATCTCGGGTGACCTTTGTACTACCCTTTCTTTCTTTTAAAGTAATAGTTTTACTGACTCCTTTTCCGATGTGGTACTTTCAATGAAATTTCAAAACCAAATTTTAAAAATTGTGAGGACGCAATTTCTTATGTGGGGAAGATTGCAATGACCCGAAATTTTGAATAAATATTGTTTCCAAATTTTGTGTGTTATTTTATTTTTAAATGAAACAAAACTGTTTCATTTGATAACATGATTATAATTAAAATGAGACCGTTGGGTTTATATTGTTATATGACCATTGGTCAATATGACCGCTGGAAACTAAACATTTCGATTATTGTCTCTAAATACAAGTGATCTTGGTTAATTAATACAGAATGAAAATTCGATGGCCTCGCCCAACAATCTTGGACCGATCGAAGCCCATCTAACAGAACTTGGGAAGGAGGTAGCACCACTGGGCTTTTCTATGGACCAAAACCATGTTGAACTTCATCGTGTGAAGCTAGAATGGAATCTACTTCGCGAGAAGTTCAAACTGATAGAAATTACTACTCGTGCAATGTTGGCTGAGCCGCCCTCAGATTATCTCACCTTAGCACACCTTACACTTAGGTCCTATGCTGGTGTGACAAGGGGCTACATAAGGAGATCGTAACTGCCTTATGTAATCCTTTGTTTTAAATAAAAATTTTGATTTATTCTTATGATGAAGTTTATGAATATTCAAATGTCCAGATAAATATAGTATGCATATTTTTGAGGAATTTTAGAGAAAGGATATTTTAAAATTTTTTTTCTAATCCTTAAATAATAAAAAATGTGTAATGATTTTCAAAAAATGGTCTTCTAAAATTATGTTCTGTAAGAAATTTAGAGTCTAATAAGATCAACTTAATTTTTGATGAATTGTAAATTATGAATAGTGATTTTATGCTTAGGATTATTAATGTGACCAAATGGTTTAGTAATCTCACTTAAAGAAAATTTAAATATAATCTAGGCACCTTGATTAAGTAATGTGATTCAATTAAATGGTTAAAAAACAGTTTCATAAATTATTAATCAAGTTTTAGTTTTTTTAGGTGAATAGTGTTTTTTAATTAAGAATTAATTTAAAAATATTTAGAAAATTATTTTTATAAAATGGACTTTATTTTTGAACTCAGTCCATCGATATTATGTTATTGTAAATTTTGGGGATTTTTTCTGAAAAAAATGAATTTTCTTTGAATAGTGTATTTATATAAAAATTAAATTAAAAATATTTAGAAAATTATTTTTATAAAATAGGGTTCATATTTGTAATCAGAGCATCTATATTTGGTTAAGGTGAAATTTTAGGATTTTTATGAGAAAGATGAATTTTCAGTGAAAAGTAAAAATGTTGTTTTAGGGTTTCAGTATGTTTAATGACTCATAACTGTTTCATGATGATTTCATGAGATATTTTACGGTTTGGACGACCAAAGGTGATTAATTATTGTATTAGAGGCCCCATGTGGCCTAACTCCTTACGAAATACCATGGGAGAGCCCCTGGTTTTGAGAAAACCACTTGTGTGGCGTCCCTTGAAATTATTAAAGAATCACCTCAACTTCCCTATAAATACCCACCCTTTCCTCCTTTATTTTTCACCACCAACTCTTCCCCAACTAATCACTGGTTTCATTACTTACCAAGGAGTCGTCCCAAGGTTCCCCCAAGCCCTCAAGGTCCCATCCTTTGAGTTTTAAGAGTTACATTTTAAGGTAAGGGATCCTACTTTTTTTTCAAGTAATCTCTTTTATGTCATTTATTTTTTTCTCCATGATCTTATGTTGGTGGATGTTACTTTATATTCCTCTTAATTCCCTTTTAATTTTAATATTATGAGAGACCCCTCTTTCTCTCATCAATTCGTTTTAAGAATGTTTAAGTGGCGTCATTAGGCTGCCGAATTTTCAAGGGATTCTTTCATTTTTTTCATTTTTCAATGTTCTACTTTCATGTCAAGTCTTTCAAGTTACTATTTATTATGTTGTGGTATGATATCTATATCTATTATACTGATATTTTATGTTCATATTATGATAGACCCTATTTAGATCTCATCAAATCATATTTATTGAAGTTTAAGTGGTGCCGTTTGGCTGCCGAATTTTTAAGGGATTCTTTCACCTTTCTCATTTTTCAGAGTTCTACTTTCATGTCAAGTATTTCAAGTTCCTTTTTATTATTTTGTGGTATGATATCTATATATATCATACTGATATTTTATGTTCATATTATTAGAGACCCTATTTGATCTCATCAATTCATTTCTATTTAATTTTAAGTGATTCCATTAGGCTGCCGAATTTTCATAAGAGAAATCTTATTTTTGTCTTCCTTTCTTGTTCTTAATTTCATATGGTATATGTTTGAAATTTTAATACCATGTTCTTAAATAATTTTTATTCAGTCCCTCTACTGTTTTATGGATCATTTATGAGTGGGTGACCCATGTTACCTCTCTTTTCAATGTTTTCTAAAACCTCGTAACATAGCCGTTATGCTGCAGAGCTTCTATCTTAGAATGTCTCTCTCTTATTCTCAAATTAATTTATTTTATTAAGTGAATAATAAAATATATTTATTCTAAAGAGTTATTCACAAATTTACCAAAATTCTCAATTTTAAATTATGGTATTTACATACATGAGACCCGCTTTTATTTTCCGTGGGCTTAATGTGACATAAAGATCATGTCTTTAAATCAGTTTTTAAAACGTTATGATTATGAAATGAAACCCATATCTTTTTTTCTATATGGGTTGTTTATGAAATGTTGATGATGATATATATGGATCACATGATAATAAATACATGTTAAGGGTGTGCCCTGATAGCGCTCCAATGCATTGGGTAAAGACTTAATCTCTAGAGATGACCATTTTTAACGACGCCTTGGTGAATAACCATGGTAATTTTTAAAGGCACCTTGGGGATGGACCATGGTGAAATGGAAATGATTGTCTAAGTTAAATGTCGTAGCCACATATTCATGTTATGAAATACGTTATTTTTATTATGATATGCCTCATTATTTCTTTCTCATTCCTTGATGTTCTTTTTCATGTCATTGTTGATGTATCTCAAGTTCACATGTTAAATGTTTCCCCTTCTTTCCCTTACTGGGCCTTCTGATCACCCTTTCTTTTGATGTATGTCCCTAGGTTATGAGATGCAGTAATGAACCTAGGATTAACATAAGGAGAATCCTTTCAAGTGTTTAAGAAGGATGTTTTCTGTTTTCATATTTTAAGTTCCTAGTTTCCAAGACACTAAACCTTAAAGATCCTCAGTTATGTAAAATGTAATGAAAAGTTATGTTATAAAAAGGAAGGATGTCATAACATAAGTGTAAAATATGAATATATGTATATAGAATATTAAATTCACCAGAATACAAACAAAATTTATTTTATCTATAGTCACACCAAACTATGTAAATTCACACCTAAATATAATGATTTTGATCAAGAAAAAGTAATATCACTTCAAATATATAGTTTCTTCAATAACAATATATGTAATCTTTTCACCTAGGACTCTAGGATATTTCAGTAAATCTTGATTACTATGTGGGAAACATGATCTATATTTTTATCTCAATTATCAAAATAGGATATAAAACACTAAATTGTTATGATTAAAAAGATATATTTCATATTTTTAAATTTTGGGATTTAGGGTTCCTTTTCTTTCAATATTTAGAATCTTTATTTTTAAATTCACTATTTTATAGCATCCCTTGATATATCCTTATATTTAGGGGATTTATAATGCCCAAAATTAAAATAATTTCAATAATAATCAATTCCAACTCAGGTTATCATGACTTATCTCAATGTAATCATACCACTATTTCCGCATTTAGATAAGAACATGAAATATGAATCAGAATAATGGAATATTATCTTCTTATAATAGATATATGTATTTTTTGAAAATATAATTCTACCCATTATTTATTATTTTATAAATAACCATAAATAAAATACTTGAGAATATTACTTTAGCTCAAAAACACGAAAAAATAATTTACAAACATTGTGTTTGTGAATACCATAAATATATATCAACTTCATATTACCAAATTATCTTAAAAATGATATTTAACCTACTAATGGACTGAATAATATCTTCACAACACAACACAAATGAATATAACATTCATAACACTAAAACTTATGAAAAAAAACTTGAATAACTACAAAACCAACTGGAAGTGATTATTAAAATTTGTGCACAAACTTGTTTTGTAACACATGTATCTTATATTTAATATCAGTATATTATTCATTCATAGAAATATATTAAATAATTTTATTTATCATATATAATATTTCATGGATGATCTTTTTCTTCATAGAATATAACACATTATGATGTAATAATGATTGAATCCCAAACCATTTTGGGTGTTTCTAATTATTTAATCTATGAAGAACAGTTCTATTGTCAATTTTTTTAATCCTTTAGAATACTAAATTATATTATTTACCATATTTTCAAAATTTAAAATTTCTTACTAGAGTTTTATATTTTAACTGTTTTAAACATCACCCATACCATAATTAACTTATGGGGTTATTAATCTCATATATAATGACTGGAATATCTTACACAACACAAAATGTTGTACACACAAATAAAATCAATTACATAGAACATAAATGACTTATTTGTCCAACAAAAGAATTCTAAATTAGGGAAAAAACCAATGTAAAATCTTAGAAACAATTATAGAATCCTTTAATAATCTGAAAAACACTATAAAAATAATCAATAATAACTCCCCAAACTCTAATGATTTTCAATCATGATTGAAAATAAATAAAAAACAATCAATAAATATAAGATAACATAAATATTCTATCTTCATATAATTATTTATAAGTCACTCCAATAATTATTTCTTCAATATTGAAGTTTTTAGAAGATTATAATATTTTTCTCTAGGATATAAATCCCAAGGGGTGAATAGATCTATTTACTATGTATTATAAATTCCTTTTCAAATTTCTATTATAGTATCATTTTCAATATTCAATATCATATTCCATTATTTTTTTATCCTAATAAGTATTTTAATTATGATATTCTATTTATGTGAGGTTATATATCATTAACATTATACTCTCTTTTTAAGTGGTTGTAATGCCCAAAGTCCCCAAAAAATGTTAAAATCTATATTGTCCCATGATAAATAATTCCTAAATATACATTATATTTGTGTTATTATAGATGTATAATTTATAAAATAAGAAATTTATTTAATTTGGTATGATATAAATGATGATGTTGTATCCTCTATTATTTCACAACTCGATTAAACAATTTTTTTACATGTTCACATTTTTGGTCAATTAATACCAACATATAAGTCATTCCTAAGTGAAATTTTTTATAATTAATGCATTTTAAATATATTTGATTACATACTACTCTTTTTAGAGGTTATTTAGAAATAATTTATTTTTGTATTCTATAATAATACATACATGTATTCAATTTCCAAAACCCATTGATAATATCAATCTGCATGGGTACACAATAACTATAATTCCATATTCATTACATGATAAGATTACTTATTTTAACATTTTGAATCCTAATTTTTCTCTATATAAGTATACATAATTCCCTTTTACATCATTATTAATTTATTAAATAGTGAAATATATTGGTATATCATATAATATATTGTTTTATATGATAAAATCTTATAATATAAGCTTTATTGAGAAATTATTCAATGTTTTTCAAAATTTTATCATTCTTGAATATCATTTTAGGTATTATATATGTTCTCTATGTAAAGGATTCAATTAATTTAAATTTTATATATGATGATATCCCTAGAATTATATATCCCCTTAGTGTATTGGTAGGTGTTATTATATAACCATGAGGAGGTAATGAGATTTTCCTTATCCATTATGTATGAAATCTTGTAAAATGTCATAGATAGTATATTTATGATATTTGAAATTATGAATTCCCATAATATTCAAAATTATGACATTATTTATTATACAGGTTATTATTTATTGTCATGGAATCCCTGGATTTTTGTTATGCTTATATATTCACTAAAATGAAACCATTCATTTATATATTCCTGTTATATTACTTATTACATGTTATATTTTGTAGTACATTATCATTACAAAGCATCTAAGATCCACCATTCAATTTTTTCTTATTTCTCTAGGTAATTAAGTAGAATATTACATATGATATGATCTATGGACAACATTAATGAATAATGATCTATATTTTAGTGACACAATATTTGATGAAGAAATGTAAATTTATTTATCTATTATCATGAGGAAAATTATATTTTGATCATGATTGTAAAATATCATGTAATATGATTACCATTTAATAAAGAAAACATAATCTCTAGGTGATCATGTTTTATGGAATTACCAAGGTGGAATCGAGTATAAAAAATAGTTATTCTAACAAATGGAGGGGGGATCTTGATTTCATGGTAGGGGTCTACGTATTCCTTAGGATATCAGTATAGAAATGGGATATGAGATTGGGAATGAAATGGGAGTTTATTCCAATGTATATTGGGTTGTTTGAAATATCTGAATGGATGGGATCTATTAGATATCAATTAGGAATTCCACCAGTTCTTTCCAAAATGAATTATTTCTTCAATATATCACTTATAAGGATGTAAATTATAGATCCATAATTATAATTGTAGTGGATAATGTTTTTCTAGAGAGTGAATTATCACATAATTAAGAGTTTATTTGGATTCATGATGAAATAAAGGATATTTTAGAAAAGTAGGAAACTCAACTAGATAAGATTTTTAGAGGAATCACTGACTAGAGAAGGTTGATTGAAGGAATGGGGAATAAATGATAAATTATTATATCATTTTTATTGATAAATTTAAAATTTTTAGGGTGAAATTATTATAAAGGTCTGGAATGTAATA
The DNA here is from genome assembly GCA_963277665.1 of Viscum album. Classification (NCBI taxonomy): domain Eukaryota; kingdom Viridiplantae; phylum Streptophyta; class Magnoliopsida; order Santalales; family Viscaceae; genus Viscum; species Viscum album. The sequence goes on along the minus strand of OY728133.1, from coordinate 1,025,280,036 downwards.
CTGAAGAAATTATATTAAGAAATAAACATATTTTTTTCACAAAATGATTTATTACATATCAAAAGACAAAACATTATTAAAACTTCTTTAACTAAGAATGTTTATTAGAGAAAAATAAACAATAAAAGTACAATATATATGTCCCATGTCTCATATTACCTAACAAACATGATGAATATAACATTTATAGTACAAAATACAAATAATATATACTATAGAATAAACATAATAAAATAACAAAAAAAATCTCTGTATTTATTTTTGGACTAGAATAAATGAATTTATAGGTGGTAAAAGAAAATATGCATGTTATTTAAAAATTTAACATTATAACCATTGGTTATATAGTCATTTTAAATTGAAAATTGAAAATTTTAATCGTTATGAGTAGTGATTAGTGTTAATTATAAGATAAGGCAGAAATCATGGCTCTGACCATTAAGAGTATTCATTATGAATCACATTTATCTATTTATGGGAGGGTGGTTACATCATCTTGGTTCTCCCTTGATCAATACTATATAAAACATCAATAATTTAGGTTAGATAAGAATCATATATTGGAGAAGTTCAATATTGTAGAAATAATTACAAAATTATTGTCGGTTAAACAACCCCATGAATGTACCCCCATTACAAACTATACCATTAAGAGCTATGATGGTGTAATAAGGGGTTATGTATCTAGTGGTTATGTTTCATTAGTATAAAGATTATTTAATAATGAAACAATTATCACTCTGATATTATATTTTTAGAAAATGTACGATCTTTATGTTAAAGTAAAAATCTATATAATTAGAGGAATAATTTTATAAAATTCATTTAATATTTGTAATCTAGATTTCAAAATTACCTATAGAGTTTCATTTCTTAATTTTTGATAAAAATTGTAAAATATGGTAAAAAATGGGGAAATATGGTTAATATGATATCATATGTATGTAAGCTTGTCTAAACTAATCCAAGGTAGTAATATTTTCCTAATTTTGGAACTAACCGTGTTAGGGGATAATTATGGGAGATAATAGGGAATTATAGGGTGTTGTGGAACACACAAGACAATAAAAAAATATTCAATACATTATTGCATGAAATTTCAAATAACACACCTATAATTACCCACTCCTCTTCACATTTATCCTAAAAATGTTAGTTTTTCTTTTCATATCACTCTCATGGATTATCTACCATATCCATATCTTCATTGATAAAGAGTATGGTTGGTTAATGGGGTTTTCTCTAAGCTAGGTATCTGAATAAAGGAAATTGTTTATTTTTTTTCTCACCTTTGAATTCTTATTTATATATCAACTAGAGTAACCTTTTGAAATCTCAAATATTATAATCCAAATTTATTTAAATATGAATATAAATACTCCCATCAAGTTATGTTATACATGTGAGATCCCATTTCCCTCAAATTATACTCTATTCATAAGCCATTATATTTCCAAAATTATGCATAGAGGCATAACAATCTATATTATACCATAATAAAAAATACATAGATATGCCATGTATTTGTTGTATGATTGATATATTATTTCTAGGATTTGTTATTTTTAAAATAAAGGATAATTTTATTTAGCTAGTTAAGCATCTATCAGATCCCAAGTAGATTAAACTCGATCATGGAATAATTAAACCTTTGTGATCAAAGATAACTTACATGTCGTTTTATTCTTAAAAAAAATTATATCCTTAATAGTTATCAAATATTCCTTATTACATACATCTAATTTTTTAGGAGTTTTATTCAAAATTTGTTTTTTCTCCTACAATTTCAAATACATTCATTGAACTTCTAAAACTCATTGATAATCCTAATATTAATAACAAATTGATGATTATAAATCAAGATTATGTCGCTTATAATGGTTTTAGTTAAACATTATAAATCCGTAATTATTATTTATATGATTTAGGGTAATTAAGTTATAAATTTTTCAAATTAATTTACTGGTGAAATTAATTATCATGAGCATATAATCCTTTCTTCTATATGTTAAAATCTTATAATATGAGATTAAATTAAATTTTATACAATTTATTTCCATATTTTTCAACCATGAACATAATTCCGTGTATTATCTATAAAACATAAATATATGATGGAATGTGTTTGACTTCTATGATATTGGTGAGAATTAGAATTATATAACCCTTAAATTAATTTTTAGATCCCATGTGAAAATAAATATTGGGTAATATGAGTGTCCTTACCCTTTTCAAATGATGAATTGGCACAAGGCATTGAAATTATGTTAATGATATTTGAGATTATTAATTCCAATAATTTTCATAATTATGAGATCATATATCATCCATGTTATTATTTATTGTTATAACATAGAGGGATTTATGTTATAATTTTTTATTTACTGGTAGGAGATCATTCATTTATTTATTCATGTTATAAGTTTTATTCCATTATTATTCCATGAAATATTTAATTGTACACTTCCCCTTTCTAAGCACCTTTGTTAACCTCTTTCTTTTGTTTCACATTTCCTTCAACAAGTAAGTATAATATTATAAGTCATTGGATATATTAATAACATTAATTAATTATGATGTGTACTATAATTATGTAATATGTGATGATGTAAGGAAACACATCTAGTCTCTTGAATAATAATAAACCTTTATCTATGGAATATGGTCTAATTTAATATGATTAGAATGTAAAGAATAACCCATTATATCTAAATCAATAGTGTTGGGCGAATGAAAATAATAATCATTTTCACAAAATAAGTACTGATCATAATAACAAAAATCATCTAAAGGATAAATGGAGAATTGGTCATGAAAAATAATGAAAAATTATAAACATAATTTATGTATTACTACCATGAAAAAATAGTATAATAAACAAATCTAATGACATCATTCCTATGCATAACATTGTGATCAATTTTATCTATATCATGTCCATGAATAATGATATCTTTAGGTATGAAGAATTAACCAATTCATCAATGTAGTATAATGTTATTGGATAAACAATGATTGAGTAATATCTTAAAAAAACATGTGCACCACATATAAATGAAAAATTATATACTTATAAATATATTTATAATCATAACATAGATAACCCATGATGGAATGGAAATGATCACCTTAATGATCTAAAAGATAATGCCATATCTTAAAATATTAATAAATCATAATGATTCAAGGTATGACTTAACTGGATTAAAAATAAAGGTCTTAGGAAACATTTAAGATAAATATATATTCATTTCTCATCATATAGAGAAGATATTTAATCTATAAGAAATTTAAATAAAAATTAAAAATGCGAATAAATGAATACAAATATTCAAAAGAGTTAATCTATAAGAATTCATCACATGAGAGAGAAAAATTAATCTAAAAAAGGAATATATGTAAGACATGTATATACCTAAAAAAGATAATAATAAATGATAATATTAATTAAAAAAAGATTCATGAAAATCATTAGAAAGAACATATCAAAAGAGAATGTGTTTTCTAGAGAGTTAGAATTGATATCTCCACAAAATTTAATAATAAATGTAGTTGAGATATTCAGATAAATAATATAAAAATCATAAAATTAATATTTTAATAACATAAACAGTGTAGTAAAAATGATATTAAAGAATAAGTTATAATAAATTAGAATTAAAATCCATCTGGGAGATATAATCATGGATGAATCCCCTAACTATATGTCATGTTTTTTTCATCTTGTTTATATTCCTACATAACCAATTTTTTTTATTAAAAAATTAATCTAGATGTATTTTATTTTTTTAAATTTATTTTGATCAATTAGGTTAATTAGTAATTACTTAATAACTTTTTGTTATAATAGAAATGTGTGATGAAATGATTGTTCAATTTATTCAATTTTCATTTAAATATTTTTCTTTTGATCAATATATTTTATCCACTAGATAAATAAAAAATAAAACAATAACAATAGATAAATATATAAAAATAGACACACACACACATTTATTAATACACATTTTATTAAAAAGATATAGTAACCAACCTTAAATAATAATATAAATAAATAATCGAAAATGATCTTGTCAGTGGTAAAATCGATCGTTGACATGTTGTGTAAATATTTGGAGAGATATGATGTATATTATAAATATTCTATAACACATAAAAATAATATAAAAAATTAAAATAATGTATATTCATATGATAATTACATTTTAGATGAAATAATATAATTTAGGATAAAATAACAGATGAAGAAAAAAATAAGTAATGAGAATGGGGAGTAACAAGTCCATTAATGACTGCAATGGGATAAGGGAGTGTTACCTTGAAGGCCTGTTGTAGGGTGATATTGGAGAAAATATAAGATTATTATAAGGATTAAATGGAGGTATAGGAGAAAATAATATAAAATTAGATGGATTTTGAATGAAATTTTCCATAGGGATGACAGGATGAATTTATATTTGGAGAGGAGGTGCGTATATGGATAAGGTAAGGAATATAAAAAATTTTAATAACAAGGGATTTCTATAGTGGTCTTATTTTTGGACTTTGACTATTATATAATTAATTTTTTATATTTTGATAACTTTTTACATCTTTATTCATTGAAATTATGTGTTTTAATAAATTAAATAATTGAAGGAAAATTAGAATATATAATAGTTATTAGTGGAATATATTATTTTTTTAGAGTTTGAAAATTAATATTGAGTTTTTTAAATATAGTGTGTTATTTTATTTAAAATTATTTATCATATTAAACTTCTTTTAGGTCCTAAATACTATTATATAATTACTTAATACATTATTACTAAAATATTATGTCATACAATATACTGTATTTAAAAAAAATTATTTTTAACATTCACTAACAAATACATTATTTTAAAAAAAAAGTATAAATAACATACATTTGGATAGTTTTGATGTGATAATTCCATAAATTACATTAAAAATGTGAAAATAGTTTAAAAAAAATATTAAATAATAATAATTAAATATCAATATAAAAATTATGGTTTTAAAAATAAGTTAAAACATACATTATTAAAAATATATGCCTATAATTTATATATGTTAAAATTTTTAAAATTTATTTATTTGAATTATATTAGATTGTTCTGAAAGTATTTTATTAATGGTAAATATTACTTATTACACATTTTATTTTTTTAGTGTTAGGTTACCCTTCAAATGCCCAAATTGATATTTTAAATGTCAAGTTACTATTCGGAAGGCCCTGTTGCTATTCCAATGGTCATATGGCCCTTATACATCCTATAAATATGATTTACTTCCATTATTCATGATTTAATCTATTCTCCCTCAATCATATCAATAAATAATTTGTATGATTGAAATATTATTTTTAAAATCTCATTTTATTTTTACACTGTTATTTTTTTGTGTCGTGATAAAGTGTGACTACAATGCACTAAAATTTTAAATTATAGTTATGTTATTTAATTGTTTTTATTTTTCTACTATATTATTTTTAATTTCATATAATATATTTATCCTTTATATATAACATTTTATCTTGATGAAATAAAATTATTTTCAATATTGTGAATTATATTTTTTATTATATATATTATATAATTCTTTATAGGTCCATATGTGACAACATTTTTTTGTCTTATGGAGAAATTTAGAATGAAAAGTCAATATAATTAAAATATTCCCCCCATAAAAATTTTTATCCTTGAAATATTAATTCTTATAATCATTGGATAATAAATTGGGATACTTTAATTTCACAACATCCTCAAGTTCTGTTGTTTTTACCTCATATTTATGGGTTTTTCTGATTTCATTAGAAAGACGAGTAGTCTTATTCCATCTAGTATTTTATTCATGATCCAATATTGTAATAGATATTTTTCTATAGTTTTGAAAACTATGGATTAAATACATGTTATGGATCAAGTAATAAAATATAAAAGAGATGAATATAATATATCGTGGAGTTGAGCAAGTTTTTATTGATGTTCCAATCGATAAGTGAAAAATCCTAGATGAAAAATTATCTAATGTTGGATAATGTTCTTTAGACTGAGATTTATATTGATTCCAGACATTCAACCCTCTTATTATAAGATATTCAATGTAATAAATTATCTCCAACATTAAGCTTCTACACTCTTCAATTATTGTTAATGTATCTCTTCTATTGACTTTGTTCTAATTCAATGTGTTCTAGAATGATGTGAATGTTAATTATCATTTATTGTATAATTTCATGTCCTAGAAAGTTCAATTTATCATATATATCCAAACAGATTTTTATTTTTCATATATTAAAATATAAATATTTATATGAGGATATTAATATTTATGAGTGGGAACTATTTTTTATGGGATTTCAACCAATAGAAGAAATTAATCCTAACATTAATTGATATATCTCATGATAGCTCTCAACATGTATGTATGAGTATTAATATTCCTTTTATAATAACCATTTTTTGAGTGTGATAAAACACAGTAAATTTCAAATCAGTTTTAATAGAGTATTGAATACTAATCTGAAATATTATGGGGAAACTTGAATCTTGATCAAATAAAATTTATAGTGGTGATTCATAATGCCACACTCCCAGGATATATATTATTTCAAGTTGATAAATTATGAAATATTACCAAATAGCTATAATGTGAGTTGTTATTAAAAATTTTGACCACCAAAACCCTTATATATTTCCTTTCCATTGAATATATTTAGAGATATGTGAGAAAGTAAATAGAGAGGAACTCATATTTTTATGTTTATATGAGAAATAGTTGTTTTATCTCATTTGATTTCTGATACACTATCATCACCTTTTCTCATATAAATCCTTTTTAGTTGTACTTTTCAATCTTATTTTTCATGTTGTACCACAAGTAGTTCTCTTAATGATATCATTATATCATGGTATTTTTTTGGTGAGGTCGGATAAATTTGAGTTATGAATCAAACAATATATCCATCTTTGTATCTAATAGCACAAAAAAAGTGTCTATTTCCAAAAAATTTAATTCAAATTTATTAATGTCCAACTCATGAAGATTATCTTTATTTGTTTCTCTCACCTTATTTAATGGATCTGAATAATTTCATTATGGATCCTTGATTATCCCTTAAAGGTATGTTTAAATGATTATTAAAGAATAATAGAATATATTGAATACCTTTTTTATTTCTTATCCAATCCTTTCCATATCCATTTTAATCGGATATTTATGAATTTTTATCATGAATAGGTTATTAGGTATATATTTTTATAGAGAATGAGAAACCTTATTATCCTTTTTAGAGTGACTAAATATTGAGATATCATAGTCCTTTATCAACTTCTACCATATTGTTTGATGCTTCTTTAACTCTTTATTTATGAATATGTTCCATAAAACATTGTGATTCATATAAATTTTAAAATTATCTCAAAATATTTAGTTCCTACAAATATATTATTCAATGATCACACATGCGACTTCCAGATCTTACAATGAAAAATTCTTCTTATGAGACTTTAATTTTAAAAATCTATAATCCATCACCTTATCATTTTCCTGGAGGATGCTATCCAACCCCTAAAAAATTGATCACTTTGAAGTGCCCAGATCAGTGTGAATCACTGAGAGGGGGAGGGGGTGAATCAGTGATCCCTTAAAACTTTTTACTAATTTATTCTTATCAATTAAACCTCTATGGCTTGTTAAGGCCTCGATCCACTCTTCTTATGTCTCTAAACCTTTCCCGGATAATGCAGTAATGAAAAGGCACAGGACACAAGGATTTACAAGGTTCGGCACCAAAGGCCTACATCCTTGCCATGCTCTCCCAGCATGGATTCTCCCATTATAACTTGTTAGAATTACAATGGTCGATACAGCTTCCCACCGTATCTCTCCTGATTCCCACAGGAGGGACTTTATACTGTGTCCCACAGTGTTACCAGAGTCCCACTGGCCTGCTCCAGAATCCCACTGAAGACTTCTTCCGCCCTGAGTCTCACAGGGGGCTTCTCCTGGCTGCTTGAGTCACACGAGTAGCTCTTCTTCTTGTTTAGCTCTTCAAGTATCTTCAACAGTCTGGGATAAAGACTGCTGGCCTTGCTCTGTACCTCTGATCACTTGTGATGATCAGGTCTTCTCGTCTTGCTCAGGATTTATCTCCTTCTTCTCAGGAAGACCTGGCCTCTCACTTCAAGAATCTTCAACAGCCTCTGATAAGGTCTGTTGATCTTGCTCACAACTTCTGATCACTTCTGTTGATCAGGGTCTTCTCAATTACTGAAAACCTCAGACAAACAATATCATTCACTTCAGTCTGGCTCAGTCTCACTTCAAAACAACTTCATGCACTGAATGCATGGCAACTCTGAATCCTCATGCACTGACTGCATGGCCTACTCAATTTCTTCAAGAACTCCTGGTCTTGGACAACTCAATTGCACACAACCTGATTTATCTTTGTTCACGTGTGCATGTGCATGCATGCATCCATGCACTCCCCTTCTTCTCCTTGGTGTGATAAACCCACAATGGGTGTAAATACTTTTAGCACACACACCTTTTTGAACATCACACACTTTATTCTCTTTTGATTACACACATAAATGTGTGTTATACACTAGTGTGGATGTCTTCTCTTCTTCTTAGTGTGTACACACTTTGGTTTGCACACACACACACCAAGGTTCGGCCTTTTAGTTCTTTTGCACACACAAATGCCTATGGCCTTCTTCCCTTCTTGCACTCTTCCACTTTGCACACACACTTTGTTTTTCTCTTTTAATGTTCAAGTGTGCACAACCACAAGGCTACGGCCTCTTCTTGTTTAGTTCAAGTATGCACAAACAATTTGCACACACATTAGCTTGGCCTTGTCTTGCTCACACCCACTGCCCGTAGGGTACTTAGCACACACAAAGTGTGTTCTTCAATTTGGCACACACACAAGGTGTGGTCTCGGCCTCTACTTGCACACACCCGAACACCAACCAACTGAAGGCATGCAAGGTGCGGCCTCTTCTCCTCTTCTTCAAAGCGCGCAAGGTACACTTGGGTGCCACTGGCCGCGCAAGAGCACAAGGCCTCTAGGCCGCACAAGCCTCGGGTGCAAGGAACCGTGGGCGCGCAAGTGCTACCGCACAGGGGGCACGGTGCACAGAGGGGGTGCGCAAGGCTCTACCGCGCAGCCCAACCTCTTCTTCTTGTCACGCAAATGAGTTGCGCGCAAGGGACTCATTCGGGCCAAAGATGGAACCGAGGACTTCAGCCGCGCAAATAGAATGCACGGTGCTTCTTTCTTCGCGAGGCACAAAGGCACTCACGGGTCTTCCATGTTTTTCAGCAAACAATACCGAGAGCATGGGCTCTCCTTTTATAGGCAGGGAATCTTCAAAACTTCCGCATGGGATAAATCTCAAATCCCCGAAATATTTGGATCTTCAAGATTTTTTCAAATCTTGAACTTTCTCCTCGGTTCTCCACGGGTTCTTATCTTTTTATTTTCCTTCACATTTATGCGTTTTTGAACGCGTGCATGCCTTTGTTAATACCTGTCCATGAAGATTAACAACAACGAATGGCCTCGCACCTTCGGTTGCTTCGGCCGAACTTCGAATTCTCCTCTCATTGCATGCAAGCCAATTTTTAGGCATGGATCTGTTCAGTAGGTCCAGATGAGCTCAATGGAGGCTTCGGCTTGATCGGAGGTGGCCAGAATCTCAAAATCCATGCTCGGGGAGCCACTGGTTCAGCGGGAGACATCGGGTGGTACGGGGTGTCCTCGGCTCAAGCTCGAGGAAGGAGATGCCTCGGAGCCGTCGGATGCGGCATTTGAAATACATCGGTCGGCCGCGATCAGAAGATCTCGCGCGGGATGCGATGAGCGGCTGTGATCAGCTGCGCGATTGGATGGGCGGCCAGGATCTCTTCCGCGGGAAAATCCCGCGTCCCACATCGAAACGAAGCGCGGTTTTTCCGCGGCTTATCAAAGATGTGCTCCCTTCCACCGCTCAATTGAACTTCCTCCCTCCACGGTGCCGCCCCGCACCGTGTTCTTTTAGCGGGCGCGCTCTTGCGCCCACCTCTGCTCCCTGCGGGCGTGCTACTGGCGCCCACTATGCTTCCTCGGGTGCGCGGGCTTCACCACCGCGTGCCCTCGGGGGCTTATACACGGCCCCCTGCCGCCTTGTGCTTGCACCATGGGATCCCCCATGGGCGTGGCGCCTTAGGCCCACAAGTGCCTTGGGGTTGAACCTGTGGGCTGGCCTTGGCTGGCCTAATTTTTGCTAAGTATAAGAATAAAGACTTTGTATAAAAACAAAGTATCCCCATATGCCAAATGCCACTTCAAGCCATCTTCTTCATAATTCTTCTTCTTCTTAGGAATTTCCCATCTCCTCCTCATGTTCTTAATAACTTTTCAACATTTCACAACTTAGGAGGGAATTCCGAAGGTTCTTCATCAACCGAGCTCTTGAATCACATAAAATCTCCAATGTTCTTCATTGATCCAATCAGAGATCAAGTTGGATCAACTTCATGTTCACATGTCCTAAGTGATAGTGCATGGACTCTTCCATCCGCTCACTTCATCCACTTTGAACTTGTGGATGGATCTTCTTCATCTCCTCATGCATTGTCAATACAATGCATGGTCTTCAAACATTGTTGTGACATTGTATCCAGTTGATACAAGTTCTTGGAACTTTAAGAACAGCTCAACAATCGTCTGATTTGCATGGAGAATGTTTCGACCACAATTTCCAATACCACTTAGTGAATCTCCTAAGTGACATGCATCTTAGTACCATGGCCATTCTCCATTCATCACCAACACCATCACAACCTTTTTCATTCACATCGTGACATTCCATGACATCCATTCATTCTAAGACAACAACATGTCTCATTGAAAACAAATGCAACATAGTGCTCTTCAATCTCCCCCTTTGTATTTGTTGTCAATACACTTCTTCAGCACATATGAATGGGTCAATATGTGTGCCAATCTTTTCTCCCCCTTATTGGCAATCAAATGCAAAGGTGTGGTGTGGTTCCCTTTAGAAAAAAAATCTCTTCCTCCCTTCGAATAGCATTTTTTTTAAATCACTAAGAGAGGGATGATGCCACATGTTCTCTTTAGCAAAGAACCTTTAGTAAATAAACTCTAAGTCTACATGGGCTAACCCGGTGCAGAAAACAAGAGTGATGTAACCAAGTAACTCAATGCTGTCCACATTCACTGTAAACATGTGAGATCATGCTAAGGGGTTCAGATATTCAAAGAATTGCTAAATCCTGCACATACTCCACAAAACTCATTAGAAAGTTCAGTGCAAAGATAAATCTCCCCCATTCATCCATTTTCTTAAGATGATATAAATCTCAGAACATCATCTTCTTCAGATTTTCTCCCCCTCAAGGGGTGCACTCCATTCTGTCCAAACCACTCTCTAGATGAGAATGATCATCATCTTCAATTCCCTGCAATGTTAGCACATGTATATACCAGTGATTAGGGAATAAGATGGAACCTCCTTGGTTCATCAATGTGAACAACAAGGTTGAGAAGATTCTCTCAACCGAGATGTCCCATTTTCACCAGTCTTCACACTTGCACATTTGATCTTCATTGATGATTGTGCTGGTGTGGTTCTCAAAACATCTTCACGTGAAACCTTCTTCTTCCCTTTTGCTTTAGCAATTTCCAGAGCTTCATCTTCAACTCTTTGTAGTTCTCTGGCAAGTTGCAACTGATGTGGCCATATGACAAGTAAATCATTTGGAAGAGTGTCCCCAGTTCTGGAAGTTCCACATGGTTCCTTAGATGCTGTCAAGCTACCTTTCTTAGGCAACTTGTTTTCAATCAATCCCTTCTTCTTCTTCTGGATTGATTGTCTTTTTGAGTCCAGTCTTCTTCTATTTAATTTCATGGCTTCTTTACAAAGATCCATGATATGTCCTTTCTTCCCACAGTAGAAGCATTTCTTGGTGATCCTTCTGGATGCATCACCCTTCTTGGATTTGAATTCCAAGAACATCTCTTCATTCTTCAAACTCTTCTTGGGAGCATCTTCCACTTTCTTCTGCTTGCTTCCCAAGGAATCTCTTTTATCCAGGTTCAGTGATCTTCTCTTCATTCCAGCTTTGGATACAGTTGGAGATTGACATGTATCATTCTTTTGACCACTTTTGCAGCCATCCCAGATGTTGTCAAGCAATCCAAATCTGTTAGCAGTAAACAGATGTCTCTGGACCCGTGGATGTTGCTTATTTCCTTCTGGCTTGCTCCCCCTTGGCATGGGCTTCCTTTGTGCTTTGACATTTAGTGGATTGTACCAACAATCCTTTGCACAGTGCCCATACTTATTACAACACCAACACTGACCCACAAATCTTGACCTCTTCATTCCTTCTGATTGTTGGGTACTTTTCTTGACTTGCTGTGTTGTTTCAGGAGAGCTCTGCTTCTTCATTTCCTTCATCCATACTTGTTTGGAATTATTTTTCCATCCTGCACTTTTTGTGGAAACACATTTAGAAGCATCAATACAAGATGGGATGGATGGTACCTTCTTTCTAGAAGATGTTTCCCTTTCATTTGAGGATGTCTTTCTTTTTGAATCATCCTTCTCAAAGCATACTTGAGTAGCAACATTTCTCCTTTCAGCTGACTGGGAGGCTTTGGCTTTGGGTGATTGCTGATTTTTCAATATCACCTCCAGTTCTAAGCATTTCATATTGAGGGAGTTCTTCTCATCCTCAACCAATCTTAGCCTTCCTTCCCAATTTTCTTTCAGCTCTTTCATCTGGTCATCATGCACCTTTTTCAATTCTTGCAATGAGTTGTCAAGCTCCTTCACCCTATTTATTTTGTCTTCAAGTTGAGCATCTCTGACATTCATTGAAACTTTGTGCCTCTTTTCCAGTGCATGGAAAATATCTTTGATCATTATCATAAAGATTTCTTTCTCAGAAAGGCTTCTTTGCAATTCTTCAGCAGTGTCTTCATATCTTTCATTGCAAAGAGAAACAGTTTCATCTTTATCCTTCACCATCTTTCTGAGAGTGTTGGTTATGCCAACCCTTTTTTCCAATTGGACTTCCAGAGAATTGGGTTCATCTTATAGCTGTAATTTTTCTTCTTGATGATCAAGGAGGCCTGTAGCTATACACATTGCCACTTCCATGGGGACTGTCTTCTGAAGATATTTGATTGCATTTAGAAGATCATTGTTCCTTCCATCTTCATCACAGCTAGAGCAGGCTTCATCAGAAGAATGATAAAAGGAATTGTCATCTGATGTGACTTTCACATTTCTTTCCATAGAAGGAGTTTCTCTGATTGCAATAACCTTCTTCTTCATCTTCTTTGCCTGTTTCTTCATTCTGTTTTTCAGAGTCTTGGCAGATATCTCCATTTGAGGATGTTCTTTCATTTCCTCAAATCTGCACTCCATATAGACTCTCTTGGATCTTTTAGAGGTAACCTCCCCTCTGATACCAATTGAAGTGCCCAGATCAGTGTGAATCACTGAGAGGGGGAGGGGGTGAATCAGTGATCCCTTAAAACTTTTTACTAATTGATTCTTATCAATTAAACCTCTATGGCTTGTTAAGGCCTCGATCCACTCTTCTTATGTCTCTCAACCTTTCCCGGATAATGCAGTAATGAAAAGGCACAGGACACAAGGATTTACAAGGTTCGGCACCAAAGGCCTACATCCTTACCATGCTCTCCCAGCATGGATTCTCCCATTATAACTTGTTAGAATTACAATGGTCGATACATCTTCCCACCATATCTCTCCTGAGTCCCACAGGAGGGTCTTTATACTGCATCCCACAGTGTTACCAGAGTCCCACTGGCCTGCTCCAGAATCCCACTGAAGACTTCTTCCGCCCTGAGTCTCACAGGGGGCTTCTCCTGGCTGCTCGAGTCACACGAGTAGCTCTTCTTCTTGTTCAGCTCTTCAAGTATCTTCAGCAGTCTGGGATAAAGACTGCTGGCCTTGCTCTGTACCTCTGATCACTTGTGATGATCAGGTCTTCTCGTCTTGCTCAGGATTTATCTCCTTCTTCTCAGGATGACCTGGCCTCTCACTTCAAGAATCTTCAACAACCTCTGATAAGGTCTGTTGATCTTACTCACAACTTCTGATCACTTCTGTTGATCAGGGTCTTCTCAATTACTGAAAACCTCAGACAAACAATATCATTCACTTCAGTCTGGCTCAGTCTCACTTCAAAACAACTTCATGCACTGAATGCATGGCAACTCTGAATCCTCATGCACTGACTGCATGGCCTACTCAATTTCTTCAAGAACTCCTGGTCTTGGACAACTCAATTGCACACAACCTGATTTATCTTTGTTCACGTGTGCATGTGCATGAATGCATGCATGCACTCCCCTTCTTCTCCTTGGTGTGATAAACCCACAATGGGTGTAAATACTTTTAGCACACACACCTTTTTGAACATCACACACTTTATTCTCTTTTGATTACACACATAAATGTGTGTTATACACTAGTGTGGATGTCTTCTCTTCTTCTTAGTGTGTACACACTTTGGTTTGCACACACACACTAAGGTTCGACCTTTTAGTTCTTTTGCACACACAAATGCCTATGGCCTTCTTCCCTTCTTGCACTCTTCCACTTTGCACACACACTTTGTTTTTCTCTTTTAATCTTCAAGTGTGCACAACCACAAGGCTACGGCCTCTTCTTGTTTAGTTCAAGTATGCCCAAACAATTTGCACACACAATAGCTTGGCCTTGTCTTGCTCACACCCACTGCCCGTAGGGTACTTAGCACACACAAAGTGTGTTATTCAATTTGGCACACACACAAGGTGTGGTCTCGGCCTCTACTTGCACACACCCGAACACCAACCAACTGAAGGCATGCAAGGTGCGGCCTCTTCTCCTCTTCTTCAAAGCGCACAAGGTACACTTGGGTGCCACTGGCCGTGCAAGATCACTAGGCCTCTAGGCCGCACAAGCCTCAGGTGCAAGGCACCATGGGCGCGCAAGTGCTACCACACAGGGGGCACGGTGCACAGAGGGGGTGCGCAAGGTTCTACCGCGCAGCCCAACCTCTTCTTCTTGTCACGCAAATGAGTTGCGCGAAAGGGACTCCTTCGGGCCAAAGATGGAACCGAGGACTTCATCCGCGCAAATAGAATGCACGGGGCTTCTTTCTTCGCGAGGCACAAAGGCACTCACGGGTCTTCCAAGTTTTTCAGCAAACAATATCGAGAGCATGGGCTCTCCTTTTATAGGCAGAGAATCCTCAAAACTTCCGCGTGGGATAAATCTCAAATCCCCAAAATATTCGGATCTTCAAGATTTTTTCAAATCTTGAACTTTCTCCTCGGTTCTCCGCGGGTTCTTCTCTTTTTATTTTCCTTCACATTTATGCGTTTTTGAACGCGTGCATGCCTTTGTTAATACCTGTCCATGCAGATTAACAACACCGAATGGCCTCGCACCTTCGGTTGCTTCGGCCGAACTTCGAATTCTCCTCTCATTGCATGCAAGCCAATTTTTAGGCATGGATCTGTTCAGTAGGTCCAGACGAGCTCAATGGAGCCTTCGGCTTGATCAGAGGTGGCCGGAATCTCAAAATCCATGCTCGGGGAGCCACTGGTTCAGCGGGAGACGTCGGGTGGCACAGGGTGTCCTCGGCTCAAGCTCGAGGAAGGAGATGCCTCGGAGCCGTCGGATGCGGCATTTGAAATACATCGGTCGGCCGCGATCAGAAGATCTCGCGCGGGATGCGATGAGCGGCTGTGATCAGCCGCGCGATTGGATGGGCAGCCAGGATCTCTTCCGCGGGAAAATCCCGCGTCCCACATCGAAACGAAGCGCGGTTTTTCCGCGGCTTATCAAAGATGCGCTCCCTTCCACCGCTCAATTGAACTTCCTCCCTCCACGGTGCCGCCCCGCACCGTGTTCTCTTAGCGGGCGCGCTCTTGCGCCCACCTCTGCTCCCTGCGGGCGCGCTACTGGCGCCCACTATGCTTCCTCGGGTGCGCGGGCTTCACCACCGCGTGCCCTCGGGGGCTTATACATGGCCCCCTGTCGCCTTGTGCTTGCACCATGGGATCCCCCATGGGTGTGGCGCCTTAGGCCCACAAGTTCCTTGGGGTTGAACCCGTGGGCTGGCCTTGGCTGGCCTAATTTTTGCTAAGTATAGGAATAAAGACTTGGTATAAAAACAAAGTATCCCCATATGCCAAATGCCACTTCAAGCCATCTTCTTCATAATTCTTCTTCTTCTTAGGAATTTCCCATCTCCTCCTCATGTTCTTAATAACTTTTCAACATTTCACAACTTAGGAGGGAATTCCGAAGGTTCTTCATCAACCGAGCTCTTGAATCACATAAAATCTCCAATGTTCTTCATTGATCCAATCGGAGATCAAGTTGGATCAAATTCATGTTCACATGTCCTAAGTGATAGTGCATGGACTCTTCCATCCGCTCACTTCATCCACTTTGAACTTGTGGATGGATCTTCTTCATCTCCTCATGCATTGTCAATACAATGCATGGTCTTCAAACATTGTTGTGACATTGTATCCAGTTGATACAAGTTCTTGGAACTTTAAGAACAGCTCAACAATCGCCTGATTTGCATGGAGAATGTTTCAACCACAATTTCCAATACCACTTAGTGAATCTCCTAAGTGACATGAATCTTAGTACCATGGCCATTCTCCATTCATCACCATCACCATCACAACCTTTGTCATTCACATCATGACATTCCTTGACATCCATTCATTCTAAGACAACAACATGTCTCATTGACAACAAATGCAACATAGTGCACTTCACACTTTATATCCAATACTGTATTTTACATTATCGTAATGTGAGTATATGTTTGATGACTGAACTCTATGAAATATCATTAATTTTTCCTACACATTAAGACATCGAGAAATGTATTACCCATATCTATGTTATCTTAGTGTGATGGAAAATTGTATAGAATTTATCAAAGTGTCTATTGTACCTATAAATTTCATAGAAACTATGTATATCTATGAAACATAGTGGTTTAGGCCATTCATCATTCACCATAATCTTTGGAAAATCTATGGAAGCTCATTTCACTCTGTTATTATACCTTAAAATGTGATTTTCTACATATAAAAGTCATAGTTACTGGAAATTTCAATCAAATTATACTCCTATGATGTATTCAATATATTAGTTATTACCAAATTGTTTTTAAATTAGTTTCTAAAGACTCTTTTCATAATTTCCATGAAGATAGTTTTTGTTTTGGTGTGTCAAAATGGAAAAAATCTAAACTAATGATTTCCCAAAAATTTACGTAAGGATTATGTTAAATATTTTATTACACTAACATTATATTAGGATATCATAAATGAAGATCCACATTTGAGATGACTTATTCTTTATGAAGTTGATCACAAAAACTTTCATTCCATTATATTTCTTATTTATTTTTTATTATTATCTTGTTAATATTTTAGTAATTGATGAAAATCATCATTTACCTGTCTTTCATCCTAAAAAATAGTACTAGTACAACCCATGGTGATTCACAATGAATGTAAACCTTTTTTTTCCAAATTCTCATTCTATTTAGTCTTCAATTACTCTAATTATATTCAGTATATTATATTCGGTCTCTAGAATATAATTACCACAGTAGTTATAATATCTTTAGATAAGTGTTCCTTATGTTGTAGGGGATGATCGTGAAATTTTTTAATAAATACATTAGTATATTATATCAAAATTAGTTTTTCTTCAATGTTTAAATTTTATGCTATCTCAACTATTTATGTAAGATATTCCTCTTAATTGGGTATTAACACCCACACATTTTGAAAAGTTTTTAAAGTTGATTCACTATCCTATATTACTTGGAATAAAATAACGAGGTATTCTAGGTTATGAAATATTTGATGCATTTCACAATTCCCTAAAGGTAGTTCTCTAGGTTCCATTTTCTTATATTTGGAATATTCATAGTGGAATTTTCATTCCTCTATGTACTTTATCATATAATACTATATAATCAAACAAAATCCTTTTTTTCTTCTCTCCATGACCATGATAACATTCTCAAAACTATATTTCAACATTATGATGAAATCAAACAACTTTATAGGAATCAAAATAAAAAATAGGTAGAGATTCCTAGAGATTTGGGTTTCATCCAGTAAAGAATCTATAGTTTTTTATGTCATAAATGGTAATAATACTAAAGTAATTAATTGAATTCCTTTTTAAATTCACCTTATACTAAAGGCTTTACTTGGGAAATATTTTTTTTGAGATGAGGTGGATTATAGAAATGTTTTATATTGTTACTTATAACCTTTTATAAGTGATTAATGACTTCATTGAGGTTTTTAATTCCACCTCACAAATAATTTGTAATATCATTTACATAAACATTTCATTGAACAACAAATGGGTAGATGGATTTATTTTTCCTAGTTCACATAATTTTCTAAGATGAAATTAATAGGTAAAAATATAATACAATCTATAATGTATAAAAAATTCCTATGAGTAAATTAATGCTAAGGTTATATATAATTAAATCCCTTTGCTAAAACTTATTTGTATTTTACAATATAACCGACTTTAAAAAATAACTATACATTTATTTAATAAAAACTATAGAATAAAATTTTTAATTTACGTAATTATTACAAAATTTTTGTGACAAACATATAAAAAATACATATAAAAATATTGAAAAATATCATTACTTGAAAAAATTAGTTTCAGATAATATTAATGCAGTTTTTTCAAAATTTATTTAAACACCCTATAATATTTCTCCTAAAGACCATTAAAACATACTCAATAAATTTTATTAACTCGGGATATACCTTAAAAAATATAGATATAAAATCTCAGTAAGAGGAGGTAAAATAATTAAGAAAATTGGGCATAAATTGATATGACTACTTGAGTGAGAAAAATATTCATTATTACTTCGTAATCATAAAACCATAATCATTAGAGTAATATATTAGAGACCGAAAATACATTAAATGTATAATAATGAAGATTTATTAACATAATTCATTGATTACTACCAATACCTTACAGTATAGTGGAAATTATAAAAACATCATGTCCAACTAAAATATTGTATACAAATACAATTGCATCAAGTATGTGCCCAATGATTACATAAGATATAAAGAATTACACCTTGCATGGTGAGAAATATAATTTCAATACCACCCATAAAATTTTAATTTGTTCAAAATAATATATTTGGAATTAAATACAATTTATTCAATAATGAAACATATGTTAAAACAAAAAAAACATAGATAACTTATAATGGAATGGAATTATGATCCATAAAAAAACACAGATAAATTTTTGGATAATATTTAGGTAAATCATTGTAAATAGAGATATTAAATAATTATGCAAGGAATAAAGGTCTTTAAAAACATCTAAATTGGGAACCACTCATATTGAACCACATAGAAGAGAGATTACATTAATTAGGTGAAGAAACATAGTGTAGAAATAAGAAGAAATAAATTGTTGGATTATGAAGAGTGTCACTATTAAAACTACTCACATTATGGTGAAGAAGTAATATATAAAATAAATATGTTAATGAAATCATAATAAATTGGAAAAAATGATAAGAAAATAAAAATATATGGATTTGATGTTTTAAAAAAATCTTCTAAAATATGATACTAAAAGAGAATGTGTGTTTAAGAATGAAATGATATTTTATTACAATGTTATAATCAATGTAAATTTTCAATTAAATTGAATAATATCCCAAATTAGAGGAGTAATATTGAAATATTATAAATATGGAATAATAAAATTTATTTATAAATAAATTGTATGAAAATGAAATTTAAATCAATATGAAAGATAATTGGTGTGAAATCTCTCTATCATTGGCCTTGTTTTGCTTATTCAATATTTAAATTCATATATAACCAAAAAAATGTTATAGAAGTATTTTAAATTTATTTATGTTGTAATTTTCAATTTAAAAACATTTTAAACTACCTAAAAACCATTTTTAATGAACAAAAGGTGTGGGAAAATACATTTTTTCTTCATTTTTTTTCATTTTTTTAAATATCGTGGTTTTGATCCCTATTACTTATCTATTAGTTAAATTACAACCAAATGATAAAAAATATGCAGAAACATATATACACACACATAAATATGTACATATATCGATAAATATAGATATATGTACACCCATATATACATACATACATAAGTACACACACACAAATATATATATATATATATATATATTAGATAAGATAAACAAATTATACATGATATATGTTTTCAAAACCATGAGTTTACAGTATGGAATGGTTGAGAATACATATTGCGATTTATTGAAGAAATTTTTTGATTAAGACATAAAATATTCACTAGATGTATTAATTATACATGAAAAATTGTGAATTACAGGAGGTGAAATGCATGGTGATTATATTGAAAGAATTATAGGGTATTGGTATTTTGGAAAATGTATAAGTATTTTATGTGTTACGAAATTAGGCATCCATTCTTAGTGGGATGAAAAAACCAAACACCCATTAAGTTCAGAGCCATTCTTGAAAACCCCTTAGAAAAAAGCGACAAAGAAGTGGTAGTGTAACGACCCAAACATTAATCAATGAAATTTAGTTCTTATTATAGTAATTTCATATATTATAAATCAAATAAAAAATATATATCCCATAATAAATTTTTTATAAATTAATAATTAATGAAATAAGAAGTATTTCTAGAAGTTAAAGATCCAATACCGACGAAATAGTAACTTGACCTTAGGAATATTAGTATAACCCATATGAATAGTAAACCAGAAAAATGAATAGTAAATTCACCCATGGAAGTATAAATAAAATTTAAGAATTTTATAAATGAATTTATGGTATAATTATATCATAGTCTTTGTAAATAAATGCTTTGAATTTTGTTAATTAAGTGTTGGAATTTTTATAAGTCATAAATATTTAATTGAAAATTTAAGATTAATTTAACAATTTAAAATAAAATTTATTTTCATAAAATGTATTCATAAATTAATATTTTTATTCATTATTATTTTAAAATACCTTTTTGAGACATTATGTAATTTTTTCAAAATGATATAAAATTAGTTATAATTTTAAAATATGTATTTTCCAAGTAAATGATGATTTTAATTAAAAATTAAATTAATCATATATTAAAAAATATTTTCGAAAAATGGATTTAATTTTTTAATTATACACTTCAAAATAAAATATATGGTGAATTTTTTGGTTTTTTCTAAAATACTTAAATTTTTGTGAATAGTAAAATACAATAATTAACAAAAAATGCAAACTATAGGAGTTATAGAGTCATAAATGATGTAAGGATGAAGTAAGCCTAAAATCATGAACTATGCTTTATTATTTTAATATATTTCGAGATAATTCTCAAATTATTCATAGTCTTGAGCCAAAATAAAAACCTAATGAATATAATAACAAGAAAACATGCATCTCTTCCACTATAAATACCACCCCTCACACCCTCTTCTCCTCACACCTATAAATATTTGAGCCTTTCATGAATTATGATAAATAATATTCCCTATACCTTCCCCCATGTACAATATGTATTGTTCTCATCCAAAGACCAAAACCTTACAGATGTTCTCAAGGAGGATAAATCCAATAGGTACAATCTTCTTCCTTTTACTTTTAATTTATTTTCAATTTCATTTCATTTCTTCTCTTCTCCCCAAATTATATTTTACAAGTGGAATGATAACTGAAATATTTTTGATATAATGGTATGTTATCTTGTTAATGCAATATACATCATTAAACTCCCCCAACTCTCTTTTATTCTAAAAATGAAATCACCGCCAGTAATATGTCAAATTACTAAAATCATGGTTGAATCACTTCTATTTTAATTTAACACGTTCAAGGATTTTAATAAAACCATTAAATTGTTGAAAAAAATATTTAAAATTGTATTTAATTGCGCTTTTTTATGTTCTATAACTAACTTATATACATAATATTAAATGTTAAAACAAAATAAGTTCGTTGTGGTCGAAAACCACAAAAATTAACTTAAAATGATCATCATTAAACTCTATCTAATGATTCATCCTCATACCATATCAAAAAATTCTTTATAATATCATTTAATTTTATATAGTATCATTAATGAAGTATAATAAAAATTATGGACATTTATCTTTATTTTTCATCAACTTCAATTCATGTATACATGTGAACCGATCATTAAAACCATGGAAATAAATGCTCTCGAATGATGAAATTAGACTCTATAAAGCCCATATATTAACTTATTAAAACCTTAATGAATCAAATTTATGTATATATTATTATTTATTTTTTAATTAATGAATCTATTCTGATTATACAAAATATTAAAATGAAGAAAGTATTCACACATAAGGTGAAGGGAATTCTCGAACCCAAGTCTCTTTCTTTGGGGTTTTCCCTCCACCCAAATTTCAGTATGGATATTTATGAAATATAATTTATTCATAACTATCTTAACTTTTCAAGTTTATACATGTTATATAATTTAGTTTATGAAAAACACAATATTTTCTAAATAAACTATTCTTAAAAAAACACACCTTATACTTCTCGATATCGTTTCTTCTTCACTTAAGGTTGATGATTCTTATATCAAGTAATTTATTATATCTTTCATTTTGGAACCTAATTTTATGAATTTATTATCAAATGAAACCCATTAAATTCCATGGGTTATTCTATGTTCAAGATTGGTATATGTTCTTTGTGGCATGCATGATAATGTAAATATAATGATGTGACGGGTGCACCCAAAATTATATTGCATAATGTAAATGTTAGGATGTGATATGTGCATGGTTGCACCCAAATTTACCCTACAAGAATAAGTGTTCATTGTAGTACATGTAGGGGTCGAATCCAGACATAAAAAATAATAAATCTATATACACTAATATGTGATGGATGTTTTTCTATGAAGTGTCCGTCTTGGGTTCAAATTGATTGGGTATAATAATACTAAATTACTTAAGAAATTGGATTGAATTTTAGAATTAAATATATAATTATTTTAATGTATACAATTAAAGATTATTAATTAGTCCTAGGTTTTCTCTAGGGTTATATTAGATGAATTTCTTTTCTTAGAATGGTTTAGATCACTAATTCATGACATATCCATAAGTGAGATAATTCAAAAAAACCATTCACCAAGTGAATGCCTAAAAAATTCCAAGCCTAATCCCCAATTCACTTGGAGCATCATATTAATTATAACTCGACAGAATTGAATGATACTATCACTCAAAATATATCATCGTTAAATTTGGTTAAGGAAAAGAAGTCAACAACTCATTAAATGGAAATAATAAAATAATGAAGTGATTAAAATATTAAAGAACATGAAATAACATCCAATACAACGAGTTCAAATACCTATGACCTTTACATAAAAGGGTTATGCCTACATTGATTAAACTATCTCAATGTAATTTAGATGTCAACTTAAAAAGGCATAATTGATGAATAAAAACAAAGAAATAAATATCACTCTACCATTGTGTGACGATTTTCACAATAGATGTTGTGAATAGAATCAATACATAAGGAAATATATAATTGTAATATGAATAACAAATAATAAATGAAAAACAATAATAATAAGAAGAAGTAGAAATTTTATTATGAAATTAAGTTGATCAGAAAACGTACACTGGGAAAAATGAAGATGTCATTACAAAATGAAAATGTAAAATGAAAATTGAAAGAAATCATTAGATGATAATTTATTTCACCACTAGCTCCTTATATAGGAATACTAGGAGCCTTAGGTCTACCCCACAATAATTAATTACCTCCCCATTAATTAGTAGAGTCAATAGGTGGGTTAAATTGAAAGAAATTTGACTTTTCAAAGTTGACCACACAAATAGGACTAGATGCATACCCCCATATTAGAGTTA
Organism: Viscum album; assembly: GCA_963277665.1. Lineage (NCBI taxonomy): Eukaryota > Viridiplantae > Streptophyta > Magnoliopsida > Santalales > Viscaceae > Viscum > Viscum album. The sequence continues at coordinate 1,025,256,006 of OY728133.1, read as the reverse complement.
AAATAAGTCATTATAGATGGTAGAAACATTGATGGTTTTAGAAGATAAATATATTCACCCAAGTGTATTCTATCAACTTTAAACACATCATGATAATTTGTTCATCTGTTTGGTTGTTATGGTTGAAATGGTGGGATGAATTTATGGGTGTTCAGATCTAGCCATAAATTTAATCTTTATCTTTGACTACCCGAATCATCATCGAAAATTCCGAATTATCTCTTCCAAAAGATGAGTGAAATGATACCTATAATTTTCCTTTTATATATTTAAAATTTCAACATCATTGGGATTAAACTGTTGTCCCCAATTGACATTGATGGGCCTGAGGTCCATTATGAATTATCCATGAATTTATGCATTTATTGAAACAAATCTCCATATTCCCTTTCTAATAATCTGTTGATCCTAAGCGAAAACAATTTCCTATACAAGTGATAAATCTTATCCCAAAATATAAAATTAAAATATTTAATGGAATTTATTCCACAAGTAGAAGATTATTTGAACCCAATTTCACTCTTTAAACGTGATTTTCACAATGATGTGAAATAAAGTTCAATTTATGAATTGAAATAAAATTGGAGTTTATAGAATTTTAACACATCAATATTAATATATAAGGAATTAATATTATCACATTTCACTGTATAATCACACCATTAACTATTTTTCTAGTCTGAAAAAGAATCTAAATAATATCCAATGGAATTATATTTTCCAAAAACAATTTAACATAAATTTCTCATAAAAAAATAATTCCAAACAATAATGAAACCTTTAAAAATCATTTCACAGTAGATAGGTCCAGAAGAATATCCCAATTCTAAGCCCATTCCTTTGTTAAAATCCTTTTCCACTTTTCATCCAATTTCAATTAATCATGATCATATGTTGTACATCACAAAAGATATGGGGCCCATTTTCTTATACAACGGGAAAAATTGAAGTTGTTAGTGGGAATAATATTAAACCATAAGATGAGTACCTATTTTTTTTATATTTGTTGTTGTTTTTTTATGTTTTCTTACAAAACCAAAATAGTTATGAAAAGACTAACTACGGGAAATAAAACTATGGATTCACTATCCCCAAGTATCGAATGACACACATATTTTTAGTTACATGGTCTTCAAAAGATATGGAAATTCAAATTCTAGGATATAAAATGATGGATTCGTGATCTGGAAGTGTCGGATGCTACAGATTTTGGCAAAACATTTCTCTATGTGGTATTTTTTTAATTCTTTTTGTTGGATACTCAAATTAAAATGAATGTGCTCCCAAACCCTATGCTATGATTAACGGGACCCATGAATTAAAACATACACCAAAGTCAAATGTATTTTCAATGTGGAATTTTTATTAAGAGTATGAAAATTTTAACATTGAAAAATCACACCTGACTACCGAAATTTTCAAAAACTATGTTTATAAACATAAAGATGCCTTCAAATAAAAATCAAGGCATTCAAAATCATTTGAACTCCGTTTTTTATGTTTCAAAATGTAAATTAATGAATGAAAGGATAATTAATTGAGTTTTTTCATTGAATTTAATTCTTATAATAAAAGGCCATTTTCTTCGAAATTCAGGATCTTCACTACCCACAACATAGAATGAAAATGCCCAGAGTATTAAACGATAAGATAATAGAGAGAATAGAATTGGGAAGAAACATGGGAGATGTAATTTGAAATTAAATCATGGAATCAAACCATCTGGTTTGAAGTGATGATCCATCAATAAGAAATTTATCAGCTTGGATTCACGTTACCTATAGACTTTATGAGGATGATTGATGTTTGGGTTTGAACTCTGGAAGGAATGTGTTTTATTGGATAATACTAAACTAATTAAACTATTAAATATCACAGAAAAACTAGATCACATTGGAAAACCCATAGGGTTCCCTTAACATACAAACAAAATAAAGAAAAAACGCACAAAATAAAAAAATGTAGAAACTAGGTTTCCTCATATAAAGTGATTAATATAATGTCTTTATCTTAACATGGACACCCCTAATAATCCCATACCAAATTTAAAAATTTTAACAACCCCATTTTTATCCACTTATACTTGATTCAGATGGATTCTTTGTATTGAATTTGGGTCATGTACAATCATTTTTTCTAAAATGAATCTGAAAATACAAGGAATATCATAAATTGTTGATCCAGTTTCATTTTTTATCTTTCCTAACATGTCAAGGATCATTCCAATGTTCTTGGTTTCATGTAAATAATGAATGAGAAATTCAAGGTATTGGTTATCATCTTTGATAGGATACATGAGTGGGGATAAAAGTACAATAATTAGGAGTTTTGATTGATTTAAATTTACTAAAGAAGATTGAAAATTTGAATAAAAATTATCTTATTCTCCAAAAAGTTTATAAATAATTGGTTCATATTAAAAGTATGATTTCGCCAAAAAAATCCATTTGAATTTCTAGAGTGGGTTTGGAATCAATGTTTGTGATTTATCCTGATGTTTTAGTGATTTATGGTCTTTAAAAATCATCCATGGTGGTATATTCAGAATATTCAATCCATGTAGAAACATTTCAAACTTTTGAATAAAAAAAATCAAGTTCCTTATTATTTAAAAGCCCTTGAATAATTGATTTATACTATTTTTTTATCCCCTATCCATAGACGGGTTCTTTTTTAAATTCAATTGAGGTTCATGGTATAAAACATTCTTCTATAAATGATTAGGACATGACATCCTAAATGGAAATGAGTTCCACAATCGTTTCAATGCTTTGCAGTTTAGATTTTAGTGAAGAAACATATGAATTAATTTTTTCCATTGGTCCAAAAAAATATTCATGAATATTTTGGTGATTGGGATGGGTAAGAGTTTGGACATCATGGAATTCATTAAGTTTTATATCATTAACCATCCTTGAAAGGGATGGAAATTTATCCTTTAATCTTTCTTCATCCCATTAATTTTATATCTCATTGGGTGTGGGGTATTCATGTAACATCCCAAGGTTTTCTAAAAATAAATTGAAAATGCTTGAAATTTTGTTTAAGTTATATATTTATAAGTATCCTTTAAACATAATTTTATTTCTTCTATGTTTTGAATTTCAAGAAACTGTCATCTACAATTGTGTTCAGTATGTTATTTAGAGTCTGATGGAACAAACTTGTTTTTTTGGTGAATAGTAACATGCCCTTATGAATAGTAATATGAATAGTAATATGACCTCATGAATAGTAAATAGTATTATTATTTTATTTTCCCATGGCAATAGGATAATGGGATCTTAATTAATTTTCCAATGTCACATAAAACTAATTGCACTTCAATTTTGTTATTTTTCGAATTAACTGTGACCTTATTTAAAAATTAAATTAATAATATTAAGAAAATGATTTTTGAAAAATGGAGTTCATTTTTGAATTCTTCACATCGAAAAATGGTTGGGGTAAAGTTTTGGTATTTTTTCTGAAACTCTTGAATTTTCGGTGAATAGTGAAATACGGTAAAATACCGTATAATCAATTTATCAGAAAAAATGCACTATTTATGACATCATAAGTGATGCAAGGCCACTTGCTTCGAAATCACATGATATTATCACTATTTAGGGCCACTTTATTTGAGATTATTCATAGTCTTGATAAAAATATTATAATAATAATTAAAATAATCTAAAATACCTCCCCTCCTCCACTATAAATAGCACCCCCACTCCCCTCTTCCTCTCACACCTCTCAAGCCTTGAGCATTGTCTAATTTCTGCCAAATTCCCTCCCCAATCTTCTTCTCCACGTCCTAGAGCTGCTGGTCTCACCAAAAGACCAAAATCAAAGCCCTTAAGAAGGATCTCAAGGAGAAGAGATCAAGAGGTAAACATCCTCTTTCATTTTCATTCTTTCCTACCATTTTATGTTATTCTCTTCCTTTCCCTTTGTCTTTTGTTGGGATATTTTGTTTAATATTTCCCCTTACTGTCCAAATTTTGTATGACTGATGAGATATTCCATTCCTCTCATCAATCTTGTTTTTATGAAATTTTAAGAGGCGCCGTTAGGCTGCTGAATTTTTTTGTAAGAAATTTCTCATGTTTTCTTCATTTCAAGATTCCCTTCTCTTCGTTCTTCACCCCCTCTTATCCAAGAGGCATGAAATCTCCAGAATCATGTATATTATGGATGTTTTCATGTTTATGGAAAATTACAAATCATTATTCCTCTCCTCTCTCACTTATTTAAAGAATCAAAAAAACATTGTCCATTTGTGTCGAATTACCGATATCGTGGACGATGTATTTTCAATCTCCATTAATTCTTTAAAGTATGGTCATGAAACCATTTATATGGTTGAAACAGGTTATAATATATGTTTTATGAATCATATAAGGTTCTGGAATTCTTTTGTACTCATGATTCAAACTTATAAGACTAAATGAAATTGTAATTATCAAAGAACCACTTAAATTATCTAAACGAACATAATTAATGTTTTAACTTATAAATCATCATCATATAAAGCACCAAAGTGATAAATGGTATAATTTATGGTACTGTAATTATGTAAATACTAATCCATTTAAATTCTAGAGTTTCACTTCCAATCAACAGGAATGATTCATCATGAACCGATTGTGAAAATCACAAAAGAACTCACCCAAAATAATGCAAGGAACAAAATCCTAACAATTAAGGGGTGAAATGAGGTTATGAAATGACCATATAAGATGTTATAAACATGAAAATGTTTCTGTAAAGTACTAATAACACTCTTTTAACCATTATACAGGAGGTTTAAACAATTTTGAAGTAATACAAGCCCAAGGTAAGGGAATTCTTAACCCGATTTCCATTAACCTTCAACTTTATAATTTATGTGCTATTTAAATTGTTTGTGTGATGGGTTCAGTTTATATTATGTTTAATTATGTGTATTTACAGAGTATATACATATTCCATCCACTCTATTAAGTCTCACTTCAAGTATACGATGTTTATAAGGGATTTTTCTTCTAAAATCCTCTTTTTTAAATTCTGTTTTATAAGATTCAAAAGGTATGTTTTTATGCTATTGTTTATGTTGTATGATTATGTTTTGGTTATTGGGCATTGTTTATGATGAAGGGTGGGACCTATATTTCCCTCCAATTCATTGGGTATGAGTAAGTTGGAGGTCGGCCGTATGGTTACTCCAAGTGTAACTGTGATGGTTACACAAAGTAAGGTAGCCGTGAGGGTTACAAATTTTAAGGTAGCCAAGATGGTTACAAGATTATGTAAGTAATGACCCAATATACCTCTATGATTATAATTATGTTTGTGTGGATCTTGTGTAAGATTTTATGGGTGGAAAGCATGTCTTTTGAAAATGTTTTCATACGTCATGCGTATTCATGGACTAATGTGATTTTTCCCTCTTTTTCATACCTTACTGAGCTTTTGTGCTCATCCCAAGTTTTTAAATGATTTTTTCACAGGTTAATGATGAGTAATACAAGGAAGGAAGACATGTTAAATGTTGAAGAATTGTCAAGGAGTCTTGTTTTGTGATTTAATGTTTTACATTCTGAGGATAATGGAAACTGATTTTATGGTATCCACTATGTAACAATGTGTAATGTTACGAATGTTTTGTCTTAATTATCTAAAGCTCTAAACTTGAAAAGATCCTCAATGTATAATGACGTGTTTTCTTAAATAAATTCAAGATTATGTATGAAATAAATGAAGGTCCTTATAGTTGGTTGTCCGCAGAAGGAACATGGATGCTGAAGAGGATAGGCACCGACAGAATGACATCCTTCCTGATCAACAGCCCGGAATGGTAGGGATTGGAACCGAGCAGTTTGTGACAGTAATGGCTCAGCTAACATAGGCAATAAATGGTGGTGGCATCCATGCAAGAGGACAAATAGAAGTACCCCAACGGAACATGAAAGTGGTGGAACATTTTATGAGACAACATCCTCCTGCATTCAGTGGATCTTCTGACCCAGTGGCAGCAGAAGGATGGATTAAAGCCCTTGAAAAGATATTTGATGTTATGGGATGTTCAGACAATCAAAAGGTAAGTCTTTCCATTTATCGTTTTGAAGGGGAAGCTGATCAGTGGTGGTTAATGGTAAGGAATATCAGGGGTAGAGAGGATTTTGATGCCTTAGTATGGGATGAATTTAAAAGTCTTTTTCTTGAAAAATATTTTCCTAAGGTGGTGTGACATAGAATGGAGAAACAATTCCTTGAACTGAAACAAAAGGAGGAAGATTCAGTGGCTATGTATGAGGCGAACTTCACCCGACTGGCGAGGTATGCCCCAAATCTTATTCTGGATCTCGATAGCAAAATCAACCGCTTTTACTCAGGATTAAAGCCAAGGTATCGAAGGGCGTTGGCCTCCCGTGAATTCAAAAGTTACGAGAAACTTGTCCGATGTGCTGAGAGGGTAGAGATGGAGTTTGCTGACGATCATATGCAATTTGGAAACAAAGAGAAGAAGAGGTCAAATTGGAAAGCAATGGGTAAGAATCAACCAATGAAATCTGATGGTAAGAAAATACAGTTTCCAGTTTGTGAAATGTGTGGCAAGAGGCACCCTGGGGAATGTCTTATCAAAACCGGGAAGTGTTTTAAATGTGGTAAGTTTGGAAATATGGCCCGAGATTGCAATGAAAATGATCCAAAGACTAATCCTGATAAGCAAACTGTAAAGTGTTTTAAATGTGGTGAGATGGGTCACTATGCAAATTCCTGTCCAAAGAGGGATCCAAATGATGCAAAGAAGCCACACTACAAGCAGAAAGGTGTAGTGAGATCCTTTGCGACTACGTCAGCAGATGTTGGGCCATCCAATGAAGTTGTATCAGGTACTTTTTTGTTCACTCAGATTTTGCTAAAGTTTTGTTTGATACGGGGTCTACACATTCCTTCATCTCTGAGAAATTTTCTAGTGACTTGGAAATATCACCTCCACAAATGATACCTGAACTTGTTGTTAAAACACCTGGGGGAAATGTTATAGAAAAGAGGAATTATAAGAATATTTCTATTGTGGTATGTGGAAAGACTTTACCTGCAAACCTTGTTGTTTTACCCTTAGTCGAGTTTGAAGTTATTCTAGGGATGGACTGGCTTTCTGATTATCATGCTAAGATTGACTGTAGAGCTAAAGAAGTTGTTTTTCAGAAAGAGTTTCAGTTTGTATACAAGAATGAACCCATACAATTGATAACATATCAAGAAGCTGAGAAACTACTGAAAGATGGAAATGAAAGTTATCTGGCTCATATTGCTGAAAACAAGGGAACTATTCAAATCAATGATGTGCCAGTGGTAAATGAATACCTTGATGTTTTTCCTGAGGAGTTACCCAGTGTCATACCTAAACGAGAAGTTGAATTCACAATTGACTTAGTTCCTGATGCTAAGCCAATTTCAAAACCCCCATATAGTATGAATCCAATAGAACTTCTTGAATTGAAAAATCAGTTGCAGGATTTTCTTGTCAAAAACTTCATTCGTCCCAGTACTTCACCATGGGGAGCCCCTGTTTTGTTTGTTAAAAAGAAAGATGGTTCTATGAGACTTTGTATTGATTATAGAGCTTTGAATAACATCACTGTTAAAAACAAGTATCCTTTTCCTCATATTGATGACTTTTTTGATCAGATCCAGGGAGCTCAGTACTTTTCCAAGATTGAATTGAGATCCAGATACCATCAGCTGAAGGTGAAGGAGGAAGACATCCTGAAAACAGCCTTTCGTACTAGATATGGGCATTATGAATTTGTTGTTATGCCATTTGGGTTAACTAATGCACCTGCTGTATTCATTAATCTTATGAATAGAGTATTTCATGAGTTCTTGGATAAGTTTGTGGTTGTATTTATTGATGACATTCTGGTTTTTTCTAAAAATAAAGAGGAGCATGAAAAACATCTAAGGGTTGTTTTAAAAACTTTAAAAGAAAAGAAACTATATGGAAAATTCAGCAAGTGTGATTTTTGGTTGCAACAGATTTTTTTTTCCTGGGCACATTGTATATAAGGATGGAATAACAGTTGATCCTACCAAAACAATAGTAGTTGATGAATGGCCAAGACCCACAAATGTTACAGAGATTCGTAGTTTTCTAGGCTTAGCAAGTTATTACCGACGCTTTGTTAAGAACTTTGCACGGTTATCTAGCCCAATAACTAAGTTAACACAGAAAGGGGTTAAATTTGTTTGGACAGAAGAATGTGATGTTTGTTTTCAGGAACTAAAGAAGAGATTGGTGAATGATCCAGTTTTGGCCTTACCTTCCCGGAATGGTGAGTTTGTCATCTACAGTGATGCTTCTTTGAAGGGACTTGGTTGTGTTTTGATGCAGAATGATCAGGTAATTTCCTATGCTTCGAGACAACTTAAACCTCATGAGCTGAATTATCCCACGCATGATTTGGAATTGGCAGCTGTGGGTTTTTCTTTGAAAATATGGAGGCATCATCTATACGGAACCAAATGCCAAATATATACTGACCATAAAAGTCTTAAGTATATATTCACTCAGAAGGAATTAAACATGAGGTAGAGAAGATGGCTAGAACTGATAAAGGATTATGACTGCACAATTAATTACCATCCTGGAAAAGCAAACAAAGTAGCAGATGCCTTAAGTTGGAAAAATCTTGCATCATTAACCATGCTACGTTTGGAACGTGATCCCTTGATTAATGATTTGATAAATTTTGGCTTAAAAGTTGTTGGTGCAGGGAATATATCTGTTTTGTTTCAGGTTTCAGTGCAGTCTTCATTGTCAGACAGAATTATGAAAGCGCAGAGGGAAGACCGTGAGCTACAGAAAAAGGTAGAATTGGTTAAAATGGGTAAGTTTCCAGAATTTAATCTTGATAAAGATTGTGTTTTAAGGCTTGGAAAAAGGTTGTGTGTGCCTTTTGATTCCCAGCTGAAGAAAGAATTATTGTGTTAAGCTCATAGTTCTCCATTTTCTATTAATCCTGGAAGTACTAAGATGTACAGAGACCTTCGGGAGTATTACTGGTGGAATGGGATGAAAAGAGATATTGCTGATTTTACAATGAAATGTTTGACATGTCAGCAGGTTAAAGCAGAGCGACAGTTACCGAAGGGGATGCTTCAGCCTTTGCCGGTGCCAGAATGGAAATGGGAGAATATATCCATGGATTTTGTGGTGGGACTACCAAAGACTTCTCGAGGTAACAATGCGGTATGGGTTATTGTTGACCGACTAACAAAGTCTGCTCATTTTCTTTCTATTCGAGATACAATGACATTAGATTAGCTTTCTCGATTGTACCTCAAAGAGATTGTCAGGTTACATGGAGTTCCTCTTTCCATTGTGTCTGACCGAGATCCCAGGTTCACTTCTAAATTTTGGAAGGGACTTCAGAAGTCTTTGGGCACAGAGTTGAATTTCAGTACAGCTTTTCATCCTCAATCAGATGGGCAGTCATAACGAACGATTCAAACTTTGGAGGATATGCTTCGAGCTTGTTCAATGGACTATCAGGGAAGTTGGGATCAGCATCTTTCACTAGTTGAGTTTTCTTATAATAACAGTTTCCATTCCAGTATTCAGATGGCACCTTTTGAGGCCTTGTATGTAAAGCGGTGTCGGACTCCTGCATTTTGGGATGAAGTCGGTGAAATAAAGTTGTTGGGGCCATAATTAGTAGAATAAGTGGCTGAGAAAGTGAGGATGATCCAGCAACACATGAGGACAGCTCAGAGCAGGCAGAAAAGTTATGCAGATAACAGAAGGAAAGACTTCTCTTTCGAGGTAGGTGACCATGTTTTGCTTAAAATATCTCCTTGGAAAAGTGTGATGCGTTTCAGCAAGAAAGGGAAACTAAGTCCACGATTCATCGGTCCTTTTGAAATCTTGGATAAAGTTGGAACAGTTGCGTACCGTGTAGCTTTGCCTTTGAGCTTGTTTCAGGTACACAATGTTTTTCATGTTTCGATGTTGAGAAAGTATGTTCCAGATTCATCACATGTCTTGAGGCCGGAAGAAGTTCAGCTAGCAGAGAACCTTTCTTATGAAGAAAAACCGGTTCAGATTCTTGATCGAAGAGAATAGGTTTTGCGGAATAAGGTAATCCACCAGGTAAAGGTTTTGTGGAGAAACCACATGGTTGAAGAAGCAACATGGGAGTCTGAAAATGCTATGAGGGAAAAATACCCTCAGTTGTTTAATAAGTAAATAAAATTGTGAGGATGCAATTTCAAGAAGGTGGGGATAATGTAACATCCCAAGGTTTTCTAAAAATAAATTGAAAAGGCTTGAAATTTTGTTTAAGGTATATATTTATAAGTATCCTTTAAAACTAATTTTATTTCTTCTATGTTTTGAATTTCAAGAAACTGTCTTCTACAATTGTGTTCAGTATGTTATTTAGAGTCTGATGGAACAAACTTGTTTTTTTGGTGAATAGTAACATGCCCTTATGAATAGTAATATGAATAGTAATACGACCTCATGAATAGTAAATAATAATATTATTTTATTTTCCCATGGCAATAGGATAATGGGATCTTAATTAATTTTCCAATGTCACATAAAACTAATTGCACTTCAATTTTGTTATTTTTCGAATTAACTGTGACCTTATTTAAAAATTAAATTAATAATATTTAGAAAATTATTTTTGAAAAATGGATTTCATTTTTGAATCTTCACATCGAAAAATGGTTGGGGTAAATTTTTGGCATTTTTCTGAAACTCTTGAATTTTCGGTGAATAGTGAAATACGGTAAAATACCGTATAATCAATTTATCAGTAAAAATGCACTATTTATGACATCATAAGTGATGCAAGGCCACTTGCTTAGAAATCACATGATATTATCACTATTTAGGGCCACTTGATTTGAGATTATTCATAGTCTTGATAAAAATATTATAATAATAATTAAAATAATCTAAAATACCTCCCCTCCTCCACTATAAATACCACCCCCACTCCCCTCTTCCTCTCACACATCTCAAGCCTTGAGCATTGTCTAATTTCTGCCAAATTCTCTCCCCAATCTTCTTCTCCACGTCCTAGAGCTGCTGGTCTCACCAAAAGACCAAAATCAAAGCCCTTAAGAAGGATCTCAAGGAGAAGAGATCAAGAGGTAAACATCCTCTTTCATTTTCATTCTTTCCTTCCATTTTATGTTATTCTCTTCCTTTCCCTTTGTCTTTTGTTGGTATATTTCGTTTAATATTTCCCCTTAATGTCCAAATTTTGTATGACTGATGAGATATTCCATTCCTCTCATCAATCTTGTTTTTATGAAATTTTAAGAGGCGCCGTTAGGCTGCCGAATTTTTTGTAAGAAATTTCTCATGTTTTCATCATTTCAAGATTCCCTTCTCTTCGTTCTTCACCCCCTCTTATCCAAGAGGCATGAAATCTCCAGAATCATGTATATTCTGGATGTTATCATGTTTATGGAAAATTAGAAATCATTATTCCTCTCCTCTCTCACTTATTTAAAGAATCAAAAAAACATTGTCCATTTGTGTCGAATTACCGATATCGTGGACGATGTATTTTCAATCTCCATTAATTCTTTCAAGTCTGGTCATGAAACCATTTATATGGTTGAACCAGGTTATAATATATGTTTTATGAATCATATAAGGTTCTGTAATTCTTTTGTACTCATGATTCAAACCTATAAGACTAAATGAAATTGTAATTATCAAAGAACCACTTAAATTATCTAAACGAACATAATTAATGTTTTAACTTATAAATCATCATCATATAAAGAACCAAAGTGATAAATGGTATAATTTATGGTACTGGAATTATGTAAATACTACCCCATTCCAATTCTCGAGTTTCACTTCCAATCAACAAGAAAGATTCATCATGAACCGATTGTGAAAATCACAAAAGAACTCACCCAAAATAATGCAAGGAACAAAATCCTAAAAATTAAGGGGTGAAATGAGGTTATGAAATGACAATATAAGATGTTATAAACATGAACATGTATCTGTAAAGTACTAATAAAACTCTTTTAACCATTATATAGGAGGTTTAAACAATTTTGAAGTAATACAAGCCCAAGGTAAGGGAATTCTTAACCTGATTTCCATTCTTTGGGTTAACCTTCTACTTTATAATTTATGTGCTATTTAAATTGTTTGTGTGATGGGTTCTATTTATATTATGTTTAATTATGTGTATTTATAGAGTATATACATATTCCATCCACTATATTAAGTCTCACTTAAAGTATATGATGTTTATAAGGGACTTTTCTTCTAAAATCCTCTTTTAAAATTCTGTTTTATAAGATTCAAATGGTATGTTTTTATGCTATTGTTTATGTTGTATGATTATGTTTTGGTTATTGGGAATTGTTTATGATGAAGGGTGGGACCTATATTTCTCTCCAATGCATTGGGTATGAGTAAGTTGGAGGTCGGCCATATGGTTACTCCAAGTGTAACTGTGATGGTTACACAAAGTAAGGTAGCCGTGAGGGTTACAAATTTTAAGGTAGCCAAGATGGTTACAATATTATGTAAGTAATGCCCCAATATACCTCTATGATTATAATTATGTTTGTGTAGATCTTGTGTAATATTTTATGGGTGGAAAGCATGTCTTTTGAAAATGTTTTCATACATCATGCGTATTCATGGACTAATGTGATTTTTCCCTCTTTTTCATACCTTACTGAGCTTTTGTGCTCATCCCATGTTTTTAAATGATTTTTTCACAGGTTAATGATGAGTAATACAAGGAAGGAAGACATGTTAAATGTTGAAGAATTGTCAAGGAGTCTTGTTTTGTGATTTAATGTTTTACAATCTGAGGATAATGGAAACTGATTTTATGGTATCCACTATGTAACAATGTGTAATGTTACGAATGTTTTGTCTTAATTCTCTAAAGCTCTAAACTTGAAAAGATCCTCAATGTATAGTGACGTGTTTTCTTAAATAAATTCAAGATTATGTATGAAATAAGTGCAGGTCCTTATAATTCATTTAAGGTTTGATAAAAAAAGTTCCCTTTTAGTGGGGCTTCCTAATGCAGATTTTCCATTTTATTATATCATTGGATTATGAAGGGGTAATTTGGAATGTACTCTATTTTATTATATTCAAATTTTGATTTGGGACATTTTGGACACATAGTAATAGAAAGGGGAAAATAAAAGATAAATGGTGGTGATAAAAGAGGAATGGGGAGGAAAAAAGGTGAATATATAAGATTACTTACTTGTGTCCCTAGAAATAGTGCCAAAATTTGGTTTCACCCAAATTTTCCCTATAGGTATAAATAGTCATTGTTATATATGTAGGGGTCAAATCCATAAAGAGTGAAGAATAAACTTATTGGCATGATGATTTGATGGATGTTTGGATATGAAGTTGCTAAATTGGGATCAAATTGATAGGGTATAATATACTAAATTACCTAAGAGTATGAATTGAATTTTAGAATGAAATATCTAATGATTTTAATGGAAAAAATTAAGAAAGATGAATCAGTCCAAGGTTGTTCCTATGGTAATGTTGGATGAATTTATTTTCATAGAATGTTTTATATCACTAATTCATGATATTTCCATAAACAAGATAATTCCAAAACATAATTCACTAAGTTCATCTTTCAAAAATTCTTTGTCAAATCACTAATTCACTTATAGGATCATATTAATGAGAACTCTATGTAATTGGATCATACTAGCACTCAAAACGTGTCATCGTTAAAGTCATAGAAGATAAAAAAGAAAATAACTCATTTAATATAAATCATAAAATAATGAACTGATTAAAATATTTAGGAAACTGAAATGAAATCTAATAAAAACCATACGACTCCCTATAATTAACCCATAAAAGGGTTATTCCTCCACTGATGAAAATATCTCAATGGAAGCATGGATCTGACATAAAAATGAAAAATTAAAGATTAAAAAAAAGAAATAAACATCACTCCACCATTGTGTGATGATTTTTACAAAAATATATTTTGAACAGAATCACTACCTCATGAAACAGTATCAATGTGATATTAAGAAGAAATAATATATGAAAAATAATAAGAAAGAGAAGAACTTTTATTATGAAATTAAGGTGAAGGAAATACTTACATGGGAAAAAATGAATATGTGATTACAAAATAAAAATTGAAAAATTATAACTGAAAGAAAAAATATTGGTTGATAATTCACTTCACTACCGGATTCTCATATAGGAATATTAGAAGCCTTAGGTATAACCCCCAATAGTCAATTCCCTCCACCTTAATTATGAGAGTCAAAATGTGGGTGATAATAAAATAAATTTGATGTTTCTTATGTAAGTGAAATATCATATTCCTAGTTTAATATATCATCAATAAACATTACAGTAAGTTTATTCAATATTTTTCGAAGTTATGCTCAAAATGGTGGGATTAGTTTATGGGAGATCAGAACTAGCTATAAATTTAATCTTCATCTTCGACCGCATATATCAACTTAATTTTTTTGAATTATCACTAGAAACAATTGAATGAAATGATACCCATAATCTTTTTTATTTATATAAATAATATTTGATCTTTATTGGGTTTGAATTTCGGGCCTCACTTTTGTTTGATAGGCCTATGGCCCATTATGCTTTCTCTATGAATTTCTACGTTCTCTGCAAAAAATGTCCATATTCCATTTTGATTCTTCCATTGATCATAAAAGAAAATAAATTACAATAAATTGGATAAAATCATATACCAAAATATAAAATTAAAATAATTAATATAATGTATTCCAAAAAATAATATTTATTGGGCCCCAATTGACACATTAAACATGATTTGAACAATCTTGTGAAATGAAGATCAATTTATTAATTTGACTAAAATTGGGGTTTATAGACAATTAAACAGATCAATATGGAGATATAAACAACAAATATTATCATATTTCAGAATCCAATCATGCAACTATAATTGTATACTGCTCCAATGCATTGGGTTATGGTATCTATCTCTTGATAAAAGTGAAATATGCATGAACATGATGCGAGAATTGTTCAAAAATTTGTGTGGTGGTTGACCACTAATATATGTTGTTTCATTTTTTATGTAGTTCCACATTATAGGATTTCATATAATGGTTCCTCTCATGAATATTGTGACAATTTTATGATTATGATCACCCCATGTTATATTGTTTCATGTTCTTATATACCCTCTTACTAGTCTTTTAGCTCACCCCATTCATTATTATATATCTTGAGGTGACTACTTGTACAAAGGATAATTCAAGGGCCAATAAGAATCTAGAGAAGAAGTAATTAAATAAACCTTTATGATTTATTTTATAAATGTTATGTATGTTCTTATTTTTCCCAAAAATCTAAATGATTTCATCTTGGTCATATAATACTTTTATGTTGATTATAATTCAAATGATGTAATAATATTGTAATTGAAAGAATGGTCACTATAGTTGGTATTAGAGAATGGTTTAGTTAATTTGAGAATTATTATTAGAGAACCTTAATGAAAACCATTAATATGAGTGTAGCTATATTTAAGCACATAAAAATATTTTCTAAACATAGGTATCCCATAAGATATTCCTTCATAGTTAATTTTAAAAAGGGATAAATTATTGATGACTTGTTAAGTTATGTTTTTCTAAACATTTCTAATTTAGAAAATGGTTAGAACAAGGAGAAACTAGGCCAAAAAACCATGTGAGGGAAAATGTAGCAATTGTCGTAATGACATCCCCAATGCTTTGGGATGTGATGTTTAGAAATTTATGGTAATGATTACCCAACATCCTCATGTTATGAACAACAACCAGAATAATGTGAAATTTCCACCTTAACCTAAGATGAAAAAGCTAGTTGTCGATTATTTTATGCATCAAAGACCACAAAATTTTAGCGGATATTCTGAGCCACTAGTCACTGAATAGTGGGTCAACTCAATAGAGAAGATCCTTTCTGTACTTCACTTTTCTGAGATGGAGAAGGTGACTCTGTATATTTATTACTTAGATGGGGAGGCCGATCAATGGTGGTATTTGATTAAGAACACCGTGCTGATAGAATAAATTAAAGAGATGAAGTGGGAAGACTTTAAGATAATATTTATTATCAAGTATTTCTATAGAAATATTCTTAAAAACATGGATATAGAATTTATAGTGATGAAGAAAAAGAAATGAGAATCTATTATGACCTACGAAGAAAATTTCCCAAGGCTTATAAGGTATGATTCGAGTATTTTCATTGAAAATGATGGAAAAATTGATATATTATTTATTAGTTTAAAACCACACCTTAAAAAGAATCTAGGAATTCAAGATTTTTGGAGTTATGAAGAAGTTGTTCGATGTTCTCTCAATTTGGAGACAGAGTTTGAAGAATGGTCCCATGGATATTGTGATAAGGAACGAAAGATGGAATTTTAAGATGGGGGATCTAATGAGAAATGTGGAAAGAAAACTACACCACCCACATTTAAAAAATGTGGGAAGAAACATCATGGTAATTGCCTCAAAGGGATGGTAAAAGATTCAAGTGTGGGAGAGAAGGCCACCAAGATCGTGAATTTCTTAAATAAATGACGAGGGAGGAAAATGTGATAGAGGAATGGAGAACACCAAAAATGATTTTATGGTACAATTGTAGGTAGAAATGGAACTATGAAATATAGGGCTCAAAACCTTGATTACATGAGGGTAATCAGTGTTAGAATCCACCAAATCCAAAGGAGAATGGAAAAGATTTTTCCATCACTACTGCTAAATTAGAGAAAGAAAATAATGTCACATATGGTACACTTCATATTCACTAAATAATGGAAAATAAATTTATTTGATTCCTGTTCTACGTATTCCTTTATATCTTGCATGTTTTCTAGAACTATAGAATCGATTCCCCACAACCATAAAGTAAATATATCCATAAAAACACATAGTGGTGAAATAATTGAATTCCAAGTGTTAGACTCTTGTCCTATTGGTGTATGTAGAAAGTCTTTTCATGTAAGTCTTTTATACTTTCCTTGGTGTAATTCAATTCTATACTTGGGATGGATTGAATCTCATTATATAGAGAACATATCAAATATCAGGAAAAGGAAATAACATTTCATATTCTGAACCATCCTATGACCATCTAAAAATTCAAGGAAGATCATTAGTCTCCTTTGGAAAACAGTTCAATTGTGTGGGTGTTGATTATATGTGAATAATCATAACTTTCTCAAATTTTTGAGTCCAAGGAAGTTATCAACATAGGGAAAATTACCATTATGGGGGAATATAGTGATGTATTTCCGGAAGAGTTTCCTGAATTTCCCCCAGATCATGAGTTAGTTCTTAATAGAACTCATACCCATAGCTACTCCTATCTCATAGTGTCTTTACAGGTTGGATCCTATTGAACTAGAGGATTTAAAGAAGAAGCTACAAGGGCATTTGAAAAAAGGGTTCATATGCCATAGTGCATCACCTTGGGGTGCACCAGTGCTATTTGTCAAGAAGAATGATAGATCAATACTATTGTGTATTGAGTATTTGGAACTCAACAAGATCATCATAAAGTAAAATTATACCTTCCAAGTATTGATGAATTGTTCGATTAGTTTTGAGGATATTAGTACTTCTCAAAGGTGGATCTCCATTCTGGATGTCATTAGCAAAAGGAAAAGAAGGATTATATTTAAATACTGCCTTCTATACAAGGTATGGGCACTATGAGTATTTGTTGATGCCCTTTAGACTTACTAATTTCCCTACAATCCCCATGGATTTGATGAATAGAGTCTTTAGACATTACCTTGATATTTTTGGTAGTGTTTATCGATGATATTATCATATAATTTAATATAATGGTGGAATATAAAGACCATATAAGGATTATGTTTGAGACTTTAAGGAAGGAGATATTTAAAGATAATTTCAGAGAAAATAACTTTTGCATAAAGAAAGTAACATTCTTGGGACAAGTGATCACATATGAGGGTATTTCTGTTGACACTTTAAAAAAGGACATTGAGGAATGGCCCAAACCCTCTAGTGTCAGAGAAATATGAATTTTTCTTGTATCAGATGGGTAATACCAATGTTTTGTGAGAAATTTATCCTGATTTTCAAGCCCACTAACTAACTTAACAAGGAAATGGGTAAAGTATGTCCGAACAAATGAATGTGAGGAAAGATTTAAGGAGATAACGAAAAGGATGATCACTGCACATGTACTCACATTACTGAGAAGGGGAGAATGTTTTATGATATAAAGTTATGATTCAAATAAAGGATTGGGTTGTTTAATCATGTAACACTATAATGTGATAGCTTATACCTCATGAGAGTTGATGATCCCTGAGAAGAACTACCCAACCCATGATCTGGAGTTAGAAGCTATGATTTTTTCCTTGAAAATATGGCGGAACTACCTCTATTGTAAGAAGTGTGATATATATACTAATCAAAAGATACTAAATTATATATTAACACAGAAGGATATCAGCATATTTCAAAGGATATGGTTAGATCTATTCAAATACTAAGAATTATCTATTCACTATCATGTTAGTAAGGTGAACAAGGTAGGTGATGCTCTTAGAAGAAAAAAACCTACTACTATATCCATGTTGTGGATTAAGAAAGACCCTATAATTATGGATATGCAAAGGATGGATTTAGAAATCATAAATTAAGGGAATAAATCCTAACTTTTCCAAATTATTTACCACCCATATATCCCAGAGAAGATTAAGGAGGCACAAAGGGATGATTTAGAGTTATAAAAGTAGATGAATGTATCAATAGAAGGGAAAATATAAGAGTTCCATATCAATGAGTATGGTGTGATTAGGTTTCGAATAAGGTTTTGCACCTTCATCACCTGGGACAAAAAAGGATCTATTGCACAATGCACATAGCTGAACTATCTATATCCATCTGATGAGGAAAAAGATGTACCGTGATCTTAGAGAATACCTTTAGTGGGACAACATGAAAAAGGAGATTGTTGAGAATATATCAAGGTGCTTGATATGTCAGCAAGTTAAAGTAGAGAGATAAATTCCCAAAGGGGTGATGATACCATTTCTCAAACCCATATTGAAATTGGATTATTTCACTATGGACTTTGTCATAGGTCTCCTGAATACATCACAATAAAATAATGTGATATGGGTTGTGGTGGTCCAAGTAAACAAGATTTCCCACTTTATTTCTATTCATGAATATATCCCTCTTGAACTTTTTGGAAAGATGTATGTGAAGGAAGTGGTGGAAATTAATGGGTTTCTACTCTCGATTATTTCTGATTCTGATCCCATGTTCACATTTAAATTATGGAGGAGTCTCCAACATGTAATACTACAAAAAATACATTTAACTATGCTAGAAAATGCCTTTATGAGCACTAAAAAATACTAATTATTGAGGCATAGTTAAAAGCCTGAAAAATTTATCTATGCTAAAAAAGAACTGTTAAAGGCACCCTACAACACTGCTAAAAAACACTGTTAAAAGGGTCTTTTAACAGCATTTTTTTAGTTCTATTAATGGCAACACTATTAAAGGGGGGAAATTTTTCAGAGACCTATGCACCCGACCCCTTTATCAATGCTTCGACGACCCCATTAAAAGTGATCCACACCCCATTTAGCAGCACTTTCCACCGCACCACCACTTTTATCAGTGCTTTGAAAACATCCAGCCTCATTAGCACTCTTATAGATTCGAACCCTATACATCTCTTTCAAAGTTGGAATTCCTTTACCACTACACCATGTTTTTTGTTGTCTCTTTATTGATTATATATATATATATATATATATTTACACATATATATTTACATATATTTATATAATTTTTTTAAATACATTTATACAATATATATATGC
This sequence comes from Viscum album, assembly GCA_963277665.1. Lineage (NCBI taxonomy): Eukaryota > Viridiplantae > Streptophyta > Magnoliopsida > Santalales > Viscaceae > Viscum > Viscum album. Next base: position 1,025,236,117 of record OY728133.1, on the reverse strand, counting down.
GTGTGATATATATTATATTTATTTAAATATATTATTTATTATATTTATTTACATATATTAGACTATAATATATATATTTGTTTATTAATACACAAAAATATGTATATATAAAAATTATAAATATATTTTAAAAATTTTAAAGTGTCAGATATCATTTTAAATACATTTTTAGAATATTTATTTATTTAGATATATTATAATATACATTTTTACATAAATATATTGACATATATATGTAGATGAGTGATTTATTATAAGTAGATATAAGAAAACAGGTATATATTTAGTTATAAATAAAATTAAATTGTGGAAAATGAAAAGAATTTAAAAACGATAATATCAACATGAATGTATTCCATGGGAATAAAGTCAGTCCCAACTGAAAAAGGGCAAGAAGACCCGATTAAATGAGACTAATGTTAAAAAATCTAGGTACCCCAAAAAAACTCAGTTTTAGAGGTCTTATGAAACTTTTTTAGCCTAAAAATTTAGTATATTTTTACCTATATAAATTAGGGTGTAGAGATCATTGTAGGATTCAATTTGATATGTGGGAGAGCCCAAACGAACACCTGGACTAAAAGTTATGGCCATTTGATGTTCAGGTAACATTTCAAACGTATTTCAGATCTTTTTTTTATCTTAAAATTGATATTAAATGATTGTTATTTGTTAACAATAAGAAAATTATTTATTAAAAATATTTTTTGTATTTTATAAACCATTTTCACTAAATATCTTATATATTAAGTGTAAATTCTTATTTACCTTATAAAAACATATCTCAAAATATTTATATTATATTTATATCAATATAATTATTTATATATATTAATATATTAATTTTAATGAAAAATTGTTTTTTTAAGAATACTCTTATCAGTGCTTGTAAAAAAGCACTAATAAAAACCCCTTTATCAACACATGTAAAAAAGTACTTATAATGGTGGGTCTTTAAAAGAACTTTTTAGCACTGTTAATGAACTCCTTTAACAGCACTAAAAAATCATTGTTAAATAACCCCATGAACAAATCACTTTTTAGTGCTAATAAAGGGGTCTTTAATAGAGTTTTTAGCTAGCGCTGTTAAAGTCCTAGGGCTGGATAAACCCCATTTAGTAGTAGTGATGCTTTGAGTGCTGAATTAAATTTCAACATGGTCTATCACCCCCAAACTGATGGACAATATGAAAGGACTACATAGACTCATGAAGATATGATAAGATCCTGATCATTATAATTCAATGGTGGATGTGATCAGCATCTCCCATTGGTTGAGTTCTCATAAAAAATATATTTGACTTGAGTATTCATATGCCTCCATACAAATATCTCTATGGAAAGTGATGTATAACTCCAGCATGTTGGAATTATGTTGGAAAAATAAAGCTACTTGGACCTGATCTTGTACAAGAGATGACCGATAAAGATCAATCCATTCAAAAACATATCAATGATGCTCAGAGTCAGAAAAAAATCTATACTGAATACCATTGATGGGACTTTCAGATTGATGTTGAAAATGATGTCTTCCTTTTAATATCACTATGGAGGAGAGTCATGTAGATTACAAAGAAAGGGAATCTACGACCAAGGTATATTGGACCCTTTTAAGATCTTTGATTGAATAAGATCCATGGCCTATCAGTTTACAATTCAACCAAATATGTCCCAAGTTCAGGATATGTTCCCCATATCAATCTTAAGGAAGTACATAATAAATCCCTCACATTACTAAACTCAAATGTCATACATGTAACATCTCTAACCCGAAAGCCACTAAATCGATGCCTCGAGTCAGGTATTCACATGACCTCAAGCGCACCTCCCCGTAAGCCAGATATTTCCAACTAGTATCCTGGTTATAATAGGATATGTGGGGAGACTATACCCTCTCTACAAGAGTAATCCACAATAGAAAATAGTTTAACTAGTGGAAATAATAGAGAAAAATCAAAAAAAATTCATAAATAACTAATTCCCAAATGGCGTAGAACCATATACAGTAGTAAATATGTCATTCCATGATATAGTGAAAAGTGAGAAAAACCCCAAAAGAAAGAAACAATGTAGGATCCCCAAAATGGTCTAGACTCCGAGTTTGGAACATCACCCTTACATGCCCCATATCCAACTCAACTCTCAAGCATAGGGCCCTTTCCCTTGCTCTGACCTGTAGGAATGAAACTTCCTCGGGTACCCAATGGATTCCTGAGCAGGTTGTGAGTACAACTCAATAGGCCGCCACTAATGATGTCTAAAAAATATCAAGAAAAATTAGATAGTACATGAAGGATATGTTTAATGGAAAATAAAGGTAAATAGTTATATAGGAAATTCTAGACAATGCTCCTTTAAATTATATTACCATTAAATCCAGGCACACTATTTAGACATTCCAGGGTTTAATCTCCCTTTTTCACATATTCAATGTATTAGGCTTGTTCAATATTCTAAAGAGATTGGGAATAAAAATTAAGTCTTATCTCACTAGGCATCACATTATAACAACCTTATAATCATCACCTTGAAGCCTCGGTCCGGGTTGAATACAACCATTACGGGAATAGAACTTTGTCCCCTTCCTTAACCTATGCATTCATGGGTGGAGATAGAACCTCAGTCCAACTCAACCAGTGGGCGTAGAACCTCAAGTCGATACCCCACTCTACCAATCCATGTGTAAATGCGTATTTATCATTCATATCCATTAAACATATCATAATAAGCATAGCCAATATAATTTTCAACATCACAACAATATGAATAAATAGGAAATTAACATTTTTACTCAATATACTAACACATTCATCATTTATATTACTTAACATTTTATCCCCATTCTCATTTTCCATGCCTATCTCACTACGAATATTCATGTGTAGACATGATACCTTATCATATTCCCATTTTACCCATTTAACCCATTTAATTGTCAACTGAACAATCCCTTAGCCTTTAACCACAATAGACACAACTAGACACCCTCCATTAAGACTCATTACATAAACTAATTATACTACTCATTAAGTCCCTATATTATTATGAGTCAATTTCACACCTTACCTTTCCGTTAGACCCATCGAAAGGTTCGGCGTACCCCATAGGTGGCCCTAATTTGGTCACGTCAACCTCCTTGCATCCCATGGTGATCAAAAGGGGTTCAATTAATTTTTCAGACACCCAATACATAAAATCATGCCAAAGGCTCCAATAAATCATCAAAAGAGGGCATGAATAAAGGCCCTTCATTCAAAAATCAATACATCAACCAAGGGATATAACTTTTAGACCACCTATCTTGAATCTGTTGATGAACACAACAATAATCATGGAATTAGATATCAATTAAACACACCTTTGAATCCTCAAGCGAGATTTCATCAGAAAAGGAATGCTTTAGAGCATCAGATGTAGATAAGAGAAAGATACCAACCCAAAACAAGAAAAATTATCAAGGATGGATTTATCCCTACCCAGATATTCATTTCACAACTAAATACACTCCAAACGGACTAGGATTTAAGGAGAAACACCCTTGGGAGATCATGGGAGCTTTGGTTTGTTCTTAGAGTTGCAAGGGGGAGGAGGTAAATCCTAATTTGGGACTTAATTACTCATAATGTAATTTTTGTAATTTTTTTAATGTTTCTAGGCCACACAGTTTACCCGCACGATTTTCCAAATCGTGCACAAACCTTGTAGAGGGTACTGTCCAAAAATCCTTCTTCTGCACAGTTTACCTAGGCTGTCTACATGGTTAGGTCTAACCGTGTGAAAATCATGTGGAGAATACCATTACTGAAAAAACAGCCTATACCCATGGTTCAAAACCGTGGGCATAGCCCCCAAAACTGTTGGTATAGCCCATACCCATGGTTTTGGGAACCGTGGTTGTTAGTGGAGTTGGTATAGGTCCCCATCCTATACCCACAGTTTTCCAAAACTATTGGTATAGCTGTTCTGCCACAATGTCAAAGCATCATACACAATTTCCACGCTGTCAATGTCTTTTACCCACGGTTTTAAAACCATGGGTATAAATCCTAAAAGAATGCGAGTGGTGGGTTTCGATCCCGCAACCTATTCGCTGCAAAAACCACATCTTACCACTTCCCTAACATACACTATGTGTATATATATATAGTTAAATATAGTTATATAAACTGTGGGTATAGAGGGAAGAAACACGGGTATATGACTCCCGCCAAAAAAATTCCTTCCCACGGGAAAAAATATTTCCCGCGCACACACGGGAAACCTATACCCACAGTTTTTCATAACTGTGGGTATACGTATTTTAGCCCCAACCTATCCCCATGATTTTGGGGAAAACTCTAGTGATAGGAACCCTTATACCCATGGTTTTTGAAAACCCTTCGCATAGAAAACTTTTCAGGACCTATGCCCACAGTTTTGGAAAATCATGGGTATAGGTCCCCTTATACCCACGATTTTCCAAAATTGTGGGCATAGGTCCTGAAAAGTTTCCTATGCCCACGGTTTTCAAAAACCCTCGGTATAAGGGAGCCTATCCCCATGGTTTTACCCAAAACCATGGGGATAGGTCCATTTTTCTGTAGTGTACTATCCGAATATCCTTCTTTTATACGGTTTACCTGGGCTATTTACACTGTTAGGTCTAACCATGCACATACCATGCAACTTGTCCAAAAAACTCCCTTTTCCCATTTTTCATGTCTTGAACCCCTAGAACACCCCAAGACTTCTTAAGGACTTGGAAAAACACTTAATTTACCAAAATAAATGTCTTAAACTGAAATTAAAAGAAAACATACCTTAAGGGGAAATTTGGGATCTTACAACCTCTCCACTTTATAATGATTCATCCTCATGCCGCTCTTTCTGAGCATCATTGAGTTTCCGAAGTAAATAATTCGGGCCATTGGGCCCATATATTTGATTCCTTCTCCCAATTTTCATCCTAAAACTTTCCATGCGGCCATAGAACACAATCCAAGGGCATTACCTTTACCCACAAGACTTTCTCACTATGATCCACAATACGAACCGGGTGCTCCTCGAAGGAAGCATCTGCATCAAGATCGAAATACTCAGTGTTTAACACATGATATGGATCAGGTAGAGACTATTAGAGTTGCAAAACATGAAAAACATCATGCATCCCACTATATTTCTATGTAAGAGCCAATAAGTATGCCACGGGTTGGACCCTCTCCACAATCTCAAATGGCCCCACATATCTAGGTGCCAACTTACCCATATTCCAAGTTCGATGGTGACCCCACCTTGGAGGCACCTGAAAAAACACACTATCACCCACCAAGAACTAAATAGGTCTACGATGCTGATCTTTATATGACTTATGCCTACTCTGAGATTTTTCCATACACTTTTGAATCAAACAAACGTTCTTTGACGTATCCTATATAAGACTCGGTCTTAACATCTTAGACTCCCCGAACTCTAACCAACACAATGGTGATCTACATGGTCTCCCATAAAGTGCCTCAAAAGGTTTCAGATAAACTATATCCTGAAATATATTGTTGTATGAAAACTCAACAACCAATAAGTATTTTTCCTACAAACCACCAAAATCTAGAACATATGCTCTCAACATGTCTTCTAATACCTAAATTGTATGCTCTGACTGCCTTTCAGTCTATGTGTGGTAAGCCATACTCAAAAACACCTAGGTACCAAGTACCTTCTATAGTCCCCTCCAGAGGTTCGAGGTGAAACAGAGATCACAATCCAAAACAATGCTTCTCAGCACACCGTGAAACCATACTATCCATCACTACTAGAAATTGGTGTTTTACCAACACTTTTATCCCAACGGTTTACAAAATCCGTTGGGAAAGGGAGATTATACCAACGGTTTAACAAAACCGTTGGTATAAACCTGTTTGGAAGACCCTTTACCAACGGTTCTCTAGAACCATTGGGAAAGGATTCCTTGTAAGAGGATTTACCAACGGTTCTACATAACCATTGGGTAAAACATATTTTTTAAAGGATTTTACCAACGGTTCTATATGAACCGTTGGTATAAGAATTCTTTCCCAGCGGTTTTTAAAAACCATTGGGAAAAGTTCACCCCAATTAATAAGCCCCTCCTCATTCGCGAACAAAAGTGAATGTGCAGCAGCGGACGCCCTCCTCGCTCGACTTCCCCCATCCGAACTACTAAATATCCATCATATCCATCTCAAATCAGGTATTTTCTTCATTCTACACTTAAAATATTTAAGTTTTACCTTATTATTATAGTTATTCATCTAATATTTTAGTTTTTTGTTATAATTTTGATGTGTATCATTTTTTTTTCTGTTTTGAGTTAACCTATATTCTCTCCATCCCATCAGATCCATTAAATTAATTAAATATTTAACCCTTCGATGGAGGTGAAATATATTAGATTCATTGCGGTTGGATTCCATATTTTCTAAGTATGTGTTTTTTTATTTTTCTTCATCTTGTAATTAATTTTTACTTTGAAATTAATTTATATGTGTTTATTAATTTTCAACAGAGTTTCCAGGGGGTTGGGGGGCTTTCCGGGGGGTCAGGGGGGGATGTCCAGGGGTGAGGGGGTGCATGGGGGTTAAGGGGTTGTCCGGGGGCTATCCGGGGGGGTGGGGGGGGGGGGGATGTCCGGGGGTTCAGGGGGGGGGGGGATGTCCGGGGGGTGGGGGGCTGTCCAGGGGTTGGGGGGATTTTTTGGGGTGAGGGGGGGTGTCTGGGGTGAGGGGGGATGTCTGCAGGGTTAGGGGGGATGTCTGAGATGGGGGGGGGGGAGGGGGGGGCTGTTCGGGGGTGGTTGGGGTGTTCGGGTGGTGCGGGGGGCTGTCTGGGTGGTGCAGGGGCTGTCTGGGGGGGGGGGGGGGCTTTTTGGGGGTGGGGGTTGTCCGAGGTGGGGGATGTACAAGGTGGGGGGATGTCACGGGGGTGGGGGGGGGGTGGGGGGGGGGGGGGTGGGGGGGGGGGTGGGGGGGGGGGGTTGGGGGTTGGGGGTTGTCTGATGTTTGGGGGGATGTTTGGGGAGTCGGGGGGGGGGGGGGCTGTCTGGGTGGTGCAGGGGGCTGTCAGGGGGGGGGGGGCTTTTTGGGGGTGGGATTTGTCCGAGGTGGGTGGGGGGATGTCACAGGGGGGGGGGGGGTTGGGGGTTGTCCGGGGTGAGGGAGGATGATCGGGGGTTGGGGGGATTTTCGGGGTGAGGGGGGGCTGTCCAGGGTGAGGGGGGGATTCTGGGTGGTCGGAGGGGTGTTGTCTGGTGGGTGGGGGATATCTGGGTTGAGGGAGGGCTGTCCGGGGGGTGGTTAGGCTGTTTGGGTGGTGTGAGGGGATGTCTGGGTGGTGCGGGGGCTGTCTGGGTGGTGCAGGGGGCTGTCTGGTATGTATAGTTTTGAATTCAGTATACGTCTTTATTTTTGATAAAATATGGAAGCCTAATGATGTTATAATGGTTTGGAGGTGAGTGATGCTATATTAGATTTTATGGGTTATTGTGAGGAGTTTCATTCCCTTTTATTGATTGGTTCATAAAACATAAGTTGGTGCTGCATATATTAAGTAATTGGAATAGGTAAAGTAAAATGTTGGTCTTGGATTTCCAAATCTAGCGTCTTTTTTTATAGCATAATATCAGTTTCTATAATATGAAGGACAAATACATAGGATTTATTTGGAATACTGGCCAAGAGATGTTGTCCCGTGGATGTCGCTGGATCAAGCCAACACGCCGTAGTCACGCCACAGTAATGTCATGATTTAGACCTACTCCAGGAGGACACCCCATGGTGGTTCGCAGTCCTTCTAGAATTCAATGTATGATACCTAGATAGAGTTTTATATACATTACCCACCCTCCTTCCTGGATAGCCCCCCTAGAAAGCCCCCCACCCACCTCAACCTGAGGCATGGTGTGGCCGGTACAACTCAAAGTGTCTTTCTTTTGTTGAAAATGCATACTCTTTTAATTAAAAAGAACTGGCATAGAGAAAACCGACCAAACGAATTCATATTGTGTTGATACTTTAGGAAATCAATCCATGGGTCATTTGTGACGTGTACGAGTCAACCCCGCCTCAATCCGAGGTGCTGTGTTGCGAGCACCACTCAAAGTGTCTCACTTTTATTTGAAATGGACAAAATTTTAAGTGAAAACATTAAATGGCATACAGAAAACTGACCAAATGCATTTTGATTGTGTTGATACTTCAACACAATGATCCATGGGTAAATTTGGAATTGGTCGGCCTGACGGCACATCAATCGGAGGTGTCATGTAAACGCGCTGACCAAAAATGCACTCCACATGTCTTCAATGGCCAAAACATGGGTTTTATGGTCAAATTCATTCCAAACGACATCAGAATGACTTGAAATTACATGAAAGCACCCTAATTATTATTCTTGAGGTGTACGAGGAGATAAAACATCATTCAGACGCGCAGTTTGCGCGGCATGGATGAATATGTGTTTTTAGGTGTTTGTGCGCTTTAAAACCGCACGTAGGGTGGTCGAAACTGGTCGAATGACCTTGTAATGAAATGAAATCAGATGAAAACAAAAGTTGGGTGAATTTGGAAATGGTCAGCCATATGGACATCAATCAGAGGTGTTGTGTGACTGTGCTGACCGAAAATGCACTCCTAATGTCGTAAATGGCCAAAACATGCATTTAATGGTCAAATGCATGACGAACAACATCAAAATAACTTGAAATTTCCCGAAACCATCCTAATTATTATTTGTGATGTGTAAGAAGAGACGAAACATCATTCAGACACACGTTTTGCGTAGCATGGTTGAATATGTGTTTTTTAGGTGTTTGGTGAGCTTGAAAAAGTGCGCTTGGGGTGGTCAAAACCAGCCGAACGACCTCAGAATGCCTGAAATTAGATGAAAACAAAGGGTGGGTGAATTTTAAAATGGTCTGCTAGAAGAAACATCAATCAGAGGTGTCGTGTGACCGCGCTAGCCAAAAATGCACTCTCCGTGTCGTAAATGGCCAAAACATGTGTTTAACGGTCAAATGCATGCCGAATGACATCAGAATGACTTTAAATTACACAAAACACCCTAATTATTATTCTTTATGTTTACAAGGATATTTCATGTCATTCAGATGTGCGGTTTGTGCGACATGACTGAATATGTGTTTTTTAGGTGTTTGGCGCGCTTGAAAAGCGCGCGTGGGGTGGTCGAAACCTGTCGAACGACCGCGAAATGCCATTAAATTGGACAACAACAAAGGGTGGGTGAATTTTGAAATGGTTGGCCAAAAGGAATGTCAATCGGAGGTGACGTGTGACCGAAATGGCCGAAAATGCACCCTGCAGTTCGTAAATGGCCAAAACATGCGTTTCACGGTCAAATGAATACCGAATGACATCATAATGACTTTAAATCACACGAAAACACCCTAATTATTATTTTTGAGGTGTACAAGGATACATCACATCATTCAGACATGTTTTTTGTGCGGTACGGCTGAATATATGTTTTTAGGTGTTTGGTGTGCTTGTAAAGCGCGCATGGGGTGGTCGAAACCATTTGAACGACCTTAGAATTCCATGAAATCAGACAATCACAAAGGGTGGGTGAATTTTGAAATGGTTGGCAAGACGTCACATCAATCAGAGGTGTCGTGTGACCGCGCTGGCCGAAAACGCACTCCGCATGTCATAAATGGCCAAAACATGCGTTAAACAGTCAAATTCATTCTGAACAACATTGGAATGACTTATAATCACATGAAAACACCCTAATTATTATTCGTGAGGTGTAAGAGGAGACGACATGTCATTCGGACGCAAGGTTTTCACAGCACAACTGAATACGTGTTTTTTAGGTGTTTGTCGCACTTGAAAAGCGCATGTGGGGTGTTTGAAACTGGCCGAATGACCTCGAAATGCCATAAAATCGGACGAAAAAAGGGTGGGTGAATTGTGAAATGGTCAGCCAGACGAAACATCAATCAGAGGTGTCGTGTTACAGCGCTGGCCGAAAACGCACTCTGCCTGTCGTAAATGGAAAAAACAAGCGTTTAACGGTCAAATGCATGCCGAACGACATCAGAATGAATCGAAATCACATGAAAACACCATAATTACTATTCGTGAGTTGTACAAGGAGATGAAACATCATTCGTACACTTGGTTTGCACGACACGACTGAATATTATTTTTTTAGGTGTTTGGCGCACTTGAAGAGTGCACATGGGGTGGTCTAAACTGGCCGAACAACCTCGGAATGCAATAAAATCGGAAGACAAAAAAGGGTGGGTGCATTTTGAAATGGTCAGCTAGACGACACATCAATCAGAGGTTTTGTGTGACCGTGCTGGCCGAAAACGCACTCCCCGTGTCGTAAATGGCCAAAACATACGTTTAACGGTCAAATTCATGCCGAACGACATCAGAAGGACTTGAAATCACACGAAAACACCCTAATTATTATTTTTGATGTGTATGAGGAGACAACACATCATTCAGACATGCGGTTTGAGCGGTACGGCTGAATATGTGTTTTTTAGGTGTTTGGGGCGCTTGAAAAACGCATGTGGGGTGGTCGAAACTGGCCAAACGACATAATAATTCCATGAAATAGGACAACAACAAAGGGTGGGTGAATTGTGAATTGGTCGTCTAGACAGCACATCAATCAGAGGTGTGATGTGACCGCGCTGTCCAAAAAGGCACTCCGCGTGCCGTAAATGGCCAAAATATGCATTTAATGGTCAAATGCATGCCGAACGACCTCATAATGACATTAAATCCCACGAAAACACCCTAATTATTATTCTTGAGGTGTACAAGGAGACGTCATGTCATTCGGACACACGGTTTGTGAGACACGACTGAATATGTGTTTTTTAGGTGTTTGAGGTGTTTGAAAAGCGCGCGTGGGGTAGTCGAAACTGGCCAAACGACATCGAAATTCCATGAAATCGGACGACAACAAAGGGTGGGTGAATTGTGAAATGGTCGGCTAGACGGCACGTCAATCAGAGGTGTTGTGTGACCGTGCTGGCCCAAAACGCACTCTTCATGTTGTAAATGGCCAAAACATGCGTTTAACAGTCAAATGCATGCCGAACGACATCAAAATGACTTTAAATTACACGAAAAACCCTAATTATTATTTGTGAGGTGTAAGAGGAGACATAAAGTCATTCAGACCTGCGGTTTGCGTGGCACATCTGAATATGTTTTTTTAGGTGTTTGGTGCCCTTGAAAAGCGCGCGTGGGGTGGTTGAATCCAGAAGAACGGCCTCGGAGTGACATGAAATCGGACGACAACAAAGGGTGGGTGAATTGTGAAATGGTCGGATAGACGAAACTTCAATCGGAGGTGTTGTGTGACCGTGCCGGCTAAAAATGCACTCTGTATGTCGTAAATGGCCAAAGCATGAGTTTAACGGTCAAATGCATGCCGGACAACATCAAAATGACTTTAAATCACACAAAAACACCATAATTATTATTCGTGAGGTGTACAAGGAGATGTCACGTCATTCGGAAGCGCGGTTTACATGGCACGACTGAATATGTGTTTTTAGGTGTTTGGTGCGCTTGAAAATCATGCGTGGGGTGGTCGAAACTGGACGAATGACCTCGGAATGCCATGAAATCGGATGGCAACAAAGGGTGGGTGAATTGAGAAATGTTCAGCCAGACGACAAATCAATCGGAGGTGTCGTGTGACCACGCTGGCCGAAAACACAATCTGCGTGTCGTAAATGGCCAAAACATGCATTTAATGGTCAAATGCATACCGAACGACAACGAAATGACTTGAAATCACACGAAAATACCCTAATTATTATTCCTGAGGTGTATGAGGAGAGAGAACGTCATTCGGATGCGCGGTCTGCACGACACGACTAAATATGTGTTTTTAGGTGTTTGGCATGACTGAAAAGCGCGCATGGGGTGGTCGAAATCAGCCGAAGGACCTCAGAATTCCATGAAATCGGATGACAACAATGGTTGAGTGAATTGTGAAATGGTCATCCAGATGGCACATCTATCAGAGGTTTCGTGGGACCGCGCTGGCTGAAAATGCACTCCGCGTGTCGTAAATGGACAAAACATGTGTTTAACGGTCAGATTAATGACGAATGACATCAGGATGACATTAAATCACATGAAAACACCCTAATTGTTATTTTTGAGGTGTACAAGGAGGCGGAATGTCATTCAGATGTGCGGTTTGCGTGGTATGGCTGAATATGTGCTTTTAGATGTTTGACGCGCTTGAAAAGCGTGCGGGGGTGGTCGAATCTGACTGAACGACCTCATAATGCCATGAAATCAGACGACAACAAAGGGTGGGTGAATTGTGAAATGGTCTTCCAGATGGCATGTCAATTGGAGGTTTTGTGTGACCGCGCTGGCCGAAAATGCACTCCACGTGTCGTAAATGGCCAAAATATGCGTTTAACTGTCAAATGCATGCCGAACGACATCGGAATGACCTGAAATCACACAAAAACACCCTAATTATTATTATTGAGGTGTATGAGGAGACGACACATCATTCAGACGTGCAGTTTTCACGAAACAACTGAATATGTGTTTTTTAGTTGTTTGGCGCGCTTGAAAAGCGCACGTGGGGTGGTCGAAACCAGCCGAACGACCTCATAATGCCATTAAATCGGATTACAACAAAGGGTGGGTGAATTGTGAAATGGTCGGCCATATGTCACGTCAATCGGAGGTGTTGTGTGACCGCGCTTGCTGAAAATGCACTCTACGTGTCGTAAATGTCCAAAACATGTGTTTAACGGTCAAATGCATGTCGAATGACATCAGAATGACTTGAAATCACACTAAAACAACCTAATTATTATTCTTGAGGTGTAAGAGGAGACAAAACATCATTAGAACATGCAATTTGCATGGAACAACTAAATTTGTGTTTTTAGGTGATTGGCGCGCTTGAAAAGCGCACCTGGGGTGGTCAAAACTGGAAGAACGACCTCGGAATTCCATGAAATCGTACGAAAACAAAGGGTGGGTACTTTGTGAAATGGTTGGCTAGACGGAATGTCAATCAGAGGTGTTGTGTGACCGCTCTGGCTGAAAATGCACTCCGCGTGTCGTAAATGGCCAAAACATTTGTTTACCGGTCAAATGCATGCCAAACAACATCAAAATGATGTCAAATCATATAAAAACACCCTAATTATTATTCATGAGGTGTACAAAGAGACGATACAACATTCAGATGCGCGGTTTGTGTGACATGGATGAATATGTGTTTTTTAGGTGTTTGGCGCGATTGAAAAGCGTGCGTGGGGTTGTCGAAACTGGACAAACGGCCTCGGAATGCCATGAAATTGGACGACAATAAAGGGTGTGTGAAATTTAAAATGGTCGGCTCGACGACACATCAATCCGAGGTGTCATGTGACCGCGCTGGCTGAAAACACACTCCACCTGTCGTAAATGGCCAAAACATGCGTTTAACGGTCAAATTCATGCCTAAAGACATCAGAATGACTTGAAATCACACGAAAACACCCTAATTATTATTCATGAGGAATACGAGGAGACAAAACGTCATTCGGAAGCACGGTTTGCGCGACTGACTTAATATTTGTTTTTTAGTTGTTTGGTATGCTTGAAAAGCACGCGTGGGGTGGTCGAAACTGGCCGGACGACCTCAGAATTCCATGAAATCAGACGAAAAAAAGAGTTGGTGAATTGTGAGATGGTCATCCAGACGGAACGTCAATCGGAGGTGTCATGTGCCCGCACTGGCCGAAAACGCACTCGACGTGTCGTAAATTGAAAAAACATGCATTTAACTATTAAATGCATGCCGAATGACATCAGAATGAATTTAAATCACACGAAACACCCTAATTAATATTTTTGAGGTGTACGATGAGATTACACGTCATTTGGACACACAGTTTGTGCGGCACATATGAATATGTGTTTTTTAGGTGTTTGGCGCGCTTGAAAAACGTGTGTGGGATGGTCGAAACTGGCCGAACGCATTCAGATTGTGTTGATACTTTAGGAAAACGATCCATGGGTCATTTTTTATGTGTAAAAGTCAAACCCGCCTCAATCCAAGGCATTGTGTGGCGGACACCACTCAAAGTGTCTCTATTTTGTTTTAAAAGGACATCATTTTAAGTGAATACAACAACTGACATACAGAAAACTGGCCAAATGCATTAGGATTCTCTTGAAACTTTAGGAAAATGATCCATGGGTCATATGTGACGTGTATGAGTCAACCCCGCCTCAATCTGTGGTCCAGTGTGGCCGACATTAGTCAAACTGTTTCTCTTTTGTTTTAAATGGACAAAATTTTAAGTGAAAACAATAATTGGCATACTTAAAATAGACCAAATGCATTCATATTGGGTTGATATTTTAGGAAAACTATCCATGGGTCATTTGTGATGTGTATGAGTCAACCCTGACTCAATCTGAGGTGCGGTGTGTCCGGCACCACTCAAAGTGTCTCTCTTTTGTTTCAAATGGAAATCCTTTTAAGTGAAAACATCAACTAGAATACAAAAAACTGACGAAACACATTCATATTGTGTTGATACTTTAGGAAAATGATCCATGGTTCATTTGAGATGTGTACGATTCAGCCCCGTCTAAATCTAAGGATTGATGTGGCCGGTACCACTCTGACTGTGTCTCTTTTGTTTAAAATGGGTAAGATTATAAGTGAAAGGAACAACTGGCATAATAAAAACTGACCAACACATTCCTAATCTATTAAAACTTTAGGAAAATGATCCATGGGTCATATGTGATGTGTATGAGTCAACCGTGCCTCAATCTGAGTCACAGTTTGGCCGACACCACCCAAAGTGTCTCTCTTAGGTTTAAAATGGACAACATTTCAATTACATATGGAAAACCAACCAAACAGATTTTTCTTGTGTTGATACTTTAGCACAATGATCCATGGGTCATTTTTGGCATGTACGAGTCAACCCCACCTCAATACAAGGTGTGGTGTGGCTGGAACCACACAAAGTGTCTCTCTTTTATTTAAAAAGCACTTCATTTTAAGTGAATACAACAACTGACATACGGAAAACCGACCAAACACTTTCAGAATATGTTTATACTTTAGGAAAATGATCCATGGGTCATTTTTGATGTGTACGAGTTAACCTCGCCTCAATTTTAGGAACAGTGTGGCTGGTATCACTCCAAGTGTATGTATTTTGATTAAAATGGACATTATTTCTAGTAAAAACATCTGGTATACGAAATACCGATCAAATTATGAATTGAATTCTGGATTCCACATATAATTGTCATCAAAATTTTAAATTGAATTATAAATTAATTATTTATATTTATAATTACATTTTGAATTCTGATTTAATTCTGGATGTGTATAGTTCCAGGATGCATTATATGTTAAATGTGTGTGAATTTGTTTTGTATATGTATGTGTTAGTTGGTTATTGCAGGTACAATAATTGTATATGTATGCATTAGTAGATTAATGTAGGTACAATAATTGGAAATGAGAGGGAATTGGAAAGGAGAGGGAATGGACACCCTACTCTGTGCCTGCTATGCAAATTGTAGGCTGCTGTGCAATTTGCACAACATAGGATATGCCAACGGTTTCAAACCATTGTCATAGGGTTCTAAGTATTTTTTTGGCCAATGCTTCTCTTTGAACCATTGGTAAAAAACTATTCCCAACGGTTCAGAAACCATTGTGAATGAAGTACTATGGTAGGTTGTCCCAATGGTTCATGCCAAATCGTTGGGATAGTTTTTCCCAACAGTTGTGCCAAACCGTTGGGATAGGTTCATTTATCTAACCTATGCCAATGGTTCTGTGTAAAACGTTGGGAAAATCTTTCCCAACGGCTTACTTACCAACGGTTTTTAGAACCGTTGGTATAAGATATACCAATAGTTTTACAGGCATTACCAACGGTTCAGAACCGTTGAGAAATTTTCCATTTCCAGTAGTGCATTGAACATACAATTCCCCCAACTGGTCGACTGTATAGGTCTCCTGGATCGACAATAAATGATCCACTTTTGTTAGTCAATCTACCACCACCCAAATTGTATCATTATTCTAAGGAATCCCTAGAAGACCCACTACAAAGTCCATCGTGACATCATTACAGATAAACTCTTGAATAAGAAATGACTACAACAACCCACCTGGACGCTGATGTTCATCCTTCACCTACTGAGAGGCAAGGCATCATGCGAAAAAAATTCCAACTTCTTCCATCATTCCTATCCAAGAAAACTACTTATGAAGATGAAAATACATCTTAGTCAATCCCAGATGCTCTTACCACTTTGATGAGTGAAACTCATGCATCAAATCCTCCCGTACATATGCCAGCACCACAACACGACCATAAAAATAAGAAACTCCATTAGCACCGAATATCCAACTAGAAGATGACTCCAAACGATTAAGAATTTCCTTCACAACCAAACATTTTCGGTCTTCCAGAAGACTCTCTTTAACTCATCTCAAAAGCACGGACTCAACTACTATAGATACAAGGGTCATCTACATGTGCCAATCCTTTACCTCCAAATGCATCACAACAAACAAGGCCATCATCACCCACTCTGAATTGGATTCATAAACTACCTAATTATGATTTTTAGGGCTGAGAGAATCAACAAAAATATTCCCTTTCCCTGGTGTGTACAACAACTCAAAATCAATAGACTGCAGGTACTTGACCCACCATCTCTATTGAAGATTTCGATCCCGCTAAGAGAAGATGTATTTGAGACTTTTATGGTCGGTAAACACCGTAAAGTGTTCTCCCAACAAGTAATGCCTCTAAAACATTATGGGATGAACCAAATTATCAAGATTTAGTTCAAGAGTAGTATAAGTCCTTTCATAAAACCTCATCTATCTTGAACCAAAATCTACAACCCAATAATCCTGTATCAACACTACCACAAGTCCAACACCCGAGACATCACATAACAAGTTGTACCTATTACCTGGTTTGGGTAAGATCAAAATCAGTGATATTCAACCACTTATTCAGCTCTCGAAAGGCATTCTAACAAGCCTATGAACAATAAAACTTAACCCCCCTCTTGGTTAGGTCAGTGAGCAGTGATTCCAAATAAAGCACTTACAAGTGTGGAAGCTAGATGAATCATACTTAGAATAGTAGAAGACCTGCGTCACCACCTTCAGCTGTAGCTTGAATTTCTTGGTGATGAACTTCCCCTTTACCCTAGGCTCTAGTATGAGTACGCTACACTACACTTCTCTGTCAGTATGTATGATCTCACCTCAGAGGTCCATGCCCACCGCCTTTACCAATACGACTCATGGAGCTCTAACTTTCTTCCTGATATGGGGTAATCGGCCCCCTTCCAACACTCGACATCTACCTCTGACCTACATCATTCCCTTACCGTCATGGGTTCTTGCTGAACCTCTACACATGGCCTAACCTTCCGCATGATTGGCACTCAACTGGTGGGTGGGGAAACTGGTCGTGCCAGTTCCCCAGCCTTCCACACTGATAACAGAAGACCTGGTCACCAAACTAGGAAGCTAATCTCCCTATTCCGACTGCTCGGTGCACTTCCACCCTGTAGAAAGATTTCAAAACGGTGCTTCCCACTATCAAAAGCCGCACCACTTGTTCACCCCGATGGAACCACATGTTTACTACCTGAACTCACTTTAAGTTACCCAGTGAGATAAGGTATTCATCCAACACTTTGAAAAAACATTTTAGATGAATGAAATTCACCTGAGATATGATCTCGTGTCTAAGCCCATCCTGGAAGTTTTTTGCTATGGCTACTTTGTCTGTTGTCAACGTTGGAACTAAGCATCTCAAATTTGTGAAATGAATGGCATAGTCCATTACTGACATTTTCCCTTGAGTTAACTTTATAAAATCTGTAACCTTATCCTACCTCAATGTTTCTGGGAAGAAGTGCTCAAGGAAATTTTCTTGAAAGTCCTTTCATATCATTCCTTTAGCCAGCTCCATTTGGACCATGATTTCACACCAATTTTTTCCCTGACCCCTTATCATATTGTCCTTTAACTTGACTCCCTTCTCAATAGGTTTCTCTAGATGTTCAAGAATAGTTTGTATAGACCCTATCCATAACTATACTACTTCTCTCTGACCCTCTATGGTAAAGGTCAGAGTGTGCTACTGTTGAAACTCTCTAGTCAACTCAAACATACTCGGTGCAACCCGCCCTAGTCCTCATTCCATAGTCTGCATAAAACGATCGAAGCTCTCATATAACATCTCTTCCTTATTTTCCTATATCACCAAATTCTCCTACTACACTTTTGAAGGAGTGTTCTCGGCAATGTCTTTAGGTCACCCAATCAGCACACATTTTCGAGGTGGAATTTTAATACAATGCCAAACATGAGCTTTAGAATGAAACTATAACACTTTTATGAAACCAAAAAGACATATAAGTAGTATCATCACTTGCCACAACTGAACCAGTTCTCATAATCTACCCAAACAATCCCACTCACAATCAAATCACTATCCATGGACATGTCTCCTAAGGTTTTGGCTAACATAGTATCTAATTATCATGGTTACAAGCCTTATATTTTAACCAATTCAAAATAGTTTCCATATAGCAATTTAACCTTACGATAGGATAAACCCCTTTCATATCTTTATTGAGCACCATTTTTTAATGAATACTATGAAAATTTCAATTCCCTTTTTACCCATTCGTACCATCTTATTAGCCACATTTTTCATTACTTTTATGAGAACAAACAGATCCTAACCTTCATATCCCACACACCCATCCCACGTGTGTGCATATCATGATGCATGTCACTTACATACATACATGCCCAAAATGATTCATGAATGCCCAACCTCATGACCTTTAGTCCATGAGAGAAATATAAAAAACTGTTAAATCACATAGTAAGTGCATCACCTAATGGTGAAATAACATCAAATATAAAAACACGCAACACGAACCACAATCCCCTCCTAGGGTAGCTTGGATTTTCCCATATACATGGTTTAGCTACCCCCAAGCATGAGCTCAAACCTAGGCCTGACTCTTTCCTAAACTCCTATATACCATTCCCCATATAGTAATAGAGAAAAAACTCTCATATGATACCAATTTATAATGTCCCCGACCTAGAAGCCACTAAACGAGTGCCCCGAGTTGGGTCACCACATGACCTCAAGTTCACCTCCCCGTACACCAGATATTGCCGAATAATAACAAGGGTCTAATAGGATATTTGGGGAGAATATATCCTCTCTACCAGAGTAAGACACAATAGAAAATAGTTTAAATAATAGAATCAATAGAGAACAATAAATAACATGCATAAATAATCATTTCTCAAACTAGGTAAAACCATATAAAATATTAAATATGTCATGCCATGGTACAATGCAAAGTGATCAAAACCCCAAAAGAAAGACAAATTTAAGGATCCCCAAAATGTTCTGGGGTCCACGTCTAGAACCTCACCCATACATGTCTCGTATCACACTCAACTCCTTAGCATATAGCCCTAGCCCTTTCCCTAACCCGCAAGCATGAAATCATCTCGGGTTTCCAATGGCGGCCCGAGCAGGGTGTGAGTAAAAATCAGTAGGCGATGAAAAAAGATGTCTAAAAAATATCTAACAAAAGTAGATAGTGAATGAAATTGATAATTAATTGAAAATAACTTTAAAAAGTTCCGTAGGCTAGTCTAAACTATGATCCATTAAATTATACTACCATTAAATCCAGGATCACTACATAGACATTCCATGGTTTGATCTAACTTTTTCATGTGTTCAGTGGATTAGGAATGTTCAATATTCTAATGATGATGGGAATAAAAAACAATTCATATATCTCTAGGAGTCACATTATAAGAACCTCATAATCCTCACCTCGAAGCCTCAGTTCTGGTGGAATGAAAATTTTAGGGGAATAGAAATCTATACCCTTACCTAACCTAGACATTTAGGTGTGGAGCTATAACCTTGGTCCAACTCAACCCATGGGCGTAGAACCACAAGTTGATATCCCACTAGACCAAGCCATGTTCACATGCTTATTTATCATTCACCACCATTAACCGTATCACAAAAGCATATCCAATATCATTTTAAGCATCACAAAAATATTAGTAAATGGGAAATTTGCATTTTCCTCAATAAATTAACACATTCATCATTTATATTACTTAACCCTTTATCCACATTCCCATTTCCCATGCCTATCTGACTGAGCATATTCAATTGTAAACATGATTCCTTATCATATTCTCATTTTACCCAATTAACCCATTTAAATGTCAACAAAACAATCTTATAGCCTTTAAAAACATTAGAAACTACTAGAAACCCTCCATTGAAACTCATTACATAAACCAAATATCCTACTCATTAAGTCTCTATATTATTATGAGTCAATTTCAAATCTTACATTTCCATTAGCCCCATTGAAAGTGTCGTCACACCCCATGGGTGGCCCTATTTTGGATAAGTCGTCCTACTTTAATCACATGTGGATCAATAGGGTTTCAATTTATTTTTATGACACCCAATACATCACATCATTAAAAAGGCCCCAAAAACTCATCACAAAGTGGGAAATAATAAAGACTATACATGCACAAATATACAAATCAACTATGGGATTTCACTTGTAGACCACCTACCTTAAATCTGTTGGTGAACACACCCTTAATCAAGGCCTTAGATCCCAATCCAACAAACCTTTGAAGCCTCATCCTAGATCTCATCAGAATAAGAAAGGATTTAGAGCTTCATATGGAGATAAGATAAAGATACTAACCCTAAACAAGAAAAAGAAGCCAGGAAGGATGTAGCCATACCCGAATATGTGTTTCACAATCGATGACACTCCAAACGGAATTGGATTAAAGGAGAAACACCCCTGGGATCTTCTGAGAGATTTGGTTCATTCCTTGATTTTCAAGAGGGGATGAGGAGGTAAATCCTGAGTTGGTACTTAATTCATTGTAATGGCATTTTTGTAATTTTCTAAATGTTTCTGGGTAGCACTGTTTACCCACACAGTTTTCCAAACCCTACACAAACCATGCAGAGGATACTATAAAAAATCCTACTTCTTCATAGTCTACATGGTCTCTCTACATGGTTAGGTATAACTGTGCACAAACCGTGTGGAGGATACTGTCATAAAATCCTTCTTCTTCAAGGTTTACCTAGGCTATCTACATGGTTAGGTCTAACCATGCGAAGACTGTGTGGTAAGCCCAGAAAATTTCTTTTCCTCTTTTTTGTGTCCCGAACCCTCGTAAAACCCTTGGGCCTTATTAGAGACATGGGAAACACTTAATTGACCAAAATAAATGTCTTAAATTGAAAAAAAAGAAAAAAAATACCTTACCGAGAAATCCAGGATCTTACAGAACTGCTTGAAGATGATATCTCTTATGAGGAGAAGATAGTAAATATTATAAACTAGAGAGATAAGGTTATAAAAAAAAAATACAACCCACATTTTTGAAGTGTTATGGATGAACCATACATACGAATAAATAAATTGGTAACCTATGGAGGTAATGAATGAGAAGTACCCTCACCTGTTTTTGTAAAAAGAAATTTCATGGGTGAAATTTTAAATGTGGGGGAGAATATAAGGACTCCAAATTTTAACAATGGAATTTTCCCTTATTATAGTAAATTAATATTGTATAAATCACATAAAATCACTTATATCCCATAACAAAATCATTATAAATGAATAATTAATGAAATAAGAAGTATTTCTAGAAGTTACGGAACCAATACTGACAAAATTGAAAGTTGACCTCATGAATAGTAATATGAACCTTATGAATAGTAAACCAACCAAATGAGTATTAAACCCACCCATGAATTTATCAATAAAATATAGAAATCTTATAAATGAATGTGTGGTATAATTATTTGATAGTCTAAGTAAATAAATGTTTGTAAAATTATTAATTAAGTGTTGGAATTTTTGTAAATCAAAACTATTTAATTACAATTTTATGATTAATTTAAAAATTTAAAGGAAAAATTATTTTCATAAAATATATTAAAAAATAAATATTTTTTTCTTATTATATTATGATAATTTTATGATACCTTAAATAATTTTTCAAAATTTTATAAAATTAGATATAGTTTTAAAATCCGTATTTTCCATGTAAAAGATGATTTTAATTAAAAATGGAATTAATAATATTTAAAAAATTATTTTTATAGAATGGATTTAATTTTTTAAATATATACATCAGTAAATGTTTAGGGGGAATTTTTGGGATTTTTCTTAAATACTTGAATTTTTTATGAATAGTAAAATATGATAATTTACAATAAAAACTAAATACAATAATTTTGGAGTTGTATATGATGTAAGGATGATGTAAGACCAAAATATATAACTATAAATAAATATTTTAAAAAATTTAGATACAATTCTAAAAATATTCATATCCTTGAGTTAGAATAATAAACAAATGAATATAATAATAAGAAAACCCCCATTTCCTCCTCTATAAATACCACCACTCACACCCTCTTTTCCTCACACCTCTCAAGAATTGATATATGCCCAAATTCTACCCAATATAATTCCCTAGACCCATAACCCATGTCTAGGATATCCTGGTCTCATAAGAAGTCCAGAACCGTTTCCCTAAGTAGGTTCTCAAGGAGGATAAATCCAAGAGGTAAAATTCACTCCCTTTAACTTTTAATTACATTTCAATATCATTTATTTTATTATTTTATTCTCACATTATATTATCCAAATGGAATGAAAACTATAGAATGTCTAATATAATTTTATTTTATCATGTTAATGGAATACCCATCATTAATCTCCATTCTATCTCTCTTTTATTTTAAAAATGAAATCGTCACCCAGGATGTGTCAAATTACTGAAATCATGGGCGATGCACTTTTATTTTCATTTAATGCCTTCACAGATGTTAATAAAACCATTAAATTTTTTAAAATGGATTTTAATGTGTATGTAATGACCCTTTTATATTTATATAACAAAATTATATACATAATATTAAACGATAAAACAAAACGAGTTCATTATGATCAAGAAATCACCCAAATTAACCTAAAACGATCATCGTTAACTTTTATCTAATTCTTCATCGTCATACCGTATAACCAAATTATTTATAATAAAATTTAAAATTATATAATATCATTAATTAAATATAACTAAAATTATATATTTTTATCCGCATTTTATAGGAGCTTCCATTCATGAATACAAGTGAAATGATTATGAAAACCATGAAAGAAAATGCTCCCAAACGATGAAATTTAACTCCACAACTCGTCAAAAAGACCATAAATGAACTTAATAAAACCATAATGAATAAAATTATTGTATATAAGGAACTATATTTTTTAACTAACAAATATAATGTGATTATACAAGATATTTAAATGAAGACAAAATTCAGACATAAGGTAAGGGGAATTCTTGAACCCAACTCTCTTTCTTTGAGTTTTCCTTCCTTAACCCCATTATCAGTACGAATATTCCTTAAATATAATTTATTAATTAGTATCTTACATTTTTTGGGATATAAATGTTTTCTAATTGAGTTTATGATGAAAAAAATGTTTCATAAAAGAACTCCTCTTCAAAAGAAGACACATTTTACTTCTTGAGATTGTTTTTTCTTCGCTCAAGTTTGATGATTCTTATATCAAGTATGTTATTCAATCTTTAATTTGGGAAATGAAATTTTATGAATTTACTATGAAATTAAACCCATTATTTTTCATGTGTTTTTTTATGTCCAAAATTGATATACATTTTATGTAGAAATCATGATTAAGTAAATGTTATGATGTGACGGGAGCACCCGGAATTATATAGAGCAATGTAAATGTTATGATGTGACGGGTGAACCCATAATTATATAGAGGTACATTTCATTGGGTAATCTGTTGTATCTCATGATAAAAGTGAAATTTTCATGAACATGATTTTATTTCTCTTCACACCTATGTGTGGTAGTTGAAAACTAAGACATGGTGTTTCATTTTTATGAATTGCCACATTCCATAACTTTATATAGTGCTTCATCTCTTGTTTATGATGACGATGTTATGATAAATCTCACCCCATGATACATTGTTTAATGTTTTTATCTATCCTCTTACTTGGATTTTATCTCACCCATTTCATTGAAGTATATCCTCTAGTGAATACTTTTACTAAGTAGAATTGAAGGGCCAAAAAGAATCTAGAGAAGAAAGAATGAAATAAATGTTTATGTTTTATTTTTTTAAAGATATCCCAAGACACGAAAAAATTATATCATGGTTATATAATTATTTTATGTTGATTATAATTAAAAATATGTTTTAATAATGTATGAAAAATATGTTTTCTGTAGGCAGGGCAGTAAGTGGGTCGATTCATATATAATATGTAGAATGGAAAGCATAATCCAACACATAGTGAAATGAAAAATCACCCCATGAGGAAACATGGTGAAATTTTTCATTGGCTGAGACTGGTGGAATTATTTTTGTGTGTCTACTATATATATTATAATAAAACACTATTTATAAAAATTAATTTTTTATGTGTGTCTCACATGACACACATATTTTTTCCATTTTAAAAATAAGGATGTGTAAGATGATGTCATAATACAATAATGTATTTCATTTCTATCTACCAAAATATCGTAGGGTTTCTATGAATGGTTCTCTGTGAATTCACTATCACTATTTTGTGATAGAAAGAAGAATTATAATAGTAGAATCTAAGTGCTTTTTCATGGGTTAGTCTAAGTTTCATGAAAAATCAAGAAGGGTGAAGAAAAAGTCATGGATACTAAGGAATATTAGAAATTTAGTTTCGTTAAAGAAGCTATGAGATTGTTTTTAATGAAGTCAGAAAGTGTTTATTTTATAATTTGAATATAGTTCATACAATGAAAATAATTTTTTCATATTATATTATACTACTAATTATTAACTAGAGAAGTTAATGGTTTTAATAGATAAAATAAGATATTGTGGAGGAAAAATGATTCATTGATATTTTTGGATTTCAAGGCCAATTCAGGGTGATGTACATTCTATTAATTTAACAATAAATACTTCATACCACTTCATTTTAAAGGAAGAACAACATTATAGATATATTAGATGAGGATAAAAAGAGAGAATGTGGAATAAACCCCTATATATTTATTAGTGATGATAAATCAAAGGCTATATAGCCTTATGCAAAATGAAAATTTTCCTACTAAGACAAAATTATAATAATATATCAATTTGTATCAATTGATCAAATATATGGTATTTTTATACAAATTATTAATTATTTATTATCCAATTATGGTTCCATTTATGTGTGACTATGGTCAAAGGATGTTCTAGATATTTGAATAATGTAAATATGATTGTGTTTTTATAAATTTATTTTAGTGATATTGAAGAAATTGATACTATTAGAAAAAACTCTTTTTTCTTACACCAAGTTCTAAATCAATAGAAATAGAGTATATTTCTAAATTTCCTTACTATGTATTGAAATTATGTTATTGGATTTAGATAGGAGAAATGAATCAAGATTATGAAAGTGGTATTGAAGTTGAATTATTAATATAGTATGGGAAAAAGAAACATTAAAATGTTTATGGTACTAATATACGGAGTATTGAGTTAAGAATGAAGGGGGATTTAAATATCTCTTATTTTTGGTAAATTTTAATGATTTTTCATTGCAAATATAGTGTAATAAGTGTGTAAAATGTTGGATATTGAATATTATAAAGATAAATCTTTTAAATATATCAGTGATACCACTAAGGAAAGGGAAAAATACACTTTTTTATTTTATTTATAATGAGAGAGGTAGAAGAGGCCACAAAATACATATTACTTCATGAGAAATATTTTATGGGATATTATAAACCAAATAAAAAGGGGTGATTCTTGAATATATGATTTTAAAAATATTGAATTTATTGATCATATATATAGAAATTCATTAAAGGAATTATTTGATTGAGACATAACATAATTAAAAAATTATTTATTTTTCATGATGAAATTACGAATAACATAGGGGTCTTATGCATAAATAAATTATTGAAATTATTGAAGGATGTTGGTATTTTCGGAAATTTTATAACTATTATAAATATTAAAAAATCAATAAATCAAGGAATATAGGTTGAAACATCAAGCCACCCTTGAAGGGATTTAACAAAGCTTGACAACCACTTAACGCAAGGAGGTAGAGTAGTATAAGGGTTTAGAGTGGGTTAGTAAATATTAAACATTTATCATGGAAAGTATATGGGTTATTTATGGAATTTTATGAAGCTTATTTTCTATGTTAATTATAATATAATAACATGAATATGAATTAATATCCAATATGGTTCTTACATAGCATGTATAATCTTAATAAATTATAATAACATGGATGTGGATAATAATGGATCTGTGCAATGATTTATTTCATTATATTTTTCCTCAAAATCATATGGTTTGTATGTATGGCTTTCATCACATTCAAGGGAACCATGTTGTAACCATAAGCCTATGCAACATAGTAGAAGGTGTATGAGATTGAGAAGGGAAAGATAAAGGTTGGTACATCATAGGAGATTTGTAATCCAATTTCATTTGAGATATTGTGATATCATGTTTATTTAAGCCACAAAGGGTTTAGTGTGTTCTATAAATGTAGCTAATTAAAATAAAATTAGTTTACTTTGTTAATGGATGAAATTTATGTTTTTATTACCATGAAATTTATGGATCAATCTGAGTGATTGAGACGATGCACAGTATATTGGCATAAAAATGTGGACTAAAATTATTTTTAGAGTGAAAGGGTGAAGTATGGGGAATTATGTCAGTGGAAATAATCTATAAATAATCCAAACCACTTCATTTGAAAAATAGGAGTACTCTAGAGAGATGAAAACCAAGGATGAGAAGAAACAAATTAGAATATAAATATCTATGTTTACCCTTAATATTCATGTGATGAATGAAAATTTATAATCATGCAATGGATAACACAAAATTTGAAGGTCCATGAATTAAATTATGTGTACATGAGGTTTTGTTCACATAAAATGTTTTTTTCATCAATAAAGTAGAGTTGTTTTGGTGCTAAGTTAATGTGAAGTCGACACAATAGTTTATGACTGCGTGAATAGAGTGGAAGAAAAACATTCAATATACTACATCCATAAGTGTTGAGTAATATAAAATAGAAAACATATGAAGAACATAAAACATAAAAATATTTCATAGAGATTTATCTACAATTGAAGAATATAAGTAAGAGGAATAAGTTAGAGGATATCATAAAGTAGTGTTCAATTTGTCTCGGTTTAAGAAGATGATGTAGAAGAGAATTACATTAATCACATTAGATAGATTTTTAATGTATAATTATGGATTGAATTTTTCTTATCATTATTATATTTAACATTAAATGAATTATTACTTAAGGAAATAATTTCAAATAATGGAATTATCAACACTTGAAAAAATTTGATGTTGATGTTCGAGGGAAGACACATAATCAAATATCATTCACAATGTATTGAGTTTATCCTAATTTTATATTAAAATGGGAAACATATTAGAGTATTTAGTGTATATATATGTACATGGAGATGCAACTAATTCATGTTTACCATGATGAACTGGAAGTGACCCTTAAGTATATAGATTGAAATTATCATTTATAGAAGGAATGGGGAGAGTGATGAATATTGAAACACACCAATATTTTATGAATTAGATTTTTTGAATAAACTTATTTTATTTGATATCTTTCACTACACATAGCACCAAATTATTCTTGCACTATATGAGACACAGGGTGTTCTTTCACAATAAGTAACACTGAGTTTTAATAAAACCACAGTATATTATTAATATTTCTATTTAAACGTGACCATTATAACTGATCTATAAAACATATAAATAGGAATATTAATTTGTTTTTTAAATTTTATTTATAATGTTTTTTAATAAATAAAATATATTTATAATAAAATACTTATTTTTTGGTAAATTGTTTATATTCTTCAAAAATACCATTTTATTAAAAAAAATATTTTTCATGTTATTTTGTGAAAAATAATAAAATTAACTTTTGAAAATCATAGAAATTTTATTTTATAAAAGAAAATTAATTTTTGAAATCATAATTTCAAAATTATACTGTGGTTATGTTTTGGTATATTTCTGAAAAGTTTCATTTTTGATGAATAATGAAAAAATAACGAATTTTAACTAAAAACCACAATTTTTAAAAATTATTTTTTAATGTTTAATAACATTTTAATTTAATGTTAATGTAAAATTATTTCATTTATAAATAAAATAATTCAAATTAGGTCATTTGAATCAATTTCATATTGAATTTTGATATAAAAACATTTCAAAAATTTGAACATTTACTCTTTAAAAACTCAAATTCTAACCATGTTTGTGAGAGTAATTTTAAATTAAAATTTTCCACTTATTTTATTGGAATTTTGAAATAATGATTCATTATTTTGAATCAATTTAATATATATTATCTAATAATTTCATAATTTTTTTGACCAAAATGAATGGTGAAAATAACAATATTTAATTATAGTTAAGTTAAAAATGGGTTTAAGAGGGGTTAAACTAAAAATATATGGGTTAAAATGACCTAAAAACTGGTATAGAAACACTTTTATGTCCATATTTTGACCATTACACCTATTATATCCTATAAAGATCCATTTCGGATCCATTGGTCATGTAAAAAACATGCTAGTACTTAATGCTTTTCAAAAATGCCACGTGAGTCCACTTCCCCACTTATAAATGGCCACCCCTTATCCTCTTCTATTTAGAACTTAAAAAAAACTTTTTTAGTCAATAATTACCAAATAACTTCACAAATACCATTATATTATCCTAAAATCCTTATTTTTGAAATAAATATATCTTATTTAGGATTTTGGTTCAAACCCAAGGACAATACCTAAAGAAGAGGTAACGTTCATCAACGAGCGTTTTTATTTTATTTCTTCCTCAACCCACTTAAATTATGATTTTAACATTATTATAGAATAAAAACAATTATTAAATAGAATCATATAATTTAATGTTTATTTCAGGACCTACAACCACGTCCACTTTCGTCAAATGAGTTATGAAATCATCATTTGTGTGTACGGTAGACCACCACCTCACGAACCTATGTCATTCATTTTTTCATTTCCACGTCTCACGTTTGGGTATGATGATGGATATAAATTATATATATGATATTTATAACAATTTTAAACAATGTTAGTATTAATATCATATATAAAGTTTTTATTTTTAATACCTTAGGAGATACGATAACTTTTCTCTTATGTACGATGTACTACGATCTCACGAAGCAATGTGATTTGTTTTTCACTGACAATATACATGGAAGATAATAAGGATAATATATGTTATACGTATGAAGTTATTATGATATTAATTACATATTTATAATTACTAAATTAAAATATATCATTTAATTTATTACCTTTCCACTCCTAGAATGATGATAACATAGTTCATGTACGTGTGGACTACCACCTTCCTGAATCGATGCAACAATTTTTTTATCACCACACCACATAGATGATATGTATAAGTATATTTAAAGAAATAATATGGTATTTATGATTTTATGATCATTCTGAAAATATAACACATTACTTTTCTTATTTTCATACTGATCATTGAAAAGTGGAAGCATTACTCATGCGTACTTGTGGTGTACCGTCTTCATGATCATCAAATAATTCACTTATAAAATACACCTCTCATGATTGGTATTAAAAGTATAATTTATGTTTGAATATTATAATTATTTCATTATTATTATTCTATATATGATGTTACCATGATCAAAGTAAGAGGAATAGAAATAAAAAATCAATAATTATATAAAAAATAAAGCAGTTATTAACCAAAACGTGAATTTTACATGGAATTGTTAATATAGAGGTAATAAAAGGACATAAGTAAATCATGTATAAAATTATATATATTTATAGTTCATTAATTTGTTTTAATAAACTAATATTTATTATATAGTATGTTTGAACGTGTATGAAGATATTCGAGACTTATGGTAAGGGATTTTCATCTCACTTTTTACTTTGGTAAGACACATTCTATATTCACCATATGTTTGTTTATGCACCATATATTCTTCCCATGAATGTAATATATAATTTTTATTCTTAATATTATGGTGATTTATATAGCCTTTTTAGGGTCTATCTTTCATGGGTTTTCTAGTTTCAAGGTTATCAATGGGGGTAAGGTTTAAATATAGCCCCTTTGTCATGTAATATAATGAATTTGTTTTTCCTAATGACATTTAATGTTCTCTTTTATTTTATTCTATCATGGGTATAGGTCCTGAAAGGTTTCATATGCCCACAATTTTTAGAAAGCATGGGTATATGACTGCCTATCCCCATGGTTTTCCCCAAAACCATGGGGATAAGTCCATTTTCCAGTAGTTTACTATCCAAAAATCCTTCTTCTGTGTGGTTTATCTGGGCTATCTCCACTGTCAGGTCTAACCGTGCACATACCATGCCACTTGGCCAAAAAAGTCCTTTTTCCCCTTTTTCATGTCCCGAACCCCTAGAACACCCCTAATACTTCTTAAGGACTTGAAAAAACACTTAAATTACCAAAATAAAGGTCTTAAACTAGAATTAAAGTAAAACATACCTTATGAGTAAATCTGGAATCATACAACCTCTCTACATTATAACAACTCATCCTCATGCTGCTCTTTATGAACATCATTGAGTTTTTGAAGTAAAGAATTCAGGATATTGGGCCCATATTTTTGATTCCCTCTCCCAAGTTTCATCCGGACACTTTCCATTGTTCCATAGAACACGATCCAAGGGAATAACCTTTACCCGCAAAACATTCTCACTATGATACACAATACAAACCGGGTGCTCCCTGAAGGAAGCATCTACCTTAAGGTCGAAATCCTAAATTTTTAACACATGATACAGATCAAGGAGATACTGTTGGAGTTTTAAAACATGAAAAAAACCATGAATCCCACTATATTACTATGGAAGATCCAATAGGTATGCCATGGGTTGGACCCTCTCCACAATCTGAAATGGCCCCACATATCTAGGTGCTAACTTACCAATATTTCAAATTCGATAGTGACCCCACCTTGGAAGCACCTGAAAAGATACTATCACCCACCAAGAACTAAAGTGGTCTACGATGATGATCTTCATATGACTTATACCAACTATGAGATGTTTCCATACACTTTTGAATCAAAAAAATGCTCTTCTATGTATCCTATATTAGACTCAGTCTTAACATGTTAGACTCCTCAAACTCTAACCAAAACAATGGTGATCTACATGGTCTCCCATAATGTTCCTCAATATGTTTCATATAAACTATATCCTAAAATCTATTGTTTTATGAAAACTCAACAAGAGATAAGTGTTTTTCCTACGAACCACCAAAATCCAGAACAAATGATCTCAACATGTCTTCTAATACCTAAATTGTATGCTCTGAATGCCTGTCAGTCTATGGGTGGTAATCCATACTAAAAAACACCTGGGTACCAAGTACCTTCTATAGTACCCTCTAGATATTCAAGGTGGAACATAGATCACAATCCAAAACTATGGTTCTCAGCACACCATGAAACCATACTATCCATAGAACATACAATTCCCCCAACTGGTCGACTATATAGGTCTCCTGGATCGACCAGAAATGAGCCACTTTTGTTAGTCGATCTACCACCACCCAAATTGTATCATTCTTCTAAGGAATCCCTAAAAGACCCATTACGAAGTCCATCATGACATCATTCCACAACAATGCTAGAATAAAAAATGACTACAATAACCCACCTAGACACCGATGTTCATCCTTCACCTACTGAGAGGTAAGGCATCATGCCAAAAAATCCCAAACTCCCTCCATCATTCCTAGCCATGAAAACTACTTATGAAGATCACAATAAATATTATTCAATCCCGGATGCACTTCCCACTTTTAGGAGTGAAACTCATGCATAAAATCCTACAATACATATGCCAGCATCACAACACGGCCAAAAAAATAAGAAACTCCATCAACACCGAATGTCCAACTTGAATCTGACTCCAAACGATTACAACTTTCCTACACAACTAAACACTTCAGGTCTTCCAGATGACTCTCTTTTACTCATATCAAAAGCACGGACTCAACTGCTATAGATACAAGGGTCATCTGCATGTTCCAATCCTTTACCTCCAAATGCATCACAACAAACAAGGATATCATCACCCACTCTGAATTGGATTCCTAATGTAAATAATTATGATTTTTAGTGCTGAGAGCATCGAAGACAGTATTCCCTTTCCCTGGTGTGTACACCAACTCGAAATCAAAAGACTGTAGGTACTCGACACATCATTGCTGCTAAAGATTTAGATCCCACTGAGAGAAGATGTATTTGAGACTTTTTTGGTCAGTAAACACCATAAAGTGTTCTCCCAACAAGTAAGTCCTCTAAAACATTAAGGGATGAACAACATTATATAGATTTAGTTCAAGAGTAGTATAATTCCTTTCATACAACCTCATCTATCTCGACCCAAATGCTACAACCCAATAATCCTATATCAACACTGCCCCAAGTCCAACACTAGACACATCACAGAAAAAGGTGTACCTATTACCTGGTTTTGGTAAGATAAAAATAAGTTATATTCAACCACTTCTATAGCTGTCTAAAGGCATTCTCACAAGCCTCTGACCAATCAAACTTGAACCCCTCTTGGTTAGTTTAGTGAGTAGTGCTTCCAAACAAGAGAAATATCTAATAAATATTCAGTAATAACCAGCCAAACCTAGAAAAATATTATCATTAGAGAAGTTCTTGGGATGCTCCCAAGACACAATCACTTGTGCATTTTTTGGATCCACTCACATTCCTGCCTTAAAAATTATGTGTCCCAAAAAGTGCACCTCATCAGTCCAAAACTGTTACTTTGATAGTTTGGCATAAAGCCTATGATTTCTTAGTATACTAATGACGATGTCATGATTTATAGAATGATCTTCATGAGTTCTAGATTACACAAATATTTCATCAATAAAGACAATAGTGAATAAATCCAGATACAAGTGAAATATTTAGTTCATCAAGGCCATGAACACTATCGGTTCACTGTTCAATCCCAATAACATCACAAGAAATTCATTCAACCTATACCTGCTTCAGAAAGGTGTCTGGGGTATGTTATAAGGTCTCACCCTAAACTGATGGTATCTTGATCTCAAATAGATCTTAAAAAACACCAAGGCACCTCTGAGATGGTCAAATAAGTCATCGATTCGGGGAAGAGGGTATCATTTCTTAACTGTCATCTAGTTATACTTCCTATAAATGACATATAGCCTTAGTGATCCATATTACTTCTTAGAAACAACATATGAGATCCCCAAGGTGATGTACTAGAATGTATAAACACCATACGCTCTAATTCCTCTAACTTAACCTTCACTTCAGCTATAGCCTGAACTGCTTGGAGATGAACTTCCCATTTACCCTAGGCTCTAGTATGAGTACGTTGCAATGCACTTCTCTGTCAGTAAGTATGATCTCATCCTAGAGGTCCACACCCACCGCTTTTACCAGTATGACCCATTAAGATCAAACTTTCTGCCTGATATGGGGTAACCGGCCCCCAGGAAACATCGAACATCTACATGTGACCTCCATCATTCCCTTACTATCAGTGGTTCTTACCGGACCTCTGCATAATGCCTAACCTACCGCATGATTGCAACTCAAATGGTTGGTGGGGAAATTGGTCATGCTAGTTCCCTAGCCTTCCACACTGATAACAAAAGACCTGGTCACCAAACTAGGAAGCTGAAACCCTCTTCCGACTTCTCGGTGCACTTACACCCTACGAAAAGATTTCAAAACAGTGCTTCCCACTATCAGAAGCCACACCACTTGTTCGCCAAGATGGAACAACAAGTTAACTACATGAACTCCCTTTAAGTTACCCAATGAGATAAGGTCTTCATCCACCACTTTGAAAAAAAATTTAGATGAATGAAATTCACCTGGGATTTATCTCATGTCTCAACCCATCCTGGAAGCTTTTCGCTACGGCTACCTCATCTCTTGTCAATGTTGGAACTAAGCATCTCAAATTGGTGAAATGAATGGCGTAGTACATTACTAACATTTTCCCCTGAGTTAACCACATAAAATCTGCAACCTTATCCTACCTCAATGTTTCTGGGTATATGTTCTCAAGGAAATTCTCATAAAAGTCCTTCCATATCATTCCATCAGCCAACTCTATTTGGACCATGATGTCCCACCAATGTTTTTCCTGACCCCTTATCATATTGTCCTTTAACGTGACTCCCTTATCAATAGGTATCTAAAGATGGTCAAGAATAGTTTTTATGGACACTATCCAAAACTCAACTACTTCTCACCCACCCTCTATGGTAAAGGTTGGAGGGTGCTAATGCTGAAACTCTCTGGTCAACTCAAACATACTCGGTGAAACCTGCCCTACGTCTCATTCCATCATCTACATAAAATGATCAAAGCTCTCATATAACACCTCTTCCCTATTTTTCTATATCACCACATTCTCCTACTACAATTTTGAAGGTGTGTTCTCGAAAATGTTTTCATGTCGCCCAATAGGCACACATTTTCGAGGTGGAATTTCAATACAATGCCAAACATGAGCTTTAAAATGCAACTATAACACTTTTATGAAGCCAGAAAGACATATAGGTAGTCTCATCACTTGGTACATCTGAAGCAGTTCACATAATCTACCCAAACAAGCCCACTCACAATCAGATCACTATCCTTGGACATCTCTCCTAAGGTTGTGGCTAACATAGTATCTAATTAACATAGTTACAAGCCTTATCTTTTACCCAATTCAAAACAGTTTCCATATTCCAATTTAACCTTATGATAGGTTAACCCCATTTTATCTCTTTATTAAGCACCATTTTCTAATGAATACTATGATAGTTTTAATTCCCTTTCTACCAATTCATACAATCTTATTAGCGATATTTTTCATTACTTTTAAGAGAACAAACACATCCCTACCTTCATATCCCACAAACCCATCTCGTGTGTGTGCATATCATGATGCATGTCACTTACATACATAGGTGCCCAGAATGATTCATGAATGCACAACCTCATGACCTCTAGGCCATGATAGAAATATAAAAAAACTTTTATAATAACATAGTAAGTGCATCACCTAATGGTGAAATAACATCAAATATAAGAACACACAACACGAACCACAATCCCCTCCCAGGGTAGCTTGGATTTTCCCATATACATGGTTTAGATACTCCCAAGCATGATCTCAAAACAAGGCCTAACTCTTTCCTAAACTCCTATATACCATTCCCAAAATAGTAAGAATGATAAAAAGATCTCATATAATACCAATCTATAACATCCCTGACCTAGATGCTGCTACATGAGTGCCCTGAGTTGGGTCACCACATGACCTCAAGCGCACCTTCCCGTACACCAGATATTGCCGAATAACAGCAAGGGTATAATATGATATGTGGGGAGAATATATCCTATATAAGAGAGTAAGAAACAATGGAAAATAGTTTAAATAGTAGAATCAGTAGAGAAAAATATATAATATCCATAAATAACCATTTCCCAAACTGGGTACAACCATATAAAATATTAAATATGTAATGCCATGCTACAGTGCCAAGTGATACAAACCCTAAAAGAATGAAAAATTGAAGGATCCCCAAAATGGTCTGGGATCCATGTCTGGAACCTCACCCATACATGTCCCGTGTCCCCCTCAACTCCTTAGAATATAGCCCTAGCCCTTTCCCTAACCTCCAAGCATGAAATCATCTCGGGTTCCCAATGATGGCCCGACTAGGGTGTGAGTACAAATCAGTAGGTGACCACAAAATATTTATAAAAAATATCTAAAAAAAGTAGATAGTGCAGGAAATTGATAATAAATTGAAAATAAAGGTAAAAAATTTTAGTAGGCTAGTCTAGAATATGCTCAATTAAATTATACTACCATTAAATCCAGGCTCACTACTTAGACTTTCCATGGTTTGATCGACCTTTTTCACGTTTTCAATGAATTAGGAATGTTAAATATTCAAAAGATAATGGGAATAAAAAACATGTCCTATATCTCTAGGAATCACATTATAAGAACCTCATAATCCTCACCTCAAAGCCTCAGTCTGTGTGGAATGAATATTTTAAGGGAATAAGACTCCATACCCTTACCTAACCCATGCATTTAGGGGTGGAGCTATAACCTTGGTCCAACTCAACCCATGGGCATAGAACCACAAGTTGATACCCCACTAGACAAGGCCATCTGCATATTCTTATTTATCATTCACCACCATTAACCATATCATAAAAATCATAGCCAATAACATTTTAAACATCACAGAAATATCAATAAATGAGAAATCTTCATTTTTCCTCAATACATTAACAAATTAATCATTTATATTACTTAAAACTTTATCCATATTCCCATTTCCCATGCCTATCTGACTAAGCATATTCAAGTGTAGAAATGATTCCTTATCATATTCCCATTTTACCCATTTTACCCATTTAAATGTCAAATAAACAATCTTATATCCATTAAACACATTATACACTAATAGAAACCCTCCATTGAAACTCATTACATAAACCAATTATCCTAATTGTTAAGTCTCTATATTATTATGAGTCAATTTCAAACCTTACATTTCCATTAGCCCCATCAGAAGTGTCGTCACACCCAATGGGTGGCCCTATTCTGGTCAAGTCATCCTACTTGAATCACATGTTGATTAAGAGGGTTTCAATTAATTGATTTGACACCCAATAAATCACATCATTACAAAGGCCCCAATAATGCATCACTAAGAGGGAAATAATAAAGAACGTACATGCACAAATATACACATCAACCATGAGATTTAACTTGTAGACCACCTACCTTAAATCCATTGGTAAACACACCCTTAATAAAAGCATTAGATCCCGATTCAACAAAACTTTGAGTCCTAATACCGGATCTCATAAGAATAAGAAAGGTTTTAGAGATACATATAGAGAGAAGAGAAAGATACTAACCCTAAATAAGAAAAAGAAGCAATGATGGATTTATCCATACCCGGATCTGTGTTTCGCAATCGACGACACTCCAAACGGCCTTGGATTAAAGTAGAAACACCCCTGGGAGATTATGAGAGATTTGGTTAATTCCTTGATTTTAAAGAGGGGAGGAGGAGGTAAATCCTGAGTTGGTATTTAATTCACTATAATGTAATTTTTGTAATTTTCTAAAAGTTTCTGGGCCGCACTGTTTACCCACACGGTTTTCCAAACCCTGCACAAACCATGTAGAGGATACTATACAAAGATCCTACTTCTTCATGATTTACATGGTCTCTCTGCATGGCTAGGTCTAACTGTGCACAAACCATGTGGAGGCTACTGTCTAAAAATCCTTCTTCTTCATGGTTTACCTAGGATGTCTCCATGGTTAGGTCTAACCACGCGAAGACTATGTGGCATTCCTAGAAAACCCCTTTTCCTCTTTTTCGTGTCCCGAAACCTTGTAAAAACCTCGAGCCATATTAGGTACATGGGAAAACACTTAATTGACCAAAATAAATGGATGAAACTGAAACAATAGAAAAACATACCTTATAGAGAAATCTAGGATCTTATAGAACAGCTTGAAGATGATATCTCTTATGAAGAGAAGATAGTAAAAATTATGAACTGGAGAGATACGGTTCAATGAAAAAATAAAACCCACATTTTAGAAGTGTTATGGATGAACCATACATATGAAGAAATAAATTGGGAACCTGTGGATGCAATGAAGGAGAAGTACCCTGAACTATTTTTGTAAAAGGAAATTCCATGGGCGAAATTTTAAATGTGGGGGAGAATGTAAGGACTCCAAATTTTATCATTGGAATTTTTCCCTATTATAGTAATTTAATATAGTATAAATCTCATAAAATCATGTATATACTATAATAATATAATTATAAATGAATAATTAATGAAATAAAAAGTATTTCTAGAAGTTATGGAACCAATGCTGACAAAATAGTAACTTGACCATAGGAATAGTAATATGACCCTTATGAATAGTAAACCAACCAAATGAGTATTATCCCAACCCATAAATTTATTAATAAAATATAGGAATATTATAAATGAACTTGTGGTAAAATTATATAATAGTATAAGTAAATAAATGTTTGTAAAATTATTAATTAAGTGTTGGAATTTTTGTAAGTCAAAAATATTTAATTAAAATATTATAATTAATTTAAAATTTTAAAGGAAAAATTATTTTAATAAAATATATTTTAAAAAATAATATTTTGTTTTCTTATGATTTGAAGAAAATTTAACGAGACCATAAGTAATTTTTCAAAATTTTATAAAATCAGATGTAGTTTTAAAATCATGTTTTTCCAAGTAAATGATGATTTTAATTAAAAATTAAATTAATTATATTTAAAAAAAATATGTAATGGATTTAATTTTTTAATTCTACACATAAATACATGTTTAGTGTGAATTTTTTAGGTTTTTCTGAAATACTTGAATTTGTTGTGAATAGTAAAATTTGATA
This sequence comes from Viscum album, assembly GCA_963277665.1. NCBI lineage: Eukaryota > Viridiplantae > Streptophyta > Magnoliopsida > Santalales > Viscaceae > Viscum > Viscum album. The sequence continues at coordinate 1,025,197,356 of OY728133.1, read as the reverse complement.
ATTTACAATAAAAACTAAATACAAGAATTATGGAGTCATATATGATGTAATGATGATGTAAGACCAAAATATCTAACTATAAATAAATATTTTAATATATTTGGTGACAATTATAAAAATATTTATATTCTTGAGGAAAAATAATAAACAAATGAATATAATAATGAGAAAACACCCCTTTCCTCCACTATAAATACCACCACTCACACCCTCTTCCTCACACCTCTCAAGCTTTGATATATGACCAAATTTTACCCAATATAATTCCCTAGACCCATACCCTATATCTAGGATCTCCTCGTATCATAAAAATTCCAGAACCATTTCCCTAAGTAGGTTCTCAAGGAGGATAAATCCAAGAGGTAAAATCCTCTCCCTTTTACTTTTAATTACATTTCAATATCATTTATTTTATTTTCTTATTCTCACATTCTATTATCCAAATGTCATGAAAACTTTTTTATGTATAATATAATTTTATTTTATCATTTTAATGGAATATCAATCATTAATATCCACTCTATCTCTCTTCTATTTTAAAAATGAAATCATCACCCAGGATGTTTCAAATTACTGACATCGTGGGCGAAGCACTTTTATTTTCATTTAACACCTTCAAGGATGTTAATAAAACCATTAAATTTCTTAAAATGGATTTTAATGTGTATGTAATTACCCTTTTATCTTTATTTAACAAAATTATATACATAATATAAAACGATAAAACAAAACGATTTTGTTTTGATCGAGAAATAGCCAAAATAAACCTAAAATGATCATCATTAAATTTTATCTAATGATTCATCGTCATACCATATAACCAAATTATTTATAATACAATTTAAAATTATATATGATCATTAATTAAATATATCTAAAATTATATATTTTAATCTGCATTTTATAGGAACTTCCATTCGTGAATACAAGTGAATCGATTATCAAAACCAAGAAAGCAAATGCTCCCAAACAATGAAATTAAACTCCAAAACTCATCAAAAAGTCCATAAATGAACTTAAAAAAACCTTAATGAATAAAATTATTGTATATAAGGTACTATATTTTTTAATTAATGAATATAATATGATTATAAAAAATATTTAAATGAATAAATATTCAGACATAAGGTAAGGGGAATTCTCGAACCCAACTCTCTTACTTTGGGTTTTCCTTCCTTAACCCCATTTTCAGTATAGATATTCCATTAATATAATTTCTTAATTAGTATGTTACATTTTTTGGGATATAAATTTTTTCTACTTGAGTTTATGAAGAACAAAATGTTTCTCAAAAGAACTCCTCTTTAAAAGAAGACAACTTTTACTTCTTGAGATTGTTTTTTCTTCACTCAAGTTTGATGATTCTTATATCAAGTATGTTATTCAATCTTTAATTTGGGAAATGAAATTTTATGAATTTACTATGAAATTAAACCCATTATTTCCCATGTTTTATTTTATGTACAAAATTGATATACATTTTATGTGGCAAGTATGATTAAGTAATTGTTATGATGTGACGGGTGCACTCAGAATTATATAGAGAAATGTGAATGTAATGATGTGACAGGTGCACCAAGAATTATATTTAGGTACATTTTGTTGGGTAATCTGATGTATCTCATGAGAAAAGTGAAATGTACCTGAACATGATTTTATTTTTCTTCACAACTATGTGTAGTAGTTAACAACTAAGACATGATGTTTCATTTTTATGAATTGATGCCTTCCATAACATTATATAATGCTTCATCTCATGATTATGATGATGGTGTTATGATAATTCTCACCCCATGATACATTGTTTCATGTTTTTATCTATCCTCTTATAGGGATTTTATCTCACCCTTTTCATTGATGTATATTCTCAAGTGAATACATTTACTAAGAAGAATTCAAGGGCTAAAAAGAATATAGAGAATAAGGAACGAAATAAATGTTTATGTTTTATGTTTTTAAATGATAGCCCAAGACACTAAAACTTTATATCACGATTATATAATTATTTTATGTTGATTATAATTAAAAATATGTAATAATAATGTATGAAAAATATAGTTTTATATAGGAAGGGTAGTAAGTGGGTCGATGCCTATATAATATGTAGAATGGAAAGCATAATCCAACACATAGGGAAATGAAAAAGCACCCCATGAAAAAACATGGTGAAATTTTGTATGGACTGAGTCAAATGGAATTATTTTTCTGTGTCTACTATATATATTATAATAAAACACTATTTATAAAAATTAATTTTTTATGTGTGTCTCGCATGACACACATATTTTTCCATTTTAAAAACAAAGATGTTTAAGATGATGGCATAATACAACAATGTATTTCATCTCTATCTACCAAAATATCATAGGGTTTCTATGAATGGTTTTTAGTGAATTCACTATCACTATTTTGTGATTGTAAGAAGATTTATCATAGTAGAATATAAGTTATTTTCCATGGATTAGTCTAATCTTCATGAAAAAACAAGAAGGGTCAAGAAAAAGTCATGGATTCTAAGGAATATTAGAAATTTAGTTTCGTTAAAGAAGCTATGAGATTGTTTTTAATGAATTCACAAAGTGTTTATTGAATGATATGAATATAGTTCATACAATGAAAATAATTTTTTCATAATATATTATAATACTAATTATGAAATAGAGAAGTTAATGGGTTCAATAGATAAAATGAGATATTCTGGTGGAAAAAATGATTCATTGAGATTTTTGGATTTCAAGGCCAATTCAGGGAGATGTACATTGTTTTAAATTAACTATAAATACTTCATACCACTTAATTATAAAGGGATAAGAACATTAGAGTTATAGAAGCTGAGGATTAAAAGATAGAATTCGGAATAAACCTATCTATATCTATTGGTGATGATAAATAAAAGTCTATATATCCTTATCCAAAATGAAAATTTCCCTACTAAGACAAAATTATAATAATATATCAATTTGCATCAATTAATCCAATATATGGTATTATTATACAAATTATTAATTATTTATTATCCAATTATAATACCATGTAAGTGTGACTAAGGTCAAAGGATATTCTATAGATTTGAATAATGTAAATATGATTGTGTTTTTCTAAATTTCTTTGAGTGATATTGAAAGAAATTGATACTATTAGAAAAAAACTCTTCTTTCTTACATCGAGTTATGACTCAATAGAAATAGATTATATTTATAAATTTCATTACTATGTGTTGAAATTACGTTATTGATTTTGGATTGGAAGAATGAATCTAGATTATGAAAGTGGTATTGAAGATGAATTATGAATATAGGATGGGAAAAAGAAACATTAAATTGTTTATGGTACTCATATAAGGATTATTGAGTTTAGAATTAAGGGGTATTACAATATATCTTATTTTTGGTAAATTTTAATTATTTATTATTGAAAATATAGTGTAATAAGTTTTTAAAATTTAGAATATTGAAAATTAGAAAGATAAATCTTTTAAAGATATTAGTGATACCACTAAGGAAAGGGTAAAATAAACTTTTTTATTTTATTTATAATGGGAGTGGTAGAAGAGGCCAAAAAATCCATATTACTTCATGAAAAAAATTTATGGGATATTATAAATCTAATACAAAGGGGGTGATTCTTGAATCTATGATTTTATATATTGTATTTATTGATCATATATATTGAAATTCATTGAAGGAATTATTTTATTGAAACATAACATGTTCAAAAAATGATTTGTTTTGAATGATGAAATTACGAATAACATGGAGGAATTATGAATAAAGAAATTATTGAAATTATTGATGGATATCGGTATTTTTGGAAATGGTATAACTATTACAAATATTAAAAAATCAATCAATCAAGGCCCATAGTTTGAAACATCAATCCACCCTTGAAGGGATTCAACTATACATGACAATCACATAACATAAGGAGGTAGAGTAGTATAAGGGTTTGGAGTGGTTTAGTAAATATAAAACATTTATCATGGAAATCATAAGGGTTATTTAAGGAATTTTATGATGTTTATTTTCTATGTTCATTGTTATATAATATCATGAATATGAATTAATATCCAATATGGTTCTCACATAGCCTGTATAATGTTAATAAATTTTAATAACATGGATGTGGATAATAATGGATCAGTACAATGATGTATTTCATTATAGTTTCCTCAAGCTCATAGGGTTTTTATGTATGTCTTTCATCACATTCAAGGGAACCATGTTGCAACCATAATCCTATGAAACATAGTAGAATCTATATGAGACTGAGAAGGGAAAAGATAAAGGTTTGTAAATCATGAAATATTTGTAATCAAATTTCATTTGTGTATTGTGATATCTTGTTTATTTAAGCCACAAAGGGTTGAGTGTGTTCTATAAAGGTAGTTAATTAAAATAAAATTAGTTTAATTTGTGAATGGATGAAATTAATGTTTTTATTACCATGAAATTAATCGCTCAATATGAGTTATTGAGAAAATGCATAGTATATTGGCATAAAAATATGGCCTAAAATTATTTTTAGAGTGAAAGGGTGAAGCATGGAGAATTATGTTAGTGGAAATATTCTATAAATAATCCAGTCCGCTTCATTTGAAAATAGGAGTACTCTAGAGAGATGAAAACCAATGATGAGAAGAGATAAATTAAAATATTACTCTCTATGTTTACCCATAATATTCATTTGATGAATGAAAATTGATGATCATGAAATGGATAATACAAAATTTGAAGGTACATGAATGAAATTATGTGTACATGATGTTTTTTTCACATAAAATGATTTTTTCATAAATAAAGTAGAGTTGTTTTGGAGATAAAAGTTATGTGAAGTGGACACAATAGTTTATGACTGCATGAATAGAGTGGAAGAAAAAAATTCAATATACAACATCCATAAGTGTTGAGTAATATAAAATAGAAAACATATGAAGAACATAAAACATAAAAATCTTTCATAAAGATTTATCTACAATTGAAGAGTATAAGGAAGAGGAAGAAGTTAGAGGATATCATAAAGTAGTATTGAATTTGTCTTGGTTTAAGAAGATGATATAGAAGGAAATTAAATTAATCACATTCGATATATTTTTAATGTATAACTATGAATTTAATATTTCTTATCATTATTATATTTAACATTCTATGAATTATTATGTAAGAAAATAATTTCAAATAATTGAATTATCAACACCTCAGAAAATTTGATGTTGAAGTTTGAGGGAAGACACATAATCAAATATCATTCACAATGTGTTGAGCTTATCCTAATTTTATATTAAAATGGGAACCATATTAGAGTATGGAGTGCATATATATGTACATGGAGATGAAAATAATTCATGTTTACCATGATGAACATGAAGTGACCCTTAAGTCTATAGTTTGAAGTTATCCTTTATAGAAAGAATGGGGAGAGTGATGAATATTGTAACCCACAAAGATTTTATGAATTATATTTTTTGAATAAAATAATATTATTTGATATCTTTAACTATACACAACACCAAATTATGCTTTCACTATACGAAACACAGGGTATTCTTTCAAAATAAGTGACACTGAGTTTTAATAAAAACCACATTATATTATTAATATATCAATTTAAAGGTGACCATTATAACCTATCCATAAAACATATCAATATGAATAGTAATATGTTTTTTAAATTTTAATTATAGTGGTTTTGTATAAATAAAATATATTTATAATAAAATACTTAATTTTTGGTAAATGTTTTATATTCTTAAAAAATACCATTTTCTGAAAAAAATTATTTTTCATGTTATTTAGTGAAAAATAATAAAATTAAAATTTGAAAATCATATAAAATTTATTTAATAAAATAAATTTAGTTTTTGAAATCATAATTTCAAAATTATACTATGGTTATGTTTTGGGATATTTCTAAAAAGTTTCATTTTTGGATGAATAATGAAAAATACAGAATTTTAACTAAAACCACAATTTTTTTGAAATTATTTTTTAAAGTTTAATAACATTTTAATTTAATGCTAATGTAAATTTAGTTCAATTATAAATACATTAATACAAATTAGGTCATTTTAATCAATTTCATATTGAATTTTGATATAAAAATATTTCAAAAATTTGAACATTTACTCTTGAAAAACTCGCTTTCTAACCATGTCAGTGAGATTAATTTTAAATTAAAATTTTCCACTTATTTGATTGGAATTTGGAAAAAAGGATTATTTATTTGGAATAAATTTAATATATATTATCTAATAATTTCATCATTGTTTTTTACCAAAATGAATAGTGAAAATAACAATAATTAATTACAGTTAAGTTAAAAATGGGTTTACTGGGGGTTAAACTAAAAAGATATGGTTTAAAAAGACCTAAAAACATGTATAGAAACTATTTTATGTCAATATTTTGACCATTAATCATATTATATCATATAAAGGTCCATTTTAGATCCATTGGTAATGTAAAAAACATGCTAATACTTAATTCTTTTCAAAAATGACAAGTGAGTCCACTTCCCCACTTATAAATGGCCACCCCTTATCCTCTTCTATTCAGACCTTAAAATACACCTTTTTAGTCAATAATTACTAAATAACTTCCCAAATACCATTATATTATCCTAAAATCTTTATCTTTGAAATAAATCTATCTTATTAAAGATTTTGGTTTACACCAAAGGATGATTCCTAAAGAATAGGTAATGTTCATCAATGAGTGTTTTTATTTTATTTCTTCCTCAACCCACTTAAATTTTTATTTTAACATTATGATATAATAAAAAAATTATTAAATATAATGATATAATTTTTATATTTATTTCATGACCTACTTCCACCTCAACTTTCGTTAAATGAGTTATGAAATCATCGTTTGTGTGTACGGTAGACCACCACCTCCCAAACCTATGTCATTCATTTTTTCATTTCCACGTCTCACGTTTGGGTATGATGATGAATATAAATTATATATATGATATTTATAACAATTTTTAACATTTTTAGTGTTTAGTTTATATATAACTTTTTTATTTCATTACCTTAGGAGATACGATAACTTTGCTCATGTGTACGACGAACTACGATCTCACGAAGCAATGTGATTTGTTTTTCACTCACAATTTACATGGAAGATAATAAGGATAATATATGTGATATATATGAAATTATTATGATATCAATTACATATTTATAATTACTAAATAAAATATATCATTTAATTTATTACCTTTCCATTCCTAGAATGATGGTAACATCATTCATGTACGTGTGGACTACGACCTTTATGAATCGATGTGACCCTTTTTTATCACCACACCACATGGATGATATGTAGAAGTATATTTAAAGAAATAATATGGTATTTATTATATTATGATCATTATGAAAGGATAACACATTACTTTTCTTATTTCCATACTGATCATTGAAAAGTGTAAGCATTACTCATGCGTACTTATGGTGTACCGTCTTAATGATCATCAAATAATTCACTTATAAAATACACATCTCATGATTGGTATTAAAAGTACAATTTCTGTTTGGATATTATAATTATTTCATTATTATTATTCTATAGATGATGTTACCAGGATCAATGTAAGAGGAACTAAAATAAAAAATCAATACTTATACAAAAAAAACTGTTATTAACCAAAACGTGAATTTAACATGAAATTGTTAATAAAAATGTAATAAAAATAAATAAGTAAATCATATATGAAATTATATATATCTATAGTCGATTAATTTGTTTTAATAAACTTATATTTATTATATAGTATGTTTGAACGTGTCTGGAGGTATTTGAGAATTATGGTAATAGATTTCCATCTTACTTTTTACTTTGGTGAGACACATTCCATATTCACCACATGTTTGTTTATGTGCCATATATTCTTCCCATGAAGGTAATATATAATTATTATTCTTAATATTATGGTGATTTATACATCCTTTTTAGGGTCAATCTTTCATGGGTTTTCTAGTTTCAATTTTATAAATGGGGTAAGGTTTAAATATAGCCCCTTTGTCATGTAATATCATGAATTTATTCATCCTAATGACATTTCATGTTTTCTTTTATTTTATTCTGTCATGGGTATAGGCCCTAAAATGTTTCCTATGCCCACAGTTTTCAAAAACCGTGGTTATAGGGGAGCCAATACCCACAGTTTTCCCCAAAACCATGAGGATATGTCCATTTTACAGTAGTGTACTATCCGAAAATCCTTCTTCTGCACGGTTTACCTTGGCTATCTGCACTGTTAGGTCTAACCGTGCACATACCGCACAACATGGCCAAAATACTCCTTTCCCCCCTTTTTCTTGTCCTAAACCCCTAGAACACCCCCAATCCTTCTTAAGGACTTGGAAAAATACTTAATTTACCAAAAATAATGGTCTTATACTAAAATTAAAGGAACACATACCATAAGGGGGAATCTAGGATCTTAAAACCTCTCCACTTTATAACAACTCATCCTTATACAGCTCTATCTGAGTATCATTGAGTTTCTGAAGTAAATAATTCGGGCCATTGGGCCTGTATATTGGATTACCTCTCCCAAGTTTCATCCTGAAACATTCTATGCTACCGTAGAACATGGTCTAAGGGCATGACCTTTACCCGCAAAACATTCTCACTATGATCCATAATACGAACCGGGTGCTCCTCGAAGGAAGTATCTGCCTCAGGATTGAAATCCTTAGTTTTTAACACATGAGACATATCAGGGAGATACTGTTGGAGTTATAAAACATGAAAAACATCATGCATCCCACTATATTTCTATGGAATATCCAATAGTCATGCCATGGGTTGTACCCTCTCCACAATCTCAAATGGCCCCACTATATTGGAGCTAACTTACCCATATTCCAAATTCGATGGTGACCCACCTTGGAGGAACCTAAAAAACACAATATCACCCACCAAGAACTAAATAGTTATACGAATGTTGATATTCATATGACTTCTGCCTACTCTGAGATGTTTCCATACACTTTTGAATCAAACAAACGTTCTTCGATGTATCCTATATAAGAATCGGTCTTAACATCTTAGACTCCCCAAACTCTAACCAACACAATTGTGATATACATGGTCTCCCATAAAGTTACTCAAAAGGTCTCATATAAAATATATCATTAAAGCTATTGTTGTATGAAAACTCAACAAGTGATAAGTTTTTTTCCCACGAACCACCAAAATCTAGAACAGATGTTCTCAACATGTCTTCTAATACCTAAATTTTATGCTTTGACTTCCTGTCTGTCTATGGGTGGTAATCCATCCTCAAAAACACCTGGGTTCCATGTACCTCATGTAGTCCCCTCCAGAGGTTCGAGGTGAAACACAGATCACAATCCAAAACTATGGTTTTCAGCACACCATGAAACCATACTATCCATCAAACATACAATTCACCCAATGGGTTGACTGTATAGGTCTCTTGGATCGATAGGAAATGAGCCACTTTTTTTAGTCAATCTACCACCACCCAAATTGTTTCATTCTTTTAAGGAATCCGTAGAATACCCACTAAAAAGTCCATTGTTACATCATTACACATCAACTCTAGAATAATAAATGACTACAAAAACCCACCTATACACGGATGTTTATCCTTCACCTGTTGAGAGGTAAGGCATCATGCCAAAAAAATTCCAACTTCATCCATCATTCCTAGCCAATAAAAATACTTATGAAGATTATAATACATATTAGTAAATCCCGGATGCACTTCCCACTTTGATGAGTGAAACTCATGCATCAAATACTCCTGTAAATATGCCATCACCACAACACCACCATAAAAATAAGAAACTCCATCAGCACCGAATGTCTAACTAGAAGCTGACTCCCAACGATTAAGATTTTCCTTCACATCCAAACACTTCAATTCTTCCATATGACTCTCTTTAACTCATCTCAAAAGTAAGGAATCAACTACTATAGATACAGGGGCATCTGTATGTGCCAATCCTTTACCTCCAAATGAAACACAACAAACAAGGCGATCATCACCAACCCTGAATTGGATTCATAAACTACCTAATTGTGATTTTCAGTGTTGAGAGCATTGACGACACTATTCCCTTTCCATGGTGTGTACACCAACTCAAAATCAAAAGAATTCATGTACTCGACCCAGCATCGCTATCGAAGATTTAGATCCCACTGAGAGAAGATGTATTTGAGACTTTTATGGTCGGTAAACACTGTAAAGTGTTCTCCCAACAAGTAATGCCTCTAAAACAGTAAGGTATGAACCACATTATCTATCTTTAGTTCAAGATAAGTATAATTCCTTTCATACATCCTCATCTATCTCGACCCAAAAGCTATAACCCAATAATCATGTATTAACACTTCCCCGAGTCCAATACCAGACGCATCATAGAACAAGGTGTACCTATTACCTGGTTTGGGGTAAGATCAAAATCAGTGATAGTCAGACACTTCTTCATCTCTCGAAATTCATTCTCATATGCCTCTGACCAATCAAACTTAACCCACCTCTTCGTTAGTTCAATGAGTTGTGCTTTCAAATAAGAGAAATATCTAATAAATCTTCAGTAATAACCGGACAAATCCAGAAAACTCCAATCATCAGAGATGTTCTTTGGATACTCCCAAGACACCATTGCCTATGCATTTGTTGGATCCACTGCCATGCCTGCCTTAGTAATTATGTGTCCCAAAAGTGCACCTCATCATTCTAAAACTGTCATTTTGATAGTTTGGCGTAAATTATATTCTTTCTTAGTCTATTGATGATGATGTAAATATTTATAGAATTATATTCATGAGTTCTAGATTTCACAAATATTTCATCAATGAAGAAAACAGTGAATATATCCAGATATAGGTGAAATATTCAGTTCATCAAGGCCATGAACACTGCCGGTTCACTGTTCAATCCCAATGACATCACCAGAAATTCATACGACCTATACCTGATTCAGAATGGATTATGGGGTATGTCATAAGGTCTCACCCTCAACCGATGGTATCTCGATCTCAAATTAGTCTTAGAAAACACCTAGGCACCTATGAGATGATAAAAAATGTCATTGATTCTGGGAAGAGGGTATCATTTCTTAACTGTCATCTCATTATACATCCTATAAATAACATACAGCCTTAGTGATCCATCTTCCTTCTTAGAAACATCCTAGGATATCCCCAAGGTTATGTACTAGGACATATAAAACCCATATGCTCCATTTCCTCTAACTTCACCATCAGTCCTTAGAGCACCACTGACACTATTCGATAGGGTTGAATGGAAACTGGCTCTGCTCCTGGAAACAATTCGATCATAAACTCAACATCTCTCTCAAGAGGTAACCCCAATAAGTCTTTAGGAAACAAATCAAAAAATTGGTCCACAAAAAAAGGGAATACCGACTATCCTTTCCCACCACCATCTAACATAAGGCATACCAATTGGGCTATGAGTTCGCCCGACTGTTGGTGTAGCTGCCCTGCATGGCCCACTCGAGTATCCCACTCACCACGAAGGTCATAAGTGCTTCCATAGAGAGATGTGAACATTACCTGACATCGATAATAGTCGATATGAGATTGATATAATACTTACACATCCCTTCCAAATATTAGGTCAAATCCTGACATCTCTAGGACAAATAGATCCCACATAAAATGATACCTACGAATCTCCAGAGCACAACCCTTACACTAGATAATGTCATCAACTTGTACCCCTAGCAGAGTATCAAGTGAAATTACCCCAAATGAAGTCTTCATGGTTAAGACCAACATAACTATGGGCTAAGCTAAAATAAAGTAATGAATAGAACCTTTATCAAATAAAGCACTTTCAAGGGTGGAAGCTAGATGAATCATACGTAGTAGAAGACCTGCGTCACCACCTTCACCTATAGCCTGAACTTCTTGGAGATGAACTGCCCCTTTACCCTAGGCTCTTGTATGAGTACATTGCACTGTACTTCTCTGCCGGTAAGTATGATCTCACCCCAGAGGTCCACATCCACCACCTTTACAAGTAGGACCTTTGGAGATCTAACTTTCTACCTAATATGGGGTAACTAGCCCCCGGCTAACACTCAATATCTACCTATGACCTCCATAATTCCCTTACTATCGTGGGTTCTTACCGAACCTCTTCACATGGCCTGACCTGTAGCATGATTGGTGCTAGAATGGTTGGTGGGTAAACTGGTCATTCTATGTCCCCAGCCTGCCACACTGATAATAGAAGACCTGGTCACCAAACTAGGAAGCTGAACCCCTCTTCTGATTGCTCGTTGCACTTCCACCCTACAGAAATATTTCAAAAAGGTGCTTCCCACTTCCAGAAGCCGCACCACTTGTTCGCCCAGATAGAACCACAAGTTAACTACTTGAACTCCCTTTAAGTTACCCAATGAGATAAGGTCTTCATCTACCACTTAGGAAAAACATTTTAGATGAATGAAATTCACCTGAGATATGATCTCATGTCTCAACCCGTCCTGGAAGATTTTTTGCTATGGCTACCTCGTATCTTTTCAACGTTGGAAATAAGCATCTCAAATTGGTGAAATAAATGTCATAGTCCATTACTGACATTGTCCCCTGAGTTAACCACATAAAATATTCAACTTTATCCTACCTTAATGTTTCTGGATATAGGTGCTCAAGGAAATTCTCATGAAAGTCCTTCCATATCATTCCTTCAGCCAGCTATATTTGGACCATGATGTCCCACCAATGTTTTTCCTGACTCCTTGTCATATTGTCCTTTAACGTGACTCCCTTATCAATTGGTGTCTCTAGATGATCAAGAATAGTTTTTATGGACACTATCCAAAACTCTACCACTTCTCTCCCATACTCTATGGTAAAGGTTGGAGGGTGCTACTGCTGAAACTCTCTGGTCAACTCAAACATACTTGGTGCAAGCCGCCCTAGGTCTCGTTCCATCATCTACAAAAAACGATCAAAGATATCATATAACATCGCTTCCCTATTTTCCTATATCACCACATTCTCCTACTATACTTTTGAAGGAGTGTTCTCAGCAACTTCTACATGTTTCCCAATCAACACATATTTTCGAGGTGGAATTTCCATACAATGCCAAACATGAGCTTTAGAATGCAACTATAACACTTTTACAAAGCTAAAAAGACATATAGGTAGTCTCATCACTTGCCACAACTGAACCGGTTCACATAATCTACCCAAAAATACCAATCACAATCATATCACTATCCTTTGACATCTCTCCTAAGGTTGTGGCTAACATAGTATCTAATTAACACGGTTAAAATCCATATCCTTTTCCCAATTCAAATAAGTTTCCATATTCCAATTTAACCTTATGATAGGTTAACCCCTTTTATATCTTTATTAAACACCATTTTATAATGACTACTATGACATTTTCAATTCCCTTTTTACCCATTCATACCATCTTATTATCAAAAATTTTTATTACTTTTAAGAGAACAAACACATCCTAAACATGATATCTAACACACCCATCCCGTGTGTGCGTATATCATGATGCTTGTCACTTACATACACAGGTACCCAGAATGATTCATGAATGAACAACCTCATGACCTCTAGTCCATGAGAGAACTATAAAAAAAAACTATTAAATCACATAGTAAGTGCATCACATAATGGTGAACTAATATCAAATATAACAGCACGCAACACGAACCATAATCCCCTCCCAGGGTAGCTTGGATTTTCCTATATACATGGTTTAGCTACTCCCAGGAATAATCTCAAACCAAGGCCTGAATCTTTCCTAAAATTAAATATACCATTCCCAAAATAGTAATAAAGAGAAAAAACTCTCATCTGATACCAATTTATAACGTCCCCGACCTAGAAGCTTCTAAACGAGTGCCCCGAGTTGGGTCACCACATGACCTCAAGCGCACCTACCCGTACACCAGATATTACCGACTAGCAGCAAGGGCCTAATAGGATTTGTGGGGAGAATATACCCTATCTACCAGAGTAAGACAAAATGGAAAATAGTTTAAATAGCAGAATCAATAGAGAACAATAAATAACATGCATAAATAAATATTTCCCAAACTGCGTAGAACCATATAAAATATTAATTATGTCATGAAATGCTACAATGACAAGTGATCAAAACCCCAAAAGAAAGGCAAATTCAAGGATCCCCAAAATGTTATGGGATCCATGTCTGGAACCTCACAAATACATGTCTCGTGTCCCACTCAAATCCTTAGCATATGGCCGTAGCCCTTTCCCTAACCTACAAGCATGAAATCATCTTGGGTTCCCAATGGTGGCCCGAGTAGGGTGTGAGTACAAATCAGTAGGTGACTACAAAATATGTCAAAAAAATATCTAACAAAATTAGATAGTGCATGAAATTGATAATTAATTGAAAATAAAGGTAAAAAGTTTAGTAGGCTAGTCTAGACTATCCTCAATTAAATTATACTACCATTAAATTCAGGATCACTACTTAGACATCCCATGGTTTGATCTTCCTATTTCATGAGTTCAATGGATTATGAATGTTCAATATTCTAAAGATAATGGGAATAAAAAACAAGTACTATATCTCTAGGAATCACATTATAATAACCTCATAATCCTCACCCCGAAGCCTCAGTTCAAGTGGAATGAAAATTTTAGTGGAATATAACTCCATACCCTTACCTAACCCATGGATTTAGGGGTGGAGATATAACCATTTTCCAACTAAACCCATGGGAATATAACCATAAATTGATACCACACTAGACCAAGCCCTGTGAACATACTTAATTATCATTCACCACCATAAACCATATCACAAAAAGCATAGCCAATGTCATTTTAAACATCACAACAACATCAATAAATGGTGAATTTACATTTTTCCTCAATACATTAACAAATTCATCATTTATATTACATAACCCTTTATCCACATTCCTATTTCCCATGCCTATTTGACTAATCATATTCAAGTGTACACATGATTCCTTATCATATTCCCATATTTCCCATTTTACCCATTTAAATGTCAACTAAACAATCCTATAGCCATTAAACACACTAGACACTTCTGGAAACCGTCCATTGAGACTAATTAAATAAAAAAATAATCCTACTCATTAGGTCTGTACATTATTATTAGTCAATTTCAAACCTCACATTTACATTAGCCCCATCAGAAGTGCTGTCACACCCCATGGGTGGCCCTATTTTGGTCAAGTCATCCTTCTTGAATCAGATGATGATCAAGAAGGTTTCAATTAATTATTTTGAAACCCTATAAATTACATCATTTCAAAGTCCCCAGGAAGTCATCACAAAGAGGGAAAGAATAAAGACCGTACATGCACAAATATACACATCAACCAAGGAATTTAACTTATAGACCACCTGCCTTAAAACCATTGGTGAACACAACCTTAATCAAGGCCTTAGATCCTGATTCAACAAATCGTTGAAGCCTCATCCTAGATCTCATCAGAATACAAAAGGTTTTAGAGCTTCATATGGAGAGAATAGAATCATACTGACCCTAAACAAGAAAAAGAAGCAAGGAGGGATTTAGCCATACCCAGATCTGTGTTTTGCAATCAATGACACTCCAAACGGCCTTGGATTAAAGCAGAAAAACCTCTAGGAGCTTTTGAGAGCTTTGATTCATTCTTTGATTTTCAAGAGGGTAGGAGGAGGTAAATCCTGAGTTGGTACTTAATTCACTGTAATGGATTTTTTTTAATTTTCTAAATGTCTCTGGACTGCACTGCTTACCCACACGGTTTTCCAAAACATGCGCAAACCGTGTAGAGGATACTATACAAAAATACTACTTATTCTTGGTTTACATGGTATCTCTTCACGGTTAGGTCTAACCGTGCACAAACCGTGTGGAGGATACTATATAAAAATACTTCTTCTTCATGGTTTACCTAGGCTATCTGCATGGTTTGGTCTAACCATGTAAAGACTGTGTGGCAAGCCCAAAAAACCCATTTTCCTCTTTTTCGTGTCTTGAACCCTCACAAAACCCTCGAGACTTGCTAGGGACATGGAGAAACACAAAATTGACCAAAATAAATGGATTAAACTGAAAAAAAAACATTCATTATAGAGAAATCCAAGATCTTACAGAACAGCTTGAAGATGATATCTCTTATGAGGAGGAGATAGTAAATATTATGATCTGAAGGGATAAGGTTCTATGTAAAAAGAGAACCCACATTATTGAAGTGTTATAGATGAACCATAAATATGAAGAAATAAATTGGGAACCTGTGGAGGCAATGAAGGAGAAGTACCCTCACCGGGTTTTGTAAAAGGAAATTTCATGGATGAAATTTTAAATGTGGGAGAGAATGTAAGGACTCCAAATTTTATCAATGGAATTTATCCCATATTATAGTAATTTAATATAGTATAAATCACATATAATCACTCATATCCTATAATAAAATAATTATAAATTAATAATTAATAAAATAAGAAGTATTTTTAGAAGTTATAGAACCAATACTGAAAAAATAGAAACCTGACCTTAGGAATAGTAATATGAACCTTATGAATAGTAAACCAACCAAATGTGTATTAACCCGAACCATGAATTTATAAATAAAATATAGGAATCATATAAATTAATGTGTGGTATAATAATTTAATAGACTAAGTAAATAAATGTTTATAAAATTATTAATTAAGTGTTGAAATTTTTGAAAGTCATAAATATTTAATTATAGTCTTATGATTAATTTATAAATTTAAAAGAAAAATTATTTTCATAAAACATATTAAAAAATAAATATTTTATTTTCTTATTATTTGAAGATAATTTTATGAGACCTTAAGTAATTTTTCAAAATTTTATAAAATATGATAGAGTTTTAAAATCCGTATTTTCCTAGTAAATGATGATTTTAATTAAAAATTAAATTAATCATATTTAAAAAAAATTATAAAATGGATTTAAATTTTCAATTATACACATTAATAAATATTTTGGGCGAATTTTTTGGATTTTTCTTAAATACTTGATTTTTTTGTGAATAGTAAAATATGATAATTTACAACAAAAACTAAATACAAGAATTATGGAGTCGTATATGATGTAAGGATGATGTAAGCCCAAAATATATAACTCTCAATAAATATTTTAATATATTTAGTAACAATTCTAAAAATATTCATAGTCTTGAGGCAAAATAATAAACAAATGAATATAACAATGAAAAAACACCCCTTTCCTCCACTATAAATACCACCACTTACACCCTCTTTTCCACACACCTATCAAGCTTTCATATATACCCAAATTCTACCCAATATACTTCCCTAGACCCATACCCCATGTCTAGGATATTCTGGTCTCATAAAAATTATAGAACCATTTCTTTAAGTAGGTTCTCAAGGAGGATAAATCCATGAGGTAAAACCCTCTCCCTTTTACTTTTAATTACATTTCGAAATCATTTATTTTATTATCTTATTCTCACATTTTATTATCCAAATGGAATGAAAAATCTAGTATGTCTAATATAATTGTATTTTATCATGTTAATGGAATATCCATCATTAATCTCCACTCTATCTCTCTCTTATTTTAAAAATGAAATCATCACCCATGATGTGTCAAATTACTCACATCGTGGGCAAAGCACTTTTATTTTCATTTAACGCCTTCAAGGATGTAAATAAAAACATTAAATTTTTTAAAATGGATTTTAATGTGTAGGTAATAACCATTTTATCATTATGTAAAAAAATTATATACATAATATTAAACGATAAAACAAAACGAGTTCATTATGTTCGAGAAATTTCCAAAATTAACCTAAAATGATCATCGTTAACTTTTATCTAATCATTCATCGTTATAACATATAACCAAATTATTTATAATACCATTTAAAATTATATAAGATCATTAATTAAATATAACTAAAATTATATATTTTATCCACATTTTATAGGAACTTCTGTTCATGAATACAAGTGAAACGATTATGAAAACCATGAAAGAAAATTCTCCCAAACAATGTAGTTAAACTCCACAACTCATCAAAAATACCATAAATGAACTTAATAAAACCTTAATGAATAAAATTATTGTATATAAGAAAATATATTTTTAAATTAACGAATATAATGTGATTATACAATATATTTAAATGAAGAAATAAGTTAGACATAAGGTAAGGGGAATTCTCAAACCCAACTCTCTTTCTTTGGGTTTTCCTTCCTTAACCCCATTTTTAGTATAGATATTCCATAAATATAATTGCTTAATTAGTATCTTAATTTTTTTTGTGATATAAATGTTTTTACTTGAGTTTATGACGAACAAAATATTTCTCAAAAGAACTCCTCTTTAAAAAATACACCTTTTACTTATTGAGATTGTTTCTTTTTAGCTCAAGTTTGATAATTCTTATATCAAGAATGTTATTAAATATTTAATTTGGGAAATGAAATTTTTTGAATTTACTATGAAATTAAACCGATTATTTTCCATGTGTTATTTTATGTCCAAAATTGATATACATTTTATGTGGCAAGAATGATTAAGTAAATGTTATGATGTGACAGGTGCACCCGGAATTATATAGCGCAATGTAAATGTTATGATGTGATGGGTGCACCCAGAATTATATAGAGGTACATTTCATTGGGTAATCTAATGTATCTCATGAGAAAGTGAAATGTTTATGAACATGATGTTATTTTTCTTCACAACTATGTGTGGTAGTTGAAAACTAAGACTTGATGTTTCATTTTTCTGAATTACCACATTCCATAACTTTATATAATGCTTTATCTCATGATTTTGATGACGATGTTATGATAATTCTCAACCCAAGATACATTGTTTCATGTTTTTATCTATCCTATTACTGGGATTTTATCTCACCCATTTCATTAATGTATATCCTCAATTGAATACTTTTACTAAGTGTAATTCAAGGGCAAAAAATAATCTAGAGAAGAAGGAATGAAATAAATGTTTATGTTTTATTTTTTTAAATGCTAACCCAAGACACTAAAACTTTATATCACAGTCATATAATTATTTTATGTTGGTTATAATTAAAAATATGTAATAATAATGTATAAAAAATATGGTTTGCTCTAGGTAGGACAATAAGTGGGTTGATGCATATATAATATATAGAATGGAAAGCATAATCCAACACATAAGGAAATTAAAAAGCACCCCATGAGGAAACATTGTGAAATTTTTCATGGGCCAAGTCTAATGGAATTATTTTTGTGTGTCTACTATATATATTATAATAAAACACTATTTATAAAAATTAATTTTTTATGTCTTTCTCACATGACACACATATTTTTTCCATTTTAAAAACAAGGATGTGTAAAATTGTGGCATAATACAACAATGTATTTCATCTCTATCTACCAAAATATCATAGGGTTTCTATTAATGGTTTTCAGTAAATTCACTATTACTATTTTGTGACGGAATGTAGAGACCCGAAGCTTGATGTACATTGATATTACATTACATTTGCAGAATACTTAGTATATAACAAAAACACACACACAAGGATCGTAATAGTTTAGTGTTTTTGGAAACTCGGAATATAATCTTCTAATCCTGGTGAAATATCTTCAACATCTCCCATAAAGATCTTCCTTTTTTTACCTAAAACCTTTTTTTATATCCTGGGGAAAAGAAAACATAAAAGGGTGAGCTCAAATGCTCAGTAAGGGTAAACAAAAGAAATATCAATCACATCATATACATAAGCACATAACTTTTGGAAATCATAACCTGCAAAAGAGATCATAATTTCATAACATGGGGTAAATCATGGAAGTGAAATGTAATCACAATAATCATAACATAAAACATGAAACTTTGTGGCATTCACACATAATCATAGAGAATCATTTCTTGTTAGTCAAGACTCATTTCCAAGACTATCTTAGTAGACAAAGTCCCTTTCTGAACCGAGTCACCCTCGTTTCAGTCCTGTTTCACTAAACCGGTATAACCTACCATTCCAGCCATGTCTATCTCATGAGATATAAAATCTTTACCCAATGCATTGTAGGAATATATAGGTCCCACCAATCTCATAATGATACCATTCTTATGTGTGCCACAAAATCATAAATCATACATCATTGCATAACCCAGGTAATAAAAATGGGAATCTTAAACATCATGACATCATAAAACAATTCATATAAGATAAAGGAATTCATAAAAAAAATAATTCCATCACAACATAATCAAATCAATGTAATAATAGGGATAAAAACAGAACCCTTTATTATCTTAGATGGAAAATAATTTTGATAAAACACTTGAACTGCATTCTTGAGGAAAATATCATTTCTTCTTCAAAAACATTTTTTCCTTTCTTAACATGTCATACAACTTTAAACTAAAAGAAGTTGATTAAAAATAAACTTGAAAACTTTTAAAGGAATCTTCTTGGAAATAATGTTTTAAAAATCCATTCATGCCGTATAAGTTAAAAAAAACATTCTTCTCGTACTTTTGTCGGAAAAGTCAAAAAAGTACCTCGTACGAAAAACGACAAAAGATTCCTTTCATATCTTTTACTAAAAACTCACCAAAGGGTAAAATAGGATTTAAAAAATTGTAGGTGAATGGAAATAATATTACATATTGAGGAAGCATGGATGTGGATGATAAAATACACCCCAGTAAATAATAAAGTATAAACAATTTCGGATAAAAATGAGATTGTGATATTTCCCTTACCTTAGGTACGATTTGCTTCGTAAGTGTCCGAACCTCCTGTATAATGATTTAAATAATGTCATTTACTTATTATAGAATCATATTTATTGTTATTATATCATATATGGTTCACTTATGACTTTATATTACCCGTTCTTTTGTAAATTCATGTTAAAGTAGCATTTTGGGTAAAATCGTCTCATTTGTCGTTCGTGTTTTGACTGGTAATTATTCATATGATTACTTAGATCATGATTACTTAATTACAGAATATAAAACATGATTTATATTTATATATATATTCAGAATATACATATATATAATAAATAATTAAATGGAAAGAAATACACCGTTCATGGAGACGGTAGGCCGTACGTACGCATGAACGCTGTTTTCGTTTCCTTATTGAGTTGAACGGAATTAAGTAGATGACATACATATATATACACATAAATCCAGTATCATTATTATGTCATATATTTAATGATTACTTATTATATATACTTTATAATCATTCATGAATGGTTAAAGTGGAGAATGAATCTCATCGCGTCGTGGAGACGGTAGTCCGTACGTACGCACGAGCGATGATATCGTTCTCATGATCGTGGGATTGTATTGGAGTGTATGTATAATACTTCAGAATCAATATCACTTTAAAATAATAATATATAGTTATTATTTACACCATTATACCCATCCAAGTAAGGTGGTGGTGGAAAATAGATTTCACCACGAGGTGGAGACGGTATTCCGTACGTACGCACGCGCGGTGATTTCATTTTCCGTAGGATGGATAGATGGTGAAATAGGATTGTTTCATACTTATAATAACATATCAGTATAGGAGTGATACTGATGTTATTACTTCATAATGAAACAACCTAATAAGAAGAAGTGGAAGAAGAAATAAAGGTGAAAGAATTGGTAAGGGAAATTACCTCTTCTTTGAAGTGCCTCTTTGAGACCTCCTCTTAGGGCACTAAAATTGGTCTTTGAGGAAGACCAAAACCTCTAGGATGTTTCTAGGGAAGTGGAGAAGAGAATTTGGCAGGGTTTGGCCGAGCTTGAAGGATCAATGTTGTGTGAGGAAGAGAGGGAGGAGGTTCCCTTTTATAAGGGAGGATAGGGGCAACTTTGGAATAACTAATATTATTTTATTATAAAGTCAAGTTCGGTTTTAAATAGATAAAAATTGATTTATTTCAAGGATAATGTGGGGATGGGTCGAAATACTCTCATAAAATAGTATTTAGACAAGTTTAGGTTATTAGTTTAACCTTATCAATTAGATTTAACTCTAAGTTAAATAATTTAACTTTTACCGTGTCTTTTCGTTTTCTTACACTATATGGTTAATAAACTTACTATATCAAGCCAAAAGAACCCCAAGTTGTTTATTATTAATCTATATAATCTTATATAAGTCATTTTTCCGAACCATGATTTTTAGGAATAAAATAACAATAAATAATATAATATTTGTTTTAAAAACTAATTTATGTCAATTTTGACACTATTTGGTACATGATTTTTATGAAATTTATAACAGAATGATAAGTTCAAACCAAGTCACTTAAATCCACAATAACATGTCATATTAACCTAGAAAATTAGTGTAAGTCTTAAAAAGTCTCAAATTACATTTATTTGGGAATTTATAACATCAATTATGTCAATATTTCATTAATAAGACAATTACTGCATCATCTTTGTATCATAATAAATGATAATTATTTAATCCCTAAAAATTTTAAATAAATTCATATGATGTAGATAATTGTATTAGATTTCTTTAGACTATTCATGTTTGAAGTTTCATGAAGTTTATCACTAGATTAAAATTATTATACTTATAATATTTAAGAAAGTGACATGTTGTCACATTCTTTGGTTTTAATAATAATTAAATTATTTTCATTGAACAAATTTAATTAAATGAATATAATATGACCCTTAGGTGATATGGTTCAACGTTTAGTCATCCAATAGGATTTTGACATTTGTTAGGGTAATTTTAAAATATTATATTTACCCTTAATTACCTGATTTACCTTTAACTATGGTAAATAAAATTTACTGTAGTTACTATTCATAATTCCCAAAAATAAAAAGTAGCCTATTAACATAATTGGAACCCACTGATTCAAAATATGGAATCCATTTTTTAAAATTCAATACACATAAGTTTCAGAAATTAAATTAAAATTAATCCCTTTGTCGAATAAAAACAGGTTTTTGTTTAAAACATTGTAAAAGATTGAATTGATTTAACCTACGAATTCAAGGTAAAATCAATGATAATGACATTAATTATATTAAATGGTAAAAATATATTCTATTTATACTTTAAAACCATTCAATATTATAATTTAACCACATAAGATATTACGATGAAAAAAGTTGTTTTTAATTAAAATATAGCGTGTTTTTACTATTCATTAAAATATGAAAGTTATCGGAAAAATATCAAAACATTATCTAATGTAAATTTTTATATCCTGATTCAAAATAAGAATTTTATTTTGTAAAATTGAACATATAAAAATGTCAAAAACTAGATTTAAAGTGGGTGTGCCATCAAAAGGCGGCAAAACTGCATTTTTTGAAAAATACTTATTTTACCCGAAAAATTTATTTTGTTCTTATACCATGTTCTAGAAAATGTGTAAGATGAATAATAATGTTATAAAATTCAAAATTTAGTTAATAATATTCATAACGGCTAGTTCATGACAATATTATAATGATATATCGTTGTTTATTAAAACCCGGTATTGGGTACAAGACACGCTATCGAGGAAGGTCGCGATTGCGTGTAATGCAAGCCAAGTCAGGGTTGTGTGTTGTGAAAGAATCCTTCGTTGTTTCTTATAACATAATCCAACCATATTTCATTTATACATTGAATATATATATATATATATATATACTCAATGTTGCGTAGAATAACTATTATCAAAATTGTGTGTAACACGATCCAAGAATAGTGTTGCGTATAATGCAAGCTAATACGGTGTTGCGTATAGCGCAAGGTAATCTTGGTGTAGAATACAACACAAGACATTAATGAAATTAAAAGAATATTTTTCATAACATCTCAGGGTGTTACACGGAAAGAAGATTTATCATAGTATAATCTAAGATATTTTCCATGGGTTAGTCTAAGTTTCATGAAAAATCAAAAAGGGTGAAGAAAAAGTCATGGATGCTGAGGAATAAAAGAAATTTTGTTTCGTTAAAGAAGCTATGAGATTGTTTTTAGTGAAATAACCAAGTGTTGATTATAGGATATGGATATATTTAATACTATTAAAATAATTTTCCAATAATATATTATACAAACAATTATAAAATAGAGAAGTTAATGGTTTGAATAGACAAAATGAGATATTGTGGTGTAAAAAATGATTCATTTATATTTTTATATTTCAAGGCCAATTCAGGGTGATGTACATTCTTTTAATTTGACTATAAATACTTCATACCAAATCATTTTAAAGGGATAATAATATTAGATATATTGAAGATGAGGATAAAAATATATAATGTCAAATTAACCTCTCTATATCTATTGGTGATGAAAAATCAAAGGCTATATATCCTTATCCAAAATGAAAATTTCACTAGTAAGACAAAATTATAATAATATATCAATTTGTATCAATTGATCCAATATATGGTATTATTATACAAATTATTAATCATTTGTTATCTAACTATGGTTCCATGTAAGTGTGACTAAGGTCAAATGATTTTCTAGAGATTTGAATAATGTAAATATGATTGTGTTTTTCTAAATTTATTTGAGTGATATTGAAGAAATTGATACTATTAGAAAAAAACCCTTTTTTCTTACACCGAGTTCTGACTCAATAGAAAAAGGCTATATTTCTAATTTCATTACTATGTATTGAAATTATATTATAAAATTTGGATTAGAGGAATGAAGCTAGATTTTAAAAGTGGTATTGATGATGAATTATTAATATAGGATTGGAAAAAGAAACATTAAAATGTTTATGGTACTCATATAAGGAGTTTTGAGTTAAGAATTAAGGGGGATTACAATATCTCTTATTTTTAGTAAATTTTAATGATTTATCATTGAAAATATAGTGTAATAAGTGTGTAAAATGTAGGAGATTTAATATAAGAGAGATAAATCTTTTAATAATATCAGTGATACCACTAAGGAAAGGGTAAAATACCCTTTTTATTTTATTTATAATGGGAGAGGTAGAAGAGGCCACAAAATCCATATTACTTCATGAGAAAGATTTTATGGGATATTATAGACCTAATCTAAAGGGGGTGATTCTTGAATCTATGATTTTATATATTGAATTTGTTGATCATATATATTGAATATCATTAAAGTAACTATTTGATTGAGACATAAAATGTTCAGAAAAGGATTTGATTTTCATGATGAAATTACGAATAATATGGAGGTATTATGCATAACGAAATTAATTAAATTATTAAAGGATATTGGTATTTTTGGAAATGGAATAACTATTATAAACATTGAAAAATTAATCAATCAAGTCCTATAGGTTGAAACATCAAGACAACCTTGAAGGGATTCAACTAATCTTGAAAACCACTTAACACAAGTAGGTAGAGTAGTATAAGGGTTTAGAGTGGGTTAGTAAATATTAAACATTTATCATGGAAAGAATAAGGGTTATTTAAGGAATTTTAAGATGTGTATTTTCAATGTTCACTGTAATATAATAACATTAATATGAATTAATATCCAATATGGTTCTCACATAACATATATAATGTTAATAAATTTTTATAACATGGATGTGGATAATAATGGATCAGTATAATGATGTATTTCATTATATTTTTCCTCAAGATCATAAGGTTTGTATGTATGGATTCCATCACATTCAATGGAACCATGTTGCAACCATAAGCCTGTGGAACAAAGTAGAAGATGTATGAGATTGAGAAGGGAAAAGATAAAGGTTAGTACATCACGGAAGATTTTTAAAACAATTTCATTTGAGATATTGGGATATCATGTTTATTTAAGCCACAAACGGTTGAGTGTGTTCTATAAAGGTAGTTAATTAAAATAAAATTAGTTTAATTTGTGAATGGATGAAATTTATGTTTTTATTACCATGAAGTTTATGGCTCAATATTAGTGATTGAGACAATGAAAAGTATATTGCCATAAAAATAAGGCCTAAAATTATTTTTATAGTGAAAGGGTGAAGCATGTGGAATTATTTACATGGAAATAATCAATAAATAATCCCGTCCACTTCATTTGGAAAAGATGATTACTCTAGAGAGATGAAAACCAAGGATGAGAAGAGATAAATTAAAATATAACTCTCTATGTTTACCCATAACATTAATGTGATGAATGAAAATTAATGATCATGAAATGGATAATAAATAATTTTAAGGTTCATGCATGAAATTATGTGTATATGAGGTTTTTTTCACATAAAAATATTTTTTCACATGAAATTATTTTTTCATAAATAATTTAGAGTTTTTTTGGAGTTAAAGGTTATGTGAAGTGGACACAATAGTTTATGACTGCATGAATAGAGTGGAAGAAAAACATTCAATATACTACATCCATAAGTGTTGAGTAATATAAAATAGAAAACATATGAAGAACATAAAACATAAAAATCTTTCATAGAGATTTATCTACAATTGAAGAGTATAAGGAAGAGGAAGAAGTTAGAAGATATCATAAAGTAGTGTTCAATTTGTCTCGGTTTAAGAAGATGATATAGAAGGAAATTAAATTAATCACATTATATATATTTTTAATGTATAATTATGGATTGAATGTTTCTTATCATTTTTATATTTAACATTCAATGAATTATTACTTAATAATAAAATATTAAATAATGGAATTACCAACACCAGAGAAAATTTGATGTTGAAGTTTGAGGGAAGACACATAGTCAAATATCATTCACAATGTGTTGAGTTTATCCTAATTTTATATTAAGATGGGATACATATTATAGTATGTAGTGCATATATATGTACATGGAGATGCAAATAATTCATGTTTACCATGATGAACTTGAAGTGACCCTTAAGTCTATAGATTGAAATTATCCTTTATAGAAAGAATGGGGAGAGTGATCAATATTGTAACACAACAAGATTTTATGAATTAGATTTTTTGAATAAAATAATTTTATTTGATATCTTTCACTACACACAACACCAAATTATGTTTGAAATATATGAAAAACGGGGTATTATTTCACAATAAGTAACACTGAGTTTTAATAAACCCACATTATATTATTAATATATCTATTTAAACATGACCATTTTAACCAATCCATAAAACATATCAATTTTAATAGTAATGTGTTTTTTAAATTTTAATTATAATGGTTTTGTATAAATAAAATATATTTATAATAAAATACTAAATTTTTGGATAATTGTTTATATTCTTCAAAAATACGCTTTTTCTGAAAAAAAATATTTTTCATGTTATTTAGTGAAAAATAATAATATTAAAATTTTAAAATCCTAGAAAATTTATTTTATAAAATAAAATTAATTTTTGAAATCATAATTTCAAAATTATAATGTGGTTATGTTTTGGGATATTTCTAAAAAGTTTCATTTTTGGATGAAAAATGAAAAATTCCGAATTTTAACTAAAAACAACAATATTTTTAAAATTATTTTTTAAAGGTTGATAACATTTGTATTTAATTTTAACGTTAAATTAGTTCAATTATACATACATTAAAACAAATTAGGTAATTTGAATCAATTTTATATTAAATTTGGATATAAAAACATTTTAAAAATTTGAACATTTACTCTTGAAAAACTCGCTTTCTAACCATGTCAGTGAGATTAATTTCAAATTAAAATTTTCCACTTATTTGATTGGAATTTTGTAAGAGGATTATTTATTTTGAATAAATTTAATATATATTATCTAATAATTCCATCATTTTTTTTACCAAAATGAATTGTGAAAATAGAAATAATTAATTATAGTTAAGTTAAAAATTGGTTTACTGGGGTGTTAAACTAAAACGATATGGGTTAAAATGACCTAATTTTTTTTATAGAAACTATTTTATGTCCATATTTTTACTATTACACCTATTATATCCTATAAAGGTCCATTTGAGATCCATTGGTCATGTAAAAACATGCTAGTACTTAATTCTTTTCAAAATTGCCAATTGAGTCCACTTCCCCACTTATAAATGGTCACCCCTTATCCTCATCTATTCAAACCTTAAAAAACACTTTTTTGTGTCAATAATAACCCAATTAGTTCCCAAATCCCATTATATCATCCTAAAATCCTTATATTTGAAATAAATCTATCTTATTAATGATTTTGGTTAAAACCAAAGGACGATACCTAATGAAGAGGTGACGTTCCAGAACGAGCGTTTTTATTTCATTTCTTCCTCAAACCACTTAAATTATGATTTTAACATTATGATATAATAATATTTTTTTTAAATATAACGATATAATTTTTATATTTATTTCATGACCTACTACCACCTCCACTTTTTTCAAATGAGTTATGAAATCATCATTTGTGTGTACGGTAGAGCACCACCTCACAAACATATGTTATTCATTTTTTCATTTCCACATATCATGTTTGGGTATGATGATGGATATAAATTATATATATAATATTTATAACAATTGAAACATTTATAGTATTTATTTCATATATAACCTTTTTTTACATACCTTAGGAGAAATGATAACTTTTCTCATGTGTACGATGGACTACGATCTCACCAAGCAATGTGATTTTTTTTTCACTAACAATTTACATGGAAGATAATAAGAATAAGATCTGTTATATATATGAAATTATTATTATATTAATTACATATTTATAATTACTAAAAGTAAATATATCATTTAATTTATTACCTCTCCACTCCTAGAATGATGATAACATCATTCATGTACGTGTGGACTACCACCTTTATGAATCGATGCGACCCTTTTCTTATCACCACACTACATGGTTGATATGTATAAGTATATTTAAAGAAATAATATGGTATTTATGATATTATGATCATTATGATAATATAACACATTACTTTTATTTTTTCCATACTGATCATTGAAAAGTGGAAGCATTACTCATGCGTACTTATGGTGTACTATCTTCATGATCATCAAATAATTCACTTATAAAATATACCTCTCACGATTGGTATTAAAAGTATAATTTATGTTTGAATATTATCTTTATTTTATTATTATTATTCTATATATGATGTTACCATGATCAAATTAAGAGGAACAAAAATAAAAAATAAATACTTATATGAAAAATAAAGCAGTTATTACCCAAAACGTGAATTTAACATGGGATTGTTAACAAATAGGTAATAAAAGGACATAAGTAAATCATATATGAAATTATATATATATAGTTCATTAATTTTTTTTAATAAAATTATATTTATTATATAGTATGTTTGAACATGTATGAAGGTATTCGAGATATGTGGTAAATAATTTCTATATCACTTTTTACTTTGGTGAGACACATTCCATATTCACCACATGTTTGTTTATGTGCCATATATTCTTCCCATGAAGGTAATATATAATTATTATTCTTAATATTATGGTGATTTATATAGCCTTTTGAGGGTCTATCTTTCATGGGTTTTCCAGTTTCAATGTTATCAATGGGGTAAGGTTAAAATATATCCCCTTTTTCATGTAATATCATGAATTTATTCATCCTAATGACATTTCATGTTCTATTTTATTTTATTCTATCATGGGTATTACGATTCAATGTTACCAATGTGGTAATTAAAATACATTAAAATCTCAGCGTTTATCATTATTTTTTATGATTTTCTTTCCATTGATAAAATATTATTATTCATCTCTCAATAATCTCATGGGTTTTCGTATCCTCTTGTTATTCATGACATTTCAAAGTAACAGTATGAATTTCTACTCTTTGGTACTTAATAAAATTAATAATTTTTTTAATATAATATTTCTTTATTTATCTCTTAATTTATAAATCTCCTTTATTCCAAAACCATGTTTGCTAAAATATTTTAAAAATTATTTTATAATTCTACTATGATTTTTAAATGTAAATTTTCCCATTTTTGAGTTATTTACAATATATTATTAAAAGAATATTTCAATTTTTTATAAACAATTCCCATTTATATTTTACCAATAATGTAACATAACCTTCATTTGAACATGTATAACATTAATGTAACTTTCTATGTCATGTCCAATCATTGTGTCAAAGCTTCCGTTATATGTTCTCAAGGTTAGTATCAAATAAAAAAAGTCAAAATGTTTTATGTTTTAAAAAACATTTTTAAAATAAGAGAGGATATATTTGTCAAGAACTATTTTAAATGATAATTCAAAATAATTTTTCTTCTAGGATGACATCCATTGATGTTACCCATGTCTTACTTGGTATATGAGCCACAGATAAAATTATTATTATTTAATTTAATGTTTTATGTTTGATGTATTGATATTTATAAAACCACTTTATATTCCCTCATGTTATACCATTAGAAAATGATTATGAAGCCCACATAAATTCATGGGTTATTTTAGGATGAAATGATGAAATTATTATAAAACCTTTCTATTTTCCATAGGTTATGACATAATAAATGTTTATAAACCCATTTCATTTCCTGGTTTATGATATGATGATATTTTTATGATCTTATGTCACACATAAATGTGGTTTTAATTATGATATCATTGGTAATCATATGTTCCTTCAATACATTGAGAAATGGTGGATAACTCATGAGTAAATATGTTATGTGATAATTTGATCACATGTTCACAATATTATATGTGAA
This sequence comes from Viscum album, assembly GCA_963277665.1. Classification (NCBI taxonomy): domain Eukaryota; kingdom Viridiplantae; phylum Streptophyta; class Magnoliopsida; order Santalales; family Viscaceae; genus Viscum; species Viscum album. The sequence goes on along the minus strand of OY728133.1, from coordinate 1,025,166,745 downwards.
TCTGATTACATTTTCATAGTGATATGTGTGTACTTGTATTTCATGCCCAAAATTTTATGTGTGGATTCTGTTGCATTTCCATAAGTTTATATGAAAACTTGATTTCATGTCTTTAATTTAATGAGTGAACCTGTTCCTATTTACACATGTTCACAGTGATATAAGCTAATGTATATGCCACAAATCTATGTTTTATTCTAATTTTATGCTCTTATTACTCATGTTCTATAATTTATTTATTTATTATTGTCTTATTATCAAACAATATCAATTCTAGGACTTAAAATTATTGTCTTTAATATGCAAATTATGGTTTTAAATTGGTATTCTCATGTTCTCATATCTTTACACACATGTTATGATTATGTATCTCCTTTTTACCCCTTTTTAGAAGAAGAACTCACCATGTCTTATGTTTTCATTATTTAGGTTATGGATAATAGTTTAATTAGCTTATGTTTATGAATTCTATTAAAGGGTAAGATCTTTATAGGATAAATTGATGATATTTCATGAATTAATAATTCTGTGATCCACATTTCCAGATCCACTAAACTATTATGGCCCTTATCCATGTGTTTAAGTAATGTAATGATTATTCCTCTAATTTTTTTTAATATCCATATATGGAAAGAATAGGTCACTGTAGTTGGTATTATAGGGAATGTTTAGTTATCCTTTAGAAATTAGGATGATAAAAAATTAGTGAATTACCTTGGTATATTTCTAGGGATATGTATGGGGATGTCTATAAGTATAATTCTATGTAGGAGTCAAAGTATAAGAAAATTTCAAAGAATTTAGGTAAATGATAGAGTGATTTGGTTCCATGAAATTAAATCAATTTCTTGACATTAAAAGTGGGTGTGGCTCTTTCATATAGGTACCTATTAGTAATAACTCCTAAAAGGGCACATTGAGCAGGACACAATTGAAACCTAGTGTATGAAAATGGGGCTTACTGCACACCTGGTTTGACACTCATAGAATATTTTCTTTATAAATTTTAAAAATCCTTACGAACTATCTTGAATGATTTATATAGATGACGATTATGAATGACCTAGGATAAACATAAGGATCCATATATTAAAAAGAAGGCGTAATTATTAAGAAAGCCCATAAGTGATTTATCATGATTATGGGGTTCCCCTCTATGATTATTTTTTCTTAATCTATTCTTTTTTGGTTTTAGTCAATTGATGGACCCTAAAAGAACCATGTTAATGTTGAATGAGATGAAAAATGAAATGATTTTCCTCTAGAGAAAATGAATATTATGGGAGATGAAATGAAAAACCTCATTGATATGCTCAAACTATATTCTCAAGATGTAAACCATATTGAAATTAAAAATGGAAAAACGTATGAAATAACATTACATTGAGTCCTTCATGAGGCAATGAACACATTATATCTATGGTTCCACTGATCTAATAGTTTATGTGAAATTTACTAGTGCCACAGAAAATATAATTTTTGTTCTCCAGTGTTCAGAGAATAAAAAATTAATTTTCCCTTTTTATTATTTGGAAGGTGAGGTAAATAAATGGTGATATATTATTAATAATATAATTCAATGGGAATAAATTTAATCTATGATATGGGATGGGTTTGAATTTTTATTTTTCAATAAGTAATTTCCTTGTATTCTTCGTACAAAAATGGAGAAGGTTCACTAAGGTGAGTGCATAAACAGAACTTGAAGGTGTTTCAAGTGTAAAAATTCATTCCATTGAGAAAAATAATGTATAAGGGATATTAAGAGTCTTATTAAAAAAATTATTGGAGAGAGAGAGATCAATAGAATGCACTACCCACACTCCAATGTTTCATGTGCTAGGAGTTTGGGAATTATGGAAAAGAATTCCCTAATCTATTTTCTGATGTGGATTATAGGACACAAAAACCACTGAAGAAAAATGAAAAATGAAAATCTTATAAAATAATAATGGATGATTTTAATCTTGAAAATTAAGGGCACACATATCCTCCCATACTAAGTTGGAAATTTTATATTTGAAATTGTATAAAGGATCCCAATGAAAATATTATTGTGACATTATATGTGATTAACCCCCTCTACATGGATTCTGTAATAATGAAATTAAATTTGATATTCTATCACTATACGTTTGAACTCACGATTCCAATAGAATTTTTTTTATAATATAATATATTACTTTATTAATAAATGGTTAATTATCTTCTATAAGCATTTATGTCTCCAAGTAAGATTAAATTTAATGTTATTTATATAATCATGGGTTTATGAGATTAAGGTTGGTCAAAATATCAAATCGAAAGACACACTATTTTAAGGATTAATGTGATGGTATTTTATCATGATTAAGTATAATTTAAGAGATAATTATGGTAATAAGCCCCTCTATTTTTTTTAAATTTTTTTAAATGTTTTTGTGATAATGTTATTACAATTTTTATATATATGATTAAAGGCATTGGATAACTTTAGGGTTTATCTTATCCTTGATGTTTAGAAAATTATGAGTTCAATTCGATCACCTTAACATTTCAAAAGACTTTAATGATATCATAGAATATTTTTATATGGATCATGTTGCTATAATATACATTAAGGAAGGTGAGAGGTTCTATAGAGTACCACATTCAATTGTATCCGATCAGGATCTTAATTTTTCATTGAATTTTGGGAGAAGTATTCTAAAATATCTTGATATTGATTTAAGTTTCCATAATGCGAATTTTTTTCTAAAACTAAAGGAAATGTTAAGATTTATTTAGTGATTTTAAATGGTATTTAGAACCACACCTTCCTCTAATTGAGTTTCTTTAAAACAATTTCTTTCATTAGAGCATTGAGATGTCTCTTTATGAAACAATTTATATAATGATGTTAAAAACACAAATGCACTAGAAATAATTTGTAAAAATAAATCTATTGGGAGATGAGAAAGATTATAGAATGGTAGAAAATGTTTTATCCATTCGGTAACATGTAATAAAAAAATAATATGATAGAAGTGTTATGTTTATAATCATTCGTGCATTTTATAATTCGATTTTGGTAAGAAGGTATTTCTATGAATTTCTCTCTTTAAGTAAGAAGGGAAAAATAATTCTTAGTTATATTAGTCTCTTGGAAATTCTTGGTCACATCTCAATTTTATGTTGTGCTCCATTTATCTCTCATAAGGAAGTAGATACATGATTCATCACGTAAACTGAACTCATAGGTCATGCCACAAGATCATGATATTTCTTGTGAGGAATAATTAGTATAGATTCTAGATCAACAAGAGAAAGTTATAATATGAAATAACTATCATGTTTTCTATTGATCATTGTGAAACCACCATCTTGAGATATTTAGATGTGGAATTGATGATGAAATCATGTAGAAGTTTCCTTATTTGTTGGTAAAAAAGTGACGAATTTATAGGTAAAAATTCATTTTAAGGGGGGTAGAATGTTATATCCAAAGTATTTATGAATTATTAATTTTAAATAAAAGAAATTTATTATATATATTGTGTTAAATGAAATTCCATGTAAATATTGTACTAAATGAAACAAAGAGTTATCTTTCACTACACACAACATTGATTTTTTAGAAAACAACATTATATTATTAATAATTCTATTTAAACAAGACTGTTATAACACTGACATTGAACATAGAAATATCAATATTAATAAATAATTTTTTAATATTAATTATTATTATTTTATATAAATAATACATTTTGATAATAAAATACTTAATTTTTTGTAATGTTTTTATATGTTTCAAAAATATTATTTTCTCAAAACAATGTTTTCTATGTATATTTTTTGAATAATAATAAAATAAAATTTTAAAACATTTATGAAATTAATTTTATAAAATAAACTTAATTTTCTAAATCTTAATTTGAAAATTATCTTATGGTGATTTTTTTGGGATTTTTCAGAAGTGTTTCTTTTTTGATGAATTGTAAAAAACAATGATTTTTAATTTTAAACAACATTTTGTTTAAATAATTTATAATGTAAAATTATATTTTAAGTTGGATTTAAATTAAAATTAGTTTATGATTATATAAATTAATAAAATTTATGTCATTGGAATAAATTATATATTGAATTTTGATATAAAAACCTTTCAATCTTCTGAGCATTTTTTCTTTAAACATCAGTTTTCTTACTGTGTCTACATGATTAATTTTAAATTAAAATTTACCACTTATGTGATTTAGATTTAGAAAAATGGATTCCATATTTATAATCAAAATATATTATATTATCTAATAATATTACTATAATTTTTTACCAAAATGAATATTCAAAATAAGAAAAATTAATTACCATAGTTAAGGTTAAAATGGGTTTACCAAGAGTTAAACTAAAAAGATAATGGTTAAAATGACCTAAAAAATTGTCTACAAACTTTTCAATGTTAGTATTATACCATTAAAAATCATAGGTTCTATAATGGTACATTTTGGACCCTTTTTTCTTTTTTAAAAATGTGGGATCACTCAATTCTTTTCAAACATACAAATGGTGTCAACTCCCTCCTTATAAAAGGCCACCTCTTCGCCTCTTCTCTTCAAACGAACAAACCATTTTTGTTCAGCCGAGACTTACCCAAATAACTTATCATATTCAATAATCCTATACAATATTAATTATTTTGGATATAAATCTAACCCATTAAGACTTTTTGTGTAAAGGAACGGAGGATACCGGAAGAAGAGGCAACATTCCTCAATGAGTGTTTTTATTTTATTGATTACTCTACACACATCAATTATTATTATAATAGGATGACATAATAAAAAAAATTTAATTAATATAATAATATTTTTTATGTTAATTTAATTACCTATACCCATCTCCACTTCCATCAAATGTGTTATGAAATCATCATTCGTGTGTTGGGTGGACTACCTCCTCGCTAACCGATGTCATTCATTTTTCCATTTACCCCTCTCATAGTTGGGATTAATGATGGATATAATGTATATATATGATATTTATAGTATATTTAAAACTCTTTATTTTTTATATCATCTGTATTTTTTAATTTCCAAACTGTATGAGATATGATAATGTCACTTGTGTGCATTGCAGACTATCACCTCACGAAGCGATGTGATTCAATTTTCACAAACGCTTTTCATGGAATATAAAAAGGATAATGATATATTATATATATGAAATAATTATGATATTAATTGAATAGTTATCATTATTAAAATATAATATATTATTTTCTTTCATACCTTTTCACTCATTGAAAGATGATGACGTCGTTCGCGTATATATGGACTACCGCCTCCACAATGTGATGTGACCCTCATTTCATCACCACACCACAGGCATTACTTGTATAAGTATATTTAAAGAAATAATACGGTATTTATTATATTATTATCATTATTTAAATATAATATATTACTTACCTACTTTCCATAATTATCATTTCAAAATGGAAATTTTACATGTGCGTACATACAACCCAATGTCTTCGTGATCGTAATGTACATTGTTTGTCAAAACCACATTTCATAATTTTTATTAAGAGTATAATTGATGTATAAATATGATAATTATTTCATTATTATTATCCTATAGGTTATGTATCTGGGATAAATTTAGAAGGACCAAAAATAGAAAATCCATACATATATGAAAAATAAAGTAGTTATTACTAGAAAGATGACTTTATATGGAATTATTGATAAATAGGTAATAATAGAACATAAGTAAATCATATAAGATATTATATATATATATATATATCCTATAATAGGTAATTAATAAACTTATATTTCTTATACATGAGTTATGAATGTGTACGAATGAATTCAAGACATACAGTAAGGGACTTCTATCTCACTTTTGACTTTTGGGAGACACATTCCATATTAACCATGTGTTTATTTATGTGGTATATAATATGAAGATAAATTTACTTTTTGAGGATTATAGGAAATATTATGATGATTTATACATCTATTTGGTGGTTTGTATTTAATAGGGTTTCCTGGTTTAATGTTATCAGTGGGGTAAGGTATTTTATTTGTCTCAATTTTTCTTGTTTGAGACATACGCTAATTTATGCACTTATATTATTTCCCGAGGATTATATACAAACAATTATAAATGTAATATCACTAATTTATTCATAATACTGATATTAAAAGATTAATTTTATGTTATTCCTTCATGGTTCTGATGATTCAAAGTTACCAAATATTTAATGACTTTATGTTATAATCTCACTGTTTGTTGAGATTATTTATAATTCTTTTTTCAATGATAAAATCACACCATAAATCTCTAAATAATATTATAAATTTTCTTCTAATATTATTTTTCATTACATTTTAGGTAATAGTACCATTTTACCACTCTTTGGTACTTAATATAATTAAGAAATATTTTTATGTAAATATGAATTTACATGTCTCTTTGTTCAGAAATTTATTTTCTTCTAAAACCATTTTTTCAATTTTTTTTAATACTAGGATATTTAAAATATTTTTTCCCATGTTTTACTTTTCTAACAAATGTTTTTAATATAATCTTCATTTCCGTTCAGAAAACAATTCCCATTTGGATTTTACTTAAATGAGAACGGAACCTTTGTTTTAAAATGTACAAATAGAAAATAATTTTTCGACATCATTACCAATAACTACTTTAGATATTCATTTATAACTTTTCATTTTTATTTTAAAATAAAAATAATTTCATTTTTTTATGTTTTAAATTTTTTATTTTGAAAGTGTAAAAGATATTTTTCACATGAAATGTTTTAAATGATCATTCAAAATCATTTTCCATCTATTAATAAAAACATTGATTTTATCTATACCTTACTATGGATATGATCCAAGAATACCATTATTGTTTTTTCGCAAAATGGTTTATGCTTTTATATTTGGTACACCAAAATTAAAGTCCCTCCTAAATTGTCTTATGTTAGAATAATGATGACAATACAAGAATTTATAGCTCTTTCTAGGGCATAAATCTAACTATTAAGAAGACATGTCCAATTAGAGATATATAGATAATAAATCTTCTAGACATTATTTATAACAATTACACAATATCCTAATGATATTAGAATAATTTATATTTACTAATTTAATATAATTTTTTAGGATATAATTAAAATCAGGATAACTAAATAAATGAATAAAAAATGATTGGAAGAGAGTGGGGAGTTACCTCTTCTTTAAAGATTACATTTTTATAAGTGATAATTTCCTTGCAGGTAGGGTGTGGGGTGAGAAGGAAATTTCCTAAATACTCATAGGAGGAATAATAGGAAATATTTAGGAATTAAAAGGGAAATAGTCATATTTTGGAAGTTATTTTCTAGAGAGGTGATAGTGGTGTTTAAATTTTAATGGTTTTGTTTTTTTGGATAAAATAATGAATATAAAATAATTTAAATACTAAAACTATTAATAGTTGACATATCTAAAAGAATGAATATTATTTAATAGAATTTATATATTTTAAATCCTTGAAAACCATCCACTATTTAAATATAATTTTTTTAAAATTTTACAGAATAAGGATACAAAAGAATACCCAATAATTTTTTATAAAATAAATTATATTTAAGCATTTAAAATTAGTTTTTAGGGAGAAAATTATATTATATATTTTTGAGTACATTATATATCATACAAAACATAATTTTTCTCATTCTAACCATTATAGAATATATTATTTCGTCGTTAAATTAGTATTGTGTTATAAAACATATCATATTTGAAAACAAAATTTTTACAATTCACTTGAAAATTTATTCCTTTCTGTAAATTATAAAAAATGACCATTGGATATTTTCAATACACTGATTCTAAAAATTAAATTAAATTAATCTTAATAATTATCTACTTTTGGTAATTTTCTATATAAATAAAAAGTTTATTGTTTTACAAAATATATTAAAATAGACCATATTAAAAATATATGTGTAATTTTTTATATTATATAATTTAAATATTTATTTTCGGTAAATCATGATATTTATGTCTACATATTTTATTAACTATAAATATTACTAAATTATTATTTTATTATTCCAATATTTAAATTTCTATTATAATGTTGAGGTTACTATTTTAATGAGTTTGTTAGTATTCCGATGATCTTATTACTAATATAATGGTCACATAACTCTTGTACATCCCATGAGTAAATATTTTTTCATTTATTTATCATCCACTTAGTCATAACTAAATATTATTTATACATTATTAAAAAATTGAAATCTTATTTCTAGAGTTTTATTTTATTTATATAATCTTATTAAGGGAAATGATATATATAGAAGACCATGTGTCAACCGGATTTAGAAATCTAGTGATGTCATTTACATGTGTCTATTATTTTTATTACAACTATTAATTTAATGTAATTTATTTATCCTTAGTGTGAAATGTTCTTTATTAATGAAATAAAATACTATTTTTGTTATGTTGTAGAAGATATTAATTCATAATATACATTATACTTTTCTTTATATGTCTAAGAATGATACAAAAGAATAATAATAAGGAACATTTTATAAATAAAAATATAGAATGTTAAATTATTAATCTAATATTAATATTGTAAATCACCTAAGTAATTCTAAGAAATATGAAAAACCTCATCACAAAATTTATGTGGGATGCAAGAGTTATTAGTTATCATCAATGAAATTGTTATATATTTATATATTTACTAAAACAAAAGGGAGGTTTGGGTCTTCAAATAATAAATTCCACTTTGTATTTCTTCTATTAAAGGATATTATGGGAGTCTATTTTGAGAAATTCCCAATAGGCTCATTTTAATGATGATAAACATAGTAATCCAATTATCATGACTGTCAGAGGGGAGAGTGGTATTCACCCTTGATTTAGAATACTATATCTTCATATATTAATTTTTATGGGATCAAAATGTGTTATTAGAATGGGTGATATGATCTTTTAAAAGGATATATGTGTTGGAGAACCCCTTCACTTCTCTGTATCTTTAGACACCTGTATTAATATCAAAGTTGAAAAGATAGATATGTAAATTTTAATTTTATATTCAAAGGAAATTATCAAAAATTGATTGAATGTATCCCATTACGTTATAATCTTGGAAGACTGATATACATGCCATATCCCCCACTGATTTCAAACTTAGTATCTATTGCCGAATCATTAGAAATTATAGGGAGACATTGAGGAAAATAGAAATATAGTGGAATTAATATCTTATAAAGAATTTTAGTATCTACCATTTATGTATCAGACATGGGGTATGTGAAACTGATAATTATTATAAAAATTTGGATTTTTATTTAGATTATATGTGTCACTATAGTTTCAGTAAAAATAAGTAATCAATATCACATAATTTCATGTGTAGTGTATAGGGTTCGATTCACTAGAATTAATTAGAACATTATGGATATATATAAGAGGTTTTGATTATTTTAAATCATAGTGGATTCATGGTTCCCATCTTCAAAAATATCCAATAATATCAGATGTCTCAATCTTATTATATTTAAAATTTTCTACTTGTAATATTCTAGTTTTCTAATGAAAAATTTTATAATTTTTTCCTTAAATTATATATGTAAACCCTAAATGATTTTAATAATTTTTATATTTTAAAACAAACACTCATACTAATATTTAAAAATTATCTTTTTGGGTATATATTATTTAAAATTTAGTTTATCTATTTATAACTTTTATTAAAAAGTGCATGCAACAAGTGAGGTGGTAGTCGATTTTCTGTGGGGAAGTCATGATGATCGAACCCATGACCGAAGGGTAGCAGGGGAACAAATCCCACTACTAGCACATGTGATGTCATGTAACCATTTTTCAATTATTTTTGTATATACTTATATATATTTACATACATAGTTATATTTGATACAGACATTACTTTTTAGTTTTATCTTCAAATAATTATAGTAATTAATTAAATATAACATAATTGTTCACAAAATATAATTCAAATTTTCAAAGTTGTAATGTTATAACACATTGAATGAAATGAAATTAAATAATATTTGTAATGTATATGATGAATTATTTTATATAATTTATTCACCAAAATATTACTTTATTATTCATTTTTAATCCCATTATACCTTATTTAGTTTCAAAAAGGGTTTTATCATATTATACGAATATATTTTACTAGTAAAAAACATTCTTTTAAAAACATATGTTACAAGATTTATGACAAGTAAAGATCATGAAGTATTTTTTTGAGAATGTGATTACTATTTTTTATAATTTTTTATTATCATGAAAAGTTAATTTTTTTTAGAATGTGGTTTTTCAAAGTAAATTGTCAATGATATATAATTTTTATCATAATATATAAAATTAAATACACAAAAAATATTATTAGATTATGTTTTTAAAAATTGAATTCAAATTAATTATAATAATAATTTCATATAAATCGAATTTTTTAATTCTATAAATAATTAATTATAATTAATATTATAAATAATAGATAAAAATAAATATAAATGTAACCACTCATAACTAAATAAATCATTTTAATTTCTAAATAATTTTTAAAATGTATTATATGATGTTATTTAGAAGTAAATTAATATATATTATGAATTTAATATGATAAAAAGAGCCCAATTCTTTAATTTCACATGTCAAATTTGTCTAAGTGTTATATTATTTTTCTTGAAATGGTTAATTTTAAGGTGAATTGTGAAAAATATTATTTTTATAAGTACTATAACTTTAGGATGTTATCATGATATAATAATGAAATAAAAATTTATGAAACAATTATATCAACCAAATATTCATTTAATGATTAAATTAAAACATTTAAAAACTATATATGGAATTTGGAAACTCATGTTTTACTTTTTGAAACCTAAGTTGCATTTTATTCACATAATTGTTTGGTTCTATGAACTTAATTGAGTGGTTGGAAGGCTAAAATATATTTTGGAGTTATATTAATGTTAAATAAATCCCATTTTTTATTAATAAAACACTATATTTCATTGATATTTATTATATATAGTATTTTTATGGAAATTCATTTTTATGATAAATGTTTTTTTTGTAAAACTGTTTTTAATTACAATTTTCGTACTTATTTTAAAATTATTTTTTACCACCTCTATAAATTTAATATTTTAAAATATATTAAATAATTTTAATTTTAATGATTAAATTATTTAATAATTTTAATTTTATCATTATACAGAAAAATAAAACAGCAAGGTAAAAATAGATTTAACACGGTAATGTAAAATGTTGTAAGAAGTTATAAACATAGATATAAAGGCATAAAATATCACTAAAAAAATAATTAAAATGGTGGTTGAGGTATTTAAAAAAAAATCATTATCACATTAATTATAAATTTATGTTACAATTTCCTTAATAATGAAATCCCTTTTTATATTAAGAAATTATATTTTCATTATGTAACACCTCTCATTTATAATAGGATCCCTCAGCTCGTCCCTTATCCACACTCTGTGAGTATCTTATCTCAACCAATATATATAAAAATAAATTTCAAAAATAATTATCTACTTCATAGTGGGTATTTTCTTCTTAAAATAACAACTTAATATGGATTAAGGTGTTTATCAAAGGAGGTTTTCCATGAAGGAGGAATTTGTTCTAACCAAGCTCTTTCATGTTTTAATTTTCCTAAACCTTATCCAAATTTTATATAACCATTTTAAGATAGTTAAATAAATATTATTATCTTAGTTAAATGTTATTATGTTTATGTAACAAACATTATATATTTTCTTTCCACCATTTGAAAATTGAAAATGTTTTCTGTGTGTATGCACAGGAAACCACCTCCATGGATGGCATATTTAATTTTTCATCATGAACTTAAGTGGATGGTTATAAATATGTATTAATTGAATGTATATATACATATATTATAATTAATATTTTTAAAATATAAACCATTATCTACCCTTTTTCCCTTCCATCCATTGGAAAGTGAAAATTCCTCTCAAGAGTATAGGTGGACTACTGGCTTCAAGAATGACATGTTTTGTTTTCACTATTTCCATACAATTATGTTTTTTAAAATTAATTAATGTATAAATATTGTGATTATTAAATTACTATGATTCAATTAAGATGTCGTAAATATTTTATTACCCCTTTCTTCTTATTTAATACACTAAATATGTTTTGGACCGACCGACTTAAAACACCCGATGTGAACTTAAATATTTTAGAAACTATATAAAAAATTATTCTAAATGAAGTTAAAGGAATAATAATAAATTAATTAAACTAAAAAGGTTTTTTTAATAATGTAAATATTTAATCTAATGTATTATTATATAATTTAGAAGTTGTTTGTAGTGAGTTGGGACTCGAGGTAAGTGATTTTTCTTTAAAACCTTATTTTAAATGATTTAAAATTTTTATCTTCCATTACCACATCATATAAAATTTAAAAAAATGATATCTTTTAAAATAAATTTGAATGATTATGGTTATTTTAAACTATATTTTACCATATTTACCTTGATTTTAAAATAATTATTTTTTCCCTTTTTCATATTGGTCATTTTTTTTACTTTCATGATTAATGTTTAAAAATATTGTTTTTAACATTTACCATTTGATCCCATTTATCAATAGTTATTTCCATTATTAATTATTATTATTTATTTTCAAGTTTCCATGTCTTGTCAAAGAATATCCTATTCCCATTATTCTTTTACTTTTTATTTCTAAAATTTTTCTTAAGGAAGTGATATTTCGCTTAATTCTTTATAAAAAGAAATAGTTCCTTCTATTATGGGATTAGATAAATATTATTATAAAAGTTATAGACAAATAGAAAGAAAATATGTTGTTTATTCATGTTATGGATATTATAAGTGATTTAATATGATAAATGGTTTTGATTAATCCTTCCAATGTATTGGGTAATGATTTATTCTCTTGTGGATTTGATGTTTGAATTAATTGAGTACAATACTCCATTATGAGTGTATATGGGAATTAATTGGTTATGTTATTCAATTATTATTGGAATTAACTAATATAATTTCGAAATTATGATTTTTATAAATATAGTGTTTCCCTGAAACCCTAATTAGTTAGGCTTTATTATTAGTTTTTTATGAAATTATCTAATCAAAGAAGTTTGTTTTTGTCTTTAAGGTTTTGTTTCATACAAGATGAATGTTATTTTCTCAACGAAATAATTTTTTTTTTCAATTTTTTTCTATAATTTATATTCCTTAATATGTTTTTTATTTATTTTTTATCCATTACCATGAATTATTTTTCTCATTCCATATTTTATTATGTTTGTCACATGGCTAAATGTTTGTGTCAGATCTGAAACAATGCAAATCAATAAGTTGGGAAGTATCATCTTGAATGAATCAAGCATGTAACAAATTAAATTAGATGGTTAACATATGCTACTCTTTTTTTATAAAATGAAAATTATTTTTATGTCTAAACTCTATCATGTAACAGTTTTCTTAATTATATAATATTTTAAACCTAAAATACCTTGATAATGTAAGAAATTTAAATCCTTATTATTAAAAAAATAATTATGTATTGTTTATGTTTTAGGATATTAAATTTGGTATCATAGAATGGTTTAAATAAATTTATAGTTTATGATGCTATCATATGAATATATTTAATGAGTTTTGGATACAATAATTGTTTAATATTTCTAAGGTTGATCATATGGATAAATTATTGGATAATCTATTCAGTTTTTTTATATTAATGTTTTATTTATTAATATGGATATTTAATCATATTGGGAATTATCTTAACATATTATAATCATTTTGGATTTGGTAGATGGATAAAAAATGTTGGAATATATATATGGACAATGAATGAAGGAATAAATTTATGTCCTTTTATCAATTTTAGGATCTATTAGATGTTTATTTTAGTTCTTTAGGAATGAAAAATTGATCACATATATTCATCTTATAAAACAAATAAGAGGTGAAAACTAATTGAATCACATAACCAACATGTTATATAGCACAAATTAAATGGAAAGAAAGAAATAAATTATATTTTCTCATATTATCGATATTGATGGTAAAAAAATTATTCATCAAAAATGAAGATAAATATATTAATTATTTTCAACCATCTATCAAGGTAAGAATTTGGTAAATATTTCAAAATTAGGATTTTGGAAATACATTTTAGTAACTTATAAATTATTAATAATGATAAGAATATACTTATAAAGGTATAAATATGTAAAGATATTAATTTTAAATAAGAACACATTTAAATCAAGAGGTAAAAATTTTCTTTATGGGGGAGTTTGTTACATCCCACTTTTCCAAATAATATTTTTATAAATTTTCATTCATACATTATAGATATAAATTATTAATGAATTTGTTTCTTTTTAATAATATAAATAAAAAATTCATAATATAAGTTATCTCATATTTTGTTTCTTTATAATTTTTTTATATGTAATTAGTTTATTAATATGTTTTATTAATAAAATAGAATAATATAAGTCGAATGACAACCCATTGTGTCCAATGATTCCATGAGGATTAATCTCATAACTAAAGGGAGACTCATTTGCAATGCCTACCAATAGCCGAATTGTTTTTCAATTTCCATTTTCTATCCTTTAAATATATAATTTTATCTCTTTTAAAAAATAGTTTATTTTCATAACTATATAAATTTATAGTTTTATCTTCATATCATTAGAATAATTAGCCTATTATAACCTTATGGATAACATAACAAGATATATGCTTTCAAATTTACAAACTTATAACTTATTGAAATTAATGACTTATAATATTATATGTGATACATATGTTTGATAGTTTAATATCAATTTTAGAAAAAAATAATACTATATTATGCGTTTTCAATCGCATTATATATTTTTTATTTTCTTATTTATTTTTATATCATTATATATACCTATTTTATTAGTTAAAAAATCCTTCTAAATCTTTAAGTTGTATATTTTATAAAATAAATTCATTATGAAATATTTATTATTTTTATATTATAATGAGATTAATATTTTTTTAAATGTAATATTACCATTAAATGGTTATAACGATTTTATAAAATTGTTTTTAAAAGAAAAATGGTCATCAATATTTAATTTTCATCACATTATATATGATTTTCCACACTAAACTCATTTTCATGATTATGTATTTAAAAACAGAATTCGATATTATTTGATTAAGAATCTAATAAAAAATATATATTTTATAACAATAAATAATTATTTATCAATCATATAAAAATTAATAGATAATTACAAAATTAAATTTAATGACTCATAATTAAAGAAATTATTTTCATATGTAAATAAATATATTTCAATGTATTATATTGTTTTATTTAAAATTTAAATTCCCAAATTATTGAAATTAAAATTTTTAAACAAAATTATTATTTTCAATTTATCTTCTAAAAATTCTCTTAAGGTGAATTTTTAAGATATTTTTAAATGGTCGATTTTTGGGTGAATAATGAAACCTACTATTTTTAAAAATATAGTAACTTTTTTGATGAGATGATGATATAAAAAAACATAATAGTTTTTAAAAAATTTGGTTAGAAAAAATATGTATTCAAGGAAAAAAATATATAATTTAAAACATTATTTTGAACTTTTAAACCCATTCATGGGTTTTTAAAACCCAAGTAATATTTTATTATAATAATAAACTATTTTTGTTTATTTTCATTTAATTAAGTGATTGGAAGTTGAAATTATATTATTTATTAACATTAATGTAATAAAAATTTCCTAATTTATTAATATATTAATAAATTTCATGAGGATCAATTATGTATGTGTTTTGTTTGTGTAAATTCATTTTTATGCTTAAAAATACATTTATCTAAAAATTAAATTTTTATTTGGTTTTGAATACTTCTATTAAAATTAAATTTTTCCTCCTATAAAAATTAAATTCAATAAATAAGATTCCATATTTAGAATTATTATATTCAAATTATGTTAAATGTCCATTTTTTAGTCCTAAAAATAAGTTACCAAGGTAAAATTAGAGTCACCACAGTAAATATAAAATGAGGCAAACACACTTAAAATAAGTGTCAAAGGTATTAAATATACAAAAATAACATCATTAAATTGATTATTGAGGGATTTAATGTCCACATATAAAAATTAATACATTTATTATCAACTTATATTCCAATTGACATAAGTATATCAACCCTTTTGTTATTAAGAAATTATATTCACAAGAGTATCATTTATCTCCCTTATTAAAGGAGCTCCTCAACCCCTCATTTATCATAAATCCATGAGCACCTCATATTTTTACATATCATCCCTAATATCATCAAAAAACCTATATTCATGTCATAGTAGTTTTGTTATTCCATAAATACTAATATAAGAGTGATTAAGGTGTTTATCGATGGAGGTTATCAATGGAGGAGATATTTGTTCTAACCAAGTTCTTTTATGTTTGTTTCTTATTAAAACATGAGAAAATATTATATAAAAATGTTGAAATAGTGGAATAAGTATTATAATATTTCTCAAATCTTATTTTTCTTATAAAACAACAATAATCAACCTTCTTTATATTCATTTCAAAATGAAATTTTGTCTAAGTGTACGTGCTGATGACAACCTCCTTGGACGAAATATTTCAATTTTAATCTCAAAATCACATGGATAGATATAAATATGAAATAAATGAATAATTATGATATTTAATACACAATTATTATTCTATAAAGACAATAAAGTATCTTCCATCTTTCAATTCCATCCATTAGAAAGTCAAAACCTTGATGATGTCTACGCGAAGACTACCCCATCCCTGAATAAAGAGTTTAAATTTTCATCATATCATTACTTGAATAGTTATAAATATGTATTTATTGAAAAAAAAATCATGTTTATAAAATTATTAATAATATATGAATATGAAAAAAACTTTTTTATGAGCCCTTCCACCTGGATGAAAACACCAAATGAATATTGGACCGATTGATCTGAAAACATCTAATGTATACTCAACCGACTTAGTATCTAAATAAAAAATGATAAAAAATGAAATTAATGGAGTAATAATAATGTAATAAACATTAAAGAGGTTTTAAATCAACTATATATTTAATATAAGTTTATTATTTAAGAAAAATAAAAGATGTATGTGGAGAGTTGGGACTCAAGTTAAGGGATTTTTATTTAGAACCTTATTTTAAATGTATTAAAAAAATTATCTCCCAAGTAAAAAATATTTAATTTTTTCTCCAGAATAATCACACTTATACTTGAGAGGAATAATTAATTTTATCTTCAAATATTACTATATTTATTTAAAAAAGTTTTGAATGGAATCTTTTTAGCATTTTTTGTACATTTAAATTATTACTTTCTTTATAAATTTTTGAAAAAATGATTTCTTAACACTACCACATAAATATATTTCCCTTAATATTTTCAATTTCTTATTTATCAATATTTAATGAAAAAATTCTTGATTTTTAAAAAATATCATGTTTTTACAGTTCCTGGATTTTTTATTTTTTAATAGATTTAAATAGAAAATGATTCTTTTCATTATTTTTATGTGGAAACTCAATGTTTCATTTATTATGGGTTAAAATGAATACTTCTAGTATTTTTATGATTAAATGGAAATCCATTTTGGGTTTTGTTGATTTTATGATTTGTTTACATTATATATGATGATGCATGTGTTTGATATATCACTCTAATGCATTGGGTATTGATTTCTTGTCTAAGAGATTTGATGCTGGAATTCACTTGGTATGTTTTCATTTATGAGTTTATTTTAAAATTGTCAATTTATGTTCTTCAATTAAAATTTTATGTTGGAATTAAATTTTTCTGTTATTCCATTAAAAGTTTTAGGAATATGGGGTTTCCATGTAATTTTCATGATTTATGATTTCTTAAGAGATTGTTTTATAAAACCTTCTGATAAAATAAGTTTATTTTCACATTTTAATATGAGTTTTATACAATATAAACGTACTTTGTTTTAAAAAAGTATTTTCTCATAGTTTTTTCGGTATTTATATAGACTAACAAGATTTATTTTCCACTTATAACCATTACTGAGATATGCTTTTTCATCCCACTTTTTATATTTTTTTCGTATGTTTTTAACGATTATATGTTCTTTAAAATTTTTGATCATTTTGTTTTAAAGTATCATCTTGAATAAAGAAAGTGATTCTTGAATAAAATATGATTTTTAATTTATTAAAATATTTTTACTGTAAAATATATATGTTGTGTGAATGTATAAAAACTTTTATGTAATTGTTTTTGTATTTATCCAAAAATATTAACCTAAAGGAACTTGGGAGTGTAAGAAAGTACAATACTTGATATTAAAATCCTAAATTTGGCTTTTTAAGTTTCAAATTTTTGTGTTAATAGACATTATTGAATGGTTCCTGTAAGGGGGTTTTAGGGTTTGTAATTCTTACATAACACTCATTTTTTATAGAGCATCCATGTTTACCAACTAAACTATGGTATATTTGAGGTGATATAATTCTTTGGGATTCCATTAAATCAACTGAAGCTATGATCATCAAGTAAATTAAGATGGTCCTTTCCAAAGGACATTCCAGGTGCTATGGGAGCCACCGAATAGACCATTGATGTAAAATTGTAATTGATTATTCATTAATGGTAGACTAAAATATATATATTAATTCACGATCATAAATAATTTGTGGAGGTAAATTTTTAGGAATCCTTTGGGAGTAGTTCATATATTCTTGATAATGTTTGACCATTGTTATGTGGACTCAATGTAAGTTAAAACGGTTGAATTTATTTATTTTGGTTGATTATGTTGAAACCATATGGGGGGGTCCCTTTTAACTAGTTAAAAACCCATTGAAGTGTTTCTAACATAATAAAATTTTGAAAATGTTTTATTAATTATGGAAGCAATATGCGTTATATAAATAATGAAGGATTCAAAATTTTAGATATAATAGACTCCATTGAGCATTTAATTTTAAGAGTAGCAGTTTTTAATTCCATTAGTTCACTTTATAACTCTTATAAGATCACTATATGTATCAAATATTTAGGAATTATTATTTTAAAAAATCCCATAAAATTTTATTTCCATCATTTTAAGGCATTTAATCCAACTTCATTATTATAAAAAAACCATCTCAGCATAGCGTGGGGTATATTTTACCTTTATAAGGGAGGAGTTTAAATTGATATAGTAGGAAATTTAACCCCTTTTAGGAGGTGGTTCATTTGAATAAAGAGTATTTATCCCTCATGAGTGATGGGGTTACTCTTATATTATGATATTTTTTTTTATTTTATGGTCAAGGTTACCATGACATAAAGGTAAATTCACCCACTTAAAGAAAGAAGTTACTTGAAAATGAAGATGAATTTATCTTCCAAATAAAATATGATATCTTAGTATAATATGTATTTTATCCTGTAAAATGGGAAGGTTTCATTAATATGATGGGTATTTTACACTAAAGAGGGAGGTTACTAAATTGATATGATATTATATTTAGCATGAGGTATTTTTTTTTATCATTTTTGGGATGAGTTTTACTCGATCCATCATGAGAAATTTCATAATGACTATATTTTCCCTCAAAGATGGGATAAGTAAGAATTTATATCTATGAAAATTTTTAAAATACATGAAAGAATACTAATTAATACTTTAAGAAGGTAATAATTGTACACTATTGTCCAATTATGAACTACAAATATTGATAATAGATTCGTGATATTTTTTGAAATTTTTTATTGTCATTAAATAATTAAATTTTCATTATTGTAAAAGATTCCATCGATCATTTGGATTAGATATATTCTACAAACACAACATTACCACACTCATTTAAGATTATAATATGGCGTACATTCAAGGCCATTATATAAAAATATACAATTTCATTTTATGTCAATACTATATGTACTTGTCTATGTATCTATTTATATTTTCTATTGAATAATATATTAAAATAAGAAGGGATTGATAACCAATGGATGTGGTCAGTGACCTAGGAATGGGAAGTAAAAAAAGGAGGATTATATAAATATTTGAGTCTTAAGTTTTTATTTATTGATTCACGTTTAATTTTTATTTTTATTTAAGATATTTATTTTTTATTATTTATTAACGATGAATGAGATTAATTTTTTTTATATATTAATCACTTTCCTTAATTTATAATAATTTTTGGGATATATTTATTATATTATCATGTTAACCCTTATACATTTATTTTATTTATTTTATTTTAATTTATTAATGTATTTATGTAAATATTAATGTCACAACCAGACCCAAGACGGGGCTCAATTCACAACCACCGCAATCCCACCTCCATAGGATTGGGGTTGGTGACATGAACTGAAGGCACAAAAAACACAGGGAGACCTTTTCAAAAAATCTATACACACACGCATAACCCACTCAATGAAAAAGTAAAGAGGAAAAGTAGAACAGCTGGAAACTGCTATAAAGTAGAATGAACATGCATGATCCACTGGACGATACAGGATTATGATATTGTCAACTGAAATGAAAAGGGTGAAAATACCGAAAACCTATCCTAAAATTAAGGACACTGAAAAAGGGTATTGTTCAAGAGAGATCCTATTCAAAATCCTAACACCGACCACCATACATAGTCCACACAGCCTTTATCCCTAAGCCCCTCTGAGATCGTGATCGACATGCCCACTATATACAAAAGACATGGAACATGTTGGGAAAAGACCATGTAGGGGTGAGTATATACATACCCAGTAGGATGACCTGAAAAGGTGAAAGGGGGAGTAGTAAGAGATACACTAAAAATGAATGTAGTAGAGAAACTAGGTTCCATAAAAGTGAATGGAGAGTGTACAACTCAACCAAATAAGAAATGGAAAGTAGCCTCATCTGAACATAAGAAGTTTGAAATGGTGAGGAGATAAAATTCTAGTCGAGTCCTCACTACCTATATTCAGAGAGTATACTTGTCCAACCATAATAATATAGACATAAAAATCAAGTGGCATACCCTATGCATATTCACCTCTCCTGGAAGGATAAAAACCAAGACCAATGGAATGGGTACTATAAAAGGCTATATATATATGCTCATTCAAATAATGCCAAACGAGATGGTAAGGGGATCTCCATATCATAACTTATCCTAAGAAAGTGAGTAGCCAACATCTTTAAGGTAATGTCATCTATGATGCCCAAAATATCATGCGTCTGCCTAGGAGGGACAAGTCAAAGGGGCTCAAATCACCACACCACAATACTATCCACTTTGGACTGTATTAACTCACCTACATGGTTTTAGGTCATGTTACAAGAACGCGTCTCAGTGGGGAAAGTTCCTCTTTTTCTTGTGAGTCCTTAGCTGTATTTGATCCACGCCTCGCCACTATGACTTCAAGGTTAAGGGTCTTTTATGGTATTCACTGAGGAATGAAACTACTAAGTCCCACTAGAGGGTACCACTAAGGATATTGATCGAGGAATGCCACTTCAAAGACACTATTGGAGGGTAAGCCCAATGAGTTTTTAGGGGGATGTCGCTACCTATCCCAGCTAGAGGGTCACACCTAGAAGGTCATCGAGGACTAAAATTCCCAACCCAGCTGGAGGGTCAGCTCAAAACATTGAGAAACATCACAATCTAGATCTCACTAGAAGGTCACTCAAAATCATTGGGGACTACACTACCCATTTCTAATGGAGGGTCATCCTGGAATCATTGGGCACTACACTACCTAGCCCTACTGGAGGGTCATCCCATAATTTATCTATGAATCCTACCAGATTGTTGCCATCATCGGGTGTCTGCTGTGTGTATGCCAACCAAAAAAATTCATGCCATATCTTGAAATCTACTTCTAAGGGAACCATCATGTAATATGATTAAAAAACTTAGGATATGTATCTCACAGGCTAGTATTCTATTACAAATGAAGGATATACAGGGGATCAAGATCACTTGGAAAAGCCCAAGAAAAACATGATGTGTAAGGGGACCTCACAACTTATGGTCCTCTTCTACTGCCTGGATGTGTCCTCTGGCTGGTACCCCAAGTCCCATCCATGTAGGGTTACACACCATGTTGGTGGAATACATGGAGTGTCCCACATATCCGAGGATTGGTCCATGTCTACTGACCATGTCCATGTACTCGAACCCCATGTCCACGTACTCCAGTACATGACTTGTTGGTCCACATGGGACACTGTCTATCTGGACAACCTATGTAGTCAGCACATGGTGTGTGCCTAGCTGTGTGTTCCTTCACATGAATTTTTCACATGAAAAGGGTAATATATGATGTGCTAAGGGGAGTACACACTGTGAAATACCTAACATCCCTGAAACCCCAACACCACCACTAAGGGAGGATACACTCCATGTGTTTTAAATACTACATGACATGTAGTTGAGATTTTCTAGATAGCAAGGGGTTTATTTGATTCTAGATATAACAAACAAATATATTCCAAAAATGGTCAAATTCACATGATTTTTCTCTCAAATCCCAAAATTTGGCCAAAGAACGGGGAATCCGAATTCTATTCATCAAGAATAGGCCTCATTCAGAAACAAGGGTTAGGCCGAATCTTTTATATGCTTATGCAGGTTCGATTCATGTTAGATTGTCATGAAAACATCAGATTCATCATCCTTGTGTTGTTTCATTTCTATATATATATATATTCCTTTCTCATGATTTCATCACCGTTAGAAAAATCCATCATAAATCTGGGCACCTGATCGAGCTTAGGTCACCCAAAAATTGTCAAACTGGGATCTATAGGGATTCCACGGTGAGAAATGTGAAGAAACAAGGGGTAAGTCACTATAGAAAAAGAATTGTATATTTAGACAATCATTCTTTTCCAATGATAAAAAACATGCCTATATATTAGATGAACAATTAATAAACAACATGTTCTTAGCGATTAGGATCATGCAAAGGTGGAGAATATTGAAGAATAAAGTTTCAAAATGATCAAAAATTTAACAGAGGGTGTAAAAACATTAAAGGAGAGTAATACATAATTTTGGATCAATATTTGGTGAATAACATGATTGTAATACGGTTCAAGAGGTGCTTTTGCAAAATTATATAGTGCACTAATGAATTGGGTAATATTTTGTCTCACAAGACATATGTTGGGAAAAATAGTGAACCTGATTCCTTTATGGTAATTTTTTCATCATGAAATTGTGGCAGTTATCCTTGACCAATGTTTATGATTCAGTGTTTTATGTTGTTTCCACATTTCCCATTTTGTGTTTATAGTTATCATGATATATCATGTCACATTGTTCATGTTTATGATTACTACTATTTTATGCCCTATTGATATTCCTATTGTCTAAGATGTATTAATTTATTCATGTTATGTCATGTTTATTCCCTTACTGGGATTTACATCTCACCCATTTCGTATTTATGTCCCCAAGTTATTGTATAATGTTTTAAAATCTAGGGAATTGTAGATGCGTGTCTAGGAGGATTTAAATAACTACTAAAAACCCAACCATAACAACACTATAATTTATCAACACTCAAAAAATATTCGGATAAAGTTCATATTTATTTGTGATAACATAAGACATGATTAAAGAATCACTTTATCAACTCTAAATAAAGAATTAATAAAATTCACCATTTATCCAAACTTCTTTTTCATCACAGAAAAAATTAACCTTTATTAGTGGATTATTTTAGCACTGATAAAGGAAACATGCATCAGTGCTTCATTCATAGAACTGATAAAAGGTTTCCTTTATCATCACATTATTATGATTGATTAATTTTTCCCTTCATCAATGTTTTTTTAGAGATAATAATGTTCCAGAATAAAATAAAAAAATAAAAAAATAAAAATAAAATGAGTACATTAAGAAAAATATCAAACAATTTATTAATTAAATAATTATTAATAAAATGAATAAATTTAATATGTATATATATAGATTATAAATATCAATAAACAGTCTATATTAAATGTAGATATATAAAATGAATAAATATAATTTATATATAAAATATTAATAAAAAAAATATTAATGTCTTATTCATTTTTAATGTTGTTTGATTTTTCAATATAACATATATCAAATGTCGTGTATCTCATTTATTTCATAGACACACACACACACATATATATATGTTAATGGTTTTGAATATAAAAATGCACACACAAATATATATATGGAACATATAGAAGCACATACACCTTATATTTATGTAATTTATTCAAATTTTAGTATATTTTAGAATTTATTTATAACATGATACATTTAATATATATTATTTATTAATTTGTAATTTTTTTTATTATTATAGTTAAGGTATTCATTTTTTACATTTTAAATATTTTTTTATTTTGATCATTATTTATTATTTATTTATATTTATTTATTTATTATATTTTAGTATATTCATTATGTATTCATCCACTAAAATATATATATATATAGATATTTTTTAATAACTTATATTTAATTAATAAAACTTATCAAGTTTTTCAATATTTTTAAAGTATACTCATTTTGAATTATTCAAATTCACTCATTTTTAAGATTCATGTATTTAAGATTATCTTTCCATTAATAATGTTAATAATATATTTGAAAATAAATATTTTTAAATAAATAATAAATGTATATTTTCTATTTTTTGAAGGGAAACCATGATACCCCCATTACACATCTTAAGCTTTTAATTTTGTAGCCCACACTTGATAAACCGATTAAAGAGCCCGAGGCACTCCCTTCACTGTGCGGTTGATATTGTGTAAAACCACCCCACCCTATACTGCCTAGCATAGAAGAGGGAATTAAGTTATGATGGTGAAATTATGATGTCAAAACAAAACCAATGGGAATCGAACCCCTGACTCCATGGAACCAAGCAAATGACACAATTACTAGGCCACCCCCATTGGGACAATACAAATGTACTATTTTAATAATTTTTATAAATAAATAATTTTTATATTTATATAATTATTTATAAAATTATAAATAAATATTTATATATTTTAAAATGTATTAAATTATAATAATTTTATTTAAATAATTATAATAAGTTTTGTAATTATATTTAAATAATTATATTTACAAAACATTTAAAATTGATTTTATAGAACTGATAATGATCATTATTTATCAGCATTAATTAAGCGCTATTAAAATATATATTTATTAGTGAAAAAATTTTTCTCTGCTAAATATATATTTTATTAGTGATTTTTTAGTGCTGATAAAGATCAAGACATTTCAGCACTGAAAAGTGCTGATGAAAGACATATTTTTCATCTCTAATAAATTTGGCACAGATAAAAAGGATATTTTTCCGCACTTTCTTGAAAGAACTATTAAATTTTCCCCAATCTACTTAAAAAAACCCTAACCATGAATCAGTCACTCATGATTCTCAAGCTATTGCAGAACTCCTCTGCTGCCTGCGAGACTCCTCTACATTCCCTTGGATTAATAAAGGCTATAATCCAATGTATGTTGTTTTATAATCTTCCTCTATCATTGTTTGATGTTTTGGGTTCCAATTTTTGTGTTTTTTCACTCTTCATAAACATGAAGAACCCTAAATATCTTCTCGTAGCTACTAAAATACAACAATGGTGGTTCTATTTCATCATGTTATCCTTCTACATGTATTTTACTATCCGACCCATTTGTCCTTAGAGATTCACATAGATGGTTTAATCTCCTCTCAACATTAACAAGGATACCTCTCATACCCCCCCTCAGTTTTGTCTTAATTTGTATAATATAGGGTTCCAAAATTGAGGTAGTTTCTCAAATTTAATTCATCCAATATACTAGATTATAGATTCTAAAGGCTTAATTATGATGGGTTTTAAGGATTAGGAGATATCAAGTTGTGGCCCTCCTTTATGGGTGATGAACATATAAGGACAAAGGTAAGTGTGAAAATCACTAAAACATGTTTTGTAGATATTGGTTATTTATGTAAATTGTTAAACTATGAAATTGGTTATTTATATTGATGAGTTAGATGAATAATTTTTTATTGAATTTAGAAAAAAAATTGAATTAATTAGTCACATTCCAAAAATTATTTTAGTGATGCATGTTGTAAGATATTTTTTAAGTAATTAAATATTATTATTAAACATTAAATATAGGTTGAAAAGAGTGACAAAGAATTTCATTGGTGGGAAAATTATTCCCATTTTTTTTAAAAAAATTCCTAGATTGGATAAAGTTGAAAAATAATTGGGTAATTGGGCTTAGAAATACACAACAACATATAAAGAGTAGATTTACCAAAAGCGTGTGAGTCGTCCATAGTTGGATAGATGATCAAGAAAAATATGAGATATGATTTATTAATATATTTACTAATTAAAATATAGGTTTAATTAATTTATAGCATAAAAATAATTTGAAAATTCATATAACATGGGGAATAATCATAGAGAGAACAAAAATGGTTTAAAATATACTTTTGATGTTTTGTGTCTTTATGTCCTATAATCATGATAATTTGTTATCCTTGTCCAAAATGAAAAATTAGAGATATGATCCCCCTATTTTAATAAACCCTTTGTGGAATTCCATATCCAAACCACTCTTCTTATTTGATCACTATTTATCACTAGATAATGGTGCTATCCCTCCTTCGGTGATTGAGGGTTGTCAAGAATATTTGTGTGATTGAAGGACAGTGTAATCTCCTCAATGGCTATAATACTTTGTTTTCTACTAATGTGTTATAAGTAAAACATACTACATTAATGTTTAAATATGGATTCCACTGATACAATATTATAAGTATGTCTTAAGTGTTTTTTCTTTATTTTCATTCACATTTATCCTAGAGATAAATCATCACCTTTTAGGTTTCTTATCCCACTAATGGTAATAAGATGATAACTTAAAACTCATAAGTGGTATCAGAGACTTGTTCTTCAAGGACACAATGTATTAGTCTATTTGTTTTTTGAATAAATAAATGTTGTATTGTATTTTGTCAATGTCATATATTATTACACGAATGATTTCTTTGTTCAACCATAACTTATGGATATTATATAACAATTGAGGATACTTTTTGAGTCATTCCATTATTGTAGGATTATAGGACACATTAGTCCTTATACACTTTATTTCCTTCCATCTCTTGATGATGGATTCGACTACCAATTTCAAATAAGCCTTCCTCCCATCATTAAGAGATTTAATTAAATCAAACATCTAAGGATGGATTAAAATAAGGTAGTTAATATTAGTTGTACTGTATTATTGAAGTATTATATCTTTGTTCAAGATTTCATGAATGATTCATGTAATTGTGAACTTTTATATATGGAGTGTTTTACATTGTTTTTATTCAAGAAAAATTAAATTCTTGACTACTCGTGAAGAAAATGGCTTCTGATCATGATGATGTTTCCAATCCCGAGAAATAATAAACTGTTGATGATAAAAATTATAAATTATTATGGGATTAGAAACATGTTGATGAAAAAATTAAAACAATAACAACGATGCATCATCATAGTTCTTGAATAAAATTATAAAGGTAAAAGCCAGGGTATAAAATTTAAGCTTGGTTTGAATCAACACCGCTAGACTATTGATCCCAACAAGTCAAAATTTATTAGTTATATTGGGGTCACAACAAGAATGACTGTGTTGATTGATATTGAATCATGGAACCACATCTAACCTGTAATGAAAGAAATCCTTTAAAAAGATATAATGGTGTTGTTACAATATACTTTCTCTATTTAATTGAAAAATTACATATCAAATGTTTATTTAGTTTTCATTATTACCTATATGATTCATTTATTTCAGAATATTGCTATAAGAAATTTTTCTTAATAGCTGATGGAAATTCCCATAGAGGCTCTTAAACTCTTTTAATGAAGTTACATCTTATAAATACTTAGGGGAAAAGAAAGTACCACCCACCAATTTCTTATGAACACATTAAAAAGCAGGAAACATGGACTCATTTCTGTATTGTCACAATGATAAATCATTTCATGTTCATTTTGATTGATAATATATTATTTGAAATTATTTATTTTATATAACTTGATTCAAAATTGTTAATTTATGGAACAATAAATGAGTTCTGAAAATAAAAAATGTGCTTCAAAACTAGTGTACCCCTATTATAAATGAATAACGGGGTATGATACATTAAAGAATAAATTGGTATATATTTTAAATCAAAAATAAAAGTGTAATTTTGTGATATGAAAAACATATGTTCTTTTTTTTGTTTAGATTGATGAATCAAAATATAAAGCAACTTCCATTGCACGTCATGTGCTATAAAGGGAGGCTCATGTAAATAAGGATGGTATATTAGTTTATGAAAACAAAAAAGAAGTATAGGAGGTATGTGTAAGTATGACATAATTGTAATTTGTTTTGATTTATAACAATATTACATAAAATAAATATGTTTAGATATTTTTTATATGGTTTAGAAAAAATAACCGTCAATGACTATACTAGAAGAAAAGAAACTTTTACTATATTTGAAGCGGCCTAAACAATATGGCCACATTCGAGGATTAGGTTTTGGAGTCTCTCATCAAATGTATTTTGAGAAGATAAAACCACATGAAGATACACATAATATGATGAGACAAATTTAGACTCAAATAGACACACTGCAAGATATTATTTTGTGGTCTCGATTGTTAGACCAATGTATAAGAAAAGATCAAAGAGAATCAATGGTGGAGAAAAGTTACGAACATGATCCAAATGATCCCACTAAATTTTATGCTAGTAATTACCCCCAAACATTACATGGGGAAATCAATTTATACACTACTCTTTCTCCTAAATGTGATTCAAATAAATTTCGATAACATTAAATGTCAATAATTTTACAGGTTGTAATTGTACATGTTTTTTTGTCAACACCCACATACCACAGTGTTGTGAGGGGTACAATGTATAATATCTTGGGAGAATAGTTACACAATCATCCCCTCCCAAAAGATCAAATTACAGTGGAGATTGTGGTAGCTTATGAGACGACTGCTGAGTTGCATGTTCCACTTGATGATCCAAATATTGCAATGGTTAAAGCTGCTATTAAATATTTCGTAGCATGGCTGTCTAATCTTATAAAGATACATTACGTACATATTTATCAAATTTTAACATATGAAAAACATGTAATAGTTTATGATAAATGGTCAGAAGTGAGGTATGATATTATAGATGGATAAAGCGGTGAATAAATGAAAGGTTGAATCTACAAAATCAAGTGAATCGACCAAGAAAAAAACATCCTAGAGTACCTTCTATCCACCAGTTCCAATGAATTTTTTTTAAAATTATAAATTCATAGATACCACATTTAAATATAAATCTATATATTACATCACTATAAAGAATAAATATTTAGAGCTTCTAATAAATAAATAATTGGTCTCTAATCTTTAAATGAGATTCTCAAGAATGAATGGTTGGACATCTTAATTGTGATTATATACATAAGGTACATTTTCATAATACATATGTCCAAATAGTGAGATATATATGTTTATTGAAGTTAATGACTGTTCATATTCTATAAAGGAGTTTATATTAAAACTATATAAAGGGAATATAGTGGGAATCATTATTTGGATTCATTAATCACCATATCATTTTGATGATAGAAATTACTTTGTAAAGCAATGAAATAATGAAGAAAAGGATGAATTATAGTAAAAAACCTTAGACTAAAAAATCTTTTTCATGCCTAAAATGCATGGGTAAAACTATACTATCTAATTACATAAAATAGATTTTTAATATTTTCATTACTTAATTGTTTTTATTTTTAAGGAAGATCTGGTTGTTGATAGGAGTCAACATACACAACCCACATATTAATTTTTTAGATTAAATGATGGATTTTCAACAAAACAAAGACACATGATGCATATTGTTAATAATAAATATACTATAATCAGTATTTTATATAAAATATTTGAATTATATATTCAGTTTGTGTCTTAATGAGAATTTTGTTTTAATAGGGTGTTCGTTAAATACAGACTAAACCATGGAATGTGGTCGGTGTCTAAAAAGATAAATCTTTTGGATTAATGAAAATTGAAAAAAATTAAGGTATATATAGAAATATTTAACAATAAAAACATTTCAAAACAATTAACTTATTTCAATTAATGTTTTTGAAGTGTTTGAAACAAGATAATTTAATCAATTGTGGATATTATGTATGAAAATTTATGAGAGAAATCATATATCCTGAAAGGACTATAATACCCAATATATAATTTATGAAGTTAAGTACAATTTCATTAAATATATTTCAATATAAAATTTTTTTACATTTTTTCTGTTCTCTCAAGATTCTCGACAAAAGGTTTACTCAAAATAGGAAATCAATTTTTTTTAGAGATGAGTGGAAAACATACTGTTTGTCAAAATGTATTACAACAAAAAATTTAGGTGATTAAATGCTATGTTTGTGATCCATTAAAAGTTATAACATTTGAAATATATTTTAGGTGTGAATCATTAGTGTTAGAATGCTTATATATTATTTTTTATCTCTTTCTCAAGAGGTAGATTAATGAATGAAATTAAATTTTTAGAAACATTGACCTAAAAACAAAAAAAGTTTTGGGAAAAAGTTGAGGTGGAGGTATAAGTGAAGTTAGGGATGGATGTGGAGGTGAAGGCGAAGGCAGAGTTATAGTCCGAGACTAATGTGGAGGAGGAGGAAAAGGTGAAGGCCGAGGTCGAGACTAAGGTAGAGGAGGATAAGAAACATTGACATGTAAATAATAAAATTGATGGGAAATTAATTATAATAAAGATCATACCATTATTGTGTTTAAGAATAATTTTTTAAAAGTGCACACAACACTTATCACTTAAGATAAAAGCCATTGTATGTCTTTCTAGTTGAAAATGTCATTTTTGTAAAAAAGGCTTGTGATGTACTCCAAACATTGAAAACATATTCATATTGATTTTGTACTTTAATAAAATTATCACAACATCATTGTTGATGTGTATGGATCTATTTTACCTCAATCCAACACATGGTGTGACTGGTATAAATCCATGAGTGTCTTTTTTATTAAAAATTGACATTAATTTTTAAAAAAAACAAATATCATACTCAAAACTATGAAAAAATATTCATATTGTTTTTATTACTTTAATAAAATGATCCGTACATCATTTGTGACATGTAGGGATTAGAATCACCTCAATCTGATGCAAAATGTCACTGGTATGACTCCAAGTATGTCTTTTGATTCAAAACCGACATTAATTTTAATAAAATGACAACTTACATACTAAAAACTAAGAAAACAAATTCTGACTGTTTTGATAATTTAGGAAAATGTTCCATGACTCATTTGGGATGCGAATCATTCATCTATTCCGTAATCCGACATAGAGTGTGACTCCCAGTTCATCTTATTTATTCTAAATTAACATTAATTTTAGTAAAAAAACAACTGGCATAATAAAAATGGAGAAAAAACATTATGATTGTTTTGGTACTTAGGAAAATGATGAATACTTAATTTTTGATGTATAGGGATCATAAACACCTTTATCCGATGCACGGTGTGACTAGTATTACTCCAATTTCATATTTTTTTAGTCAAAAGTGACATTAATGTTAATAAAAAACCTGACATAATCAATCCCAATTATTTGTATTATGATTGTTTTGACACTTTATTAAAATGATCCATGAGTCCTTTGGGGTGTGTATCATTTAACCATTCCCTAATCTGATGCATAGTTTGATGAGAAGAGTGTCTTTTTTTTCAAAATTGACATTATTTTAGTAAAAAACAACTAACATACTCATAACTAAGAAAACACATTTGAATTGTTTGGGTAAATTAGATAAATTATCCATTCATAATTTTTGATGTTTAGGGATCAACCACACCTCAATATGATCCATAGTGTGATCAGTATGACTCCAACTGCATATTTTTTATTCAAAAGTGACATTAATGTTAATAAAAAAAACTGACAAACTCAATATTTATAAAATTCATTTTAGTTGTTTTGATACTTTATGAAAATGATCCATGAGTAATTTGGGACGTTTAACAATCATCTGTGCTTCAGTCTAATGCTTGTTGTGTTTATTATGACTCCAAGTGCATCATTTTTATTCAAAATTGACATTAATTTTAGTAAAAAAATAACTAACGTACTCAAAAATCATAAAGTGAATTTTGAGTGTTTTGATACATTAGGAAAATAATCTATATATCATTTTTGATGTGTAGGGATCAACCAAACCTCAATTTGATGCATGGTGTGACAAATATGAATCTAGGTGCATCTTTTATTCAAAAAAAGACATTAATTTTAATAATTTTTTGGCATACTCAAAAATAAAAAAAACTCATTCTGATTGTTTTGATACATTAAGAAAAGGACACATGAATCATTTGGGACGTGTACCATTCATTAGTGCCTCAATCCGACACACAATGTGGCTAGTATGACTCCAAGTGCATCTTTTTTATTCCAAAGAAACATTAATTATAATAAAAAACAACTAACATACACTATTATAATGTTTTAATTTTCTTTTATTTGTGTTATAAATTTTATTTAAATATAATTCGATACCATTATCTTATTTTGGTTATTTTTTTTGTTTTTCTACTGATGCAGTGTGTTGTTATAGTACACTACACCTGTTTCTGATGATGCTGTATGCTGCAACATCATAATGCAGTTTTCACCATTATTAGTGCTACAAAATGCACTGATCAATCATCCCATAATTTTCATATTTGTAAGAACTGATAAAGGATTCATTTATCAGCTCTTATATAGGTATTGATAAAGCATATCTATTTGAGAGAATTAAAAATTGCTGATAAATCATACTTTTATCAGTGCAAAGAAGTGCTGATAAAGGTACTATTTATCAGCACTAAAGAAATGCACTGATAAATGGGTTATTTTTTTAGTGATTTTAAAATATATGATAAAATTTTGATTTATTAGCACTTTTTTCACTGGTAAATATATCCTTTATTAGTGATTTTTTTTGCGCAGATAAAAGTGATGGCCTTTTAACTATGCTAAGCTTATCAATACTTTTATAGCATTGATAATGTCCGATTCTAGCACTATTAAAAGAGTGTTTTGTATTAGTGAATAGATATGATTTTTTTCCAATTTTAAATTTATATGTAAGGTATGTAATTCTAAAACGAATCTATACATATCGATATTCCAGGATGGATTATATGAAACCTTATGTAATAAGTCGAGACTTAATGTGAAATAAAGAGTAGGGATGTTATAGTTGGTTTTAGATGAATAGTTTTTTTATTTTTATTTTTGGGATAAGGATTAGAAAAATATTGTAAAATATATAGGGATATGAATTTGTAAAAGAAAACATCCCCAATTTTTTTTAATTATAGAGTAAGTGGTTTATAAGGAAAATACATCACTATCTGGATACTACTAGTCGATGTGCCTCTGGTAAAAATGTACAAAGGGGTAAAACCTGAAAACACTGCATTGAAGTAGATGTAACACCCAAAGCTTCCATGGTAACTTTCCCTTTGAGTAATGCAATAGCTTGCATTGTATGCAACTTCGAGATTCTAACACACCACGATCAATCAAAGTAGTAGTTATAAATAGTAATACCCAATTTTTAAAATTTTATACGTTTTATCTTTCAAAATGGTCTTCAGTTTTGGATTTGGACTATCGAAATTAACCTAGGATGAATTTTTGGCACTTTTTGGATAACTTTTATATTTTGATGAATAGTAAAAATTACTAAATTTTAATTAAAAACAACTTTTTTAATCAAAATAATTAATTGTGATAAATTATTAATTTGAGTGGTTCCAAAGTATATTTAGAATATTTTTTTACCATTTAATACAATTTTGGTAATTGGACATAACTTCAAAAATAAACCGGACATAAACAAGTGTCAATCTTTTGATAGTTATTATATCTTAAAAACACGCTTTTTATTTTGACAGCGGGAATTAATTTTAAATTAATTTCTGCCACATCTGTGTTTTGAATTTGGAAAAATGGATTCTATATTTGGAATCATTATGTCCAAATTTTATAATTATGTAACTTTTATTTTTAGACATTTTGAATAATTACTTCTGTAAATATTTTATTTACCATGGTTAAAGGGTAAATCCGGTAAATAAGGGTAAAAAAATAATATTATAATAATAATAATTTACTCTAAAACATGTCCTAACCTTATTTGTGTATACATTTCCAACCATGGGCGTCTTTGAGTCGATTTTGGGACCCCATGGAGCCACTTGTAGGTGATAGGGACACTTTATATTAATTAAGTTTAAGTAAATAAAAAAATGGCATAAGCTTATATCTTTTAAAAAAACAATTTTTACATAAGGTTATATATGTTATATTTTTCATTATAAATGTTCATTAGAAATAAAAAAAATACTTCCTATATAATGTAATTTTATTTATAATTTTTAGACATTAAATAATTTAATTTATTTATGAAAAAATGATGATGCAGTAATTACCGTATTAATGAAAGATTAAGATTATTGATATTATAAATACCCAAATAAATGTAATTTGAGACTTTTTATAAATTACAATAATTTTTTAGGTTACTATGACATATTAGGATTGTTTATATAAATTTGTTTCGAAGTAATAATTCTGTTATAAATTTATCAAGAACAAAATACCCAATAGTGTCAAAATTGACATAAACGAGTTTTTAAAACAAATATTATATTATTAATTTATATTCAATTCCTAAAAATATATGGTTCGGAAAAGAGACTTATATCATGATATATGTATCATTAATGGACCACTTGGGGGTCTCTTAGAGGTATATAGTATGTTTATTAACTATATAATTTGAAAATACAAAGCGACATGGTAAGTGTCAAACTAATTAACTAAGAGTTAAAACTAAAATATATGGTTAATATAATGACCCAAACCTTTCTAAATTATATTGGTTGAGTGTTTTTCGACCCATCCCTACCTTAAACTTCAAATAATCTACTTTGGAGCCATTTTAAACTGAATATGAATTTATTATAGAATAATATTTCTAGATTTCCTAAGGTTCCCCTCCTCCCCCTTATAAAAGGACACCACTTCTAACCAATTCTTCACACTTTCAATGCCTTCTAGTTCGCCCAAACCCTACCCAAATACTCTCTAAGATTCCCTCAAATCAACCTAGATGCCTTAGTATGATCAGAAAGACAACCAAAGGATCCCTTTTGATCAAATCAAAAAGAAGAACCCGATGAAGAGGTAATGTTTTAACCATCCTCTTTCAAGTTCTTTTCTTTTTCAACATCTTCTTTCTTTGTTATTACCATTCTAAAATAATAACTCCAGTATCTCCTATATACTGTGATATTATTATAAATATGGTACAACCTTATTCAGTATTCTATCTATCCTTTGAATGACATGTCACCATACGTGTGTACGTACGGCTTACAGTATTTATGTCATGGTGTAATTGTTATTCAATATATTATTATTTGGATGGGTATAATAATGATGTGAAATTCATGTAAATAATAAATATAACATGATAATTATTCTTTATATATGATATACCATCCAATTATAAATTATTTTAATATCAAAATGATGATATTGTCGCTCGTGCGTACGTACGGACTACCGTCTCCACGAACGCGATGAGATTCGTTCCCCATCATATCCATTCAAGAATAATTCTCATTTGATGGTTAAAGTAATGTTTAAGAACATTATATCATTTGGGATATGAATAAGACACAACCTATCCACAACAAATACGACTTATGTAACAAAACATATAAAAGAAAATGAGTAAGTTAACACCCAAAACAACGATAAAACTAAAGTATTATTACCAAAGCATTATTAGAAGATCATATATGATAACATAATTATGTATATGGTTCTTGTATAATATAATAACAACGTTTTCACTATTAAACAGGAGGTTAACATACCATCGACTAAGGAAAAGTACAATGTAAGGGTTTATTTCACAATCTCTTCATTATCCGAGGTTGTTTATACGTAATTATCTACTGGGACCTCTTTATAATCCACATCTATGTTTCTTAAAAATGCATTTCAAAAAATTCTTCATATTTTACAGAATATGGGTTAAAGTCATTTATACCCTTGTTTTACTTTATATAAGAAGTTTTTAAAGGAATCTTTCCATCATT
Organism: Viscum album; assembly: GCA_963277665.1. Classification (NCBI taxonomy): domain Eukaryota; kingdom Viridiplantae; phylum Streptophyta; class Magnoliopsida; order Santalales; family Viscaceae; genus Viscum; species Viscum album. The sequence goes on along the minus strand of OY728133.1, from coordinate 1,025,130,423 downwards.
TTCCAAACAAGGTCCTTTTTAACCTTTTCGACAAATAATGAGGTAAGAATGTTTTTTAACTTATACAGTAGGTGCGGCTATTTTATGCCGTTATAACATCATTGAAGCTTCCCTTATATGCTTATAAGAACATTTTCAAAATAAATATTTTCTTTATGTGACTCTTAAATTATTTTAATATATAAATAGATATGTCTCTAAAAAAAGGTTTGGATTTCATCTATGTCAACATCCTTTGATGGATTTTATGTTTATTTGAAGTTGATTTATTATGATACAAAACATCCATATTGTATTTAAGTTTTTGTTATATGTTTGAATATGGATGTGCTATTTTTATACCATTCATTGATTATGGTTAAATTATTTACATTTCATATGCTAGTTTTAATACGAATATTTATAATATGTTTAAACCTCTTCATATGAGGAATTTATTGGACTTAGTAATCAATGGGTGGAGCCCGCTATAGCTCTTCGATGCATCGGTAGGTCTCATGAGACAACTAGACGTGGAATTGGCCGAGGCCCTTTCCCAATTTGATTTATGGTTTTCACCGAGGACTTAATCATTTTAGATGTCTTGGCCGAGGCCTTGAAATAATGTTTTAGAATGTACGACATTATACATTCCCTCATTATGGAAATAATATCAATGGTTCATGTGGTCATTCGACTTGTATAATACCCATGATTATGTTTTATTATGGCATTATTTACTCAGCTCATAATATTTCTATAAAAGTATTCATTTTTATTATTGGTAAAGGCATGTGGTTTTAAATTATTTAACATGCTTAATATTTATGTCATTTTCCGCTGTATTACTTACCCTTACTGAGCGTTTGATCTCACCCCTTTCTTATGTTTCATTTTCCCAGGATATGAAGAGGTTATTTATGAGTGACCTGTAGGCATAATCTAGGAGGCTTGGATGCTTCTAATGAAATATATTATTGTTGTATTTCTCTTCAATATGTGAAGTGAATCATATATATGAATCTTGTTTACAATAATACTAAACAAATCGGTCTTTGGAGACATGATTTCCATGTAATCATGCCAATGTTATGTAATAATGCACCTACTATGGGTAACTAGGGTTGGGTCATTACAGTTGGTATCAGAGGAAGTTTAGTAAAAACCATGGAAACAAGATTTAGATAAACTATGATTAGAGAACATAGACCTAAGATAGACTTTGTGGATTAGTATAGAAGAACTTCCTAGAATTTTGGTATTTTAGAGATTTTGTGAGTTTTCCGAGAAATACATCCCTATCTGGATATGAGCAGGTAGAGGCGGCTCTAGCACAGATGTACCTAGGGGTAGAACCCGAAAACACCACTTTGAACTTGACTTGAACGGGAACTGGTGCACGAAAACAGGCCTTGCTACACTCTTGGTTACGACACTCATGGGAGATATTCTTAGGATAATTCTCATCTTCATTACCAACCATTATGATGGGTTATGAGTATATAATTCTCAAAGAAAACTATTTTATGATTATGGATTATATCCATAAACTGTTGAATTTATGTTAAGTGTTTTAGTAGTTTGGAATTATATATTTCAATTCATAAACTAATCTAGTTTATTCCATTGTTTAGAAATTGCCCCTAGTGGAAGGAATGGAAACTGTATCAATGCACGCACTCCATGTAGGGATTTCCCTCCTGCTCAAGATAATTATAGTGGATCTAGTGATGCAACTGGTGCTGATCAGCTTATCATCATGCTGGGACAACTCACTCAGGTTATGAATATTAACCCTACCCATATAGAGAACCCAGATCCACAATGTAGAGGACCAATCTTAGATCGCTTCATGAGGAAACAACCACCAACATTCAATGGGAGTACAAATCTCATAGTAGCTGAGTAATGGATAAATTCCTAAAAACATATTCCATGACTTGGGGAGTAGTGAAAGGGAAAATGTTTTCATGGCAGTTTATCGCCTCACTGGAGATGCTGATCAAAGGTGGTCATTGATAAAAAACACGAAGGAAGATGATGAAGTATCAGATATGGAATGAAGGGAGTTCAAAGAGCTATTCTTAGAAAATTACTTTCCTTGAGACCATCGAGCAGATATGGAAAGGAAATTTCCAAGCCTGAGGCAGAAAGAGGATGAGAATGTCGCAAAGTATGAGGATAACTTTACAAGGTTAGCGAGGCATGCTGCTGATTATATATATAACCCAAGGATTAAGATTGAACATTTATTTGATGGGTTAAAACCATTTCTTCATCGATCATTAGTCTCTCAAAACTTCTCATTATAGGAAGATATTGTCTCGTGTGCTATCAAGACAGTAAAGGAATTCTCAAAGTCTTATGACTTTAAATAAAATCAGGAGAAGAAGAGATATGCTGAACACTCTGGGAACGGAAATAGGGAAACAGGGAAGAAGTGAAGAATTGAATTTCCACCCTGTGATAATTATGGAAGGAACCACCCTGGTGCCTGTATAAAAGGAAAAGGAGTATGCTACAAATGTGGATAGAAAGGCCATATAGCTGGTGATTGTAAAGGGAAGAAAGACGCTACCGATGTTCAATGCTACAATTGCAGGGAGATGAGACATTATTCAAATGAATGTCCTAAGCGTTAAGGAAACTTACCTCAGAAAATGCCAAGAGATCAAGGCCATGATTATGCAACCACTACTGCTGAGGTTGATACCCTGAAAGACGTGGTGGTAGGTAATTTAATGGTTTCCCCAAGTTTAGAAAATGCGTTATTTGATTCTAGATTATGGCATTTTTTCATATCTTCCCAGTTTTCTATGAAAATTAGATATTTCCAATTTGATTTAACAAGGGAGTTGTCAGTTAAAACTCATAAGGGAAGTATCATTGCATCGAAGTTTTGTGAATTAGTCCCCATTAGAGCACATAAATGTTCTTTATCCGCTGATCTCATCCTCATACCTATGTTTGAATTTGATATAATCCTCGGTATGGATTGGCATTCGGACCATGATGAAAATATTTATTGTAAGAAGAAGGAGGTTACAATTCTTGATGATGATTATAAGGAACACCTTATCTTTAGGGAAGAATCGTCACCACCTAATTATTATCTAGATCCACCCCCAATAGCTCAACTAAATTCAATTATCAGGGAGGAAGAGAATGAAATAACTGTGGGTGAGGAAAGGAATGTTCAAATAGAGGATGTACCTATTGTGAGAGAATATTTTGATGTGTTTCTGGAAGATTTACCTGGACATCCTTCAGAACGATAAGTTGAGTTTTCCATTGATTTAATTCCTAGTTCAAGGCCTATATCAAAAACCCCTTATAGAATGACCACTGTTGAATTAGTTGAACTAAAGAAACCACTGGAGGAATTGAGTAATAAGGGATTTATTCACCCTAGTGAATCTCCATAGGGATCCCCTATCCTTTTTGTTAAGAAGAAAGATGGATCTATGAGGTTGTGCGTTGACTATAGGGAGATCAATCCTATAAAAATAAAGAACAAGTATCCCCTACCTCACATTGATGATTTATTTGACCAACTGCATGGAGCTCAATAATTTTCAAAGATTTATATTCGATCTGGATATCATTAGTTGTGTTTGAAGAAGGAAGACATTCCTAAGACAACATTTTGAACCAGGTATAAGAATTATGAGTTTATAGTAATGCCTTTTGGGATGACTAATGCACCCTTTATATTCATGGATCTAATGAATAGAGTTTTCAAGGAATATCTTGATGACTTTGTAGTAGTATTTATTTATGATATCTTGGTATACTCCAAAAGTTACAAAGATCATGAAAATCACGTACACATTATATTGAAGACTCTGAGAAGACATGAATTATATTGGAAGTTTAGAAAGTGTGAATTCTGGCTTCAAGAGATTTATTTTCTTGGCTATATTGTCTCTAAGGATGGAATCTCTGTTGATCCTTCTAAGACTAAGGCAATCCAAGAATGGATAGAATCAACAAGTATAAATGAGGTACACAGTTTTATTGGTTTAGCAGGTTATTATCGATGTTTCGTCCAGAACTTTTCCCTCTTGGCTAACCCATTAACAAAGCTCACACGTAAAGGGGTTAAATTTTTCTAGACAAAAGTGTGTGAAGAATGTTTTGAAGAACTAAATAGAATATTATTCAATGCTCTTATATTGACTCTGTTCGAGGTGTTCGGCAGGGGGACCCGTTGTCCCCAACAATATGTGTTCTGGCACAGGATGCATTGTCTAGAAATTTTGTTAGTGGCTTCTCGTAGGGTAGGTTTAAACCATTCTATGGGAGAAGAAATGCTAGATACATCTCACATTTGATGTTTGCAGATGATATTATGATATTTTTGAATGGTGGTAGTAGATCCATGAAGCACATTGGTGACATGTTGGTCAGGTATGGGAGGTTTATTGGACAGTCTTTTAACCCTGTGAAGAGTCATGTTTTTATCTCGGACAGGTGTTTCGGGAGGAGGTGTAAGGTGATCCAGGAGATTTTGGGGTGTAAACAGAAACGTCTCCCTATATTGTACCTTGGGGTCCTACTGACTTGTGGGAGAATCAAGAAGTATCATTTCAATGAGATTCTCAACCGGCTTTGGGATAAGATCTTTAGTTGGAAGAACAATATGCTTTCGTTTGGAGGCTGGGTGATGCTTATTAACAGTGTTCTCCTTTCCATTCCCATGCATGTTTTTTCTGTTGTTAAACCACCAAAAGGCACGGTGGAGAGGATGAAAAGTATCTTTTACACATTTATTTGGGATGCGAAAGCAGAAGGAAGATGCCATTGGGCATCTTGGAAGTAGCTGGATCGTCCTGTGGATGAAGGTGGAGTCAGTCTTCGTGATGTTGAGGTTACCATTATGGGAATGCAAGCACGGTTAGCCTGGGAAGTCATTGTTGGGGAGACTCTCTGGGCAATGTTTTTCAGAGCGCCATATGGCTGGCCGGGGGAGGTTCGCACGCAGGGCATGACTGTTTTAGCGAAGAGCATGTTTGCTAATATTGAGAGACTATCTGGCTATGTCAGGTGGATTTTTGGCCAGGGGGATATTAGTTTTTGGGAGGACAACTGGGCCGGGGAGAGGTTGGGGTATTCGGGTTTCCCTTCACTGTGGATATCTTTCAGCAAGGCATGTGGCAGGTATGAGTTTATACAGGAAACCCTTACTCCCAGCCAACTTGAACTGTTTGGAAGCATAGTGATGAGCGAGGAGCCATACCTCTGTTGTTTCATGAAAACTAGCAATGGTAGGTACACCGTTGGGGGTTACAGGGAAATCTTCCAGGGAGAAAGTGCTACGGGGGAGAGGTGGCCAGTTGTTTGGTGCAAGGAGATTCCGGTGAGAATGAATTTCTTGGTGTGGAGGGTCTTAAATAGAGCGATACCAACGGAGGATAACATACAGAGAAGAGGGGTATGCATGGTTTCCTGGTGCTACTGTTGTGAGTAGTCGAATTCAGAAACGATGGCCCATAGTTTCTTTCAAGGACAATGGGCATCCTACCTCTTGTCTCTCTTCAACCATTCCCCTTTCTCGGTTGGTGGGTCATGCTATATTCAAGACTACTTGTCCATCTTGCTTCCAAGTAGTGAGAACGGGGAAATGGAGTGGGTTGTCAGAATTATCATCTTAGTTGCCATCTGCTGGGTGCTTTGGGAGGCGAGGAACCAGGTTCGACTGGGGAGAAAAAGGTCATTGGTGTCCATGCAGGTCCAGCTAAAGTCGCTTTTTGTTGAGATAGCCTCTCTCGTCAAGGGAGGACTGTCTTCAGTGGCAGTGTGCAACCTGCTCAATAGGCCATGCACCCAACGTAGAGGAAAGGAGAGATGGGTGAGGTGGATACCACCGAAATAGGGTCTGAATCTAAACATTGATGGATCCTGTTTGGGGGGGGGGGGGTTATGAGGGGTGGTGGGCTGCTCAGAGATTGTTGGGGTTCAGTGCTACTGGCATTTAGTGCCTTTTATGGTCCGGGGAATTCTTTGGGTGCAGAGGTTCGGGCACTTCTTTCTGTCTTGTTGGTATGCAGGCGGAGAGGGATGCAAGTATTAGAGGTGGAGTCTGATTCCGAGTCTCTAGTTAGGATGCTATAGGGATGACATTTCATTCCCTGGGACTTGATTTATCTCATTCGAAGGTGCAAGACAGAAACTAATCAAGGCCAGGTTATTCACCACAATTGGAGGGAGTCTAACTTTGCGGCAGATGCCCTCGCCCGCTTGGGCAGACAGGAGGATCCACTTTTGATATTTGATATTTTGAACTCCCTTACCCTTGAGTGCTTTACTATGGTGCATGGAGACTCCCTTGGACTCCACCACTATCGACCTCCTTGAAAATAGGTCCTTTGTTTTTCAGCGCTTCTTCAAATAATAATAAAAAAACTATTTATCATCTATACAGAATGATAGAGTTATTGCCTATGCATCACGACAACTGAAAATTCATGAGAAAAACTATCCTACTCATGATCTTGAGTTAGCTGCTGTAATATTTTCATTGAAGATTTGGAGACACTATCTCTACGGTGAAAAATGTTAGATTTATACTGATCACAATAGTTTGAAATATATTTTCTTACAGAAAGAGCTCAACATGAGGAAAAGGAGATGGCTTGAACTACTCAAGGATTATCATTACACGATACACTACCACCCGGGGCAGGCAAATAAGGTGGCAAATGCTTTGAGTAGAAAGGATCATGGAATTTTGAACAAGATGAGAGTAGAAAAGGATCATATATACATGGATCTAGTAAAGATGGATATGGGAATCACCATGGAAGGTGAAACATCAATAATTTTCCAAATGGTTGCCAAAACATCTTTACAAGAAAGGATAAAGAGTTCTCAGACCAGTGATGAAGAGTTTCAAAAGAAGATTAAATATGTGAATGATGGGAGATTGAATGACTTTGTGTATGAAGATGGAATTTTGATGTTTGGGAAGAGTCATTGTGTTCCCAATATACCTGATCTAAAAATGGAATTGTTGGAGAATGCTCATAGTTCCAATTTCTCTATACATTATGGGACCACCAAAATGTATAGAGATTTAAAGGAACATTATTGGTGGGACAACATGAAGAGGGGGATTGCTTATTTTGTGACAAGATGTATGGATTATCAACAAGTGAAAGATGGAAGGCAACAGCCTGGAGGAGTCATGAAACTTCTTCCCATACCTGAGTGGAAATGTGATAATATTACGATGGACTTCGTCATGGGGCTACCAAAGACTCCTAGAAGAAACAATGCAATATGGGTCATTGTTGATCGTCTTACCGAGTCAGCACATTTTCTTGCTATAAGAGAAGATCTACCACTTGAACATCTAGCAAGAATATATATTAATCAAGTTGTGAGACTTCATGGAGTTCCTCTATCAATTGTATTGGATCGTGATCCCCATCTTACATCAAGATTCAGGAAAAGTCTTTAGAAGGCCTTGGATACTAAACTTCTTTGATAACTGATTACCACCCTCAAACAGAGGGACAATCAGAACGGACTATTCAAACCTTAGAAGACATGTTGAGATCATTCTCACTTGACTTTCAGGGTATGTGGGATCAATATTTACCTCCGGTGGAATTTTCCTATAATAATAGCTTCCATTCAAGTATTTGGATTGCACCATATGAAGGGTTGTTTGAAAAGAGATGTCGTACACCAACCTGTTGAAATGACGTTGGTGAAAGAAAACTTTTTGGCCCAGAACTGGTGGAGGAAACGATGGAAAAGGTAAGGTGATCCAAAACCACATCAAAGCAGCTCAATGTAGGTAGAAGAGCTATGCCAATAATTGAAGGAAGGATTTGGAATTTCATGTAAGAGATCATATTTTCTTGAAGGTATCTCCATGGAAGGGAGTTATACATTTTGGTAAGAAAGATAAATTGAGTCCCAGGTACATCAGACCATTCGAAATTCTAGAACGGATTGGGGTTGTAACTTACTGATTGGAAATGCCGCCAAGTCTCTCCAAAGTACATGATGTGTTCCACGCATCACTGTTGAGAAAATACATGCCTAAACCAACACATGTAATCACCTATGAGAAATTAGAAATGGAACCCGATCTATCTTATTGTGAAGAGACCGTTAGGATTCTTGATACGAGAGAACAGGTACTGAGAAACCAGACGACTCGTCTGGTAAAAGTTTTATGGAGAAACCATAAGATGGAAGAGGCAACGTGGGAACCCGACAAACTTACGATGCAGAACCCCCCGAGTCTTTTTATACATTAATTTTCTAGAAATTTCGAGGAAAAAATTATTTGATGGTGGGGAGAATGTAACACCCCAAACTTCCACGGTACGTTTCCCTTTGAGTAATTCAATAGCTTCAATTGTACTCAACTTCGAGATTCTAACACACCGCGATCAATCAAAGTAGCTATTATGAATAGTAATACCCACTTTTTGAAATTTTTTACATTATATATTTCAAAATGGAATTCATTTTTGGATTCTAAATATCAAAATTATCCTAGGGTGAAATTTTGGTACTTTTTGGATAACTTTTAGATTTTGATGAATAGTGAAAGTTACTAAATTTTAATTAAAAACAATTTTTTTAATCAAAATAATTAACAGTGATAAATTATTATTTGAGTGGTTTTAAATTATATTTACAATATATTTTTACCATTTAATACAATATTGTTCATTTTACGTAATTTCACAATTATACCGGACATAAACAAGTGTCAATCTTTTGATAGTTATTATATCTTAAAACACGTTTTTATGTTTTGAAAGAAGGAATTAATTTTAAATTAATTTCTGCCACTTATGTGTTTTGAATTTGGAAAAATGGATTCCATATTTGGAATCAGGATGTCCAAATTGTGTAAATAGGTAACTTTTATTTTTAGACATTTTGAATAATCACTTCGGTAAATATTTTATTTACCATGGTTAAAGGGTAAATCCAGTAAATAAGGGTTAAAAAATAATATTATAATAAACATAAACTAAACTAAAACATGTATTAACCTTATTGGTGGATACATGTCCGACCATGGGCACCTTTGAGTCGATTTTGGGACCCAATAGAGCCACTTGTAGGTGATATGGACACTTTATATAAAATAAGTTTAAGTAAATACAAAAATGACATAAGCTTATATCGTTTAGAAAAACAATTTTTACATAAGTTTATATATGTTATATTTTCGATTATAAATATTAATTACAAAGCTAAAAATATTTCCTACATAATTGTATTTTATTTATAATTTTTATACATTAAATAATTTAATTTATTTATGACACAATGATGATGCAGTAATTACTGTATTAATGAATTATTAAGATAATTGATATTATAAATACCCAAATAAATGGAATTGGAGACTTTTTATAAATTAAAACAATTTTCCCGGCTACTATGACATATTAGGATTATTTATATAAAATTTTTTCGAAGTAATAATTCTGTTATAAATATATCAAGATCAAAATACCAAATAGTGTCATAATTGACATATGAGAGTTTAAAAAAAAATACTATATTATTAATTTATATTCAATTCCTAAAAATATAAGGTTCGGCCAAGATACTTATATAATGATACTTGTATCATTAATAGAGCACTTTGGGGTCTCTTGGAGGTATATAGTATGTTTATTAACTATATAATATAGAAATAAAAAGTGACATGGTAAGTGTCCGACTAATTAACTGGGAGTTAAAACTAAAATATGAGGTTAATATAATGATCCAAACCTTTCTAAATTATATAGGTTGAGTGGCTTTAGACCCCTCCCCACCTTAACCTTTAATGAATCCACTTTCAAGCCATTATAAACTGAATATGAATTTATTATAAAATAATACTTCTATATTTTCCTAAGATGCCCCTCCTCCCACTTATAAAAGGACACCACATCTAACCAATTCTTCACACTTTAAAAGCCTTTTGGTTCGTCCAACCACTTCCCAAATACTCTCTCAACTTTCCTCAAATCAACCGAGAGGCCTTAGTTTGATCATAAAGCCAACCTAAGGATCCCTTTTGATCAAATCAAAAGGAAGAACCCGAAGAAGAGGTAATGTTTTCACAACCCTCTTTCATGTTCTTTTCTTCTTCAACTTCTTCTTTCATTGTTATTACTATTCTAAAATAAGAACTCCAGTATCTCATATATACTGTGATATTATTATAAATATGGTACAACCATATTCATTATTCTATCCATCCTTTGAATGACATGTCACCATACGTGCGTACGTACGACTCACCGTCTCCACGTCGTGGTGTAATTGTTATTCAATATATTATTATTTGGATGGGTATAATAATGATGTGTAATTCATGTAAATAATAAATATAACATGATAATGATTCTGTATATATGATATACCATCCAATTATATATTATTTTAATATCAAAAGGATTATATTGTCGCTCATGCATACGTACGGACTACCGTCTCTATGAACGCGATGAGATTCATTCCCCATCGTATCAATACAAGACAAATTCTCATTTGATGATTAAAAGTAATGTTTAAGAAATTTATATCATTCTAGATATGAACAAGTTATAACCTATCCAAAACAAACATGACTTGTGTAAAAAATATATAAAACAAAATGAGTAAGTTAACACCCAAAACGACGATAAAACTAAAGTACTATTAACAAAGAATTACTAGAAGATCATATATGATATCATAATTATGTATATTTTTCTTATATAATATAATAACAATATTTTAACTATTATACATGAGGTTAACATACCATCGTCTAAGGTAAAGTACAAGGTAAGAGTTTATTTCACAATCACTTCATTATCCGAGGTTGTTTAAACATAATTATCTATTCGGACCTCTTTATCATCCACATCCATGTTTCTTAAAAATGTATTGAAAAAAATTATTACTATTTTAAAAAATATGGGTTAAAGTCATATATACCATTTTTTGACTTTTTATAAGAAGTTTATAAAGGAATCCTTCCGTTGTTTTCCAAATAAGGTCCTTTTTAACCTTTTCGACAAAATTAAGGTAAGAATGCTTTTTTAACTTATACGGCGGGTGCTGCTATTTTCCACCATTATAACATCGTCGAAGCTTCCCTTAAAAGATTATAAGATTTTTTTCAAAATAAATATGTTCTTTATGTGACTCTTAAATGATTTCAAAATATAAAGAGATATGTCTCTAAAAAAAGGTTTTCATTTCATCTATGTCAACATCCTTTGATGGATTTTAAGTTTATTTGAAGTTGATTTATTATGATAAAAAAATTCCATATTGTATTGAAGGTTTTGTGATATTTTTGACTATGGATGTGATATTTTTATTCCATTCATTGCTTATGGTTAATGTATTGACATTTCATATTCTATTTTTAATATGAATGTTTATGATATGTTTAAACCTTTTCATATGAAGAATTTATTGGACTTTGTAAGTGACGGGTGGAGCCCGCTATAGCTCCTCAATGCATCGGTATGTCTCATGAGACAACTAGACATGGAATTGGCCAAGGCCCTTTCCCAATTTGATTTATGGTTTTGGCCGAGGCCTTCACAAAATGTTTCATAAAGTCCGGCATTATACATTCCCTCATTATGGAAATAATATCAATGGTTCATGTGGTCATTCGACTAGTAGAATAACCTTGATTTTGTTTTATTATGTCATTATTTAATCAGCTCATAATCTTGCCATAAAATTATTCATCTTTATTGTTGGTAAAGGCATGTTGTTTTCAATTATTTACCATGCATAATATTTATGTCTTTTTCCACTGTATTAAATAACCTTACTGTGTGTTTCAGCTCACCCCTGTCTTAGGTTTCATTTTCCGAGGATATGAAGAAGTTAGTTATGAGTGACCTGCAGGCATAATCTTGGTGGCGTGGATGCTTTTAATGAAATATATTATTGTTGTATTTCTCTTCAAGCTGCAAATTGAATCATATATATGAATCTTGTTTCCAATAATAATAAATTGATCGGTCTTTCGAGACATGATTTCCCTGTAATCATGCCAATGTTATGTAATAATGCACCGACTCTGGGTAACTGGGGTCAGGGTGTTACAATAGACCTAAGTAGAAATTGGTGCATGAACATGGGCCTCGATGCACAACTGGTTTGACAATATTGGGGAATATGATTTGGTAAATTAACAATCTCATTACGAACCATTATTAAGGAACCAAAAAATACCCATAAGAATATATTTTAGGAGATATATCATGGATATCATATATTGAAGCTTAAGAATTCATAAGTTAACAAATAAATATAATTTATAATTTATAACTTTAATTTTAGTGGATTTCCCGTTTATATGTTTAATTATTTAAAAATAATCATCCCTAATTTTCCTTTTTTTCTAGCCAATGACAAAAAATAGGAGTAATTAGGTAAACAATAAATGTGAAGGGAAAAGTGATGACTTCCCCAATGAGATGCCTGACCTGATGGGAGTAGGAATTGAAACTTTTTTTATGATAATCTCTCATATGACTTAGGTTTTGAATAGAAACATATATTAAAAGGATCACCCAAACCCCCCTAAGAAATAATTAGGTTTAATTAAGAGTTTTATACGACAATTACCTCTGAATTTTAATAGATCTTCATATCCCTTAATCATGGAACAATAGATCAACTCCCATGAGAATATCTTCTCCATCATTCAATGCTCTAAAGAAGAGAAGGTTATATTAGTTGTTTATTGTATAGAGGGATAAAATAATCTGTTTTGGACATTTATCAAGAATACAAAGCCTTAGGAAAATCATAAAGCAATGGGGTAGAAGGAATTCCAGAATGTTTTTGATAAATATTCTCCTTGTACTCCCCATCATAAAATAGAATGGAATCTCATTTACCTCAAGAAAAAGGATGAAAAATCTATCAGGGCATATGATGAAAACATTAAAATACCTTCATGATATGCCTCTATTTTTTTCATTACCCATAAATTTATGGTTGACCGATTCTATTCGGGGAAAAAACCTAGTATAAGAAAATCCACGGCAATCTGAGACTTTGATAGGGATGAGAAAATTGTATGATATTTCTTCAAGGTTGAAATAGATATTGATGAATTTGAAGGGTATCATAGGGATAAGATGTGGAAATTTGAAAATAATTCTAGAAATCTTATGGATAAATCAAATGATTACATGAAATTTTAACATCCAATTTTTGAATTATGTGGAAAGAAGAACCCTGGAAATTTCCTAAGGGGGTTGAGGATATGATTTTGTTGTGGGAAGGAGTTAAACCTAGATAGTGATTATGATTAAGAGAAACCCACTGATGTGATGGAGGAAAGTAATGATCAAGTCAACCCTAAATGTATTGTTCATTTCTTCAACTGCAATAAACCAGAGCACTTTTTCAATCAAAGAACTAAGACAAGGGTTGTCAGGGAAAACCAATAATATACAAGTAAGGGAAAGATTCATTCCATTACATCCTTTGAGGTGGATCCTAAAAATCATGTGATGATATGTACACTAGATTTCCATTCAAGAATAGTGAACAAAATTTTTTATTCTCATTCTACGTATTCCTTAATATCATGAACGTTTAGTAGAACTATCCAAACACCACCAAAAATCATGTAAGTAAATAAATTAGTGAAAATGGAAAATGGGAAAATTAATGTATCCCATGTATATAGCTCCTCCTATATCACAATTGGAGTACTTAATTTCCCAGAGAACCTTGGCATACTCTCTTTTGTTTAGTTTGATTTAATTATTAGTATAGATTGGATTTCCTTATATAGAGCTAATATATATTTTCATGGGAAGGAAATCAATCTTCGTATAACGAATCGACACCACGATTACATACAAGTTCAAGGAGGATATTGAATATTATTTATCACCAATTTAAAAAGCATGTATATTATTTCCTTATAAGAAATATTATCAAGATAAAATTATTGTGTTTATGTAAATAATAATTCTCATAGACATGCCTATTGTGACATAATACAGAAATGTTTTTCCCAATGATTTTTTGGTCTTCCTCATAGTCGAGAGGTTTAATTTTCAACCAAGATTATGCCTGGGGAATTACTAATATTTAATACTCCCTATGGAATGATTGTTTTGAACTAGAGGAGATAATGAAAAAACTACATGAGAATCTAGATAAAGGGTTTATACACCCAAGTTCTTGACCATGGTGTCCACTAGTCCCTTTTATAATGAAGAAGGATATGTCAATGTTCCCTTTCATTAATTATCATAAGATCAAGAAGATCATGATAAGGAACAAGTATCCCCTATCTCATATTGATGAATTTTTCTATCAACTATGTGGAGCACAATACTTCTCCAAGGTGGATCTATAGTTGGGATTTTACTAAGGTAGGGTGACAAAGGATGACATTCCAAGGATTGGATTATTTTAAAAAATACATTCTCTATGAGTTCATAGTAATTCCATTTTGACTCACTAATGCTCCATAAATAATCATGGAGTTGATGAATAAATTCGTTAGAGATTATATCAACAAATTTTTTGTATTCTTTATAGATGATATCATAATAATCTCTAAAACCAAAGAGGGGCATGAGGATCATCTGAGAACCGTGCTAAAGACCTTGAAAAAGGATAATCTCTATGAAAATTACAACAAACATGAGTTTTGGTTGAAGGAAGCCCCATTCCTATGGAATATCATCACAAGAAATGAGATACCAGTAAACCCTTGAAAAAAAGAAGAAATTGAAGGATGGTCGAGGCCAACATCTATGATAGATATCCATAGTTTCCTTGTATTAGATGGGAACTATCGTTAGTAAGAATGAAATTTCTAACAAATGTCTAACCCTCTAAACAAGATAAATTCGAACAGATTCCTGATTTCTTGGAATGATGAATGGGAAGAAAGATTCAAAGAGATAAAAATTAATCTTATCACTACACCAATACTCAAACTCCCCAAAAGTGGGGAAATTTTCATTGTATTCAATAATGCTTCAACTAATTTCTTGGGATATATGTTAATATATAATAAAAAAGTCATAGCCTATGCTTCATAGATGTTGAATGTTCAGGAACAAAGCTACCCAAAAAATAATCTGGAGTTATATGTAGTGATCTTTAATTTGAATATATGGCGAAATTATATCTTTGAGGAGAAGTGTAAAATATATACGGATCAAAAAATAATTAAGTATATATTCACATATAAAGAGATGAGTATGAACCAACAAATACAGTTAGAGTAGATTAAGAACTATGAATAATCAATTCACCACCATTCAAGGATAGTGAATGAATTTTCAGACACTCTTATCAGAAAGTATCACACAATTCCTTCATTGATGATAATTTAGAAGGATCCAATATTTTTAGATTTGAAATGAATTGAAATTGTAATCATAAAGGGAGGAACATCATCAAACCTTTCACAAATGATTGACCAATAATCTCTTATAGAGAGGTAAAAGGATTCTCAGATAGATTATTTGGGAATTAAGAAGAAAGTGGAAAATATTAGAAAATGGAAATCCATGAAATTAAATGTTAATGAAGAATGATTTGTGATATTTTGGTCAAGACTTTGTATACCATCAAATCATGTGTTAAATAATTATATATGGATGATGAACATAGATCAACCTTATCCATCCACTCAGAAAGAACAAATATATTTTCATATATCTAACAAAAATATTATCTAGACAATATGAAGAAATAGATCTCAGAATATACATAAATATGTTTTTTATATTAGAAAGTGAAGGTGTAAAGAAAAAAATCCAAGGGGATGATGCAGCTATTACCCATACCAACATCGAATTGGGAAAACACCAGAATGGAATTTCTCAATGGTCATCCAAAAACATTAAAAGTGAATAATTGTATATGGGTTGTAGTGGGTAGTCTAACAAAGAATACACAATTCATTGAGATTCAAGAGGATAATTCAATTGATCACATTTCAAGGATATACATTAGAGAAGTGATGAGGCCATAAGGAACACCACTATCAATTATATCTTATCAAGATATAATATTCACATTTTTGTTTTGGATAGTATACAACATTATATGAATACAAAATTGAACTTAAAAAAGCTTATCATCCTCAATATAATGAACAACATGAGTGGATGATCCAGACACATGAGGACATGTTGAGAGATTGATCAGTTGACTTCAAAGGTGGATGAAACCAACAACTTACACTAGTCGAGTTTTCCAAAAAAAGATTCCACTCCATCAACAAAATTGGTCCCTATGAAGTCAATTATGAGAAGAGTGAAGAATACCTAAATGTTGGAATGATGTTTGAGATTCAAAACAGATAGGTCTTTAAATTATCAGAGATATAGTGGAAAAGGTTATTACCATTTAAGAGAACATAAAGGATGTTCATAGTTGATAGAAGAGATATGATGACAGTCATTGATGAGACCTAGATTTTTATGTTGGAGATATGGTATTCTTATCCGTACCTCCATGGAAGAATGTGGTGAGATTTTGGAAAAAGGGATAGCTTAGTCCAAGATACATCGACCCCTTTGAGATCCTTGGTCACATTTGAGTGGTATTATACCAACTATCACTCCCATAAAACCTATCTAAAGTACAAGATGTTTTCCATGTATCCCTCATGAGATATTACAGACTACACCCTCATATTTACTCAGTCGAAAGTTAGTACTATTGTATATTGTTCTCTTATATGAGGAGAAGCTAGTAAAGATCTTTAACTGTAGAGACAAATTTCTATAAAATAAGACAACACACCTTGTCATAGTGATGTGGATAAACCAAAATATTGATGAAGAGATGAGGAAAATAGGGAAGGTGGGGAAATAGAGTTACCCTAATCTATTTTTGTTTGGGAAATGAAAATTCCAAGGGAAATTTTTTAAGGGGGGTGGGATATTGTAAGGACCCAAGTGGTTATAATTAAAATTTCCCTTTTCATAATTTTAAATGTATTATGATGAATTATTGTTATAGAAAAAATTCACTTATTTTATTTTATTATATACTGTCAGATTTAAATGACTTTTAATAACTTTGACCCCTGATAATATTGTTGTCGAACAGTGATCACATGATTATAATAAATACAGTGTTTAGAAAATCCAATTGACACAAATGAATTGATGACTAAAACCGGTAGGATCATACCATATGAATCTATTTTATCAGAGCTTCTATGGGAGATAGAATCAATGATATTTTTCTATGACCAAGCCTAAGATGAGACCAAACAACTAAACAATGATCGAAACCATTTATGGGAGGTTATCTATACTATTTAGATCATGGATAAAACCATGTACGTCAAACCAACCCTTGAAAGTCTCATCATCATACACCTTACACATTAGGAGTATTCTTGTGTATTAAAGGGATATGTATAAATAACTTATAAATATGAGTATGTACACTATTTTTATAGAATAATGAATATATTTTCATCCTTTTTTTTCACATTATAAATGTTTTTTATTTTGAAACAATAAAACCCAAAAAGTATCTTGGGTAATATTGAAATTAAATTAAGCAAATTTTGGATGAATTAATTGATTTTTTAAATAAATAATTTTTTTATAAAATATGTTAATAAAATATTTTTTATTAAATATAAATTATTATATAATTTTTATGATGTTGAATTTAATTTTTATAAGGGTTCGAAAACTGTTATTTTCAAAAAACCCTTCATTTTTTATAAATGATTGTTATTATTTTAAAAGTGAAAATTAATATATATATAAAATTATTTAGATAAAATTAATAATATTTTTGGAATTAGAACATCAAAATTATCAAAATATTATTTTTTTCATTTTTTAGATATTGTCTATGTTTTGGGTAAATAATTAAATACGGTATAAATATAAATTGATTAATATGGAATCATAATGACCCAAAGGTTATATAATAAATACTAAAAAATGATTTGAAAACCAAATCTATGTTTTCCCATTAAAATAATGTGATTTTATGTTTATTTTATTTATTTTATAAATAATTTACGAATCTTACAAAACTTTTTATATATTTTAATGTTATAATATAATTTATTTAGAAGTATGAGTCACTCCCACATAATAAATGTTATTAATTTATTAATCTAGGCCCTTGGACCTATAATATAATGAAAATTACTATTATTTTGAAAAACTATGGTCAATAAACACAATTTGTTTCCATTTTTTGTTACTTTATTATATAGAGTCCAAAACCTATGTTTGAGAAATAATAAATAAATCCCCACTAATTTCCTATATAAACCCATCTAGGATGCCATTTCTCTTCACAAAAAATCCATGGATCACATACTTTCTCCTCCCTCCCCTCTCTAGAGTCCTCACAAGGTTCCCAAAATCTCCCATGAATCCCATCACAAGAAGTTGGATTCACAAACTCATGTAAGGAATCCTCACCTTATATTCTTTATTCATGTTTTTAAATTATATTATGTATTATATTTCCAATTATTATTGTTGGGATATGTATTTCTATGTACCCATTACATAACATTTCAAGTAAAAATTTTGAGAGACCTATTTCTCTCTCATCAACCCATATTATGAATTTTTATATGACACGTTTTTGTTGCCAAAATTTCTCCGTGCTTTTTTCATGAAGAAAACAATTGTGTAATGAATACCATACCAATTTCATATCAATGGTGTCACCATTATATAGTTATAATTAATTGACATGGGATATTCATGTATGTTTGAAAATCCCCATGATCAGGGAATAAGTTATGAAGAAGAATGAATCCATTTTGTTTGATCTATGTGACAAACTTAAGAATGATAATGAAATGAGAGTGATGGGTTCAACTAGAAGTATATAGTGCTACAATGCATTGGGTAATGTTTAGTCTAATGAGATTTCATGTTGGGATAGGGAGTGAACCTAATTACTTTATGGGAATTTTTCCATCAGGAAGTCTTGGTAGTTATCATTGATCTTTTTTTATAAAGTAGTGTTTTATGTTGTTTCCACATTTACCATGTTTCATTTATGATTTTCATGATATATCATGCCTCAGTAATCATGTTTATGATTCATACTCTTTTTATTCTCCATTGATATGACTATTGAATAAAATTTATTACTTTCTTCATGTTATTCTGTCTTTATTCCCTTACTAGGATTTACAAATCACCCAATTCTTATGCATGCCCCTAGGTTATCCCATTCAGTTTTAAAATCCAATGAATTTTAGATGCATGTTAAGAAAGTTTTCAATAAAGATGATATGTTTCCTATTTTAATTTATTATGTAATGTACCTAATTCCAAAATACAGTAGAATTATTTATCTTATGGGTTGTATTAAGTGTTAAATTATGTAATAAATTAGGAATTTATTTGTAATAAAGGCAATGGTTTTTATAATTTTCCCTTCTGTTTACATTAAAAATACCTCATTAATGAAATATATTGAAGTAACAAGATTATTTTTAATTTAAAAATCTTGGGTGTCATCCTTCATTCTCTTCCATTAGATCCATAATCTTCAAACATATTTTATTATCATTTAAAATTAATGATTACTCAACATTAACAACTCCCATAACAATAAATACTATCACACAACATCACCTATGGTAACAATACATGATCACTTTATGTTAATATTCAACAACTGATGTATCTATATCATTATTCAAAAACCTTAATTCACTCGATGATAATTTTATTAAATTTAAAACATAACATAATATGTATTTTACTCTAGAAAATTTAGTTTGGGTTTTTTTATAATTTATTTTCAATACAGTCCAACTATATTCTTTCTCATTTCAGGGATTCTGCTTCTTTATTTCTCCTTGTTAAACGTGCATTAATTTCAAATCACAATGCATGAACCAATATATTCATAAAATAGTGATTCATTCATGGATTGATTGATTTATTTATGGAATCAAATACAACTTATCAATTTATATTTCATCATTCCATGAAATCCACTTTATATTTATTGTCCTATAAATACATACCTGAATGCATGAAACTAATGCAGTCATAGAAGATTTATACCATTATAATGCTCATATTACTTATTCTTATTCATATATGATAAACATAACATATATTCCTTTGATATTCACATCTATATAAATCAAATATTTAATTGATCCCTCATTATTATCATTACAATTAATTTCATCTTACTTTCCATATTTTATTTTTTCAGTACAGTGTTTATTTTTTGTTTTTAAAGAATGATGTTTTGTTGATGTTGATGATCCTTATTGTAATGATCATCTTACTTCAAGATTCATATTCCACTTTAATTATTTACCATCTTATATAATCCATAATCATAATAATTCTTATCATGATATATCCATCATTGTAGAACACATCAATTTACATCGACTAAATGGGAATGACATCCTTATCCTAATCTTCATCAGAATAATACATTGATAATTTCAATTCACTATATTTATACGAAAATTCATTTATTATTGGAATACTTGATTTTCCATGTGGCTAATCAATCCACTGATCAAAATACCATACAATTCTATAGTTATTTGACCTACTATGCATGCTAATTGTTGATTACCTTCATCATGACATAAATAAATACATAGTTATATGGTATGTCTATAAATATTTATTTTGTTGCTTTCTCAACTTAACATGATTACATACAGTATCTCCATGAAATTAGTCCCCATTTATTTATACAGTAAATTACTAACACTAGATTAACCAACAATGTAGTTAATGGTCGCATCACCTACCATGTGCAGTTCGTGGTAAGTCATCTCCTTCATGTAGTCGGTACATTGACCCTAAATTTCCACTTCATGTTTTCTGTCTTGGCTCATAATGTGGTACCATAAATTACCCATCATAAGGTATATAACAATTCATCTAATGATTAATAGAATAATTATTCACGTGTTAGGTACTAATGAAAACCAATAATTTTATAAATAAATATTACATCATTTTATATTAATATTCAATTACCTCATATCAATAAATTACCCAAAACTATAAAGGATTAGTGTCTTTTGAGACTAGACACATAATTAGATTATATCCTGAGTGATATTCAACATATCCCAAAATATTTTTCTCATATTGTACAATTCATAGACATTCCATTTGTAAAAAAAATTCTTCATATCCTAGGTAAATGAACCTTAATAATGTTTGATATTACAAACTTAGTAATGATAAAAATATAAGTATCAATCAATGATCATAAGTGATTATAACACATACATAAGGGTATGATGACATAACCAACACATACTAAAGATATACCTAGTCAATCAATGATAACTAATTACAATTCAGGGTATAATTCATTATTATAAAAAATACATAATTAATAAGGGTGTGGAATTTTTAATAACTAATAATGATCCATGAGCACATATCATAATATTAATACAAAATATTTTTGGTATACACATAAGAATTTAAATTTTTTTACTTAATTTAGGAACACATCTTAGAAAATCATAGTTTATTGGGTTAACTTCCTATTACAAAACTTCTTTAGTAATGGTTGAATACATAGACAACTATATATGATATATTCCATTACTAAATTGGGTTCACTCCCCATTCAAGTCCGTAATATCTCATGAGATTCTTTTCCCAATTAATTAGAGGGATGCATAATTTTGGGCCCACCCATCACAAAATTTAAACTATATATTTTTGTGCCACAATATAATAAAACATTAATCAATTCATTAAATAATATATTGTTTATAGGAAATGAGTTTCATAAACATTAGGCCATCTCATCATAGCATAACCTAGTGAAAACAAGAAGGTTTCATAAATAATTTATCATAACTTAGTTAACTCATGGGAATGAAACAAGAATAATAGTATTATAGTTCAATCAATTTCATCAAAATATATCCAGATATAGTAAGTAGATAGTATAAAAATATCATATCCCCATTGAATCTTAATAACCATTAAAGGATGTTGATATAGGTGAAAAATACTTCTAAAATAACATCCGAATCATTCTTAAATAAATATTGAAAATACTATTTTATTTCGGTATCTGTAAAAAAAATACTTGAATATTGAGAATTATATTTTATATTAAAATAATCCATTGAAATTTTAACTGAATATTTAAAGAAAATAGTTTTCATAACAGTGATAAAATACATTTGTGCGGTAAATGTAAACAAATTATTCCTTTTAGGATTCTTATAATAAGTAATAAATAAAATGTTTAGAACATTGTCAAAATTCCATTTTATGAATTAGAAATGAAAATAAAATATAGATGAGATTTTTTTAATATATTTTGGTATCATTGAAATTAATATTCTTAAATACATTTTATGAAATATGGACATGAAATAAAGAGTTCATTGACCAATGTGGAAATATGGTCTGTTTTTATTAAAAACATTTTCTCTATAATTTTATCAAACAAATATATGAAAATAGTTATAATATATAAAAATTTTATGAATAAAAATTATAATAAACTATGTTGGGTTGAAAGGATAAGATCTAAATAATTTTTCCCAAATAAAATTTAGCATATAAAATCCCGAAACCAAATCATACTGTAACATAAATCCTTACCTAATGTCCCATTTTTCTTCATACATATTAAAACATCCAATATAATAAGTACAAATTTATTTTAAATCTATTAGATTTCCATATTCACAAATAAAATACAATGTATCATTAATTTATAATTTTTAGTTATCCTTTGATTAACTATTTATTCATTAAAATGAATATTAAGGTGAAAACTGGCCCGTTTTCCATGAATTCTTCAGATAAATGGTTTCATTACATGCACTATGGTCATGGTTTAATCCTATATTGGAAATAATAAAATAAATAAGTATCATATTTAATAATTATCCTCAATTATATAACCATTATTATAATGTGGTGATGAAAATTGTTATTACATCACAACATGGAGATGGTAATCCATATGTATGCACTAGTGATGGTTTCACTTTTTGATGTATATAATAAAATAAAGGTAAATAAAAATTTACCAATATAGAATCATAATTAAATCATGAATATATAATATATTAAATAAATATATCATTTTTACTATTTAGGAAAAGATGAAATAAAAATGAATCAAATTACTTCATGGAGGTGGTAATCCACAAATATATACAAGAGAAGTTACTATATTCCAAAGGATGGGAATGAGATAGAAAATTGTGTTCAAATTACCATAATAAATTATCATAATTTTTTTGATACTTTATTTATTATGTTAGAATATATACATTTTTTAAATTAAATAGATAAATAAAAAAACATTGAATGAGTCGGGTGAGGAAATAAGCTCTTAATTTAGTGAACTCCTTGGGATTACACTTTTATCCTTTTAAATATTATCATAGCGGTAAGAAAATTAGATCCTGAATGAAGGTATAAAATCTTGTAATTATTTTGGGTAAGTATTTTATGACATATAGGGTTCAAGTTGTGTGAATACGAGAGTATTAGAGGTTCTCTTTTATAAGTGAGGGGAGGGACACATGGTATTACTTAAAGTATTTAAATAATATAAAGTCACGTTCTTAAAAAATTGGAACCAAATTCCCTTATTATATAAATTTTCATATAATAACGTATGAATATCTAGACCAATGTTATTTAAACATGTTCAAGTGTCATTTTTACCACCTATCTCTTTTTTCACCACCATTAAACCCATTTTAACAAATACCATGGAAACATTTTATAGTATTTTACTATTAATTATGACTAATAAAAGTAGCCTCATTTAAAAATTTCGAAGTGTTGATTAAAAATATGAAATATATTTTTTTATATTAAATTACTATATTTTTAGAAATTTCATTTTAATATAAGAACACATAACCCAACAGAAATAGTTTATTGGAAAATGTATTTTTACTCATGTTGCAAGATTTATTTTTATTTAATGATTAACAAATATAATTAAATGAATATTAGAAATTTTTATTGAATATATAATCTATAAAAATTATTAAAATTATTCTTCAATAGTGAAAATTTTAATTTATTTAGAAAAAAAATATTACTTTAATAAAATAAGGTTTTCAGAAAAATAAAAATCTTTACCTTTAAATGATTTTATTTTCATTTCTAACATGTTTTTAACCAATGGATTCATTTTATACATAAGTAAAAAATAACTTTCAATAATTTATCTATTACTATTCATATATTCCAGTCCAATGGCTAGGAGATAATTATCATGTTAAATTATAATATTTTATTAGTATGTCATGGTTTTATAAATTGAGTGTAGTGTGTAAAGAAATCTATAAAATATGTAATATTTATTTAAAATAAATATATCATAAAATCATTATGTTTTAAATTCTTCCCCCATTATAGAAATATTTCCCATCAAATTATATAACTATGATACAAGAAAATAAGGATACATCTACTTCATTAACAACTCAGGTTCCCACATCGCTTCCTCATATTTATAATTTCACCCTAAAACATTGACAAGGTGAGTGGAATAATTCCACCATAATTTATATATTCAATACAAAATAATATGTTGTTGGTCCTCATAATAACGATCATGATCTATTGGAATGTATTTTTAGTTATTTATATGTGAAGGATTAGGTATATACTTCATCAATATAGATACATTGATGATATCCTCCTCTTGAATGGACTTGAGGCCTTTATTTTTTTTGAAAATACCCCTTTATATGGGTGATGTGGAACCCTTATAAGGCCCGAAGGATTAAGAGGTAATTAATGACGCATATGTATTAGAGGAAATCACTCAGACAAGAGAACTTGAATTGCTCCTCCGTAGAAAATGTCATGATATCAGCACTCCAACTTCGCAAGGTTGGTCAACTAGCTGTCCTATACAGAGCAGTATAGGCATGGTACCAATGTTAATGCCACCCATCTCAATATTTCAATTCCATTTAGCTCTACTCTAGTAAATTTTTATGCTCTGAATCCTTATCTAGAGCCTTGTCCCCTGTAATCTGACTGATACATCAGCAAATTTCATGTGGTCTAAAGACCTTAGGGTGGCATGAAAGCATTGTGGTGGCCCAAAGGCCTTGAGAGACAACTGGACCAAAAGCCCTGTAGGACCCGAGGACTAAATCAGCAGACTGATGGACCATATGGATGAATAGTTCAATTAACTATAGTACTTAACCATATCATCTATAGTTCCAGCTATAGTGCTAGCTACATTACCCAAAAATATGTATGCACCCAAATTTGATATTGGGTCTCTTGGATGAACTTGCTGAGTCCCTAATGGAAGACATCCGTAACATGATATAGATTTAATAGAAGCACCAAGAGATAGTTAACCATCCCAATATGATAAAAATTATTAAGGTATAGATATATCTAAAGATCATATGCACCTTCTTTATAGATCTCATAAAATTCTTCCATAGAGATATTAATTGGAATACCTTATCACTAACTTCGAACTCTAGAGATCTCTTATTATTTTCAGCATATATTATCTACCGACTTAGAGATACTATGATATGATTTTGAATAGATATAACAAAATCTACCATTTATTAAAATATCTTAGGTCCTAATATTTTTCTTTCTCTAACTTCATCCTTTAATGTTATTATTTTACACTTCCTTCTATAGATGGAGTTATAAGGATCTATCTAAATTCTTTAGTGAATGATACTGTTGTAAGAAACTAAACCAAAAAAAGGTTTTGATTCCAAGAACATATTTAATTAATTAAATATACAATGAAAATTTCTTATCGGGTTATAATGGTCCTCAATGATGGATCCTTTTTACGAGGATGTTATATGATAAAAATGATGAATCATGTATTTAACATATACTAAAGTATTATAGAAAACATCAATATAGAAAAATATATTTATCAAATAAAATAGAATTTGATACTTCTTTATCCCTTAACACTTCATTAATGTATATCCTAGAAATATTATAAAATTGAAACCTTACCTAATTATAATAAAATGTATTCATTTCATATGTTTATTGACTACAACCCTAATAACACTATGTCTTTTAGATGACTTGGGGAGTCCAATGAAAAAAATTTGTTATAACTTTTTCCCATTTTTATTTTAGCATAAATAATTATTGTAATATCACCATCAAATTATGTCTCTCAACCTTAATTTTATGACACAACAAGAATTAAGATAAAAATATAATGATCCATTTTCATTTTGACCCACCAAAATTACTCGTTCGTATATATATATATATATATATTTACTTCCATGATTGATAGAGAATGATAATCAATGAGATTTATCTAACAAATCCTTACTTAATTTTAGTATTGATATGATACAAAATTTATCCCTAAACCATTTCATTTCATCACAACCATGGTTGAACATTGGAACAATCCTCACCTTCTTCTTTAGTTACACAAATTTCATCTGTGCCTCTTTAATCCTCACATGGATGGAAAATAGAAAATTTATATATAATATATAATATATATTCCCATTAATCATGATTTTAATATCCAAATTCTATAAATCAATAAATATTTTAACACTTAATTTCTTATCATGGGAAAACTATCACGATCCTTCCGATTTAGATCATTATCCACCTTGTTTCCTTTCAAGGGTGGCATTTAATTGATAATTGATAGTATTAAATAAATTTCAACCATATACTTTGCTACATATTCAAAAAAATTTGTTTACAATTATACTTCAAAACTTGATGATCCAAAAATAAATCAAACTTATAATATATATATATATATATAATGCCTCTATATTTTCATTTAAAAAATTATAGCTACCTATTCCAGATCATTTGGTGGGTAGTTTTTTTTTCATGAATTCTCAATTGGAGTGAGGTATAATCTATCCCCATGTCATTCTTCACAGGGAGACATCTCAATACCTTCTTTGATGCATCAATATATATCAAAAACTATTCTCTACTATAGGTTATTGTGAGTACATGTGTATTGACCAACATTCTCTTCATTTCCTTGATGGTTTTCTCACGTTCAAATATCTAAAGTAACTTTTCACCCTTCTACGTAAATTTGGTAATTGAATTATATAGTAATGAGGAATATTTTAAAAAGTGGAAGTAGTATATAAACAACCCTTGAAATTTACATATCTCAGTCATTATTTTTGTTCTAGTCCATTTTTCAATGACTTCCTCCTTTGAAATATTGACTAATATACCCTCGTGTCAGAATATATGACCCAAGTTTGAAACTTATAGTAACCAGAATTAGTACTTGACAAATTTGGAATAAAATGTCCCCTTTCATAAGGGTCATCAACATAATCATCTAATGATCATCATTATCTTCATTTATCTTTTAATATATATGAATATCATCTATAATGACTACCAAAAATTGATTAAGGTAAATTATAGGGACACTTTTCATTAAATCTATGAAGATATAGTGGGAATTGATTTGTATAGCTGGAATTAGTATAAATTTTTAATTAACATACCTCATATGAAGAGATATCATGTGTATATCATGTTTCCAGACCCTCAAATAGTGGAATCCAAAATAAAGGAAAATTATAGAAAATTATTGAGCTCAACAACGTTGATCAAACAAGTCATCAATACAAGTAGATTATACTTTTTCTTGATTGTGATCTATTTATGTTTTTAAAATTCAAGTAAAAGACACATTAATTCATACTTGTTCAAAACTAAAAGAATAGGTGCACCACATAGTGATAGACCAGGGAATATGGATTCTTTATCAAGATTCCACTTGATATGTTTCTTCAATTTCTTGAAAATAAATTGGGATTATTCTATATAGAGCCATTGAAATAAGTGTGGAACCAAGGGAAAGTTCTACTGAAAAATCAATATTGTGATTTTGGGGACTACATGGAAATTATTCAAGAAATATATCTATATATCTTTAAAATTTGAAAAATCATCAATGTTGAGTTTCTCCTAAAACATTAGAGTTAAACATTATAAATTATTTATTTTAATACCTATAAAATAGAAGTAAATTTCATTATAAATTCATGTTTATCCTCACACCAAAATATGATCATAGTTTTATTAGTATTATAAAATTATATTTCCCTAAATAGTAATTGATATGGGATCTATATAAGTAAATCTAATACATTCCCAAAATAACATAAATTTGAGTTTGAGTGAGAATCACAATATTTTCATGACTCGCATTCCTAAAAACTTCTTTTTGGAAAAGAGCTATAGTCTTGAGATGTGATCATCATACCATTATGAGTTTGAACTATTATCTCAGTATCTAATATTTTTTTTGTGAACATGATAACCTTGTAACATTCATCAAATATAAAAGAGTGGGTAGATTTTGAATCAAATAATAAATTTATAATTATAGAGTGTGTGGTAATTGTACATTTCACTAAATTGTTGCCAAAACCCACTTCAATAATTTTTATCTCATGATTATTCCATTTACCCTTTTTATTAAGATGTTACTAATGTCAATTTTCTTCATTAAACCTCTAATTGATGTATTTATATCTATAATGTCTATACTCCTTGGAATTTTGTCATTGGGGTGTGAATGACACATTCAGTTGAAATTTATCACCACTCTTTTTATTAATTAGCCTATTCACATCACTTAAATATTATTTTTCTCAATGGAATTTTTTATAAAAATAAAACATATGCTAGACCACATAAGGTTATTTTTCTCCATGATTATTTCCACACTTATATCATGAATGAATATGAATTTTTCTTCTTCCATGGGTTTTATTATTATAATTTCCTCAAACTTCCATCTTACACATTTCCCCCCAAAACCACTTGAACAATTAAAGTCTCTGATCTACATTTATAACTTGATATCACATCAAAATATTTAAACAATGATACAAAATTATCTTATATCAAATAAAATTCAAAGACTTGGTCCCATTCCACTAACAATTAATAAATTTTTATTCAGGATTATGATAAAACATGAATCATACCTTTCATGTCTTGTAAAATTTTCTTCATTCCTACTAATGGATTCATAATCATTAATTTTTAGTAATAGGAATTATGTGTCAATTTTATAATGATGATTTTGATGAAAATAAATATTGAAAAATTCTATCTTAAGCTCTTCCTATGTCATGGAGTCAATTTTCCCATCATTTGTTTTCATAATCTTGGTAATATTCCACCATTGATCTTATTTTCCTTCTTAATGATATAATGCTGGGAAAATATTTCAAATTCCAAACACTAGATAATATATAATATATTTGTAATTTTATTTATTAATTACAAAACCACTAATGGATTAGAGGAACCACTAATGGAAGATGGATTTTGCATCATGAAAGAATAAATAGTGTGGCGGTCCCAATATTTCTCATTAGGAAGCTCAGTATCATTCATGGCCTAAGATATGTGGGTGAGCATAAAAAAATATTTTTTATCCCAACTCCCATGATGTTTAGTTTATTGATTTTATTATCCATCACTTTCTTTTTTAGGACAATTAATTCAAATTAAAAAAATTCAGTAATACCAAAAAACATAGTGTGAGTATATAACATCAATAATCATAGAAACCTATCATATTATTACGAAAATAATTCATATGATCTTCTAAATTATGAAACCTTATTTCAACCCAAAACAATTTAAGTTATTCTCATATGACTATGTATTTTTATAAGATGTCATAGATTTTATCAATGAAATCCACATAATGGTCCTTAAAGAGAATGTTAATTTACAAAAGAATATCCCCTGAGTGTGTTTTACTATTTGTTCTATCTTAGACACATTTATCACACACTGGTGATGATCAAATTAATACCCAATCCTCCCCTTTCTGAGTTTTTACCTTTGGGTGATTCTATTCCACAACCAAATTCAATTTATAGAATCACAACGATGATGTATCTTCTAGGAAAAATATACACCCTTATTTACCATAACACAAGATATTCTCTTATACCTAGGCTTATCCATGTTGTTATGAAAAAATATTTCTAAACCTAATCTCTAAAAATGACTAAAACCATCTTTGATACCAACTGAGGTAACCAAATAATTTTATAAAAAATATTAAATTAATTAATATTAATATTGAATTCATCTAATAAAAATTCTTTCCATAGAACTATAAATATTATGTGTTTTTGATAATAGGTACATAATCATATTTTCTCATGAAATGTGTTTATAATATCCTAAAAAGTTCTCACATAGTAAGGTTTTAAGACATTCTCTACATAAAACTTTTCTTCAGAACATGGGTAAATGTAACATAATAAAGGGTGTTCTAAGATTCCCAGTATGGGTAAACATAAGAGATATCAATAAATGACCATAAGTTATCATAAGTTAAGAATAATTTAATGATAACATGATCAAAATCTAAAAAATTAAAAAAAATAAATAAGTTAAGGATCATTAACCATGAATCATGGAATAAAAATTTTTCATCATAAAAGACATAATTCATAATAGTGTTAAATTATCAATAATTAATCATATTCCATGGGAACATATCAAAATAATATGACATAGTTTTGTGTCACACGTATATGAATAAAAGATAATTTCCTTAGTTAAGGATCACATCCCAGGCTATCATAGTGGATTAGGTTCAATCCATGTTCCATCATTTCCTTATTCAAGGTTCACATACAATATTATAATGTTAGATAGAGTCCCCCACTAAATCGAGTTCACTACCAATTGTAGTCCATATTATCTAATGAGATATCATTATTTACATAGTACAATTGAGGGGTATATAATTCTAGGTCCACACATTACATATTGGAAACCATACATATGTGTTCTATAAGTTAACAAAACATTCATCAAATTAGCATACCTTAAATCATGGAAAGTGGATGGGGTTTTATAAACAATACACCATTTCATAATATCATAACCCACAGAAATGAAATGAGTTTTATAGATATTCCAACACAACATAACTAACCCATGATAAAGAAATAAGTTTCAAAGAATCATCCTCAAGTCATCATCGTCCAAATCTATCCAAATAAAGTAAGTGGAAGGTATAATAAGATAATTTACCTAGTGAATCATAATAATAATTAATGTAAGTTGACGTAGATGAATAATACCTTTAAAATAATTTTCCATCCTTTATTGGGAAATTAGAAAAATACATATTTTTATTATCATTAAAAGGGAAAAATTCATTTAATATTTAAAAAATATTTTCATTGAGAATAACAATGGAATATTATAAAGAAAAATTCAAAGTAAACAATACTCATTTCACTAGGAAAACCTATTAATGTGGTTAGCATTAAAAGAAATTATCCTTTTACAATTTTTTATAAAACGTTGTAAATAACAAGTTCAAAACAAATTATAATAATTCAGATTTAGTTTTTTTAAAAGATATTAAAATATATCTAAAAATGACATCAAACAAAAAATGTATAATAGAATATAACTTTTTTGAAAGTATTTTGAATACATGGACTTGGAAAAAAGGTCTTTGAACAAAGAGGAAATATGGTCATTTTTTCATAAAAATTTTATCTGGAAACTTTTATGTACCAAAGAGGATAAAACGTTATATTACCTGAATATTATATTAATAACTATAACTTATGAAAAATATATGGGGTTTACAATTTTTTAAATATAATTTCCCTCAATTAAAATTTATTATAGAAAAATAATGAAAATAAATGATATGGTAACATATACCCTTACCTCAAGTCTTATATTTCATCATACACATTTATATATCGTATATAATAAATATAAATTTATTATACATCCATTACATGACCATATTCATAAATAATATACTATGTATTATAACACCCAAATATTTTATAGTATGTATTTTCATAAATAAATCCATTTGATAGCTTATGTTGCATGCTACACCGATCTTAAATAAATATTAATATACAATTAAATAGTAACTTTACTATTTAAGTCATAACTTTTCTATGTAAATAGTAATGTGAACATTAGAAATAGTAATGTAACCATTAGGATAGGAACATAAGATATTAATGTATCAACAAAATTTAGGTATATTATGAATGAAAATATGATATATTTATATCATGAACAACGTAAATAAATGTTTAAAATTGATAAAGTGAGACATAAATATTTAATATAATGATTTAATAGAAAACACATTTATAATAATTAATATAATTATTTAATATAAAGTATATTTTCTTAAAATATACTAATAAATTAATATTTTTTTATTTTATGATTATAAGATAAATTTCTAATATATTAATTATTTTTTCAAGGTGTGATAAAATCTGTTATTATTTTAAAATCACAATATTTTGAATAAATGATGATTTCATTTAAAAATTAAATTTATCATTTTTAGAAAAATATTTTCATTAAATGGAGATCATTTTATGTATTATACATGTGAAAAAAATGTTAGGGTGTATTTTGTGGATTTTTCTAAAATAGTTGATTTTTTGTTGAATAGTGATGTAAGATAATTTACCGTATTTAATAATTACATGAATTACTAAGTCATTGATGATGTATGGATGATGTAAGACCATAATTTATAACCATAATTTATTATTTTTATATATGTAGTGATAATTATCAAGCTATTAAAATTTTTTAGCCAAAATTATTAATAAATAAATAAAATATTCAAAAAACACCCCTCTCATCCAATATAAATCTAACCCCTCACCACCACTTCCCCTTTCACCTCTTAACACTTTAAGATTATCCAATTTCTACGTAATCCTATTACTAAATCAATTCCCCATGTCCAAGAGGTTATGGTCTCAACAAAAGACCAAAATAAAGTTCTCTTAAGGAGGTTCTCAAAGAGAAGATTTCAAGAGGTAAAAACAAAATTCCATTCCATTTAATTTCTTTTCAATTTCTATTATTTTATTATTAAATACCCACTTAATATTTCCAAATATGAATCATAACTTTATTATCTTATAAATAATCTAGTTTTATTATGTCAATGTAAAATCCACCATCATGCCCCCTCTCGTCTCCCCTTTTATTCTAAAATTGAAAATATTGTTTGTGAGGTGCCGATTTACTGACTTCGTGGACGATGTATTTTAGTATTTGAATTAGGAATAAAATTACGGTTAAAGAACTTTATTATATAATTACTAAATCATATGTAATATTATGGAACCATCATATACATAATATTAATTAATCAAATACAACTAGTTCGTGATTATCGAAGAAATCCCAAAATAATCTAAATGATTATCACTAACATGTATCTAATGGTTTATCTTCATACCATATAAAATAATGAAATATGTGAAAGATTAATATTATAGAGTTTCATTAAAAAAATATAATTTTAATTTTTGGAAAAAAGTATCATTTTACATGATTTTCCATTAATGTATAGAAGTAAACCGATCATGAAAACAAAGGCAACAAACGCCCTCGAATGATAAAATTGTATATTATAACTCATAAAAAGGGAAAAAAATTCATAAAATTATAATAATTTAAATAAATATTCAAAAGGTTTATAATTAATTAATAATTTATTTAATTTAATTATTTAGGACATTAAGATCAACTGCAAAACACATTCATACCTAAGGTATAGGATTCTCCCTGAACATAATTTTTTCATTCAGATTATTCTTTTTATCTTCTTACCCTAATTTAATTATTAATTATTCTTATGTATAATTTATAAATTCTATGTGAATTTTTATATATATTTAACTATCTCAATTATTAATTATTTTATGGGAAGTACATGTTTTATAAGAAAACATTTTTAATTCTTCTCAATAAGCAAGCCCAATTAATGGGAATTTACAAATCTCAAAATCATTTTGATATACCATCCATTATATTTTTAAAGATACCATTTTTTTTCAAAAATAATTTGTTTTATCATTAAAAACTATATTTTTTCATTTCTGGTTTTATAAAAACAATTATTCCTTTTCTAATTTTAAAGTCACTTTAGTATTTTCCCTTAAGCCACACTGATGAAGATCATTTATAGAGTTCCTTAAAAATTCATTTTACATTTTTTAACTAAATTTGGAATTAATTTATTAGGATATATATCAATTTTCAATTAATAATTTCCATTTATGATTTAAATCCATTATTTTATAGTCACCATTATGATATTCTCATTGTATATTATTTATTTTCCACTTATTCTTTATGTGTGGTTTATATATTCTTCCCTTTCAATTGTGATTGTCATTAATTAAATATATATTTCATGTATCATGGATATTATTATAACCGTATAAATGTAACATTTTTATATATGGTTTCTCCATTGAATGTTGTTTTAATTGGGAAAATATTGAAGAATCAATATCCTCTACTTAATATAGATATTTTAGTAAGTATTTTTTTCCAGAATTGAATCTATGTATGATATATTGTATGGAATGTAGTTAAGGGTGGGGAAATTAAAGACCCTTGATGTATCTATGGGTCTCGTGATACAAAAATGTTGGTGAAAAACAATTATTTTATTTCCAATCAAAATTAGATGGGTTTTTACCCACAGACATAAAGCCATATTGATGGTATAATGGTTCATGTTCCGTATAATTTAATTATAATTAATAATAATTTTCTTTATTTAGTATTCAGTTTTTTACTTTCCATAATATTTTCACTATGAAAAAATTTAAGGAATCATTTTCAATCTCCTTTTATCCATGGAATGTTTTTTAGATTATTTACCATTCCATAATATCTATTCCTCATTGAAATTAGTTTACTTATTATTTTTCCTTATAACCCTTAATGACCGTTTGAGCTCACCCTTTTATTTTTTTCCTTCCTTGGGTTGTAAAGAAGAAATCTTTGAATAAGTGATAAGAATAAGTTTATTTTATTTATTTATATACTAAGTTAAATTACCAATGTAGTAATGGGACTATGCATATATCTAGTTTCTTTAAGACTACTATACTTATTGATCTATGGTGATATATAATCTCTTGTATCTATGCCATTGTAATAAAATGACCACTTAATCAAGAATACTGGGGCCAGGGATTTTATTGTTGGTATTAGTGAATATTTAGTATAAACATGGGAACTATATCTAAAAAACATAGTTTAGGTAACATTACCCTAGGATAGAAATTGATGATAAGCATAGAATAACATCCTAGAATTTTGATAGGGTAGATATTTTGTGGGTCTTCCTAGAAATACATCATTGTATGGATACTATAGTGGATGTAGTTCTGTAATGTATATACCTAGGGGTAATAACTCTAACAAGGTGCGTTGGGCCTGACTGGACATAACCTGGTACACGATAATGGGCATTACTGCCCACCTAATTTGACACTCTCAGGGGATATGTTTAGAATAATTAATATTATCTTTAAAAAACAGTATAAAGTATTTAAAAGTATATATTTCCCTAAGGAAACCATGTTTATGATTATGAGATTATCTATGCACATATTTTTTTTATTTATTTGATGTTTTTTATTGGTCAAAATTATGCATAACCTAATTTAGTGTATTCCATTCTTTAGAAATGGTGGAAAATGGAAGAAAATGAATCAATACCATTGGATAATGTATGGATTGACCTTCTAAGAAAGTAGACATATTTAGTGTTTAAGTTTAGAAGATCATGATCATATTAGGATAGCTTACACAAGTTATGACATATAATCATACCATGCCTATGTTGTGTCGTTTCATGTGGTAGAAGCCCTCATCTTTTAGTGGGACTAATAATCCAGTGGTATATGAGTAGTGGATCATGTCACTTGAGAAGATATTTACAACTTTGGGATTCATTGAAAATTATAAGGTAGAAATAGAATTATATTTTCTCAAGGATTTTGATGATCAATAGTGGTATTTGATCTAGTAGATTAAGAAGGAAGAAGAAATAGAAGACATGGAATGGATAACTTTTAAAGAATAATTCATTGATAAATACTTCCCTCATGATCAAATACCTTAAATAAATATAAAATTCATCATCTTAATGAATATGGAAAAAGGGAGTGTTGAAGAATACGAGGCTACCGTTACAGGATTATCTATGTATGATATTTATTAAATACATTATTTAGAATAAAAGATTGATCATTTCATTAATGGTATTCAACCATGTATTTTAAGGGATTGATCTTCAAAAACATTTTCATCATATGATGGAAGAGTATTACGTGCCATCAAAATCGAGAATGAATTTTCTAGATTCTATATGCTCTAGGGAAATCAATATACGAATAGGACTTATGATAACCATGGAAAATGTGAATAATTAAAGAATAAGAATGGAGTCAAGAAATTTACATTATGTGAATATTTTGGAAAGATTAATTTTGGGAAATGATTTACATACATGATAGTTTTATATAAGTGTGAAGAAAAGGGTGATCGAGTTAATGAATGCAAGGGGATGAAATAAACCAATGATTCTCAATGATTCAACTATAATGAATGGCTTAATTAATCAAGTCATTATCACTATAAATTCGTTAATCTACCATAAAAGAGGCCAAAGGGAGATGTGCATACTTATACTATAACCATAGATCATGTTGAAGTAACTAGTGATGTGGTGGAATGTACATTAATTCTACCATCAAATCTAAAAAATTATTTATTTGATTTTGGAACATTACACCATTTTATATATGATGATTATTCCAAAATAAATTAAGAATTTTCATTTAAATTTAACATGGATGTTATCAGTTAAAAATATTAAGGGAAGTATCATTATAAATAAAATGTGTCATTGAGTCCCTTTATGACACATAAACATTCATTTGTAGTTGAATTTATCATCATACATACGATTAAATTGGATATAATCCTTGGAATGGACTACCTTTCAAAATGTGATGTGATAATTTTTTTGAAATAAGAATAAAAATATGATTTGTGAGGATAATGTGGAATCCCCAATCTTTAGAGAAGAAACTTCATCATCTGATTCTTATGTACATAGAACCCTAGTTTCTCTACTGAATAAATTATTGGGAAGGAAGAGGAAACAACATCTACGGTTGAAGAACATCATATTCATATTGAGAATGTATCAATTGTATAGGAATACAATAATGTATTTCTTGATGATTTACTTGGACACCTCCCAGAGCATGACGTAGAATTTATGAATAATCTAATCCCTAATGAAAAACCAATATCAAATAATCCTTAAAGAGTGGCCACTATATAATTAGTGGAGCTGTAAAAAGAAATAATGGAGTTGAATAATAAGGCATTTTTTCTCCCTAGTGTTTTTATATGGGGAGCCCATGTTCCCTTTATTAGGAAGAATGATGGACCCATGAGGTTGTATATTTACTATAAGGAAATAAATTCTATTATAATAAAGAACATGTGCCATCTGCTTCAAATTGATTATTTGTTTGATCAAATTCGGGGGTCATAATATCTTATAAAGGTTGACCATACTTCTTGATATCATTAATTGTGTGCAAAGAAGGATGATATTCTGAAGAAAACATCTCGAACATGATATAGACATTACATGTTTATAGTAATTCAATTTGGATTGGCTAATGAACAATATATTTTCATGGATGTATTGAAAAAGTATTCAATTAATATCTTGATAATTTTGTTGTGTTATTAATTGATGATATATTGATGTAATACAAAAGCTAAGAGGACATGAGAACCACTTGTGTAGCGTTTTGAAGTCTCTTAGAAGAAAATAGTTATATGGGAATTTTTGCAAGTTGAATTATGGATTCAAAAAATTTCTTTTGTTGGAAATGTTGTCTCTATGGATAGAATCTTAGTTGATCCTGCAAAAAACGTCAATCCAAGAGTTTCCTATGCCATAGAAAATAACTTAGTTATGTAATTTTATTAGTTTAGAAGGTAACTATTAGTGTTTCATTCAGAATTTTTCCTAATTGGCTAACCAGTTAACCAAGATCACATTAAAGGGGTTATGTTTATATGGAAAAAATAATGTATTGAATATTTACAAGAATTTAAGAGAGAATTGGTCAATGCTCCAATTTTGACTATTTTATCAGGAAATGATGGGTTTGTGATATACAGTGATGCATCGAAGAATGTACATGGATATGTCCATATTCAAAAAGATAAATTTATTTCAAATGCATCTAGGTAGTTGAAGACTCATGAATGAAATCATATAGCTCATTATCCTGAGTTAGTAGTCATAATCTTTGCTATGAAGATATGAATACACTATCTGTATTTTGAATGATTTGTGATATATATGGATTATAAGAGTTTCAAAAAAATCATTATATAGAAATAACTAAACATGAGGCAGAGGTGAAGGATCTAGTTAATCAATGATTATGATTTCTGAATACAATACCACCCAGAAATGTAAAAAACGTTACTAAATGCATTAATCCAGAAAGATCACAAACTTCTTACCCAAACAAGGATTAGGAAAGATCCAATATTGAAGAATTTATTATAAATGCAAATATGAATTTTTATGGAAGGGGAAACATCATTACTTTTTCAAATGATTGTTAAAGCATCATTACTGGAGAAGATAAAAAGCTATCAATTTGATGATGAGAATATTTTAAAGAAAATTAAAGCTGATAAGGATGGAAAATTTGAAGACTTAATGTATGAGGATATAATTCTAAAATTTGGAAAGTGGTTATGTGTCCAATAAATACTGGAGCTAAATAGGGAAATAATAGATGATTCTCACAGCACAAAATTCTATATACACCTTGGTAGTACCAAGATGTACATGTATCTAAAGGAACATTTTTTTGTGAGATAAAATAAAGTGGGAAATTACTGACTATGTGTCATGGTGTCTAGTTTTTCAACAGGTGAAGATTGAGTGACATCATTATTGTGGTGTCATGAAACCTATATCTATACATAAATTGATGTGGGAAGAAATTATGATAGAAATAATCATTGGACTACCAAGGACACATAGATGGAATTATTCTATATGGGTTATTGTTTATTATCTTACAAAATTGGCACATTTTATTTGCTATAAAAGAATATTTACCTCCTGAGTTCCTAAAAAAACTCTATATTAAATATGTTTTAACACTTCCTAGTGAACCTCTATCCATTATGTCTGATTGATGACCCCATTTTACATCAAAATTATGGAAGAATCGTCAGAAGGCTTGGGATAATATGATTTATTTAAGTATAACTTATCACCCTCAAACTGGCATACATTCTAAAAAGACCATTCAATCATTGGAAGACTTTGTTGATATCATTATCACTTGACTTTCAAGGTATAAATGATCATTATTTACATTTGTTATATTTTTCTTAGAGTAATAGTTTTCATTCTAGTATTCAAATGTACAATATGAGACATTATATTTCAATTGATTTTGAACTCCAACCTATTGTGATGAAGTTGGTGAGATTTAAATTATAATTATATAAATTATTGAAGAGAAAACGATGAAGTAAAAGACAATTTTTTATGATATCAATTTGGATAAAAGTGGTAAAAAGAGTTATTATGAAAACTAGATAAAGGATTTGGAAATTTTAGTGGGGGTTCTTGTCTTTCAGAATGTATCTCTATGGAAGGGTTTCATAAAGTTCACTAATAATGGGAAATAGATCCCTAGGTACATCAGACCATTTCAAATTATAGTACGAATTTGAACTATAGAGTACTAATTATCAATGCCACCAGGTCTCTCCAAAGTTCATGATGTGTTCCACATATCATTATTAAATAATTACATGCTAGACCCAACACATGTACTCACCTACGATGAAATAGAATCAGAACATGATTTTTATTACTATGAATATCTTATCAATATTATTTGTAGAATAGTGAAAGGATTGAGAAATATGAATAATATACTGAAAACGGTTCTTTGGAGAAACTATAAACATGAATAAGCAATGTGGGAGCCTGAGGATGTTCTGAAGAAGAACCACCCACATCTGTTTAGAGGGAAATATTCATGAAAAATTTCGAGGAAAAAATTTACACAGTGTATAATATAACACTCCAAGATTTTATTGTTTGTATCTTCTTAGATAAATTCATTTGATAGATTATGTGGTACACAACATTGATATTAAATGAACTGTAATATACAATAAATTGTAAATTGATAATTTAAATTGTGATGTGACCATTAGGAATAGTAATGTGTCCATTAGAATATTAAATCCACCTATGAAATTGTAAATAAA
Organism: Viscum album; assembly: GCA_963277665.1. Classification (NCBI taxonomy): domain Eukaryota; kingdom Viridiplantae; phylum Streptophyta; class Magnoliopsida; order Santalales; family Viscaceae; genus Viscum; species Viscum album. The sequence goes on along the minus strand of OY728133.1, from coordinate 1,025,090,248 downwards.
ATTTAGGTATATTATCAATGTAAATATGATATATTTATATCATGGAATAAATGAAAGCATGCTTTTAAATTGATAAAGTAAGTCATAGATATTTAATTACCACTTTTAAATTAAAATAATTATTTAAAATAATATATATTTAAAAAAACAGACTCATAAATTGAAATTTTTTTCTAATGATTATTATATATATTTATGAGACCTTAATTAATTTTTCAAAGTGTTATAAAATCAGTTATAATTTTAAAATAGATACTTTTTGAGTAAATGATTATTTAATTTAAAAATTAAATTTTCCATATTTATAAAATTATTTTCATAAAATTGAGTTCAATTTAAAAACCAATAGGTTGAAAAACGATTCAGGTGAATTTTTGTGATTTTTCTAAAATTGTCAGCTTTTTATTGAATAGTGAAATACAATAATTTACCATATTTAATAAATACATGAATTATTGAGTCATAGATGATGTGTGACTGACCTAAGATTATAATATAGAATTTTCCTTCACTATTTTAATATATTTAGTGATAATTCTCAAACTATTCATAGTCTTGATCCAATATAATAAACACATGAATAAAATATTCAAAAAACCCTCTCCTCTCAACTATAAATACCACAATCACCACCACTTCTCTTAAAACATATTAATCTTGGAATCTTGAAAATTTTCTACCCAATAGTAGTCTGAAGCCTTTTTCTCCATGTCCAAGATGTTCTAGTCTCAACAAAATACCAATCCCGATGTCACATATGGATGTTATGAAGGAGAATGGTTTAAGAGGTTAAAAACCCTTTCCTTTTGTTTTAATTTATTTTCCTTATTTTCTTATGCTATTCTCACCTCATCTATCCAAATATTCATCATAAATATAGTATATTATATATACAGTATTTTTTAATGTTAATTTAAAATCCACCATTAATTCTCTTCCCTTTTACCCTTTTATTCTAAAAATGAAAACATCATCTGTGAGGTGTCGATTTTCTATCTTAATGGATGACATGATTTCGTTTCCAATTACACCTTAAAATCCAGTCATAAAGCTATTTACATGGTAAAAAAGGATTATAATATATGTATTATATCTTATTTAATGTTTTGGAACCATTATATATATAATATTATTTAATAAAATGAATCAAGTTTGCGATGATCAATAAAACACCAAAATAATCTAAACAATTATCACTAAAATTTATCTAATTATTCCTCCTAATACCATATACATGAATGAAATATATAACCATTTCATATTATGGAGGTTCATCAATAATATATATTCTCAATTCTTGACCACTACTCCCATTTTACATGATTTTCCATACATGTATACAAGTAAACCGACCGGGAAAACCATGGAAACAAATTCTCCCGAATGATAAAATTGTATCTTATAACTCATATAAAGGCCATAAATTAATATAATAAAATTAAAATGAATCAAATAAATGTAAGAGTTTTATTAATTAATTAATTAATGTATTTAATCTGATTTTCCAAGACATTAAGATCAAGCGTAGAACACATTCAAACCTAAGGTAAGAGATTCTCCCCAAACATCCATTTTTTATTCAGGTTTTGCTTTCTCTCTCTTTTCCCTAATGAAATTCTTAATTATTATTATATGATCTTTCTAAAAGATGTGTATATGTTATAGATATATATTTAACTATCTAAATTTTTCTTTATTTTATGGGAAATACATTTTTATAAGGATCCCTTTTAAATTATTCCCGATAAGCAAGCCCGATTAAAGGGAACTTCCCACTCTCTTACCCATTTTCATGTACCATCCATAATCTGTTTAAATATACCAATTATTTTTTGAAAAATCACACATTTTGTCATGAAAACATTCTTTTAATTTATAGTTTTATAAAAGAAGTTATTCTTTTTCTACCTTAAAGTCTCCTTATTATTTTCTCTTAAACCACACTAAATATGTTCATTTCTAAAGTTTTTAAACAATGCCTTTACATGTTTTCACATGATATAGATATTTTTTATCTTGATCTATGAATATTTTAATGAATATGTGTCCTCTACTCAATACATATATTTTTATAAGTTATTTTTTTCATGAATTGAATCTATCTATGAATAATGAATTCGACATGTAGTGATGGGTGGAGCCCGTTATATCAACATGATGAATCGACAGGTCTCATGAGACAAATAATTTGTAAATAGACCCTTTTTTTTATTTACAAACATAATAAGATCGGTTTCTACCAATAGACCTAAACTGGATTGATAGTGAAATGGTTAATGTTCCAGAAACATGATGTCCAATTACAAAGGATTTTATTCATTCAGTATTTAGTTATTAATTTCCATGAGATTATCGATATGCAAAAAATATGGATGCATTTTCAACATGATCTTATTGACTTCATGTGTTTTTCATATTATTTAACATTCCATACTATTTATTACTTTTTGAGTTTACTTCGCTTATTATTATTCCATATAACCCTTACAGAACATTATAGATCACTATTTTATTTAATTTCCTTCCCCAGGTTTTGAAGAACAAATATTTGAATCAGTTACAAGATGATTTTTATTTCCTTTTGTTATGTACTATGTTTAAATATTAATGTAATAAAGTAACCATTTATTTATATACTTTATTCAATTTAACTAAACATATCTTTCTTTAGTTATGTGATCTCTTGTATCTATTCCATTTTAATAACATGACCACTGAATTTGGGATACTGGGGTTATGGTTTTTATATTCATGATTACTTTTTAATTTCTAGTTATCCTTCACCAATAATTTTGTTATTAAAATTAACTTTTTGGGGAATGATAGTTAGTTTTCCTTTAATGTTTCATTTTGATCATTCTATTACTTTCACCATAGTAATAGTTTGATAATATTGTCACGAACCATCCTCGGGGCCCGTGCCATGACTACCCCAAACCCGCCTTCAATAGGTCAGGGGCTGGCGACTATCACCAAAGGTGTAAATCCCTAATTTGGGAAGGCATTTCCTTTATGAAAGTAGATAAACACAACAGAGTACGCAACATGAAGTAAATATTAAGTGAAAACTACATACAAAAAGTAGTGCTAAAAGAAAAGGGGCCAGAAATAAAATCCCAACAGTAAAGTACAACTAAAAAAGGAACAAGAGATAAAAAGGGTAACTCCTGGAATGTATGCCTCAGCAATCCACGTCTATAAGTCCGCTCCATCTACCGTCCCGCAGTGTGGTCCACCTCTAGGTACCGTCTAGTCCTAGCACGCTCTCTGCCTCCGTCAACGTTGTCCTTCATCTCCATCCCACACAACGAGGTATGGGAATAGCCCGTGCAGGGGTGAGTATAGCGATACTCAGTAGGGACCCTGAGACCCCTGTGGGTCTCCCAGAATCCATAAAGGATAAACCACAAAAGAAAGGTGTAACCACGAAATATCAACCAACACTACTTAGTTATATGCCCATACATATACCTAAGTTATCAATATCAGTTAAGATCCAGCTCTCGAGCCTAAGCACAACCCAGTCCACACAGGAATTAAGTCAATCACGTCATTGAATAATGATTTAAAGTCATGAATTAGATCAAACAGGTATACATATTTCATATAGAGATGTAGATGATTAGATGTAGTCATTGATTAATCTAAGTTGTCAGACCCACACAGGATACAAGACCAGCTAAGTTGTCAGACCCACACAGGATACAAGACTAGCTACTCTGTCGGACCCACACAGGATAAAAGTACAGAGGTCAATACTATCAGAACCACAAAGGATACAAGAACAATAGTAAATACTGCCAGACCCACACAGGATACAAGAACAATTTTCATCGTCGTCGAAACCATGGGGTATTCCAGTACGGTAGTCATCACTTTCGAACCCACGAAATATCCCAGTACAATAGTCGTCACTATCGAACCCACGGAGGATTCCAGTACAGTAGTCGACGAAGTAGCAGCCTACTCTAGGGTTCCCGCACACAGCACGCTCGATTCCCGGAGGGTCCTCTCCTCACGCAAAGATGGTCGATACATCAACTATCACAAATTCTAGAGTTGATGTGTCCTGAAATTCCGTCTCATCAAAAGGAACCCAACTCAATAGACGGTGCGTCAATCGGACTCCCGGTCTGACAGCTATTGGCTTTTTCGTTCTAGGGGCCCGGTTGGAATTACGCTCATCCCAAACCCGACCATTTTCCAATGTTGTCTAAAACTCACTTAGAGTATCTCAAAAGGACCACCTCTTCGTAAGGGTCCCAGTGCCGCAGACGACGCGTCGATCAGACACATGGTCAAGAAGTTATTTACATTTTAGCGAAACGAGCCCGACCCATCAAGCCCAGTGGGCTGGCGGGTGGCCCGTCCTGGCTCGACGGGTTTGACCCGGCTAAGGGGTCGGTCTGGCTAGATGATGAACGGTCCGACCCATGGCTCAACCAGCTGGCTGAGTGAAGCGGGGGGGGGGGGGGGGTCGGTTCTTTGCAACGACGGCACCGGGTGGCGCCGCCTCTCCTGCCCGGCTGCCCGAAGCCGGCCGGTCTTCCTGGCGTGAGCGACCTGCACAGGCGGGCCGCTGTTCTCCCACGTGGTACATTCAGGTGTCACGACCTCCTTCAACCCGGCCAGTAGGAGGCCGGCCGGTTCCCCCGCCGAAGCGCCCCACAGAGCACGGGTCGCGGTTCCTCCACAGCGCGATGCCAAGAGGCGCCACGGTACTTCCAGCCTGCCCGGCTTTAGTAGGCTGATTCTTTTTTGGCCGAGCGTCCCGCGGTTGCGGGAAGTAGTCTCCATTCTACACGGAACCTGGTGTCGCGGTCCTCTTCGGGCCAGCACACAACTACGGTTTCCACCATCACCTTCTGTCGTCGCCAACCCCGATCGATGCCAACTCCAGTTGCCACCACCTCTTACAACACCGTCTCCATCGCGAATAAAAACACGAAACAACGGAGGGTCATTAGGCTGTGTTCATTCGGCTCGTGCCCTCCGCATTAGGAGGTAAAAAATGTCCATATATGATCAATTGCATTCAAAAAGAACGAAGGTATAATTTATTCAATTTAAATTATACAAAACCCCTACCTCGTAATTGATGTCGCATGTCGACGAGCCGTGGAAGACGAGCGTAGCGGTAGTCAGTTGTTGCGGTAGTCAACGTCGTGGAGAACGATGTTGTCCCTTCAACATTGGAGGCAGATTCATTGTTGTGACGCCAGAAGATAATTTGAAGATGACATAGACTCATTGACATCAGGGTGTGTCCGAAGAGGAAGCGTCTTTGGAGAAATCCCACGCGTTCTGCGTCGGAGAGGAAGTAAGTTCTTCGTTGGAAGAAAGTCCACTTTAATTCCCAATTCTCTCCAACATAACAAAAGACAACCCAAAAGTAATAGATTAAGCTATTATTTTATTCTTAACATGAATTTTCAAAATAATTTAAATGGTTGAGCGAAATAATTAATTGCATTCTAGACAATTAATTTTGAGGGAGTTGGGATAATTAAGAGAAAAGGGAGGTGGAGAGTTCACATTAAAAGAGGTTAGTTTTCAAAATAAATAAAGGGGAGTTAATGGTGAGTTGATGGGTTACGAATCGTGTGGGCCCCGCCCCCATTATTCTCCCATGAAAGGTTATGTGGGTTGTGGGCCCCATCTCCAACTCCTCCTTGGAGGAAAAAACTACCCCTTGATAATAAAATTGTATACATCAATTTTATTTAATTTAATATAAATCCCCAAAATATAACTTCTCCACACGACCAAACAAAACTGCGGTAAAGATCCCCTTAGGCGAATACTGGCGTTGTGAGTTCATCGGTGACCTCAGATTTCAATTCTGAGAACCTGTTCAAAATATAGAAAAACCCACAAGTATGTTTGCTGAATGTACCTGAAAAAAACTTCAGAAAATGATTTCAGGCACACCGGGCCTCGGAATCAGGCGTCGTCACAAAATGAGGTCTCGTAAAATTCCAAAGTATTTATGAAAAAATTTTCCGTGAAATTTATGGGTCTTTAAAAATATAAATAATACTAATCCTAACATAAGTACCATATTAATTTATTATCAAAACGTTTATAACAGTTCATTAAAATTTGGGATGAAAATTAAATTAGATCACTTCTTGGGGATGGTAGTCTGTATATACAATAAGCATTGTTTTCAATTTTTGATGGATGGAAGAAAATATAAGTAAGTAATAATTCACCATTAAATAATAACAATTATATAAGGATTATAATACATATAAATTAAATATATCCTTATTACCATCCACGTAAATATGAAATTAAAAACAAATCAAATTGCATTAAGGATGTGGTAGTTCACAAGTATTCACAATTGATGTTATCATTTTCTAATGGATGAGAAGAAAAATGAAAGTGGTTCTCCAATAATTATAATAAAATATCATTATATATCTTATACTAGATTCATTTTTTTTGCATGGATACAAAATATATAGATTATGAAGAAGTAGAAATAAAATTTTAAAGGGATGGGTTAGATTATTACCTCCTATTTGAGATACCTCATTTTCTATACACCATAATCCTTATGATAATAATCTTAGGATACAAAAAATAGAATAATAATTCAAGTAAGGAATCTATAAAGATTTTTGGTTTGGTTTTTTCTTATCTATAAGGATAAAATATTTTTTTAAATGGAGGAGAAAAGGTTCCGTTCTATAAGTAATGTATAGACACATGTGGAATTAATCACTACTAGAAATCTGACCTATATCAATGCATCTATACCAACAATTTGTAAAAACCATTGGTATAGGTCCCCTTTCAAAATGGTTTGGCCAAACCGTTGGGAAAGGGTATGGCTTTCCCAACGGTTTGGACAAACCCTTGAGAAAATCCCACATTTAGGCCACTTTTCCCAATGGTTTGGCCAAACCGTTGGGAAAGGGTATGGCTTTCCCAATGGTTTGGCCAAACCATTTGGAAAATCCCACTTTGAGGCCACTTTTCCCAATAGTTTGGTCAAAACATTGGGAAAGGGTGTGTACCTATCCGAATAGTTCTCAAAACTATTGGAAAAGGCCTATCTCAACAGTTTTGAGAACCATTGGGATATGTACCTTTATTTTTTATCATTAAATTTATCAAATATCGTCAAATAAATAAATATATAAATTAAATATAAATAAATAAATAAATAAATAAATATATATATATCTAAATATATTCAAAAAGGAAACTCTAGGATTGTGGTAAAGTAATTTATATATAACATGGAGGTTGTGGGTTTAAACATCCACTGGAAAATTTTCTGTATATATACCTATCCCAACATTTTGGAAAACCATAGGGAAAGACCTATACTAACAGTTTGAAAACCAATGGGATAGGTCTTTCCTAATAGTTTTCTCTGAACTATTGGGATATGTCTTTTCCCACACCGAATCACCCAACGGTTTCTTGAACCATTTTTATAGGCTATACCAATGTTTTGGGGACTTATGCCAATAGTTCCAAACTGTTGGTGTAGGTAATTTTTTCATTAGTGACTCTAAAAATTTAAATAAAATAAGGTCACTTTATTGTTCAAGTGGAATAGTATGGACAACATATATATGGTTGGATATGATATTTTAAAAATCTATTTATCCATAATATTAAAATAATGTTTAGTGTCATTTTACCCCTACGTCTTAGGTAACCCTTAGTAAACCCTATTTTAACCCTAACCATGGTAACAAATTTGTAAGGGTTTTTACAATTCATTATATCCAGAAAAGAAAGTGGCTTCATTATTTTTTTTTGGAAAAGTTGAATCAAATATGCAATCAAGTTTACAAAACACAATTCATGAATGTAGTAGAAGTTAATTTCAAAATATGTATGAAAAACATAATAGAAATTTATTTTAGAAAAATGTGCTTTTAAGCATAAAACATGATTTATTATTTCTTTATGATAAGTAAAAAACCAAATTATGAATGTTAAATTTTATTTTTTGAATATATAATATAAAAATTTCATTTGAATCATTTATTAATAGTGATTAATTTAATTTATTCTGATAAAAAGTAACATTGTATTCATAAAAGATTTTTTTTAGAAAAAAATATATATTTTCCTTTAATTTTTCTTTTGATTATATCTAACAAATTGAAATTCAATGCTTTAATTTTATACATATGTAAAAAATTATTTTTTAAAATTTAGTTATTCCTATTCATACCTTTTAATCAAATGAAAAAAAGATAACTCTGACATTAAATAATAATATTCTAATAGTATATCTCAGTTCATTTAAACCTAGTGTTCCATGAAAAGATATATATAAAAGAAATAAAATTTATTTGAAGTGAAATATAAAAAAAATTCAGGGAGTTTTACATTTAATGATTCTTCATGTTGTAAATTGAGTAAAAATGAGACTAATATTTAATAACATTTCTTCAAAAATCAATAACATCATCTATTTTTTCAAATTCTAATAAACAACACGGATGTAAGAGAATTCATAAAATCTTTCATAAAAGAGATATATAATTTTTTTCAACATAAATAAAAGTCTGCATGAAATTAAAACTCTCTAAACAACCTTTATCCATTAAATATATTTATAAACCAACCATTCCATGAACTTAATTTTTCATTTAAAATATGAAAAGTAACTCTAAATGCCACCACCAAGATGTATATGCCAATATTAAATTAATTAATATAATGAGACAAAATTATTTGTAAAAGATTAACAACCACAAATAACTTATTATTTACTTTGACCATATTGAAATTATTTTAACAAGAAATATAACTAACATAATTTGAGCTAAAAAATCTACCAATTTGTATTTGTTGAAAATATATCTAAATGATGTGTCAACATGTGAATTATTTATTCCTAGTCTTTCCTTTATCATAAATTATTCAGTTTAAATTCTCTACATCTTACTAAAAATATATAAAAAGTAGTTGGAAAAGATATATCAATTCATACATTGAAAAGTACCATCAACCACCCCACTTTAAGTCTACTGATCCATGCATGGTGTAGAAAATTAGAGGGATTGATTTAAGAATCTATGGGGTCCCATATAAAAATAATTTCATACCAAATGAATTGAAAAATATTTAATTTTATTATAGATTTTAAAATATTTTCAAACTGATACAATAGATGATAAAAATTAAAACACATATTTATTATGATATATATCATCCTAAATTTCCTATATTCACTTCTTTAAAAATGGAAAAATAATTCATGCACAAATACGGGGACTAAATATTCCATTATACCCTTATAAAAAAATCCATTTTTATGCAATTAATTTAATTTAATACCCCCTTATTTTCCAATTTGATTACATTGACCAAGGATCATAGATTTTTAAAAACAATACTCGCCAATGAAATATCATTCAATCAGATTCCAGAATAATCTTATTTTCATAAAATGATAAATTTGGGAGCTATATCTACATTCTTCACAAGTATCCTCCCCAAGGAGGCACACATCGCGACCATTATAATGGTTTCTCACTTATAAATATTGATCACATTATTTTTTATATAGAGTACATACAAATTATAAGGCCAATCAAATATTGTATCTTCATTATTTTTCTCCCATTTATTGATAGGAACCACTTCATTTACTTCATATAAGATGATTCTTCAATCAAATTTTCCAGAAAACTAATTAAGAGATTAACCTTTTATGGTGAATACATCATTTGGATTATCCAAAATTAACATCCAATACTCATAATTATGTTCTATACCTTATAATGTAATTCACCTCATATTCCTTACGGTTTAATTAAAAGTATATGTTATTTTAGGAAATAAGTTCATCCTTCTTATTCTTCATTGTTAATATAATGCTTGAGAATATTTTCAAAACAAAGTTACACAATTCTTCATGATTCCACATCTTTTTTTGATATCATAATTTTCTCAGGGTTGTATGTTTTTCATCAAACCTTCCATTTATTTTTGGGCACTAGTTATTATTTCATTAACCATAAAATAATATTCACCACCTTGTATAATCTTCGTTGGCTGGATGGATTTTTCTTGTGAGGGTAAGGTTGTTAATAATACTATTTCCTTGTATCCAACATTATCAAATGTTTGCCAAATTTTTTTCAACACATGTATTTTAATTTATTGACAACCACTAATAAAATTTTGGATCTTGATATGGATTCTTTTGTTTTCCTCGAGTACAATCCTATATTATTTCTTCATTGGAATTATTTTCATCCTAAAAATCTTTTTTCAAGATTACTAGAAAATAGATATGAATATTGGAAACCTTTATGGAGTCTTCAATTGTAATATTATGAGTTTTATTCTTCACATGTATCCTTTTATATGTTTCACTCATTTGGGGTTTTATATACTTTTTTTTACTCTGACTTGAATTTAATTTTTTTTCAATGTTCTATCACCTCTCTTATTTGAAAAACTCTTGGCAGTACAATTATTTTTTTCTTTATTTTCCTTTTATTCCATATGTTTTCATAATTATTTTCCTTCTTATGTGTTATTGTATTTCCATAATTTTTTTATAAAAGTTATGATGATCATGAAACTATCTTATGAAAACCATTATTCCACACACCATATATTTACTCATGCATTTGAAATTTATTTAATTTAAATATATTAATCTTAATATGTTGATGTTACTATTTATCTCTAGATTTACCCCTAGGAAATACACTTCCTTTGTGATTTATCATTTATAAGCTCATATCTAAATTCCAATATAAAATCCATGAATCCATTGTAATTCAAAAAAGACCATATATATCTTAATCATTTCGATTTGACTAATCTTTGTCTAAATTTGCGATTCTGATATTTTTTGAATTATTTTTTCATGGGATTGGATATATATGGGGAAATAGCATGAATTTTTTCTATTAAATCTACCATTGACAAGGTTGTAGGATTATCAAAAAACAAATTTAGCCATAAATCTACCAATTTTATTTTTAATGCTATACTTTGATAAAAATAAGTTTTAGAAAATTTATTAGAGATCTGAAGGTATGGAACCTTTTTCAAAATAAATTATTAATAGTGATTATAAAATATTTTCATTATGATTCTATCATAAGTTAGTTTTATTTTATAATTAAATTCCTCTATAGAACATTGGTGGAAAACATCTTCTCCTTATTTGGTTTCGAAAACTCAATATGTATCATCTCTAGATTCATAAATTTGATTTCCTATTTTAGATATTTTATAATGAAAATATTATTATTTTTTGTTTAATCAAAACAATTATCTCATCCAAATCCATGTTCAACTCTTTAATTTCTTCTTTATGTATTCTAGCCTTTTATTATAATAAGGTATTAGGATCCTTGATATTCATTTACTAAACCTCAGGATGAGAATCCTTGAAATTGATACATTTTTTATTTTTATTCAAGTGAATTGGTATTCTCTTCAATATTATTCTTAATATATTCATTCTCTTTAAATTCATTAATCCATTTACTTTGTAATTTTCATGAACTTATTTTTTTATCAATGTTTCTAGTTCTTGTATCTCTAACCTTCTAAGAAAAAATGATGAATTCAAGAACATTTTATTAATACATATCCATATTATCTATTTTACCTTCAATATAGGTGATACCTTGGTACATGGTTTCAAAAAATAAAAAAAACTAGAATAATGCGTAATGTATTTTAACACACTGAATGATATTTCATAAGAAATTATTGAGTAAACTCTATCACCACATATTCTTGGTCTTATTATTTAGGAAATTTTCTACATGAATTTTAACATTACTCACATTTATCAAAATCATTTAAGGTGGAAATTCAATCCATATTATTTGTGTAATTATAAACCACCTATTCTTATCATTTGAAGTAAAATAAATATAATTTTTTTTATGGAATGAAGAGACTGAATTTATTACTTGATCAATCAAGAGGGACATCTACCTAAACTTCTTATTTTTTTTAATTTCTTCATTTCAAAATTGTTTGGGAATAAATGGATATATTATTCAAGATATAATAATCTTCACTAATACTAAATGTTATTTCTACTACAATATTGAAACTCAAATATTCAACATATAAAAAATTAAACTATGGTGAATGAAATAGAGGTGAAACTAATAAAGATACAATTTATTAAGAAAACATTGGGATATACTCAGCACTGGGAGGGGTAAATCCATTTTAATGTTATTTGAGGTAAATTTATAAATTTATGAATTTTACCTATTTATATATTTAATATATTTATTTTTTCACGATTTTACTTTAGCTTCATTCTTCGACACACAGAAAAATTTAAAATATAATTAAAATGTTTAAAATTTAATAAGAAAGGATTATATTTGGTGAAATTGGTAACAAATACAAAATCACACATGAAACTACAATGATAAAGAAATTATTATTGGTTTACTAAAAATTAATCTTGTTCCTGAGGTGTTGTACCCTATAATTGGGTGGGGGGAAGAAATATTCTAGATTCTATAGATTTGTGATGTCTTACATATAGATTTTGGAAGGATATTTATAATAAATTGGTACACTGCCTTCAAATTATTCATGTATTTTGAAACAACAAGATTTTATCCCATCAGGTATGACTTCTATTGAATGTGAATGCCTTTAAATGTTCTAATCCAATTCTTTTCCTACTTACAGAGAAGTATATAAGAAACAATTATTTTTCTTTTATATGCATAACAGTGTATACACACTCTTCGCAAAAAATATTTTTATCACTAATCCTTATTGATATTTTTTCTTTAGAAATAGAACTACATGAACTAAATTTTTATAATCTTAATAGACAACCTAGCCAATTCTTCTTCTTATTCTTTCTGTTAAATTTAGTTTCACAACAATACATTATCTTATTCTATCTTTTCTCTCACTTTAATTATCTTATTCTTCTTCAGTACATGTAATCTGCATTGGTTATTCTTTTTACCATATTGTTCTTTAGTGAATAAAGTCTGTAATGATTATTTTTCTTCTTTTCAAATTCAACATAGAGTGGGTCTTAAGAATATAATGTATATAAAGACTTACACATATATTTTTTGCACACACAAATTCCTTTTTCTTCAATAATTTTGTCGAAACTCTACAACTCTAAACTATATTTTTGACATTATTGAATATATGTGATAATAAATAGTTTCATTATTAGTTACTTATTCACTTGTTCATAACTTTTGTATGAATTAAAAATACCATTGGAATTAAATATTTATATTTATCTAGATTATTTATAAATAAAAAACCTGGGATATTGGTCATCATTTTTATGTATATGATCTATAATATTCATCAATTTATCCCTCTCATTTAATATTCATTTAGTCTTATAATTAACAAATTCTATAATAATAAACGTTATCACACAACTTCACCCATAATATTATCATATAATAGTTCTATATTAACACACAATAACTGATGTGGCTTTATCATTATTCAAAACTACTCCTTAAATACATGAAAATTTTAGTTTATCTAAACCACATATGAGTATGAATTCTTCTCAAATAAATTACGTCTTTGATCCTTATTTATTTTTATCACAGCCCTCACACTCTATTCATACCCAAATATTGAATTATCATTCTTTATCTATCCATGATAAATATGCCTGAATTTAAGCTCACAATACATACAATAATACAAGTATGAAATAGTGAAATAGTTATGGAACCCTTCAATCATTCAAAAAATTATATACTCCATATAAATTATTCATTATTAATTCAATGAAATCCACATAAAATTTATTGGCTAGTAAATATATGTATGAATTTTGGAAACTACTGAGGTTATGGAACCTCCATCATAGTAAAAATATCACAGTATTTCTCTTGATTCTGACATGATAAATAACCCATCCATTACTTAGATAATTAAATATTCTTGAATCATGTATAAAACCAAATCCTCATGATTATCCTTTTGACTAATTTCAGTTTACAAGGAATTTCATGAACATATGGAGCATAAATTCTCCATATTTCATAATGTATGATTCATTTTCTAATGTTTATGTTCATTATGTTGATCATCGTCATCCTTGAAGCTTTAAAGTCAGGTTCTATAACCTTCCTCATATATTTCTTAATCATCATGATAATTAATTTAATGATATATTCATCATTGAAGAGAACTTCACATTGAATTGATTTAATGTTAGTGATTTACTTCTACTGATCTAAATCTAGATAATATAGTGATAATTTCTTGTCGCTATCTTTAAAATAACCTTATTATATTATCAGAAAAATCAATCCTAAATGAGGATGATTATAAAGTCAGTTAACCCACTGTGTGAGTCCCTAATATTTTGAACTACCATGCACATAGTTGATTACCTTATTCATGCAGTAGATTAAAATTTCATTATATTTTAGGTCCAAAAATCTTAATGTGGTAGATTCCTTAACCTACTATGAATTCCAATAATATAATTTAATGGTATTTCCTAAATTTATTAAGTGGTTGATTACCCATGTTAGCTTCAACTACTATGTGACTCACTAACACTACATCTAAAATGTAATGATCATTGTAAGAAATATTGTTTTTATAATCATTACATTGATCGTAACATAAAACATCATGTGGATGGTACTGGTTCTTCCTGTGGCGACATGAATTTCCCTTCATATGGTAGGTTCTGGTTATTCATACAATTAATTGAATCACCCATAATGCTATATATATCAATTATTCATGTGGTTACTGGCATGACTATGAGAAAATACTTTAAAAACCATTCATCAATTATCAAAAGTGTCATATATATATATATATATATATATTTAATTATCACAAACAACATGGATCTAAAAACAATCACAAACTCTTCCTTCACAGAGCTATATAAACTTCATCATTATAAATTTCACATTCCTTGGAACTCAGGATTTTTAAACAACATTTGATGTTATATATATTTCCAAAGTAACCACACAAAGAAATATATTTTTTATATAAATTATGACAATAGACATAAAAACCCATATATAAGATACACCTATCAATATAAATTTAAATAATATAATGTGAAATAACTCTTTGTAACTAATTAAAAACCTCCAATCCTATCATCTTCACTTCTAACAGATTAATTTTTTTTAAAATAAATACAACACATAGAGAGTTGTATCTTTATTGGATGATAAAGATGATGACCTTAGATATTCCCATTAACCATTTGAAGCAGGTGACTCTACTATAATTATTGAACTCAACAAAGAAATATTATCATAGAATATGACCCAAGAACCATTTTTATTAGTACCACCATTCTCCATGGAGAAATGTAAATACATATCTCCTTCTTGAAACATCATCATTATATGTTTAACTATATTTATACCAAGATCTACGGAATAGATTCTGATGTGGCCACCTATCATCGAGGATTTCTATATGACTATCATTTTTCCATGATGTTATCTTGGAGGATCCATCCAGTCCCCACCAATTTGGCCAAATTCAATATTGATAATTTTATTAAATACATATTCATATTAAACGTTCAGTATCCTATGTATCTTGATTTTTTTTCTACATTAATAAAAAGAATAGGATGATTAGGGTGTGAATAAATTTCAAGAAACACAATAGGAACTACCTAAATAATAGCTTCACAATCATAATCATATAACTCTAAATCAATGTAATCACATTCTTCCACATCCTTTCATTTAAAGATGAGTTCTATGGGTATAATCAGATGAGGATGTACCCTAAGGATGTGGATTCTACCACTTCCAAAGAAAACCATGAGATATTATGCTATTAGATTATGACATTTAGTTTAAAGCATATAGTTTCAAACTATAAAAATTAAACGAATATATTATTTGAATCCCTTTTAATAATTATTATGGAATGAAATTTTAATCATTTAGTGGTTAAACCTAGAAAACAATGTGATCATATTACCATATCTCAATTGGTATTTAAAAAATCTCTATAGTACAACTTGAAGATGAAACCACTAGAGTTTGAATTTGTGTTAAATTGATGGAAATTCCTCAACTTAATGGTATAACACAAGGGAATCAACACCAAATTAGGAAACACTAGTGAGATCATTGAAAACCCTCCTAAAAATATCAAATATTTGAGAGGGAATTAAGGGAACATTGATCAAATTATTCATTATATTACCAATATAGCGGACAAATGAATACCCTTGATGAAGTTTATGAATAAGGGAGTGGATTATTGGTGAAAATAATAATGTTAAGGGGATGTAAACAATATCAAATTGTATTAACTACACTGATAAGTCAGGATGCCACTAGTATAAGGTAAAGCGCTAATCTATTATATGGCTAACATGGATCAATCACTCAATTCGCTTCTTACATAGAAAAAGGGTACGGGAAAGGGAAATAGTTTATGTTATCTCAGTTAGATAATACTAGATATAAATACTCAATAATATTTAATTAAGAAGTTATACCTCACATAATGATTCATAGTGAAAAATTTGAGGCAGCACATAAAATGCCACAATGTCCTCATGGAATCTTACATTGATACACTTAAGTATACCCTCAATCATATTATATTGACCACGAATGTTGTTAGGTGAGTAGTTATCCTACATTATATTTAAATTTAAATTTATATCATATAATTTAATTAAAGGGTAGAAACTAGCATATTTATTATATCCCACCCACTATAAAAAGAACATTGATGAAAAAAACTCATAGAAGAGAAGATATGTTTTATCAATCAAACTCCCTATACATGGGAGATATAAATTTATGGTGCCTTTTTAAGTTGATCTAGATAAATAAATGTAAACCCACAAATCAATAGAATTAGTTGGATGATTTTATTTGTCTCCTCTAATAAGGAGATTCAAACTTATTTTTTCTATCTATCAAAAGGATACACCAATAATGAGGTAGAATACCACTCTCTTATATTAGGTATGGAGTTATCCCTTTAATTCCAAGTATCCAATTTGATTGTTAATAGGGACTTATTGATGGTAATTAAGAATATTAATCATGAATATTCTATTAAGAAGGAACAGTTGGTCCCTAATCATTGTTGTGTAAGTGGCCTGATTGAAGAATTCAACTTTGAGAAGATGATGAATCATATCCATAACTCATAGAATGTTTACACTTAAAAACTGGATAATTTATCCACAAACCTATAAAATATTGATGATTATGAGATAGTTTGACGCATAATGCACTTTAATGTGGTATCCTAAGTAAACACCAATGACATGAAGGAAATAAATGAAATCAATACTTCCTTATAATATGATGAGAAAATATATTCAAAAAATGATACCAAAACAAGTTGTATGTTTCTCACAGTATACTATTTCTAGAGTAGGATATTTCTGACAAATTAATCTAACAATGAATAAATTTTATATTTGTTAGTAGAGTTAATCATTTGTGGAATGTTGAATTAATATAATTTACTCTACAAAATTGGTTTTAATTGGGTGCTCCTTATATGAAATAAAAGAGAACAAACCCTTATTTTCATGTTGAAAGTCTATGTAGGATTCAATGATACTCATCAGTTAGTGATGAATCTATCCCAATAAGTCTATCCAGTTGGATATTTATAGAAAATTATGACACAATATTTTGTGAGATTTAGAAGGAAAATCAATTTATGTCAAATACATTCCAACTTCATCAATCTGCACCTCATGATTTTTCAATCAAGAAAATAATTTTAGACATTTTTTTATGTGAATGGATTTTATGGGGCCATATATGCCATAAACTTCTAGGTAGTTTGAAAATATATTTATGGACACTAGTTCTGTCTCAAATTGGTCCAATGATATGACCCTTAAGAAATTTCGGAAAAGAATGAGATAATGTTTGTTATGTCTATGATTTTCTCAATATTTTGTTTCTCTTAGACAATAATACCAATTTTTGATCCTATGAGTTAAAAATGTCATTTTAAGAGTCTAACATGAAGGCGAACCTCTCATCCCACTATTATATAGTGAAAAATATATTGATAGATTAATTCAAAAAGACCATATAAAATATACTCTAAATGATGGTGGATAAAGACAAGGATCATTATCTAGATAGAATCTTCATTCCTTTAGGGATTACTATAACATATCTCATACTACTACACAAGACACACAATATTCACCTTTATACTGATCAAATGTGGTGTTATCCATAGATTTTCAATTACCTTCACTCTATATTTACTTATGTTGAAAAATCTCATAAGGTGAACAATCTTAGAGGTTAAATGATGAGTTATAGAGGCTCTATGAGAAGAGGGATCACATACTATAAATAATGGAAGTACATCAATATTGGATTGTGAAAGAATTAAATAAGTAAGTCCGCCACCCCTCATTCCTCAAGAAAGAGATGGTTTTTGTTATCATAATTCCAATGATGTAAGAGAATTACCCTTTAATGATTAATCCAAAATGGGAAGGACATTAGATCATATATAAGGTATATTTAAATGGATCTTAGTTCATTAATTTAATATATAAGGAGTTCATAACACCACCACCATTATTATATTTATCAAGAATAACTTTTCCTAATTTCCCAGAAGTCTAAAACATCTTAACCTCATGGAATGAAATTGGCTAGTCTTTGTTCATGTCACTTGAACATAAATTGGATGCAAAATGGTACAATGAATATAATCCCAAAATCCATGGAATAACAAGATTTCCACATGATGTTAAACTATGAAGTGTATTTCATCATTGAATGAATTAAAAATGAATCATACATTGGTCCAATAATTACAACCGTAAAGAAATTACACCATAAGTCTATCATACACGACTTTAAATAGAATATAATTGCCTTATTTTAATATAATCATTACTCTAATATGAGTTTTTAATACTTGAAGGAATTATTTCTCAATTTTTTAATCTTTAATCAGGTAGTATCAAAAGTAATATATTCCAACTTATGCATGAGTTCAATATAAATGAGGGATGTTTCATAAACTACATGTGGCTGGATTCTAGTTACTTTAGGATATGTACTGATTATAGTTCTCTTATTTGTGCCCATTAAAAAAAATTTACAAATAAAATGCCTTCTCCAACATTATTATTTATAACTTAATTGAGGAAAAGCCTAAAATTCACCCCTACACATGAATTCGTCAATGTTAGAAAAATTATGACTAAAATAGTGCATGACTTGATTAAAATTACTTATGCTAAATGTGAGGTATATATATAATCCATTATATGAGAACCTAGGATAAAATACCTCTCCTTTGTTGTTAGAATTTGGTCTATATAGTTGTTTGTTCTCTATCCATACGGGATCTAATAGTTATGGTAGTGTTAGCTAACTTAGAAATCATGATTCACTAAACTATGATATAAAATTCCCCTACAACAATGTAATATTATTTTATGTATATCAACCATTTTATAAGGAAACTTTATACCTTTATTTTTTATCTTCATAGGATATATTGAGATTCATGGTCTCCTTAAATTGGAATGATAAAAAATTCACCATTATCCATACTATTTAGATACTAGAGATACTATTTATATTCTTGGGGTACATGGAAATGTGTTCTTAAAATGTGAAAATTTTCTTTTTCATGAATATGAGCAAAATCTATGTTAGGATGTTTCAAGAATGATGTCTGTCTTGATTTATACTAAATTAGTATACATAGTGATGCCCATATCACCTATCCTAGGACCACTAAAAAAATTTAATCAATAAATAATCCATAATACTTATGTATGTTTTAGAGATACATAGGGGAATTTAGATTTTGGTTCCATATCTATTAATATATTCTTAGTAAAATTATCATTTTTCTTATATATCTGACACATGTATGATGGGAATGTAACGTTTAGGGACTAAATGTGGATTGATTCTTGAGTTTACTGGATATATAGTTGCACCTAGATCTCAAATCCTAGGCCTAGTTGGGAATCCACATTAAAATTCTCTCTCACACATTTTTGTTTTAGGCCTCCTTAGTAATATAACACATACCCAATGTTATTTAATAGTGGAGATATAAAATTTTATTCTACCATATATAAGATATATCTATATAGAGATGTATCAAGAATTTCATATGGATTGATTCCTAACTCATATGATACATAATGACTTCTAAGATCACTTATCATGGAACTAAAAACATCTTCCCGAAAGCACTGAGCCGTTGTGTTTGTAAAACGTTTTGGTGGACCCCACATTGGAGTGGTGAAAAGTTCCTAGATGCAAAAAAACACTCCATTAAGGGACTCCACAAGTATTGGTTCTAAGACATTGGACTATTAGAATCAATTGTGCATGATTTCTCTATATCATTAGAATTCCTTATGGAAAAGACACTCATTTTTTCATATAAGAATCAGATTCATGTATGGGTCCTATGTTATATGAATTGAATATAGCTTTCTTACTACCTTCATATGATATGTATTGATGGATGTATCTCCCTTCATGGGACCTGTCATAGAATCCAATCAAACACCAAATTTATCCTAGTGTTCCGACCCATTCATTCATAAAAGGCTTCCATCCATGGGTTTATCACTAAGACAAAGCCATAACATTTTGTGTACGATCTATATCAATGAAAATCCTTATATAAATGAATTTTTATATGACCTGAAACTACATGAAACATTATTCCTTGTAATATGATGTTAAACTACATGATATTTGGGTCCACCTAGCATGACCTCAAAACATCTTCATGCGGTCTAATTACTAGAGGGAATTCACATCCAAGAAGATACAGATCCATATATAGGTTCCCAATGTAAGGTGTCACAACCCCCTCCCTATAAGCTATACCCATAATTGGATTAAAATGGGATAAGCGATATAGTGACCCCTTAGTGCCGCCTCCAGTAGGCCTCGGGTTAGCGACTAGCACTAAGGATATAGTAAACCCACAAATGGGAGGCACTAACCTATAAGAAAACACATGCGAAAGAGATAGATAAGATAGAAACCAACAAAATCCTACCTAGAATGTAATAAAAAATAATATCCAAAGTGTAAATATGTAATTACAAGTATGAACAATAACAAATTAATAAAAAGCTGAAAGCACAAAAAGAAAAGTAAGAAGTACAGTGACCAGAAAGCCCAAAAATCACATGCACTACTAAAAAAAGGAATATTGTGACAATTCATTTGTGATGGCATCCCATCACAAATATTACTTTTTGCGACAGACCTTTGAAAAAACTAATTATTTACGATGGGCAGTAAACCGATCAAAATTAACTCTCGAAATATAAAAAATATACCCTTTTGCAATAGACCGTCATAATTAGTATACACGATGGACCGTCCCAAATAGTTAATTTTTTTAAAAAAAATTAAAAATTAAAATAATATTACTAATAATATAATATTAATATAAATAAAATCATAATATTAATATTTATAGAATAATATTATTTATAAAATAATAAATATAATATAAAATTAATATAAAATCAATAATATTAATATTCGTAAAATAAATATAATTATAAATTAATTAATTAAAATAAAATTATAATTATTAATATTAATGGAATAATAATATTATAATATAATAAAAACCTGAGTATTCACAAAATTATAAAATTATATTAATTAAAAATATAATATATATATAATTAATAAATTAAATAATAAAAAACTGTAATTATCGACACAATATAAAACACACTCTATTTAAAAAATTAAATTGTTAATATTATAAAAATATACTTTCCAATGCTTTATCATAAAATAAAAATACATCACTGGTCAGGAGGATGGTCGTCTGGGGGAGCTGAAGGAAATGAGAGAGGGAACTCCATCACTAAACAACGAGTCAAATGTCACATGTACTAAATCTACTCCCTCTCCTGCACCTACTATTATCCATTCATCTCATCATGAATCTACTTCTACTGTCATAGGAAATATTCCTTATATCTCTACTACTACTGATGATTCTCCTCCTGATCCCTATGCATAGTCTCTATTATCTCACTCTGAGCTCACAACTGCTCTAGATACTGTGCATGAGATGATGAGGACACTATGCAAGCTCGTCTCAAGCTAGACACTAAAATTTTAGAGGTTCCATAAAAACCCCCAGGGGTCCCTCAAGAGTATATACCAAAGACTCGGCCTTTCCTAAAATCCATACTGGGTTGACTGCATCCCTTCTTCCTCATCAAATTGTGCGGGGGGGGGGGGGGGGGGGGAACTAGTCCGACGATTAGTCCCAGCCTGACACTCAACATCTGTTTGAGATGTCATGACTTCATATGGCTCCTTCAACTGAAATTTAATATTTAAAAGTTAAAAAATTATTTTTAGTTAAATTTGAAACTCCAAAAAAAATTATACAGACCACAATATGACACTATTGAGCACCTCTAATATCCATAGTGGCTGGATCACTATACATTCTCCTATAAACATCATACTTTGTAATATCGAGCTCTGTGACTATCAATATGAAAATAAAATAAACCGTTTACAATTAATTTCATATAGAATATTTTAAAAAAATGTACTTACCATATGCTCTCTAGGCATACTGAATGTAGGACTACCAGCTCGATGTGTCACCTCCTGTCTCCATCGATTTTACTGACCAACTGATGATCTACTGAAAAAATCGCCTACTCAACTAGTGTGTACATAATCCATGCCAAACATAAGATGAAATAAAATCAGGTCGGTGGATGTGACATGTCTCATCAAATTTCTTCACTCCTTCTTTTTCCATTTCTTTTCTTTTCAAATTTTGAATAAACTAAATGTGACACGGATGCATAGATCCCTGCCAGGCCTTCCGAAAAGAATCACACATGCTCTTATCAATGGGATACCTTAAAATCTACAAATAATTTTTTTATATAATGTTATTAATTAAATTAATTTGAAAATAAATATTATATATTTATATAACAGCCAATAATCAAACATGAGTTTCTGAAAATCAATAGATATCTAATCCCATGACAGCCATGCATTATAAAAAAATATGCACAATATTGCGATCCCCTACCCAACTGCTGTATACGTAAATCTGTGAAAAAAAGAATAATTGATAAAATCATTATAATATAAATAAATTAATGAAAAATAACTAATATTCATATGTAAACATACCTCTGGGTGCCTGGATCAAACCCAAGATGTGGACGTCACTCGGGTATAGGGTTAGGAATCATCTGTCGGGCAAGACCACGCCCCCTCTGAGTACCCGCTAAACTGCCAATAGTCTTAGGGTTGGCTGATCTGACCTTCTGATCATCTAATGTTTGATCATCCTCTAGTTACAGTAGATCCATATCATCATCCATTTTAAATATGAAATTATTTTTGTTATCAAATAGTTGAAAACAACTATTATATGTAGATATATATTATATATGATTATAACCAGCATTTTACTATGTCAATTTCCACCTTCATCCTCATCCTCATAAATTTTGATGTTAATGCCTTCATCATCCTTGTAAGCATCATCATATTCCATACTAGTTTCAAATTCATCATCTCTTTTCATTTCAAATTCATTTTTAACATCATTAACATCATCATCACTATTGTCTCTTAAACAATATGGTGTCATCAATGATATTCACCCCTCTTCTTAAAAAAGATGGATTCAGAGTAGTCTCTTGAAAAATTTCAATTCTTTTCACTTCAGTGGACCCACATTCACTTTCCGTAAACTGATTCTCTTATGATTTAACTTTTATTGTGCTCCACCAATCACCCAACTCTTTTGAAATAGCATAGTAATTTTCAAAATATATTTTATGTGTCGGATGAGCCAATAAAAATGGTTCATTTATTGTAATAATACTTATATATTTAATATCAATGATTCTATGGATCAGATGAGCATGAAATCCTCTCTCAGTATCAAAGCACAGATATTCAAACATCGTTATGAAATATGTCCAAGATAATATAGTTTAATGATTTCATCCAACATGCCGTAAAATTCATCATCAATTTTTCCGTGATGTGATCCTCTCAAGAAAACACCACTATTCATTTTTTTCATGATTCCCCATATGAACATGTATGAAATCGAAAATCATTCACCATATATGCATTATATGATTTAACTATTTTTTATGGTGGGTTACTCAATACAGACAATAAATTATCAATTTTATGAGAAAGTTAAGATACCTGAAATGTTGTAAAACAATTATCACTATAAAAAGAATTATATTGATTTTTATGTGAAATGAAAAATTATTAATGTTACTTGTTTTTGAAACCAATAGGAATTATTTTGCATCGTTATTCAAAAGAAGTTGTGGTAATTTGTTGAAAATGTTTCTTGATATGAGTATCATATAACCTATAAATAAAATAAGATTAATGTATTATCATAAAAAATATAGAATAAGTGATAGGAGCACATATAGTAAAAATGGTGTAATTTCTTCACAGTTGAGTATAATATATGTATGAGCTATGTGATTTTCACCATCCGAAAGCCATCGTTCATGAACTCCACTTAAAACAAGTTCAGGCTGATTGAAAATTGATAATTTATTTCTCATGTTATTGTCAACATTTCCTTCATTATGGCTCATGCAGTTCTGTTATGAAGAATATTCGTATAGAAAGTAATAAGAGACGAAAAAAGAAATTTCCCCTTATAAATAAGTTTTTTTTTCAATTTCTGCATGCATCTCTCAAATGAGTATATTCATCGGAACTGTATCAGACCCCCACATTTTGTTTCATAAAGAAAAAATAATATAAAATTTTCTATTGAATGAAACAAACCTAGAAGGAATATTTTTTCCAGTTTACATAAAATAAAAATGACAACTTCTTATAGTTTTCTTACTGTATTTTAGACTATTATTGACCCAAAAATGTCTCAAAAAATATTATATCTCTATAAGAGTATCCCAAATCAAAGGATTTAAAAATCAACTTAATCCAATTGGCAGAATCCTTTCCATTAAAACATGACAGTCATGAATTTTCAATCCAATAACATGACCACTTCTAACACATCTTACCATATTGGAATCATAACCATATTTAAGTATCAAATATTTAATATACTAACAAAACAATAATCAACTCTCTTTGGGTAGTGTATAAGCTGCTTTTGGCTTCATTAACTTGTATGATCTATAATTTTCTGACTGTTCAGTTTTTGGTCACTTTTAAATTTTGGAAAGATCTAATTATTCCATTACATTATCTTTGGTCTTTCCTAAAGTATCCAAAACCATATGAAACAAATTATCAAAATAGTTCTTCTTAATAAGAATCACATCCATTATGTAATGGACCAATAAATCAGACAAATATGGAAAATCACAAAAAATTCTTCGTTTTATACAATTGTGCTCTTTTCCAAACCCATCAATTTTCTATTGGAATGTTATTGGTCCAAATATAATGGGAGGTAATGAAGAGAAAATTGATTTAAACTTTGTACCTAAGACCATTATTGGAGGCCCATCTCTTACAACTTTTTCTTTTCTGAAATGATATTTGTTTCTTCTAAAAGAATGACCGGTTGGAAGAAATCTATGATGATAGTTGAAAAACAAGGTTTTTCCATTAACAAGCGTAAATGGTTTGTTGCCTCTCATATAGTATGGAAATTATTTTGGACTATGTGTACTCCAGCCAAATAACATGCCATATATTAGGAAGTCACTAACTTTCTCCATCAAAGAATCTGTCAGTAGGAAATTTTGTTTCATTTTAACATCATATGTACTGAAAACATTATGGTGCAGTGAATTCATCTCATCAATTAATGGTTTCAAATAAACATTGATATTATTTTTTGGATAACCTGGAATTAATAAGGTTAAAAAGATATATGGCTCCTTTATCAACATCCATGGAGGTAAAATATACTGAGTAATAAAGATAGGAAAACATGAATACTAACTACCGTAAGTACATAAAGGATAGAAACCATTAGTAGAAATACATAATTTCATGTTTCAGGATTCTAAAAAAATGATGGATGCAGTTGGTCAAAATATTTCCATGAATCACCATCAAAGGGATAATTTATGCTTTTACTAGTTGAAATTTTGGTTTTGAGCCATGACATCAATGATGTTGCATTTTGAGACATAACAAAATACTGCAATTTGGGTGTGAATGGGAAATATCTCAATTGTTTTATGGGAAAAAATCCAGACATCCCTATTTGAGCTTCTTTTAACATTGATTGTCCACATGTTGGGAAACAATCCAATTACTCAATTTCACCATAATATAAGTTGCATTCATTTGAAAACGCATGAATCTTCTGATAACCAAGAACCATATTACGAATAAGTCTCTTTCCCTTATAAAAATTTACACGAAAGAAATTTCTTTCAAGTAGTATTGTTTTAACAAAGAGAATATCTGATCAAAAAAGTATTTAACATTCTATTATTTGATTTAATGGCCATAAATTTAGAAACTACTTCAAACATTCTTATATTTGTAACCAAGATATAAGGAATCTACAATGAACATAAAAAACTCATATAAATGAGTTGGTTCCTACATATGATATAAATCAATATCATCCCGAGTTTTAGTTTGTTGAACAGATGAACCTACAACATCACGTA
This sequence comes from Viscum album, assembly GCA_963277665.1. NCBI lineage: Eukaryota > Viridiplantae > Streptophyta > Magnoliopsida > Santalales > Viscaceae > Viscum > Viscum album. The sequence continues at coordinate 1,025,063,616 of OY728133.1, read as the reverse complement.
CTAAATTTTGAAACCGTGTTGGATCTGGTACCAAATTATTAATATCTTCTCTAGAATTGTGTTCACCAAGTTGATACCAAAAAATAAGAATTATTTGTAAACCAAAATGCAATAAATGAACTCCAACATTGTCAAATGTGTTATACGTCCTCAGATTACATTTTTTATAAGAAAATTAATTGTCTATTTTGAAACAAATTTTGGTTTCGATGATGCAAATGATAAGAAATATTGAAAACCCTTAATATAAACAGGATTGAAAAAAGAACTATTTGGATTCTTGCACTGATTTATCCAAGCACGATCATCTAATATTGACAATTTTCTATTTCATTATTCCATATTTATAAAAAATATATGAAATAATTAGTTATTTTGTATAATTAGATATAAGATAAACACAATCAAAAAACAGAAGGAAATTAAAATCTATTTTCTATCAATTTATAATAATTTCTATTATTTTATAGTTAGTTACACTATTTTTAAGCTTTTATACTAATATACAATCATTTATAAAAATTTATACTAATTAACACTAATTATTATTAATTTTAAGTATTTTGTAATAATTATTCTTAATATCCATCAGAAACATTTCTAACGGATTGGCGACATCTCATTTTCTTGATGACTCATCCCCTTGCAACTGTGTATGACTAAATGCACTATGAAAAGTTTCGTCCGATGTATGCATATCTATTTTCGTATGCAAGAGGACAAAGAGTAGGGAGGACTCATTGTGCTGCTCTACATGCTATTGTGCATACAAAAATGCATTTTTTTTATGTTGGAGGAGACTATTGATAGTGATTTTAGTCGCAAAAAGTTTTATGGGGATGATTTGTCAAGAAAAAGTGCCTTTTTTCAACAACTCACTTCAATGCAACATTCTTTGATATAAATCACAATGAAAAATTTTCTCCAACATATGCCTAAGTAGATTTTTTATATTGATTTCAATAGAAGAATGTTGCAATGAGATAAGGTGATGATCAAAAGAAATGTCGCCATTCCACTGGAAATTGATCTCGTTTATCAATAAACTTGAATTTATTTTGTTTTATTATGATTTATTACTAATTAATCCTAATTAATCCTTATTATTATTAATTAATCATAATTATTAGTAAATAATACTAATTTTTACTAATTAATCCTAATAATTACTAATTAATCCTAATTAATCCTCATTAATCTTAATTATTTCTAATTATTTCTAATTATTCATAATTATTCCTAATTATTCCTAATTATTCGTAATTATTGCTAAGTATTCCTAATTATTTCTAATTAATCCTAATTATTTAAAATTAATCCTAATTGTTGCTAATTAATCCTAATTATTTATAAATAACTCGAATTATTTCAAATCATTCCAAATTATTTCTAATTTTTCCAAATTACTCCAAATTACTCAAAATTTTTCTAAATTATTGCTAATTATTCCAAATTATTTCTAATTATTCCAAATTATTTTTAATTATTCAAAAAAATTTCTAATTATTGCTAATTATTACTAATTATTCCTAATTATATCAAATTATTCAAAATTATTGCTAATTATTCGTGATTATTTCTAATTATTCCTAATTATTACTAACTATTCATAATTATTGCAATTTATATCTAATTATTACTAATTGTTTCAATTTATTGCTATTTATTTCAATTTATTCCTAATTATTTATATTTATTCCTATTTATTCATAATTCTTCCTAATTATTTCTAATTATTACGAATTATTTTTAATTATTTTCAATTATTACTAATTATTTTAAATTATTACTAATTATATATAATTATTACTAATTATTACTAATTATTACTAATTATTGCCATTTATAACTATTTATTACTATTTATAACTAATTATTACAATTTATTAGGAATTATTACATGTTATTACAAATTATTACAAATTATTACTAATTATTACAATTTATTATTAATTTTTACTAATTATTACTAATTATTACTAATTATTTCTAATTATTACTAATTATTACTATTTATTACTAATTAATACTATTTATAGTAATTAATACTAATTAATAATAATTAACACTAGTTAATAATAATTAATACTAATTAATATTAATTAATTCCTATTAATATTAATTAATACAAATTATTACTATTTATTAATAATTATTAGTAATTATTAGTAATTATTAGTAATTATTACTAATTATTATTAATTACTACTAATGATTATATATTATTATTATTTATTACTAATTATTACTAATTAATGATATTTAATACTATTTAACACAATTTAACACTATTTAGTACTATTTAATACTATTGATTACTATTTATTACTACTTATTACTACTTATTTCTACTTATTACTACTTATTACTACTTAGTACTACTTATTCCTATTTATTACTACATATTGCTATTTATTACTATTTATTTCTAGTTATTACTATTTATTACCATTTATTACTATTTATTACTATTTATTACAATTTATTTTTTCTATTTATTACTGTTTATTACAATTTATTACAATTCATTTTAATTTATTGCTATTTATTACTATTCATTTCTATTTATTACCATTTATTACAATTTTTTACTAATTATTACTAATTATTACAATTTATTTCTAAATATTAAAATTTATTACTAATTATTACTAATTAAACTTGATTATTACTAATTAAACTTAATTATTACTAATTAATCTTAATTATTACTAATTAATCCTAATTATTACTAATTATTATTAATTATTACTAATTATTACTATTTATTATTATTTATTACTTTTTGTTACTATTTATTACTATTTAATACTATTTATTGTACTTTATTACTATTTATTACTAATTATTACAGTTTATTACATTTTATAACAATTTATTACAATATATTTCTCATTATTACAATTTTTTCTAATTATTAAATTTTTTTTCTAATTATTACAAATTATCTGAATTATTTATAAATATTACAATTTATTACCAATTAATAAAATTTATTACTAATTAATACTATTTATTACGAGTTATTATTAATTATCACAAATTATTTAATATTAATAAATTTTTTTACAATTTATTGCTAATTAACACTTAAATATAACTATTCATAAAAATAAATACTGAATAACAAATATCTAATTCCAATTTAATTAATTTGCATCTAATTAACATAAATTATAAATAATTTAAAATAAAATAAATTGACTGAACAATAAAAAAATAGGTAAATATATTGAAACTGAAGCTTTCGGAGTATTAACGTCACAAATAATGCTTTGATTTAAACCTTTAAACTGTGAAAAATTTTAGAGGAAAAATTTTCAGTAGAGATAGAAAGAGAAGTTGAGTAAAGAGTGAAATGAGAGGAAAAAAGATGGGGGTATATATAGGTTAGACTATTTGCGACGGGGGTATTTGCGACGAGGCCCATTGCAAATGACTCTACCCACATTAATTATAGTGGGCCGTTAAAAAGTTATTGGCGACGTGCCCCATCGCAAATAGTACCTGACGACAAAGTATTTGCAACGGGGCTAGTAACTTGTCACGAATACTAAAAACCACCACTGGTTATTTGTGATGTGAATATGAACCCGTCGAAAATACCATTACCCGTGGTTTGGCGCATAATTCAGGCCAAACCTTTTATGACGGGCATCAAGTGCCCCGTTGTAGAAAATTGTCATTTGCGATGGGGTAATCCGCCCATCGCAAATAACTCCTTTCGAGGGGTTATTTAAAATGAGCCCTTGACCCGTCACAAATAACCCATCACAAATAGCCATTCTTCCTATAGAGATGTTAAACCCCTGACTAGTAGCAACTAGGCTGATCTCCAACCTACTCTAAATGACCTGAAAACAGTTAATATATATATAGGGTGAGTATAATTTTATACTCAATAGGATTATCCCTAGATCCTCTTGTGTAAAAGAAAAAGAAAGCATACTAAATCATAGTGAACAAAAATTGAAACCAACACGTCACCTAAATAGGTACACTAATATCTCATCCACTCCTTGGATACTCTCATGAAGTATCACATAATAGAGAATATGATCTAATAAAGAATAGGAAGGGTACCCCGCTACCGCTTCCCAACTGGTTTTCGACTCTTCTCGAACATTACACATCCTGAGCATTTCTCTCAAAAAATACTAGCCCGTAGATACTTGGGTGAAGCACCACAACCTGAACAACTTACAACACATCACACCATCCACGTAACCAAATGTAACCAGGTAGTTTCTTTGATCCACCACATCACATATTACATGTATCATACATACAATATTATACCTCAAGCCATCACAACACATACACTGAGTAAGGATCCTCAATCCATTATAACCTATATATGTCATAATTATAGAATTCTTTATGAAACTATATCCAGGATACATGTGTGTAAAATAAACCCAATCCATTACAATTCTATACACACATATATGGGGAAAACTAACCATCGTGCATACCAGTACAAGTAACTGTCAAGAGAGGAGAGAGGGGGAAAAGGGGGTCATAACCACACTATAGGCATAACCAAGTCTCAGATTCAACTGCAACTAATATCCCTTGGACTCTCAACTGCCACTGTTAATACTAGAGATCCTATAATCACACAACCATTAAAAGAGATGCATTAAATCATTTTATCCATTTTCATCTATTTCACTTTATTTTAATAAATTCTTTAACCATTAATTAGCTACTATCATTTCCCACGTTAAATTACATTAACATTAATACAATGTTCCACGCCCTTTAGGAATAAGAAGATTCAGTCCACAACTTCTCATAATTATAACCTCATCATTTTTACTAACAAGATCCAACCCCATAGGTCAAACAAATAGTAATTTATTTAAAAAATTACCTTCCATATTATCAGGTACTCTAGAAAAATATAATAAGCTTCCAAACAAGGTATTCAAAAAAGTAAATACATCTACCTCAAGCAGTGGAGAAGGAAATTAAGATAAACCAACATCCTGACCATCATCCAAACAATAGATTCAAAAAAGAATCCAACTTTCATATCAATGGTTAAGCCTAGCTTCAACACATTCCATTATCCTCGATATCCTCCTTGACTCCCACATGCATATCCTGATGCTTCCCCCCGTCACAAGTGTCAACATCTACCAAAACAACTAGGACCTGTCACCCCATTTATCACAACAACCATCCATGCTCTACCATTCCAGGATCACATCACATATGTTCCTCCATTCCCATATACCAAAACATCCCTCCAGGATCAGCCATCCCATGCTCACACCACATTACAAGTAGCATGAAACAAATATAGAAGTCGAGCCCTTGGATTTAATGCAAGGTATCAAACCTTTACTTGCACCGAACTCTCATAGACCCAAATCATATGGAACTTGGATATTAAAAAAATCAGGCAACTCATGCCCTAAAATGGAATTATCTTTTATCTCCCAATAGATTCTTATTCCATATTGAATTAATTGATTCATTATTTACATGTTCTAACTGTGGGAAGCCTCAATAGAAAAATAGAACAAGCTAACACAAATTGATTAAAAAATTAATCTAGAAATCCTTTAATTCCCTTATCAACAAGGATAAACATGATTCATATATTCATTAAAGTCCATTAAGATATTGAAGTCCAATTAATTTTAAAATGAATTTAGCATTAAGAATCAAGCATGCCAGATTCCTTAAACATGCATCCTTGATCTTTTATCCATTTAATTAATAATTAATTCCAACATTATTTTCATTACCAATTTTACAATCTAATTCATCCATAAAAATCACAATTTAGATGGCCCACTATCTAGTAAAAAAAGAGAAAAACCTTTATCAAAGTACAAAAATTGAAAAATCACAATGTGATCGATAACAATTCATTAATCCAATTCAAGTAATTTTTAGGTTAACTTAATTTTAATCGAAGTGTAAAAATCATGAAATATCTATGATTTCACATAAATAAATATATAATAAATGAATCCCCCACCTCAAAAAGGGTGTCAATATTCTTTTCATGAGAACAAAAAATATTTTTAGATCCAGATCGACTCTCCCACAAGAACTGCATCTTCCCGAGGATGCCACACCACAACCACATAGACAAAAAACCAAAAACTCATTTATAAACATGGAGATCAAGAGCCATGACATGGAAAGGAGGAATTAGAGGAAATGGATTGATGAAGCCACAATAAAGAAGGTAGAAAAAAACATAGATCAGAGATGGATTTTTATGGATTGAAGATGGAAGTCTGATGATCGATTACCATTGAATGAATCTCCAAAACACCTGGAAGGGGATGACTGGCCACTGGAAAATGAGTGGAAGACTTACAGATATAGGGTGTGTAAAACAAACATGTGGCAGAAACATTATAAAGAATAAAATATCCAATATTTACATGATGTTTAATCCCCTTTGACATCATGTAATCCTCAGGGTTTGGTTTTCGTCAAAAACATATCACCTTTTTATTTTTTAACCCCAAAACATACACATCGTGAACGGGAATTACACGAAGTGTAAAGCTTACATGATGTGTAATTGTTCTTATTTGCATCATTTCATTGGAAAACAGTTCTAGAATTCCACTTACCCTCCTCCGAGCACCTCGGTCTTAAGAAATTATCAAAGGGTCAAACAATATGGATATGAGCCCTTTACTTATATACCTCTCAAATAATTTAAATCATTAAGAATCCAAAACCAATCGAGTGAGGAAAACCGAAAAGGTCCATCCATACAATCACCCCATGGAATACCTTTCAAGGATAAAATTTCCATAAAATCATAACTACCTCATCATAGGAATAATGCGAAACCATGTAACAACCACAACCAGATCCTAACCACTCTCCTGATGGAGACACCTCTCAAAGAGAGTGAGATAAAAGAATCAATAAAATAAATCCATATCATAAACCAGAAATGGTGTGCCACCACAAAATAGATAACATTACAAGAGAATATCTAAACATAAAAAACCTCGGGTTAATGGGTGTATATCTGTGACTCACATTCCCATGTACTCTCCTCTACACTACTGTGATTTCACAAGACACCAACCAAGGGGATTGCACGCCTGCACGTCACCTTCCCCTAGTGGTACTAGAAATATACATGCCACTACTCAAAGGTCGCCTTATTGTCAACATTGATATCAACTCTATATATATTGTGATATTTTTCATGAAGTGAATGATGTAGCTATGAAACATAGAGAACATCATGTATCCAGATCATATGTGGGGGCAGCACTATCCGATACACCATGACTCCAATATGTTCTAACACCTCAAATGGATGAAAAATGAGGATAATTCTTACCCCCTAACCAAAACAAAACTACCCATAAAGGGTTATAACTTTCAGAAACACATTATTCCCAACTTCAAACAGAAAAGGTCTCCTCCCCCGATTATCATATAATTTCTGATGATTTTCATTGCTTTCACAGTCTCACAAATGACCCAAACCATATCTATTGTATTCTGTACAAGTTCTTTTATAAGTACTGGTGACTCTCTGATCCCATTCTAGCATAATTGAGAATGGAAAGGTCATCCATGCAAGGATTCAAATGACTCCATACTAATGGTGGAGTGAAAACTTTCGTTCTAAGAAAACTCTACCAAGGGTAGTAGCCTCATCCACAAACCTCCAAAATCCATGATATGAGAGCGCAATATGTCTTCAAGAGACTAGATGGTCTGCTTAATCTGACAATATTTCTTAAATGAAAAGTAGTTCAAAGGCATATATGATAACTAAATGATTTATGGAGAACTATCCACACCCTACAAGTAAAATGAGGATCTTGATCATAAATGATTATCCTCGGGTCTCCATGGAGTCTCACCACCTATTCCAGATACAGTCTCGAAAAAAATTCTAATGAGCTAGACACCTTGATAATTTTAAAGTGGGATGTTTCATCAAATGATTCACTACCACCCATATATCATCGTAGCCACTTTTAGAATGAGGTAAACTAGTAACAAGTTCTTCCTACATGTCCTCCCACTTCCACTAAGGAACATCTAATGGCTAGAGAAATCCACCAGGATCACAGTGCATCACCTTTAACTTCTAGAAGACCAAACACCAAGCCATGAATTCTAAAATTCACAATTTAACCTAGGATTAAAAAAATGACCTCTCAAAGAATAATTAATAGTTTTCACAACATGAAACACTATAAGAATTTGAGGTATTTGTGATAGGTTATTTGAGAAGCTATATCGCCGTAAATAGTACTATTTGCAATGGGACATTGGGCTTGTTGAAAATAGATCTCCAATTATATAAATTATATATATAAAAACTTTTTGTGATGGGGCCATCACCAAAAGTATTCGTGACAGTCCCGATGTACCTTGGAAAACAGTTCTCTATTTATATATGTTATATATACCTAAACCATTTGTGGAAGACACTTTTTCCCGTCACAAATACTTATTTTAATATATATATATATATATATACTTTTTGCGACAGGGCCCCATCATAGTAGGTCCAGTAAAAAATAATAAATAAAATAAAAAATTTATATTTAATAAAATTATGATTAATGAAACAATAATATTAATATTAATAAGGTAATAAAAAAATTAAAAATATTAAAATTCTCAATATTAAAAATATATATAAAATATTCATAAAATGTTATTATTAAAAGAAACAAACCATAAAAAATATAATACTAATAATTAATAATAAAATAATAAAATATTAAAAAAAATTAAATTATGCAATATTCGCACCAACATAAAAGTCAGAAACTGTAAATAGTTCACATTACAACAAATCTTGAATTCAAGTGTTTTTAATATAACAAAAAAATTATTAGGGGGTAGTCTTCTGGAAGAGATAGAGGAGCTGGAGGAGATGGTGGAAGAAACTTCATCTCTAAACTATGAGTCAGACGACACATGTACTCCATCTGCTCATGCTGCTAATGCTGCTATCGACACATCTACTCCTCATGCTGCTGCTGCTTCTGCTGCCATCAACACATATCCTCATCTTACTACTGCTACTGTTGTTGCTGCTATTGACACATCTCTTCCTACTACTTTTTCAAACCATCTATAAGATCACTTTGTGCTCGTAACTGCTCCTGATACTATGATCCAAAAGATGATACCTCTCTACGAGCTCTTCTCAAGATGGATGCCGACATCATAGAAGTACCATAATAAGTCCTACGTGTGAAATGAGAGCCTATACCAACTATTAAACCCTTATCTAAGGCATACTGGGTCACCTTCATCCATGCCGCCTCATCAAAATAGTGGGAACTAGTCGATCAACCATCTCAGCCTGACTCTCAGCCTGTGTCTGAGAGGTCGTGGCCTCATATGACTCCTTCAATTCAAATTTGAAATTAAAATAGTAAAAATATTGTATGTAGTTATTTTTCAAACTGAAAATAATAATACTGATGAAAATATAGTGTTGGCGATCACTGCTAATATCTCTTGTGGTTGGATCACTGTACATCCTCTAATAAATGTCGTACTCCAAAATATCAGGCTAATTGACTATCTATATGAATATAAAAAAAACAATTTAGATTTAATGATATATAAAATATTTAAAAAAGATTCTTACTAGATGCTCTCTATGCATACTGAATGTATGACTCCCAACTCGATGTGTCACCTCCTGTATCCCCCAATTTTTCTTACCCAATGAAGATCTCCTCTAAAATCCACCACCCAACCAGTGTGAACATAATCCATCTAAAACATGAGATGAAATGTACTATGGTTGGTGATATCTACACAACTCCTCAAATAATATCACTCCTGCTTTCTTAATGGGTATCCTTCTCAAATTGTGAAAAAAACTAACAGAAACAGTCACACATAGAAGCCTACCATGTCGTGTGGATACTTTCACGCATTATATCATCAATAATATACCATAGACCCTAAAAATAATATTTAATATCTAGTTATTAATGAATTAAATTTCAAATAAAATATTTTTATTTATGTACCAGTCAATGATTGAACATGTTGAGATACACATCAATAGAAATCTATTCCCATGTGATCCATGGATAAGAAAAATAATTGCGCAAGATAAAGCTCTTCTGTCCGACAATAATATGTGAAAAACAGTGAAAAAAGAATAAATAATCAAACAATTAGTATATAAATAAATTAATAAAATCTAACTAAAATACACTGGTTACCATACCTCTGCATGCATGGATTGAAGCCACGATGTGGAAGTCGCTCTGAGATAGGGTCAGGAATCATCATTTGTGCAAGACCACACCCCCTCTGTATACCCCCTGAACCGCCAGTAGGTTGAGGGTTAGATGATCCCAAATACTCCACATCTAAAGGTAGCTCAGCCTCCTATATCTCATGAAATAGATCAGGGTCCATATGAAACAAAAAATGATTGATGTTAGTAGATAGTTGAAAATAACTATTATATAGATATATATTAGTTATGATTATAACCTGTATTTAACTGTGTCAATGTTCGCCTTCATCATCATCTTCATATATGACAATGTCAATGTATTCATATTCTTCTTTAACGTCATCAATATCCATATGATTTTCAGATTCATCAGCTCTTGCCATTTCATATTCATTTATAACATCATTAACATCATCATCACCATCAACCTTTAATGGTTGGGTGTCATAGTTGATGTTCATATATATTCGTGAAAAATTAGGATTTTGAGTAATCTCATGAAACATTTCAATTACTTGCACTTCAGCAGAATGAAATTCAGTTTGAGTAAACTGATTTTCTAGAGATTTTATTTTTATTATTCTCCACTAATCACTCAAGTCTCTTGAAGTAACACAATACTTTGCGTAATAAATTTGATGTGCCTGCTGAGATAGTAAAAATTGTTCATTTAATACAAGAAGACTTTTAAATTTAATATATATGATTCAATGAGTCCAATGAATACACAAGACTCCCTTAATATCCAACCACCAACATTTAAACATCATTATATAATTCTATCCTAGATAACACAGTTCAATAATTTCATCCAACATGCTATAAATGTCAACTTTAGTTTCTCAATGATTCAATCCTCTCCAGAAAAATTCAATGTTCATTGTTTTTTTGATTCCCCATATGCATGTATATGAAATCGAAAACCATTAACCACATATGCATTATAAGATTTAACCATTTTAGATGGTGGGTTACTTAATATACATAGTTGCTTATCAATTTTATCCACATGTTGAGACACCTGATATTTTGTTAAAATAATTATCAATATAATAAATAATTAATGGAATTGATATGTTAAACCATCAATAATTTATGTTAACAATTTCTCAAACCATTGAGATTTTTTTCGATGTTCTTCAAGGGAAACAGTTGTAACTTGTGGAAGCTTTTTCTTGATATGATTATAAAAAAACTAAAAATAAAATAAGTGTACTTACTGTAACATAAATTATAGAATATTTGAAAGAATCCCTCACAGTATAAATGATGACATTTCTTCGTAGTTAAGCAGAACATATGTATGAGCTCTATGATGTTCATCATCTGAAAACCATCGTTAATGAACTCCACTAAAGCATAGATCAGGATGATTAAAAACTGATAATTTATTATCCATTTAATCATCAACATTACCCTCATTCTATCCCATGTGACTATCTTTTTAGGGATACTCAGATTCAAAATTATGAGAGTATAAAAAAGTAATTTCCTCTTTCCAATATGTTTCAGCAATTGAGCCTTCAACTGATACTTTGTTACGTAATTGTTTCTTCAATTTTTGCATGCATCTTTCAAATTGGTACATCCATAAAAATTGTACCAAACCTCCACATTTATCATTATGAAGAAAATGTAATATCATATGTTCCATTGAGTCAAAGAAAGCCGGTGGGAATATTTTTTCCAGTTTGCATATAATTTCAGCAACATCTATTTCCAGTTTTCTTAGTGCATCGTAGTCTATTTTCAACACACAATTGACTCAAAAAATATTATATGTCTGTTATCAAATTCCAAATCATATAATTCAAAAAAACCCTAAATCCAATAGGCATACATCTTACCATTATAACATGAGAATCATGAATTTTTAATTATGTAATATGACCATTCATGACACATCTTCCCAAATTTGAAGCATAAAAATCTTGAAGTCTCAAATATGCAATCCACTGACAAAATAATAAGAGTCTCTCTTTGGAAAGTGTATAAGATACTTTTGGCTTTCCTTCCCTCTTTGATGTGACATTTTCAAACCATTCATGTTCTGGTTGCCTGAAAACTTGGCCATGATCTAATCACGATTTTACATTATCTTTGGTCTTTCCCTTATCTATACCTACAACAATATAATCTGTTTGGGCCCAATAGCATGGCACAAACAGGGTGTGAGACAATGTCCCAGTAGGCATCCACTCAAAGATATGGGCCTAACAGTCAGTGAATATATGGCAGGTAAAAGTACAGAAAGTAGTAAACAAGAAAGTACTAAACAAAAAACAATCCACAGTTTGTAGAATATAATTTAAAAACAAGTAAGTAGTCACTCACGCAAGAAGAAAAAATAGGTAACCTATGGGTAGTTCTCACAGCCTAACCCCTATGGTTCAACCTAAAAGCACTAGAAACCCTCTGGGAGGGACACAAAATCTCACCCCTCTGGTTCATCTAAATAATAGACTCTCTGGGAAAGCACTCATCGCCAATTTCCTCTATAGTCTCGTATCGTACTAAAGGTGCTTTGGGGAAGCACTCAACGTCTTGTCACCCCTATGGTCCGCATCAAGGAACTAAAGACACTCTATGGAATCACTGAATTTTAATTCCCCCTGTGCTCTTACATCATATTATAAGACACTCCAGAGAATCCCTTACATCCATTCTCCCTATGGTCTACTACACTTGGTTCTCACAGCCATGTTTAAATTCAGCAAGTATCGAATCACATAAGGGCAAAATTATCCTAATGAACTACTTGGTTAGCATTATACAACATCTCAGTAATGGAAGAATGTTCATACCATCCTACAATCTAGTCATAGAACTAGCCAAAGCTTAATAGGAAAAACTAGACGAGACAGTCATAAATTGGAAAACATGCATGGGCAAAGCATCCGAAGCACAGTAAAATTACCCTATTCACAAAAAATAACCTCTACTCAAGCATATAAGAAAACCATGAAAACAATAAAGGAAAAATAGGAAACATGCAATACCTCGTTCAATGGTATTGGTGGAATTTTCAAAAAATACTCAAAGACTTCCTACGGAAAGGCACTAACCATATACCTCGAAGCTAGGATATTGATATACTTGAACGCTGAAGCTTGAATCTCATTGGAACATTGTAGATCTAAGAAAACGTCAAAAACTCTCAACCCATGATAACATTAGAAAGATGAGGAATTGGAAGACAAAGCTCCAGTAGAAGGAAGAGCTTACCGCTACAGTTCCAACTCAATCGACGATGGTGGATTTGGAGAATGGATGGTGGACCGGGGGTTCGTCGAAGATCCGTAGCCGTACGGATGCTCTCGGTCAAAGAAAATAGAGAAGAAGACGTTTATAGGGTTAAGACGAGACCCCACTGCGTTTAGTGAAAAAAAGAAAGTACACGATATGTACTATTGGAGTACACGACATGTAATAGGATTTTCCGTACTCCACTTTAGGAGGCCTCCATGTCACCCCTACATGGCCATGTGCATGGTCATGACACGGCCATCACGCGACCTCGAACAACATCAAAGTATACGGTGTTTACTTATAAAGTACATGGCGTGTACTTTAAAAAATTATAGAAACTCTTCTTTTCTAAAAAACTCCAGGAAAAAGAAAAACAAACCTGAAATGAGGGTCCGGTTTCATATGAACTTCTCCCCTTAAAGAACTTCGTCCCCAAATTTCCCTAGTGAGGAATAGAAGAAGAAACCACGAACATCTCCGGCCACTATGATCGTACATCGGCCTCCCTCTCCCATGTCTCATCCTGTAATCACCCATTCTGCCATAGCACCCATACCAGAGGAACATATCGGCCACAGAGAACCTTCGTACTAGGATTGACTATCCGGATAGGATGCTCCTAAAATGATGCATTCAATTCTAAATCAACCTCATCAGGTTGAAGGACATGAGATGGCATTGAAAAGTAACATCGGAGCTGAGAAACATGGAAGACGTCGTGCATAGCTCGGTACCTCTGAGGTAACTGCAGCCGATAGACAACCGACCCAACTCTCTCCAACACCTCAAACGGACCGACGTACCATGGTGAAAGATTACCCTTCCTTTGAATCCACTTGTGTCCCAACCTCGGTGTGACACACATGAAAACCTAATCCCCGACATCGAACTCCAGAGGTCGTCTCTGCTGATTAGCATAAGACTTCTGTCGAGACTGTGCTGTAGCCATCATCTTATGAATCAACTATAACTGCTCTGAGGTCTCCTGAAGAAGACGAGGTCCCAAAAAAGCTGTCTCTCCTGCCTCCATCCAGCATAAAGGTGATCAACATAGCCTACTGTACACAGATTCGTAGGGTTCTATCTGAATAGTCGCCTGAAAACTCTTGTTGTAGGAAAACTCCACAAGAGGTATATGCTTCTCCCAAGAACCTCCAAAGTTGAGAATGCAAGCTCAGAGAGTATCCTCATGCACCTGAATCATACGCTCAGACTGACCATCTGTCTGGGGATGGTATGTTGTACTCAAAAGTACCTATGTACCCAAATCATTCTGAAGCCCATTCCAGAACCAAAATGTAAAATGCGTGTCCCTGTCTGAAATGATGGTGTGCAGAATTGCATGCAGACGTATAATATCTCGGATGTACAACCATCCCAGCTCATCATAATTGAAGGTCTCCTTGATCAGAAATATGTTAGAAAACTTCATGAGTCTGTCATTGACAACCCATACTGCATAGTTCCCTCGAGGTGATCCCGACAAAACGGTCACGAAGTCCATCACAACGTCATTCCACTTCCAATATAGAATGGGTAAATTCTATAAAAGACCCACTGGTCACTGATGTTCCGCCTTCACCTACTGATAAGTGGAATATCCCCTGAAAAAACCCGCAACATCTCTCTTCATACCTGGAAACCAATACTGGCAGTGTAGATCACGATACATCTTGGTGACGTCAGGATGAACTACCCAAACTGAGGAATGAAAGTCCCGCATCAGCTCCTCACGTATGTATTCTGGCACCCATTCGCGTCCCTAGAAACACAAGATCCCATCCTTTCCCACTGTCTATCCAGGAATAGGGTCCTCTCCGGACACGCTTTCCCGTAGGACTAGGCCTTCAGAATCTGATAGCTGCCTCATTCATAACCGATCAAGAAGTGTAGATATAACAGCTACCGAAGATAGAAAAGTCTTCCCCTATATGTCATGCACCTCCAAATTCAACTCAAAGAACAGAGCCATAAGTTTCCACTCATTACTGGCCTCCTAAAATACCTGTATCTGATTCATCCATCTCAAAGCATCAACCACTACGTTTCAATTTCCTGGCGTATAAGCAAGCTCAAAGTCAAAAGATTGAAGATACTCAACCCACCTACGCTATCTTAGATTCAGAACACGCTGGGTGAAGAGGTAATTGAGACTCTTGTGGTTTGTGAAAACCAAAAAGTGGTCTCCCAGTAGATAATGTCTCCAACAGTGTATGTCATGAAAAACTGCCGCCATCTCGAGATCATGCGTCAGGTAGTTCCTCTCATGTGGCCTCAATTGCCAAGACCTGTATGGAACGAATCTATCTCCCTTAATAATTATATCTCCCATACCGATAACTGAAGCATCACAGTAAACAATGTAGCTCTTTCCCAGCTCTAGAAAGTCCAGTATCGGTGCTGAAGTCAACGTCCACTTCAGCTCTTGAAAGGCTGACTCACAAGAATCTGACCATAGGAACTTCCCCCCTTTATTGTTCCGACCTGTCAACGGTGTTTCTATGTGTGAAAAGTACCGTATGAAGCATCTGTAGTATCTAGCCATCCCTAGAAAACTCCGCACCTCAAATACGTTCTTCAGCTGCTCCTAGGAAACTAATGCTCTCACATTCTCTGGGACTACTGATACTACTATCTCTGAGATAACATGTCCCAAAAAGTGAATCTGGTCCATCCAAAAGTGGAATTTTGAGAGCTTAGCATATAACTGATGATCTATCAGTGTACTCAAGATGATCTCAAGATGTATGGAATGGTAATGTCGAGTGTGAGAGTACACCAAGATATCATCAATGAAGACCAACATGAAAGAGTCTAAATATGGATGGAACACTCAGTTCATTAGTGCCATGAAAACTGCAGGCGCATTCATGAGGCCGAACGAAATAACCATATAATCGTATAGACCATACATTATTATGAAGGTTGTAAGAGGTATATCTGATGGTATAACATGAAACTAATTAAAACTGTACGTCAAATCGATCTTCGAGAAAACTCAGGCTCCTCGAAGCTGATCAAAGAGGTCATCAATCCTTGGCAAATGATATTGGTTCTTGACCTGCAACTGGTTCAGCTTCTGATAATCCACACAAATCCTAAGGGTGCCGTCTGAATTCTTCGCAAACAGGACATGAAAGCCCCAATGAGAAGTACTGGGTCAGATAAAACCCTTTGCTTGTAACTCCTCCAACTACTTATTGAACTCTTATAGATCAGGTGTTGTCATCTTATAAAGAAGAATGGACACCGGTGCCACTCCTGGAAAAAGATCAATAGAAAATTCTACCTCACCCTTCAGAGGAAAAGTTGAAAAGTCCCCTAGAAAGACATCCCAGAAACAATCCACCACTAGAGGAAAGTCTAACTGCGAAGTCCCCTAGTCATCTAAATATAGACTGACAATCTGGGATGTAAATCCCCATAGTCCATGATGCTCGGGTCCTACTCGACTCCCCTGGACATCACAGTCACCCTGATGTAGAAAAGATCCACCCTCTGGTGATATAAAACTCACCGTACGGTGATAATAGTGGATGAATTCCTGGAAGGGAACTAGCCATTCCATTTCAAGAATAAAATTATAGCCCGTCATCTCTAGGACATAGAGGTCCCATAAGAAGTGACACCCAACAACCTCTAGAGGGAACTGCTTAGATCAAGGTTATCAGGAACTAAAAACAATAAGTGTAGAAAGGGAACAGAAGGAAGAAATAATTCATGTTTTACACAACATGTATAAAGACTACACAATGTGTTCTCTTAAGTTATTTACATGGGCGTGTACTTCTACCTAAACTGGTCGTGCAACACCCCAAATACACGGTGTGTTTTCCCATAACACGACGTGTACTTTAATTCTCTTGCCTTCCCGAGTCCTTCTACATGGTTAATCCACACGAATCATCTAAGACAAAACTACATGGTGTGTTCAGGGCAGGAACGACGTGTACTAGACATGCCCGACCTGGCCCGTCTTGTTAGCGACACGGCCTGAGTGCCCAGGTTAGACTACACGGCATGTTACTGAATTACACGACATGTATAAAGAATTCCTAATAGACCATGTGGTTAGCTACACGACTGGATACATAGATGACCCTACACATTGTGTTTCAGGCAGATATGGCATGTGTGATAAAGGATAACACCGACCCGTGTTGTTTGTGACATGGCCGAGTACCTAGATCAAACTACACGGCGTGTAACATTCAGACATGACGTGTATGTGAAAATATTAAATAACCTGCGTTGTTTGTGACACAGTCGGGGTACCTATTCCATATACATGGTGTGATAAAGTAGTACACGACGTGCTCCTACAAGATTTTTCAAAACCCATTATCCCTGCCCACACAGTTAGTGACACAGTTAAAACTACATGACGTGTATTCATAAAGCAAACGTCGTGTATTTTGGGTTTTCCGAACAATAGCCTTAGAACTGCATCGGAGCCCAGAAAACACAGAAAACAAGCATTAAGGTGCCAAATTCCGATCTGTGAGGGCCCATACTCCCTGTGAATCAGAGTTTGACATCTTATACAAGTCACAACAAGGTAAACATGTCAATGATCCACCAAATTCTGGTCCATGAGGTCCCATAAGTCCTCAAGAACCAAAATTTGGCATTCATTCAGGTAAAACATTACTCAATCCATGCTCTAAAAAAATCATATATTTTTATCAAGAATCTATCACAACAGCTTGCATATTCTACAAAACATCTATCACAAAAACATGCAATTGCTAATGCATCCTAGGTGACATGACAATAATGAATGACATGTGTTTTGTAACAAGTTCCTATATGATGCATGGTATGGAATACCCTCAACTCATTGGTTGCGACAGAAATAGAACCGCAATAACAATAACGGTAAAAGCACAAAGCATGTGAATCACCCAACAGTGAAATCAAATCAACTATAAAATTACAATCCAGTAAAATTACAATAAACATGGTAGTATGATTTTTCCCTGTACACGGGTTAGCTACTCCATGGAACAGCTCATTACCAAGTTACTATTCTGTCCTATCCATGTATATAGTCGCCAAAGAGTAAGTCAAGAGAAAATAGACCCTTTGATACCACTTTGTAACATCCTGGTTCCGGAAGCCACCTAGAGGCGCCCCGTACCCGATTGGTCACATGGCCTCATGTGAATTTCCCCAAATGCCAGAGGCTTCCAACTAGCAGCGAGGGCCTTGTGTGTGATAGTGGGGAAGCTATGCCCTCATTGGAAGAGTACACAACAGAAGATAAAGAAAATCAATAGCGGAAGCAGTAAATATCCAACACTAGTAAACAACAAAAGAGTAATAAAGAAACCACTGGAGTGTAAATATATATAAATGATTCATGATGCATATTTGATTAGGAAAGCTGCCAAAAAAGTCACAATGCTGAAGACACTACTAAACCAATGTACAAAAGGAAAATAGATGAGCAACTCCTCAGCATCCCAAGCCTCAGCTTGGTCCCATGCTCTCCAGCTCCAGTGCAATCCAGAACCTGAAGTAGAAGGGTGATTGGCCTTATCTATACCTGTAACAATATAATCTATTTGTGCCCAAAACATGGCCTGAATAGGGTTGAGACAATGTCCCAGTAGGAAACCACCCAATGATATGTGCCTAATAGTCAGTGAATATATGGCAGGTAAAAGTACAGAAAGCAGTAAACGGGGAAGCACTAAATAGAAAACAATCCACAGTTTCTAGAATACAATTTACAAACAAGTAAGTAGTCACTCAAGAAATAAGAACAAATAGGTAACCTCTGGGTAGTTCTCATATCCAAACCCCTATGGATTAACCTATAATCACTAGTAACCCTTTGGGAGGCACAAAACGTTTCACCCCTCTAGTTCAGCTAAAGAATAGACTCTTTGAGGAAACAGTCACTATCAATTCCCCCTATACTATCGTATCATACTAAAGGCGCTCTAGGGAAGCATTCAACATCTCATTCCCCCTATGGCCCATGTCAAGGAACTACAAACACTCTGGGGAAGAACTCAATGTCAATTCCCCCTGTAGTCTCGCATCGTATTATAAGATGCTCTGGAGAATCCCTTACGTCCATTCTCCCTATGGTCTACTACACTAGGTTCTCACAGCCCTGTATAAAGTCAGCAAGTATCAAATCACGTAATGGTAAAAGTATCCTAAGGAACTACATGGTTAGCATTCTACGATATCTCAACAATGGAAGAATTGTCATAACATCCTACAATCTAGGCATGGAACTGGAAAAATCATAACAGGCAAAACTAGACCAAATCGTTATAAACAGGCAAACATGCATGGGAAAAGAATCCAAAGAAAAGTAAAATTACCCTATTTACATGAAATAACCTCTACTCAAGAATATAAGAAAATCTGTCAAACAACAAAGGAAAAACAAGAAACACGCAATACCTTATTCAAGGGTATTGGTGGAATTTGCACAAAATATTCAAAAACATCCTACAGAAAGGCACAAACCACCTACCTCGAAGCTAGTAGATTGATATACTCGAAACTCGAAGATTGAATCTCCTTGGAACGTGATATATCTAAGAAAACGTCCAAAATGCTCAACCCATGATAACTTGAGAAATAGGAGGAATTGGAAAACAAAAATCTAGGAGAAAGAAGAGATTACTTCTGCGGTTCCAACGCAATCAACGACGGTCGATTCTGAGAACGGACGGAGGCTCGGGGGGTTCGTCGAAGATCTACGACCGTACAGATGCTCTCGTTCGAAGAAAATGGAGAGGAAGACGTTTCTGGGGTTAAAACGCGACCCCATTTCATTTAGTGAAAAAAATAAAGTACACAGACTGTATTATTGGAGTACACGGTGTGTACTAGGCTTTTCCATACTCCATATTAGGCGGCCTTCAAGTCACCCCTACTTGGCCGTGTGCATGGTCATGACACGACCACCACGCGACCTCGAGCAGCATCAAAGTACATGGCGTTTACTTATAAAGTACATGACATGTACTTCAAAAAATTCCAGAAACTCTTCTTTTCTCAAAAACTCCAGGAAAAGGAAAAACACAACTGAAAATAAGGTCTGGGTTCTCACACAATCTCATGCATATGAAAATGTATAACTGTACCTCTGAGTAGATTCTTCATTGTGATGTTTGTGTGAGAAAGATGCAAGTAAATGAGCCATCATACAAAAGAGCCCATTTTGATCAATGAATCGTCTTCTTACAACTGTCACTGCCAGAAAAAATTATAAAAAATGTGGTCCTAGGAATGCATATCCAAACTCATGCATATAAGATTGGATATACATACGTATAAGTATATTTTTCATAATATTTTGAGTTTGTGAGAGTTGAAAGGAGAAGAGTCATTGAGAAAAAGGAGTTCCTCCAATCCACTAAAAATTGTGTCAAGTTATTACAATATATTAAAATTTATTGTATTAAAATTTATTATTTTTTATTGATATTTATTTCTAATTATTTATAATTATTTCTATTTATTACTTTTTATTCCTATTTATTCCTATTTAATCTTATTTATTACTATTTACTTCTACTCATTACTATTGATTACTATTTATTACTATTCATTATTATTTATTACTATTCATTACTATTCATTTCTAATGACTACTAATGACTAATCATTAATAATAATTATTAATTAATACTAATCATTACAAATAATTACTAATCATTACTAATCATTACTATTTATTACTATTTATTACAATTTATTACTTATTATTACAAAATATTACTAATTATTACTAATTATTACTATTTATTACTAATTATTACTAATTATTACTATTTATAACTATTTATTACTAATTAGTTCTACTTATTACTATTTTTTACTATTTATTACAATTTGTTAGTAATAATTACTCATTATTACTAATTATTACTAATTATAACTAATTATTACTAATTATGACTAATTATTACAAAGTATTACTATCTATTACTAATTATTACAAATCATTACTGTTTATTACTAATTATTATTAATTATGACTAATTATTACTATTTATAACTATTTATTAATAATTATTACTATTTATTACTATTTATTACTATTTATTACAAATTATTACCAATTATTACTAATTATTACTAATTATTACTATTTATTACTAATGATTACTAATAATTACTAATTATTAATAATTATTACTAATTATTACTAATTATTACTAATTATTACTATTTATTACTAATTATTACTAATTAATAGTAGTTCTTAGTATTTATTATAACTTCTAAATATTTGTTACTAATTAGTAGTATTTATTACTAATTATTAATAATTCTTAGTATTAACTATTAATTATTAGTATTTATTACGAATTGTAAATATTAATTACTATTTTTCCTAATTATTAATATTTTTTCTAATTATTACTATTTACCGCTAATTATTACAATTTACCGTTAATTATTACTATTTACTGCTAAATATTATAATTACCTCTAATTATTACTAATTAGACTTAATTACTATTAGTTAATACAAATTACAGCTATTAATTACTAATTACCACTAATTATTTTTATAGTTTACTAATTTTCATTAACAATTATTAATTACTACTAATTACTAATAATTAGTATGAATAATTTCAATTTATTATTACAAATAAATACTGATGAAAAAACAATTTAAATCTAATTTAATTAAAACTGATAAATAATACTTAAAATTAATATAAAAATGAAATAAATACTAAATTAAACAAAACATAAATACCTTTAAACTTGATCTCATATAGGTGTAGATGACTTCAATACTTCTTCGTAAAAAAACTAACTCCGAAAAATTTCACTCTAAAATTAGAGTTTTGAGAGAGAGATAATGTAGGAATTGAAAGGAAGGATGAAAAAAATGGATGGGGGTTTATATAGGTTAGATTACTTGCATCGATATACACATCCGAAATAGTAATATTTGCAATGGGACCCGTTGCAAATACCTTCTGCCCTATTAATCATGGTCGGCGGTTAAAAGGGTATTTGTGACGGGTCCCGTTGCAAATAGTTGTCTGCCGAAACACTTTTTTGCGAGGGGACAACAACCTGTCACAAAAAGTATTTACCGCCGCTAGGTATTTACGATGGGACCTGTCACAAATACCATCCGACAGGCGCACTATTTGCGACGGGGAAATCTCCCAGTCCCAAATAGTATTTACCTCCTACCGGTATATGTGATGGGGGGTGCCTCCCCGTCCCAAATTCCCTTCCCGCGGGACTGAAAGTCCCGTCACAAAAAAATAATTACTTGCAACGAGATTTATTCCCATCACAAACAGTCCGTCACAAAATGTTGTTTTTTCCATAGTGACATACCACCAAAGTTGAACTATATAACTCTACGGTCTCCATTTCATGCATCCCTAGTGGAAAAGATTTCATTTCATGAAACCAAAATTGGTATAGTTTATCTTCAAACCAAACATCATGGGACATTCCATAAACAGCTCATTATCTCTAGACCTCCACCTCAATATCCCCCAAAGAAGACTCTTCCACCTTTTTCACAAGATATTACTACATCATCATCAGAAAAGGAAAACCTCTTCCCATGTATTCTATGATAGCTATATTCAATATAGAATTTTTATCCATCACTCTCTAGGAATCACCTGATTAGTGCACTGCATCACTAGGTAAATTCCTACTCTGTTCATTATCCTCTATATTCTAATTTCTAGATGTATATAAAATCTAGAATTCGTAATCCTATAAGAACTCAATCCACCAAAGATGGGGAAAGACCTATTCATGCTTGGAGAAAACATACCTCAGTATTTTATGATTGGTGAAGACCACAAAATGCTCCCTAGTAATGTCTACTGCACTTTAGCGAATACACCATAGTCGCCAAATTGAGATCATGGGTGGAAAAGTTACCTTCATTGGGACGTAACTACCGAGAACCATTTTAAATGATCAATCTCAAATGCATTAGATATCAACTCAAACCAAGACATGAAGCATCATAGAAAACCTCAAACAAAACTTCTCCTATTGGAAAACAAATAACTGGAGAACTGAACAACTTTTCCATTAAATACTCAAAAGTCGTTATACACTGACCAGTCCATAAGAAGTCTTAATACTTTCTAGTAAATGTTATTAGAGGAGTCACAACCCGATATAAATGAGCTATGAGCCTCCAGCAATAGCTTGCAAGGCCAAAGAAACTTCTAACCTTTACCATTATCTTGGGGCATTACTAAGAAAAAATTGGTTTTATCTTCAATGGATCCATAGATACTCCCAGTAGGGATATAACATTTCATAAGAAATGGAATTATTGAGCCAAAAACTCAAACTTCAAAAACTTCCCAAACAACATCACATGATAATGAACTCCCAAAATGGCATGTAGATGATATGCATGCTCCTCTTCAGAGGTGGAGTACTCACGGATTTCATTGATGAAAATCACCATGAACATATCTAGGAACTCATGTAAACAACATGAATCAAACCCATGAACATAGATAGACCATTCTTCACACCGAATGACATCACACAAAAAATTATATTTCACAGGATGACAATGAAAAGTAATATTCAGGATATCCTCTTCCCTCACATGAATACGATGATATCCTTACTGTAAATAGATATTAAATAACAAACTTGAAACCATGATTTGATCGAACAAATCATCAATCCATGGGAGAGGATAGTGGGTTTTCACTGTCACTTGGTTAAATTGGTGATAATTAATACACAACTACAAAATTCCATCAAACTTATTTAGGTAAAGAAACTAGTACACCCCCCAATGAAACACTTGGACAAACAAAACCACACTATAATAGACCATCAAGAAGTATAGGCATATCTCACAACTTAAAAGGATCCATCCTATATGGAGACATCAAAATATAATATATACCAGGATATAGATTGATTCCGAACTCAAAATCACTTCATTGGGAAAATGCTATAATATCCTCTGGAAAGACATAAGGGTAAGATTCCACGACCCTTGGAAATGTCGATTTTAAAATCTCTAAAAAAATCATCATTACCTCATCCTTCAAAGATGATAAGGATATAAGACATATTTGATCTATCTGAGGGCCTCACTCACTGACATGCACTGCTAGATCTCCATCAACATCAAAGAACACAACCCACCTCCTAAGGAAATCCATGATACCCTCAACCAAATACAACAAATCCATACCGAGGATTATGTCATATGGATGTATCCTAAAACCTAGGAAATGTCCCAAAAAGCAGTTCTTCTCCAACACCATCTCCCAATCTCTACACACACAGAAAAAGTTATCTCCACCTCCAACTAACATAGTTAATTCCAAGGGAATTAGAAGCCTCTCTACCTCAAGACCAATGCATTGAAAAGGGAAGGTGATAAGAAGGAGTGTGTCTCTCATGTATCAATCAATGAATACAACCATGTAGAAAACAAGAAAAGGGTACCTCAAATGATATCTATCTCTCCTGGTGATGGCAATATTAAAGAATGAATATGACTATAACCTACTCCAAAACCTCTCTAACCATGTCGATGACCCCATCCATGACCCCACTCTACTCTTTGATAATGCGGAGAAACCTAGGGCTATCCTCTACCTGCCCTAGCTACTCTCTACTGATCCCAAATGGAGTAACTTGCTGCTGATGCCTCAACTAAAACTGCCTCAGTGGAAGAGCCTGATGTAGAAAAACTACCACACACTAAATTCTAACAAAGGGTTGGAAATATCTCTATTTTTGACCTCAACATCAATAAAAAAACATGTGTTTGATCCCATGGAATATGATTGAGATATGATGAACTCAAAGAAATAAGACATTGAGGGATGTGACTTACTCTCAGCTGATTGGAAACTCTTCTATCCTGACAATCGCGAAACCCATACCATAACTCTACTTCACGAGGAATACTGAGAACTTTCCTCTCATAATGATCCGGTTCTATAAAACATCCTCTCGATGACCAATCAACTAACCAATACATCGTGACATGTCTTCAGCATAAACATGGTGACCTGAAACTCTATCTATGGAGGTAAAGCCTTTTCAAAATTCCTCTCATGACATTCTCATCTAGAAATAGGTCTGAATAATATTAGAGAACATTCCTAAAATAGATTCTAATATATAACACATTGGATATCCCCTACCGAAGGGTAAGAAGCTCCTGGTGACTAGCTGCATTCATGGAATAAGAAAAGAACTGAGATCTAGACTGGTCTCGTAACTCCTCCCATTGGACTACTGAATCCTCTCAATCAATAAAGAATAAGAACCACCATTTCCTCCCTACCCCATAAAACATCCTCAAAGCCACCGATACTCGGTGCTCCATTCTATCCCAAATCAAAATAAATATGATATCATCCTCCTACAACAAGTCTAATGTGACTGTATGTAAAACAGATCCGTCATTCCTCTAGTGTATATGGAACTAAATCAACCAGAGTGTGATACTCCATGTGTCATTATCATCAGATTCCACTCTATGATGATCTACTGGTACAAACGTTTGAACATTTTTCACATGAACCTAGAAAGGATGTTGACCTAGATCCATTCCCAAAAAGGACAGAAAGATAGATATCTAAACCTTGAATACGAATGAGTTGAAAATTAATTAATTGTTTTATTTTATTCATTTTAGCTTAACCTATCCCTAGATCTACCCATTCAAACATTCTCACAAGGAAGAATTATGCATGATCCATTCCTAGGACTATACCCTATCTCCAATGTCCCATAATTTAGTAGACACTATAAGCTTAAAGGTTTGATAATCAGATAAGAGGGATACCTAAATACCTATGTCTAAGATGGTCTCCCGTGTTTACAAAACATGCTAAACTTAGCTGACATTGTTTTCAAACTATCCCATGCAACCTCTGTAGAGACCCGAAGCTTGACGTACATTGACATTACATTACATTTGCGGAATACTTAGTACATACACACAAGGATCGTAATAGTTTAGTGTCTTTGGAAACTCGGAACGTAATCTTCTAATCATGGTGAAAGATCTTCAACATCTCCTATAAAGATCTTCCCTTTTTTTACCTAAAACCTTTCTTTATATCCTGGGGAAAAGGAAACATAAAAGGGTGAGCTCAAATGCTCAGTAAGGGTAACCAAAGAAATATAAATCACATCGTATTCATAAGAACATAACATTTTGGAAATCTTAACCTGCAAAAGAGAGCATAATTTCATAACATGGGATAAATCATGGAAGTGAAATGTAATCACAATAATCATAACTTAAAACATGAAACTTTGTGGCATTCACACATAATCATAGAGAATCATTTCTTGTTAGTCAAGACTCATTTCCAAGACTATCTTAGTGGACAAAGTCCCTTTCTGAATCGAGTAACCCTCGTTTCAGTCCTGTTTCACTGAACCAGTATAACCTACCCTTCCAGCCCTGTCTATCTCATGAGATATAAAATCATTACCCAATGCATTGGAGGGAGATATAGGTCCCACCCATCTTATAATGAATCCTTTCTTATGTGTGCCACATAATCATAAATCATACATCATCGCATAACCCATGTAATAAAAATGGGATTCTTAAACAACATGACATCATAAAACAATTCATATAAGATAAAGGAATTCACAAAAATGTTTCCATCACAACATAATCAAATCCATGTAATAATAAGGATAAAAACAGAACCCTTTTATTATCTTAGATGGAAAATAATTTTGATAAAATACTTGAACTTCATTCTTGAGGAAAATATCCTTTCTACTTCAAAAACACTTTTCCTTTCTTAACATGTCATACAATTTTAAACTAAAAGAAGTTGATTAAAAATAAACTTGAATACTTGTAAAGGAAGCTTCTTGGAAATAATTTTTTAGAAATCCATTCATGCCGTATAAGTTAAAAAAAACATTCTTCGTGATTTTGTCAGAAAAGTCAAAAAGCACCTCCTATGAAAAACGTCAAAAGATTCCTTTCATATTTTTTACTAAAAACTCACCGAAGGGTAAAATTGGATTTAAAAAATTGTAGTTGGATGGAAATAATATTACATATTGAGGAAACATGGATGTGGATGATAAAATACACCCCAGTAATTACCAAAGTAAAAACAATCTCAGATAAAAGTGAGATTGTGATATTTCCCTTACCTTAGGTCCGATTTGCTTCATATGTGTCCGAACCTCCGGTATAATGATTTAAATAATGTCATTGACTTATTACAGAATCATATTCATTGTTATGATATCATATATGGTTCACTTATGACATTATATTACCCGTTCTTTTGTAAATTCCATGTTAAAGAAGCGTTTTTGGTAAAATCGTTTCATTTATCGTAGGTGTTTTGACTTGTTGTTCTTGACATTATTATTACTTATATCTTGATTTACTTAATTCCAGAATATAAAATATGATTTATATATCATATATATTCAGTATATATATATATAATAGATAGATAAATGAAATGAAAAACACCGTTCATGGAGACGGTAGTCCGTACGTACTCATGAACGTTGTTTTCCTTTCCTTATTGTCTTGAATGGAAGTAAGTAGATGACATACATATATATATATATTCATAAATCCAGTAGCTTTATAATGTCATATATTTCATTATTATTTCTTATATATACTTTATAATCATTCTTAAATGGTTAACATGGAGAATGAATCTCATCGCGTTATGGAGACGGTAGTCCGTACGTACGCACGAGCGATGATATCATTTCCATAAATATTGAATTGAATTGGAGTGGATTATACAATATATCAGAATCAATATGATGTTTTAATAACTATGTATAGTTATTCTTTACACCATTATACCCATCCATGTAAGGTGGTGGTGGAAAATAGATTACACCACGGCGTGGAGACAGTATTCCGTACGTACGCACGCACGGTGATTTCTTTTCCCGTAGGATGGATAGATGGTGAAATAGGGTTGTTTCATACTTATAATAACATATCAGTATATGAGTGATACTGATGTTATTACTTCATAATGAAACAACCTAAGAAGAAGAAGTGGAAGAAGAAATAAAGATGAAAGAATTGGTAACGGTAATTACCTCTTCTTTGAAGCACCTCTTTGAGACCTCCTCTTAGGGCACTAAAATTGGTCTTTGAGGAAGACCTGAACCTCTAGGATTATTATAGGGAAGTGGAGAAGAAATTTTGGCAGGTGTTGGCCGAGCTTGAGTGCTCAAATTGGTGTGAGGAGGAGGGGGAGGAGGTGTCCTTTTATAAGGGAGGAGAGGGGCACCTTAGGAATACCTCAAAATATTATTTTATATTAATGTCAAAATCGGTTTATAATGGTTCCAAAGGGTCTTATTTCGAAGCTAAAGTGGGGATGTGTCGAAATACTATCAACCAATAAGATTTAGACAAGTTTAGGGTATTATTTTAACCTTATCAATTAGATTTAACTCTAAGTTAAATAATTTAACTTATACCGTGTCTTTTTGTTTTCTTTCACTATATGGTTAATACACTTACTATAACATACCAAACGAACCCCAAATTGTTTATTATTAATACATATATCCTTAGCTAAGTCATTTGGCCGAACCATAGATTTTTAGGAATAAAATAACAATTAATAATATAATATTTGATTTAAAAACTATTTTGTGTCAATTTTGACACTATTTGATATATGATTTTTTTTGAAAGTCATAACAGAATTATATGTTCGAACCAAGTTGATTAAATCGACACTAATATATCATAGTAACCTATAAAGTTAGTGGAATTCATAAAAAGTCTCAAATTACATTCATTTTAGCATTTATAACATCAATTATGTTAATATTTCCTTAAAAGGGTAATTACTGCATCATCGTTGTGTCATAAATAAATAAATTTATTTAAAGTCTAAAAATTATAAATAAAATATGATTATGTAGAAAATCTTTTTAGCTTTCTAATGAATATTTATAGTCGAATTTATATTATGTATAACCCCATAATAAAAATGTTTTAGTTATTAAACTTTGATTTTAACTATTTTAACTATTCATTAAATAAAATAATATTAAATGTCATAATCTAATCCAAGTGGACCTAAATGGTCATACTATATTCATAAGGTTGTTTTTGGTCGAATTAAACTTATCCAATAGAATTAGGACATGTGTTAGGGTTATAGTAATATCAGATTTACCCTTAGTTACCCTATTTACTATTAACCGTGGTAAAAAAAGTAAAAAGTTACTATTCACCAAAAATCATTTTCATCTCATTGAACCACATTTTAGTCCTTGATATTAACCATGTCTGTCGGATTTTCGAAATTCCATTCACAGAAGCGGTAAAATTAAGTTTTATGCAAAATTCAGTTTTTAACCTATCACTTAGTGGTTTCACTATTCATCGAAAATTGAAAGTTTTCAGAAAAATACCAAAATTTCATCCTAAGCTATATTTCATATTCCAAATTCAAAAATGAAGTCTATTTTACCAAATTCATAACATAGAAGTTGCATTAATTAATTTTATAATTAAATCCCGTTGTTAAAACAAAGAGCGTGTTTTTAAGAAACAATATCTACCCAAAGATTGACATTTGATTATGTCTGGTTTAAATGTGAAATTACATCCAATGACCAACATCGTATTAAATTTTAAAAATATATTCTAAATATACTTTAAAACCACTCAATTTAATGATTTATCACTATTAATTATTTCGATTAAAAAAGTTGTTTTTAATTATAATCTAGTAATTTTCACTATTCATCAGAATATGAAAGTTATTCGAAAAGTATCAAAATTTCACCCTAAGCTAATTTCGATATTACGAATCCAGAAATTAATTCCATTTTGAAAAATAAAATATACCAAATTTCAAAAAGCGGTTATTACTATTCATAACGGCTAGTTTTAATAATATTTTAATAGCATATTGTTGTTTAATGAAACTCGTTATTGCGTACTACACACGCTATCGAGGAAGGTCGCGATTGCGTGTAATGCAAGGCAAGTCAAGGATGTGTGTTGTGCAAGCTCCTTTTAATGTAGCGTAAAACACAAGACATTAATAAAATTAAAGAGAATATTTTTCATAAAATCTCGGGCTGTTACATTCTACCCCC
The DNA here is from genome assembly GCA_963277665.1 of Viscum album. Taxonomy (NCBI): domain Eukaryota; kingdom Viridiplantae; phylum Streptophyta; class Magnoliopsida; order Santalales; family Viscaceae; genus Viscum; species Viscum album. Next base: position 1,025,033,024 of record OY728133.1, on the reverse strand, counting down.
CTTAAAATGAATTTCGCCCTCGAAATTTGTCGGGGTTATAAATGGTTTATTATTCGAAAGTTTCTTTAATAGAAACCCACATCGCAAAAAGGAATATCAAAACCAATCTTTAAAAAAACAGTATGAAACGTAACGGTTACCCAAATAAACTAGTCACTGGGTTTCCACATAGGTGAAAATAGGGATATGGAAGAGAAATGTAACCATCATGTTCTGATGGAGAGTGGTAGAGAACATGGCAATGGAAAAGCCAGAAATCACAAAGCCATAAATTTGTGACGATCTAAGGTACCATCTGATTCATCAGATATAAGATCACTAGGACAACATTTTTGGTTTTCAAGATCGTTTCCCTAATGTTAAAGAATTTGAATTAGAATAAATACTTACTTTATTTTGGTACAATCTCACTGTTGTTCGTGCCTTTAACAATTTCCACTTCATCTCTTAAATAAATGAAGTCGAATTTGTTATTTGTGAAGTGTTAGCAGATCATGTGATAGAATGACGGGTCATTCCATCTGTCTCAAACAAAAGGTTAGCAAAAATTATATACATAAGTCGATCGATAGTGAGATTAATCATATATGGTTCCTATAATTGACTTATACATCATATGTCATACAACTTCATATAATTAAACTAGTTTCTATTAAACAGGGACTTCCTGTAGGCCAATGGTAGGCGATAAAGGCCAGTCGCACTTTGGTAGTGGGTTCGATTCCCACAGCCTTGTCCGAAGCGATGGGCTGTCGCCCGTCCTGCAGGTTGTCCTTTTTCTAAAACTACATTACTATAACATCCCATCAATAATATCGAAAATCTTCTATCCTTAAACTAACTTATGTCCAACATAATCCATTCTAATCTTTAGGCTTATCCATAATACTACAGTCCACTCTCATAATATAGTGAAAACAATTACCAGAGATTTAATACCATCGTTGATCCCCATATATCATAAGATATGTCTTGTTGGTCACATTCCAATCATGTGAATACCTTAATCATGTATTCTCTTGAAAAATGAATACCAATTAAACCTTAGTGAAAACATGAATGCTGTCAAAAGTTAACTCTTTCCACATACCAAAATCCAAAAATTCTATATACTCAAACCATGATATCACTTAGTCTTTATATCAATCATGAGCTCATGAATACAATCAAACATCTCATTATCTTATTATCCCTTCATTATGCTCATATCATCTATTTACCAAAAATGTCTTAATCACTTTTCATGGTTACTGGTACCATAAAATTATTGAAAACCACAATAGACCAAAACATAAATATTTCAGTACACCATAAAAGAACCTCAAAAACATTATTCTTGAATACCAATACATAAACACTTCAGTCCATCCACTTCAATGATTGTCCTGGAATAAGTCCTTCCTTGATTTAGAAGTAACATTTTAGGTCAGGGCATTGAGTTGGGTAATGCCCATGTTCTCCACAAATAAGACATTGAACTCCATAACAATCTGTCACTCTATGACCCTTTTCTCCACACAGATAACATCGATCCCTCCATTTGAGGTATTCCTCAAGGTTCTTCTTCCCTTCTTTAGAAATCTCAATCTTCCTTTCTTTATGCTCCTCAACATGCGAACATGCATAATATTTTATCTTCCTCTTTTTTGATGAATTAGTCATACCACTAAGTTTCACCTTGTTAATCATATATCGCGATGACTGATTCGGCATAATCACAATATCTTTATCTCTAGGTATTACACAATTTTGTTGCTCATAGTCACCAATTTGTCCATTGGATTCAATGTTAACTGAATTCCTTCTGGTTCCCTCCATTAACTAAAACACAAAAAGAATTTTGTGAGCGGCGAAATCATGCTAGGGTAGACAACATAGTAAAGGGAAAGCACCCTCAATATCTAACATCTTAAGGTTAAATTCTAAGATCGTTAGCGCAATTCTAGGACTATAACCTTAACGTATACTTAACCTTAGAGACATCCCTAGACATACCTTATAAATATCTCTAGAGATCTCACTAAAGTTCTCGCATCCTAGTTTCCAAAGGTTGACTAAACCTTTCCTCTGATACCAAATGTAGAGACCCGAAGCTTGACGTACATTGACATTACATTACATTTGCGGAATACTTAGTACATACACACAAGGATCGTAATAGTTTAGTGTCTTTGGAAACTCGGAACATAATCTTCTAATCATGGTGAAAGATCTTCAACATCTCCTATAAATATCTTCCCTTTTTTTTACCTAAAACCTTTCTTTATATCCTGGGGAAAAGAAAACATAAAAGGGTGAGCTCAAATTCTCAGTAAGGGTAAACAAAAGAAATATCAATCACATCGTATTCATAAGAACATAACATTTTGGAAATCTTAACCTGCAAAAGAGATCATAATTTCATAACATGGGATAAATCATGGCAGTGAAATGTAATCACAATAATCATAACTTAAAACATGAAACTTTGTGGAATTCACACATAATCATAGAGAATCATTTCTTGTTAGTCAAGACTCATTGCCAAGACTATCTTAGTGGACAAAGTCCCTTTCTGAATCGAGTAACCCTCGTTTCAGTCCTGTTTCACTGAACCGGTATAACCTACCGTTCCATCCCTGTCTATCTCATGAGATATAAAATCTTTACCCAATGCATTGGAGGGAGATATAGGTCCCACCCATCTTATAATGAATCCTTTCTTATGTGTGCCACATAATCATAAATCATACATCATCGCATAACCCATGTAATAAAAATGGGATTCCTAAACAACATGACATCATAAAACAATTCATATAAGATAAAGGAATTCATAAAAATGTTTCCATCACAACATAATCAAATCCATGTAATAATAGGGATAAAAACAGAACCCTTTTATTATCTTAGATGGAAAATAATTTTTATAAAATACTTGAACTTCATTCTTGAGGAAAATATCCTTTCTACTTCAAAAACACTTTTCCATTCTTAACATGTCATACAATTTTAAACTAAAAGAAGTTGATTAAAAATAAACTTGAATACTTGTAAAGGAATAATCTTGGAAATAATTTTTTAGAAATCCATTCATGCCATATAAGTTAAAAAAAAACATTCTTCGTGATTTTGTCAGAAAAGTCAAAAAGCACCTCGTATGAAAAACGTCAAAAGATTCCTTTCATATTTTTTACTAAAAACTCACCGAAGGGTAAAATTGGATTTAAACAATTGTATTTGGATGGAAATAATATTACATATTGAGGAAACATGGATGTGGATGATAAAATACACCCCAGTAATTACCAAAGTAAAAACAATCTCAGATAAAAGTGAGATTGTGATATTTCCCTTACCTTAGGTCTGATTTGCTTCGTATGTGTCCGAAACTCCTGTATAATGATTTAAATAATGTCATTGACTTATTACAGAATCATATTCATTGTTATGATATCATATATGGTTCACTTATGACATTATATTACCCGTTCTTTTGTAAATTCCATGTTAAAGAAGCGTTTTGGGTAAAATCGTTTCATTTATCGTAGGTGTTTTGACTTGTTGTTCTTGACATTATTATTACTTATATCATTATTTACTTACTTACATAATATAAAATATGATTTATATATCATATATATTCAGTATATATATATATAATAGATAGATAAATGAAATGAAAAACACCGTTCATGGAGACGGTAGTCCGTTCGTACTCATGAACGTTGTTTTCCTTTCCTTATTGTCTTGAATGGAAGTAAGTAGATGACATACATATATATATATATATATACATAAATCCAGTATCTTTATAATGTCATATATTTAATTATTATTTCTTATATATACTTTATAATCATTCTTAAATGGTTAACATGGAGAATGAATCTCATCGCGTCGTGGAGACGGTAGTCCGTACGTACGCACGAGCGATGATATCATTTCCATAAATATTGAATTGAATTGGAGTGGATTATACAATATATCAGAATCAATATGATGTTTTAATAACTATGTATAGTTATTCTTTACACCATTATACCCATCCATGTAAGGTGGTGGTGGAAAATAGATTACACCACGGCGTGGAGACGGTATTCCGTACGTACGCACGCGCGGTGATTTCTTTTCCCGTAGGATGGATAGATGGTGAAATAGGGTTGTTTCATACATATAATAACATATCAGTATATGAGTGGTACTGATGTTATTACTTCATAATGAAACAACCTAAGAAGAAGAAGTGGAAGAAGAAATAAAGATGAAAGAATTGGTAACGGTAATTACCTCTTCTTTGAACCGCCTCTTTGAGACCTCCTCTTAGGGAACTAAAATTGGTCTTTGAGGAATACCTGAACCTCTAGGATTATTCTAGGGAAGTGGAGAAGAGATTTTGGCAGGGGTTGGCCGAGATTGAGTGCTCAAATTGGTGTGAGGAGGAGGGGGAGGAGGTGTCCTTTTATAAGGGAGGAGAGGGGCACCTTAGGAATACCTCAAAATATTATTTTATATTAATGTCAAAATCGGTTTATAATGGTTCCAAAGGGTTTATTTCTAAGCTAAAGTGGGGATGGGTCTAAATCCTATCAACCAATAAGAATTAGACAAGTTAAGGGTATTATTTTAACCTTATCAATTAGATTTAACTCTAAGTTAAATAATTTAACTTTTACCGTGTCTTTTTGTTTTCCTTCACTATATGGTTAATACACTTACTATAACATGCCAAAAGAACCCCAAATTGTTTATTATTAATACATATATCCTTATCTAAGTCATTTGGCCGAACCTTAGATTTTTAGGAATAAAAGAACAATTAATAATATAATATTTGATTTAAAAACTATTTTGTGTCAATTTTGACACTATTTGATATATGATTTTTGTGAAAGTCATAACAGAATTATATGTTCGAACCAAGTTGATTAAATCAACACTAATATATCATAGTAACCTAGAAAATTAGTGGAATTCATAAAAAGTCTCAAATTACATTCATTTGAGCATTTATAACATCAATTATGTTAATATTTCCTTAAAAGGGTAATTACTACATCATCGTTGTGTCATGAATAAATTAATTTATTTAAAGTCTAAAAATTATAAATAAAATATCATTATGTAGGAAATCTCTTTATATTTCTAATGAATATTTATAGTCGAATTTATCTTATGTATAACCCCATATTAAAAATGATTTAGTTATTAAACTTTGATTTTAACTATTTTAACTATTCATTAAATAAAATAATATTAAATGTCATAATCTAATCCAAGTGGACCTAAATGGTCATATTATATTCATAAGGTTGTTTTTGGTCGAATTACACTTATCCAATAGAATTAGGACATGTGTTAGGGTAATAGTAATATCAGATTTACCCTTAGTTACCCTATTTACTATTAACCGTGGTAAAAAAAAGTAAAAAGTTACTATTCACCAAAAATCATTTTCATCTCATTGAACCACATTTTAGTCCTTGATATTAACCGTGTCTGTCGGATTTTTGAAATTCCATTCACAGAAGCGGTAAAATTAAGTTTTATTCAAAATTCAGTTTTTAACCTACCACTTAGTGGTTTCACTATTCATCAAAAATTGAAAGTTTTCAGAAAAATACCAAAATTTCATCCTAAGCTATATTTCATATTCCAAATTCAAAAATGAAGTCTATTTTACCAAATTCATAACATAGAAGTTGCATTAATTAATTTTATAATTAAATCCCGCTGTTAAAACAAATAGCGTGTTTTTAAGAAACAATATCTACCAAAAGATTGACACTTGATTATGTCTGGTTTAAATGTGAAATTACATCCAATGACCAACATCGTATTAAATTGTAAAAATATATTCTAAATATACTTTAAAACCACTCAATTTAATGATTTATCACTATTAATTATTTCGATTAAAAAAGTTGTTTTTAATTATAATCTAGTAATTTTCACTATTCATCAGAATAAGAAAGTTATTCGAAAAGTACCAAAATTTCACCCTAAGCTAATTTCGATATTAAGAATCCAGAAATTAATTCCATTTTGAAAAATAAAATATACAAAATTTCAAAAAGTGGTTATTACTATTCATAACGGCTAGTTTTAATAATATTTTAATAGCATATTGTTGTTTAATGAAACTCGTTATTGCGTACTACACACGCTATCGAGGAAGGTCGCGATTGCGTGTAATGCAAGGAAAGTCAAGGATGTGTGTTGTGCAAGCTCCTTTTGATGTAGCGTAAAACACAAGACATTAATAAAATTAAAAAGAATATTTTTCATAAAATCTCGGGCTGTTACAACCTCACCTATGCCAAACTTCAAACTCTATCATATAAATCAACCAAAACTATGATACCACTATGTCATGACCCTATCCCCACATGGTAAATTACTCTTGGGCCGACAATAGGATATGAGATATAGTCACACTCGAGTCCTGACTCTAGTCGGACCTGAGCTCGTGAATAGCACTAGGGGTATAATAAAAACTTATATGGAAGCCATTATAGTCTAAGATAACACATTATAATGTGATAGATAAGGGATACACTAACCAAATCCAGCTCAGAATACAATATATAAGAAAAATACAAAGTTTACATATATAATGACATGCAAGAACTACTAAAACTTAAAGGAAAACTGTAAGTACCAAAAGAAAAGTAAGGATGATAGTGACCACAATGTTCAAACCACTCATGCTAAACCCCAAGATATTAGTAACCAGCATTATCTCTAACATGATTCAACTAACCTAATTTTTTATATATACATAGGGTTTTTATAATAGTACACTTAGTAGGATCCTCCCCAGAGCCTCATATGAAAAAGGTAATGAAGGCGTACTAAAGCACTATAAACAACAAGTTAAACCAACTCATCACCTAAACAAGTATACTATGTTCGTATCTTGAACATGGTTACTCTCACCAAGTATCACAAACAAGATCAAATAATATAATAAGGAGTATCAAGGGTACCCCTCTACCACATCCCCAATAGTTTTCCTCTCTACCCCAACATCGTACGTCTTGAGAATATATCTCCAAAAGGCTAGACCACATACAACTGAGCAAAGCACCACAACATGCAACTCATACAACACACCACCACATCCACATAACCAAAAGTAACCAAGTAGTTTTTTAGAGTAATCAAATCCTGTATAATGTGTATCATACATCAGGTATTATAACTTAAGCCATCACAACCCATACATCGAGTAAGGATCCGGAAGCCATCACAACAAGTAAATATTATACCAATAGCAGTCCTTAGGAAACTATATACATAATACATGTTTGTGATATAACCACATTCCATTACATCCCTTTACACACATATTTGGGAAAAACTAACCATTGTGCATACTCACACACGTAACTACCAAGATAAGAGAGCGGAGCCAAAGAGGGTAGTTAGCCATCCATCCTCCCATTGAGATGATGGGGAAAACACCCCATGAGGCTCAAAATACCTTGGGTATCAGATTCCTTAACCAAAAGGGTGGAGTAAAAAACCCAAAATGAATATGATATTATATAGCTAAAAAACCCACTGTGGGAATAACCTTCTATAAGACTCAACTGTAGCAATCGTCTCATGGATTCTCGGTTTCCACTGATAAGACCATATATCATATAAGAAAAAAAAATTAAAGATCTACATTAATTTAATTTTTCCATTTCCACAGATTCAATTAATGTTAATTAATTATGTAACCATTAATTTACTATTAAAATTTTCCAAATTTCATTACATTATCATTAAAATAATGTTCCATGCACTCCAGGCATAAGAAAAATGAGTCCATGGATTCTAATAATTATAACCTCTGAATTGCATCCTAGAAAGCTCCACCCCCATTTGTAAAAAATTTTAAATTTATTTACAAATATAGTTTCAATATTTCTAGGTACTCTAGGAAAATATCCTAAGAAACCAAACCAGGTAAAAAGCCAAGCACAACAATCTTCTTGATGGAGTGGGGAATGGAAATAAAATAAACTAACAACCTATCTATCATCAAAATAATAGATTCAAACAAGAATCCATCTTTCATATGAATGGGAAAGCCCAACTTGAACCCATTATTTTATACTTGGTTCCCTTCATAACACCCAAATGCATATCTCGATGCATCCCAACATCACAAGCATCAGTTGCTGCCACAACAATCGGGCCTGCCCTCCCCATATATCAAAATATCCACCCAAGATCATCCATCCCGTGCTCACTTCACATCTGGGACTCCCTTCCTCATATACCCCAATATCCCTCTAGACTCAACCATCCCAAGCTTACGTTACATCACAAATAGTAGGAAACAAACATTGAAACTGGGATCTTGACCCTAAATCAAGGCATCCATCCATAACACACAGTGCCCTCTCATGGCTCCAAAGCACAAGGTACATGGCATTTACAAGTAAATGGGAATCTTAGGACCTACAAAGGCATTATATTTTACCACACAACCAATTATTATTCCATATTGAATTAACTGATTTATTATTTATAAGTTCCAACTATGGGAACCCTAAAAAAAAGTAGCAGAAGACAACACAAATTAATTGAAAAAGAAATTTAAAATGCCTTTGATTCCTTTTATAAAAAGAATAAACATGATTTATATCTCTATTCAAGTCCATCAACACATTTATGGACAATTCATTTAAACATTATTGAAAGATTAATATTAAAACACACCAGATTAATTAAACAGAACTCTTCAATATTTTAGTCCATTAAAGAAAAATTAATTCTATATTTATGTTATTTACCGATTCCACATGATAATATAATAATAACAAGAATATAATTGGTACCACACTATCTTGGAAAATAAGAGGAAAATCGTTATCACAGTACAAAACAACAACATCACCATGTGATCGATATCAATTATTTAATTTGGTTAAATTTATTATTAGGATAATTTCATTGTGATCCAATGGGATAAATCACGTAATCTCTACAATTTCACATAATTAAATAGATATTCAATGAATCCCATACCTCACAGATGGTGTCAATTCTATTATCATGAGAAAAAAATAATGCTACTTATCCCGATCACCTCTCCCACAAGAACTGCAATCACTTGGGGACTTGACACCATGACAATGACAAAAAAAACCGTAGTCCATTAGAAACATTTAGCTCAAGCTCCTTCACATAGAATGGAGTAACATGAGGAAAAATATTGAAGAAACCCAAATAAAATAAGTAGAACATACATTATATTATAGGTGGATCGCTACGAATCCAATATGGAAGCCTGGTGATCTATTCCCATTGAATGAATCTCCAAAATGAATAGAAGGGAGCTACTGACCACTAAAATGTGATAGGAAACACTTTAGCCATATGGTTTCAAAAAAAATCAATTTGTTGAAAAATTATAAAACCTACAACATCTGGGATTTACATGACATGTAATCCCCTTTTATGTAGTGTAATCCTTAGGGTTTTGTTTTCACTGAAAACCACATATCCTTTTTCTTAACTATCCTTGAAAACATATGCATGGTGAACCTGATTTACATGACGTGCAATGATTACACAACTTTTAATTTTTTTGGTTCCAATAATTTCATTTCCAAGCTCTTGTAGACTTCCTCTAATCCTCCATAGAGTACCTTGATCTATAGAAACACACAAATGGTCGATATATGTGTATTTGGTCCCTTACATAATATAATTCTCTAAAAAATGTTTAGTATAAAATTACCCTTTCTTAATTTTATATCCTAATTCGTAGTGATTCCACTACATATAAGAACTATTTATGGATTGAATCATGTTCCTCTAGGATATATAGTGATTCTTGGATCCTATTTTCTAGACTTATCCTTGAAGTTTTATCATTAAAAACCATTTATCCTTGCTAGAGTTCCATATTCATATAGGATACTCTTGTGTAATTGATCCCTATTTAGGTAAAATGCTCTGGTCAATGTGGTATGACAAATCCCTCATGATTTTTTATCTTTTATAAAAATAATAAAAATAATTATTCCCATATATGAGTTGGATCTGTGTGGGGATTATTTCTACTACAACATTGTATAGATTGACTCAAAAAATTTTAGGATATGTATTAACTTGTGTATCTTCTATCTAATTCCCATACATAAGTTACGTTATTAAATAATACCCACTTTAGCCTCAGTTTTTAGGTCTCCTCATCCAAATCAATCTTTCTATATAACCTATGATATGGTCATACCCAACTCTTTCTTCCTTTACATGAGTTATATATGTATATTAGAGGCAATTTCAATGACTACATGTGTCTTGATACCCATATTTATGGGATACATAGTAATTTCTAGATCTTCTTTTTCCTAGCCCCAACTATGAGCTCCATTGACATCTCAATTCATATATGCATTGGATTCATGGTTTTCTTCTCACATGGCATTTGTGTGAGGTTGTTACAAACAATATGATTCTAGATTCTTATTGTTTTATGTATGACTATTCTTGAATAAAATGTGCTGCATTTTTTTAAATTTCATCCGAATTTTAATTCCTCATGAATTTGATACGGTGATGACATATTTTTCTTATTCATGAATAAAATCAATTTAATGTTTCATAATGTTACATCCATACAAAAAGACATTAATTTATGTGGTGTATACCCATAATTCATAATGTTAAATTGCATTACACTTGATTGGTTATCAAACAATGTTAAAAAAACCACACCCAAATCCTTATTTCCTGATGTTAAACTACACAACACCCAAGTACTTATGTAATGATACTAAACTAAAAATACAACTATCAATTTCATTATTTATTTCTAAATGATTGGAATGACCTAGTAATGATAAATTGAGGTATGGAAAACCTCCATCACCATTGTTTGATCATCATTTTCCATAAATATAACTTCATGTGCTAGATGTCTCAGATATCCATAATCACTTAATGATTACCATTATAAAGTACATTGTAATTACCTGACCCCAGTTACCCATAATCAGTGCATTATTACATAACATTGGCATGATACAAGGAATCATGTACCGAAAGACTGATTGGTTTAGTTACCTTAGAAGTACTAGATACATACATAAGTTTTACATTACATCATTAAATAAAAAAATTGTGTACCCTTTGAACACTATTATATCCCTAAGAATATTCCTATAGGTTAATCGTAATATACTTCTTTGCATCTTGGAAAAAATAAAACATAAGAAAGGGGTGATCTCAGATGCTTATTAAGGATAAAAATATAGCAGAATCTATCATAAACAAGAATAAACATTTAAGGAAATATATAAGACTAGAACAAAAGCCTTTTAAACATAAACTTCAGCATAATATGGCAAAGAAAAATCAAATAATTCAATTTAATTATTCACAGGGATATTCTACTAGTTGAATAATCACATGTAATATCAATAGCTAATTTCATAATGATGTAATGCATAATGTCGGACATCATAACCACATAGTCAAGACCTTGTGCCAAGATTACAAATAAGATTTTGTCAAGGCCTTGTGCCCAGACACTAGTTTGTCTCATGAGACCTACTGATGCATAATGGAGCTATAGTGGGCTCCACCCATCAATTACTAAGTCCAATTAATTCCTCATATGAATGGGTGAAACATAATCTAAACATTCATATTAAAACTAGCATAAGAAATTTCAATATTTTAACCACAAACCATGAATGGCATAAAATTAGCACATCCACAGTCAAACATAACTCATTCAATACAATATGGATGATTATATTATGATAAATCAACCTCAATCAAGAATTAAATACACTTATGGATATAGACATAGATGAAAATAGTCATTAAAACTATTTGAGATAAATATCCACTTTTTCTTGAAAACATTTAAATGTCGCACTATTTATCAAAGAAGTCGTTTAAAAGAGATTTTTGAATAAAAGTGTATCATACCACTTTAAAACATTTAAAAGGTATTTTAATTTCAAGACATTTATCTCCATATAAATAAATGATTACAACAATTTTTAAAACATGGACATTAATGAGAAAGATTTAGAATAATAAATATTTAAAACATTTAAAAAATAATTTTAGTTAAGAGTTCCTAACCAAAGAAGAGATTCTTGGATACAAGTAATTGAAGAATAAAATTAATCAAAACATTATAATATCATGATAATAAAGGGATTCATTATATAATATGTCAAAGGACAATATATACACCATATTAAAGTGAATTGGTGCATAACGACGAAGAGATCTCAATGGAATATAAATTGAGACAAAATACCTTATAAAGACCGCATCTTTAGATTAAGGATGAATCAATTAAATAATTATGTGTAAAAAATATAAATACACTCAATATAATTGGATATTCAGGGTTAACCAATCAGATTACATTCACTCATATTCTTGAAAAAACAAAACAAATGGCTTGGATGTTTAACTCAATGAATGGAAATTGAGTTAAGATTACACTTAAAAAGTTCATATCAATGGAATGCAAATTTTTCAATGGAGTGATTATTTGTATCAAAGGTATATCCACATAAAGGGGAGTGGAATTTACTACATAAATACTAAACAGTGATTCCCCACATAATCTTGGAGTAAAATAATAAATGGAGTATGCATAAAGCCCAATGAGTGGAAATTTAAATTTGAAATTCCATGACCTATTTGATAACTTATGAAAAATAAAACCCATGAATAAAGTATCATAAAATGAAGATGTAAATAACCATAAATTAATGTATATTACACAAAGAATAAAAAAATGGTTAGCACATACACCACAGAAAAGAAAATTGTGGCAATATTGCATGAATCTCATGGGAATAAGAAGTGAGATGAAAACCCCTTACCTTGTACTTTTCCTTAGTCGAGGGTAAGATCAAAATCTGTATAATAGTAAAAAAACTGTTATTAAATTATAAAATAACAACTTACATAAATATGATATCATATATGATCTTCTAATATTTATTTTTTAATAATATTTTAGTAGTATCATTGTTTCAGGTGTTAACTAATTTGTTTTACATTATATGTTTTGTTATGTAAATCATGTTTGTTATGGATAAGATGTATTTGATCCATATCCACAATGATATCAAGTATTTTAACATTATTTTTAATTTTAAGTAGAAAATTAGACTTGAATGGTTATAATGAGGAATGACATCTCATCGCGTCGTGGAGAAAAGTAATCCATACGTACGCACGAGTGTCAATATCATTATTTTGATGGTGAAATTTTATATAATTGGATGTTATATAATATATACAGAATAATTAACATGTTATATTTATTATTTACATCATTTATTCTCATTATTATACCCATCCACATAGTTAAGTGTTTTAATAACAAACTACACCACGACGTGGATACGGTAAGCCGTACATACGCACGTATGGTGACTTTGTCATTTATAGGATGAATAGAATAATGAATATGGTTTTGCAATATTTATAATAACATCATAGTATGTAGGAGGTACTGAATTTATTATTTTGGTATGGAATCAACAAATAAATAGGAAGTGGAAGAAGAAAAGAACTTGAAAGTGGGTGGTGAAATTATTATCTCTTCTTCAGGTGCTTATTTTTTATTTGATCAAATGGGCTCCTTAGGTTAGATTTATGGTCAAAGTAAAGACTCTAGGATGTAGTGACAGTAGTTATTAGGATATTTGGGTAGGGGTTGGCCGATCCAAATGTCTTTGGAGGTGTGAAATTAAGGGAAGGGGGATTACCATTATATAAGAGAGGTGAGGGTCACTTTAAGAAAACCTTAAAATATTATTTTATTATAAACTCATTTTCGGTTTCTAATGGCCCCAAAAAATTTATTTCAAGGATAAGGTAGTGAAGGGTCTAAAAAATCACAATAAATAGGTTTTATACAGGTTTAGGTCACCATGTTCACCTTATCTTTTAGATTTAACTCTTACTTGAGTAGTTTAACTTTAACATGTATTCTTGTATTATTATATTCTATGGTTAATAATCTTATTATAAAGTGACATGAGAAAACAAATTGGTTAATTAATGATATATATATTATTATATAAGTCCTTTGGCAGAAAATTTTATTTTTAGAACTATTATATCATTTAATAATATATTATTTGTTTTAAAAATTCATTTATCTCTTTTTTGACAATGTTTAGTATTTTGTTTTTTTAAAGCCATAAATGTATGATTAATTCAAACACAATTCATTTAATCAACCCTAAAATTTCATATTAACCTATAAAATTAGTAAAAGTTAACAAAAGTCTCAAATTACATTTATTTGGATGTTTATAATATCAATTATTTTAATCATTCATTAATAAGTTAATTACTGCATAGTCGTTATGTCATATATAAATCGAAATATATAAGTTATAAAAATTATAAATAAAATACCATTATGTAGTAAATATATTTATATTTTTAATTAATATTTATAGTTGAATTTATCTTATGTTTAACCATATATTAAAAATGATTTAGTTATTAAACATTGAATTTGACACTTTTAACTCTTCTTTAAATAAAATAATAATAAGAGTCCCAATCTAATACTTGTGGAAAAAAGGATAATATTTTATTACTAAGGTTGATTTTGGTCTAAATACACTTATCCAATAGAATTAGGTCATGTGTTGGGGAAATAATATTATCATTTTTACCTTTAATTACCCTATTTACATTTAACCGTGGTAAATAAAAGGTAAAATTTACTTTTCATCGAAAAATACATTCATCTTATTGAACAAAATTTTACTTACTGATATCAACCACGTCTCTTATATTTTTTAAATTCAATTCACATAAGTGGTAAAATTATGTTTTAAGCAAATTTGCAAATGTTCTTAGAAGGTGGGTAAAAGACAGTAAAAAGATAATTTAAATTTTATATATCTAATATTACTATTAAATGACTCCAATGAATTACATTTAACATATATAGTTATTATGTATCTATTTTTACCTAAAATAATGTTAAATAAAATAACTAATTATTTAAATAAAAAGTGGGTTTTAAACAGCATCGCAGTGTTTTTCACTATTCATCAGAAATTGAAAGTTTTTAGAAAATTACCAAAAAATAATCCTATGATAATTTTGATATTATGATTTCAAAAATGATATCTATTTTGAAAAATAAAATTTATAAAATTTCAAAAATTGGATATTAATATTCATAACGACTAGTTTAATTGGTCATGGTGTGTTAAAACACCAAGTTGCATACAACGCAAGTTACTGCATTATTCAAAGGGAAACGTACCATAGAAGATTGGGGTGTTACATTCATATGAAATAAAAGGATACCTCTCCCTATCTATGTTTACATGTCCAAATTGGGAACCTACATATATGCCCCCAAAATTTTCTTCCAACCAGAGGTTTGTTTCCATCAAAATAAAAAGGTCCTCTAATCTTGTTACATCCTAAAAATTATGAAGTGGAACCATTAATTAAAATATGTTTTGCAGTCATCACTTAAAAACTTGTCCCATATCATTAATATTGATATATAAACCCCATTACAAGATTTATGTAATCAATAATCTATGTTCAAATGAAGTTAGAGTGTTTTTGAACATGGAATCCCCAGCAGGTTGTTGTTTCAAATTTATAACTTCATGTAATAGTCATTAAACCATGACCGTAAATAGTGTTCACTCACCATTAGATAATATATAAAAGAATTGGTGTCTCTATTCATTCAAAGTTATATTTACCCTTTATGTATAGATTTTCACAGCATTGAATTTCCATGGTACACGAACCACGACCTTAAACCCTGTTCACCCTTCCCCGATATAGTTTGTGCCAAAAATGAGTATATCATTCATGTTGGTTTTAACATGGCCCATGTTAGATAAATGATATTTCTTTATTGGGAAAAGATATATGACCCCAAACTCTATCCTTGTATGGTCCAAATAATTTGACACTAATATACCGATCAATAAGACATAAAACTTCTCTTGTTAAAAATTTGTAAGGGGCAGACTAATTAAATTTCTGGTATCCACTAACTAATATTTTATCTTTCACAGACTAAAAAAAATATTGAGTGTAAATAGAAAAAGAACAAATCATATGGGTCCCACCCTATAGTCATAGAAAAAGTTGATCCACGCTCATTGAAACCTTAGGTTTTGTAATAATTTAGAGTAATGAAATATCTTATATAGTTTCCACCATAATGCATTAAATACCATGATACATACTATTATGGGGCACCCAAAACATCCTTGGATTACCTCTCCTCCATTAATTAAATCATTCCCAATGTGTTTGAATATGCAAAATTGTCTGATGACAATCAATAATGAGTGTATTCCACTCCAAGGGACACCATTGTTTGGATATGCATAAATTACCTAATTTGGTGCCAAAAAATATGCCTCCTATATGGATTAATAACCATAGGATTTTATCCAACCCAAGGAAAAGGATCATTAATCATAATATGAAAAAGAAACATTATTTTAGATCCCATTATTCAAATATGGTCAGCTGAATCCTCGACATATATGGCCCATCTCATCCTCAGTGATTCAAGATTCTTGAGTTATGTTTTACCATACCAAAAAAACCCATTCAAAGGATTTCAATATCCTCAACATTACAACATCATTCATTGTAATGACTGTCAAATCAATGATGAGGCACATCATTCATGAACCATTTGTTAGTCCATTTCTTATAAACATAAACCAAATTACTGAATCTTCTATGTTTTATAACAATTATTATGATGTACCCTTTTTTAGTATATTCAATTATTAGAATTGTTTCATTCATTCATCATAGGTTTCATCTTCCCATTAATTGATTTACTATCCACAATGTTCTGTAAAAACAATAAGACCTTAAAAAATTGTAATATTTGTTTAAATATTTCCAACTATAAATGCATGAATCTTATGATCTAGGAAATATCACATTAAACATTGTACTTTATTCATCAAGGAAGTCTATACTATAAACATTGAGCTCTCCATTCACATCATGATTTACTATCCGTGTATTTTGAGGC
This sequence comes from Viscum album, assembly GCA_963277665.1. Classification (NCBI taxonomy): domain Eukaryota; kingdom Viridiplantae; phylum Streptophyta; class Magnoliopsida; order Santalales; family Viscaceae; genus Viscum; species Viscum album. The sequence goes on along the minus strand of OY728133.1, from coordinate 1,025,015,998 downwards.
CAATACCCTCATATTTTGGTTAATGATGGTTGATATTAAACATTAGCTATATTGGTTTAACTTGCATGAACTAAAACATTATACGATACAAGACAAAAAACACTCTAGGTCTGATACTATTAAAGGGAGGATTATGTAAAATTATAGTCTCTTCTCAATATTAATGTCTCTAACATGATCTATATAAAATTAAGGGTTTAAAATTAAGTATAATCATGAGTCTATTTAGGTTGAGAACCTATAAAGGGTTTCTAAAGTAAAATCCATGTCACTTCCCACTAAGTCTCCCCAATATGAGGCATATGAAAAATTTAGGGTGACATAATAAAATACACTAAGATAGTGGGGGCCACCATATGGTCATATTAAATGTTATTCTATTCAATCTAGGTCTATTTTCTTATTAAATGGTTAGACACTATAATAATCCAAACACAATAGCATAGTTTTAGGGTATTAATACCATTTTGGAAATTGGAGTCCTCTTTCTAAATCCCCAAATCACAATCCTCATAACTTTGAGCCAAATCATTTGAAAAGACCAAAACTATTATATGGGGATGATATATTTTCCAATATACATCCATGGGCCTCACCAATGAGAAATAATCCAAACAGACCCACCATATTTTATTATGATGGTATTTATAACTATACTCATCCATGAGACAGAATGAGGAAATTTCATTATCTATAAAGTGTTTAAGGAACGACAATTGAACCAATTTATTTCAGTGGAATTATTTATATTATTCAAGTTATCTTGTTTCTATATGTGGAATTTTTTTAAATCCGATATGAGGTTGAAAACTAAGTGAAGTAACAATTTAATAAATATAGAAATTTATTTAGAATAAATTAATTTTCAATTAAAATTAATGGTGGAAGATCCTTAACATGGATCCTCTCCTAGACTACTATTTGAATTATATGGGAATTATATATTCCTTGTTCCCAAATCCACAAATTTGTTTAATTTTCTTTTTTGGAATTTCATGTCATGATCTCTGAGTTTTTCCAACCGGTTAGCCATAGCATCAAAATGTGGAAGAATTATTTTTGATGTTGCAACAACGTCTTACAACATATTTTTTCATCCAAAACTAATTTTTAATTTTCCTAAATTTAATTTTATGTGGTGTTAATATTTTATTTAAGGGAATATAAATGTCTGTGAAGATGATGGCCATTTATCTCAAGGGGATGTTACCCCATAACCACTATAACTACATGTTATAAAGCATCTTAAATAACAATGACCCTAAGGCTCATGAGACATTTTGACGACTTTAACACATATATTAAAATTGATAATTTATATTCACAATCTAATTACCAAATGATTTCACTTACTACATCATGAATTACTAGGAAATCAAACCCACCATGTTATAGAGTTTTTATCATGTGACCATGTCTAGGTAACATTTTTGGTTATTCATACAAAGGTGTTCATGAAATGAGATTCTAGGTACACTTGAACACATACTTTAATATGATTGGAATAACAAGAAAAACTCATATTTGGAATTAGAGTAACTCTATGAGAGTGGAATACACTATAAAATTAAATAAAAAAGATAATTTCAAGCCCCAACATTCCCCAAAAGAGTTATCACTGTGTCATATTGTTCACCCACCATGATTATATGGTAAGACGTTAGGATGATGGAATCATGGATCTATTTAAATCCATGAAAAGGTGGAGAAATGAAAAATGCATGAATTGTTATCCAATGAAGTTAAAAATAATTTAATAATGATAGATATGATTCTTCACTATATGGTTTCATGATTTCACCGATGCGACTTTTATTCACGTAATCAATAATATATGTGATTGGATATCAGGTATACCCAATTTAATTTTGGGCTATAATAGTTTTTGTGCTCATAGAATCCAATCTTGAATGTCAAAGGGCTATATGCTTCAGATAATGTGTTGTTAATTTTCTAATAAAAATTCTAATAGTCCAAGGATTAAATAATTAAATATTATTTAGATATAAATAGAGTTGGAAATAATTAGTGGAAAAATATAATCACACTTCCACTTTGATAGAATATGGAAAACTAGCCCACTTCACCATTTATGTTTTCTAATTTCCTATGGAAGTGATCTATTGGAATGGTTATTGGATATAGGGATGAAAATATTTTTGAATCTGAGTATACTACTTCAATTTTCTATTATATCATGATAGAACGTCCCTCTTCAAATCTAGAACCTATATCAATCATGAAACCAATAAATGTGGCTCCAACAATGTACTATAATGAAGTAAAATATATTCATTCCACATTTGTATTCTAGTATAATATTGAAGTTGGTTAATGAATAAAATAATGTATTTCATGGAAACCAAGTGAAAAGATCAATATTAACCCTTTTAATTTACTTTGTCACATTTACTGTTCTTTATTCAAACCTATAGGGTGACTTAACATCGATTATTTTCTTCCAAAATATAAAACCCTACTTTTAATTGATTAAATGACAACCTCAATGTACTAAAGTAGTATGTTTATTTCATGAGGATAGTTTTCCTAGAATATATTTTTGGGAGAAGATATAATTCCAATTCTAAGGTTAGTTATCTCTCTATTTTGACAATAGGAACTGACTTCCATAATAGGAAGTCTACCTACCAAAAAGTCACATTCCCCCAAGCCCCCAAAAAAGTTATATTAGTAGAAAAAGATGGCTCATGAGTCACCCATGGTTGAATAGGAAAAATTATTGATGATTGGGTAGTGCTTATGTTACTAACCCATTTCAGCATAATAATATAATAAAGGTTGTTCCCTAAAAAAGTTCCCCATATGGGATTCTTCACCACTTTTATCTTCTCTATTGTAGGTCTTCCCACTGATTCTAGTTTCTATTCTATTTATAGCCTCCCCAATTCCACCATATCCTCTTACGCATACTCCTCATTCGTTCTGTCCATTAACAATATCATTGGTTGAGGTATGAGATCATTAAACATCCAATTAGGGTATAACTATGTCCACCTATGAGTATAATTGGTTCCAAGCCTAATTTCAACATCATAGATCATAAGGAACAACCCTAAAACATATATCCACTATTGTGAGCGACAACTAAAATAGGTATGAAATAATTTGATTCTTTTCTTCTTACACTCTATATGGAAGATATGGGAATATCTTATGGATACACTAAATGTTTTTTCTAAATTTTAATAGGGTGTAACCATTAAATATAAATCCTCTATCATATCTCATAGAAAACAATTATTCCCTTTATGATATTAAATATTCCCTCTCCCCATGAGTTCAGTTGATTCATTTTTTATTTAATTAAAATGAATATGGTAAGGAATTAAAGGGAGAATTTATATTATGGTTCACCATGTATTTTATTTCTTATCCTTTATTTCAGAGGGAATGACCCCACCCTTTTATATAGGGTATGGTCATAATCAAGAATTGGGGATCACTTGGTTATTATGTAGTGGAAAACCTCCTATATATGATGAAATCCATCCACAAATAATTTATAAGGGGCCTACAATCCTTAAATGGGATATCACCCAATGAATATATTCATGGAGGTGGAATAACATGGATAATATTGGAATTTCCAAGTTAAATTCTTTCTTATGGATTACTTTCATTATATCATGGAAGTATCCTCTATGACTTAGTACATCAACTCTTTTAATGAGAGATGTTATCAACTAATGAATATTGAATGAAATTCTACCGAAGGGACTGGTCAGTCGCCTCCCATGGTAAATTTCCAACCCTATATTGTGTACCTATTTTTTAAATATAATTGGTCAATATGTACTAAGAGGATCATGGGAGTCACTGGAAGTGAAGTTCCTTAGTCTATTTTACTCGGACACTTTCCTAGTAATATTGGTGAATTTTTTATCCCTATCACCAAATAATAAATAAAACATTAGGTGGGTATCTCTTTCCAATATTTCTTAGGATATCTTCAGTATCTCTCTTTCTAATAGAGGAGTCATTTATAAGTTATACAACGTAGAAGGATGGATAAATTCATTAAATATGTGTCTTAATATGAGAGCTCCATATATCATTCATTTTTTCAAGAGGATAATCCTAACCTCTATATGCATTGTAATTAGTACATTTATTCTAGGAAACCAATTAATAAATAATTATATCATAAGATGATAACTTTAATAAAACACAAATTGTGAGATCCTACCCGAGTCATATAACCAAAAAACCATGCGTTCATTCTCCAATTTGAAAAATATATGATGCACCTAGATGGTCCATCCATAGTCCAAGATGAATGAACCAAAATATTAGACATCCTAGTTTGATGCGCATCCAAACATATTATTATATATTAAATTATTTTTTATTGATGCATGGTTCCGCATGTCTTAATCCATTACACTCCTTTATAAATCTAATGATAATTGGTTTTACCCTAGGGTATATCCTTCATATTCCTCTTTCTATATGATATGAACTTCTGATAAAATATTCTCCTAAGGAACTTTCTAGTGGTGGATGATCATACTAATTATAAAGTTTGTAGGCCATGAAACTAGAATGAGAACATCATTTTGTAGCCCAAACCCATATATGGGTAACCTATATGACACTAGATTGGCTCATTCCTCCAAACCTATAAAATATGATAAAAGACTATGATATGGGGGAAAAGATGACATCGAGAGGTATTAATCTCATCATCAATATATGAACTCCTCACATTGGAGACATGAGAACATTATTATAGAGTAATTTTATATAAAATAGATGTTATACAGGTTATTTTATGGAATTATGGAAAATTAAAAATATATTCTGATAGATGTTCAGAAATGAACACTCCCATAAGGTCATAACATATAAAACATGTTTGGTCATTTATACTACACATATATAGAGACCATGAGATTAATGTTGTAGGATACAAAACCACACACAATCCGTGAGGTTGACATAATAGACCACAAGGTTCCTAGGGGAGAAAAATAGTTTACTACATTGAGTGGACATATTAGAGGTGATCATTAAGTTCATAGAGATGGTCTTGAATTACTCAGTGTATCTAATTTCACATGAGAATTCAAAGGTTATAGTTTTTAATTAGTGAAAATAAATGGAAACTTACAGAAATATATATATAGATAGAGGTTTAATGGATGTTTAAACACATAAGGACTATAAAGGTATTTTTAGTTCGGTAGAATTATCTCCCTATCATTCTGAATGTTTCTAATTTTAAAGTGGATGTGGGGAATTTTTGAGGACCATGAGATAAAAAAGAACAAATATTGTAGCCAAAATAAATGAAGAAAACACATATGAAAGAGGTGTTAGAATAATAATGTTGTTCCATCATATCCCATTAATTTTAGTTTTTAAATAAATTTAATAACCTTCATATAATACTAATTATTTTTTTTATAAGTGTGTTAATCAAATTTTATCAGTATTTTATTTGGTTCGACTTTTAAAACAATAATGTATGTAATTATTGAATTATTTTCTTAAATTTACCTATTTCTAGAAAAATCACCAATTTGAAGTATTTGGATTTGTGGAAAATCAATTACGTGATATTTTTTCAACATAAAACACCTACGTGAAGGATTTTCCTACATTGACTAGTTTTATTGTGGAATCATCTATGTGGAAACCATATATATCTATGAATCACTTATTACATCAATAAACTGCATAAATATATCGGTTACATAAATTGGTTATGTGGATTTGTTATCAATGTGATTTATACACATGGAAAATTAAGTTATGTGGATCCGATCTACAACATAATTCAACTCCACTACATCAATTTTCGATACATGATTCAATTTTTCTATGTGAATCAATTAAACTCTCTAGAAAAATTGGATATTTGAAGTAAATAAACTACATGAATAAGTCCTATAAAAATTAAGTTATGTGTATCAATTCACCTATGTGAATTCAAATGTTTATATTTCAGTTACATGATTATCTACAATTATCTATGTCATTCTGAAACTCAATATTTATTAATATTGGAGTACTTGAGTGAATGTTTAATGTTTTAATGCATTCATTAAGCATTTAATTACCTCTTTCTGGTAAAAATAATTATAATTAAAGTCCAGTATTGAGAAATTAATCAAGTACACATATACTTTTATGGATAATACTATTATTGAGGTATTTCCAAGAAAAAAGCTATGTTTTTTTAAATAAAGATCCATTAATTTTAAGGATATTTTTTATGCAATAAAAATTCCCCTTTAAGATGTTTGTTTGAGTGTTGTTAATTTTTATATAACACATAGTGAAGAAACAGAACACAAAAACTAACTATTAAATAAAATTGGTTTTGCATGCTGCTTAGTTTCACATGAGAATAAGATGATTTATGATCTATAGCTATGCTATCACGATCATTATTTCATTTTTCAAAAGACACAACTCAATCTATAGTTTATTCTTATCATATCTCCTATATATTTATTCCTTATATAATTTTTATCATACAACTATGAGCTCAACCTATAGTCTCTTTGTTTCTTCTTTTTCGTTTTAATGTTTCCTAGTAATATAACCATGAAGGTTGTTGTTTGTAAATCCATGTTGAAGCCTAGTTGAAACCTCCAGTGATACTATAACAAGTTACTACTACATTCAATTAGTCATTTAGACCCTGAAAAGGGGACTAGAATAACTCATCAATTGGGCTGGTCTAATTAAAATCATTAAACTAATGGAGAAAAGTGTTGGTAGAGTGGACTAGGGGATTTATATTCCCAAAACCACTATAAATATTTGTATATGATTTTTTTATTTTTTTTATTTTAGTTTGATACATGTTTTAATGAAAATATTTTATGTTTTCATATGTTTAAGAGGGTGGTTTTCTAAGACAAGAAAATTTAAATAACTCAATTCCCCCCTCTTGTGTATTAGTTAAATATACCTCTAACCAAAATTTTTATCAGTGTGGTTACAAATTATTATTTATCTGTTGTCAAAGATTGATGTCTAATTATCATCTTCAATATGAAAGAAACATTTTACAAAAAACAATTAATGTAAACGGTAAGAGATCCATACTGTAATTATGGTAATTATCATTTCTATAAGGCACACATGACCACCTATCAAAAGAAACTTCATCTAATGTTTTATAACAAATTCATGAGGCCTTATAAAATTCTAGAAACAAATCATGAGACATGGGATAGTGATAATAAAACTACTTTTGACAATAATTATAAATATATGAGTTCAATCATTTGGGGAAAAGATCCAGATGAGTTTTATTGAGTTTCACAATTTCAAGAACCCCATGAAATGAGAACTACTACAATAGTTTCTTATGATTTTAATGAAAATGTGTCAGCTCTCGAATATAATACTTCCATGCTAATGTTTAATACATTTAAAATCATTGATGGAGAAAGAATCACACAATTGAACGAATGGATTACAGAAACTGTAAAAAAATGTTTATGGTTTAATATAACCTATTATTATACAAGATCAAGACTTTAATGTCCTCAAAATTATACCACTAAGATGGTGTAGGATATCAATATCCATTATAAAGTCGACAATGGACAAGAAATTTAATATAAATGAAATTATTTTAGATATAATGATGTATAAGGTAGTGATGAAGGATGAATCTAGAGAGAATAATTAATGAAGAAGGATAATTCTAATTTAAAATTTTCCACATCAAAAGATGATAAGAAAAGAATATATATAAACATATATAGGTCATCTGATAAAGACACTTTTTGATGTTCAATTTCATAGAATGATCTCTGTCAAATTTCTTTAAAATTTAAATAATTTATAAAAATGAGAAGATATTTCAATAAAACCTTGAAAAGTAAAGAATCTAGACAGAAGTGATAAATAGGTGATATTATATCAATTCAATAAGTTTAGACACATAAAATTAGATTTTTCATAGCTATAAGGAAACGATAATTTATAGAAAAAATACTTCAAGAAAGTTACATACAAGAAGAAAGCCAATAAGGCCATGAAATATACATGGAGATCTTATAAAAAATCTAGTGATGTCAAGCCATTAGAGTCAGAAGCTAAAAATTCTGTTCATAAGGAAAATATATGCTATATGTCACTCTCAAATATGGTACATTCATATTATTCTTAATATAATTTCTCTAAATTAGAAGAATAAAATTTATCTTTGGATGAATTAAATGAATATTTTACATTTCTATAAACTATGAAAGAGTATTTATAAAAGAAAAAAATATCTGTTAAAAAGTAAAATAATGATTTTTAAAATTAAAAATAAGTATTGAATAAACAAATTTAACATTCTAAAACCCTGTCAAAAAATTCTGCTCCACCTGGTATTAAACATAATAATAATATTGAAATAGTGGAACAAAGTAGTTAAAGACTTCTAAGTTTCTCAAATTTTTTAAAATAAGGATAAAATGAATTGAATAAAATTTTTGGCTATAATAAAACTCTTCAAAATAATTTTTTCATAGGAATCCAAGGTATTTTTTTAAAACAACAATTTCATGCTTAGTTTTAAGAACAATGACCTTAATTAAATTACTTTTTTTCATTGTGGAAAGTTAGGGAACTATGAAAATAATTTTAGTTTAGAAAAATATAAATTTTGGGTAGTTATGAATAAATTTCTTTCAAAATGTTTTTCAACATTTAGTGCTAGTTTTTCTAGAGCATAAATAGATTTAGGGTTCCCAGATCTTATGTTGTTAACATTGTTGGACATAAGAAAATATGGGTATTAATGAAAATTATTGGTCAATTTTTCATTATTGGAAAAAATATTCAAGTGAATCAATGAAATATTGAATATTGGTAGTGTATTATTAAGGAAAATGAGGAGATATTTCTCTAATTTCTAGTCCTTATTCAAAGTTCATGGATGTTATATCACTTTTAGAGACAATTATACGGGAAAATATATTTTAGTTATATCTATTGGAAATAAAATATCAATACTAATAAATAATGTTCTTTATGTGGAATGATTAATTGATATTTTGATAAGTATTTCACAAGTTTATGATAATGGTTATTTTGTTGATTACTCAAATATTTTATATTATATCTTTAATGATAAAATTATTTAATTCTAGGCACCATGTACACATAATGTCTATAATACACATCTTAATTCTCAGCGTAGAAAAAATAGATGTCTTTAAATATTGAAACAAATGAATCATGGATTTTTTATAGAATATTGGTACATAGTAGAATCTATTCGTTGAGAATATTTTTCAAAAAAATAATTTATTTTCATGCTTGCATTAACTTAAATTGAATAGAAAAAAACTGCATGAATGTAGCAAAATGGGAAAGAAAAAAAAGTCATCATTCAATCCAATTAATGAATTTTATTCTTGTATACCCCTAGAATTCATTAATATGTATTTTTTTCGTCACATCTATAATTTATAGACAAAGTTAAAAATATTTTTTTTATGTATTAGTTGATGATTTTTCTAATTTAATATGGGTGTTCTTTTCAATATCTAAATGTGAGTAATGTTATTTTTATTTACGTTTTTGAAAATTAGTTCCAAAACAGGGAGTCACCAAAAATATATCTTTGATAATTGATAATAGTGAATCATTTGAAAAACATTAGTTCAATTTCTATTTTTCAAAACATGGCATCAATTATAATTTTTCTTCTCCCAAGAAACCCTCAAATATGGTTATTGTCAAGAAGAGAAATATGACATTTCAAGAATTTTCTAGAACAGTATTATGAGAAATTAACCTTGCTACTCATATTTGGGATGAATCTACAAACACATCATGTTATGTCACAAATAGAGTTATAATAATATATGTTTTGAATAAGAAAACATTTTGTACTATAGAATAAAAAATTCCAATACTTGGAAACATTAAAGTATTTAGATGCAAGGTTTATATTCATAACACTAAGTATAATCTTGGTAAATGTTAACCAATGAATGATTAATGAACTTTACATTGTTATTCAACTACATCCAATGAATATATTGTTTTCAAAAAAAGGTAAAATAATTTTGGGGAATTAAATCATGTGAAATTTGATGAAAGTGAACATTTTGATCATAGTATCACTCAAGTTGATAAGCTAAGTCATTGTTTTGAAAACACGATACATGAAACTACCTCTTAAATTAAAAGTATGATGAGTGAGAACATTACTTTCTAATACCATATCTTAAATGGGGGGATAATAGTGAACCCAAAATTTTAATTCATAGGCAACCTCATACCCTTAATAATATTTCATTAGAAACTATTATAAGAAGATTAAATGAATATATTATGAGTAGATGGAGTGTAAAAAATATTGTATATTTTTCTACCTTTTTTTATCTCAAGTGGAACCTAAGACTATAGAGGTAAACTTTGTAGATGAGATATGGTGTTTGGAAATTCACGATAAATTAAACTAGTTAAAAAGAACAAGATACAATAATTAGTTTGTAGACCATATGACTATCCTATTATAGGAAAAAATATGATTTCATAAATAAACTGGTTGATCATGCTATACGAAATATAAATAATGCCTTACTAGTTGGTAATAGTTATAACTAAGAAGAAGGTATAGATTATAAAGATAAATTTTCACATTTATATATATAATTATCTTATAAGATTCTCGTAGACTACGCATGGATTTAAAGTTATATTAGATAGAATTAAAATATAATTTTCTAAATGGTTTTCTTATAGAGGATGTTTATGTTGAATAAGCTACTACATAAGAAAATTCTCACCTTCGAAATTTAGTTTCTAAACATAATAATTCTCTTTATGGACTTAAACAATAACCTAGAGATTGGTATGAAGGTTTATGTTCATTCCTTTAACAAATAGGATTTTAGTAGGAAATGTAGATGATAATATATTTAGGAAAACATGATCATCAGATATTTTTTTACTTCAAATATATTTTTATTGAGTGTTTTTTGGTTCTACAAATTAAAAACTATGTATAAAATTTTCAAAACTCATGAAAAATTAATTTGAAATAAGGATTCTGGTTGAATGAAATTATATTTTTAATGATTTCATATATATCAAAGAGTATCTAGGAATGTGTTAGATCAAAGAAAATATAAACATGGATTTCAAAAAATTCTTGTAATTGAAATTGGTAAAATACATGTTACTCCTATGAGTTCTAATAAAAATATTAACAAAAATTATTCTGGTAAATGAGTTGAAAACAACATTTATTGAGGAATATATGGTAGAATGTTATATTTTACTTATAGAAGACCATTTATAATTTTTGTAACTTGTATTTGTGCTATATTTTAATAAAATTTTATATAATCTCATTTAATAATTCCAAAAATAATTTTAATATATTTAAATGGAATAATTTACCTTTCCTTACCTTTGCTGAAAACATCTGATTTTAATTTGAATTCATTTTCATATGCCAATTTTTTAGCAATAACCATGTCTATAAGATTACATCAGGTATCTACAATTTTCTAGGTAAATCCCTGGTATACTAGTCTTGAAATAAACAACACTCTATTGCATTATCTACTCCAAAAGTAAAATATTATTCTGTTGGTAGTTGTTGTACAGAATTATTATGGATCGAAGACACCGTAATATATTTTTTTATTCAATTATAATAATTTATCAATCAAATTTGAAAACACTAATTCTATCAAAATTTCAAATAATCATACAAATCTTATGGGAACAATGAATATTGATATAAGGAATAATTTCTTTATAGATCACCCTCAAAATGGACAAATTACTATTGGATATGCCTCTATAGGGAATCAGTTTAGAGGTATTTTTACAAAGACCCTGGTGTGTGATCATTTTGATTTTACTAAAATAGATGTAAGAATATTAAAATTTAAATTAGTTTTATTTATTTTAGTTTATTTTTTTATGTTAAATGAATGAATTGGGTTTTAATTAATTTGAAACAGTTATTCTATTGGTTTATTTAAATTAATCCTATTTTATTTTTAAAATATATGTTATGCTCTTTTTTTTATATCCATTTTTTTAATTAATTAGTTTTATTTTGAATTGATCCAAAATAAAAGTTAGGTATCTAAGCCTATGGGAATCATATTTTTGGCCTAAACCCCATTCGACCTTTAACCCTTTTACCATTTTCCAATTTTTATTCTTTCAGAAGCCAAACTATCTCTACATACCTCTCGATCATCTCTTGACCTTCATCCAATGTATCTGCCATGGGAAAAAACTAATAATGGTGACAAGGAAAGATATGATTCTTCTAAGAATGAAAAATGAAGCAGTGCATGATGAGGATTTCTTATGATAAAGGACATCGATATGACTGGTATTAAATCTATATAAATGATACTGAAGAATGTAAATCTATTTCAAGGATGTTTTTTTGTATTCAATGAAGATAAATCTAGTTTGTTGTTTGAATACATTAAGGTATGCCTCAGGGGGAGGAATCAGATAGTGTATCCAATTATTCTTGGATTATATGTTGATGGAGATTGGGATGATGATGTGGTTAGGGTGACTATTAAACATTCTCACACACCACTAATTCCATAACATCCCCCCTTTTTGTGAAGAACAACCCTTAGTTAGTAAGAGATCAAATTATTCTAGAATTAAAATTTCTACATATTCTCTTTTCACTGAGTTTTATAATCTTAAAAGATATTGTAATCTTTTGAAATTGGATTTATGGTAATATAATGATGAGATCATAGAACTCAAAGAGAGTTCTATTTCCAAACCCAATTTTGATAAATCTGTTAGGATAATGGAAACAAAAGTAGGGCTAATTAGAATTCATCAGGATGTTCCCCCTCTATAATGATCTATTATTGAAGTAAGTTTAAAAGAAACCAAGGAGATGAAATATCTTGTGATTTGTTTGAAATATATCTACCATACTAGGTCTGATTTTAATGTGTTTGGAGTGAAGGTTTTGTCTCAGATAAACATATTCGAAAATATTCTTGTTGTGAAACATGATATGTCTCAAGAATTTATTAATGAGATTACATCCTTTAGAAAAAATATAATTGAACTTAGACACACTTTACAAAGTGTTTTGATAAGATAGATTGAATTCACAAATATGTTTCAACCCTATATGACTTTCATCTCTAAAATATTAGTTGTACCATATTTTTAGAACATAGTTGAGCAGTTTCTCACTAAATTGAATGTTGTGTGTTCAAATGTTAAATTCTTTTAGTGTGATATGTTCACACTAGTTATAATGTAGTAGATCAGGAAATATAATATGGGCGAGTTCTCTAACACTAGAGAAGCAATTAGAAAACATGGTGTATGGATATACGTGTCTTAGAATGAAATGAAATGTTATTTGAACAAATCAGTTGGTGGAAAGCTAAATGTAATCCATGGTGTTTGTAAATATATCCAAGGTATTTTTATAATATCGGTTGATCTAGTTTGTTGGAATTATCAATGTATTTTTACCATGTTTTACAAGGTTTGTGAATGGGTTGTAGGGTTATACACTTTAGAATAAGAATCATGACCAAAATCTATAGAATGTATAGATGTACCAGTTTCTCTAATAGGCAAGGAGTTTATTTTCTATACACCTGCATGGATTATTTTTACCATGTCACTAGTCTCACCTTCCTTAGTTATACCTATCCAAACTACAACCTGAACTACTGATATTTTTTCTAGGGCTCTAGTGTCTCAACCTTCTATCAATCTTGTTGAGGAAGTTGTTCAAATTTTAATAGAGAAAGTGACTAGTATATAATGTAAAATTCAATCCATGAGTCCATAATGGGTTGTTTTATTAGTTATGTGGATCAATGTGTAAATAATCTATTACTAGAACTTTAATATGGACCATATACTCCTGACTATACTCAACTGCTAATTGTTTCTCCCAATTTCTCTTCCGGTCAACTTTCATCATTCAAGATGATTATAATAAATATCCTTTCCTCTATAACATCCAATAATAAAAAATAATTGTATATCATTATTGATTTTGTTAATTCACACATTATCAAAATGACAAAATTGTGCACAAATTATTTATTCTAACTAAGTGGTTGAATAACACCAAGTCATTATACTATAGATACCATATGAGGCTCTTGAACAAGAATAAATTCTTTTTTTAATCCATTTATATCTATTATAAAGATAAGGTAAAGGTGAATCCATCCTTATATCCTGACTAATCTAAGTAAGGAAACTCATCCTATGTCCCTCCACAAAAAGGGTCTTCTAAAGCTGATGGTTCTAATGATTTCATTATGGCTAAAGTTCATCTTGAAAAAATTATGCATCAACTTGACCATCATCTGAAAGTCAAATATGTTCTAATATTAGAGTACTAAAATACAAAAATTATAGGTATTCAAGTCATTCCTCAAATAATGGACCCTCCAACTTCCTCTAGAACCAAACCGACCATCAAGTTACCTCAACCGAAACCATTTTATTGGATTGACCATATTCATAAACATGAGAATTATTAATAGTAAATTTTATATCTTTTTTGTGGGTTTTGAGTGGATGTACTTTGTTATAATATTGTCAATTAATGAAATTCCTTTTTATTAATTTCATAGGTATTTCTTAGAGACCATTTTCATTTAATTTTATTGATTTGTTATATTTTTCTTAGATATTTCATTCACAATTTTTTTAATTTTATTGATTGATTAATTCCCTTCTTTCTATATTTGAAAATAAAATTTCAGTATAATAATCTATAGTACGTTACTCCAAGTGTTTCATTAAAAGTTTTTATTTTATCCTTACCCATTCTTTTTAATGAAAAAAGGGCGAGAATACAATAATGTAAACCATATGTTTAATAACAGGGGACATTTTTTTGTAAGTAGTAAAATAGTAGAACAATATAGATAAGGTGGATATGTAAAGAATACACACAACAATTTAAAATTGACATATATTCATTAGGAATCTATGAAAATACTGTTAATCTATTTAAAAGATAATGTTTAATTTCCTATGGGTTTTGTGATCACCAGAATAGGGGATATTATTAGACTAATAATTACATTTCAATATATCCCATGTATTTTAAGGACTTGATGATCATAAATTACCTTCATATATTACTAATTATTTTCTTTGTAATTGTGTTTAGTAGGTTTCATCAAACGATTATGTGTATATGCTATTAAAACTATCAAGTCTATAACTCTGAATTTTTTTAAATCATTCCTAAGTATGGAAAAATAAATTACTTAAGGAATTTAGATCCATGAAAAATCAACTATGTGAGCATTGAACTATGTAAATATATCGTGTGAAGGATTCACCTATGGGAAATAGCTATGTCGTAGAATCATCTTTTTGGAAATTTCATACGTTGAGGAATTGACTATGTATGAAATTGACTATGTAATAAATTGACTATATAGATATTTTTGCTATGTAAAGAAGTTATAGAGAGTAATCAACTATTTGATTTGGGCATGTGGTGAAATAGATCATATGGTTCCAATGAACTATATAATTCAATTCAGTTATTTCAAATTTTGATACATGATTCAATTTAGTTACATGAAGAAATTCAAATATGTGAAAAAATTAACTACATGAATTAAATAATCTATATGAAGAAGGCTTAAATTTTTTTGACTTTGTGGATGATTCTATCTACATGTATTTAAATATTTAAAATTCGTCTATGTTATTATCTTACATCATCTATGTAATTTTGTACCTCAGTATTTTTTAACATTTGAGTATTTGAGTGATATTTTAATTCTTCACTTTATTAATTAACTATTGATTTTCTTCTTTATGAAAAAAATTATAATTCGAACAAATTACCAAGAATGGAAACATGTACAAGGATAATTTAATTTAATGTACTATTTCCAAGGAATATCTAGGTAGAGGTATTATGTGTTTAATGACAGATCAAAAAATTCTAATAATCAATTGATATGCTCTTAAAGTTTATGTTTTGAATTCTATTTCAATTGAAGTGTGGATATGAATAACACATAGATAAGAACTGATGTATTGATACTAAATATTCTCTAAAAGTTATTTTTCACACTGCTCTATTTTACAATAGGATAAGGAGAAGCTTTATGATCTATAGTTGTACTATATCGATCATCCTTACTATTTTTATAATACTCCCATTATGTTACTATTTATTATTATCATCTCTCTTAGATATTTCATCCTTTAATCAATTGTATCACAAAACCGTGAGCTCAACATGTAAGTACTCTATTTTATCTCCTTCATTATAAAGGTCCCTTATAAAAGAACATTGAAGGATATTGCCTGTAAAGCATTTATTAAGATCAATTGAAAGCTACCATACTATCATACGAGGTGTATAATGCTTTCACTTAGTCATTTAGTCCTTGAAAAAAGTAATGAATGTACCCAGAAGAAGAGTTGGTCTATAGAAATTCAACAAAATCTAGGAGAAGAGTATTTGTGGAGTGGACTGGGGAATTTCTATTCCTGAACAGCTATATACCTATATAGCTGATCTATATTTTTTTTAATTTCATTTTCCACTACATCTTATGTTTATAAAAAGAGAAGAAGTTTTCACATCATAAATATGGTGGATTTATAATCTTGAAAAATTTAATGAATAGAATTTACCCATATCTTGATTCTTAGTGGAGTAAATATAAGACAACATGAGGTTCCAAGAAGTGCCATATCACTTTGAATACAAACTAAGCTCCCCAAGACAATGTGGTAGATCCTTTGTTTTCTAAATGAATTTTCTCACCCCACATTGTAGCTTATCATCATGGTGTTAGAGAATATAATATGGTACCCCATGGGGTCTCTCACCCCCTAGTTTTTTATGTCTACACAGTTTTTGAGAATATTTTTAAGATTCTTTGTGAGGTTGACTAGACCCACCACATAGATTTTCAAAGAGATGTAAAGGATAACTTTTCAATTACCCTAGGAATTCATTCACCATTTCCAACATTCCACAAAACAAATCCTTTTGTGCCACTACTTTAAGAAAGCACTAAATAATGGATGCTTATAAATTCCTAAGACTTTATAAAAAATATACACATAGAGAGAAAAAGAAAAGGGGGATATAAAGTTGGAGTGATACCTTATAATTATGGATATTCTTTTAAAAATATCTATGTAATAAAATGGATTTAATTATAACAAATGAGAACCCATTTAGGCTTGGTTGAACTCATTGAAGGAAACCCAACTTCATGAGGGGCTAACCGGACCACATGAATGGCAATCTATGAGGTTAACCACATGAGGCGCACTCAATGAGATCAATTTTTTTAAAAGGTGTATCCCATTCGGGAAACCATTCATCCCAGGTAATTTTATATTCTCTTGAGATAGTTTAAAATACCTTTTGTGATTTACCTATTGAGTCATACTTATTCGTTCTTAGTTTTCCATTCTCTTAGTTTTGATAATCTCAAACACTCTCTTGAAACGTTGATTAATAAATTTTTATGTACCAAGTTTTTTAGTTTTTTTCGTATAAAGAATTACTTTTTACAAGACATATAAAAGTTCTAATGTAAAGAAATAAAGGTTATAATGTATTATGAATATAAACTTATCATTATTCAATACAATCCATGAGATGGAGTACACATCCTATTAATCAGACATATCTGTAACTGGAGTAGTAGTTAGAATTTTGTACTGTCTATTTTACTATCAATATTCATAACCTTCATAATGAACCACATAAGGAATACCATATAGAAAAATGAAAAGGAAGTCCATCAAACTATCCTATGTTTATAATCAGAATAAATAAGAATTTTTTATATCATCAGGAATACTTTTATCTTTTTGAAAGTTCTAAAATAAAACTACATCGGACATTCAGTTATTCGAGAACATTATGAGATGTTCGAGAGAAAACTGTCCAAGTTCATTGTAACTAACTCATAAATTTGGCCATTAGTGCTTCACCTATAAATAACTAGTAATTCGATGAGTTGTGAGTTGGTCACATTCGCAACTCAATATGTCTAAATTTATATGAACGCAGACATCTCATTCAATTTTTTTGTAATACTTTATAGATTTTTAGTTCTACAGAATAATTATAAGGATAATTTAATTTAGAAAATTTTTTCTTTTGTAATAACACATCCAATCATTGTTACAATCGAGGGTTTCCACGGATAGGACGACAGAGAATATGATCCAACAGATTGAGGGATTTTGGGGCTGCTAAGAAATACACCAATCAATGCTACAATAAATGAAAACTGAGGAAAGGAGGGTACATCTTATTCATATCATTATATCAAGAGATTTCTTGATAATGAAAATATACATTACAATATGTATAAAACTATGGATACCTTTATCAAGGTAATTGACTACCTTTACTCTTATGTTTATAATAGAGTATTCTTCTAATATAGATTATTATTTGTTATTAATTTTACTAGCTATTGTGTTACTTATTTTTACAATACTATTACTATGAGCGTGTCATAAAAATTTCATCTTCATACATATCTTTCAATAAAACTTGTTTCATTGTTATAACTCTTATTATGATAAAAATATTCATTGATATAATCCTATCAACCGTGATTCCATTTCATTCACTCTGATCATTGGATGATCAATGATTCCAATAATATTACATTAAGAGGAAAATTGTTTTGATTAGTTTAAAAAATTTTAAACTAAAAATCACCCCCTCTTGTATGTATATCCATATAAGCTCTCTTATGATCCAACATTCCCCTATAAAAGATAAATACACAAAAATTATAACTTAAATCCTCCTATAATTCTACATTATACATGTGATGAGGGAATACACACCATCATTCCCCACTTCAGTATTGAATTCCCTTGAAAGAAGGTGATTATAGGTTAATTTCAATAATTGATAGGCCCCTATGGGATTTTTAATTATGAATTCCCTTGGTAATGAAGGACAAAATGACAAAGTCAATGATGAGGTGTCTCTAGGATGAATGATGGATTTATTTTATATTAAATGTTCCATTATAGGTAGGGAATCCGTCATTGAGTTCGCCCATAACATTTATTATAGGAGGAAACATCCCCGTACACCTATATTTATATTATATTACTAATAAGGATGTTATGAGAGATTGGGTTACCCATTTTAGAATAAGACAGAAGATAGTTCATATTAATGATGCCACTAGTGAGCTATGGATACACACACTAGGGAACCATATTTAATAAGACACATTACAAATCACATTATACACATCCATGTGACATGAAAAATCATAAGTCATATCTAGTTTCTCATACTGAGTAAGAATATTTCTTGATTAGTGATATATGTTTATTTTTCTGTTGACATGATTGAAATGATTCCAATTTGGGCCTCTACCTCATAATAATACATGATTCACCATTACAGGGTATCCCCATATGCATATTCCTTACTTAATTCTCGGTTCCACATATTCTATGACATAAATGTCATTATCAAATTATATTAAACTAAATGGTATTATCCTTCAACACGACCTCAAACTATGATACTCATACAAAGGGTGATTTGATTCTTATCAAACTGAATACATAAGACACCACCAAAGTTTCAAACCCCATATCATCCACCTTACAAGCCCACCTCAGGGGTAAATATTGATTCTGATTCCACCTACATCTTTCTTTTCTAGAATACATTCCTCATAAGATCCAACATCTTCTCATTAGATCGTACTCATAATGAAATTATTCCCCCTTCCATAGAGACACTTAATTTCTACTCGATTTATCATAACTCTCTCATTGGTATATATTAATTTTGAGCCCATCAAACACCATGAAATATATATTCATATTGGGTGATCACCAAATCAAAAATCATAGAGATATATTCCCTTACAGGTCAGTAGGACGAGGATTCAGATACATAATCCCTACATTGTCCACCAATAGATATATTTCACCTATTCAACCTTCCATAATGACATTGAAATTCAGGGTTATGTACTTTCACAAGACCATAAATTTTATGACATTCCCACTAAGGGGAAATAAATTATGGTGACTTTTATTCCTTTCACTGAGATATGTTGGAAGCTCCTCATGGGACAAATATCAACTCCACACTATCCAAATTCCACTTAATATGGTGATTAACTCCTAAGAACCAAATAATGAAACATAAAATTCAAGAATACAAAGATAATAATAGAATTGAGAACCTAGAATTTATACACATTCTCACATCCATGCATGTATACGATGAATTGTTAATATAGGGATTACATTCCCCATCAAAGGACTATGGGAAAGATTCAATAACATGTCTTAAATCTATAATAGAGTCATAGAGTAGGAAATAATTACCCCTAAAGGGTGTTATGAGCCAAACATATTATATTATCAACAAATTAATATTCAAATGCATCACTGGTAAGTGACACCATTGACCGTATACCTTTTTAAAATTGTTCAATAATGACATTTCATGTCTTGGATACTTGATCCATTGGGTGTTTCTTATTCCAATATTTAATCCCAATGGAATGAACTCAAATCAAAAATCTTAGTTTTGACATTAATATAATTATTAAAAGTTATTTGGCATGTTTCTTAAATATCAAATATATAACTCTTCATATCATCATTAGAATGAGTATAAAAATAATTATATTTTTATGAATAAAACCAATTTCAGTTCAATCCTAAATCTAGGAAAATAGAAGGAGAAATATTTCCAAAAAATAAAATTTTTTTCTTATGCATGTTAGTAAAAAAAAATTTATCTTCAAACTATCAACGTCATTACTTTTTATTGAACTATTATAAGCAAAATCATCCTCAATAGCACTCCTTGTATTCTTCACCATTAAATCATGCATTAATTTATATTTTAATTAGCTCTTAGATATTCTATCTTTGTTTTTACTATTTAGACATTTCAACATAATATAACTAGGTATTTTGCATTCACATTATATAGTACAATATTAATATTCCATTCTTCTAGATTTACCATTCTTGTTTTTATTTCCTTATGATTTTTTTCAGATTCCATACTTAAGAAAAATCCTTATTTCTATATAACTGAATTATCCATCAAAATGTTTTGGTTAAATATCATAAAAAAAGTTCTTATAATTTATCTTTTAAGTAAATGACATATTATTAAAATCACTATAAGTAGTAGTTGTAAATCTAATTCCACCACTAATATATTTCTTCCTTTTTGTATCTCTTTTAATCCTATTTTTTAACACTATTGGAGTTTTTTTAATGTAATTCAGTCTTAGATTCATGAAATGATTTGTATCATCTATAAATTTCCCCATTAAATCCCATTACTTCATAAGTATAGTGATTTTAGTTTTAACTAGTTATTCATCCATGATCTCTCTTTAAACCATAGATTTTAAACTATTAAACATAGTTTTTAAATGATGATTTATTTGGTTCCCTAATTAATATTTTATAAAATCAATGGATTTATAATCTTTCCTAAGCATAGATTTTGTAGTTTTAAGAATTATTGATATTATAAAATTCATAACATGAAGTTTCTTCTAAAATTTTCATTCTATTATATATGAAAATACATGGCTATATATGTTTTTTTAAAATATACATAAATGATTATTCCAAAATATAAATTCTATCTAAACCCAATTTAAGAACATGGATCTTTTTTGTAGTTATAGATCCTTATTTGGGTTGTTTTTGAGGAAAAGGGAAGAGGGGGAAATTTTCTAAGTACACACCATGTAATATTTACTACACATTTTTTACCTGGTTTCTATGTGTAGTCATGTACTAGCCATGTTGTGGATGAGTACATGGCCGTGTAGGTGTCCAAGAGGACCACCTAATGTGGGGACCGATTGAGGCTAGAACACGTCATGTAAATTAAATGAACATGCCGTGTAAATTTCTTTTTCATTTATTAATCAGACCGGGGTTGAATATCATCTTCAAAATGAACTTATAATTACCATGCCTCATACATGATAATGACTTACGATTGAAGATCTTCAAGCTCCTCCCATTCCTTCATCTATGCTTCGATTGAGACACTGCCAGGTGCACTGTATTACCACCGATAAGTTCTCTCTTACCCAAGAAACTCTCTTCCTGATTTACCCTCTCTCATGAATTATCTAGGGTTGATCAATTTTACCCTTTTCATAGATCTATGTCATTCTAGGCCGATTTAAGGTCCGACGTTTAGGTGTGTTCATCGTACAACATCAAGGTAGGTGGTTGGTGACTTTATTTGGTTTTCTATTGATTAAATATGCTAAAAGTGCCGAATTATGATGTTTAGGGTATTGAGTGGTTTTGAATTTAACCCTTTTAAATACTTGTTATGGATTTTTCGATTGAGAAAAGCGTTATTGCTTAGGTATAAGGCTTAATACCTTGATTGTGAGTGTGTTTCCCAGGTTTGATTGTTTGTTTTCACTTGGTCTAAAATTACCTCTTAGGATTGATTAGTTTCCATCCCTCACATTGTTAGGATAGAATTTCTATTTAATTAAGATGAATTTGATTAAAATCATTAAATTATTATAAAGGGGGTTTTACTATGAGAGATTCTCAATGCAGGGTAATTTTTATATAGTTGTTTTTTTGTTGACTAGAGGTATTGATTGTGAAAGCTACCGAGGGGTCATAGATTAGAGGGGTTAGACCATGATAGATACCCAGAGGTTCATTGTTAAATGAATGTTGGACCATAGGTCATTGACTGTGAGAGATTCTATGGGGTCATTATATTATATTGTTGCTATGAAGACAAAGGGGGTACTGACCTCAAGAGCTACCCATGAGGTCATTTGTAAATGATTATTTCCTTGTGGGACTAAAGGTGTTAGACTGTGTGAGCCTTCCTGGAGTGTTATTATTTTATTTAATTGATGATATGTTGAACCAGAGGGGTTACACTATGAGAAATTTCCCAGAGGGTTTCTTTTGATTGATTGAATGATTTTGATGAGTCTACCAAACCCAAGAACAATCTTGGACTCTGGCTTACTTGGATATTTAGATGGTCTTCTGAGACATCCGTTATTATTATTATATATGGGGTTATAAAGCTTAATATAGATCCTTAGGTTACATTATTCAAAGGATTTAATAATTAATAAATGTAAATGAATGTAATTGGAAATTGTAGGATTGTTTAGTTTTGAGTACTCCCTAGTTTATTGATTCATTTTTCATACTGTCTGCTATATATATTCACTGATAGTTAGATATAGATATTTTGGTGGTTTCCTACTAGGATTTGTCTCACACCCTATTTGGGGAATTCTTTTAGATAAAACAGATTATATGGTGGGTGGTATAGATAAGGTCAAGAACCCTTCATTTTCAGGTACATGATTGTTGTTGGAGCTCGAGAGCATATAACCAAGCTAAGGATTGCGATGCTGTTGGAGTATACTATTTTTTTACTTTGGTTTCAGTATTGTATTTCCATAATTGTGACTTGTTTGACTAATTTCCTAGATACATGTGACATGCATCATTTATTTATATATGATGCAGTTTTTTATACTATCAATCTTCTACTGTTTACTTCTGTTATATGGTATTACTACTTCTGCTATTATTTACTACTTTTTTTTCATCGTGTTACTCTTCCTATGAGAAAATAGTTTCCCCATTATCACACCCAAGGCTCTCTTTTCTAGTTGATAGCCTATGGAATTTGGGGAAATGCACTTGAGGCCATGTGACCAATCGGGTATGGGGCACGTTTGGGTGGAACCCGGATCCAGGACGTTACAAAGTTGTATCAAAAATGTTCTTTTTGACATTGTCTTAATATTTAGAGCCTATAGACTGGGATAGGAAGGAATGGGTATTTGTTAATAATTTTTTATTGTTATTAGCAATCCATGTATAGGGAAATTCCAAGTTACTTTGTATATATCTATTTTTTTGGTTTTGCAATTGTTACATTTGATTTGATTTCACTTTTGGGTGACACACTTGTTTTGAGATGTTATTATTGATATCATTATTGTTCTTTTTTTTTCAACCCAATAAGATGAGGCTATTCCATCTCATGCATCATATATCCACTTTTTAGAGATCACAGTCCATACATTCTTATCATGCCATTTTGGATGCATTTCTGATTGCATGTTGTTGTGATAGGTGTTGTGCTAGATATTCATGTTGTTGTGATAGATTCCCAGATAGAATAACTACTATTTTGATAGGGTATTGGAATATTTAATGTTTCATTTAGATGGATTCCAAACCTTGGTCACTAAGGTGTTATGGTCCCTCTTAGATTGGAATTATGTAGATCATGTTTGATCTTTAAATGAGTTTTGTCAAGTCGTGAAATAAATAAGGATGACAGACTTTGACTCGCAGAGAGTATGGGATTCCATGGGTCATAATATTTCATGCCTTAGAAACCCAGACAACATGATGTGTGCGTTTATGAGCACACGCCGTGTATTCTCTAGTTCTGGAAGATAAAAATTTTCTTATGTACACACTGTGTATTGTATTCAAACAATGTGTAGTACTTTACCGTGTGACTGACTATGTTATCAGAGACATGGGGTTGATAAATTTTTGGTAGAACACTGCCTATACTAGGAGTACGCACCATACTGAAGAGACAATGTATCCGAACGTGTGACTAATGACATAAGTGGATGAAATTGAGATGGTACATGCCCTGTCTAGATCGTACACGCTGTTTATAAATAGACCGTGTATCTTACCATGTGACAAATGACACAGGTCAATGGGACATAATTGGTAAAGGTTGTGTTTTGGGAGAACACAATGTGTAGTGTTGTGTCAGCAGACCCCATGTGGTTTAGCTATGTAGAAGTACATAGGGAAGGAGGGAAAAAATAAAGTACATGCCATGTCATAGGAGGAACACATCATGTGTATGGGTCCTACACAACCATGTTTTGAAGAGGTATACACCATGTTAAAATATTAAAAGAAAATGTCGTGTAGGGATTATACATGACGTGTAAACCTGTTTCGTCAAACTTGAATGCTTTCCTTCTACTTTTCATTTCTTTCACATCTAAGTTGATTTCCTTGATATTCTTTTACTGAGGTGTGCACTTGACCTTATAGATTTATTCCATCAGGACATCCTCCAGTTGTACACTAGATATAGGGAAATGAACAGAAACCAGAAATGGTAGATTCGAGACTAACAGTAGATGCTCCGATTGTGATCGACTTGGCGCCAGCTGTTATACGAGATGTAGGTGCTGATGCACAGTTCCGTGAGGGATTGATAAGGATTATGTAGACCTACTAGGGAGAACCACATCCTATCTAGACTATGGGGGAGTTAACATGGGTGTTCCAGTACCAGAATCCTCCCATTGTTTTAAGGGATGGATGACTACAAGCTACAGAGTCATGGTTGGAGGCCATACTTGCTATATTTGATCATCTGGAGATGCCTTCAGAGAGGAGGGTGAAGCTCATGATATACATGCTATGTGATTCCTCCAAGATATGGTGGGATGTTTTCTCATAGGCAGGACATCATAGGGATATGTCTTAAATATTGTTTCATAGGTATTTCTAGGAATACTTCTACGGCGTTGAGGGATGATCGAGCCCGAGAGTTCATGCGTTTAGATCATGGTTCTCTTTTAGTGATGGATTACTCTTCTAGTTTTATAGAGCTTCAACGCTTCACACCAATTTTAGGGGGTGATGAGTTATCTTTGGCGAGGTGATTTATGGATGGTATCAGGTATGCCATATAATTATAGGTAAATGTCTTCAGGCAGACTTCAGTGACTACTATATGGAACTAAGTATTGATTATCGAGTCAAATCATAGGGAATTGGGAGCTATGAGATAGGGAAGTTCAACATCTACTACTATTTCTCATTTTCAGATAGTAGTAACCGCTACATGGATATTTTACATGATGTATCTTATGGTAGACAGGTGGTATGCTACCCAGGTGGAAAGAGTGGGAATTTGAGACCACATTCCTCGAAGGAACCAGTCACGTTCCGATCTTGTGGCAAGATGGGTCATCATTAGATTTTTTTTCTGGATGTCCTCACTAACATAAAGTGATAGGGGTTGTTCTATGACTCCACATTTAAGAGACGGACCAAAAATTTCTCATCAATCAGGGAACTTGAGTTCATCAGTCAATTTATGATGAGGAGGTGGTTGTTGTCGTGGTAGTCAGACTATGTGTTTTTAGTGACAACAAGGTGGATCAGATCAGGGTACTCAGACAAGGTCACTCGGGCATGGTGCAGGTTAAACATTTGTAGTGGATCGGTCCTAGCATGAGTAGGATCCTACACCCTCCATAGTTAGAGGTACAATTCTTGTTGAATCTATTTTAGATTATCCTAATTTTGATACTAGGGATTCCCATAGTTTCATATCTATTACTGTTATGGAGATCCTTTGGATTTGTATCTTCACCGATGAGGATGTTAAGAAATTAGACCCTCCATTAAGGATTAGGATGGCTAGTGTATGTCAGTGCAAGGAGTTCCCTCTTGAGGTTGGTGGGTGTCACTTCTTATGGGACCTCTATGTCTTTGAGGTGACATGCCTCTTTTTCATTCTTAGAATGGACTATAAGTCTATTTCCTGGACTTTTTTTGAATTCTATCGCCATAGTGTGAGTTTCACATCATCAGATGGTGGGTCTTTTATACACAAGGGTGAATGGAATATCCAGAAAAGTAGAGCGGGACCCGAGCATCATGGGTTGGCAGGAATTACATCCTATATATCTAGTTTATATATAGATGACAAGGGGACATACATGATGGACTTTCCTCTAGTGGTGGATCATTTTATATATTTATTTCCAGATGAATTTTCAATTTTACCTTCATTGCATGAGGTAGATTTATCTAATGATCTTGTGCTAGGAGTGGCACCGATATCCATTCCTCTTTATAGGATGGATACACTAGAGTTACAGTAGATCAATAAATAGTTAGAGGTGTCATAGGAAAAGGGTTTTATCCAACCTAGTACTTCTCCTTGGGGTTCTCATATCTTGTTTGCAAAGAAAAAGGTAGATAGCCTCAGAACATTGTGTGGATTATCCGAAGCTGAACTAGTTTACGATCAAGAACTGATACCCCTTACCAAGTATTGATGTTCTCTTTGATCATCTTAGAGGAGCCCAGGTGTTCCTGAAGATTTACTTGAGATCCGGTTATCATCAGTTGTGCATTAGACGATAAGATATACCACTTAAAACCTTTCAGAGAAGGCATGGTCAATATGAGTATTTGGTTATACTATTTGGGCTCCCGAACGTGCCAAATGTTTTCATGGAACTAATGAACTGAGTATTCCATCCTTGGACTCATTTGTAGTTGTTTTTGTGGGAGATAACTTGGTGTACTCTCACACTCGACATGCCCATTCCACAAATCTTGAGATATTATTGAGTACATTGAGGGAGAATCCATTATATGATAATCCTTGAAAATAATAATTATGGATGTACCAAATTCACATCTTGGGGCATGTTATCTTAGGTACATAAGTATAAATAGGTCCCAAAAAATTGAGGGTGATAATTTATTATGAGTAGCTGAAGAATGTCTATGAGGTTGAGAGTTTTTTGGGGATGGATGGTTAGTAGAGATGATTCATACTTTAATTTTCACACATAAAAGCACCACTCATAGGCCTGACTAAGAAGGGTGTGATGTACTTCTGGATAGAATCCTATGATTCTGCATTTTAAGAGCTAAAAGGGAGTTTGACTTCAGCACCGATATTGATTTTTCCAAATCATAGAAAGAGTTACAAAATTTTTAGGGATTCATTAGGTATCATGCTGGGAGCAGTGCTTATGCAGGGGGAAGAAGTCATTGTGTTCAGGTCTTGGCAATTGAGGCCACATGAAAAGAATTACCTGACGTACGATCTTGAGTTAGCTGCAGTTGTGCATGACTTACACTGTTGGAGACATTATCTTTTGGGAGATAATTTTGCTATATACAATGAATACAAAATCCTCAAGTATATATTTACCCAGCGTGATATGTATTTAAGACATTTAAGGTTTGTTGAGTACCTTCAGCCTTCTAACTTTGATCATTCCTAGACACTTGGGAAAGGAAATGTTGTGGATGATGCACTGTGTAGGAGGAATCAAATATAGATATTTTAGGAGGATAGTAGTGAGTGGATGATTATGGATATTTTCTCTACGATGCATTTGGAGGTGCACTAAAGACAGGGGAGTCATTTATTTCTTATGAAGTTGTTAGCTCTACTCTACTGGATCTAGTGCGAATAAGGCAACTATCATATTCTGAAGGCCTTGTCCTATGGGAGAGTGTGTCAGGAGATGACCCTACTCCATGGTATATCATAAGAGATGATGATATCTTTCATTTTTATGGGTACATCTGGGTGTTATCAGATATATGTGAGGAGTTGATGCATGTTTTTCAATCCTTAGTTTGGGCAGTTCATCCTAGAATCACCAAGATGTATGAAGATATGCACTATCAATATTGGTTACCAGGTATGAAGATGGATGTTGTTGGTTTTTTTATGAGAGGTTCCACCTATCAAGATGTGAATGAGGAGAATCTACAACCAGCATGGTGTTACAACATTTTCCAATTCCCGAGTGGAAGTTGATGATGTCGTGATGTATTTCATGATGGGGTTACCAAGGTCGCCTCGAGGGAATGATGCAGTTTAGGTTATTGTTGAAAGACTCATGAAGGTTTCACATTTATTGACAATAAAGGATACCTTCACTATTGATGATCTTAGGAGGTTGTAAATCTATAAGATTTTATGTTCTCATGGGGTTTTACACTCTATCATTTCAGACATAGATGCCTGATTCACTTATCATGTTTGGCAGAGACTACAGAAGGATTTGTGTTCATAGGTACTTTTGAGTACAGCTTACCATCCCTAGGAATATGGCCAATATGAGTGTACGATTATGTTTTTAGAAGTCATGCATTGAGCAAGCATCCTAGATTTTGGGGGTACTTGGAAGAGAAACATACCCCTACTGGAGTTTTCCTTCACTAATAATTTTCAGGCAACGATTTAGATGGTACCTTATGAGGATTTGCATGGTAGGCTATACCGATCACCCCTATGTTGGCAAGAGGTAGGAGAGGAAGCTATGATGGGACATCATCTTGTCCAGGGGGCCACTAAGCAGGTAGAGTTGATTCAGAAGTGGATGGCTAGTTTACAGTCTTAGAGGAAATATTATACTGATTGATAGAGATGACCTATGGAGTTCAAGGTTAGAGATTAGTTTTTTTACATGTCACACCGAGGTTGGGACACAGGAGGATTAGTAGACAGAGGAATCATTCACCAAGATACTTTGGGCCATTTGAGGTATTGGAGAGCGTCAAGACTATTTCCTATCGTTTTCATTTACCTAAGAGGTATTGGGCTATACAGAACATATTTCATGTTTCTCAGCTACGACACCACTTTTCTGACCCATCTCTTGCTTTTCAACCCATGGAGTTTGAGTTAGAGGTGGATGAATCCTTCTAGAAGCACCCTATTTTGATTGTGGATCGCATCACGATGGTTCTTCTTGGGAAATATGTTCCTCTACTATGAGTGCTATGAATTACAGGTGAGTACAGAATGTGACATTGGAGAGGAAGACCGACGTATGATCCCAGTGGCCAGAGTTGTTTGAGGTTTCTTATTTTCCACACATGGAAGGAAAATTTGGGGGAAATTTTCTTTATAGGGGGAAGTTTGCATGAACCATGATCTTCTTTTCAAGTATAGATCTTTATTTTAGGTTGTTTTTTAGGAAAAAGGAAAAAAGGAAATTTTTGTATGTACATGCCATGTACTCTTGAGTACATGCTAAATACTTGGTTACTGTGTGTAGCCATGTATTTTCTATGTAATGGCTAAGTACATGGCCGTGTAGGTGTCCTAGCGGACTGCCTAAAGCAGGGGCCGATTGAGGCTAATACACAACATGTAAATTAAATGAAAACCCTGTGTACTTTTATTTTTAATTGATTAATCTGACCACGGTCACATCTCATATTTAGAACAAACTTCTTCTTCCCATGTATCATACAGGAGAGCGATGTACAACTGAATATCTTGGAGCTCCTCACATTCCTTCATCTGAGTTTCAATTATGATCCCTCCAGGTGCATTGGATTCCCACTAGTGATTTATGTCTTCCCATAAAACCTCTCTTCTAGATTTCTCCACTCTCTTGAGTTATAGAGGGTTGATCATTTTTAGCCTTTCTATATATCTACATCATTCTAGTATGATTCAAGGGCTGACATTGAAGAGTGTTCATCATGAAACAACAAGGTAGGCGATTTGTGCCTTTATTTGGTTGTCATTGAATTATATATGCTAAAATTTATGAATCCCTTTTTCTAGTGTGTTGCGTGGTTTGGAATTTAACCATATTTAATACATGTTATGGTTTATTTGATTTTTAAAAGGTATATTTCTTAGGATTAAGGTTTAATACCTTGATTACGGGTGTGTTTCACATGTTTTATTGTTTATGTACATTTGTTCTAGAATTTATTATTTGGAATTTCCATGCCTCACATTATTAGGACATAGTTTCTATTTAGTTGAGATACATGTTATTCAAATTGTGAAAGTATGGCCAAAGGGAATTGACTATGAGAGCTTATAGAGGTAGGGTCATTTATGTTTAATTGTTGTTATTATTGACCAGAGGTATTGACTATGAGAGCTGTCGTGGGGTCAAAGACCAGAGGGGCTATACCGGGAGAGCTAACCAAAGGGTTGTTATTAAATTAATGTTAGACCGTAGGGCATCGACTACGAGAGCCGCCAATAGGGAAATATATTATATTGTTGCTCCGCAGACTAAGGGGGTATTGACCATGAAATCTACTCAAGAGGTCATTTATAAAGTTTTTTTGCTATGTGGGTTCAAAGGGGATAGATTTGGTGATATTTCATAGATGGTAATTATTTTATTGAATTGATGATACCTTGAACTATAGAAGTTATACTATGATAAAATTATCTGAGGGTTTCTTTTGATTGTTTAAATGATTGTGAAAAGTCTTCCAAGCAAATGAACAATCTTGTGCTCGGTCTTATATGGTTGTTTAGATGGTCTTCTGAGGCGTATGTTATTATTATTATATAGGGGATATATAGCATAGTCTAGATTCCAAGGTTACATGATTCGATAGATTGAATAAATAATAAATCTAAATGAATGTAACTGTAAACTATAGGATTATTTACTTTTTATTACTTCAATTTTATTGCTTCATTTTCCATATTGCATGCTATATATATTGAATGATAGTTAGGGAAAAATATTTTGGTGGTTTTCTACTAGTATTTGTCTCACACCCTGTTTGGGTCATGTTTTTGGACACAAACAGGTTATATGGCCGTAGGTATAGATAAGGGAAACATCTTATTCCATAGGTACTTGATTTCTATTAAGGGTGGAGAACACCAAGCTGAGGCTTACGATGCTATTGAAGTATACTATTTTATAAAATTTGGTTTGAGCATTGAATTCCTAGCATTATGACTTGTTTGGATACCTTCCAAGATGAATGTGACATGTATCATTTATTTATATATGATTTAGTTGTTTATATTTTCATTCTTCTTTGGTTTACTTCAATTATATGGTATTAATAATTCCACTACTGTTAACTACTTGTTTCTATTGTGTTACATTTCCTAAGTGGGCAATGTTCCCCCACTATTACACCAAAGGCCCTCGCTACTCGTCGCCAACATATGACATTCAGGTAAATGCGCTTGGGGCCATGTGACCAACTGAGTATAGTGCAACTTTGGGAAACAACCATGTCCTAGAAGTTACAACACATATACTCCTCATGAAAAAAATAATGAGTCAATTTATCAAAAAACATATAATCCTTGATCAATATGAAAAATTTCTCAAAAACAAATTTAATGAAAAATGTTTCTATAAGATCTCCCTTGTTTTCACACACTACTCCATCAAAAATTAGTAGATGAATTTGATTTATATTTTTTAAATATTATACTATTAAAGTAACGATCATAAAAAAATATATTTTCTCCACTTCATGTTATTTTAAAAATATAACATGGTCAAAATAAAATGAAATCGAGTCAACTATTTTTTCAAATATACTAGAATAACATAAACACCTTTCCTAATGCCAAATATTATCTTAGATATTATAACATCATAAATTTGGATGGATTGAAGATGAATGTAGACTTACAATATTCTCACAGTAAAGGATGTAACATTTTTAAATGATATAAATTTCAAATATATTAGATTAAAA
The DNA here is from genome assembly GCA_963277665.1 of Viscum album. Taxonomy (NCBI): domain Eukaryota; kingdom Viridiplantae; phylum Streptophyta; class Magnoliopsida; order Santalales; family Viscaceae; genus Viscum; species Viscum album. The sequence goes on along the minus strand of OY728133.1, from coordinate 1,024,983,682 downwards.
TAATAACAAAATATAAATTCCATAAAAAATCATGTTGATGTTATAAACATAAACGAGGAAAAAATCCAATTAGAAATAAGTAAAATGCATCTAGAAATAAAAACCTATGTTTAGGATAACAATCCATAAAATCCTCAAAAGGATTTCTAAATGATATAAATGAGTTCCAATTCCTAGAAAATATTTAATTTTAATAAAAATTTGCAAGCCGAATAGAACATAGAACCAAGGGATATGATTTCCAACCATGGAACATCACCGACATACCAAATTGCAATGTAAAAGTTTCATACACTATAAATTACAATATTTAACATTGATTGTAATGACCAGACCCCAAAATTTTGGGGATAGTGCATTATTTTATTACATTATCAAAGATAAAATTGTTTAATCCAAGAGTACCGATCAGTTTAATAGTATTGGAAAACAGATTACCTATGTGAACCTTAAATAACAATTTCAAACATAAAATTCAAAAAATAAAATCATTTGAGTATGCCATTATTTTCTTAGCTCAACCCTACATATCAGAAATAAAACACATTTGAATCCTGGGAAAATAAAACATAAGAAAGGGGTGATCTCAAATGTTCATTAGGTTAAATGATACAGAAAAATCCATCATAGATAAACATAATATTTTAAGGAAGGATATATAACTGAAAACAAAATTACTTTAAACAAAATATTGAGCATAATATAGAAATAATAAATAAAAAAATTCCATATAGAAACTCTCATAGATATTCTACGAGTCGTATAATCAAATGGTATATCAATAATTAATATCATAATGAGCGAATTCATAATAGAGGACATCAAAAACATAATGTCAAGGATTTGACCAAGACCCCATACATAAATGGGTCAAAGCCTAAACTTTTTTTTCTCAGGAGACTTATATATGCATGGATGGGATATAGTGGGAAATCTCTGATACATACTATTTCTAATTCATTCCTCATATGAAAACGGTGAATCATAATTAATATAAATATTTTAATAGAATAGTGTCTATTAAAGGTTAATACATTATCTATAAACAATGAATGATTTCAAAATAACAAATTCAAAATCAAACATATCCTAAACCCTTTAATGAAATAATGCAGATTGTATCATAAGAGATCAACCTCAATTATGCACAAAATCTAACAAAAGATATTGACATTGGTGAAAATAATCTAAAAAATTATATAATGTTTCTAAAAAGAAATACCCCTTTTTACTTTTAAATATTTTAAAATATGGGCATTTATAAAATAAAATATTTCTTTTGAAAATAACCTTGTAAAAATGTATGTTAATCTTAAAAACATTAAGGTTTAATGACGATGGAGGAATCCACTCATGCCATAAAACATGAAAAAAATATTCTTACCATTGAAATAAATAATAAAGTACATCATTTGGAAAATGACCAAGGATTAATTTCAAAACATTTTATAACGAAATAAAATGTGGGTTAAATGAATATATAAAATTGTAGAAGAATATTATCTGTATTTTGAAATTCTAACATGTATATGGATGATAAATATGTCCTAGTAAATACTTATGTGTAAATAATCCTGAATAAAAATGAGATTGTGAAATTAACCCATAACTTGTTCTTTCATTTACTTGAGGGTGCTTTAAACTTTTATATAATTTTTTATGTATGTTATTAAATTATACCAAAACTATATTGATATTATTGATTTCTAAAATGATCCTATTATATATTTTTGTTAATAATATTTCATTATTACCTTTGTTTTGGGTGTAAACTCCTTGATTTTATTATATTTGTTGTATTGTGTAAGGATTGTTTCTTATGAATCAGTTATATTTTATTCATATCCATAATGATATTATGTTCATAAATATGATATTAACTCACCATTTACATTTTTATAATCATTCATGAATGGTTTACGTGGACAATGAATCTTATCGAATCATTGAGACGATAGGCTATACGTACACGCGAGCGATGATATCATTCCATTAACGGTAAATTAGTATAGAATTTGAGGGTATATTGATTATATATATTAAATATAATTTCATATTTATTAGTTATATCTACTATACTCATCATTATACCAATCCTAATAATGTCGTTAAGAAAAACAAATTACACCATAACGTGGAGACGGTAAGACGTACCTATGACATGTTGATATTGTTTTTAGTAAGATGTATAAAAGGATAAATATACACAATAAAATATCATAATATATATGATACATTACTTATAATTTTATAATAGAGACAACATTCTAAAGGAAATTAAAATATGATATAATCATGAAGTTGTCGATAAAGATGATTACCCCTTATTTAGAGAACCTCCTTAAGATCTATTCTTACATACACTAGGGTTGTTATTTTTTAGAGACAAAAACCTATAGGATATGGATAGGGAAGTTGGGAAAAGAAATTTTCAGGTTTTGGTTGAGCAAGAAGTCTCACTGTGGTCTGAGGAAATGAGGGAGGAGTTCATTTTTATAAGAGAGGGGAAGTGTACTCTTGGTATGACTTAAAATAAAAAAGTAATATAAATTAATTTTAATTTCAAATTGAATCCAATGTGAGTTATTTATAAGAAAAGATGCTTATGTGTTTAAATAATCTCAACCAATAATTTTTATACTAGTTTAGGATATATTTTTACCCATATATTTTTGCTTCAACAAAAAATTAATTCATTTAACTATTATCATGGAAACATGTGTTTTTATTAGTTAATGGTTAATATATAACCTTATTCTAGTTATTTGGACACATATTTTATTTTTAGTAATTTTATATCATTTAATTAAATATTATTAATATTAATGAATCATTTCTTTCAATTTTTATAGAATTAATTATTTAACTTTTTAAAAAATGTCATAAAAATATGATAACTTTGAAAAAAATTTATAATATACCAGTAACTTGATTACAATATTTATAAATTTTTTATGTCATTATCTATTTCAAATTATTATTATTTTAATATTTTTCATATCATCTTTGTATATTTACATTGATTAAACAATTACTTACTCATTATTATGAAATCCTTTAATTAAATTACATTTTATCTAAAAATTAATATTAAAATATCACGATTAAGAAGAATTTATTAGTTATAAAATTAATATTTATAGTCAAATTTATCTTCTATATAACCTTATATTAAAAATTATTTTTTTATTAAAAATATGATTATTACATTTTTACTTATATTTAAATAAAATCAAATAAATGTCATATACATAACCAAGTGACTTAAAAATCTAATAATTTTGTCCTAGGTTAGATTTTGTTATAAACCCACTAATCCAATGATATTATTACATGTGTTTAGGTATGTTTTTAACGTTATAGTATTATTTTTACCTTTAATTACACGATTTACCCTTAACCACGGTAAATAAAATACTAAAATTAATATTCGTCAAAAAATAAGTTGATCCTATTAGACTATAAATATCATAATAATTAAAATAATGTACACCTATTTTCCAAAATTCAATTCATAGAAGTGAAAAAATAATTTTCACACTAATCCCATAGATGCGACAAGAAGGGGGGCGGGGTGTAAAAGAAAACCTTGAAACATTCAATAGGTTTTTATATCTAATTTAAATATAAATATTACTCAAATAAACAACATTTAATTAATACATATATAACTGATATTTTGTGACTTTAAAAATAAATTTCAATTTAAATAATTAATAAAAAAATTTAGTTTTTAACTATAATGCAATATTTTGACTATTCATCAGAAAATGAAACTTCTTAGAAAAAGACCAAAAAGTCACCCTAAGCTAGTTTTGACATTCCAAATTGAAGGAAAAATATTATTTCATCCTAAAAAACATAATAATGTATAAAAAATTAAATTTAATATGGGGTTTCCATTAAAAGGTAGTAAAATCACCATGTAAGAAAAAAAACGTATTTTATGAGAAAAATTGGATTTGTTCTCAAATCATGTATAGAAAACATTTAAGATGATTGCTAAAATTGTATTGAATTTATATAAATTATTATTCATTTCTTCTGTTTTAATAACTAGGATATAATATATTAAAAAGTTATATTTTAATAATATACTATTTGTTTAGTAAAACTCAATCTTGCATATACTGTAGGCTATCAACGAATGTCGATGTTGCATGAAATACAAGAAAACTTAGTTTACATGTATTACAAGCTATAAAATATATCAAATTTATTTAAAAAGAAAAAAATTGTAAATTATTGAGGTGATTCATTCACCCCACCTTAATTAAATTATGTCTTCACAGTTTCAACATGATATCACTAATCTATAAATTCAAATTTGAAAATATTATTATTAAATAACCCACACCATTGATTAGATTAATAACACATATTTTTAATAAGATGGAAAGGAAAATGTGCAGATCCCCACAAAACTAGGAATTCGAATAGGATAAAATTATTAGGAAGTAGAGATACACATATAGAGTAAAATAATAAAGAATTGTAGGGAATGATTGAGGTCATCAATCAACAACATGTGAATGATAAATGGAACATTGATGGCCTCAAAGTGATAAATCAATGATGATATAAAATATCAACTATTCAATTAAAATTAACAATTTTCTAGATCCTTTTCTGATATTTGATTATTTTTTTCACTATATAAGAATGTATGGAAAATATAATTAGATGATTCATTTATATAAACAAAATATTATGGTTTGGTTATGCCTCAACCTACATTCACAACCTTTTATTCACATAAAAATGGATCCTCAAGATGATTTTTTTTGCGTGAATAACTTTTGGTGTATCATTAGGTCTGCAAGTATTTCCTTCACCCTCTAAATATTCAATAAAACCAAAAGGGTTTGCAAAAATAATACATTATATCATAGTTTAATCTCAAACAATAATATATATCATATAACTTAATCCATTCCAACATTAAGACATATCCAAAAAATACATCTGTCAAAAATTATAAGGTTGTTTACAAAATTTCCAAAATAAAATTAACACTATATTTTCCCCAAAGAACATAAAGCAAATGTTTTTGTAACATAAGAAATATATGAACGCCATTATCACCATTAAAACCATAATGATAACATAAATTCTTCAAATACTTAAATAAGAAGAATTGTATTACAATTATAATATGAATCATATAACCATGATATCATAACACAGTTCATCAATCAAAAAATGTAGATAGAAAAATTATTCCACTTGGAATGTAGTAACAACATAATATTGACCTTTATCCCTTTTTTGAGATACATTTCTGTGACACTTAGTACATTGATCTGAATAGAGTCCCAACTTCTTACTACTATAACACTGTATATTATTCGATTCTTACATTCCCTTACATTCTTGAGCCTGGTGGCCTTTCCCTCTACACTTGTAACAAGCTTCCATTCCCTTCAGGGATGTATCATTGCGTTTCTTACCACAATTATCACATGTGGGAACATCTTCCTTTACATTTATCCCTTTGTCTATCTCTATCTCTATACTTCCATTCTTCTCTTTCTTTCCCTTAAATTCATAAGTCCTTGATAATTCTCTCTTTGTATTGATAGAACATGAGACTATATATTATTAGGATGATAATTTCTGGGAAACAAATTCCTTTCAATGGAATGACTTTTACCCATCATAGAAATGATCAATTTTACTCATTGGGCTAAATTTGTAGTCTATAAAATTCTTATCTAGCCTGTTAAAGTTGGAATCATATTAAGTAATATTCTTATCCTCATTTTACCTCAGCCTCAAAAATTTCCTCTCCATATCTACCCTCTATTTATGAGGAAAATATTTTTCGTGGAAAAGTTCCTTAAAATCCTCCAATTACATGTTTTATATTTCATCATCCAAATTAATCTTTTGAAGTAATTACAACCATTTATCCAAATCTCATGAGAGATGATAAAGTACTATGAAAACCTTATCCTTTCATTTCATCCTATAGAAATAAATATCCACTATGAAGAACTAATCCAATGTTCATCCATAAATGTATTTTTAGTCCCATTGAATGTTGGATGATGTTGTCTCATGAAGTGATCTTACATTGTTCCCCCACATTGTGGATGAGGGTACTCCATATAGGTATGTTTACTATTAATAACCTGATTTAGCTTTTCGAGTATAGTTATATGTTATTCTACATCTATTGTAGCTCCAATTAAAACATCACTATTTTATATAGGAGGAAAATTCCTACATGGATTTTGTGTGTTTGTATAGTTCCTATCCCTTCCACTAGGCACCATTTCTCAACAATAACATACACTAGAATAAGTTATGTATCATATTTAATAATTTAAAAATAGTAAAATGCTTGACATAAAGGAAAAAAACTATGCATATATTATATCATAATCATTAATATGGTTCCTTTTGGGACATATTTACTCTTTAATCCTTCATAATATATTGTAATTAATATGTGAATTATACTAAGAATATCTCATAAGAGTTTCAATCTAGGTGTGTACTAAGGCCCGTTTTCATATACAAGGTTACCTAGAGTCAGGACCAAGACACCGTGTTAGAGTTTTTACACCTAAGAACATATATTCTAGAACCACATCCACATGTAGTATCCAAAAAGTGATGTATTTCTTGAAATAAACACACAATCACTACCTTACCAAAATTACAGGATGTTCTTCTATACTTATCCTCAATGTCCACCTTAGCGGTGTGTTCACAAATATAAGTTTTCTAAATATAATTTCCATGGTTGCTACCAAACTTTCATTGATACCAACTGTAATGGCCCAACACTAGAAGCCCAGATCTGAAGCATTATTTTATAACATTATCCCATATACAAGTTCCTAAAGGAATAATTAGTTTAAGTATCTTAGAAAATAGATTACATACATGAACATTAAACTATAATTTGAAACATAAAATATAATATATATATATATATATAATCATTTGATTATTCCATTATTATCCTAACTTAACCATGTATATTAGTCATAATACACATCTTATCATACTAGGAAAATAAAACATAAGAATGGGGTGACCTCATATTCTCATAAATAGTGAATAATATAGGTTAATCCATCATAGATAAAGATAAAATTTTAAGTAAAGGTATATAAATTAAAACAAAATCCTTGTGAACATAATCATGAGCATATTATGGCCAAAATAAATCAAACAATTTGATAAAAACATTCACATGGATATTATACTAGTAAAATAATCACATGTAATATCAATAAATAATCTCATAATGAGGGAATTCATAATGCGGGAAATCATAAAAATATCGTTGAGTATTCATCCATGAATCCATACATAAATGGGTAAAAACCCAAACTATTTTGTCTCATGAGACCCAACGATGAATCAAGGGTCTATAAAAGGCCCCTCCCAATAGTTACCATGTAAAATACATTCCTTATATGAAATGGGTGAAACATAACCAACCTAAACATTCATATGAAATCTATCATATGAAATTTTAATACATTAACCACAATCAATGAATGGTATCAAAATACCACATACATAGTCAAACATCTCATAAACCAATTAATTAAACAATGCATATTATATCATAAGATATCAACCATAATAAATCATAAAAATACTATAATGGTTGTTGACATAGATAAAAATAAACTACTAGAATCATTAGGAATTTCTTGAGAGAAATTCCTATTTTTTAGTTTGAAATTATTTAAATGTAAGGAAATTATAAAAGAAAATATTTATTTTGAAAATAAAATTGTAATCTTATAATGGAACCTTCAAAACATTAAGGCACTTCAACAGTGGAAAAATCCCCTCTCATTATATATATTAAAAGAATCATTTTTACCACTAAAAAAAGTCATAAAGTTCCTCATGTAGAAAATCAAAAATAAACATTCCAAATGTTTTTGTAAAAGAGTAAAACATGGGTAAAAATGGATTTAAATAATTTTATATGAATATTCATAAAATTTTTAAATACATTTTTAAGAAACATGGACATGGATGATAAATATGTCCATGTAAATACTTACTTACGAACAATCCAAAATAAAAATGCGATTGCGAAATTAACCCTTAACATGTACTTTCATTTAGTTAAGGGTGTGTTAACATCCTGTATAATGGTTAATGTATGTTATTAAATTATACTATAATTATATCCATATTTAATAAATCATATATGATTATATTATGATGTATTGTTAATAATATTTAATTATTACCTTTGTTTTGGGTGATAACTACTTCATTTTATTATTTTTGTGATACCATGTAAGTCTTGTTTACTATGAATTGGATATATTTTATACATATAAAAAAGGATAATAAGTTCATATATATTATACTCACTAATAATTTAAATGATTATAATCTTTATTGAATAGTTAATGTGAAGATTGAATCTCATCGCATCGTGGAGATAGTAGTTCGTACTTACGCATGAGCGAAAATATCATCCCCTTAATACAAAAGTGTTAAGAAATTGGATGGAATATTAATTATAAATATTCAATATAATTTAATCTTTATTATATATATCCATTATATTCATCATTATTCCCATTTAAATAAAGTAGTGATGAAAAATATTACACCACAACATGAAAATAGTAAGTCATATGTACACACACACATAGTGATATTGTTTTTCATAGGAGGGATAAAAGGAGGAATATGGTTTAACTATAATCATAATAAAATCTAATAATATATACTATAATATAGTTATTATTTTATAATTCAAAAAACACATAAAGTGTAAGTATAAAAAGAAATAATTTTGACAGAGTCGGTATAGACTATTACCTCTTCATTAGCGAACATCCTTTAGATCTCTTCTTAGGGACATTGGTGTTGGTATTTTTAGGATATGAGAAAATATATGATGTTTCTAAATAAGTTTAAAATGTAAAAGGGTAGGGATTGGTTGAGTAAGAGGTCTCAAAATGGTGTGATGAAATATGGGAGGAGGTGCCTTTTTATAAAATAGGGGAAGGACCCTCTTAGAATTCCTTAAAAGATTAAATCACTAGAAATTAATTTTAAATTTAAAATTGGTAAAAAGGTGAGTTATTTCAATGATATTATGAATATGGGTATAAATCCATTCATAAAATAATTTTTATTCTGGATTATTATATATTCTAATTATTATCTTTTGGATTTAACACTAAATTGTTTTCTTTAACTCTTACCATGGTAAAATGTATATTTATTACTTAAGGGTTAATACAATCACCATAAAATTAAAAATGAACCCCAAATGGATCATTTATGACATATTTAACCATATTATAGTTATTTGGATGAAATTTAATTTTTTTTTCAATTTCATATAATTTAATAAAATTTTATTTATTTCAATGTATCATTTATGGGAAATTTGATACAATTCATTATTTTTCATTTTAAAAATACCATGAAAAAATGATAACATATAAAAAACAATTATATTATATCAATATCATGTCTATTTTATATTTAATATTTTTAGATGCCATTAATTATGTTAAATTATATGTATTTTAATATTTATAATATAATTTATTGGATATTTTTGTTGATGAAACAATTATTGTATTATTATTATCAAATCCTTTAGTTAAATTATTTCTTCTCTAAAAGTAATAAATAAATTATCTTGATTAATATTAATGTATTATATTTCAAATTAATATTTATAGTATAATTTATCTTCTATATAACTTTATATTATAATTGATTTTATTCTAAAAAATATGGGTATGACATTTTTAACTTATCTTTAAATAAAATATAATAAATTCTATATTCATTATCAAGTGGCATAAAATGCATATAATTTATTCCCAAGGATTATTTTTGAGGAAAACCACTTATCCAATGAAACTAGGACCAGTTTTTGGGTAATTTTATAATATTATAACATTATTTTTACCTTTAATTACTCGATTAAACCTTAACCGTGATAAATAAAATACTAAAGTTACTATTCCTAAAAAAATATTTTGATCCTATTAGACTCTAAATACCATTATGAATAAAAAATTTATGTATTTTTTTTCCAAATTTAATTTATATAAATGGATAAATAATGTTTAACACAAATTCGAATGATGTGTTGAGAAGGCGGGTAGAAGAAAAAGTTCAAAAGTTTAATACGTTTTTATATATATTTACAATATAAAAACGATCCAAAAAAATAAATTGGATTAATATATGTATTATTGTGCTTTAGTGACCATAAAAACATTTTAAAGTATAATAATTAATTAAAGAAAAAGTTAATTTTTGACTCTTATTGTAACGACCCACCTTAGAAACTCAGAGCTTATGAATTATTTTATTACATTGGGATGATTACAAGGAATAAAAATTAATAGGACATATTAGTTTAGCTACCTTGTAAATCCTTACTATATACATGATACCCATAATTCATTGAAAAAATAAATAAATAATGCTACACAATAAATTGAAATAAACAACAACTTGGAAACCTAATTCATAGTTATCTTCTTCACAACTTGAGGAAAGAAACATTATAATGGTGAGATAAAATTCTTATTAATGGTAAATATAATTAAATGAATAATGAATTAATATGTATATAAATTTAGATAGCTAAAACAACATTCCATTTACACAACTAGATAATGAATAAATAGTATGAAAAGGTAATAAATTGAAACACATTCCATAAATCAATAAATCAAGAATGAGTTAATATCATATATATGTAAACACAATATATTAATGAAAAATAATAACATAATTTAAATGAATTAAATTATTAATTATTTGATGACATGTCTAAGGCACATAGAAAGCAATACCGTCAAGACCTTTCACAAGGCGGTTTCAATCCAAGGATAGAACCCCATTTAATTTGGCCAACATATTCATCTCATGATAAAACATTTATGCATCAATGCGATATATAATGTATGGAACACACCATTGATTTAATGTCCATCATATTAACCATATTTAATAATAAAAATAAATAATATTCTTCATCAAATAACCATATAGAGTGGGAAATAAGAATTTATCAACAATTTCCAAGTTAATCAAACAACTGTCAAAATAAGCACCATATATATTATGATATATAGTTTAATATAAAATAATATCCATCAACCAAGAATTAATGAAATTTAAAATAATAAACTAATACAATAAAGAGATTTTCTAGTGGGAATTTGACAATCACAAAAGAAAGTGAGTTCAAAAAAATAATTTCTACCACTTTGTAATTTTCATGGTAAAACCCTTAGGTGAGTCAATTCAAATTGAAAATTATTATACTATGAATATAAAATAACTCAATATATATTATATATAAATTGGCAGTTTATACACCACAAAAAATAGCTATGAGTTGTAAGTGATGTATTCGTTATGGATTGAAAAGTGAGACAAGAATCCCTTACCTTATACTTACTTTTTGTTGTGTGGTATTTATCCTCCAATATAGTTGTTTAAAATATGTTAATAACTAATATAATAACCATACTAATGTTTATAATACCATATATTAACGTATTATAATATATCATTACGTGTTTGTTAACAATCATTCATTAGTTTAACTATATCAGGTGTCAATTTCCCATTTTTTTCAAGTATGTTTTACCTTGTTACTTATTTTTGTCTTAATTATATCATGGTTTAATCATCTAAATAATTTAAAACACTAATTAATTATCATATATAATCTGTATATTTTTTTTTAGAATAATCTATTATAATTGGAGATATGCAATGGAATGCACCGTTTCATGGTGACGACATGCCGTATGTACACATAAACCCTACTTTCATTACATCATCATATTTTAAAAGAATGAAAAGTAAATGACATGTATGAAAATATGCATTATTATTATAGTATAATATATATGTAATATATGTATATCATTATCATCCTTAATATGCTCTATGTATAACATGAACAAATCACATCTCATTGAGGGGGCAGTAGTCTACACTTCCACAAGTGATGTTATTGTATTTACTTAAAATAGAATGTATAGAGTTATGTGTTATAAAATAGTAAAATAAGAATAAATATATTATAAATATCATATATATTTAGATTTTCCCACATAAAAAAACCATGATAGGTGTTAAAGGAAGAACGAATAATCATCTTTTCGTGACATGTTAATTTTTCGTTCACATAAACAATATATTTGTTACCCATTAGATGGAAGTGTATGTGAATGTAAGGATAAACATTAATATAAAAAAATAATAGTATATTTATGATATTGGGGTTATTATATGATCATGGTATAAGAATATTTGTGTTTTAGGAAAAGTAAATGAATGAAAAGAGATCATTGGAAAACGCTACCTTAAAAATTGGGTAACTCCCTTTGGTTCACACCAAATGGATTACTTGGAAGAATTCCTTCAAAAAGGGGTGCATATAAGAATAGGGGAAGAATTATTGGATGTGAATTGGGTAGATATTTTCAGAACCTAATCAGTTTTATATGTGTGAAGAATTGGGAAAATTGGTGGCCTTTTATAGTGGAGGGGGAGTGACACTCTTGTAATATTTAGGGAAAGGAATTCCAATAATGTTTATAATGTTTATTATTGACAAAAGATAGAACTAAATCTCGTAAAAATATTATATGGTCTATATATTTCCATAAAATTCAATTTTTACCAGTGTATAGGTTGTTTTGGTCTTATGCATAAGGTATTGTTCCTTATTAAGCTTAATTTATCATTAATCATTGTATTGAAATTTAATTAAATTCACTAATAGTTTTGGTCAAAAACTAAGGTGGTTTTATTATAAATTCTAAATTATTATAAATATAAATATTTAATAAATTCATCCAAATTAAAATCACAGAAGTGGAATGAATTAATTTAAAATTCACCCCGTATGCAAGATGATGATACATGTTTTGAAAGAAAAAATGTCAAAAATCTTGATAAGTTTTTATAATCAATTTCAATGTGAAATTGATACGTATGATATAAATTGAATAAATTGAATTATTTTTTATATAATGTGACTTAAAAATAAATTTCAAATGCAAATTATAGCTATTAATAAATTAGATTAAAAAAATAATATTGAATTATAATCTAGTATTTTTAGCTATTCAGAGAAAATAAATCTTCATAGAAAATTTCCAAAAAATAACCATAACATAATTTTTATGTTCATATTTAAAAAAATGATTATGTCAATATATTAAATCAATTAAAGAGTGAAAATTTTGATTTAAAATAGTTTCACTAGTAAATGGATGAAAAAATGCCTTCGAAACTATATTATTTTATGAGTAATTTTTTGTATTTTTATGTTATGCGTATCAAATTTATTAAATGAATGTAAATATATTTTGTTGAATATATAATATATAAATTTTCAATATATAGTCTCTAAAATTTAAAAACATGAAAATTAACTGTTTGTTTAAATCGGGTGTTGCACGTGTTGCAAAGACATTGATAAAACTAAATTTATTCTAAAAAGAAAATATGGTAAATTCTCATGGGGATAAATTATTCTCTCAAAGAAATTTCATCCTATAAATTTGATGTCTAATACCAACTAAAAATGATGTGTTTAGTTCTTATTCATATAATCATCTAGTTCCGCTATTGCTTCTTCAATTTTGTGATTTTCCAAAGCACCTTTACAAGATGAATTTTCTGATTTCTTAGTACTTGCTCTCTGGTATCAAGAATCTAGTTTGGTTCATCATAATATGAAACTTCAGCTTCTAACTATGTTTAATTAGATGTGTTCAAATGTATTGGGTTAGGAACGTACTTACTTATCAAAGATATATGGAACACATCATATACTGTTGAGATATTTGGAGACATATCCCAAGAATAATCAATAAATACAAATATTTCAAGAATCCTTAAGGGTATGATTTACATGGGACTCAGTTCCCCTTTATATAGAAAATAATAAAACCATTAAATAGATATTCCTTCATGAAAACATGAGGTCCCATTTGGAATTCCAAATCTTTTCTCAAATTATCATAATAACACTTTGGCTTACATTTTTCCATTCTTATATGAGCCAGAAAATCCTTCACCATTATCATCTTCCCGTCAACATGTTCTGGAACCTTGAGTTTAATTTCTCCAAATTTATTTAAAAATGTGAAATAAAAAACCACTTTTCATATAATGCTTTATACAGTTCCATTTTAATACTTGAATGGAAACTATTCTTATAGGAAAATTCCACCCAAGGTATGTATTTATCTCGCATAACTTGAAAGTCAACTGAGAATAACCTAAACATGTACTCCATTATTTGAATGTTTGTTTTAGACAATCCATGAATTTGAGGATGGTAGGTGGTTCTCAAATGAATCTCAGTGTCAAGTGCCTTATAAAGACAATTCCATAATTTTGATGTATTGTAGGGGTCTTAATCGGATACAATTAACAGATGTGCACCATGAAGTCTTAAAACATCAATATTATAGAGCCCTTTGAGGTGCTCAATAGGTAGGTCTAATCCTATATTATGAAAATGTTCATATTTTGATAGGCAATCAATGACAACCCATATTTCATCATTTTTTCTAGGAGTCTATGGATGTCCTATTACATAGTCCATATTAATTTTATCCATTTCCACATTGGAATAAGAATAAGTTTCACGAATAGTTTAGGATACTACAACACAAATTTCCCTTTCTGACAAACCAAACATATGTACATAGAATCCACAATTTTACGCTTCATGTTATCCCACCAAAAGTGTTCCTTCATGTCCCTATACATCATTGTTTTACCAAGGTGTATAGAGAAATTTGAGCCATAAGAATCGTCCAATAATTCTATTTTTATCTCAGGTATAGATAGAAGAGAAAGCCTCTTTGCAAACTTGATAACACCATCTTCAAAAACAAATTATTCTATTTTCCCTTCATTCCTTCCATTTATTTTTGTCTGAATGTCCTCAGCATATGATTAATAATTCTCTATCCTCTCTAATAAATATGAGTTTTCAATAATTTTAAATATGATTAATTTCTCCCCTTACTTATAAATTCCCATATATATCTTTTCCAGTTCCATGAAAAAAGGATCCTTCTCAATGCTCATATTTGTTTTAAATCAATAACCCTTTATACTCAATGAATCTTCCAATTTATATTATTACTATGGGTGTTAGTGTATTGAAAAATCGTAATTGGGTAGTATCTCAAGCCACCATCTTTGTCTCATGTTGAGCTATTTCTATCAGAAGATGTATATGATGCTTTTATGAACTGTTTATATCTCACATTTCACATCATAGAGATATTATCACTATATAATCAATGAAAATATTAAAACCTATAACTAAATATCATGGGGTGGGTTGTTCTATTCATGAGTTTTTAATTTACCCAATTAATATTCAATGAATTTATCATTTTTTATTTTGACACAACCAGGTTCCCTCTTCGATGCATCACTAAATATGACAAACCCATCACTTATAGATGGTAAAGTCAAAATCAAAACATTGAAAAATCATCTCATTATCTCATCTCCATAATTTAAACCATGAATTAATTATAGTATACAATCATCATATATCTATTTCTAAGAATCTATAATAATTGTAGATTGGAAATTGTATGTACCATTCATGGAGATAGTAGACCGTACGTACGCATTAACAGTACATTCCTTTCATGGTGTAATTTTTAATGAATAAGAAGTAAATGATAGGTATAAATATATATATTATAATCACAATTAAAAATATATGTAATATTTTTAATATATGTTTATTAATATCATCCTTAATACTTCACATGCATAATTTGAATGGATCACATTGCATTGAGGGGTCAATTGTCACCAATTCCAGAGCGATGTTATTGAAATTTTGTAATATTGAATGTGTAGAGGTATTTGTCATAAAATAATTAAAGAAGAATAAAAATATTATAAATATCTTACATATCATATATAATCATAGTATCCATCATAATTTCCACCATTATAGGTGGTAATGAAAGAAAGAACAATCATCGTTTTGTGAGGCGGTAGTTCACCGTTAACATAAATATTATGTTCATTAACCATAAATGGAAGTGCATGTGATTGTAGGTAGAAAAATTAGAGTAAAAACATATTATTATATTGAGTATATTGTTTTTATTAAATTAACATGGAATTTTAATATTTTATGTGGTGGAAACGTAAATGAAATAAAAGAGATCCTTAGAAAGAGATATATTAAAAATCAGGTAACTCCCACGGTTTATGACAAAGGGATTTTTGGAAGGATTACTTCAAAAGGGGAGGATGATGGGTCGAGGGGAGGGATTTTGGGAATTTAATAGGTTGGATATTATCTGATCCTAAGTTGCTTGAGAGGTGCGAGGATGTCAGAGAAGTGTTGGACTTTTATAGTGGAGGCGGAGTGACACTCTTGTAACATTTTGAAAACAGAATTACTACCATGTTTTTTCATGCAAAAAGTGGATCAAATGATGGACTAAATTCAATACATGAGAGGATATCATTTATATATTTCCAGAAAATAACTTTTGTACAATTGTATAGGTCTTTTTGGTTATTGAGGTTAAGGATTGTTCCCTTATTAAACTTAATGTTACATTGATCAATGTAATTAATTTTAATTAAATTCACTAATATTTTTTTCAAAAACTAATATAGTATTATTCAAAATTATAAATTAGGATGATTTAAAATATGGAATAAATTTTTTAAAATTCCAATCATATAAGTGGTTGACATTAACTTAAATTTCATCTAGCACATGGTAAAACAATGCATGGTTTTAATGAAAAAATGTTTGAATGTTTGATATGTTTCTATATTCAATTTCAAGTGAAATTGATCTCAATGACCAAAAGCATATTAATTTATATATATTTGATATAACATGACTTAATAACCAATTAAAAATGTAACTTACCACCCTAAATGGATTACACCAAAATTTAGTTTTGAATTAAAATTCAGTGTTTTTAACTATTCACTAAAAAATGAAACATTATAGAAAATTACCAATTTTCACCCTAACCAATTTTTGATGCTTCAAATTAAAATATTATGTTTATTTTGACATATTAAATCAATTATTGTTTCCAATTTTTGAATTATGATATGTTCTATATTAAAATTCTGTAAAACTGCCTTTTTGAAGATATAATATTTTATGAGTAAAATTGAGTTTGTGTTAATATTTTAAATATCCAATATATTAAATAAATTTCAAAATATTTTATTTAATATAAAATATATAAATTTTCTATATACATGCTTTTATAGTGAAAAACATGAATATGTGGAGTTTTATTTAAATCAAGTGTTGCATGTGTTTCATAACAACTAATAAATCTAAATTTATTATAAGAGGAAAATGTTGTAAAGTCTTGGGGTGCTACAATAATGCAGTAGTTTTAACTATTCATCAAAAACTAAAAATTCTCATAAAAATAAAAAACCCACCCTAAGATAATTTTGACATTCTAAATTCCAAAAAGATAATTATTTTATCCTATAAAAATTCTAAAAGTGTCAAAAATTATATTTTAAATGGCTTCACCTTTAAAGGTGATACAAGTACCATTTACGAAAAATATTTACTTTATGTGAAAAAATGAATTTATACTTATATAATTTATATAAAATGTATAAGATGAATTTTAAAATTATATTGAAAATATATAAATTAATATTATTTCCTTCTCCTTTGATGACTAGGCTATATTATATTAAATAATAATAATTTAATTATATTATCTCATTCAAAAAAAATCTATCTTGCTTATATTGCGTGCTATCAAAGAAAGTTTATCTTGTGTGTAACACAAGATAACTCAATTTATCATGAATTAAATGCTATAAAATATATTATATTTATTTAAAAAGGGATAATATTTTAAATATTTGGGGTTTTACGTCGATAAATGGGATTTCATTCTTATATATTTTATAAATTATACTTGATTAAGAGTAAGTCCTATAAAATCAAATTCGTTAAACGTAGTATTTTGATGAAACATTTTTCTAATCACGAAATCAATTCAAAATCAGTATTAATTGGAACATAGATTAATATCTTTGAAATATATATGATCTCATATGATTGGTTATAAGTATTGAAAGTAAAAACCATAGATATTTTACAATAATCCCCAAAAATAGTAGTTATAATCACACACTAAAAAATATCATCATAATATATGAATTACTATCCTAATGATAAATCTTAATAGAGTAATTCAATAATATATTAATAAAATTTTAAAATTACTAATCTATAATTCTCAATTTATAGACGTCTATGTAAAAAAAGATATTTGAGTTATTTTGAATGGTTGTTTCAATATTGGGAGCTGCAACTACATCTTCTAATTGATGTAATTCACCTGATTTCAATAAACTTGATAAATTAAGGATTTTCAATTATCACAATAGAAAATAGTGTTTCAAAAGTTAAATCAACATAAAAATAGAACTAAAAGTAACATCGTGTTAGTTCAAATAGGGATGATAACATATTATGATTTTTAAAACAATGTATATGAATGAACACATTTATAAAATTACTCATCACATTTTTCATTATAATTTCACAAGATGAAATGAAATTGTTTTTATCTTATTAAATTGATCATTATTTTTACTATTAGATTATATTATACTTGTTTACAATTATAGAAAAAAAATCTCCTAATAAATTTATTTAATTTGGATGTTAAGGGAATATAATGATTTATAGAAACAATACATGAAGAACTATGTATTTTTCCTTTTTTTCATAAATGTTTTCACACAATGATTGAGGAATTATTTATTTATTATTGACATTATTATTTTCGTAATTTTGAATTTACACTTTATTTGTAATTTATAATATTATATCCAATGTATTATGCGAATTGGTACCCAATTATAGGTTTGTTGATATTGTGAGAGAAGGGCTATGTTGGTAATATTATGGCAGTGACAAAATGAGGTTGATTATGAGAACTTATGGATGGTTTATGTTGTTATTGGAGATAATATTTTGATAATTGGATATTGTTGGGAACACAAATTTAGTGTTTTTATGTATATTCCATCCTATGTATTTTTAATAGGATATCTCTTTTATGGGTTTTCAATATTTATGATTATTGATTTATATGTATGATTCATATAATTATATATTTTTATATCATATCTACAATGATATTATTTAATCAAATTGATACTCATTATTAATTTATGTTTTTTATCTTTTGATAGTCTCATAAGGGATTTTTTATTGAAAGGTTATCAATATTTTATTTTTTAACTACTAAAATAATTAATAAAATATTAAATATGTTGTAAATAGATATTTATGTTAATATTATAAATTTAAAATCATATTACTTATGATTTATATTTTTATAAATGTATATAACATGGATTTGGTATTTTATTTTAAAAAAAAATATGTTTTATTTTTAATTAAATTTGTTTCCCTATATTATATGGTTTCATTAAATAACTTAATTTAGAAATATTATGTTTTAAATTTTATTAAAATGGCATTATTTTTTGGATTCAGAGTTTCTAAATTAACATAACATGAGTTTTTTGAATATTTATAATTTGTTTTTAGGAGATGAATACTAAAAAATTTCATTATTAAAAATATAATGACCCTTATTATATTATCAGGATATAATAAGGGATTATTTTTTTAAAACCTTATTATATCATTGATATGTATTTTAGCGGTAAAATAAAGCATAAAATTATTAAATGAATTTCAAAACCCATCTTGGACATTTTTTATATAAGGGATATTTTATTCAAATAAAAAAATAATTCAAGTGATTTATTGTTAATAGAGTTTTTAAAAGGTTCCATTCACTTTTGGATTTGTTTTCAAATAAAAAACTTATTCTAATTTAACATAAAACCAAAAAATATCACATGAATCAATGCTATAATTTTGTTTATGTAAATTCAAATTTATGATTAAAATGTTTTTTCTAAATTTCTTTGGATTCATTAAACACCTACTTTTAAAAATATAATTTCACCCCTTTATAAGCATACAATTTTAAAATGGTTTTCATATTTCGAATAAGTATTTTTAAATAATTTAGATTTCAATTTTAGTCATATAAATAAGTTACCACTGTAAAATTTATTTACCTCCATGATGGTTAAATTTTTTTAAATAGATAAATTATTAGATAAGGTCACCAAATATAATCAAAAAATGTTCTTAAATAAATATATCATTGGTTAATTTGTATAAATCATTTATATTTTCCCCTTTTATCCATTTTAGATATATATTCCTTTTTAGTAAATTTCCATTTTTATATTATGAAATTAATATCAGAACAATGACACCCCTTTCATCTATAAAAGAACCTCTTCACCACTCCACTTAAAAAGAAACCCTGGACACCATACTTTAAATAATCATAAAAAAAATTCAACACCAACCCTATTTACTCAATCCAAAATGTTCTGGTCTCAATAATAGACCCATTTTAGAAGGCATGCAGAGTTGTTCAAAGTATAATGTCAATTGAATAAATAATTTTATGAACTAAGTCTTTTATATCTCTTTATTCTTTATCCACATATAAATATATTATAACCATAATAAAAAAATGACTTAAATATCATTATTATAATGAAATTTTATTATTTTTTATATATAACCCAACATCTACCTCTCTCCAATCCATTGTGAAATGAAAATGTCACACATGTTACGTGTTAACTACTCACTTAATGAATAAAATATTTCATTTTTCCATGAAAACATTCTCAGATGGTTAATAAAATATTTTTTTATGAATGAAAATAAAATTAACTCAACAATAATGATTATCATTTTTGTTTTTAATGGTAATATTAATGATTTACTCATTAATAAGATGTTAACATTTTTTTTCTTAAAAATTACCGAAAAAAGATTGTTACAGATTTATCTTTAATAATTGTTCCAAAAGGTTAAATTTAAGGAACATGTAGCATCATAAATAACAATGGAACATAAATTCAAATAAATTTAATATTATTTAATAAATGAATTCTACACCATGGAATATTAACTAAAGCCATCATATCAAAGCAGATGGGGTATGATTAGAACTAATAATACCAAGGATATGTATTAACATCACATAAGTAATAAATATTTAATATATTGATATAAAACATTATTATATAAGGTAATATGTATGAAAAAGTTCATAAAATAGATTTTTAATAAGAGTTAGTTCACTAAATTTTGGGTTAGAGTGTGTTTGACTGAACAGATGTCCTTGGTGAGGGGTTTTCTTCTCAATTTTACATTATACAGACATGTTAAAAATTATTCCCCTATTTTGATTTATAAGGTGGATAAGATAAAAATTTAAAATATTATATCATAAAGCTATATTTTATCATGGTATTTAATGTTCCATTTTATGTTCTTACTTTCAATTTTCTATGATTCAAAAGTTACCAAAGTTGCAAGTGTTTTTTCTAGTGTCACTTATTTTATTACCAAGAA
The DNA here is from genome assembly GCA_963277665.1 of Viscum album. Classification (NCBI taxonomy): domain Eukaryota; kingdom Viridiplantae; phylum Streptophyta; class Magnoliopsida; order Santalales; family Viscaceae; genus Viscum; species Viscum album. The sequence goes on along the minus strand of OY728133.1, from coordinate 1,024,962,162 downwards.
TATTTTATTTAATAAATATATTATTTATTTGGTATTATATATTAAATTTTCTATACTTATAATGTTGGTTTAATTAATATTTTGTTTTCTTTTATTTTCTATAACAATATTTTAATAGTTTTTTTTGGAATTTTTTATATGGGATATTTTTGAATTACATTGAAAACGTGAGAGAAATAATTTTTCAACATTGTCCACATGATTTAATTTTACCATGGTAATGTACATTCTTCATTATTAATTTTTTAATATGTATCCATGTTTTTTGAAACATAATCATATTCCCATAGTTCTTCAAATTTTTCATTTTTAATAGTTACCAAATAAAAAATATAATTTTTTTTTATTTTAAAAGAAAATTTCTTATGTATATTATAAATGTGTTGTTCATCTATGTCAACATCACCTCAAGATTATTATTATTTAAATGAGATATTCTATAATAATTCCAGCCTCTATCATACTCTATATGGATTATGATGACATTTTAATTTAATTTTCATTAAACCTATTTCATTACATGAGTTAACTAATCTATGTGGGAATTATTTCTATCTTCCAGTTCATGGGAGTATACTATTTTACATTTATTTATAATGAATTTATTTTCTTTTTTTCACCCATAAAATTTCAATGAATAAGTTCACCATCAAATTCTATCATCCAAATATAGTATTGTTTTTCTCTTTTTTCTAAAATATATTATGTCAGGGATATATTGAATATCATTTTTAGTTTTATATAGTGATATTGACCTAACTTAATACCTATATAGTTTAGGTTTACGGGTAACATATTATAAAATATATTCCATTTTTCATCTATGGAAAAATTTACCTTATTTATCTGTTTTATTTCAATATGGATTGTTATTTCTTACTAAATAATATTGATTATAAATTCTCATGTTTATTCACTCCTCTCATATAAAAAATATAATATACTTAATTAGTGATAGGTGGGGCCTCAAATTATAGTTTCTATAAATGTATTGTTAGTTCCCATGAGACTAAATGTCATGGGTATTTTTCATATAGATTACCTCTTCATTTTTTATTCATTCATTTTATTTGTTTACATTTTAAGGGTTGTGGATACCATTATGAGATAATACATTTAATGTTGATTATATGTTCAATGTAATTGGTATGATTTTGAGGAATTATGTGATTATAAATTTAGGTGATTAATGTTATTTTTTTTTGATTATTATTGGATCATTCGGAGAATACATTATTGAGGTTTACATGATAGTTTGGGTTGGTATGTGATTTGATGGTGTTGAAAATATGGTTATTTATGAAAATGGGATAAATTTTATTTGGGATAATATTTATATATTTGAAGAGAATTTATGATTAGGATATATATGTGTTCATTATGTAAAATTCGAGTGACTTTATGTTATTTTGGTGGAAAAATATGTTGATTTCGTAAGAATATGAGATATTTTTTTCTAATCATTTAGTTTTAAAATTTGATCAAGCATGCCTTGATGAGTTCTTGCGGTTAATTATTAATATAATGATTTAATTTTAACAGTGATTATTTATTTTTATACTGAGGTGTTTATGTTTAAAACCTTACGTCTATAAGGACCGAACCTCAATAATTATATTTTCTAGCATCTCTGAACAATAATTCACATTTTCAAATATTTTAGATCTTCTTAGTTTTGTGTTTTCAAAAATTAGAACATAAATCATACCTAACAAAACATATATTTCTAAGTAGACCCTTCTACTAAATATCCATTATACAAAATATGAAGATTTAAAAACAAAAAAACGACTTATTTGTATGAAAAATCATTATAACTTTTATATTGAATTATTCCTTTCCTTTACCCACTAATAAACCAATTATTTTTTAATAGTTAGGATGAAAAAAAATCACTAGAAGGGATATATAGAAAAAGAAATAAAACATTATCGCTTAAATAGTTATAAAAAGTTTTCTTTTTAAAATATTACTTCAGACTCAAAATTAACTTTTTATTACATTGTAAATAACTTTCTATACAAAAATATTTCTATAAAACATTTTACAAAAAAAAATCAAATGAAAATAAAAACTCATAACAGTATCATGAAATTTTTTCACATTGCTATAACTTTGATCAATAAATAATAATCTCTTTTTCATACCTTATAAACCCATAAATTTCAGATAAACTCCATATAAAGCCTAAATCATAAATGTAAATTGTGGCATCATTTTGATATCATTATTACATATTTGGTAGAAATAACTTCCACATAAGGAATAACTATCATAGTTACATTTAGAATAACCATCATAGTATATTCCATAATCTCTTATAGAAGCCTAATCAATTAACTCCATCTCTTTACATAATACATTGGATATCGATAAATGGATCGTCGACCCTTAGTTTTTATCATAACCAGTCATCCTAAAGATAATTTTCCAATAATCATAAAATAATTATAATAAAAAATTATTTTAATTTTTTTGGGGAAATAAACTTCCCATTTTTAAGTCACCTTTCTTTTTAAAATACTACACACAAAAAAATGAAAACATATTACATGAAAATGAACCTATAAACATGTAATTTAATCTTAAAAAGTTTATTTGTAAATTTTGGAGGAATATTTTCACATTATTTATAAGTAAAAAAAATTCCTTTTTACATTTGTAAAAAAAATTTAAAGGGATATATTGAATGATGATTTTTAAAATAAAGTCGCTTACTGGGAGTTCTATTTTCCACATACTTTATTTATCTTCATAAATAATAAAGAATTAGTAATTATTTACTTAATTAAGAACATTTTTCATGTTTTTTCTTTTTATTTACCTTATTACCATGTTATATACAAGTTCATAGTTAATAAATATCACATCAGAATGCTTCAAGGATATTAATTTCATATATCAAAAATGAATTCTATCGGATGAATATGGTCAAAGAGTTCATTATTGAATATTCTACCAAATAATATTCATGAAATAATTATAATATTTAAAAAAATTATACATTTAAATCCATTCATGAAATATGAAAAACGAAAAACATTACAATCACAAAGACGGTAGGATGTATGTAGGCATGAGTAATGTTTCCATTTTTCAAATATCATTATGGAAAGAAAGTAAAAATTATTTTATATTTATATAATTAATCTAATATCAATTATATAATATTATTTTATTAAAAATAATTATATGTATCATTCATTTTATGTGGTGATAATAAATGAATGACATTGATTCATGGAGGTGGTAGTCCACACATATGCACAAATGATGTAATCATTTTTATGTGCATGAATGGTAATAAAGTAAATGATATATTATAATAATAAATATTTATTGATATATAATAATTAATTTAATCATTTTAACTAGTCTATATAGACGGGGATGGAAAATGAATTAAATTGGTTTGTGTTGTGGTAATCCATCGTATAGAAGAATGATAAATTATTTTCACATTTGAATAATGTAGAGAAATATTGAGGTTAAGAAACTAACATAATAAAATCTAAATATATGGATAATACTGAATTTATTATTTTATCATGGTTGTAGAATATTTTAATTATATGGATGAAGAAGTAAGAAATAAACATTTGATTAGAAATGTTACCTCATATTCTGAAAATCTCCATTGATTAATAGATTAGGTCCTCTAAGGTGGTTTTTATACCTCAAATAAGGCCTCTAAAATGAGGGTATGAATTATAGAAATGGTATTGGGAATATATTATCTGAAAAAGTGTTTTTACGTGTGTATAAATGAGAATAATAAGATTATTTTTATAGGAGAGTGGAGGGGAACTTTTGGAATTTTACAAAAAATTAAAATAATATAAATTATTTTTCAATACCAAATGGAAATAAAATGATTTATTTAAATTATAAAATTATGAGGGACCCAAATCATATCACAAAATAATTTTTGGATTTTTTTAGGTCACATTATTAACCTTATCATTTATTTTTACCATTGTTTAACCCCATTAACTCTTACCATGAAAATATTGATTTTTACAATTTGAGTAATAATATTACTATTATAAAATGGTGAAAGACCCAAAATCAGATCATGGTTGATATTTTAAAACGTATCATAATGAAATGGCCAATTATGAGATTTTTTCAAATTTTATATCATTTAATCAATTTTATTTATTTTAAAATACTGTTAATTTTGATATTATACATTATTCAATAATTTGACTTTTATAAACATAAATACAACATGATAAGATATAAAATTACTTTTAATACATCTTTAACATGTACAAGTCATATATAATTTTTTTCATTATATTAATTATCTCAAATTATATTTATTTTAATATTATTAATATCAATTTATTATTTATTATTAATTAAATATTTAACGCTTTAGTCTTGTGGAATCATTTATGGTTATTATTTCTTCACAAAAAATTAAAAATCAATAACCATTTTTAATAAAAATATATTATATTACAAAGAGTATTTATTGTCTAACATATGTTCTGGATAATTTTTTTAAAAAACGTTATACTTATTACAAAGAAGAATGTTACATTTTTTTCTTTCCATTAAATAAAATATTATAAATTTTATAATCTAATCCATGTTGCTATAAATGGTCACAAAAAATAACCAAGAATGATTATGGATAAATATTACATATAAACTAAAATTTAGACAAGTTTTAGGGTTTTTTGGTCCTTAATTTTTTTAAAATTACCCTTAATTACCTAATTTAACTTTTACCATGGTAAAAAAAACTAATAAGGTTACTAGTATTTTTGTCTGAAAATAAAATATCCCTATAAACTAAATCTAGAAATAATTATTCCAAATATGGAATCCATTTTTAATAATTGATAACACATATGTTTCAGAATTCAATTTAAAAATAAATTGATAAAACCCAATGAAAGATGGATTTTTTGGAAACATTTATCTTTTAAATATATTTTGTTTTTATGATAAATACAATTTTAAAATGAGTTAAAAAAATTAATTGGATTATTATAAATATAAAATTATATAATATAAAATTTCAATATAATTCAGAACATAATTCTACCTTGAAAATAAAATAATTTTTTTAATAAAAACAATTATTTTTCAATATTCCTTAAAAAATCATACATTTTACAAAATTCCAAAAAACTCATTTTTATAAAATTTCAACAAGATAAATTTATAATATAATTATATTTTTAAAACAAAAACTCTATAACTTGAAAATAAAATCTTATAAGAATATTTATACATAATTCAAGAATTCCAAATAATATGAATATGATTTTCTGATCATTACATTGGTTATTAAATTATCCACCAATTTGGAAATTAAATCCTAATTTTTTTTCACTTATTAAAAAAAGCAAAGATACGTTTACTTCATATAATTTTTAGACTTCTTCCTTAATAAAATTTATTCTATAGAAAACCTTAACTTAGTTTATTAATTTGTTCTGGAATACTTTCTCTTTACAATAAATCATTTGAAAAAGATTTTCCATATATGAAATGTTGTCTTCCAACTGAACTTCATTAAGGCTCAAGACGTAAGATGTATTTGGAAAATACATTCTTAATATTGAAACCTGAAATACATTATGTACCTAGGGTAAAATTAGAGAAAAATAAACTGAGTAGGAAAATAATACAACGTTATCCATGAATTTATATGGTCAAATGTTCCATGTAATTATCAACCCTTCTTACTAAAATGCATTACAGTTGTCCATGAAGATTTTTTAAAAAAACATGACCACCTACCTCGAATGAAATTTCATTCCGTATATTATCCACATCACTTTTCTACCCATACTGAACATTCCTCCTTTATTGTTGGATTATATTCACCTTTATATCCATTATCTCTACTGTCTATGGTTCCATCAATATCCTTTCTCATAATTCATCCTAAAAAGTTGGGGTCCAAAAATACTTTATATAAAATTCCACAAAAGGATTCATATGTATACTTGAATGAAGTAACATATTATAATTAAAATAATCCAATGAATGATGTTAATCCTGACTTGATTAGTAATCCATTCAACTGGATCAAAAAATATCCCCCAATGCATGAATTATTTTCTCTGATTGTCTATCAGGTTACGGATAAAAAGTAGTGATGAAATTTAATTCAGTTCCAAAATACATAAAAATTCATTTCCAGAAATTAAAGTTGAATATGGGATCATAGTCAGATATAATAGTGTAATGGGATTTAATGTAATCTAATTATCTCTTTAACATAAATTACAGAAACATGAACTACATACAATTATCTTGGTTAAAAATGATGATTACAGATTTAGTTATTCGATCAAAAACAACCCAAATCACATATTTAACTCAATATTTCATTTCAAATATCACTATAAAATCCATAGACATATTTTACCATTTCCACTATGGAATTCGAAAATGATGATTGATCCCATTCAATAATTTCTATTCTAATTTAAGTTGTTAAAAATTAAATAATTTCATGGTAAATTAAGAATATCAGTTATTATTGTAGCCCACCAATAATACTCTTAAGGGTCTCCAAATATCGTAGTTTTACTATGATGAATGGAAAATAGGGAACTAAAAGATTCATTTAAGAACTCATTCCTCAGATGTGAATCATTTGGAATACATAATCTATTTACAAATGATAAAAAAACTCTTTATCAGTATTAAATTATGGAAACATACCTTTATTAACCAATTCTACCTTTTAATAGAACTAAAAATCTTCCTTATGAACATTCTTAATTATGTCAAATGGAGACGATTGCACTAACACCTGAAAAAAAATAGAGGAAGATCCTACATCCTAACTTCTAGGAAAAATATATATCAAATCATTAAACAAAGGGTCATGTTATAAATGTAATTGGGTAAATGTCGCATTATTTTTTTCACTCAAATATTCAGATATTTATTTTCCTTTATAGGATTTTAATGAATAATACTATCAAAATCCATTATTAGATACATCCAAATTCTCTATCTCATGTTTAAATATTTTATATTAAATATAAATATAAAAATTTTATAATCAATATATATTTCAAACTTGGATCCATATAAATTATACCTTTAAATTTTTAAAGAAAAATCCCTAGTACCTAACTCAAAATCATGTGTTGGATAATTCAACTCATGAGGTTTTAGTTACCTTAAAGCATAAAAAATTTCCTGATCATTTTATTACATATCAAAACCATGTCCATTAAACGAAGAATCAGTGGAGTTGAAAAAATCTACATTCCTCAAGGGTAGGGTAAAAACTAGAGTATATACTAATTTAATTTTTAATTCTGGAAAGATATCATCATATTATTTTGTCTAGATATATTTAAAACCATTTCATGTTAACTTAGATAGTGGAATAGATAGCTGTGTAATTGTTTAAAAAAACATTGGTAATATCCCAAAAATCCAAGAAAACTATGAATATGAGTAATATTTTTATGTATTTTTAACTCATCACTCACTTATTTGGAAGGATCAACTATTATGGAATAGTTAATTATAATGTTCCCAAAAAAATAAATATGTCCAAACAAAAAATGACATGTTTTTTTAAAATATCCCATATAAACTTATTTATATTTAGGTTGTATAGAATAATCCTTATATGTTTTTTGTGATCCTCATAAATTTTTAATTATGTCAAAATTTAATCATAGAAAACAACAAAAAACGTAACCAAATATACATGGAAGACTCTATTCATAATATACATAAATAAATATGGTTAATTTTTCCATCAAAATCGAATAACTAAAAACTCACAATGCCCATATCTAGTATGATTTCTTTTCAAAATGTCATCATAATTCACCTTCAGATGATGGAAACCAGCTCTCAAGTCAACCTTCAAATTCTACTAAACTCCCTGGAGCTGATACAACAACTAAAAAGTATGGGGAATATGATTATTGTTCTTAGTAGTGATGTTTTTCGAAGCTCTATAGTCAATGAAAATTATCAGGGAACAATCAATATTATTAACTAATAAAATAGGATCACATAATAGTGAAGTTCTAGAAAAATATAAAAAATTTATCTAACTACTCCTAGAATTTCTTTTTCAGTCCCAAAAGTCAAATTTAATCAATTTAAAAATGATATTTGGAAATTGGATTAGACTCTACATGTAATTCAATATCAAATTCAACCACCCTATTAAGAATGACTGTATAAAGACCATTAGGAAAAACATAAATGTACTCATTTACCACTAACACATCATTAATCTAAAAAGTTCCATTTTTTCAGTAATATGTGAAAGAGAATGTTCATTTCTATATTTTTACTATTTCTTATCTTCCTGATATATTAGGAATTATAAAAGATTATTATTATATATAAAATGAAACTCCTTATGAAAAGAAACTTCATTATATATAGAAACTATCTTAGCATGGTAAAAAGAAAGATAATCTATGACCAATATAACATCAAACTCTAATAGAGGTAAACAATAGGGTTTTTAGGAAGATTATATCAATATATAATGGAAATAAGATTATTAAAATTAATTTATCCCTCGTATTTTTCACAGTTATTTTTACCATACATTTGGGGTTCACATAATAAGGTGGAATTTATAATTTATCATAAAATTACAAGAAATAAATGATTGTGTAGACCCAAAATCAAATAAAACATTTCCATAACATGAATAAATAGACAATGTACCTGATACCACTTCATTATATTAACCACAAATAGCTGAATTAGTTTCAAAGTATTCCACCACAACTTTCTAGTTATATTCTATCTCTATACGATATTTTGGGTTATTTGGATAGTATTTTCTTAATGACCCATCAATTTTAATTTAAAAAATATTAATCCCTATGCATCAGATTTTTTCGTACCACTAGCAAGATCATTTTCATTGTAATTATTATCCATATGTATTATATTTAAACATTTGAATAACTTACCAGAAATTAAAATGCATTCCCTAGTATGGGTTTACCAGAATTTTCACAAACATAAAACTTATGTTTCTTAATATCATACATTGATACATGATTTCCTTTTTCCTGCCACTTAATCGACTTTTTATACACATTTTCAATGAATTTTAACCATCTTAAGACTTCAAGAAAGTATCTCATAACATTTAAATTAGTGGGATTACAATTCCTTTTGATAATTTCTCTTTAATCCAAAGTGAAAATGATTAATATTACTATCATGTTCGTGGATTAAATGTGGTGAATACCCTACCAATCAAGTGGATTTTTCTTCAAATTTAGCCATTGAATCCCTCTCTTACCTCAATTCAAGTAAATGTTTTTTCATCCTAAGTTGAGTCACCATAGGAAAATATTTCTCAGTTACAATATTTTTAATTGATCCCATTATAAAAAATCAATTTCTCATTTATCCCTAACATTATAAAATATTGACCAACACTGGCTAGCTTCACCTTAAATATAGTAAATAAAAATAATTAACTATTAATGATATGCGAATCCTATGCCATCAAATATCATTTAATGTTCATTAATATAACCCTCATTTACCGCTTGATCAAATGATCCACAAAATAATTGGTGGTTATGCCTTATAAAATAAACTAATATCATTATATTTTATTGTGTAAGATGTGGATGGTCTATATCCTAAATTCCACCATGATTTATCACATGTTTCAATTAATATTCCACACCAAAAAATTGTGATGTTCTGATTCTAATCATTCTAGGTTGTTGATTTGGAAGGATATCATAATCTTTGTGCCTTCCAACTTCAGCATCCTAGATTACCTAGTGGAAAGCCATTCTAAAAATACGTAGTTTAGATAAATAAAAATGGAGATCTTCAAATTTATTATCATTTCAAATTAACCATAAAGGGTTATTTATTATCATTATCGCAACCCCTAATATTATCTCAACCATAATATGATACCAACTACATGAAGTAGGCCTTAATCATAACATTTTCTAGTTTATTTGAACTAAAATTCACATTAATATAATCTCGAGAATCATTTTATTTTATATTTTTTGGATAATTGAGCCATAAATGATACATAAAATTTTATATGCTATAAATTATACCCTTTTACTCAACAACAATTTTTTTCATAGTATATATATTTTTAAAAAAAATAATTATTTCTTTATGAAAATAATCAAAAATTTCATATGGACCACTTCCTTTCCCTTAAAAATAATTAAACTATATGGAATATATTTTAATGCTTGGTATGAGCATAAAAAACTTAGTAAGGGACATAAAAATGATGAAATAATACATCATCCAATTAATTCTTATAAAAATGTTCCTTTAATTTTTTTTACTTTGGTATCAAAATTAATATTTTCTTACACAATAAATAAACTTATCTACTGTATGTTTCTCATAAAACAATTCATAAAAAATGTAAAGTAAAATTATAAACCCATCAATGTTTCAAAAAAAATTTCAAAATGTTATAACTATCATCCATAAATCTTAATCACTTTAGCTTACCATATAAAACCATAAGATTCATATAAAATCTATATATATAATAAATAATAAAGGAAACTTGGGCCATAATTTTTATATCATTATTATATATTTGTATCTTTCATTGATAAATATGGAGGAACTATTATAGTAACATTTGGAATAACCATCATACTATATTCTATAATCTATTAAGAGAAACCTTATTGGTTAACTTCTTATCTTTACCAAATGCATTAGAGGGATATAAAATGCTCACCAGAACATATTTTTTAATGGAAACAACAATACTTTTAATCAATTCCCATGAACCATAAAATAATTATAACATATAATGATTATATAGAGACAATCATGAGGAAAACAACCTTTCCAATTTTAATTAGTTTTCTTTTCAAGAAGATGCACTGAGAAAAAAGAATACATTTTGTTTGAAAATAAACCACTAAACAAGTGAAAGTTGCTTCAAAATATTTATTCTCAAAATATTAAATGAAAATATTCTCATTACATATAAGTTAAAAAAACATTCTTAATTACTTTTGTAAAAAATATTTAAATAGTATTTTAAAAGTTGTTTTTTAATAGAACATCACTTTCCTAGATACTAATTCTCCATGAAATTTATTTATATTCTATAATAATATATTTTTATTAATTATTTACATTCATAAGAAACTTTTACAACTTTTTTAATTCTTTAATTTCCCTTATTACCATGTTTTAAACAAGTCCATAATTAGTTAAATTCTATTGGTAATGTTTCGAGGATATTCGTTTTGTAAGTAAAAAATAAATTTGGTTAGTTGACTATGTTCCAAAAGATCATTATAGAATAACCTCCAGAAAAAAAATCATTATATAAATATAATTTTTAGACATTAATGATAATTTTAAATATAACCATTAAGGAATAAAAATGAACTACATTTTAATCATGGAGATTGTAGTCTATACCTACAGATGAGTAACATTTTTAATTTTAAACGATCATTATGGAGAGAAAGTAAATATGATTTTATATTTTAATAATTATAATAATATTATAATTTTAATTTTAATTAATTTAATATAATTATATATATCATTCATGTAATTTGGTGATGAAAAATGAATCACATTAGTTCGTTGAGGGGTGGTCCACATGTATGCACGAATAACACTGCCATTTTTATATGCATAGAAAGGTAAAAAGATAAAGGATTTATTATAATGATAATTATTTAATAAATATAAAATCATTTATTCCATAATTATAACCAGTATTCAATGACTGTGCTAGAAAATTAATTACATCGATTCTTGAGGTGATAGTCCCCCATACACGCAAATGAAAAATTCTTTTCATATTTCATGGATGTTGACATGGATTTATGTCATGAAACAAAAATAAAAAATTCTATAAATGTGAATGAAACATGATTGATTATTTTATCTTTATTTATCAAGATTTTAAGGATATGGGATTATAAATAAAAAAGAAACCATTGATTAAAAATGATACATCTTCTTCAGAAAATCTCCTTTTATTAAAACATTGAGGACTATAAGGTGGGTGTTCTACCTAAAAAATTCCTATTTAATTAGAGGAATGACTATAGGAATGGACTTGGGAAGAGATTATCCGACCCAAAAATGTTTTTGAAGTGTGTATAAATGAGAAGAATATGCATCAAATTATAGTAGAGGGGGGGGGGGGGTACAGTCTTGGAATATATGAAAATATTAAATTAAAAAAAATTATTTTTCAAATATTCTTAAAAATTCATCTATTTGGAATATAATTTTAGGAGGGGTTAAAATACTCTCATAATTTTTATTTAGACATGTCTAGGTCAAATTATTACACATATCATTTTGTTTTAACCCTTATTTTTTCCCGTTAACTCTTATATTCATAATTTTTATTTGTACCCATTTAGTATAAATATTATTACTATAAAATTACTAACGATCAACAATTAGATGATAGTTGTTACATTAATCCTTATCAAAATCACTATTTCTATTTTTATGCTCAGGGTTTTATGTAACAGAACCTATAAAATACATCATGTTTATTTAAATGAAAATACATATAAATATTAGGGAATGGAATTATTCAACACTTGAAATATTATTTTACTCAATATTTCATAACTAAAATAAAAAAAAGTGAATATATTTGCTCCATTACATCCTCTAGTTCCTATGAAGCATCCTCAAATTTATGATTCCTCAAAATAACATTAACCTGATGAGTTGTCTTATTATATAATACTATTTATTTTTTTATCAAAGATTTATATTGGTTATTATTTATAAGTAATATCATTCTACATTAGTAAAACATTCATGGTAAATACATTTAAAGGATCTGGTATGTACTTTCTCAAAAGAGATATATATAACACATTGTGACCTTGAGATAAGTTCACTAAAATCTACCAATGATATGATAAAGTCCCTACTTGATTAAGAATCTAAAAGGGACCAATATACCATGTTATAAACCATCCATTCATTCCAAATCTCATGGTCTTATTCCATGGGAAATTTCCTAGGAATGCCTTCTCATCAACATCAAATTTGAGATCTCACTGATGATTGTTAATATAACTCTTCCATTGACTCTGATATATCTTAATGTGCTAATAAATAGATCTAACCTTCTCTACCATTTACATAACATTATTATGACCAAATATTTTTCATTATGTAACTTTATCCTATCATATCATAGTTATGAATTTCTTTATATAAATGGATTCATAATGAGCCACCTGAGTTGATGATTGAAAGATATTATTTTATAAAAACTCAACTATTAGAAGTTTCTGACCCCAACCACCTTTGAAATATGGATAAAATGTTCCCAAAATAATCTTTTGTGTTTGAATGGTCCTATTATAATTTCCATTTATATGAGGAATATGAGTTGTAATTAAAGGAAACTAAGTATCCTAATCTTGCTGAAGAGTTATACATAACCTTAATGCAATCCTTAAATCTCAATCAGATACTATTGAACATAGTTCTCCCTGAAAGAATAGAATTTCCTTATATCGTATCATGGAAAATGATTAATAGAGAAATATTATCATATAGAAATTAAATTATATAACTTTTTTATGTTGATCAACTAAAACCTAAATAGAACATGTCCTTTAGAAGTTTTGTGTAGTTTGATGAAAAAATCAAGGGTGATGTTTTCCCATTTCAATTTTGGTATGGGTAATGGTTTAAATGTCCTCTTATACTTACATCTCTCATAATAAAGTATATTTCAAATAATTAACTATGATACTTTCTCCAAAATACATACCTTTATGTTTTCCCATTAGAAATACTAATATATATCTCTATAAAAATTCCTACTTAAAGGATTAACGAATAATTATGATCTTTGAGCTTCTTCCCATAGTTATTTCTTCATGACCTATATTTATTGGAAACATACTTGTACCAATAATATTACCATTCCATCATAATTAAGGTTATGATTAAGAACATTTATCAACTTCATTTTCCGGTCTACATCCTATTTTTGAACATCATTAATATTCGTAGGGATGGATGGTTAAACACCCCTGTGAGCAATAAATTATTCTTCCACTTCCTTAAAGATTTAACAGCTCAAACTTTTAAAATTGATAAATGTTATATCTTTTTAGATCCTCATCATAGAAAATATGTGATAATAAGTTTGACTAAAATAACTATCCACTTTGTTAACTATCCCGAGTTTGTAATGTATTTATTATTCACAATATTTAATCAATTACCACCACCCTCTTTAGTGTATAATCAACTCATTCTATGTGAATATATTATTTAATAATTTTTTAACAAATTTCATGTTGAAATTTTTTCTATAATCATAATGAATCAATATATTTAATAGAATAATACCACTAGTAACTCCATATCATGAGTTGTGTAATTTTTTTTGTGAATCATAATTTAGAATGAGGAATTAGCTATAACCTTATCCTTATATATATGAACTCACCCCAACCACTTCTTTCATGAATCACTATAAATCAAAAGACAATATCCACAATAGGTTAGTGTGAACATAGTATTACTAACCTACCGTCTCTCTAGTTCAATGAATTTTTCTTCACATTGATCATTTTAAGGTATCTTGTATCACTTTTGGGTTATCTTGGTGAGTGGATTAGATAGCCCTGATAAATCCATCACAATGTGTCTATAATATTAATCCAATTGAATAATACTACAAATCTAAATCAACATATTTGTTTCGAAAATGTTAAATAACATCCAACATACATGGAATCACTGATATACCATCACATGAAATTATATTTCCCAATTATTAAACCTTATATAGGAAAAATAAAGACATGATAAATTTTTAATACAACCTCTCATTCATTATGGTATTTAATATAATCCTCAGGATATATTTATTATCTTACTTTAACATGGAATAAGAAACAATATCCACTAAAAATATGACTAATAAATGGTAAATGTTATCTCCATGTAGTATATTCATTAAACACATGATGATAGAAATGGAATTAGTAAGAATGATTTGTATCAAAATAAATTTATAATGTTTATACACTAAACAGAAGACCATATTAGGTATGTCTTCACTTATTACCCCCAACTAATAGTATCAAGATCTAAGGTCATTATTTTGAAAATATTTAGCTGTGCATAAAATATTGAAAACATCATCAAGATAAGGAAGAAAATGCCTATTTTAGGTCACGATCTTGTTATGTTCTTGAAAATCGATGTATAGCCACATTGATACTTAATCCTTATAAATGAAAAAAATTCACCCTATGGTGACATTCTTTTTCAAATTAATACCTTATCAATATTATTTTGGTGTTTATTTTTAAATTACTACAAATCAGTTAGGTTCATTCTATATAGAGTATTTGAAATAGGTGTAACAACATGTTTTTTTCTATTGAAAATAGAATATAAAAATGTAGGGGAAAACTAGTATACTCATTGGAAATACATTAAGAAACTCACGTATAACATGTATATCTTCGATATTGTGTATCTATAAACTCATATAAGATAAATATTCTTTTGAAAAAAGAATCAAGACCATTTCGATTTATACAATTTCTATTAGATGTTCTTATTTATTTTCATAATGATAGATGATCATAAGATGATTTATATTATGAAATGTGATTTCCTTAATATTGAAATTTAAATGGGATTTATGAAGAGATAGATAATCAAATATCTAAATCACATCAAATTACACTAAAGGTTGAATTCTAATACTTTTATAGGGAACATTCATATGATATTTATTATTAAATCTTTAAAACTGGAGTGGAGGATAAGTTTCCCCTAACCATCATGATCCACTTCTGTGATAGAAATATCATAGTCACTTCCTTGGTCTAGTAGTTAGACCATTAATTTGGAAAGTGAATCATATAATAACCATGATCCCTACACATAATTCATTTAACATTATGATTTACTTTATTTCACCCCATGGAACTGTATATATTTTCCTAGAAATTACTTTATATATTCCCTTATTTTAAACCAAAAAAAGTATTCTTGTTCCTTTGAGATAGTAACATGGTTTTTTCTTACCATGATCTAGACATGTATGAGGTTGAATATGAATCAATTTTACCCCACTAAAAACTCATACACCTTACCATAACATGTTAATTTAGTCCTAGAAATCCATTAAATAGTAGTTTCCCCTTATAAACACGTTTTCCACCCTTGGAGCACATCCATTTTCCTGAAAGAATCAAAAAAATAATAACTGTAACCAGAGGCCAAACTATTTTATTTTATTTTTCGAAGTTAATTTTCACACACAACATAAGAAACATATAACGAGGGAACCCTTACGAACCCTACTCTTTGGAAAATACATACATAAATGTGGAGTTCAAATCAGGTAGGTTCATGAAAGGAAATGTGATCACTCTTAGAATATGTAGTAATATTTATCCATTTAAACCTTTAATTTATTTTGGGTTTATGTTCTTCCCATTTTTAGAGAACAACATACTCTTTGTGGACCCTACATATTAGCCCATTTAGGCTCACTACCATTATGAATTGGTACTAGTTCAGATAAAACTATATTAATTGGGCCCCGCTGAAGGTACAAGCACCCCACCGTACGATGGTAGTCTGGTCAGGGCTCGCTCGAAAATACCATTTTCCCAGTATACACATTTTTCCCCACCCTAGGTCCCACCGATATACTAGAATGGATCATTAAAGTAATTTCTATCCCCACAGTCCAACACAAGATCTTTCACTATGCCTTTACATCACTCACACACCCTCTGAGAGAAATTCCATGATTCACCATAATGATACTACACCTGGAAAATGCTCAGTAACATATAGTGTACTAATTACATATTCCACTAAAAATAATGTTTCACATTGTTTTCATGGGTAGTAATAATTATCCTTTAACCATTAACCAATTTGGGTTATCACATTATCCCTACACTATGAGAAAAACATCATTATTGTAGACCTTATATTTTAACTATATAATTTAATCTATAATTTATTCTTAGTAGCAATTTTGATACCAATGTAACAATCGGGCCATAGTGACAGAAAAATCACCATGCATTAACATGGACAATGAGTCTTATCATATAATTAAATACTATTTTTTCCACAGGAATATGTTTTCCCCTCTCTAAGGCCCAATAATGTTATCTAACAGATCATCAGAAAAATGAATATCCAAACATGCCATCAATTTTTCTTTGAGCTTCATTTTTCCACACTCACACACTTCTCGAGAAACATTCTAAGAGGTCGCCCATCCTAACAAAACTCATTGGAAGGCCTCAATTATCTATGGATTTCTAATGAGGTAGGATACTAAAAAAGAAATGTGCATGCTATTGAATTGGAAAGAATCATTTATCTTCTTTATCCATTTAAAATTATATGGAGGTAAAGAATCCTCTTTCATATATAATATCTATTAACTTAACACCCATGAAACTCCATTTTTCCCTTATTATTTGTATCAAGAAAATCACCCAATTTGAGGTTGTTAATCATATATCGAGATAGAAGGTTTGGCGTAACAATTTTTTTAGCATTCTAGATCCATATTAATTTAGTTTCTCATGAGGTAAAAAATTGAATTTTGCATCACATTTAGTATTAACATGGTTCCTTACATATCAATACATTTAATTAAACCCAAAATAATATTAGGAGAAAAAAATTCCTAATGATAAATCATATAATCATGTAACTCTATTATATGATGTCTAAAACCAGATATTGTATTATAAATGTATGACACCTTAGGTTTTACCTAGGTTATACATGGTCAATAAAAATACTTCATAACACTTCATAAATAAAATTTTAATTAAACCAAGCATATCCACCGGGATTTTATAGATATGTGTACAATTTTATCCTCTTTTATCATGCATTAGTGTTGACCGGTTAAATACCCAATTGACCACATTATGAGTTGTTACCCCTATGTTTTTATATTCTACAACTGTATTTGCATTCTAGAATCTAGATAAGGACATATTTTCGGGGGAAGAAACTCTTATTTATTTACCATTACTTAGTAGGTTTTCTTATACATAGGATTATCCAAAGGGTTATATCTAATGTTTTTTAATAATAGATTAAAAAATAACTAAACCTTTCTATGATATGAATTATAGTGTCCAAGACATTTAATACATAATTAATACATTATTTTATATGTATAGTCATTAAATATCATTACAATACACTCCAAAAGACAATGGATTAGTGTATTTGGAAACATGGATACATAAAAATGGTAAGTAAAATATCTACATCATCTCACAATTAGTTCTTCACATATATCATACTCTTTAAAAATACCATACCAAACACATTTCATCATATACTAGAGAAAAAGAAATATAAAATGGGTGAGATCGGATGCTTAGTAAGTGTAATGATATTCCTCAAATGTAAATTTTTATTATAAATACACTTTAAGTACATGTGGGAAACCATTGCTTGAAAAAAAAACTACTACATACTGAAAGAGCTCACAAAATGATTAAACACAAGGCTAAGAGTATATATAAAAAAATGGTTATATATAGGCATATTATGAGCAAATGGGTATGATAATATAAGCTTATATTTTAAATCAATAGAAAAAAATTTGTATAAAAATTGGTCTTGACATAAATCATGGAAGATTGTAATAAAAAATTAACAAAATAATCAATGAACATGATCCATGAGAGTATATAGTTGGTATAAGAATATTTTATAAATGAGTGTAATAAAGTGTGGAATATTCATAATAATATATATATTACATGAAGGATACCCAACATGACATTCATACCATGATAATATTGGGTATCCACATGGATAATATTTTTTTTTATTTGGATAAACTCCCATGTACTTTTTTTGGGGCTTGGGGTAACCTCTCATGTACACACTTTTAGGAGAAGGATGATTTCCAATGTACCATCTTTTGGGCTTGGGATAACATCCAGCGTACTAATTGAGCTCATAAATAAATAAACAAATAGATAATTAATTGGAGGGATATAATGTACCCTCCCATAATATAATCATAATATATTGATATTCATGCCATAAGATCTTAAAATCACTTATCCTTACATTGAAGCACAACTGATAAAAAAGAAAATGAGCTTCATCAATATTTCATCATCATATTAATAAACCATCCAGAAAAAGGATATCATGGTAAAATTAGATCATATCCTCTATAATGTATAATAAATAGAAAATTATTTTGTTTTAGATAAAAATAACTTTATAAGATTTATGAAATATTTCACGAGGAAAATACAATTTTCAACATGAAATCACTTATTTAAAATCAAAAATGTTACAAAACATTAAAAAAATTATTTTACTTGAAAATAACCATGTAAAAATATAATGGAAGCCTCAAAAAAGATTATTCATTATGATTAGAAAGGTCTTGATGGAGAGTATGTTAAAACAAATGTTCTATCACATTTTCAACAAAAAGTTAAAAGTTTATTATTGAGAAAATGTGATGAATATTTTTAAAATTTTTATTGAATGTAAAACATGGGGAAGAATTAATTTATATAATTAGTATGTAATGGTAAAAATAATAATTAAAAAATTCCCAATGAAATATGGAAATATAAGAAAAAGAACCCTAAGTGAAGAAAGAAATAAAGCTAGTTTTCCTTGAAAGAATTATTTTGGTATATTGAGAACATAACGAGAGGAATATGAAAATAGAAAATTTAATTTCGATAAATTTAACTAGAATAATAAAATATGTTTTATTTTTGAGGGATATTTCATATATTTTTATCATCCTAAATTTAATCATGATAAATCTTAATAAAAATTAGATTATAATGTGAAACCCGTACGTCAAGTATGACTTGTTTTGTAAGCACTATAATATACATTATAATAAATTGAAATTTATTATTACTGTATAGAAGAACCAAATTCACACATATGACACCATATATGGTCCATTAAAATATTTCAACCCCTATTTATAAATAAATCTTTATTAAAATCATCATTTCAATGTGTTAACTGTTTCATTTTTTATGAATTCTTTATTTCAATAATTATGGTCCATACACTTTGAACATGGGTATAAAATCTCTATAAACATATAAATTACACAAATGTAATATTTAATCCATATATAAAAATTTATAACAATTGATATAAAGTTATTATGAAAATTAATTATATCACTTTCTGGATATGGTAGTCCGTGCGTACATAGAAGTGATGCTTTCAAAATTTCAATGGATAAATAAAATGAAAGGTAAATAATAATTCACATTTACATATACATTATTACCTCATAAATATAATATATATTCACTAAATACAAGATAATAACCAACCATGAAATTTTTTGGTGGAAAATGAATCATATATTAATGTGGAGATGATGGTCCACACGTAAGCCTGGGCGATATTTTCACATCCCATTTGATATTTAAGAGGTGGGAAATGATTGAAAAATCATCTCAAAAACTTCTAATTATTATTATGAATATTTAATTATTATTTTTTGATGGATAAAATCAGTTTATAGAATGTTTGAGAATAAATGAAACTGAAATATGTTTCTTAAGATTTGTACCTCTTCTTTGTGGGATCTCCTTTGGCATATATCTTATACCTTGAAATATTATCCATAGAAAAAGAACATAAGCTATTAAATGAATATAATAAATCTAGGAAGGTATTGAGGTAAAATTTGGCTGATAAAAAACAAACATATTTTGTGAATAAGGATGGAGAAGAGTTTCTCTTTTAAATGTGAGGTGATAGACACACCGGGAATTACCGAAAAGATTTCAATATTATAAGGTAAAATTCCTGTAAAAGTGGCCTAATACAGACAAAAATATAAATTTAGGATAAAATAATTTAGGAATATATTCAATAAATAATAATTATACACGTTAAAGTGGAATTACTACCCTCATATCTTTGTTTAACAATTGGTAGACTATTTTTAACCATAACCATGATATTTTTTTATTGTTTTTACTATTCCATATAACCAAAAAAATGAAGTTGAAAACATTAAATTATGTTAATAATTATGAATAATGTTATATATATCATTTTATAAAATTCACATTAAATAATTGGAAGAATTTAATTTTTAATTACCACACAAAATACATCAAAAACCCATTTTTGGACAAAATGATTTTTTAAGAGTAAAACATAATTTACTAGTATTCCTTATATTTTCAAAACAATCCATTTAATTTTAAAATATTCTATTGAATAATTAATCTCTAAATTTTTGTAAAGAAATTAATTTATACAGATTATTTTAACTTATTCTTATTAAAATGCATTAAACTCATAAAAACATTTTTTTTATAAAAATGTACTTTTGAGCCCCAAAATGAATAAATACCAGATTCCAGAATAATGCTTATTCCCATTTAATTAATTTTATTATTTATAATTGAAGGAAACTTACATTACATTATTATATAGTAAAAAATCATGGTTATTTTCAAGTGAAAATAAATTATTTTTTAATAAAATATATATATTCACTATTCAATTAAAAGAATTTTTTTTGAAAAACCCCAAAAAATAAAGTCAACATAATATTATATTTATTATTTAAAAATTATATTTATTCCCTTAGATAAATTTTGTTAAAAATATATAAATTAATTAATTTTTTTTTAAAAAAATTAATAATCACTTTTGGTGAAAAAATAGTTTTTTAATCATATAATGATTTTACTGAAAATTGAGTATTCATTTTTTAAAAATTTGTCAACACATTTCAATTACATAAAAATTTTAAATTTTTTTATCATAATTTTTTTATTAATATTTGATAAATTTTAATTTAATCCCCATGTCATAAAATATTACAATATCGTGGTTTATTTAGATATGGGGTTGCATGTAAATAACAAAATCCTATACATTATGTTTATTTAAATGGAAATATATATAAAATATTGGTGTGTTACATAAATAAAACATTATTTTTTTATGTAATGTTAAGTTGAGTTAAATATGGTTAATTTCGAAATGTTTTAATTTATTTTGGTGAATTATTTTTAACTTTATAGAGAACTTATGATTAGGCTATATAGGTGTTGGCTATGAGCAGTTAAGGGTAAATTTATATTATATAGGAAGTAAAGTTAAGTTGTTTTTTAAAAATATGTGATATTTTTTTTCTTTTTGGGTTTTTAATTTATTTAAGAATACATTGGAGAGTTTTGGGGTTTATTTATTAAGGTTATGTAAACAGGGGGTTTTTATTATTTTATATAGGTTTTAAATATTTATATATTACTTATTCATATAACAGTTTATTCATCGTTAATTACATATTCTCTTTACTTATTATATTTATTTTGATTTATTATAATTTTTTTGACTAAGAGGAATAACATGTTATAAAAAACATTTCATATAATGAAGAGCATTATCTCTTTTTAGATTTCATGATCCATTAAGAGTTTATTTTTTTCAGTCATGATATGTTCATCTTGGGTATTCATTATTTAAGAATATTAGAAGAAATAAAAGTGGAAAATAATCAAATCACACAACCAATGTTTTAAATTTTGATTATATAAATGTAATAAAAGATAGTTTATTTTTTATACTTTGTATCTCAAACTTTACTTAGTTACTCAAACTCATGTAATTTAAGATAAATATATCATGTATTATATGTGTAACATCAGCCAACTAACAAGTTATTACTTATAAGAGAATTAACATGTATGAATCCTATAAAAGTTCAAACATGGTTAAAGAAAAAGTTAAAAATGGAAAACACAGAAATTATTTATCTATACTTCAAAATATTTCATTTATATTCCACTCTATATTTATTATCCTTACCATTATTTCTTTTCAGAGCTTCATTATTTGGGATTCAAATGGAAATTATGGGTTTAGATGAAATATTTTACAATTTTAATTGATTTTGAATTGTTTTTACTTTTGAAAATAATTAATCACTTCTCATGAAGATTAATATAAAAAATTTTGGGAGTAATTTGTTAATTGGGGGGGGGGGGGTGTGGCCACCAAATTATTTTAAATAAAATATCAATTTCATGGATTATTAATTTTAATTTTTATAAATTTATATATATTATTTAAAAACATATATATGTTTATATAATATCTCAAAAATATTTTCTATAATCTATTAGATAATCATAATAAATTTAAATTTATTATGTTTACTTCATCTCTTGACATATATTTTTTAAATTTAATATAAATTTATTTAATATAATTTATTATTTTGATCGATTAAAATTATTATTTAATTATTAATTTTGTTATAAATGAATATTCATGTTAATTACATAAATTATTTTTCATATTTTTGTTGATAAATTATTTAATTAAGGTATGGAATTATTAAAAAAATTTCCATTAGAAAGAAAATGACTTGTTTTAAATATTTATTTTCCATCTTTTGTGTGGTTTTAATTTAAATTAACATTTAGAAATTTTAGAATTTAAATTTCATAAAATTTCATCATTTTTGGATTCTTACTTCCAAAATTATTTATGATTGATTTTTTTATGTCTCTAAAATGTTTGATATCTCGACGAATAGTGAAATATATTATTTTTACAAATATAATAACCCCTATGAAATCATCATGATATAAGAATGAATTACAAAATGGTTAACCCTTTTGATCGAGCAAATATGTATTTATATATTAAAACAATAATTAAAAAAATACCACGTTGAATTGAGAAACCTATGTTTTCCATTGTGTAACCTAGGTGATAGTTTATTCTTATAAAACACTATTTTTTATTATAAAATACTTTTCTCCTTTTTTTAAATTTTTCACTCAAAAGGTTATAATCTATTTTGAATTGATATTAAAGTAAGAAATATCTTATTTTGTTAGTCAAATACCAACAATTATAATGGAATTCATTAATATAAATTATTTAGATATAAATTTATGTTTATTCTTAAAAATTTATTTTCTAAACTAGCTATTTTTGTAGATTTATGAAAAATTTTATTAATATAAAAAAATTCCCACCTTAAGAATTTAAATCATTGTGAAATGGGATTCTGATTCATAATTAGAGAGATAAAATTAGTTAATATATTTTATTTTATTTTTTATCATAAAAATTAATTTCTATATTACATGTTAGTTATATCAACATTGGTTGAATGTGGTAAAATGGTTAAATTAAGGGATAAGTTAAAAAATTTCCCAAAACCCAATCCTTAATTTAGTGTATTGAGTATTTTATAACTTCCTATTATCCCTTGTAAAATTTTATTCATTATTAATCAACTATCATTGGGAATAAATGTCCCTTTTTATATTATGAAATTAATATCACAAAATATTTCAACATCTCTTATAAAAATGGAAAACATAACCTCCCTACTTCTATACACACCATGGTCACGGTTTTTCAAAATATACTTAAATATTCCTTCCCAATCAATGTTTACAACATCTTATAGGTCATTTTCTAATTAGAAGACCCTTAGAAATTATTAAGGAGTGTTTTAAGGAGAATGTTAAATGAATATGTAATTTTTTAACTGATTTCATTCATGTAATGTTTATTTTACACCTCATCGAAATATATTATAGACATACTAATAAAGATAAATAACTATCATTATTATATTAAATTTTTATTATATTAATGGAATAACCATTATTTACCTCTATTCCATCTATTTCAAAATGGAAACATTATCTATGTTACATATGGAATAACGCCTCACTAAACGACATATTTCATTTTTCATTACCAACCACAATGAAATGTAATAAAAATAGATTTAATAAATTAAAATTATATTTTTTAGATAATTGTTTTGGGTTATGGAATGTTAATATTAATGTTTTACTCATCATTAAGTTATGATGTTTAGTTTGTTAAAAAAATAATAAAAAAAATTCTACTATGTGTTTTCTAATTAATAATTATACCTAAAACACTAATGGAATAAAATGAGAAATTAAAAAATAATCATGAATTTTTTTCTAGTAATTTTAACATTTTTTAAATAATTAACTCATTACAATGAAATATTAACATATGAAATTATAACAAATCAGACATGGAACGATTAAAAAAAACACCAATAATCAAAATTCACTAAACATACATAATAATTACATAATAATAAAATACAAATGATTAATATAAAAGTTGATAAAAATAAATATGGTTCTAAAATATATAATTAGAAAATCATAGTTTATTATACAGGAGATTAAATCATGGCATACTAAGAAAATATATCAATTTCACATCATCGAGACATGGTTAAAATTATGAACCTATTTTCAAATATATGGTTCATATACTACCTATTAGGAATATTAAAACATAAATATAATTATTATAATTGTATTTTATTTTTAAATTTATGTTCCAATATGAAAATTGTTTCGATTAAAATATTATTGATGCTATAATTGTTTATTATATAATATAATTTGTTTTATGGTTAATAATATTTTCCTTATATGTATATATTAGTTATTTTTTTTATAAATGTTCTTATATATATTTCATATATTGGTTAGGTTCCTTATCTACTGACCGCGTCATTTTATAGAAGTGATTCACAAGGAATATTTTTAATGTTTTCAAAATGGTTCATTTTTTACATCCATTTAAAATGTGATAAAGAATGTTTTTAACACTATAAATGTGAATTAATTTTCTCACCACAATAAAAATTATCTATTATTAATCTCCCATTCTATGTTTATATGGTTCCTCAATGAAAATCCTATTCATAAAGTATTGTGATTTTTTAAAAAGTTTCTAAATGTAACGTGTATTTCTTCAAGTTTTCAAAAATATATTTATTTTTTTATAAATATTTTTTTCATCTATGTAGAAATCCCTCAAAAATTATTATGTTTGACAATATAAAATACCATATCATGACATCCACTTTATTACTTTGCATTGATGGTGATTATATTTTAATGATGTTATCACGAAACACATTTCCATCTATAATTTTATTAATGTATGATCGATTTATGAGTGTCATAATGTTCATGGGAGTATATTATCTTATATTATTTCATGATGAATTCATGGAATTCTATTATACCTTTTTATTTTTTATTAATTAGATATATATAGCTATTCATCTTCCAGATAGAATTCTTTTTTCCTTTATATCCACACACTTTTATCTCATGCATTAATTTTAAGGCATTTCCATTGTTCTGTAGTGTTATTTATAGAATCATATATATCTTTAATGTCAATTTAAATTCTACTTATCAATAAATATATTATATTTATTAACTGGGGAAATATTAATCAATCATATGTTACTTATTTTAGTAAGGATGTTTATTGTTAATAATGTAATGTTTATTATGTATTGTATTTCTTATTATTTCCTTTGATATTATAAATGCATTTGAATTATTCGAAGATATGCGGGTCCTAAAATTATATAGTCCCTTGATCTATCAGTTGGTATCATGAGGGAAAATAACATGGTTATTTTGTGTATTCCTTACCTATTTATATGTGATGTCTTAGAATAATGAATAGAAAATAAGAGTAAGATTTGTTTCATTATGAATTCTATCAATATGAAATCAGTAAATAGTTTACCTATAATTAATTATGTATCTATGTTATCCATGTAATTATTCTATTCCCATGGTTCTAGTTATGATATATTTGATTATTATTTATTTCTACCATACTAATAATTGTGAATTGTTTATAACTTCCATTATACGCTACCCCTACTTACCAACTAAGATCACCCTTCTTATGATCTACATAAATGTGTTGGAATAATGATTTTATATAATCTATATATTAAAGGCTATCATGTGTGGATATTTTTTACGACTTATTATAGACTAATTAGAAAATAATAAGTTCTTGGGGTAGTTTAAATTACATTCATTAGATGAGAGATATATTGGTTGTTTAGGAAATTGTTCTTTCCTAATTATCTGTAAATATAATTATAAAATGTCTTGGATACATAATTAACTAAATATTTCCTATTTATAATGTAATTATGAATGATTAATAGTATATTGTTTTAGTTAGTATATAACTAATTTATTTATTGAATGATATTTAAGAATACTATTCTGAGACATCT
Organism: Viscum album; assembly: GCA_963277665.1. Lineage (NCBI taxonomy): Eukaryota > Viridiplantae > Streptophyta > Magnoliopsida > Santalales > Viscaceae > Viscum > Viscum album. The sequence goes on along the minus strand of OY728133.1, from coordinate 1,024,935,035 downwards.
CAATTAGTTTTTGAAGAGCACTTAAACATCATTAGATATTAGAATGTTGTTTGATATAGATCATAGTAGCCTAATATTATATGTAATATTTCTTTTTAAATATATTTTATTTCTTCCATAAATTTCTTAACATGCAATTTTATTCTTTAAGAGAAATTAGTAATACTATAGAAATATTATTATTTAAATGTGTTAGTTATAACGTAGCTAGTTAATTTGAGGGTATTAATATGTGTAGTAAAAATTTGAATAATATGTAAAATGGTAATTTTGAACACAAATTTATTTATTAATTATTAATAAATAAACACTCATTTGTCAATGAAGTCATTTTATGTGTAAAAAATACTATCTCTTTCGTTAATGGGTTTTATTTATTTTTATGGGAAAATAGTGAAATTTATTTATTAAAATTTACATTTTTTAAAAGGCTTTTAATCTTTAAAATTACAATAATAAAAATATATTCATGTGAAATATTTGTAATTTTATTTAAATATTTATTATCCACTTAATAGTGAAAAAATACCATTTCTTGTAAAATGATCACCTCTTTTCTTTAAATCAGGTAATTTAAAAACAATATTATATTTTTAATTTTATATTAATTTAACAAAAGTTTATTTTTTTTATAAAATCTTATAAATTATATGGTAATTAAAATTATACATTTTTTCAATATAAGTGTGTATTTAGGATGAAAAACTCATTTCATTAAAACATATTTTTCATTGCATTTTAACAATTTAGTTTATAAATTATTTCATTCACCACTATAAATTTATAATTTATTAATAGACTCTATATTTCGAATTTGGAGGATCATATTTGTTAAATATATCCATTTTTTTGTCAATATGAATAGTTACCACAGTAAATATTTGTCACACCGGTATGGGTAAAACATGTAAAACATGGTTAAAATAATTGTATTAGGCAATAAAATCTAAAATAAACTTGATTTTATTCTATTTTAAGCATTAGTTAAGTCATGATAATCATAATTTCTAAAATATGGAAACCTGATGCAATTATTCTTTGATTAGACATTTATATTATTTAAAAATATGGAATAACACAAAAATGTCACTCTCTTTATCTTAATAACTCTATTAATGAATCATAAGGATAAATTGATTTAATGTTTATCATTAAATGGTTATTTTAAATTTTAATTATTTATTATTATTATTTAAATCTATGTTTAATTTTTAATTATGGAGAAATCATCTTAAATCATTACGTAACCCTGACACAGTACTTGTTTTTGTAATAGAAAAATAAAATACAGAAATTTAAAAATATTTAATGTAATACAATTTTGATGAATTATTATGTCCCATGGCTTATTAAGATAAAGATAACATATTAGTGATGATTAAAGAGCATAGATTAAAATTCCATTTCGATCTTGTAGTCTATAATGTCATCCTATGTGAATAGTCCTAAAAATGACTGTAATGGTATCTAATATTAAATAAACTTTTTTTAAAGAATTAAAATTAATTAAAATATTATATTCATGAAATATAATGGTATTTTTTTAGGAATATCAACCATTTCCACTTATGGTTAAGTTTTCCTTTTATAGTAACATTCATAACACCTTGAGAGTGAAATACATTGATATCAGGGTAATTTTCCATATAGTTAACAATGTGTTAAAACTAATAGATAATGGCCAAAAAATCACCTAAAAGTATATAAATATTATTTTTTGTGAGTATTTAGTCATATTCAAATATTATATTAAAAATATATCAATTTGGTACCACATGATCTGGAAAATTAATTTATTATAATTTAATAATTTAAGTAATCCCAAGGGTTCCTCTCCAATCACATAAAAAATGAAACAACCTATCATAAATTAATCATAATGTTTATGCACTCTAGATCATAAAATTCTTATCCAAATAGAATCCTAGGGTCATTTCCCACAACATTAAAATCTTTTTTTTTTGAAAATACCATCCCTTTTAGGCATAAGGTGTAAGGCAAAGGTGGTTTCTCAATGAAGAGGTATAACTCTTAACTAAGTACTTTAAACTATATTTCTTCTAATAACTCCTCAAATTTTATGGAATAAATTATAAAATAATTAATTGAATATATTCAATATAAATAAAATTCATTATGATTATGGAACAACCATTATCAATGTTCTTTTTATCCAATGGATAGAGTAATCATAACTCTTTCATACTTACGACTTACCATCTCTACATAGTGATGTAATTATTTTTTAATCCCCATTTTTACATGGATAGTTATAGAAATGTAACTAATTAATATATAAAATATTATATAAAGTTATACATTCTAGATATGATGTATGTGTTATTAAAGTATAGGGACCAAAATAGATGAACCAATAATTTCATAAAATGAAAAATAATTAACACATGGAAAAAATGATTTTAATAAATAATTATTAATAAAAGGGTGATGAAACGTTATAAGATTATAAAATTTTATATTATAAGTATGAATATTTTTATGGTATACAATATAAAAAATCTAAATTTATTATACAGTTGGTTATAGAAATTATAATGAAATTTGGACTTGAGGTATTGGATTCATATTTCAATATCACTTATATTGGGATTTTTTATGGTTTAATTTATATTAAGGATTTTTTATGATCCTAAGACAATATGATACTTTAATTTTTGTATCTTCTATTTATTTTTGGATACTAAATATTTTCCTTTTATCTTTCACTAACTAAGTACTCCTAAGATTTAATTTTTAATGAAATTAGACTTCCCTTTACTATTAGATAAGAAATATTTTTCTTCCAAGTACATATTTTATTTAAAATGTTTTTAAGAATGTTTTTATATTATCATATTATTATTTAAATTCATTTTATCCATTATTTACTATTTAAATAAAAAATTAATGTAAATATTCTTATCATTTTTCATAATTAAAGTCCTTTGATTTTTTAATAAAAACATGAAGGTAATATTTTTTTTCGAACAAATATAACATGAATTAAATTTCCCACCCCTTTTAAGGATAAATTATTTCAACAATAAATCACATGGGTCCATGTTATTTTTTAATAAAATTTTTTTCCATAATATCTGAATATTATTTATATTTTACATAAGTTATTTCTAAGTGAATAGTTTAATTTCATCAAGAAAAATTCCATGGATATTTTAAAATATTTCTTTCATCTATACTTACATCATATGATAAAAATTATGCTTCATAGGGTTTATGATTCTTTGATGCCATCTGTATTATTTCTATAGATGATTTATGTATTTATGATGTGATGTTGATGAAACAAATTCTAGTTTACATGGTTTATGTTATGATGGAATTATTAATGTTTTCATGATATTTTAGAAAATATATTAAAGGATTTAGAATATTTGATGGTTGAGACCAAAATTATATATCCCTATAATGCATTAGATCATGATTAAATTTTAATACTCTCAAATGGTATACAAGGGGATTCACCAAAACTAAAGAAGTTGGTATAAAAGAGGTTATACCAGGCTCAAAGTAGGTAGATGAATGGTTAGCTGAAGCCTAAAATGTGATGAATGTCATGGTGGGTATCCATGACAATATATTTCTTTGATTATGATTACACCATAATTTATACCTCTCTTATATGATATTATTTTATGCTAATGTTGTGATATGATGAATCACATTCTTTGATTCTGTTATGATTTATTTATTATGACTTATTGAGCACCAATCCATGACTCATGGTTGTGATCTAAAAATTATAGTGTATGGTTTTCAAATATTAAGATCATTTTTTACACTTTTATTCCCATTTTATGATTAAATGACCAATGACATCTCCCCACATTTCCCTTTTTGAGCATCTGAACTGATCCTTTTTTATGATTCATTTTAACCAGGATATGAATAAAGGTTCTATGTATGGCATGTCTAAAGGGGATCTTGTTATAAATAACATAATGTTAAATTATGTAGATCTTTTATATACTAGTTTTTTATGCAACATTGTTTCTAATAACACTAATCCATTATGTTTTTAGCGTAGATCATAATAATAAGTAGTGAATATTCATTTAATAATATGAAATATTATTATATGAAAATTATGGGGTTCTATAGTTGGTATTAGGTAAATTATTAGTTTTTTAGAAACTAGGATGAGCCAAATTTAGTGAGATCCCTTAGGATAAACCTATTTATAAAGGAAAATCCCAATTATTATTTAGAATAAAGTGTGGTTTTCCTAACTAAAACATCCCTATTTGGGTACTTGAATGTGGATCCAAATATGATATATACACATCAAGGATTAACAAATATAAATGAGGGCAGATTGGGTATTAACTTCATCATCAATGGTCCGAGATGGGTGGGCCAAATAATTCATACCTAGCTAGACACTCATGGTGGAATATGCTTGTGAAAATACATAATTTCGTTATAAATAAGTATTTTAGATTTAAATAGATGATGACCATGAATTACTAAGTGTAAACCTAGGAATTCATAAACTGAAAAGAGGTTTTTGTGACTTAGAAATCTTATAAATAAATATTTTCATTATTATATGGGTTCCCAAGATTATTGTTTTTTCTCAGTATGGATGTTTTGGTTTTATTTAGTGTTTGGAATATGATGGAATCATGTAAATTTTAAATGTAAATGACAATGAAATTATTGTCCCCATGGGAAACCAAATGTTATGAGAGATTGATTGAAAAATAATATTATTATGATTATGAAAATTTATAAGTATATGAATCATACTATGATTCAAAATGATAAATTAGGGAATGATGTTCTATTGGGACATTCATTATGTAACACCAACCATATTTTTGTGGTTTTACTAACCTAGTAGTTTCTATGAAATTAATTAATATCACTAAAAATATATTTTCTATTCAATAGTGTTCATATCATGAAAAATATACTTTATCTATTTATTTTCTAGAAGTAGAAGTAGATCAATAGACGAATCCAATGAAGAATATGAGATAATAGGATGAAATTTAATCCATGAAAGGGATGTGATTAGTAAGTTATTTTTCAACAATTAATTTTCAATTATAATTCACACTAAAAATAAAGAATTAATTCCTTGAGATTTAGTGCAAGGAAGATTAATCTATTAGTACTTATGTGGGGAATTTTACAAGAAATTCGAGGTATGATTCAAGTATTATGATTGTGCTAGAACCTAAGAATGATCCATTCTTCAGTGTCTTAATAGAAAGTATCCTATGTGTTTCATCCTTCCGAAAATTTAGTGGATATGAAGAAATCAATAGATGTTCTAATAAGGTAGATATAGAGATTTTAGTTACCCAATAATCTCATGGTGTTTATAAGAAAAGAATGATGGAATTCTAAGGAAATTTTAATAATAATGTTCAAGGAGATAAGTAGATGAAAATTCCATTATTCTCAAAGTGTGGTTCGAAACATGGAGGATATATTCTTATGGGGAATTGAAAATTCTTTATGTGTTGAAAAGAAGGTCACCAAGAAATAAAATACTATTGTGATATAAATAAGTTTGATAATGAATCAAATATATCTATATAACCAAAAATGCACCTCCCGAACTCCATCATTTCAAATGCAAGGATTAAGGTAATTATTTTAACTATGGTATAAATTAAAAACCTATTAATAAGACATGGAAATAGAAATCTCAGGATATTACAAAAACAGTAGTGGATTATGATATTTATTGGTCAAAGGTACATTCATTATCCACTCTAGAAAAGCTAATGTCTTATTTAATAATAGATCTACCCACTCTATTATATTTGATGAATTTTCTAAGGGTATAATAACACCACCATTCTTATTAGATATTAAATTAGTAGGGATAACTTATAATGGTATTGTGATTTTATACCATGAATATTAATTTTCTCAAATTAGCGTTTATGGGAAAATGGTTCCTATAAATTTTGTTATTCTCCCTGTTGTTGAATTTGATGTGATTTTTGGAATGTATTGGATTTAATTATTTAATTCCTATATCAATTACCATTTAAGGGTAATAAAAGTTCACATTACAGACAAACATATGATCAAATATCTTTTTGAGGATCAATATAAACTTTTCATTGAAATCACATACATCATATGGGTCTTGATTCCTTTTCAAATTGGGTATTTATCTCATAGAGTGTTGGAGAAAATCAAAATCAAAGACATTAAAATTATGAAAGAGTTTATTGATGTATTTTTAGATGAGATTTATTGTATTCAATGGAATTGTGAAGTTTATTTTTTAATAGAAATAATACCAACTACTATAGCTATTTTAAAAGCTCCATATTGAATGGAGCTAATTGAGTTGTTGGAATTAAAGAGGAAACACTTGGAGGATATTGATAAGGGATTCATTCACCATAGTATATCAACATGGGGTGAACTTTTTATTTTTGTTATGAAGAATAAGAAATTGATGTGACAATGTATTGATTATAGGGAACATAACATGATCACAATGAAGAATAAGTATCTTCTATCCCATATTCATGTCTTTTTTGATCGATAATGAGGATCTAAATATTTTTAAAATATTGAAATTTGACCCAAACACTATCAATTAATGGTTAATAGTAAATAAAACCACATTATTTCTTTCCATATGAGCTATGAAAACTATGAATTTATAGATATTCTACTTAGACTTACTAAATACCCATATTTATTCATGGATAAAATGAATAGGGTATTTATAAATGACTTTGATCAGTCATTGGTAGTCTTTATTAAGTATTTTATTATATTTTTATGAGAAAAAGGAATTTAAATATCATTTGAAAATAGAATCAATTATTATAATTTAGATAAACTATAGGAAAAATTTACCATGTGTTAATATTGACTATATAGATTTTCATTTCACTTTCACATAATATAGGGAGAGGTTATATCAATGGATCCATAAAAGACATATGTTATTAGTAATAGGCTAATACTAACCATTGTTACTCATATCTAGAGTTCTCAAACATTTGGATGTAAAATATGGATGAATTATATAGAATTTTTCATGGATATCTAATCCATTCACTATATTAGATCATAAGAGAGTGAAGTTTCATTGGATATGTGAATAGGAGGAAAATTTAAAGGACCTAAAAATAACGTTGGTTTTTTAAGTAGTAATTACACTACCTTATAGTGAAGAATATTTTTTGATCTATAGTAATGCATCCAAGAAGAGAATTGGGAGCTTCCACATGCAGAATGATATATCGATAGCTTATGACACATTCGAATTTATGGTTCTTGAGAAAAATTGTGTGACTCCTAATTTGGAGTAATATTTAGTACCTATTTAATGATAAATATTGGGTAATTAAATTTATGGTGAAAGGTGGGACATATATATTACTTATAAAAGATTAAAATATGTATTCTCTCATAAGGAGATGAATATACTTATGATATGATGGTTGGGGATGATTAAAGATTAAGATATCTCAATACCATACCCCATGGGATGGTGAATAATGTGGATAATTCTATAAGTTTAATGGTTCATTCATTCTTATGAATGATGAGGATAAAAAAGATCCTATATTTTTAGATTTTCAATGGATGGATCTAGACTCTTGAAGGAAGGGGAGAAATAATATCCATCTCAAATGAGTATCCAACCATATCTCCATGTTATGATTATATAGGAGAAAAAAGTGGGTGTCAAATAAAAAATTAGGTGATTTTTTTTTGATTTCAATCATTATTATGATGGATTGATAAGGTTTAGGAAATAGTTTGTGTCTCAAAAATACCAGACATGAAAAATAAGTTTTTGGATATATTTAATATCTTCAAATTATCTATTCATCAAGTAAGTATGAATATTTACAGTGACTTGAAAAACTATATTTTGTCAGAAAATATAATAAGGTATATTTTCAATTATTTTTTTCAATGCTTGTTCTGTTATTTGGGTATGTTAGAGATATAGAATTCTATAGGGATATTAAAACTATTACATATACAAAAATGGATATTTGTAAACGTCACCACAGATCTCATTGTTAGAGACCCAAAAACTTCTATTGTCTATACTACTATTTGGGATTTATTCAATCTTCTTATGATGTAAACACAATTGATTTTTTCAAATAAGATTTATTTATTGTTCAGTTTTATAGAATATACATTAAGAATGTATTATAGTTTAATAAAGTACCACATTTTAGTATATCTCATCATCACATAATATTTACCTCAACATTCTAATAATGTCTTTAGAAAGCTTTGTATATGGAGATGTGTTTCAGTAATTCTTATCATGATATGATGATGAATGGTATAATAGAACAATTCAAACCCTATAGGATATGTTGAGATATTTTTATATTGTTTTTAATGGTGGTTGGGATCAACATTTTCCCTATTGTTGGATTCTCTTTTCTAAATATATTTTACATGACCATTTAGATTAAACCTAATGAATATTTCTATAGAAATAATTTATAAACTCCAAAACAATGGGATGAATTTAGAGAATAAAATATAATGATACTTGACCTAGTTGTGGAAATAGATGTGAAGGTGAAATCTATTCAGAAACACTATAAAGAAAGATCATGGTTGAAAAATATTTATGCAAGAAATAATTTATGAGATCTAGAATTTGAGGTTAGTGATAAGGTATTCCTCTTAATTTCTCCATTGAAGGAGGTTATGATATTTAGAACGAATAAAAGATGAGAATTTTTATAATTAGATTTTTTTTTGATTTTTGAGGAAGTCCGGGCTATAGATAATCATTCAGTGCTTCCACTGAACATTTATCCTATTCATGATTTTCTCCATGTATCTATGATGAGGATGAAAATACTTGATCCTTCACATATCCTAAACACAGCGGTTGTTCCACAAGATCATAATATTTTATACGAAAAAAATCCAATAAAATTATTTTATCATAAATATAAAGTGAAATAAAGAAAGAATACTCACCTACTTAAAGTTCATGTAAGGAATACAAAATTAGAAAAAGTACATGTGGACCCTACTATGTAATTAAATTGAGATAAACACTTTTTTTTACATCAGTGTTGTAGAATTTTAATGGATAAATTATTATTATTTTAAGGGTATAATGTAACACCTTGAGATTTTATGATATATTTTTATTTAAATAAATCTTATTTCTTTGGTAGATTTATCAATACATAAAACTATGCTTTATGTGAATTATGTTATACTACAAAAATATTATTATTCATATGAGACCATTATAACATAGTCGATGAATTGGTGGGTACAATAATGTGTAACCAAAGTATGGAATATATATAAAATGGTATAAATAAATACAAATATATTAATTAAATCTTATGAAATAAGAACACAATTTTCTATAAATTCATTTTATTCTTAAAAAATACTATTTCATCAAAATTGTATTTAATTTTTTAACAAAATATTATTATTATTTTGTTCCAGTTTTAGAAATTTTATTTTATTAAAATGATACAACTCTTTTAATCAGCACAAAAAACTGTCTTAAGGTAAAATTTGGTGATTTTTCTAGAAATGTTAAATTATCAATGAATGTTGAACAATATTTATTTTTGTAAAACTTTGAATTATATTCATTAAAAGTTGTAATTTAAAAGTAAAATTAAATTTATAATTTGATGAAAAACAAACATTATTCTATATTAATAATATATAATATAATATAATTAATTTTTTTTCGACATTATACATTATATTGATGTAAGATCATTTTTTATACAAATATCAGATTTATCTAAAAATTATTTATTATTGAGTTTTATGTATTTATTTTGAAATTTATTTATTACACTTCTAAAAAAAGATTTTTAAAAATTTATTTCAAATTTATAATCTAGAAGATAAAATATGGTCAATTGGCCCCCTTTTCCCATTTTTATTAGAAACTGTGTTAAGTATTTTCTACCTTAGTAATGGTAAAATGAGTAAAATATTGTTAAAACTGTAGGATATGGTTTATATATTTACAATAAAGTACGTTTATCGTATTGGATGATTGTATTCCATCCATTATCATAAAATTTCAATAACACGGAAACTTGTTCCCACTGTTCTTTTATTATGACCTATATAAGTTTCAATATATAATAAATCCAAAATTTCCATTTTTTTAATAACTATAGTAATTTACTATTGGAATAAAATGATTTTATGTTAAATTATAATGGTATATTTTAAATAATAATTAATTATTTATCAGTTTTATTTATCTTAAATATTTAGGTACGGAATAATTATCTTAAATGTTTATGAAATGTCAACACAGTACATGTACATGTAATAGTAAAATAAAATTATTAATTCTAAATTTTTTAAATGTAATATAATTTTGATGAATTAATTTGTGTGAATAATATTTTAGAAAAATATATTATATTAGTGATGTTCCAAATGATTTTTATAATTCTATTTCAATCTTGCTATCTTTAATGCCAAACTATGTGAATAATGTCAAAAATGAAATTAATAGTATCTTAGGTTAAATACCATTTTATTAAATGAATTAAAATTCATAAAATACTTATATTTATCCCATTAAAAGGGATATGGTATATCATATTAGTTATTTACTGCCTATGGGTAAATTTTCATTTTATCATAAAACTATCGACCCCTAATGATTAAAAATATTTGATATCATTGTAATTTTTAGAAGGGCTAACTGGGTGTTAAAACTAAGATATAAGGGTTAAATATCACATAAACATATCTAAAAATTATTTTATTTGACTAATTAGACTTATTATCCTCCTAAAAGTTTAATATATTTATTTCAAACAACTTGAAATTGAATAATAATGTTTATTGATTTAGTACATTATGTAATTCTATAGCTAGCCCTCCCCTAATTTATAAAAGGAATCATTATCTACTCCCTTATTCCCAATGTATTATCACACTATATTAACTAAAAGCAGATATAATATCATAATAGATGCATCCAAAAAATCCTAGTGATTTTATTCTTTCAAAAACATATTCTTTTCAAACATGAAGGAGTAATTAAATAGCGATTTCTGAATAAATATATACAACTCTACACTGAGTACTTTCAATTTTATTTCTTCTTATACATCCTATAAAGATATGGTATCCATTGTAATATAATTACCTACATATATGTGATATATTTATTTTTTATCATAATGTTTCAAAAACCATTATTCTCATTATTTTCATCCTATATGAAGAAGAAGCGTCTCTCTGGTGTACATAAGTCTTACATTCTCCATATAGCAGTGTAATTTATTTTGATCATATTTTTTTACATGGATGGTAATAAATATAGAACAAATGAATATATAATATATATATCTCTTGATTAAAATTTAGTATTTGATACAATCATGATCATATTAAAAGGGAAAATATCTTCAAACCAAAAATTTTATGAAAAGAGAAATAATTAACACATAGAAACGATGATTTTAAAGAAGAATTATTAATAAATTGGCATTGAAATATATAAGTCGGTCATATGTTTTTTTATAAGTATGGATTTGGTTCTATAATATAATTATAATAAATTAAAATATATTATACATGATGTTAGAGTGCTTATAAAACAAATTCGACTTGATTTAATTTATTTATATCTCAAACTCAATTTTATCTAGATTATCTATGCTTGAATTTTAAGTGAATAATTTATGTGATACTTTTATGAGAAACACCTCTAGTTTTTTATCATATATCTATTTCTGAATATTACTTGCTCTCTTTTCATCCTACTCTCATTATGTACTCAAGATTTTAAAATAGTGTTTTTAAATAAAAGTGACTTTTTTTCAACTTGTTCAATAATACTTTTCTTCTAGGTCCCTGATTTTTTTAAAATGTTTTCAAGAGTTTTTTTACAATTATATTATTATATTTAAATATATTTAATGAAATATTTATATTTTAATTAATATATTTCAAAATTAAAATGGTGTTTTCATCAAGAAAAATTCCACTGATATTTTATTATATTTTTTCATCCACAATAACATAATTTTAATGTCACTTATGATTCACTAGGGATATGATTTTATGATTCCATAATTATTCATTATCTTGATTGATTATGGTTTTGATGATGAAATATAAACTAATTAAATTTTCTTTCTATATGTTATGTTATGATGGATTTCTGAATGTTTTCATGATCTTGTTGCAAACATAAGAATGGATTTTGAATATATAATGGATAGGGAATAAATTATGCATCCATACAATTAATTTTTTAAATATTAACATTATATTTTATTTAATGGTACATGATAGTCTGACTAAAGCATGAAAAAATAGGTTACAAAGGTTCTTATCCCATGTCGTAGAAAGAGGATACACATATGGTTATCCCAATCCCAATGTAGTTACATGAGTTGTTAGACTAATATTAATATGTGATGAATATCATGGTAGGTCACCTAGGTATAGTATTTCTATGACTATGAATATTGAAAAAAATATTCAAATTTTTTTATGATATGATCTTATACCAATGTTATTCTCTCATCGCACATGTTATTTGAATTATTTTTGATTCATTTCTTAAAAATTTCCATGATCTATGCCATGTATTATAATTTTGATCTATGAATTTATTATTATAGTTTTTAAATTCTGTGCTCCTATTATAATACCTTATTGATTATGTTATGATTAAATAACCAAGGATATATCCCTTATTTACCATTACAAATCATCTAATCTCACCCTTTATTATGTTTTCTTTTCTGTAGGATGTGAATAATGAAGAATTATATTGATATGTCTAATAAGGTTTATAGTTATTAATAAAAAAGTGGAATATGATTTAGATATTTTATATATAATTAGTTTATGTATCCATGTTTCTAATAACAATAAATATTTATGCTCAAATCCTAGATAATAATTATAAGTAATGAATATACATTTTATAAAATTTAATATTTATGTATAAAATGAATGTGTCTCTATATTAAACATTAAAATTCATTGGATACCATAATGGGTTAAATGATTATTTTTGATCAGAAATTTATAACCATAATTAATAGTTTTATGTCTTATGTGATTTGATTCTCTGGAGATTAATGGTATTTGGAAGGTTTCTTTAGGCCATAGGAAGAATAAATCATTGATGTTTATAAAATACATTGGTTGGAATGTGATTTGACGTTTATGTAAATATAGTTAATTATAAAAATATGTTAATTCGTTTTCATGAAAATTATATTATATATTAAAAGAATTTATGGTTTGGGTATATAATATTTTTGTATTATGACATTATGAGTAACAATATATTTTTCAAGGATAATGGTTATGTTTATTTTGGAATAATATGTGATGTTGTTTTTATAAATTTTTATGTTTATAATTTCATCAAGAATATGTTGAATTGTTTTATGGTTTATCTATTTTTATAATGTTCTAATTTAAAATTTATTTTCATTTTCATATTGATGTTTTTAATCTAAAATTATAACATATTAATATGATGATTTATCTACATTTTATTAGTAATTATATTATCCCTTGAAATATTTTTTTATTGAAATTTTATTTAAAAAAGGATAATGTCATTTTAAAAAACCATTCATTCACTGAAAAAAAATCTTATAGTGGAAATCATGATCCATTAGGTGTTTATTTATTTTTAGTAAATAATAATTAACCTTGGATATTTTTCATTTGTAATGGGATATTAAATATAGGTGGAAAATAACTGAAACACTCAAATGAAGGATGATATTATGCAAAAGAAATTGGAATGAAATAAAAAAAATATATTTTTTAGTAATCTCTATCTCAATGGTTCAATAGTTCGTCAAATTTATGAAAAAGAAGATATGTTTATTTATTCTCATGTGGAAAACATCACACAACAAGCAAGGTATGCCTTCAAAACTCATTCCCAAATATGGGTCCTATAAAAGTACACAAATGGTTAAAAAAATAAAATACATAGATAATATTGCTTTCCAAAATTATAAATTTCATTTATTTTCTAATATACATTAATTATGTTTACTATTATTTACTTTCAGGGTTCAATATTTAGGCCTTCGATTTGAAATTATTATTTTAAAAGATATGATTTACAATTTTAATAGGATTTTTAAAATATTCCATATTATAAATTTATAAACCTATTCAAATAAAGATCAAGATAATATTATAAGGATGGAATTTATTTAGGAGTGAGGAAATTTGATAAGCAATGTACTTTAAATAAGGTATCATCTTAATTGTTTGATAATATTGATTTTTTAAATTTTATTTGTGGTTAAAAAACCTTATATGAAATTATATAACATATCAAATTATATTATATAATCATTTAGATGATCATAGTATATTTAATAATATTATGATAAATTTATCTCATTAGGGTTGTTTTCTACTAATTTTAATTTAATATCCTTTATATAATTATTATGATAAACTATTAATTTTTTTATTATTTGAAATTATATACCTTAATATTCATATCAATTATATAAATTCACATTTAATTTTTATTATAACAAATAATTTTACCAAAGTATTAAACAACGATATGATTTTTAATTTGAAAAAAAGTAGGTTTTAATTTGATTAAATTTATTTAAATATAATTTATTTATTTATTTAAATGCATAAAATCTAAATTAGACAAATAAAAAATGATAAAATAGAAAAAATTAGATTTGGATTTTTTCTGTTTTCTGTTGTCACATTGTTTAGGTTTTTAAGAATCGGTTTATTTTTATTTGAAAATTAAAAATTAATGTTTTTACCAATATCACAACATTTATGAATCCTTCATGATATAAAAATGTATAATAATATTTAAGAAAAAATATTTATTTAAGGACTAAAATTATTCATTTAAAAATATTTTTTTTTAATTTAGATGTATGTGTTTGAAATTGTGGTTCATAAGTGATATTTTATTAAAATAAAATAATATATGTTTTATTTTCCTTTAATTTAGTGTTCAAAATGTTCTATTTTATTTTTTCATAATTTTAAATTCACAAAAAATATTATATATTTATTCATAAAATAATAAATATCATGGGAATCAATACTATACTATATTTTTTATCTAAATTTATCTTATCACATGAATTTTTTCTTCAAATAACTATTTATGATTCATTATGAATAGTTTTAATAAACAATTTTTTTTACCATTTCGTTAAATTTAATATTATAAAATGGTTATAATGTTTTAAGTAGTCATTTTTAATTTAGGTAATATGTACCGTTTAAATTTTAAACATAAAAATAAGTTACCATAGTAAATTATAGTCACTTCATTATGTATTAGATTTTGTAAAATGTTTATATTAAATGATATATTCACAATGTATCATAGACCCTATGCTTAAATGAGTTGTGCTATTTTATGTATCATCAATTTAGATCCATTTTGAACCGCTAACCTTAATAATGAAATTCCTCTTTTTATATTGAGAAATTAACATTAAAAAAATTCCACCCTTTCATCTATAAAAGGAATCCTTCACCACCAATCTTATCAAAAACACATTCAACCCCTTTACACAAATAATTATAATACATTCCCTTCCCAATCCTATTTACCATGTATTATAGGTTCTTTATTGACCAAAATATCAATCATATATGACATACAAAGTGTTTTATGGGTGGATATTAAAGGAAGGTGTAGTTTTCTATACCGAGATATGTCAGGTTACATAATTATAAAAACTCATTATAAAATTTTATATCCACAATATAATAATTTTATAAGTATTATTATAATACTAAAAGGATATTATATTTATTGTAAAACCCTTATTTTCCTCCCTCCTATCAATTATAAAATGAAAATGTCACCCATGTTACATGCAGACTAACTACACCATGAATGTTTTATTTCACTTTAATAACAGCATTACATGGATGATTATTGAAATAGTATTAATTTTATAATATGATATAAAAATACACATAATTTTCTTTTTTATAAAATGATAATATTAATGTTTATGTCATTATGAAGATACCATATTTAGTTTAATAAAAATTTACTAAAAACAAAACTGTTACATGTTTCATCTTGAAGAATCATAATTAAATTTCCAATTGAATAAATCATAATGAACATAAATAATTATTGAAAATTAATTAATTTATTTTACCATTATATAAATAACTAACTCATGACTATGTAATGGTAACTGTAACCGTTATACCAAATCATATAGCAAACATTTATTACTACTAACAACAATGATCAAAATTATCTAATTAAAATTAATAATAATATAATAAGTGAATATATAATATTAATATAAAATGTAATAATTATTATTAATGATATTTAATATATTATTGATGAATACTAGTTTAATAGACATGAGGGCGGAGAAAGTCAGACTAAGCCAATGTATGATATTTGTTGTTTGGGGTCTCAAATTCAATTTATTGAGACATGATTCATATTATGAACCTGTTAGAATTTATATGATATATATATTTAATAATTATCATAAAATATTTTAAATATATTTATTATCATTTTATTGAATAATAATTTTCATGTTCTCACCTGAAATATTTTTTTATTCAAATGTTTCCAAATATATATGGGTTTCTTTTTAAATATCTCATATATTGTGGTCATAAATATTTCACTATCAAGACCATATTGTTTATTTTGTTTTATAAATTTAATTATTCATAAATATAAGTTTTTTTATGGTTATTTAATTTTATTCTTTATTTTCAATTAAAAAATATAAAAATATATCTTGAATGTTTTATATATGAGTAGTTTTTGGAAATATTTTCAAAAGTTAGAAAATAATGTTTCTAAATGTTTTCTGTGTGAATGAATTTTCCAAATGTTATGTATGATATTTTTTATAGTTCAAACTTCAAAATATTCTGTTTTTTAATTCAAATATAAATAATTTTTCTTGATGAATTTTTTATTTTTGAAAAATTTATAAATGGGAATGATTTGTATTAACGTTTTTGAAGAATTTTTATATAGATTTTGTAACATATTTACTCTATTGAAATATAATTTAATTATTATTATTATTCACTATAGAATTTCCCTCTTAGTTAATTCCATCTTCATAGTCTTGTTGGATTTTGAATATATTTTAAGGAAGTTTTCATGAAAACTATTTAATTCCCTTAGTTAATGAATATATGATATAATTTTGATTATCTCCATGTTATTAGAAGTATAATATCTTATATTAATTGACAATTAATTGGAAATATTATTTTCCCTATTATGTATTTCAATGAATTGGTTATCTATCAGTTTTTATCTTCTTATTGAAATTATACTCCATAATATATATTATCATTTATATAATAGATACAGTATATATCATTTCACTAGTTTTTATTATGTCATTAACTTATCTATAAACCCATAAAATGTTCTATTAATGGGTACATTTTAAGAAAGACATTCCATTTATTTATCGTAGTATTATTGATATTTTGTATACTTATTAGTCAATATAGATGTTTATTGACCACTAATTTAGGTGACTACATGTTTTATTTTCTCATTACTTCCATATTATGAAATAATTATTCATATTTAGGGATACATGGGCCACATAATTATATTCCTCTTCAATGAATCAATAGGTCTCATAAGAAAAAATATCTTGGGTGTTTGGAATATTCCATACCTATTTATATACCATTATTTGACCTAAGACCTTGTTTATAAGAGTAATATGTATGAAATTATGAATTCCATGATAATGAAATCAAATATTTTTGTCCATATGATTATTTATATTATTATTTTCTCTAATTAAATATTCTGAAACCATGATTCTGGTTATGACATATTTTTTTATTACTTACTTCTACTATACACATTATTCAATATGTATTTTATGATATATTTTACTCCATCCCACCCCTTTTTTCACATCAAAGATCACTATTTTAATGTTTATCCATTTCACTTTATGAAGAGAGATATTAATTAAGTGAATTTTATAAGGGCATAATATGTGGGAAATTTTTTGGGACATACTAAGGAATTAATCTAGATTTTTATTGGCATATTGTAAAAAGTTTTCATTTGATGTGAAACATATGGGTTTTTGGTAAATTGGTTTACAAAAATTCTCAAATAGTAATAATATTAAATTTCTTGGATATGTAAGTGACTCAATATTGGTTATTAATAATTTAATTATGTTTGTTTAGATATGGATTATTTCAGTAGGTCTGTAAAGAATATGGTTTTGAACGAGATATGAATGTATGTCTTTATGGAATGTCACATCCCATATTGTGATTAGTTATTACATTTTGGGTATATAATTACATAATGTATGTATAATATTTTCTTAATACTAAGGATCATAAATTAAAAATATTGATGTGTTGAATAATTCAATAATGTTTCTTAAGGATTCAAAAAACATCTTTTTATGCTAATAATTAAAATCCACGGATTGGGTAAACATTTTAAGGGTGTGGATATAAAAATATAAATTAATATTTTTAGTAAAACATCCATGAATTAAGAAAGATAATGAAAATATTAATTATAAATTGATGTTTTAATACTAACAAAAATCGGTATCTATTGAAAAATAACTTGTTCTAGACATTATTAGACCACAAAGATTTATCTATTAAAAATAATTAGCTTCCCAGTTATATGGGAATGAAGATAGGTTTTATTACTAGATTGTGACTGTTGTTCAAGTATTAAATTAGATAGTTACCATTATAATGGTTTTGTGTTATTATATATTAATTTTATTTTGTTATTTATTATTCTCCAATACTTGAGCTAGAAAACATGATTGATGAAGACACTTGGACTTCTATTATTGTTTTCTTCAAAATATATATATTTTAATATATATAGATAATTGGCTAATCCCACATGTGCAATCTATATTCTATACATTGTATAGTGTATAAGAAAATAAGAGATATAGTTACATATGGTTATTTGATATGTACTCATAAAGATTTAGTTTCTTGAGGTTATGATATTCTTTTATATGGGAATATGGATGGTTTTGTTAATAGTCTATACTTTTATTCTATTTATAATATATTATGGTTACTACAGGTCATATATTGACTTATTTTAATGTTTGTATTTATATATATTATAATTGATCTCATTTTTAAATTTTGATAATGATAATGTGATGGTGTTGTGGCTATTATAATGTGTTTATGGATTATTTGTGTCTTAATAAATGTTCATTTTCACTTATGGAGGTGATGAGAGTACCATTATATGAATCATTAAGGATTTAGGTGATTAATTTAGAAGAAAAGTGAAAGTAGGGATCCTTTAATATAAATAAGAATTTTTATCAACCAAAATGATTTTAATTTTATTAAAATGAATAGGATAAAGAGACAACCTAGAAATTGTTAAGGGGGTTTGAAATAGTGAAATCTATGTGAATCATCCAAAAAACCAGTCCATAACCTCTTTGGGAAAGGAAATGAGGCAGGAAAAAACAATATATCGATCATGAAAAGACACTTTAGAAACAATAAAGTTAGAAACAACATTTCCCTGATGCCAGGTATGAAGGATGGACATATGATTGTTCAATAAATTGTTTCACCTTTTTTATAGAGCACTCAATATGCTAGGTTAGGATAACTCTTCCTGAAATAGATTTATAACTTATCAATAGATCAGGTCCAACCTCCCAGAGTGGAGTATTTCTTTGTATTTAATGGTAAAATATAGTGAGAATGGCATGTTCCTCGGCTTGAAGAGAGTCGCCATTACTGAATGGAGATGAGAGATCCTCTATACTGGAGCGATTGGGATCTTGGATAACTACACCCTATTAATTAATCCTGTGAAACACGACAGATCTATTTTTAACTTGTTCCCCATGAGAGGAGGATTCCATTTAACCCAATTACCCTGAACAGATAACTAATTATGGGTACACAAGAGTATGTGACGAAGGACCATGATAAAAGGATCAATTGCCGAGTCCTTGAAAAACATGATTAATTTAAAAACCAGGTTTTATATTTTAAATAGGATACATATGATTGTACTCAGAGAGGACTGGTGGCGTCTAGAATTTTTGGATGACCAGAGGATCCAATACCATACTCTAAAAATAAATAATCAAGGTTTACTCTCTAGACTAGGACTTTCCACATCTTGGAACCAAAGACATAGAAACTATTATGTATAAGAAATAACACCCAAATGTCCAGAGAACATACCAAAACAACTCTAGGTTTCCTTCACCCATTCCCTGTTAAAGATCATGTGAAATTTGGTCTCAGAATTTGGCATCCTGCAACAAAGGATTACTAAGGAAAGGATGATCGCTCCCCATTGGATGTTATCCTCAATTAGAAAGTTATTGTTCTGGACATGACAGAATAGAATAAATAACATCAAAGGGATATATTTGCACCACAAAAATATCAACCCAATGATCTTGGATAAAATATACTAATTGAGCGGTAGGAAAGTTTTTGAAAGTAAATGTACCTATTGCATCTATATTAAAAACACGTTGATCTTGGTCATTAGACATCACTATGGTGTCATATAAAATCTTATGATTATTATCCATGGATGTATTAATGTATAGGGGATGAATAAAGGCTTCTCTGAAACTTATATTTTGAGATGGGAAGTGCGGGAATCCAATAACAGTGCATACCCAATTCTTATGCCAATAACATAGATCACTATTGGCAATAATCCACTTCAAATGTTGCTGAAGAAGAAGTATATATGGTTAGACCATCTTATGAATTCATGATGGATTTCATCTATATTTCAACCCATCAATGACATAAGTACACTATATATGATTTACCCATAATGACCCCCTTCAATAATCTTCCATTATAATTTGGAATGAAGCCCATCTATAGTTCCAGAAATACATCTAATTTTAATACCATATTCACTAATAGGTTTAACCGGTTTTCTACAAGAAGCCCAGTGATAATAACCTTCCAGGTTCCCATCCCATAAAAAGGATGTCATAGTTTTTTCCATGTCAGTTTTCACCTTCATGGGAACCTTAATAGGGGAAAAATGTGTATAGGGATATAGGATCAAATTGAAATAATCAAATTTATTCTCCTTCCAATGGATAAAAACCTGTTTTTTGAGTTAAGAATGCGGTTCAAATTTTTTCCAAAACTAAATAAATGTGGTTGATAAGAAATGGGTTAGGATACACATGATCACTATTATTGTTAATAATAAAATAATCTATCTGCAATACATGTTTTGATTTTAACACTTGTATTCTCCTCTTAGAACATTTATTTAGGACAAAGAAATTTATTTTCCTATAGTTAACTACTTAGACAGTCCAATTAAACAAAACATTTAAAACCTCATTATCCCCCTGAATTGACCTTCTACTACATTATAAAATAGGATAGTTTCATCTACAAACATGAGATTTGATATAACTCTAATAAAATGATTATTGAAAAATGGAATAACCTTTCCCACATCAATGATATTATTGAAGTACCTGTTAAGTGTGTCTTGAGAAATGATAAACAGATTGGGGGAGAGGGGATATCCCTACCTAAAACCTCTTTCATCTTTGAAATATACAAATCATTTTCCATTAAATTAAGTTTACACATGTGGAGAACTAAATAAATTAAATATAATCTCAATGACCCCCTCAACAAACCCTATTCTTCGAAGATCCCTGATAAGGAAAATTTATTAAAATCTATCATATGCCTTGATCATATCATTTTTAATTTCCGAATAACTACCAATGGTATTCATATTGATATCAATAATCACTTCATAGGGAAATTAAATATCCACTTGGATTAATCAACCATTCAAAGACCCAATTTTTTTCTCATCCATCCAACCAGGAAGAAGACGAAAAAACCTTTTGTTAAGGACACCAATATGAAATTTATAAGGAACATTGGATAACATTATTGGTTGAAATTTATTTAGAGAATAAGGATATTTACCTTTTAGAACTAGTAATTTTTTTAGCATAGTCCACTCTAGAGATATTTCCCCCATGAAAAAAATCATGCACCACATTAGTCAAACTCCCCAACAAAATTTCCCCAGAAACTCTATAAAAGGAAGTTTTGTAAGAATCCAACAATAGATTTCTGTCATAATTCATGTCCCAAACCACCTCATGAATTTTATCCTCACCTGGAATAGTTATCA
Organism: Viscum album; assembly: GCA_963277665.1. Classification (NCBI taxonomy): domain Eukaryota; kingdom Viridiplantae; phylum Streptophyta; class Magnoliopsida; order Santalales; family Viscaceae; genus Viscum; species Viscum album. The sequence goes on along the minus strand of OY728133.1, from coordinate 1,024,912,840 downwards.
AAATATCATTTACATATTTAGTCATAATACATGGAATCAAGTTGATGATATTTGAAGAGACACTCAGAGAGACCCCTCTATGCTCAAGTTAGGGTATGCCAAGATGGAACAAATAAAGGAATCCACCATATGAACAAAAATATCCCTATCATTAAGTTAGTAGAAGTACGAGTGGAGAAAAGTCATGAAAGAGTTGTATCGATAAAACGTGTTGGGATTTTTGATAGGTCTTGGGGATATTTATTAGTTTGGATTTTATGGTTTGGTAAAGAAAAAGTATTGGATGAAATTTTTACATGATATAGGATTGAGATAGCTTCTAGGAGACATAATATTAGAGACCCCTATGATCTGATTCAATGAAATTATGATTACAGAACATACTAAGTAATGTGACAATGTTTTCATGGTAGAGATCTATTACCGATCATCTATATGTACTACTTATACCTATTCTTTTAGTAAGTAAATTATGGTACCTATGATAAATTTTATTTATTTATTCTAATGGATTCCTTGTATTAGGATTAGGAATTATATACAATTTTTTCTATTTTGAGGGATGAATTATGGTCAATTTCCTAATGAAGCTATGTATTTGGATACAAAATTATTTTTTTATGGTCATGAGGTTGGTGAAAATGACACTTTGAGGAAGATTCATCATGAGTTCCAATGTCATAGACAATAGAAGTATAAGGGATCTATTTCAGATTAGAATAATGAGGCATGGTTGGAGAAGGTGGATATCTATTTTATTATCACATATTCCATGAATTAGAACTATATTTTGTTGGTTTAAACTATTTTTTGATGATATACCCATTTGTGGATAGTTTTATCCCTTAGCAATCATGAGAAGTTAGATGTTTCTTGGGAGGATTTGTCTTATTAGTTCAAGGGTGTATACCATTTTTACTAAGAATTCATTAAATCCATGAAATTTTATTTCTCTTCATGAGGGGTTATAGAGTGAGGTAATTTATTGTGAAATTAATTAACCACTTATATTATTATTCACATATCCTATAAAATGAAGAGGTTAGAGTTAGGCATTTTACTGTGTCTTTTTATATAAGAATCGAATATCATGTCAAATTATTAAAATTCCCAAAATTCAATAATATGTCAATGATGATAGAATCTATTTAGAGGATTCTAGATTAGACAAGATCACTATGGTAGAGAAAAAATTATGACATCTGGAGGATGATATATTTGAGTAGAGGTTCACAGTTTCTTGGTTACTCAATGTTTTTTACTATTGTGAGTCATCATACACTTATATCATATTGTTTTTTTGAATTTGTTAGTTATATAACTTCTACCTAGAGAAAATATATTATTTTTCCCTTATATAGGTCATTTCTATATGACTCGTAACTAACATAAATCCATAGAAAATTATTATACATATATTGTCTCACTACATGCCTATCCTTTGTGGTATTATCCCTCAAGGTGGAAACATTGACAATAAAATGGTTCACCATGAATTATTCCTTAGATATGACATGATGTGGCTAGAGTGTAAATACATGATTCCCATCATCCATAGGTATATAGAGAAGAGAGTGATCATATAGTTGGTAGGAATCAGGTCTAGTTAGGTTTTAGATTAAGAAATAGGAAAATGCCTATTACCGTGTTTCCAATTCCAAGAGAGACAAATATTGTGTGACGTTCCATGTATCCATTCTTTTCCAGAGTGTATGATTTTTTAGTTCTATATATATGGACTTATACTTGGATCCAAGGTTGTTATAGGATATTGTAGATGAGGTGAAAGACTTCATGTTCCCTTTGTGTTGACTATTCCAACTACAGGATGGATTTTGTTTTTTATTTATGTATATATTTGAGTTGATATTAGGAAAGTATTGATCTATAATATATTAATAAATTGTTTTAATATATTATTATGATGTCATCCTTGGCATACACTAGCTGAGTTAGGTGTAGGATATCGTTTATTTATTTAGGATGAGATATATATTTTCTAATTTTGATAATGATTATGTGGTATTAATTAGTTAATAAGACCACTAGATGAGTAAGATTTATAATAAGTCATTATATCTAATTATGATTGATATTATATAATGATCAATGTTTATTTAATTGGTGGTGTTTCAATGGGTTATAAAACATTGCACAATTTGTTTTTCACTAAGGATAATTTGAGGCTACACCCTCATATAAAGTTGAATTTGGTTTAAAATTATATCTATGTGTCTTTGTGAGGTTGATCAATCAATAAAGGCTTGTTCTTTCTGAGTTTATTAAGATACATATTTAGAAATATGGAATTCTATATTGGGGGTTTATTTAACTTTAGGCATCACTAGGGGATTTTCTGATCTTTCTCGTGAAAAAGGTGGAAGAAAATTTATAAGTATTTATCGATGATAGTCACTTGAATTTGGTAACAACAAAGAGAAATTATCCCCTACCATAGATTAATTATTTATTAAATCATCAAATGGAATCTAGTTTTCGTAAGATACTTTATCTATAAATTAATTATATGATACAACAATAGTTCAATAGAGGATTTCACACACATGTGTTCTTGTACTGTGTAATTCAAACCACCAGAGGTTATCAAACATTCAAATACTAGAATTAGGAATTATGATGTTTCAAAATCAGCACTACCAAGTCACACTTCAACAAAAAACTATCAATAAACTTACCCACACACATTTAAGAAAGGAAATAACATGTAATGTAAATATGATGCACAAATATTGCACGATTTATACATATATCCTACACGGATTAGATAACACTCCCAAATATTGCTTCCATAATAAATAAAATGATTATAATAATTATATAAAATTAATAAATGATTAGACATATTAATTAATAGTGATTACTATTATGTTTCTCAGTAAGACTATTTGGTACCTTGTCTCACATCTGAAGAATAGATGTCATAAAATGGTTGAGTAGGACGCACTACCATTGGAGATTCCTGATTAACCCCTCTTTGGATATTCCATTATCCTATAATGAACACTATCTAGGTTAATTATTTGTTATGTATTATATAACTCTCTTTGAGTCCAACTATTTATATCACAACCCAACATCAAATAAACTAAGACTAGTTTACACAACCCCTCAGAAGATAAAAATCATCCAAAAAAACATTCCCATATGTTGAATCCATCAACTATCACTACCTGGATAAAAGAAAATATTTATCTGGAGTTCCTCCTTTTAGGAAACTAAATATAAAAACATGAAAAAATATTCACAATACCAACAATATCCATTTAAAATATTACTTAATGGTTTTCTTCATGATCCTTTAATAGGTAGGTAAAGCTCAAAATTTTTTCTCATGCATGCGGTGTTCTCTATAACCTTCCATCCAAGAGAGTACAACTAAGAAAAATTAAATTCTCTAGGATTATTGGTCTAATAACTTCATGGAAATATCAGGAAATTTATTCTACATATATGTTTTCTATAACTCTAACAACTATTTTTCTAGAATATTCCGAGTGAAAGGGAATTTTAGGTCAAGATGTTTTATTCATGCTCAAATCATCAGATTCTGAAAATGTTTAATTTCACTCTGTCCATTGCAAATTAATATTCCTTCATATGTTCCCATTATAAGATCATTTAGGAAGAAAAATTTCCATAAAAACTCTTTTTCATCATTTATATATAATATATATTCAAATTTCATCATATATTATGTAAACACATGCTATACTTATGACATCCATCTCTAATATATTTTACTAATCCTAAATAAAATTTCTATCTTTATTTAATTTTATTCTAAATCCAAAAAATATACTCATACATGGATCATTATAATCATTCCTCCTCCCCAAAAAACAACACCATATCTTCCAACCCACTAAATTAGTGAATGATCCACTTCATGAAATCCTAGTAGTCCATTATAAATATTGATAAAAAATAGATTACTACAACAATTTGGATGTAAATTTATATTAATAAACAAATAATGAAATTCATTAAAATTTTAATGAAAATAAAAATTATAATCTCACCATATAGCGTTCCATATCATTCATTACTGGTATATATACCATAGACAAATTTAAATTCTTCATAAAAGGTCTTGAATCATGGTCACATAAAGTCAACTAAAAATTAGAAATTATTTATCATATGTATTATTTATTGAACAACATAAATGTTCTATAAATTATATACATCTCAATACTCATCCACTTTATTTTCTTATATCGGAAATTGTCCTTTATTTTGAATAATTAATACAACATATAAATTAGCTGTTGAATATGAATACACTCAAGAGACACCAAAAACATAGCATCAACATATAAATGATGTATTATGAAATATCCATCATTCTATGACTTATAATATTAGAAATTGTAAGAGTCAAATGATATGAGACCTTCTTCATCCATGAAAACATTAAACTATTTTTTACACTACTGAGGACCTATTTTTATCCATAATGGATTTAAAAAAACATTTAAATATAGTCCCCATCATGTTGATCTTTAAAACCGGTTGACCATGTAAATACAGTCCTCTAATTCACCATGAATAATATAGGTTTTTTATATCCATTTCTCTTTGGTTTATTTCATCATCAGTAACTAAATTCATCACTATAGGGATTGTATTATTCTCTTTTGGTGATGAAATTATTTTGGAGAATTTAGTTCATTTATTTTGTTTTATTTTTTTTACCCCCATCCATGAATTGTATATTTTAATCCCACAAAAAATTTCCTTCAAATATAAACTCATTTTGTTCTCTATTTCTGTCTTTATGTATAGAAGTTTATTCAACAACCAAGTTCCATTGAAATTTAAGAAATTCATTTCATCCTTCATAGTAGAGTCCCAATCCTTGGAGTGACTGAGTTTCAATAATTCTTTCAATAATTCTGGTTACCAATCATCCATCAGAATTAATAAATTTTAAATCAACTTCATATATATATGTAAACGTCAGATGACTGTAGAAGATCATTATAACACAGATTTGGATTCCACCATTTCTAGTGTTTGTTGTTCTAGTTCCAATATTCCGGTTTACTGTTTTCTTATTTTTCAACATTCAGAGCTTTCCATTTGTCTTTAATATACCTTTATCATTTTTCATTTCAATCACTATTCAAATGTTTGGTGAATAATTAATAACATATTGTACCACTAGAACATGAAATTTTTGGTACATCACAAAGATCAACTAAAAAATCAATTTTTTTTTGTTCCTTTAACTAATAATCCTCTTATATTCCAATATAACTCTATGATCATCTCAGTGTAGTGGAATTTTAGACTTCGAATGAATTTTTTATTTTCCATATCCCATAGTTATAATATAAAAACATTTTTCCAACTTCTAAAATTGGAGAATGCATTTTTATATATTCAAGGTTGTCTCTTTCCTTAGAATCAGGGTGAACTAATGCTAACATTATTATGATTTTACGATGGAAAACATCTATTATCTTACTAGACAGTATCAATTAAAATAAATTCTCTCTTATATAACATGTATTACTTTTCTTGGAATATTAAACATTATTTTGGATCACTTATACTTAAATATACTTAGACATTCATGAGTGGACATGCTTGCATCATGACTTGTCATTAGAATTCTGATCCATTCTCTCTTCCAAAAAATTTGGTTGTTTCCTAACAGATACTATTAATTAAATAATAATACCATTCTCTAAAAAAATTATTAATTTTAAAACCATAATACCCTAAACCATTATCCATTCATGGAAAATAAACTTTTGAAAACATTAGCTTTCCAACGAGAAATTATACTCTAAAAACTTAACTAAAGCCATGAAATTTATTATTATTTATATAAACAAATATATTCCATATTCCATAATTTATGAATATAAAGATATAAATATATCCTTTGTGAGAATTAACTTGAGATGTCACTGTTATATTCAGGTTAACTAATTATAGTATCTAGGATCTGGGATTCTGGACAATCAATTTGATTGAAACACACTTCTTCCCCAACATGAAATTATACAAACATTTAATACATATGTGATTAAGCTTAAGTATTCCATTAAATTATTGAACCATCATGTTCTTTAAAATGATATTATATAGTCTATAATACAGACCTTGGGATCATCTATGGTTGAAATTTCATCCATTTCATTTGCACCTAGAATATTATCTATGTAAATAATTTCATCATGTACTCCTTACACCACAACCATGTTCCCCCAAGAAAATTTCCAAAATACATTATCAAAGGTAGTTTCAAACCCACCATATTATAATTAAGCAACATAAATTACATTTTTATAGAGACCTAGAATTTGTCTCACATCCTTTAATTTTAGGAAACACACATTATCTTCATTTTTACATATCTTTTTTTGATAATTTTTAAATATTCATCATCTTCTAGATTATATTTACAATAAAATCCAGATACATTGTTGATCATGAACCAATAAACATCCATTGTGTGAAAATTTTCATAGAGTGAACCACCCTTGACATAAAAAAATAATTGATTTTGAGTATCAAATTATATTATTCTTTTATAATGTTATGAAAATTTGAACTTATAGTAGTTGACCTTGTTATGACTCCCATGAAATTAATATTATTCATATAGATATGATTCAACATCAAAAAATCCCAAAAGGTAATACTATCACATGTTAAATTTACAAAAATCATATCTTTTTTCCTTATCTTTATATATCTAGTTATATTTCTTATATGGTGATAATCCCATTCAATCCCAATTTAGTGCATTAACAAAAGGTACTTGGACCTCCCTTCTATAGAGTTCCATGTTGTGTATTCAATTACGGATACTCCAAACACTTGATAAATATTATTAAAATAATTAATTAGAATAGTAACCATTATATCCAATGATTTTTGTAACGATGAAGTAGAAATATTTATTAGCAATCATCACAAAATTTAAGTTTTACTACTTCAGGACTACTAATAATCATGTGTAAATTTTTCACATGATTACCCTGGTAATCCATTATAATAAAATCATATCAAATAATAATCACATTTAATACACTTTTTTAGTAAATGTTTCTCAAACATATCCTATAGTTCCACCATATACTTCAAAAAAGTATTCATCCCTCAAATATTGAGGGAAACATTTTTTCACTAGTGATATCCACACAAAACAGAGTTCTTTTCTATGATACTTTTCCCATTTTACATTCTCTGTTTTTCCAAATTGACTCAACCCAATGTAATTTATATTCCCTTTTAATAGAGATAATATTTCATATGTATTAATTAGAAACAAAAGTGGTTTTCATTAAAAATTTCAATTCCTACAATTCCTTATTCTAATGATTTCTCTTTCGATGAAAGTTAACAGAAAAAAAATATTATTCCATGAAAATTATGAATTTTATCTAAGTTGATGAGTATGGAGAACCACACTCATAAATTAATTTTTTGAAATAGACTTTATCTATGCATTCACTAGATGATATAACATGAGTTCAATTGATGATAAAAACATAAGTGCTCATCCACCATAGAATTGAATGAATTATAACATCTTATTTGTTAGTGTACTAAAATTATGACATTTTATACCCCATTATTAAAACTACTATGTTTTAAATCATAAAAATACTCTCTAAAAAATACCCACCCAAATTCAAGTAATGATATGGATAGAAAATTAAAATGGATTCCAATAGATTACTTCCTTTAGACATTTATCATACATCAAAGGGAGAACACTAGTAAAACATTATTTTATGAGAAATAAAAGAATTAAAATATTTATTGTGAAAGTGGATGTGATACTACATATTCGTAATTAGTAATTGAAATTATATTACCCTCTAATATATTTTATCATTTGGTAACACATCTATTTTATAGATTATATCAACTATTTGATTTGGTAGAACTACTATTAAATATTCATTTTCAACCACATGTGAACATATTTTAAATAGATTCACATTCATTCAACATATTGAATTTTATATCAATATCTAATAAACTAAAACAATTTAATATTGATCATATGAAAATTATTATATTCTTGAAGAAATACTTGTATACTAATGTGGTGAATATATGACACCTTTAAAAGTGAAATGAGTGAACCCAACTTCTTATTTATAGTAAAATGAATCTCAATTTTTTGATAAAGGATTCACTAACCAAATAGATCGATAGTTATTAAATATTTATTTGTTGTCTATGTATCATTTTATGCATGTAAAACCTAAGTATGTTTCGAGGAATACATTCATGTATCATTATATGAACTGTGATTTCATGGTAATACACTTTGGTTTCATAAGAGATTTATCCTTATTCATGGGGTTGATTAAAGATGTGTTCCAGCAGTTCCTAAAGTGGGTTTTGGTAGTTTTTATTAATTATATTCTCCTATTATTTATGTCTAAGAAATATAATATAGATCATGTGAGAACCTTTTTACAAGTTCTTCGAATTCTTGTACTATTTCGGGAAGTATCTCATTTGTTAGTCTAAGACACATGTGGTTCAATTCGGATCTAATTTCATGTATCATCAGTGATTTTCTACCGATACATCAATGTTATATATTGTTTTTTCTATGTTATTCCCCAATAATGTTAAAGTGTTTCTAGGTTCTATTAGTATTACATTATTTTGTAGTATATTTATACTTGATTTTTCTTAAAATTTACCTCTTTTTATATGAATTTACTAGAAGTAAAATGAGTTTGTATTGAAAAAAAATAGTTTTATACTACTTTCTATTATTTTAAGGAGAATGTGTTCAATGCTCTTATTCTCTTTTTTCGGTTGGAAGGAGATATGTTTATTTTTGTATCATTCATCATGAATTTTCTTAGTCATTAATTTTATATAGTATAGATAAAAAATATCCAATGGGTCCCAAATGTATAACCTCATGAACATCACTATACTACCCATGAAATTCAGTATGGAATATTTTGTATTCTTAGAAGTTGTAGAGAACCAATCTCATCAGTGATCGTTTTTGGTGTCCATGGATAAAAAATACATCATGTTATAGCAATTTTTAAGCTTGAGACAATAGTTTTGGATGGTGATATTATAGGATAATAACAATGATATATAATATATAATGGAGAAATTTAGTTTTTGTGATGGTTCATTAAGAAGGAATCTTCAAGGTTATATTATTCCTATGTTTGAGGATTATTAGAGTGTTATGGAGGAGTTTAAAGTGATTCACCTCGATATAGAATAAGTTAATGACAAAGGATATCACTATATCATGATCATGTAGTCATCATTAGTTTAGAAAGTACAATAATAATAAATGGGATATTTCAATGATAATGTTTACTGTGATGATGCTTTATTCAATGATTCTTCTTTTAGAATGATCTAAGGACAATTACCATAAGGTGTTGTCTAGAGGGAGGATCTCAATTCCCAGAGTGATTCATGTGTTTGTTCTTCGAATGTTTCAATAATTTCCCATAAATGTTCATCTCATTTTTAAAAAGGTATATCATTCTTTATGAAGTATGTTTTGGTGGCTAGGAATGGGGATTTTAGTCAGAATGCCTTTCTACATGTGTTTTGTTTCTAGAATATTAAGACCAATCATCTTATTCTTGATGGGATTCTTTACTCAAAAAATCCACATCAATTTAAATGAGAGGAAATTTCAATGGATTTCATAACCATATAACCGCAATAATTTGGAATATATTATATCATATTGGTGATGTTATATTCTTTTTAGGTGTCGACTCACTATATAGTAATTAAAGAGTTGATCTTAGTTTATTTGAAATCACAATGTTGTTTCAGTAAGATTTTAAGGTGCCATGGGGTTATGGGGAAACTCATATCTACTCATGGTCTTCATTTTACTTAGATAATATGTGAAAGTCTATAATTTGTTTTTTGTTCAAATTTTCCTCAAAACTATTTTTCATATACAAACAAATGATCTGCTAGAATATATTTTTAGGTCATTAGAATACATTTCACATTCATGTGTTCTAGATTTTTTTGGATTTGTTGTTGAAGAACCTACCCATGATTGAGTTTTACAATAATTATATTTTTCTATTAAAAATTTCCATGACCTATTTTAATATGAAATATTTATAGTCATATAAATCTATATCAGGTTTCCCTATGATAGGAGAGTATTCAATACTCATAATAGAATTTTTGAAAATCATGAAAGACAATGTGCATTTTTTTTAAAACAATATAGGAAGTGAAGGATCATTAAAAGTATTATGGTGATCATAAGTCAATCCATATGTAGTTGTAAATTTGAGATTTGTTTTTTATGTATATCCTCAATTGGGGTATTAAAATTTTGGTTAGGGGAGTATGATTACTCATGGATTTTATGGGAATTTTATGTGTTGGTTAATGATGGTGGATATTCATACTGCATGATGGTTTTACCAAAGAAGTATTTAATCCATGATTTTTTCAATATGGAATTGGTTATTTATTATATTGATGATTAATCCCATATCATTGAGTAGAGTTAATTTTATTCTGATAATGAAATAACATTCAAGTAATTCCATGTTATGATATTAGACTATTATGAGAAGGTGTTCTGTGGCTGTTTTATTCCACTAGGTTGTGTCTAATTTTGAAATAGTAACATAAAAGAGTGTAGTTGGGAACATGATTTGTAGATGACTTTTAAAAACTATCTTCAATTTTATTGTTGATTGTTATTGATACCATATGAATGAACTTAGTTTGATTAAGGAAATACTGAAAATGTGATGTGATGTTGTGACTTTCCATATGATGAGTTTGTTATTCCCTTATTATAGAGAGATCCTTATTTAAGAGGAATATATTTCTATGTTTTTCTTATGACCCCATATGGTTTCCTTAATGAGGTTGATTTTTATTCTCACTAATACTAATTTTTTCATTGTTATCATATTTAAATTAGTCTTTTAATGTTTGGTGGTTTTCTTATTAGTTAGGGAAGAAATTTATATTTTTCTAGTTGAATGACATATGTATTTTCTATTATGGAAAGAGGAAAGTATTTCATTATGATGGTATGTGTTAAACCTTGAGGTTTAGGTTGGTATTTTATATCAAAACCTAATTATGTGTCAAATAATTGGGGATTACACTTCGAGAGTTAAATGACACAGTGTCTAAGTTCAATGATCGATCATTATGTGAATTTTTTCTGTCCGGATTTCAAGTGTGTTGATGAAAATTATATCATATCATAAAACCAATTATATCAATGAACAATTATTTATATATATATATTAAGTATATGAAATATTTATTTTTAAAATCTTATAGTAAAATCAGAAAGTACCTATTTATCACCTCAGTTTCATAATGGATGAGTTCCTTGGTTAATGATCTATAAGTGTCCTTGAATCATTGTGTGTCTGGAAAACCATGAGTCTGGTTTAGGGATGGTCATTTTGAAGTCTAAGTATGATATTTTTAGTGTAATTCATAGAGTGTTTTTAGGATATAATGTGAAACCCTAGTCCATGCCATGATCCACTCTAAACTCATTAATGAAATGGTATTTTTCCGAGGGGGAAAGGGAGAGCAATGTGTGGAGATTTTAATTTGATCACTAGATCTAGGCCCATTATAGAATTTCAAATTCATTTCATGGAATAAGGGTTTCCATTCAAAATTCATATATAAATAAGTATTTCCTCCAAAATTCAATCTTTTTCATCCTCCTCCACTGAATATATAGGTGGATGTTAGAGAATTTTGGATGAACCTATGCCTTATTTTATTGATCCTTTAGCATTTTTTTAAAACAACTAACTTTGATCCAATGTATCTCTCTAACTATTTTATATTACTCATTATTAAATCATTCATTAATTCAAAATATTTGATGTTTTATACATTAATTTATATGTTTTAATTCTCAATTATTAATGGAGGATTCATCGTGGGATGATCTATTTAGGGTTTATGTGCTCTTAATATGGTTTCAAGTTTGGCTTTTCATCCATCGTCCTTTTTTATTTTAGTAAACATTAAGAATAACCTGAAGGTAATTTATTCAATAATTATTCTATTTAATTTTGGGAAGTTGTTTGATTTTAATGATTTTGTCTCTAATGAGTAACAATTTAATATTTACTTAAGGAAGATAGTAAATCATAATTAATGCATTAAAGGGATGGTTGTGTAGCTTTGAAAGCAATTATTTTATCCATTTTATGACCTCGATATTTTTAGTGGATAGTGTGATAACCTATTATTGTGGTAAAAAAATATTTCACTACATATTATATGAGAATAAAAAATATTGAAACACATAAATAGGGTAACATATTGAGGATAATGAACTAGATATTCACTGCAGTTTCCATACATCCATAGAAATGATTAACCTGATAAAGCTTACCATAGACCATATAAATTTGAGGATAATTTCTACTATCAGATAGAATTATTTTGGGATCTATTTTTATGGAATTCTTCTCCTAATTAAGATAATTAATTTTAATGGTAATGGAAGAGGATTATTATATGAAATAATATCATAGGCCAACTTATTTTGTACCTTGTTTTCTATAAGCTTGTATGAATTGATTGAAGAATGCAAGATTTATCATTGAAATTAATGTTAATAGAATTATTATATACAACTATTTTTATAACATATAATATTAGTGTAATTTATATGTATGAATAAATACCTAATTCTATGATGGATGATTGGGTGAGGGAGGATGTATATTAATACTATTTTTTTGAGATCCTAGTGCGGCTGATCGTCAGACAATATGGATGACTGGGAAATGTGTCATGGATAATGTTGGGATGGATGGATATGATTTTTATCCCTACTTAGTAGTCTTTTAATTATTACATGATACATATTTCTTATCCCATTTTGGATATATCCAACTTCAATGTAGGTATAGTTGTGTCTTAGTAACTAATATTGTGGATGGACATATTTAATGAATTTATTTAGAGGAAGATATTTGATGGAGATATAATGATGGTATTAATATGTTAATAAGTATAATATATAGATTGGTTAAGTGAATAAAAGGGAATGGATATTGAAACTGAAAATATATTATTGAATAAATGTGCCTTGGATTTCAATTTTTAAAGTGAATATTAATTCAAAATTAATTATGGGATACTATAAAATGTCTTGAAACAAATTAAGAATAAATTATTAGATATTGTGTTGAATCGTTTTTTTTCTGTATCAAGAAACGTAATATCATATTCACTCATAGTGATCGAATTAGGTTGGTCATATGATATATTATCTTTAATTAGATTTTTGGTTTATATAACTTTTTTATGTTGAGGTGCCTTTTGAAAATTTTTTTTTTTTTATTATTTCTTATGGTCTACCGAAAAAAATGGATAACATGACTAATTTTTGGCACATTCATTTGGACATGCCTACAGAACGATACAATCTATTATTTTGCCAGCTATTTTTTCTCAACATTTCCACTTTTCAAATGTGGGTTTCATTCATCACTTTCATCGGTGATATATGCGCTTTGATTAAAACATGATGATGGGATGCCAGTTTCCCCTTACATGGATTTTTACATAGAGATCATTTCCTAGTTCAGGTCTCCCTTATAGAATTAATTCATGGTCATGAAACTGAATCCTAGTTCCATATCATTATGGACACCCGTTAATTACATTACTTCTTTCTTGGTAGGGAAGAAACCATATGTCAGGAGAGTAGTCACACTGAGAATCATTACAATTTTCTTGACATTGGTTGTATTGGTCACATATAAATACACCTCTTTCGAGGGAATCCCATACAAGAGATATTATGTGTGAAAAACAATTCCCCTAGTGTTGATCAAAATCTAATTACTTCATCGGGAGGTATTTTCCTTTTAACATCAGAGTCATCTCATATGAGGAATCTTAGGCATGAATCCCAAGGTTTCTCATTCCAGTCATGGAGTAATTAAGCTGATGGAGGGGGGTAAGTATTCCAAGCCTTTTTTATCTTAGGAATTCCATGTTTATTGTATAGGTTATGTATTATTGATCAGGTTGTGAGTTTAACATATTTTAGATTTTGATCAAAATTCTTGCATAGGACAGATCGGGGAACAAGTTTAACTTTTTATGGAGAATAGTTGGGAACATGTTTAGTGTCTTAAAAGGACATGATGTATGGATAAGAATACATAATGGGGACAAAACAAATAGGTTTCTCCCTAAGAGGGAATATGTCACTTCTGAATTGTATATCGACGCATCAGGATGCCATGTGGAGGCAAACCATGAGATGTGGATCAGAATTCCCCATGAGACAGATCTAAAAGATGCATAACATAGAGGGATGATGTCACACCTAGAATTGTTTACTAATGGATCATCACTCCTTTTAGTCGAATCATTGAGTTGTGGAAAATAACGCCCCCTGAGATGGATCTAAATGGTTGAAAATAATTCCCCATAGAGGCAGATCAAGGAGCTGTGTCCCAAGGAGGTAAAAACCACGAGTTTACTATAGTCAGGGTTGAACCCCATGGAGTGTTAATTTATACTCTTATTTAATGAAAATGGAAAAAAACCACATATTTCAATCCCTTAGTTTATCGTTTGTGGTAGGACCAATACATGTCATCTAACATAATGCGGTAAAGGCGCTTGTGTCACGGAATGAGCATCAATGAGGGAAGGTGTGGGGATTATGAATGGAATCTTCTTGGAGGATATTATTCCATGTGAGTTTAGGAAGTGTGAGGACCATACCATTACAATCAAACATAGATAATCCTATGTTCATTGTCTAGGGTAAGACTACAATTTTACAACATGTGTTGAGGATGTTGTCAGGTTGTTTAACATCATACAACTAGGGTGTGAATCCAGATAGTTTTATGTCAAACAACTTAGACAAAGAGGGTATCAGTACTCACTATAAAGGATTATGTTACCACTACACATGTTACTTTATATGGGACATGGAATTATTATTTACAGGGTACACTGTTGGGAGGAGTAGATAGACACGAGGTACACATTAGAGTCCCCATGGTCCATAGAAATCTGAGTCATAGTACTCATTCATAGAATAATTCGGAATGGTAATAGGTTAAATTGAGTTATAGGGGACATTATATTGGGGACTTGGAAGTTCATACATTTTAGTTTAGAGGGTTGCGTGATAGAGTTCTAAAGACAAAGTCTCTAACACAACATATGGCCATGGTTCCTAGAGGAGTAGGTGCATGAATGATTTGGATTTTATATAGATCATGGTTACAAGTAATAAGATTAATTTTCAGGGACCTGAAATATATTAAGTGGTATTTTTTGAGGGGTACGCAACTACAGGTTATGTAAGGCTTCAAACCACATTGGGTATATCACACTATATTCTCTATATTAAGGGTTCTATTTTACATGCTTTAATAGAAATTAATTTTTATGCACATCAGAGAGATGATTCATCTTTTATAGAGCCTCCTATTAATGGGAGGGGTGTCCTTCTATTTATATTATAATTTTTTTGGTGGGTCCATATAAATCCGAGAATGGAAGTATCTTTTTTGTGTGAATTCCATCTTGGCCGCTGGTACTCATCACTCAAAATAGTAGGTTTGATGATGCATTTAGAATGAAAAGGGATCCGTTTTTTAGAAAATTCCATTATTATATGAAACCATTAATTTTTTTGTGATGTTTACATGGAAATTTGATCTTACCTGGGGGAAGGAATGAAAAATAAAATCACTTATAGTGTGTAATATCTTAATGAGTGGTGTGTTGCACTTGCGTGAAGCATCTGGAACATGCACACACATACCTAGTTGATCCTTGAATGGTATTTTAGGGTGTAATGTGACATTAGGGTTCCAATAAAAGACCAATTGTGTCCATATATGAGATTTGGACACTAATTATTTCCCACCTCTAAATCTAAGATTACATATAACACGATGGTTCTGTTCAGAGGGAGATGCCAAAGAGAGTAGTCCATCACCAAGGATGCTTGAAAAAATTTCATTTACCTTCACAAATGTCTTGAGTTTTAATTTATGTCCAATATATATCCACATAAAAATAGGAATTGGGTTTATGTACAATATCTGGACTTTGTACGCAACGTGCTTCTTGTTCTTGTGCACAATAGTATCCCTTTTTTATGAAGCTTCCAATCTGAATAAACCGAATTCATGCAACATTCTTCTCTCATGCACCATATTCAAGGATACAACCTTGAATTTGTGTTAATTTCAACAAACATTCACACATGCTATCCATTTTGATGACAAATACCTTCTTTTTTATGTGTACCTTCCTTAGATTTTCTAGAATCATCCGAAATGGCCCATCAACAGAACCTAGATGAGATTGAAGTCACTGCCACTTCCCAAAGAGTAAAAATGGTAGCAATTACTACATTTTATTTAACTATGAGGGTAGTTTCATAAAATTTTGACCTTGTGACCATTATGGCAGAGTCATATAAAATCTATCCATTAAGATACTACCTTTCACCATGGATCTTTGTGATGAAATATTGGGTGAATATATCAAACATCATAGTCAAAACATCATGATAATGGTTCACGTATGGGGTTAAACTCAATATTTTTAATATATATGTCGAAAACCGTCATTCTAGCAAACAATAGGCTATTTCCACCTTTATGAAGAATGGGAATACTTGGGCCATCACAGGGAATGAGCCACATGTTGAAAAATTCTCTACCTATCGCATTAGTATTTTTAAAAGATGTATACATGAAAAAAGAAGGGGTATGAAAAAGGAATGAGAATTTGGGTTTGGAATTAATTCCACAAATAAATGGATAGGGTAGTACTGTGTATGCTACACTTTCCTAGAGTTTGAGCTGAAGTAATGTGAGATCAGACTGTATGAGGTTGTGTCAATATCACAATTCTACTTCTACCGTTAACTGGAACATGGGTTGGGGATTTATATATAATGGACCCCAGATATGAATAATCTATATCTTCATCATGGAGAGTTCATAAATAGTTTTTTGGATATATAATTCATTGATGTAATCCTACTAGAAGGGTTCCAGTATGATGTGTTCCTTCCATCAGTGATCATGCAGGATGACACAAAAATGACTCCTCACCCAAAATAACACCTTCTGGAAGCATTGAAGAAACATAAAATACAAGAACTAATATTTTTTAGGTACATCACATTAAAAGTATGGTATGATAGGTTTCTAATCAAGGACCCCAACATGAGGATCTTGAGGTGGGGAAAGTTGTGCTCGAAAACACTACAAAGAAACATGCCACGAATGTATTGGTTAATCCTGGAGGAGGGGTTGTTTGAGTAGTGGGGATATATTATGGGGAAGTATCAGAGTCGTTGATTTACTATAATGCATTCCTTGATACATTATTGAGTGGGTGACAACATTCATCTAGGGACATACAGATGGTTATGTTCCCAATGACACTAGTGATGACAACAATTTTGGTAGCCAGTAATAGTGTCAACATAGGTGTACCAATGTTGGCCCGACACTATATCCCACTAGGCCACATGAATAGGGTAAAAACACCTAATAGTATATATGTCATACCTTAGTTCTTATTTGATAGGATCATAATGCACATTGGGGTTTATGAGCTTCTGAACACCATCACTCTACTAAATTTTATTTTTCAGATGCCTCTGTTGAACATTGATGTGGGATGGAAAGTGACAGTTTACATGTCCGAGGTCATGATTTGGATTCGAAACCATGAGAGCTTCAAATAATTTCTCTTCTAGATCCTGGTTGGTTAAATGGTGGTTGACCTATAGGGAACATGGGAACATTAAGAGTACTTAAAAATATTTCCTGGTGAAAAGATGGTGGTTATGACTAATGACCACATCTTCTAAAAACCATATACACCATCCAATTTTGAAAATAGTTTGTGTGACTTTATAAGGGGATAAAGAGAGTCTATATTTGGAGTTTTTTTAAGGAGATAAATCCTTGTATTATTCATTATCATTGGTGGATTATGATCCTTGTGCCCTTCAGGGAATCCATTACGCTGTAGAGTACCAAAATCAATTCTACAATGATGACAGACTATTCTAGCAACAAGGTTAAAGTGTATCCTAAAACGATCTTGAAGATGAACATTAATGTGACCGAACAAGAAAGTATGGTTACATAGTAGCAAGGTGGGTGGTGTTCTCATATCAAGGTGGAGATATAGGAAATGGTGGCAGCTCAAGCTAGAGCTATAGTAGGGATGGTGCATTGTGCTCTTGCACCCCCACCACAAGGGGTAGAGGGGTCCTGGAAGGGATCTTGAGAGAAAATTGGGAGATCCCAGGTTGGGAAGAGTAGAGGTAGGATGATAATTTGAAAAATATGAGGTATTTTCTACAACTTACTATTGATGTTGTCCACTTCTCACATTGGATGGTCTAGAGGATTCTTTGAGTGTCCATGTCAACAGAAGACATCTGAAGAATGTTTATTCGAGAGAGAGTCATGTTGCTGAAGGTGGGGTTATCTTAGATCATTCCAAATGTGATTTTTCAAAAAATTCATAGATATCTTATATAAAAGGAAGAAGTCAATTTCTAATGAGGGGAACATGATATTCCTTCGACTCTAGTGAGGGTGCTATTTGGTGGTGAGTAGAGGTGGGAAAGGAAACCCCCTACCGAGGACTCATATGATGAAGAATCCATCGATAATGATGCATTGGGATCCAATGATGATGATTTGAGGGGATCAACCTCTTATCAATGGATTCCCTATGAATGTGGTGAAATTGAGGCCTCTGAATAAGACTTATTTGAGTTTATTGAACTAATACATAACATACATTCCTCCATTAATCCTACTCTTTAATTATCTATAATCTGTAACTAAAGTTTATTTTTATAGGGGAGTATTAGAGAAGGGTATGTAGACCCTATTAGAGGGGGTTAAGGTGGACCACAATGTGATGAAGAGTATGCTATATGGGTTGTTCTTGAGGACAAAATAGGTGGGGCCGAGTTAAAGGCGTCTAAGTGATATTATCATATCCATAGGTTCTCAAAACTATTTATTGTGGACCATGCCCTGGTATTCCAATGATGACAACCCACTGTTGAGGTAGCTATGAAACTAGGGTGGAATATCATTGAGATTCCACTTACTCAATGTAATATCACCCTCCAATGGCCCGGAGGCCTTCATTTTTTATTGATTTTTGATAATCCACCTTTCAAGGGGTGAGGTGGAACCCTTATATGGCCCATAGGTGTATGTATTACATGGCCCGTAGGCCTTAGAGGAATTCATTTCCCGTAGGCTTCAAACATTACATACAACCCAGAATAACTACTTGGAACTGATCCTCCCCATCATCTTTATCGTGAAATCAGCTCTCCACCTTCGCATGGCTGTTCGGCTAGGCATTCTCATGCATGAACAGGCTTGTCCCGATGGAAGGTGTCATACCTTCTCATTCCCTCAATCTATTTAGCTTCTGCTGTGGTGAATTCTCCTTGCTCATCCTCTTTGTAGATCTTGTTCTTTGTAGGTTGTCTGTTTTGCATCCGCACTAAGGTGGCCCGAAGGCCTTGAGGCGGCCCAAACGCCTTATTGAACCGAAGGCCTGGGTGGCCCAAAGGCCTTACAGGACTTAGAAACCAAATCGTACTCAATGTAATATCACATCTCATGTTACTGGTCCCTTATCATAATTTCATGCAGCCTTTGTATCAAAGTGTTTATCTATTTTATGAAGCTCCTATTTGATCAACATAAGGGGATCTATCACTAGATGTTGAAGTACCGACCAATGTTGAGGGGTCTTATATAGCGGTGATCCCTTCTAAGACACATGGACATACTATTTTAATGCTCATCATCTATAAATTTACCCTCCCACTCAAGAATAACTGATCATTTTCTTGATCAAATTGACTGAATTATTTCTATTTCAATATGTTCTTGAAGGATTTCATGCCCAGTAAGAGACTATTAATAGAACATATTTTGACCCTTCCTTGATGTCCATGATAGTCCTTGAGTTGAATTTTTTTCAGGAAAAACCAGATTTGGTCATAGGGGAATAATCTAATTTAGTCATTAGTGATTACAATAGTGGGGTAGAACATGAGGATCGAAGAGGTGGTGATGGAGATGAAGGGTCTAGTTAGCATGACCTCCCTCTCAATCTAGAGCCCCAAATGACTAAGAGGATCTCAGAAGATAACCATTCTAATTTAATCATTGTGATTTTATCTGAATATGAGCCTGCACCCCTTTAGAGAAAGATAGTTCTGATTTCGAGGCTTCTGAATAAAATCACATAGTCAAATGACGGGCATGGAAGAATGTACAATATTTCATCATCCAAACCTAAGAACTAGATCTGGTGAGTCGGATAGGGGCCCTCCACCACTGGCTGTATAATATGATCAAAAGATGGGTGGATAATAGTTGCCTCTATATATTATTCTGTGACATCATTACTAACTGGGTACATGAAGGAATCAAACATGTAGATGATTCTTAGTGCTAATAGAATTATAAATTCATATGGAAGTTCCAAGAAGTAAACTCAGAAATCTAACATTGGTAAGGGAAAATAAATGCGTTTGTTTCTTTCCCTAACACTCAATCAGAGACTATCAGCAGACTGACGTCTCATCTAGGGGAGTCTAAGATTAAAATCAAGTAGGTAATTTCTCCTATAGGTAATCTCAAATAAGATCTAGAATGAGAAATTATTAGAGATGAGAATATTTTTCCCATAGATTATGAGAAGTTATCAGACAACTGGTGGTAAATGTGGGATTTGGTTGCCATATGCCTATAGTTTTTGGATCTTTATCTCTCAGTTTCTGGAGTATATCTATTGGGATAATATTTCTTGAACTCAAAAGTGGATTTTGTATGTGGATTACCATCACCATATACCATAGTTTTTTTATTTAAAAATTATTCCATGAATGTATGTATTTCACATTCATCAATAAATTATTTCACATCGATCATATTGGTGAAACAACTAATGCCAAATACATATGATCACGTAATCCTTGTATGGTTTCAAAAACAAGGGATGGCTATATGATTTCTCATTTTTAAGAGGGATTAAAATAATAATTGAATGATTGAGGTCTGCTTTATTGACCACTGAGAGTTCCCGGGTTGAGAGAGGTTGCGGTTGGAGAATGTGGCTCTCTTGATAGATGAGTTTCTTTCCCAACAATCTCTACTACAAGTGTGGGGTAACACCAAGGGGTTGAATTCTTCCCAAACAAAGTAGAGTGAAGATTGTGGATTGTGATATAAAAAATCTAGGACACAAGGTGGTGGAATCACAATATAGGATAACTATTTACTATTTTCGCAACATAGAATCCAAATCACTCAATCAATAATGGGGAAAAACAAATTGAGGGTCAAATACTAGCCAAATTAGAATCATATGACCTATCTCAAAATATTGTACAAAGTCCATTAGGATGGTGGCCCAAAATGGTAGGTTATCTTTGGAAAACACCATTCTCTCAGGGGGGGTCCCTTTAGGCGGTGATGAGAATGAGGATACAGATAAGTGGTTCATTATTTATGGAAATGTTGTGGTTTCATATTCCAATGGATTCCATCATTATCTATATTATTCCACTGTATCTTGTAGCACATTAGTGTGGGAATATCAGTTCGAGAAAAAGTCAAACTCTTATTGTAGGGGATAATTGTTTTAGATGCCGAGTTAATACTGAATGAACAGTGTGGTAGAAATTTAGAAATGGAGGAAATAGATTTTCAGTAAATGGCATGAGTTTCCTTTTAGTTTTACATTATTCAATGAGGATGATAGGCCTGTAGTTTAACATCATAATGTGAAGAAGTTGGAAAAATAGATTAATGTTGTATGGCGAGGATCCAACCCAATGTTTAATTTCATGTGATTGGGACATATATTGTGTGGGGATTATGAGTAATATTCCCACCATTTCATCCTCATGTTATGAAAAGAAGGTGTCTCGTGTCCATTACATAGGGTAATATCAATGTTTATTATAAATCTATAAGGGATTTAGTGAACCCATGTGAATGATACACACCCAACCATATAACAAAATCTAAATGTATTATGGTAAAATATGAATTTACACAGTTTGTAATGGATCTCGATTCTAATATGTTACTTTTTTGTTATTATTAAAACATAGAAATCATTATTTTGTTGTGGATGAGATGTGTTATTATAGATGTGAATTATGATTTATGTAGTGGATGTGAGAAACAAGGCATGATATATTACAGTTTATAGCGACTGGTTTATTGGGGAAGTTGTAGCATGATACCATTCATCTATATATTCATGTTCATATTAGGTTACATGATTATATATAATATTTTTTGACTGTGAAATAATGATTAATGTAATTTATTTGATCTTATTTTTTAATAGGTTTATTTATCTTGTTATTCACTTGGGATTTAATATACATCTTCTATCATGGCACACCAAGTTTTATTGGGACTCATACTGAGTATACTTATATGATCAACATTATATACGGATATATATATGTATATTTTTTTGTTAGGTTCTGTAGTTGAAGAGGGTGATTGATGTGGGTTATACTATCTTGTTTAGGTGTGTTGACGCCGAAAAAAAAAGTCCATAACTCTCGGAGGAAGTTTAAAAATGACGAAGCGAAGTCATATTCGGAATCAGAGGCCCGATCAGGAGGCCCGAGATGTGGTGCGTGAAATAAAGGAGGATTCATGCTAAAAATTGTTCTGCGCGCGTAGAATCACCGGGTTTCGTGGAATTGAGCCGATGAGGCGTGAAATCTTTGCGCACCATGGTTCTACGCGGTGAGTTTTTGAGCGCCGGCTGAGCTTGGCGAGAAGAATTTCGCGCGCCACCTAGATTCTGCGCCGGAGGTCGCCTAAAAATAGAAGGTTACCCCAAACAGTTTGGGGGTTCTGGAATTCAAAGTGACTCTCGTGAGCGCAATTCGTCTTCCCCCTCAAGCATGATGGATTCCAGGTAATCCCTCATTTCGCGCAACCTTTCCCTGGAGTCCGCCTTTAAGCGCAACTCCACTAGCTTCAGTGAATTTCACCCTTCCCTGGGTTCCAGCCTTCCGCGCAATCCATGTCTCGTGCGCGCAATACCCTACCGTGCGCACAAAACCCTGAGCGTAATTCCCTCTCCACGTAAAATTCCCTTGCGACAATTGAGCGCCGTCCCAGTGTTTTGCACGCAAACCTTCTTTTTTGCGCGCAAAGCCCAGGACCCTTCACCTTGACGCCCCTTGGCTGCCCCCCCTGCACCGGCACCTGATGTCTCCTCTACCGGTCATGCGCGCCATGCGTTGTTTTCCCGTACAGCCTTCCAGGCTCGTGCGAAGTAACCTCAAGGTCCCTTGGGCCGTGTTTCCCGTTGCATTGCTTTTCCTTATGCTTCTCCGCATAGGAACGCTAACGGCTATTGCTTCTTCGCATAGCCACGCTAACGTGGACCCCCCAGTGGTTCGCCCTACGGCCCCCTTCAATATGGAATTGCCGATGCCTTCCCCCCCACAAAGGGTAGAGGGAGTTGGGAATGTAATCCCTAGGGGTGTTGAGTGAACCCACCGCATCCAAGAAGCAGGACGTTAATCTACTAAGCACCTCGTCCTTAACACAAGATGTTAAAATATGGTCTGACCCCGTGCTTCACACGCAGGGTCTCCCCAGCTCAGACATTTTTTATGCACACTCGTCTCCACGGGAAAGGACTCTTCCTCACATGGAATGAGATCCTCCTTGTCGGAGTGGCGTTTGACCACGGGGGAAGGTATGCCTCAGAGCGTAAGCCCATATCCTTTCTTGTAGATGATTGCACCCATGCATCTTCGTACTTCCCCCCTGCCAAGGCCAGTGGAGTCCTTTTACCACTACGCTTTGTCGCACCATGGGCCTCCACCCTGGGGTAAGCCCCGACACCAAGGGACGCTAACCACGCGTAAGCCACTGTTTCCTCTATGGGCCGCTCAACGCGTAAGCCCAATTCCGCTTCTCACGGACGCACCCTTCATGACGTGATCGTCTGGTCCATACTGCCTCTTGTTTCCCACACCGAGCATGAATCATGTGGGCTTAGAGTGAGCATCGACCATGAAATCCTCTTATGGGCCTCCCCAGAGCGTAAGCCCCATCCCAGCGAACTACATGGACTTTGATCCGTGCTAACGCACAGTACGTAGGAAGCCTCAACGAGGTTCATGCCCACCACCCGGTCGTCCCGACCTCTCCATGTAGGTTCCCTAACCACCCTCAGCCGCCTCAGAGCATAAGCCCCAAACCCCTCATCCCGCATGATGTTAAACTATATCTCATCCCGCATGACGTTACACTGTATCTCGTCCCACATGACGTTAAACTGTAATCCCCCTCTTGGGTCGTCTTAGAACGTAAGCCCCATGTCTCCCTCCACCATCCATCCTGATCCTTACCTGGGACCCCACATCCGGGTGAGATCATGCCACCCCATCCCACACTGTCATCCGGGAACCCGCCCATGTGCTGGCCCCAACATCGGTGTTCCCCCCTAGGGGTCCTTCAACCCGATCCGTCTCCTAAAGACGTTAAACTCACGACATACCCCATGTTAAACATGGGAAGATGAGGAAAAACACAGATGGTACACATTCCCTGCGTTTTATGTGGGATGCCTCGGGCTTCCGTGCCCTCGAGAAGAACTGTGATGAGGGACCAAAGACAGACATGCCAACGACGCCCCAAAGTGACTATTATCCTCACTGAAGGTTGCTGCCCCGACAAGACCCCATGGAGCATCTCGACGGAAGCAGCGTAATTAACTAGCGTCCATGTAGATATGGCACCGGGAATGGGCTTCACGAACCCGTCTTAAATCAATGAGGGAGACACGGACCAGGTGATGAGCTCCGAGGAGGAATCCAAGGAAGGAAGAACCGACATCCCATCATCCCGGTTTCGGTCAAGGAGCAGACTTCCCTGAACAAGGAACGAATGTTTCCCACCTTTGGAAAGCGGGAATGTGGGGTAACAAGTAGCATGTCCTCCCCACAGACGGATGCGCGCGCCCCGGAGAAAGCATCAGAGCAACAAAAATGGTGAACCCGACATCAAGATATTCTCCTCAATACGGGGAATTGTAGCCGTCTGGGTGTTGGAAGAATAGCATGTCACCAGTTCCGGGTAACCCTCAACGGGACGTGAACCCGCCAGGGATCGAGGCCATCAAGACGTTGACCACTCCGTTCTACGATGTCATCAGCGTGGATCCCTATCATCGACCATGCAAGATGGAATGACACTGGGCCTTGGTTGTAGATCTCCTTTCCTGATGATGCTAATGGGCTCATCTTCCTGCTTCCAGGAATCATATCACTGCATTCGGAGTTCGATCGCCACCTGCCCACCGGCGCAGGGGCAGGGGCAGTACTAACGCGGCTACCCCGCGCAGTCCCACATATTCCACGGTCACTCTGACTTCGACCGCCGTAGCAGGTGGGCGCTCGCGCCCCCTCTCCCCGTCAGAAATCATCCAGCGGAGGGTGATCAATGACCTGGTTCGTAGGTATGACGAGGAAGGGATCATCCCCGCCAGGGGCATGGCCCTCCTGGATCTAGAAGCGGCTATGCCTCACCACCATCGCCGCCCTCAAGGGCCGCGCAGGGAGCCACCGCTCCCCACACCGACATTCAACCGCTTTAGGAGCCTATCCTCGGAGCGCCTTGACACATCCCAACGCCAATGAGGTGGAGGATGTCTAGGTCCACTCGATCGGTGATCCGTACCAGGGGTTAACAGCAAGAACCCCCGCCAGGCTGCGTCGACGCCGCCGCCCGACTCCCCGAGCCGAGGAGTAGGAAATATTCATGTCTGCACCACCGGTTCTAGCCCATCTGACTTGACGCCAGCGTCGGGCGCGAGCGGGAGAGAATGCCCGTTCTGGGGCATCAACATCACCAACCACTGTGCCCCGAGCCACTGCTGACTCCTATTACTAGATCCCCATGCACGTTGAGCAGGGGAAGCCACGTGCCCAACTGGGATCGAAACCCTGACCGCCCTGCAGGCAAGTTGGGTCGAATCTCCCAGTCGCGGACACTAGAAATGGCCACTGCGGACCAATCCACGGTAGTGCCGCTCACCATGAAGGCTAATTCTGTGCCACCCATCTGGAAAGCTGAAAGCTTCTTCGCGACGTCTATGCTTAGGGTAAGACTCCTTCCAGCGCCCACTGCATGGGCTATGAGGGCACTCCCCCTACTGCCGGCCGTGAGTATGGAGCTATTGTGTATCCAGTCGCTCACTCACATGTAGGTCCTCCCCATGTCCCATTTGACATATGTCCCTTTGCTTCTTGCACCCCGGCCTTCAGTCCCCTCTGCCCCAGCTCTATTGTGGCCGGGGGACCCCAGGAAGGAAATCGTCCTTACCCTGAGGAGCTACCCAGGGGCAGGAAGGCCGGGCGTCGTCGCCGTAGGAGGAATGTATGGGGAGTCCGAACGGAAATTAGACCATTACATTTCTCGGATTCTGAGTCAGAGTATGACTCGACGATGGAACCTCCCCCCCAACCCTTTGAGTTGAGGGTAGGGATGGGGACGTGGAACGTCAGTCTCGTACTCCCCAAATGCGATATCCGTATGATTCACTCCTCCCTTAGAAGGTATATCCAGGTGGACGAGAACTTGGCGTACCGCCAGGGATCAAGCCCGCAGTTGCCACTGGCCTCCTCGTAAGCACTTCCCGCCCCTATTAGGGAGGGTGGGCAACTTTTATGGGGATCGACGGAATAGTCGCTAGGCGACACACCCTCGGTGAGCATTGATGCTGCGACAGGAGGCCCATTCGTTGGCCCATCCTATTGCGACGTGGCAGCCAGGGCACTACAACCCCTGGAGGATGACCCAGGGATCGGCAGCCAATCGGCATGTTTGTCGTATTCCCCGCCGGCCAGCCCACCACCCCGACGGCCTACCTCGGCGCCATTTCCAATTCCCCGACTTTCCTCGGTGGACGAGCTGGGGAGGCAAGGTCCGGACCCCGAACCGGAGCCGTGGAGCTTCTGGACCGTTCTTGCAGCGGGCCACTTCCCTGAGAAGTTTTGGCCGGTCGCAGAATCGGATTTTGATGTGGCAGAGTCACTCACCCCGGGAGAGCTAGTATGCTTCAGCCAGATTCTTTGGGTGACTCACTCCCACCTCCGCCATCATCTAGCGCCTTATCCTGGTAGCCAAGCACATCTTGAGGAGATCGGTGAGCAGTGTCGTCGGTTCGACCTAGCAGCACTCCCCGCGGTCCGCCACCCCGAGTCGTTGGAACACCACGAGGCCCTCCAGCAACAATGCGTCCAGAGTTTTCAAGTATCCGCAGAGTTATTGAGGAAGCCACCCCCCATACCCACGTCCACGGATGGGGGTATTGCGCTGCTCTCCTCTTCTGTGTGATCCGCCGACAGCCCGATCCACTGTGCGGCCCTGACAGAACGTCGCCAAGGGCAGTGGCAATCAACATGGCTGACCTTTCAGATGAGGGAAACGTTGTGGAGCCCCTCGACGGGGACTCACACCCCCGAGGACAGGCCGCTACAGGACCAATCTGGGAGGATTACTAGCCAAAAGAGGAGCCTCCTAGGTCTCCCTGTACCCACGGAGGCACTAAAACTGGGCCAAAACTTCGGCAAGGGTAAAGAGACCGTCTGGTCTATCAAACTCGCCGACCCATCTGCCTCAGTGCAGAAGGTAAAGGAAGATCCCAAGAAGGAAATGATGCGCCAATAGCTAGCTGAGCAAAAGAGGCTGGTTGATGAGATCCTAGCTGAACGCATTGCAGAGCGGCGACCTGACTACGGTGACCCTAGACCTGGACAATAGGGGCAGGAGCATCTACCCCTTGCTGAGATCCCCCCCGGGCAACCGTGATTGTGTCATGTTCGCCGATAGGGGAGACACTGGAACCCATGGCAAGAGGGCCCAATATTTTTCGCCGAACCCTCCCGAGCGGCGAGACCACCTACGAGACCCTACTCGGTTTCCTCCTGCTGCCCTGAGAGTTGCTCCGCCAGCTGCCCCACGAGCTGCGGAGCATGACTACCATATCGAAGAGCCTTGAAACTCGCTTGTGGTTAGATATCCCCATCAGGACATGAATCCGCATCCGGATGATCTGATGGAAGTACTCATCGCCCGCTTGGAGGCCCTGGAAACACGGAAGGTGGAAATCCCACCGGATGGAAAGCCGTACTCAGCATGGGTGGATGACATGCCGGCTCCGCCGGGATTTGGTAACCCCACTCTTTCCCCCTTTAACGGGACCGGAGACCCGCCACAGCACTTGCCCAATTCAACTCGAGGTGCGGGCCTATGTTAGGGAATCCGGCGCAGCAGGAGGCTACCATGCTCCGGTGCTTCGTTCAGACACTAGAAGGACCAACATTCATCCAGTACAGCCAGCTCCCTATTGGATCTATGACAAGCTGGGAGGACATTCGCCGGAAATTCCTCTACCAAATCAGTTCCACAACCCAGAAGATGAACATTGCATACCTCTTCAGGTGCAAACAAAGGCCTGCCGAGTGAGTCACGGACTTCATCGCCCGGTGGAAGGGGCTCACGTTCTCCATTGACATGCCACTGACTCCGGAGCAGTTACTGACGATGTGTGTAAGGAACATCAAGGAAGAGTTGGTTCCTTCTCTGATCACGTAGAATTACCATGGAGGGTTCCAGGAATTCTCTGACAAGGCTCACCGCCTCAAAATATCCCTGCAATAGGCCGGTCAGGCACGTTGCTGCCTCCTGTAATCTCTGCAAGGAGAGCCGCCAGAGCCGAGCCCTCTACTGTGCCCCAGATAGAGGCCCCCATACAGCTAGAGTTTCTTCCAGTGAGGCCATATTAGCAGGCTCATAGGAGTCCACCCCCACGAGCACAGCCTCGGGCCCAGCAGTGGCCGCCTCAAAATCGGCAGGCGCCTCCGTGTAACGCACCGCCACCACCTAAGCGAGGTAATCCGGCTCCGCCTCCTCGGACTGCTCCTCCGGCCCCTGGTCATGGTCAGCCCCCAAGAGTCACCTTTCCAGACAGAAGAAATTGGGCTTGATCGTTTGTTGAGGCCCAGATCCCCGGTTATTTCCATAGCGCCATGGAGCAGAGGATCGTGCGACTGCCTGAGTGCCGGAAGCCAGAAGAGGCGTGTCTCACTGATCACCTTAACTACTTCCCTTATCACTGGATCCTGGGACACACCATCCAGCAATGCTATGGGTTCAAGGACTGGATCCAAGTCCAGATTGACAACAACATAGTCAGGTTGCGCCCAGCCCCGGCACAGGTGGCAGGTGTCTTCGTGGGATCAGATGGCAGTAGTGACAACGGGGATGCGTGGGAATAGGTTTCCGACCGTGGGTCCCAGAAGTATAATGACTGGATGGCCCGCAGGACGGTCGCCCGTTCCCATGGCATAATCCATGCCCGCCTGAGTCAGCCAGAGCCCTCAGAGTCTGTGAGTGCCGCTTTGGCATCATCGTCCTAGCCTACTTTTTCCTAGAGGAGCAGGAGGCGACACAAGAAGAAAGAACGTGCCCTGCCATTTCCGTCATCTTCTCGCACGCATGGTGATTTCATGCCCCTGGAAATGGGGATCCCTCCAAGACCCCGTCCGGTAGTGGACCTCCCCGAAAGCCTAGCGTACGCTTCAGTTAACACCGTAGAGTTGGTAAATCTATTTTTGGCTCACGACGACGAGGACCGCCAGGTGGACCTCCCCAATGTCCCCAGCCATCGCCAATGTCGACGGAGCCGTGTCTACGTGAATTGTTGGGGCATGGAAGTCGTCACCTCTAGTTAGGCCGTGCACGCTAGCGAGACCAGGCAGCAAGCTCGGTATAGAGAGCAGCACTCGCGGCTCCCTCACTCGGTGACAACAGGTTCTCTTCCACCACCGTTTGTGTTGCTGGATCGGGCAGAACGGCTTTGCCCACATCGCAACCAGCCCAGCCCTGCCACTAGCCGACTATGGCCTTCCGGTCCTAGCACTACAGCCACCTCCCGGGATTCAGCTAGTGAACAGCGGGACGTGCCTAGTACCAGTCAGTCACCGGTCCCGCCAGCAGGGCCCGTCATGCCCCCAATCGCAGAGTAACCTCCTGTAAGTAGAAGATCGTGTTTGGCACGAAAGTATGATGTCCTGAAGCATCTGGTCGGCATTCCGGCAAGGATTTCCATCCTTGATGCCCTTCTCCTGTCGTCTAAAATGAATGAAGTGCTTTCTGAGGCACTAAGGAGCCCCCTTCAGTTTGAAACGGAGGTAGAGGCCGCAGAAGCCTTCCACACCGAGGTAATTGAGGACGCTGAATTTCAGGAGGTTATCTCATTTTCCGGTGAAGATGGAGACCTTCCCATACAGGGGAACATCCGCCCGTTTTACATCACCGGCTAGTTCAATGGCGTGGAAGTCTGTCACTGTCTTGTCGACACGGGTTCTGGGATTAACTTGATCCCAACTCGGACACTGCGAAAACTGGGGTTGTCTGAGGACGATTTAACTCCCTCCGACCTCAGAATCCAAGGGTATGACAGGACTGGGCAAACTCCACTCAGCAAGATTCGTCTGAAGACCCAGTTCGGCGGCTTAGTTGCCAATACTGAATTCATGGTTGTCTC
Source organism: Viscum album (assembly GCA_963277665.1). Classification (NCBI taxonomy): domain Eukaryota; kingdom Viridiplantae; phylum Streptophyta; class Magnoliopsida; order Santalales; family Viscaceae; genus Viscum; species Viscum album. Next base: position 1,024,882,159 of record OY728133.1, on the reverse strand, counting down.
TCAGGACACCGCCTACAATGCGTTGATGGGAAGGCCATGGCTCCACCTTCACGCAGTGGTTCCCTCATCATACCATCAGTGCCTCAAATACCCCCTTAAGGGTCGAGTGGGTGTGCTCCAAAGAGATGCGTCTCTGTTTGCCTCTTGTGAAGCTCGTTACCTAGACGCTGACTATTACAAGAGCAAGGACAAGAAAATCTTGGCAGGTGAGGTTGAGCCCACCGCTGTCACGAGTGATCCCTGGGTAGGTTTGGATGATGCATATGTCTTCCCAATCCATCGGTTGGAGGCTAAGACTCCCGATATGGGAGGGTCATTTGTTTTCTCATGTACCATAGGAAGGAATATTTCTGGGTCTAAGCGACGGAGGGAAATCACCTCATACTCTTACACCAACCAGGCTTGGGTGATCCCCGAGCCTCCTACCCCTGTATGATATCAGGACGTTGGGCTCATGGGAATGGTAGTACATCATGCATGTCTGTTTCACCAAGATGGAATCAGCCGGCTCAAGACAACGCATCACCACTACTTTGATGTCGTAAAGCGTTGCCCCTTGGGCCGAAGGCCGGATGGGATTCGATCATCCGCCTTCGTCTCCATGGTCTCCGCGGTGCATGAGTCTCCCGTCGTGATGACCTCTACCGCCCAAGACGGTGCCAGCTCCCCATCAATGTCGAGCAACCCCGAAACGGCTCCCCCCATGGAAGATCCTTCCACAAGCTGAGAAGAAGGCATGGAAGATGCTCCTCCTGCCTTTGAGGAGGGCGTCTCCACCACGGTCGATGAGCTAGTACAGGTGAACCTCGGTAGTGAGGCGGACCCGAGACCCACATTGGTCAGCGTCGCTATGCCTCCCGAGGAACGAAAACAGTACATAGACTTCCTCAGAAAGCACAGTGATGTGTTTTCCGGGAGTTATGACAAGATTCCGGGACTAGATCCCCAGGTAGCCATCCACAGACTTGGCCTCCCAGCAAACTATCCCGGGTTTAAGCAGCCTCCCAGGAAAATGCACCCCTTTCATGGTGCCATGGTTGCGGTCGAAGTTGATAAGCTCATTAAGGCCAACTTCATTAAGGAAGTCCAGTACCCCAGGTGGCTAGCCAACATTGTTCCCATCAAGAAGAATAATGGGAAAATCGGGGTATGCATCGACTTCCGTGATCTTAATCGCCACTGTCCGAAGGATGACTTTCCCCTTCCCGTGACAGAGCTGTTGATCTATGCAATGGCTGGGTTCCAAGCCCTCTCCTTCATGGATGGGTACTCCGAGTACAACCAGATCCGGATGGCCCCCAAGGATGAAGAGTTCACTGCCTTCAGGGCCCGCCAGGGTACTTTTTGCTACCAGTTTATGCCCTTCGGCCTGATGAATGCGAGTGCCACCTATCAACGGGCTATGCACCACATATTCTAGCCAATCCTCGGGACACTGGTGGAATGCTACGTAGATGACCTGGTGGTTAAATCTCGTCAGCGCCTGGACCATCTCAAAGACCATGAGAAAGTGTTCGGTTTCCTCCATTCTCACCACTTGAAGATGAACCTGTTGAAGTGTGCCTTCAGGGTTACCTCCTGAAAGTTTCTTGGCTTCATTATTAGGTATCGAGGTATCGAGATCGACCCCGAGAAGATCAAGGCCATTAGTCAGATGCCTCCCCCAAATAATATTCAGGAGCTTCCAGGCCTCCAAGGCCACTTATCCTATATACGCCGATTCATTGAGGATCTGGCCGGCAAGTGTAATCCCTTTTCTCGACTCATGAAGAAAGGCACCGCCTATGTGTGGGACGAAGAGTGTCAAACCGCTTTTGAGGAAATCAAGCAGTATCTGCTTCAACCTCTGGTCCTGATGCCACCCGTTCCCGAAAAGCCGCTGGTCCTTTACGTGACCGCCCTGGAGTGATCCCTCAGCACCCTTCTCGCCCAGAAGAACAACGAACGAATAGAGAATATCCTCTACTACCTCATCCTCATGCTCCTCGATGCGGAAATTAGATATTCTCCCATTGAGAAGAGTTTCCTGGCACTCGTATTCGCTGTACAGAAATTGCGGCACTACTTGTAGCACCGCGAGGTACAACTAGTCTCTCGGGTAGGCCCGTTGAAATACATCCTGAGCCGGCCTATGTTGACCGGTCGATTGGCACGCTGGGCAGTGATTCTCCAGCAGTTCGACATTAGGTTTGTACCTCAGAAGGCCGTCAAAGGACAGATGTTGGCATACTTCTTAGCTACCCACCCAACCTCTGTGGACCAGCCACTGGATTTGGGATTTCATGATAAGGCAATCCTCTCAGTCGATCATGCCACACCATGCTGGTGGATTCACTTTGACGGTGCCTCTCGAATCCCTACCGGTAGAAGGCTCAATGATCCTAGGCTTAACAGAGTGGGCCTGGTTATCATCTTCATCACCCCGGAGAAAGTCGTTTTCCATATTCTTTCTTGTTGTAGGAAGGCTGCACCAACAATGAGGTAGAATATCATGCCCTCATCACGGGCCTCAAGTTTTCTCTAGAGGTTAACGTACACCACCTATATGTAAAAGGGGACTCTAAGCTAGTCATCAAGCAGGTTAACAGTGACTATGCTTCCAGGAAGATAGAACTCATGCCGTTGCTGGAGTGCACCCTCCATCTAATGGCTAAGTTCCCCTCCCGACCAGATGTCGTTAATGTTCCCCGGTCGCAGAACAGTCGAGCAGATGGTTTCGCCAGCCTGGCCGCATCACTCGTAGAGCCCGAACAGGATGACCTAACCATCCACATGGCACACCAGAGAGTCATTGCTCCTATTATCCCAGAGGGCGACTGTGGCCTGCGAGTGAACCATCTCACCGCTAGTGCCCCTGCGTCAGGACCCCCTGGGGCTTCAGGCGTGGTGATCGAGACTGTTCCTGACTGGAGGACACCCTTGGTTGAATATATCCGGCACGACAATCTTCTGATGGACAGAGCAGAGCGGGAACGAATCCGGCGCCGCGCGCCACAGTTCACCCTTCAAATCGGTCCCAGCCGTGAGTATCTCCTTTACAAGCGCGGGTTTGATGGTGTTCTCGTCCGTTGTCTTCAATGAGTTGAGATCCCACAAGTCATGCAGGAAGTGCACGTTGGTTCTTGTGGCGCTCACCAGGCCGGGTCAATGTTTTCCCACCAGATTCGGAGGCTGGGATACTTCTGGCCCTCCATGATCCACGAATGCATCGAGTATGCCAAGATGTGTCATGCGTGCCAAGTTCATGCTAACTTTGTGCATCGGCGACTGGAGCCTCTCAATACTACTATGTATTCTTGGCCCTTTGCGGTATGAAGGTTGGATGTCGTAGGGCCTTAACCGCCGGTGATGGCTCGCTCGTGCCGGTTAATCTTAACCGCCACAGATTTCTTATCAAAGTGGGCAGAGGCAGACCCGCTTAGGGAAGTCAAGGCTGGTTCTATCGCCGAATTCGTGAGCTCCAATATCATCCACCGGTTTGGAATACCTCACGCTATCCTCACGGATAACAGAACCAACTTTTGAGCAGCTGAGCTGAAGAGATTGTATACCAAGTACAACATTCGCTATAACCACACCTCCAGCTATCATACGCAAGCGAATGGATAGATTGAGGAATTTAACAAAAACCACTCTAACATTCTGCAATGAATGGTTGTTCAGAACAACAAAAGTTGGCCAGACAAGCCCCCCAATGCCCTCTGGGCTTAAAGGATGACGACTTGCAATTCCACCCAGGTGAATTCGTATTCACTGGTATACAGAGTTGAGGCCATCCTTCATATCGAGGTACAGCTACCCTCATTGCTCACGGTGGTCTACGACCAGCAAGCACCGGACAGAGTTTCTGAGATCCATCTAGGCGAATTGGAAGCGCTGGACGGAAGTAGGCTTCACGCTTTACATAACATGGAATAGAATCAGAGCAGGATGGCTCAAGCTTTCAACAAGAAGGTTCAACGTCGCTCCTTCCTGCAAGGTGACTTGGTGCTTTCTCTTAGAGCGCCAATGATTCCCAGCAGGAAACCACCCATGTTGGAGCCCAAGTGGGAGGGTCCTTTTATTGTCCACAAGGTCTATCCCAATGGCGCGTATTCCCTGGTGACTATGGATGGTGAGCGTATCACTCCTCCCACCAACACCAGGTTCCTCAAGAAGTACTTTTCCTAACCATTATGGTCATGTATGACCTTAAACTGTATGGTCCTGCATGACCTTAAACTATATGGTCCTGCATGACCTGAAACTGTATGGTCCTGCATGAACTTAAATTGTATGGTCTAGAATGACCTTAAACTTTATGGTCGTGCATGACCTTAAACTGTATGGTCCTGCATGACCTTAAACTTTATGGTCCTGCATGACCTTAAACTATATGGTCCTACATGACCTTAAACTGTATTGTCCTGCACGACCCTAAATGCGCTTTGGTCCGAGTTCTAAGACCTGAAAATAAGATCCTCTTGGTCCGTTCTCTAAGACCTAAAACTAAGATCCATATTTCATCCAACATGACGTTAAACTATATTGAAAGAACTACGTCTTTCTTGATTCCCATCCTAATGGGATACGTAGGAACACCCAGACCTTTCTTCTTTGGGTCCAGCTTGAGGTCCGCTATCGCGTCTGTTTCGCCTTTGGGACCATGACTACAGGATCGCATGGCGTGGTGTGAGATTATGTCCCCATTCACGCCGGGTTTGCAATAGCTGCACCACGCGCACCCTGTCCTCAGGATTTATCCCTCCTATGTCCAATGGCATTTAATGACACTTTCAAGAACTACGTATGGATTGATTCCCATCTGTATGGGATACGTAGGACCGATTAAACATCTAGATGTCCGTTCCAGCCCCATCTCTTAGGAGATCCCACGATCTCCTGGTTCCCAGGGTGTTTGGCATTATGCCCCCCCTTTTTCCCAGGGATCCGTCATCTTTTGGCCGCTCTCGGACTGAGCCCTCTAACCCTTTCCAGTGGTCTACTAATGTGCTCAAGACACTTTGTTATAGGACATGGAGTTCCAGATTCGACTTAGGCAAGTTCCATCCACTTTCCAAGCTTCATGTTCCTCTTCATTCGGGCCCCCTTCATCATTCACACCTGGAGGGACCCCCAAGAATGGCCTGGATACAACACCTAAGGGCTCTCCTATCGCCATGGGCTAATTCCCCCGAGGGTTTCAGACAAAAAATTGATACAAATCCAACGTTGCGAACATGGTCAGCGGTTGATGCTCATTTGTTAGTCCCCATGGCTGACACGATAGGATGCTGTGTTGCGAACATGGTCAGCAATAATCCTCAGTCATCACGCTGGTTTCCCAAGACCCTGAATGTTGGTGGCATGGTTCATGTCATGTTCTGCCACGCTGTGTCAAGGTGGAATCTCGACACTCCTTGTAGTAACCCTTAGTACACCCCCCGCACATTAGACAGACCGAGCTGTGTAATGGTGTCTCTCGGGGCTCCCGCTATCTGAGCGCTAGAGTATGTGCATGGGTCTCTTCTTTAGAGGTTGCGTGCATCTTTACCCTCATCCCCATGGGGAACAAGGAGTCGCCCAGACATTGCGTTTCGGGCCCAGCATAGCTGGGAGCTGGCATCTCCTTCCCCCCCTGATTTTAGAACCCTCGTAGGCCCCTTTGGCCCGAGGCTCCTCTCTCGGATGCTCCAAACCTTACGACCTTAAACTGTGTTGTTGGTCCAAACCTTACGACCTTAAACTGTGTTGATTGTCCAAACCATACGACCTTAAACTATGTGCCGGTCCAAACCATATGACCTTAAACATTGTGCCAGTCCAAACCATATGACCTAAAACTGTGTTGTTAGTCCAATCCATACGACCTTAAACTGTGTTGGTGGTCGAAACCATACGACCTTAAACTGTCGTGGGTACAAACCATACGACCTTAAACTATGTGATGTTCCAAACCATACAACCTTAAACTGTGTACCGGTTCAAACCATACAACCTTAAACTATGTTGTTTGTCCAAGCCATACGACCTTAAACTGTGTAGTTGGTCCAAACAATACGACCTTAAACTGTGTTTCTAGTTCTATCACACAACCCTAAACTGTGACATTATCGTCCTGGTCGCAAGATGAAAAACGGCACTGCATTTTGATGACCTCGTTGTAGAGGACATCACGTTGGGTATTGGTCACGTGCCATGCCATTTTTCAATGCCTATCACAGATTGATTCTTGTGGAGACACCACGTCCTACTACTCTATGCATGTCGCTTCACAAAAAAACCACTCACCTTAAAGGAAAAACAAGATTTATCAAATTCCGCTTATTTTAGTGAAAGGGCCACGCCCGCACTCCCCTTTTCCCCTGGCACAGGTATCTTACCATGTCACCTTTCAAGAACTACGTATGGCTTGATTCTCATCCTTATGAGATACGTTGGAGCGTCTGGGGCACTTCCCCGTGGGCCCAACCTACCTTCGTGTTCAGTCCCTCGACTAGAGCATTTCCCTGGAGAGAACATGGTAAGTAGGGCTTAGGTCCTCATTCACGTGGGTTTGTTCACCGTACCGTACACACCCCCTATTACCATTCACGCTAGGTGTTTGAGTTACTCCACCGTGTGCCTATTATGTTTCCATATGACCTTTGGTCCATGTTTTAAGACCTAAAACTAAGATCATTTCTTTGACTCTTTACGACTCGCTCTCTCTTGTGGGATTGCGCGATGTGGTGCGGGATTATGTCCTAATCTACGTTGGGTTATTCTCCGTGCCGTTCTTATCCCCAGATGAGACGTTTTCCCCGTCCCGCATGATGTTAAACTGTATTTTTTCCTGCATGACGTTAAACTGTATTCTGTCCCGCATGACGTTAAACTGAATTTCGTCCCGCATGACGTTAAACTGTATTCCTTCCCGCATGACGTTAAACTGTATTCCATCCCGCATGACGTTAAACTGTATTCCGTCCCGCATGACGTTAAACTGTATTCCGACCCGCATGACGTTAAACTGTATTCTGTGCCGCATGACGTTAAACTGTATTCTGTCCCGCATGACGTTAAACTGTATTCAGTCCCGCATGACGTTAAACTGTATTCCGTCCCGCATGACGTTAAACCGTATTCCGTCTTGCATGACGTTAAATTGTATTCCATCCTACATGACATTAAACTGTATTTTGTCCAAATGACGTTAAACTGTGTTTCAAGAACTACGTATGGCTTGATTCTCATCCTAATGAGATACGTAGGACTTCCCGGTCATTTCGTCTTGGGTCTAACCCTAGGGATTACTAAACCCCATCCTTCCTTATTGTCGGACCCTCGGCCCGACTTCAAGGGAAGTGGTGTAATCTAGACATCTACCCCGAGCAGGTTCGGGATTCCCCATGATAATAATGGGAAGCGACAGTTCTCTCACCAAAGAGGTCCCTCCTAGAAATTGGGACGACCCGTGATCAGGTCGGTATGTCTGCCTAATGCGCCTTCGCCATGGTGGCGCAATTTCAGGAGTGTTGGAATCTTTTCGAACAAACCACCACTCCACCTTCCACGCTTTGCGTCCCCCTTATTTGGATCCTCATTTCCATTCATGTTTGACGGGAGCCCCTAACAGTATGGATGCTCGACCTATGGTCCGCCTACATTCCTGGGCCAACGGTTCGGAGGACTGGTCATGTTTGACGGGACCCCCTAACAGTATGGATGACAGACCTATGGTCCGCCTATTGTCATAGGCCAACGTTCCGGAAAATTGCCCGACGATATTTGAGTTAGGCCCCATGTTGCGAACATGGTCAGCGGTCAGCCCTCATTTATTGTCCCCCATTCTAGGCCAATATGATATGGATGTTGTGTTTCCGCCACGGTTGACAGTTATCCTCCATGGTTGCGCCCCATTGGGTTCCGAATTTGGGAAGCGTGATTCACCCTTCCTCTCCATCCCCCTATGTTCGCAGGGATTTCGATGCCCCCATCATTGCCCCGCTCTTGTGTTAGAGCACATTGAGAAGTCGACACATCAATCGGCCCGGTGTTTCCTCAGAAGTCCAGGCCCAATTTTGGACGCCTGAAGCTTGGTAAATTCCCCACAGTTGAACAAAATGATGGTACAAGCATCTTCTACTTCTTGCTTTGGGAACGACTCATAGGAGCCTAGGGATGAGTTGTTATTCGTTTCGAAACTATGGTTGAGCGCATTAAACCAAGGGTAAAAATGAATGGATTTGGCCATATATTGGATTGAGGAGTTGAGAAGTACAAGAAGAAAGTTCATGAGATGGCAAAAACAAAGCCCTTAGGGATCAGTGTCCTGAAGTGATATTTCCAGCGCTGCTACCCTTTGGCTGGTAGCCTCCAAGACCACTTCTAGCTCTTTGAAGACTCTCTCCTCGTCGGCCACCATAGAGCGCAGCTCGCCAGACCTAGATTGTGCCTGCGATCGCTCAGTTCGAAGTACGGTCACCTGGTGACTCGCCTCCACTAGTTGTTCCTACGCATCAGCCAGCTGGGTCGTCAGTTGCTCCACGATCTCAGAGCATGTTGCGTTGAAGGACTCCTTATCTGCCGCCTGCCCTTCGAGGTGCCGGACTTCCTGATCCACCCTCAGCAGTGCTTGAGAGCTCGCCGATCCTCCATGGCACTGGGAAATGTTGGTGCACCGGCGGCTCTCGCATATCTTCTTGGCCATGTAATCACGGATTGTCAGATGAAGACCCTGAGCGTCAACACCTCCGGCACACAGGAAGCGCAGCCAGGTCTGAAGTGATCCCATCCGCCTCAGCCAATCCGACTAGGGCTGTCTGAGGACGAGCTAGATACACTTTCACCCCTTGCGCAGTGTCATCCGGCTCTCCTCGGCTGCCTCTGAGTCTGAGTCATCGATCTCCTCGGGGTCAGAGGGTCGGTATATGGGGAAGGCAGCCAGTAGATCGGTAGCTGGATCCGCCACAGGGACACCTTCATGAGGAATAGAATCCTCGACGTCCGGGAAAACTTCTTCTCTCACCCCAGCAATAATGATGCCTCCACCATCATCCGACCTCGTCTTGGGAATAGCACCGCTGATGTCCGTCGCCCCCTCTTCATCAATTGTCGGGGCCGACTCAGTGCAGGGAACATGTTTTGAATGAGGTGGTATGTCCGCCGCTGGTCCACTCGCGGACGGCCCGGGCTCCGCAGCCTAATGTGCCTCCAGTGTTGAGATCACTGCCCAAGGCATACGCTAATCAGATGGGATCTTTTGAAACCAAGCACCAGTAGTGTAGCATGAGACTTACATGAATCCAGAGCGTCGGTCCCCAGTGTTTCGGCCACAGCAGGAGCCGCCGTAAGGGGAGACCCCTCCGCGCTTGTTAATTCAATGATGGGTGTCTGATCACGATCATGCCCCACTGGTTCCTCTCCTCCCTCCTTTGGTGGGGACACCCATCAAACTCTCAACTGGTCCTGAGTAGGATGGGGAAGTGAGTTAGAAGTTGGAAAGGAGAATGGATGAATAAAGGAAATGAATGAAGACAAAGACAAACCTCAAGAATCTCGGTTATGTCGAGATCAGAGTCGGCAATCTCGCCGCTCTCTCGGAGAATCCATTGGTAGGTCTCCCCTTGTGACCCCTCACCTTCGGGCTCTTCTTCTACATCTTCTACCTCGCCTTCGTCCTCTCCGGTTTCCTCCTCCCCCTCCGGCTCCTTGTCACTATCGCATTCTCCTGGCGACATCGCTTCCGGATCATGCTCCTGGCTGAGCATCACTTTCACTAGGAAAGGTGCCTCCACACGCCGCCCCCTTTGGCATGCGTATGCATCCATGGCCGTTAGATAAGCATGCCGCAGATTGAAGTTTACTCGGTCGGTAATTCGAACGAGCCCGACCTCTGGCAGTTGGATCCCATTTTGCATTATCTTCTGCTAGAAGGCTTCAATGCTCAGCGATTGCCATAGGGTCATCCAGGCTGACCACAGTTCTGGGAGAATTGCGTCTTGGGAAGGTTCGAGAAGACATCTTATCTGCTTCCCGGGCAGTTCCCTGGTCACCTCATGTGACCCCCTACGGGTAACAAGGACATGGAAACACCATGTGATGTTGCCGCTGCCGACGTCCCGACCTTCGCATGCCTCGCTGCCTAACACGCCCTTGGTCCTCCCCTTCCGACGACACCATGCCTTCTTTCCCGTCGCCCGGTTTTCGCGTGAGTAACCTCGAGTTTTCGGATGCGCTTTTGTAATAGCCCCTTTGGGTACACAATGGTCCAGTGTTCGGCGTATTCGGTTGCTAGGTCGGCATCGACCCCGGAGGGGGGAAGATTGAAGACATCTCCATAACGGAGGGTGGTAAACATCAACCACTTCTGGCGTAGGACGCACAGATTCCTCTCCTGCCAGACAGCCATGAATACCTTCTTCGACATTCGTTGAAGGCACTCGAACTGCCTGGCGAATCGGGATGGTATGTAAGGCTTGCAGATCACCTTTTCGTCGATCCGAGCCACGAGCACCCCACCCCGAATGATCTAGAAGTATTCATGCTGTTCCAAAGATCCTCGACCGTTGTCCACCAGATGGCCGACTGGGGTCGGGAATGGGATGAAGTTTTAGTTAGCATGGTTGACGATGTGGATCCTCACTCCCTCCTCATTGAGCATCCTCGGCGCCACCCCTGCGATGTTTAGCAAGGACGGTCGCAGACCGTTTCCCGGAGGACGGACGACGTTTGGGAAAGTATACCCGCCGAGATGAGCGTCCACCCATCCGTGGAAGATCTGGAAGGAACCACATACTGTTCGAGGGGACCCCCTTGTGAGATGCGCCCCAGGATGGCATATAGCTTGGCCAGTACGGGGACGCCCAAGTTGAACGGTTTGTTGGCGGCCATGGAGCCCGCCATCACCAATGTTTCTAGACAGATGCCCATCCTTGCGTCCCGCACCGGAAGGAGACACCCTCTCAAGAAGGCAGTAAGGAACCCGACATACCGGACATTCGGGTCTCGGGCCTCAATGACGCGGTAGCCCCATGATTGGTATTGCCCCACCTCCAGGGTCCTCCAGTATGACCCATCCTTGCTACTCTGAGTCGCAGTTGGGCACCGTTTGCCCCGTCCCGGCATCTTGACGGCCGAATCCTTCTCGAGGAACAGGATGAACCATCCCTTGAAGGAAACGTCCTTTAGGAGGTCCTTGACCCCCAGACTCTCTTTGGCCAGCTCTAATAGGTGCCATGTCAGCATAGGCGTCTGCGACCTATCTCCCCAGGTGCTCTTTGGAGGAACAAACTCATCATATTGGTAACCCTCTAGTGGGATACCTCTAATGTAGTGAACGTCCCAGAGACTGATGCCAACTTCCCCATGATGAAGGTGGAATGTGTTGGTGTCAGGAGACCACTGGGTGAATAGCTCCGGTCCGAGTTAAGGCAGGAGGTGGAAGTGGAACTGCGATGTCAATACTGCCTCGAACATGCTGATATACCACAGTTCGTCCCTGAACCAGTCAAAGGTATGCCGGACCCAGAACGCCCAAGCCCATTCGCTGGTGATGTTTCCCCCAGACCACAGGTCCCAATCCTTCACCCAGCCCTTTGCGTCATCTGTGATGCTCTGACGGAACGTGCTCACTTAGAGGGCCAGAGAATCCTTTTCCACAGGCTCATCCCCGGTAATGGTCCTAGTCCTCGGGTTCAAGACATACACGTCTATATGTCTAGTTTCCCGAGGAGGATGTCCATTGTTGGTGATGTTGTAGCGAGGAAGTGCGTCCTCCCAAGTCACCCAAGACCGCGGCGTATCCACCTCGAAGCCCGATAGTGGCACCTCCTCCAGGATGCCAAAATTACAGAGTGGGAGGATGTTCGATAAGGGATAAGTCTTCTGGGCCAGAGTCAGCAGATTGAACAAGGTCAGATTATTGGAGACAATCTCCTTGGTTCCATAAGACTCGTCATTTTCTGCCATTTCTGTCCTACGGGCAGCGGCTTCCCCCTCATCAACTCGGTTTGCAGCCATCTCGAATCTTTCGGGAGTTGGGAGAAATCAGGATGCAGTGCGCGGAATCGGAGAGTTCTGCGCGAAATCAGAATGAGTTGCATGAAATCCTAGAGATGAGCACACAATAATCATGCAAAGCGTGGAAAATCCCATGCAGGCGTGAAATCACGGCCGAATTTCAGATGAAATTCCGCAGAGCCAGAGCATTTTTACGTGCAGCCGCGTAAGCGATTTCGCGCACGAGAGCGATGAGCTTATCGTGCGGAAAAAGCAGAAGTACGGATTTGGGACCCAGCGCCCCTTTTTATTGGTGAGGCAAGGGTTCTGCTCCACACAGAAACATGATTCCGCGCGCATCCGTAGGATTTTTGCGCCCCATAGGAATTTTGCGCGCAACTTGACCAGAGGACTCAGCATTTCGGTGTTTCAGTGTTTCCCTTGGAATCCGATCGTTGCAACCTCTCGCCGATCCAATTCCAAGGGGGGGAATTTGATGACGCCGAATAAAAAGTCTGTAACTCTCAGAGGATGTTTCGAAATGACGAAGCGAAGTCATATTCGGAATCAAGGGCCCGATCCGGAGGCCCGAGATGTGGTGTGTGAAATAAAGGAGGATCCGCGCGAAAAATTGTTCTGCGTGCGTAGAATCACTGGGTTTCACGAAATTGAGCTGATGAGGCGCGCAATCTTTGCATGCCCCGGTTTTTCATGGCGAGTTCTTGCGCACCGGCTACGTTTGGCGTGAAGAATTTCACACGCCGCCGGGATTCCATGCCGGAGGTAGTCTATAAATAGAAGGTGACCCCGAACGGTTTGGGGGTTCCAGAATTCGAAGCCACTCTCATGCGTGCAATTCGGCTTCCCCTGTGCAAAAGATGGCTTCCAGGTAACCCCTCATTTCACGCAACCTTGCCCCGGAGTCTGCCTTTGAGCGCAACTCCACTGGCTTCAGTGAACTTTCCCCCTTCCTCGGGTTCCAGCCTTGTGCGCAATCCGTGTCTCATGCGCGCAATACCTTGCCGTGCGCGCAAATACCTGAGCATAATTCCCTCTCTGCAGGCAATTCCCTTACTCCAATTGCGCGCCGTCCTGGTGTTTTGCACGTAAACCTTTTTTTTGCGTGCAAAGCCTAGGACCCTTCACCTTGACGCCCCTTGGCTACCCCCTGCACCGGCACCTGATGTATCCCCTGCCGGGCATGCGCTCCATGCATTGTTTTCCCGTACGGCCTTCCAAGCTCATGCGAAGTAACCTCAAGGTCCCTTGGGACGTGTTTCCCATTACGTTGCTTTGCCTTATGCTTCTCCGCATAGGCACGCTAACGGGTATTGCTTCTTCGCATAGCCACGCTAACGTGGACCCCCCCCCGGTGGTTCGCCCTGCGGCCACCCTTCAGTATGGCCTTGCAAATGCCTTCCCTCCCACAAGGGGTAGAGGGCATTGGGAATGTAAGACCTAGGGGTGTGGAGCGAATCAACCTCGTCCAAGCTGCAGGATGTTAAACTGCTAAGCACCTCGTCCTTAACACCAGACGTTAAACTGTGGTCCGACCCCATGCTTCGCACGTAGGGTCCCCCCATCTCGGACATTTTTTACGCACACTCGTCTCCACGGGAATGGACTCTTCCTTGCATGGAATGAGATCCTCCTTTTCGGAGTGGCGTTTTTCCGCGAGGGAAGGGCCGCCTCAGAGCGTAAGCCCCTAGCCTTTCTTGCGGATGATTGCAACCGTGCATCTCCATACATCCCCCCTGCCAAGGCCAGTGGAGTCCTTTTCCCACTGCGCTTTATCGCACCACGGGCCTCCACCCTGGGGTAAGCCCCAGCACCAAGGGCCGCTAACCACGCGTAATCCCCTATTTCCTCTTTGGGCTACTCAACGCATAAGCCCCATTCCGATTCTCACGGACACACCCTTCACGACGTGATCGTCTGGTCCCTGCTGCCACTTGTTTCCCACACCGAGCATGACTCACGTGGGCTTAGAGCACGCATCGACCATGACATCCTCTTATGGGCCACCCCAGAGTGTAAGCCCCATCCCTGCGAACTATGTGGACTTTGATCCATGCTAACGCACGGTACGTAGGAAGCCTCCACGAGGTTCAAGCCCACCACCCGGTCGTCCCGACCTCTCCATGTCAGTTCCCTGACTACCCTGGGCCGCCTCAGAGCGTAAGCCCCAAACCCCTCGTCCCGCATGACGTTAAACTGTATCTCGTCCCATATGATGTTAAACTGTATCTCGTCCCGCATGATGTTAAACTGTATTCCCCCTCTTGGTCCATCTCAGAACGTAAGACCCATGTCTCACTCCACCATCCATCCCGATCTTTACCCGGGCCGCCACATCCCGGTGAGATCATGCCACCCCATCCCAGTCCATGGCATCCAGGAAGCCGCCCATGTGCTGGCCCTAACATCGGTGTTCCCCCCTAGGGGTCCTTCTACCTGATCCGTCTCCGGAAGACGTTAATCTCGTGACATACCCAGTTTTAAACATGGGAAGCTGAGGAAAACCTCAGATGGTACACATTCCCCGTGTTTGATGTGGGATACCTCGGGCTTCCGCGCCCTCAAGAAGCCCTGTGAAAAGGGACCAAAGACAGACATGCCAACGATGCCCCAACATGACCATTCTCCTCATAGAAGGTTGCTGGCCCGACCAGACCCCTTGGAGCGTCTTGATGGAAGCAGCGTAATTAACAGGCGTCCATGTAGATATGGCACCGAGAATGGGATGCACGAACCCTTCTTAAATCTATGAGGGAGACCCGGACTAGGTGATGAGCTCCGAGGAGGAATCCACGGAAGGAAGAACCGAAATCCCATCATCCCAGTTTCGATCAAGGAGCAGACGTCCCTGAACAAGGAATGGATGCCGCCCGACTTTGGAAAGCAGGAATGCATGGTAACAAGCAGCGCGTCCTCCCCACAAGCGGATGCGTGTGCCCTGGCGAAAGCATCAGAGCAACAAGGTTATATGAGGAATTTTTGTGTTTCTAGCTACTAATCTAGGTGTTTCTTGTGATATTTTTCAATTTATACAACATTTTAATACCTTAAATATATTGGTATGACTATATTTATTATTATTGTGTTGATTAGTTTATTGTTTTTTATATTTACTAGATATCATGAGTGTAATTCCACTGAATGTTCATGATTTATACCTTCTATTCTAGTTGCCAACAATTGGCCCATTTGTTGATGGGTTTGGGGGTCACCCATATCCTCACCATCACCCCAATCCGAGTAATATTGGGAGATTTACATTAAATGTTTATATTATATTTTCTCACTATGTTATAATATCTAACTTGTATTGATCTTGAAATTTGGTTAAAATAATTAATTGAAATGAAAGACTAGTGATGTTATCAATTCTATTTTTCCCAGTGAGAATTAGAAATATAGAAAACCTATATAATATAATGAAATTTTAAATATTTCCAAAAATAAAGATGAATAATTTAATAAATTCTAGAAAATTAATATTATATAAAATAATTATCATATATTATATCAGACCAGTAGGTTTTGACATTTGTGAACTATAATGCTTCTCATAAACATTCTATAAAAAATACAAAATAATTATTCAAGCACTATGAATTAAATTAGAAACATACTAATAATTATAACACATGATTGAAATTTTTTTTGTAAAAAAAACATGTGATTTTAACCTTGAAAAAGAGAAATGAATTGAAATATAGAAAAATAAAACACACTTTTTTTATTAGTTCAATTGTATATGAAATAGAAATTAAATCTAATTAAAATCTCGGTAAACATATCATCTTTCCCACCCGAATTCCCTAATTTTCTATTAGATTAAAATAAATCCTCAATGGTCATGAATTTTTATCAAACACCATTTATAAATAAAACATGAAATCTATTTTAATTCAATAGGTCATTCATCATTTTACCGTGGATCTCAATAAATTTCATATTCAATACATACCTAATAGACCAACCATGATAAATTTGATAGTAATTATTTGATAACATTTTTCTAGTTAGTGTAAAACCTTAATTAATCCATCTCACCCAATTAAACATGTTATTATATCGAGTTTCATACATAACACTAATAAATATTTATCCATAAAACACCACCATATGAATTGATAATCACAAAACCTATACCCATTTACATAACATATTTATTTTTCCAAAATTTCCATCCCTCTAATCTATTCTGGTTATTTTTAGATAAATATATAATACCATGACCATAACTATTAGATAATATCCATAGTATATATTGTATTTCCTTGATTTTCATGTTATTTCATGTTGTGGATATTGATTCTCGATTATTTTCCCATTATTTAAAAATTTCTAGCAGTTGAGAGTGAGTTTTGTTATTTTATAGGATCGGAGAAGACCAAAGATTTTATCATAGGATTGGAATTTTCCCAACAACATGAATAGCTACATAAGGTCCAATAATTAGCCGGTGAGTTCCATCATTCTATTAGTGGGAGGATAATAAAGGTTCCTCCTACATGAAGCGGACTTGCTAGCTGATGAGGTTTACCAACCAGTCGGTTGGTGATAGATGAAATATAGTTCCTATAGATGAACAAAAAAAATAAATGTAATCCCAAAATCCAACTAGCAGGGTTAACAAAATTATTGTTTTTCTTATTTGTTTCATTAGCTAGTCGATGGGATCTAGTGTCTAGCTGTTGATGTCAATGTAGTGGACATTGGGATGGAATGTTTTAAAATTATTTTTCTTTTAATCTCTTATTAAACTCTAAACACATATCCCTAAAACCATATTTTTACTATAATCGTCTTAGATAACGTCTTGAGGAGAATTTAACCCTCCCAACCTTAAAATATCATGGATCTAAGTGCTATTTTAAGTATTTAATCACCTTTGGTAAGATTATTCAAGATAGTATCACGGTTTCTCCTTCTTCTAATATTCTTCTTCTCATAGTGCTATGGAGTATTGGGATGTGGTTGAATTTGAGTTTTTTTATTTATAATTGTATTTCTACGATCCTTTATTGATCTATTTGGGACCTTCTTCACCCTCTATCCATGAATCCCTTTTTAGGAGTTTATATTTTTATGAATTTTGGTAGGAAGTTTCATAAGAAAAATGAAATCATTTTAAACATTTCTTGTTAATTTATTTCCAGTTGGGATACCAATTTATTTCTAAAACATGATTTGATTCATTTGATATTTTTTTGGAATATCATGAATAGAATTATGAAATCCCTTTAATAATTTATTTTGAAATGATGATTTTATTTCCAAAAAGAGTTCTATAATTGAGATGGATGATTTGAAGCATAAATTTGGATGATGAGTTTTTGGAATGAAAGGCATGAAATTTTTTATGATTTTAAATTGAATGATTTGATTTGAAATATATTTTATTTGATAAAAAAACCTTTTGATTATTTTATTTTGAAATAAAAAGGAATGTTTGGAAAGTTGAACTTGTGTCTAACTGAAAGAATTGATTGATTGAAATTATTTTAGATTGATTGAAATGAATGATAACCAGTTTTATGTATGATTTTTGTGAAGCACATAATAACCTTGGTAGTCTTGTAAGAAGAACACATGCTTTCCATGTATTAGATCTATCTGGTAATAGATTTATGATCATAACATAAACAAAATTATGATGAGGGTTAGAGATTTATTATATCATATTTTTTTCCACTTCCCCTAGTACCTTGACCTAGGAATGTGCTTAAATCAAGATATGTGACTTCAGAAAGAGTGTGTGAACCCCTATGCAAACCTCTTACAAGGTAATTTAACCATGTTCTTATGATTGAAAATTATTTCTGGAGAAATGGGTTATACATTATAATTTTATGAAATGATATATTCATTATGGTTTTGATCAGGATGCCATATCATCTAAATTTTTTTAGAAATACAATTTGGTACATTTTTTTATTGAAATTGTATTTTTTTTGGAAATGAATATTTTGATATTAACAGTATGAATATGTAAATTCAATTTTTATGTCAAGTTTATTATATTTTTTTTAATTTGATATTCATTACAAATGAAATGATTGGTGAGACTATATTGGGTGAGTGTTTCTGGCAACAAATTATTTTTTAGACTGTTTTTATAACATATTGTGAATGGTCTAGGTATATGGAAATCATAACTCGGTGGTGGGGGATGTTATTGATTAGAGGGACCTTAGGATTTGGTGGTGGTAAGTGGAATTTTTCACCCACATATTACATGATGATATTGTATTGATGTTGTGATATGTTATGTGATGACTTGGTATTATGAAAATATTTAGTGTTTTGGATGCATATACATTTTGGAAATTTTCTGGATGATGATTAGAGCATACCAACTATATGTTTTCCTTATGCACTTTTGTTTATTATCATAGTTAAATTCATCAAAATTTATTTATTTTTATTCCCAAATAGTAGTCTCTAGACCACAGGGATTGGGAATGTTCTTCAGTATATGCTGGGATTGATTTGGGTACACTTTGGGGGGGGGGGGTTATCTTGGCTAGTTCATCGAGCATTTTTGTTAAAGGAAAGTTTAGATTCTTTTTGATATTGTTATGGTCTTTTGGATGTCTTGGTAGATAGGATATAGGATTTATGGTACTTAAGATGTAGGTTATGAGTGACCGTCTAGGTATCCCTCATCATAAAATGCATTAAGGCACCATAGAATATTGTAAAAAAGTATCATTTCTAAAATTTTATTATCTGATTCTATACATTTCCATAATATTTATCTATGGATTTTGTTTCCTCGTTAAATTATGATTGATAGAGTTGATGATCCCGATCCTTTTTATAGATATTCCATTATTATCTATTGATATAGTCTAGTACTATTCTACCATTATGTTATTAGAACCAACCTCAAAAGTTTTCTATTGGTGAACCAAAGTAAGAAAACCCTATAATTAACAAATAACACATTGTTGTAGTGTTGTGTGTAGTACATGATTTTGGAATAGTGGATTCTCTCATTTCCATTCAACCACCCATAGTGGAACTAGAAAAATACGATATTAGAGGTTGTTCTAAGGAGTTTTTTTATCTGATGCCAAAATATTTATAGGGAACCCATAATCCATAGGAGTTAGAGGATTTTTTGAACTTTATTAAAAATATCATTGAGTTATGGGTTGATATAGATTCCATTAATGTTAAATTTTTTATGTTCAAACTTTAGGGGCCTAGAATGAGGTGATGGGATTCTTTAATTATGGTGAATAAGAATGAAAGATTAGAGTGAAAATACATCTGGGATCTTTTCATAAATAGGTCAAAAATAGAATCATTGGTCTTCAATATTTAATTAGAGTTCATTAAAATCCATAAAAGTGATATGATTGTGAATCAGTATATCAATCTCTTTGCTAAACATGATTAGTTTTCAACTATGGGGGTGTCAAATGAGGAACCAAATGCACGAATATTTTAGATGGTTTTTCGATATGATATCCAATATTAGTTATTAATGCATATTCTTACCACAAATACCTATATACTAGATTGATCTATGATGGTAAAAATTGATCTGAAAATTAATTCAGGTTTAATGAGAGTTCTTTATACTCCCCATGGTTTTTAGGTGTCCCCATTATGGGGAAGTTGATTCTAAATGAGTTTGATGGCAGAAATGACTATGGGGGTGGCCCTCGATATCATAAATCATCTAAGTCTTCTATGTTGTCAAATTAATTCCCATTGAATTGTTTTGATGGTAAAAATTTTGGGCGTATGAAGTATACTTGTTGGGAGGAACAAAAGTTTTATAGCTCATACAGATATTCAGGCCACCTACAGAGGGGTTTCTATGTTTTTATCACACTTTATAGTTTTATAGTTTCATCAGTACTAAGGGGATATACAAAATAGTAATATTATTTCAGGAAAATCATGTTTTGATCACATGAATTAGGAATGAATTTTTTTCAGGCATTGTAAGAGTCTCCTATAGGAATTAATGAAATTCCTATGATAGTGAGAGGTAAAATTATGATTTTCTATCTTTGGTGATTTCTTAATTTTATATTTTTTCGTCTCATTCTTCAATACATACTATTATCAGGGACGTATTTAATCTTCCAACAAATATCATGCCTTATGTGGTGGATATTTTTTTATGTATCAGGACAAATAAAGAGAATTTTCTTTAATTCACTTCTTATACTTTTTCTTTTTTTATAGATTGAGATCATATGATTCTTTTTAGTTATTTATTTTAAACCTCTAGATTTCATTATCAAAATGGACTAGTTGATGGATTTAAAAGCACATATAGACTATTATCATTAGTGTGTTACCTTTATATACATCTTAGAGTGTCATATTTTTTTTAGGAGAGAATGAGACACATGGGTTAGTTTATCTAGATCTCCTCTTCCATATTTTTGTAGGATCTTATCCTCGAGTACTTTTTCACAAGGTAAGGAACCTCATTGGGTGTTTTCCCTCCATTATTTATTGAGTTTCCATAAGTGTTGCCTCATACTTCTATGGTTTTCCACAAATGATGATGGGGGATTTATATCTCTATTTATATCCAGATATGCATCCAAAATATATTCCATTATACTATATAGAAATAGATAAACAGAGGGAATTAAATAACGTGATGAATTGATGTCTAGAGGATATATTTTTCCTAGTTTATTTCTTTAGGGAAAACCCATTATTTTCTCCAGAAAATCCAATGGAACCCCTTACTAATTTGTTAATTATATAAATCACCATCATTATACGACAACACACAAGTATCTATTTCCCTATATTGATGAATATTTTGATTAGGTGAATGTATAGAATTTGTTCTTTAAAATTTATCATCTATTTGGTTATCACCAACATAAGATCAAGGTGTATGATATCTTGGAGACCACCATTAGGAGTAGTTATAGCCACTTTGGGTATTATTTTAGGACATATGGTATAACGAATTATCATACCATTTTTATGGAATTTGGGAACAATATTCTCAACCAGATTCTTGACACCATTTTTTGTGTTATTCAGGGATGAAGTCTTGGATTATAGAAAAATAAAGTTGGGTCATGTGATTAATTTTATAGTAGTTTTGAAACTCTTTAGTAATAAACAAAATTATTCCAATATATCAAAAATTAATTTTTTTTACTTATGTGGTAATGTTCTTTGGTTAGGTGGTTTTCGAAGATGGTTTAAAAATTGATCATAGGAAGGTAAAATATTTAATGTAATAGGAGGTACCATGAATTTATTTGATAAGGAGTTATTTTTATGCTCATTTGGGTAACACTTCCATATATCAATAGATTTCTCTAATTTGGATTTTTCTTTGATTTTTCTATCTTGGAAGGTAGTAACTTTGATTTGGATTTTAAATGTGTGTATTTATTTGATGTGTTGAAGTGACATTTTACTTTATCTTATATTTTCACTCTTATAGAGACATGGCATGGATATGTGGTATTCTATGATGAATCAAGACCATGTTTGAACTATGTTCTCATATAAGTTGATCACATTGTGGGTTATGTATCTCATCAACGTCATCCATGTGTGACGAACTTACCACACATGACTTATAAATACAAACAATTATACATTATCTTAATATTTTTCAGCATTATCCTTTCAGAGAATGGTGTATCATTTACTCAGATCACAAATGATTGAATTATAACTTATTCAAAAAATATATTAATCTATGATAGAGGATTTGGTTTGAGTGCATAAAATATTATATTGTTGAAATTACAAACCCCTATGCGAAGGGGATTTTTTTCCTGATCAGAGCCTAAATCTTCCATCCTATATCGTAAAAGATTCATTGGGGGAGTAAAATTTGATGGATCTCATTTATTGTTTGAATTTTGGAGTATGGTAGGAAGAGACGGATATTTATATTCTAAGTTTCTAGTATAAATCATATCTTACTGAGATGATATTCTAAGAAAAATTGTTTTTGGATGAGTTTTTAGGCATTACGGATTCGTTATATGGTTGGAGGACAATCTATGAATAGTCTCTATCTCTAGAGGGCATCCTTTGCTTTAGGAAACAATATGTTATTAATGTTTTTAAAAGGATTAGATAGGGTATTGTCAACATTACCATTGATAGGTGTTACAATTAATAATTAATATGTTTTATGCTATAATACATTGGTTTTGGTATCCAGATATGAAATGAGACATTACTTATTTTGATCCCTATTACAATAAATTTCAGTCGATCAAAGAAGAGCTTCAGAAGACTTATGGTTTACTACCAAAACATCAATTATATATATATACATATATATATATATATATGTTGGATGAGGTATTGAGGGAACTAATAATTGTTGTAACACGATATGACTTACGATATATATATATATATATTTTAAATTAATTTAATCTCTTTAATGGCATGCGATATAAATAACCCAGAGTCTAAAAGAATCATAAAATTGTATACCATTATAACCTGGTTATTAAAATGAATTGTATGAATAATACTATGTAAATTATGAATAATTTATGGTTTACACATGTTTAGAAAAAAAAAATTCATCAATTGAGTAGAAATAAAATGAAAAATCATTTGAAGTGAAATGAATTTTTTTTCTGAAAAACTGTATTTTTTTTACATAATGGTTTCATTAGGTATTGCATGATTATGTAAAAAATAGTTTTTAGATATTTTAGTAAATTTATTTTAAAAAATAAACATAATTTTTAAACTCATAATTATAACATTATCTTTGATTTATTTTTTGATAATTTTTTATAAGAATAATTTTTTGATGAATAGTAAAAAATACTATTTTTATTGAATGATGAAAATATGTTTAATGCATTTGCAAGATGAAATTTCTTTTAATGTTATTTTATAATTAAAATTAGTTCAATTTTATAATAAAAATCAATTTTAGGTCATTTTTTATCAATTATAACTTCAATTTTTATGTTAAAAATTTGTACACATTTGAAAACATTTCTTTGGAAATTTTTTTCATTATATATATGAGTTTATGTTTAAATAATATTTATATAATAATGTGGACTGAAATTGGTAAATTGGATTAAATTTTTTTAATCACTGTAATTAATATTAAAAAAAATTATTTTACATTTGATTATAATGTATTGTAAAAGTAGTAAAAAGTATTTACTGTAGTTATGGTTTCAATAGGATAATCAGAGGGTTAATCAATAAGGATGAGGGTAAAAGTGGCCCAAAAAGTTTTATAATATCTATTTTATGGAAATATTTAGACATTGACAATATAGGTGTTGATAAATGTTAATTTGGGATCCTTTTGCAATGTGAAAAAATAGACAAGATTTCTTATTTTCAAATAAAACAGATCTCACTCCGCTCACATCTTCGCACATATCAAGCCATTGGGATCAACCAAAAATCACAAACATAGATCCAAAAAATTAATAATACATATTATATATTTTTTTATTTCAAAAATATAAATCTTATGGTCCTCAATAAGGGATCTAAATATGATTAACCAATTGAATATAATCAACATAACGAAGCTATTTATTTCTCGATATTATTTTTCCACCTTAAATTACATCATAGAAATTAAAATATAATAATAATAATAGTATCTTGAATATAAATATAAATTATTATGTTTATCAAATAATATATATCAATATCCTATTCCATAAAATGGGTAAAAAATCTATCTCTCATAGGTACAGTGAATCACAACCTCACAAACCGATGTAATTGTTTTCCACCACAAACTCTCATGGATGGTCATAATGATGAAAATAATTAAAAGATATGATAAATATGAAATGATATGGAATTTATTAAATTAATATATCATCCAATTCCTTATGCTTTCATGTATTAAAGGAATTATATTGTCACTCATTCACATGTATGGTCTGTAGTCACCACTAAGAGATGCAATTCATTTTCAATGTCTAACATTATAGAATAGTTCTCAAAATGTATAAAATGAGTAATCATTTAATTTATAAATTTAATTTAATTTTTTAGATGATAATAAATACACAATTCATAAAAATTAAAACTTTTAGGACAAAAAGTTCATAAAAGATTAAATTAACAACCCAAACAACAGTAATAATAAATATTTTTAATGAATGGGTGGTGAGATGTTATAATAGGATCATATAATAAATTATAAATATGAATAATATAATTATTTAAATTAATAACATGAATAAATCCATTATACAATATTTTAAATCATGTTTATCCAAAATGAATCTTGAGGTAAAATATTCCATCTCAATTTTCTTATATTGACGCACATTTGAATTGTAAGCATCAATTTTTTTATATAGTGTATATATACCCTTTTTACATGTAATGTAATGAATCCTTATTAATTAATTTTATTGTATGTTTCTATTTTAATTATTTCATCCAAGGTTATTTGACATGAAACTTACCAATAGGTGAGGGATTTTGTCAAAATTTACAATCCATTGAGACACAATTTTTAATAAGATCTTATTCACTTTTATATAGGGTACACACACCACCTATTATGTATTTAAAATGGATAGTTATTTATTTATGATGTTTAATTTTTGAATACATGTTTATTCATTCAATGGGATATAATTTGATTGCTTCCAAATAGGTAAGAATTTATTTTACCGTATGACATTCTTTTGATATTGCTTTTACTTTTGTTGATGGAATATTATCATTTATCATTCCTAACCTCAAATAATTTTCTTATCCATTAGATAATTGATGAGGTCCCATATTTTATTCTAAATATACCTCTATTTTGTACACTAATCAGGAAAATATTTGTTTAAATGAATAACCAATTTTATTTCTCTTTAAAATATACTTATTTTTCTTCTATGTCCATATTTTCCAAAATTGTTTCAAAAAAGAACTGTTATTTATTAAATGATTAAATATATACTATTAATGTTTTCAATGAATTTTAAAAAAATTAAAATTATTCTTTATAATATTTTTCAAAAAGGATGTTTTTAATAAATATTAAGATGTAATGAGTTTTAACATATACGATGATAACATAATTCCCTACCACTGTATCCATGTTATTAAATTTTTCATCTTTTACACAATTCTAATGAATTTACAAAGAATTTCATTATGAAATATTATATATATTTTTCATTTCCATTTAATTCTATCTTCCAATGTTAACTATTTTATTATTAAAACCTTTGTTCTGTATAAACAAATTGACACAATTCATCTCTTGAAAATTTTTGTTATTATTTACTTTTTCTTAAAATAATAATTTTTTTTTGATAAATTATCATTAAAAAATATAATTAGCATATATATCCATATTCTTTGTGTCATGATATGATTATGTTTTAAAATATATATCATTTTTTACATATGGTGTTTATGTTTAAAGTCATTTGATTGTCTGGTGAAATATTCATACATACATATCCATTTATAAATATAGATATTTTTTTATAAATAATATTATTCACAAATTAAATTGTTTATTCTATATACGGGGAATGAATTAGATAAGTACTGATGGTTGGGACTGGGAATTTTATAGACACTTAATACATTGGTTAGTATTATGAGGAAAATTAGTTGGAAATATAAAATGCTTTTTACACATTATTTTAAGCTAATTTTGAATGGTCCTGACAATATAAATATAATTAATTATGAGATCCTAACATCCAAAAATATTAATTTTCTTCATTTAGAATTAATTTATCATTAAACATGATATTATGTACATCAATGTAATACAAAAATTCATTTTTTGATCAGGTTAATGATTAAATGGAAGGTGTGTTCAGTTATTTACCCTTCCATGTTGATTATTCCTGATATTATAATGAGATTCAATTAATTTATTAAATATATTTTCTGTACCATTATTTATGTTACCATATTTATTATGCATAATTTGTTCATTATATATTCTGTGGTATATAACCCCTACACAGAATTTGATATTACCCTTATTTTTTTCTTTTCCAAAGAATATGAGGAAGAGATATTTGAATGATATTAAGGATGTTGAATGTTATCCATTACTATGTTTTATATTTTATCCACAATATAAAATGACTATCATGCATCAATATCGATCTCCAATACTACTAATCTGATCGGTTCTTTGTAATTTTATCCCTTATATCTATTAAAATATAATAAAATAGAAACCATCATTAGGTTATTGGAGTAGTGGTTGTTACAGTTGGTATAAAATTATTTTTTAAAAAAATTATGGAATATATGTTAAGGAAATCCTAGATTGGGGAATATAAAAACACGATAGAAATTTTGGATATGTTTTGAAGATAAATTTATTGTTTTGGTAAAGAGTGTATTTTATATTTTTCTTATAAATACATCCCAATATAGATTTCATAAGTGGACATATTTATTGAACATTTATACCTATGGGTAATAACTATAAATAGGGATAATTGAGAAATGATTCAAAAATACACATGGTTTGAGAAAATGATCCTTACTGTGCACATGGCTTGACACTCCTGAGATATTTTCTTATGATAATTCATATTTTCCACAAAAATCACACGTAAGTATTTGAAAATATATATATCCCCAAAAAACACATTTTTAATATTATATGATTAAAAATGAATAAATTTTTTATTTATGTTATGTTTTACTTTATATTTATAAATATAAATTTCTAATAAAAATCATAATTTTTTGAATTAATTCACTACATTTTATTTTTTAGAAATTTTACATGGATGAATTAATGGCATCAACACTCAAGGTGTTACACCCAGTTTTGTAATGTCTTGGTTTTCATCTGATTTTTTTGAAATTCAGACCATTTTCTTTGGTTTTGGGTGAGATTAATGTTGAGTTTTTAACTTCCATATATTTATAATCATCCTATAATGGGTTCTCCATTAGATGTTTGGTAGTTTTTGGGGAAAAGGGTGGTTACTTCAAGATTTGTGCAAATTGTGATCCCATTTTCAAATTACAAAAGTATTTTTTTCCTTAATAAATCCTTATTTTTTAAACATTTTCACTAATTTAACATTAAAATTAGAATAACCTAACCTATTAAAACAACTATATCCTTATGTACCCCCACTGGAATTAATAATATTGCTGGATTAGGGTTATTTATTCTGTATTAGGCCATTCCATGGGCCCATTTCCAGTTTAATAAAAATCATTACTTTTTTTATATATTATTCATTTTTAATATTTTTTTAGTGATTCATCCTCTCACTTGATCCCAATAACACTAGGAACACCCCGCATATTCCACTTTCCCTCTTTTTTTCTCATCTTAGGCATAGATTAGGGAGGAATTTCTCAAGGCTTCTCAAATCGTTTATATTTGTTAAGGTAATTTTTTCTTCCATGAATCATTAATTATATACTATTTTACCAAATAATATTCTTTCCCTGGTTCTTCTTAACCTAAGGATCCCCTTTATTATGTTAAAAGTCATTTCCTTTCCTCTAATGGTCTATATATAAGCAAAGATGAAGACTTCTCTAGTTTTAAAGGTGAGATTCCCTCTCCTTTATCCTCCCTCTTCCTTATCCTTCCACTTTATTTTGGTTTGGTCCTCTCCCATAGTCATGAAAATCCAAGGGTGGTGTTATAACATGATTTTTATGGGTGTATTGGTTCATTTTAAGATGTTCTTCATAGATCTATATTGTTGGGGACCGCGTCGGGTGATATGAGGTGTTTTGTTCTTCTCTTCCATGGTTTTGAGGTAGGATATCCATTTCACATGCAATTATCCTTTATGTATCATCATTGTTTTGTGGTTTTCACATGATATATATATATATTATTTTTTTTATACCTTTGTAAAAAAATTGTGGGGTGAAAAATTGTTGTTGTAACTTTTTTTGTGAAAAGTGGTATTGTTTTGTTATGTACATTTTCTCCACTTTCTGAAATAAATGTTCTTCTAGCTTATACACAAGGTTTATGGTATTTAGAAAATGTTTTACTATCTTTAATAAATTTATGGCATGAAAATAATATATTATATGTTTTTTCATGATCTTAAAATATGTTATTTTTTAAATGTGTATGCCATGTGTTCGATAAATTTCTTAGTTAGCTTTTATGTTCTTGGTGCAATTTAAAATGATTAGTTTGGATTTATAAATACATTAAAAGAATTAATTTTTTTAATTAGGGGTCCTTTTATGTATTTCCAAAGTATTTTTGGTTTTAAAAACAAATGGGTTTTGGTGGTAAAAACTTTTTGGCCCAAGTTACCAGAAAATTTTCGTTTGGCATCTTTATAAAAATGATCGAGAATTGGATGTGTAACCTAAATTTTTAATGGATTTATTAATTTAGTTTTCTGCTATAAATATATAGTATACAACTCTTTATTAAAACTAATTTTTTTACCTATGGAAAATGTTAGTTTTTGGAAATGTTTTATGTTTTGTTTTGCATTTTTCTTGTAAAAATAGTTTCAATATTTATTTTATGTTGTATCATTTGGGAAAATTTTATGGTCAATGAAATAGATTTATTAAAATGTCATGGGGATGAATAATATATTTTTATATAGTATTTTTGGGGTTTTAGCCTTAAAATATCATTTTTGAATGGATTTTATGTGCAAGGCCTCGTTACACTTCTTGAAATTGTTTCGATGAGAATTTCAGTGGTTTATTAATATTTGAAAAAAATAGGAAACATGAGTTTTAGATGTTTGATGTGTGTATAATTTTTAAATATAATATCCATGAGAAAATGGTGTTTCAAATATTTGTAACTTGTTTGAGCCTAAAAATCAGAAACCTGGGTACCTTGGTGGGCAGACGTGTACTAGTATTCTAGTAATCCAGAGGTGGGGGGTTTTCCCTTTTTCACGTAGTAAGATAGAAGATGACAAAACTAAAAAAAATAAGATTATGATGATGCTGGGGAACACTAGGTTATATAATAGTCTCATAATAGTGTATTGTGTTTAAGAGAACATATATTTGGTATGGTTACTTTTACACTATGATACGAGGTACCTAGGGCCCACAAAGAACTAGTGCACTGGGGTGTTCCCGTGACTTGTGCTCATTGGATATCTTATACTAACCATCTAAATATAGTGGTTTTAGTTGGTAAATTAAGTATACTGTGTGTTTTAAATAAAAGTTTTCATTATTTAATGTATCCCACTTAAAAACTGTTTTTATTTTGAAGTTTCGTCTCTTTGAAATTGGTTACCAACATTTCTTGGTTATCAAAACATGAAAGAATTTTAATTTATAATGATTCTATAATTAAACCATGTTTAAGAAACATATTGATAGATATTTTAGTTCAAAAATGTAATTTGTGTATCTTTTCTTTTAAAATATAAGCATTGGGAATAGAATATCGGGCCAACCTGCCGTGTTTTATTACTCATGAATATAGTTTTATTCTACTTTTATCCATTGTAAAGGATTCAGTTTGAGTTCAGTTTCTTTGGATGATGAGTATTAATTGGGTTGCAGAGTGAGTAGTGGAGTCACATGGTTATAGTTTTTCCATCATGTTTGGCTGGTTGGTTGTATTTCTTAGTTGTACTATCAGTTTTTATATAAATATTGTTCAGTTCAATTTTATATAAATGTTTGTTGGGTTTTCTGTTTCATTTCACTACTTAGTTTTGGATTATATTTAGAAAAAACCTTCCATTTAGTACTCTGTTGATGACTGGCACTAGTTTCCACCCTATGGGGATCGGGAATGCCCTTCGAGCCATTCCATGGATTGGTTCAGGTTTTTGGTTCGGGGTTGACCTGGGCTTTTTCATGAAAAAAATTGTATATAAGGGATGGTGGTTTCTGGTAGACCTATATTGTTAGAGCACCTTTGGTTATTTAGGGATGTATAGGTATATGAAGAAGAATTTTAGGTACATTAGGGGTAGTTTTGTGATGAGCATCATGAACCCTCTCTCAATTTGACCTTTGGATATCCATGGGATGTCCGATTTTATTAGTGTCTTTGGTTCTTACTGATTGTTTTGTTTTGGGATATGACAAGAGGAGTTAAAATAATGGTCTCTCTAAGATTGCAGGGCCTGTTTAGCCATTTGGATCTAGGGCATGTTTCTATGAATTTTCTCTGTGTTGGTGGTGAGTTTAACATATGGATTCGAAACATATGGTCAAGTCACCTACCAACATTAGTACCCTTTTGTGGGTCTCATATAATTTTATTTTATTTAGATTTTTTTTAAATATCATTCTTTGAGAAATATGAAAATGTGTTTTAAAGGATTGGTTGGTTGTGGGAGAGAAGAAAATTAGTTTTAAAATTTTAATATGAGAATGGTTTTGGAATGTTTGGTTTTTTGAAACAAATCTTGGGGATAAAGAGAAAATGATTTAATATGATTTAATTTCATTAACCTAATCTTTTGGGTTCTTAAAATGAAATGTTTGGAATGATTGGATTATTTTAAAATGATTTTTAACACTGTTTTAAATGTGGTTTTTTGGGCTATTGAAAAGCGTTGGAATCTGTAGAATTGGTTTTGGAAATTTTGTTTTTTTACCCGCTGGTGTTTTTCTGAAATGGGTTTTAGCCTTTCTGGTTGTTGGATTATAAAAAAACCCTTGCTGAATTTATGAAAATGGGAATGATATTATTTGAATACAATATTTTTTTGGATGTTCTATTAATTAAAATGGAGTGGGTTTTTAATGAGATGGTTCTTGATGAAGTGTGGTCTATTTTGGGAAATCTGAAAATGGTTCATGATTTTGTGGTTAAGGATATTTTGGAAGGTACATGATTTGTTTTGGAGTGATTATTGTTTTATTTTATCCTTTTTTATTTTCATGGGTGATCAAATTCAAGGTTTTATGTGTATATGGATGAATGTCTAGAAAGTCATGGTGGTTGGGTTCCCAGGGTTGGACAAAAACATGTATATGAGTGATACTTGATGAAACACCATTGGTTAATGAGAAAATCCACCAAGTTAGTTTGTATTTAAAAAGTTTTTTAAGCTGATATTTTTTGGTTTTTGTTAAAACCAATGGTTATGTGGGTGTTTTTTTCATTATCATAGAATTTTTGTTTATTTTTTATGCTTCCTTGAGATATGGAAGTCATACTCTTATTGGGTCTTGATATGGGATCTCATTGGTGGCTTGGTTTTAGTGCAATGTGTAGTGGGTTTCTAAAGATGTGTTGGATGTTGTGATTTGTATATAGATGGTTCTCCATCAGTAATATTTCTAGTTGATCAACCTAAGGATTCATTCCAAATGTAAAATATACCTTTTCGAATAATTCCTCATCCATTTTTTTGGAATAGATAATTTTTGGGCTTGATTTAATGTGATTTCCATTATGGCGTCCCTCTCAATTGGGGTAGTTGTACAAGGTGAGGTCGATGTGTTTTCCCATGTATGTTTACCATTCTTCTCCACGTTCAGAGTGAACAAAAGTAGTGTTGTGTATCTCAATGTTTTTATTTGGTTAAAAACATGTTGTTTGAGGAAGAGAGTTTCATGGTTTCACTTGATCTGTTATTTCTTCCAGGGAGAGTTATGTGTCAGCATGTGTTACAATGGTAAAGAGATCATGTTTGGGATTTTCAAATCATTAATACGAGGAAGATGATTCTTCATCCATTAGGGTTCCATCCATAGGTCTCATAGTAAAGCTATTGCGTAGTCAGGTGTCTGAGGACTGCAGGTAGTATTGCTATGCCCATGAATCTACAATTACAGATGGTTGCGCCCAAATTTACCCTACTGGTAAAAGCGGTCGATGTAGTACATGTAGGGGTCGAATCCACAGGGACCGAAGAAGTAACCCTAAGAAGCAATGATTTGGTGAAGGATGGGCTATGAAGTAGCCAACTTTGGGCATGATTTTGGATAGTTTAAATAACACTAAGAAACCTAAGTGAATTCAATTCAAAGAAAATGCGTTGATATTATGATTATGCTCGGGGTGGATTGAATGAATTTTACTTCTTTATACAATTTTGGTTTTATTAATTCTTGGTGAATCCATTCTTCAAATATAACACTACATTCATCATTTTCTGGTTTGGTACTTACTAAACACAATTACTAATCCCCTATACACATTGAGAACCAAATTCATGGTCTCTCAAAGGTATATGGACATTTAGTAATTGAATTTAGTTTGCTAAAACACAGCAAAGATGAAGAGTAGAATTAACTAAAGAATGGATGTCTTAAATTAATTATCCAATTAACAACAATTCATTCATAAAATAACATTCAATCCAGCCTTTTCATCCTCCTAAGATCAAACAATTAAAGGGTTATCCCTCCATTGATGGTATACTCTCAATGGTGGGTGGAAGATGGATAACAAGAATTGGATTGAAGAAATTAAAACTGTGGAAATAACGAGCACTCCTCCGTGCGTGTGAATGAAATTAACACCTAGATGTGAAATAAATCACAAAAACACAGAGATATCACTGTTCTTTGTGATAATAATGTTATAATAAATGAAATGGAAAATATAGAAGAGAAATATGTTTATTATGAACATAAAGATACAAAAAAGAAACTTACATGGAAATGGAAAACATTACAAAGGAAATTTTGAAGCATAACCTTACAATGAAACAAGCAACAAAAGATGTTAAGAAAAATATCCACCCTTATTACCTTCACCACTAGCTCCTTATATAGGTATATTAGGAGCCTTATATCTACCCCTCCCCCCCCACAATCAATTCAAAACCCAACAATTAATAGAGTCAAAAGGAGGGTGAATAATCAAAAGGAAATTGACGTTTCGAAGTTGACCTGGAAAAATGTCCAGATTCGTCCACCATATTGAGGTGTGAATTTGTAATTGAATAAGGCAGAATCGAGAGGGGTTGTAGAAACGAAATATCTTCTTTGATATGTAATCTATTAGATGTAAATATTTCAGGAAATTTGTATTATCCTTTTGGAAGTTATGGTTGAAATGGTGGGACGTATTTCTGTGCATTAATGTCAGGTCCACCATTTAAATCTCAACTTCAGATCCCCTTATCATCATGAAAACATTGGAATTAGCTCCGGCCACTGTTGAATAAAATGATCCAAATATTTATTTATTTCTACTCTATAAATTTGAGATTCATTGGGATTGGTTTGTGGGCCCCACATTTGTTTGATGGGCCTTAGGCCCATTATGAATTTTCCAGCAAGTTTCTAACTTCAGGTGCACAAATCTCTATCATCACTTGTGATTAATCCATCAGACCTAAAAGAAAAAATGTTCCAAATAAAGTGAAGAATAATATAAAAAAATATAAAATTAAAATGATGAATATTTTAATTTCCACAAGCAAATTATTGAGTGGGCCCAAATTGACACTTTATGCATGAATTGCACAATGATGGGAAATGAAGTTCAATTTCTGAATTGGAATAAGATTGATGTTTATGAAGTTTTAAACACATTAATGTTAAGATCTTAAAAATGAATATTCGCCACTTTCAGTGACTAATCACACCCCCAACTTGAGTTTTTCTAGTCCTGAGCAAAATATATTACAAATATAGAATTCAAATCCCCTTTTCCGAGAACATTTAAATACACATTGCTCACCCAAAGACCACATACCAAAAAAATTATGGAACCCATCAAAATAATTTGAAACAAATATCAGATTTATCTAAAAATTATTTATTATTGAGTTTTAAGTATTTATTTTGAAATTTATTTATTACACTTCTAAAAAAATATTTTTAAAAATTTATTTCATATTTATAATCTAGAAGATAAAATATGGTCAATTGGCCCCCTTTTCCCATTTTTATTAGTAACTGTGTTAAGTATTTTCCACCTTAGTAATGGTAAAATGAGTAAAATATTGTGAAAACTGTAGGATATGGTTTATATATTTACAATAAAGTTCGTTTATCATATTGGATGATTGTATTCCATCCATTATCATAAAATTTCAATAACACGGAAACTTTTTCCCACTGTTCTTTTATTATGACCTATATAAGTTTCAATATATAATAAATCCAAAATTTCCATTTTTTTAATAACTATAGTAATTTACTATAGGAATAAAATGATTTTATGTTAAATTATAATGGTATATTTTAAATAATAATTAATTATTTATCAGTGTTATTTATTTTAAATATTTAGGTACGAAATAATTATCTTAAATGTTTATGAAATGTCAACACAGTACATGTACATTTAATAGTAAAATAAAATTATTAATTCTAAATTTTTTAAATGTAATATAATTTTGATGAATTAATTTCTGTGAATAATATTTTAGAGAAATAGATTATATTAGTGATGTTCCAAATGATTTTTATAATTCTATTTCAATCTTGCTATCTTTAATGCCAAACTATGTGAATAATGTCAAAAATGAAATTAATAGTATTTTATGTTAAATACCATTTTATTAAATGAATTAAAATTCATAAAATACTTATATTTATCCCATTAAAAGGGATATGGTATATCATATTAGTTATTTACTGCCTATGGGTAAATTTTCCTTTTATCATAAAACTATCGACCCCTAATGATTAAAAATATTTGATATCATTGTAATTTTTAGAAGGGCTAACTGGGTGTTAAAACTAAGATATAAGGGTTAAATATCACATAAACATATCTAAAAAATATTTTATTTGACTAATTAGACTTATTATCCTCCTAAAAGTTTAATATATTTATTTCGAACAACTTGAAATTGAATAATAATGTTTATTGATTTAGTACATTATGTAATTCTATATCTAGCCCTCCCCTAATTTATAAAAGGAATCATAATCTACTCCCTTATTCCCAATGTATTATCACACTATATTAAGTAAAAGCAGATGTAATATCATAATAGATGCATCCAAAAAATCCTAGTGATTTTATTCTTTCAAAAACATATTCTTTTCAAACTTGAAGGAGTAATTAAATAGAGATTTATGAATAAATATGTACAACTCTACACTGAGTTCTTTCAATTTTATTTCTTCTTATACATCCTATAAAGATATGGTATCCATTGTAATATAATTACCTACATATATGTGATATATTTATTTTTTATCATAATGTTTCAAAAACCATTATTCTCATTATTTTCATCCTATATGAAGAAGAAGCGTCTCTCTGGTGTACATAAGTCTTACATTCTCCATATAGCAGTGTAATTTATTTAGATCATAATTTTTTACATGGATGGTAATAAATATGGAACAAATGAATATATAATATATATATCTCTTGCTTAAAATTTAGTATTTGATGCAATCATGATCATATTAAACGGGCCAATATCTTCGAACCAAAAATTTTATGAAAAGAGAAATAATTAACACATAGAAACGATGATGTTAAAGAAGAATTATTAATAAATTGGCATTGAAATATATAAGTCGGTCATATGTTTTGTTATAAGTATGTATTTGGTTCTATAATATAATTATAATAAATTAAAATATATTATACATTATGTTAGAGTGCTTATGAAACAAATTCGACTTGATTTAATTTATTTATATCTCAAACTCAATTTTATCTAGATTATCTTTGCTTGAATTTTAATTGAATAATTTATGTGATACTTTTATGAGAAACACCTCTAGTTTTTTATCATATATCTATTTCTGAATATTACTTGCTCTCTTTTCATCCTACTCTCATTATGTACTCAAGATTTTGAAATAATGTTTTTAAATAAAAGTGTCTTTTTTTCAACTTGTTCAATAATACTTTTCTTCTAGGTCCCTGATTTCTTTAAAATGTTTTCAAGAGTTTTTTTACAATTATACTATTATATTTAAATATATTTAATGAAATATTTATATTTTAAATAATATATTTCAAAAATAAAAGGGTGTTTTCATCAAGAAAAATTCCACTGATATTTTAATATATTTTTTCATCCACAATAACATAATTTTAATGTCACTTATGATTCACTAGGGATATGATTTTATGATTCCATAATTATTCATTATCTTGATTGATTATGGTTTTGATGATGAAATATAAATTAATTAAATTTTCTTTCTATATGTTATGTTATGATGGATTTCTGAATGTTTTCATGATCTTGTTGCAAACATAAGAATGGATTTTGAATATATAATGGATAGGGAATAAATTATGCATCCATACAATTAATTTTTTAAATATTAACATTATATTGTATTTAATGGTACATGATAGTCTGACTAAAGCATGAAAAAATAGGTTACAAAGGTTCTTATCCCATGTCATAGAAAGAGGATACACATATGGTTATCCCAATCCCAATGTAGTTACATGAGTTGTTAGACTAATATTAATATGTGATGAATATCATGGTAGGTCACCTAGGTATAGTATTTCTATGACTATGAATATTGAAAAAAATATTCAAATTTTTTTATGATATGATCTTATACCAATGTTATGCTCTCATCGCACATGTTATTTTAATTATTTTTGATTCATTTCTTAAAAATTTCCATGATCTATGCCATGGATTATAATTTTGATCTACGAATTTATTATTATAGTTTTTAAATTTTGTGCTCCTGTTATAATACCTTATTGATTATGTTATGATTAAATAACCAATGATATATCCCTTATTTACCATTACAAATCATCTAATCTCACCCTTTATTATGTTTTCTTTTCTGTAGGATGTGAATAATGAAGAATTATATTGATATGTCTAATAAGGTTTATAGTTATTAATAAAAAAGTGGAATATGATTTAGATATTTTATATATAATTAGTTTATGTATCCTTGTTTCTAATAACAATAAATATTTATGCTCCAATCCTAGATAATAATTATAAGTAATGAATATACATCTTATAAAATTTAATATTTATGTATAAAATGAATGTGTCTCTATATTAAACATTAAAATTCATTGGATACCATAATTGGTTAAATGTTTATTTTTGATCAGAAATTTATAACCATAATTAATAGTTTTATGTCTTATGTGATTTGATTCTGTGGAGATTAATGGTATTTGGAAGGTTTCTTTAGGCCATAGGAAGAATAAATCATTGATGTTTATAAAATACATTGGTTGGAATGTGATTTGAAGTTGATGTAAATATAGTTAATTATAAAAATATGTTAATTCGTTTTCATGAAAATTATATTATATATTAAAAGAATTTATGGTTTGGGTATATAATATTTTTGAATTATGACATTATGAGTAACAATATATTTTTCAAGGATAAAGGTTATGTTTATTTTGGAATAATATGTGATGTTGTTTTTATAAATTTTTATGTTTATAATTTCATCAAGAATATGTTGAATTGTTTTATGGTTTATCTATTTTTATAATGTTCTAATTTAAAATTTATTTTCATTTTCATATTGATGTTTTTATTCTAAAATTATCACAGATTAATATGATGATTTATCTACATTTTATTAGTAATTATATTATCCCTTGAAATGTTTTTTTATTGAAATTTTATTTAAAAAAGGATAATGTCATTTTAAAAAACCATTCATTCACTGAAAAAAAATCTTATAGTGGAAATCATGATCCATTAGGTGTTTATTTATTTTTAGTAAATAATAATTAACCTTGAATATTTTTCATTTTTAATGGGATATTAAATATAGGTGGAAAATAACTGAAACACTCAAATGAAGGATGATATTATGCTAAAGAAATTCGAATGAAATAAAAAAATTATATTTTTTAGTAATCTCTATCTCAATGGTTCAATAGTTCGTCAAATTTATGAAAAAGAAGATATGTTTATTTATTCTTATGTGGAAAACATCACACAACAAACAAGGTATACCTTCAAAACTCATTCCCAAATATGGCTCCTATAAAAGTACACAAATGGTTAAAAAAATAAAATACATAGATAACATTTCTTTCCAAAATTATAAATTTCATTTATTTTATAATATACATTAATTATGTTTACTATTATTTACTTTCAGGGTTCAATATTTAGGCCTTCGATTTGAAATTATTATTTTAAAAGATATGATTTACAATTTTAATAGGATTTTTAAAATATTCCATATTATAAATTTATAGAAATATTCAAATAAGGATCAAGATAATATTATAAGGATGGAATTTATTTAGGAGTGAGGAAATTTGAGAAGCAATGTACTTTAAATAAGGTATCATCTTAATGGTATGATAATATTAATTTTTTAAATTTTATTTGTGGTTAAAAAACCTTATATGAAATTATATAACATATCAAATTATATTATATAATCATTTAGATGATCATAGTATATTTAATAATATTATGATAAATTTATCTCATTAGGGTTGTTTTCTACTAATTTTAATTTAATATCCTTTATATAATTATTATGATAAACTATTAATTTTTTTATGATTTGAAATTATATATCTTAATATTCATATGAATTATATAAATTCACATTTAATTTTTATTATAACAAATATTTTTTCCAAAGTATTAAACAACGATATGATTTTTAATTTGAAAAAAAGTAGGTTTTAATTTGATTAAATTTATTTACATATAATTTATTTATTTATTTAAATGCATAAAATCTAAATTAGACGAATAAAAAATGATAAAATAGAAAAAATTGGATTTGGATTTTTTCTGTTTTCTGTTGTCACATTGTTTAGGTTTTTAAGAATCAGTTTATTTTTATTTGAAAATTAAAAATTAATGTTTTTACCAATATCGCAACATTTATGAATCCTTCATGATATAAAAATGTATAAAAATATTTACGAAAAATATTTATTTAAGGACTAAAATTATTCATTTAAAAATATTGTTTTTAATTTAGATGCATGTGTTTGAAATTGTGGTTCATAAGTGATATTTTATTAAAATAAAATAATATATGTTTTATTTTCCTTTAATTTAGTATTCAAAATGTTCTATTTTATTTTTTCATAATTTTAAATTCACAAAAAATATTATATATTTATTCATAAAATAATAAATATCATGGGAATCAATACTATACTATATTTTTTATCTAAATTTATCTTATCACATGAATTTTTTCTTCAAATAACTATTTATGATTCATTATGAATAGTTTTAATAAACAAATTTTTTTACCATTTCGTTAAATCTAATATTATAAAATGGTTATAATGTTTTAAGTAGTCATTTTTAATTTAGGTAATATGTACTATTTAAATTTTAAACATAAAAATAAGTTACCATAGTAAATTATAGTCACTTCATTATGTATTAGATTTTGTAAAATGTTTATATTAAATGATATATTCACAATGTATCATAGACCCTATGCATAAATGAGTTGTGCTATTTTATGTATCATAAATTTAGATCCATTTTGAACCACTAACCATAATAATGAAATTCCTCTTTTTATATTGAGAAATTAACATTAAAAAAATTCCACCCTTTCATCTATAAAAGGAATCCTTCACCACCAATCTTATCAAAAACACATTCAACCCCTTTACACAAATAATTATAATACATTCCCTTCCCAATCCTATTTACCATGTATTATAGGTTCTTTATTGAACAAAATATCAATCATATATGACATACAAAGTGTTTTATGGGTGGATATTAAAGGAAGGTGTAGTTTTCTATACCGAGATATGTCAAGTTACATAATTATAAAACCTCATTATAAAATTTTATATCCACAATATAATAATTTTATAAGTATTATTATAATACTAGAAGGATAATATATTTATTTTATAACCCTTATTTTCCTCCCTCCTATCAATTATAAAATGAAAATGTCACCCATGTTACATGCAGACTAACTACACCATGAATGTTGAATTTCACTTTAATAACAGCCTTACATGGATGATTATTGAAATAGTTTTAATTTTATAATATGATATAAAAATACACATAATTTTCTTTGTTATAAAATGATAATATTAATGTTTATGTCATTATGAAGATACCATATTTAGTTTAATAAAAATTTACTAAAAACAAAACTGTTACATGTTTCATCTTGAAGAATCAAAATTAAATTTCCAATTGAATAAAACATAATGAACATAAATAATTATTGAAAATTAATTAATTTATTTTACCATTATATAAATAACTAACTCATGACTATGTAATGGTAACTGTAACCGTTATACCGAATCATATAGCAAGCATTTATTACTACTAACAACAATGATCAAAATTATCTAATTAAAATTAATAATAATATAATAAGTGAATATATAATATTAATATAAAATGTAATAATTACTATTAATGATATTTAATATATTATTGATGAATACTAGTTTAATATACATGAGGGCGGAGAAATTCAGACTAAGACAATGTATGATATTTGTTGTTTGGGGTCTCAAATTCAATTTATTGAGACATGATTCATATTATGAACCTATTAGAATTTATATGATAAATATATTTAATAACTATCATAAAATATTTTAAATATATTTATTATCATTTTATTGAATAATAATTTTCATGTTCTCACTTGAAATATTTTTTTATTCAAATGTTTCCAAATATATATGGGTTTCTTTTTAAATAACTCATATATTGTGGTCATAAATATTTCACTATCAAGACCATAGTGTTTATTTTGTTTTATAAATTTAATTATTCATAAATATAAGTTTTTTTATGGTTATTTAATTTTATTCTTTATTTTCAATTAAAAAATATAAAAATATATCTTGAATGTTTTTTATATGAGTAGTTTTTGGAAATATTTTCAAAAGTTAGAAAATAATGTTTCTAAAGTTTTTCTGTGTGAATGAATTTTCCAAATGTTATGTATGATATTTTTTATAGTTCAAACTTCAAAATATTCTGTTTTTTAATTCAAATATAAATAATTTTTCATGATGAATTTTTTATTTTTGAAAAATTTATAAATGGGAATGATTTGTATTAATGTTTTTGAAGAATTTTTATATAGATTTTTTAACATATTTACTCTATTGAAATATAATTTAATTATTATTATTATTCACTATAGAGTTTCCCTCTTAGTTAATTCCATCTTCTTAGTCTTGTTGGATTTCGAATATATTTTAAGGACGTTTTCATGAAAACTATTTAATTCCATTAGTTAATGAATATATGATATAATTTTGATTATCTCCAGGTTATTAGAAGTATAATATCTTATATTAATTGACAATTAATTGGAAATATTATTTTCCCTATTATGTATTTCAATGAATTAGTTATCTATCAGGTTTTATCTTCTTATTGAAATTATACTCCATAATATCTATTATCATTTATCTAATAGATAAAGTATATATCATTTCACTAGTTTTTATTGTGTCATTAACTTATCTATAAACCCATAAAATGTTCTATTAATGGGTACATTTCAAGAAAGAAATTCTATTTATTTATCGGAGTATTATTGATATTTTGTATACTTATTAGTCAATATGGATGTTTATTAACCACTAATTTAGGTGACTACATGTTGTATTTTCTCATTACTTCCATATGATGAAATAATTATTCATATTTAGGGATACATGGGCCACATAATTATATTCCGCTTCAATGAATTAGTAGGTCTCATAAGAAAAAATATCTTGGGTGTTTGGAATATTCCATACCTATTTATATACCATTATTTGACCTAAGACCTTGTTTATAAGAGTAATATGTATGAAATTATGAATTCCATGATAATGAAATCAAATATTTTTGTCCATATGATTAATTATATTATTATTTTATCTAATTAAATATTCCGAAACCATGATTCTGGTTATGACATATTTTTTTATTACTTACTTCTACTGTACTCATCATTCAATATGTATTTTATGATATATTTTACTCCATCCCACCCCTTTTTTCACATCAAAGATCACTATTTTAATGTTTATCCATTTCACTTTATGAAGAGAGATATTAATTAAGTGAATTTTATAAAGGCATAATATGTGGGAAATTTTTTGGGACATACTAAGGAATTAACCTAGATTTTTTTGGCATATTTTAAAAAGTTTTCATTTGATGTGAAACATATGGGTTTTTGGTAAATTGGTTTACAAAAATTCTCAAATAGTAATAATATTAAATTTCTTGGATATGTTAGTGACTCAATATTGGTTATTAATATTTTAATTATGTTTGTTTATATATGGATTATTTCAGTCGGTCTGTAAAGAATATGGTTTTGAACGAGATATGAATGTATGTCTTTATGGAATCTCACATCCCATATTGTGATTAGTTATTACATTTTGGTTATATAATTACATAATGTATGTATAATATTTTCTTAATACTAAGGATCATAAATTAAAAATATTGATGTGATGAATAATTCAAGAATGTTTCTTGAGGATTCAAAAAACATATTTTTATGCTAATAATTAAAATCCACAGATTGGGTAAAACATTTTAAGGGTGTGGATATAAAAATATAAATTAATATTTTTAGTAAAACATACATGAATTAAGAAAGATAATGAAAATATTAATTATAAATTGATGTTTTAATACTAACAAAAATCGGTATCTATTGAAAAATAACTTGTTTTAGACATTATTAGACCACAAATATTTTCCTATTAAAAAATAATTAGCTTCCCAGTTATATGGGAATGAAGATTGGTTTTATTACTAGATTGTGACTGTCGT
This sequence comes from Viscum album, assembly GCA_963277665.1. Classification (NCBI taxonomy): domain Eukaryota; kingdom Viridiplantae; phylum Streptophyta; class Magnoliopsida; order Santalales; family Viscaceae; genus Viscum; species Viscum album. The sequence goes on along the minus strand of OY728133.1, from coordinate 1,024,839,599 downwards.
TCAAGTATTAAATTAGACAGTTACCATTATAATGGTTTTGTGTTATTATATATTAATTTTATTTTGTTATTTATTAGTCTCCAATACTTGAGCTAGAAAACATGATTGATGAAGACACTTGGACTTCTATTATTGTTTTCTTCAAAATATATATAAATTAATATATATAGATAATTGGCTAATCCCACATGTGCAATCTATATTCTATACATTGTATAGTGTATAGGAAAATAAGAGATATGGTTACATATGGTTATTTGATATGTGCACATAAAGATTTAGTTTCTTGAGGTTATGATATTCTTTTATATGGGAATATGGATGGTTTTGTTAATTGCCTATACTTGTATTCTATTTATAATAGATTATGGTTACTACAGGCCATATATTGACTTATTTTAATGTTTGTATTTATATATATTATAATTGATCTCATTTTTAAATTTTGATAATGATAATGTGATGGTGTTGTGGATATTATAATGTGTTTATGTATTATTTGTGTCTTAATAAATGTTCATTTTCACTTATGGAGATGATGAGATTACCATTATATGAAGCATTACGGATTTAGGTGATTAATTTAGAAGAAAAGTGAAAGTAGGGCTCCTTTAATATAAATAATAATTTTTATCAACCAAAATGATTTTAATTTTATTAAAAGGAATAGGATAAAGAGACAACCTAGAAATTGTTAAGGGGGTTTGAAATAGTGAAATCTATGTGAATCATCCAAAAAGACCAGTCCATACCCTCTTTGGGAAAGGAACTGAGGCAGGAAAAAAAATATATCGATCATGAAAAGACACTTTAGAAACAATAAAGTTAGAAACAACATTTCCCTGATGCCAGGCATGAAGGATGGAAATATGATTGTTCAATAAATTGTTTCACCTTTTTATGGAGCACTCAATATGCTAGGTTAGGATAACTCTTCCTGAAATAGATTTATAACTTATCAACAAATCAGGTCCAATCTCCCAGATTGGAGTATTTCTTTGTATTTAATGGGAAAATATAGTGAGAATGGCATATTCCTCGGCTTGAAGAGAGTCGCCATTACTGAATGGAGATGAGAGATCCTCTATAATGGAGCGATTGGGATCTTTGATAACTACACCCTATTAATTAATCCTATGAAACACGATAGATCTATTTTTAACTTGTTCCCCATGAGAGGAGGATTCCATTTAACCCAATTACCCTGAACAGATAACTAATTATGGGTACACAAGAGTATGTGACGAAGGACCATGATAAAAGGATCAATTGCCGAGTCCTTGAAAAACATGATTAATTTAAAAACCATGTTTTATATTTTAAATAGGATACATATGATTGTACTCAGAGAGGACTGGTGGAGTCTAGAATTTTTGGATGACCAGAGGATCCAATACCATACTCTAAAAATAAATAATCAAGGTTTACTCTCTAGACTAGGACTTTCCACATCTTGGAACCAAAGACATAGAAACTATTATGTATAAGAAATAACACCCAAATGTACAGAGAACTTACCGAAACAACTCTAGGTTTCCTTCACCCATTCCCTGTTAAAGATCATGTGAAATTTGGTCTCAGAATTTGGCATCCTGCAATAAAGGATTACTAAGGAAAGGATGATCGCTCCCCATTGGATGTTATCCTCAATTAGAAAGTTATTGTTCTGGACATGACACAATAGAAAAAATAACATCAAAGGGATATTTTTGCACCAAAAAAATATCAACCCAATGATCTTGGATAAAATATACTAATTGAGCGGTAGGAAATTTTTTGAAAGTAAATGTACATATTGCATCTATATTAAAAACACGTTGATCTTGGTCATTAGACATCACTATGGTGTCATATAAAATCTTATGATTATTATCCATGGATGTATTAATGTATAGGGGATGAATAAAGGCTTCTCTAAAACTTATATTTTGAGATGGGAAGTGCGGGAATCCAATAACAGTGCCTACCCAATTCTTATGCCAATAACATAGATCACTATTGGCAATAATCCACTACAAATGTTGCTGAAGAAGAAGTATATATGGTTAGACCATCTTATTAATTCATGATGGATTTCATCTATATTTCAACCCATCAATGACATAAGTACACTATATATGATTTACCCATAATGACCCCCTCAATAATCTTCCATTCTAATTTGGAATGAAGCCCATCTATAGTTCCCGAAATACATCTAATTTTAATACCATATTCACTAATAGGTTTAACCGGTTTTCTACAAGAAGCCGAGTGATAATAACCTTCCAAGTGCCCATCCCATAAAAAGGATGTCATAGATTTTTCCATGTTAGTATTCACCTTCATGGGAACCTTAATAGGGGAAAAAATGTGTATAGGGATAGAGGATCAAATTGAAATAATCAAATTTATTTTCCTTCCAATGGATAAAAACCTGTTTTTTGAGTTAACAATGCGGTTCAAATTTTTTCCAAAACTAAATAAATGTGGTTTATAAGAAATGGGTTAGGATACACATGATCACTATTATTGTTAATAATAAAATAATCTCTCTGCAATACATGTTTGGATTTTAACACTTGTATTCTCCTCTTAGAACATTTATGTAGGACAAAGAAATTTATTTTCCTACAGTTAACTACTTAGACACTCCAATTAAACAAAACATTTAAAACCACATTATCCCCCGGAATTGACCTTCTACTACATTATAAAATAGGATAGTTTCATCTAAAAACATGAGATGTGATATAACTCTAATAAAAAGATTATTGAAAAATGGAATAACCTTTCCCACATCAATGATATTATTGAAGTACCTGTTAAGTGTGTCTTGAGAAATGATAAACAGATTGGGGGAGAGGGGATATCCCTACCTAAAACCTCTTTCATCTTTGAAAAATACAAACCATATTCCATTAAATTAAGTTTACACATGTGGAGAACTAAATAAATTAAATATAATATCAATGACCCCCTCAACAAACCCCATGCTTCAAAGATCCCTGATAAGGAAAATTTATTAAAATCTATCATATGCCTTGATCATATCATTTTTAATTTTTGAATAACTACCAAAAGTATTCATATTGATATCAATAATCACTTCATAGGGTAATTAAACAGCCACTTGGATTAATCAACCATTCAAAGACCCAATTTGTTTCTCATCCATCCAACCAGGAAGAAGACGAAAAAACCTTTTGTTAAGGACACCAATATGAAATTTATAAGGAACATTGGATAACAATATTGGTTGAAATTTATTTAGAGAATAAGGATATTTACCTTTTAGAACTAGTAATTTTTTTTAGCATAGTCCACTCTAGAGAGATTTCCCCCATGAAAAAAATCATGCACCACATTAGTCAAACTCCCCAACAAAAATTCCCTAGAAACTCTATAAAAGGAAGTTTTGTAAGAATCCAACAATAGATTACTGTCATAATTCATGTCCCAAACCACCTCATGAATTTTATCCTCACCTGGAATAGTTATCAAACTATCATTTACATATTTAGTTATAATACATGGAATCAAGTTGAAGATATTTGAAGAGACACTCAGAGAGACCCCTCTATGCTCAAGTTAGGGTATGCCAAGATGGAACAAATGAAGGAATCCACCATATGAACAAAAATATCCCTATCATTAAGTTAGTAGAAGTACGAGTGGAGAAAAGTCATGAAATAGTTGTATCGATAAAACTTGTTGGGATTTTTGATAGGTCTTGGGGATATTTATTGGTTTGGATTTTATGGTTTGGTAATGAAAAAGTATTGGATGAAATTTTTACATGATATAGGATTGAGATAGCTTCAAGGAGACATAATATTAGGGACCCCTATGATCTGATTCAATGAAATTATGATTACATAACATACTAAGTAATGTGACAATGTTTTCATGGTAGAGAGATATTACCGATCATCTATAAGTACTACTTATACCTATTCTTTTAGTAGGTAAATTATGGTACATATGATACATTTTATTTATTTATTCTAATGGATTCCTTGTATTGGGATTAGGAATTATATACAATTTTTTCTATTTTGAGGGATGAATTATGGTCAATTTCCTAATCAAGCTATGTATTTGGATACAAAATTATTTTTTTATGGTCATGAGGTTGGTGAAAATGACACTTTGAGGAAGATTCATCATGAGTTCCAATGTCATAGACAATAGAAGTATAAGGGATCTATTTTAGATTAGAATAACGAGGAATGGTTGGAGAAGGTGGATATCTATTTTATTATCATATATTCCATGAGTGAGTACTATATTTTGTTGGTTTAAACTATTTTTTGATGATATACCCATTTGTGGATAGTTTTATCCCTTAGCAATCATGAGAAGTTAGATGTTTCTTGGGAGGATTTGTCTTATTAGTTCAAGGGTGTATACCATTTTTACTAAGAATTCATTAAATCCATGAAATTTTATTTCTCTTCATGAGGGGTTATAGAGTGAGGTAATTTATTGTGAAATTAATTAACCACTTATATTATTATTCACATATCCTATAAAATGAAGAGGTTAGAGTTAGGCATTTTACTGTGTCTTTTTATATAAGAATCGAATATCATGTCAAATTATTAAAATTCCCAAAATTCAATAATATGTCAATGATGATAGAATCTATTTAGAGGATTATAGATTAGACAAGATCACTATGGTAGAGAAAAAATTATGACATCTGGAGGATGATATATTTGAGTAGAGGTTCACAGTTTCTTGGTTACTCAATGTTTTTTACTATTGGGAGTCATCATACACTTATATCATCTTGTTTTTGTGAATTTGTTAGTTATATAACTTCTACCTAGAGAAAATATATTATTTTTCCCTTATATAGGTCATTTCTATATGACTCGTAACTAACATAAATCCATAGAAAATTATTATACATATATTGTCTCACTACATGCCTATCCTTTGTGGTATTATCCCTCAAGGTGGAAACATTGACAATAAAATGGTTCACCATGAATTATTCCTTAGATATGACATGATGTGGATAGAGTGTAAATACATGATTCCCATCATCCATAGGTATATAGAGAAGAGAGTGATCATATAGTTGGTAGGAATCAGGTCTAGTTAGGTTATAGAGTAGGAAATAGGCAAATGCATATTACCGTGTTTCCAATTCCAAGACAGACAAATATTGTGTGACGTTCCATGTATCCATTCTTTTCCAGAGTGTATGATTTTTTAGTTCCATATATATGGACTTATTCTTGGAACCAAGGTTGTTCTAGGATATTGTACATGAGGTGAAAGACTTCAAGTTCCCTTTGTGTTGACTATTCCAACTACATGATGGATTTTGTTTTTTATTTATGTATATATTTGAGTTGATATTAGGAAAGTATTGATCTATAATATATTAATAAATTGTTTTAATATATTATTATGATGTCATCCTTGGCATACACTAGCTGAGTTAGGTGTAGGATAGCATTGATTTATTTAGGATGAGAGATATATTTTCTAATTTTGATAATGATTATGTGGTATTAATTAGTTAATAAGACCACTAGATGAGTTAGATTTATAATAAGTCATTATATCTAATTATGATTGATATTATATAATGATCAATGTTTATTTAATTGGTGGTGTTTCAATGGGTTATAAAACATTGCACAATTTGTTTTTCACTAAGGATAATTTGAGGCTACACCTACATATAAAGTTGAATTTGGTTTAAAATTATATCTATGTGTCTTTGTGAGGTTGATCAATCAATAAAGGCTTGTTCTTTCTAAGTTTATTAAGATACATATTTAGAAATATGTAATTTTATATTGGGGGTTTATTTAACTTTAGGCATCACTATGGGATTTTCTGATCTTTCTCGTGAAAAATGTGGAAGAAAATTTATAAGTATTTATCGATGATAGTCACTTGAATTTGGTAACAACAAAGAAAAATTATCCCCTACCATAGATTAATTATTTATTAAATCATCAAATGGAATCTAGTTTTCGTAAGATACTTCATCTATAAATTAATTATATGATACAACAATAGTTCAATAGAGTATTTCACACACATGTGTTCTTGTACTGTGTAATTCAAACCACCAGAGGTTATCAAACATTCAAATACTAGAATTAGGAATTATGATGTTTCAAAATCAGCACTACCAAGTCACACTTCAACAAAAAACTATCAATAAACTTACCCACACACATTGAAGAAAGGAAATAACATGTAATGTAAATATGATGCACAAATATTGCATGATTTATACATATATCCTACACGGATTAGATAAAACTTCCAAATATTGGTTCCATAATAAATAAAATGATTATAATAATTATAGAAAATTAATAAATTATTAGACATATTAATTAATAGTGATTACTATTATGTTTCTCAGTAAGACTATTTGGTACCTTGTCTCACATCTGAAGAATAGATGTCATAAAATTGTTGAGTGGGTAGCACTACCATTGGAGATTCCTGATTAACCCCTCTTTGGATATTCCATTATCCTATAATGAACACTATCTAGGTTAATTATTTGGTATGTATTATATAACTCTCTTTGAGTCCAACTATTTATATCACAACCCAACATCAAATAAACTAAGACTAGTTTACACAACCCCTCAGAAGATAAAAATCATCCAAAAAAACATTCCCATATGTTGAATCCATCAACTATCACTACCTGGATAAAAGAAAAGATTTATCTGGAGTTCCTCATTTTGGGGAACTAAATATAAAAACATGAAAAAATATTCACAATACCAACAATATCCATTTAAAATATTACTTAATGGGTTTCTTCATGATCCTTTAATAGGTAGGTAAAACTCAAAATTTTTTCTCATGCATGCGGTGTTCTCCATAACCTTCCATCCAAGAGTGTACAACTAAGAAAAATTAAATTCTCTAGGATTATTGGTCTAATAACTTCATGGAAATGTCAGGAAATTTATTCTACATATATGTTTTCTATAACTCTAACAACTATTTTTCTAGAATATTCCGAGTGAAAGGGAATTTTAGGTCAACATGTTTTATTCATGCTCAAATCATCAGATTCTGAAAATGTTTAATTTCACTCTGTCCATTGCAAATTAATATTCCTTCATATGTTCCCATTATAAGATCATTTAGGAAGAAAAATTTCCATAAAAACTCATTTTCATCATTTATATATAATATATATTCAAATTTCATCATATATTATGTAAACACATGCTATACTTATGACATCCATCACTAATATATTCTACTAATCCTAAATAAAATGACTATCTTTATTTAATTGTATTCTAAATCCAAAAAATATACTCATACATGGATCATTATAATCATTCCTCCTCCCCAAAAAACAACACCATATCTTCCAACCCACTTAATTAGTGAATGATCCACTTCATGAAATCCTAGTAGTCCATTATAAATATTGATATAAAATAGATTACTACAACAATTTGGAAGTAAATTTATATTAATAAACAAATAATGAAATTCATTAAAATTTTAACGAAAATAAAAATTTTAATCTCACCATATAGCATTCCATATCATTCATTACTGGTATATATACCATAGACAAATTTAAATTCTTCACATAAGGGCTTGAATCAGGGTCACATAAAGTAAACTAAAAATTAGAAATTATTTATCATATGTATTATTTATTGAACAACATAAATGTTCTATAAATTATATACATCTCAATACTCATCCACTTTATTTTCTTATATCGGAAATTGTCCTTTATTTTGAATAATTAATACAACATATAAATTAGCTGTTGAATATGAATACACTCAAGAGACACCAAAAACATAGCATAAACATATAAATGATGTATTATGAAATATCCATCATTATATGACTTATAATATTAGAAATTGTAAGAGTCAAATGATATGAGACGTTCTTCATCCATGAAAACATTAAACTATTTTTTACACTACTGAGGACCTATTTTTATCCATAAAGGATTTAGAAAAACATTTAAATATAGTCCCCATCATGTTGATCTTTAAAACTGGTTGACCATGTAAATATAGTCCTCTAATTCACCATGAATAATATAGGTTTTTTATATCCATTTCTCTTTGGTTTATTTCATCATCAGTAACTAAATTCATCACTATAGGGATTGTATTATTCTCTTTTGGCGATGAAATTATTTTGGATAATTTAGATCATTTATTTTGTTTTATTTTTTTTACCCCCATCCATGAATTGTATATTTTAATCCCACAAAAAAATTCCTTCAAATAAAAAGTCATTTTGTTCTCTATTTCTGTCTTTATGTATAGAAGTTTATTCATCAACCAAGTTCCACTGAAATTTATGAAATTCGTTTCATCCTTCATAGTAGAGTCCCAATCCTTGGAGTGACTGAGTTTCAATAATTCTTTCAATAATTCTTGTTACCAATAATCCATCAGAATTAATAAATTTTAAATCAACTTCATATATATATGTAAACGTCAGATGACTGTAGAAGATCATTATAACACAGATTTGGATTCCACCATTTCTAGTGTTTGTTGTTCTAGTTCTAATATTCTGGTGTAATGTTTTCTTATTTTTCAACATTCAGAGATTTCCATTTGTCTTTAATATACCTTTATCATATTTCATTTCAATCACTATTCAAATGTTTGGTGAATAATTACTAACATATTGTACCACGAGAACATGAAATTTTTGGTACATCACAAAGTTCAACTAAAAAATCAATATTTTTTTTGTTCCTTTAACTAATAATCCTCTTATATTCCAATATAACTCTATGATCATCTCAGTGTAGTGGAATTTTAGACTTCGAATGAATTTTTTATTTTCCATATCCCATAGTTATAATATAAAAACATTTTTCCAACTTCTAAAATTGGAGAATGCATTTTTTTATATTCAAGGTTGTCTCTTTCCTTAGAATCAGGTTGAACTAATGCTAACATTATTATGATTTTACGATGGAAAACATCTAGTATCTTACTAGAAAGTATCAATTAAAATAAATTCTCTCTTATATAACATGTATTACTTTTGTTGGAATATTAAACATTATTTTGGATCACTTATACTTAAATATACTTATACATTCATGAGTGGACATGCTTGCATCATGACTTGTCATTAGAATTCTGATCCATTCTCTCTTCCAAAAAATTTCATTGTTTCCTAACAGATACTATTAATTAAATAATAATACCATTCCTTAAGAAAATTATTAATTTTAAAACCATAATACCCTAACCCATTATCCATTCCTGGAAAATAAACTTTTGAAAACATTAGCTTTCCAATGAGAAATTATACTCTAAAAACTTAACTAAATCCATGAAATTTATTATTATTTATATAAACAAGTATCTTCCATATTCCATAATTGATGAATATAAAGATATAAATATATCCTTTGTGAGAATTAACTTGAGATGTCACTGTTATATTCAGGTTAACTAATTATAGTATCTAGGATCTTGGATTCTGGACAATCAATTTGATTGAAACACACTTCTTCCCCAACATGAAATTATACAAACAATTAATACATATGTGATTAAGCTTAAGTATTCCATTAAATTATTGAACCATCATGTTCTTTAAAATGATATTATACGGTCTATAATACAGACCTTGGGATCATCTATGGTTGAAATTTCATCCATTTCATTTGCACCTAGAATATTATCCATGTAAATAATTTCATCATGTACTCCTCACACCACAACCATGTTCCCCCAAGAAAATTTCCAAAATACATTATCAAAGGTAGTTTCAAACCCACCATATTATAATTAAGCAACATAAATTACATTTTTATAGAGACCTAGAATTTGTCTCACATCCTTTAATTTTAGGAAACACACCTTATCTTGATTTTTACATATCTTTTTTTGATAATTTTTAAATATTCATCATCTTCTAGATTATATTTACAAAAAAATACAGATACATTGTTGATCATGAACCAATAAACATCTATTGTGTGAAAATTTTCATAGAGTGAACCACCCTTGACATAAAAAAAATAATTGATTTTGAGTATCAAATTATATCATTCTTTTATAATGTTATGAAAATTTGAACTTATAGTAGTTGACCATGTTATGAATTCCATGAAATTAAAATTATTCATATAGATATGATTCCACATCAAAAAATCCCAAAAGGTAATACTATCACATGTTAAATTTACAAAAATAATATCTTTTTTCCTTATCTTTATATAGCTAGTTATATTTCTTATATGGTGATAATCCCATTCAATCCCAATTAAGTGCATTAACAAAAGGTACTTGGACCTCCCTTCTATAGAGTTCCATGTTGTGTATTCAATTACGGATACTCCAAACACTTGATAAATATTATTAAAATAATTAATTAGAATAGTAACCATTATATCCAATGATTTTTGTAATGATGAAGTAGAAATATTTATTAGAAATCATCACAAAATTTAAGTTTTACTACTTCAGGACTACTAATAATAATGTGTAAATTTTTCACATGATTACCCTGGTAATCCATTATAATAAAATCATATCAAATAATAATCACATTTAATACACTTTTTTAGTAAATGTTTTTCAAACATATCCTATAGTTCCACCATATACTTCAAAAAAGTCTTCATCCCTCAAATATTGAGGGAAACATTTTTTCACTAGTGATATCCACACAAAACAGAGTTCTTTTCTATGATACTTTTCCCATTTTACATTCTCTGTTTTTCCAAATTGACTCAACCCAATATAATTTATATTCCCTTTTAATAGAGATAATATTTCATATGTATTAATTAGAAACAAAAGTGGTTTTCATTAAACTTTTCAATTCTTACAATTCCTTATTCTAATGATTTCTCTTTAGATGAAAGTTAACAGAAAAAAAATATTATTCCATGAAAATTATGAATTTTATCTAAGTTGATGAGTACGGAGAACCACACTCATAAACCAATTTTTTGAAATAGACTTTATCTATGCATTCACTAGATGATATAACATGAGTTCAATTGATGATAAAAACATAATTGCTCATCCACCATAGAATTGAATGAATTATAACATCTTATTTGTTAGTGTACTAAAATTATGACATTTTATACCCCCTTATTAAAACTACTATGTTTTAAATCATAAAAATACTCTCTAAAAAAATACCCACCCAAATTCAAGTAATGATATGGATAGAAAATTAAAAGGGATTCCAATAGATTACTTCGTTTAGACATTTATCATACATCAAAGGGAGAACACTAGTAAAACATTATTTTATGAGAAATAAAAGAATTAAAATATTTATTGTGAAAGTGGATGTGATAATACATATTCATAATTAGCAATTGAAATTATATTACCCTCTAATATATTTTATCATTTGGTAACATATCTATTTTATAGATCATATCAACTGTTTGATTTGGTAGAACTACTATTAAATATTCATTTTCAACCACATGTGATCATATTTTAAATATATTCACATTCATTCAACATATTGAATTTTATATCAATATCTAATAAAATAAAAAAATTTAATATGGATCATATGAAAATTATTATATTCTTGAAGATATACTTGTATACTAATGTGGTGAATATATGACACCTTTAAAAGTGAAATGAGTGAACCCAACTTCTTATTTATAGTAAAATGAATCTCAATTTTTTGATAAAGGATTCACTAACCAAATAGATCGATAGTTATTAAATATTTATTTTTTGTCTATGTATAATTTTATGCTTGTAAAACCTAAGTATGTTTCGAGGAATACATTCATGTATCATTATATGAACTATGATTTCATGGTAATACACTTTGGTTTCATAAAAGAATTATCCTTATTCATGGGGTTGATTAAAGATGTGTTCCAGCAGTTCCTAAAGTGTGTTTTGGTATTTTTTATTAATTATATTCTCCTATTATTTATGTCTAAGAAATATAATATAGAGCATGTGAGAACCTTTTTACAGGTTCTTCGAATTCTTGTACTATTTCGGGAAGTATCTCATTTGTTAGTCTAAGACACACGTGGTTCAATTCAGATCTAATTTCATGTATCATAAGCGATTTTCTACCGATACATCAATGTTATATATTGTTTTTTCTATGTTATTCCCCAATAATGTTAAAGAGTTTCTAGGTTCTATTAGTATTACATTATTTTGTAGTATATTTATACTTGATTTTTCTTAAAATTTACCTCTTTTTATATGAATTTCCTAGAAGGAAAATGAGTTTGTATTGAAAAAAATAGTTTTATACTACTTTATATTATTTTAAGGAGAATGTGTTCAATGCTCTTATTCTCTTTTTTCGGTTGGAAGGAGATATGTTTATTTTTGTATCATTCATCATGAATTTTCTTAGTCATTAATTTTATATAGTATAGATAAAAAATATCCAATGGGTCCCAAATGTATAACCTCATGAACATCACTATACTACCCATGAAATTGAGTATGGAATATTTTTGTATTCTTAGAAGTTGTAGAGAACCAATCTCATCAGTGATCGTTTTTTGTGTCCATGGATAAAAAATACATCATGTTATAGCAATGTTTAAGCTTGAGACAATAGTTTTGGATGGTCATATTATAGGATAATAACAATGATATATCATATATAATGGAGAAATTTAGTTTTTGTGATGGTTCATTAAGAAGGAATCTTCATGGTTATATTATTCCTATGTTTGAGGATTATTAGAGTGTTATGGAGGAGTTTAAAGTGATTCACCTCAATATAGAATAAGTTAATGAAAAAGGATATCACTATATGATGATCATGTAGTCATCATTAGTTTAGAAAGTATAATAATAATAAATGGGATATTTCAACGATAATGTTTACTTTGATGATGCTTTATTCAATGATTCTTCTTTTAGAATGATCTAAGGACAATTACCATAAGGTGTTGTCTAGAGGGAGGATCTCAATTCCCAGAGTGAATCATGTGTTTATTCTTCGAATGTTTCAATAATTTCCCATCAATGTTCATCTCAGTTTTAAAAAGCTATATCATTCTTTATGAAGTATGTTTTGGTGGCTAGGAATGGGGATTTTAGTAAGAATGCCTTTCTACATGTGTTTTGTTTCTAGAATATTAAGGCCAATCATCTTATTCTTGATGGGATTCTTTACTAAAAAAATCCACATCAATTTAAATGAGAGGAAATTTCAATGGATTTCATAACCATATAACCGAAATAATTGGGAATATATTATATCATATTGGTGATGTTATATTCTTTTCAGGTGTCGACTCACTATATAGTAATTAAAGAGTTGATCATAGTTTATTTGAAATCACAATACTATTTCACTTAGATTTTAAGGTGCCATGGGGTTATGGGGAAACTCATCTCTACTCATGGTCTTCATTTTACTTAGATAATATGTGAAAGTCTATAATTTGTTTTTTTGTTCAAATTTTCCTCAAAACTATTTTTTATATACAAACAAATGATCCGCTAGAGCATATTTTTAGGTCATTAGAATAAATTTCACATTCATGTGTTCTAGATTTTTTTGGATTTGTTAGTGAAGAACCTACCCATGAGTGAGTTTTACAATAATTATATTTTTCTATTAAAAATTTCCATGACCTATTTTAAAATGAAATATTTATTGACATATAAATCTATATCAGGTTTACCTATTATTGGAGAGTATACAATACTCATAATAGAATTTTTGAAAATCATGAAAGACAATGTGCATTTTTTTAAAACAATAGAGGAAGTGAAGGATCATTAAAAGTATTATGGTGATCATAAGACAATCCATATGTTGTTGTAAATTTGAGATTTGTTTTTTTATGTATATCCTCAACTGGGGTATTAAAATTTTGGTTTGGGGAGTATGATTACTCATGGATTTTATGGGAATTTTATGTGTTGGTTAATGATGGTGGATATTCATACTGCATGATGGTTTTACCAAAGAAGTATCTAATCCATGATTTTTTCAATATGGAATTTGTTATTTATTATATTGATGATTAATCCCACATCATTGAGTGGAGTTAATTTTATTCTGATAATGAAATAACATTCATGTAATTCCATGTTATGATATTAGACTATTATGAGAAGGTGTTCTGTGGCTGTTTTATTCCACTAGGTTGTGTCTAATTTTGAAATAGTAACATAAAAGAGTGTAGTTGGGAACATGTTTTGTAGATGCCTTTTAAAAACTATCTTCAATTTTATTGTTGATTGTTATTGATACCATATGAATGAACATAGTTTGATTAAGGAAATACTGAAAATGTGATGTGATGTTGTGACTTTCCATATGATGAGTTTGTTATTCCCTTATTATAGAGAGATCCTTGTTTAAGAGGAATATATTTCTATATTTTTTTATGACCCCATATGGTTTCCTTAATGAGGTTGATTTTGATTCTCACTAATACTAATTTTTTCATTGTTATAATATTTAAATTAGTCTTTTAATGTTTGGTGGTTTTCTTAGTAGTTAGGGAAGAAATTTATATTTTTCTAGTTGAATGACATATGTATTTTCTATTATGGAAAGAGGAAAGTATTTCATTATGATGGTATGTGTTGAACCTTGAGGTTTCGGTTGGTATGTTATTTCAAAACCTAATTATGTGTCAAATAATTGGGGATTACACTTCGAGAGTTAAATGACACAGTGTCTAAGTTCAATGATCGATCATTATGTGAATTTTTTCTGCCCGGATTTCAAGTGTGTTGATGAAAATTATATCATATCATAAAACCAATTATATCAATGAACCATTATTTATATATATATTAAGTATATGAAATATTTAATTTTAAAATCTTATAGTAAAATCAGAAAGTACCTATTTATCACCTCAGTTTCATAATGGATGAGTTACTTGGTTAATGATCTATAAGTGTCCTTGAATCATTGTGTGTCTGGAAAACCATGAGTCTGGTTTAGGGATGGTCATTTTGAAGACTAAGTATGATATTTTTAGTGTAATTCATAGAGTGTTTTTAGGATATAATGTGAAACCCTAATCCATGCCATGATCCACTCTAAACTCATTAATAAAATGGTAATTTTCCAAGGGGGAAAGGGAGAGCAATGTGTGGAGATTTTAATTTGATCACTAGATCGAGGCCCATTATAGAATTTCAAATTCATTTCCTGGAATAAAGTTTTTCATTCAAAATTCATCTATAAATATGTATTTCCTCAAAAATTATATCTTTTTCATCCTCCTCCACTGAATATATAGGTGGATGTTAGAGAATTTTGGATGAACCTATGCCTTATTTTATTGATCCTTTAGCATTTTCTTAAAACAACTAACTTTGATCCAATGTATCTCTCTAACTATTTTATATTACTCATTATTAAATCATTCATTACTTCAAAATATTTTAAGTTTTATACATTAATTTATATGTTTTAATTATCCATTATTAAGGGAGGATTCATCGTGGGATGATCTCTTTAGGGTTTATGTGCTCTTAATATGGGTTCAAGTTTGGCTTTTCATCCATCGTCCTTTTTTATTTTAGTAAAAATTAAGAATAACCTGAAGGTAATTTATTCAATAATTATTCTATTTAATTTTGAGAAGTTGTTTGATTTTCATGATTTGGTCTCTAATGGGTAACAATTTAATATTTACTTAAGGAAGATAGTAAATCATAATTAATGCATTAAAGGGATGGTTGTGTAGCTTTGAAAGCAATTATTTTATCCATTTTATGACCTCGATATGTTTAGTGGATAGTGTGATAACCTATTATTGTGGTAAAAAAATATTTCACTACATATTATATGAGAATAAAAAATATTGAAACACATAAACAGGGTAACATATTGAGGATAATGAACTAGATATTCACTGCAGTTTCCATACATCCATAGAAATGATTAACCTGATAAAGCTTACCATAGACCATATAAATTTGATGATAATTGCTACTATCAGATAGAATTATTCTGGGATCTATTTTTATGGAATTCTTCTCCTAATTAAGATAATTAATTTTAATGGTAATGGAAGAGGATTGTTATATGAAATAATATCATAGGCCAACTTATTTTGTACCTTGTTTTATATAAGCTTGTATGAATTGATTGAAGAATGCATGATTTATCATTGAAATTAATGTTAATAGAATTATTATATACAACTGTTTTTATAACATATAATATTAGTGTAATTTATATGTATGAATAAATACCTAATTCTATGATGGATGATTGGGTGAGGGACGAGGTATATTAATACTATTTTTTTTGAGATCATAGTGCGGCTGATCGTCAGACAATATGGATGACTGGGAAACATGTCATGGATAATGTTGGGATGGATGGATATGGTTTTTATCCCTACTTAGTAGTCTTTTAATTATTACATGATACATATTTCTTATCCCATTTTGGATATATCCAACTTCAATGTAGGTATAGTTGTGTCTTAGTAACTAATATTGTGGATGGACATATTTAATGAATTTATTTAGAGGAAGATATTTGATGGAGATATAATGATGGTATTAATATGTTAATAAGTATAATATATAGATTGGTTAAGTGAATAAAAGGGAATGGATATTGAAACTGAAAATATATTATTGAATAAATGTGCCTTGGATTTCAATTTTTAAAGTGAATATTAATTCAAAATTAATTATGGGATACTATAAAATGTCTTGAAACTAATTAAAAATAAATTATTAGATATTGTGTTGAATCGTTTTTTTTTTCT
Source organism: Viscum album (assembly GCA_963277665.1). NCBI lineage: Eukaryota > Viridiplantae > Streptophyta > Magnoliopsida > Santalales > Viscaceae > Viscum > Viscum album. The sequence goes on along the minus strand of OY728133.1, from coordinate 1,024,822,885 downwards.
GTATCAAGAAACGTAATATCATATTCACTCATAGTGATCGAATTAGGTTGGTCATATGATATATTATCTTTAATTAGATTTTTGGTTTATATAACTTTTTTTATGTTGAGGTGTCTTTTGAAAATTTATATTTATCTATTATTTCTTATGGTCTACCGCAAAAAATGGATAACATGACTAATTTTTGGCACATTCATTTGGACATGCCTACAGAACGATACAATCTATTATTGTGCCAACTATTTTATCCCAACATTTCCACTTTTCAAATGTGGGTTTCTTTCATCACTTTCATCGGTGATATATGTGCTTTGATTAAAACATGATGATGGGATGCCAGTTTCTCCTTACATGGATTTTTACATAGAGATCATTTCCTAGTTCAGGTCTCCCTTATAGAATTAATTCATGGTCATGAAACTGAATCCTAGTTCCATATCATTATGGACACCCGTTAATTACATTACTTCTTTCTTGGTAGGGAAGAAACCATATGTCAGGAGAGTAGTCACACTGAGAATCATTACAATTTTCTTGACATTGGGTGTATTGGCCACATATAAATACACCTCTTTCGAGGGAATCCCATACAAGAGATATTATGTGTGAAAAACAAGTCCCCTAGTGTTGATCAAAATCTAATTACATCATCGGGAGGTATTTTCCTTTTAACATCAGAGTCATCTAATATGAGGAATCTTAGGCATGAATCCCAAGGTTTCTCATTTAAGTCATGGAGTAATTAAGCTGATGGAGGGGGTAAGTATTCCAAGCCTTTTTCATCTTAGGAATTCCATGTTTATTGTATAGGTTATGTATTATTGATCAGGTTGTGAGTTTAACATATTTTAGATTTTGATCAAAATTCTTGCATAGGACAGATCGGGGAACAAGTTTAACTTCTTGTGGAGAATAGTTGGGAACATGTTTAGTGTCTTAAAAGGACATGATGTATGGATAAGAATACATAATGGGGACAAAACAAATAGGTTTCTCCCTAAGAGGGAATATGTCACTTCTGAATTGTATATCGACGCATCAGGATGCCATGTGGAGGAAAACCATGAGATGTGGATCAGAATGCCCCATGAGACAGATCTAAAAGATGCATAACATAGAGGGATGATGTCACACCTAGAATTTTTTACTAATGGATCATCACTCCTTTTAGTCGAATCATTGATTTGTGGAAAATAACGCCCCCTGAGATGGATCTAAATGGTTGAAAATAATTCCCCATAGAGGAAGATCAAGGAGCTGTGTCCCAAGGAGGTAAAAACCACGAGTTTACTATAGTCAGGGTTGAACCTCATGGAGTGTTAATTTATACTCTTATTTAATGAAAATGGAAAAAACCACATATTTCAATCCCTTAGTTTATCGTTTGTGGTAGGACTAATACATGTCGTCTAACATAATGTGGTAAAGGCGCTTGTGTCATGGAATGAGCATCAATGAGGGAAGGTGTGGGGATTATGAATGGAATCTTCTTGGAGGATATAATTCCATGTGAGTTTAGGCAGTGTGAGGACCATACCATTACAATCAAACATAGATAATCCTATGTTCATTGTCTAGGGTAAGACTACAATTTTACAACATGTGTTGAGGATGTTGTCAGGTTGTTTAACATCATACAACTAGGGTGTGAAGCTAGGTAGGTTTATGTCAAACAACTTAGACAAAGAGGGTATCAGTACTCACTATAAAGGATTATGTTACCACTACTCATGTTACTTTATATGGGACATGGAATTATTATTTACAGGGTACACTGTTGGGAGGAGTAGATAGACACGAGGTACACATTAGAGTCCCCATGGTCCATAGAAATCTGAGTCATAGTACTCATTCATAGAATAATTCGGAATGGTAATAGGTTAAATTGAGTTATAGGGGACATTATATTGGGGACTTGGAAGTTCATACATTTTAGTTTAGAGGGTTTCGTGATAGAGTTCTAAAGACAAAGTCTCTAACACAATATATGGCCATGGTTCCTAGAGGAGTAGGTGCATGAATGATTTGGGTTTTATATAGATCATGGTTACAAGTAATAAGATTAATTTTCAGGGACCTGAAATATATTAAGTGGTATTTTTTGAGGGGTACTCAACTACAGGTTATGTAAGGCTTCAAACCACATTGGGTATATCGCACTATATTCTCTATATTGAGGGTTCTATTTTACATGCTTTAATAGAAATTAATTTTTATGCACATCAGAGAGATGATTCATCTTTTATAGAGCCTCCTATTAATGGGAGGGGTGTCCTTCTATTTATATCATAATTGTTTTGGTGGGTCCATATAAATTCGTGAATGGAAGTAGCTTTTTTGTGTGAATTCCATCTTGGCCGCTGGTACTCATCACTCAACATAGTAGGTTTGATGATGCGTTTAGAATGAAAAGGGATCCGTTTTTTAGAAAATTCCATTATTATATGAAACCATTAATTTTTTTGTGATGTTTACATGGAAATTTGATCTTCCCTGGGGAAAGGAATGAAAAATAAAATCACTTATAGTGTGTAATATCTTAATGAGTGGTGTGTTGCTCTTGCGTGAAGCATCTGGAACATGCACACACATACCTAGTTGATCCTTGAATGTTATTTTAGGGTGTAATGTGACATTAGGGTTCCAATAAAAGACCAATTGTGTCCATATATGAGATTTGGACACTAATTATGTCACACCTCTAAATCTAAGATTACATATGACATGATGGTTCTGTTCAGAGGGAGATGCCAAAGAGAGTAGTCCATCGCCATGGATGCATGAAAAAATTTCATTTACCTTCACAAATGTCTTGAGTTTTAATGTATGTCCAATATATATCCACATAAAAATATGAATTGGGTTTATGTACAATATCTGGACTTTGTACGCAACGTGCTTCTTGTTCTTGGCACAATAGTATCCCTTTTTTATGAAGCTTCCAATCTGAATAAACAGAATTCACGCAACATTCTTCTCTCATGCAGCATATTCAAGGATACTGCCTTGAATTTGTGTTAATTTCAACAAACATTCACACATACTATCCATTTTGATGACAAATACCTTCTTTTTTATGTGTACCTTCCTTAGATTTTCTAGAATCATCCGAAATTGCCCATAAACAGAACCTAGATGAGATTGAAGTCACTGCCACATCCCAAAGAGTAAAAATGGTAGCAATTCCTACATTTTATTTAAGTATGAGGGTAGTTTCATAAAATTTTGACCTTGTGATCATTATGGAAGATTCATATAAAAACTATCCATTAAGATACTACCTTTCACCATGGATCTTCGTGATGAAATATTGGGTGAATATATCAAACATCATAGTCAAAACATCATGATAATGGTTTACATATGGGGTTAAACTCAATATTTTTAATATATATGTTGAAAACCGTCATTCTAGGAAACAATAGGCTATTTCCACCTTTTTGAAGAATGGGAATACTTGGGCCATCACAGGGAATGAGCCACATGTTGAAAAATTCCCTACCTATCGCATTAGTATTTTTGAAAGATGTATACATGAAAAAAGAAGGGGTATGAAAAAGGAATGAGAATTTGGGTTTGGAATTAATTCCACCAATAAATGGATAGGGTAGTACTGTGTATGCTACACTTTCCTAGAGTTTGAACTGAAGTAATGTGAGATCAGACTGTATGAGGTTGTGTCAATATCAAAATTCTACTTCTATCGTTTACTGGAACTTGGGTTGGGGATTTATATATAATGGACCCCAGATATGAATAATCTATATCTTCATCATGGAGAGGTCATAAATAGTTTTTTTGGATATATAATTCATTGATGTAATCCTACTAGAAGGGTTCCAGTATGATGTGTTCCTTCCATCAGTGATCATGCAGGATGACACAAAAATGACTCCTCACCCAAAACAACACCTTCTGGAAGCATTGAAGAAACATAAAATACAATAACTAATATCTTTTAGGTACATCACATTAAAAGTATGGTATGATAGGTTTCTAATCAAGGACCCCAACATGAGGATATTGAGGTGGGGAAAGTTGTGCTCGAAAACACTACAAAGAAACAGGCCACGAATGTATTGGTTAATCCTGGAGGAGGGGTTGTTTGAGTAGTGGGGATATATTATGGGGAAGTATCAGAGTCGTTGATTTACTATAATGCATTCCTTGATACATTATTGAGTGGGTGACTACATTCATCTAGGGACATACAGATGGTTATGTTCCCAATGACACTAGTGATGACAACAATTTTGGTAGCCAGTAATAGTGTCAACATAGGTGTACCAATGTTGGCCCGACACTATATCCCACTGGGCCACATGAATAGTGTAAAAACACCTAATAGTATACATGTCATACCTTAGTTCTTATATGATAGGATCATAATTCACATTGGGGTTTATGAGCTTCTGAACACCATCGCTCTACTAAATTTTATTTTTCAGATGCCTCTGTTGAACATTGATGTGGGATGGAAAGTGACAGTTTACATGTCCGAGGTCATGATTTGGATTGGAAAACATGAGAGCTTCAAATAATTTCTCTTCTAGATCCTGGTTGGTTAAATGGTGGTTGACATATAGGGAACATGGGAACATTAAGAGTACTTAAAAATATTTCCTGGTGAAAAGATGGTGGTTATGACTGATGACCACATCTTCCAAAAACCATAAACACCATCCAATTTTGAAAATAGTTTGTGTGACTTTATAAGGGGATAAAGAGAGTCTATATGGGGAGTTTTTTTAAGGAGATTAATCCTTGTATTATTCATTATCATTGGTGGATTATGATCCTTGTGCCCTTCAGGGAATCCATTATGCTGTAGAGTACCAAAATCAATTCTACAATGATGACAGACTATTCTAGAAACAATGTTAAAGTGTATCCTAAAACGATCTTGAAGATGAACATTAATGTGACCGACCAAGAATGTATGGTTACATAGTAGCAAGGTGGGTGGTGTTCTCATATCAAGGTGGAGATATAGAAAATGGTGGCAGCTCAAGCTAGAGCTATAGTAGGGATGGTGCATTGTGCTCTTGCACCCCCACCACAAGGGGTAGAGGGGTCCTGGAAGGGATCTTGAGAGAAAATTGGGAGATCCTAGGTTGGGAAGAGTAGAGGTAGGATGATAATTTGAAAAATATGAGGTATTTGCTACAACATACTATTGATTTTGTCCACTTCTCACATTGGATGGTCCAGAGGATGCTTTGAGTGTCCATGTCAACAGAAGACATCTGGAGAATGTTTATTCGAGAGAGAGTCATGTTGCTGAAGGTGGGATTATCATAGATCATTCCAAATGTGATTTTCCACAAAATTCATAGATATCTTATATACAAGGAAGAAGTCAATTTCTAATGAGGGGAACATGATATTCCTTCGACTCTAGTGAGGGTGCTATTTGGTGGTGAGTAGAGGTGGGAAAGGAAACCCCCTACCGAGGACTTATATGATGAAGAATCCATCGATAATGATGCATTGGGATCCAATGATGATGATTTGAGGGGATCAACCTCTTATCAAGGGATTCCCTATGAATGTGGTGAAATTGAGGCCTCTGAATAAGACTTATTTGAGTTTATTGAACTAATACATAACATACATTCCTCCATTAATCCTACTCTTTCATTATCTATAATCTATAACTAAAGTTTATTTTTATAGTGGAGTCTTAGAGAAGGGTATATAGACCCTATTAGAGGGGGTTAAGGTGGACCACAATGTGATGAAGAGTATGCTATATGGGTTGTTCTTGAGGACAAAATAGGTGGGGCCGAGTTAAAGGAGTCTAAGTGATATTATCATATCCATAGGTTCTCAAAACTATTTATTGTGGACCATGCCCTGGTATTCCAATGATGACAACCCACTGTTGAGGTAGCTATAAAACTAGGGTGGAATATCATTGAGATTCCACTTACTCAATGTAATATCACCCTCCAATGGCCCGGAGGCCTTTATTTTTTATTGATTTTTGATAATCCACCTTTCAAGGGGTGAGGTGGAACCCTTATATGGCCCATAGGTGTATGTATTACATGGCCCGTAGGCCTTAGAGGAATTCATTGCCCGTAGGCTTCAAACATTACATACAACCCAGAATAACTACTTGGAACTGATCCTCCCCAACATCTTTATCGTGAAATTAGCTCTCCACCTTCGCATTGCTGTTCGGCTAGGCATTATCATGCATGAACAGGCTTATCCCGATGGAAGGTGTCATACCTTCTCATTCTCGCAAACCATTTAGCTTCTGCTGTGGTGAAAGCTCCTTGCTCATCCTCTTTGTAGAGCTTGTTCTTTGTAGGTTGTCTGTTTTGCATCTGCACTAAGGTGGCCCGAAGGCCTTGAGGCGGCCCAAACGCCTTATTGAACCGAAGGCCTGGGTGGCCCAAAGGCCTTACAGGACTTAGAAATAAAATTGTACTCAATGTAATATCACATCTCATGTTACTGGTCCCTTATCATAATTTCATGCAGCCTTTCTATCGAAGTGTTTATCTATTTTATGAAGCTCCTATTTGATCATCATAAGGGGATCTATCACTAGATGTTGAAGTACCGACCAATATTGAGGGGTCTTATATAGCGGTGATCCCTTCTAAGACACATGGACATACTATTTTAATGTTCATCATCTATAAATTTACCCTCCCACTCAAGAATAACTGATCATTTTCTTAATCAAATTGACTGAATTATTTCTATTTCAATATGTGCTTGAAGGATTTCATGCCCAGTAAGAGACTATTAATAGAACATATTTTGACCCTTCCTTGATGGCCATGAAAGTCCTTGAGTTGAAATTTTTTCGGGAAAAACCAGATTTGGTCATAGGGGAATAATCTAATTTAGTCATTAGTGATTACAATAGTGGGGTAGAACATGAGGATCGAAGAGGTGGTGATAGAGATGAAGGGTCTAGTGAGCATGACCTCCCTCTCAATCTAGAGCCCCAAATGACTAAGAGGATCTCAGAAGATAACCATTCTAATTTAATCATTGAGATTTTATCTGAATATGAGCCTGCACCCCTTTAGAGAAAGATAGTTCTGATTTCGAGGCTTCTGAATAAAATCACATAGTCAAATGCCGGGCATGGAAGAATGTACAATATTTCATCATCCAAACCTAAGAACTAGATATGGTGAGTCGGATAGGGTCCCTCCACCACTGGCTGTATAATATGATCAAAATATGGGTGGATAATAGTTGCCTCTATATATTATTCTGTGACATCATTACTAAGTGGGTTCATGAAGGAATCAAACATGTAGATGATTCTTAGTGCTAATAGAATTATAAATTCATATGGAAGTTCCAAGAAGTAAACTCAGAAATCAAACATTTGTAAGGGAAAATAAATGCGTTTGTTTCTTTCCCTAACACTCAATCAGAGACTATCAGCAGACTGACGTCTCATCTAGGGGAGTCTAAGATTAAAATCAAGTAGGTAATTTCTCCTATAGGTAATCTCCAATAAGATCTAGAATGAGAAATGATTAGAGATGATAATATTTTTCCCATAGATTATGAGAAGTTATCAGACATCTGGTGGTGAATGTGGGATTTGGTTGCCATATGCTAATAGTTTTTGGATCTTTATCTCTCAGTTTCTGGAGTATAGCTATTGGGATAATATTTCTTGAACTCAAAAGTGGATTTTGTATGTGGATGACCAACACCATCACTTTCATCAATCAATTATTTCACATCGATCATATTGGTGAAACAACTAATGCAAAATACATATGATCACGCAATCCTTGTATGGTTTCAGAAACAAGGGATGGCTATATGATTTATCATTTTTAAGAGGGATTAAAATAATAATTGAATGACTGAGGTCTGCTTTATTGACCACTGAGAGTTCCCGGGTTGAGAGAGGTTGCGGTTGGAGAATGTGGCTCTCTAGATAGATGAGTTTCTTTCCCAACAATCTCTACTACATATGTGGGGTAACACCAAGGGGTTGAATTCGTCCCAAACAAAGTAGAGTGAAGATTGTGGATTGTGATATAAAAAATCTAGGACACAAGGTGGTGGAATCACAATATTGGATAACTATTTACTATTTTCGCAACATAGAATCCAAATCACTCAATCAATAATGGGGAAAAACAAATTGAGGGTCAAATACTAGCCAAATTAGAATCATATGACCTATCTCAAAATTTTGTACAAAGTCCATTAGGATGGTGGCCCAAAATGGTATGTGATCTTTGGAAAACACCATTCTCTCAGGGGGTCCCTTTAGGCGGTGATGAGAATGAGGATACAGATAAGTGGTTCATTATTTATGGAAATGTTGTGGTTTCATATTTCAATGGATTCCATCATTATCTATATTATTCCACTGTATCTTGTAGCACATTAGTGTGGGAATATCAGTTCGAGAAAAAGTCAAACTCTTATTGTAGGGGATAATTGTTTTGGATGCCGAGTTAATACTGAATGAACAGTGTGGTAGAAATTTAGAAATGGAGGAAATAGATTTTCAGTAAATGGCATGAGTTTCCTTTTAGTTTTACATTATTCAATGAGGATGATAGGCTTGTAGTTTAACATCATAATGTGAAGAAGTTGGAAAAATAGATTAATGTTGTATGGCGAGGATCCAACCCAATGTTTAATTTCATATGATTGGGACATATAGTGTGTGGGGATTATGAGTAATATTCCCACCATTTCATCCTCATGTTATGAAAAGAAGGTGTCTCGTGTCCATTACATAGGGTAATATCAATGTTTATTATAAATCTATAAGGGATTTAGTGAACCCATGTGAATGATACACACCCAACCATATAACAAAATCTCAATTTATTATGGTAAAATATGAATTTACACAGTTTGTAATGGATCTCGATTCTAATATGTTACTTTTTTGTTATTATTAAAACATAGAAATCATTATTTTGTTGTGGATGAGATGTGTTATTATAGATGTGAATTATGAATTATGTAGTGGATGTGAGAAACAAGGCATGATATATTACGGTTTATAGCGACTGGTTTAGTGGGGAAGTTGTAGCACGATACCATTCATCTATATATTCATGTTCATATTAGGTTACATGATTATATATAATATTTTTTGACTGTGAAATAATGATTAATGGAATTTATTTGATATTATTTTTTTAATGGGTTTATTTATCTTGTTATTCACTTGGGATTTAATATACATCTTCTATCATGGCACACCAAGTTTTATTGGGACTCATACTGAGTATACTTATATGATCAACCTTATATACGGATATATATATATGTATATTTTTTTGTTAGGTTCTGTAGTTGCAGATGGTGATTGATGTGGGTTATACTATCTTGTTTAGGTGTGTTGACGCTGAAAAAAAGTCCATAACTCTCGGAGGAAGTTTCAAAATGATGAAGCGAAGTCATATTCGGAATCAGAGGCCCGATCTGGAGGCCCGAGATCTGGTGCGCGAAATAAAGGAGGTTTCACGCTAAAAATTGTTCTACGCACGTAGAATCACCGGGTTTCGTGGAATTGAGTCGATGAGGCGCGAAATCTTTGCGCGCCCTGGTTCTGAGCGGTGAGTTTTGAGCGCCGGCTGAGCTTGGAGAGAAGAATTTCGTGCGCCACCTAGATTCTGCGCTGGAGGTCGCCTAAAAATAGAAGGTGACCCCAAACGGTTTGGGGGTTCTGGAATTCAAAGTGACTCTCGTGAGCGCAATTCGTCTTCCCCCTCACGCAAGATGGATTCCAGGTAATCCCTCATTTCATGCAACCTTTCCCTGGAGTCCGCCTTTAAGCGTAACTCCACTAGCTTCAGTGAATTTCACCCTTCCCCGGGTTCCAGCCTTTCGCGCAATCCATGTCTCGTGCGCGCAATACCCTGTCGGGCGCACAAAACCCTGAGCGTAATTCCCTCTCCATGTGCAATTCCCTTGCGCCAATTGAGTGTCGTCCCAGTGTTTTTCACGCAAACCTTCTTTTTTCGCGCAAAGCCCAGGACCCTTCACCTTGACGCCCGTTGGCTGCCCCCCTGCACCGGCACCTGATGTCTCCTCTACCGGTCATGCACGCCATGCGTTGTTTTCCTGTACGGCCTTCCAGGCTCGTGCGAAGTAACCTCAAGGTCCCTTGGGCCGTGTTTCCCGTTACATTGCTTTTTCTTATGATTCTCCGCATAGGCACGCTAACGGCTATTGCTTCTTCGCATAGCCACACTAACGTGGACCCCCCAGTGGTTCGCCCAGCGGCCCCCTTCAACATGGAATTGTCGATGCCTTCCCCCCCCCCCCACAAGGGGTAGAGGGCGTTGGGAATGTAATCCCTAGGGGTGTTGAGTGAACCCACCGCATCCAAGAAGTAGGATGTTAATCTACTAAGCACCTTGTCCTTAACATAAGACGTTAAACTGTGGTCTGACCCCGTGCTTCGCACGCAGGGTCTCCCCAGCTCAGACATTTTTTATGCCCACTCGTCTCCACGAGAAAGGACTCTTCCTCACATGGAATGAGATCCTCCTTGTCGGAGTGGCGTTTGTCCACGGGGGAAGGGCTGCCTCAGAGCGTAAGCCCCTAGCCTTTCTTGCAAATGATTGCACCCATGCATCTCCATACTTCCCCCCTGCCAAGGCCAGTGGAGTCCTTTTACCACTACACTTTGTCGCACCACGGGCCTCCACCCTGGAGTAAGCCCCGACACCAAGGGACGCTAACCACACGTAAGCCCCTGTTTCCTCTATGGGCCGCTCAACGCGTAAGCCCAATTCCGCTTCTCACGGACGCACCCTTCGTGACGTGATCTTCTGGTCCATACTGCCTCTTGTTTCCCACACCGAGCATGAATCATGTGGGCTTAGAGCGTGCATCGACCATGAAATCCTCCTATGGGCCTCCCCAGAGCGTAAGCCCCATCCCAGCGAACTACGTGGACTTTGATCCGTGCTAATGCACAGTACGTAGGAAGCCTCCATGAGGTTCAATCCCACCACCCGGTCGTCCCGACCTCTCCATGTCGGTTCCCTAACCACCCTCGGCCGCCTCAGAGCATAAGCCCCAAACCCCTCATCCCGCATGATGTTAAACTATATCTCATCCCGCATGACGTTACACTGTATCTCGTCCTTCATGACATTAAACTGTAATCCCCCTCTTGGGCCGTCTTAGAACGTAAGCCCCATGTCTCACTCCACCATCCATCCTGATCCTTACCTGGGCCACCACATCCGGGTGAGATCATGCCACCCCATCCCACTCTATGTCATCCGGGAACCCGCCCATCTGATGGCCCCAACATCGGTGTTCCCCCCTAGGGGTCCTTCAACCCGATCTGTCTCCGCAAGACGTTAAACTCACGAAATACCCCGTGTTAAACTTGGGAAGCTGAGGAAAAACACAGATGGTACACATTCCCCGCGTTTGATGTGGGATGCCTCAGGCTTTCGTGCCCTCGAGAAGACCTGTGATGAGGGACCAAAGACAGACATGGCAACGACACCCCAAAGTGACTATTATCCTCACTGAAGGTTGCTGCCCCGACAAGACCCCTTGGAGCATCTCGACGGAAGCAGCGTAATTAACTAGCGTCCATGTAGATATGGCACCGGGAATGGGCTTCACGAACCCGTCTTAAATCTATGAGGGAGACCCGGACTAGGTGATGAGCTCCGAGGAGGAATCCACGGAAGGAAGAACCGACATCCCATCATCCCGGTTTCGATCAAGGAGCAGACTTCCCTGAACAAGGAACAGATGTTGCCCACATTTGGAAATCAGGAATGCGGGGTAACAAGTAGCGCGTCCTCCCCACAGACAGATGCACGCGCCCCAGCGAAAGCATCGGAGCAACAAAAATGGTGAACCCGACATCAAGATCTTCTCCTCAATACGGGGAATGGTAGTCATCGGTGTGTTGGAAGAATAGCATGTCACCAAGTCCGGGTAACCCTCACCGGGACGTGAACCCGCTAGGGATCGAGGTCGTCAAGACGTTGTCCACTCCGTTCTACGATGTCATCAGCGTGGATCCCTATCATCAACCAGGGAATATGGAATGACATTGGGCCTTGGTTGTTGATCTCCTTTCCTGATGATGCTAATGGGCTCATCTCCCTGCTTCCAGGAATCATATCACTGCATTCGGAGTTCGATCGCCACCTGCCCACCGGCGCAGGGGCAGGGGCAGTACTAACGCGGTTACCCCGCGCAGTCCCACCTATTCCACGGTCACTCTAACTTCGACCGCCGTAGCAGGTGGTCGCTCGTGCCCCCTCTCCCCATCAAAAATCATCCAGCGGAGGGTGATCAATGACCTGGTTCGTAGGTATGACGAGGAAGGGATCATCCCCGCCAGGGGCATGGCCCTCCTGGATCTAGAAGCGGCTACGCCTCACCACCATCGCCGCCCTCGAGGGCCGCGCAAGGAGCCACCGCTCCCCACACTGACATTCAACCGCTTTAGGAGCCTATCCTCGGAGCGCCTTGACACATCCCTACGCCAGTGAGGTGGGGGATTTCTAGGTCCACTCGATCGGCGATCCGTACCAGGGGTTAACGGCAAGAACCCCCGCCATGCTGCGTCGACGCCGCCGCCCGACTCCCCGAGCCAAGGAGCAGGAAGTATTCATGTCTGCACCACCGGTTCTGGCCCATCTAACTTGATTCCAGCGTCGGGCGCGAGCGGGAGAGAATGCCCGTACTGGGGCATCAACATCAGCAACCACTGTGGCCCGAGCCACTACTGACTCCTATTACCAGATCCCCATGCACGTTGAGCAGGGGAAGCCACGTGCCCGACTGGGATCGAAACCCTGACCGCCCTGCAGGAAAGTTGGGTGGAATCTCCCAGTCGCGGACACTAGAAATGGCCACTGCGGACCAATCCACGGTAGTGCCGCTCACCATGAAGGCTGATTCTGTGCCACCAATCTGGAAAGCTGAAAGCTTCTTCGCGACGGCTATGCTTAGGGTAAGACTCCTTCCAGCGCCCACTGCATGGGCTATGAGGTCACTCCCCCTACTGCCGGCCGTGATTATGGAGCTATTGTGTATCCAGTCGCTCACTCACATGTAGGTCCTCCCCATGTCCCATTTGACATCTGTCCCTGTGCTTCTTGCACCCCGGCCTTCAGTCCCCTCTGCCCCAGCTCTATTGTGGCCGGGGGACCCTAGGAAGGAAATCGTCCTTACCCTGAGGAGCTACCCAGGGGAAGGAAGGCCAGGCGTCGTCGCCGTAGGAGGAATGTATGTGGAGTCCGAACGGAAATTAGACCAGTACATTTCTCAGATTCTGAGTCAGAGTATGACTCGATGATGGAACCTCCCCCCCCAACCCTTCGAGTTGAGGGTAGGGATTGGGACGTGTCACGTCAGTCTCGTACTCCCCAAATGCAAGATCCGTATGATTCACTCCTCCCTTAGAAGGTATATCCAGGAGGACGAGAACTTGGCGTACCGCCTGGGATCAAGCCCGCAGTTGCCACTGGCCTCCTCGGGAGCACTTCCCGCCCCTGTTAGGGAGGGTGGGGAACTTTTATGGGGACCGACGGAATAGTCGCTAGGCGACACACCCTCGGCGAGCACTGATGATGCGACAGGAGGCCCATTCGCTGGCCCATCCTATCACGACGTGGCAGCCAGGGCACTACAACCCCTGGAGGATGACCCAGGGATCGGCAGCCAATCGACATGTTCGCCGTATTCCCCGCAGGCCAGCCCACCACCCCGACGGCCTGCCTCGGCGCCATTTCCAATTCCCCGACTTTCTTCGGTGGACGAGCTGGGGAGGCAAGGTCCGGACCCCGAACCGGAGCCGTGGAGCTTCTGGACCGTTCTTGCAGCGGGCCACTTCCCTGAGAAGTTTTGGCCGGTCGCAGAATCAGATTTTGATGTGGCAGAGTCACTCACCCCGGGAGAGCTAGTATGCTTCAGCCAGATTCTTCGGGTGACTCAATCCCACCTCCGCCATCAGCTAGCGCCTTATCCTGGTAGCCAAGCGCATCTTGAGGAGATCGGTGAGCAGTGTCATCGGGTCGACCTAGCAGCACTCCCCGCGGTCCGCCACCCCGAGTCGGTGGACCACCACGAGGCCCTCCAGCAACAATGCGTCCAGAGTTTTCAAGTACTCCGCATAGTTATTGAGGAAGCCACCCCCCATGCCCACGTCCACGGATGGGGGTAGTACGCTGCTCTCCTCTTCTGTGTGATCCGCCGAAATCCTGATCCACTGTGTGGCCCTAAAGGAACGTCTCCAAGGGCAGTGGCAGTCAACATGGCTGACCTTTCAGATTAGGTAAACATTGTGGAGCCCCTCGACGGGGACTCACCCCCGGAGGACAGGCCACTACAGGACAAATCTGGGAGGATTACTCGCCAACAGAGGAGCCTCCTAGGTCTCCCTGTACCCATGGAGGCACTGAAACTGGGCCAAAACTTTCGCAAGGGTAAAGAGACCGTCTGGTCTGTCAAACTCGCCGACCCATCTGCCACAGTGCAGAAGGTAAAGGAAGATCCCAAGAAGGAAATGATGCGACAACAGCTAGCTGAGAAAAAGAGGCTGGTTGATGAGATCCTAGCTGAACGCATTGCAGAGCGGCGACCTGACTACGGTGACCCTAGACCGGGACAACAGGGGCAGGAGCATCTACCCCTTGCTGAGATCCCCCCCGGGCAACTGTGATTGTGTCATGTTCGCCGACAGGGGAGACACTGGAACCCATGGCAAGAGGGCCCAATATTTTTCGCCGAACCCTCCCGAGCGGCGAGACCACCTACAAGACCCTGCTCTGTTTCCTCCCGCTGCCCCGAGAGTTGCTCCGCCAGCTGCCCCACGAGCTTCTGAGCGTGACTACCATATCGAAGATCCTGGAAACACGCTTGTGGTTAGAGATCCCCCTCAGGACATGAATCCGCATCCGGATGATCTAATGGAAGTACTCATCACCCGCTTGGAGGCCCTGGAAACACGGAAGGTGGCAATCCCACCGGATGGAAATCCGTACCCAGTATGGGTGGATGACATGCCGGCTCCACCGGGATTTGGTAACCCCACTCTTTCCCCCTTTAACGGGACCGAAGACCCGCCACAGCAGTTGGCCCACTTCAACTCGAGGTGCGGGCCTATGTTAGGGAATCCGGCGCAGCAGGAGGCTACCATGCTCCGGTGCTTCGTTCAGACACTAGAAGGACCAACATTCGTCCAGTACAGCCAGCTCCCTGTTGGATCTATGACAATCTAGGAGGACATTCGCCGGAAATTTTTCTACCAGATCAGTTCCACAACCCAGAATATGAACATTGCATACCTCTTCAGGTGCAAACAAAGGCCTGACGAGTGAGTCACGGACTTCATCGCCCGGTGGAAGGGGCTCACGTTCTCCATTGACATGCCGCTGACTCCGGAGCAGTTACTGACGATGTGTGTAGGGAACATCAAGGCAGAGTTGGTTCCTTCTCTGATCACGCAGAATTACCCTGGAGAGATCCAGGACTTCTCGGACGAGGCTCACCACCTCAAAAAAGCCCTGCAATAGGCCGGTCAGGCACGTTGCTGCCTCCTGTAATCTCTGCAAGGAGAGCCGCCAGAGCCGAGCCCTCTACTGTGGCCCAGATAGAGGCCCCCAGACAGCTAGAGTTTCTTCCATTGAGGCCATATTAGTAGGCTCATAGGAGTCCACCCCCACGAGCACAGCCTCGGGCCCAGCAGTGACCGCCTCAAAATCGGCAGGCGCCTCCGCGTAACGCACCGCCACCACCTAAGCGAGGTAATCCGGCTCCGCCTCCTCGGCCTGCTCCTCCGGCCCCTGGTCATGGTCATCCCCCAAGAGTCCCCTTTCTAGACAGAAGAAATTAGGCTTAATTGTTTGTTGAGGCCCAGATCCCCGGTTATTTCCGTAGCGCCATGGAGCAGAGGATCGTGTGACTGCCTGAGTGCCGGAAGCCAGAAGAGGCGTGTCTCACTGATCACCTTAACTACTTCCCTTATCACTGGATCCAGGGACATAGCATCCAGCAACGCTATGTGTTCAAGGACTGGATCCATTTCCAGATTGACAACAACATAGTCAGGTTGCGCCCAGCCCCGGCACAGGTGGAAGGTGTCTTCATGGGATCAGGTGGCAGTAGTGACAACAGGGATGCGTGGGAACAGGTTTCCGACCGTGGGTCCCGGAAGTATAATGACTGGATGGCCCGCAGTACGGTCGCCCGTTCCCATGGCATCATCCGTGCCTGCCTGAGTCAGCCAGAGCCCTCAGAGTCTATGAGCGCCGCTTTGGCATCATCGTCCTAGCCTACTTCTTCCTAGAGGAGCAGGCGGCAACAAAAGAAAAAAGAACGCGCCCTGCCATTGTCGTCATCTTCTCGCACGCATAGCGATTTCATGCCCCTAGAAATGGGGATCCCTCCAAGACCCCGTCCGGTAGTGGACCTCCCTGAAAGCCCAGCGTACGCTTCAGTTAACACCGTAGAGTTGGTAAATCCCTTTTTGGCTCCCGACGACGAGGAGCGCCAGGTGGACCTCCCCAATGTCCCCAGCCATCACCAATGTCGACGGAGCTGTGTCTACGTGAATTGCCGGGGCATGGAAGTCGTCACCTCTAGTCAGGCCATGCATGCTACCGAGACCAGGCAGCAAGCTCGGTATAGAGAGCAGCACTCGCGGCTCCCTCACTCGGTGACAACAGGTTTGCTTCCACCACCGTTTGTGTTGCTGGATCGGGCAGAACCGCTTTGCCCGCATCGCAACCAGCCCAGCCCAGCCACTAGCCGACTATGGCCTTCCGGTCCTAGCACTACAGCCACCTCCCGGGCTTTAGCTAGTGAACAGCGGGACGTGCCTAGTACCAGTCAGTCACCGGTCCCTCCAGTAGGGCCCGTCATGCCCCCAATCGTAGAGTAACCTCCTGTAAGTAGAAGATCGCGTTTGGCACGAAAGTATGATGTCCTGAAGCATTTGGTCGGCATTCTGGAAAATATTTCCATCCTTTATGCCCTTCTCCTGTCATCTGAAATGCATGAAGTGCTTTCCGAGGCACTAAGGAGCCCCCTTCAGTTTGAAACGGAGGTAGAGGCCACAGAAGCCTTCCACACCGAGGTAATTGAGGACACCGAATTTCAGGCGGTTATCTCGTTTTCCGGTGAAGATGGAGGCCTTCCCATACAGGGACACATCCGCCCGTTTTACATCACCGGCTAGTTCAATGTCGTGGAAGTCTGTCACTGTCTTGTCGACATGAGTTCTGGGATTAACTTGATCCCAACTCGGACACTGCGAAAACTGGGGTTTTCTGAGGACGATTTAACTCCCTCCGACCTCAGAATCCAAGGGTATGAAAGGACTGAGCAAACTCCACTCAGCAACATTCATCTGAAGACCCAGTTCGGCGGCTTAGTTTCCAATACTGAATTCATGGTTGTCTCTGAGGACACCGCCTACAACGCGTTGATGGGCAGGCCATGGATCCACCTTCATGCAGTGGTTCCCTCATCATACCATCAGTGCCTCAAATACTCCCTTAAGGGTCGAGTGGGTGTGCTCCACGGAGATGCGTCTCTGTTTGCCTCTTGTGAAGCTCGTTACCTAGACGCTGACTATTACAAGAGCAAGGACAAGCAAATCATGGCAGGTGAGGTTGAGCCCACCGCTGTCACGAGTGATCCCTGGGCAGGTTTGGATGATGCATATGTCTTCCCAATCCATCGGTTGGAGGCCACGACTCCCGATATGGGAGGGTGATTTGTTTTCTCATGTACCATAGGAAGGAATATTTCTGGGTCTAAGTGACGGAGGGAAATCACCTCATACTCTTACACCAACCAGGCTTGGGTGATCCCCGAGCCTCTTACCCCTGTACGATATCAGGACGTTGGGCTCATGGCAACAGTAGTACATCATACATGTCTATTTCGCCAAGACGGAATCGGCCGGCTCAAGCCAACGCATCACCACTACTTTGATGTCGTAAAGTGTGGCCCCTTGGTCCGAAGGCCGGATGGGATTGGATCATCCGCCTTCGTCGCCATGGTCTCCGCGGTGCATGAGTCTCCCGTCGTGATGACCTCTACCGCCCAAGCCTGTGCCAGCTCCCCATCAGTGTCGAGAAGCCCCGAAATGGCTCCCCCCAGGGAAGATCCTTCCACAAGCTGAGAAGAAGGCATGGAAGATGCTCCTCCTGACTTTGAGGAGGGCGTCTCCACCACGGTCGACGAGCTAGTACAGGTGAACCTCGGTAGTGAGGCGGACCCGAGACCCACATTGGTCAGCGTCGCTATGCCTCCCGAGGAACGACAACAGTACATAGACTTCCTCAGAAAGCACAATGATGTGTTTTCCTGGAGTTATGATGAGATTCCAGGACTAGATCCCCAGGTAGCCATCCACCGACTTGGCCTCCCAGCAAACAATCCCGGGTTTAAGCAGCCTCCCGGGAAAATGCACCCCTTTCATGGTGCCATGGTTGAGGCCGAAGTTGATAAGCTCATTAAGGCAAAATTCATCAAGGAAGTCTAGTACCCCAGGTGGCTAGCCAACATTGTGCCCATCAAGAAGAAGAACGGGCAAATCGGGGTATGCATCGACTTCCGTGATCTTAATCGCCACAGTCCGAAGGATGACTTTCCCCTTCCCGTGACAGAGCTGTTGATCGATGCAACAACTGGGTTCCAAGCCCTCTCCTTCATGGATGGGTACTCCGGGTACAACCAGATCCGGATGGCCCCCAAGGATGAAGAGTTCACTGCCTTCAGGGCCCCCAGGGTACTTTTTGCTACCGGTTTATGCCCTTCGGCCTGAAGAATGCGGGTGCCACCTATCAACGGGCTATGCACCACATATTCAATCCGATCCTCAGGACACTGGTGGAATGCTACATAGATGACCTGGTGGTTAAATCTCGTCAGCGCCAGGACCATCTCAAAGACATTGAGAAAGTGTTCGGTTTCCTCCATTCTCGCCACTTGAAGATGAACCTGTGGAAGTGTGCCATCAGGGTTACCTCCTGAAAGTTTCTTGGCTTCATTATTAGGTATCGAGGTATCGAGATCGACCCCGAGAAGATCAAGGCCATTAGTCAGATGCCTCCCCCAAATAATATTCAGAAGCTTCGAGGCCTCCAAGGCCACTTATCCTATATACGCCGATTCATTGAGGATCTGGCCGGCAAGTGTAAGCCCTTTTCTCGACTCATGAAGAAAGGCACAACCAATGGGTGGGACGAAGAGTGTCAAACCGCTTTTGAGGAAATCAAGCAGTATCTGCTTCAACCTCCGGTCTTGATGCCACCCGTTCCCGAAAAGCCGCTGGTCCTTTACGTGACCACCCTGGAGTGATCCCTCGGGACCCTTCTCGCCCAGAAGAACAACGAACGAATAGAGAATAGCCTCTACTACCTCATCTGCATGCTCCTCGACGCGGAAATTAGATATTCTCCCATTGAGAAGAGTTTCCTGGCACTCGTATTAGCTGTACAGAAATTGCGGCACTACTTGTTGCACCACGAGGTACAACTAGTCTCTCGGGTAGACCCATTGAAATACATCCTGAGCCGGCCTATGTTGACCGGCTGATAGGCACGCTGGGCAGTGATTCTCGAGCAGTTCGACATTAGGTTCGTACTTCAGAAGGCCGTCAAAGGGCTGGTGTTGGCAGACTTCTTAGCTACCCACCCAACCTCTGTGGACCAACCACTGGATTTGGGCTTTCCTGATGAGGCAATCCTCTCAGTCGATCACGCCACACCATGCTGGTAGATTCACTTTGACGGTGCCTCTCGAAGCCCTATCGGTAGAAGGCTCAACGATCCTAGGCTTAACAGAGTGGGCCTGGGTATCATCTTCATCACCCCGAAGAAAGTCATTTTTCCATATTATTTCTTATTGTAGGAAGGCTGCACCAACAATGAGGTAGAATATCATGCCCTCATCACTGGCCTCAAGTTTTCTCTAGAGGTTAACGTACCCCACCTGTATGTAAAAGGGGACTCTGAGCTAGTCATCAAGCAGGTTAACAGTGACTATGCTGTCAGGAAGCCAGAACTCATGCTGTTGCTGGAGTGCACCCTCCATCTAATGGCTAAGTTCTCCTCCCGACCAGATGTCGTTAATGTTCCCCGGTCGCAGAACAGTCGAGCAGATGGTTTGGCCAGCCTGGCCGCATCACTCGCATAGCCCGAATAGGATGACCTAACCATCCACATGGCACACCATAGAGTCATTGCTCCTATTATCCCAGAGGGCGACTGTGGCCTGCGAGTGAACCATCTCACCGCTGGTGCCCCTGCGTCAGGACCCCCCGGGGTTTCAAGCGTGGTGATCGAGACTGTTCCTGACTGGAGGACACCCTTGGTTGAATATCTCCGGCACGACAATCTTCTGATGGACAGAGCAGAGTGGGAACGAATCCAGCGCCGCGCGCCGTAGTTCACCCTTCAAAGCGGTCCCAGCCGTGAGTATCTCCTTTACAGGCGCGGGTTTGATGGTGTTCTCATCCATTTTCTTCAATGAGTTGAGATCCCACAGGTCATGCAGGAAGTGCACGCTGGTTTTGTGGCGCTCACCAGGCCGAGTCAAAGTTGTCCCACCAGATTCGGAGGCTGGGATACTTCTGGCCCTTTATGATCCACGAATGCATCGAGTATGCCAATATGTTTCATGCGTTCCAAGTTCAGGCTAACTTTGTGCATCGGCGACTGGAGCCTCTCAATACTACTATGTATTCTTGTCCCTTTGCGGTCTGAAGGTTGGATGTCGTAGGGCCTTAACCGCCGGTGATGTCTCGCCCATGCCGGTTCATCTTAACCGCCACAGATTTCTTATCAAAGTGGGCAGAGGCAGACCCGCTCAGGGAAGTCAAGGCTGGTTCTATCGCCGAATTCGTGAGCTCCAATATCATCCACCGGTTTGGAATACCTCACGCTATCCTCACAGATAACAGAACCAACTTTTGAGCAGCCGAGCTGAAGAGATTGTATACCAAGTACAACATTCTCTATAACCACACCTCCATCTGTCATGCGCAAGTGAATGGATAGATTGAGGCATTTAACAAAACCTTCTCTAACATTCTGCAAAAAAATGGTTGTTCAGAACAAGAAAAGTTGGCCAGAAAAGCCCCCCAATGCCCTCTGGGCTTAAAGGATGATGACTTGCAATTCCACCCAGGTGACTTCGTATTCACTGGTATACAGAGCTGAGGCTGTCCTTCCCATCGAGGTCCAGCTACCCTCATTGCGCACGGTGGTCTACGACCAGCAAGCACCAGACAGAGTTTCTGAGATCCATCTAGGCGAATTGGAAGCGTTGGACGGAAGTAGGCTTCACGCTTTACAAAACATGGAAAGGCATCATAGTAGGATGGCTAGAGCTTTCAATAATAAGGTTCAACTTCACTCTTTCCTGCATGGTGACTTGGCTCTAGCTCTTAGAGCGCCAATGATTCCCAGTAGGAAACCACCGAAGTCGGAGCCCAAGTGGGAGGGGCCTTTTATTGTCCACAAGGTCTATCCCAATGGCGTGTATTCCCTGGTGACTATGGATGGTGAGCGTATCACTCCTCCCACCAACACCAGGTTCCTCAAGAAGTACTTTTCCTAACCAGTATGGTCCTGTATGACCTTAAACTGTATGGTCCTGCATGTCCTTAAACTGTATGGTCCTGCATGACCTTAAACTGTATGGTCCTGCATGACCTTAAACTGTATGGTCCTGCATGACCTTAAACTGTATGGTCCTACATGAACTTAAACTGTATGGTCCAGCATGACCTTAAACTTTATGGTCGTGCATGACCTTAAACTGTATGGTCCTGCATGACCTTAAACTTTATGGTCCTGCATGACCTTAAACTGTATGGTCCTACATGACCTTAAAGTGTATTGTCCAGCACGACCCTAAATGCGCTTTGGTCCGAGTTCTAAGACCTAAAACTAATATCCCCTTGGTCTATTCTCTAAGACCTAAAACTAAGATCCATATTTCATCCAACATGACGTTAAACTATATTGACAGAACTACGGGTAGCTTGATTCCCATCCTAATGGGATACGTAGGAACACCCATACCTTTCTTCTTTGGGTCCAGCTTGAGGTCCGCTATCACGTCTGTTTCGCCTTTGGGACCATGACCACAGGATCGCATGGCGTGGTGTGAGATTATGTCCCCATTCACGTCGGGTTTGCAATAGCTACACCACGCGCACCCTGTCCTCAGGATTTATCCCTCCTATGTCCAATGGCATTAAAAGACGCTTTCAAGAACTACATATGGATTGATTCCCATCTGTATGGGTTACGTAGGACCGCTTAAACATCTAGATATCCGGTCCAGCCCCATCTCTTAGGAGATCCCATGATCTCCTGGTTCCCAGGGTGTTTGGCATTACGCCCCCCCTTTTTCCCAGGGATCCTTCATCTTTTGGTCGCCCTCGGACTGAGCCCTCTGACCCTTTCCAGTGGTCTACTGATGTGCTCAAGGCACTTTTGTCTAGGACATGGAGTGCCAGATTCGACTTAGGCAAGTTCCATCCACTTTTTAAGCTTCATGTTCCCCTTCATTGGGGCCCCCTTCATCATTCACACCTGGAGGGACCCCCAAGAATGGCCTGGATACAACGCCTAAGGGATCTCCTATCGCCATGGGCCAATTCCCCGAAGGGTTTCAGAAAAAAATTTGATACAAATCCAACGTTGCGAACATGGTCAGTGGTTGATGCTCATTTGTTAGTCCCCATGGCTGACACGACAGGATGCTGTGTTGCGAACATGGTCAGCAATAATCCTCTGTCGTCACGTTGGTTTCCCAAGACCCTGAATGTTGGTGGCATGGTTCATGTCATGTTCTGCCACGTTGTGTCAAGGTGGAATCTCGACACTCCTGGTAGTAACCCTTAGTACACCCCCCGCACATTAGACAGACCGAGCTGTGTAACGGTGTCTCTCAGGGCTCCCGCGATCTGAGCGCTAGAGTATGTGCATGGGTCTCTTCTTTAGAGGTTGCGTGCATCTTGACCCTCATCCCCATGGGGAACAAGGAGTCGCCCAGACATTGTGTTTCGGGCCCAGCATAGCTGGGAGCTGGCATCTTCTGCCCCCCGTGATTTTAGAACCATCGTAGGCCCCTTTGGCCCGAGGATCCTCTCTCGGATGCTCCAAACCTTACGACCTTAAACTGTGTTGTTGGTCCAAACCTTATGACCTTAAACTGTGTTGATGGTCCAAACCATACGACCTTAAACTATGTGCCGGTCCAAACCATATGACCTTAAACATTGTGCCAATCCAAACCATACGACCTTAAATTGTGTTGTTAGTCCAATACATACGACCTTAAACTGTGTTGGTGGTCGAAACCATACGACCTTAAACTGTTGTGGGTACAAACCATACGACCTTAAATTGTGTGATGGTACAAACCATACAACCATAAACTGTGTACCGGTTCAAACCATACGACCTTAAACTATGTTTTTGGTCCAAACCATACGACCTTAAACTGTGTAGTCGGTCCAAACAATACGACCTTAAACTGTGTTGCTGGTTCTATCACACGACCCTAAACTGTGACATTATCGTCCTGGCCGCAAGATGAAAAACGGCACTGCATTGTGATGACCTCATTGTAGAGGACATCACGTTGGGTATTGGTCACGTGCCATGCCATTTTTCAATGCCTATCACAGATTGATTCTTGTGGAGACACCACGTCCTACTACTCTAGGCATGTCGCTTCACAAAAAAACCACTCACCTTAAAGGAAAAACATGATTTATCAAATTCCGCTTATTTTAGTGCAAGGGCCACGCCCGCACTCCCCTTTTCCCCTGGCACTGGTATCTTACCATGTCACCTTTCAAGAACTACGTATGGCTTGATTATCATTCTTATGAGATACGTTGGAGCGCCTGGGGCACTTCCCCGTGGGCCCAACCTACCTTCGTGTTCAGTCCCTCGACTAGAGCATTTCCTTGGAGAGAACATGGTAAGTAGGGATTAGGTCCTCATTCACGTGGGTTTGTTCACCATACCGTACACACCCCCTATTACCATTCACGCCAGGTGTTTGAGTTACTCCACCGTGTTCCTATTATGTTTCCATATGACCATTGGTCCAAGTTTTAAGGCCTAAAACTAAGATCATTTCATTGAATCTTTACGACTCACTCTCTCTTGTGGGATTGCGCGATGTGGTGCGGGATTATGTCCTAATATACGTTGGGTTATTCGCCGTGCCGTTCTTATCCCCAGATGAGACGTGTTCCCCGTCCCGCATGATGATAAACTGTATTCCGTCCCGCATGACGTTAAACTGTATTCCGTCCCGCATGACGTTAAACTGAATTTCGTCCCGCATGACGTTAAACTGTATTCCGTCCCGCATGACGTTAAACTGTATTCCATCCCGCATGACGTTAAACTGTTTTCCGTCCTGCATGACGTTAAACTATATTACGTCCCGCATGACGTTAAACGGTATTCCGTGCCGCATGACGTTAAACTGTATTCTGTCTCGCATGACGTTAAATTGTATTCAGTCCCGCATGACGTTAAACTGTATTCTGTCCCGCATGATTTAAAATTGTATTCTGTCCTGCATGACGTTAAATTGTATTCCATCCTACATGACGCTAAACTGTATTTCGTCCAACATGAAGTTAAACTGTGTTTCAAGAACTACGTATGGCTTGATTCTCATCCTAATGAGATACGTAGGACCTCCCGGTCATTTCGTCTTGGGTCTAACCCCAGGGATTACTAAACCCCATCCTTCCTTATTGTAGGACCCTCGGCCCGACTTCAAGGGAAGTGGTGTAATCTAGAAATCTACCCTGAGCAGGTTCGGGATTCCCCATGATAATAATGGGAAGCGGCAGTTCTCTCACCAAAGAGGTCCCTCCTAGAAATTGGGATGACCCATGATCAGGTCGGTATGTCCGCCTAATGCGCCTTCGCCATGGTGGCGCAATTTCAGGAGTGTTGGAATCTGTTCGAACAAACCACCACTCCACCTTCCACGCTTTGCGTCCCCCTTATTTGGATCCTCATTTCCATTCATGTTTGACGGGAGCCCCTAACAGTATGGATGCTCGACCTATGGTCCGCCTACTTTCATGGGCCAACGTTCCGGAGGACTGGTCATGTTTGAAGGGATCCCCTAACAGTATGGATGACAGACCTATGGTCCGCCTATTGTCATGGGCCAACGTTCCGTAAAATTGACCGACGATATTTGAGTTAGGCCCCATGTTGCGAACATGGTCAGCGGTCAGCCCTCATTTATTGTCCCCCATTCTAGGCCAACATGATATGGATGCTGTGTTTCCGCCACGGTTGACAGTTATCCTCCACGGTTGCGCCCCATTGGGTTCCGAATTTGGGCAGCGTGATTCACCCTTCCTCTCCATCCCCCTATGTTCGCAGGGATTTCGATGCCCCCATCATTGCCCCACTCTTGTGTTAGAGCACATTGAGAAGTCGACACATCAATCGGCCCGGTGTTTTCTCAGAAGTATAGGCCCAATTTTGGACGCCTGAAGCTTGGTAAATGCCCCACAGTTGAACAAAATGATGTTACAAGCATCTTCTACTTCTTGCTTTGGGCACGACTCATAGGAGCCTAGGGATGAGTTGTTATTCGTTTCGAAACTATGTTTGAGCGCATTAAAACAAGGGTAAAAATGAATGGATTTGGCCATATATTGGATTGAGGCGTTGAGAAGTACAAGAAGAAAGTTCATGAGATGGCAAAAACAAAGCCCTTAGGGATCAGTGTCCTGAAGTGATATTTCCAGCGCTGCTACCCTTTGGCTGGTAGCCTCCAAGACCGCTTGTAGCTCTTTGAAGACTCTCTCCTCGTCGGCCACCATAGAGCGTAGCTCGCCAGACCTAGATTGTGCCTGCGCCCGCTCAGATCGAAGTACGGTCACCTGGTGACTCGCCTCCACTAGTTGTTCCTACGCATCAGCCAGCTGGGTCGTCAGTTGCTCCACGAGATCAGAGCATGTTGCGATGAAGGCCTCCTTATCTGCCGCCTGACCTTCGAGGTGCCGGACTTCCTGCTCCACCCTCAGCAGTGCTTGAGCGCTCGCCGATCCTCCATGGCACTAGGAAATGTTGGTGCACCGGCTGATCTCGCATATCTTCTTGGCCATGTAATCACGGACTGTTAGATGAAGACCCTGAGCGTCAGCACCTCCGGCACACAGGAA
Organism: Viscum album; assembly: GCA_963277665.1. Classification (NCBI taxonomy): domain Eukaryota; kingdom Viridiplantae; phylum Streptophyta; class Magnoliopsida; order Santalales; family Viscaceae; genus Viscum; species Viscum album. The sequence continues at coordinate 1,024,796,697 of OY728133.1, read as the reverse complement.
GCGCAACCAGGTCTGAAGTGATCCCATCCGCCTCAGCCAATCCGACTGGGGCTGTCTGAGGACGAGCTAGATACACTTTCAACCCTTGCGCAGTGTCATCTGGCTCTCCTCGGCTGCCTCTGAGTCTGATTCATCTATCTCATCGGGGTCAGAGGGTCAGTATATTGGGAAGGCAGCCAGCAGATCAGTAGCTGGATCTGCCACAGGGACACCTTCATGAGGAATAGAATCCTCGACGTCCGGGAAAACTTCTTCTCTCGCCCCAGCAATAATGATGCCTCCACCATCTTCCGACCTCGTCTTGGGAACAGCACCGCTGATGTCCGCCGCCCCCTGTTCATCAATTGTCGGGGTCGACTCAGTGCAGGGAACATATTTTGAATGAGGTGGTATGTCCGCCGCTGGTCCACTCGCGGACGGCCCGGGCTCCACAGCCTAATGTGCCTCCAGTGTTGAGATCACTGCCCAAGGCATACGCTAGTCAGACGGGATCTTTTGAAACCAAGCACCAGTAGTGAAGCATGAGACTTACAGGAATCCAGAGCGTCGGTCCCCAGTGTTTTGGCCACTGTAGGAGCCGCCGTAAGGGGAGACCCCTCTGCGCTTGTTAATTTAATGATGGGTGTCGGATCACGATCATGCCCCACTGGTTCCTCTCCTCCCTCCTTTGGTGGGGACACCCGTCAAATGCTCAACTACTCCTGAGTAGGATGGGGAAGTGAGTGAGAAGTTGGAAAGGAGAATGGATGAATAAAGGAAATGAATGAAGACAGAGACAAACCTCGAGAATCTCAGTTTTGTCGAGATCAGAGTCGGCAATATCGCCTCTCTCTCGGAGACTCCGTTGGTAGGTCGCCCCTTGTGACCCCTCACCTTCGGGCTCTTCTTCTTCATCTTCTCCCTCGCCTTCATCCTCTCCGGTTTCCTCCTCCCCCTCCGGCTCCTTGACACTGTCGCATTCTCCCGGAGTCATCGCTTCCGGATCATGCTCCTGGCCGAGCATCACTTTCACTAGGAAAGTTGGCTCCACACGCCGCCCCCCTTGGCGTGCGTATGCATCCATGGCCATTAGATAAGCATGCCGCAGATTGAAGTTTACTCGGTCAGTAATTCGAACGAGCCCGACCTCTGGCAGTTGGATCCCATTTTGCATTATCTTCTGCTATATGGCTTCAATGCTCAGCGATTGCCACAGGGTCATCCAGGCCGACCACAGTGCCGGGAGAATTGCGTCTTGGGAAGGTTCGAGAAGACATCTTATCTGCTTCCCGGGCAGTTCCCTGGTCACCTCATGTGACCCCCTATGGGTAACAAGGACATGGCAACACCATGTGATGTTCCCGCTGCCGAAGTCCCGACCTTCGCATGCCTCGCTGCCTAACGCGCCCTTGGTCCTCCCCTTCCGAAGACACCATGCCTTCTTTCCCGTCGCCCGGTTTTCGCGCGAGTAACCTCGAGTTTTCGGACGCACTTTTGTAATAGCCCCTTAGGTTACGCAATGGTCCAGTGTTCGGCGTATTCGGTTGTTAGGTCGGCATCGACCCCGGAGGGGGGAAGATTGACGACATCGCCAGAACCGAGGGTGGTAAACATCAACCACATCTGGCATAGGACGCACATATTCTTCTCCTTCTAGACAGCCGTGAATACCTTCTTCAGCATTCATTGAAGGCACTCGAACTGCCTGGCGAATCAGGATGGTATGTAAGGCTTGCAGATCACCTTTCCGTCGATCCGAGCCACGCGCACCCCACCCCGAATGATCTAGAAGTATTCATGCTGTTCCAGAGAGCCTCGACCGTTGTCCACCAGATGGCCGACTGGGGTCGGGAATGGGCTGATGTTTATGTTAGCATGGTTGATGATGTGGATCCTCACTCCCTCCTCATTGAGCATCCTCGACGCCACCCCTGCGATGTTTAGCAAGGACGGTCGTAGACCGTTTCCCGGAGGACGGACGACGTTTGGGAAAGTATACCCGACGAGATGAGCCTCCACCCATCCATGGAAGATCTGGAAGGGACCACATACTCTTCGAGGGGACCCCCTTGTGAGATGCGCCCCAGGATGGCATATAGCTTGGCCAGTACGGGGACGCCCAAGTTGAACCGTTTGTTGGCGGCCATGGAGCCCGCCATCACCAATGTTGCTAGACAGATGCCCATCCTTGCGTCCCGCACCGGAAGGAGCCACCCTCTCAAGAAGGCGGCAAGGAACCCGGCATACCGGACATTCGGGTCTTGGGCCTCAATGACGCGGTAGCCCCATGATTGATATTTCCCCACCTCCAGGGTCCTCCAGTATGACCCATCCCTGCTACTCTGAGTCGCAGTTGGGCACCGTTTGCCCCGTCCCAGCATCTTGACGGCCGAATCCTTCTCGAGGAACAGGATGAACCATCCCTTGAAGGAAACGTCCTTTAGGAGGTCCTTGACCCCCAAACTCTCTTTGGCCAGCTTTAATAGGTGCCATGTCAGCATAGGCGTCTGCGACCTGTCTCCCCAGGTGCTCTTTGGAGGAACGAACTCATCATATTGGTAACCCTACAGTGGGATACCTCCAATGTAGTGAACGTCCCAGAGACTGATGCCAACTTCCCCATGATGAAGGTGGAATGTGTTGGTGTCAGGAGACCACTAGGTGAATAGCTCCGGTCCGAGTGAAGGCTGGAGGTGGAAGTGGAACTGCGATGTCAATACCGCCTCGAACATGCCGATATACCGCAGTTCATCCCCGAACCAGTCAAAGGTATGGCGGACCCAGAACGCCCAAGCCCATTCGCAGGTGATGTTTCCCCCAGACCGCATGTCCCAATCCTTCACCCAGCCCTTTGTGTCATCTGTGACGCTCTGACGGAACGTGCTCACGTAGAGGGCCAGAGAATCCTTTTCCACAGGCTCGTCCCCGGTAATGGTCCTAGTCCTCGGGTTCAAGACATATATGTCTATATGTCTAGTTTCCCTGGGAGGATGGCCATTGTTGGTGATGTTGTAGCGAGGAAGTGTGTCCTCCCGAGTCACCCAAGACCGCGGCGTATCCACCTCGAAGCCTGATAGTGGCACCTCCTACAGGATGCCAAAATTCCAGAGCAGGAGGATGTTCGACAAGGGATACGTCTTCTGGGCCAGAGTCAGCAGATTGAACAAGGTCATATTATTAGAGACAATCTCCTTGGTGCCATAAGACTCGTCGTTTGCTGCCATTTCTGTCCTATGGGCAGCGGATTCCCCCTCACCAACTCGGTTTGCAGCCATCTCAAATCTTTCGGGAGTTGGGAGAAATCAGGATGCAGTGCGTGGAATCGGAGAGTTCTGCGCGAAATCTGAATGAGTTGCATGAAATCCTAGAGATGAGCGCGCAATCATCATGAAAAGCATGGAAAATCCCATGCAGGCGCGAAATCAAGGCCGAATTTCGGATGAAATTCCGCAAAGCCAGAGCATTTTTACGTGCAGCCGCGGAAGCGATTTCGCGCACGAGAGCGATGAGCTTATCGTGCGGAAAAAGCGGAAGTACGGATTTGGGACCCAGCGCCCCGTTTTATAGGCGAGGCCAGGGTTCCGCTCCACACGGAAATATGATTCCACGCGCATTTGTAGGATTTGTGCGCCCCATAGGAATTTTGCGCGCAACTTGACTAGAGGACTCAGCATTTCGGTGTTTCGCTGTTTCCCTTGGAATCCGACCGTTGCAACCTCTCGCCGATCCAATTCCAAGGGGGGGCATTTGTTGACACCGAATAAAAAGTCTGTAACTCTCAGAGGATGATTCGAAATGACGAAGCGAAGTCATATTCAGAATCAAGGGCCCGATCTGGAGGCCCAGGATGTGGTGTGTGAAATAAAGGAGGATCCGCACGAAAAATTATTCTGCGTGCGTAGAATCACCGGGTTTCACGGAATTGAGCCGATGAGGCGCGCAATCTTTGCATGCCCCCAGTTTTCGCGGCGAGTTCATGCGCGCCGGCTACGCTTGGCGCGAAGAATTTCACACGCCGCCTGGATTCCATGCCGGAGGTAGTCTATAAATAGAAGGTGACCCCGAACGGTTTGGGGGTTCCAGAATTCGAAGCGACTCTCATGCGTGCAATTCGGCGTCCCCTGCGCAAAATATGGCTTCCAGGTAATCCCCCATTTCGCGCAACCTTGCCCCAGAGTCCGCCTTTGAGCGCAACTCCACCGGCTTCAGTGAACTTTCCCCCTTCCTCGGGTTCCAGCCTTGTGCGCAATCCGTGTCTCATGCGCACAATGCCCTGCCGTGCATGCAAATACCTGAGCATAATTCCCTCTCCACAGGCAATTCCCTTACTCCAATTGTGCGCCGTCCCGGTGTTTTGCACGTAAACCTTTTTTCTTGCGTGCAAAGCCTAGGACCCTTCACCTTGACGCCCCTTGGCTGCCCCCTTGCACCGACACCTGATGTATCCCCTGCCGGGCATGCGCTCCATGCATTGTTTTCCCATACGGCCTTCCAGGCTCATGTGAAGTAACCTCAAGGTCCCTTGGGACGTGTTTCCTGTTGCGTTGCTTTGCCTTATGCTTATCCGCATAGGCACGCTAACGGGTATTGCTTCTTCGCATAGCCACGCTAACGTGGACCCCCCGGTGGTTCGCCCTGCGGCCACCCTTCAGTATGGCCTTGCAAATGCCTTCCCTCCCACAAGGGGTAGAGGCATTGGGAATGTAAGACCTAGGGGTGTGGAGAGAATCCACCTCGTCCAAGCTACAGGACGTTAAACTGCTAAGCACCTCGTCCTTAACACAAGACGTTAAACTGTGGTCTGACCCCATGCTTCTCACGTAGGGTCCCCCCAGCTCGGAAATTTTTTACGCACACTCATCTCCACGGGAATGGACTCTTCCTCGCATGGAATGAGATCCTCCTTGTCGGAGTGGAGTTTTTCCGCGAGGGAAGGGCCGCCTCATAGCGTAAGCCCCTAGCCTTTCTTGCGGATGATTGCAACCGTGCATCTCCGTACATCCCCCCTGCCAAGGCCAGTGGAGTCCTTTTCCCACTGCGCTTTATCGCACCACGGGCCTCCACCCTGGGGTAAGCCCCGGCACCAAGGGCCGCTAACCACGCGTAAGCCCCTGTTTCCTCTTTGGGCTGCTCAACGCATAAGCCCCATTCCGATTCTCACGGACACACCCTTCACGACGTGATCGTCTGGTCCCTGCTGCCACTTGTTTCCCACACCGAGCATGACTCACGTGGGCTTAGAGCGCGCATCGACCATGACATCCTCTTATGGGCCACCCCAGAGTGTAAGCCCCATCCCTGCGAACTATGTGGACTTTGATCCATGCTAACGCATGGTACGTAGGAAGCCTCCACGAGGTTCAAGCCCACCACCCGGTCGTCCCGACCTCTCCATGTCGGTTCCCTGACCACCCTGGGCCGCCTCAGAGCGTAAGCCCCAAACCCCTCGTCCCGCATGACGTTAAACTGTATCTCGTCCCATATGATGTTAATCTGTATCTCGTCCCGCATGATGTTAAACTGTATTCCCCCTCTTGGGCCATCTCAGAACGTAAGACCCATGTCTCACTCCACCATCCATCCCGATCTTTACCCGGGCCGCCACATCCCGGTCAGATCATGCCACCCCATCCCAGTCCATGGCATCCAGGAAGCCGCCCACGTGTTGGCCCCAACATCGGTGTTCCCCCCTAGGGGTCCTTCTACCTGATCCGTCTCCGGAAGACGTTAATCTCGTGACATACCCAGTTTTAAACATGGGAAGCTGAGGAAAACCTCAGATGGTACACATTCCCCGTGTTTGATGTGGGATTCCTCGGGCTTCCGCGCCCTCAAGAATCCCTGTGAAAAGGGACCAAAGACAGACATGCCAACGATGCCCCAACATGACCATTCTCCTCACCGAAGGTTGCTGGCCCGACAAGACCCCTTGGAGCGTCTTGATGGAAGCAGCGTAATTAACTGGCGTCCATGTAGATATGGCACCGAGAATGGGATGCACGAACCCTTCTTAAATCTATGAGGGAGACCCGGACTAGGTGATGAGCTCCGAGGAGGAATCCACGGAAGGAAGAACCGAAATCCCATCATCCCAGTTTTGATCAAGGAGCACACGTCCCTGAACAAGGAATGGATGCTGCCCGACTTTGGAAAGCAGGAATGCATGGTAACAAGCAGCGCGTCCTCCCCACAAGCGGATGCGTGTGCCCCGGCGAAAGCATCATAACAACAAGGTTATATGAGGAATTTTTGTGTTTCTAGCTACTAATCTAGGTGTTTCTTGTGATATTTTTCAATTTATACAACATTTTAATACATTAAATATATTGGTATGACTATATTTATTATTATTGTGTTGATTAGTTTATTGTTTTTTATATTTACTAGATATCATGAGTGTAATTCCACTGAATGTTCATGATTTATACCTTCTATTCTAGTTGCCAACAATTGGCCCATTTGTTGATGGGTTTGGGGGTCACCCATATCCTCACCATCACCCCAATCCGAGTAATATTGGGGGATTTACATTAAATGTTTATATTATATTTTTTCACTATGTTATAATATCTAACTTGTATTGATCTTGAAATTTGGTTAAAATAATTAATTGAAATGAAAAACTAGTGATGTTATCAATTCTATTTTTCCCAGTGAGAATTAGAAATATAGAAAACCTATATAATATAATGAAATTTTAAATATTTCCAAAAATAAAGATGAATAATTTAATAAATTCTAAAAAATTAATATTATATAAAATAATTATCATATATTATATCAGACCAGTAGGTTTTGACATTTGTGAACTCTAATGCTTCTCATAAACATTCTATAATAAATACAAAATAATTATTCAAGCACTATGAATTTAATTAGAAACATACTAATAATTATAACACATGATTGAATTTTTTTTTGTAAATAAAACATGTGATTCTAACCTTGAAATAGTGAAGTGAATTGAAATATAGAAAAATAAAACACACTTTTTTTATTAGTTCAATTGTATATGAAATAGAAATTAAATCTAATTAAAATCTCGGTAAACATATCATCTTTCCCACCCGAATTCCCTAATTTTCTATTAGATTAAAATAAATCCTCAATGGTCATGAATTTTTATCAAACACCATTTATAAATAAAACATGAAATCTATTTTAATTCAATAGGTCATTCATCATTTTACCGTGGATCTCAATAAATTTCATATTCAATACATACCTAATAGACCAACCATGATAAATTTGATAGTAATTATTTGATAACATTTTTCTAGTTAGTGTAAAACCTTAATTAATCCATCTCACCCAATTACACAAGTTATTATATTGAGTTTCATACATAACACTAATAAATATTTATCAATAAAACACCACCATATGAATTGATAATCACAAAACCTATACCCATTTACATAACATATTTATTTTTCCAAAATTTCCATCCCTCTAATCTATTCTGGTTATTTTTAGATAAATATATAATACCATGACCATAACTATTAGATAATATCCATAGTATATATTGTATTTCCTTTATTTTCATGTTATTTCATGTTGTGGATATTGATTCTCGATTATTTTCCCATTATTTAAAAATTTCCAGCAGTTGAGAGTGAGTTTTGTTATTTTATAGGATCGGAGAAGACCAAAGATTTTATCATAGGATTGGAATTTTCCCAACAACATGAATAGCTACATAAGGTCCACTAATTAGCCGGTGAGTTCCATCATTCTATTAGTGGGAGGATAATACAGGTTCCTCCTATAACAAGCGGACTTGCTAGCTGATGAGGTTTACCAACCAGTCGGTTGGTGATAGATGAAATATAGTTCCTATAGATGAACAAAAAAAATAAATGTAATCCCAAAATCCAACTAGCGGGGTTAACAAAATTATTGTTTTTCTTATTTGTTTCATTAGCTAGTCGATGGGATCTAGTGTCTAGCTGTTGATGTCAATGTAGTGGACATTGGGATGGAATGTTTTAAAATTATTTTTCTTTTAATCTCTTATTAAACTCTAAACACATATCCCTAAAACCATATTTTTACTATAATCGTCTTAGATGACGTCTTGAGGAGAATTTAACCCTCCCAACCTTAAAATATCATGGATCTAAGTGCTATTTTAATTATTTAATCACCTTTGGTAAGATTATTCAAGATAGTATCACGGTTTCTCCTTCTTCTAATATTCTTCTTCTCATAGTGCTATGGAGTATTGGGATGTGGTTGAATTTGAGTTTTTTATTTATAATTGTATTTCTACGATCCTTTATTGATCTATTTGGGACCTTCTTCACCCTCTATCCATGAATCCCTTTTTAGGAGTTTATATTTTTATGAATTTTGGTAGGAAGTTTCATAAGAAAAATGAAATCATTTTAAACATTTCGTGCTAATTTAATTCCAGTTGGGATACCAATTTATTTCTAAAACATGATTTGATTCATTTGATATTTTTTTGGAATATCATGAATAGCATTATGAAATCCCTTTAATAATTTATTTTGAAATGATGATTTTATTTCTAAAAAGAGTTCTATAATTGAGATGGAAGATTTGAAGCATAAATTTGGATGATGAGTTTTGGGAAAGAAAGGCATGAAATTTTTTATGATTTTAAATTAAATGGTTTGATTTGAAATATATTTTATTTGATAAAAAAACTTTTTGATTATTTTATTTTGAAATAAAAAGGAATGTTTGGAAAGTTGAACTTCTGTCTAACTGAAAGAATTGATTGATTGAACTTATTTTAGATTGATTGAAATGAATGATAACCAGTTTTATGTATGATTTTTGTGAAGCACATAATAACCTTGGTAGTCTTGTAAGAAGAACACATGCTTTCCATGTATTATATCTATCTGGTAATAGATTTATGATCATAACATAAACAAAATTATGATGAGGGTTAGAGATTTATTATATCATATTTTTTTCCACTTCTCCTAGTACCTTGACCTAGAAATGTGCTTAAATGAAGAGATGTGACTTCAGAAAGAGTGTGTGAACCCCTATGCAAACCTCTTACAAGGTAATTTAACCATGTTCTTATGATTGAAAATTATTTCTGGAGAAATGGGTTATACATTATAATTTTATGAAATGATATATTCATTATGGTTTTGATCAGGATGCCATATCATCTAAATTTTTTTAGAAATAAAATTTGGTACATTTTTTTATTGAAATTGTATTTTTTTTTGGAAATGAATATTTTGATATTAACAGTATGAATATGTAAATTCAATTTTTATGTCAAGTTTATTATATTTTTTTAATTTGATATTCATTACAAATGAAATGATTGGTGAGACCATATTGGGTGAGTGTTTCTGGCAACAAATTATTTTTTAGACTGTTTTTATAACATATTATGAATGGTCTAGGTATATGGAAATCATAACTCGGTGGTGGGGGATGTTATTGATTAGAGGGAACTTAGGATTTGGTGGTGGTAAGTGGAATTTTTCACCCACACATTACATGATGATATTGTATTGATGTTGTGATATGTTATGTGATGACTTGGTATTATGAAAATATTTAGTGTTTTGGATGCATATACATTTTGGAAATTTTCTGGATGATGATTGGAGCATACCAACTATATGTTTTCCTTATGCACTTTTGTTTATTATCATAGTTAAATTCATCAAAATTTATTTATTTTTATTCCATAATAGTAGTCTCTAGACCACAGGGATTGGGAATGTTCTTCAGTATATGCTGGGATTGATTTGGGTACACTTTGGGGGGGGGGTTATCTTGGCTAGTTCATCGAGCATTTTTGTTAAAGGAATGTTTAGATTCTTTTTGATATTGTTATGGTCTTTTGGATGTCTTGGTAGATAGGATATAGGATTTCTGGGACTTAAGATGTAGGTTATGAGTGACCGTCTAGGTATCCCTCATCATAAAATGCATTAAGGCACCATAGAATATTGTAAAAAAGTATCATTTCTAAAATTTTATTATCTGATTCTATACATTTCCATAATATTTATCTATGGATTTTGTTTCCTCGTTAAATTATGATTGATAGAGTTGATGATCCCGATCCTTTTTATAGATATTCCATTATTATCTATTGATATAGTCTAGTACTATTCTACCATTATGTCATTAGAACCAACCTCAAAAGTTTTCTATTGGTGAACCAAAGTAAGAAAACCCTATAATTAACCAATAACACATTGTTGTAGTGTTGTGTGTAGTACATGATTTTGGAATAGTGGATTCTCTCATTTCCATTCAACCACCCATAGTGGAACTAGAAAAATACGATAGTAGAGGTTGTTCTAAGGAGTTTTTTTATCTGATGCCAAAATATTTATAGGGAACCCATAATCCATAGGAGTTAGAGGATTTTTTGAACTTTATTAAAAATATCATTGAGTTATGGGTTGATATAGATTCCATTAATGTTAAATTTTTTATGTTCAAACTTTAGGGGCCTAGAATGAGGTGATGGGATTCTTTAATTATGGTGAATAAGAATGAATGATTAGAGTGAAAATACATCTGGGATCTTTTCATAAATAGGTCAAAAATAGAATCATTGGTCTTAAATATTTAATTAGAGTTCATTAAAATCCATAAAAGTGATATGATTGTGAATCAGTATATCAATCTCTTTGCTAAACATGATTAGTTTTCAACTATGGGGGTGTCAAATGAGGAACCAAATGCACGAATATTTTAGATGGTTTTTCGATATGATATCCAATATTAGTTATTAATGCATATTCATACCACAAATACCTATATTCTAGATTGATCTATGATGGTAAAAATTGATCTGAAAATTAATTCAGGTTTAATGAGAGTTCTTTATACTCCCCATGGTTTTTAGGTGTCCCCATTATGGGGAAGTTGATTCTAAATGAGTTTGATGGCAGAAATGACTATGGGGGTGGCCCTCGATATCATAAATCATCTAAGTCTTCTATGTTGTCAAATTAATTCCCATTGAATTGTTTTGATGGTAAAAATTTTGGGCATATGAAGTATACTTGTTGGGAGGAACAAAAGTTTTATAGCTCATACAGATATTCAGGCCACCTACAGAGGGGTTTCTATGTTTTTATCACACTTTATAGTTTTATAGTTTCATCAGAACTAAGGGGATATACAAAATAGAAATATTATTTCAGGAAAATCATGTTTTGATCACATGAATTAGGAATGAATTTTTTTCAGGCATTGTAAGAGTCTCCTATAGGAATTAATGAAATTACTATGATAGTGAGAGGTAAAATTACGATTTTCTATCTTTGGTGATTTCTTAATTTTATATTTTTTCTTCTCATTCTTCAATACATACTATTATCAGGGACATATTTAATATTCCAACAAATATCATGCCTTATGTGGTGGATATTTTTTTATGTATCAGGACAAATAAAGAGAATTTTCTTTAATTCACTTCTTATACTTTTTCTTTTTTTATAGATTGAGATCATATGATTCTTTTTAGTTATTTATTTTAAACCTCTAGATTTCATTATCAAAATGGACTAGTTGATGGATTTAAAAGCACATATAGACTATTATCATTAGTGTGTTACCTTTATATACATCTTAGAGTGTCATATTTTTTTAGGAGATAATGAGACACATGGGTTAGTTTATCTAGATCTCCTCTTCCATATTTTTGTAGGATCTTATCCTCGAGTACTATTTCACAAGGTAAGGAACCTCATTGGGTGTTTTCCCTCCATTATTTATTGAGTTTCCATAAGTGTTGCCTCATACTTCTATGGTTTTCCACAAATGATGATGGGGGATTTATATCTCTATTTATTTCCAGATATGCATCCAAAATATATTCCATTATACTATATAGAAATAGATAAACAGAGGGAATTAAATAACGTGATGAATTGATGTCTAGAGGATATATTTTTCCTAGTTTATTTCTTTAGGGAAAACCCATTATTTTCTCCAGAAAATCCAATGGAACCCCTTACTAATTTGTTAATTATATAAATCACCATAATTATACGACAACACACAAGTATCCATTTCCCTATATTGATGAATATTTTGATTAGGTGAATGTATAGAATTTGTTCTATAAAATTTATCATCTATTTGGTTATCACCAACATAAGATCAAGGTGTATGATATCTTGGAGACCACCATTAGGAGTTGTTATAGCCACTTTGGGTATTATTTTAGGACATATGGTATAACGAATTATCATAACATTTTTATGGAATTTGGGAACAATATTCTCAACCAGATTCTTGACACCATTTTTTGTGTTATTCAGGGATGAAGTCTTGGATTATAGAAAAACAAAGTAGGGTCATGTGATTAATTTTATAGTAGTTTTGAAACTCTTTAGTAATAAACAACATTATTCCAATATATCAAAAATTAATTTTTTTACTTATGTGGTAATGTTCTTTGGTTAGGTGGTTTTCGAAGATGGTTTAAAAATTGATCATAGGAAGGTAAAATATTTAATGTAATGGGAGGTACCATGAATTTATTTGATAAGGAGTTATTTTTATGCTCATTTGGGTAACAATTCCATATATCAATAGATTTCTCTAATTTGGATTTTTCTTTGATTTTTCTATCTTGGAAGGTAGTAACTTTGATTTGGATTTTAAATGTGTCTATTTATTTGATGTGTTGAAGTGAAATTTTACTTTATCTTATAGTTTCACTCTTATAGAGACATGGCATGGATATGTGGTATTCTATGATGAATCAAGACCATGTTTGAACTATGTTCTCGTATAAGTTGATCACATTGTGGGTTATGTATCTCATCAACGTCATCCAAGTGTGACGAACTTACCACACATGACTTATAAATAAAAACAATTATACATTATCTTAATATTTTTCAGCATTATCCTTTCAGAGAATGGTGTATCATTTACTCAGATCACAAATGATTGAATTATAACTTATTCAAAAAATATATTAATCTATGATAGAGGATTTGGTTTGAGTGCATAAAATATTATATTGTTGAAATTACAAACCCCTATGCGAAGGGGATTTTTTTCCTGATCAGATCCTAAATCTTCCATCCTATATCGTAAAAGATTCATTGGGGGAGTAAAATTTGATGGATCTCATTTATTGTTTGAATTTTGGAGTATGGTAGGAAGAGACGGATATTTATATTCTAAGTTTCTAGTATAAATCATATCTTACTGAGATGATCTTCTAAGAAAAATTGTTTTTGGATGAGTTTTTAGGCATTATGGATTCGTTATATGGTTGGAGGACAATCTATGAATAGTCTCTATCTCTAGAGGGCATCCTTTGCTTTAGGAAACAATATGTTATTAATGTTTTTAAAAGGATTAGATAGGGTATTGTCAACATTACCATTGATAGGTGTTACAATTAATAATTAATATGTTTTATGCTATAATACATTGGTTTTGGTATCCAGATATGAAATGAGACATTACTTATTTTGATCCCCATTACAATAAATTTCAGTTGATCAAAGAAGAGCTTCAGAAGACTTATGTTTTACTACCAAAACATCAATTATATATATATACATATATATCTATATATGTTGGATGAGGTATTGAGGGAACTAATAATTGTTGTAACACGATATGACTTACGATATATATATATATATATTTTAAATTAATTTAATCTCTTTAATGGCATGCGATATAAATAACCCAGAGTCTAAAAGAATCATAAAATTGTATACCATTATAACCTGGTTATTAAAATGAATTCTATGAATAATACTATGTAAATTATGAATAATTTATGGTTTACACATGTTTAGAAATTTTTTTTTTTCATCAATTGAGTAGAAATAAAATGAAAAATCATTTGAAGTGAAATGAATTTTTTTTCTGAAAAACTGTATTTTTTTTACATAATGGTTTCATTAGGTATTGCATGATTATGTAAAAAATAGTTTTTAGATATTTTAGTAAATTTATTTTAAAAAATAAACATAATTTTTAAACTCATAATTATAACATTATCTTTGATTTATTTTTTGATAATTTTTTAAAAGAATAATTTTTTGATGAATAGTAAAAAATACTATTTTTATTGAATGATGACAATATGTTTAATGCATTATCAAGAAGAAATTTCTTTTAATGTTATTTTATAATTAAAATTAGTTCAATTTTATAATAAAAATCAATTTTAGGTCATTTTTTATCAATTATAACTTCAATTTTTATATTAAAAATTTGTACACATTTGAAAACATTTCTTTGGAAATTTTTTTCATTATATATATGAGTTTATGTTTAAATAATATTTATATAATAATGTGGACTGAAATTGGTACATTGGATTAAATTTTTTTAATCACCGTAATTAATATTAAAAAAAATTATTTTACATTTGAATATAATGTATTGTAAAAGTAGTAAAAAGTATTTACTATAGTTATGGTTTCAATAGGATAATCAGAGGGTTAATCAATAATGATGAGGGTAAAAGTGGCCCAAAAACTTTTATAATATCTATTTTATGGAAATATTTAGACATTGACAATATAGGTGTTGATAAATTTTAATTTGGGATCCTTTTGCAATGTGAAAAAATAGACAAGATTTCTTATTTTCAAATAAAACAGATCTCACTCCGCTCATATCTTCGCACATATCAAGCCATTGGGGTCAACCAAAAATCACAAACATAGATCCAAAAAATTAATAATACATATTATATATTTTTTTATTTCAAAAATATAAATCTTATGGTCCTCAATAAGGGATCTAAATATGATTAACCAATTGAATATAATCAACATAACGAAGCTATTTATTTTTCGATACTATTTTTCCACCTTAAATTACATCATAGAAATTAAAATATAATAATAATATTAGTATCTTGAATATAAATATAAATTATTATGTTTATCAAATAATATATATCAATATCCTATTCCATAAAATGGGTAAAAAATCTATCTCTCATAGGTACAGTGAATCACAACCTCACAAACCAATGTAATTGTTTTCCACCACAAACTCTCATGGATGGTCATAATGATGAAAATAATTAAAAGATATGATAAATATGAAATGATATGGAATTTATTAAATTAATATATCATCCAATTCCTTACGCTTTCACGTATTAAAGGAATTATATTGTCACTCATTCACATGTATGGTCTGTAGTCACCACTAAGAGATGCAATTCATTTTCAATGTCTAACATTATAGAATAGTTCTCAAAATGTATAAAATGAGTAATCATTTAATTTATAAATTTAATTTAATTTTTTAGATGATAATAAATACACAATTCATAAAAATTAAAACTTTTAGGACAAAAATTTCATAAAAGATTAAATTAACAACCCAAACAACAGTAATAATAAATATTTTTAATGAATGGGTGGTGAGATGTTATAATAGGATCATATAATAAATTATAAATATGAATAATATAATTATTTAAATTAATAACATGAATAAATACATTATACAATATTTTAAATCATGTTTATCCAAAATGAATCTTGAGGTAAAATATTCCATCTCAATTTTCTTATATTGACGCACATTTGAATTGTAAGCATCAATTTTTTTATATAGTGTATATATACCCTTTTTACATGTAATGTAATGAATCCTTATTAATTAATTTTATTGTATTTTTCTATTTTAATTATTTCATCCAAGGTTATTTGACATGAAACTTACCAATAGGTGAGGGATTTTGTCAAAATTTACAATCCATTGAGACACAATTTTTAATAAGATCTTATTCACTTTTATATAGGGTACACACACCACCTATTATGTATTTAAAACGGATAGTTATTTATTTATGATGTTTAATTTTTGAATACATGTTTATTCATTCAATGGGATATAATTTGATTGCTTCCAAATAGGTAAGAATTTATTTTACCGTATGACATTCTTTTGATATTGCTTTTACTTTTGTTGATGGAATATTATCATTTATCATTCCTAACCTCAAATAATTTTCTTATCCATTAGATAATTGATGAGGTCCCATATTTTATTCTAAATATACCTCTATTTTGTACACTAATCAGGAAAATATTTGTTTAAATGAATAACCAATTTTATTTCTCTTTAAAATATACTTATTTTTCTTCTATGTCCATATTTTCCAAAATTGTTTCAAAAAAGAACTGTTATTTATTAAATGATTAAATATATACTATTAATGTTTTCAATGAATTTAAAAAAAATTAAAATTATTCTTTATAATATTTTTCAAAAAGGATGTTTTTAATAAATATTAAGATGTAATGAGTTTTAACATATACGATGATAACATAACTCCCTACCACTGTAACCATATTATTAAATTTTTCATCTTTTACACAATTCTAATGAATTTACAAAGAATTTCATTATGAAATATTATATATATTTTTCATTTCCATTTAATTATATCTTCCAATGTTAACTATTTTATTATTAAAACCTTTGTTCTGTATAAACAAATTGACACAATTCATCTCTTGAAAATTTTTGTTATTATTTACTTTTTCTTAAAATAATAATAATTGTTTGATAAATTATCATTAAAAAATATAATTAGCATATATATCCATATTCTTTGTGTCATGATATGATTATGTTTTAAAATATATATCATTTTTTACATATGGTGTTTATGTTTAAAGTCATTTGATTGTCTGGTGAAATATTCATACATACATATCCATTTATAAATATAGATATTTTTTTATAAATAATATTATTCACGAATTAAATTGTTTATTCTATATACGGGGAATGAATTAGATAAGTACTGATGGTTGGGACTGGGAATTTTATAGACACTTAATACATTGGTTAGTATTATGAGGAAAATTAGTTGGAAATATAAAATGCTTTTTACACATTATTTTAAGCTAATTTTGAATGGTCCTGACAATATAAATATAATTAATTATGAGATCCTAACATCCAAAAATATTAATTTTCTTCATTTAGAATTAATTTATCATTAAACATGATATTATTTACATCAATGTAATACAAAAATTCATTTTTTGATCAGGTTAATGATTAAATGGAAGGTGTGTTCAGTTATTTACCCTTCCATGTTGATTATTCCTGATATTATAATGAGATTCAATTAATTTATTAAATATATTTTCTGTACCATTATTTATGTTACCATATTTATTATGCATAATTTGTTCATTATATATTCTGTGGTATATAACCCCTACACAGAATTTGATATTACCGTTATTTTTTTCTTTTCCAAAGAATATGAGGAAGAGATATTTGAATGATAATAAGAATGTTGAATGTTATCCATTACTATGTTTTATATTTTATCCACAATATAAAATGACTATCATGCATCAATATCGATCTCCAATACTACTAATCTGATCGGTTCTTTGTAATTTTATCCCTTATATCTATTAAAATATAATAAAATAGAAACCATCATTGGGTTATTGGAGTAGTGGTTGTTACAGTTGGTATCAAATTATTTTTTTAAAAAAATTATGGAATATATGTTAAGGAAATCCTAGATTGGGGAATATAAAAACATGATAGAAATTTTGGATATGTTTTGAAGATAAATTTATTGTTTTGGTAAAGAGTGTATTTTATATTTTTATTATAAATACATCCCAATATAGATTTCATAAGTGGACATATTTATTGAACATTTATACCTATGGGTAATAACTATAAATAGGGAGAATTGAGAAATGATTCAAAAATACACATGGTTTGAGAAAATGATCCTTACTGTGCACATGGTTTGACACTCCTGAGATATTTTCTTATGATAATTCATATTTTCCGAAAAAATCACACGTAAGTATTTGAAAATATATATATCCCCAAAAAACACATTTTTAATATTATATGATTAAAAATGAATAAATTTTTTATTTATGTTATGTTTTACTTTATATTTATAAATATAAATTTCTAATAAAAATCATAATTTTTGGAATTAATTCACTACATTTTATTTTTTAGAAATTTTACATGGATGAATTAATGGCATCAACACTCAAGGTGTCACACCCAGTTTTGTAATGTCTTGGTTTTCATTCGATTTTTTTGAAATTCAGACCATTTTCTTTGGTTTTGGGTGAGACTAATGTTGAGTTTTTAACTTCCATATATTTATAATCATCCTATAATGGGTTCTCCATTAGATGTTTGGTAGTTTTTGGGGAAAAGGGTGGTTACTTCAAGATTTGTGCAAATTGTGATCCCATTTTCAAATTACAAAATTATTTTTTTTCCTTAATAAATCCTTATTTTTTAAAAATTTTCACTAATTTAACATTAAAATTAGAATAACCTGACCTATTAAAACAACTATATCCTTATGTACCCCCACTGGAATTAATAATATTGCTGGATTAGGGTTATTTATTCTGTATTAGGCCATTCCATGGGCCCATTTCCAGTTTAATAAAAATCATTACTTTTTTTATATATTATTCATTTTTAATATTTTTTTAGTGATTCATTCTCTCACTTGATCCCAAGAACACTAGGAACACCCCGCATATTCCAGTTTCCCTCTTTTTTTCTCATCTTAGGCATAGATTAGGGAGGAATTTCTCAAGGCTTCTCAAATCGTTTATATTTGTTAAGGTAATTTTTTCTTCCATGAATCATTAATTATATACTATTTTACCAAATAATATTCTTTCCCTGGTTCTTCTTAACCTAAGGATCCCCTTTATTATGTTAAAAGTCATTTCCTTTCCTCTAATGGTCTATATATAAGCAAAGATGAAGACTTCTCTAGTTTTAAAGGTGAGATTCCCTCTCCTTTATCCTCCCTCTTCCTTCTCCTTCCACTTTATTTTGGTTTGGTCCTCTCCCATAGTCATGAAAACCCAAGGGTGGTGTTATAACATGTTTTTTATGGGTGTATTGGTTCATTTTAAGATGTTCTTCATAGATCTATATTGTTGGGGACCGCGTCGGGTGATATGAGGTGTTTTGTTCTTCTCTTCCATGGTTTTGAGGTAGGATATCCATTTCACATGAATTTATCCTTTATGTATCATCATTTTTTTTGTGGTTTTCACATGATATATATATATATTATTTTTTTTATACCTTTGTAAAAAAATTGTGGGGTGAAAAATTGTTGTTGTAACTTTTTTTGTGAAAAGTGGTATTGTTTTGTTATGAACATTTTCACCACTTTCTGAAATAAATGTTCTGCTAGCTTATACATAAGGTTTATGGTATTTAGAAAATGTTTTACTATCTTTAATAAATTTATGGCATGAAAATAATATATTATATGTTTTTCATGATCTTAAAATAAGTTATTTTTTAAATGTGTATGCCATGTGTTCGATAAATTTCATAGTTGCCTTTTATGTGCTTGGTGCAATTTAAAATGATTAGTTTGGATTAATAAATACATTTAAAGAATTAGTTTTTTTAATTAGGGGTCCTTTTATGGATTTCCAAAGTATTTTTGGGTTTAAAAACAAATGGGTTTTGGTGGTAAACACTTTTTGGCCCAAGTTACCAGAAAATTTTCGTTTGGCATCTTTATAAAAATGATCGAGAATTGGATGTGTAACCTAAATGTTTAATGGATTTATTAATTTAGTTTTCTGCTATAAATATATAGTATACAACTCTTTATTAAAACTAATTTTTTTACCTATGGAAAATGTTAGTTTTTGGAAATGTTTTAAGTTCTGTTTAGCATTTTTCTTGTAAAAATAGTTTCAATATTTATTTTATGTTGTATCATTTGGGAAACTTTTATGGTCAATGAAATAGATTTATTAAAATGTCATGGGGATGAATAATATATTTTTATATGGTATTTGTGGGGTTTTAGCCTTAAAATATCATTTTTTAATGGATTTTATGTGCAAGGCCTCGTTACACTTCTTGAAATTGTTTCGATGAGAATTTCAGTGGTTTATTAATATTTGAAAAAAATAGGAAACATGAGTGTGAGATGTTTGATGTGTGTATAATTTTTAAATTTAATATCCATGAGAAAATGGTGTTTCAAATATTTGTAACTTGTTTGAGCCTAAAAATCGGAAACCTGGGTACCTTGGTGGGCAGACGTGTACTAGTATTCTAGTAATCCAGAGGTGGGGGGTTTTCCCTTTTTCACGTAGTAAGATAGAAGATGACAAAACTAAAAAAAATAAGATTATGATGTTGCTGGGGAACACTAGGTTATATAATAGTCTCATAATAGTGTATTGTGTTTAAGAGAACATATATTTGGTATGGTTACTTTTACACTATGATACGAGGTACCTAGGGCCCACAAAGAACTAGTGCACTGGGGTGTTCCCGTGACTTGTGCTCATTGGACATCTTATACAAACCATCGAAATATAGTGGTTTTAGTTGGTAAATTAAGTATAATGTGTGTTTTAAATAAAAGTTTTCATTCTTTAATGTATCCCACTTAAAAACTGTTTTTATTTTGAAGTTTCGTCTCTTTGAAATTGGTTACCAACATTTCTTGGTTATCAAAACATGAAAGAATTTTAATTTATAATGATTCTATAATTAAACCATGTTTTAGAAACATATTGATAGATATTTTAGTTCAAAAATGTAATTTGTGTATCTTTTCATTTAAAATATAAGCATTGGGAATAGAATATCGGGCCAACCTGCCGTGTTTTATTACTCATGAATATAGTTTTATTCTACTTTTATCCATTGTAAAGGATTCAGTTTGAGTTCAGTTTCTTTGGATGATGAGTATTAATTGGGTTGCAGAGTGAGTAGTGGAGTCACATGGTTATAGTTTTTCCATCATGTTTGGTTGGTTGGTTGTATTTCTTAGTTGTACTATCAGTTTTTATATAATTATTGTTCAGTTCAATTTTATATAAATGTTTGTTGGGTTTTCTGTTTCATTTCACTACTTAGTTTTGGATTATATTTAGAAAAAACCTTCCATTTAGTACTCTGTTGATGACTGGCACTAGTTTCCACCCTATGGGGATCGGGAATGCCCTTCGAGCCATTCCATGGATTGGTTCAGGTTTTTGGTTCGGGGTTGACCTGGGCTTTTTCATGAAAAAATTGTATATAAGGGATGGTGGTTTCTGGTAGACCTATATTTTTAGAGCACCTTTGGTTATTTAGGGATGTATAGGTATATGAAGTAGGATTTTAGGTACATTAGGGGTAGTTTTGTGATGAGCATCATGAACCCTCTCTCATTTTGACCTTTGGATATCCATGGGATGTCCGATTTTATTAGTGTCTTTGGTTCTTACTGATTGTTTTGTTTTGGGATATGACAAGAGGAGTTAAAATAATGGTCTCTCTAAGCTTGCAGGGCCTGTTTAGCCATTTGGATCTAGGGCATGTTTCTATGAATTTTCTCTTTGTTGGTGGTGAGTTTAACATATGGCTTCGAAACATATGGTCAAGTCACCTACCAACATTAGTACCCTTTTGTGGATCTCATATAATTTTATTTTATTTAGATTTTTTTTAAATATCATTCTTTGAGAAATATGAAAATGTGTTTTAAAGGATTGGTTGGTTGTGGGAGAGAAGAAAATTAGTTTTAAAATTTTAATATGAGAATGGTTTTGGAATGTTTGGTTTTTTGAAACAAATCTTGGGGATAAAGAGAAAATGATTTAATATGATTTAATTTCATTAACCTAATCTTTTGGGTTCTTAAAATGAAATGTTTGGAATGATTGGATTATTTTAAAATGATTATTAACACTGTTTTAAATGTGGTTTTTTGGGCTATTGAAAAGTGTTGGAATCTGAAGAATTGGTTTTGGAAATTTTGTTTTTTTACCAGCTGGTGTTTTTCTGAAATGGGTTTTAGCCTTTCTGGTTGTTGGATTATAAAAAAACCCTTTCTGAATTTATGAAAATGGGAATGATATTATTTGAATACAATATTTTTTTGGATGTTCTATTAATTAAAATGGAGTGGGTTTTTAATGAGATGGTTCTTGATGAAGTGTGGTCTATTTTGGGAAATCTGAAAATGGTTCATGATTTTGTGGTTAAGGATATTTTGGAAGGTACATGATTTGTTTTGGAGTGATTATTGTTTTATTTTATCCTTTTTTATTTTCATGGGTGATAAAATTCAAGGTTTTATGTGTATATGGATGAATGTCTAGAAAGTCATGGTGGTTGGGTTCCCAGGGTTGAACAAAAACATGTATATGAGTGATACTTGATGAAACACCATTGGTTAATGAGAAAATCCACCAAGTTAGTTTGTATTTAAAAAGTTTTTTAAGCTGATATTTTTTGGTTTTTGTTAAAACCAATGGTTATGTGGGTGTTTTTTCCATTATCATAGAATTTTTGTTTATTTTTTATGCTTCCTTGAGATATGGAAGCCATACTCTTATTGGGTCATGATATGGGATCTCATTGGTGGCTTGGTTTTAGTGCAATGTGTAGTGGGTTTCTAAAGATGTGTTGGATGTTGTGATTTGTATATAGATGGTTCTCCATCAGTAATATTTCTAGTTGATCAACCTAAGGATTCATTCCAAATGTAAAATATACCTTTTCGAATAATTCCTCATCCATTTTTTTGGAATAGATAATTTTTGGGCTTGATTTAATGTGATTTCCATTATGGCGTCCCTCTCAATTGGGGTAGTTGTACAAGGTGAGGTTGATGTGCTTTCCCATGTATGTTTACCATTCTTCTCCACGTTCAGAGTGAACAAAAGTAGTGTTGTGTATCTCAATGTTTTTATTTGGTTAAAAACATGTTGTTTGATGAAGAGAGTTTCATGGTTTCACTTGATCTATTATTTCTTCCAGGGAGAGTTACGTGTCACCATGTGTTACAAAGGTAAAGAGATCATGTTTGGGATTTTCAAATCATTAATACGAGGAAGATGATTCTTCATCCATTAGGGTTCCATACATAGGTCTCATAGTAAAGCTATTGCGTAGTCAGGTGTCTCAGGACTGCAGGTAGTATTGCTATGCCCATGAATCTACAATTACAGATGGTTGCGCCCAAATTTACCCTACTGGTAAAAGCGGTCGATGTGGTACATGTAGGGGTCGAATCCACAGGGACCGAAGAAGTAACCCTAAGACGCAATGATTTGGTGAAGGATGGGCTATGAAGTAGCCAACTTTGGGCATGATTTTGGATAGTTTAAATAACACTAAGAAACCTAAGTGAATTCAATTCAAAGAAAATGCGTTGATATTATGATTATGCTCGGGGTGGATTGAATGAATTTTACTTCTTTATACAATTTTGGTTTTATTAATTCTTGGTGAATCCATTCTTCAAAAATAACACTACATTCATCATTTTCTGGTTTGGTACTTACTAAACACAATTACTAATCCCCTATACACATTGAGAACCAAATTCATGGTCTCTCAAAGGTATATGGACATTTAGTAATTGAATTTAGTTTGCTAAAACACAGCAAAGATGAAGAGTATTATTAACTAAAGAATGGATGTCTTAAATTAATTATCCAATTAACAACAATTCATTCATAAAATAACATTCAATCCAGCCTTTTCATCCTCATAAGATCAAACAATTAAAGGGTTATCCCTCCATTGATGGTATACTCTCAATGGTGGGTGGAAGATGGCTAACAAGAATTGGATTGAAGAAATTAAAACTGTGGAAATAACGAGCACTCCTCCGTGCGTGTGAATGAAATTAACACCTAGATGTGAAATAAATCACAAAAACACAGAGATATCACTGTTCTTTGTGATAATAATGTTTTAATAAATGAAATGGAAAATATAGAAGAGAAATATGTTTATTATGAACATAAAGATACAAAAAATAAACTTACATGGAAATGGAAAACATTACAAATGAAATTTTGAAGCATAACCTTACAATGAAACAAGCAACAAAAGATGATAAGAAAAATATCCACCCCTATTACCTTCACCACTAGCTCCTTATATAGGTATATTAGGAGCCTTATATCTGCCCCTCCCCCCCACAATCAATTCAAAACCCAACAATTAATAGAGTCAAAATGAGGGTGAATAATCAAAAGGAAATTGACGTTTCGAAGTTGGCCTGGAAAAATGTCCAGATTCGTCCACCATATTGAGGTGTGAATTTGTAATTGAATAAGGCATAATCCAGAGGGGTTGTAGAAACGAAATATCTTCTTTGATATGTAATATATTAGATGTAAATATTTCAGGAAATTTGTATTATCCTTTTGGATGTTATGGTTGAAATGGTGGGACATATTTCTGTGCATTAATGTCAGGTCCACCATTTAAATCTCAACTTCAGATCCCTTTATCATCATGAAAACATTGGTATTAGCTCCGGCCAATGTTGAATAAAATGATCCAAATATTTATTTATTTCTACTCTATAAATTTGAGATTCATTGGGATTGGTTTGTGGGCCCCACATTTTTTTGATGGGCCTTAGGCCCATTATGAATTTTCCAGCAAGTTTCTAACTTCAGGTGCACAAATCTCTATCTTCACTTGTGATTAATCCATCAGACCTAAAAGAAAAAATGTTCCAAATAAAGTGAAGAATAATATACAAAAATATAAAATTAAAATGATGAATATTGTAATTTCCACAAGCAAATTATTGAGTGGGCCCAAATTGACACTTTAAGCATGAATTGCACATTGATGGGAAATGAAGTTCAATTTCTGAATTGGACTAAGATTAATGTTTATGAAGTTTTAAACACATTAATATTAAGATCTTAAAAATGAATATTCGCCACTTTCAGTGACTAATCACACCCCCAACTTGAGTTTTTCTAGTCCTGAGCAAAATATATTACAAATATAGAATTCAAATCCCCTTTTCCAAAAACATTTAAATACACATTGCTCACCCAAAGACCACATACCAAAAAAATTATGGAACCCATCAAAATAATTTGAAACAAATATCAGATTTATCTAAAAATTATTTATTATTGAGTTTTAAGTATTTATTTTGAAATTTATTTATTACACTTCTAAAAAAATATTTTTAAAAATTTATTTCATATTTATAATCTAGAAGATAAAATATGGTCAATTGTCCCCATTTTCCCATTTTTATTAGTAACTGTGTTAAGTATTTTCCACCTTAGTAATGGTAAAATGAGTAAAATATTGTGAAAACTGTAGGATATGGTTTATATATTTACAATAAAGTTCGTTTATCATATTGGATGATTGTATTCCATCCATTATCATAAAATTTCAATAACACAGAAACTTTTTCCCACTGTTCTTTTATTATGACCTATATAAGTTTCAATATACAATAAATCCAAAATTTCCATTTTTTTAATAACTATAGTAATTTAATATAGGAATAAAATGATTTTATGTTAAATTATAATGGTATATTTTAAATAATAATTAATTATTTATCAGTGTTATTTATTTTAAATATTTAGGTACGAAATAATTATCTTAAATGTTTATGAAATGTCAACACAGTACATGTACATTTAATAGTAAAATAAAATTATTAATTCTAAATTTTTTAAATGTAATATAATTTTGATGAATTAATTTCTGTGAATAATATTTTAGAGAAATAGATTATATTAGTGATGTTCCAAATGATTTTTATAATTCTATTTCAATCTTGCTATCTTTAATGCCAAACTATGTGAATAATGTCAAAAATGAAATTAATAGTATTTTATGTTAAATACCATTTTATTAAATGAATTAAAATTCATAAAATACTTATATTTATCCCATTAAAAGGGATATGGTATATCATATTAGTTATTTACTGCCTATGGGTAAATTTTCCTTTTATCATAAAACTATCGACCCCTAATGATTAAAAATATTTGATATCATTGTAATTTTTAGAAGGGCTAACTGGGTGTTAAAACTAAGATATAAGGGTTAAATATCACATAAACATATCTAAAAATTATTTTATTTGACTAATTAGACTTATTATCCTCCTAAAAGTTTAATATATTTATTTCGAACAACTTGAAATTGAATAATAATGTTTATTGATTTAGTACATTATGCAATTTTATAGCTAGCCCTCCCCTAATTTATAAAAGGAATCATAATCTACACCCTTATTCCCAATGTATTATCACACTATATTAAGTAAAATCAGATGTAATATCATAATAGATGCATCCAAAAAATCCTAGTGATTTTATTCTTTCAAAAACATATTCTTTTCAAACTTGAAGGAGTAATTGAATAGAGATTTATGAATAAATATGTACAACTCTACACTGAGTACTTTCAATTTTATTTCTTCTTATACATCCTATAAAGATATGGTATCCATTGTAATATAATTACCTACATATATGTGATATATTTATTTTTTATCATAATGTTTCAAAAACCATTATTCTCATTATTTTCATCCTATATGAAGAAGAAGCATCTCTCTGGTGTACATAAGTCTTACATTCTCCATATAGCAGTGTAATTTATTTAGATCATAATTTTTTACATGGATGGTAATAAATATGGAACAAATGAATATATAATATATATATCTCTTGCTTAAAATTTAGTATTTGATGCAATCATGATCATATTAAAAGGGCCAATATCTTCGAACCAAAAATTTTATGAAAAGAGAAATAATTAACACATAGAAATGATGATTTTAAAGAAGAATTATTAATAAATTGGCATTGAAATATATAAGTCGGTCATATGTTTTGTTATAAGTATGTATTTGGTTCTATAATATAATTATAATAAATTAAAATATATTATACATGATGTTAGAGTGATTATGAAACAAATTCGACTTGATTTAATTTATTTATATCTCAAACTCAATTTTATCTAGATTATCTTTGCTTGAATTTTAATTGAATAATTTATGTGATACTTTTATGAGAAACACCTCTACTTTTTTATCATATATCTATTTCTGAATATTACTTGCTCTCTTTTCATCCTACTCTCATTATGTACTCAAGATTTTGAAATAATGTTTTTAAATAAAAGTGTCTTTTTTTCAACTTGTTCAATAATACTTTTCTTCTAGGTCCCTGATTTCTTTAAAAAGTTTTCAAGAGTTTTTTTACAATTATACTATTATATTTAAATATATTTAATGAAATATTTATAATTTAAATAATATATTTCAAAAATAAAAGGGTGTTTTCATCAAGAAAAATTCCACTGATATTTTAATATATTTTTTCATCCACAATAACATAATTTTAATGTCACTTATGATTCACTAGGGATATGATTTTATGATTCCATAATTATTCATTATCTTGATTGATTATGGTTTTGATGATGAAATATAAATTAATTAAATTTTCTTTCTATATGTTATGTTATGATGGATTTCTGAATGTTTTCATGATCTTGTTGCAAACATAAGAATGGATTTTGAATATATAATGGATAGGGAATAAATTATGCATCCATACAATTAATTTTTTAAATATTAACATTATATTGTATTTAATGGTACATGATAGTCTGACTAAAGCATGAAAAAATAGGTTACAAAGGTTCTTATCCCATGTCATAGAAAGAGGATACACATATGGTTATCCCAATCCCAATGTAGTTACATGAGTTTTTAGACTAATATTAATATGTGATGAATATCATGGTAGGTCACCTAGGTATAGTATTTCTATGACTATGAATATTGAAAAAAATATTCAAAATTTTTTATGATAAGATCTTATACCAATGTTATGCTCTCATCGCACATGTTATTTGAATTATTTTTGATTCATTTCTAAAAAATTTCTATGATCTATGCCATGGATTATAATTTTGATCTATGAATTTATTATTATAGTTTTAAAATTCTGTGCTCCTGTTATAATACCTTATTGATTATGTTATGATTAAATAACCAAGGATATATCCCTTATTTACCATTACAAATCATCTAATCTCACCCTTTATTATGTTTTCTTTTCTGTAGGATGTGAATAATGAATAATTATATTGATATGTCTAATAAGGTTTATAGTTATTAATAAAAAAGTGGAATATGATTTAGATATTTTATATATAATTAGTTTATGTATCCATGTTTCTAATAACAATAAATATTTATGCTCCAATCCTAGATAATAATTATAAGTAATGAATATACATCTTATAAAATTTAATATTTATGTATAAAATGAATGTGTCTCTATATTAAACATTAAAATTCATTGGATACCATAATGGGTTAAATGTTTATTTTTGATCAGAAATTTATAACCATAATTAATAGTTTTATGTCTTATGTGATTTGATTCTGTGGAGATTAATGGTATTTGGAAGGTTTCTTTAGGCAATAGGAAGAATAAATCATTGATGTTTATAAAATACATTGGTTGGAATGTGATTTGAAGTTGATGTAAATATAGTTAATTATAAAAATATGTTAATTCGTTTTCATGAAAATTATATTATATATTAAAAGAATTTATGGTTTGGGTATATAATATTTTTGTATTATGACATTATGAGTAACAATATATTTTTCAAGGATAAAGGTTATGTTTATTTTGGAATAATATGTGATGTTGTTTTTATAAATTTTTATGTTTATAATTTCATCAAGAATATGTTGAATTGTTTTATGGTTTATCTATTTTTATAATGTTCTAATTTAAAATTTATTTTCATTTTCATATTGATGTTTTTATTCTAAAATTATCACATATTAATATGATGATTTATCTACATTTTATTAGTAATTATATTATCCCTCGAAATGTTTTTTTATTGAAATTTTATTTAAAAAAGGATAATGTCATTTTAAAAAACCATTCATTCACTGAAAAAAAATCTTATAGTGTAAATCATGATCCATTAGGTGTTTATTTATTTTTAGTAAATAATAATTAACCTTGAATATTTTTCATTTTTAATGGGATATTAAATATAGGTGGAAAATAACTGAAACACTCAAATCAAGGATGATATTATGCTAAAGAAATTCGAATGAAATAAAAAAATTATATTTTTTAGTAATCTCTATCTCAATGGTTCAATAGTTCGTCAAATTTATGAAAAAGAAGATATGTTTATCTATTCTTATGTGGAAAACATCACACAACAAACAAGGTATACCTTCAAAACTCATTCCCAAATATGGCTCCTATAAAAGTACACAAATGGTTAAAATAATAAAATACATAGATAACATTTCTTTCCAAAATTATAAATTTCATTTATTTTATAATATACATTAATTATGTTTACTATTATTTACTTTCAGGGTTAAATATTTAGGCCTTCGATTTGAAATTATTATTTTAAAAGATATGATTTACAATTTTAATAGGATTTTTAAAATATTCCACATTATAAATTTATAAACCTATTCAAATAAGGCTCAAGATAATATTATAAGGATGGAATTTATTTAGGAGTGAGGAAATTTGATAAGCAATGTACTTTAAATAAGGTATCATCTTAATGGTATGATAATATTAATTTTTTAAATTTTATTTGTGGTTAAAAAACCTTATATGAAATTATATAACATATCAAATTATATTATATAATCATTTAGATGATCATAGTATATTTAATAATATTATGATAAATTTATCTCATTAGGGTTGTTTTCTACTAATTTTAATTTAATATCCTTTATATAATTATTATGATAAACTATTAATTTTTTTATGATTTGAAATTATATACCTTAATATTTATATGAATTATATAAATTCACATTTAATTTTTATTATAACAAATAATTTTTCCAAAGTATTAAAAAACGATATGATTTTTAATTTGAAAAAAGTTGGTTTTAATTTGATTAAATTTATATACATATAATTTATTTATTTATTTAAATGCATAAAATCTAAATTAGACAAATAAAAAATGATAAAAAAGAAAAAATTGGATTTGGAATTTTTCTGTTTTCTGTTGTCACATTGTTTAGGTTTTTAAGAATCAGTTTATTTTTATTTGAAAATTAAAAATTAATGTTTTTACCAATATCGCAACATTTATGAATCCTTCATGATATAAAAATGTTTAAAAATATTTATGAAAAAATATTTATTTAAGGACTAAAATTATTCATTTAAAAATATTGTTTTTAATTTAGATGCATGTGTTTGAAATTGTGGTTCATAAGTGATATTTTATTAAAATAAAATAATATATGTTTTATTTTCCTTTAATTTAGTATTCAAAATGTTCTATTTTATTTTTTCATAATTTTAAATTCACAAAAAATATTATATATTTATTCATAAAATAATAAATATCATGGGAATCAATACTATACTATATTTTTTATCTAAATTTATCTTATCACATGAATTTTTTCTTCAAATAACTATTTATGATTCATTATGAATAGTTTTAATAAACAAATTTTTTTACCATTTCGTTAAATCTAATATTATAAAATGGTTATAATGTTTTAAGTAGTCATTTTTAATTTAGGTAATATGTACCGTTTAAATTTTAAACATAAAAATAAGTTACCATAGTAAATTATAGTCACTTCATTATGTATTAGATTTTGTAAAATGTTTATATTAAATGATATATTCACAATGTATCATAGAACCTATGCTTAAATGAGTTGTGCTATTTTATGTATCATCAATTTAGATCCATTTTGAACCACTAACCATAATAATGAAATTCCTCTTTTTATATTGAGAAATTAACATTAAAAAAATTCCACCCTTTCATCTATAAAAGGAATCCTTCACCACCAATCTTATCAAAAACACATTCAACCCCTTTACACAAATAATTATAATACATTCCCTTCCCAATCCTATTTACCATGTATTATAGGTTCTTTATTGAGAAAAATATCAATCATATATGACATACAAAGTGTTTTATGGGTGGATATTAAAGGAAGGTGTAGTTTTCTATACCGAGATATGTCAAGTTACATAATTATAAAACCTCATTATAAAATTTTATATACACAATATAATAATTTTATAAGTACTATTATAATACTAGAAGGATAATATATTTATTGTATAACCCTTATTTTCCTCCCTCCTATCAATTATAAAATGAAAATGTCACCCATGTTACATGCAGACTAACTACACCATGAATGTTGAATTTCACTTTAATAACAGCCTTACATGGATGATTATTGAAATAGTTTTAATTTTATAATATGATATAAAAATACACATAATTTTCTTTGTTATAAAATGATAATATTAATGTTTATGTCATTATGAAGATACCATATTTAGTTTAATAAAAATTTACTAAAAACAAAACTGTTACATGTTTCATCTTGAAGAATCATAATTAAATTTCCAATTGAATAAAACATAATGAACATAAATAATTATTGAAAATTAATTAATTTATTTTACCATTATATAAATAACTAACTCATGACAATGTAATGGTAACTGTAACCGTTATACCGAATCATATAGCAAACATTTATTACTACTAACAACAATGATCAAAATTATCTAATTAAAATTAATAATAATATAATAAGTGAATATATAATATTAATATAAAATGTAATAATTACTATTAATGATATTTAATATATTATTGATGAATACTAGTTTAATATACATGAGGGCGGAGAAATTCAGACTAAGCCAATGTATGATATTTGTTGTTTGGGGTCTCAAATTCAATTTATTGAGACATGATTCATATTATGAACCTATTAGAATTTATATGATATATATATTTAATAATTATCATAAAATATTTTAAATATATTTATTATCATTTTATTGAATAATAATTTTCATGTTCTCACTTGAAATATTTTTTTATTCAAATGTTTCCAAATATATATGGGTTTCTTTTTAAATATCTCATATATTGTGGTCATAAATATTTCACTATCAAGACCATATTGTTTATTTTGTTTTATAAATTTAATTATTCATAAATATAAGTTTTTTATGGTTATTTAATTTTATTCTTTATTTTCAATTAAAAAATATAAAAATATATCTTTAATGTTTTATATATGAGTAGTTTTTGGAAATATTTTCAAAATTTAGAAAATAATGTTTTTAAAGTTTTTCTGTGTGAATGACTTTTCCAAATGTTATGTATGATATTTTTTATAGTTCAAACTTCAAAATATTCTGTTTTTTAATTCAAATATAAATAATTTTTCATGATGAATTTTTTATTTTTGAAAAATTTATAAATGGGAATGATTTGTATTAATGTTTTTGAAGAATTTTTATATAGATTTTTTAACATATTTACTCTATTGAAATATAATTTAATTATTATTATTATTCACTATAGAGTTTCCCTCTTAGTTAATTCCATCTTCTTAGTCTTGTTGGATTTTGAATATATTTTAAGGACGTTTTCATGAAAACTATTTAATTCCATTAGTTAATGAATATATGATATAATTTTGATTATCTCCAGGTTATTAGAAGTATAATATCTTATATTAATTGACAATTAATTGGAAATATTATTTTCCCTATTTTGTATTTCAATGAATTAGTTATCTATCAGTTTTTATCTTCTTATTGAAATTATACTCCATAATATCTATTATCATTTATCTAATAGATACAGTATATATCATTTCACTAGTTTTTATTGTGTCATTAACTTATCTATAAACCCATAAAATGTTCTATTAATGGGTACATTTCAAGAAAGACATTCCATTTATTTATCGGAGTATTATTGATATTTTGTATACTTATTAGTCAATATGGATGTTTATTGACCACTAATTTAGGTGACTACATGTTGTATTTTCTCATTACTTCCATATGATGAAATAATTATTCATATTTAGGGATACATGGGCCACATAATTATATTCCGCTTCAATGAATTAGTATGTCTCATAAGAAAAAATATATTGGGTGTTTGGAATATTCCATACCTATTTATATACCATTATTTGACCTAAGACCTTGTTTATAAGAGTAATATGTATGAAATTATGAATTCCATGATAATGAAATCAAATATTTTTGTCCATATGATTAATTATATTATTATTTTATCTAATTAAATATTCCGAAACCATGATTCTGGTTATGACATATTTTTTTATTACTTACTTCTACTATACTCATCATTCAATATGTATTTTATGATATATTTTACTCCATCCCACCCCTTTTTTCACATCAAAGATCACTATTTTAGTGTTTATCCATTTCACTTTATGAAGAGAGATATTAATTAAGTGAATTTTATAAAGGCATAATATGTGGGAAATTTTTTGGGACATACTAAGGAATTAATCTAGATTTTTTTTTGGCATATTGTAAAAAGTTTTCATTTGATGTGAAACATATGGGTTTTTGGTAAATTGGTTTACAAAAATTCTCAAATAGTAATAATATTAAATTTCTTGGATATGTTAGTGACTCAATATTGGTTATTAATATTTTAATTATGTTTGTTTATATATGGATTATTTCAGTCGGTCTGTAAAGAATATGGTTTTGAACGAGATATGAATGTATGTCTTTATGGAATCTCACATCCCATATTGTGATTAGTTATTACATTTTGGGTATATAATTACATAATGTATGTATAATATTTTCTTAATACTAAGGATCATAAATTAAAAATATTGATGTGTTGAATAATTCAAGAATGTTTCTTGAGGATTCAAAAAACATATTTTTATGCTAATAATTAAAATCCACAGATTGGGTAAAACATTTTAAGGGTGTGGATATAAAAATATAAATTAATATTTTTAGTAAAACATACATGAATTAAGAAAGATAATGAAAATATTAATTATAAATTGATGTTTTAATACTAACAAAAATCGGTATCTATTGAAAAATAACTTGTTTTAGACATTATTAGACCACAAATATTTTCCTATTAAAAAATAATTAGCTTCCCAATTATATGGGAATGAAGATTGGTTTTATTACTAGATTGTGACTGTCGTTCAAGTATTA
This sequence comes from Viscum album, assembly GCA_963277665.1. NCBI lineage: Eukaryota > Viridiplantae > Streptophyta > Magnoliopsida > Santalales > Viscaceae > Viscum > Viscum album. Next base: position 1,024,762,861 of record OY728133.1, on the reverse strand, counting down.
AATTAGATAGTTACCATTATAATGGTTTTGTGTTATTATATATTAATTTTATTTTGTTATTTATTATTCTCCAATACTTGAGCTAGAAAACATGATTTATGAAGACACTTGGACTTCTATTATTGTTTTCTTCAAAATATATATATTTTAATATATATAGATAATTGGCTAATCCCACATGTGCAATCTATATTCTATACATTGTATAGTGTATAGGAAAATAAGAGATATGGTTACATATGGTTATTTGATATGTACACATAAAGATTTAGTTTCTTGAGGTTATGATATTCTTTTATATGGGAATATGGATGGTTTTGTTAATTGTCTATACTTGTATTCTATTTATAATAGATTATGGTTACTACAGGTCATATATTGACTTATTTTAATGTTTGTATTTATATATATTATAATTGATCTCATTTTTAAATTTTGATAATGATAATGTGATGGTGTTGTGGCTATTATAATGTGTTTATGTATTATTTGTGTCTTAATAAATGTTCATTTTCACTTATGGAGATGATGAGATTACCATTATATGAAGCATTACGGATTTAGGTGATTAATTTAGAAGAAAAGTGAAAGTAGGGCTCCTTTAATATAAATAAGAATTTTTATCAACCAAAATGATTTTAATTTTATTAAAAGGAATAGGATAAAGAGACAACCTAGAAATTGTTAAGGGGGTTTGAAATAGTGAAATCTATGTGAATCATCCAAAAAGACCAGTCCATACCCTCTTTGGGAAAGGAACTGAGGCAGGAAAAAAAATATATCGATCATGAAAAGACACTTTAGAAACAATAAAGTTAGAAACAACATTTCCCTGATGCCAGGTATGAAGGATGGAAATATGATTGTTCAATAAATTGTTTCACCTTTTTATGGAGCACTCAATATGCTAGGTTAGGATAACTCTTCCTGAAATAGATTTATAACTTATCAACAAATCAGGTCCAACCTCCCAGATTGGAGTATTTCTTTGTATTTAATGGGAAAATATAGTGAGAATGGCATGTTCCTCTGCTTGAAGAGAGTCTCCATTACTGAATGGAGATGAGAGATCCTCTATAATGGAGCGATTGGGATCTTTGATAACTACACCCTATTAATTAATCCTATGAAACACGACAGATCTATTTTTAACTTGTTCCCCATGAGAGGAGGATTCCATTTAACCCAATTACCCTGAACAGATAACTAATTATGGGTACACAAGAGTATGTGACGAAGGACCATGATAAAAGGATCAATTTCCGAGTCCTTGAAAAACATGATTAATTTAAAAACCATGTTTTATATTTTAAATAGGATACATATGATTGTACTCAGAGAGGACTGGTGGCGTCTAGAATTTTTGGATGACCAGAGGATCCAATACCATACTCTAAAAATAAATAATCAAGGTTTACTCTCTAGACTAGGACTTTCCACATCTTGGAACCAAAGACATAGAAACTATTATGTATAAGAAATAACACCCAAATGTCCAGAGAACTTACCAAAACAACTCTAGGTTTCCTTCACCCATTCCCTGTTAAAGATCATGTGAAATTTGGTCTCAGAATTTGGAATCCTTATAACTACCCATACTTTACATACATTGTTAATACATCAAAATTGAAGCACACTTATTACAACATATGACAAAATCACAAAGGACCGTATAGGTATAGTGTCTTTAGAAACTGGGAAACATAAAAAACTGGTTCATAAATCTTCTACAGTGTCTCCCATTTATTTCATCATATCTAGGGTCCCTTTTAGCATATTCTACTTAATATCCATCTTCCTGACCTGGGGAAAAGAAAACATAAAAGGGTGAGCTCAAATTCTCAGCAAGGGCAAATAAAGGAAATAAAAATCATATCATATCTTTATGAAAATCAAAACCTGCAAAAGAGATCATAATATCTTAACATGGAATAAATCTTAGAAGTGAAAATGAGATCCCCATAATCATAACATAAAACTTGAAACTTTGTGGCATGCACACATAATCATGGAAAATCATTTCTTGTTAGTCATGACTCATTGCCAAGACTATCTTAGTGGACAAAGTCCCTTTCTGAACCGAGTTCACTCCTCGTTTCAGTCCTATATTACTGAACCGAAATAACCTTCCGTTCCAGCCATGTCTATCTCATGAGATATAAGCTCATTACCCAATGCATTGGAGGGAGATATAGGTCCCACCCATCTTATAATGAATCCTTTCTTATGTGTGCCACATAATCATAAAACATACATCATCGCATAACACATGTAACAAAAATGGGATTCTTGAAACATCATGACATCATAAATCAATTCATATAAGATAAAGGAATTCATAAACATAATTCCATCACAACATAGTCAAATCAATGTAAAAATATGGATAGAAACAGAACCCTTTATTATCTTAGATGGAAAATAATTTTGATAAAACACTTGAATTGAATTCTTGAGGAAAATATCCTTTCTTCTTCAAAAATCAATTTCTTTTCACAAAACATCATGCAATTTTAAAAGAAAGAGATTTTATTGAAAATAGTCATGAAATATTTTAGAGGATGCTTCATGAAAATAAGGCTTTATAAAACAGTAGAAATCCGTTCGTGCCGTATAAGTTAAAAAAAACATTCTTCGTACTTTTGTCGGAAAAGTCAAAAAGTACCTCGTATGAAAAACGACAAAAGATTCCTTTCATACGTATTACTAAAAACTCACCGAAGGGTAAAAATGGATTTAAACAATTTTAGGTGGATGGAAATAATATTACATATTGAGTAAACATGGATGTGGATGATAAAATACACCCCAGTAAATACTTACGAATAAACAATCTCGGATAAAAATGAGATTGTTATATTTCCCTTACCTTAGGTCCGATTTGCTTTGTTCGTGTATGAAGCTCCTGTATAATGGTTTAAATAATGTTATTGACTTATTACAGAATCATACATATTGATATGATATCATATATGGTCATATTATTAGCTTCTTGTTAGTAATATTTCATTGTTACTTGTTACTCGGGTCTTTATAACTTTTTGTTCTTATGCGTGTTTTGTTGAATAAATTCTTATTCTTATCTTTAGGTTATAGATAATTCATTTCCAGAATGGTATTAGTGTAGTATATACCATATTCATTCATTCAATTCATTTATATAATCATTATGAAATGAAGATCATGTAGAACGAGTCGCATCACATCGTGGAGACGGTATTCCGTACGTACGCACGAGTGATGATATCGTTCCTATGATCGTGGAATTGTATTGGAGTATATATATATATTATTTAAGTATCAATATTACTTAATAATAATCATATATAGTTACTCATTACACCATTATACCCATCCTTGTAAGGTGATGGTGGGAAATAGATTACACCACGGCGTGGAGACGGTATTCCGTACGTACGCACGCGCGGTGATTTCATTTTTCCGTAGGATGGATAGAAGGTGAATTAGGATTGTTTCGTATTTATAATAACATATCAGTATGTAAGTAATACTGATGTTATTACTTTATCATGAAACAACTAAAGAAGAAGAAGTTGAAGAAGAAAGAAATTGAAAAGATCGGTAATGGATATTACCTCTTCTTTGGAACGCCTCTTTGAATCCTCCACTTAAGGAACTAAGATTGGTCTTTGGAGAAGACCAGGACCTCTAGGATTATTTTAGGGAAGTGGAGAGGAGAAAATGTCAGGGTTTGGCCGAGCTTGAGTGCTCAAATTGGTGTGAGGAGGAGGGGGAGGAGGTGCCCTTTTATAAGGGAAGAGAGGGGCACCTTAGGAATATCTCAAAATATTATTTTATATTAATGTCAAAATCGGTTTATAATGGTTCCAAAGGGTCTTCTTTTGAAGCTGAAGTGGTGATGGGTCGAAATCCTATCAACCAATAGGATTTAGGCACGTTTGGGGTATTAATTTAACCTTATCAATTAGATTTAACTCTAAGTTAATTAATTTAACTTTTACCGTGTCTTTTTGTTTTCTTTCACTATATGGTTAATAAACTTACTATAACATGCCAAACGAACCCCAAATTGTTTATTATTAATATATATATCCTTATCTAAGTCATTTGGCCGAACCTTAGATTTTAAGGAATAAAATAACAATTAATAGTACAATATTTGATTTAAAAACTATTTTGTGTCAATTTTGACACTATTTGATATATGATTTTTTTGAAAGTCATAACAGAATTATATGTTCGAACCATGTTTATTAAATCAATACTAATATATCATAGTAACCTAGAAAATTAGTGGAATTCATAAAAAGTCTTAAATTACATTTATTTTGGTATTTATATTATCAATTATGTCAATATTTCATTAATAAGATAATTACTGCATCATCTTTGTGTCATAAATAAATTAAATTATTTGATGTCTAAAAATTACAAATAAACTACCATCATGTAGGAAATATTTTTAGCTTTCTAATGAATATTTACAATCGAATTTATCTTATGTATAACCCCATATTAAAAATGATTTACTTATTAAACTTTAAATTTAACTATTTTAACCCTTCTTTAAATAAATTAATAATAAATGTCCTAATCTAATCCAAGTGGGCCTAAATGGTCATATTGTATTCCTAAGTTTGTTTTTGGTCGAATTACACTTGTCCAATAGAATTAGGACATGTTTTAGGGTAATATTAATATCATATTTACCCTTAGTTACCCTATTTACTATTAACCGCGGTAAAAATCGTAAAAAGTTACTATTCACCAAAAAATTATTTTTATCTCATTGAACCGCATTTTACTTACTGATATCAACTTTGTTTGTCGGATTTTCGAAATTCCATTCACAGAAGCGGTAAAATTAAGTTTTATGCAAAATTCAGTTTTTAACCTACCACTTAGTGGTTTCACTATTCATCAAAAATTGAATGTTTTCAGAAAAATACCAAAATTTCACACTAGGCTAATTTCGATATTCTGAGTCCAAAAATGAAGTCCATTTTGAAAAATAAAATTTATAAAATTTCAAAAAGTGGTTATTACTATTCATAACGGCTAGTTTTAATAGCATATTGTTGTTTAGTGAAACTCGGTATTGCGTACGACGCAAGCTATCGAGGAAGGTCGCGATTGCGTGTAAAGCAAGCCAAGCAAGTGTTGTGTAGAAAAAAAAATTCCTTTGATGGTTTATATAACATAAAAGTCTCGGGTGTTACATTCTACCCCCCTTAAAAAGAATTTCGCCCTCGAAATTCGTCACATTGTAACAAACAAATGAGGATAATTCTCCCTCATCATATCCTCAAGCTCCCATGTAGATTCTTCAAGTTGGTGGTTTCTCGATAAAACTTTCACCAAGCGAGTGGTCTTGTTTCGTAGGACTTTTTCGCTATGATCCAGAATCACTATCGGCTGTTCTTCATAAGAAAGATCTTGCTCCAGCGGTACAACTTCTGAGCTGAGTACATGTGAAGGATCTGGTATGTACTTTCTCAGGAGAGATACGTGGAACACATCGTGAACTTGAGAGAGATTCGGTGGAAGCGCCAATCGGTAAGCTACCTTCCCAACACGATCCAGTATTTCAAAAGGACCGATATATCTAGGGCTCAACTTCCCCTTCTTTCCAAATCTCATAACCCTCTTCCAGGGAGATATTCGTAAGAACACTTTATCGCCCACTTCAAACTCTAGGTCTTTTCTTCGGTTGTCGGCATAACTTTTCTGTCGACTCTGAGCTGCTCTTATGTGTTGTTGAATAGATCTAACCTTTTCTGCCATTTCATCAATGAGATCAGGTCCTAATAGCTTTCTTTCCCCAACTTCATCCCAGCAAGTTGGAGTCCTGCATTTCTTTCCATAGAGAGCTTCATAAGAAGCCATCTGAATACTGGAGTGAAAGCTATTATTATAAGAAAATTCCACCAAAGGTAGGTGTTGATCCCAACCTCCTTTGAAATCCATAGAGCAAGCTCTCAACATATCTTCTAGTGTTTGAATTGTTCTCTCAGACTGACCGTCTGTCTGGGGATGATAAACAGTGCTGAAACTCAACTCTGTATCCAGAGTATGCTGAAGACTTCGCCAGAACTTCGAGGTAAATCTCGGATCCCGATCAGATATAATAGAAAGTGGTACTCCATGCAATCTTAACACGTCCTTTACATATATCCTGGCAAGCTGATCTAGAGAGAAATCCTCTCTAATAGGAATGAAGTGTGCAGACTTTGTAAGACGATCAACTATGACCCAGATAGCATTATTGCCTTTGGATGTTTTAGGAAGTCCTGTGACAAAGTCCATAGTGATGTTTTCCCATTTCCATTCGGGTATGGGTAATGGTTGTAACATCCCCTTAGACTTCTGTCTCTCAGCTTTAACTTGTTGACAAACCAAGCATCGAGAGACATATTCAGCAACATCTCTTTTCATGCCATCCCACCAGAAGTACTCTTTCAGGTCCCTATACATCTTCTTGCTTCCAGGATGAATAGAGAATGAAGAACTATGAGCCTCATCCAGCAGCTCTTTCTTTAATTCGGGGATGGGAGGAACGCAAACCCGATTCCTGAACTTTATTATGCCATCACAATCAAGGTTGAATTCAGGAACATTTCTCACCTTCTTTTGTAACTCGACATCTTCTTTCTGTGCCACTTTAATCTTCACATGTATAGATGGTTGAACATTCATTTGAGAAAGATAAGATTTTTCCCCTTCCATTATAATTCCAAGATCCATCCTTTGTAAATCCATAAATATTGGATCTTTTGTGATCCTCATCATGGATAAACTAGCATGGTCTTGTCGACTTAATGCATCTGCCACCTTGTTTGCTTTCCCAGGGTGGTAATGGATTGAGCAGTCATAATCCTTAATCAGCTCCAACCATCTTCATTGACGCATATTCAACTCCTTTTTTGTGAAAATATACTTTAAACTTTTATGATCAGTATAAATATCACACCTTTCACCATAAAGGTAATGCCTCCAAATCTTTAATGCAAAGATTACCGCAGCCAACTCCAAATCATGTGTTGGGTAATTTTGCTCATGGATTTTCAACTGTCGTGAGGCATAAGCTATCACCATATCATTTTGCATAAGAACACACCCCAATCCCTTCTTGGATGCATCACTGTAGATCACAAACCTTTCTCCACTACAAGGCAGTGTGAGCACAGGTGCACTGGATGACCTTCTTTTCAACTCCTTGAAATTCTCTTCACATTCCTCTGTCCAAACAAACGTAACTCCCTTCCGAGTCAACTTGGTGATTGGATTAGATAATCGTGAAAAATCTTTTACAAAACGTCGATAATATCCAGCCAAACCAAGAAAACTTCGGATCTCAGTTACTGTTGTTGGTCTTGACCATCTTTCGATAACCTCTGTTTTTGCTGGATCCACAGATATCCCCTCTTTTGAGATTATATGACCCAAAAATGCAACTTTTTGAAGCCAAAATTCACACTTGGTAAATTTGGCATAAAGCTTCTCCTTTCTCAGGGTCTTCAATATAATTCTCAAGTGATCTTCATGCTCTTCCTTGCTCTTTGAATAGACAAGAATATCGTCTATAAAGACTACCACAAATTTATTAAGATAGTCTCTAAAGACTCTATTCATTAGATCAATGAAGATATCATGGGAATTAGTAAGACCAAATGGCATCACTATAAATTCATAGTGTCCATACCTTGTACGGAAAGCCTTCTTTGGTATATCCTCCCTTTTGACCCTTAATTGATGATACCCTGAACGGAGATCAATCTTGGAAAAGTATTGAGCTCCGCGTAGTTGGTCAAATAAGTCATCAATGTGTGGGAGAGGATATTTGTTCTTGATAGTGATCTTGTTAAGTTCTCGATAATCAATGCAGAGTCTCATTGATCCATCTTTCTTCTTTACAAATAGAACAGGTTCTCCCCAAGGTGACGCACTAGGGCGTATGAATCCCTTATCAAGATTCTCTTGGATTTGCTTCTTCAATTCCTGCAACTCAATTGGGGCCATTCTATAAGGTGTCTTTGAAATAGGCAAAGCACCCGGTACGAGTTCTATTGAAAACTCAACTTCACGATTTGGTGGAAGACCCGGTAATTCCTCCGAAAAGACATCATCAAACTCTCGTACAATGGGCATATTCTTAATCGTGAGTTTCTCACCAACCATTTGAGATAAATAACCTTCATTTAGTGGAATCAATACCCATAAGATGGAAGAAATTTCCACTGGAAGGTTATGTTCATCCTTGCATTGATAGACGATCGTAGATTGATCTGGAATATGAAATGTGACTTCCCTTCATTGGAAATTGATATGAGCTCCATGTAGAGAAAGCCAATCCATGCCAAGAATCACATCAAATTCCACTAAAGGAAGGATCACAAGATTTGTAGGAAGCACTTTCCCACAAACTTCGATCGGAGAAGAATTATAAACTTTTGATGCGATTGATGTGCCATTAGGTGTTGTCACAGCTAACTCAACATCTAATTGTTGAGGTAATACGGTGATATCCTTAGAAAATTCTTCAGAAATAAAAGAGTGGGTGGATCCAGAATCAAATAAAACATTTGCTACATTAGAGTGGATGGTAAGTGTACCTTTCACCACATCGTTATCGTACTCCACATCGCTGATAGAAATTGCATGTGACTTTACTTTGTCTTTAGCCTTAAGATTTTGTTGACGTCGACCATCATCATCAACCCTTGGATTTGGGCATTGATTGGCATAATTCCCCATCTCCTTGAACTTGAAACATTGAAGTGTAGTAGGTTCATTCTTTGTATCCCTTCCTTTGTTTGCATCATTAGACATCTTCTTCCCATTATCGCGGCATTCAAATGCCCGATGACCTTCCTTTCCACATTTAAAACATTTACTTGTCCCTTTAAGACAACTCCCTCCATGTTTCCTTCCACACTTTGAGCATAAGGGAAAGTTCATCTTCTTTTCCGTGTGCTCTTTAGATTTTTCTTTGAATTCCATCTTCCTCTTCTTATCAAACCCATGTGACTGATGGGTTACTCCAATCTCCATCTCGACTTTGAGAGCACATCGAACGATTTCCTCGTAGCTATTGAAGTCCCTTATGGCTAACGCCCTTCGAAGACTTGGTTTTAAGCCACTAAAGAATCGATCGATCTTACTGTCAGGTTGGATAATAATACCAGAAGCGTACCTTGCCAGTCTTGTAAAATTTGCTTCATAGGTACCAACAGATTCATCATCCCTTTGCTTCAGTTCAAGAAACTCTTTCTCCATCTTTGTTCGGAGAATACGAGGGAAGTACTTATTGAAAAATAAGTTCTTGAACTCGTCCCATTCCATAGACTCAATTTCATCCCTTTGCCTCGTATTCTTAACAAGATTCCACCATTGATCAGCATCTCCTTCCAAACGATACACTGCTAGGATGACTTTATCATGCTCAGAACATTGAAGAACTGAAAATATCTTTTCAGTAGTACTAATCCATTGTTCAGCAACTAATGGATCAGTAGACCCGCTGAAAGAAGGTGGACGCTGCCTCATGAAGGATTCAATAGAATGTTGCTCCCTCCTTTGTTCGTTTGGAAATCCTGCATGATTCATAGCTTGGGAAAGTTGTGTGAGCATGGCTACAAGATTTTGCATTCCAGCTCCCATATCGTTTGGTTGCTCAGGGGGGACAATCATTGCATTTCCCATCGCATTCCGCATTAACACGGTTCCTTCGGGTTCCATCCATTGACTAAAACCAAGAAGAATAGTGTGAGCAACACTAATTATAATAGGAAACCACATAATTCATGAAAAAAAAAATTTCATGCTTATGGTCTTATCCTAGGTTATTCAAGGCCATTTCTAAAACACTAAGATTGTGTACTATGCTTAGACTTATCCTTAGGGTTCTTACTAAGATTTTCACATCCTAGTTTCCAAAGTTTGACTATACCTTTCCTCTGATACCAACTATAACGACCCATACATTACATACATTGTTAATACTTCAAAATTGAAGCACACTTATTACAACATATAACAAAATCACAAAGGACCGTATAGGTATAATGTCTTTAGAAACTGGGAAACATAAACAACTGGTTCATAAATCTTCTACAGTGTCTCCCATTTATTTCATCATATCTAGGGTCCCTTTTAGCATATTCTACTTAATATCCATCTTCCTGACCTGGGGAAAAGAAAACATAAAAGGGTGAGCTCAAATGCTCAGCAAGGGCAAATAAAGGAAATAAAAATCATATCATATCTTTATGAAAATCAAAACCTGCAAAAGAGATCATAATATCTTAACATGGAATAAATCATAGAAGTGAAAATGAGATCCCCATAATCATAACATAAAACTTGAAACTTTGTGGCACGCACACATAATCATGGAAAATCATTTCTTGTTAGTCATGACTCATTGCCAAGACTATCTTAGTGGACAAAGTCCCTTTCTGAACCGAGTTCACTCCTCGTTTCAGTCCTATATTACTGAACCGAAATAACCTTCCGTTCCAGCCATGTCTATCTCATGAGATATAAAATCATTACCCAATGCATTGGAGGGAGATATAGGTCCCACCCATCTTATAATGAATCCTTTCTTATGTGTGCCACATAATCATAAAACATACATCATCGCATAACACATGTAACAAAAATGGGATTCTTGAAACATCATGACATCATAAATCAATTCATATAAGATAAAGGAATTCATAAACATAATTCCATCACAACATAGTCAAATCAATTTAAAAATATGGATAGAAACAGAACCCTTTATTATCTTAGATGGAAAATAATTTTGATAAAACACTTGAATTGAATTCTTGAGGAAAATATCCTTTCTTCTTCAAAAATCAATTTCTTTTCACAAAACATCATGCAATTTTAAAAGAAAGAGATTTTATTGATAATAGTCATGAAATAATTTAGAGGAATCTTCATGAAAATAAGGCTTTATAAAACAGTAGAAATCCGTTCGTGTCGTATAAGTTAAAAAAACATTCTTCGTACTTTTGTCGGAAAAGTCAAAAAGTAACTCGTACGAAAAATGACAAAAGATTCCTTTCATACGTATTACTAAAAACTCACCGAAGGGTAAAAATGGATTTAAACAATTTTAGGTGGATGGAAATAATATTACATATTGAGTAAACATGGATGTGGATGATAAAATACACCCCAGTAAATACTTACGAATAAACAATCTCGGCTAAAAATGAGATTGTGATATTTCCCTTACCTTAGGTCCGATTTGCTTTGTTCGTGTACGAAGCTCCTGTATAATGGTTTAAATAATGTTATTGACTTATTCCAGAATCATAAATATTGATATGATATCATATATGGTCATATTATTAGCTTCTTGTTAGTAATATTTCATTGTTACTTGTTACTCGGGTCTTTATAACTTTTTGTTCTTATGCGTGTTTTGTTGAATAAATTCTTATTATTATCTTTAGGTTATAGATAATTCATTTCCAGAATGGTATTAGTGTATTATATACCATATTCATTCATTCAATTCATTTATATAATCAATATGAAATGAAGATCATGTAGAACGAGTCGCATCATATCGTGGAGACGGTATTCCGTACGTACGCACGAGTGATGATATCGTTCCTATGATCGTGGAATTGTATTGGAGTATATATATATATATTATTTCAGTATCAATATTACTTAATAATAATCATATATAGTTACTCATTACACCATTATACCCATCCTTGTAAGGTGATGGTGGAAAATAGATTACACCACGGCGTGGAGACGGTATTCCGTACGTACGCATGCGCGGTGATTTCATTTTTCCGTAGGATGGATAGAAGGTGAATTAGGGTTGTTTCATATTTATAATAACATATCAGTATGTAAGTAATACTGATGTTATTACTTTATCATGAAACAACTAAAGAAGAAGAAGTTGAAGAAGAAAGAAATTGAAAAGATCGGTAATGGATATTACCTCTTCTTTGGAACGCCTCTTTGAATCCTCCACTTAAGGAACTAAGATTGGTCTTTGGAGAAGACCAGGACCTCTAGGATTATTTTAGGGGAAGTGGAGAGGAGAAAATGGCAGGGTTTGGCCGAGCTTGAGTGCTCAAATTGGTGTGAGGAGGAGGGGGAGGAGGTGCCCTTTTATAAGGGAGGAGAGGGGCACCTTAGGAATATCTCAAAATATTATTTTATATTAATGTCAAAATCGGTTTATAATGGTTCCAAAGGGTCTTATTTCGAAGCTGAAGTGGTGATGGGTCGAAATCCTATCAACCAATAGGATTTAGACAAGTTTGGGGTATTATTTTAACCTTATCAATTAGATTTAACTCTAAGTTAATTAGTTTAACTTTTACCGTGTCTTTTTGTTTTCTTTCACTATATGGTTAATACACTTACTATAACATGCCAAACTAACCCCAAATTGTTTATTATTAATATATATATCCTTATCTAAGTCATTTGTCCGAACCTTAGATTTTTAGGAATAAAATAACAATTAATAGTACAATATTTGATTTAAAAACTATTTTGTGTCAATTTTGACACTATTTGATATATGATTTTTTTGAAAGTCATAACAGAATTATATGTTCGAACCAAGTTGATTAAATCAATACTAATATATCATAGTAACCTAGAAAATTAGTGGAATTCATAAAAAGTCTTAAATTACATTTATTTTGGTATTTATATTATCAATTATGTCAATATTTCATTAATAAGATAATTACTGCATCATCTTTGTGTCATAAATAAATTAAATTATTTGATGTCTAAAAATTACAAATAAAATACCATAATGTAGGAAATATTTTTAGCTTTCTAATTAATATTTACAATCGATTTTATCTTATGTATAACCCCATATTAAAAATGATTTACTTATTAAACTTTAAATTTAACTATTTTAACCCTTCTTTAAATAAATTAATAATAAATGTCCTAATCTAATCCAAGTGGGCCTAAATGGTCATATTTTATTCCTAAGTTTGTTTTCGGTCGAATTACACTTGTCCAATAGAATTAGGACATGTGTTAGGGTAATATTAATATCATTTTTACCCTTAGTTACCCTATTTACTATTAACCGCGGTAAAAATCGTAAAAAGTTACTATTCACCAAAAAATTATTTTTATCTCATTGAACCACATTTTACTTACTGATATCAACCGTGTCTGTCGGATTTTCGAAATTCCATTCACAGAAGCGGTAAAATTATGTTTTATGCAAAATTCAGTTTTTAACCTACCACTTAGTGGTTTCACTATTCATCAAAAATTGAATGTTTTCAGAAAAATACCAAAATTTCACCCTAGGCTAATTTCGATATTCTGAGTCCAAAAATGAAGTCCATTTTGAAAAATAAAATTTATAAAATTTAAAAAAGCGGTTATTACTATTCATAACGGCTAGTTTTAATAGCATATTGTTGTTTAGTGAAACTCGGTATTGCGTACGACGCAAGCTATCGAGGAAGATCGTGATTGCGTGTAAAGCAAGCCAAGCAAGTGTTGTGTAGAAAAAAAAATTCCTTTGATGGTTTATATAACATAAAAGTCTCGTGTGTTACAATCCTGCAACAAAGGATTACTAAGGAAAGGATGATCGCTCCCCATTGGATGTTATCCTCAATTAGAAAGTTATTGTTCTGGACATGACACAATAGAAAAAATAACATCAAAGGGATATATTTGCACCACAAAAATATCATCCCAATGATCTTGGATAAAATATACTAATTGAGCGGTAGAAAATTTTTTGAAAGTAAATGTACCTATTGCATCTATATTAAAAACACGTTGATCTTGGTCATTAGACATCACTATGGTGTCATATAAAATCTTATGATTATTATACATGGATGTATTAATGTATAGGGGATGAATAAAGGCTTCTCTAAAACTTATATTTTGAGATGGGAAGTGCGGGAATCCAATAACAGTGCCTACCCAATTCTTATGCCAATAACATAGATCACTATTGGCAATAATCCACTACAAATGTTGCTGAAGAAGAAGTATATATGGTTAGACCATCTTATTAATTCATGATGGATTTCATCTATATTTCAACCCATCAATGACATAAGTACACTATATATGATTTACCCATAATGACCCCCCTCAATAATCTTCCATTCTAATTTTGAATGAAGCCCATCTATAGTTCCAGAAATACATCTAATTTTAATACCATATTCACTAATAGGTTTAACCAGTTTTCTACAAGAAGCCCAGTGATAATAACCTTCCAAGTGCCCATCCCATAAAAAGGATGTCATAGATTTTTCCATGTCAGTATTCACCTTCATGGGAACCTTAATAGGGGAAAAAATGTGTATAGGGATAGAGGATCAAATTGAAATAATCAAATTTATTTTCCTTCCAATGGATAAAAACCTGTTTTTTGAGTTAACAATGCGGTTCAAATTTTTTCCAAAACTAAATAAATGGGGTTTATAAGAAATGGGTTAGGATACACATGATCACTATTATTGTTAATAATAAAATAATCTCTCTGCAGTACATGTTTGGATTTTAACACTTGTATTCTCCTCTTAGAACATTTATTTAGGACAAAGAAATTTATTTTCCTACAGTTAACTACTTAGACACTCCAATTAAACAAAACATTTAAAACCACATTATCCCCCGGAATTGACCTTCTACTACATTATAAAATAGGATAGTTTCATCTAAAAACATGAGATGTGATATAACTCTAATAAAAAGATTATTGAAAAATGGAATAACCTTTCCCACATCAATGATATTATTGAAGTACCTGTTAAGTGTGTCTTGAGAAATGATAAACAGATTGGGGGAGAGGGGATATCCCTACCTAAAACCTCTTTCATCTTTGAAAAATACAAACCATATTCCATTAAATTAAGTTTACACATGTGGAGAACTAAATAAATTAAATATAATCTCAATGACCCCCTCAACAAACCCCATGCTTCGAAGATCCCTGATAAGGAAAATTTATTAAAATCTATCATATGCCTTGATCATATCATTTTTAATTTCCGAATAACTACCAAAAGTATTCATATTGATATCAATAATCACTTCATAGGGTAATTAAATAGCCACTTGGATTAATCAACCATTCAAAGACCCAATTTGTTTCTCATCCATCCAACCAGGAAGAAGACGAAAAAACCTTTTGTTAAGGACACCAATATGAAATTTATAAGGAACATTGGATAACATTATTGGTTGAAATTTATTTAGAGAATAAGGATATTTACCTTTTAGAACTAGTAATTTTTTTAGCATAGTCCACTCTAGAGAGATTTCCCCCATGAAAAAAATCATGCACCACATTAGTCAAACTCCCCAACAAAATTTCCCTAGAAACTCTATAAAAGGAAGTTTTGTAAGAATCCAACAATAGATTACTGTCATAATTCATGTCCCAAACCACCTCATGAATTTTATCCTCACATGGAATAGTTATCAAACTATCATTTACATATTTAGTTATAATACATGGAATCAAGTTGAAGATATTTGAAGAGACACTCAGAGAGACCCCTCTATGATCAAGTTAGGGTATGCCAAGATGGAACAAATGAAGGAATCCACCATATGAACAAAAATATCCCTATCATTAAGTTAGTAGAAGTATGAGTGGAGAAAAGTCATGAAATAGTTGTATCGATAAAACTTGTTGGGATTTTTGATAGGTCTTGGGGATATTTATTGGTTTGGATTTTATGGTTTGGTAAAGAAAAAGTATTGGATGAAATTTTTACATGATATAGGATTGAGATAGCTTCTAGGAGACATAATATTAGGGACCCCTATGATCTGATTCAATGAAATTATGATTACATAACATACTAAGTAATGTGACAATGTTTTCATGGTAGAGAGATATTACCGATCATCTATAAGTACAACTTATACCTATTCTTTTAGTAGGTAAATTATGGTACATATGATAAATTTTATTTATTTATTCTAATGGATTTCTTGTATTGGGATTAGGAATTATATACAATTTTTTATATTTTGAGGGATGAATTATGGTCAATTTCCTAATCAAGCTATGTATTTGGATACAAAATTATTTTTTTATGGTCATGAGGTTGGTGAAAATGACACTTTGAGGAAAATTCATCATGACTTCCAATGTCATAGACAATAGAAGTATAAGAGATCTATTTTAGATTAGAATAATGAGGCATGGTTGGAGAAGGTGGATATCTATTTTATTATCATATATTCCATGAATGAGTACTATATTTTGTGGGTTTAAACTATTTTTTGATGATATACCCATTTGTGGATAGTTTTATCCCTTAGCAATCATGAGAAGTTAGATGTTTCTTGGGAGGATTTGTCTTATTAGTTCAAGGGTGTATACCATTTTTACTAAGAATTCATTAAATCCATGAAATTTTATTTCTCTTCATGAGGGGTTATAGAGTGAGGTAATTTATTGTGAAATTAATTAACCACTTATATTATTATTCACATATCCTATAAAATGAAGAGGTTAGAGTTAGGCATTTTACTGTGTCTTTTTATATAAGAATCGAATATCATGTCAAATTATTAAAATTCCCAAAATTCAATAATATGTAAATGATGATAGAATCTATTTAGAGGATTCTAGATTAGACAAGATCACTATGGTAGAGAAAAAATTATGACATCTGGAGGATGATATATTTGAGTAGAGGTTCACAGTTTCTTGGTTACTCAATGTTTTTTACTATTGGGAGTCATCATACACTTATATCATCTTGTTTTTGTGAATTTGTTAGTTATATAACTTCTACCTAGAGAAAATATATTATTTTTCCCTTATATAGGTCATTTCTATATGACTCGTAACTAACATAAATCCATAGAAAATTATTATACATATATTGTCTCACTACATGCCTATCCATTGTGGTATTATCCCTCAAGGTGGAAACATTGACAATAAAATGGTTCACCATGAATTATTCCTTAGATATGACATGATGTGGCTAGAGTGTAAATACATGATTCCCATCATCCATAGGTATATAGAGAAGAGAGTGATCATATAGTTGGTAGGAATCAGGTCTAGTTAGTTATAGAGTAAGAAATAGGCAAATGCATATTACCGTGTTTCCAATTCCAAGAGAGACAAATATTGTGTGACGTTCCATGTATCTATTCATTTCCAGAGTGTATGATTTTTTAGTTCCATATATATGGACTTATTCTTGGAACCAAGGTTGTTCTAGGATATTGTACATGAGGTGAAAGACTTCAAGTTCCCTTTGTGTTGACTATTCCAACTACATGATGGATTTTGTTTTTTATTTATGTATATATTTGAGTTGATATTAGGAAAGTATTGATCTATAATATATTAATAAATTGTTTTAATATATTATTATGATGTCATCCTTGGCATACAATAGCTGAGTTAGGTGTAGGATAGCGTTGATTTATTTAGGATGAGAGATATATTTTCTAATTTCGATAATGATTATGTGGTATTAATTAGTTAATAAGACCACTAGATGAGTTAGATTTATAATAAGTCATTATATCTAATTATGATTGATATTATATAATGATCAATGTTTATTTAATTGGTGGTGTTTCAATGGGTTATAAAACATTGCACAATTTGTTTTTCACTAAGGATAATTTGAGGCTACACCTTCATATAAAGTTGAATTTGGTTTAAAATTATATCTATGTGTCTTTGTGAGGTTGATCAATCAATAAAGGCTTGTTCTTTCTAAGTTTATTAAGATACATATTTAGAAATATGGAATTCTATATTGGGGGTTTATTTATCTTTAGGCATCACTATGGGATTTTCTGATCTTTCTCGTGAAAAATGTGGAAGAAAATTTATAAGTATTTATCGATGATAGTCACTTGAATTTGGTAACAACAAAGAAAAATTATCCCCTACCATAGATTAATTATTTATTAAATCATAAAATGGAATCTAGTTTTCGTAAGATACTTCATCTATAAATTAATTATATGATACAACAATAGTTCAATAGAGTATTTCACACACATGTGTTCTTGTACTGTGTAATTCAAACCACCAGAGGTTATCAAACATTCAAATACTAGAATTAGGAATTATGATGTTTCAAAATCAGCACTACCAAGTCACACTTCAACAAAAAACTATCAATAAACTTACCCACACACATTTAAGAAAGGAAATAACATGTAATGTAAATATGATGCACAAATATTGCATGATTTATACATATATCCTACACGGATTAGATAAAACTTCCAAATATTGGTTCCATAATAAATAAAATGATTATAATCATTATAGAAAATTAATAAATTATTAGACATATTAATTAATAGTGATTACTATTATGTTTCTCAGTAAGACTATTTGGTACCTTGTCTCACATCTGAAGAATAGATGTCATAAAATGGTTGAGTAGGTAGCACTACCATTGGAGATTCCTGATTAACCCCTCTTTGGATATTCCATTATCCTATAATGAAAACTATCTAGGTTAATTATTTGGTATGTATTATATAACTCTCTTTGAGTCCAACTATTTATATCACAACCCAACATCAAATAAACTAAGACTAGTTTACACAACCCCTCAGAAGATAAAAATCATCCAAAAAAACATTCCCATATGTTGAATCCATCAACTATCACTACCTGGATAAAAGAAAAGATTTATCTGGAGTTCCTCATTTTGGGAAACTAAATATAAAAACATGAAAAAATATTCACAATACCAACAATATCCATTTAAAATATTACTTAATGGTTTTCTTCATGATCCTTTAATAGGTAGGTAAAACTCAAAATTTTTTCTCATGCATACGGTGTTCTCCATAACCTTCCATCCAAGAGTGTACAACTAAGAAAAATTAAATTCTCTAGGATTATTGGTCTAATAACTTCATGGAAATGTCAGGAAATTTATTCTACATATATGTTTTCTATAACTCTAACAACTATTTTTCTAGAATATTCCGAGTGAAAGGGAATTTTAGGTCAACATGTTTTATTCATGCTCAAATCATCAGATTCTGAAAATGTTTAATTTCACTCTGTCCATTGCAAATTAATATTCCTTCATATGTTCCCATTATAAGATCATTTAGGAAGAAAAATTTCCATAAATACTCATTTTCATCATTTATATATAATATATATTCAAATTTCATCATATATTATGTAAACACATGCTATACTTATGACATCCATCTCTAATATATTCTACTAATCCTAAATAAAATGACTATATTTATTTAATTGTATTCTAAATCCAAAAAATATACTCATACATGGATCATTATAATCATTCCTCCTCCCCAAAAAACAACACCATATCTTCCAACCCACTTAATTAGTGAATGATCCACTTCATGAAATCCTAGTAGTCCATTATAAATATTGATATAAAATAGATTACTACAACAATTTGGAAGTAAATTTATATTAATAAACAAATAATGAAATTCATTAAAATTTTAACGAAAATAAAAATTTTAATCTCACCATATAGCATTCCATATCATTCATTACTGGTATATATACCATAGACAAATTTAAATTCTTCACATAAGGGCTTGAATCAGGGTCACATAAAGTCAACTAAAAATTAGAAATTATTTATCATATGTATTATTTATTGAACAACATAAATTTTCTATAAATTATATACATCTCAATACTCATCCACTTTATTTTCATATATCGGAAATTGTCCTTTATTTTGAATAATTAATACAACATATAAATTAGCTGTTGAATATGAATACACTCAAGAGACACCAAAAACATAGCATCAACATATAAATGATGTATTATGAAATATCCATCATTATATGACTTATAATATTAGAAATTGTAAGAGTCAAATGATATGAGACGTTCTTCATCCATGAAAACATTAAACTATTTTTTACACTACTGAGGACCTATTTTTATCCATAAAGGATTTAGAAAAACATTTAAATATAGTCCCCATCATGTTGATCTTTAAAACCGGTTGACCATGTAAATACAGTCCCTTAATTCACCATGAATAATATATGTTTTTTATATCCATTTCTCTTTGGTTTATTTCATCATCAGTAACTAAATTCATCACTATAGGGATTGTATTATTCTCTTTTGGCGATGAAATTATTTTGGAGAATTTAGATCATTTATTTTGTTTTATTTTTTTTACCCCCATCCATGAATTGTATATTTTAATCCCACAAAAAAATTCCTTCAAATAAAAAGTCATTTTGTTCTCTATTTCTGTCTTTATGTATAGAAGTTTATTCAACAACCAAGTTCCACTGAAATTTAAGAAATTCGTTTCATCCTTCATAGTAGAGTCCCAATCTTTGGAGTGACTGAGTTTCAATAATTCTTTCAATAATTCTGGTTACCAATCATCCATCAGAATTAATAAATTTTAAATCAACTTCATATATATATGTAAACGTTAGATGACTGTAGAAGATCATTATAACACAGATTTGGATTCCACCATTTCTAGTGTTTGTTGTTCTAGTTCTAATATTCTGGTGTAATGTTTTCTTATTTTTCAACATTCAGAGATTTCCATTTGTCTTTAATATACCTTTATCATATTTCATTTCAATCACTATTCAAATGTTTGGTGAATAATTACTAACATATTGTACCACTAGAACATGAAATTTTTGGTACATCACAAAGTTCACCTAAAAAATCAATTTTTTTTTTGTTCCTTTAACTAATAATCCTCTTATATTCCAATATAACTCTATGATCATCTCAGTGTAGTGGAATTTTAGACTTCGAATGAATTTTTTATTTTCCATATCCCATAGTTATAATATAAAAACATTTTTCCAACTTCTAAAATTGGAGAATGCATTTTTTTATATTCAAGGTTGTCTCTTTCCTTAGAATCAGGGTGAACTAATGCTAACATTATTATGATTTTACGATGGAAAACATCTAGTATCTTACTAGACAGTATCAATTAAAATAAATTCTCTCTTATATAACATGTATTACTTTTGTTGGAATATTAAACATTATTTTGGATCACTTATACTTAAATATACTTAGACATTCATGAGTGGACATGCTTGCATCATGACTTGTCATTATAATTCTGATCCATTCTCTCTTCCAAAAAATTTGGTTGTTTCCTAACAGATACTATTAATTAAATAATAATACCATTCCTTAAGAAAATTATTAATTTTAAAACCATAATACCCTAAACCATTATCCATTCCTGGAAAATAAACTTTTGAAAACATTAGCTTTCCAACGAGAAATTATACTCTAAAAACATAACTAAATCCATGAAATTTATTATTCTTTATATAAACAAATATCTTCCATATTCCATAATTGATGAATATAAAGATATAAATATATCCTTTGTGATAATTAACTTGAGATGTCACTGTTATATTCAGGTTAACTAATTATAGTATCTAGGAACTGGGATTCTGGACAATCAATTTGATTGAAACACACTTCTTCCCCAACATGAAATTATACAAACATTTAATACATATGTGATTAAGCTTAAGTATTCCATTAAATTATTGAACCATCATGTTATTTAAAATGATATTATATAGTCTATAATACAGGCCTTGGGATCATCTATGGTTGAAATTTCATCCATTTCATTTGCACCTAGAATATTATCCATGTAAATAATTTCATCATGTACTCCTTACACCACAACCGTGTTCCCCCATGAAAATTTCCAAAATACATTATCAAAGGTAGTTTCAAACCCACCATATTATAATTAAGCAACATAAATTACATTTTTATAGAGACCTAGAATTTGTCTCACATCCTTTAATTTTAGGAAACACACATTATCTTGGTTTTTACATATCTTTTTTTGATAATTTTTAAATATTCATCATCTTCTAGATTATATTTACAAAAAAATACAGATACATTGTTGATCATGAACCAATAAACATCTATTGTGTGAAAATTTTCATAGAGTTAACCACCCTTGACATAAAAAAAATAATTGATTTTGAGTATCAAATTATATCATTCTTTTATAATGTTATGAAAATTTGAACTTATAGTAGTTGACCATGTTATGACTTCCATGAAATTAAAATTATTCATATAGATATGATTCCACATCAAAAAATCCCAAAAGTTAATACTATCACATGTTAAATTTACAAAAATCATATCTTTTTTCCTTATCTTTATATAGCTAGTTATATTTCTTATATGGTGATAATCCCATTCAATCCCAATTAAGTGCATTAACAAAAGGTACTTGGACCTCCCTTCTATAGAGTTCCATGTTGTGTATTCAATTACGGATACTCCAAACACTTGATAAATATTATTAAAATAATTAATTAGAATAGTAACCATTCTATCCAATGATTTTTGTAATGATGAAGTGGAAATAATTATTAGAAATCATCACAAAATTTATGTTTTACTACTTCAGGACTACTAATAATAAAGTGTAAATTTTTCACATGATTACCCTGGTAATCCATTATAATAAAATCATATCAAATAATAATCACATTTAATACACTTTTTTAGTAAATGTTTTTCAAACATATCCTATAGTTCCACCATATACTTCAAAAAAGTCTTCATCCCTAAAATATTGAGGGAAACATTTATTCACTAGTGATATCCACACAAAACAGAGTTCTTTTCTATGATACTTTTCTCATTTTACATTCTCTGTTTTTCCAAATTGACTCAACCCAATATAATTTATATTCCCTTTTAATAGAGATAATATTTCATATGTATTAATTAAAAACAAAAGTGGTTTTCATTAAACTTTTCAATTCTTACAATTCCTTATTCTAATGATTTCTCTTTCGATGAAAGTTAACAGAAAAAAAATATTATTCCATGAAAATTATGAATTTTATCTAAGTTGATGAGTATGGAGAACCACACTCATAAACCAATTTTTTGAAATAGACTTTATCTATGCATTCACTAGATGATATAACATGAGTTCAATTGATGATAAAAACATAAGTGCTCATCCACCATAGAATTGAATGAATTATAACATCTTATTTGTTAGTGTACTAAAATTATGACATTTTATACCCCCTTATAAAAACTACTATTTTTTAAATCATAAAAATACTCTCTAAAAAAATACCCACCCAAATTCAAGTAATGATATGGATAGAAAATTAAAAGGGATTCCAATAGATTACTTCGTTTAGACATTTATCATACATCAAAGGGAGAACACTAGTAAAACATTATTTTATGAGAAATAAAAGAATTAAAATATTTATTGTGAAAGTGGATGTGATAATACATATTCATAATTAGCAATTGAAATTATATTACCCTCTAATATATTTTATCATTTGGTAACATATCTATTTTATAGATCATATCAACTGTTTGATTTGGTAGAACTACTATTAAATATTCATTTTCAACCACATGTGAACATATTTTAAATAGATTCACATTCATTCAACATATTGAATTTTATATCAATATCTAATAAACTAAAAAAATTTAATATGGATCATATGAAAATTATTATATTCTTGAAGATATACTTGTATACTAATGTGGTGAATATATGACACCTTTAAAAGTGAAATGAGTGAACCCAACTTCTTATTTATAGTAAAATGAATCTCAATTTTTTGATAAAGGATTCACTAACCAAATAGATCGATAGTTATTAAATATTTATTTGTTGTCTATGTATAATTTTATGCATGTAAAACCTAAGTATGTTTCGAGGAATACATTCATGTATCATTATATGAACTATGATTTCATGGTAATACACTTTGGTTTCATAAAAGAATTATCCTTATTCATGGGGTTGATTAAAGATGTGTTCCAGCAGTTCCTAAAGTGGGTTTTGGTAGTTTTTATTAATTATATTCTCCTATTATTTATGTCTAAGAAATATAATATAGAGCATGTGAGAACCTTTTTATAGGTTCTTCGAATTCTTGTACTATTTCGGGAAGTATCTCATTTGTTAGTCCAAGACACACGTGGTTCAATTCGGATCTAATTTCATGTATCATCAGCGATTTTCTACCGATACATCAATGTTATATATTGTTTTTTCTATGTTATTCCCCAATAATGTTAAAGAGTTTCTAGGTTCTATTAGTATTACATTAATTTGTAGTATATTTATACTTGATTTTTCTTAAAATTTACCTCTTTTTATATGAATTTCCTAGAAGGAAAATGAGTTTGTATTGAAAAAAATAGTTTTATACTACTTTCTATTATTTTAAGGAGAATGTGTTCAATGCTCTTATTCTCTTTTTTCGGTTGGAAGGAGATATGTTTATTTTCGTATCATTCATCATGAATTTTCTTAGTCATTAATTTTATATAGTATAGATAAAAAATATCCAATGGGTCCCAAATGTATAACCTCATGAACATCACTATACTACCCATGAAATTGAGTATGGAATATTTTTGTATACTTAGAAGTTGTATAGAACCAATCTCATCAGTGATCGTTTTTTGTGTCCATGGATAAAAAATACATCATGTTATAGCAATGTTTAAGCTTGAGACAATAGTTTCGGATGGTCATATTATAGGATAATAACAATGATATATCATATATAATGGAGAAATTTAGTTTTTGTGATGGTTCATTAAGAAGGAATCTTCATGGTTATATTATTCCTATGTTTGAGGATTATTAGAGTGTTATGGAGGAGTTTAAAGTGATTCACCTCAATATAGAATAAGTTAATGAAAAAAGGATATCACTATATGATGATCATGTAGTCATCATTAGTTTAGAAAGTATAATAATAATAAATGGGATATTTCAACGATAATGTTTACTGTGATGATGCTTTATTCAATGATTCTTCTTTTAGAATGATCTAAGGACAATTACCATAAGGTGTTGTCTAGAGGGAGGATCTCAATTCCCAGAGTGAATCATGTGTTTATTCTTCGAATGTTTCAATAATTTCCCATCAATGTTCATCTCAGTTTTAAAAAGCTATATCATTCTTTATGAAGTATGTTTTGGTGGCTAGGAATGGAGATTTTAGTCAGAATGCCTTTCTACATGTGTTTTGTTTCTAGAATATTAAGGCCAATCATCTTATTCTTGATGGGATTCTTTACTAAAAAAATCCACATCAATTTAAATGAGAGGAAATTTCAATGGATTTCATAACCATATAACCGAAATAATTGGGAATATATTATATCATATTGGTGATGTTATATTCTTTTCAGGTGTCGACTCACTATATAGTAATTAAAGAGTTGATCATAGTTTATTTGAAATCACAATACTATTTCAGTTAGATTTTAAGGTGCCATGGGGTTATAGGGAAACTCATCTCTACTCATGGTCTTCATTTTACTTAGACAATATGTGAAAGTCTATAATTTGTTTTTTTGTTCAAATTTTCCTCAAACAATTTTTCATATACAAACAAATGATCCGCTAGAGCATATTTTTAGGTCATTAGAATAAATTTCACATTCATGTGTTCTAGATTTTTTTGGATTTGTTGGTGAAGAACCTACCCATGAGTGAGTTTTACAATAATTATATTTTTCTATTAAAAATTTCCATGACCTATTTTAAAATAAAATATTTATAGACATATAAATCTATATCAGGTTTACCTATGATTGGAGAGTATACAAAACTAATAATAGAATTTTTGAAAATCATGAAAGACAATGTGCATTTTTTTAAAACAATAGAGGAAGTAAAGGATCATTAAAAGTATTATGGTGATCATAAGACAATCCATATGTTGTTGTAAATTTGAGATTTGTTTTTTTATGTATATCCTCAACTGAGGTATTAAAATTTTGGTTAGGGGAGTATGATTACTCATGGATTTTATGGGAATTTTATGTGTTGGTTAATGATGGTGGATATTCATACTGCATGATGGTTTTACCAAAGAAGTATTTAATCCATGATTTTTTCAATATGGAATTGGTTATTTATTATATTGATGAATAATCCCACATCATTGAGTGGAGTTAATTTTATTCTGATAATGAAATAACATTCATGTAATTCCATGTTATGATATTAGACTATTATGAGAAGGCGTTCTGTGGATGTTTTATTCCACAAGGTTGTGTCTAATTTTGAAATAGTAACATAAAAGAGTGTATTTGGGAACATGATTTGTAGATGCCTTTTAAAAACTATCTTCAATTTTATTGTTGATTGTTATTGATACCATATGAATGAACTTAGTTTGATTAAGGAAATACTGAAAATGTGATGTGATGTTGTGACTTTCCATATGATGAGTTTGTTATTCCCTTATTATAGAGAGATCCTTGTTTAAGAGGAATATATTTCTATGTTTTTCTTATGACCCCATATGGTTTCCTTAATGAGGTTGATTTTGATTCTCACTAATACTAATTTTTTCATTGTTATAATATTTAAATTAGTCTTTTAATGTTTGGTGGTTTTCTTAGTAGTTAGGGAAGAAATTTATATTTTTCTAGTTGAATGGCATATGTATTTTCTATTATGAAAATAGGAAAGTATTTCATTATGATGGTATGTGTTGAACCTTGAGGTTTCGGTTGGTATGTTATTTCAAAAGCTAATTATGTGTCAAATAATTGGGGATTACACTTCGAGAGTTAAATGAAACAGTGTCTATGTTCAATGATCGATCATTATGTGAATTTTTTCTGTCCGGATTTCAAGTGTGTTGATGAAAATTATATCATATCATAAAACCAATTATATCAATGAACCATTGTTTATATATATATTAAGTATATGAAATATTTATTTTTAAAATCTTATAGTAAAATCAGAAAGTACCTATTTATCACCTCAGTTTCATAATGGATGAGTTCCTTGGTTAATGATCTATAAGTGTCCTTGAATCATTGTGTGTCTGGAAAACCATGAGTCTGGTTTAGGGATGGTCATTTTGAAGACTAAGTATGATATTTTTAGTGTAATTCATAGAGTGTTTTTAGGATATAATGTGAAACCCTAATCCATGCCATGATCAACTCTTAACTCATTAATGAAATGGTAATTTTCCAAGGGGGAAAGGGAGAGCAATGTGTGGAGATTTTAATTTGATCACTAGATCTAGGCCCATTATAGAATTTGAAATTCATTTCCTGGAATAAAGTTTTTCATTCAAAATTCATCTATAAATATGTATTTCCTCAAAAATTATATCTTTTTCATCCTCCTCCACTGAATATATAGGTGGATGTTAGAGAATGTTGGATGAACCTATGCCTTATTGTATTGATCCTTTAGCATTTTTTTAAAACAACTAACTTTGATCCAACGTATCTCTCTAACTATTTTATATTACTCATTATTAAATCATTCATTACTTCAAAATATTTTAAGTTTTATACATTAATTTATATGTTTTAATTATCAATTATTAATGGAGGATTCATCGTGGGATGATCTCTTTAGTGTTTATGTGCTCTTAATATGGGTTCAAGTTTGGATTTTCATCCATCGTCCTTTTTTATTTTAATAAAAATTAAGAATAACCTGAAGGTAATTTATTCAATAATTATTCTATTTAATTTTGGGAAGTTGTTTGATTTTCATGATTTGGTATCTAATGAGTAACAATTTAATATTTACGTAAGGAAGATAGTAAATCATAATTAATGCATTAAAGGGATGGTTGTGTAGCTTTGAAAGCAATTATTTTATCCATTTAATGACCTCGATATGTTTAGTGGATAGTGTGATAACCTATTATTGTGGTAAAAAAATATTTCACTACATATTATATGAGAATAAAAAATATTGAAACACATAAACAGGGTAACAATTGAGGATAATGAACTAGATATTCACCGCAGTTTCCATACATCCATAGAAATGATTAACCTGATAAAGCATACCATAGACCATATAAATTTGATGATAATTGCTACTATCAGATAGAATTATTCTGGGATCTATTTTTATGGAATTCTTCTCCTAATTAAGATAATTAATTTTAATGGTAATGGAAGAGGATTGTTATATGAAATAATATCACAGGCCAACTTATTTTGTACCTTGTTTTCTATAAGCTTGTATGAATTGATTGAAGAATGCATGATTTATCATTGAAATTAATGTTAATAGAATTATTATATAAAACTATTTTTATAACATATAATATTAGTGTAATTTATATGTATGAATAAATACCTAATTCTATGATGGATGATTGGGTGAGGGACGAGGTATATTAATACTATTTTTTTGAGATCCTAGTGCGGTTGATCGTCAGACAATATGGATGACTGGGAAACATGTCATGGATAATGTTGGGATGGATGGATATGGTTTTTATCCCTACTTAGTAGTCTTTTAATTATTACATGATACATATTTCTTATCCCATTTTGGATATATCCAACTTCAATGTAGGTATAGTTTTGTCTTAGTAACTAATATTGTGGATGGACATATTTAATGAATTTATTTAGAGGAAGATATTTGATGGAGATATAATGATGGTATTAATATGTTAATAAGTATAATATATAGATTCGTTAAGTGAATAAAAGGGAATGGATATTGAAACTGAAAATATATTATTGAATAAATGTGCCTTGGATTTCAATTTTTAAAGTTAATATTAATTCAAAATTAATTATGGGATACTATAAAATGTCTTAAAACTAATTAAAAATAAATTATTAGATATTGTGTTGAATCGTTTTTTTTTCTTTATCAAGAAACGTAATATCATATTCACTCATAGTGATCGAATTGTGTTGGTCATATGATATATTATCTTTAATTAGATTTTTGGTTTATATAACTTTTTTTATGTTGAGGTGTCTTTTGAAAATTTATTTTTATCTATTATTTCTTATGGTCTACCGCAAAAAATGGATAACATGACTAATTTTTGGCACATTCATTTGGACATGCCTACAGAACGATACAATCTATTATTGTGCCAACTATTTTATCCCAACATTTCCACTTTTCAAATGTGGGTTTCTTTCATCACTTTCATCGGTGATATATGCGCTTTGATTAAAACATGATGATGGGATGCCAGTTTCCCCTTACATGGATTTTTACATAGAGATCATTTCCTAGTTCAGGTCTCCCTTATAGAATTAATTCATGGTCATGAAACTGAATCCTAGTTCCATATCATTATGGACACCCGTTAATTACGTTACTTCTTTCTTGGTAGGGAAGAAACCATATGTCAGGAGAGTAGTCACACTGAGAATCATTACAATTTTCTTGACATTGGGTGTACTAGCCACATATAAATACACCTCTTTCGAGGGAATCCCATACAAGAGATATTATGTGTGAAAAACAAGTCCCCTAGTGTTGATCAAAATATAATTACATCATCGGGAGGTATTTTCCTTTTAACATCAGAGTCATCTCATATGAGGAATCTTAGGCATGAATCCCAAGGTTTCTCATTTAAGTCATGGAGTAATTAAGCTGATGGAGGGGGTAAGTATTCCAAGCCTTTTTTATCTTAGTAATTCCATGTTTATTGTATAGGTTATGTATTATTGATCAGGTTGTGAGTTTAACATATTTTAGATTTTGATCAAAATTCTTGCATAGGACAGATCGGGGAACAAGTTTAACTTCTTGTGGAGAATAGTTGGGAACATGTTTAGTGTCTTAAAAGTACATGATGTATGGATAAGAATACATAATGGGGACAAAACAAATAGGTTTCTCCCTAAGAGGGAATATGTCACTTCTGAATTGTATATCGACGCATCAGGATGCCATGTGGAGGCAAACCATGAGATGTGGATCAGAATGCCCCATGAGACAGATCTAAAAGATGCATAACATAGAGGGATGATGTCACACCTAGACTTGTTTACTAATGGATCATCACTCCTTTTAGTCGAATCATTGATTTGTGGAAAATAACGCCCCCTGAGATGGATCTAAATGGTTGAAAATAATTCCCCATAGAGGAAGATCAAGGAGCTGTGTCCCAAGGAGGTAAAAACCACGAGTTTACTATAGTCAGGGTTGAACCTCATGGAGTGTTAATTTATACTCTTATTTAATGAAAATGGAAAAAACCACATATTTCAATCCCTTAGTTTATCGTTTGTGGTAGGACCAATACATGTCGTCTAACATAATGTGGTAAAGGCGCTTGTGTCATGGAATGAGCATCAATGAGGGAAGGTGTGGGGATTATGAATGGAATCTTCTTGGAGGATATAATTCCATGTGAGTTTAGGCAGTGTGAGGACCATACCATTACAATCAAACATAGATAATCCTATGTTCATTGTCTAGGGTAAGACTACAATTTTACAACATGTGTTGAGGATGTTGTCAGGTTGTTTAACATCATACAACTAGGGTGTGAAGCTAGGTAGGTTTATGTCAAACAACTTAGACAAAGAGGGTATCAGTACTCACTATAAAGGATTATGTTACCACTACACATGTTACTTTATATGGGACATGGAATTATTATCTACAGGGTACACTGTTGGGAGGAGTAGATAGACACGAGGTACACATTAGAGTCCCAATGGTCCATAGAAATATGAGTCATAGTACTCATTCATAGAATAATTCGGAATGGTAATAGGTTAAATTGAGTTATAGGGGACATTATATTGGGGACTTGGAAGTTCATACATTTTAGTTTAGAGGGTTTCGTGATAGAGTTCTAAAGACAAAGTCTCTAACACAACATATGGCCATAGAGGAGTATGTGCATGAATGATTTGGGTTTTATATAGATCATGGTTACAAGTAATAAGATTAATTTTCAGGGACCTGAAATATATTAAGTGGTATTTTTTGAGGGGTACTCAACTACAGGTTATGTAAGGCTTCAAACCACATTGGGTATATCGCACAATATTCTCTATATTGAGGGTTCTATTTTACATGCTTTAATAGAATTTAATTTTTATGCACATCAGAGAGATGATTCATCTTTTATAGAGCCTCCTATTAATGGGAGGGGTGTCCTTCTATTTATATCATAATTTTTTTGGTGGGTCTATATAAATTCGAGAATGGAAGTAGCTTTTTTGTGTGAATTCCATCTTGGCCGCTGGTACTCATCACTCAACATAGTAGGTTTGATGATGCGTTTAGAATGAAAAGGGATCCGTTTTTTAGAAAATTCCATTATTATATGAAACCATTAATTTTTTTGTGATGTTTACATGTAAATTTGATCTTCCTTGGGGGAAGGAATGAAAAATAAAATCACTTATAGTGTGTAATATCTTAATGAGTGGTGTGTTGCTCTTGCGTGAAGCATCTGGAACATGCACACACATACCTAGTTGATCCTTGAATGTTATTTTAGGGTGTAATGTGACATTAGGGTTCCAATAAAAGACCAATTGTGTCCATATATGAGATTTGGACACTAATTATGTCACACCTCTAAATCTAAGATTACATATGACACGATGGTTCTGTTCAGAGGGAGATGCCAAAGAGAGTAGTCCATCGCCATGGATGCATGAAAAAATTTCATTTACCTTCACAAATGTCTTGAGTTTTAATGTATCTCCAATATATATCCACATAAAAATATGAATTGGGTTTATGTACAATATCTGGACTTTGTACGCAACGTGCTTCTTGTTCTTGGCACAATAGTATCCCTTTTTTATGATGCTTCCAATCTGAATAAACTGAATTCACGCAACATTCTTCTCTCATGCACCATATTCAAGGATACTGCCTTGAATTTGTGTTAATTTCAACAAACTTTCACACATACTATCCATTTTGATGACAAATACCTTCTTTTTTATGTGTACCTTCCTTAGATTTTCTAGAATCATCCGAAATTGCCCATAAACAGAACCTAGATGAGATTGAAGTCACTGCCACTTCCCAAAGAGTAGAAATTGTAGCAATTCCTACATTTTATTTAAGTATGAGGGTAGTTTCATAAAATTTTGACCTTGTGATCATTATGGAAGAGTCATATAAAAACTCTCCATTAAGATACTACCTTTCACCATGGATCTTCGTGATGAAATATTGGGTGAATATATCAAACATCATAGTCAAAACATCATGATAATGGTTTACATATGGGGTTAAACTCAATATTTTTAATATATATGTTGAAAACCGTCATTCTAGGAAACAATAGGCTATTTCCACCTTTTTGAAGAAAGGGAATACTTGGGCCATCACAGGGAATGAGCCACATGTTGAAAAATTCCCTACCTATCGCATTAGTATTTTTGAAAGATGTATACATGAAAAAAGAAGGGGTATGAAAAAGGAATGAGAATTTGGGTTTGGAATTAATTCCACCAATAAATGGATAGGGTAGTACTGTGTATGCTACACTTTCCTAGAGTTTGAACAGAAGTAATGTGAGATCAGACTGTTTGAGGTTGTGTCAATATCACAATTCTACTTCTATCGTTTACTGGAACTTGGGTTGGGGATTTATATATAATGGACCCCAGATATGAATAATCTATATCTTCATCATGGAGAGGTCATAAATAGTTTTTTTGGATATATAATTCATTGATGTAATCCTACTAGAAGGGTTCCAGTATGATGTGTTCCTTCCATCAGTGATCATGCAGGATGACACAAAAATGACTCCTCACCCAAAATAACACCTTCTGGAAGCATTGAAGAAACATAAAATACAAGAACTAATATCTTTTAGGTACATCACATTAAAAGTATGGTATGATAGGTTTCTAATCAAGGACCCCAACATGAGGATCTTGAGGTGGGGAAAGTTGTGCTCGAAAACACTACAAAGAAACAGGCCACGAATGTATTGGTTAATCCTGGAGGAGGGGTTGTTTGAGTAGTGGGGATATATTATGGGGAAGTATCAGAGTCGTTGATTTACTATAATGCATTCCTTGATACATTATTGAGTGGGTGACTACATTCATCTAGGGACATACAGATGGTTATGTTCCCAATGACACTAGTGATGACAACAATTTTGGTAGCCAGTAATAGTGTCAACATAGGTGTACCAATGTTGGCCCGACACTATATCCCACTGGGCCACATGAATAGTGTAAAAACACCTAATAGTATACATGTCATACCTTAGTTCTTATATGATAGGATCATAATGCACATTGGGGTTTATGAGCTTCTGAACACCATCGCTCTACTAAATTTTATTTTTCAGATGCCTCTGTTGAACATTGATGTGGGATGGAAAGTGACAGTTTACATGTCCGAGGTCATGATTTGGATTGGAAACCATGAGAGCTTCAAATAATTTCTCTTCTAGATCCTGGTTGGTTAAATGGTGGTTGACCTATAGGGAACATGGGAACATTAAGAGTACTTAAAAATATTTCCTGGTGAAAAGATGGTGGTTATGACTGATGACCACATCTTCTAAAAACCATATACACCATCCAATTTTGAAAATAGTTTGTGTGACTTTATAAGGGGATAAAGAGAGTCTATATGGGGAGTTTTTTTAAGGAGATTAATCCTTGTATTATTCATTATCATTGGTGGATTATGATCCTTGTGCCCTTCAGGGAATCCATTATGCTGTAGAGTACCAAAATCAATTCTACAATGATGACAGACTATTCTAGAAACAATGTTAAAGTGTATCCTAAAACGATCTTGAAGATGAACATTAATGTGACCGACCAAGAATGTATGGTTACATAGTAGCAAGGTGGGTGGTGTTCTCATATCAAGGTGGAGATATAGGAAATGGTGGCAGCTCAAGCTAGAGCTATAGTAGGGATGGTGCATTGTGCTCTTGCACCCCCACCACAAGGGGTAGAGGGGTCCTGGAAGGGATCTTGAGAGAAAATTGGGAGATCCTAGGTTGGGAAGAGTAGAGGTAGGATGATAATTTGAAAAATATGAGGTATTTGCTACAACTTACTATTGATGTTGTCCACTTCTCACACTGGATGGTCCAGAGGATGCTTTGAGTGTCCATGTCAACAGAAGACATCTGGAGAATGTTTATTCGAGAGAGGGTCATGTTGCTGAAGGTGGGATTATCATAGATCATTCCAAATGAGATTTTCCACAAAATTCATAGATATCTTATATACAAGGAAGAAGTCAATTTCTAATGAGGGGAACATGATATTCCTTCGACTCTAGTGAGGGTGCTATTTGGTGGTGAGTAGAGGTGGGAAAGGAAACCCCCTACCGAGGACTTATATGATGAAGAATCCATCGATAATGATGCATTGGGATCCAATGATGATGATTTGAGGGGATCAACCTCCTATCAAGGGATTCCCTATGAATGTGGTGAAATTGAGGCCTCTGAATAAGACTTATTTGAGTTTATTGAACTAATACATAACATACATTCCTCCATTAATCCTACTCTTTCATTATCTATAATCTATAACTAAAGTTTATTTTTATAGGGGAGTCTTAGAGAAGGGTATGTAGACCCTATTAGAGGGGGTTAAGGTGGACCACAATGTGATGAAGAGTATGCTATATGGGTTGTTCTTGAGGAAACAATAGGTGGGGCCGAGTTAAAGGCGTCTAAGTGATATTATCATATCTATAGGTTCTCAAAACTATTTATTGTGGACCATGCCCTGGTATTCCAATGATGACAACCCACTGTTGAGGTAGCTATGAAACTAGGGTGGAATATCATTGAGATTCCACTTACTCAATGTAATATCACCCTCCAATGGCCCGAAGGCCTTCATTTTTTATTGATTTTTGATAATCCACCTTTCAAGGGGTGAGGTGGAACCCTTATATGGCCCATAGGTGTATGTATTACATGGCCCGTAGGCCTTAGAGGAATTCATTGCCCGTAGGCTTCAAACATTACATACAACCCAGAATAACTACTTGGAACTGATCCTCCCCAGCATCTTTATCGTGAAATTAGATCTCCACCTTCGCATGGCTGTTCGGCTAGGCATTCTCATGCATGAACAGGCTTATCCCGACGGAAGGTGTCATACCTTCTCATTCTCGCAATCCATTTAGCTTCTGCTGTGGTGAAAGCTCCTTGCTCATCCTCTTTGTAGAGCTTGTTCTTTGTAGGTTGTCTGTTTTTCATCTGCACAAAGGTGGCCCGAAGGACTTGAGGCGGCCCAAACGCCTTATTGAACCGAAGGCCTGGGTGGCCCAAAGGCCTTATAGGACTTAGAAACAAAATAGTACTCAATGTAATATCACATCTCATGTTACTGGTCCCTTATCATAATTTCATGCAGCCTTTGTATCAAAGTGTTTATCTATTTTATGAAGCTCCTATTTGATCAACATAAGGGGATCTATCACTAGATGTTGAAGTACCGACCAATGTTGAGGGGTCTTATATAGCGGTGATCCCTTCTAAGACACATGGACATACTATTTTAATGTTCATCATCTATAAATTTACCCTCCCACTCAAGAATAACTGATCATTTTCTTAATCAAATTGACTGAATTATTTCTATTTCAATATGTGCTTGAAGGATTTCATGCCCAGTAAGAGACTATTAATAGAACATATTTTGACCCTTCCTTGATGGCCATGAAAGTCCTTGAGTTGAAATTTTTTCGGGAAAAACCAGATTTGGTCATAGGGGAATAATCTAATTTAGTCATTAGTGATTACAATAGTGGGGTAGAACATGAGGATCGAAGAGGTGGTGATAGAGATGAAGGGTCTAGTGAGCATGACCTCCCTCTCAATCTAGAGCCCCATATGACTAAGAGGATCTCAGAAGATAACCATTCTAATTTAATCATTGAGATTTTATCTGAATATGAGCCTGCACCCCTTTAGAGAAAGATAGTTCTGATTTCGAGGCTTCTGAATAAAATCACATAGTCAAATGCCGGGCATGGAAGAATGCACAATATTTCATCATCCAAACCTAAGAACTAGATCTGGTGAGTCGGATAGGGTCCCTCCACCACTGGCTGTATAATATGATCAAAAGATGGGTGGATAATAGTTGCCTCTATATATTATTCTGTGACATCATTACTAAGTGGGTGCATGAAGGAATGAAACATGTAGATGATTCTTAGTGATAATAGAATTATAAATTCATATGGAAGTTCCAAGAAGTAAACTCAGAAATCTAACATTTCTAAGGGAAAATAAATGCGTTTGTTTCTTTCCCTAACACTCAATCAGAGACTATCAGCAGACTGACGTCTCATCTAGGGGAGTCTAAGATTAAAATCAAGTAGGTAATTTCTCCTATAGGTAATCTCCAATAAGATCTAGAATGATAAATGATTAGAGATGAGAATATTTTTCCCATAGATTATGAGAAGTTATCAGACATCTGGTGGTGAATGTGGGATTTGGTTGCCATATGCTAATAGTTTTTGGATCTTTATCTCTCAGTTTCTGGAGTATAGCTATTGGGATAATATTTCTTGAACTCAAAAGTGGATTTTGTATGTGGATGGCCATCACCATCACTTTCATCTATCAATTATTTCACATCGATCATATTGGTGAAACAACTAATGAAAAATACATATGATCACGTAATCCTTGTATGGTTTCAGAAACAAGGGATGGCTATATGATTTATCATTTTTAAGAGGGATTAAAATAATAATTGAATGACTGAGGTCTGCTTTATTGACCACTGAGAGTTCCCGGGTTGAGAGAGGTTGCGGTTGGAGAATGTGGCTCTCTAGATAGATGAGTTTCTTTCCCAACAATCTCTACTACATGT
Organism: Viscum album; assembly: GCA_963277665.1. Classification (NCBI taxonomy): domain Eukaryota; kingdom Viridiplantae; phylum Streptophyta; class Magnoliopsida; order Santalales; family Viscaceae; genus Viscum; species Viscum album. The sequence continues at coordinate 1,024,726,212 of OY728133.1, read as the reverse complement.
GTGGTGTAACACCAAGGGGTTGAATTCGTCCCAAAAAAAGTAGAGTGAATATTGTGGATTGTGATATAAAAAATCTAGGACACAAGGTGGTGGAATCACAATATTGGATAACTATTTACTATTTTCGCAACATAGAATCCAAATCACTCAATCAATAATGGGGAAAAACAAATTGAGGGTCAAATACTAGCCAAATTAGAATCATATGACCTATCTCAAAATTTTGTACAAAGTCCATTAGGATGGTGGCCCAAAATGGTATGTGATCTTTGGAAAACACCATTCTCTCAGGGGGTCCCTTTAGGCGGTGATGAGAATGAGGATACAGATAAGTGGTTCATTATTTATGGAAATGTTGTGGTTTCATATTTCAATGGATTCCATCATTATCTATATTATTCCACTGTATCTTGTAGCACATTAGTGTGGGAATATCAGTTCGAGAAAAAGTCAAACTCTTATTGTAGGGGATAATTGTTTTGGATGCCGAGTTAATACTGAATGAACAGTGTGGTAGAAATTTAGAAATGGAGGAAATAGATTTTCAGTAAATGGCATGAGTTTCCTTTTAGTTTTACATTATTCAATGAGGATGATAGGCTTGTAGTTTAACATCATAATGTGAAGAAGTTGGAAAAATAGATTAATGTTGTATGGCGAGGATCCAACCCAATGTTTAATTTCATATGATTGGGACATATAGTGTGTGGGGATTATGAGTAATATTCCCACCATTTCATCCTCATGTTATGAAAAGAAGGTGTCTCGTGTCCATTACATAGGGTAATATCAATGTTTATTATAAATCTATAAGGGATTTAGTGAACCCATGTGAATGATACACACCCAACCATATAACAAAATCTCAATGTATTATGGTAAAATATGAATTTACACAGTTTGTAATGGATCTCGATTCTAATATGTTACCTTTTTGTTATTATTAAAACATAGAAATCATTATTTTGTTGTGGATGAGATGTGTTATTATAGATGTGAATTATGAATTATGTAGTGGATGTGAGAAACAAGGCATGATATATTACGGTTTATAGCGACTGGTTTAGTGGGGAAGTTGTACCACGATACCATTCATCTATATATTCATGTTCATATTAGGTTACATGATTATATATAATATTTTTTGACTGTGAAATAATGATTAATGGAATTTATTTGATATTATTTTTTTAATAGGTTTATTTATCTTGTTATTCACTTGGGATTTAATATACATCTTCTATCATGGCACACCAAGTTTTATTGGGACTCATACTGAGTATACTTATATGATCAACCTTATATACGGATATATATATGTATATTTTTTTGTTAGGTTCTGAAGTTGCAGATGGTGATTGATGTGGGTTATACTATCTTGTTTAGGTGTGTTGACGCCGAAAAAAAGTCCATAACTCTCGGAGGAAGTTTCAAAATGATGAAGCGAAGTCATATTCGGAATCAGAGGCCCGATCTGGAGGCCCGAGATGTGGTGCGCGAAATAAAGGAGGTTTCATGCTAAAAATTGTTCTGCGCACGTAGAATCACCGGGTTTCGTGGAATTGAGTCGATGAGGCGCGAAATCTTTGCGCGCCCTGGTTCTGCGCGGTGAGTTTTGAGCGCCGGCTGAGCTTGGAGAGAAGAATTTCGTGCGCCACCTAGATTCTGCGCTGGAGGTCGCCTAAAAATAGAAGGTGACCCCAAACGGTTTGGGGGTTCTGGAATTCAAAGTGACTCTCGTGAGCGCAATTCGTCTTCCCCCTCACGCAAGATGGATTCCAGGTAATCCCTCATTTCACGCAACCTTTCCCTGGAGTCCGACTTTAAGCGCAACTCCACTAGCTTCAGTGAATTTCACCCTTCCCCGGGTTCCAGCCTTCCGCGCAATCCATGTCTTGTGCGCGCAATACCCTGTCGTGCGCACAAAACCCTGAGCGTAATTCCCTCTCCATGTGCAATTCCCTTGCGCCAATTGAGCGTCGTCCCAGTGTTTTGCACGCAAACCTTCTTTTTTCGCGCAAAGCCCAGGACCCTTCACCTTGACGCCCCTTGGCTGCCCCCCTGCACCGGCACCTGATGTCTCCTCTACCGGTCATGCACGCCATGCGTTGTTTTCCCGTATGGCCTTCCAGGCTCGTGCGAAGTAACCTCAAGGTCCCTTGGGCCATGTTTCCCATTGCATTGCTTTTCCTTATGATTCTCCGCATAGGCACGCTAACGGCTATTGCTTCTTCGCATAGCCACACTAACGTGGACCCCCCAGTGGTTCGCCATGCGGCCCCCTTCAATATGGAATTGTCGATGCCTTCCCCCCCACAAGGGGTAGAGGGCGTTGGGAATGTAATCCCTAGGGGTGTTGAGTGAACCCACCGCATCCAAGAAGCAGGATGTTAATCTACTAAGCACCTTGTCCTTAACATAAGACGTTAAACTGTGGTCCGACCCCGTGCTTCGCACGCAGGGTCTCCCCAGCTCAGACATTTTTTATGCCCACTCGTCTCCACGGGAAAGGACTCTTCCTCACATGGAATGAGATCCTCCTTGTCGGAGTGGCGTTTGTCCACGGGGGAAGGGCTGCCTCAGAGCGTAAGCCCCTAGCCTTTCTTGCAAATGATTGCACCCATGCGTCTCCATACTTCCCCCCTGCCAAGGCCAGTGGAGTCCTTTTACCACTATGCTTTGTCGCACCACGGGCCTCCACCCTGGAGTTAGCCCCGACACCAAGGGACGCTAACCACACGTAAGCCCCTGTTTCCTCTATGGGCCACTCAACGCGTAAGCCCAATTCCGCTTCTCACGGACGCACCCTTCGTGACATGATCTTCTGGTCCATACTGCCTCTTGTTTCCCACATCGAGCATGAATCATGTGGGATTAGAGCGTGCATCGACCATGAAATCCTCTTATGGGCCTCCCCAGAGCGTAAGCCCCATCCTAGTGAACTACGTGGACTTGGATCCGTGCTAATGCACAGTACGTAGGAAGCCTCCACGAGGTTCAATCCCACCAGCCGGTCGTCCCGACCTCTCCATGTCGGTTCCCTAACCACCCTCGGCCGCCTCAGAGCATAAGCCCCAAACCCCTCATCCCGCATGATGTTAAACTATATCTCATCCCGCATGACGTTACACTGTATCTCGTCCTGCATGACATTAAACTGTAATCCCCCTCTTGGGCCGTCTTAGAACCTAAGCCCCATGTCTCACTCCACCATCCATCCTGATCCTTACCTGGGCCACCACATCCGGGTGAGATCATGCCACCCCATCCCACTCTATGTCATCCGGGAACCCGCCCATCTGATGGCCCCAACATCGGTGTTCCCCCCTAGGGGTCCTTCAACCCGATCCGTCTCCGCAAGACGTTAAACTCACGAAATACCCCGTGTTAAACTTGGGAAGATGAGGAAAAACACAGATGGTACACATTCCCTGCGTTTGATGTGGGATGCCTCAGGCTTCCGTGCCCTTGAGAAGACCTGTGATGAGGGACCAAAGACAGACATGGCAACGACGCCCCAAAGTGACTATTATCCTCACTGAAGGTTGCTGCCCCGACAAGACCCCTTGGAGCATCTCGACGGAAGAAGCGTAATTAACTAGCGTCCATGTAGATATGGCACCGGTAATGGGCTTCACGAACCCGTCTTAAATCTATGAGGGAGACCCCGACTAGGTGATGAGCTCCGAGGAGGAATCCACGGAAGGAAGAACTGACATCCCATCATCCCGGTTTCGATCAAGGAGCAGACTTCCCTAAACAAGGAACAGATGTTGCCCACATTTGGAAATCGGGAATGCGGGGTAACAAGTAGCGCGTCCTCCCCACAGACGGATGCGCGCGCCCCGGCGAAAGCATCAGAGCAACAAAAATGGTGAACCCGACATCAAGATCTTCTCCTCAATACGGGGAATGGTAGTCATCGGGGTGTTGGAAGAATAGCATGTCACCAAGTCCGGGTAACCCTCACTGGGACGTGAACCCGCTAGGGATCGAGGTCGTCAAGACGTTGTCCACTCCGTTCTACGATGTCATCAGCGTGGATCCCTATCATCAACTAGGGAATATGGAATGACATTGGGCCTTGGTTGTTGATCTCCTTTCCTGATGATGCTAATGGGCTCATCTCCCTGCTTCCGGGAATCATATCACTGCATTCGGAGTTCGATCGCCACCTGCCCACCGGCGCAGGGGTAGGGGCAGTACTAACGCGGTTACCCCGCGCAGTCCCACCTATTCCACGGTCACTCTGACTTCGACCGCCGAGCAGGTGGTCGCTCGCGCCCCCTCTCCCCATCAAAAATCATCCAGCGGAGGGTGATCAATGACCTGGTTCGTAGGTATGACGAGGAAGGGATCATCCCCGCCAGGGGCATGGCCCTCCTGGATCTAGAAGCGGCTACGCCTCACCACCATCGCCGCCCTCGAGGGCCGCGCAAGGAGCCACCGCTCCCCACACCGACATTCAACCGCTTTAGGAGCCTATCCTCGGAGCGCCTTGACACATCCCTACGCCAGTGAGGTGGGGGATGTCTAGGTCCACTCGATCGGCGATCCGTACCAGGGGTTAACGGCAAGAACCCCCGCCAGGCTGCGTCGACGCCGCCGCCCGACTCCCCGAGCCAAGGAGCAGGAAATATTCATGTCTGCACTACCGGTTCTGGCCCATCTGACTTGATGCCAGCGTCGGGCGCGAGCGGGAGAGAATGCACGTACTGGGCATCAACTTCAGCAACCACTGTGGCCCGAGCCACTGCTGACTCCTATTACCAGATCCCCATGCACGTTGAGCAGGGGAAGCCACGTGCCCGACTGGGATCGAAACCCTGACCGCCCTGCAGGCAAGTTGGGTCGAATCTCCCAGTCGCGGACACTAGAAATGGCCACTGCGGACCAATCCACGGTAGTGCCGCTCACCATGAAGGCTGATTCTGTGCCACCAATCTGGAAAGCTGAAAGCTTCTTCGCGACGGCTATGCTTAGGGTAAGACTCCTTCCAGCGCCCACTGCATGGGCTATGAGGTCACTCCCCCTACTGCCGGCCGTGAGTATGGAGATATTGTGTATCCAGTCGCTCACTCACATGTAGGTCCTCCCCATGTCCCATTTGACATCTGTCCCTGTGCTTCTTGCACGCCGGCCTTCAGTCCCCTCTGCCCCAGCTCTATTGTGGCCGGGGACCCTAGGAAGGAAATCGTCCTTACCCTGAGGAGCTACCCAGGGGCAGGAAGGCCAGGCGTCATCGCCGTAGGAGGAATGTATGTGGAGTCCGAACGGAAATTAGACCAGTACATTTCTCGGATTCTGAGTCAGAGTATGACTCGACGATGGAACCTCCCCCCAACCCTTCGAGTTGAGGGTAGGGATTGGGACGTGGCACGTCAGTCTCGTACTCCCCAAATGCAAGATCCGTATGATTCACTCCTCCCTTAGAAGGTATATACAAGAGGAAGAGAACTTGGCGTACCGCCTGGGATCAAGCCCGCAGTTGCCACTGGCCTCCTCGGGAGCACTTCCCGCCCCTGTTAGGGAGGGTGGGGAACTTTTATGGGGACCGACGGAATAGTCGCTAGGCGACACACCCTCGGCGAGCACTGATGCTGCGACAGGAGGCCCATTCGCTGGCCCATCCTATCACGACGTGGCAGCCAGGGCACTACAACCCCTGGAGGATGACCCAGGGATCGGCAGCCAATCGACATGTTCGCCGTATTCCCCGCTGGCCAGCCCACCACCCCGATGGCCTGCCTCGGCGCCATTTCCAATTCCCCGACTTTCCTCGGTGGACGAGCTGGGGAGGAAAGGTTCGGACCCCGAACCGGAGCCGTGGAGCTTCTGGACCGTTCTTGCAGCGGGCCACTTCCCTGAGAAGTTTTGGCCGGTCGCAGAATCAGATTTTGATGTGGCAGAGTCACTCACCCCGGGAGAGCTAGTATGCTTCAGCCAGATTCTTCGGGTGACTCACTCCCACCTCCGCCATCATCTAGCGCCTTATCCTGGTAGCAAAGCACATCTTGAGGAGATCGGTGAGCAGTGTCATCGGGTCGACCTAGCAGCACTCCCCGCGGTCCGCCACCCCGAGTCGTTGGACCACCACGAGGCCCTCCAGCAACAATGCGTCCAGAGTTTTCAAGTACTCCGCATAGTTATTGAGGAAGCCACCCCCCATGCCCACGTCCACGGATGGGGGTAGTACACTGCTCTCCTCTTCTGTGTGATCCGCCGAAATCCTGATCCACTGTGTGGCCCTGAAGAAACGTTTCCAAGGGTAGTGGCAGTCAACATGGCTGACCTTTCAGATGAGGTAAACGTTGTGGAGCCCCTCGACGGGGACTCACCCCCCGAGGACAGGCTGCTACAGGACCAATCTGGAAGGATTACTCGCCAACAGAGGAGCCTCCTAGGACTCCATGTACCCACAGAGGCACTGAAACTGGGCCAAAACATAGGCAAGGGTAAAGAGACCGTCTGGTCTGTCAAACTCGCCGACCCATCTGCCACAGTGCAGAAGGTAAAGGAAGATCCCAAGAAGGAAATGATGCGACAACAGCGAGCTGAGAAAAAGAGGCTGGTTGATGAGATCCTAGCTGAACGCATTGCAGAGCGGCGACCTGACTACGGTGACCCTAGACCGGGACAACAGGGGCAGGAGCATCTACCCCTTGCTGAGATCCCCCCCGGGCAACTGTGATTGTGTCATGTTCGCCGACAGGGGAGACATTGGAACCCATGGCAAGAGGGCCCAATATTTTTCGCCGAACCCTCCCGAGCGGCGAGACCACCTACAAGACCCTGCTCTGTTTCCTCCCGCTGCCCCGAGGGTTGCTCCGCCAGCTGCCCCACGAGCTGCTGAGCGTGACTACCATATCGAAGAGCCTGGAAACACGCTTGTGGTTAGAGATCCCCATCAGGACATGAATCCGCATCCGGATGATCTGATGGAAGTACTCATCACCCGCTTGGAGGCCCTGGAAACACGGAAGGTGGCAATCCCACCGGATGGAAAGCCGTACCCAGCATGGGTGGATGACATGCCGGCTCCGCCGGGATTTGGTAACCCCACACTTTCCCCCTTTAACGGGACCGAAGACCCGCCACAGCAGTTGGCCCACTTCAACTCGAGGTGCGGGCCTATGTTAGGGAATCCGGCGCAGCAGGAGGCTACCATGCTCCGGTGCTTCGTTCAGACACTAGAAGGACCAACATTCGTCTAGTACAGCCAGCTCCCTGTTGGATCTATGACAATCTAGGAGGACATTCGCCGGAAATTTTTCTACCAGATCAGTTCCACAACCCAGAATATGAATATTTCATACCTCTTCAGGTGCAAACAAAGGCCTGACGAGTGAGTCACGGACTTCATCGCCCGGTGGAAGGGGCTCACATTCTCCATTGACATGCTGCTGACTCCGGAGCAGTTACTGACGATGTGTGTAGGGAACACAAGGCAGAGTTGGTTCCTTCTCTGATCACGCAGAATTACCCTGGAGAGATCCAGGACTTCTCGGACAAGGCTCACCACCTCAAAAAAGCCCTGCAATAGGCCGGTCAGGCACGTTGCTGCCTCCTGTAATCTCTGCAAGGAGAGCCGCCAGAGCCGAGCCCTCTACTGTGGCCCAGATGGAGGCCCCCAGACCGCTAGAGTTTCTTCCATTGAGGCCATATTAGTAGGCTCATAGGAGTCCACCCCCACGAGCACAGCCTTGGGCCCAGCAGTGACCGCCTCAAAATCGGCAGGCGCCTCCGCGTAACGCACCGCCACCACCTAAGCGAGGTAATCCGGCTCCGCCTCCTCGGCCTGCTCCTCTGGCCCCTGGTCATGGTCATCCCCCAAGAGTCCCCTTTCTAGACAGAAGAAATTAGGCTTAATTGTTTGTTGAGGCCCAGATCCCCGGTTATTTCCGTAGCGCCATGGAGCAGAGGATCGTGCGACTGCCTGAGTGCCGGAAGCCAGAAGAGGCGTGTCTCACTGATCACCTTAACTACTTCCCTTATCACTGGATCCTGGGACACAGCATCCAGCAATGCTATGTGTTCAAGGACTGGATCCATTTCCAGATTGACAACAACATAGTCAGGTTGCGCCCAGCCCCGGCACAGGTGGCAGGTGTCTTCATGGGATCAGATGGCAGTAGTGACAACGGGGATGCGTGGGAACAGGTTTCCGACCATGGGTCCTGGAAGTATAATGACTGGATGGCCCGCAGTACGGTCGCCCGTTCCCATGGCATCATCCGTGCCTGCCTGAGTCAGCCAGAGCCCTCAGAGTCTATGAGCGCCGCTTTGGCATCATCGTCCTAGCCTACTTCTTCCTAGAGGAGCAGGCGGCGACGCAAGAAAAAAAAACGCGCCCTGCCATTGTCATCATCTTCTCGCACGCATGGCGATTTCATGCCCCTAGAAATGGGGATCCCTCCAAGACCCCGTCCGGTAGTGGACCTCCCTGAAAGCCCAGCGTACGCTTCAGTTAACACCGTAGAGTTGGTAAATACCTTTTTGTCTCCCGACGACGAGGAGCGCCAGGTGGACCTCCCCAATGTCCCCAGCCATCACCAATGTCGACGGAGCCGTGTCTACGTGAATTGCCGGGGCATGGAAGTCGTCACCTCTAGTCAGGCCATGCATGCTACCGAGACCAGGCAGCAAGCTCGGTATAGAGAGCAGCACTCGCGGCTCCCTCACTCGGTGACAACAGGTTTGCTTCCACCACCGTTTGTGTTGCTGGATCGGGGAGAACCGCTTTGCCTGCATCGCAACCATCCCAGCCCTGCCACTAGCCGACTATGGCCTTCCGGTCCTAGCACTACAGCCACCTCCCGGGATTCAGCTAGTGAACAGCGGGACGTGCCTAGTACCAGTCAGTCACCGGTCCCTCCAGTAGGGCCCGTCATGCCCCCAATCGTAGAGTAACCTCCTGTAAGTAGAAGATCGCGTTTGGCATGAAAGAATGATGTCCTGAAGCATCTGGTCGGCATTCCGGCAAATATTTCCATCCTTTATGCCCTTCTCCAGTCGTCTGAAATGCATGAAGTGCTTTCCGAGGCACTAAGGAGCCCCCTTCAGTTTGAAACGGAGGTAGAGGCCGCAGAAGCCTTCCACACCGAGGTAATTGAGGACACCGAATTTCAGGCGGTTATCTCGTTTTCCGGTGAAGATGGAGACCTTCCCATACAGGGGCACATCCGCCCGTTTTACCTCACCGTCTAGTTCAATGTCGTGGAAGTCTGTCACTGTCTTGTCGACATGAGTTCTGGGATTAACTTGATCCCAACTCGGACACTGCGAAAACTGGGGTTGTCTGAGGACGATTTAACTCCCTCCGACCTCAGAATCCAAGGGTATGAAAGGACTGAGCAAACTCCACTCAGCAAAATTCATCTGAAGACCCAGTTCGGCGGCTTAGCTTCCAATACTAAATTCATGGTTGTCTCTGAGGACACCGCCTACAACGCGTTGATGGGCAGGCCATTGATCCACCTTCACGCAGTGGATCCCTCATCATACCATCAGTGCCTCAAATACTCCCTTAAGGGTCGAGTGGGTGTGCTCCAAGGAGATGCGTCTCTGTTTGCCTCTTGTGAAGCTCGTTACCTAGACGCTGACTATTACAAGAGCAAGGACAAGCAAATCTTGGCAGGTGAGGTTGAGCCCACCGCTGTCACGAGTGATCCCTGGGCAGGTTTGGATGATGCATATGTCTTCCCAATCCATCGGTTGGAGGCCACGACTCCCGATATGGGAGGGTGATTTGTTTTCTAAAGTACCATAGGAAGGAATATTTCTGGGTCTAAGTGACGGAGGGAAATCACCTCATACTCTTACACCAACCAGGCTTGGGTGATCCCCCAGCCTCATACCCCTGTACGATATCAGGACGTTGGGCTCATGGCAACAGTAGTACATCATACATGTCTATTTCGCCAAGACGGAATCGGCCGGCTCAAGCCAACGCATCACCACTACTTTGATGTCGTAAAGCGTGGCCCCTTGGTCCGAAGGCCGGATGGGATTGGATCATCCGCCTTCGTCGCCATGGTCTCCGCGGTGCATGAGTCTCCCGTCGTGATGACCTCTACCGCCCAAGCCTGTGCCAGCTCCCCATCAGTGTCGAGCAGCCCCGAAATGGCTCCCCCCAGGGAAGATCCTTCCACAAGCTGAGAAGAAGGCATGGAAGATGCTCCTCCTGACTTTGAGGAGGGCGTCTCCACCACGGTCGACGAGCTAGTACAGGTGAACCTCGGTAGTGAGGCGGACCCGAGACCCACATTGGTCAGCGTCGCTATGCCTCCCGAGGAACGACAACAGTACATAGACTTCCTCAGAAAGCACAATTATGTGTTTTCCAGGAGTTATGATGAGATTCCGGGACTAGATCCCCAGGTAGCCATCCACCGACTTGGCCTCCCAGCAAACAATCCCGGGTTTAAGCAGCCTCCCAGGAAAATGCACCCCTTTCATGGTGCCATGGTTGAGGCCGAAGTTGATAAGCTCATTAAGGCCAACTTCATCAAGGAAGTCTAGTACCCCAGGTGGCTAGCCAACATTGTGCCCATCAAGAAGAAGAACGGGAAAATCGGGGTATGCATCGACTTCCGTGATCTTAATCGCCACAGTCCGAAGGACGACTTTCCCCTTCCCGTGACAGAGCTGTTGATCGATGCAACAGCTGGGTTCCAAGCCCTCTCCTTCATGGATGGGTACTCCAGGTACAACCAGATCCGGATGGCCCCCAAGGATGAAGAGTTCACTGCCTTCAGGGCCTCCCAGGGTACTTTTTGCTACCGGTTTATGCCCTTCGGCCTGAAGAATGCGGGTGCCACCTATCAACGGGCTATGCACCACATATTCAATCTGATCCTCAGGACACTGGTGGAATGCTACGTAGATGACCTGTTGGTTAAATCTCGTCAGTGCCAGGACCATCTCAAAGACCTTGAGAAAGTGTTCGGTTTCCTCCATTCTCGCCACATGAAGATGAACCTGTGGAAGTGTGCCTTCAGGGTTACCTCCTGAATGTTTCTTGGCTTCATTATTAGGTATCGAGGTATCGAGATCGACCCCGAGAAGATCAAGGCCATTAGTCAGATGCCTCCCCCAAATAATATTCAGAAGCTTCGAGGCCTCCAAGGCCACTTATCCTATATACTCCGATTCATTGAGGATCTGGCCGGCAAGTGTAAGCCCTTTTCTCGACTCATGAAGAAAGGCACAGCCAATTGGTGGGACGAAGAGTGTCAAACCGCTTTTGAGGAAATCAAGCAGTATCTGCTTCAACCTCCGGTCCTGATGCCACCCGTTCCCGAAAAGCCGCTGGTCCTTTACGTGACCACCCTGGAGTGATCCCTCGGCACCCTTCTCGCCCAGAAGAACAACGAACGAATAGAGAATAGCCTCTACTACCTCATCTGCATGCTCCTCGACGCGGAAATTAGATATTCTCCCATTGAGAAGAGTTTCCTGGCACTCGTATTAGCTGTACATAAATTGCGGCACTACTTGTAGCACCACGAGGTACAACTAGTCTCTCGGGTAGACCCATTGAAATACATCCTGAGCCGGCCTATGTTGACCGGCTGATAGGCACGCTGGGCAGTGATTCTCGAGCAGTTCGACATTAGGTTCGTACTTCAGAAGGCCGTCAAAGGACTGGTGTTGGCAGACTTCTTAGCTACCCACCCAACCTCTGTGGACCAACCACTGGATTTGGGCTTTCCTGATGAGGCAATCCTCTCAGTCGATCACGCCACACCATGCTGGTAGATTCACTTTGACGGTGCCTCTCGAAGCCCTACCGGTAGAAGGCTCAACAATCCTAGGCTTAACAGAGTGGGCCTGGGTATCATCTTCATCACCCCGGAGAAAGTCATTTTTCCATATTATTTCTTATTGTAGGAAGGCTGCACAAACAATGAGGTAGAATATCATGCCCTCATCACTGGCCTCACGTTTTATCTAGAGGTTAACGTACCCCACCTGTATGTAAAAGGGGACTCTGAGCTTGTCATCAAGCAGGTTAACAGTGACTCTGCTGTCAGGAAGCCAGAACTCATGCCGTTGCTGGAGTGAACCCTCCATCTAATGGCTAAGTTCTCCTCCCGACCAGATGTCGTTAATGTTCCCCGGTCGCAGAACAGTCGAGCAGATGGTTTGGCCTACCTGGCCGCATCACTCGCATAGCCCGAACAGGATGACCTAACCATCCACATGGCACACCATAGAGTCATTGCTCTTATTATCCCAGAGGGCGACTGTGGCCTGCGAGTGAACCATCTCACCGCTGGTGCCCCTGCGTCAGGACCCCCTGGGGTTTCAGGCGTGGTGATCGAGACTGTTCCTGACTGGAGGACACCCTTGGTTGAATATCTCTGGCATGACAATCTTCTGATGGACAGAGCAGAGTGGGAACGAATCCGGCGCCGCGCGCCGTAGTTCACCCTTCAAAGCGGTCCCAGCCGTGAGTATCTCCTTTACATGCGCGGGTTTGATGGTGTTCTCATCCGTTTTCTTCAATGAGTTGAGATCCCACAGGTCATGCAGGAAGTGCACGCTAGTTCTTGTGGCGCTCACCAGGCCGAGTCAAAGTTGTCCCACCAGATTCGGAGGCTGGGATACTTCTGGCCCTCCATGATCCACGAATGCATCGAGTATGCCAAGATGTTTCATGCGTTCCAAGTTCAGGCTAACTTTGTGCATCGGCGACTGGAGCCTCTCAATACTACTATGTATTCTTGGCCCTTTGCGGTCTGAAGGTTGGATGTCGTAGGGCCTTAACCGCCGGTGATGTCTCGCCCATGCCGGTTCATCTTAACCGCCACAGATTTCTTATCAAAGTGGGCAGAGGCAGACCCGCTCAGGGAAGTCAAGGCTGGTTCTATCACCGAATTCGTGAGCTCCAATATCATCCACCGGTTTGGAATACCTCACGCTATCCTCACAGATAACAGAACCAACTTTTGAGCAGCCGAGCTGAAGAGATTGTATACCAAGTACAACATTCTCTATAACCACACCTCCATCTGTCATGCACAAGCGAATGGATAGATTGAGGCATTTAACAAAACCCTCTCTAACATTCTGCAAAAAAAGGCTTGTTCAGAACAAGAAAAGTTGGCCAGAAAAGCCCCCCAATGCCCTCTGGGCTTAAAGGATGATGACTCGCAATTCCACCCAGGTGACTTCGTATTCACTGGTATATAGAGCTGAGGCTGTCCTTCCCATCGAGGTCCAGCTACCCTCATTGCGCACGGTGGTCTACGACCAGCAAGCACCGGACAGAGTTTCTGAGATCCATCTAGGCGAATTGGAAGCGTTGGACGGAAGTAGGCTTCACGCTTTACATAACATGGAAAGGCATCATAGTAGGATGGCTCGAGCTTTCAATAATAAGGTTCAACTTCACTCCTTCCTGCAAGGTGACTTGGTTCTAGCTCTTAGAGCGCCAATGATTCCCAGTAGGAAACCACCGAAGTCGGAGCCCAAGTGGGAGGGGCCTTTTATTGTCCACAAGGTCTATCCCAACGGCGTGTATTCCCTGGTGACTATGGATGGTGAGCGTATCACTCCTCCCACCAACACCAGGTTCCTCAAGAAGTACTTTTCCTAACCAGTATGGTCCTGTATGACCTTAAACTGTATGGTCCTGCATGTCCTTAAACTGTATGGTCCTGCATGACCTTAAACTGTATGGTCCTGCATGACCTTAAACTGTATGGTCCTGCATGACCGTAAACTGTATGGTCCTACATGAACTTAAACTGTATGGTCCAGCATGACCTTAAACTTTATGGTCATGCATGACCTTAAACTGTTTGGTCCTGCATGACCTTAAACTTTATGGTCCTGCATGACCTTAAACTGTATGGTCCTACATGACCATAAAGTGTATTGTCCAGCACGACCCTAAATGCGCCTTGGTCTGAGTTCTAAGACCTAAAACTAATATCCCCTTGGTCCATTCTCTAAGACCTAAAACTAAGATCCATATTTCATCCAACATGACGTTAAACTATATTGACAGAACTACGGGTAGCTTGATTCCCATCCTAATGGGATACGTAGGAACACCCAGACCTTTCTTCTTTGGGTCCAGCTTGAGGTCCGCTATCACGTCTATTTCGCCTTTGGGACCATGACCACAGGACCGCATGGCGTGGTGTGAGATTATGTCCCCATTCACGTCGGGTTTGCAATAGTTGCACCACGCGCACCCTGTCCTCAGGATTTATCCCTCCTATGTCCAATGGCATTAAAAGACGCTTTCAAGAACTACATATGGATTGATTCCCATCTGTACGGGATACGTAGGACCGCTTAAACATCTAGATGTCCGGTCCAGCCCCATCTCTTAGGAGATCCCATGATCTCCTGGTTCCCAGGGTGTTTGGCATTACGCCCCCCCTTTTTCCCAGGGATCCTTCATCTTTTGGCCGCCCTCGGACTGAGCCCTATGACCCTTTCCAGTGGTCTACTGATGTGCTCAAGGCACTTTTGTCTAGGACATGGAGTGCCAGATTCGACTTAGGCAAGTTCCATCCACTTTCCAAGCTTCATGTTCCCCTTCATTGGGGCCCCCTTCATCATTCACACCTGGAGGGACCCCCAAGAATGTCCTGGATACAATGCCTAAGGGATCTCCTATCTCCATGGGCCAATTCCCCGAAGGGTTTCAGACAGAAATTTGATAAAAATCCAACGTTGCGAACATGGTCAGCGGTTGATGCTCATTTGTTAGTCCCCATGGCTGACATGACAGGATGCTGTGTTGCGAACATGGTCAGCAATAATCCTCAGTCGTCACGTTGGTTTCCCAAGACCCTGAATGTTGGTGGCATGGTTCATGTCATGTTCTGCCACGTTGTGTCAAGGTGGAATCTCGACACTCCTTGTAGTAACCCTTAGTACACCCCCCGCACATTAGACAGACCGAGTTGTGTAACGGTGTCTCTCGGGGCTCCCGCGATCTGAGCGCTAGAGTATGTGCATGGGTCTCTTCTTTAGAGGTTGCGTGCATCTTGACCCTCATCCCCAATGGGAACAAGGAGTCGCCCAGACATTGCGTTTCGGGCCCAGCATAGTTGGGAGCTGGCATCTTCTGCCCCCCGTGATTTTAGAACCATCGTAGGCCCCTTTGGCCCGAGGATCCTCTCTCGGATGCTCCAAACCTTACGACCTTAAACTGTGTTGTTGGTCCAAACCTTACGACCTTAAACTGTGTTGATGGTCCAAACCATACGACCTTAAACGATGTGCCGGTCCAAACCATATGACCTTAAACATTGTGCCAGTCCAAACCATACGACCTTAAACTGTGTTGTTAGTCCAATACATTCGACCTTAAACTGTGTTGGTGGTCGAAACCATACGACCTTAAACTGTTGTGGGTACAAACCATACGACCTTAAATTGTGTGATGGTACAAACCATACAACCATAAACTGTGTACCAGTTCAAACCATACGACCTTAAACTATGTTGTTGGTCCAAACCATACGACCTTAAACTGTGTAGTCGGTCCAAACAATACGACCTTAAACTGTGTTGCTGGTTCTATCACACGACCCTAAACTGTGACATTATCGTCCTGGCCGCAAGATGAAAAACGACACTGCATTGTGATGACCTCGTTGTAGAGGACATCACGTTGGGTATTGGTCACGTGCCATGCCATTTTTCAATGCCTATCATAGATTGATTCTTGTGGAGACACCACGTCCTACTACTCTAGGCATGTCGCTTCACAAAAAAACCACTCACCTTAAAGGAAAAACAAGATTTATCAAATTCCGCTTATTTTAGTGAAAGGGCCACGCCCGCACTCCCCTTTTCCCCTGGCACTGGTATCTTACCATGTCACCTTTCAAGAACTACGTATGGCTTGATTATCATCCTTATGAGATACGTTGGAGCGCCTGGGGCACTTCCCCGTGGGCCCAACCTACCTTCGTGTTCAGTCCCTCGACTAGAGCATTTCCTTGGAGAGAACATGGTAAGTAGGGCTTAGGTCCTCATTCACGTGGGTTTGTTCACCATACTGTACACACCCCCTATTACCATTCACGCCAGGTGTTTGAGTTACTCCACCGTGTGCCTATTATGTTTCTATATGACCTTTGGTCCAAGTTTTAAGGCCTAAAACTAAGATCATTTCTTTGAATCTTTACGACTCGCTCTCTCTTGTGGGATTGCGCGATGTGGTGCGGGATTATGTCCTAATTTACGTTGGGTTATTCGTCGTGCCGTTCTTATCCCCAGATGAGACGTGTTCCCCGTCCCGCATGATGATAAACTGTATTCCGTCCCGCATGACGTTAAACTGTATTCCGTCCCGCATGACGTTAAACTGAATTTCGTCCCGCATGACGTTAAACTGTATTCCGTCCCGCATGACATTAAACTGTATTCCATCCCTCATGATGTTAAACTGTTTTCCGTCCTGCATGACGTTAAACTATATTCCGTCCCGCATGACGTTAAACTGTATTCCGTGCCGCATGACGTTAAACTTTATTCTGTCTCGCATGACGTTAAACTGTATTCAGTCCCGCATGACGTTAAACTGTATTCTGTCCCGCATGACGTAAAACTGTATTCTGTCCTGCATGACGTTAAATTTTATTCCATCCTACATGACGTTAAACTGTATTTCGTCCAACATGAAGTTAAACTGTGTTTCAAGAACTACGTATGGCTTGATTCTCATCCTAATGAGATATGTAGGACCTCCCGGTCATTTCGTCTTGGGTCTAACCCCAGGGATTACTAAACCCCATCCTTCCTTATTGTAGGACCCTCGGCCCGACTTCAAGGGAAGTGGTGTAATCTAGAAATCTACCCTGAGCAGGTTCGGGATTCCCCATGATAATAATGGGAAGCGGCAGTTCTCTCACCAAAGAGGTCCCTCGTAGAAATTGGGACGACCCGTGATCAGGTCGGTATGTCCGCCTAATGCGCCTTCGCCATGGTGGCGCAATTTCAGGAGTGTTGGAATCTGTTCGAACAAACCACCACTCCACCTTCCACGCTTTGCGTCCCCCTTATTTGGATCCTCATTTCCATTCATGTTTGACGGGAGCCCCTAACAGTATGGATGCTCGACCTATGGTCCGCCTACTTTCCTGGGCCAACGTTCCAGAGGACTGGTCATGTTTGAAGGGACCCCCTAACAGTATGGATGACAGACCTATGGTCCGCCTATTGTCATGGGCCAACGTTCCGTAAAATTGACCGACGATATTTGAGTTAGGCCCCATGTTGCGAACATGGTCAGCAGTCAGCCCTCATTTATTGTCCCCCATTCTAGGCCAACATGATATGGATGCTGTGTTTCCGCCACGGTTGACAGTTATCCTCCACGGTTGCGCCCCATTGGGTTCCGAATTTGGGCAGCGTGATTCACCCTTCCTCTCCATCCCCCTATGTTCGCAGGGATTTCGATGCCCCCATCATTGCCCCACTCTTGTGTTAGAGCACATTGAGAAGTCGACACATCAATCGGCCCGGTGTTTTCTCAGAAGTATAGGCCCAATTTTGGACGCCTGAAGCTTGGTAAATGCCCCACAGTTGAACAAAATGATGGTACAAGCATCTTCTACTTCTTGCTTTGGGCACGACTCATAGGAGCCTAGGGATGAGTTGTTATTCGTTTCGAAACTATGGTTGAGCGCATTAAAACAAGGGTACAAATGAATGGATTTGACCATATATTGGATTGAGGCGTTGAGAAGTACAAGAAGAAAGTTCATGAGATGGAAAAAACAAAGCCCTTAGGGATCAGTGTCCTGAAGTGATATTTCTAGCGCTGCTACCCTTTGGCTGGTAGCCTCCAAGACTGCTTGTAGCTCTTTGAAGACTCTCTCCTCGTCGGCCACCATAGAGCGCAGCTCGCCAGACCTAGATTGTGCCTGCGCCCGCTCAGTTCGAAGTACGGTCACCTGGTGACTCGCCTCCACTAGTTGTTCCTACGCATCAGCCAGCTGGGTCGTCAGTTGCTCCACGAGCTCAGAGCATGTTGCGATGAAGGCCTCCTTATCTGCCGCCTGACCTTCGAGGTGCCGGACTTCCTGCTCCACCCTCAGCAGTGCTTGAGCGCTCGCCGATTCTCCATGGCACTAGGAAATGTTGGTGCACCGGCTGCTCTCGCATATCTTCTTGGCCATGTAATCACGGACTGTTAGATGAAGACCCTGAGCGTCAGCACCTCCGGCACACAGGAAGCGCAGCCAGGTCTGAAGTGATCCCATCTGCCTCAGCCAATCCGACTGGGGCTGTTTGAGGACGAGCTAGATACACTTTCACCCCTTGCGCAGTGTCATCTGGCTCTCCTCGGCTGCCTCTGAGTCTGAGTCATCTATCTCCTCGGGGTCAGAGGGTCAGTATATGGGGAAGGCAGCCAGCAGATCGGTAGCTGGATCTGCCACAGGGACACCTTCATGAGGAATAGAATCCTCGACGTCCGGGAAAACTTCTTCTCTCGCCCCAGCAATAATGATGCCTCCACCATCTTCCGACCTCGTCTTGGGAACAACACCGCTGATGTCCACCGCCCCCTGTTCATCAATTGTCGGGGCCGACTCAGTGCAGGGAACATATTTTGAATGAGGTGGTATGTCCACCGCTGGTCCACTCGCGGACGGCCCGGGCTCCGCACCCTAATGTGCCTCCAGTGTTGAGATCACTGCCCAAGGCATACGCTAGTCAGACGGGATCTTTTGAAACCAAGCACCAGTAGTGAAGCATGAGACTTACAGGAATCCAGAGCGTCGGTCCCCAGTGTTTTGGCCACTCCAGGAGCCGCCATAAGGGGAGACCCCTCTGCGCTTGTTAATTTAATGATGGGTGTCCGATCACGATCATGCCCCACTGGTTCCTCTCCTCCCTCCTTTGGTGGGGACACCCGTCAAACGCTCAACTACTCCTGAGTAGGATGGGGAAGTGAGTTAGAAGTTGGAAAGGAGAATGGATGAATAAAGGAAATGAATGAAGACAGAGACAAACCTCGAGAATCTCGGTTTTGTCGAGATCAGAGTCGGCAATCTCGCCTCTCTCTCGGAGACTCAGTTGGTAGGTCGCCCCTTGTGACCCCTCACCTTCAGGCTCTTCTTCTTCATCTTCTCCCTCACCTTCATCCTCTCCGGTTTCCTCCTCCCCCTCCGGCTCCTTGACACTGTCGCATTCTCCCGGCGGCATCGCTTCCGGATCATGCTCCTGGCCGAGCATCACTTTCACTAGGAAAGGTGGCTCCACACGCCGCCCCCTTTGGCGTGCGTATGCATCCATGGCCGTTAGATAAGCATGCCGCAGATTGAAGTTTACTCGGTCAGTAATTCGAACGAGCCCGACCTCTGGCAGTTGGATCCCATTTTGCATTATCTTCTGCTAGATGGCTTCAATGCTCAGCGATTGCCACAGGGTCATCCAGGCCGACCACAGTGCCGGGAGAATTGCGTCTTGGGAAGGTTCGAGAAGACATCTTATCTGCTTCCCGGGCAGTTCCCTGGTCACCTCATGTGACCCCCTATGGGTAACAAGGACATGGCAACACCATGTGATGTTCCCGCTACCGAAGTCCCGACCTTCGCATGCCTCACTGCCTAACGCGCCCTTGGTCCTCCCCTTCCGAAGACACCATGCCTTCTTTCCCGTCGCCCGGTTTTCGCGCGAGTAACCTCGAGTTTTCGGACGCACTTTTGTAATAGCCCCTTAGGTTACGTAATGGTCCAGTGTTCGGCGTATTCGGTTGTTAGGTCGGCATCGACCCCGGAGGGGGGAAGATTGACGACATCGCCAGAACCGAGGGTGGTAATCATCAACCACATCTGGCGTAGGACGCACAGATGCTTCTCCTTCTAGACAGCCGTGAATACCTTCTTCAGCATTCGTTGAAGGCACTCGAACTGCCTGGCGAATCGGGATGGTATGTAAGGCTTGCAGATCACCTTTCCGTCGATCCGAGCCACGAGCACCCCACCCCGAATGATCTAGAAGTATTCATGCTGTTCCAGAGAGCCTCGACCGTTGTCCACCAGATGGCCGACTGGGGTCGGGAATGGGCTGAAGTTTATGTTAGCATGGTTGGTGATGTGGATCCTCACTCCCTCCTCATTGAGCATCCTCGACGCCACCCCTGCGATGTTTAGCAAGGACGGTCGCAGACCGTTTCCCGGAGGACGGGCGACGTTTGGGAAAGTATACCCGACGAGATGAGCCTCCACCCATCCATGGAAGATCTGGAAGGGACCACATACTCTTCGAGGGGACCCCCTTGTGAGATGCGCCCCAGGATGGAATATAGCTTGGCCAGTACGGGGACGCCCAAGTTGAACCGTTTGTTGGCGGCCATGGAGCCCGCCATCACAAATGTTTCTAGACAGATGCCCATCCTTGCGTCCCGCACCGGAAGGAGCCACCCTCTCAAGAAGGCGGAAAGGAACCCGGCATACCGGACATTAGGGTCTCGGGCCTCAATGACGCGGTAGCCCCATGATTGGTATTGCCCCACCTCCAGGGTCCTCTAGTATGACCCATCCCTGCTACTCTGAGTCGCAGTTGGGCACCGTTTGCCCCGTCCCAGCATCTTGACGGCCGAATCCTTCTCGAGGAACAGGATGAACCATCCCTTGAAGGAAACGTCCTTTAGGAGATCCTTGACCCCCAAACTCTCTTTGGCCAGCTCCAATAGGTGCCATGTCAGCATAGGCGTCTACGACCTGTCTCCCCAGGTGCTCTTTGGAGGAACGAACTCATCATATTGGTAACCCTACAGTGGGATACCTCAAATGTAGTGAACGTCCCAGAGACTGATGCCAACTTCCCCATGATGAAGGTGGAATGTGTTGGTGTCAGGAGACCACTGGGTGAATAGCTCCGGTCTGAGTTAAGGCTGGAGGTGGAAGTGGAACTGAGATGTCAATACCGCCTCGAACATGCCGATATACCGCAGTTCGTCCCCAAACCAGTCAAAGGTATGGCGGACCCAGAACGCCCAAGCCCATTCGCTGGTGATGTTTCCCCCAGACCGCATGTCCCAATCCTTCACCCAGCCCTTTGTGTCATCTATGACGCTCTGACGGAACGTTCTCACGTAGAGGGCCAGAGAATCCTTTTCCACAGGCTCGTCCCCGGTAATGGTCCTAGTCCTCGGGTTCAAGACATATATGTCTATATGTCTAGTTTCCCTGGGAGGATGGCCATTGTTGGTGATGTTGTAGCGAGGAAGTGTGTTCTCCCGAGTCACCCAAGACCGCGGCGTATCCACCTCGAAGCCCGATAGTGGCACCTCCTCCAGGATGCCAAAATTCCAGAGCAGGAGGATGTTCGACAAGGGATACATCTTCTGGGCCAGAGTCAGCAGATTGAACAAGGTCAGATTATTAGAGACAATCTCCTTGGTGCCATAAGACTCGTCGTTTGCTGCCATTTCTGTCCTACGGGCAGCGGATTCCCCCTCATCAACTCGGTTTGCAGCCATCTCAAATCTTTCGGGAGTTGGGAGAAATCAGGATGCAGTGCGTGGAATCGGAGAGTTCTGTGCGAAATCTGAATGAGTTGCATGAAATCCTAGAGATGAGCGCGCAATCATCATGCAAAGCATGGAAAATCCCATGCAGGCGTGAAATCAAGGCCGAATTTCGGATGAAATTCCGCACAGCCAGAGCATTTTTACGTGCAGTCGCGGAAGCGATTTCGCGCACGAGAGCGATGAGCTTATCGTGCGGAAAAAGCGGAAGTACGGATTTGGGACCCAGCGCCCCGTTTTATAGGCGAGTCCAGGGTTCCGCTCCACACGGAAATATGATTCTGCGCGCATTTGTAGGATTTGTGCGCCCCATAGGAATTTTGCGCGCAACTTGACCAGAGGACTCAGCATTTCGGTGTTTCGCTGTTTCCCTTGGAATCTGACCGTTGCAACCTCTCGCCGATCCAATTCCAAGGGGGGAATTTGTTGACGCCGAATAAAAAGTCTATAACTCTCAGAGGATGATTCGAAATGACGAAGCGAATTCATATTCAGAATCAAGGGCCCGATCTGGAGGCCCAGGATGTGGTGTGTGAAATAAAGGAGGATCCGCACGAAAAATTGTTCTGCGTGCGTAGAATCACCGGGTTTCACGGAATTGAGCCGATGAGGCGCGCAATCTTTGCATGCCCCCATTTTTCGCGGCGAGTTCATGCGCGCCGGCTACGCTTGGCGCGAAGAATTTCACACGCCGCCTGGATTCCATGCCGAAGGTAGTCTATAAATAGAAGGTGACCCCGAACGGTTTGGGGGTTCCAGAATTCGAAGCGACTCTCATGCGTGCAATTCGGCGTCCCCTGCGCAAAATATTGCTTACAGGTAATCCCTCATTTCGCGCAACCTTTCCCCAGAGTCCGCCTTTGAGCGCAACTCCACCGGCTTCAGTGAACTTTCCCCCTTCCTCGGGTTCCAGCCTTGTGCGCAATCCGTGTCTCATGCGCGCAATACCCTGCCTTGCGCGCAAATACCTGAGCATAATTCCCTCTCCACAGGCAATTCCCTTACTCCAATTGCGCGCCGTCCCGGTGTTTTGCACGTAAACTTTTTTTTTTGCGTGCAAAGCCTAGGACCCTTCACCTTGATGCCCCTTGGCTGCCCCCTTGCACCGACACCTGATGTATCCCCTGCCGGGCATGCGCTCCATGCATTGTTTTACCATACGGCCTTCCAGGCTCATGTGAAGTAACCTCAAGGTCCCTTGGGACGTGTTTCCTGTTGTGTTGCTTTGCCTTATGCTTCTCCGCATAGGCACGCTAACGGATATTGCTTCTTCGCATAGCCACGCTAACGTGGACCCCCCGGTGGTTCGCCCTGCGGCCACCCTTCAGTATGGCCTTGCAAATGCCTTCCTTCCCACAAGGGGTAGAGGCATTGGGAATGTAAGACCTAGGGGTGTGGAGCGAATCCACCTCGTCCAAGCTGCAGGACGTTAAACTGCTAAGCACCTCGTCCTTAACACAAGACGTTAAAGTGTGGTCTGACCCCATGCTTCTCACGTAGGGTCCCCCCAGCTCGGACATTTTTTACGCACACTCGTCTCCACGGGAATGGACTCTTCCTCGCATGGAATGAGATCCTCCTTGTCGGAGTGGAGTTTTTCCACGGGGGAAGTGCCGCCTCAGAGCGTAAGCCCCTAGCCTTTCTTGCAGATGATTGCAACCATGAATCTCCGTACATCCCCCCTGCCAAGGCCAGTGGAGTCCTTTTCCCACTGCGCTTTATCGCACCACGGGCCTCCACCCTGGAGTAAGCCCCGGCACCAAGGGCCGATAACCACGCGTAAGCCCCTGTTTCCTCTTTGGGCCGCTCAACGCGTAAGCCCCATTCCGATTCTCACGGACACACCCTTCACGACGTGATCGTCTGGTCCCTGCTGCCACTTGTTTCCCACACCGAGCATGACTCACGTGGGCTTAGAGCGCGCATCGACTATGACATCCTCTTATGGGCCACCCCAAAGCATAAGCCCCATCCCTATGAACTATGTGGACTTTGATCCGTGCTAACGCACGGTACGTAGGAAGCCTCCATGAGGTTCAAGCCCACCACCCGGTCGTCCCGACCTCTCCATGTCGGTTCCCTGACCACCCTGGGCCGCCTCAGAGCGTAAGCCCCAAACCCCTCGTCCCGCATGACGTTAAACTGTATCTCGTCCCATATGATGTTAAGCTGTATCTCGTCCCGCATGATGTTAAAATGTATTCCCCCTCTTGGGCCATCTCAGAACGTAATACCCATGTCTCACTCCACCATCCATCCCGATCCTTACCCGGGCTGCCACATCCCGGTGAGATCATGCCACCCGATCCCAGTCCATGGCATCCAGGAAGCCGCCCACGTGCTGGCCCCAACATCGGTGTTACCCCCTAGGGGTCCTTCAACCTGATCCGTCTCCGGAAGACGTTAAACTCGTGACATACCCAGTTTTAAACATGGGAAGCTGAGGAAAACCTAAGATGGTACACATTCCCCGCGTTTGATGTGGGATACCTCAGGCTTCCGCGCCCTCGAGAATCCCTGTGAAAAGGGACCAAAGACAGACATGCCAATGATTCCCCAACGTGACCATTCTCCTCACCGAAGGTTGCTGCCTCGACAGACCCCTTAGAGCGTCTCGATGGAAGCAGCGTAATTAACTGGCGTCGATGTAGATATGGCACTGAGAATGGGATGCACGAACCCTTCTTAAATCTATGAGGGAGACCCGAACTAGGTGATGAGCTCCGAGGAGGAATCCACGGAAGGAAGAACCGAAATCCCATCATCCCAGTTTCGATCAAGGAGCAGACGTCCCTGAACAAGGAATGGATGCCGCCCGACTTTGGAAAGCAGGAATGCATGGTAACAAGCAGCGTGTCCTCCCCACAAACGGATGCGTGCGCCCCGGCGAAAGCATCAGAGCAACAATGTTATATGAGGAATTTTTGTGTTTCTAGCTACTAATCTAGGTGTTTCTTGTGATATTTTTCAATTTATACAACATTTAAATACCTTAAATATATTGGTATGACTATATTTATTATTATTGTGTTGATTAGTTTATTGTTTTTTATATTTACTAGATATCATGAGTGTAATTCCACTGAATGTTCATGATTTATACCTTCTATTCTAGTTGCCAACAATTGGCCCATTTGTTGATGGGTTTGGGGGTCAGCCATATCCTCACCATCACCCCAATTCGAGTAATATTGGGGGATTTCCATTAAATGTTAATATTATATTTTCTCACTATGTTATAATATCTAACTTGTATTGATCTTGAAATTTGGTTAAAATAATTAATTGAAATGAAAGACTAGTGATGTTATCAATTCTATTTTTCCCAGTGAGAATTAGAAATATAGAAAACCTATATAATATAATGAAATTTTAAATATTTCCAAAAAATAAGATGAATAATTTAATAAATTCTAGAAAATTAATATTATATAAAATAATTATCATATATTATATCAAACCAGTAGATTTTGAAAATTTTGAACTCTAATGCTTCTCATAAACATTCTATAAAAAATACAAAATAATTATTCAAGCACTATGAATTTAATTAGAAACATACTAATAATTATAACACATGATTGAATTTTTTTTTGTAAATAAAACATGTGATTTTAACCTTGAAATAGAGAAATGAATTGAAATATAGAAAAATAAAACACACTTTTTTTATTAGTTCAATTGTATATGAAATAGAAATTAAATCTAATTAAAATCTCGGTAAACATATCATCTTCCCCACCCAAATTCCCTAATTTTTTATTAGATTAAAATAAATCCTCAATGGTCATGAATTTTTATCAAACACCATTTATAAATAAAACATGAAATCTATTTTAATTCAATAGGTCATTCATCATTTTACCATGGATCTCAATAAATTTCATATTCAATACATACCTAATAGACCAACCGTGATAAATTTGATAGTAATTATTTGATAACATTTTTCTAGTTAGTGTAAAACCTTAATTAATCTATCTCACCCAATTACACAAGTTATTATATCGAGTTTCATACATAACACTAATAAATATTTATCCATAAAACACCACCATATGAATTGATAATCACAAAACCTATACCCATTTACATAACATATTTATTTTTCTAAAATTTCCATCCCTCTAATCTATTCTGGTTATTTTTAGATAAATATATAATACCATGACCATAACTATTACATAATATCCAGAGTATATATTGTATTTCCTTGATTTTCATGTTATCTTATGTTGTTCATATTGATTCTCGATTATTTTCCCATTATTTAAAGATTTCTAGCAGTTGAGAGTGAGTTTTGTTTTTTTATAGGATCGGAGAAGACCAAAGATTTTATCATAGGATTGGAATTTTCCCAACAACTTGAATAGCTACATAAGGTCCACTAATTAGCTGGTGAGTTCCATCATTCTATTAGTGGGAGGATAATACATGTTCTACCTACAAGAACCGGACTTGCTAGTTGATGAGGTTTACCAACCAGTTAGTTGGTGATAGATGAAATAGAGTTCCCATAGATGAACAAAAAAATAAATGTAATCCCAAAATCCAACTAGCGGGGTAAACAAAATTATTGTTTTTCTTATTTGTTTCATTAGCTAGTCGATGGGATCTAGTGTCTAGCTGTTGATGTCAATGTAGTGGACCTTGGGATCGAATGTTTTAAAATTATTTTTCTTTTATTCTCTTATTAAACTCTATACACATATGACTAAAACCATATTTTTACTATAATCATCTTAGATAACGTCTTGAGGAGAATTTAACCCTCCCAACCTTAAAATATCATGGATCTAAGTGCTATTTTATGTATTTAATCACCTTTGGTAAGATTATTCAAGATAGTATCACGGTTTCTCCTTCCTCTAATATTCTTCTTCTCATAGTGCTATGGAGTATTGGGATGTGGTTGAATTTGAGTTTTTTTATTTATAATTGTATTTCTACGATCCTTTATTGATCTATTTGGGACCTTCTTCACCCTCTATCCATGAATCCCTTTTTAGGAGTTTATATTTTCATGAATTTTGGTAGGAAGTTTCATAAGAAAAATGAAATCATTTTAAACATTTCGTGCTAATTTATTTTCAGTTGGGATACCAATTTATTTCTAAAACATGATTTGATTCATTTGATATTTTTTTGGAAAAGCATGAATAGAATTATGAAATCCCTTTAATAATTTATTTTGAAATGATGATTTTATTTCTAAAAAGAGTTCTATAATTGAGATGGAAGATTTGAAGCATAAATTAGGATGATGAGTTTTGGGAAATAAAGGCATGAATGTTTTTATGATTTTAAATTAAATTATTTGATTTGAAATATATTTTATTTGATAAAAAAACTTTTGATTATTTTATTTTGAAATGAAAAGGAATGTTTGGAAAGTTGAACTTGTGTCCAACTGAAAGAATTGATTGATTGAACTTATTTTAGATTGATTGAAATGAAAGATAACCAGTTTTATGTATGATTTTTGTGAAGCACATAATAACCTTGGTAGTCTTGTAAGAAGAACACATGCTTTCCATGTATTAGATCTATCTGGTAATAGATTTATGATCATAACATAAACAAAATTATGATGAGTGTTAGAGATTTATTATATCATATTTTTTTCCACTTCCCCTAGTACCTTGACCTAGGAATGTGCTTAAATCAAGAGATGTGACTTCAGCAAGAGTGTGTGAACCCCTATGCAAACCTCTTACAAGGTAATTTAACCATGTTCTTATGATTGAAAATTATTTCTGGAGAAATGGGTTATACATTATAATTTTATGAAATGATATATTCATTATGGTTTTGATCAGGATGCCATATCATCTAAATTTTTTTAGAAATACAATTTGGTACATTTATTTATTGAAATTGTATTTTTTTTGAAATGAATATTTTGATATTAACAGTATGAATATGTAAATTCAATTTTTATGTCAAGTTTATTATATTTTTTTAATTTGATATTCATTACAAATGAAATGATTGGTGAGACCATATTGGGTGAGTGTTTCTGGCAACAAATTATTTTTTAGACTGTTTTATAACATATTATGAATGGTCTAGGTATATGGAAATCATAACTCGGTGGTGGGGGATGTTATTGATTAGAGGGACCTTAGGAGTTGGTGGTGGTAAGTGTAATTTTTCACCCACATGTTACAAGATGATATTGTATTGATGTTGTGATATGTTATGTGATGACTTGGTATTATGAAAATATTTAGTGTTTTGGATGCATATACATTTTGGAAATTTTCTGGATGATGATTGGAGCATACCAACTATATGTTTCTCTTATGCAATTTTGTTTATTATCATAGTCAAATTCATCAAAATTTATTTATTTTTATTCCCAAATAGTAGTCTCTAGACCACAGGGATTGGGAATGTTCTTCAATATATGTTGGGATTGATTTGGGTACACTTTTGGGGGGGGGGGGTTATCTTGGCCAGTTCATCGAGCATTTGTGTTAAAGGAAAGTTTAAATTCTTTTTGATATTGTTATGGTCTTTTGGATGTCTTGGTAGATAGGATATAGGATTTCTGGGACTTAAGATCTAGGTTATGAGTGACCATCTAGGTATCCCTCATCATAAAATGCATTAAGGCACCATAGAATATTGTAAAAAAGTATCATTTCTAAAATTTTATTATCTGATTCTATAAATTTCCATAATATTTATCTATGGATTTTGTTTCCTCGTTAAATTCTGATTGATAGAGTTGATGATCCAGATCCTTTTTATAGATATTCCATTATTATCTATTGATATAGTCTAGTACTATTCTAGCATTATGTCATTAGAACCAACCTCAAAAGTTTTATATTGGTGAACCAAAGTAAGAAAAACCTATAATTAACAAACAACACATTGATGTAGTGTTGTGTGTAGTACATGATTTTGGAATAGTGGATTCTCTCATTTCCATTCAACCACCCATAGTGGAACTAGAAAAATACGATAGTAGAGGTTGTTCTATGGAGTTTTTTATCTGATGCCAAAATATTTATAGGGAACCCACAATCCATAGGAGTTAGAGGATTTTTTGAACTTTATTAAAAATATCATTGAGTTATGGGTTGATATAGATTCCATTAATGTTAAATTTTTTATGTTCAAACTTTAGGGGCCTAGAATGAGGTGATGGGATTCTTTAATTATGGTGAATAAGAATGAAAGATTAGAGTGAAAATACATCTGGGATCTTTTCATAAATAGGTCAAAAATAGAATCATTGGTCTTCGATATTTAATTAGAGTTCATTAAAATCCATGAAAGTGATATGATTGTGAATCAGTATATCAATCTCTTTGTTAAACATGATTAGTTTTCAATTGTGGTGGTGTCAAATGAGGAACCGAATGCAAAAATATTTTAGATGGTTTTTCGATATGATATCCAATATTAGTTATTAATGCATATTATTACCACAAATACCTATATACTAGATTGATCTATGATGGTAAAAATTGATCTGAAAATTAATTCAGGTTTAATGAGAGTTCTTTATACTCCCCATGGTTTTTAGGTGTCCCCATTATGGGGAAGTTGATTCTAAATGAGTTTGATGGTAGAAATGACTATGGGGGTGGCCCTCGATATCATAAATCATCTAAGTCTTCTATGTTGTCAAATTAATTCCCATTGAATTGTTTTGATGGTAAACATTTTAGGCATATGAAGTATACTTGTTGGGAGGAACAAAAGTTTTATAGCTCATACAGATATTCAGGCCACCTACAGAAGGGTTTCTATGTTTTTATCACACTTTATAGTTTTATAGTTTCATCAGTACTAAGGGGATATACAAAATAGTAATATTATTTCAGGAAAATCATGTTTTGATCACATGAATTAGGAATGAATTTTTTTTCAGGCATTGTAAGAGTCTCCTATAGGAATTAATGAAATTCCTATGATAGTGAGAGGTAAAATTACGATTTTCTATCTTTGGTGATTTCTTAATTTTATATTTTTTCTTCTCATTCTTCAATACATACTATTATCAGGGACGTATTTAATCTTCCACCAAATATCATGCCTTATGTGGTGGATGTTTTTTATGTATCAGGACAAATAAAGAGAATTTTCTTTAATTCACTTCTTGTACTTTTTCTTTTTTTTATAGATTGAGATCATATGATTCTTTTTAGTTATTTATTTTTAACCTCTAGATTTCATTATCAAAATGGACTAGTTGATGGATTTAAAAGCACATATAGACTATTATAATTAGTGTGTTACCTTTATATACATCTTAGAGTGTCATATTTTTTTAGGAGAGAATGAGACACATGGGTTAGTTTATCTAGATCTCCTCTTCCATATTATTGTAGGATCTTATCCTCGAGTACTATTTCACTATGTAAGGAACCTCATTGGGTGTTTTCCCTCCATTATTTATTGAGTTTCCATAAGTGTTGCCTCATAATTCTATGGTTTTCCACAAATGATGATGGGGGATTTATATCTCTATTTATTTCCAAATATGCATCCAAAATATATTCCATTATACTATATAGAAATAGATAAACAGAGGGAATTAAATAACGTGATGAATTGATGTTTAGAGGATATATTTTTCCTAGTTTATTTCTTTAGGGAAAACCCATTATTTTCTCCAGAAAATCCTATGGAACCCATTACTAATTTGTTAACTATATAAATCACCATCATTATACGACAACACACAAGTATCCATTTCCCTATATTGATGAATATTTTGATTAGGTGAAAGTATAGAATTTGTTCTATAAAATTGATCATCTATTTGGTTATCACCAACATAAGATCAAGGTGTATGATATCTTGGAGACCACCATTAGGAGTAGTTATATCCACTTTGGGTATTATTTTAGGACATATGGTATAACGAATTATCATACCATTTTTATGGAATTTAGGAACAATATTCTCAACCAGATTATTGACTCCCTTTTTTGTGTTATTCAGGGATGAAGTCTTGGATTATAGAAAAACTAAGTAGGGTCATGTGATTAATTTTATAGTAGTTTTGAAACTCTTTAGTAATAACCAACCTTATTCCAATCTATCAAAAATTAATTTTTTTACTTATGTGGTAATGTTCTTTGGTTAGGTGGTTTTCGAAGATGGTTTAAAAATTGATCATAGGAAGGTAAAATATTTAATGTAATGGGAGGTACCATGAATTTAATTGATATTGAGTTATTTTTATGCTCATTTGGGTAACACTTCCATATATCAATAGATTTCTCTAATTTGGATTCTTCTTTGATTTTTCTATCTTGGAAGGTAGTAACTTTGATTTGGATTTTAAATGTGTGTATTTATTTGATGTTTTGAAGTGACATTTTACATTATCTTATATTTTCACTCTTATAGAGACATGGCAAGGATATGTGGTATTCTATGATGAATCAAGACCATGTTTGAACTATGTTCTCATATAAGTTGATCACATTGTGGGTTATGTATCTCATCAACGTCATCCAAGTGTGACGAACTTACCACACATGACTTATAAATACAAACAATTATACATTATCTTAATATTTTTCAGCATTATCCTTTCAGAGAATGGTGTATCATTTACTCAGATCACAAATGATTGAATTATAACTTATCCAAAAAATATATTAATCTATGATAGAGGATTTGGTTTGAGTGCATTAAATATTATATTGTTGAAATTACAAACCCCTATGCAAAGGGGATTTTTTTCCTAATCAGAGCCTAAATCTTCCATCCTATATCGTAAAAGATTCATTAGGGGAGTAAAATTTGATGGATCTCATTTATTGTTTGAATTTTGGTGTATGGTAGGAAGAGACTGATATTTATATTCTAAGTTTCTAGTATAAATCATATCTTACTGAGATGATCTTCTAAGAAAAATTGTTTTTGGATGAGTTTTTAGGCATTATGGATTCGTTATAGGGTTGGAGGACAATCTATGAATAGTCTCTATCTCTAGAGGGAATCCTTTGCTTTAGGAAACAATATGTTATTAATGTTTTTAAAAGGATTAGATAGGGCATTGTCAAAATTACCATTGATAGGTGTTACAATTAATAATTAGTATGTTTTATGATATAAGACATTGGTTTTGGTATCTAGATATGAAATGAGACATTACTTATTTTGATCCCCATTACAATAAATTTCAGTCGATCAAAGAAGAGCTTCAGAAGACTTATGGTTTACTACCAAAACATCCATTATATATATATACATATATATATATATATGTTGGATGAGGTATTGAGGGAACTAATAATTGTTGTAACACGATATGACTTACGATATATATATATATATATATATATATATTTTAAATTAATTTAATCTCTTTAATGGCATGCGATATAAATAACCCAGAGTCTAAAAGAATCATAAAATTGTATACCATTATAACCTGGTTATTAAAATGAATTGTATGAATAATACTATGTAAATTATGAATAATTTATGGTTTACACATGTTTAGAAAAAAAAATTTGTCATCAATTGAGTAGAAAGAAAATGAAAAATCATTTGAAGTGAAATGAATTATTTTTCTGAAAAACTATATTTTTTTTACATAATGGTTTCATTAGGTATTGCATGATTATGTAAAAAATAGTTTTTAGATATTTTAGTAAATTTATTTTAAAAAATAAACATAATTTTTAAACTCATAATTATAACATTATCTTTGATTTATTTTTTTTTATAATTTTTTAAAAGAATAATTTTTTGATGAATAGTAAAAAATACTATTTTTATTGAATGATGACAATATGTTTAATTCATTTTCAAGATGAAATTTATTTAAATGTTATTTTATAATTAAAATTAGTTCAATTTTATAATAAAAATCAATTTTAGGTAATTTTTTATCAATTATAACTTCAATTTTTATGTTAAAAATTTGTACACATTTGAAAACATTTCATTGGAATTTTTTTTCATTATATATATGAGTTTATGTTTAAATAATATTTATATAATAATGTGGACTAAAATTGGTAAATTGGATTAAATTTTTTTAATCACCGTAATTAATATTAAAAAAAATTATTTAACATTTGATTATAATGTATTGTAAAAGTAGTAAAAAGTATTTACTGTAGTTATGGTTTCAATAGGATAATCAGAGGGTTAATCAATAATGATGAGGGTAAAAGTGGCCCAAAAACTTTTATAATATCTATTTTATGGAAATATTTAGACATTGACAATATAGGTGTTGATAAATGTTAATTTGGGATCCTTTTTCAATGTGAAAAAATAGACAAGATTTGTTATTTTCAAATAAAACAGATCTCACTCCGCTCACATCTTCGCACATATCAAGCCATTGGGATCAACCAAAAATCACAAACATAGATCCAAAAAATTAATAATAAATATTATATATTTTTTTATTTCAAAAATATAAATCTTATGGTCCTCAATAAGGGATCTAAATATGATTAACCAATTGAATATAATCAACATAACGAAGCAATTTATTTTTCGATATTATTTTTACACCTTAAATTACATCATAGAAATTAAAATATAATAATAATAATAGTATCTTGAATATAAATATAAATTATTATGTTTATCAAATAATATATATCAACATCCTATTCCATAAAATGGGTAAAAAATCTATCTCGCATAGGTACAGTGAATCACAACCTCACAAACCGATGTAATTGTTTTCCACCACAAACTCCCTTGGATGGTCATAATAATGAAAATAATTAAAAGATATGATAAATATGAAATGATATGGAATTTATTAAATTAATTTATCATCCAATTCCTTACGCTTTCACGTATTAAAGGAATTACATTGTCACTCATTCACATGTATGGTCTGTAGTCACCACTAAGAGATGCAATTCATTTTCAATGTCTAACATTATAGAATAGTTCTCAAAATGTATAAAATGAGTAATCATTTAATTTATAAATTTAATTTAATTTTTTATATGATAATAAATACACAATTCATAAAAATTAAAACTTTTAGGACAAAAATTTCATAAAAGATTAAATTAACAACCCAAAAAACAGTAATAATAAATATTTTTAATGAATGGGTGGTGAGATGTTATAATAGGATCATATAATAAATTATAAATATGAATAATATAATTATTTAAATTAATAACATGAATAAATCCATTATACAAGTTTTTAAATCATGTTTATCCAAAATGAATCTTGAGGTAAAATATTCCATCTCAATTTTCTTCTATTGACGCACATTTGAATTGTACGCATCAATTTTTTTATATAGTGTATATAATACCCATTTTACATGTAATGTAATGAATCCTTATTAATTAATTTTATTGTATGTTTCTATTTTAATTATTTCATCCAAGGTTATTTGACATGAAACTTACCAATAGGTGAGGGATTTTGTCAAAATTTACAATCCATTGAGACACAATTTTTAATAAGATATTATTCACTTTTATATAGGGTACATACACCACCTATCATGTATTTAAAATGGATAGTTATTTATTTATGATGTTTAATTTTTGAATACATGTTTATTCATTCAATGGGATACAATTTTATTGCTTCCAAATAGGTAAGAATTTATTTTACCGTATGACATTCTTTTGATATTGCTTTTACTTTTGTTGATGGAATATTATCATTTATCATTCCTAACCTCAAATAATTTTCTTATCCATTAGATAATTGATGAGGTCCCATATTTTATTCTAAATATACCACTATTTTGTACACTAATCAGGAAAATATTTGTTTAAATGAATAACCAATTTTATTTCTCTTTAAAATATATTTATTTTTCTTCTATGTCCATATTTTCCAAAATTGTTTCAAAAAAGAAATATTATTTATTAAATGGTTAAATAGATACTATAAATGTTTTCAATGAATTTAAAAAAAAATTAAAATTATTCTTCATAATATTTTTCAAAAAGGATGTTTTTAATAAATATTAAGATGTAATGAGTTTTAACATATACGATGATAACATAATTACCTACCACTGTAACCATATTATTAAATTTTGCATCTTTTACACAATTCTAATGAATTTACAAAGAATTTTATTATGAAATATTATATATATTTTTCATTTCCATTTAATTCTATCTTCCAATGTTAACTATTTTATTATTAAAACCTTTGTTCTGTATAAACAAATTGACACAATTCATCTCTTGAAAATTTTTGTGATTATTTACTTTTTCTTAAAATAATAAAATTGTTTTGATAAATTATCATTAAAAAATATAATTAGAATATATATCCATATTCTTTGTGTCATTATATGATTATGTTTTAAAATATATATCATTTTTTACATATGGTGTTTATGTTTAAAGTCATTTGATTGTATGGTGAAATATTCATACATACATATCCATTTATAAATATAGATATTTTTTTATAAATAATATTATTCACGAATTAAATTGTTTATTCTATATACGGGGAATGAATTAGATATGTAGTGATGGTTGGGACTGGGAATTTTATAGACACTTAATACATTGGTTAGTATTATGAGGAAAATTATTTGGAAATATAAAATGCTTTTTACACATTATTTTAAGATAATTTTGAATGGTCCTGACAATATAAATATAATTAATTATGAGATCCTAACATCCAAAAATATTAATTTTCTTCATTTAGAATTAATTTATCATTAAAAATGATATTATGTACATCAATGTAATACAAAAATTCATTTTTTGATCAGGTTAATGATTAAATGGAAGGTGTGTTCAGTTATTTAACCTTCCATGTTGATTATACCTGATATTATAATGAAATTCAATTAATTTATTAAATATATTTTCTGTACCATTATTTATGTTACCATATTTATTATGCATTATTTGTTCATTATATATTCTGTGGTATATAACCCCTACTTAGAATTTGAGATTAACCTTATTTTTTTCTTTTCCAAAGAATATGAGGAAGAGATATTTGAATGATATTAAGGATGTTGAATGTTATCCATTACTATGTTTTATATTTTATCCACAATATAAAATGACTGTCATGCATCAATATCGATCTCCAATACTACTAATCTGATCGGTTCTTTGTAATTTTATCCCTTATATCTATTCCAATATAATAAAATAGAAACCATCATTGGGTTATTGGAGTAGTGGTTGTTACAGTTGGTATCAAATTATTTTTTAAAAAAAATTATGGAATATATGTTAAGGAAATCCTAGATTGGGTAATATAAAAACATGATAGAAATTTTGGATATGTTTTGAAGATAAATTTATTGTTTTGGTAAAGAGTGTATTTTATATTTTTCTTATAAATACATCCCAATATATATTTCATAAGTGGACATATTTATTGAACATTTATACCTATGGGTAATAACTATAAATAGGGAGAATTGAGAAATGATTCAAAAATACACATGGTTTGAGAAAGTGATCCTTACTGTGCACATGGCTTGACACTCCTGAGATATTTTCTTATGATAATTCATATTTTCCACACAAACCACACGTAAGTATTTGAAAATATATATATCCCCAAAAAACACATTTTTAATATTATATGATTAAAAATGAATAAATTTTTTATTGATGTTATGTTTTACTCTATATCTATAAATATAAATTTCTAATAAAAAATCATAATTTTTTGAATTAATTCACTACATTTTATTTTTTAGAAATTTTACACGGATGAATGAATGGCATCAACACTCAAGGTGTCACACCCAGTTTTGTAATGTCTTGGTTTTCATCCGAATTTTTTGAAATTCAGACCATTTTCTTTGGTTTTGGGTGAGATTAATGTCGAGTTTTTAACTTCCATATATTTATAATCATCCTATAATGGGTTCTACATTCCATGTTTGGTAGTTTTTGGTGAAAAGGGTGGTTACTTCAAGATTTGTGCAAATTGTGATCCCATTTTCAAATTACAAAAGTATTTTTTTCCTTAATAAATCCTTATTTTTTAAACATTTTTACTAATTTAACATTAAAATTCGAATAACCTGACCTATTAAAACAACTATATCCTTATGTACCCCCACTGAAATTAATAATATTGCTGGATTAAGGTTATTTATTCAGTATTAGGCCATTCCATGGGCCCATTTCCAGTTTAATAAAAATCATTACTTTTTTTATATATTATTCATTTTTAATATTTTTTAGTGATTCATCCTCTCACTTGATCCCAAGAACACTAGGAACACCCCGCATATTCTAGTTTCCCTCTTTTTTTCTCATCTTAGGCATAGATTAGGGAGAAATTTCTCAAGGCTTCTCAAATCGTTTATATTTGTTAAGGTAATTTTTTTCTTCCATGAATCATTAATTATATACTATTTTACCAAATAATATTCTTTCCCTGGTTCTTCCTAACCTAAGGAGCCCCTTTATTATGTTAAAATTCATTTCCTTTCCTCTGATGGTCTATATATAAGCAAAGATGAAGACTTTTCTAGTTTTAAAGGTGAGATTCCCTCTCCTTTATCCTCCCTCTTCCTTCTCCTTCCACTTTATTTTGGTTGGGTCCTCTCCCATAGTCATGAAAAACCAAGGGTGGTGTTATAACATGATTTTTATGGGTGTATTGGTTCATTTTAAGATGTTCTTCATAGATATATATTTTTGGGGACCGCGTCGGGTGATATCAGCTGTTTTGTTCTTCTCTTCCATGGTTTTGAGGTAGGAAATCCATTTCACATGCATTTATCCTTTATGTATCATCATTTTTTTGTGTTTTTCACATGATATATATATATATATATATATATATATATTTTATACCTTTGTAAAAAAATTGTGGGGTGAAAAATTGTTGTTGAAACTTTTTTTGTGAAAAGTGGTATTGTTTTGTTATGAACATTTTCACCACTTTCTGAAATAAATGTTCTTCTAGCTTATACACAAGGTTTATGGTATTTAGAAAATGTTTTACTATCTTTAATAAATTTATGGCATGAAAATAATATATTATATGTTTTTCATGATCTTAAAATAAGTTATTTTTTAAAAGTGTATGCCATGTGTTTGATAAATTTCATAGTTGGCTTTTATGTGCTTGGTGCAATTTAAAATGATTAGTATGGATTTATAAATTCATTTAAAGAATTAATTTTTTTAATTAGGGGTCCTTTTATGGATTTCCAAAGTATTTCTGGTTTTAAAAATAAATGGGTTTTGGTGGTAAACACTTTTTGGCCCAAGTTACCAGAAAATGGCCCGTTTGGCATCTTTATAAAAATTATCGAGAATTGGATGTGTAACCTAAATTTTTAATGGATTTATTAATTTATTTTTCTGCTATAAATATATAGTATACAACTCTTTATTAAAACTAATTTTTTTACCTATGGAAAATGTTAGTTTTGGGAAATGTTTTAAGTTCTGTTTGGTATTTTTCTTGTAAAAATAGTTTCAATATTTATTTTATGTTGTATCATTTGGGAAAATTTTATGGTCAATGAAATAGATTTATTAAAATGTCATGGGGATGAATAATATAGTTTTATATGGTATTTGTGGGGTTTTAGCCTTAAAATATCATTTTTTAATGGATTTTATGTGCAAGGCCTCGTTACACTTCTTGAAATTGTTTCGATGAAAATTTCGGTGGTTTATTAATATTTGAAAAAAATAGGAAACATGAGTGTGAGATGTTTGATGTGTGTATAATTTTTAAATTTAATATCCATGAGAAAATGGTGTTTCAAATATTTGTAACTTGTTTGAGCCTAAAAATCGGAAACCTGGGTACCTTGGTGGGCAGACGTGTACTAGTATTCTAGTAATCCAGAGGTGGGGGGTTTTCCCTTTTTTACGTAGTAAGATAGAAGATGAAAAAACTAACAAAAATAAGATTACGATGATGCTGGGAAACACTAGGTTATATAATAGTCTCATAATAGTGTATTGCGTTTAAGAGAACTTATATTTTGTATGGTTACTTTTACACTATGATACGAGGTACCTAGGGCCCACAAAGAACTAGTGCACTGGGGTGTTCCCGTGACTTGTGCTCATGGGATATCTTATACTAACCATCGAAATATAGTGGTTTTAGTTGGTAAATTAAGTATACTGTGTGTTTTAAATAAAAGTTTTCATTATTTAAAGTATCCCACTTAAAAACTATTTTTATTTTGAAGTTTCATCTCTTTGAAATTGGTTACCAACATTTCTTGGTTATCAAAACATGAAAGAATTTTAATTTATAATGATACTATAATTAAACCATGTTTTAGAAACATATTGATAGATATATTAGTTCAAAAATGTAATTTTTGTATCTTTTCTTTTAAAATATAAGCATTGGGAATAGAATATCGGGCCAACCTGCCGTGTTTTATTACTCATGAATATAGTTTTATTCTACTTTTATCCATTGTAAAGGATTCAGTTTGAGTTTAGTTTCTTTGGATGATGAGTATTAATTGGGTTGCCGAGTGAGTAGTGGAGTCACATGGTTTTAGTTTTTCCATCATGTTTGGTTGGTTGGTTGTATTTCTTAGTTGTACTATCAGTTATTATATAAATATTGTTCAGTTCAATTTTATATAAATGTTTGTTGGGTTTTCTGTTTCATTTCACTACTTAGTATTGGATTATATTTAGAAAAAAACCTTCCATTTAGTACTCTGTTGATGACTGGCACTAGTTTCCACCCTATGGGGATCGGGAATGCCCTTCGAGCCATTCCATGGATTGGTTCAGGTTTTTGGTTCGGGGTTGACCAGGGCTTGTTCATGAAAAAATTGTATATAAGGGATGTTTGTTTCTGGTAGACCTATATTTTTAGAGCACCTTTGGTTATGTAGGGATGTATAGGTATATGAAGTAGGATTTTAGGTACATTAGGGGTAGTTTTGTGATGAGCATCATGAACCCCCTCTCATTTTGACCTTTGGATATCCATGGGATGTCCGATTTTATTAGTGTATTTGGTTCTTACTGATTGTTTTGTTTTGGGATATGACAAGAGGAGTTAAAATAATGGTCTCTCTAAGCTTGCAGGGCCTATTTAGCCATTTGGATCTAGGGCATGTTTCTATGAATTTTCTCTGTGTTGGTGGTGAGTTTAACATATGGCTTCGAAATATATGGTCAAGTCACCTACCAACATTAGTACCCTTCTGTGGGTCTCATATAATTTTATTTTATTTAGATTTTTTTTAAATATCCTTCTTTGAGAAATATGAAAATGTGTTTTAAAGGAATGGTTTGCTGTGGAAGAGAAGAAAATTAGTTTTAAAATTTTAATATTAGAAAGGTTTTGGAATGTTTAGTTTTTTGAAACAAATCTTGGGGATAAAGAGAAAATGATTTAATATGATTTAATTTCATTAATCTAATCTTTTGGGTTCTTAAAATGAAATATTTGGAATGATTGGATTATTTTAAAATGATTATTATCACTGTTTTAAATGTGGTTTTTTGGGCTATTGAAAAGTGTTGGAATCTGAAGAATTGGTTTTGTAAATTTTGTTTTTTTATCAGCTGGTGTTTTTCTGAAATGGTTTTTAGCCTTTCTGGTTGTTGGATTATAAAAAAACCCTTGCTGAATTTATGAAAATGGGAATGATATTATTTGAATAGAATATTTTTTTGGATGTTCTATTAATTAAAATGGAGTGGGTTTTTAATGAGATGGTTCTTGATGAAGTGTGGTCTATTTTGGGAAATCTGAAAATGGTTCATGATTTGGTGGCTAAGGAAATTTTGGAAGGTACATGATTTATTTTGGAGTGATTGTTGTTTTATTTTATCCTTTGTTATTTTCATGGGTGATCAAATTTAAGGTTTTATGTGTATATAGATGAATGTCTAGAATGTCATGGTGGTTGGGTTCCTAGGGTTGAACAAAAACATGTATATGAGTGAGACTTGATGAAACACCATTGGTTAATGAGAAAATCCACCAAGTTAGTTTGTATTTAAAATGTTTTTTAAGCTGATATTTTTTGGTTTTTGTTAAAACAAATGGTTATGTGGGTGTTTTTTCCATTATCATAGAATTTTTGTTTATTTTTTATTCTTCCTTGAGATTTGGAAGCCATACTCTTATTGGGTCTTGATATGGGATCTCATTGGTGGCTTGGTTTTAGTGCAATGTGTAGTGGGTTTCTAAAGATGTGTTGGATGTTGTGATTTGTATATATATGGTTCTCCATCAGTAATATTTCTAGTTGATCAACCTAAGGATTCATTCCAAATGTAAAATCCACCTTTTCGAATAATTCCTCATCCATTTTTTTGGAATAGATAATTTTTGGGCTTGATTTAATGTGATTTCTATTATGGCGTCCCTCTTAATTGGGGTAGTTGTACAAGGTGAGGTTGATGTGTTTTCCCATGTATGTTTACCATTCTTCTCCACATTCAGAGTGAACAAAATTAGTGTTGTGTATCTCAATGTTTTTATTTGGTTAAAAACATGTTGTTTGAGGAAGAGAGTTTCATGGTTTCACTTGATCTGTTATTTCTTCCAGGGAGAGTTATGTGTAACCATGTGTTACAAAGGGAAAGAGATAATGTTTGGGATTTTCAAATCATTAATACGAGGAAGATGATTCTTCATCCATTAGGGTTCCATCCATAGGTCTCATAGTAAAGCTATTGCATTGTCAGGTGTCTCAAGACTGCAGGTAGTATTGCTATGCCCATGAATCTACAATTACAGATGGTTGCGCCCAAATTTACCCTACTGGTAAAAGCGGTCGATGTAGTACATGTAGGGGTCGAATCCACAGGGACCGAAGAAGTAACCCTAAGACGCTATGATTTGGTGAAGGATGGGTTATGAAGTATCCAACTTTGGGCAAGATTTTGGATAGTTTAAATAACACTAAGAAACCTAAGTGAATTCAATTAAAAGAAAATGCGTTGATATTATGATTATGCTCTAGGTGGATTGAATGAATTTTACTTCTTTATACAATTTTGGTTTTATTAATTCTTGGTGAATCCATTCTTCAAAAATAACACTACATTCATCATTTTCTGGTTTGGTACTTACTAAACACAATTACTAATCCCCTATACACATTGAGAACCAAATTCATGGTCTCTCCAAGGTATATGGACATTTAGTAATTGAATTTAGTTTGGTAAAACACAGTAAAGATGAAGATTAGAATTAACTAAAGAATGGATGTCTTAAATTAAATATCCAATTAACAACAATTCATTCATAAAATAACATTCAATCCAGCCTTTTCATCCTCCTAAGATCAACCAATTAAAGGGTTATCCCTCCATTGATGGTATACTCTCAATGGTGGGTGGAAGATGGCTAACAAGAATTGGATTGAAGAAATTAAAACTGTGGAAATAACGAGCACTCCTCCGTGCGTGTGAATGAAATTAACACCTAGATGTGAAATAAATCACAAAAACACAGAGATATCACTGTTCTTTGTGATAATAATGTTTTAATAAATGAAATGGAAAATATAGAAGAGAAATAAGTTTATTAAGAACATAAAGATACAAAAAGGAAACTTACATGGAAATGGAAAACATTACAAAGGAAATTTTGAAGCATAACCTTACAATGAAACAAGCAACAAAAGATGATAAGAAAAATATCCACCCCTATTACCTTTAGCACTAGATCATTATATAGGTATATTATGAGCCTTATATCTTCCCCCCCCCACAATCAATTCACAACCCAAAAATTAATAGAGTCAAAAGGAGGGTGAATAATCAAAAGGAAATTGACGTTTCGAAGTTGACCTGGAAAAATATCCAGATTCGTCCACCATATTAAGGTGTGAATTTGTAATTGAATAAGGCAGAATCCAGAGGGGTTGTAGAAACAAAATATCTTCTTTGATATGTAATCTATTAGATGTAAATATTTCAGGAAATTTGTATTATTCTTTTGGATGTTATGGTTGAAATGGTGGGACGTATTTCTGTGCATTAATGTCGGGTCCACCATTTAAATCTCAACTTCAGATCCCTTTATCATCATGAAAACATTGGAATTAGCTCCGGCCAATGTTGAATAAAATGATCCAAATATTTTTTTTATTTCTACTGTATAAATTTGAGATTCATTGGGATTGGTTTGTGGGCCCCACATTTGTTTGATGGGCCTTAGGCCCATTATGATTTTTCCAGCAAGTTTCTAACTTCATGTGCACAAATCTCTATCTTCACTTGTGATTAATCCATCAGAACTAAAAGAGAAAATGTTCCAAATAAAGTGAAGAATAATATAAAAAAATATAAAATTAAAATGATGAATATTGTAATTTCCACAAGCAAATTATTGAGTGGGCCCAAATTGACACTTTAAGCATGAATTGCACAATGATGGGAAATGAAGTTCAATTTCTGAATTGGACTAAGATTGATGTTTATGAAATTTTAAACACATTAATATTAAGATATTAAAAATGAATATTCTCCACTTTAAGTGACTAATCACACCCCCAACTTGAGTTTTTCTAGTTCTGAGCAAAATATATTACAAATATAGAATTCAAATCCCCTTTTCCAAAAACATTTAAATACACATTGCTCACCCAAAGACCACATACCAAAAAAATTATAGAACCCATCAAAATAATTTGAAACAAGCTAGGTCCATAAGAATATTCAAAGCCCAAGCCCATTCCTTTGTTCATATTCATCTCCATATTTCATCAAATTTCAATTAAGCATGATAAAGTGTTGTGGATCACAAAAGATATGGGGCCCATTTTATTGTTCAAGGGGATAAAATGGAAGCGCAAGGTGGGAATCACATTAAACCTTAATATGAGTATCCATATTTTTTTTGATGATTTTTTTTATCCACAATAGATATAAAAAGACTAAATCTGGGAAAGAGAACTATGAAGTCATGATCCCCAAGTGCCGGACACCACACATATTGTAAATTTCATGCTCTATAATAGAGATATAAAGCCTAACTCTGGGAAAGACAACTATGGAATCACAATCCCCATGTGATGAACGCCATTCATTTGGAAAAACATTGCTCTTTGTGGTCAATTTTTTTTTGTTTTTTTTGTTTTTTGTTTTTTTGGATACTCAAATTAAACTAAATGTGACCCCAGAACCCTATGCTATAATGAAAGGGACCCCAAAACTGAAATTTACATCCACGATCCAGAAGACGTGCATTGTGGCATTTTTATTTAGAGGATGAAAATATAAACATTGAAAAATTACATCAGACAACCGCACTTTCCAAAAACTATGCTCATGAACTTAAACTTGCATTAAAATCAAAATCACGGCATGCAAAATTTATTTGATATCCAATTTTAGAGTTTGAAATGTGTGATATCATGTTTATGGTTAATGGAATTTTTCTTTTCATGCATGTTTTTATTCACAAAAAAAAATCATTTTTTATCTCCCCCCAACTTAGAATGACACTGTCCCCAATGTTTAAATGAAAAAAAAGTTAGAAGGGGTAGGAGAGGAGTTCAAAGTTGAAATTGTGAATGACAATCATGGAACAA
The DNA here is from genome assembly GCA_963277665.1 of Viscum album. Taxonomy (NCBI): domain Eukaryota; kingdom Viridiplantae; phylum Streptophyta; class Magnoliopsida; order Santalales; family Viscaceae; genus Viscum; species Viscum album. The sequence goes on along the minus strand of OY728133.1, from coordinate 1,024,682,221 downwards.
ATTCACATGGTTTTTGATGTTGAAGTTCATGATGCTCCAGATTACTCCTTTGATCTCTTGGGGGATGTAGTAACCTCCTTGATTGAACATGTATCACCCAAAATAGTTCTTGAACCATAAAAAGAATGACAAAGTAGACAAAACAAACAACACAATGATTTATTTAATTCCAAGTACCATCATTTTTATAGTCATCCATGTTTTTTTTAAATCAAACTAATGATACATTGTCTTCTTTTAAATTTCTGGGTAAGGTATTACTGAGTGATCACACCGCGTGACATAGATGAATATGGTGCTCCCCTTTCATACCCATCCATACTCATAAAAGAAGAACATGTCAAGAGTCTAATTTTTTTTAACCTACAAAAACATAAATAAAATAAAATAAACTGATAATACATTGTCTTCTTTATATTTTCTGGGTAAGGTATTACTCAGGGATCACACCGCGTGAAACAGATGAATACGGTTCTTCCCTTTCATACCCTTCCATACTAATAAAATAAGAATAGATCAATATTATATATAATAAAAAAATGACAAAATGATGTCGAAGGAAATAAAAGATGATTCACAGTGATTGGAAACATGAAAACCACGAGTTTCCTCCCGTGCATCGCTTTTGTTTAACATCGTTAGCCTGACTTGTAACCTAAATCTATCCATTTTTCTCTAGTTCATATGTTGGATCAATTAACTCCTCCTCAGTTTCTTGTCTATTGAATGATTCAATGAATGGTTTTAACCTATGACCATTGACTTTGAAGACACGACCACTTGTGGGATCCTGAATCTCTATTTCCCCATGAGGGTACACATGATGCACTAGGTATGGACCAGACCATCTGGACATTAGCTTTCCAGGGTGTAGATGAAGTTTTGAACTATACAAGAGCACAAATTTTCCCAGTTCAAAGTTTTTTACTTTGAGATTACTACATTGGTAGGCTTGAACATTATATTTATTGATCCTTGAATTTTCATAAGCCTCCATCCTATGTTCCTCGAGTTCATTAAGATCTAATTTCCTTTTTTGTTTCAGCCAAAGAAATGTCAAAGTTCATTTTTTATTGTCCAAAAGGCCTTATGCTCATTTTCAACAGGTAAATGACATGATTTTCCATAAACCAATCTATATGGTGACATGTCTAGGATAGTTTTGAAAGCATTTTGATATGCCCAAAGGGCATCTAAGTGTTTCTCGGACCAATCATTCCTAGAGGGATTGACATTTTTTTCAAGAATTTTCATAATTTATCTATTTTCCAACTTTGCTTGACCATTGGTTTGAGGATGGTATACAGGGGAAACTTTATGAGTAAGACCATACATAGACATGAGTGAAGAGAATGGTCGGTTGCAGAAATGGGTTCCACGATCATTGATTATAGACCTAGGAATTCGAAATCGAGAAAATATATGCTCTTTCTGAAATCGGATCACAACATGGTGGTCATGGGACTTGGTGGGAAAGGATTCAACCCATTTTGAGACACAATCAATAGCTAAGAGGATGTAAAGGTATCCTTTAGAGTTTGGAAAGGGTCCCATGAAATCAATTCCCCATCAATCAATGATTTAAACGACTAGAATGGGAGTGAGGGGAATTTGATTATTTTTGGTAATGGATCCTAATTGCTGACACTGAGGAAATCTTTTGCAGAATTGGAAGGGATCCTTAGTGAGGTTCGTCCAATAGAAACCACTTTGGAGGACCTTTGTAGTGGTTTTGTTTGTAGAAAAGTAGCCTCCACATGCCTCTCCCTAACAAAAGTTTAGAATGGAATCTTGCCCAGACTCGGGAATACATCTACTGATGATTTGATCAGGACAGAACATGAAGAGGTAAGGATCATCAAACACATAGTGTTTGACATCAGAAAGGAATTTACTCTTAGCTTGGGTCCCCAGGAATTTTGGAATGTCACCCTTCACCAAATGGTTTGCTATGTCATCATACCAAAAGAAAACCTTCACTGAATAGAGGTGCTCATCGGGAAATGAATCAGACACAGAGAGGTGGTGTGAGTTGTCTTTTAATTTCATCCTATAGAGGTGATAATATACAATATTTTCAACACCCTTTTTATCCTTAATGGTTAAATCGAACTCTTGAAGAAGAAGGACCCACCTAATCAATCTAGCCTTGGCATCTTGTTTTTGGAAAATGTATTTTAGGGTTGAATGGTCAGTGAAGACAATGATGGGTGATCCTAAGAGATAAGACCTGAATTTCTCTAAGGAAAAGACAACAACAAGAAAATCTTTCTCAGCTATGGTGTAGTTTAATTGTGCATCATTTAAATATTTTCTTGTATAAGCAATGACACATGGAGTTTTCTCACACCGTTGTCCAAAGATTGCTCCTATAATGAAGTAAATTGCATCACACATGAGCTCAAAAGGAGGTTTCCAATTTGGAGATTGCATGATAGGTAGAGATATAAGAGTTGACCTGAGTGTAGAGAATGATTCCTCACTTCTTTTTGTCCATAAAAATGGAGCATCTTTTACCAATAGAGCACAAAGTTGTTGAGAAATAGAGCTGAAATTCCTAATGAACCTTCTATAAAAAAACATTTCCTAAGAAGGACCTCACTTCCTTAAAAGTTTTAGGAGAGGGAAGGTGACAAATGATTTCAACCTTAGCTTTATCAACATCAATCCCTCTACCAGATACTAGATGACCTGGAAATTTTTCCCAATTCAGTATGAGATTATTATCCTTTCACCTTGACAAAACCTTTTCAACATTTATAAGGCATCTCTCAAAAGTATCCCCAACGATGGAGAAGTCATCCATGAAGACCTCTAAAAAAGCACCCACCATATCCGATAATATTCCCATCATGCACCGCTGGAAGGTTCTAGGGGAATTACTTAACCCAAAGGGCATGCGCTTGAAGGAAAAAGTGCCGAATGGACAAGTGAAGGTTGTTTTTCCTTGATCCTCTAAGGATACTTCAATTTGATTATACCCTGAGAATCCATTTAGAAAGCAATATAATTGATGACCCGCCACTCGCTCGAGGACTTGATCAATAAAGGGTAAGGGGAAATGGTCTTTATTGGTACAAGAGTTGAGCTTCCTATAGTCAATACAGACTCTCCATCCACTACGGACCCTTGTTGGAAGCATCTCTCCATCCTTGTTGGTTATTACTATGATTCCAACCTTTTTTGGAACCACATGGATTGGGCTAACCCACTCATTCTCAGCTATAGGATAGATGATACCGGCTTTTAACAATTTCAAAAGTTCTTTTCTCAGTACTTCCAAGAGATTAGGATTGAGTCGCCTCTGAGGATGACTACATGGATTTGACTCGGATTCAAGAATAATTCTATGAGTCCCGATAAGTGGGCTAATCCTAGGTATATCAGATAGGGTTCATCCAATGGCTATCTTGTGTCTCCTAAGGACATTTAGAAGCATCCTATCATGATCAGCTTCAAGAGAGGAAGAAGTGAAAACATGAAAGGATTGATTATTACCTAAGAATGCATACTTTAGTGATGAAGGTAAGACTTTAAATTCAAGATCAGATTGGTAATGACATTCCAAGAAAGGATGAGTCTTTGTATTAAATGTAGTTTCTTTGTTCAGATTTCTTGAAAAAATTAGTTTCTTGTGAACATAATTTTCATACACTAAATTTTCCAGAGTAGTGTCATGAATGGCTATGGAATCAATGTTATTGATTTCATCCATGGTATCAATGATTGGTGACTCTAGAAATTCATCAATAGAGCTATCTGAAAGAGATTCAATCCAAGGAGACAAATTTCCCTCAAGTGAATAATGAAAATAAATATCTTCTTGACTTAACCATCCTTCGGTAATTCCTTGATGTTCATTGAGTTCATTATCAACACTACCAATCCAATTAACCTCATGGATATCTTCATCATCCCCAATTTGAGAGTTTTCATTGTAGATGGTCAAGTCTAGACTTATTTTTCCAAAGGTGATGGTCATGTTCCCATTTCAGACTCAGATAACAGAGTTGAATGTTGTAAGGAAGGGACAACCAAGGATGATTGGGGTTTTCTCCCTAGGACCTTAGAATAGGTGATTTTCCTGAAAAATGAAGTCAGCTGGGTAAATAAAATTTTCAACACTCACCAAACCATCTTTTAAGATCCCCTTTGGAACTCGAACACTACAATCAAAAAGTTAAAGAGTGACAGATGTGGGTTGGAGTTCTTCGAGCCCCAACTAACAATACATGGCATAAGGAATGAGGTTCACGCTGGAACCTAGATCACACAAGGCTTTGACAACTTTGTTCTCCCCTAGTTCCAAATTTATGTAAGGGCATCTTGGGTCTTTCAACTTAGGAGGAAATGTCCCTTGAATGGTGGTACTCACATTAGCAGCCAAAAGGACTTGGTTTTTATGTGAAGATTTTCTTTTTAAATGTGTAAATTTCCTTAAGGTAATTTGAGTAGGAAGGTATGGTTTGGTTGACATCGAGAAGGGGAATGTTCAACTTGACTTGTGAGACGATTTACCTCAATGTTTCACTGAATTCAGGCTTGGTTTTCCCCCTCATGCGTTGAGGAAATGGTGCAGGTTGTTGAGTTGTTTGTTGAAGTGTTGTTTCTTTCAAATTGTTATCAGTTTCTTCAGTTTGATCTTGTGGTTCATTTGAATTTTCATTAGAGTTTGAAGCTTCAAAAGTTTTTTGACTTATTTGTTCAGGTTTTTTAATAAATTTCCCACTTATTATAACAGTCAAAGCCTTTAGTTGTTCGTGAGTTGTTTGAGTGAAACTTGTCTCTCCCCTTGATGTTTGTTGTGGAATGGCCTGTGTGGGCATGGGTTCATTTCCAGTTTTTATGGTTTGAAGTTCTTGTTTAATGGATGAGAATTATGAGTTCATTTTTTCCATTTGTTTGCACAATTGTTCTAGTAGTCTTTGTGGATCAATTTGGGTTGGTGATTGAGCATGTGGGTTTATCCCAGGAGGATACTTTGGTTGTTGGATAGGTTGTTGAATGGATTTTCGATATTGTACATGAGGATGTTGGAATTTGACTGGTTGTGGTTGGAACTGATTATGAGGTTGAAAGTTTTTTTGAGGGTATGGGTTGATACATTGTTGTTGTTTTGGTTGTTGATTGTCCTTCCAACGATAGCCTAGATGGTCATTATACCTTGGATTGAAGGTGTTCATGAATTGTGTCTTTTGAAAGTTCATTGCATTAACTTCTTATTGTGGTCCTCCTAAAAGAACATCCTTGATGGAAGGAATGGTTGGGAAATTATCAGTCTTTTGTTCATTCTTGTCACAAATTGTACAAACAAGCTCAACAGTTTGGGTTTTGTGGACCTTCCTAAGATCAATCTCTTCAACTTTCCTCGTGAGTGAAACAAGTTTTTCTCTAATGTTTTCCTCTTCTCCAAGATTGTACATTCCACTAGATTTGGGTGGCTTTTCATAGTATAATGATGTTCCCCATGTTTGGTTCTATTCAGCAAGATTTTCTAGATGCTCGTAAGCATCATTTGGGGAATTGTTTTTTAAGGATCCATTACACATCATATCAATGAATTGTTGTTTCTAGGACCCAACCCTTCATAAAAAATTCTCACTTGTTTTGGAATTAAGAAACCATGGTGCGGTACCATGTTTAATGTGTCCTTGAATCTTTACCATGTTTCATAGAATGTTTCTCCCTCTCTTTCAAAAAATTTTTGTATCCACTTTTTAAGTGCAGTTGTTTTGTGATGAGTGAAGTATTTTTTATAAAATTCTTGTTGAAGATGTTCCCAGGAGTGAATGGATGCTGGTCTCAAATTGTTTAACCAATTATTTGCTCGGTACTCAAGAGAAAAAAGAAAAAGTCTCATTTTAGCAGATTCAATTTGATTTGGTAGGCACATGGTTTCTATAATGTCATTAAATTCATTAACATGAAGGTAAGGCATCTCAGACTCCATTCCATGAAAGGTTGGAAGGTGGTTCAGGACATGGGGTTTGAAAACATATTGGTAATATCCTTTTTTATCATGCCTAATGAATGAGGATGCATTGGTACAGGTTGGTGTGAGGTAGTCATTCATGGTCGGGACTTCAAAAATTCCCATGTTAGGGTCTTGCCCGTTATTTTGGTTCCCTCCCCAGTTTATGATTTTGTTTTGTGGGAGATTATCCATTGTATCAAACTCAACATATGAATTTGGAGTATTAGGAAGATTTGGATCTAAAGGAAATATAACTCTTTTAGTGATTGACTCCCCAGCCCTAGGAGTATCCACCCAAACTAATCTATTTGAGTTATCATGGGTGTAGGAGGACATGCGCCAAAAGAAAGAAAGTGAGAAAGGGAAAAGATAAGATAATTGGGATGAGAATAGAAGAATGCGGGTAAGAAAAGAAGGTTTTTGGTTTAAGGAAATTACTTGGTCCCTGGAAACAGTGCCAAAATTTGGTTGCACCCAAATTTACCCTACTGGTAAAAGCGGCCGATGTAGTACATGTAGGGGTCGAATCCACAGGGACCGAAGAAGTAACCTTGAGATGCTATGATTTGGTGAAGGATGGGCTATGAAGTACCCAACATTGGGTTTGATTTTGGATGGTTTAAAGAACACTAAGAAACCTAAGTGAATTCAATTCAAATAAAATGGGTTGATCTTAGGATTATACTCAGGGTGGATTGAATGAATTTTACTTCTTTATACAATTTTGGTTTTATTGATTCGTGATGAATTCATTCTTCAAAAATAACACTACATTCATCATTTTATGGTTTGGTACTTATTAAACACAATTACTAATCCCCTATACACGTAGAGAACCAAATTCACGATCTCTCCAAGGTATATGGCCATTTAGTAATTGAATTTAGTTTTCCCAAACACAGTAAAGATGAAGAGTAGAAATAACTGAAGAATGGATGTCTTAAATTAATTATCCAATTAACAACAATTCGTTCATAATATAACATTCAATGCAGTCTTTTCATCCTCCTAAGATCAACCCATTAAGTGATTAGCCCTCCATTGATGGTATACTCTCAATGGTTGGCATAAGATGGCTAACAAGAATTGGATTGAAGAAATTAAAACCGCAGAAATAATGAGCACTCCTCCGTGTGTGTGAATGAAATTCACTCCTATGTGTGAAATAATTCACAAAAACACAAGTATATCACGGTGCTTTGTGATAATAAAGTTTAAATAAATGAAATGGAAAATATAGAAGGGAAATTAGTTCATTGAGAACATAAAGATACAAAAAAGAAACTTACATGGAAATGGAAAACATTACAAAAGAAATTTGGAAGCATGAAATTACAATGAAACAAGCAACAAAAGATGATAAAAAAAATATCCACCCCAATTACCTTCACCACTAGCTCATTATATAGGCATATTAGGATCCTTAGATCTGCCCACCATAATCAATTCACCCCCAAAAAATTAATAGAGTCAAAAGGAGGGTGAATCATCAAAAGGAAATTGACGTTTCAAAGTTGACCCAGAAAACTGTCCAGATTCGTCCACCATATTGATGTGTGAATTTGTAATTTAGGAAGGCCAAATCCTGAGGGGTTGTAAAAGAGAGTTTTCTTCGTCAATTTTTCCTATATTATCTATAAAAATTTCAGGACATTTGTCTCATCCGTCTGGGAGTGTTATGGTTGAAATGGTGGGATGTATTTCTGTGTATTAATGTCGGGTCCACCATTTAAATCACAACTTCAGATCCCTTTATCATCATGAAAACATTGGAATTAGCTCTAGTAACTTTTGAATAAAATGATCCATATTTTTTTTATATTTCTACTATATCAATTTGAGATTTATTGGGCTTGGTTTGTGGGCCCCACATTTGTTTAGTGGGCCTTAGGCCCATTATGCGTATTCCAATAAGTTTCTTCCTTCATGTGAAAAAAACTCCATCTTCACTTGTGATTCATCCATCATACCTAAAAGAAAAAATGTCCCAAATAAAGTGATAAATAGTATACCAAAATATCAAATTAAAATGATGAATATTGTAATTTACACAAGTAAATTATTGAGTTGTCCCAAATTGAAACTTTAAGCATGAATTGCACAATGATGGGAAATGAAGATCAATTTCTGAATTGGACTAAAATTGATGTTTATGAACTTTTAAACACATTAATATTAAGATCGTAAAAATAAATATTAGCCACTTTTAGTGACTAATCAACAGAGATGTAGTTCCTTTATTTATTTTGTGGTTGTAGTGTACCAATGACTATTTCCCCTTTTATCCCTACCCCAAGTGGTGGGGGTTTGGATCCATGTAGATAGTGTTGGATCAGTTCTCGTTCCCTCCATTTTAGAGTGGGGGTTTAAATTTTCATGTTCTGTTCCTCTTAACAAGGGTTTGTAGGTTTTCAAAGGAGATTTTTGGCGATCCTGTGTGGGAGAGACCCATAACTAGTTTATTTTTAATTCACTTTTGTTCATTGATCATTTTTCTTAATGGTGGGGAGAACCACCACGACTCTCACAGAGTTTCTTCATAAGAATTTATCAACATCAAGTTATTTATTAATGATGGGGAGTAAATTCTAGACTCCCCCGGAAATCATTTGTCTTTATGAGTATTCTTTGGTTTGGGTGATCATAGGGTTCCATAGGAGAAGTGCCAACAATCTGGTTCTTAGTTTGGTTGGGAAGGTGGTGAATCGATCTTTTGGTTTATTTTCGGTACATATATGGGAGTTTGTGTTTTGGTTGAGGTAAGAGGCTTAAGTTTTCATAATTGTGGATGAGGTTTCATTGGATTAAAAGGATAGACCATATTTATTAGTAATCCTTTGGTGTTTATCTATCAATTGTAATGTGTTATGGCTTTTTGGGGGCGAAAGGCCTTAATGATATAGAGAATTGTCACACTTATTTTTTTAATGTCATGGTTTTGATTCGGTTCATTGGAAAACCCGATAATTTTCATGGGTTTTGTGTGAGATGAATGTTGATTTTTTAAATACCATCAATTAATAATGACCCTACCTTCGGTTCCCCATATCATGTTTTGTAGTTTTTTGAGAAATGGTTGGTTACTACAAGATTTGGGCCAAGTGTGAGCCCATTTCCATATTTGTTTTTAAAAATAATTTGTTTCCTTTATAAATCCTTTATTTATCAAAAAATTTCACTCATTACACTTCTCATTTGGCCTCCCCTGACCTATTCAAACCACCATATCCTTCTAGACACCTTATAAATTCATAATCATGGTGGATTTTTGTTATTTATTTTGGTATTGGGCTAGCCTGTAAGCCCATTTCATGTTGAAAAAGAATAATATTATTCTTTTATATCTTATTCATTTTGTAATATGTTTTGGTGATTCCACCCCTCATTTGATTCTAATAACCCTAGGAACCACCATATTCCATTTTCCCACTTTGGAGCTCATCTTAGTTGTGGATTAGAGCAAAATGTCTCAATGCTTCTCAAATCGCCCAAATTTTGTAAGGTAATTTGTTTATTTCATGAATTATATATTTTTTTTCTATTTTCAACCCAAATATTATTTCTATGGTTCTTGATAACCTAATGATACCCTCAATGAAGTTCCATGAAATTCTCTTTCCTCTATATGTGTATATCTAAGTGAAGATAAAATGTTCTATAGTTTCCAAGGTGGGATTCATTTTCATTTCTCCCCCCTATTCCCTATACTTCCAATTTATTTTGATTTTTTCTTCTTATCTGGTCATTCATGACATTTGGATATATAATAACATGATTGTTTATGGTTTTTTGGTTCGTTTAGGGCATGTCTTCATAGATCTAGAGTGTTGGTAACCACGAAGGGTGATATCAGGTGTGTGTTCATTCCTACCACAGGTTTGAGGTAGGATATCCCTTGCACATGAAATTATCATTTAATTTTAATAACTTTAACATTGTTAATTTCTGATATATATGTTTATTATTGTTGTTCAGTGTAACATCCCAGATCTAGGTGCTGCCCAATGGTTCCCCATACTTGGTTGGTCACATGGCCTCAAGCACATTTCCCTGAATGCTAGAGGATGTTGAATAGAACTGATGGCCTTAGGTTCGATAGTGGTGAAACTATTCCCTCATTGGAAAAGTAACACAATAAAAAAATAGTAAATATTATCCTAATAAGTAATTCCATATAATATAAGAAAATAGTTGAGGAATTATAGTATAAAAAATTCTTGCATATATAAATAGATGATGCGTTTCACATGTAACTAGGAATGAAGCCAAACAAGTCACAATGCTGAAAATACAATACTATAACCAAAGTACAAAACATAGTAAACTACAACAACATTAGAGGCCTTATCATGGTCCCATGATCTCCAGATCCAATAAAAAATAATGTACTATATGAATAAGGGTGCTTTCCCTTATCAATACTTGCAACCGTATAATCTATTTGGCCCCAAAATCATTACCCAAATAGGGTGTGAGACAAATCCTAGTAGACTACCACCAAAAGATCCATGCCTAACTATCAGTGAATATATATATAGTAGGCTATATGCATAATGAAGCAATAAACAAAGAAGAACTCAAAAGTAAATAATCCTATAGTTTCCAATTACATTCATTTACATTTATTAATTATTCAAACCGTAGAATAATGAAATCCTGATATCTAGCCTAAGCTATGTATCCCCTGTGTAATAGAAAAAAAAATTTCTCAAAAGACCATCTAACAATAAAATAAGGCATATTCGATGATTATTATTTGGATTGACAGACTCATCACAACAAACATTCAAAATATCACATTGACCCTTTTGGAGGCTCACAAATTCTAACCCATATGATCAAGTGTTCAAACAAAAAAGAGAGACTCTCTGAGGAAGCACTCACTGTCAATTACCAATGTGGTCTTTTAATGAGTATCTACAGACTATCTAAGGAAGCACTCATCATCCATTCCCCATGTGCTCTTGTAAGGTTACAAAATATAAAAAATGTGGGAGCACTTACCATTAATCCCACCTATGTTCTAGTAACATAAATATAATAGACACTCCGGGGATGCCTTCAATGTCAATTCCCCCTATGGTCTAACTACACCAAGTTCTCATATCCCAATGTAAAAAAATTGTGCACAAACAATATCCAGTAGATCAAGTAATATAAACCACTACAAGGATATGTAGTTATAATTCATAATACATGCATTTAACAAGAAAAAATTATGCAATAATTACAAGCTCAAAAGATAGGAAAGGAAATAAGGTATGCCTCATAGGAAACCTAGACCAAGCAGTCCTAAAAATTTAAACTAGAAAAAACCCCCGTGGTGTGTCCCCTAGACATGAAATTTAGAATAATATATCAATTAAAGCCCTTAATATATCAATCAATACAAGGAAGATTAAAACATAGTTAAATCCCCTAACAAGAAATACAAGAATCAGGGGTAATTGACGCTTTGGAATATATAACTCAATGAAAAACTCCAAAAGGAAAAAAAACAACCTAACTTGATATTTTATGGTCAATTTAGTTGATCCTCAGACTTTGAATCATCCTATAATGTTGTAGACTGACAGATAGGTCAAAGACGGTTAACCACGAATAACTTGATAGAGGGGAGAAATCAATAAGAGAGGCTCTAGGGAAGGAGAGAAATCATTGGTGGGAATCCAATGCTCTCGGTGGTACCAAAATCAGAGCTTGGATGAAGTAACATGAGGTGCTTGATGATAATCGGTCATATGTCGGTCACCTGTATGAGACACAGGAAGATGAAAATGGTTCTGAAGAATAGACGCGACCCCAATCTTATTAATCAAATAAAATGAAAAGTACATGGCATGTTCTTTTATTGTAAACACCATGTACTAGCCTCAAGTAGCCCCAAATTTAAGTGGTCTACTTGGCCATGTAATCAGCTGTTACATGTCTAGTACAAGGATACACGCAACAAAAGAGTACACAACATTTCCTCATCAGAACATAGTGTGATCTAAGAAAATTTCCAAAATATTCATTTTTCCTAAAAAACACCCGAAATCTACATTCATACCTGAAATTAAGATCTAGGTTCTTAAAAACATCCCACCTTAATTTAATTCACCTCCGAATTTCCTTTCCAAGTTTGGTGAAGAAGAAACTTCAAACAGCTCTGGCCGCATTGATCTCATGTCAACCTCCCACTCCGAAGTCTCGTCGAGTACTCGCTTGGGCTGCAATAACACCCATAACAAAGGAATTGTCCAGCCACATAGAACCTTTGTACTATGATCCAAAATCCATATAGGGTTCTCTTAAAAGGATTCATTCACCACCAACTCAACCTATTGCAGTTGAAAAATGTGAGACGAGTCTGAAAAGCATCATCGTAGTTGAGTAACATGGAAGACGTCTTGCGTAGCCCGATACATCAGAGGTAACTACAACCGATAGACCACCAGCCCATCCCTCTCCAAAACCTCAAACGACCTGACATATCATGGTGAATGATCTCCATGTCTCCTAATCCTCATGTGTCCCAACCTCAGTGTGACATGAAAGAAAATCCAATCTTTTCCCTTAAACTCCATAGGTTGTCTCTGTAGATCAACATAAGATTTCTAGAAAGACAGTGCAATAGCCATCGTCTTTCAAATCAACGCTAACTACTCATTGGTCTTTTGGACAAGACATGGTCCTGAAATAACTACCTATCCTACCTCCATCAATCATAGGGGTGATCGGAATGGACTAATGTACAAAGTATCATAATGTTCCATATGAATAATCTCTTAAGAATCGTTATTGTAGGAAAAATACACTAGGGGTACATGTCTCTCCCAAGAACTCCCAAAATCTTCTACGTAGGCTCGAAGCGTGTCCTCCAACACCTGAATCATTCCCATGGACTGGACATCTTTTTGGGGATGGTAATCTATACTAAAAAGTACATGTATACCCAATGCCCGATTTAGTCACTTCTAGACACAAGAATTAATAAGGGAATCCATGCCTGAAATGATAGAGTGAGTAACCCCATGTAAACCTACAGTTACTCATATGTACAACCTTCAAAGATCATCAACACTAATGGTTTCCTTTATTGTAAAGAAATGCGCAAACATTGTGAGTCTATCAAAAATAACACATATTGAATCTTTCCCTCAAGGCGACCTAAAAAATCCCATTAAGAAATCCATCACGATATCTTTCCATTTTCAAATGGGAAAGGGTAATAGCAGTAACAACCATACCAATAAATAATGCTCTACCTTCACCATCTGACAGGTGGAATACCTCATCACAAAACCAGAAATATCTCTCTACTTACTGATCCACCAACACTGATGGTATAGATCCTGATACATCTTGGAGACACTAGGATGAACTTCCCAAAATGAGGAATTAAAATCTCACATCATCTCCTCACAGATGTCTGCTAAGACCCAAACACACCCATGAAAATTCTAGATCATATCCACACCTATGGTCTACCTAGGAGTATGGTCCTCTCCAGAAACACTCTCTTATAATACTAGGCCTTCATAATCTGATAACTTCCTCATTAGAACTTGATCTAGAAGAGTATAGGTAATAGATACTGAAGAAAGAAACTTATTCCATTGTCTGTCATGCACCTCCAAATGCATCTCAAAGAACAAATCGATAAGCTTCCACTCACTACTAACCTCCTTAACTTTCTGTATCTAAGTCCTCCTGCTCAACACTTCATCTACTGCATATCTTTTCCCAGGTGTGTAGCCATGCTCAATGTAAAAAGGCTGATGTTATTCAACCCACAATCACTGTCTCAAATTCAGATCACACAGAGTAAAGATATACTTGAGGCTTTTTTGGTTAGTGAAAACCACAAAATTCTCCCCCAACAGATAATGTATCCAATATAACAATTTATGAACTACTATAGCTAACTTGAGATCATATATTGGCTAATTCCTACAATGTTGCCTCAACTATAATGCCCCGACCCCAGAAGCTCGGAGCCAGTGCATTATTTAAATACATAGGCAGGATTGCATGGAATCGATTCTTGAAGGACTGATCAGTTTAGTAGTCTTGGAAAATAGATTACATACATGAATGCCACATTACACATTAGAAAAATAAAGCACAACATAAATGATATTTTTAGAATACCATTAATCCCCTTTCTTAACCCTGCTTATTAATCATAATACACTTCGTGGAATCTTCAGAAAATAAAACATAAGAATGGGGTGAGATTAAACTCTCAGTGAAGGTAATAAATACAACAAAAAATAACATAAACATTAGGCATGGTGAATAATTTAAAACACATGCCTTTAAAAATAATAAACATGAATAATTTACGATAGGAATATGAGATGAGTAAATAATTCTATAATAAAACAAATTCATGGGTATTCAACTAGTCGAATAATCACATGAACCATCAATAATATTTTCATAATTAGGGAATGTAAAATGCTATACATTATGAAACATTTTGTCAAGGCCTTGGCCAAGAAGTCTAAAAATGATTAAGGCCATAGCCAAAACCATATATCAAATTGGGAAGGGCCTTGGCCAATTACACATCTAATTATATCATGAGACCAACTAATACATCGATGAGCTGTAGCCGACTGCACCCATCAATTACTATGTCCAATGCATTCTTCATATGAAAAGGTTGAAACATAACATAAACATTCATATGAAAACTAGCACATGAAATGTCTGTACTTTAACCATAAACCATGAATGGTATGAAAATTACACATCCAGAATAAAATATTTGAAAAAAAATTCAATAAAATACAGTGGATTTTTATCATAATAAATCTACTTCAAACAAGTTTAAAATCCATCAAAGTATGTTAAAATAGATGAAAAATGATTTCTAAAACTCTTTGAGTGAAATATACCTTTTCCATGAAACCATTTAGAAGTATGACATTTATAAAGGAAGTAATTTAAAAGAGATTTTTTAACCAAACTGTCCCATACCACATTGAATCTTTTGAAATGAATTATCATTTCAAAACATTCTTGTCCATATAAATAAATCCTTAGAGTCATTTTGAAAACATGGACATTAATTAAAAGGATTTAGAAAGATAAATCTATAAAACATTTAAAATGATGATCTAGCTAAATTGACCCTACCATAAAACCATAAAAATATTCCATTTGATTTTTTAGGAAATATGGTTATCGATTATAAAAATGTCCCAGTAAATACTTCCATATAAACAATATCGAATAATAATGAGATTTAGGAAATAACCCTTACCGTGAACTTTCCTTTGGTAGAGGGTATATTTAACCTCATTTATAATGACAATAGTATGTTATTAAAATATAACGGAACCGTATTGATATTTATTATATCATACATGACTCATTTATGACTTTATACCACCCTTTTAATAATGATTTCCATGTTAAATTAACATTTTGGGTAATAATCACTTTCTTTATCGTACGTGTATTAACATGTTATACTTGATAATATAACTTATATCATGATTTAACTACTTATAGAATATAAAAATGGATTTATATATCATATATATTTAGAATATAAATATTTATAATCGATAGATATATGAAATGGAAGGCACTGTTTATAGAGACGGTAGGTTGTACTTACGCATCAACGTTGTTTTCATTTTCATATCGTATTGAAGAGAAGTAAGTGAATAGATATATGTAAGTAAAAACACAAAAAAATATATATATATATCCAGTATAATTATTATTTCATATATTACATACTTATTAATAATATATATTTTTATAATCATCGTTGAATGGTGAACGTGGGAATGAATCTCATTGCGTCATGGAGAAGGTAATCGATACATAATAACAATAGACAATATCATTATATTGATGGTGAAATAGTATGTAATTATAGGGTATAGCATATATACATAATCATTAACATGTTATATTTATTATTTTATTCAGTTATACTCATTATTATATCCATCCAAATAATTATGTGTTTGAATAACAAACTACACCACGACATGGAGATGGTAATCCATACGTACGCATGTATGGTAACTTTGTCATTTAGAGGATGGATTTAATGACGAATATGGTTTTAAAATATTTATAATAACCTCATAGTATGTATGATGTATTAGAGTTATTATTTTCGTATAGAAACAACAAATAAAGAGATGTGTAAGATGTAAAGAACTTGAAAGAGGGTGGTGAATTTATTACCTCTTCTTCGGGTGTTTCCTTTTGAGTTGATCAAAATGGCTCCTTAGGTTGGATTTAAGATCAATGTAAGGACTATAGATTGATGTGAAGGTTTTTTGGAGGATATTTGGGTAGGGGTTCTTGAGCCAAATGGCTTTGGAGGTGTGATTTTTAGAGAAGAGAAAGTACCCTTTTATAAGAGAGGTGATGGTCACTTTAGGAAAATCTTGAAATATTATATTATAATAAAATCATTTTCGGTTTATAATGGCTCCAAAATGATTTATTTCTAGGATAAGGCAGGGATGGGTTAAAAAACACTCAACAAATTGGTTTTATATAGGTTAAGGTCACCATATTAACAGTATCTTTTAGATTTAACTCTTAGTTAAATATTTTCAGTTTTATCGTGTCTTCTTCTGTTCTTATACTATATGGTTAATAAACAGAATCTAACCATCAAGAGAAACTCAAGTGGTTCATTAATTAAATATATAATATTATTTAATCCCTTTGGATGAACCTTAGTTTTTTAGAAATATTATATCTACCAATAATATATTATTTTTTTAAATTAATTTATGTCAATTTTTACATTATTTGGTATTTGGTTTTTGTGAATGTCATCACAACTTGATTACTTCAAACAAGATACATTGAATCTACCCTAAAATTTCATATTCACTTTGAATATTCGTGGATTTAACAAAAAAATTTAAATTATATTGATTTTAGTATTTATAATAACATTTATTTGACACTTTTATTAATATAGTAATTACTGCATCATCATTGTGTCATAAATAAATCCAATTATTTAATGCCTAAAAATTATAAATAAAATACCATTATGTAGGAAATATTTTTTTATTTCTAATGAATATTTATAGTATAATTTATATTGTGTGTAACCAAATAATAAAAATGGTTTAGTTATTAAACCTTGAATTTAACACATTTAACTATTCATTAAATAAAATTATAATAAATGTTCTAATCTAATCCATGTGGACCTAAAGGATGATATTTTATTCCTATGGGTTTTTAGGGTCAAAATACACATATCCAATAGAATTCTTACATGTGTTAGGGTAAATATAATATAATTTTTACCTTTAATTACCCTGTTTACTTTTAAACATGATAAATAAATGTCAAAAGTTAGTATTCAACAAAAATTTATTTTCATCTTATTAAACCACATTTTACTTATTGATATCAACAATGTCTCTAGGATTTTTTTTAAAAAATCCCAGAAGTGGTAAAATTATGTTTTATACAAATTTTCAAATGCACCTAGATGGTGGGTAAAAGAGGATAAAAATTTCAATAAAATTTTATACATCTTATTATATTATAAAATGACTCAAATGAATTAACTTGGACTTATATAGGTATTATATATCTATTTTGATGTAAAATAAATTTAAATAAAATAAATTTAAATAAAATAAATAATTATTTAAATAGAAATTCGGTTTTAAATAACAACACAATGTTTTTCACGATTCATAAAAAATTGAATGTTTTCAGAAAAATAATAAAAATTCACCCAAATATAACCATGACATCATGAATTCAAAAATTAAGTCTATTTTACCAAATTCAAAACATAAATTTTTAATTTATTAATTTAAAGTTAAATCCCTTTTTCACAACCAAAAAGCTTGTTTTTTTAAAAGTAAAAACTATCAAAAGATTAACATGTTTCTATGTCAAATTTAAATGTGAAATTACTTATAATGACCAAAATTGTATTAAATGATAAAAATATAAACTAATTATACTTTAAGACCTTTAAAAATCATAAATTTACATTATAAATTATTTCGAGTTTTTTTTCAATTAAAGCATTGTATTTTTCATTATTCGTCAAAATATGAAAGTTATAAAAAAAATACCAAAAATTTATCCAAATTTATCCAAACTAAAGAATAATTTAATTTAATTAGATTAAATATCTAAATGTGTCAAATATTGGTTTTAAAAATGAGTTTCTATTAAAAGGCAGTAAAGTTTCATTTTTTGAAAAATACTCTTTTTATCTGAAAAAAATAAATTTCTTCTTATATAATGTCTATGAAACACAGAATATGGAATTTAAAATTATATAGAGTATATAAGATAAAAAATTCAGTTAATACTATTCTTAGCCACTTTTTGAATGGCTATTTTGGTATGTTATGGTGTGCTAGGACTCGGTGTTGCGTGTGGCACAAGCTATTGAATTACTTTAATGAGATAATTTACTTTGAAATATCGGGGTATTATATTCTCCGCTCCTTCAATAAATTGCTTCCTCACAATTTGAAATTTTTCTTCGAAAATAAATGGTTAATATTATAAAAATACATTTGTGGAAAACCCACATCGGTAATTGGGTAAATAAAATTTCGTCTTAATAATAGGGAAAGGGAATGAAAAATTTACCACCAAATTATGATCTCTATTAGGAGAACATTGGTGGAAATTAGAGAAACATAATTAGAGGAAGAAGGTAAATATATATAAGGAGTTATTGATGTCATCAATCAAAAACAAGTGTGAAATTTAGGACCTCAAAGCCATCAATCTATAATGATTTAAACTATCATTAGTTCAGCAACACATAATGTGTTTGGATGACACATTTTTTATTTTAAGATCCCTTCCCTAATGTTTAAGAATTAACTTATTCATAGAAAAAGAGGAAAAATATATACTTGACAAGTAGAGTTTTATCCTTCAACTAATTCCTACAACAATCTCTTCTTTCACTCCAAAAGATAATAGAATTCAAAAATATTTAATTTAAACTAATCACATAGCGTTCAAAAAATAATGAAATTATAATTAATTTTTCATAATTTTTAATAAAACTACATTATACAATCAAGGATATCACGTATTCCAGTGGTAGGTGACCCACCCTTGTCGCCCTTTGGTTGAGGGTTTAAGTCTCGCGACCTTACCGGATGTGACAAGTTGTCACTCGACCATCAGCATGTCCTTTTTATGACAATCCAAAAATATTCTCAAGAAATCATTTAACCATAAAAATAGTATCCAATGTCAAAAATAATCAATTCCATCCTTTAGAATTATCCAAAATACTTCTGTCCATCCTCACATTACAAAATTTATAAGGAAGGAAAAACAATAAAGATCCTTTTTTCCATGTAATAACATGTGAATTCCATCATCATGTATTCTTTTAAAACACTATAACAACCCGAATTACCATAATAACTTATTGATTACATTCATGCTCCCTCATTCCTTATAGAATACTAGATATACTCATTCTATCGAAAAATGTTGTAAACTCCAACAATGATTGAATATAAAAATCATTAATCATTTTCAAGGTTGTCAAGAATATATCATATAATTTATCCACATCATTCATATATTATTCCATAATCACTAACTCAGTATCAGAAACCATATTATGGTTTCTCTTTCTCTCAACCACATATTTTCCAAAACAATTAACCTACAATTGATTCACTTTTCTTAGTTCCACACAATCTCATGTTTTTAATGATATAATAGGGCGGTACAATCCTTTTATACTCTATAATTCTTATAACATGTACAACATTAATACAATACTCAATTGACACAATACTTTAATAACAACATAAAAAATCTAATCATTCCTCTTCATCTTTGGTAGTATCATACCTTGATTATTATCCAATAGCAGCATTTGGGGTATACTCTGATAATTTGGACATTGCTTCACGTAGTGTCCCAACTCATTGCAGATGAATCATTATACATTTGAAACCATTTTCTTAACCTTTCAATCACATACATGGTGTCCTTTTCCTCTACACATATAACAAATTTTCATTCCCTTCAAGCATTTACCTAGGCGATTCTTTTCATAGTTATCACATATGCAAAAATCCTTCTTTCCCCACTTCCATTTATCAATCTTTATCTCTTCCATCCTTCTCTTCTCTGGCTTCTCTTCAAAACCATAGTACTTAGAGAATTATCTTCTTATATTATTAACACATGATACTATTTCTTCATATGAGTGGAATACGTGGGAGAATATTTTAATTTTAAATTTTTTCTCAATACCATGAAAGATATGATCCTACTTAATCATTCGTTCATACTTATTATTGGAATTCTCATTCATTCTAC
The DNA here is from genome assembly GCA_963277665.1 of Viscum album. Taxonomy (NCBI): domain Eukaryota; kingdom Viridiplantae; phylum Streptophyta; class Magnoliopsida; order Santalales; family Viscaceae; genus Viscum; species Viscum album. The sequence continues at coordinate 1,024,661,928 of OY728133.1, read as the reverse complement.
TAGGCGTCATTTCTAAATAATGTCATACACTAGGATAGTTTATTAATCACAATGCATAATTACAAACATGTAAAATACCTAATGTAAACCGAAAATTTTATGTATATAATATATAATCATAAAATGTTTTCTTTGAGGAAGTATTTACTCTTAAATACATCATAATTGCATGTATTGAAAATGTTAATTATCCTAACCATATCTCCTAGGAGTGTCGTAACCAATAGTGCAGCAAGGCATGTTGTTCTGTTTTTGGATACCTCAGCTCAAGCCCAAAAATCTTTGTCAGAGTTTTAACTCCTAGGGACATCTGTGCCAGAGCCGCTTCTACCTTCTCGAATCCAGATAGGGATGTATTTCTTGAAAAAAAAACAAAATCTCGATATTACCAAAATTATTGGATGTTATTCTATACTAATCCTCAATGTCTATCTTAGGGTAATGTTTTCTAATCAAGGTATACCTAAATATATTTCCAAGGATGTTGCTAAACATCCTCTGATACCAACTGTAATGCCACGACCCTAAAAGTCTGGAGCTTTTGCATTATTTTAATAAATTTTCATGATTACAACGAATCATGTCCCAAAGGACCGATCAGTTTAGCAGTCTCCGAAAATAGATTACAAACATGAATGATACATTTCACATTAGAAAAATAAAATACAACATAAATGATCTTTTGGGAAGACCATTAATCCCCTAGCTTAACCCTACTTATCAATCATAATACACTTCTTGGAATCCTGGAAAAATAAAATATTAGAAAGGGGTGAGCTCAAACTCTCAGTAAGGGTAAGAAATACAACGAAAAATAATATAAACATTAGGTATGGTGAATAATTTAAAACACATGCCTTTACAAATTATAAACACGAATAATTTAGGGCAGGAATATGAAATAAGTAAATAATGCCATAGTAAAACAGAGTCATGGGTATACTACGAGTAGAATAACCACATGAAATATCAATAATATTTTCTTAATGTGGAAATCTATAATGTCTGTCATTTTGAAACATTTCATTAAGGCCTAAACCAAGCCGTCTAAAAATTATTAAGGCCTCAGCCAAAAAAAAATATAAAATTGGGAAAGGCCTCAGCCAATTTGATACTACCATGGACTTTTTCAATGAAATTTTATATATAAGGATTAATTTTAAGATTATACTTTTTTATAAAAAAACAATTTTTTAATTTTTTAATCTATATATAACTATGATTACTATTTATCACAAATTTCTTTTTCATGTATGAAAATACAGATTTGATTTGGGAAGTTTATATATAGGATTGGAAAATTAATTTTATCACATTAAAATGGATTATTTTAATGAATACACATAGTATTTTTTGAATATGACTCTTTATTTTTTGTTACATCATTTCACGTAATTGTTATTTCATTATAATTATCATATTATAATACTATTTCTTAAACATTACCCAAATTTTTTTACTCTCTCTTAAAAGAAAATATAACCATTAGATATTTTTACACGTTAAATCATAATATGTTATATATCTTATCAAATCATACTGTAATGTTACAACCCTAAATTTAGTAACCCATAAATTGTGTTTTCTTTGTTATATTAGAATAGATATAATGGGTCAGATCCCAATGGACTTATCCATTTAATATTCTTGAAGATAAGGATACATATGTGATTCCAATTTCACATTAGAGATAAATTATAAATCATAATTATATAACACATTCAACATCTATAAAATCATTCAAAAAATTATTCTTCATATACAGGAGAGAATGAAAAAATAAGGGTAAGATCAATGGTCTGTAAGTGTTAAATACAGTGAATTCTATTATTAATCAATAAGATTTAATTAATATAGAGAGATAAATAACTAAAGACAAAGTACATTCAATAAATAACGTGACTATCATGATTTTATATGGAATAATTATTGGAACCATGGCTGTTCTATGCAGGAATATGAGGTTGGTTTGTGTTTGTTGTCAATCCTTAGTGGAAGATCACAATGTGTGCTAGAAAAGTGATCATACAGTTCAAGCAGACAACAGTATTGAAGGTGAAGCTGTTTCATAGTGTTTTCCAAATTTTTGGGCCTCAAAATCGGAAAATGAAGACATAGATTGTCTGCAATAGGAGATGCACAAAAAGATGAAGTGGTGGGTGGAAAATAAGAGATGTGTGCGAAATACTTGAGTTGGGCATGAAAAATAGCGTGGTGCGCGAAATAGCGGAGTGATGTTTTTCGCGCAAATAGTGTTTCAGAATCAAAACATCGAAAAATGGCAAAGGCATGGGCTGCGCAAAATATCTAGAGAGGTGTGCGGAAAATGATACCTGCGCGAAATATTACGCGCTAGATGAGAGGTTTTCGCGCTGAAGGGTATTTTGCGCGTGGGGGTCTCAGACGCCTATAAATATGAGGTGACCCCCTTCATTATGGAGGGTTGAAGACTTAGAGAAGATCTGAGGTCTGATGCGGAAAAAGGATTACATAAAGGGGCTTGCGTGAAATATTATGAGTTGCGTGGAAAATTTCGGGATATGAGAAAAATGAAGAGTTGCGCGTAAAAATTGGGTTCGCACATAAAATATACAGTTGTGCGAAAAAGGGGATTTTTGTGCGAAATATTTTTCCGCGAGGAAAGTAAAATTTTCGCGTAATAGGAAGGCTTTGCGCACAGAGGGTTGGTGTTGCACGCAATTGTCAGTGAAGATTGTCTGCACGTTCAAGTTATCTTGTTTAGTGGTTCTGTTCGGTCTAGTGCATCTATTCCGGACTTTGATGCAAGCAGAGTCTCGTGCTGAGGAGAGGAAAAGACTTAAATGCAAATCTATTAAAGAGACCTTCACGTCTATAAACTGAGTGGGACTTCACCAAGGGTAGTGAGCCAGGGGGAGTGAACGGGAGTGACCTGAGGGAAGCAGTGAGCTATCCCTGAACCATTGTAAATGCAGTGAGCCTGGGACATAGTGATTGTTCCCGAACCATTGTAATCCACAACAAGTGAAGATTAGTGAATTTGGTACGACCGAAAACCTTTCGGCGTATGCTCCATGGATGTAGCCCTTAGTGGTGAACCATGAAAAAAGTTTTGTGTATTCTCTCTTCATTTGAATGTCTACTTTCTAATCTTTTCCATCATACAGGTTTGACATGTTCCTACCAACGTGGGAACACGATCATATACTTTAAAAGAAAAAGTTTTCACCCTGATTCACCCCTCCATTCTCAGGGTGTCCCGGGGTACTACAAGTGGTATCAGAGGGAGGTTGCTGGTGTTAAATCAGTCCTCTGTGATTATGGAGAATGCAGTCAATGTCAGGGGTGTCCCATTCTTCGATGGAAGTAATTTCCAGATTTGGAATAATAGAATGAGATCTCATCTAAGATCCCTTGGAATAGAAGTCCTATTTTCCATTGTCCAAGGTATACATGTTACTGATCCAATAGGGTTGGCTATGATAGATGCCGATAGAATAATTCTGGATGCTGATGCTAAAGTGCAGAATGCTCTCACTGCAGCTCTTTCAGATCAGATCTATCTAAAGGTGATGAGTTTCACCTCAGAAAAGTCTATGTGGTATAAACTTGAAAACATCTATGATGGAGACATCAATGTGATAGAGGCTAAGCTTCAAGTCTTACGCAACAGGTTTGGCGATTTAAAGATGCATCCTAATGAGAATGCAGATTCATTCTTAAACCGAATTACAGAAGTAGTAGGAGCAATTAGAGGTCTTGGAGAAGAAATCAAAGACATTGATATCGTTAATAAGATACTGAGAAGACTTCCTCCTATGTACAATGCAAAGGTGTCATCCCTTGAAGAAAGAGATCTATCAAAACTGTCTCTGGATGATCTTTTAAGTAGTCTAGTGGCATATGAGATGAGAGTCAAACCCGAAGATGCCACAACTTGTGTAAGCAAGGAAATGGAATTCAAAGCCATGGAAAAACTGAAAATTTCAGAAGATAGTGGTGGTGAAGATGAAGTAGAAATGGAAATTCTGTCTCTCATCGCCACGAAGCTGAAGAAAGGAAAAGTAAAATTTAATGGCAAGCTACCTCTGGCATGTTTTCGTTGTGGAAGAGTCAGGCACATTACCTCTCAGTGCCAAAGAAAGTTTGATGATGATGAAAGCGAAGCAGAAGAAATTAAGAAGCCTCAGAGAAGGTTTTTGAAAAAGGGAGACATCAAATCTGGAAAGAAAATACAAAGGAAGAGTTTTTTCTGTGAAGAGAAAGATGATGGTACTGAATTGTTTGAAGAAGAAGAACCAGAATTAAAAGCAAGAAACCAAGCCTCTATGATGGCTACCATTGAAAAGTCAGAACCCTTGATCAATAAAGATAGTGATAATAAGATTATTTCTAATGGTGATTCAAAGAATCAAATTAAGGATGTCTTTTCCAAGCATCAGAATAAATGTAAGAGATGTAATAAGAGGTAGGAAATGGTGGAAGAATCATCAGAATATGTTTATGAGATTGAAGAAGATATTGAACAACTAGAAGAACTAGTGAGAGTTCAGTCTTCAATCCTTGAAGCACATATTATGTAGTAGATCTAAATCTTAAAATTGATGAACAAGAAAAGGTCATTAATGACCTTTCATCCAGACTAGAAGAGAAGTCCAAGACTATTGAGGGACTTGAGAAAGAACTTGTTACTCTTAGAAGTAAAATTGAATGTCAATCAACGACAAATGAGGGAAAGAAGAAAATTCATTTCGGAAGATTCTCATATACAGAATTACTAGCAAGAGCCAAGTGTGGTTCAGATGGGGTTATAAAAATCTTAAGTGATCAAATACCCACTAATATGGGAAAGAGTGGAATTAGATTTGAAGCTGATACATCAACTGCTGGAAGTAAAGATAGCCAAAATAACAACAAGATGAAAGTTGGACATGCTGAAACATTACCCAAAATCCTTAAAAAGAAACGGTCAACCAAAACAAAAAGAAGAACTGAAAATTATCCTCAAACTTTCAGAAATGACAGGCAGTTCACCTATTCTCCCAAAGAAGAAGGCATGAGGAGAAATTCAAGTGAAAAGACATTTCCTTTCATGAAATGTCAGTTCTGTGGTTATCTGGGTCATACCTTGTCGTACTGTGAAGAGGCAAGGAGATACTTGAATGGGGAATATCTGGAAAGTCAAAAAAGGAGACCGATTTCATATCCTCCATCTTATAGATGAAATAAATTCTATGGTTACTGTTTTAATTGTTCTAACTTTGTCCATAAAGCTATGTATTGCAGGCAGTAGTACGACAGGAGAAATTCATACAACACTCAAAGACGGGCCAGTTTTCATCCTTCAGATGATTTTGTTCTCACAAACCTTTTTCAACTCTGGAAGAAGATTATGGGTATGAAGAATCATATTATGTGGAAGAAAGTATTAAAAGGCCCTCAGTATCCTATGCTCAATCCAATATCTCATGGAAAGAGAATAAGAAGATTGAGAAATCCAATCTTGCAGAAGTAGCCCTCAAATCTACAAAGAGAAGAAGCACATGGATCCTTGATAGTGTATGTTCTTCCCATATGACCAGAAATGATGACCTTTTGAAGAACATTGAAAATAATGATGATAGAACAGTACGGTTTGGTAATGATGGTACTTTGATGATTAAAGGAAGTGGGAATACTGCTCTCGCCAACGAGGAGCTGAAGAAGACTGAAGTTCTTTATGTGGACGGTCTACGCCACAATCTCCTCAGTGTAAGTCAACTCTCTGACTTAGGGCTCATTGTAACTTTCAATCAGAAATGCTGCACTATAAAAGGAAAAATAGGTAATTCTCTTATGAAGGGCTGTAGAACAGATGGAAACTTATATTAGGTTGACAACAAAGTGAACTCTTTCTATTTGTCTGTTGAAGAAGAAAACAATTTTTGGCATCAAAGGCTGGGGCACATTAACCAACTAGACATGGAAAAGATATCTAAGATGAAGATAGTCATGGATATTCCCATTCTAAAATGTGAACGGGAAAATTCTTGTGATGCTTGTATTCGTGGGAAGCTGGTCTGTAATTCATATCGGCCAAAGAAGAAAAGGGCATCACATCTTCTTAATTTCACACATACTGATGTATGTGGCCCAATAAATGTTGCTGGAACCTATGGAGAAAGGTACTACATACTTTTCATTGATGATTATAGCATAATGGCTTGTGTAATGGTGATTCACAGGAAGTGCGAAGTACTTGATTGCATGAAAACTTATCGCCGGAATGCCAAGAATGATATTGGATGGTCAATAAAAGTCCTGTGATCTGTCAAAGGAGGGGAATACACATCCATCGAGTTTGAAAATTACCAAGAAAAACATGGAATACAGTATGATGTAGCTGTTGTGAGAACTCCACAACAAAATGGAGTTGTTGAGCGTCGGAATCAACAGGTCAACAATATGGCCAGGACTATGTTGATTGAGAGTGGTATCTCTCTCCATTAATGGAAGGAGGCTGTTGAAGCTGCAGTGCATATTCAGAATTGAACTGGGCTATATATTGGAGAAACAAAGACAGTATATGAATTGTGGTATAGAAGGAAGTCTTCATTGAAATTCTTTAGTGTTTTCAGAAGTAAATGTTTCCTTTGGAATAAATAAGGAAACAAAGGAAAGTTTGGTGACAATGCTGATGAAGGAAGGCTCGACTGGTATGTAAAGGGTATTCTCAGATTGAAGGTGTTGATGTTGAAGAAACCTTTGCTCCAGTGGCTAGACTGGAGTCAATCAGGCTGTTCCTTTCCATGGCTCTCCAAAGAGGATATAAATTATATCAAATCGATGTCAATATAGCATTTTCAAATGGTGTACTCGAAGAAGAAGTATACATTGAACAACCAGTGGGTTTTCTTCTTGGTGCTGATGAATCAAAGGTCTGCAAGCTAAAGAAATGACTTTATGGCTTGAAACAGGCACCATAGGCATGGTACTCCAGACTATATTCTTATCTAAAGAAGCTGGAATTCAAAAGAGGAGGAGTAGAGCATAATTTCTATGTGAATAATTCTCCGAATGATCAGTTCATGGTTCTCATTTACGTCGATGACATTATATTTGGTGGCAGCATGCAGAAATCAGTGGATGAATATTCCAATCATATGAAATCAGAATTTGAAATGTCAATGATTGGGGAGCTCACGGATTTCTTGGGACTTCAGGTGACTCAAAGGAAAGACTACACTTTTCCCTCTCAGGAAAAGTATGCAAGAGAGCTGCTAAAGAAGTTTAATATGCAAGACTCCAAACCAATTTCAACTCCAATTACAGTTGGAACCAAACTTGGAAAGCATGAGAATGAGAAATATGTAGATCCCACCTTGTACAGGAGGATCATTGGGAGCCTACTATATCTGACAGCGACACGGCCAGATATTGTCTTTGTCACATGTCTTACAGCCTGATTTTAGGGTAATCCAAAGGAGGAACATTTGGCAGTAGTAAAAAGAATCATGAGGTATATTCAAGGTACTCACAATTATGGATTATACATTGCTGCAGGAAGGGACTGTGAATTATCATCATTTTCAGATGCTGACTAGGTTGGCGATGTTGTGGATAGAAAATCCACCAGTGGTGGAGCATTATTTATTGGTAATAACTGTGTCAACTAGTTGAGCAAGAAACAAGAAAGTAAATCTCTTATTACTGCTGAAGCTGAGTATATATCTGCCACAAAGGCATGCACTCAACTGTTATGGATGAAGAAACAATTAACAGATATTGGTGATGAGGGAAAGCTACCAATGGTAATTTACTGTGATAACAAGAGTGCAATTGATCTCACGAAGAATCTAATTCAGCATTCTCATAAAAAACATATTGAAACCAGGTATCACATTATCAAAAAAAATGTTGAGCAATGGATGATTAGAATGGATCACGTGGGAACTAACGAGCAAGTATCTGATATCCTGACGAAACCACTGTCAGCTACTGTGTTTGAAAAGCATCGGTTGAACCTCATTGTTCAACCACCTCCTACTGCATAAGGTGGTTCCAAATTCCCCTCTCCCCGATTATGGAAACTGTTTCTATCTGTTTATGGCTGTGATGCAGGTTTATGGGGTAGATACTATCCAAGGGGAGTATGGTTTGAGCTGAACATTGATTAAATTACTGGCCTTTGGGTTTATTGTCAATGGGGGAGAAAGGAAAGGAATAAATTCTGGAATTCGGGATTGTATGTGGACATGTAATGCTTCTGTAGTCTGTAGACATGTAATGCTTCTGTGGACATGTAATGCTTCTTACAGACTGAATTAACACTGTAAGAATATTTCATGATCGTATTTGAGCATTCCAAAACATGGATCCCAATTCAAGCTTCCTCTATTGTTTTCTACACTGAGCATTGCTCACGCAGACTTAGAGTGTTGGCTGAGTTGATCCTTGAATTTTTTGTATGCATGTGGATGGTGATATATTTAATTTATTTGGTGATTTCCAAAAAACCCAAAGGGGAGATTGTTGGAACCATGGCTATTCTATGCAGGAATATGAGGCCGGTTTGTGTTTGTTTTCAATCCTCAGTGGAAGATCACAATGTGTGCCAGCAAAATGATTATACAGTTCAAGCAGACAATAGTATTGAAGGTGGCGCTGTTTCCCAGTGTTTTCCAAATTTTTGTGCCTCAAAATCGGAAAATGAAGACATGGATTGTCTGCAAAAGGAGGTGTGCACAAAGATGAAGTGGTGCATCGAAAATAATGGATGTGCGTGAAATACTTGAGCTGGGCACAAAAAATAGTGTGGTGCGCTAAATAGCGGAGTGATGTTTTTCGCACAAATAGTGTTTCATAATCAAAACGTCGAAAAATGGAAAAGGCATAGGCTACGCGGAATATCTAGAGAGGTGCGCAAAAAATGATACCAGCGTGAAATATTACGCGCTAGATGAGAGGTTTTCGTGCTGAAGTGTATTTTGCACACGGGGGTCTCAGACGCCTATAAATATAAGGTGACCTCCTTCATTCCGGAGGGTTGAAGACTTAGAGAAGATCTGAGGTCTGATGCGGAAAAAGGATCGTGTAAAAGGGATTGCGTGAAATAGTTGAGTGAAGTTTTTCATGCAAATAGTGTTTCAGAATCAAAACGTCGAAAAATGGAAAAGGCATGGGCTGCGCGAAATATCTAGAGAGGTGCGCGGAAAATGATACCTGCGCGAAATATTATGCGCTAGATGAGCAGTTTTCACGTTGAAGTGGATTTTGAACGCAGGGGTCACAGACGCCTATAAATATGAGGTGACCCCTTCATTCCGGAAGGATGAAGACTTAAAGAATATCTGAGGTCTGATGCGCGAAAAAGGATCGCATAAAGGGGCTTGCATGAAATATTCTGAGTTGCGCGGAAAATTTTGGGATACACAAAAAAGGAAGAGTTGCGCTTAAAAATTGGGTTCGCACATTAAAGATCCAGTTGCATGAAAAAGGGTATTTTTGTGCGAAATATTTTTACGCGCGAAAAGTAAAATTTGCACGCAATAGGATGGTTTTGCGCGCAAATGGTTGGTGTTGCGCACAATTGTCAGTGAAGTTTGTCTACACGTTCTGGTTATCCAGTTCAGTGGTTCTGTGTGTTCTAGTTCATCTATTCAGGAATTCGATGCAAGGAGAGTCTCATGCTGAGCAGAGGTAAAGGCTTCGATGCAAATCTATTAAAGAGACATTCACGTCTATAAACTGAGTGGGACTTCACCAAGGGCAGTGAGCCTGGGAGAGTCAATGGGTGTGACCCAAGGGAAGCAGTGAGCTGTCCCCGAACCTTTGTAAAGGAAGTGAGCCTGGGATATAGTATTTGTTCCCAAACCATTGCAATCCACAACTAGTGAAGATTAGTGGAATTTGGTACAACCGACAACTTGTCGGCGTATGCTCCTTGGAGGTAGCCCTTAGTGGTGAACCATGTAAAAAGTGTTGTGTCTTCTCTCTGCATGTGAATGTCTGCTTTCTAATCTTTTCCATCATATAGGTTTTAAAAGTTCCTACCAACGTGGGAACAAGATACTATACATTAAATGAAACATTTGTCACCCTGATTCACCCCTCCCCTCTCAGGGTGTCCCGGGGTCCTACAGGTGGTATCAGAGGGAGGTTTCTGGTGTTAAATTTGTCCTCTGTCATTATGGAGAAAGCAATTAATGTCAGGGGAGTCCCTCTCTTCGATGGAAGTAATTTCCAGATTTGGAAGAATAGAATGAGATCTCATCTAAGATCCCTTGGATTGGAAGTCCTATTTTCCACTGTCTAACGTATACATGTTACTGATCCAACATGGCTGGCTATAAAAGATGCCGATAGAAAAATTCTTGAGGCTGATGCTAAATCGCATAATGCTCTCACTGCAGATCTTTCAAATCATAAATATCTAAAGGTGATGAGTTGCACCTCAGAAATGTCTATGTGGGATAAACTTGAAAACATCTATGAAGGAGACAACAAAGTGAAGGAGGTGAAGCTTCAAGTCTAACACAATAGGTTTGACGATTTAATGATGCATCCTAATGAGAATGCAAATTCATTCTTCAATCTAATTACTGAAGTAGTATGAGCAATTAGGGGTCTTGGAGAAGAAATCAAATACATTGTTATCATTAAGAAGATACTGAGAAGACTTCCTCCTAGTACAATGCAAAGGTGTCAGCCTTTGAAGAAATAGATCTATCCAAACTGTCTCTGGATGATCTTTTAAGTAGTCTAGTGGCATATGAGATGAGAGTCAAACCCAAAGATGCCACAACTCATGTAAGAAAGTAAATGGCATTCAAATCCATGGACAAACTGAAAAATTCAGAAGACAGTAGTGGTGAAGATGAAGAGGAAAAGGAAATTCTTTCTCTCATCACCAAGAAGCTGAAGAAGGGAAAAGGAAAATTTACTGGCAAGGAACCTCTGGCATGTTTTCGTTGTGGAAGAGTCGAGCACATTTCCTCTAAGTGCCAAAGAAATTTTGATGATGATGAAAGCGAACCAGAAGAAATCAAGAATCCTTAGAGAAGGTTTTTCGAAAAGGGAGACTTCAAATCTGGAAAGAAAATACAAAGGAAGACTTTTGTCTATGAAGAGAAAGTTGATGGTACTGAATTGTGTAAAGAAGAAGAACCAGAAATCAAAGCAAGAAACCATGCTTCCATGATGGCTACTATTGAGAAGTCAGAACCCTTGATCAATAAAGATAGAGATAATCAGATTATTTCTAATGGTGATTCAAAGACTCAAATCAAGGTTGTTTTTTCAAATCATCAAAATAAATGTAAGAGATATAATAAGTGTATGGAAATGGTTGAAGAATCATCAGAATATGTTGATGATCTTGAATCAGAGACTGAACGACTAGAAGAACTAGTGAGAGTTCAGTCTTCAATCCTTGAAAGTACAAATGATGTTGTGGAACTAAAGATTAAAATTGAAGAACAAGAAAAGGTCATAAAGGAACTTTCATCTAGACTAGTAGAGAAGTTCGAGACTATTGAGGGACATGAGGAAGAAGTTGTTACTCTTAGAAGAAAAATTGAATCTCAATCAACGAAAAATGAGGGAAAGAAGAAAATTCATTTCAGAAGATTATCAGATACAGAATTACTAGAAAGAGCCAAGTGTGGTTCAGATGGGGTTGGAAAAATCTTAAGTGATCAAAGAACCACTTACATGGGAAAGAGTGGAATTGCCTTTGAAGCTGAGACATCAACTTCTAGAAGTAAAGATAGCCAAAATAAAAACACGATGAAAGTTGGACATGCTGAAACAGTACCTAAAATGCTTAAAAAGAAACGCTCAACACAAACTAAAAGAAGAACTGAAAATTATCCTCAAGCATTTAAAAATGACAGGCAGTTCAACTATTTTCCAAAGGGAGATGGCATGAGGATAAATTCACGTGAAAAGACATTTCCTTTCGTGAAATGTAAGTTCTGTGGTTATCTGGGCCATACATTGTCGTACTGCGAGGAGGCAAGGAGCTAATTGAATGGGGAAGATTTGGGAAGTCAACAAAGGAGGCCGATTTCATATCCTCCATCTTAGAGAAGAAATAAAATCAATGGTTACTATTTTAATTGTTCTAACTTTGGCCATAATGCAATGTATTGCAGGCAGCAGTACGACATGAGAAATTCATACAACACTCAAAGACGGGCCTATTTTCATCCTCCTGATGATGTTGTTCTCACAAACAGTTTTTCACCTCTGGAAGAATATTATGGGTATGAAGAATCAGATTATGTGGAAGAAAGTGTTAAAAGGCCATCAGTATCCTATTCTCAATCCAATATCTCTTGGAATGAGAAGAAGGAGATCGAGAAATCCAATCTTGCAGAAGTAGCCCTCAAATCTATAAAGAGCAGCAGCACCTTGATCCTTGATAGTGGATGCTCTTCCCATATGACGGGAAATGCTATCCTTTTGAAGAACATTGAAAAGAAGTTTGATGGAATAGTACGGTTTGGTAATGATGGTTCTTTGAAGATTAAAGGCAGTGGGAATACTGCTCTCACCAATGGGGAGCTGAAGAAGACTGATGTTCTTTATGTGGACGGTCTACGCCACAATCTCCCCCGTGTAAGTCAACTCTATGACTCATGGATCATTGTAACATTCCAACAAAAAGGATGCACTATAAAAGGAAAAACAGGTAATTCTCTTATGAAAGGCTGTAGAACAGATGGAAACTTATATGAGGTTGACAACAAAGTGAACTCTTTCTATTTTTCTATTGAAGATGAAAACAATTTGTGGCATCGAAGGATGGGGCACATTAACCAACAAGACATGGAAAAAATATCTAAGCTCAAGATAGTCATGGATATTCCCATTCTAAAACCTGAAACGGAAAATTCTTGTGATGCTTGTATTCATGGGAAGCTGGTCTGTAATTCATATCGGCTAAAGAAGAAAAGGGCATCACATTTTCTTAATCACACACATACTGGCGTATGTGGCCCAATAAATGCTGCTGGAACTTATGGAGAAAGGTACTTCGTCCTTTTCATTTATGATTATAGAAAAATGGCTTGTGTAATGGTGATTCACAGGAAGCGAAAAGTACTTGATTGCATGAAAAATTATCGTCGGAATGCCGAGAATGATACTGGATGGTCAATAAAAGTCCTGTGATCTGACAATGGAGGGGAATACACATCCATCGAGTTTGAAAATTACCTCGAAAAACATGGAATACAGCATGAGGTAGCTGCTGTGAGAACTCCACAACAAAATGGAGTTGTTGAGTGTCAGAATCGACAGGTCAACAATATGGCAAGAACTATGTAGATTGAGATTGGTATCTCTCACCATTAATGGAAGGAGGCTGCTGAAGCTGTAGTGCACATTCAAAATCGAACATGGCTATATATGGGAGAGACAAAGACACCATATGAATTGTGGCATGGAAGGAAGCCTTCTTTCAAATACTTTCGGGTTTTCGGAAGTAAATGTTTCATTCGGAATAAAGAAGGAAACCAAGGAATGTTTGGTGACAATGCTGATGAAGGAACATTTCTTGGGTATCCAATGAATAGAAAAGCTTACAAGTGTTTCAATAAACGCTTGGGGAGGATTGTGGAAAGCAACGATGTTAAAATCATTGAAGGAAAAACACCAAATGCTTCAAATAGTACCTATGCTGATGAGATAGAATATGAGAATGAATATGAACATGGAATAAATACAAATATAGAAATAGGGGAAGGTGTGAAAAACAATCAGGTTTCACATCATGATGTTGACTCAGACGAAGAATCTGAAGAGGAAATATTGGATGGTGAGAATGCGACTGAACCTCACAGGAGAGATCGAAGAGAAGAGATTGACCCCTCTAACATAATTGGAGACAGGAATTCACCCACACAGACAAGGAGGATGATGAATAACACACCTTCTGCATTTCTTCCAGTTGTGGAGCCATCCTCATTTGAAGAAGCTGCAAAGGATGAATCCTAGGTGAATGCCATGAATGAAGAGTTAGACAAGATTGATAAGAATTAGACATGGGATCTTGTCCAGAGACCCAAAGGTCACAATATGATTGGATGAAAATGGATATTCAAGGAAAAGTTTGGTGAGCATGGAAGTGTTATCAGAAAGAAGGCTCGACTGGTATATAAAGGGTATTCTCAGATTGAAGGTGTTGATGTTGAAGAAAAATTTTCTCTAGTGGCTAGACTGGAGTCAATCAGGCTATTCCTTTCCATGGCTCTCCATATAGGATATAAAGTATATAAAATGGATGTCAAGACAACATTTTTAAATGGTGTACTCGAAGAAGAAGTCTACATTGAACAACCTGTGGGTTTTCTTCTTGGTGATGATGAATCCAAGGTCTTCAAGATAAAGAAAGAACTTTATGGCTTGAAACAGGAACCACTGGTGTGGTACTCCAGACTAGATTCTTATCTCAAGAAGCTGAAATTCAAAAGAGGATGAGTAGATCACAATCTCTATGTAAAGAATTTTCCGAAAGATCAGCTCATGGTTCTCGTTTACGTCGATGACATTATATTTTGTGGCAGCGTGCAGAAATCAGTGGATGAATTTTCCAATCATATGAAATCAGAATTTGATATTTCAATGATTGGGGAGCTCACATATTTCTTGGGACTACAAGTGACTCAAAGGAAAGACTACACTTTTCTCTCTCAGGAAAAGTATGCAAGAGAGATACTGAAGAAGTTTAATATTAAAGACTCCAAAAACAATGTCATCTCCGATTGTAGTTGGAACTAAACCTGGAAAGCATGACAATGATAAATCTGTAGATCCCACCATGTACAGGAGGATCATTGGGAGCCTACTGTTCCTGACAGTTACATGGCCAGATATTGTCTTTGCCATATGTCTTGCATCCCGGTTTCAGAGTAATCCAAAGGAGGAACATTTGGCAGCAGTAAAAATAATCATGAGGTATATTCAAGGTACTCAAAATTATGGCTTATAGTTTTCTGCAGAAAGGGACTGTGAATTATAGCATTTTCAGATGCTGACTGGGCTGGCGATGTTGTGGATAGAAAATTAACCAGTGGTGGAGCATTCTTTATTGGTAATAACAGTGTCGGATTGTTGAGCAACAAACAAGAATGTACTTCTCTTAGTACTTATGAAGCTAACTATATATCTGCCACAATGTAATGCACTCAACTGCTATGGATGGAGCAAAACTTAATAGATATTGGTGATGAGGTAAAACAACCAATGGTAATTTACAATGATAACAAGAGTGAAATTGATCTCACGAAGAATCCTGTTAAGCATTCTCGTACAAAACATATTGAAATCAGGTATCACTTTATCAAAGAAAAAGTTGATCAAGGGATGATTAGAATGCATCACGTGGGAACTAATGAGCATGTGGCTGATATCCCGATGAAACCATTGTCAGCTGTTGTGTTTAAAAAGCATAGGTTGAACCTCGGTGTTCAACCACCTCCTACTGCATAAGGAGGTTCCGAATTCCCCTCTCCCCGATTAAGGTAACTGTTTCTATCTGTTTATGGTTGTGATGTAGGTTTATGGGGGAGATAGTATCCAGGGGGAGTATGGTTTGAGCTGATCATTGATTAAATTACTGGCCTTTGGGTTTATTGACAATGGGGGAGAAAGGAAATGAATAAATTCCGGAATTCAAGATTGTCTGGGGACATGTAACGCTTCTATGGTCTGTGGACATTTAATGCTTTTGTGGACATGTAATGCTTCTCACAGATGGATTTAACACTGTAAGAATATTTCTTGAGCGTCTTTGAGCATTACAAAACACGGGATCCCAATTGAAGCTTCCTATCTTGTTTTCTACACCAAACATTACTCACATAGACATAGAGTATTGGATGAGTTGATCCTTGCAATTTTGGTATGCACGTGGATGGTGATATATTGAATTTAGTTGGTGATTTCCAACAAACCCAAAGGGGGAGATTGTTGGAACCACGGATGTTCTATGCAGGAATATGAGGTTGGTTTGTGTTTGTTGTCAATCCTCAGTGGAAGATCACAATGTGTGCCAGTAAAGTGATCATAAAGTTCATGCATGCAACAGTATTAAAGGTGATGCTATTTCCCAGTGTTTTCCAAATTTTTGGGCCTCAAAATCAGAAAATGTAGACATGGATTTTCTGCAAAAGGATGTGCGCACAAAGAAGAAGTGGTGCGTGGAAAATAAGGGATGTGCACGAAATACATGAGCTGGGCGCGAAAAACAGTGTGGTGCGCGAAATAGTGGAGCGATGTTTTTCACACAAATAGTGTTTCAGAATCAAAACATCGAAAAATGGAAAAGACATTGGCTGCGCGAATTATCAGAGAGGTGCACAGAAAACGATAGCTGCGTGAAATATTATGTTCTAGATGAGAGGTTTTCATGCTAATGGGGATTTTGCACACGGGGTCTCAGAAGCCTATAAATATGAGGTGACCCCCTTCATTTCAGAGGGTTGATAACTTAGAGAAAATCTGAGGTCTGATGCACGAAAAAGGATCGCGTAAAGGGGCTTGCACGAAATATTTTGAGTTGCGCGGAAAATTTCGGGATGTGTGAAAAATGAAGAGTTACGCATAAAAATCAGGTTTGCACATAAAAGATCCAGTTGCGCGAAAAAGGGGATTTTTGTGCGAAATATTTTTCTGTGAGAAAAGTTAAATTTGCGCGCAATAGGATGGTTTTGTGCGCAAAGGGTTGGTGTTGCACGCAATTGTCAGTGATGTTTTTCTGCACGTTCTGGTTATCCGGTTTAGTGGTTCTGTGCGTTCTAGTGCATCTATTCCGGACATCGATGCAACCAAAGTCTCGTGATGAGCAGAGAAAAAGACTTCAATGCAAATCTATTAAAGAGACCTTCACATCTATAAACTGAGTGGGACTTCACCAAGGGCAGTGAGCCAGGGGGAGTAAACGGGAGTGACATGAGGGAAGCAATGAGCTATCCCTGAACCTTTGTAAAGGTAGTGACCCTGGGACATAGTGATTATTCCCGAACCATTGTAATACACAACTAGTGATGATTAGTGGAATTTGGTACGACCGACAACCTGTTGGAGTATGCTCCTTAGACGTAGCCCTTAGTGGTGAACCAAGTAAAAAGTGTTGTGTCTTCTCTCTGCATGTGAATTTTTGCTTTCTAATCATTTCCATCATACATGTTTTACATGTTCCTACCAACGTGGGAACAAGATCCTACACTTTAAAAGAAAAATTTGTCACCCTGATTCACCCCTCCCCTCTCAGGGTGTCCCGGGGTCCTACAATAATAAATATAATATGGTAAATAACTAAGCACAGATGAAATTAACTCAATTATCTATGAAAACTGAATCCATGAATAATATTAACAAAAATAATCTCATGGATAATAAAAAAACTATTTCTTAGTGAAGGACTTTATTAATATAATATTTCATGATATAAGACATCAAGATACATATATATATATATATATATTGCTAAGATGATTGACAAAATGGCATAAAACTATGGGTGAAAATTAAATTAATTTTTCCGTCCGATTTGTCTCATGGGACCTACCGATGCATTGAGGTGCTATGTAATTTTGGGACCCACCCATCACATACATGTAGCTATAATTCTTTATATATAAATATTTGACTAGAGGTTTTATTCATAAATCAATATACCATCATATAAAATTCATACTAAAAAAGGATACAAATTTATCAATATATCCCTAATTAATCAAATAACATTAAAAGTAAACACCATAGGTAAAAAAGGGATAAAATTTATTAAATAACCATATCAATTATTTAAGAATATGGATATTTATGTGAGATTTAATTTCCAATAAAAAATTATCAAAATAATATGATTACCTCAAGAGAAATTATATATATAGAAAATTAATCTAGAAATCATAGGTCACTATTGGTTCACCGTGAATATAGATTCTATAATAAAATCTAGTACTTTGAATGAATAATGGGAATGTAAGTGATATATTAACATAATATTTCATAAAAGTGTTTTTTTGTAAAACCATTACATATGTATAGATGATGATACATTTTATAAAAAGGTTATGTAACCTGGGACGTTTGTAATCACAGTAAACATTAAAAATATTCCTTATGTGTTTTTTTATAAAAAAATTCCATTTTTAGAAAATATTAAAAATATTAATTTTAATAATTTTTTAAATTTCATTTTTGAATTTAAAACTTCGTTACAAAATAATTTTTATTAAATAAAATGTATTTTAATAATTTTTTAGAAAACATGGATATTGAAGAAAAATACACCCAATTAAATGAGACGAAAAATCTCAGTTCATTTTAAACATATAAAAAATAATGTAAAAGTTGTAATAAAATGTAAAAACTCCTTATATATATATATTGTAAAATTAAATTATTAGAGTTTACAAAAGAAATTTGATGATATTTCTTTAACAAAATTAAAATCAGTCCCAAATGAAAGTGAGAGTGTAAAAATGATTCTTACCTCTTTGGGAAGACATAAATTTTAAAACCTTGAAAGAATAACATTTATTTGAAACATTAACCACAAATAATAAATTATTATTCGTGGAAAATTCTTCAATGAGGTATTATATACACCAACAATGTTAATAGGTAAATATTAACAAATATGTCACAGTGTAATGGGGATTGTGATGAAATACATTACCTATCACTTATTTTAAGTTGAATTTGATTTATCCTCTTGTATAATGGTTTTATGAATATCACTAGTTAAAAATGATCTATAGTAATATTTATAATATCATATATTATCTTTTTTAATATCTTTCCACTTTTCCAATACTAATCTTTTAAAATTGTTCTTGTTGTTGCATGTGCTAATGGCCTTGTTCTCTCAAGTATTTTTTTTCATGAAAATTATGCTTCTTGTGTATAAGATATAGATCCATTAGTTAAAGAATTAAATTAATGAGATAAATATCATATTTAGTCTCTAAGTACATTTTGTGAACCATTAGTGAATATTTCATATGAAAAAATGAATCACATCAATTCATGGATATGGTTGACCATACATATGCCTGAATGATAATATATATCCCATAAAGAGTGGAAGGGTATGATAATATATGATGTATTATTTTTTCAGAATTAATATCATGTAATAAGAATATTATAAAATCATGTTTCTATCATGAATACTTTCTAAATGAGTTGATGATGGAATAAAAATTACATTACTTCCTAAGGTGGAAATCCGATGTACGCATGAATGGTGAATTTGTTTCACATTTTATAGAGAAGTATATGGATAAATATTATTCCATAAACATACTTACCTATCTATAAAACCCTGAATATTGATAATTATTATTTCTTTGTGTAATTAGGTACAATACATAACAACTTAAAATTGGGGAACATTCATATTATTAAAAACTTCTGTAAGATGCTCATAATATTCCATTTTTCTTAATTCATCATGGGATATCTTGGGGACATAAATAAGAATGGGGTGACCAAAAAATACCAACAATGTAATAAAAAAAATTCATATAGAAATTAATACATGTAATCCAATAAGAATTTCATGGGGCATAAAAATGTTGATATTAATAAATATAAAAAAGGGGAATGATATAGGATGATAATAAAAAGGAAACATGATAAATTGGGAATATCTTTAAACACGACATCATAAACGTCGGTAAATGATAAATGAAAATATGTCATAACATGGTGGAAAAATTTCCATAATGGATTAGTTTCACTTTGTAATCCAAAAATGACATCTCACTTGAGTAATGAAATATATAATTGATTGGAACACTATATAATTTTTGGCATAACTGTTGTTATCATATCATATACATTCCTAAGTGATTCACATAGACCAATCATTATATTATCATATCTCCCAATATTTAATTCAAAAATATAAGTGTGTGGAATAAATACATGTATTTATACTACAAAATATGTATAGGTATGTATATATGAATAACATTGAGTGGAAATTGTTATGGAATTCACAATAGAACAGTTTGACATGGAAAAATCACAGTGAAATTTTCGCTACATAATATAAGAACTTTATAATTAATTAAGTTGTTTAATGAGAGATAAATTGGTCTATAATATTTATTAACTCCAATTAAACTAATATAGATGTTTAAAAATATATAACAAGATTAAGTATTTTTAAAAATAGTCATAAAATGAAGAAGATTCATGAATAATTTGGTGCATGAGGGGATCCTTTGGTAAATTTCAATATATTAAGAACTAAGGTAAATGATATAATTATTGGGGATAAATGATCTATTATTATTGGGAAATAAATTTTATAAAATATTTATCATTATAAGGTCGTCATAATATAACCAAATGATATTTGAATGGCTAAATACAATGAAGTATCTTGACATGAAAGAATAGAGGGAGGTACCTTACCAGGAGGGGAAGATTCCAAAATGTTGGGAGGAGATTATTGATTTCATGGGGGAACCATTGTAGGACTATATAGTTGTAAGGGTAGAGTATTGATTATATCGAAAGTTTTTGAGTGGGGTAGAATGGGGTATTAGATAGGTTTATATGTGAAAAGAGAGGAAAGTTCATTATTTTTTTTTCCAAAAATAGGTTGAAGACTCTATATAATAAAAAAACAAAACAAGACATAACAATATTTCAGCAACATAGGGATCGTTTTAATTTTCATGGAAGTAAAATTTCTGAAATTCATAAAATATTACCCTTAATGATGTTGAAGTGATTCATGTTCATAAGTAATGATTTTAATATCATAAATTATAATACTGGTTTTGGATAATTTATAAAAGATTTTAAAATAAATCAACTAAACTAAAAATTTATATTTTTCTAAATGGGAAACTTATATTTGGTGATGGATACCACATATGAAATTTATTACATCACATTTTACTAATTATTATGTCAAAATACACACCATATATTTATATCATATTTAAATTTTTCATACAAAATATACTTTCTCAAAAAATTATGAAGAATTAACCATTGGATAATTATAGTATGATGATTTCTAAATTAATATTAACCTTATCAAAATAATTTTCTAAATATGTAAATTTTCACTTTTTAAAAATGAATGAATTTTTATTGATAAATTATATGTATTTTGACAATAATTCTTTTTTAAATTTCATAAAAATAATATTTGACATTAAAATAATTATATCTTTATTTATATTTAATAAAAAATATTTATTAATAATATTTTATTAAAATAGAATATATTTTAAATATCAATAAATTCATCAAAATAAATGTCTTAATTTAATTTTCATATTACCTAAAAATAATATTTTTTTTATCATACCAAAATAAAAATCATTTATAAATTAACAAAAATAAGAAGTATATATAACAATTTTTATACTGTAAAGAAAATATACATATTCATATTAATATAGTATTTATTTATAACCCTATATAACACCATAAAACACCATAAGGATAATATGACCAATGGTTATATTATAATGGGGTGGTTCAATGTAAATGGTTTGAGTTGTTATCTTTATGAGCATGAACTTCTTGCATACAATGTTTCAGTCAAGATATAGTTTTTAGATCTTGGATTGATTTTGGAATTGGAAAATTCTAGGGATGTGATCCTCCTTAGAATCTCTGATAAATGGTGTTTATATTGTTTGATACATCTAGTTGAGGTCATCAAATCCTTTTTCTATTTCAATTAGATTTATCAAAACACTATTTTGAATCTAATGATATGATCACTATTCCATGACTATATAATAAAATGGTATGATGATTAAAAATATTTTAAATATAAAAAGTTATATGAAATATAAAATTAAATGAAATTTATATTACCGTAATATAGAATTTAATTCATTCACAATGGGATTTTTATTTCAAAATGTTCAAGCTTTTAAAATATTCTCCTTTCAGAAATTTTCACCCGGATATTTGAATTTCCCATTCTAAAACATATGATTATAATTTTTCCTAATCACCTCACATAGTTCCCACATTTCATCTTCATGATTTTGGTTTCTCCATTTAACTTTGACCAGGTTCATTGTCTTATTTGTTAGAACTTTGTCTATACTATATAAGTTCATCAGTGGCTGCTACTCATATAAAAGATAAATCTATTTGGGTTCCACAAATAGATTAGTCACATGTAAGGGGTATGTTATTTACTTCCTTAACATGGGTACATGAAACACATATTTTACTAGATATATGTTAGGTTGGAGTGCTAGTTGATAGGCCACCGCTCTGATGTGACCAAGAATATCAAATAGACCAATGTATCTTATAATGAGATTTCTCTTATTTGAAAATATCATAAAATTATTCCATGGAGATATATAGAGTAATACCATATATGAAACCTCAACATACATTAATCATAAATGATTATAATCCAATCTCTTCTGTTGAATCTATGAAGACATGATGGGATACTAAATGGTTTTGACCTTTTTCACCATTTCCTTGACCATTTCCAGACCCAATAGTGCGTTTTTACCAAAATCATCACAACATTTGGTGTTCTAATTCTATTACCCTAATGATATTAATAGGGAGACAATTAGATACATTAGTTTTAACTATTATTTTATGATAACTCGGCCATATTAAGATGTTTATCCCATCCTCCTTCAATGTCCATTAAATAATCTATGAACATTTCCACAATTTTCTTGAGATTCTATTCAGACTAACAATCATTTTGACAATGATTAGACATGTTGATGTTCAATTAATTATTTAGGGCATGTTATAGAATCTTTAGGAACATTGAATTAAATCTATGAAATCGATAAGACAAAATCCATAGTGGTCTTCCATGCGACAAAGTGCACTTGAATTGAAATTAAGTTATCAATATTTATATTATGATCCACCAAAATCCATATATCATTATTTCCACTCTATGTATTTATTAGAGTTGTGACAAAGTGCATGGTTATTTTTTTACTCTTCTATGTCAGTTTGGGTAATAGTTGCATCTTCCCATTGGATTTCGTTATTGTAAGGATTATTGATGGTTTTAATATAAAACATTAGGTGTCATAAACAATTTAATTCAATGATCTGTTTTTTAACCATTTCCCATCAATAGTGATATCAATGATCATGATATATCTTTGTGATCCTCAGATGGATGGAGAAGTTCAATATAAAAACCCTTCTTATTTATTACACACTTAATCATAATTTGTTACAGAAATTATTCACTTGATTAAACATTTAAGATCAAGAGGTAGAGTGTTTTTGGGGCTTAGTAACATTACATAATGAATTAAAACATGAAACAGAACATCTTTACTGAAAACTTCCATTAAATGACCAGTACATTCCCTCATACTTGGCATTGAATGAGATAACCTTAGGACATGAATAATAAAATGGGGAGCTATAAATAATTGTAAAGGATTAAACAAGGCATAACATGATGAATACCATACATGTTAGGGAATATGAATATCAATGGATCTTAAAAGAAACAGAAACATAAAGGCATGATATAACATGCTTATCATAACATGGAAATGTGGGGACAAAACTTAACAAGGTCTTCGCATGAGCCTAGCCTCATTTTACATGGATCATGAGTAAACCCTTATTTAAAATAAATTATAATGAGTAAACCCTCATTTCAATTGATGTATCATGATACTAATATTTACCCAATTCATTGGAGTTCTCTCGGGGAAAACCCTTCTTATACATTTCATTTTATGCATAAGTGTGCCAAATGGATAATTCAAAGGGGAATCATTCAACATCATAATAAATTACACGATAAAAGAATGTGGAATAAATAAATTAAACTCTCTAAACAATAAGTAAATGCGCATAAAGTTTAATACCCTTGATAATGAAATGGGCATCGTATTCACTACACAATGGATTTGTCTTGGAAAATCGCACAGTAATTTCGGCAGCTTAACAGCGTGACATAAAAATTTATCAAAATTGTTGATGAGATAGAAAAAGGTGTCTCATCAAATTTACATGAAATGGATAGTAAGGGGATAATATATATACATTTCCCAATATTTGTAATGGAATATATATTCATGATACAAAAGAATGTTTTTTGAATGTAAATGAGGAGAGTGAAATTCCTTACATAATTTCATCATGTTAACAGGTGTACATGGGAGGCATTAATGAGAGATAAAGGGGGTCTCTCATTATTCAAACATAAATATGGATGTATGGGGGTGCTGCTCAAGAATACCCCAAAATTTTTAATTGGAAAAAATAGGATAACAATGTAATGAAATTGGGACAAAAATGAGAAAGGAGGAAATCCCTTACAGAATTTTGGCATTGTAACAGGTATACATGGAAGGAATTTATGAGAGATAAAGAGGACTCTCACCTTTAAAAAATAAGGATGGTAGTATAGGGTATGTGTGAAATCATACACAAACATTAGTAATTTGAAATAAATTGGCATACCAATATAAAGAAAACAAGACATAAATAAGGAAAGTGAGAATCCCTTACTTGGATGTGTGATACCAAAGGCTAGGAAGATTATTGAAAAAGGCTTCATTTGAGCTTGGGGAACCTTGGTAGGATTATAGAGAGAGGATAGAAGAGGATGTTGATGATTTAAATGAATTGTGTGTAGAGTAAGTGTGATCATTGTTGGGTTTATATAGGAAAGGAGAGGGAATTCTTGATTATTTAGGATATAGACCCTAAACTTTAAACTAATCAAAATGTCAAATGATCCCATGGTTTTTCCCATGGTTTTCCAAAAGGGGATTGGAAAAAAAATTTAAGGACAATGTCTGAACTTATTAAAATATTCGGCTTTCTTATGTGGAGGCGAGTCACACTCTCAAGGAAATCAACTTAAAAATATAAAATGTTTTATAAGTCCTGGAGGGTCAACTAAGGATTAATAAAATAAATCAAAAAAACTTAAAATCACATTATTTTAATTTAAAAAAATATATTTTCAGAAAATATGTTTATATTATTTTATCACATTACTATTGGGTCATTATGAGGTCATAAAAACCATTATATATTTAAATGATATTTAATTTTTACCCAAACATTCAACTGTCTCAGAAAATTATGAAACATTCACCGTTGGATAATTTCAACAACCTAATTCCAAAAATAATATTCATTTTATCTAATTTTCTTTATATATGTGAATTTTTATTTTTAAAATAAAAACCAACATTTATCGAAAAATTATGGGTTTGACAATAATAGCATTAAAACCATAATGAAAATAACCATCATATTCCTAATAATTATATGATCAATTATGTTATTTAAAAATTAATTTATTATTAATAATTAATTCAATAAATATTAAATTCAAAAATCCATGTATTCATCAAAATTGATTTCTGAATTTACTAAAAATACTATTTTTTATTTAAAAACTATTTACAATGTTACAATAATATATTGATTGTATATTATCTATTAAAAAATAATGTACATAATCATAGTACTAGGATATTGTTACATAACCCCTTATAACACCCACATATGACTAATGGGTAAGGTGTGTGACGGTAACAAACTCTTTGAGTGGCATGGATAACATAGATATGGTGGTAATCTCTATCAACATCAACTTCTCTTTTAGGTGGTTCTGTTCGATCTTAACGTGTTGAAGCTTGTCTTTGGCCTGGTCAAGAACGAAGACCAATGATTCCACCTCCTTTCTGAGTTCCATCAAATGGGATTCGTGTCAAGAAATTCTACTAGATTAGGCCATCTCTTCCTTTGTCTGAGTAAATCAGATTTGTTAAAGGCCTATATTTATAATAATCATGTGATCACTATTCATCAGATATATATGGAACAATAACAATTCATAATGGTATTTTAAAATCCAAAAACATAAAACTAAATAAGTACATATGTTATATAACTATTTCACATAATAAGACATTTATGAAGATCAGGAGGAATTTTCATTAATAAAATTTTGTGTTGTTATAATCTTCCCCCCTTAAGAAATATTTCCCTCCAAATTTCCTTTTCCCACACAAAAATAGTTGAGGGTATCTCTGCTTTATCACATCCTCCAATTCCAACACCACTTCTTAAAACATTTTGTTTCACCACAACACCATGATGAGGGGCATTGTCTTTTTTCTTAGAACATTTTATATACGATATAATATCTTCACTGCATTCTATTCATTTGAGAGGTAATTCTCTAAAGGTACCACCTGTGGATTAAGTACATGCGATAGGCCAGGTATCTAATTTATCAAGGGTGATACATGGAATACAACATGTACTTGAGTTAGGTTCCATGGGAGTGCTAGTCGATAGGTCACTGCCTTAACATGATCAAGATTGTCAAAAGGGACAATGTACCTTGCACTAAGCTTTACCATATTCCCAAATCTCATAACTCTCTTCCACAGTGATATGTAAAGGAATACCATGGCTCCGACATCAAACTATTGTTCTCACTGATGATTATCAGCATAGATCTGTTGTCTACTCTGAGTAGCTTTAATGTGCAGTGGGATGGTCTAAACCTTCTCCACTATTTCGATAACCATTTTCGGACTGAGGAGTTTTCTCTCCCCAACATCATCCCAATATACTGATGTTCTACACCTCTTACCATAAATGGCCTCAAAAAATCCATTTGGATTCTTGAGTGGAAAATGGTATTGTAAGAGAAATCAACCAGAGGAATATGTTGATCCCGTCCTCTTTTGAAGTCCATTGAACACACTCTCAACATGTTCACAAGTGTTTAGATAGCATGATCATATTTTCCATCATTTTGAGGATGATAAGCCATACTGAATTTCATCTTAGAATCCAGAGAATGTTGAAAATTCTTCTAAAAAATTTAAGTGAATCTTGGATCTTGTTCTAATACAATAGATAGTGGTACTCCATGCAGCCTTACCAAATCTATGATGTATATCTATGCCAGTTGATCCAGTGAGAAATCCTCACGAATAAAAATGGAGTGTCGAGTCTTTATAAGACGATCCACAACAACCTAGATTACAATATTTATTTTGGATATCTTATGACGTTTAGTGAAAATTTCCATGGTGGTGTTCTCTGTTTTCCATTCTTGTATTGGTAATGGTTTCATCATCCCCTTAGACTTATACTTCTCATCCTTCACTTGCTGACACACCAGGTACTTTGACATATACTCAGGGATCTTTTTCTTCATGTGATCCCACCAATAATGCTATTGAATATCTCAATACATCTTTGTGTTTCCAAGGTGAATAGAGAAATTAAATCTATTTGTATCATCCAAAAGTTCCTTATCCACCTCCAAACATGATGAAACTCATAGTATTTTCCGAAATTTCACAATTCCTTCTTCATTGACATTGAACTCCAAGGACATTCTTTTTCTGAATGTTTCCACTTTCTTCTGAATTCACACATCATAATTTTGTGAATCCATTAACATTTCCAAGAGATATGAACGGGAAATCAATTGTTATAGGATTGATGATGTTCCATTTATTATGATTCCCATGTCTATATTTATAAAATCTAAGAAGATGTGGTCATTTTCAATTCTCATCAATGATATAATTGTGGGGTCCTTTCTATATAGAGCATCTACCGCCGTGTCTTCTTTACCAGGGTATTAATGGATTGAGCAGTAATAGTGTTTGATCACCTCTAACCAACTTCATTAGTGCATATTTAACTCTTTATATGTGAATATATACTTGAGGATTTGATGATCCTTGTATATTGCACACTTTTCTCCAAAGAGATAATAACGCCAAAATTACAAAGTGAAGATCACTGCAGCCAAATCCATGTCATGTGCTGGATAGTTTTTCTCATTAAATTTCAATTGTCTTCAATCATAGGAAATGGGTTTATCATTTTTCATCAACACAGATCTCATTCGTCTCTTCAAAGCATCACTAAATAGCACAATAAGTTATCCACTTGTGGGTAGTGTGAGTTCGGGAATAGTGATAAGCATACTTTTCAACTCAATAAAGCTATCTTTTCATTCATCACACAAAGAAAACAATACTCTCTTCTGAGTAGATTGGTAAGAGGGTTGGAAAATTTTGAGAAATTTCTCAAAAATCGACAATAATATCAAGATAACCAGAGGAAGCTATGTATATCTGTTTCTAATGCTTGCCTAGACTATCCCTCAATTGCAGCTGTCTTAGAGGGATCCAAAAATATCACATTGCTTGTGATGATATTACAAAAGAATGAGACTTCCTTCAACCAGAACTCACACTTTTTTTACTTTCATAGAGCTTCTTGTTTTTCATGGTCTCTAGTAGAGTGCTTAGATGCTCCTCATTCTCCTACGTGATTTAAGAGTATATTATAATTTCATCTATATACACTAAAAGATATTTATTGAGGTAATCTCTAAAAAATATATTAATCATGTCCATGAAGATTGATAAATCATTGGTGAGTCTGAAAGGCATTACTATGAATTCATATCACCTGTATATAGTAGAAACAGTAGTCTTGGGGACATCCTCCTTATTCACCCATACTTGATAATATCCTGATTACAAATCAACCATGAAAAAGTACTATGATCCATATAACTGCTTGAACAATTCATCAATTCGTGGAACAGGTAACATGTTCTTTATTGCGATTTTGTTGAGATCATGAAAATCAATGAAAAGGCGCATTGTCCCATCCTTCTTCTCGAGGAAGAGGACCGGTGCACCCCATGGTGAATCACATGCGTTGATAAATCATTTATCCAGATTCTCTTGGAGTAGTTTCTTCAACTCCTTCATCTTCACAATAACCATTCTCTATAGAGTCTTGGATATTTTCAGCGCCCCAGGTATAATATCAATTAATAATTCAACATCTCTTCTAGGATGAATTCATGGAAATACCTCAGGAAACGCATCAGCGAATTCCTTCACAATAGGCATTTATTCAAAGATTTTTTCTTCCATAGACTAAATCATCTAGGCTAGATATGAATACTCATAGGGAGGTAATATCCACACTTTAGATGATGGTACTAATGTAGATTCATCTTCCTCATTGAACTTGTATAGAATCAGGGTTGATTCTCCACATGAAGAGTGATTTACCTTTTAAAACAATTTATTTTGGCTTTATATATGGAAAACAAATACATGCCGAGAATTGAATTAAATTCTACTAGATGGAGTATGAAGATGATTTCTGAGAAGTTCAATCAAAAAATCATGAAAGAGGAGGAGTAATATTCATGGAATACAATGATTTTCCCATTTTCTATACTCACCGACATCTTTACATCCATGATTTTTGTTGGTTTTGGTTTTGTACTACTAAACTTTTGGTATATAAAAGAATACGTAGAACCAAAATCAAAAAATAAATTCACTGTTATTAAATGAATAACTTGTGTACCTATCACCACCTCATTTTCAGGGTTCACTTCGACAGTAGTGATAGAAAATTCTCTCCCATGCTGCCTTAGAGGTTGTTGGTTGCCTCAGAAAAACCTTTTGTTAGGGAACTGGTTTCGAAGGTTCTGCAGTTCATTGTAGTTAAAGAAATGAACAACACCTTGAGGATCAAATGAAGCATTACTATCATATTTCAAAGCCACATGTTCTTCATATCGAATGTTAAAGGGTGTGTTCCCTTCTCTTCCACAGCTAAATAATTTCTACATCTTCTTTAGGAAATTTCCAGGGTGTTTCTTTACAACCCTTTAGCATGTGGGGCGTTGGATTTTCATAGCACTATTGAATTTATCCATCAGAACTCTAGAATATAAATCCAACTTATGATTCTTATATCTATGATACCAATGGGATTCATTGATCTCCATTGTAACATTTAGGGAACATCAGACAATTTCCTCTTACGTATCAATGTCATAGATCTCCAGGGCTTTATGTAGGTTGGGTTTCATCCCACCAATGAAACAATCAACATTGAATTTGGGGGTAACGACATAGGTAAAGGCATATCATGAAATCGATGTAATGTTTTCCTCTAAAAATATGATGAATTATTCATCTTTTTGTTTGAGTGCAAGGAAGTCCCTTTACCTCTTAAGTTGGTGGGTGCATGAAAAATATAAATTGAAAAATAGCTTCTGGAAATCCTTCCATTCCAATGCCATGATATCCTCATCAGGCTTCATATTTATGATCAATTCATTTTAGTGATCGCTTCACCCTCCATATGACAAGCATCTATAAGAACCTTCTCTTGTTCATAACATTGAAGGATATTGAAGATCTTTTCAATGGAATTAATCCATTGTAAGACGATTGATTGATTAGATGATCCATTAAAACCCATATGATTTTGTCTAATGAAGCTCTCGATTGTGAATTGTTAATTCTTAAGGGAGGTTAAAATTCCCTCTTGACCCATGTTTCTATTCAAATATTGAGTTAACTGAGAGAGTATAGTGACAAAGTTCGCGATTCTCGATCCCATCGGATTGGGCATCTCATTTGAACAGTCATCACATTGATCATTGCATTAGTTGTTATTATGAACCCTACTGTTATCGACCATTTTCTATAATAATTGGAATGTTAGGGGTAACACATAAAGGGTAAACCGAGGACAAAAATGGATGACCCATACATAACTTTTATTTCATTAACTTATGAATCTATAGGCTTCAATCTATGTTATCCATGATCTACTTCAAAACATATATTCCTAAGGGATTTTTTTATTCCCTTAATAATGGTTTATATTAAGCATGGGAATTCACTAAAGCATATCCCCATGAGTTTCATAACCAAGAGGGAATCAAGGCCCATTATCGTGTACTAGGATACCCCAGGTGAAGCCTAACATCCCTTGTCAGAGTTTTGACACCTAGGTTAATCTGTGTTAGAGCCACCTCAACATACTTGTATCCAGAAAAGGATATATTTTCTTGATAAACCACTAACTAAATACACACCAAAAATTAGGTATTATTTTATTTTATTTAGACTTATCACTATGAATTTCACTCAGGTTTCTAATCCTAATCCAAATAATAAATAATCATATCATCGGATACCGAATTTAACAGCCTTTCTCTTTATTACACACATAAACATAATTTATTACATAATGTATTCAATTGATAAAACATGGAAGAAAAAAAGTTATACTGTATTTGGGTCTTTTTAACATTACATAATGAATTAAAACATGAAACACAACATCATTATTGAAAATATACTTTATATGACCACTACATTCCCTTGTACTTAGCATTGCATGGGATAACCTGAGTACGTGCATAAGAAAAGGGTAATCTATAAATCCCAGCAAGGGGGTAAACAAGGAATAACCAGAAAAATTAAATAAATTTTAGGAAATAAGCATATCAATGGATCATAAAATTAACATGAACATAATGGAATGATATGGAATGATTATCATTACATGGAAATCTGGAGACAACACATAACATGATATTAGCATGAGACAAGGCTCATTGCACATTGAGCATGAGTAAAACCTCATTAAAATTGAATTTTCATGAGTAAAAACTCATTGTAGTTGAGGTATCACGACACTATTCCTTACCCAATGAATTAGAGAGCTATCAGGGCGCACCCTACTTAAACATTTCATTCATGCATAAGTGCAACACATGGATCATACAACATGTAATCAATCAACCTCATAATTTATTCCACAATAAAGGCCTATGGAATACATACATAAAACTATTTAAACAATATGTAAATGTTCATAAATTTGAATACCCTTTATAGTGAAATGGGAATGGAATTTACTACACAATGACGTTGTCTTAGAAAATTGTTGTGCAAATTTGACAGCATAACGACGTGACATAAAAAATTCATAAAAATGGTTGATGACAGAGAAAGTGGTGTCTCATAATATGTGCATGAAATTTAAATTAATGATATCATATGGATACATGTATTAATA
Organism: Viscum album; assembly: GCA_963277665.1. Classification (NCBI taxonomy): domain Eukaryota; kingdom Viridiplantae; phylum Streptophyta; class Magnoliopsida; order Santalales; family Viscaceae; genus Viscum; species Viscum album. Next base: position 1,024,630,047 of record OY728133.1, on the reverse strand, counting down.
ATTTTATTGGAATTTATATTCATTATACAAAATAATCTCTTTAATGTAAATGAGGAGAGAGAAATTCCTTATTGAATTTCAGCATGGTAACAAGTGTACATGAGAAGAATCAATGAGAGAGAAATGGGGTATCAAATTATTAAAAAATAAATAGTGAATTATGGGGGAGGTGATAAATCATACACCAACATTTTTAATTTATATTAAAATGGCATAAAAATGTAATGAAATTTGTACAAAAATGTTAAAATAAGAAATCCCTTATAGAATTTTTGAATGGTAAAGGGTATACATGGAAGGAATAAATGAGAGACAAAGAAGTATATCATAATTAAAACATAAAGAGGGAAGTATATGGGAGGTTCTAATTCATACTGCAACATTTTTAATCAGAAATAAAATTGCATAACAATATAAGGAATCTAAGACATAAATAAGGAATGTGAGAATCCATTACTTGGAAGTGTCATCCCAAAGGCATGGAAAAGGCTTATATGGAGATTTTGGAACCTTCATAGGATTATAGAGAGTGGAGGCCAGAGGTTGTTATAGCTCCAAAGGCTTTGAGTGAAGAGTATGTCAGAGCATGGGTGAGTTTATATAGGAAATGAGAGGGGATTCTTTATTATTTAGGATATGAACCCTACACCTTAAACTAATCAAACCACAAACCAACCCATGTTTTTTTCAAATATTTTTTTATAAATCTAAGTAGATGAAAATATCTTATAAGTCCAATGGCTAAACTTCTGAAAATATTTGGCTTATTATGTGGAGGTGAGTCACACTCTCAATGAAATCAATTTAAAATGTTAAAATGCTTTATATGTCTTGGAAGGTCCACTAAGGAGTTGTAAAATAAATCAGACAAACATAAAATCACATTATTTTAATGGTAAAACATATATTGGACGAATATAATGTTAATATTATTTTATTACATAACTATTAGGTCATCAGGATTTCATTAAACATGTTATATATTTAAACGGGTTTTAATTTTAAACAAAAAACTCGACAGTCTCAAAAAAATATGAAAAATTCACTGTTGGATAATTTTGACATCTTGATAAAAAATAATATTCATTTTATCTATATAATTTTCTAAATTTTTTAATTTTTACTTTTAAATAAAAACCTACATTTATATAAAATTCATGTATTTTGACAAATATATCTTTCAAACCATAATAAAAATCACAATCCTATTAATAATAATTATATGGAAATTTATATTATTTAAAAATTAATTTAGTAAAAATATTTTATTATAATATTATTTAATTCAAAAATAAATTAATTCATCAAATTAGTTTTCTTAATTAACTAAAATTTCAATTTCTACATTAAAAACTATTTAGAAAGTGACAATAATAAAATAATTGTATATTATCTATTCAAAAATAATGTACATAATCATAGTGTTAGAGTATTGTTACAAAACCCCTTATAACACCCTCATAGGTCCAAAGGGTAACGTCTATGATGGAGATAGACTACTGGGGTGTCTTGGATAACATCCCTCAGGTGGTGATCTTTATCAACTTCCACTTCTCCCTTAGGAGGTTCCGTTTTGGCTTTACATGTTGAAGCTCAGCTTGGGATTGGTTAAGAGCGAGGCCCAATGACGCCACCTTCTTTTCATGCAATGATAAATGGGATTCATATGGAGAATTTCTAATAGATGAGGCCATAAATTCATTTATATAATTGAATTGGATTTGTTAAAGCCCTGTTTTTATACTAATCATGTGATCACTATTCAAAAAATATATTAGCCAATGCCACAATTTATAACGGTATTTTAAAATCTAGAAACATAAAACTGAAGAAGTGCATCGACTATATAACCATTTTACATAACAAGAAATTCAATTATATCAAGAGGAATTTTCATTAATAAATGTTTGGGACATTACATTCGAGCTTTGTGAAGCATCCAACAACTCCTTTTTGATCTCTCCAATTGATGTTACACATTTTCATGACCCAAATAAAGAAAATAATTCTTCATGAATTTCAACTATGAGGATTTAACGTTTAATATGTCTTCCACTTTTTTATGATTTCCCACATAGACTCTATGAGAATCCTTTAATATTTCTATAAGGGATGGTTGTAAAATATTTCATTGTGTAAGGATTGATTATATCCCTTCCATTATGAATCCCATTCCCACCCTTTTCAAGTATAAGAAGATTGGATCCATCTAAATTATCATCAATTATAGAATTGATAGATATATTTTACATAGAGAATCTGAAAATTTATTTTCATTCATAGAGTGGTAGTGGATTCAGAAGTCACAGTCCTTAATACGCTATAACCATCTTCACAAGTTCATATTCATCTCTTTATGTGTTAATATATACATTAGGATCTTATGATACCTATATATTTCTAAATAATCCCAAAATAGAGAATAATTATATATTTATCAAGATAATATTACGGTATCCCACTCAAGATCATGTATTAGGTAGTTATGTTCATGAAAAGTAAATTTCCTTGAGGAATAAGATATCACTTTTTCATTCAGTATTAGTAAACAACTAAATCTGTTTCTCAATGAATAAAAATATAATAAAAAATGATTCTGACTTCTATATAGAGTAAGTATTGGATCATTGATAATACTCTTATCAACACTTTGAGTCTATCTTATAATTAATTAGTTTAAACAATATTAATTACCATTTGAGTTATCTAGGATATAGGGTATTAAAAATGAGTAATTTCACAAAAAAGTAAAAAAAAAGATAGATAATCTATAAAAACATTATATTTCCATTAAATTGGCTAGTGCTGGATATCTTTCTATTGCCTTGATTTTTGTTTTGTCGAAAAATATTTTTTTTCTGGTGATAACATTCCCCCAGAATTATAATTTGTTAATTTTTTTTCACAATATCTACATATTAAAAATATATTCTCCTTTTGAATGGTCTATAGAAAAGTGATCAGACTCTCCTCAATCTCCTCCATTCTTTTGGGGTGTATTATAATATTTTCAATAAATACTATAGAAAATTTCGGGATAAAATCTCTGAAGACTCTGTTGATCATGTCCATAATGATTACTAGGACATTAGAGAGAATGAATGATATTTTTACGTACTAATAGTGACCATACACTATATGGAAATTAGTCTTGGGGATAATTTCCTTCATTACCATTACTTGATAATACCCTGACTAAAGATCCACCTTGGCAAAGCATTTGGCACCATGTAGCTAATAAAGAATCATCAATCTATGGTAGAGGATACATGTAATTTATCATGATCTCATTAAGATCTTGATAATCAATGAAAAGGCACATTGAACCATCTATCTTCTTGATAAATAGTATTGTCACACCTTATGGAGAAAAAATTGGGCATATAAACCATTTTTCTAGATTCACTTATAATATCATCCTTATATCCTCAAACTCCAAAATATATATTCTATACGTATTCTTTGATACTAGAATGTCCATTGGTATAAGATCAAATGAAAATGGACCTCATGGATAAGAGGATGACAAGAAAATTATACAAGAAACACATAAACGTATTATCTCACAATGTGAATGTCATTAAGGATGATCATTTCCTTATAATTAATAATTGTTGTTAGATAGGATTTCCCAAAAGAAATTAATTTATACGTGTCAGTTGTTTTTGATAAAGGATATTGTTCCTACTCATTGTAATTATACTAAATCATATGATGATTCATTATACCAAGAGCTTTTTCCATCTCAAATAAATTTACAATGGAACTATATTATAAAATACAATTCATTCATAGAATTACATAAAATTCCACTACTTCAAGTATCATAAGGTTTGATGGGTTATTCATCTCACACTTCTTTTTGTGGAGGAATTTGATACACATTATTCAATTTAGTCCCCTTATTCATTTTAATAGAGAACACTACTACCTTGTATTGTGGTTCTGTTTCAAAATTAATAATGAACTTGTGTGAGATGAAATAATTCAATGAACCAAAATAAAAATGAACATTCTCTATTCATGGAAAAATAAATAACATATCCATCACCACATCATTTTCTAGATCATCCTCAACTATTTTGATAGAATAATATTTCCCTTGCTACCTTGGAGGTTGTTGGTGTTGATTTTCTCCATCATCCCTTGGATTGGGTTATTGGTTTACATAATGTACTTATTCATTACAATTAAAACATTAGAAAAATGGATAAGGGTTTAATTGAAAATTTCCCTATTCTATTACATTGGTTGGTGTATCCTTTTCAAAATCACATTATATGTTTCATTTATTTCTACACCTAAAGTATTTCCTCATTCCGTCTGGGAATTTGAAGGGTATATCCTTCCACAATTTTGAAAAGTGGGATTTTATAATTTCTTACCGCCATTAAAATTATGTATCAAAAATCTAGAATTAAACTCTAATTTATAATACCCACGAGACCCTACATATTAATTGATCTATATTTTAATTATGAATTCTTATTGGGAAATTTTTTTTAAAAGTAATTAATGTATCAATTTGATAGGTATTTTTGTGGGCATTGTTTTTCCCACTAATGAAGTAGTGAAATTTGCATTTGGGGAATGTGTGTTAGGAAAGTTTTATATTTTTTTTCTTTCTAATCCCTAATGGATTCATCATATTTCTACTTGAGTCGATGGAAATCTATTTCAATTTTTAGATATAGTTTGCATAGATAATATTTTTTGATTTTTCTCTAAAATTCCATCAACCCCATCACTTTAATATCTTCACCAAGATTTATAATGTTTATATATGTCAACCATATATTATATTCTCCCTTTATATCATAAATTTATAGTACAAAAATCTCATGATACTAACTTTGAAGGATAAAGAAGAAATTTTCAATAATGCTGATCATTTTCTCTATGATAAAGGGATCAGTTTACCCTTTGAAAGTGAAATGAAATTTTCACATAACATTCTAAATTAAAACAAGTTATTTCTTTGGGGGATTTGGGTGTTCCTACTGATTCATATTTGTATTCAGAACATGAGATAACTATGAAAGTATTGTCACAAAGTTAATGATTCCTTCTCCCATAAAGGTGGGAATCTTATTTGGGCAGTAATCACATTTACCTTCAAATTGGTTATTTACTCGATTCTTCATATTTTGGGCCATTGGCTAAAATAACTACAACAAAAAATGGGTTTATCCTACATTAGCAGTTATCAGCAGTATAACAAGAACATATAAAGGTGTACATTTATCCATGCGTAAAAATTCACTAATGATGTGTGGGGGGGGGGGGGGGGTTATCAGTGCTAGTAAAATATGGCTGATAGGTGGATTTATCGGCTCTCATTCTGAAGCGCTCATATTCGACCCCCCTTTTCAATACTTTATTTTCCATCACTAATAAATGGAATATTTCATAAAAAATATTTCATTAAAAATAATATTTAAATATTTAAATATATTATTATTTATATAAATATAATATTTATTTTTATCATATGTTTCAGATATAGATAAATAGTTATTTACACTTAATATATAGAATATTGAATGGAAATGTTTTCAAAAATAAAAAAAATACTATTAAATAATAATTTTTTAATTGTTATAAATTTTAGAGTGATAATTGAATGTTATAAAAAAAATTAAATTTATAAATGAACTATCATATATTTTTTTGAATACATGACATGAATTTCAAATGACTGTATCTTTTGATTCATGTGTCCCTTTGGGTTCTGCCACTTATCAAATCATATTCTTCGAAGAGGTATATTCCCAAATGACCTAGGGAACCCATAGAAATTATTTTCAACGACAAAAAATGTCTAGAAGGCCTCAAATACAGAGTTTTAGGGGTGGTATCTCAATTTTATAACAACCAATGTAATTTTATATTCGTTTATATAGGTCTTATTGTCTATTTTCCACTGGGACTGAATTTATTCATAGGCATTGCATTCATATTGATATAATGGATTTGAATTTTAATAATTTTTCATAATTTATTTTTATTTATAATTAAATATAGTTTATTTTCTTGTATTTAAAAATATTATATCACTTTTATGACTACATATTTAAAAATATTACCAATAAATTATATTTTTAAATATATAAAATAAATATTTATTAATTATTTTTTTATGATAAAAAATGACCCCTTTATTTGTGTTATAAATTTTTTTGAATATATATATATATATATATATATATATATATATATAATGTTACGAACCAACCAGGGTTGACCATGAACCGGTCTCCCAAGACAATCCACAATAGGGCATGAAGGGCATTTTTGATCCCCATGGTAATGTAACTAGTGTTGGGAGTAAAAAGAGATATAGAAGGAATTATTTTACCCATTATAAATAAATAAATGAAACTTTGGGAAGATAAAAATATCCCTAACATATATAAAATCCAATGGAACATCTCTTTATACAATAATCTGAAAATGAAACAAAACAAAAAAATAAATCTAAATAAACAAGACAATCATAAAATCCCTATGTAACACAAAGGGTCACTTTATATTACCAAGACCCACTATTATCCATGACGCTCAAAACAAATATAATAAATTCATCACTAGTTAAAATCAAGAATGAAATATTGGAATGATTATTAAAACCCAGTTGTTATGCCCAAAATATCGATTCCCAATACAATTGATTTAAAATAAAAGAAACATCAATCCTCATGTTTGAAATAACATATATTAAATTAATATTTTTTCACACATTTTACACTTTTAAAATCATAAATTTCCAATTCCACTTTTTTCCATATCAAAACCACATTCCTTCGCAAGAAGGCTCCACAATAATTTTAATTAAGAGAGTTAGTATTTCATTTAAAAAGGAGAGAAAGAATTTAATGAATTTCCAGAATCATTATCCATAAGCAATTAGAAACATTTTTTCATTTTTCTAATAATGAAACACTACTCAAAGTAAGAACCACGACCACAAAAAAATTGAAATGTCTATTTATCTCAATGGAGTATCCATCTAACAATGCATCACCATGAATCACTGCAAGTTACTATGTTACAATATACATGGGTGAACCTACGAGATCATGAATAATCCAAAACATACATATAAATGTTGGATCATATTGGAAAGCATGAATCACATTATGACATAAAAACACCTTAACAGACTCATCTACACCCCACATGGAATAGACTGAGGGGGAAAATCCCATAATAATAATAATAAATATCACCCAACCATGGGAAACCAACTAGCGTGTAACCTTACTAGTGGGGCAATCATTCTCAGAAAATTAAATAGGTATTCCAGGTTATCCATGTCAATAGTATATAATATGGTTACCATAATATTACAACCATGAATCCAATCATATAAAAATATATAATAATTTACACAACATATATTACCCGAGTCAACCAATGGATCAATCTCTTTCCATATAAATATGTATATCAATGGAGTCCACATCGAGGTTCTTCCATTATGCTTAATGTAAATGGGTCACAAGGATTTTATAGTAAGTTTGTACATCCCATTATTTTGAAACAACGAATAAATATTATCCAATGAGACTATTTATAATAAATACTTTCACTATTTCCACAAATTTTAAATTTCACCTCAAACGCCATTCACAATACAATCATTTCTCAAACGACCAAACCCACATTTCAAAAAGAGTATAAACACACCATTTTACATTTCAAAATAATTTTCAAAACTCTATTTTAAATAATTTCACCACATTTGGAAAAATAAAACACTTTCATCAAAATGGAAACCTTCCCATTAACCACAACCACTTGCAGAGCCATTCTTAAAAGTCAAATACACATTTCTATTAAATTTAGAAACCAATTTGAAAAACCATTTAAGGAACCAAAATAATAATTTTACACATCAGAAATGTATTCATAAATCCAAAACATTTTTTAGATATCACCAAGAACATGAAAAAGCCAACCAAGAATTTAATCAAACACTCGGTGTGCAATTTTTAACAAAACATGTCTATTTATATCATAACATGGGAGAAACAACTACTTTTCACACCAAAAAAAATTGAATAGATCACCCATTATTACTTTTCATATATGAGTGGTGTGAAAATCATGAAATCCATTATTCATAAATTAAAAAATAATGTGTAAAAGAAAAAAATACCACAATCTTATGAAACATCAATAATGGACACCCGAATCCACTTTGAAAAGGATCTATGATCCTGGAATAACAAATAGGAAAATGGAACATACCAACTCCCAACAAAAAGTAGTGGGAAACATGAATCATATGTCCTCACGACCATGGGATAATAGGAAGTTAAGATAATATGGATGAAGAATGTTGAGGGAGAAGAGGAGGGGATATTACCATGAGAGATCTATCTCCAAACATGAATAATCTCCTTTGATATTCCATGTAAAGAGAAGGAGATCCTTACGGAAAGAGGGGGTGGTGACTCCCTAGGGTTGAATGAACTAAGTAGATGTGGGAGTAGTCATTTTGGTTCAATAATAAAAAGTGGCTAGTTTAGTAGTATCACAGATTTTATGATCTATGTATCTTCCATGATTTGGCCACATGGTTTACCAAACCATGCACTAACTGTCTGCTCCATTGTAGACACGCTTGGGCACTCACACGAGCTAGACACATGGTTTCCAAAATTTGCACCAACAATGAAAACGTATGCCATCATGAGATAGAAACTACACATATTTTTCATAAATTGTCTGAAAATCATGCACAAGTTGTCCTCCATTCGTCTTCAACTAACAAATAAGTATATTGTTACCTCTAGAAGGCCTCACAATTTCCCTTATTGGGTTCCAACTATTAAAATTATACTAACAAGTTCAAAAACGTAATTTTTTCCAAAAACTAAATGGAAAACTAGGGAATAACCATTGGTTCCAAACTAAGCAATGATATACCAGAAAATGTAGAGCCCTTCGCACCTGGAACTCAAGAGAAAAACAAAGATCCAACATTGAAATAGAGTACAGGTTGAAAATAAAAAAAATAACTATAACAATTCTCCCACCAATAATTCTTTCCGCCCCAAAGACAAAAAAATTTCTAGTTAATCAATGAATGTCTAAGGATTTCCTCATCCACGTGATCCAAACTCTAAAATCACAATCATCTTAAAAACCCATCTAAAATCATATCTATTGCAAGATATCAACCAATTAAAAACACTTCCAAAACTTTTATTTATTTAAACTACTAGGCGCACTCCAAACCCAATATTTACACTAGATAGGAACTAATAATTATACACCTCCAAATTATACTACCCACTATGAATCCAACAACCTTAACTAAACTAAATTATAAATATTGGGAGGAATTAATGGACTCCCCACCATTACAGAAAAACTAGCACTAATTTATAATAGTATTAATTTCAACAACACCAACAGTGGGTCTCCCAACAATTTAAATCCAACTGGCTTAAACATACATTGAAATTTCCCCACACTGACCAAAAACACCCACCATAAGGGGTGGGGGATGGAGATTAAAAGAAAACATATCCAAATGAAAACTAAACCATGACTTGTCTCCTCAAAATGAAAAAACCAAATCCACACCCAATTCACATGGTATATCCATTCAAGAATAAATAAACCTAAACATTCATCCAAGAAGGTAAAATCACGTAAAATATTTGAGGGATAAGTCCACCATGATATTTAAAATAATAGGGAATTTTATGTGATAGATAATCCTAAATTGGAATATAATAAATTATTCATCTTAATGTTGGAGACATGAGTTGATCCAAACACCCATGGCCCCCTGGATTCCTGACCATATTCCAAACTCACTCGAATTATTTTGGCTGGAGCCCTTCTATTTGAACCATACACTAACTCATAGTGAGGAGCTATTAATCCCTAATTGGGGAACCTTCTTTTAGTGACACAAGTAGGACCATAAAACCCTATGGAGAAAGAGATGATTATAACACTATGAAACTCGCTTTCATTAAGAAGGAATCTTCACCAAAATAGGGACATGAAATATACAGCCACTGAATACACCTCCACATATAAGAGAATAATTTATAGATTTATAGAAATAAATTCACACTTTTATTGAAATATAACCTATCAATATATCCACACAATCCCTCTAACATAAAAAAAATCAACACCACCATGCACAAACTCCACCACAAAAATAATCATCATAATAAGAAAGAACATTAAATCAAGACCAAATTTCCCTATACTCTATTTAATTGGATGTGGTATCCATTAAAAAGGTGTATTTATCATTGGAAACTCGAGAAAAAAAATCCTCAAGTTGATCAACTGGAAATCCTGGCAATAGGGAATAACCCGTAGTTGCGCAACAAAAATCCATCAAATATCTATCGGGGTGATCACTAGTGAAAAAAAGCCAAGATATTGATCAAATAAAACTCATAAGAAAAAAAAAACATTGATCACAGGTCAATATAATGGGAAACCAGCTCAATGACTCCAAAAATATTCAATAATCCTGATAAATATGGCTTTACAAATGATTCACCATTGAGAATACAAAAATTGAATATAATAAGGGTAACACTTCCAAATCATGAGAGGACACTCATCAAGAAACCACAATTCCTAAATTCATGAAAAAAATAAACCATAAAACTAACAGTTTTAAAAACACCTAAAAATATTCCCCTTCAAAACACTTTTGAAAAGAAAAATACAAGGAGGATTTTCACTCACCAATGGTATTCTGTAGAGTATCACTCACATGCACATTCACATGAAAATTTAGTTACATATTAACACCTTCCATTCCAGGAACTCATATTCCCACAAAATCATCAATCAAATTTCCACACATCTCCATGCATGTGAGCACCCATGTAAAACAAAAAATGCTAAAACAAAACACTTTAATTTAAAAACACAATTTTTTTCAAAATATAACTAACCACAATGTCAAAACCTATTTATAAATTCAATTTTTTAATCTATTTCATCAAGATCGAATATAAAATACCTTTGATTTCAATCCAAAAATTCATCAAGTTCCATTAAAAACTTTTTCTAGCAACTCAGAAAACCTTTTTCCATTAAACAATTTATTAAAAACCAATTTCTCCTCATTAAAAACTAGATTCCAAAACCCATGCACCGTAAAATTCAAATTAAAAAAAACATTCATAAAACTCAATTTTTTATTAAATAAACTCAATCTTAGGGAACACATCACTATTTATTGAAACAACACTATAAAAATATGTTTTCTAAATCTTTCTTCAGAATGGTTCAAAAAATATCATTCTCTATATTTCAAAAAGCAAACCATTACCATTTGGAATCTATTGTTCTTAATCCCAAAAAAGAGTTCTCAATGAAATGTATAGAATCAAGGATGAACAAAAAAAATCAAAAGGGGAAACTAGTTTCGATGGGTGACTTGGCAATATGGATGATGACCATATAGAAATCACACCACCAACACATAATGTTTTCTAGGACCATACCCCCAACACCACAAGAATTCTTAGGACTTGTCAATTCACAGTGACCACTGGACCAACTCCCATTTCTTTTCCCAAACACCAATCAACTACAAGAGCTAATGACGAAAATTAAACCCAATTTCCCAAGTAATTTCAAGGTTCGATCGAGAAAGTGTTACCCTGAAACTCTCGCAGATCTTTAACAAAATTAACGACAGTTCTACTCTGTCGACCTTGACATCCCCATGTAATTTATGGTTTCTCCAAAATTTACATCCCTTAATGAACCAACCACCTATGATACCTTATTATCAAAAACCAACTGGGGTCAACCCTAAACCGGTCACCCAATTCTTTCCGTGACATAGACATAAGGGTGGGCCTGAATCCCATTGGATGGAAACTAGTGCATGGAATCATCAAAGAGACAAATGGAATGGTTTCACCATAAATAAATAAACAAATTAAAAAAAAATTAATTATAAAAAACAACCCAATATAAATAAATCCAAACTAAAAATGTTTTTATAGATGTATCTGAATGTTCAACAAAACCAAAAAACAATGCTAACTAAACATGTTAGCCACCACGTCTCCACGTGACACTGATGGTCACTCTCTAATAGAAAGAAAAACAATCACTGATAATAATCAAGAACCATATTATACCTCTATCGCATGATAAAAAATATAAACTATATGCTTGAGTATTTGTAACTCCCCAACCCCAGTTACCCAGAGTCGGTGAATTATTACATAACAATGGCATGATCACAAAAAGGTCAAATTTCTAAAGACCTATTAGTTTAGTAGCCTTGGAAACACTAGATATATTCATAAAGTTTACATTACATCAATAAGTGAAGAACTAAAACAACATATTGTCTTCATATACCCTTATACTATTCCTGTAGGTCAATCATAAAATACTTCTTCACATCCTGGGAAAAATAAAACATAGAAATAGGGTGAGCTCAAATGCCCAGTAAGGATAAAAATATAGCGGAAACTTTCGTAAATAAGAATTAACATTTAAGGCAATGTATAACTAAAACAAAAGCCTTTTAAACTTGAACTTCAACATAGTATGGAAAAAATAAAATAAAATAATTCCATTTACTTATTCACATGGATATTCTACTAAACTAATAATCACATGAAATATCAATAACCAATTTCATAATGATGCAATGCATGATGCCAGACTATCATAACCACACAACCAAGGCCTCGTGCCAATACTACAAATAAGATTTGGTCAAGGACTTGTGCCAAGACACTAGTTTGTCTCATTATACCTACCGATGCATTGAGGAGCTATAGTAGGCTCGACCCATCACTTACTATGTCCAATGCATTCCTCATATGAAAAGTTTGAAATATGACATAAACATTCGTAATAAACTAGCATACGAAATGTCAATACTTAATCGACAAACAATGAATGGTATAAAAAAAGCACATCCACAGTCAAACATAACTCATTCGATACAATATGGAAGATTGTATTTTATCATATTAATCTCAATCAAGAATAATGAAGGATATTGACATAGATGAAAATAATCGTCAAAACTATTTGTGAGAAATATCACCTTTTTCTTGAAAACATTTAAAAGTCACACTATTTGTCAATAAGCCGTTTAAAATAGATTTTTGAATCAAAGTGTCCCATACCACTTTGAAACATTTTAAAAGGGGTTTTATTTTTAAAACTTTAAAGTATATATAAATAAATCCTTAAAACCATTTTTTAAAACATGGACATTAATGAGCATGATTTAGAAGAGTAAGACTTTAAATCATTTAAAAAATGGTATTTTGGTTAGAGTTTCTAACCAAAAGAGAGACACTTGAATAGAAATAATTGAGGTAATCAAAAATTTGTAACATCAAGAGAATAAAGGGAATCATGATATACTATGTCAAAGTACATTATATACACGACATAAAAGTGATTTGGTGTATAACAACAAAGAAGTCTCAACGGAATGTAAATTGAGATGAAATCTCTCATAAAGGCTGTATCCTTAGGTTAAGGATAAATAAAGGACATAATTATGTGTGACAAATATAACTACACTAAATATGATTGGATATTCAGTGTAAAACAATCAAAGGACATTCACACATGTTCTAGTAAAAACAACACCAATGAATTGGATGTTTATCTCAACAAATCGAGATTGAGTAAAAATTACTCTTGTCGAGTTCATACTGATGACTTGAGAATTTATCAATGGAGTGATTATGTTTATAAAAAGTATATCCACAGAAAGGGGAGTGGAAATTATGACATAATCAAATGAATACTCATTCGACACATAATCTTGGAGTAAAATAATCAATGAAGTATGCGTAAAGCCAAATGAGTGGAAATTGAAATTTCAAATTCACTTATCGATTTTGTAACTTATGAAACATGCACCCATGCAAGAACGATCATAAAATTATGAAGTAAATATCCATAAATTAAAGTATATTACACAATTAATACAATCATGGGCAATACACATACACCACTTGCAATAAATAAGTGGTGAAGAGTGGAATTCTCACGAAATTAAGAGTGAGATAAGAAACCCCTTACTTTGTACTTTTTCCTTAGTAGACATTAGGTTAAACTCCTGTATAATGGTGAAATAATTGTTATTTAATTATACAAGAATCATTTACATTAATATGATATCATATATGATGTTTTAACATTGATTTGTTAATAATATCTTAGTATTATCGTCATTATGGGTGTTAGCTTACTCGGTTTCCTTTATATTCTTTGTTACGTAAGCCATGTTTGTTATAGATAGGTTGTATATTATTTATATCCAGAATTATATCAAGTCCTTAAACATTATTTTTAAATCATCAAATGATAATTATACTTGAATGGATATGATGGAGAATGAATCTCATCGCTTTCGTGGAGACGATAGTCCGTACGTACGCACGAGCGACAATATCATTCTTTTGATGTTAAAATAATATATAATTGGATGGTATATCATATAGACAGAATAAATATATTGATATATTTATTATTTACATGAATTAAACATCATTATTGTACCCATACAAATAATAATTTATTGAATGACAATTACATCACGACGTGGAGACGGTAAGCCGTACATACGCACGTATGGTGACATGTCATTCAAAGAATGGATAAAATACTGAATATTGTTGTACCATATTTAAAATAATATTAAAGTATATAAGAGATACTTGATTAATTATTTTATAATGGTAATAACATAGAAAGAAGAATTTGAAGAAGAAAAGAATTTGAAAAGGGTGGTAAAAACATTACCTCTTCTTCGGGTTCTTCCATTTGATTTGATCAAAAGAGCACCTCAGGATTGCTTTATGATCAAACTAAGGCCTCTAGGTTTTAGTGAGGGAATTTTAGAGAGTATTTGGGCAGTGTTTGGCCGAACCAAAAGGCTTTGAAGGTGTGAAGTAAGGAGAATGGAGAGTGCCCTTTTATAAGAGGGGTGAGGGGCACCTTCGGAAAAGGTATAAATATTATTTTATAATAAATTCATATTCGGTTTCTAATGGCTCCAAAGTGTATTATTTAGAGCTACAGTAGGGATAGGTCCAAAACCACTCAACCAATAGAATTTAGACAGGTTTGGATCATTATATTAACCTTATCTTTAAGTATTAAATCTTAGTTAATTAGTTTCAGTTTTACAATGTCTCTTTATATTTTTATATTATATGGTTAATAAACATACTATATACATACAAGAGACCCCCAAGTGGTCCATTAATGATACAAATATCATGATATAAGTCTCTTTGCCGAACCATATATTTTTAGGAATTTAATATCAATTAATAATATAATATTTGTTTTAAAAACTCTTTTATGTCAATTTTGACACTATTCAATAATTGATTTTTGTGAAACTCATAACAGAATGGTTACTTAGAAAAAAGTCAATTAAATCAATCCTAATATGTCATATTAACCTAGAAAATTAGTTTAATACATAAAAATTATCAAATTATTTTTATTTGGGTATTTATAATATCAATTATTTTAATTTTTCACTATTATGGTAATCACTGTATCATCATTGTGTCATAAATAAATTAAACTATTTATTGTCTAATATTTTTAAATAAAATATCATTATGTAGGAAATATTTTTAGATTTCTAAATACTATTTACAATCGAATTTACCTTATGTATAACCCTATATTAAAAATGTTTTAGTAAATCAACTTTGATTTTAACTCTTTTAACTCTTCTTTGAATTAAATAATAATAAATGTCCTAATCTAATCCAAGTGGACCTAAATGATATTATTTTACTCCTAAGGTTGTTTTTGGTCGAAAAAACTTGTCCAATAGAATTAGGACATGTGTTAGGCTAATATTAATATCATTTTTACCCTTAAATACCCTATATACTTTTAACCGTGGTAAATAATGGTAAAAAGTTACTATTCACCAAAAATTATTTTCATCCCATTAAACCAAATTTTACTCCTTGATATTAACCGCGTCTCTCGGATTTTCGATATTCCACTCACAGAATTGGTAAAATTATGTTTTATGCTAAATTCAGTTTTGGAACTACCACTTTGTGGTTTTACTATTCATCAAAAAATGAAAGTTTCCAGAAAAATACAAAAAATTAGGCCTAAGCTATATTTGATATTATAAATAAAAAATGATGTCTATTTTACCAAATTCAAAACATATCAGTTTCATTAATTAATTTAAAAATTAATTCATTTCGTCAAAACAAATAGCGTGTTTTTAAGAGATGACAACTATCAAAACATTTACACTTGTTTATGCCTGGTTTAAATGTGAAATTACACCCAATGACTAAAATTGTATTAAATGGTAAAAATATATTCTAAATATACTTTAAAACCACTCAAATTAATAATTTATCACTATTAATTATTGTGATTAAAAAAGTTATTTTTAATTAATATTTAGTAATTTTCACTAGTCATCAAAATATGAATGTTATCCGAAAAGTACCAAAATTTCACCCTAAGATAATTTCGTTATTATGAATCCAGAAATGAAGTCCATTTCTAAAGATAAAATTTATAAAATTTCATAAATTAGGTATTATTATTCATAACGGCTAGTTTTATTGGTTGTGGTGTGTTAGAATCTCGAAGTTGCGTACAATTCACGCCATTGCATTATTCAAAAGGAAACGTACTGTGGAAGATTGGGGATTTACATTCCCCGCTCCTTCAATAAATTGTGTCCTCACAATTTTTTTTAAAATTGGGCTTGAGAATAAAATGTAAAGTCCCACATCGGAAAAAGAGTCGATAAAATTATCACTTTAAAATAAAGGAAAAGAGGTATAAAGGTCAACCAAGATAACCCATACTAGGATTCCATGTAGGAAAACATGGATATGGACGATAAAATAAGTTTTATTTTCTGATGGAGATGGATTAAAAATATGATGAAGAGAAAGTTGACAATAAGAAAATCATAAACTTCTGTTGGGAGAAACAGTCATTAGTCTCTCAGTAGGAAATGTAAACTGGAATTTTTGTTTTGTTTTAAGTTACATTACATAAGGACGAGGAATTCATTTATGATATTGACTAAGAACATAAAAAATATATAATTAATTTTTAAGTAGAGTTTCATTCTTTAATAAATTTTTACCACTAAATCATTTTTTTAACAATGAGTATTCAAGTAGACTTGGTCAAAATGGAAGAGCTAGAATAAACTTCTATAGAAATAAATGATCCACATAGGATAAACTATATATTTACCTTGTATTTAGAGATTAATCAAAACCAAAATGGTTTGTATAATATCTGATCACCCCCAAATAGATATTCCATTAGAGAAAAAAACACTAATCTTAATTTCTAAAATTAAACCATCATCACCCCAAAGTTAAATAAATACAATTCAATAATCAATTGTCCTTAAAATCCTTCAATATAATCATAACTAATATTGAAAGTAAAAACATATAATAATGTAGTCTTCCACATTAAATTTTATCTCCAAATGACATTAATTACTCTTAAAGTCACATACTTAAAAGTAATTAACCTAATCATTTCCATAAAGAACCCAAATCACAATAAATCCACAATAAAAACATAGATGAAAATCCAACATTACTCCTCAAATTAAATCCCATACTATTCTATTTTTCATAAAACAAAGCGAACAACTTCCAAAATAACATTTATCACTTAATTACCAAATCATTTTCCTATAATAAGGGTATTCATTTGATAAGACACAAAATCTCAAATCAAATTATTAATGATCTATAAAATAATTTAACTAAAATTAATAGTCACACTTACCATGGACTTCACGTAGTCTAGTGGTAGGTGATAAATACCAATCACAATTTGGTTGTGGGTTCGATTCCCACAGCTTTGTTCGACATGTCAGGTTGTCACACGGTCTGTGTGTTGTCCTTTTTCAAAAACTATATTTTTTAACATTACCAAAATGAGATAAATTACTCAAAATAACCATAACATAATTTAACCACAAATCTTATCTCATACCTTGAATTCTCATCCCAAATTATAATAACTTATAATTACATCAAACCCAATGATCATATAAGACCAAATGGTTATTTATAACTATATCTGCAAGAGAAAAGATAATTCTTCCTTAAATATCATTTTCACATGATAAATTGTAGGGTTACACATACAAGGGAAAATTATTCCAAAGTAATCCCATCAATAAAGAGCACTAACACTATTAAACGTTTCACCATACATTTATTTCCACATAGGTTCTTCATCATATGTTCCTCAGGTTCCTATATTTCCTATTCTATCTTATGATTTCTCCATATAACTTTTACCAGACGAGTCATCCGGTTTCTCAACACTTGATCTTTGGTATGAAGAATTATGATAGGCTTTTCACAATAAGATAGATCGGGTTCCAGTTCTAATTATTCATAGGTGAGTACATTCATTGGGTCAGGCATGTATTTTGTCACTAGTGATTTGTGGAACACAACATGAACTCTGGAGAGACTAGGCAAAATTGCCTTTTGGTAGAATGTGTTCATGTGTCACAATGGTACCTCAGGAATTTTTCAAAATAATCTACTTCCTTAACCCAAAAACTCCTCATCCATCTTAGATTATTTCGATGGAAGCATCGATGCATCATAAAAAAATAGGTATTTCTTATATATAATTTTGAGAAATCGTCTTTAACATGTTTATTTAGAAAAATTCTTACTGATTTATCTTCAAATATTTCAAAATAAGGCTATGGTAAATCAGTTTCTGTATGTCCCAAAAGACAAAAATATATAATCAGATACATATAGGCTGCTGGAAGGTCTCCCTCTTCTGCAGCATCTAGAAAATCATTTAGTGCATTGTAATTTTGAGATAAAGTGAAGAATTTGAAAAGACCCTGATGGTACTTCCCATGCTTAGCATGGTAAGAAACTTGAGAGCACAATATTATCCCATAGTCGGTACTTGATCCTTGAAAAATTCGTGCAATGCTAGAGGTATTGGATGTCTCATAAAGTTATTTGCATGTAACTTGGACATTTGAAAATGTTTCAACATCATATGTGCATGACTTTAGGAAAATAATTGTAAGTAGTTCTTCAGGAAGAGTGATAAGAGTTGTTCGTGATCTTGCTCCCTCCATGTTTTAACTAACAAAAAGAAAATAAAATTAGGGTTTTTGAATACTTATCTAATAAGAATGTAAAAAAATGATACATAATAGGATAATCTTTTAATTACACAATATATCCTAATTTGGGGTACCCTATGTTAAAATCTAGGTTATCCACTATATATTTCTCGACATATATTCATAGGGGCTTTTTTTATTCTCTATATAATGGTTCATATTAATCTTGTGAATTTACCAAAGAATATCCCCCAAAAGTGTCGTAACCCAGAGTGCAGCAAGGCCCGTTGTCGTGCACCAGTTCCCATTCGAGTCTAGCTCAAAGTGGTGTTTTCGGGGTTTAACCCTAGGTACATCTGTGCCAGAGCCGCCTCTACCTGCTTGTATCCAGAAAGGGATGTATTTCTTGGAAAACTCACAAAATCTATACAATACCAAAATTCTAGGAAGTTCTTCTATACTAATCCTCAAAGATCATCTTAGGTCTATGTGCTCTAATCAGAGTTTATCTAAATCTAGCTTCCAAGGTTTATACTAAAATTATTCTGATACCAACTGTAACGCCCCGACCCTAGTTACCCAGAGTCGGTGTATTATTACATAACATTGTCATGATCCCAAGAAAGATCAAATATCGAATTACCGATTAGGTTAGTAGCATTGGAAACACTAGATATATTCATAAAGTTTACATTACATCAATAAGTGAAAAACTACAACAATATATTGTGTTCATATCCCCTTATACTATCACTGCAGGTCATTCATAAAATACTTCTTCACATCCTGGTAAAAATAAAACATAGAAGAAGGATGAGCTTAAATGCCCAGTAAGGATAACAATATAGCAGAAACATTCATATATAAGAATAAACATTTAAGTCAATGTATAACTAAAACAAAAACCTTTTAAACTTGAAATTCAACATAGTATGGAAAAAATAAAATTAAATAATTCCATTTACTTATTCACATGGATATTCTACTAAACGAATAATCACATGAAATATAAATAACCACTTTCATAATGATGTAATGCATAATGCCAGACTATCATAACCACACAACCAAGGCCTCGTGCCAAGACTACAAATAAGATTTTGTCAAGGCCTTGTGCCAAGACACTAGTTTGTCTAATGAGACCTACTGATGTATTGAGGAGCTATAGAGGGTTCCACCCGTCACATACCAAGTCCAATGCATTCCTCATATGAAATGTTTGAAATATGACATAAACATTCATATTAAACTAGCATACGAAATGTAAATACTTAATCGACAAACCATGAATGGTATAAAAATAGCACATCCATAGTCAAACATAACTCATTGGATACAATATGGATGATTGTATTGTATCAGATTAATACCAATCAAGAATAATGAAGGATATTTACATAGATGAAAATAATCGTCAAAACTATTTGAGAGAAATATCCCCTTTTTTTGAAAACATTGAAAAGGCACACTATTTTTCAAGAAGCCGTTTAAAAATAGATTTTTGAATCAAAGTGTCCCATACCACTTTGATAATTTTTAAAAGGAGTTTTAATTTTAAGACATTAACGTCCATATAAATAAATCCTTAAAACCATTTTTTAAAACATGGATATTAATGAGCAAGATTTAGAAGAATAAGACTTTAAAACATTTAAAAAAAATGGTATTTTGGTTAGAGTTTCTATCCAAAAGAGAGACACTTGAATACAAATAATTGAGGTAATAACAACATTATGACATCATGATAATAAAGGGATTCATTATATACTATGTCAAAGTACATTATATACACCACATAAAAGTGATTTGGTGTATAACAACAAAGAAGTCTCAATAGAATGTAAATTGAGATGAAATCTCTCATAAAGGCCGTATCCTGAGGTTAAGGATAAATCAATGACATAATTATGTGTGAAAAATATAAATACAATAAATATGATTGGATATTCAGTGTAAAACAGTCAAAGGACATTCACACATATTCTAGTAAAAACAACACCAATGAATTGGTTGTTTATCTCAACAAATCGAGATTGAGTAAAAATTACTTTTATCAAGTTCATACCAATGACTTGAGAATTTATCAATGGAGTTATTATGTTCATAAAAAGTATATCCACAGAAAGAGGAGTGGAAATTATGACATAATCAAATGAATTGTGATTCCACACATAATCTTGGAGTAAAATATTCAATGAAGTATGCGTAAAGCCGAATGAGTGGAAATTGAAATTTCAAATTCCCTTATCGATTTAGTAACATATGAAACATGCACCCATGAAAGAAGGATCATGAAATGATGATGTAAATACCCATTAATTAATGTATATTACACAATGAATACAATTATGGGAAATACACATACACCACATGCAATAAATAAGTGGTGAACAATGGAATTCTCACGAAATTAAGAGTGAGATAAAAACCCCTTACTTTGTACTTTTTCCTTGGACGATGGTGGTTTAACCTCCTGTATAATGGTGGAATAATTGTTATTTAATTTTAATAGAATCATTTACATTAATATGATATCATATAGAATGTTTTAACATTGATTTGTTAATAATAGCTTAGTATTATCGTCATTACGGGTGTTAACTTACCCGTTTCCTTTATATTCATTGTTACGTAAGCCGTGTTTGTTATGGATATGTTGTATCATATTTATATCCAGAATAATATCAAGTACTTAAAAATTATTTTTAAATCATCAAATGATAATTATAATTGAATGGATACGATGGAGGATGAATCTCATCGCTTTTGTGGAGACGGTAGTCCGTACGTATGCACGACCGACAATATCGTTATTTTGATGTTAAAATAATATATAATTGGATGGAATATAATATATACAGAATAATTATCATGTTATATTTATTATTTAATTAATTACACATAATTATTATACCCATCTAAATAATTATTTATTGAATGACAATTTCACCATTATGTGGAGACGGTAAGCCGTACGTACGCACGTATGGTGACATGTCATTCAAAAGATGGATAGAATTCTGAATATGGTTGTACCATATTTATAATAATATTACAGTATATAGGAGATACTAGATTCATTATTTTATAATGAGAATAACAAATAAAGAAGAAGTTGAAGAAGAAAAGAATTTGAAAATGGGTGGTAAAAACATTACCTCTTCTTCGGGTTCTTCCTTTTGATTTGATCAAAATGGCTCCATAGGTTGGCTTTCCGACCAAAATAAGGCCTCCAGGTTGTAGTTAGGTAAGCTGAGAGAGTATTTGGGTAGGGTTGGGATGAACCAAAAGGCTTTGAAGGTGTGAAGTAATGAGAAGGGGGAGTTCCCTTTTATAAGTGGTGTGAGGGGAACCTTTGGAAAAGATAGACATTTTATTTTATAATAAATTCATATTCGGTTTCTAATGGATAAAAAGTGTATTATTTATAGGATAAGGTGAGGATAGGTCTCAAACCACTCAACCAATATAATTTAGATAGGTTTTTTCATTATATTAACCGTATCTTTAATTATTAACTCTTAGTTAATTAGTATCACTTTTACAATGTCTCTTTGTATTTTTATATTATATGGTTTATATAATTACTATATATATCCAATAAACCCCCCAAGTGATCCATTAATGATACACCTATCATGATATAAATCTCTCGTCCAAACCTTAGATTTTTAAGAATTTAATATCAATTAATAATATAATATTTGTTTTAAAAACTCTTTTATGTCAAATTTGACACTATTTAATAATTGATTTTTTTGAAACTCATAAAAGAATGATTAATTCTAAAAAATTCAATTAAATAAATACTAATATGTCATATTAACCTGTAAAATTAGTGTAATTCATAAAAAGGCTCAAATTATATTTATTTGGGTATTTATAATATCAATTATTTTAATTTTTCACTATTATGGTAATTACTGTATCATCATTATGTCATAACTAAATTAAATTATTTATTGTCTAAAAATTAAAAATAAAATATAATTATGTAGGAAATCTTTTTATCTTTCTAATGAATATTTAAAATCGAATTTACCTTACGTATAACCCTATATTAAAATTTTTTAGTAAATAAACATTGATTTTAACTCTTTTAACTCTTCTTTGAATTAAATAATAATAAATGACCTAATATAATCAAAGTGAACCTAAATGATAATATTTTACACCTAAGGTTGTTTTTGGTCGAGAAACACTTGTCCAATAGAATTAGGACATGTGTTAGGGTTATATTAATATCATTTTTACCCGTAAATACCCTATTTACTTTTAATCGTGGTAAATAAAGGTAAAAAATACTGTCACAAAAATTATTTTCATCACATTGAACCACATTTTACTCCTTTATATTAACCATGTCTCTCTGATTTTCAAGATTCCACTCACAGAAGCGGTAAACTTATGTTTTATGAAAAATTCAGTTTTTTAACTACCACTTAGTGGTTTCTCTATTCATGAGAAAATGGAAGTTTCTAGAAAAATATAAAAAATTAGGCCTAAGATATATTTGATATTATGAATTCAAAAATGATGTCTATTTTATCAAATTCAAAACAAATCAGTAGCATTTATTAATTTAAAAATTATTTCCCATCGTCAAAACAAATAGCGTGTTTTTAAGAGATACGAACTATTAAAAGATTGACACTTGTTTATGTCTGGTTTAAATGTGAAATTACACCCAATGACTAACATTGTATTAAATGGTAAAAATATATTCTAAATATACTTTAAAACCACTAAAATTAATAATTTATCACTATTAATTATTTTGATTAAAAAAGTTGTTTTTAATTAAAATTTAGTAATTTTTGTTATTCATCAAAATACGAATGTTATCCAAAAATTACCAAAATTTCACCCTAAGATAATTTAGATATTACGAATCCAAAAATGAAGTCAATTTCAGAAGATAAAATTTATAAAATTTCAAAAAGTAGGTATTTCTATTCATAACAGCTAGTTTGATTGGTTGTGGTGTGTTAGAATCTCAAAGTTGCGTACAATGCACGTCATTGCCTTATACAAAGTGAAAAGTACTGTGGAAGATTGGGGAGTTATAGTATTAAAACTCAATATCCATTCTGAAACAATCTATTCCCAATGCACTTCCAATAAATTAAAGGTAACATATATTGTTATGTTTGAAATAAAATTAATAAAATTAGATTTTTTCACACATTCTACACTTTCAAAACAAAAAATTATCCATTTCCCTTTTTGCTATTGGAAAACCACCTTCTATCCCATTAGGTCACCATAATAATTTTGATGCAGAGGTTTATAATTTCATTGAAAATAGAAAGAATGAGTGTAAATAATTTCCAAAACCGATATCCGTAAACACTTGGTTTTTTTCATTTTTAGAATAATTTGACACTACTCAATGTAAGCACAAGATCCACACACAATATTAATGGGACTATATCACACAAGAGTATCCAACAAATAATTCATCACAATGAATCACCACAAAAAACTATGTTCCAATAGAGATAGATGAACCTCAGAGATCATGAATAATCCAGAACATACAAATACATGTTGAATAATCCAAGAAAGCATGTATGACTAGATTAAATCAGAATAACCTAACATGATTAACTATAACCCACATGGCATAGATCTAGGGGAACTATCCTATAGAAGTAATAATAAATAACCCATAATATAGGTATCTAACTAGTGCGTTACCTAAATAGTAAAATAAATATTCTTCAAAAATTGAATAGTTATTCCAAGTTATCCATTTCACGAGTATGGAATAAGTTGATTGAACTGATTCAAAATGAGAATTCAATCACATAAAAAATATAATAATTTACACTAAAAACATGACCATAGTCACCATAAGGATCAGTCTCTTACTATTCAAATATATATATTAATGGATCCACACTAAGGATATCCCTTTATGCTCAAAGTATATGGGTCAGGAGGAGTCCAAAACAAGGATGTCCCACCCATTATTTATAAAAAGGGGAAAAAGATTTATCCGAGGAGTGTCATCATAATAAATAAATGAAATGTTATCATAATTAAAAAACGGGCCTCAAGGACCATTCATAAAACCATTATCTCTCATTATACATAATCCTCTTTTATAAAAGTGGTTATAAAAATTTTACATATTGAAATAATTTTACAAAAATATTTTTTAAATACTTGAACCGCATGTGAAAAATTAAAAAAACTTCATCCAAATCCCAAAAGATCCTTTAAAAAGAACAACACAATCCAAAAAATTCACAAAATTCAAATGCACAATTCATTAAAATTTAAAAACAACACTGATAACCCATTTAAGGAACCCAAGTAATCATTTTATATATAATATATCAAATCATAAATCCAAACCATTCTTTAGAAATCACAAATAGAATGTAAAATCTAACTGGGCATTTAATCTAACATGAGGTGTGAAATTTTTATCAAATAAATCCCATTTGTTACATCACAAGGAAGAAACTAATACTTTTGACAGAAAAAGAATCTAAAAGATCGCAGATCGTTATTTATAAAAAATGAGAGGTGAAAAAAGAATGAAATAAATTATTATTAAACTAAAAATTAATATGAATGGGGAAACCTACATAATTCTTATGGATCTTCAACAACAGACCCCCAAAACCACTTCACAAAGGTTTCATGACCCAAGGAAAACCAATTGGAACCCTAACATTTACAATAAACCTACATAAACCAAGGGGAACTCATCAAACTGAGGTCCTGATTACAATTTAATAAGATAAACATAAAATAAAATGGAAAAATTATGAAGAAGGCGAAGAGGAGTGGAGATTACCTTAAGAGATCTTACCCCAAACTCCAAGAATATCTTTAGATATACAATGGAAGGAGGAGAGGAGGATTGAAGAAGAAGGGGGAATCTATCATATGTATTCACTAACTAGGGGAAGAATATAATGGGTTCTTTGGTTTAATAATACCAAGTGGGTAGTTTAGGAATTTCATAACTTTTATGATTTGGGAATCTCACATGGTGGGTCTGTATGACTTAACAAACTGTATGCCAACTATGATCCCATTTATAAAAAGACATGGGATCTCACATGATCAGACTATATGCTTCATAAACCAATCTCCAACCATATCAATTGAATCTTTCTCTAGATATAACCTCCTAGAATTGGTTGGAAAATCATGGACATCCCGTGCACCATGCCTCTTCCACTAAAAACTATGCTTCACAGTTACCAAGAAAAGGTCGTACAATTTCCCAACCTCTGCACTAATCATCCACATGATAATTACAAGAAAAAAACTAAAATATTGTCCAAAACCTCATGGGATTACTATGGAATGACCATGGGGTAAAAAATTATCAAAAAACACCACAGAATTTTGAACCCGTCACACTTGAAACATTAGTGAAATACCAAGATCAAATAATGAACCTAAAATAAGGCTCAATATAGAAACTTGTGTGTGACATATTACTATATATAATTAATGAATATATATACACATGTGTGTTTCAATAAAAGATATATATTTATTCTTACATGTATATTCTAATATAGGAAAATATATAAATATTCTGAAAATTAATTTTAAATAATATCTTACCATTTTATACAATATAATAATATTTAAAAATTTATTATATATAAAAATAAATAAATAAATATATATATATATATCTTATATATATACATAAAAGTGTGTATTAGTAAATAGATATATATTTATATAATATTATTTTATATGCACATAAATATAATATATAATATATTTAAATAAATTTAAGTATATATATATATATATCGTAGACACACACAAATATATATTTTACAGATGTATTAAAATATTATTCTATAAATAAAAATATAAAAATATGAATATATATATCTAAATATATAAATAAATAAAACAATTTCAGAAAATATGTAATAAAACATATGTCTACTTTATTACACAATCATAAATAAAAGGGGTAAAATTCCAATGGAATGATTTATTTAGTACTCATGGAGATCGAATTACATACACGATACCCATTTTACATTGTGTATAATGTATAAAACCCAATAATTGAAAAAATAGACATCCATGAAGTCATTGAATGAATTTTTCATCATATCATTGGGAAAGGAAACAAAATATGGGTAACCTAAAATGATTGGTTATGGTTAAAGATAGTGAGAGATACGATGAATAAAAAATGAAAAATATAAATAAAATGTTAAATAACTAAACAAACATTATATTTAATCAATAACATTATTATTGTTATTAGATAAGATATAACAAATATGTAAAGGTAAATAACTAAACACACAATCCATTTTATGAAAAAAATTAAAACAAATGAATCCATATACTAGTGAAGATATTCTAATTGATAATAATAATTTAATTATTAATGAAGTAATTGATTAATATTAGATTTAATAATATCAAACATTAGGAAATATATATGTTCAAGACCTTACACTAGATTATTTAAAAGTATGGTTAAAAAACCATATAATTTGGATAACTAATATATCTCATGGACCTATTCATGCAAAAAATAGATATATAATTCTGTCCCCCAATCACTATGTGTCAAAATAATTACTCTTATATCAGAAGATTTATTTCATTAATGAATCAATATTCATTATCAATAAATAACCATATTGATTAAAGGATACCAACTGATTAATATTACCTTATTTAATCATGTAAAATTAAATGTTAACACTATATTTAAAAATGGTATAAAATTTAGTAAATACTAACATCCATGATGAAATAATATAGATATTTATAATGATTCTAATGTAGAGTAAAAATGATCAAAACAAAGTGATTTTCCAAAAAGAAAGTTAAAAATTAGAAAATTAATTTAGATATGAGAGGTGAGTATTAGTTTATTAGGAATATAGGTTTTGTAAAAAAATCATGTATTTTGGAAGTATACATTTAATGGTAGTGAAATATTAAAACAATATGTCAAAAAATATTATTATTTATAAAAAAATTATAAACATTTATATATAGATACATTTTTTAAAATGGATATGATCTCATCAAAACCAGATATAGTCTTATACATTTAAAAAAAATTACTTTTCCCTTTTTAACGAAAAAATCCATTAAGGAAAATAAGAAAAGAAATCCATTAAAAATATTTCTAAATGTGAATGATAAATTTAAAAAGTAATTTATATATTGTTTTATTAAATAAAATTACTTATTTTAAATAAAATAGGACATCATGGATATGGATGAAAAATACATATGATTGAAAGAGAGATACAATCTGTTTTCTTTATAATCCTTTCATCACTTGAGTTATGTACCAAAGATAGGAATATATTGAAGAAAATATAGAAAATTATTAAACATCTAGTGTAAAAGAATATTATTTTATATTTTGGAGGATAATTGATAATATTTATTAAATGAGTGTAAATGTAATGCCATAATAATGTGATATTTTAAAATAGATTCTTACCACTTTGGTAAATTTCAAATTGTAGCCCCTCGAAAGAATAAAGTTGAGATGAAACATGAAAAACAATTAAAAAATATGTATTCATGTTAAATTCATAAAAGGTTCATTATATACACCAAATTGGAGTGTATAGGATCATATTGTTAAAAATGTCACAATGGAATTAAAATTGATATGAAATGAGTTTCATCAATATTATTTTTGTTTGAACTAAAATGAAAATAATATATATTGGTTTTAAAAATGGTATTGATTTATAAAATCAATATATTAATGTTAATAATATCATATAAGGCCTTTTTATGGCATCTTACCACATACTCCTTAATAATTAGTTATTATTATTATTCTTTTGCGTGTTAATTGAATTGTTTTTACATGCATGTTTTGTCATGAATGTTATGATTCTGGAATATATGACATATTTAAATAATATCTAGAATAATATTAATGTTATAAATATATTATTTAATTATTAAATACCATTTTATATCAATTCATTAATAATGGACATGAAAAAAGAATCACATCATTTCGTTGAGACGGTATGTTGTATACACACACAACCAACAATATCATTTCATTAATGGATGAATGTGTTATGAATTGGTTGATATATTAATTTTAATGAATTATTAAAATCTCATATGTATCATAGACATTTATTATTTCCATAATTATGACTATACACATGAGTCAGTGATGGAAATACAAATTACATTGGTTTACGATGGAGTAGTATAATGTACACATGAGCGATGAATTACATTCCCATTTTATTGAGAAGGAGATGGATAATGATTATGAAATAAAAATAATATTATTACATTATATTTGAGATAATGGTGTAATTATATTCTAACTGTTAATATGCAACTGAAAATTGTAAAAGAATAATTAAAAAGAAATATTTTCTTTAAGATGTTTACCTTCTCTTAGAAAAACCTAATTTGGATCACTTCAAAAGGACCCTCGGGTTGATAGGAAGTATATGAGTTATATAATCTGGATATGGTTTTTGGAGAAATATTTTCTAAGGGGTGGTCTTTCCAAATGTCTTATGAGGTGTGAATAATCGAGGGGAGAAATTTCCCTATAATAATCAAGGAGGACAGAGTTGTAATATTTAAAAAGAATTAATCTTACCAACGATTTAACATTCAAAAATTCATGAAAATGTATAATTATAAAACCTTATATATTATATGGTTAAAAAAAATATATAAAATAATTAATATAAATGTTTTTCGGACATATTATTCCTTATCATTAATGTTTAACTCATGGTAAACTTGATTTTACCTTGATTGTGGTAATTAATTTTTATTGTTTTATATTCATTAAGAAAAATAACTATCTTAGATTGATTATATTATATTAATTATTTATATTTAAAATAAATAAAACATAATACCTAATTTAAACCACATAATTTATATAATTTAATTTTAAATTATTCCTATATATGTGATGAATAAATGGTTTTCAAAAGGTAAAATTCCAAAACATTAAAAACATTGTATTTCAAAATATGAAATATAATAGATTAGAATGACATAATTCTTATTAATTATAATATAAATAAACTATTTATTACTTTTAAAACAAATTTAAAACTGAAATGAAATTTTTAACTCTTTAAATGAAGAAGTAAGTTAAAAAATAGAATTTTTTACTATTCATCAAAAACATAATGTTTTCCAAAAGATATAAAAACATAACTATAAGATAATTTTACCATGATGATTTTTAAAATTAGGTTTATTTTTCCCAATTAATTTTAAATTAATTTTAAAAATTAATTTTAACATAAGAGTAAGAAGTGTGATCTTTTTATGAGAACAAACATTGTTTTTTTGAAATTTATTACCATTCTTATGAACTGTTTATATTTTTAGTAATACTCAATTTTCGACTAATAAATTTATCTTTAGTAGTTTAAAGTATATATAACACATAATTTAATTATTCTTATCCATACCCTACTATTTAACAAATAGGTTATTAAAATATTCTATTTTGTAGTTCTTTTAGGCTTGGGGTTGTGTGTATCACATGTTATTAAAGAGATTTAATTTTTTTAAATCAAATATTTCACAATTTTTTGAGTTGTTACAAATAATTTTCGAAGTTTTAACATTAATATAACTGTGATATATGAGGAAAAACATTTATCATTGAAAACACAATTTGGTCTCTTAAATAATTTATACTTCCCTAAAATATAGCACCAATATACATAGCCCCATACCAGACAGATGTACCACCTATGTTTATATGGTGAAATGGTGGTTGTCTCATTGAGTTGTTTGGAAAAATTGATCTAGTATTTATTTTTACTATCATGAACTTATGTTATAGAAGATTATGTTACAAATTCAATTGTTAATGTTCTACTTGGGAATGGTAAAGGGTGAACTCAAGATGTGTTACCTCATTCCCATGATCCGATTAATGATCTTTATAAGGGATGTTCATTTTGGTTGAGGCCATGATTTCTCAATACCACTTTACATAATTGTAATTGTTATAAAATATATATAGTAATTATAATATTTACTTTATAATGTCTATATTACATGTGGTTATATTTACCTTTATTCAAATTTACATATGGTCAAAATTACGAAGGTTTATAATTCCCAATCTATATAATAAAATGGATATATTAAAATACCAGAAATTCAATAATTCTAGTTCACTAAATAATGGTTTTCATTTTATTTCATTCAATATTTCGACTCCTGGGCCCGTATTTTTCATTAAAGAATATGATCCATGATAGACTTATATTGTACCATTACTGTTTATCTTATTTTCTATTATAAGTGATAAAAATATTTTTAAATTTATACAATTGATTTTTATTTCATATTTTATAAAAATATATTTTAATTTTTAACTGGAATTTCTCAGGTATTACAAATCATATTAAATAAAAAATTTTATCATTAAAATAATTCATATCAATACATCCCCAAATAATATGGAATAATTTTCGAAAATTATAACTATTAGAGAGTTTAAATATGGACCAACACTTATTCAGTATATATTGAATAATATTTTCCATCACTTCATTATGATTGGTTATTACCCTTACATCATGTCTTTCACACTCATATATAAAAGTATTCATATAAAAAAATATAAACATAAGGGAAAAAATTAACTCTTCAAGAGGTAAAGACTCAATACCATATATTATCATATTAGTGAGGAAATTATATTAAATGTATAAATAAAAAAATAGTTTCATAGTCTGGTCCACATATTTTTATAGTTAAACAAGATTTTAAAAAATAAATTTTTTGTATTACATTATATTATCCAAAAACTGAATAAAATACCTCATATTAAATTTTTAATTACATATTTCATATAAAATCTAGAAACCAATTAGTGATTTATTAATTATTATCATGTTAAATAGAAATTATATTGGAATTATGTACCTATATGACATCATTCATGATATTAGTACCTGTGTACAAAATTCTATGTTTCATTTCTCCTCAATGAAACTATAGTGGAAATAAATTTAAAAATCAAATGATTGTCCGACAATAAAAACTGCAGAATACACCATTTCGGGAAAACATAATTAATCCAAAAGAACTTTTTTTGGAAAATTCATTCATTTTAGTATTAAAAAAATTCAAAAAAATATTACTATAAAATTCATAATTTGTAATTTAATTAAATTAAATTTAAAATAATATTTTATTTTCTTATAAATATTTTTTGGATTCCGTTAGAATAATTGTAACCTCAACATTTAATGATATACAATCATACTTGATATCACAATGAATAAAAAATAAATAAATTTGAAATATAAAAATATTCTATATAAAAATTTAGGATTTGAAATTCAATTCTTATAAAAAAAAATAATAAAACCTTTTTACTGCATAATTTAGATTAAAAAATTTAATATTATCATATGAAAAAAAGTAATTAATATAAAAAATACAATAAATTAACTGGTGAATAAATATTTTTGAAGACATAACAATTAATATAGTAAAACATATTTTTCATTGTTTAGGATTCCAAAAACAATTAATGCATATATATTAATCATTCCTATCACAGATATAGAATTTAGTTTAAGGAGGGGTGAATCATGATTCTCTCAATCAAAATTAACCTTCTTAAGGACCATGATTTATGATTATGAAAAATAATATTCCCCCCTCAACAAAAAATATAATATCTAAAATTAAAAAAAGAGGTACATGGGTTATTTTTAATTGGATAACAAGAACAGTGAAAAATTCAATGAACACATAGTTGATGATGTTATCATGACAAAAATTACAACTAATGACACTCATTTTTGAATAATTTCAGTGAGGATATAATATCACTCAATGTTTATAAGCATCATAATAAATTATGAACCAACTATTCTCATCAATATATTTCTCAACTGATCTTCCAAGTGAATCAAATTTTTTATCCATGAACCAGGAATAGACTATTACACCAACAAAGATAGATAAATTTACTCATCCTATATCAACATGATCAATTTAATAAATATGAGAGAATAATCTCCATGAATAGCCCCTCAATAATCCAATGATATTTTATATATTACCCTAAATTGATATATTTAATTTTATTATAAAATGTGAAGAGGAATCACTAATTAAAATTTCTTACAAAATAACCATAAAGAATTTATTCCAAATTATAAAATCTCAACCTCATGTTTTTTATTTTTCTGATCTATTTCTTTTATGGGTTTTACATTTCTCTCTAAAACTGGGTGGGATGTGTCAGATTCTTTTTGGTATCATTTATATTTATTCTTCTTCTATATTTTCTCTTAGGGTTATCCTAGAGTTTTTTTAATAAAAATGGAAATTTGGGATAAATAGAAATAGGGGCATGGTTGGTGAAATGTTTGTAGAAACTTTTCACCCCCGACAAGGTAACTGTATTTTAGGATGGTATTTTCAAAGAGAAACTACACTACGACATGGACACAGATAGTCATGCCCTGTGGGATAAGTATTCATTAGCTTCATATTTGACTTATAAAGGCATATAGTCTCTACATGGTTTGAAAAACCATGAAGGTATACCATCCACTTATCCAGGTAATTAAAAATTGGGCGTTTCTTATAAAAAAACCTTTTCAATTAAACCCTAACTCTACCACCATCCATCCACCATCGGGATTTTCTATAATGAGAGACACCTCCATGGACTTCTATGCTCCTTCGATAATATTTATTGGTTTTTTTGGCCTCTATTATTCAAGGATTCATCATTAAAGTTTATTCAATTATGATTTATTCCACCATTCTAGGGTTTTATTCCATCTTTATTGGGGTTTCATTTTCCTGTAAGGTGTTGTAAATTAGGAGGTTTTTTCTTGTGTAATTGTGTGATATGTTGACTTCTGTTGTTCAATCATTCCTTTATAGGCTCTTGTGGTGGTGAACTGCTAGTTTCATAAAATATTTTAGATGCTTCCAAGCATGATGTAGGCGAGTCTATGATATAACACTTCAAGATGCCTTTAATATGATTTATTTATTTCATTAATATGTTATATGGTTTAATTTTGTGGTGAGAAAGATATTTTGGAAGTGTTTTGGCATGTATATGTGATGAATGATGATTTTATAATGAAAAAATGATATATTTTTTTAATGATCTATGGTGATTCTTCTTGAAAGGGGTTTTCTATCTTGTGTGGAAGGTGTGAATGGTGTCATCAAAGGAAATTGAGATGAGAATGTATTTGAATGTGAATTTAACAATGGAAAGTGAGTTTTAATGACTTATTGCTTATTTTTTATGTACATTTGATTGACTTGTGAGATTGTATAATTTAGGGAAGCCTGATATAATGAAAAACTGGTTTGTGTGTGGATTAGATTGGGGATTAACCCATGAAAGTGGTTAAATTTATTATGAGTCTTTCTTTTGGTAAATTTAAAGGCAGTTAATTATTTTCAAAATTAGATAATGATGTATTTTGATAATTATTTTACTGTGTAAAATGGAATCTGCCTTGGGTGTTGTGATGTGGTTATTTTTTAGTGTATTTATAATAATTGGAATGAGTATGTAAAAGTGATTATTTTTGTATCTTTTTAAAATATAATTCTAGTAGAAAGATAATCCTAGGTTCTATGTGGGATTACTAGTTCTAGTATGTTACTGATTCTGAAGTGGATCATCGTGATTTCCCTTAGATGGATTGATGATTACAACACTAGCTAAACATGTATTGGGATTAGAGGCCACTAGGCCCATGGGGGGTCCCCTCCTAGTGTCTCATGAATGTTAATGTTGATTGATGCTGTAAATATACCACCTTTAACTGGGGGTAAATGTTCTAATTTATCACTTGAGACATTTTACACTAGAGGATTTACCACGTTTAACTGAGGCGCGATGTTCTAATTTATTCAAGGAGTTTTTCTCCAATAGACTGAATCATCTAGGCCAGATATGAATACTCATAGGGAGTCCATATCCACGCTTTATATGATGTTACTAAAGTAGATTCATCTTCCCCCTTGAACTTGTATAGAATCGTGGGTTGATTCTCCATATGGAGAGTGATTTCCCTTACAAAACAATTTATTTTGGAATTCTATATGGAAATCCAATACATGCCGAGAATTGAATAAAATTCTACTAGATGGAGTATGAAGAGGATTTATTGGAAGTTCAATCCAAAATTTATGACAGGGGAGGGGTTATATTCATGGAATACAATGATTTCCCCATTTTCTATACTCACCGACATCTTTACATCCATGATTTTTTGTGGTTTTGGTTATGTTCTACAAAAAATTTGGGATATAAAATAATATGTAGAAACAAAATAAAAAAGTAAATTCAAAATTATTAAATGAATAACATGCATACCTGTCACCACCACATTTTCGGGGTTCACTTTGACAGTAGTGATGGAAAATTCTCTCCCATGTTGCCTTAGAGGTTGTTGGTGGCCTCAGAAAACCCTTTTTTTAGGGAACTGGTTTGGAAGGTGCTGCAGTTCATTGTAGTTAAAACAATGAACAACACCTTGAGGAAAAAACGAAGCATTCTTATCCAACGTCACAACCACATGTTTTTCTTGTCGGATGTTAATGGGTGGTTTCCCTTATCTTCCACACCTAATTAATTTCTACATCTTCTTTAGGAAAATTCCAGGGTGTTTCTTTACAAACCTTTGGCAAGTGGGGTGGTGGATTTTCATAGCACTATTGGATTTATCCATCGGACCTCTAGAATTTAAATCAAATTTATGATTCTTATATCTATGATACCTATGGGATTCATTGATCTCCATTGTATCATTTAGGGAACATCAGACAATTTCCACATAGGTTTCAAAGTCATAGATCTCCAGGGCTTTCAGTAGGCTGGGTTTCTACCCACTAATGAAACAGTCAACCTTGAATTCGGGGGTAACGACATATATAAAGGCATATCATTAAATCCAAGTAATGTTTTCCTCTAAAAATATAATGAATTATTCATCTTTTTGTTTGAGTGTAAGGAAATCCCTTTACATCTTAAGTTGGTGGGTGCATGAACAATATTTATTGAAAAAATAGCTTCTGGAAATCCTTCCATTCTAATGCCTCGATCTCCTCATCAGACTTCATATTTTTGATCAATTTATACTAGTGATCACTTTACCCTCCATAGGATAAGAATCTATAAGCAGCTTCTCTTGTTCAGAACATTGAATGATATATAAGATATTTTCAATGGAATTTATCCATTGTTTGACGATTGAGGGATCAAATGATCCATTAAAACCAGGAGTTTTTTGTCTCATGATGCTCTCTATTGTGACTTGTTCATTCTTAGGGGAGGTTTAAATTTCATCTAGACCCATGTTTCTATTCAAATCTTGAGTTAACTGAGAGAGTATAGTGACAATGTTCGTGATTCTCGATCCCAGTGGATTGGGTGTCTCATTTGAACAGTCATCACATTGATCTCGCATTAGTTGTTATTATGAGTCCTACTATCATCGGATATTGTCTATAATAACTGGAATGTTAGGGGTAACACATAAAGGGTAAAACAATGAAAAAAATTGATGACCTATACATACCTTTTATTTCCTTAACTTATGAATCTATAGGCTTCAATCTATGTTATCCATGATCTACTTCACAACATATATGCTTAATGGATTTTTTTGTTCCCTTAATAATGGTTTATATTAAGCATGGGAATTCACCAAAGCATATCCCCAGGAGTTTCAAAACCAAGAGGGAATAAAGGCCCATTATTGTGTACTAGGATACCCCAGGTGAAGCCTAATATCCCATGTCCGAGTTTTAACACCTTGGTTAATCTATGTTAGAGCCACATCAACCTACTCGTATCTAGACAAGGATATATTTTCTTGATAAACCACTAACTCAATACATACCAAAACATAGATATTATTTTATTATACTTAGACTTATCACTATGGATTTCACTAGGGTTTCTAATCCTAATCCAAAAAATAAATAAACATATCATCGGATACTGAATTTAACAGCCTTTCTCTTTATCACACACATAAACAATATTTATTACATAATGTATTTACATGATAAAACATGGAAGATAAAGATTTATAGTGTATTTGGATCTTTTTAACATTACATAGTGACTTTAAACATGAAACACAACATCATTATTGAAAACATACATTATATGACCACTACATTCCCTCGTACTTAGCATTTCATGGGATAACCTGAGGAAGTGCATATGAAAATGGTAAGCTATAAAGCCCAGTAAGGGGGTAAACAAGGAATAACCTGAAAAATTAAATAAATTTTAGGAAATAATAATATCAATGGATCATAAAAGTAACATGAACATAATGGTATGATATAACATGATTATCATTACATGGAAATCTGGAGACAACACATTAAATGATATTAGCATGAGACAAGGCTCATTGCACATGGAGCATGAGTAAAACCCCATTTAAATTGAATTTTCCTGATTAAAACCTCATTATATTTGATGTATCATGATACTATTCATTACCCAATGAATTAGAGAGCTATTAGGGAGCACCCTACTTAAACATTTCATTCATGCATAAGTGCAACACATGGATCATACCACAAGGAATCAATCAACCTCATAATTTATTCCACAATAAAGGACTGTAGAATACAAAAATAAAACTATTTAATTAATATGTAAATTTTCATAATGTTGAATACCCTTTATAGTGAAATGGCCATGGCATTTACTACACAATGACGTTGTCTTGGAAAATTGTTGTGCAAATTTGACAGCACAACGACGTGACATAAAAATTCATAAAAATGGTTGATGTCAGAGAAAGTGGTGTCTAATCATATGTGCATAAAATTTAAATTAATGATATCATATGGATACATTTCATAATATTTGTTTTGGAATTTAGATTAATTATACAAAATAATTTCTTTAATATAAATAAGGAGAGAGAAATTCCTTACAGAATTTCAGCATGGTAACAAGTGTACATGAGAAGAATTAATGAGAGAGAAATGGGGTATGAAATTATTAAAAAATAAATATGGAATTATGGGGGAGGTGATAAATCATACACCAACATTTTTAA
The DNA here is from genome assembly GCA_963277665.1 of Viscum album. NCBI lineage: Eukaryota > Viridiplantae > Streptophyta > Magnoliopsida > Santalales > Viscaceae > Viscum > Viscum album. The sequence goes on along the minus strand of OY728133.1, from coordinate 1,024,591,827 downwards.
TTTATAGTAAAATGGCATAAAAATGTAATGAAATTTGGACAAAATTGTTAAAAGAAGCAATCCATTATTGAATTTTAGAATGGTAACGGGTATACATGGAAGGAATAGATGAGAGAGAAATATGTATATAATAATTAAAACATAAATAGGGAAGTATATGGGAGGTTCTAATTCATACCCCAACATTTTTAATTGGAAATAAAATTTCATAACAATATAAGGAATCAATGACATAAATAAAGAAAATGAGAATCCATTACTTGGAAGTGTGATCCCAAAGGAATGGAAGATTCTTATTTTGAGATTGGGGATCCTTTGGAGGATTATAGAGAGTGGAGGTCAGAGGTTGGTATAGCTCCAATGGATTTGAGTGAAGAGGATGTCAGATCATGGGTGAGTTTATATAGGAAAGGAGTGGAAATTCATTATTATTTATGATATGAAACCTACACCTTAATCTAATCAAAACCACAAACCAACCCATGATTTATTCAAATGGTTTTTTATAAATTGAAGTAGAATAAAATATCTTATAAGTCCAATGCCTGAACATCTGAAAATATTTGGCTTGCTTATGTGGAGATGAGTCACACTGTCAATGAAATCAATTTAAAATGTTAAAATGTTTTATATGTCTTGGAAGGTCCACTAAAGAGTTGTAAAATAAATCAAACAAACCTAAAAGCTCATAATTTTAATGGTAAAACATATATTGGATGAATATAATGTTTATATTATTTCATTACACAATTATTGGGTCATCATGAGGTCATAAAACATATTATATATTTAAACGGGTTTAAATTTTAAACAAAAAAATTTACAGTCTCAAAAAAATATGAAAAATTCACTGTTGGTTAATTTTGACATCTTGATAAAAAAATAATATTCATTATATCTATATAATATTCTAAATTTGTCAATTTTTTCTTTTAAATAAAAACCTACATTTATAGAAAATTCACCTATTTTAACAAATATATCTTTCAAACCATAATAAAAATCACAATCCTATTCATAATAAATATATGGAAATTTATATTATTTAAAAATTAATTTGGTAAAAATATTTTATTAGAATATTATTTAATTCAAAAATCCCTTAATTCATCAAAATATTTTTCTTAATTAACTAAAATTTCTATTTCTGCATTAAAAACTATTTACAAAGTGACAATAATAAAATGAAAGTATATTATCTATAAAAAAATTATGTACATAATCAGAGTGTTAGAGTATTGTTACATAACCCCTTATAACACCCTCATAGGACCAAAGGGTAATGTCTGTGATGGAGATAGACTATTGGGGTGGCTTGGATAACATCGCTCATGTGGTGATCTTTATCTACTTCGACTTCTCCCGTAGGAGGTTCCGTTCGAGATTAACATGTTGAAGCTCAGCTTGGGATTGGTTAAGAGCGAGGCCCAATGACGCAATCGTATTTCCATGCTATGAAAAATGGGATTCATATGGATAATTTCTACTAGATGAGGCCATCAATTCATTTATCTAAGTCAATTGGATTTGTTAAATCCCTGTTTTTATACTAATCATGTGATCACTATTAAACAAATATATTAGCCAAGGTCGCAATTTATAATGGAATTTTAAAATCTAGAAACATAAAACGGAAGACGTTCATCGACTATATAACCATTTTATATAATAATAAATTCAATTATATCAAGAGGAATTTTCATTAATAAATGTTTGGGCCATTACATTCAAGCTTTGTGAAGCATCCAACAACTCCTTTTTAATCTCTCCAATTGATGTTACACATATCCATGACCTAAATCAAGAAAATAATTCTTCATGAATTTATAACTATGGGGATTTACCTTTTAATATAGCTTCCACTTTCTTGTGATTTCCCACATCGACTCTATGAGAATCCTTTAACTTTTCCACAAGGGATGGTTGAAAAATATATTTTTGTGTAAGGATTGATTATATCCCTTCCATTATGAATCCCATTCCCACCCTTTTAAAGTATAAAGATATTGGATACATCTAAATTATCATCAATTATAGAATTGATAGATATATTTTACATAGAGAATGTGAAAATTTATTTTCATCCATAGAGTGGTAGTGGATTGAGAAGTCACAGTCCTTAATAAGCTATAACCATCTTCACAAGTTCATATTCATCTCATTATGTGTTAATATATACTTTAGGATCTTATTATACCTATATATTTTGAAATAATCCCAAAATAGAGAATAATTCTATATTTATCAAGATAATATTACGGTATCCCACTCCAGATCATGTATTAGGTAGTTCTGTTCTAGAAAAATAAATTTCCTTGAGGAATAAGCTATCACTTTTTCATTTAGTATTAGTAAACAACTAAATCTGTTTCTCAAAGAATAACCATATAACACAAAATGTTTCCCACTTCTATATAGAGTAAGTATTGGATCAATGATAAGACTCTTTTCAACTCATTGAATCTCTCTTAAAATTAATTAGTTTAAACAATATTCATTACTATTCAAGTTATCTAGGATATATGGTATTAAAAAATGATTAATTTCTAAAAAAAAGTAAAATACAGATAGATAATCTATAGAAACATTATATTTTCATTAAATTGGCTAGTGTTGCACATCGTTCTATTGCCTTGATTTTTGTTTGGTCAAAATTTTTTTTTTCAAGTGATAGAATTCCCCAAGAATTATAATTCGTTCAATTTTTTTTTCACAATTTCTATATAGTAAAAGTATATTCTCCTTTTGTATGGTCTATAGAAATGTGACCAGACTCACCTCAATATCCTCCATTCTTTTGTGGAATATTAGAATATTTTCAATAAATACTATAGAAAAATTATGCATAAAAACTCTAAAGACTCTATTCATCATGTCCATAATGATTACTAGGACATTAGAGAGCATGAATGATATTTTTAGGAACTAATAGTGAACATACACTATATAGAAACTAGTCTTGGGGATAATTTCCTTCATTACCATTACTTGATAGTACCTTGACTGAAGATCCACCTTGGCAAAGCATTTGGAAGCATGTAGCTAATAAAAAATCATCAATCTGTGGTAGAGGATACATATGATTTATCATGATCTTATTAAGATATTGATAATCAATGAAAAGGCACATTGAACCATCTGTCTTCTTGGTAAAGAGGATTGTCACACCATATGGTGAAAAAATTGGGCATATAAACCATTTTTCTAGATTCTCATATAATATCATCATTATATCCTCGAACTCCACAATATATATTCTATACAGATTCTTTGATATTAGAATGTCCATTGGTATAAGATCGAATGAAAATGGACCTCTTGGGTAAGAGGATGACCAGAAAATTATACAAGAAACACATCAACGTATTATCTCACAATGGGAATGTCATTAAGGATGATCATTTCCTTATAATTAATAATTTTTTATAGATAGGATTTCCCAAAAGAAATTAATTTATACATTTGAGAGGTTTTTTCTAAAGGATATTGGTCCTTATCATTGAAATTATACAAAATCATATAATGATTCATGATACCAAGAGTGATTTCCTTCTCAAAGAAATTTACAATAGACCTATATTATAAAATACAATTCGTACATAGAGTTGAATAAAATTCCACTAATTGAAGTATCATAAGGTTTGATGGGTTATTCCTCGCACACATTTTGTTTGTGGAGGAATTTGATACTCATTATTCAATAACATCCCCTTCTTCATTTTAATAGAGAACACTACTACCTTTTATTGTGGTGCTGTTTCAAAATTAATAATGAACTTGTGTGAGATGAAATAATTCAATGAACCAAAAAAATGAACATTCTCTATTCATGGAAAAATAAATAACATATCCATCACCACATTATTTTCCAGATAATCCTCTTATATTTTGATAGAATAATATTTCCCTTGCTACCTTGGTGTTTGTTGGTGTTGATTGTCTCCATCATCCCTTGGCTTGGGTTATTGGTTTACATAATTTCCTTTTTCATTACAATGAAAACATTAGAAAAAAGGATAAGGGTTGAATTGAGAATTTCCTTATTCTATTACATTGGATGGTCTATCCTTTTCAAAATCACTTTATATGTTTCATTTATTTCTATACCTAAATTATTTCCTCATTCCTTCTGGGAATTTCTAGGGTACTTCTTTCCACATTTTTGACAAGTGAGATTTTATAATTTCTTACCGCCATTAAATTAATGTATCAAAAAGCTAGAATTAAACTCTAATTTATATTACCAGTGGGACAATACATATTAATTGATATATATTTCAATTATGAATTCTTATTGGAAAATTTTCTAAAAGTAATGAATGTATCGATTTGATAGGTATTTTTGTGGACATAGTTTTTCCCACCAATGAAGTAGTAAAATTTGCATTTGGGGAATGTGTGTCAGGAAAGTCTTATATTTTTTTACTTATACTCCATAATGTATTCATCATATTTCTACTTGAGGCCATGTAAATATCTTTCCATTTTTAGATATAGGTTTCATGGATAATATTTTTTGATTTTTCTCAATAATTCTATCAATCCCATCACTTTGATATCTTCACCAAGATTTGTAATGTCTATCTATGTCAACCATATATTATATTCTCCCTTTATATCATAAATTTATCGTACAAAAGTCTCATGATAATAACTTTGAAGGATAAAGAAGAAATTTTCAACAATGGTGATCATTTATTCTATGAAAAAGGGATCAGTTTACCCATTGAAAATGAAATGACATTTTCACATAACATTCTAAATTAAAACAAGTTATTTCTTTGGGGGATTTGGGTGTTCCTACCGATTCATATTTGTATTTAGAACAAGAGAAAACTATGAAAGTATTGTCACAAAGTTCATTATTCCTTCTCTCATAAAGGTGGGAATCTTATTTGGGCAGTAATCACATTTACCTTCAAATTGGTTGTTTACTCGATTCCTCATATTTCGGGTCATTAGATAAAATAACTACAAAAAAATGGGTTTATCTTATTTATTAGGATTTATCAGTAGTATAACGAGCACAAATAAATGGTTTTTTTATCCATGCATAAAAATGCGCTAATAATGTGTGTGTGGGGGGGGGGGGGTTATTAGTGCTTGTAAAATATGGCTGATAAGTGGATTTATCCGCTCTCATTTCGAAGCGCTCATAGTGGAACCCCTTTATCAATAATTTTTTTTTCTATCACTAATAAAAGGAATATTTCTTAAAAAAATATTTCATAAAAAATAATATTTAAATATTTAAATATATTATTATTTATATAAATATAATATTTATTTTTAAAATATGTTTCCGATATGGATAAATAGTCATTTACACTTAATATATAGAATATTGAATGGAAATGTTTTCAAAAATAAATAAAAATACTATTAAATAATAATTTTGTAATTATTATAAATTGTAGAGTGATAATTGAATGTTATAAAAAAATTATATTTATAAATGAACTATCGTAGATTTATTGAATAGATGACATGAATTTCAAATGACTGTATCTTTTGATTCATGTGTCCCTTTGGGTTCTGCCACATATCAAAACATATTCTTCGAAGAGGTATATTCCCAAATGACCTAGGGAACCCCCATACATTCTTTTCAACGACCAAAAATGTCTATAAGGCCTCCAATACATAGTTTTATGGGTGGTATCTCAATTTTATAACAGTCAATGTAATTTCCTCTTTGTTTATATAGGTATTATTGTCTATTTTCCACTGGGACTGATTTTATTCATAGGCCTTACATTCATATTGTTATAATGGATTTGAATTTTAATATTTTTTCAAAATTTATTTTTATTTATAATTAAATATAAGTATATTTTCGTGTATTTAATAACAACATATCACTTTTATGACTACATATTTAAAAATATTACCAAAAAATTATATTTTGAAATATATAAAATAAATATTTATTACTTATTTTTTTATGATAAAAAATGACCCCTTCTATTTGTGTTATAATTGTTTTCAATATATATATATATATATATATTATGTTAATAACCAACCAGGGTTGACCACGAACCAGTTTCCCTAGACAATCCACAATAGGGCATGAAGGGCATTTTCGATCCCCATGGGCAGGTAACTAGTGTTGGGAGTAAAAAGATATACAGAAGGAATAATTTCACCCAGTATGAATAAATAAATGAAACATTGGGAAGATAAAAATAGCCATAACATATATAAAATCCAATAGAACATCTCTTTATACAATAATCTGAAAATGAAAAAAACAAAACAATAAATCTAAATAAATAAGACAATCATAAAATCTTTATGTGACCCCAAGGGTCACTTTATATTACCAAGACCCTCTATTACCCATTACAATCAAAACAAATATAATACATTCATCACTAGATAAAATCAAGAATGAAATATTGGAATGATTATTAAAACCCTGTTATTGTCCCCAAAATATTGATTACCAATATAATTGATTTAAAATAAAAGAAACATCAATCTTCATGTTGGAAATAAAATATATTAAATTAATATTTTTTCACACATTTAACACTTTTAAAACCAAACATTTCCAATTCCACTTTTTTTTCATATGAAAACCACACTCCTTCGGAAGAAGGCTCCATAATAATTTTAATGAAGAGAGTTATCATTTCATTTAAAAATGATAGAAATAATTTAATGAATTTCCAGAATCATTATCCATAATCAATTAGAAACATTTTTTCATTTTTCTAATATATAGAAACTACTCAAAGTATGAACCAGGACCACACAAAAAATGAAATGTCTATATATCTCAAAAGAGTATCCATCTAACAATGCATCACCATGAATCACTGCAGGTTACTATGTTACAATATTCATGGGTGAACCTAAGAGATCATGAATAATCCAAAACATACATACAAATTTTGGATCATATCGGAAAGCATGCATCACATGATGACATAAAAACAACCTAATAGACTCATCTACACCCCACAAGGCATATACTGAGGGGAATAATCCCATAATAATAATAATAATAAATATCACCCATCCTTGGGACACCAACTAGTGTGTAACCTAACTAGTGGAACAATCATTCTCATAAAATTAAATATGTATTCCAGGTTATCCATGTAAATAGAATATAATATGGTTACCATCATATTAAAACTGAGCATCCAATCATATAAACATATATAATATTTTACACAACATATATCACCCGAGTCAACCAATGGATCAATCTCTTTCCATATAAATATGTACATGAATGAAGTCCACATCGAGGATCTTCCATTATGCTTAATGTAAATGGGTAACAAGGATTTTATAGTAAGTATGTAAAAACCATTATTTATAAACAAGGAATAATTATTATCCAATGAGATTATTTATAATAAATACTTTCACTATTTTAAAAAATTTTAAAATTCACGTCAAACACCTTTCACAGTAAAATCATTTCACAAACGACCAAATCCACATTTAAAAAAGAGTGCAAACACAACATTTTACATTTCAAAATAATTTTTAAATGTCTATTTTAAATACTTCCACCAAATTTCAAAAAATAAAACACTTTCATCAAAATGGAAACCTACCCATTAACCACAACCACTTGCAGAACCATTCTTAAAAGTCAAATACAAAATTCTATTAAACTTAGAAACCAATTTGAAAACCCATTTAAGGAACCAAAATAATAATTTCACACATCATAAATGTATTCATAAATCCAAAACATTTTTAGATATAACCAAGAACATGAAAAATCCAACCAAGAATTTAATCGAACATTCGGTGTGCCATTTTTAACAAAACATGGATATTTATATAATATCATGGGAGAAACAACTACATTTCACACCAAAAAATAATTGAAAAGACCGCCCATTATTACTTTTCATATATGAGTGTTGTGAAAATCATGAAATCGATTATTATTAAATTAAAAAATAATGTGTAAAAGAAAAACATGCCACAATCTTATGACACTTCAACAATGGACACCGGAAACCACTTTGTAAAGGATCTGTGATCCTGGAATAACCAAGAGGAAAACTGAACATACCAAACTCCCAACATAAAGTAGTGGGAAACATGAATCCTATGTCCTCATGTCCATGGGATAATAGAAACTTAAGATAAAATGGATGAATAATGTTGAGGTAGAAGAGGAAAGGATATTACCTTGAGAGATCAATCCCCAAACATGAATAATCTCCTTTGATATTCCATAGAAAGAGAAGTGGAGCCTTGGAAAAGGGGGGGGGGGTGCCTTCCTAAGGTTGAACGAACTAAGTAGATGTGAGAGTAGTCATTTTGGGTCAACAATAATGAGTGGTTAGTTTATTAGTTTCACAAATTTTAGGATATAAGTATCTTCCATGATTTGGCCACAATGTTTACCAAACCATGCACTAACTGTTTGCTCCCTTCTAGACACGCTTGGGCACTCACACGAGCTGGACACATGGTTTCCAAACTGTGCACCAACAATGAAAATGTATGCCATCATGACATAGAAACTGCACAAATTATTTTCAAATTGCCTTAAAATCATGCACATGTTATCCTCCATTCGTCATCAACTAACAAATAAGTATATTATTACCTCTATAAGGCCTCGCAATTTCCCTTACTATGATCCAACTTTTAAAATTCTACTACCAAGCCCAAAAACGGATTTTTTTCCAAAAACTAAATGGAGAACTAGGGAATAACCATTGGTTCCAAACTAAACAATGATATACCAGAAAATTTAGAACACTTCACACCTGGAACTCAAGAGAAAAAAATGGTCCAACTCTGAACTAGAATATAGGATGAAAATAAAAACATAATAATAACAATCCTCCCATCCATAAATCTCTCCGCCCCAAAGACAAAAAAATTTCTAGTTAATCAATCAAGGTCTAAGGATTGCCTCAACCACATGATCCAAACTCTAAAATCATGATCATCTTAAACACCAATCTAAAATCATATCTATTACAAGATATCAACAAAAAAACACTTCCACAACCTTTATTTATTTAAACTACTAGGCGAACTCCAAACCCAACATTTACACAAGGTAGGAACTAAAAATTATACAGCTCCAAATGATACTACCCACTATAAAGCCAACACCCGTAACTAAAATAAATTATAAATATTGAGAGGAATGAATGGACTCCCCACCATTATAGAACAACTAGAACTAATTTATCATAGTATTAATTTCAACAACACCAACAGTGGGTCTCCCCACAATTTAAAACCAACTGGCTTAAATATACAATGAAATTTCCCCACACTGACCAAAAACACCCACCATAAGGGGTGGGGGATGGAGATTAAAAGAAAACATATCCAAATGAAAACTAACCCATGACTTGTCTCCTCAAAATGAGAAAACCCAATACACACCCAATTCACATGGTACATCCATTCAAGGATAAATAAACCTAAACATGCATCCAAGAAGGTAAAATCACATAAATTTCTTGAGGGATAAGTCCACCATGAAATTTCAAATAATAGGGAATTTTATGTGATAATCATAAATAAGAATATAATAAATTCCTCATCTTAATGGTGGAGACATGAGTTGATCCAAACACCCATGACCCCCTAGATTCCTGACCATATTCCAGATTCACTTTAATTCCTTTGGCTGGAGTACTTCTATTTGAACCATAAAATAACTCATAGTGAGGAGCTACTAATCCCTAATTGGGGACCCTTATTTTAGTGATACAAGTAGGAACATAACACCACATGGAGAAACATATGATTATAACACTATGAAACTCACTTCCATTAAGAAGGAATTTTTCCCCAAATTGGGAGATAAAATATGCACACACTGAATACACCTCCACATATAAGAGAATAATTTATAGATTTCTATAAATAAATACACACTTTTATTGAAATATAACCAATCAATATATCCACATAATCCCTCTAACATTACAAAAAAGGAACTCCACCATGCACAACCTTCACCACCAAAATAATCATCATAATAAGAAAGAACTTTATGTCAAGACCAAATTTCCCTATACTATATCTAATTTGATGTGGTATCCTTTAAAAAGGTGTATTTATCATTGGAAACTCAAGAAAAAAATCCTCAATTTGATCAACTGGAAATCCTGGTAATAGGGAACAACTCGTAGTTGCGCAACAAATACCCATCAAATATCTATCGGGGTGATCACTAGTGAAAAAAAGAAAAGATATTGATCAAATAAAGCTCATAAGAAAAACACACATTGATCATATGTCAATATAAAGGGAAAACACCTCAATGAATCCCAAAATATTCATGAATTCTGATAAACATGGCTTCATAATTAAACCACCATTGAGAATAGAAACATTGAACAAAACAAGGGTAACAGTTCCAAATCCTGAGAGGACACTCTTCATAAACCACACATCCCAAATTCATGAAAAAAAGAAACCATAAAACTAACAGTTTTCAAAACACCAAAAAATATTCCACTTCAAAACACTTTTTAAAAGAAAAATATAATCTATATTTTCACTCACCAATGGTATTATGTAGAGTATCACTCACATGCACATTCCCATGCGTATTTAGTTACATATTAACACCTTCCATTCTAGGAACTCATAATACCACATAATCATATATACAATTTCCACACATCTCCACGCATGTGAGCACCCATGTAAAACAAAAAATGCTGAAACAAAACACTCAAATTTAAAAACACATTTTTTTTCAAAATATAACTAACCACGAAGTCAAAAACCATTTATAAATTCAATGTCTTAATCTATTTCATCAAGCTTTAAGATAAAATACCATGGATTTCCTTCCAAAAATTCTTCTAGTTCAATTAAAAACATTTTCTAGCAACTCAGAAAACCTTTTTCCATTACAATTTTTTATTAAAAACCTATTTCTCCTCATTAAAAACTAGATTCCATAACCCCTGCACCGTAAAATTCCAATTTAAAAAAAACATAGATAAACCTCAATTTTTTATTATATAAACTCAATTTTAGTGAACACATCACTATTTATTGAGACAACACTATAAAAATATGTTTTCTAAATCTTTCTTCAGAATGGTTCGAAAAATATCATTCTCTATATTTCCAAAACCAAACCATTACCATTTGGAATCTATTATTCTTATTCCCAAAAAATATTTCTCAATAAAATTAATAGAATCAAGGATGAACAAAAAAAATTCAAAAGGGGAAACTAGTGTCGATGGGTGACTTGGCCATATGGATGATGACCATATATAAATCCAACCAACAACACATAATGTTTTCTAGGACCATACCCCCAACTCCACATGGATTTATAGGCCTTGTGAATTCACGGTGACCACTGGACCAACTCCCATTTATTTTCCCAAACACCAAAAAACCACAAAAGATAATGAAGAAAATTAAACCCAATTTCCCAAGTAATTTCAAGGATCAATCGAGAATGTGTTAGCCTAAAACTCTCCCATATCTTCAAGATAAGTAATGACGGTTCTACTCTGTCGACCTTGACATATCCATGTAAATTATGGTTTCTCCAAAATTTACATCCTGTAATGAAACAACCTCCTATGATACATTATTGTCACAATCCAACTTGGGTAAACCCTAAACCGGTCACCCAATACTATCCACAACATAGACATAAGGGTGGGCCTGAACCCCATTGGATGGACCCTAATGCATGGAATCATTAAAGAGACAAATGGAATTATTTCACCATAAATAAATAAATAAATTAAAAAACTAATTATAAAATAAAACCCCAATATAAATAAATCCAAACTAAAAATCTTTTTGTAGATGTATCTGATAATTCAACAGAACCAAAAAACAATGCTAACTTAACTTGTTAGCCACGACGTCTCCACATGACACATATGGTCACTCTCTAATACAAAGAATAACAATCACTGATAATGATCAAGAACCATATTATACCTCCATACCATGATAAAAAATATGAACTATATGCTTGATTATTAAAACTAAATAGGAATGCTGAAACAATCTATTCCCAATGCACATCAAATAAATTAAAGGTAACATATATAGTTATATTTGAAAAAAAATTAAAAAAAATTAATTTTTTTCACACATTCTACACTTTGAAAACCAAACATGATCCATTTCACTTTTTAATATTGGAAAACCACCTTCTATACCATTAGGTCTCCATAATAATTTTGATTCAGAGGTTTAAAATTTCATTGAAAACTGAGAGAATGAGTGTAAATAATTTCCAAAACTGATATTCGTAAACACTTGATTTTTTTTCATTTTTAGCATAATTTGACACTACACAATGTAAGCTCAAGATCCACACACAATATTAATGGGACTATATCACACAAGAGTATCCAACCAATAATGCCTGACAATGAATCACCACAAAAAACTAAGTTCCAATAGAGATAGATGAACCCCAGAGCCCATGAATAATCCAGAACATACAAATACATGTTGAATCATCCATGAAAGCATGCATGACTAGATTAAATCAAAATACCCTAACATGATCGATTGTAACCCATATGGCATTAGTCTAGGGGAACTATCCTATAGCAGTAATAACAAATAACCCCTAAAATAGGCCTCTAGCTAGTGCATAACCTAACTAGTAAAATAAATATTCTTTGAAAATTGAATAGTCATGCAAAGTTATCCATTTCACGAGTATGGAATAGGGTGATTGAACTGATTCAAACAATGAATTAAATCACATAAAAAATATAATAATTTACACTGAAAACATCACCATAGTCACCATAATGATCAATATCTTACTATTCAAATATATATATTAAAGGAATCCACACTAAGGATATCCCTTTATGCTCAAATTATATGGTCAGTAGGAGGCCAAAAAAAGGATTTCCCACCCATTATTTATAAAAAGGGAAAAATATTTATCTAAGGAGTGTTTTCATAAAAAATACGTGAAATTTTATCATAATTTGAAAATGGGCCTCAAATACCATTCATAAAACCATAATCTATCATAATACATAATCATTTTTTTTCTAAAAGTGGATAAAACAAATTTTACATATTGAAATAGTTTTTTAAAAAATAATTTTTAAATACTTGAACCACATGTGAAAAATTAAACAAACTTTATCCAAATCCCAAAAGATCCATTAAAAAGAACAACACAATCCAAAAAATTCATAAAATTCAAGTAAACCATTCATTAAAATTTAAAAACCACATTGATAACCCATTTAAGGAACCTAAGTAATCATTTTATACATAATATATCAAATCATAAATCCAAACGATTCGTTAGATATCAAAAATAGAATGTAAAATCTTACCTGGCATTTAATCTAACATCGGCTGTGAAAATTTTAACAAAAAAAATCCCATTTGTTACATCACAAGGAAGAAACTAATACTTTTGAGAAAAAAGCATATAAAATATCACAGATCGTTATTTGTAAAAAATTAGTGGTGAAAAAAGCATGAAATAAATTATTATTAAATTAATAAGTAATAAGAAAAGGGAAACCTACATAATTCTTATGGCGCTTCAACAACGGACACCAAAACCACTTCACAAAGGTTTCATGACCAAATGAAAACCAATTGGAACCCTAAAATTTACAAAAAAACCTACCTAAACCAATGGGAACATATAAAACCTAGGTCCTGATTACAATTTAAGAGAAACATAAGATAAAATGGAAGAATAATGAAGAAGGAAAAGAGGAGTGGAGATTACCTTAAGAGATCTTACCACAAACTCAAATAATATCTTTAGATATACAATGGAAGAAGGAGAGGAGGATTGGAGAATAAGGGGGAATATAATATATGGATTCACAAACTAGGGGAATAATAGAATGGGTGCTCTGGTTTAATAATACCAAGTGGGTCGATTAGGAATTTCATATCTTTTATGATTTGGGAATCTCACACGGTGGGGCTGATGGCTTAACAAACCATATTCTAACTGTGATCCCATTAATAAAAATACCTGGGGACTCACATGAGTAGAATATATGGTTCCTAAACCAATCTACAACCATTCCAAATGACACATTCTCTAGATATAACCTCCTAGAATTGGTTGGAAAATCATGCGCATCCCGTGCGCTATGCCTCTTCCACTAACAACTAAGCTTCACAGTTACCAAGAAAAGGTCGTATAGTTTCCCAACCTATGCACTAATCATCCACATGATAATTACAAGAAAAACTAAAATATTGACCAAAACCCCATGGGATTACTATGGAATGACCATGGGGTCAAAAATTATCAAAAACACTAGGAAAATTTGAACCCGTCACACTTCAAACATTAGTGAAATACCAAGATCAAATAATGAACCAAAAATAAGGTTCCATATAGAAACATGTGTGTGACATATTACTATATATAAATAATAAATATATATACACATGTGTGTTTCAATAAAAGATATATATTTATTTTTACATGTATATTCTAATATATGAATATATATATATATATATATTGAAAATTAATTTAAAAAAATATCTTACCATTTTTTACATTATAATAATATGTAAAAATATATTATATATAAAAATAATTAAATATATATATATCTTCTATATATATACATATAATTTAGTATTATTAAATTGATATATATTTATATAATATTATTTTATTTTATATGAAAATAAATATAATATATAATATATTTAAATAAATTTAAGTATATATATATATATATCGTAGACACACACAAACATATATTTTATAGATGTCTTAAAAAATTATTCTATAAATATAAAATATAAAAATATGAATATATATATATATATATGTAAATATATAAATTAATAAAAAAAAATCAGAAAATATGTAATAAAACATGTGTGTTCAATGGAAATGAAATTTGAGTTTGAATGGAGAGTTATTGGGACCAAGTCCGGGTGTGATTAGAAAGATGGAATTTCACCAAGTGGTGATGAAGGATGATGGTAAGTACTGATAACAAGGTGGTTATAGAGTGGGCGAAAAGCGATAATAAAGGTGGGGGTAGTACTAATAAGGGGTAAATGAATTGCTGATAAGTGGGGGGTGTGGGAATCAAGGAGGCCTGAAATAACAATATATTTATCCCTTTTTCATCGCTTAAAAACAAGAATTGGTAATTTGGGACTTCATTAGTGTTGAAAAAAGCACTGATAAGGTCCCCTTTTGTCAATGCTAAAAACTTTCTGATAATTTGTCCCTATATCAGCACTTTTTTAGTGCAGATATAAGGGGCCCTTCTTAACTATTTTTCATGAACTGATAATTCATATTGTTTAACTTCTCTTTGGAAGTTTTCAATTTATATGTATTGAAAAGGACCCTTACTATCACTGTTTCAAGCCAATTTTGTTGTTCTAGATAATGGGTAAATTAAGGATGACTAGTTTCAAACTATTATACATAAAAGTAATAATCTATTTACATTAAATGGATTATTTATAAATCAAATTTATTTATTTACTTGTGAATTTAAACTCTTCAATCCGAGTTCTCTATGATACATTTCCTCACATAGAATCTTATGGGATTTTTTCCCCTTTAATAATGATTCGTAATGAGTTTGTAAATTTAGCAAAGAATATTCCCTAGGTGTGTAAAACTAGAAGTGTAGCATTTCCCATTTTCATGCACCATGTGATGATTGAGTCCAACTTAATTCCCCTTATGATAATTATTACCCCTAGGCACCTATGTGCTAGAGCCATATCCTCTAGTAATACCCAAAAATGGATGTATATTCTTGGAAGCCACTTATTCAATACTTTACCAAAACATAGAGATGTTTTATTATACTTATTAATATATCAATTCATTTCATTAGAGTTCTCTAATCCAAATCCAAAAAATAACTAAACTTTACTTTGATACAATCTATAACACAACTTGTCTTTATTACACATTTAGTCCTGATTTATTACAGAAAATGACACATATTACAATTGGGAAGATTGAGAAGTCTATTTTATATGGATAAATAGGTATATTTCATAAAATCATAAAATAGGGTGTACATCATTATTATTGAAAACTTCCATATAATGATCTTAATATTCCATAATTTTTAAAACTACATGGGATAACCTGTGGACGTACACAAGAATTGGGTGAAATATAAATCCCAATAAAGGAATAAACAAATAATGAAATGAAGAAATTATTTCAAGTTCTACAATAGTAATTTCAATGGTACATAAAAAGGGAGAGAATAATATACATGAATAAAGAGGAATGATATGACATAATAATGTATAAGAAACATAGGAATGTGGAAACCAATTTAAATAGGGAATCATAAACATAGTTCGAGGATAATAACCAAGTCATCATAAAAATGAAGAAAAGGTCCCATAGAAGAAAAGGATCAATTCAAAACCGCATTCACGATATATCACGAGACTAAAACATTACCAATGTATTTGAGCACAATATAATTCCACGCGCACGCATGAATTTCATATCAAGAACATGCATAAGTGTGCAACATTGATCATTGAACATAATATCATATTTCATTACATTTAATTCCAAAATAAAGGATTATAGATTAAAAACATGGAAGTCTCAAATAAAATATGTATAGGTGTATCATGTTGAATACCATTGAGTTGAAGTAATGATGGTAATTACAAAAAAAGGTTTGACAAGAAAAAATCATAGTGAAATTTTAATATTATAACTATAGTACTTAAATTTTAATAAAATAGTTCTATAATAGAAAAAAGTGTATCTAGTAATTTTAAAATAACATTTATAGTAATTTATATGTTTAAAAACATATCCCAACATTAGGAATTGTAAATAAATGTCTAAAATAATGATGAGACATAAATAAATAGGGAGAGGAGAGGATCCCCTGCAAATTTTCATCTTAGAAATGGATTAGAAAAATGATATAATTAGAGAGGGAAAATGATTTATAAATATTATGAACTCAATTGGAAAGTATAGATATATTTATATGGTCATTGATAGTTAACGAAATGATATTTAAACGTCTAAATACAAATAAGGTGCTTCAATTGATATAAGAGAGAGGGATATCCCTTACCCTGAGATGGTGATTCCAAAAGATTTGGAAGATCTTCTTGGGATAAAGGGGAGACATTGTGAGGATTCTATATATGGGTAGTTAGAGTTCTAACATGAACCAATGATTTTGGTTGAATAGTAATGGAATTTTTTATAGGACATATAAGAAAAGAGTGGAGTGCCCTTTATTATTTCACAAACATTGATTTTGAACTCAATAAAGTCAAATAATCAAAACCAAAGTACATCAATTGGATTTTCCCATGGTTTTATACAGATAATATTTCTTTTAAATATTTTTTAATTCAATGGGGATAACTCAATAACATATCACCCTCAGTGATGTGGAATTAAGTCATGTACATAAAGAAATGATTTTAAAACCGTAAAATATAATATAGGTTTCTAAGATTCATAATGCATTTATAAAATTAATAAAATAATCCAAAAATGTAATTATTTTAAATGAGAATCATATATTTGGATGAGGATACACTTTATATCATTTATCACATCACATTATGGTCAATATAATGTCATAATACAGACCATATATTTACACCTTATTTAATTTTTACCTAACACTTTGACTGTCAAAGATAATTATTAAAAATTATCTCTTTGATAACTTCAGTAGGATGATTCAACAAAAATAATAATTTTATCTAATTAATTTTATAAATATGTGAATTTTCACTTTTAAAATAGGAATCAAAATTTTTTGCAAATGATAGGTTTTTTTACAATGATTGTTTTTAAACACTTAAAAAAATTAAATTTGAATTTATAAAAATTAAATTATAATTTATATTTTGTAAAAACTATTTGATAATTATATTATTTAAAATATAATTAATTTCAAAAACCCATTAATTTATCAAAAGACATATCTTAATTAAAATTAAAAACTACCTAAAAATAAAATTTCTGTTTTATCATATAAAAATCAAAAACATTAAAAAACTAACACCAATAATAATTAAATATAAATATTATTATATGGAAAATACAATACAAAAATTCATATTATTATGGTAATGATAAAAATACATTTATTACACCAGTAAACAATATAAGGATAACATGATTGTAATATTTTCTTATGTTGGATCAATATACATGGTTTGTGTCATGATATAGATGAGCATGAACTTATCTCATAAAATGATTCGCTTGAGGTTTAGTTGTTGGATCCTGTTCTCGGCTTGGTCAGAGGAAAATCCCTGTGATGATATCTCAATCATAAGATCTAATAAATGGCATTAATATGTTATGATCCTATTGGTTTAGGGTGTCACTTACTTTTTCTATGTCAGTGGGATTTATCAAAACATAATTTTTATAATAATCATTTGATCACTATTGAACAACTATACTGTCACATGTTATGATTATTAATGGTATTTTATATTTGATATGACATAATGAATCCAAATAAGTTAAAGGGTTTTTAATAAATAATATAGGAAAATTAATTAAATCAAAAAGTGGATATTATTTTAAAATGTTCTGGTTATTACACCAAATGTCTTGAGATATGTGAATACTCTAGGGGAGGGATTTCACTTTTATAATTGTAGAGGAGGACAAAAAAGGAATTTTTATAAAGAATAAATCATACCACCCATTTGTCACATTAAATAATACGTCATAGTGGATCATTATATATCCTTATATGTTATGAGGTCTAAATATGGGTATAAAATAAGAATTTACCAATTGTTTAGGTCTTTTTAACATTAATACTTTTAGATTAATCCCTAGAAAAATCATTTTTACCTCAGCCATGGTAATTAATTTTTACGGTTTATATTATTATTTATATAGAAAATTTGACATTATTATATAACATTTTTTTATAATTAAAACTATGCAATCCATTCTATTAAATTAACACCACATATGTTTAGAATTTAAATAAAAATTAAACCAAAAAAAGCAACAAAAAATGGTTCTCAAAAGGAAATGTTTTCAAAAATGTAAAACATTTTTACAAAAAAAAAATAGAAAATAAAATTTATTCCAATTACCTAATTTGTATTAATTATAATATTTTATAACTATTTTTTTGAATAATTTTTATAAAAGAATATTGAACTTGTCAACTCTTTATCAATATAGAAGTTTTCAATCAATTTTTATTAAATATTCTTTGAAAATTTAATATTTTCAAAAAAATTAACCAAACTTATCTCTAATATAATTTAGAAATGGTGATTTAAAAATAATTTATTTTCATAAAATGAATGTTCTAAAAATGGTAAAAAAATAATTTTAACCTATTTATAAATAACTTGATGAAATTGTTTTTTATAGAAAAAATAATGATTTACAGAAACACATATCTTTGGATACAAATGATTTTTTATTTTTAATTCTACTCAATTAATTACAAATAAAATTATATATTCTTGTTTAAAAATTATATTTTTCATAATTTACTAACTACTATTCAATATCACAAATTTAATAGCTAGGCGGTAGTGATATATTATTTTACAGTTTTTTTAGGCTTGAGGTTGGATGTATCACAAGCTATTGATGAGATTGAATTGATTTAAATGATGTATATTATGAAGACATTTGTTGTTACATTTTTTTATCCGTAAAAATTCCATCCTTGAAATTTTAATTGATATTACCTTCCAAATAAATGTGGATGGTTATTCATCATGAAATCCTCTATTTCTTAATTCGTTCACCACATTTTATGATTTCTATAAAGTATTATTACTAGTAAAGTCATTTAATTCATTAATAGATTCCCTCTATCATCATGAATCTAAATGAGATATTCATAGTAAGATAGATAGATTTATAATTAAATTTCTTCAAAGGTGAGAATATGTGTTGGGTTTGGAATATACTTCCTTAATAATTCTATATGAAACACGTCATGTATTTTAGAGTGTCTATGAGTATTTCTGTATTAATAAAATATATAATCAATCCATTAAAGAATTTAAAGGGGTCCAATGTAGATAGGGTTTTATTTTACTATCATATAGAACACTGTGAAATCATTCCAATGCGATACTTTGAGGAAAATATGATCTCCCACATGACATTCCAATCCTTCCACTGATTTCTAGCATAACTTTTTTACATACATTAATATGATTTAATATTATCCTAAATAGATTTTGAAATTTTTTGGTCTCTTCAATATTTTCTTGTCCTACAATTTTCCTTCCACTAAATTCATCCCAATAAGCTAGAGTATGACATCACTTTCCATATAATTCATCTTACGAAAACGTTAGAATACTTGAATAAAATTATTATTATATGAAAACTCTAAAAAAGTTAATTAATTATCCCAATTAACATTATGGTCAGTATATCATGAAGTAAACATGTATTTAAATTTCTAAATATTCGATTCAAACTATCCAATATTTTGAGGATGATAGTTAGAGAACAAATTGGTTTTTGTATCAAGATCCTTTTAATGACACTTTTATAAATTGGATGTAAAATTAGGATCATGATAAAAAAAAATTTATATATGTGCATCATAATGTACTAAAAATCATTGACATAGATCATTAAGTGGTGATCAAGAGTTAAATACCATATTATAAATGGGAAATGTGATTATTTGGTTATAGAATCAATAATAACCCATAATGAACTATTCTTACAAGGTTTCCTATGTACTCTAATGAAAAATCTCCATATAATGTCATAACAATTCCACCTAGTAATAGAATGATATTTTATGAATCTTATAGATTTCTATCATTAATCCTTCAGTTACTGACAATCTAACTCTTAATCACATAATAAGTAGTTTCCTGCTTCATGTCACCTGAGAGAAAATGATCCCCAAAATACCCATACATATTGGTTCTACCTGGATGTATATAGAAATTTGTTTTATGGTAATTCTCTCGAAGCTCCTTTTTTTACTTAGGTATATATGAAATAGATATTTTCAGTCTAAATATATGTACACCTTTTTCACAAATTATGTCTGTTAAATCTCATTATTCATAATATTAAATTTCATCTAAAAATTCTCATCATCATATTGAGAAAATTTATTCTTCTCCAATAAGCATTTTTCTCCCATATTTAGAAAAAAGAGTTATATCTATACCTCCGAAATAATATCCGTATTTATGTAACAATATATATGAAAATAATAACCCTCAAAATCCTTATTTGGGTTATAAATCCATGATCAATCCTACAAAATAATTTTTTACCATATTTTCATTCACTGGGTGGTTGTGTATTCAGAAATCACAATCCATGTATAGTCAATCAATCATTTTTGTTCTTACTGAAATTTTTATTCCAAAATATTATTTTAGATTTTATGTTTATTGCATATCTAAAAAATTTTACTATGGTGAAAATGTATTCATGTCATCAAATTTAATATTATTTCTTCCAATTCAAGATCATTTGTTACATTATTCTGGTTGTGAGTTATTAACTATGTTAATGAAAATGAAATAAATTTACCTTTTCTCATAAGGATAAGTGGCTGTCCTTTATTTGATGCATCTATATATATAATAAATCTATCATTTATTGATATTAGATTCAAAATATAATCATTTAAAATAGTACTCAACATTTTATCGAAATATTATTAACATTCCTTTATATATATGATCATAACCCTGTAACATGTAACTGTTGTTAATGGGTTAGAAAATATGGAAATATTATAGAAGAATAACCACTAGTAACCTATAAAACTAATGAAACAATTTAACTTAAATATGATTATTGTTATGGGATAATATTTTATGGCATTTTTCGTCATATAATCTAGTATCATTCCATCCTTATTGATAATATATCAATGAAAAAACATCATGATGATATAACCCACACTCAATAAATTTCCCATATAAATATTTTCATATATGAGTCTCATGAAGGATCCACATGTGACTCTCATGGTCCTCACAACATTGAGAATACAATAATATATCATCAATGGATACAAAAAAAAATTATCAATATATTCCTTGAATAATAATTTCAAAAGATCCTTAAAAACTGAGGGTTCACTGGTCAATCCAACGGTATTAATGTATACTCATAATTTCCATACCTATTTAAATAAATTCCTTCTGAATGTCTCCCATATTTACTCACAATTAATGATTACAAAAAATATAGTGAACCATTAGAAAATATTGAAATCAATGAAGTTGATCATATAAATCATCATTGAGAGGATTTTGATACTATTTCTTTATTATAATAGCATTTATTTCACTATAATCCATTCATAACACCATGGATTTTTCTTTCTTCCTATTGAAGAGAATAGTGACTCCCAATGTTAAACACTTGGGTGTATTAATACCATAGAATGAAAAAACTCTATTTTTTTCTTCAACATCACTAATTATGAGAAGGATATTCTAAATGGGGAATTTGATATTGTGAATTCAAAAGATATTAAATTGATGGAAGAAAAATCTTCATGCTATCAAGGATGTCTACGTAATTCCTCATGAAATACATAAATATATTCTTAGAAAATAGTTACATCCTCATTTTGATGATTAGATTTCTCATTAGTAGATCGTGGTTTCTCATGTTCCACAAGAATATTATTCAAAAGATATATTAAATGTAGATATTAACATGAATAACATGATTACAAATCTTCTATAATGATAATGAACTCTACATATTCATTATGTATTTTTAGTTCATTATCACTAAAATATTATTTTCATCATATTTTTAATGAAAATCAATATAAATTAATACATCAATGTGAACCCTAGGAATGATAATGAAATCATTATATAAATCCCATTTTGGTGTCATTATGGGGACATACATAAATATCTTTGTTTTTGGGAGATTTAAATAATATGTTTTTATTGAAAATTACAATATAAATATGCTTGGGAAGATTCTAATTTTATTTGAAAACATGGAATATAAAATATTGTCAGAAGACCCAGAATCATATAAGCCATTGGAAAAATTTAATGCTATTATTAATGTAGCTACCACCACAACATGGAGTACTTCAACCATAGTTATATTGATAAAACAATATTGGTCTTCTCCACTTTGTCTCTTCTATATTATTTTCCCTTGATGCTTGTTGAAATTTTGAAAATAATTCCCAAATTATTTATAAATTAATCACTTGTTATCATTATTTTTATACTTCCCCATGAATTAACAAGACAAATTCCCCTTGGTTCCATAATTATATCAAACATCCATGTCCTTGAAACATTTTCTTAGATGTTTCTATTAAATTTTTTGACATATTATAAATTAATTCCTATTCTTATTAAACTTATTTCTCACATTACCTTTTTTATATTATTCATATGAACTGTTATTATATTGATTCCCCATGAAGAAATAAGATCTAGAATATTCCTTCATTAATTTGATTACCCTTAAAATTATTTCATTATATGATGAAAAAGATTGAGAAACCACTTTCATTTATAGACTTGGATTAGACCCTTTAGAAAAATGGTTGATCTTTTAGTCTCTATTATTTATGTAATATATAGTATACATGGATGTTATTTTCAATTTATCCTCACTATCTGTAACACTTCCTTTTTTTCTATAAGATAAACATGTTTATCTTTTTTTTCAATTAATTTCTCATGATGGAAATATTTGTTGATAAAATTTTCATTAAAATATCTTAATTTAGTGTGTTATAATTCTTCTAATTTTTATTTATTCTAAATAAATAGAAACCATTTATAGAAAAGTCCCTTGATATAGTATACTGAAAATATATCCTTTCCTTTGTCATTACATTCCAAGGACCAAAATATCGTTTAATGGTATAAAATCCATTTCTAAGAAACAATTTGATATTTAGTCCCACTAAATGGTATGGGATTCTATCCCAAGAGGCTGTCCAACATAAAAAATCACACTATGAAACAATAGGTTTCTCCATTAATGATGGTTATTTATATAGCCTTATTAAATTGACCTAACACAGTGTTGATTTGGTTAGTTCCAATACAATATGTATTTAGTTTCTCGATTGGGAAATAACTATAGTGTCCATGATTTTTGACCCCCCTGTTTTATCATTAAATATTTCTAGACCTTGTAGTATATTGGATTAACTCATGATATTATGAATTTTAAATCAGAAAATATAATTCCATGTACACTATATCACTTAACCTAAATTGAAGAAATCTGTATTTTTAATCTCAAAATCTTAGACATAGAAACTGTAGGGATGTCATTATTTTTAAATTAATCATAATGGTTTGATGAAAATGTAAATTATCCTAATAATATCCAATGAGAGTGTCAAACATGGTGCATATTAAGTGATATTATCATGAAATCGGTATTAATGAACTAACCCGAGCTACCCCCAATCCTAGAACTCGACCTGATCCATTACATACATGAAGGGAATTTTCGATCCCCAGAGGCTAGCGACAAGGACCCAGGCATCGAATGAAAAACCATAGGGAATAATTTATCCCAACATAAACAAACACATGGTATATATATAAAAAAACAGAAATGAATATAATAAATCCAAAATGTATATTCCATAACTATAAAAAAGATAGTGGGAAAAAATGATAGTAAAATTTTTCCTAAACACCAAGAGAAAAGTCCAAATGTAAGGGACCAAAACAAAATATATACTCGATGTGATGGAATTGAAAAACTCCAATGATATCAACACCCACTACCAAACCTAGCTAAAATGAAACCATGATACCTCACTCTGCTTCCATGCCATTCCATACAATGGAATATATAAAAGAGCTTACGCACCACCAAAGATGTGGGCATGGTCTGAGATGACAGTCTCAATAGGATCCCACCCAAGTGTTCCATATAATACTATTGTATATAAATTCCTATTAGATAAATTTATATAAAATAAATCATGATAAGAAGTAAATTATATTTATAGAAATTAGGGTAAATATTTCCTCTTTATTACTGTTCTACGTAAAAATTAGGTATATCAATTACAAAAAATTATTATTCATATCATCTTTCACAAGCATCAACATGGATGTCCAGGAAAAAAAATACAATGCCAAGGGATAAAAAACAATAGTAGCCATATAGGCATCACAACCCCAATAAAATAAAATAGGTTAGGAAGTATAATTCTTTTACCAAATAATCTATAAACAACACGATATAGTATGAGACGCCAATGATTTACACTCATGGAAAGGGATACACACCCGAAGAGATCCCACACAAAGGATAATGACATCAAGACAAACCTTCCACCTAGTACCCAAGGAAACCCATGTTCTCATTTTAAATATAATATCAATGTATTGAAAATCTTTTGATAACCAATTTAAAAAATTCTTTTCAATACATTGAATATAAATTTTTTCATTTCACATATAAGAAAAAAAGGAAAACCCACTTTTATTAACAATATTTTTCCCACACAAACAAAAAATAATTTCAATTTTGTATTTATATATTTATAAACCAATTTATAAACTCCAAATTATATGATTTATCAAACACATGATAGATATGGAACCACCGACCTCAAAACATGGGTTATACATACCATTAATGTAATCCACAAACAATGAAAATCCTTATGTTGGAAATGATGATCCTAGATTAAAATCCACACATCTTAGGACTGATTCAATTGGGAATAAGGGTTGACCGAGTGGTGGAAATACCACATACCTCATGAACAAACTCCTTCTACACCACAGAAAACAATGGAACGACCTCGTGAATGAGATCACACAATGAATTGTAGAGGAAGACACAAGGAAACACCAATTTAGATCAATGGATCCAATAAAAAAACTAAGGAACTCACACAATCAATGGTACTAAAGAAGATGATAGGTCTCTTACCCAGAGAGACACACCACAACTACAATAGATATTGAATACCAAAGGGATCGATGTGAAAGGAATAGTGTCTCTAAAAAATCACCAGAGCGGAGACTTGGTTCGAGAGAAAAGGAGGATAGGTAGAAAAATACACACTCAAAACCTGAACAAATACCCTAAAACTTCCTTGATTGTAGAATTTCATGAAGTGTCACTCCATTACTTGTCACAAAATCCATGGTGTTTTTGTACACATATAAATCTGTCCCCTCATATTAAATATCTGTTATTTTTAATATCCAGGACCTGAAACAAATATTCAGTTCGTGTAACCTTTCACAACATGAAGCCTTTCAATAATTGTTTCCAGAAACTCTTAAACATCGTGTAACCTATTTAAATGGAGTTAAATCATCTTCCATCCTACCAAAAAGGTTATTTAAAGATGGGATTCCAATAAAACCATGAGTACACCATTATATTTATTCTCTCAACTACTTATTTTCCAAATTAAAACAATAAAAATGAAAAAAATATTGATTTGGTTAAGGATATTTCTATCAGATTAGTAATAGGATGTTACAAACTCCTGACAATAAAGACTTTATATATCATTTAACTCACATGTAATATGTAATCCATTGAAAAATAAATGGACACTACCTCTTCGTCAAATAATAACATTCCAATGTCTCATGAGAATCCAATTTGACACTCCATTGATCATTGATCAATACAATTGACTTCAGACACATGACTATCACTTGGGAGTCCACTATCTCAACTGGTTTCTCCAAAAGAGAAACATCTTACACTAACTAAATTTCATCTGAACTCAGAATGTGAGAAATATTAAGATGCTAATTCTTGAGTTGAGACATTTGGAAAAAATCCTGAATACCTATCAAATTAACCATCCATGATAATTGATAAGAAACCTGTATGAGTCGTCCAGTGACCTCAAACATTCTATCATATCTCACAGATAACATTCCATATTTTCCTTGGCTATAGGGACCCAACTGAGGAGAAATATTCGTGAAAAACCAATCACCAAAGGAAAACAAAATAAGATAATGTTTCATATCTACATATGATTTTATTGGAATTTTGGTTATAACCAGACATCTATGTACATCTTAAATCATTATGGATGCCTCCTGATCCAAACTTGCCACAACCAATGTTACATCACCCACCTCATTCCAGAAAAGAGGCGATCTACATGGGTGACCATAAAATGCCCCAGTGGGAGCTATAATTATCAATTATTAGTATATTTTTTTGTAGAAAAAAAATCATCTAGTAGTATATGGATACCCAATTATCCAATAAAAATCCAAGAGAATTACATGAAGAAAATCTTATAGGATCTGAATTAATCATTCTATCATGTAGTATTTATGTGGATGGTAATTTGTTTGTAACATGACATGAGTTCTCATTTCTTCTTTGAGACACATCCATAACCTCGAGGTAAAACTAGGATCCCTATAAAAAAAATGGAAAATGGTATTCCATGTAACATTAAAATGTACTACATATACATCTTACCTATATCTTTATCCTCAATGGTATCCCAGATTGGTATAAAATGAGCAGACCTAGTCTATTGATCATAAACTACTTAGATTGAATTTATCCCTCATGGAGTTGGTGGTAATACAACAAAACAATCCATCAATAACTCATCCCATTTCCAGACCGGCACTGGACGAGGCTAAAGAAAACTATGGGGTTTCAGGTGATCTAACTTTATCTATTGGTAGGTTAATAATGGGACACAAAATCTGTAATGTCAAATTTCATTCATTACCACCAGAATGATTGTATCATATGACAATACATCTTCATTGTGCATGGATAAATATGCCATGAATTGATATGATAATTAAACAAGACTAAACACCTCACAGATGATGGGATGAAAAACGTTTTCCTAAAGTTGTTTATTCCATATGATGAAATAGAAAAAATAGAAATGTTCCACCCCTATAAAGGATTTCTCTAATTTTACTAAATTTGGAATTATAATGCTAACTATAAAAAAATACTTTGAGATAGATCAAGATAAATGAACACTAGTCAGAAACATACGTGAAACATCTTTCAGACAATCCCAAGTGAAACTGAGAAAAGTTCTCCATAAGTTTCCACTCTGACTTCGATTCCATAACATCATGTAATGGAACATTTCTTCTAAGAGAATCTTTAATGAAATTACCATTCCTTGGGGTGTAGGTGACATAGAAGTAAACTTTTTGAAGGTTTTACACCAATAATTTTTTATTGATATTAAATTATTTCTACAAAAATATATAACTTAAACTCTTATGATCAGATAAGGTCATAAACCATTTCCCAGAAAAAATTGTTCTTTGAACATTTAGGTGCATGCATAAATATAAAATCTCTAAATCATTATGGGTTAATTATTATCTTGTGTTAAAAGTTTATGAGATCCTTTAAGCCACCAACTGGTCATATTCCCTAAGAAAACCACACAAAATATCACAAAAAGCATCCTAGAACACCTAGTACCCCATACCGGGCTCAGGTTTGTTCAGAATAGAAGATGAGGTCACAAGTCATTTTATTTCATCGAAAGAGGACTTAAAAATCAAATCCCATGTGAATTAAATCACTTTAATGGAAAGATAAATCAAAGGTGACCCCAATTTAGAGAAATTTTTAATAAATCGTCATTGGTATCTAACAAGACGAAAGATGATATGTAGATAAAAGAAATATTGTGGATCCTTCCAAGACCAGAGATCCTTCAAATTCTTAGGATAAACAAAAAAACCATGTTTAGATATATTTAACCTATGAACTTTAGTTATTGAATTAAGAAACTATATTTTGAAAGATTTATATAAAAATGGAGACTTCCTAGAATTTACAGAACAAAACCCAGATTTCTCTTGTTCTAACACTCAGATTTCAAATAAAAAAAATATCATCTATGAAAACTATCAAAAAGTATTCAAGATATTGATGGAATATTAAATTCATGGAATATAGAAAAACTAAAGGAGTGTTAGTCAAAACAAAAAGCATCCTAAGATATTTGAAATAGTCATACCTTCTCTGGATGTCATCATCGGTATATCAGACTCCCAAACACTGAGCTAATGATAATCCGATAGTATATCCATTTTTGAAGTCTGCATTTCCACTTTAACTATTTAAACAAATCATCTGCACGATGCAAATGATATTGGTTCTTGACTAATACAAAGTTCAAATTCTAGTAGTCCACACAAAATCAAAGTTAACCATTTGCCTTCATGGAAAAGAGAACATGGGATGCCAATGGGGAAACACTAGGGTGAATGAATCCATTTTTTCAATAGGTCACCGATTTTAATTTTGAGCACTTTTAGCTCTAAAGGTTCCATATGATAAGAAGGTATCAATATTAGCATCGTACCTAGATCCTAGTCAATTATAACTATATCATTCTCACTCAAGAGGAAGACCAAATAATTCATTTGGGAAAACATTAGATAAGTACCAAAAAAATGGGAAGATCAATAACAGAATAGATGCTATCAGGAACACTTGAATAGAAAGTCAAAAAAATCCTGAGCTCTAGGAAGGAAGGTCATACCAGACCAGACCTCAGGTCCCACTCCCCAAAAAACACAGGATATCTCCGATCTACATCAAGTAAAAAAACATTCCTATGATAAAAAACCACATCTCAATGAATTAAAATCCATTCCATTCATATGATTATGTAAAAAAGATCTAGATTAATAACACGAAAATCACAGACCACCTATGTAACAAATATCATCAATGAATAAGGACACCAAAACAACTTCTCCTTCCTCTAACCGAGAGGTGTCTCTAGCTCTAACAGATATGATATAACTTACATTGTATGTATATAATATAAAAAAAAATGAATATATAAAGGAGTGATATGAACTAGTGTTAAATAAATAAATCACTAGGGAAGATTCAACAATGATAGTATATCTCACTGTCAATAGAATTACATCAAATTTTGCTAGACACCCATCTACTAAATGATGTTCTTCACTCCAAAGGAATATAGCCAGAGCCTTATAGTCCTTGATGCTTCTGACTACACCGTAGTAGCCTTTGGACCCAACATACCTTGACCATAATGAGGCGTAGTCAAATCCTGACGAAAGTGTTGTAAATGGAAAAAAATTCCACAACTATTTTACATCTTCACATGAATAGGAAAAAATTCATGGTGTGTCCAGCATTTCCATGCTAATTAAAATTCATTGGAACATTAATATCTATAACTTATGGGGCAGAGGAGTCTCTCTTCAGAGACCCACATCTAATACTTCTACCATGATCTTTCCACTTCTTCTTCTTCCCATGAAACCATTGAAACTGCCACTATATGGAAGATAAGGGTATGGAAAACCAATATTTCCCATCATACCCATCTATTCCATCTTATCTCTATCTACTTTCTCCACATAGGTAGAATGTTTCTACAGATATTCTTGTGATTTGATATCCAGTCAAAAACACTATAGAAATGTCCAATCCATCATCTGAACATTCTTCACTATGTCTATAGAAAAATACACAAGCTCACCAAATCAATTGGTGTATGCCAAAAAAACTGTCTCTCTATTATGAAGACAAGAAATAATGAAAACTATATTGTATTAGAGACTATGGAAAAAAATAATGGAAGAAAAGGGTTTTGAAACCCTTCTAATTTAAGTCTAAGTGTTTATCTATATGGACTATAGAATCCCACCAATGCATGCCAAAACCCTTAAGCCTGAATGCTGCACATTTCACTATGATATTTTCAAGTGTCTCTAGGAAGTTTAAAATGTGGTTGGTACTATCAATCCAGCACTCCGTCTCATGAGGTTTATTCGTTCCATTAAAGGATAGTGTCTTCTCGTATTAGAATTCCCTTGATGATCGATCTATACACTATAAAAACGATGTAAACCAACAACTACATTCTAAATCACTGGTATATCATGTTCAATAGCACAAAATATCCATATGATGCTTTTAATAACATTCTGATATATTGGTGGATTCTATTGAGGAACATCTGCTGCATACTCCTTGGAAACTCATGGAAGTCATCTCAGAGGCATACTACTTCATAAAAAAACAAAATAATGATCAATACACATACAAAATCATAGTTTAAAATAGAAAACCCATAAGAAGAAACCAAAATTAAAACCAACCCCAACACTATAGACTCATATACCAACTTCCAATGGAAACTTGTGTCTTTTTATTAGATGTTTTGGCCCAGAACATATCACAACATACCTTTCAATTCCCAATAATCATATCTTCATTATAATATATGTACAATTAAAAGGACTATTGATTAAATAACTCCTATGATAAAAAATTGTAACAAACCAACCCAAGATGTCCTCAATCCTCTCACCTGGCCTAATCCATTACATACCAGAATGGAACTCACAATCCCCATGGGCTGACAAAAATCAACTGGGCTTGAAACATAAAAAAAGGGAATGATTTCTCCCAACCTGAATAAACATATGTCTTATATATACATTAATAAATAAGGAACATTGGAAATCCAACAAATATATTCCACAATAGTAAGTAAGACAACAGAAATTAACGACTATAAAAATTGAAAAAACACCATAATACAAGTTCAACTGGTAGGGAAGAAAAAAATAGATACTTAATATGAGGGGATGGATGAACTCCCACAATCTAACCACCAGCTACCCAACCCTGGTAACATAAAAACTATCCAACTCTAGGTGATGCATTGGATTTCTCAGTATTAGAAGACATAAAAAGGTATATGCACCACCAAATCGGTGCACATGCAGTGTGGTAACAGGCTTAGTAGTATCCCACCTAGGTGTTACATAGAATGTAACACTATATCAATTTTTAAGATTATTTTAAATAAAATAGGGCATGATAAAAATTTATTTAGTTTAAGTAGAAAACATGGTAAATGTTTCTACATTATCACGTTTCTAAGAAAAATAAGGTATATAAATTTCAAAGAATATTTTCTAAAACATATTTCATAGGAATCAACATACATATTAGGGATAAAATCGTAAAATGACTTGGAATATGAAAATAGTAATAGAACATAAATCAAAATACCAAAGAATATAGAAGTTCTGTCAATAGACCACTCACACCTAAAAATCTATGAAGGTGCATTGAGGTACCTAAAGCCCATGATATACACTCCAGGACTAGGAATACACCATAGATCGTGAATCCCCAATATCATATTAGTACCAATATATAATAATATTCACTCTAGGATAAGCATATCACCTAGAAAGTGAACCCACGTAATGGATGGTTGACTCCTGATAAACTTACAACATAGTACCCAAGGTATCCCATGTGCACATTTTCACAATCATCTCAATAATTTGAATATAATTTGAAAAAATTTGTAGAAAATCCATCTAATGATTTTAAATATACATCTTTTCATTCCATTTATCAAAAACCAATGGAAACCACTTTTATTTGAAATCACATTCAAACACACACAAACAATCCTGCCAATTTCAAACAAATTTATTTATAAAATTTTTTAAAAAAATGTAACAATATTGACTTTCAAACACATATTATAGACAAAATTTCTTATCTCAATAGTCGAGTCACACATTCCCACAATGAAATACACTAACAAAAAAATAACTCAGCAATGTCAACAAAGGCCATAAAATATAATCAAAACATCTCTGGACTGATTCAATTTTTTGTATAGGGTTAGTGGAGAAGAGGAAGTACTGTATACCTCAAGAATAAATTCCCATCCAACAAGATAAATAATGGAAAGGCATTCAGAAGGAGATCACAAATGGATCATGGAATAAGACATCAAGAAACACATATTTTGATCAAAGAATCTGATAATGGATCTAAAGGGATCTACCATGATAAATGGAAACATTGAAGCATATAGGTCTCTTACTCGGAGTGATGCACCAAAACTAAAATGAAGATCAAATGCCCAACTGATTAAAAATAAATTATTAATAACAATATCATTTTTAAAATGATCTCCACATTGTGTACCCTTTCACAGCATGAAGCCTTCAAAGAATTTAATCCTAAAACACTTACACATTGTGTACCCTAGTAACACAACATTAAATCCCCCAAAATTCGACATAAAATGATGGTTAAAGATAAGAGTAAAACAAAATTATGACCTCACCATTATAGGTGACCTCCCAATTTCTTCTCATCTATACACATACAATGAAAAACGAAAACCATGGTGAAGTTAAGTATATACCTGATTTATTGGTAATGGGATGTTGCACAGGTGATGATCAAGTTAAATCCCAATGAACCCTTTTTAGAGTTATTACCCACTTGTACAACTATACTAGGACAACGCCCACTTTTTGTATTTATGTATGGATGTATTATTTGAAAAAATCACATAATATCTTCCATAAAAACCCATATACATTCTTCTATACTTATACACAACGTTTATCATAAGGATATATTCCTCAATATATGTTATCAAAAATCAAATTCCC
Organism: Viscum album; assembly: GCA_963277665.1. NCBI lineage: Eukaryota > Viridiplantae > Streptophyta > Magnoliopsida > Santalales > Viscaceae > Viscum > Viscum album. Next base: position 1,024,558,413 of record OY728133.1, on the reverse strand, counting down.
ATGGTTTTTTTTCTAATCATTCATTTTATAACAATTTTAGTAACCCCAACTCTAGTGACACATAACATGTGTCTACTTTATTACACAATCATTAATACAAGGGGTAAAATTCAAATGGAATGATATGTTTAGAACTCATGGAGATCGAATTACATACACGTTACCCATTTTACATTGTGTATAATGTATAAAACACAATAATGGAAAAAATAGACATCCATGAAGTCATTCAATGAATTTTTCATCATATCATTGGGAAAGGAAACAAAATAAGGGTAACATAAAATGATTGGTTATGGTTAAAGATAGTGAGAGATACCATGAATAAAAAATGAAAAATATAAATGAAATGTTAAATAACTAAACACACATTATATATAATCAATATCATTATTATTATTATTAGATAAGACATAACCAATATGGAATGGTAAATAACAAAACACAAATTCCATTTAATGAAAAAAAATTAGAAAAAAAATGAATCCATATACGAGTGAAGATATTATGATTGATAATAATAATTATTTAATTAATTAAGTAAATGATTAATATTATATTTCATAATATCAAACATTAGGAAATATATATGTTCAATATCATACACTATATTATTTAAAAGTATGGGCAATAACCATATAATTTGGAAAACTGATATATATCATGGACCTATTGATGCACAAAATGGATATATAATTCTGTCCCAAATCACTATGTGTCAAAATAATTACTCTTATATCAGAAGATGTATTTAAATAATGAATCAATATTCATTATCAACAAATAACCATATTGATTAAAGGATACTAACTGATTAATATTACCTTATTTAGTCATGTAAAATTAAATGTTAACACTATATATAAAAATGGTATAAAATTTAGTAAATATTAACATCCATGATGAAATAATATAGATATTTATTATGATTCTAATGTATAGTAAAAATGATCAGAATAAAGTGATTGTCCAAAAAGAAAGTTAAAAATTATAAAATTAATCTAGATATGAGAGGTGAGTATTAGTTCATTAGGAATATTGGTTTTGTAAAAAAATCATGTATTTTGGAAGAATAAATTTAATGGTAGTGAAATATTAAAACAATATGTCAAAAAATATTTTTACTTTTAAAAAAATTATAAATATATATATATAGATACATTTTATAAAATGGATATGACCGCATCAAAACCAAATATAGTCCTATACATTTAAAAAAATTAAATTTCCCCATTTAACGAAAAAATCAATTAAGTTAAAATAAGAAAATGAATCCATTAAAAATAATTCTAAAAGTGAATTATAAATTTATGATGTAATTTATATATTATTTTAGTAAATCAAATTACTTATTTAAAAAAACGATAACATGGATAAGGAAGAAAAATACATATAACTGAAAGAGAGATACAATCAGTTTTCTTTTTAATCATTTCATCACTTGAGTTATGTACCAAAGATAGGAATATATTGAAGAAAATATAGAAAATTATTAACTATATAGGGTAAAAGAATATTATTGTATATTTTGGATGATAATTGATAATATTTATTAAATTAGTGTACATGTAATGCCAAAATAATGTGAGATTTTAAAATAGATTCTTACCACTTTGGTAACTTTCAAATTGTAGACCCTTGAAAGAATAAAGTTGAGATGAAACATGAAAAAAAATTAAAAAATATGTATTCATGTTAAATTCATAAAAGGTTAATTATATACACCAAATTAAAGTGTATAGGATCATATAGTTAAAAATGTCTCAATCGTATTAAAATTGAGATGAAATGAGTTTCATCAATATTATTTTTGTATGAACTAAAATGAAAATAATATGTATTGGTTTTAATAATGGTATTCATTTATAAAATCAATATATTAATGTTAATAATATTATAAAAGGAATTTTGATTACATCTTTCCACATATTCCTTAATAATCTTTTTTATTATTATTCTTTTAATAGTTAATTGAATTGGTTTGACATGCATGTTTTGTCATGAATGTTCTGATTCAGGAATATATGACATATATACATAGTATATAGAATAATATTAATGTTATAAATATATTATTTAATCATTAAATACAATTTTATATCCATTAATTAATAATGGACATGAAAAATGAATCACATCAATTCGTGGAGACGGTAGGCTGTATACACACACACACACACACAACAATATCATTTCTTTAATGGATGAATGTGTTACGAAATGGTTGATATATTAATTTTAATGAATTAGTGAAATCGCATACGTATCATAGACATTTATTATTTCCATAATTATGACTATACACATGAGTCAGTGATGGAAGAAACAAATTACATTAGATTACGAGGGAGTAGTATAATGTACACATTATCGATGCATTTCATTCCCATTTTAATGAAAAGGAGATGGATAATGATTATGAAATAAAAATAATATTATTACATTATATATTAGATAATGGTGTCATTATATTCTAACTGTAAATATGCAACTTAATATTGTAAAATAATAATTAAAAAGAAATATTTTGTTTAAGATGATTACCATCTCTTAGAAAAATCTAATTTGGATCACTTCAAAAGGACCCTTGGGTTGATAAAAATCATATGAGTTATATAATTTGAATATTGTTTTGGAGAAATATTTACTAAGGGGTTGTCATTCCAAATGTCTTATGAGTTGTGAATAATCGAGGGGAGGAAGTTCCCTATAATAATCAAAGAGGACACAAATGATATATTTAAAAAGAATAAATATTACCAATGATTTAACATTCACAAATTCATGAAAATGTATAATTATAAAACCATATATATTATATTGTTAAAATAAATCCATAAAATAATTAATATACATGTTTTTAGGACATATTATTCCTTATCATTAATGTTTAACTCATGGTAAACATGATTATACCTTAATTGTGGTAATTAATTTTTATTGTTTTATATTCATTAAGAAAAATAATTATCTTATAATTATTATAATATATTAATTATTTATATTTAGAATAAATAAAACATAATACCTAATTTAAACCACATAATTTATATAATTTAATTTAAAATTATTCCCATAGATGTGATGAAAAAAATGGTTTTCCAATGGTAAAATTCCAAAAGATTAAAATCATTTTATTTCAAAATGAAAAATATAAATGATTAGAATGACATAATTATTATTAATTATAATATAAATGAACTATTTATTACTTTTAAAACAAATTTAAAACTGAAATGTAAATTTTAACTCTTTAAATGAAGAAGTAAGTTAAAAACAATAGAATTTTTTACTATTCATCAAAAAACACAATGTTTTCCAAAAGTTATAAAATCATAACTATAAGATAATTCTACCATCATGATTTTTAAAATTAGGATTATTTTTTCCAATAAATTTTAAATTAATTTCAAAAATTATTTTTCATATAAGAGTAAAAAATTTGATTTTTTATTAGAACAAATATTGTTTTTTTTTGAAATTTATTACCATTTTTTATGAACTATTTTTATTTTTAGTAATACTCAATTTAAAACTAATAAATTTATCTTTAGTAGTGTAATGTATATATAATTCATAATTTAATTATTCTTATCCATACCATCCTATTTAACAAATAGGTTATTAAAATATACTATTTTATAGTTCTTTTATGCTTGGGTTTGTGTGTATTACATGCTATTGAAGTGATTTAATTTTTTTAAATCAAATATTTTTCAATTTTTTGAGTAGTTACATATAATTTTTGAAGTTTTAACATTAATATAAGTGTGAAATATTTGGAAAAACATTTATCATTGAAACCACCATTTGGTCCCTTAACTAATTTATACTTCCCTACAACATAGCACCAATATACATAACCCCATACCAGACAGATGTTACACCTATGTTTATGTGGTGAAATGGTGGTAGTTTCATTGACTGGTTTGGAAAAAATTGATCTAGTGTTTATTTTTACTATCATGAACTTATGTTATACAAGATTATGTTCCAAATTCAATTGTTAATGTTATACTTGGGAATGGTAAAGGGTGAACTCAGGATGTGTTACCTCATTCCCATGGTCTGATAAACGATCTTTATAAGGGACGTTTATTTTGGTTGAGGCCATGATTTCTCAATTCCACTTTACTTAATTGTAATTATTATAAAATATATAAAGTAATTATAATATTTACATTATAATGTCTATATTACCTGTGGTTATATTTACCCATATTCAAGATTACATATGGTGAAAATTAAGAAGGTTTATAATTCCCAATCTACATAATTAAATGGATATATTAAAATACTACACATTCAATAATTCTAGTTCACTAAATACTAGTTTTCATTTTATTTCATTCAATATTTAGACTCATGGGCCCGTATTTTTCTTCTTTTGTAGTATGTTTAATAAATTTGATGTTCATTAATGAATATGAGCCATGATAGATTTATATTGTACCATTATTTTTTATCTTATTTACTATTATAAGTGATAAAAATATTTTTAAATTTATACAGTTGATTTGTATTTCATATTTTATAATAACATATTTTAATTTTTAACTGGAATTTCTTAGGTATTACAAAACATATTAAATTAAATTTTTTATCATTAAAATAATTCATATCAATGCATCCCCATATAATATGGAATAGTTTCTGAAAATTATAAGTATTAGAGAGTTTATATATATAGTAACACTTATTCAGTATATATTGAATAGTATGTTTCGTCACTTCATTATAATTTGTTATTACCCTTACATTATGTCTTGCACATTCATATATAAAAGTATGTATATAAAAAAAATATAAACATAAGGGAAAAATTAACACTTTGAGAGGTAAAGACTCATTACCATATATTATCTTATTAGTGTGGAAATGATATGAAATTTCTAAATAAAAAAACAATTTCTTAGTCTGGTTCACATATTTTCTTAGTTAAAACAAATTTTTACAGAATATTGAAATTTTTTGTGTTACATTATATAATCCAAAAACTGAATAAAATACCACATTTTAAATTTTAAATTTCTTATTTTATATAAAATCTATAAACCAATTATTTAGTTATTTAATTAATATCATGTTAAATAGAAATTATATTGAGATTATGTACCTATATGACATCATTCATGATATTAGTACCTGTGTACAAAATTTTACGTTTCATTTCTCTTTAATGAAACTATAGTGGAAATAAATTTAAAAAACAAATTATTGCCCAACAAAAAAAACTACAGAATACACCATTTCAGGAAAAAACAAAGAATCCAAATGAACTTTTTTGGAAAATTCATTCATTTTAGTATTAAAAAAATTAAAAATAAATTCACTATAAAATTCATAATTTTGAATTTATTTTAATTAAATTTAAAATAATATTTTATATTCATATAAATATTTTTTTGGATTCCATTAGAATAATTGTAACCTCCAAATTTAATGATACACAAGCATACTTGATATCACAATGAATCAAAAATAAATAAATATGAAACATTCAAATATTCTATATAAGAAATTAGGATTTTAAATTCACTTATTATAAATAAAAAATAATAAAACATTTTTACTACATAATTTAGATTAAAATATTTAATATTAACATATGTAAAAAAGTAATTACTATACAAAAAATACAAAAAATTAACTTGTAACACCCTGAGCTTCCAATATACGCTTCTCTTTCAATAATGCAATAGCTTGCATTGTACGCAAGTTCGAGTTCTAACACACCGCGACTAATAAAAGTAGCTGTTATGAATAGTAATACCCACTTTTTAAAATTATGGAATTATTATATTTCAATATAGACTTCATTTTTGTATTCGTTATATCGAAATTATCCAAAGTTTAATTTTTTGTAATTTTCTGAGAACTTCCAATTTTTATGAATAATGAAAAATATTTAAAAAAAACTTTTTTAATCAAAGTATTTTATAGTGATAAATTATACTATTTAGTGATTTTAAATTACAATTAGAATATATTTTTACTATTTTATCCAATGGTTATCATTAGAATTAATTTTACTTTGAATTTGGACATAAACAATGGTCAATCTTTTGATATATATTATTTCTTAAAAACATGCTATTTGTTGTGACAGCGGGATTTAATCATAAAATTAATTAATTCAACTTATATGTTTGGAAATTTTTAAAATAGACATCATTTTTGAATTTGTAATATCAATTATAGCTTAGGGTGAAATTTTGGCATTGTTCTAAAAAACATCAATTTTTGATGAATAGTAAAACCACTAAGTGGTAGTTAAATAACTAATTTTTCGTTTAAATGAAATATTACCACTTCTGTGATTTGATATTCAAAAATAAAACATACATGGTTTTCATTAGGAAGTAAAATGTGGTTCAATGGGATTAAAATATTTTTTTTGGTGAATAGTAACTTTTATGTTTAATTAATCGCGATTAAAGGTAATTAGTGAAATTTATGGTAAAAATAGTATTATAAAAATACGGAATGAACTTTACATTTCTCCAACCACTATTGGATGTTTCATGTCTGACCAAGAAATTCCATGGGTAAACTTGGGGACCCCATGGAGCCACTTTGGTACGAAAAGAACATAAATAACATTTTATTTAATGTTAAAATAAAAAGGTCACAAACAGGAGTTGTTTTACTAAAAAAAATTCAATGGGGTTATACAAGTCATATTATTGAATATAAATATTAATTAGAAAGATAAAAAGATTTAATACATCATCATAATTTTTTTATAATTTTTAGACATTAGATAAAATAAATTATTTATGACACAATGATGATGCAGCGATAACCTCATTAATTAACGATTTAAATAAAATGAAAAGATAATGTAAAATCCAAGGCTTAAACTTGTCAGAAGCCTATTGTATGGGTATATTTCTAACCCTTATCACCATATACTCGAATTATAGAAGTGTGGGACCTTTAGAATCCGAAAATCATTATATAATAAAGTAATATTTCATTACTTTCCAAGAGTGCCCCTCCTCTCCACTTATAAAAGGCCCCCACCTCTAACACCTTATTCACACTTTCAATCCATTTGGCTCGGCCAACCTCTTACCAAATACTCTCCCAACTTCCCACCCTTACTCCTAGAAGCCTCACTTTGGGCAGAATTTTTCCCAAGGAAGCCTTTGGCTCAAATCAAAAGAGTTACCCAATTTTAAGGTAATGTCTTCTCTTGTGTTCTTTTATTTTATTTTTCTTCTACAACCCCATAAACTCTTTTTATTATTTTCTTTTGTAACAAAACCAGTATAATCAATATACTAGGATTCTTTTATAATAAGGATTCGAGCTACACTTTCACACACCTACATCTAATGGTTAAAGAACATACTGTTTCTGTGGATGGAGAATTTCTTCCTCACGAAACGATGATTGTTCAACGCTCATATAACACCATCAAAGGTGGCCATTAAGATGTCACTATATTTATATATGATATATAACATGTTATGTTTTACTTAAGCTTATTTATTTTTCATTTATGGCATACCTTTATGATTTCCATTATGGGTAAATGCGATAATTTCATTTTAGGAAGTCCGGACTACCGCCCCCACAAAGTGATTTGAATCGTTAATACCATATGTGAGATTTATAAAGGATGGAGTAAATGATATTATATATGATATTATACTGTAATTATAATATACCTTTATATCATTATGATTTCATTAAATACGAAATAGAAATGAAAGTAGCGTTCATGCGTATGTACGTCTTACCGTCTCAATGAACAGTGCATTTCATTTCTTACCTCTAAACGTTATGGAATATTATAAATTCATGTATATACTGGATATATATGAGATATATGATATCTATATAATGAATATAATTCTGGATATAATGGATATATCACCACATGAACAACATGTAATTATAAGAATTTTATTTTTGACTCAAGTACCTAAGATCGACAAAATGACCGTTATAAACTTAAATAATTACATAATGTTCATAACATGGTTACAAGTGATATTAAATGAATAAGAAACTTGAAAAGGTTCTTAAGAAACTATAAATTAACTCTAGTTTATTATCTAGGAGGTTAAAGAATGGTCGAGTCAAGATAGGACGCAAGGTAAGGGAACTTCTTAACTCAATTACCATTCTTTGGGTTAATCTCCTACTTTCAAATTATGCCATGATATTATTATGTCCTATCTTGTATTTTTACTTTCATTATGTGTACTTGTAGTGAATACACATAATAGATCTATTTTATTTTAAAAATTATCTTTGTAAGGACTTCGTCTCAATCTTCTTTCATTGAGGCATATTTTGTTTTATACCCAACTTTCCTTTATACGGTGTATAAACCCCTTTAACATTTACGTTTATTCATATGAAATATTTTTATACCAAGCGTTTTACTAAATGACAAAAATGGAATGTTTTTCTTTCCGTACTTATGCGTCGACAACCACTTATCTGACGTCGTGACCATTATTTGAGTTTCGGCTTCCTCTACAAGCAATAACTTTTTTTTAATGAAAAATAAATACAAAGTTTTAACTTTCTTTTATTTTGGTATTGAAAATGGTTTTGAAAGTGTTTTTATTATATCAATGTGTTGTATTGATATCTTGTGATTGAAATGTAGAAATTTTATGTTTCCTTTATGCATGTTTTATGTGATATGATTATGTTATGGTTTATGATATGTTTAAACCTCTTCATATGAGGAATGCATTGGACTTAATAAGTGACGGGTGGAGCCCGCTACAGCTCCTCGATGCATCTGTAGGTCTCATGAGACAAACTAGTGTCTTGGCACGAGGCCTTGACAAAATCATATTTATGTTCTTGGAACAAGGCCTTGGCTACGTGGTTATGATAGTCTGACATTATGCATTCCATCATTATGAAAGTTGTTATTGATATTGCATGTGATTATTCGACCAGTAGAATTTCTATGTGAAGAAGTAAATGGCATTATCTAATTTTACTTTTTCCATATTATGTGGAAGTTCAAGTTTAGAAGGCTTCTGTTTTAGTTATACATTGCCTTAAATATTTATGTTTATTGATGAAAGCTTCCGCAATATTTTTATCCTTACTGAGCATCTGAGCTCACCCCTTTCAATGTTTTAATATTTTCCAGGATGCGAAAAAGTATTTTATGAATGACCTGTAGGGATAGTCAGAAAGGGATATGAGTGTGGACTATGAAGACCATGTTATTGTAGTTTTTTTTTACTTTATGATGTAATGAACGACTTATGAATGTATCTAGTGCTTCCAAGGCTACTAAACTAATCGGTCTTTCGAGACTTGATCATTTGTGATCATGCCAATGTTATGAAGTAATGAACCGACTCTGGGTAGCTGGGATCGGGGCGTTATAGTTGGTATCAGAGGTAGTTTAGTACTAACCATGGAAGCTATATTTAGATAAACTCTGATTAGAGCACATAGCCCGAAGATGGACTTTGAGGATTAGTATAGAAGAACTTTCTAGAATTTTGGTATTATAGAGATTTTGTGAGTTTTCCGAGCAATACATCCCTGTCTGGATATGAGTAGGTAGAGGTGGCTCTGGCATAGATGTACCTAGGGGTAAAACCCGAATACACCGCTTTGAGCTAGACTCGAACGGGAACTGGTGCATGACAACGGGCCTTGTTGCACTCTTGGTTACGACACTCCCGGGGGATATTCTTAGGATAATTGTCATTTTCATTACAAACCACTATGAAGAGTTAGGAGTATATACTTCCTCAAAGAAAACATTTTTATGTATTATATCCATAAATAGTTCAATTTATGTTATGTATTTTACAAGTATGGAATTGTGTATTTTGATTCGTAAACTAATCTAGTTTATGCCATTATTTAGAAATGGTGCCTAGTGGAAGGAATGGAAACCATATCAATGCACGCACTCCATGTAGGGATTCCCCTCCTGCTCAAGATAATTATTGTGGAGTTGGAGATACAGCTGGTGATGAACAACTTGTTATCATACTGGGACAACTCACTCAGGTTATGAATAATAACCTTACTCGTATGGAGAACCCTAATCCACAACGTAGAGGATCAATTTTAGACCGCTTCATGAGGCAACAACCACCAACATTTAATGGGGGTAAAAAACCATTAGTATCTGAGAAATGGATAAACTCCTTAGAGAAAATATTCCATGCCTTGGGGACTAGCGAAAGGGAGAAGGTTATCATGGCAGTTTACCGCCTCACTGGAGATTCCGATCAATGGTGGTCATTGATTCAAAACACAAAGGAAGATGAAGAAGTATAAAGTATGGAATGGAGAGATTTCAAAGATCTTTTCTTAGAAAAATACTTTCTACACGACCATCGAGCAGATATGGAAAGGCAATTTATGAGTCTGAGACAAAAGGGGGATGAGAATGTTGCAAAGTATGAGGCTAACATTACAAGGATATCGAGGCATGCAGAATATTATATACATAACCCAATAAGTAAGATTGATTGTTTCTTTGATGGGTTAAAACCATTTCTTCGTCTAGCATTAGTCTCACGAACCTTCTCATCGTATGAAGATATTGTCTAATGTCCTATCAAGACGAAAAATGAATTCTCTAAATCTTATGACAATAAAGTAAATCAAGAGAAGAAGAGAACGGTGGAACAAGAGACAGATAAAGGGAAAAAGGGAAAGAAGGATTTTCCATTATGTGATAATTGTGGGAAGAATCACCCTGGTACTTGCCTAATAGGAATGTGAGTTTGTTATAAATGTGGAGAAAAAGGTCACCAGGCGCGTGATTGAAAGGGAAAGAAAGAGGCTATCAATGTTGAATGCTACAATTGTAGAGAAATGGGGCATTATGCAAATGAATGTCCTAAGAATCAGGGAAACATACCTCAGAAAAGTTCAAGGGATCAAGGCTAAGCTTATGTTGTTGCTACAGATGAAGTTGAATAATTAATATATTGGTGCTTTTGGACTCATGGATTATATTTTGGTTATTAGAATAATGAGATATATATATATATATAAGGATTGTACTGCACTACTTGTTGATTTTATTAAGGTTTTAATACGATGCAGGTAATAATATATTTAGTATGTGACAATAAGAGAAACTTTACTTTTTTTGGGGAATCTGATGTTACAATTGATTTTGAAATTTAGAGACCTTTTAGAAAAAGTCTGGACAGAGGTATTTTGGATAACTATATAGGTTGGAATGGATGAAGTTGAACCTTGGATAGTATTTCTTAAGGTTAAAACGTTTATGAAGATTATTTTTGGAATATTATAATAGTTTTAGAAAAAGGACAACCTTTAGGTTGGGTGATAACCCGTCACTTCGAATAAAGTTGCAGGAATCGTACCCACAACCATATTGTGACCGGCCTTTATGACAAACCACTAGCCTATAGGAAGTCCCTAGTTATTAAAAAATAGTTTTCGTAATCTAAATGGTATGTGTTAATATTTTGAACCTTGTACGTTTAAAATAAATATAATATTTTTGAGTTCTATTATCTTTTTGAGTGAAAGATGAGTTTGTGGTAGAAATTAGTTGAAGGTTGAAACTCTACTTGTTAAGCATAAATATATATATATACCTATATCTTATTCTATGAATAAATTAATTCTTAAAATTTATTAAAGGGATATTAAAACAAATAATGTGTTATCCTAATACCTTATGTCTTGTTGAACTGATGATATTTTAAGTCAACATAGATTGAAGGCTTTGAGGCCCTCAATTTGACACTTGTTTGTGATTGATGACCTCAATCACTCCCTACAATTATTTACGTTTTTCCTCCAATTATATGTCTCCAATTTCACCAATGTTCTCCTAATCGAGATCATAATAGGGTGGTGACATTTTCATTTCCCTTTCCCTCTTATTAAGGGTAAATTTTATTAACCCTATTTCCGATGTGGGTTTTCCACAAATGTATTTTCTATTTTCAACCTTTTATTTTCAAAGAAACATTTCAAATTGCGAGGACACAATTTATTGAAGGAGGGGAGAATGTAACACCACGAGCATCTACTATACGCTTCACTTTCAATAATGCAATAGCTTGCATTGTACGCAAGTTCGAGTTCTAACACACCGCGACTAATCAATGTAGCTGTTATGAATAGTAATACCCACTTTTTAAAATTATGGAAATATTATATTTCAATATAGAATTTATTTTTTTATTCGTAATATCGAAATTATCCAAAGATGATTTTTTTGTAATTCTCTGAGAACTTCCAATTTTTATGAATAGTGAAAAATATTTAAAAACAAATTTTTTAATCAAAGTATTTTATAGTGATAAATTATACTATTGAGTGATTTTAAATTATTATTAGAATATATTTTTACTATTTTATCCAATGGTGATCATTAGAATTAATTTCACTTTGAATTTGGACATAAACAATGGTCAATCTTTTGATATATATTGTTTCTTAAAAACATGCTATTTTTTGTGACAGTGGGAATGAATTATAAAATTAATTAATGAAACTTTTATGTTTGTAATTTTGTAAAATAGACATCATTTTTGAATTTGGAATATCAAATATAGCTTAGGGTAAAATTTTGGCATTGTTCTGAAAAACATCAATTTTTGATGAATAGTGAAACCACTATGTGGTAGTTAAATAACTGATTTTTTGTTTAAATGAAATATTACCACTTCTGTGATTTGATTTTCAAAAATACAACATAAATGGTTTTCATTAGGAAGTAAAATGTGGTTCAATGGTATTAAAATATTTTTTTGGTGAATAGTATCTTTTAAGTTTAATTAATCGCGATTAAAGGTAATTAGTGAAATTTATGGTAAAAATAGTATTATAAAAATATTGAATGACCTTTACACTTGTCCAACCACTATTTTATGTGTCATGTATGACCAAGGAAATCCATGGGTCATCTTGGGGACCCCATGGAGCCACATTGGTAGGAAAAGGACATAAATAACTTTTTATTTAATGTTAAAATAAAAAGGTCACAATCAAGAGTTGTTTTACTAAAACAATTTTTAAATGGGGTTATACAAGTCATATTATTGACTATAAATATTAATTAGAGAGATAAAAATATTTCCTACATCATCATAATTTTTTTATAATTTTTATACATTAAATATATTAAATTATTTATGACACCATGATGATGCATCGATTACCTCATTAATTAACGATTTAAATAAAATGAAAAGATGATGTAAAATCCAATTCTTACACTTGTCCAAAGCCTATTGGATGGGTATATTTCGAACCCTTATCACCTTATCCTCGAATTATAGAAGTGTGGGACCTTTAGAATCCGAAAAGAATTGTATAATAAAGTAATATTTCATTACTTTCCAAGAGTGCCTCTCCTCTCCACTTATAAAAGGCCCCCACATCTAACACCTTATTCACACTTTCAAGACATTTGGCTCGGACAAACTCTGCCCAAATACTATCCCAACTTCCCTCCCTTACTCCTAGAAGCCTCACTTTGGGCAGAATTCTTCCCAAGGAATCCTTTGTCTCAAATCAAAAGAGTTACCCGGTTTTAAGGTAATGTCTTATCTTGTGTTCTTTTATTTTATTTTTCTTCTCCAACCCCCTAAACTCTTTTTATTCTATTCTTTTGTAACAACAAAAGTATCCTCAATATACTAGGATTTTGTTATAAGAAGGATTCGAGCTACACTTACACACTCCTACATCAAATGGTTAAAGAACATACTGTTTCTGTGGATGGCGAATTTCTGCCTGACGAAACGATGATTGCTCAACACTCATATAACACCTTCAAAGGTGGCCATTAAGATGTCACTATATTTATATATGATATATAATATGTAATGTTTTACTTAAGCTTCATTATTTTTCATTTATGGCATTCCTTTATGATTTCCATTATGGGTAAATGCGATAATTTCATTTTAGGAAGTGCGGACTACCGCCCCCTCAAAGTGATTTGAATCATTAATACCATATGTGTGATGTATAAAGGATGGAGTAAATGATATTATATATGATATTATAATGGAATTATAATATACCTTTATATCATTATGATTACAATAAATACGAAATAGAAATGAAAGTATTGTTCATGCGTACGTATGGCCTACCGTCTCCATGAACGGTGCATTTCATTTCTTACCTATAAACGTTATGGAATATTATAAATGCATGTATATACGGGATATATATGAGATATATGATATCTATATCATGAATATAATTTTGGATATAATGGATATATCACCACATGAACAACTTGTAATTATAAGAATCTTATTTTTGACTCAAGAACCTAAGATCAACAAAATGATTGTTATAAACTTAAATAATTACATAATGATCACAACATGGTTATAAGTGATATTAAAGGAATAAGAAACTTGAAAATGTTCTTAAGAAACTATAAATTAACTCTAGTTTATTATTCAGGAGGTTAAACAACGGTCGAGTCAAGACATTATGCAAGGTAAGGGAACTTCTTAATCTAATTACCATTCTTTGGGTTAATCTCCTACTTTCAAATTATGTCATGATATTATTATGTCATATCATGTATTTGTACTTTATTTATGTGTACTTATAGTGAATACACATAATACATCTATTTTATTTTAAAAATGATCTTTGTAAGGACTTCGTCTCAATCTCTTTTCAATGAGGCATATTTGGTTTTATACACAACTTTCCTTTATACGGTGTATAAACACCTTTGACATTTACGTTTATTCAAAAGGAATATTTTTATACGAAGCATTTTACTAAACTACAAAAAGGGAATGTTTTTCTTTCCGTACTTATGTGGCGACAACGACTTCTCCGCCACCGTGACCATTATTTGAGTTTCGGCTTCCTCTATAAGCCATAAATTTTTTTAATGAAAAATAAATACAAAGTTTTAACTTTCTTTTATTTTGGTATTGAAAATGGTTTTGAAAGTGTTTTTTTTATGTCAATGTGTTGTATTAATATCTTGTGATTAAAATGTGGAAATGTTATGTTTCCTTTATGCATGTTTTATGTGATATGATTATGTTATGGTTTATGATAAGTTTAAACCTATTTATTTGAGGAATGCATTGGACTTAATAAGTGACGGGTGGAGCCCGCTACAGCTCCTCGATGTATCGGTAGGTATCATGAGACAAACTAGTGTCTTGGCACGCGGCCTTGACAAAATCTTATTTGTGGTCTTGGCACGAGGCCTTGGCTACGTGGTTTTGATAGTCTGGCATTATGCATTCCATCATTATGAAAGTGGTTATTGATATTTCATGTGATTATTCGACTAGTAGAATATCCATGTGAAGAAGTAAATGGTATTATCTCATTTTAATTTTTCCATATTATGTTGAAGTTCAAGTTTAGAAGGATTTTGTTTTAGTTATACATTGCCTTAAATATTTATGTTTATTGATGAAAGCTTCCGCAATATTGTTATCCTTACTGAGCATATGAGCTCACACCTTTCAATGTTTTAATATTTTCCAGGATGTGAAGAAGTATTTTATGAATGACCTACGGGGATAGTCAGAAAGGGATATGAGTGTGGACTATGAAGACCATGTTATTGTAGTTTTTTTTACTTTATGATGTAATGAAAGACTTATGAATGTATCTCGTGTTTCCAAGGCTACTAAACTAATCGGTCTTTCGAGACTTGATCATTTGTGATCATGCCAATGTTATGAAGTAATGCACCGACTCTGGGTAGCTGGGGTCGGGGCGTTACATAACTGGTGAATAAATAATTTTGAAGACATAACAATTAACATAGTAAAACATATTTTTCATTGTTTAGGAATCAAAAAAAAATTAATGCATATATATTAATCATTCCTATCACATACATGGAATTTAACTTAAGCAGGGGTGAATCATGATTATCTCAATCAAAATTAACCTTCTTAAGGATCTTGATATATGATTATGCAAAATAATCTTCCCCCCTCAATAAAAAATAAAATATTTAAAATTAAATAAAGAGGTACATGGTTTATTTTTAATTCGATTACAAGAACAGTGAAAAATTCAATGAACACATAGTTGATGATGTTATCATGCAAAAAACTACACCTAATGACACTCATTTTTGAATAATTTCAGTGTGGATATAATATCCATCAATTTTTATAAGCGTCATAATAAATTATGAACCCACTATTATCATCATTATATATATCAACTGATTTTCCAATTGAATCACATTTTTTATCCATGAACCATGAATATTCTATTACACCAATAAAGATAGAGAAATTTACTCCTCCTTTATTAACATGATTAATTTAATAAATATGAGAGAATAATCTCCTTGAATAGCCTCTCAATAATCCAATGAGATTGTCTATATTAACCTCAATTGATACATTTAATTTTATTATACAATGTGAAGAGGACTCACTAATTAATATTTCTTAAAAAATAATCCTAAGTAATTTATTCCGAATTATAAATTCTCAACCTCATGTTTTTTATATTTCTGATCTATTTCTTTTATGGGTTTTACTTTTCTCTCTAGAACTGGGTGGAATGTGTCATATTTTTTTGGTAGCATTTATATTTAATCTTCGTCTATATATTCACCTAGGGTTCTCATGGAATTTTTTGATAAAAATGGAAATTTGGGTCAAATATAAATAGGGGAATGGTTGGTGCACTGTTAGTAGAAACGTTTCACCCCGGAGAAGGTTACTATATTTTAGGATGGTCTTTTCAGAGAGAAACTACACTACGACATGGACATAGATATTCATGACCTATGGGATAAGCATTCATTAGGTTCATATTTGAAATAGAGGGGCATATAGTCTCTACACGGTTTTCAAAACCATGAAGGTATACTATCCACCTATCTAGGTAATTAAAAAATGGGCGTTTATTGAAAAAAATGCTTCTTAATTAAACCCTAACTCCACCATCATCCACCATCATCAGGATTTTCTATCATGAGAGACTCCTCCATGGTCTTCTATGCTCCTTCGATAATATTTATTGGATGTTTTGTCCCCAATTATTCAAGGATTCATTATTAAAGGTTATTCTGCTTTGATTTATTCCACTTTTCTTGGGTTTTATTCCCTCTTTATTAGGGTCTCATTTTTGTGTAATGTGTTGTAACATAGAAGGTTTTTTTCACATGTATTTGTGTTATATGTTGACTTCAATTGTTCAATCATTCCTTTATAGGGTCTTGTGGTGGTGAACTGCTAGTTTCATAAAAAATTTCAGATGCTTCCAAGCTTGATGTAGGTGGTTCCATGATGTAACATTTCAAGATGACTTTAATATGATTTCCTTCTATAATAAATATGTTATATGGTTTAATTTTATGGTGAGAAAAATATTTTGGAAGTGTTTTGGCATGTATATGTGATGAATGTTGATTTTATAATGAATAAATGATATATTTTGATAATGAACTATGATGATTCTTCTTGAATTGGGGTTTTCTATATTGTGTGGAAGGTGTGAATGGTGTCATCAAAATAACATGATATGAGAATGTATTTTAATGTGAATTTATCAATGTAAAGTTGGTTTTAATGATTTATTTATTCTTTTTTGTGTATAGTTGATTGACTTGTGAATTTCTTTAATTTAGGGAAGCTTGATATAATGAAAAACTGGTTTTGGTGTGGATTAGATTGGGGATTAACCCATGAAAGTGATTAAATTTATTATGAGTATTTCTTTTGATAAATTTAAAGGTAGTTAATTAATTTTCAATGTAGAGAAAGATGTATTTTGAAAATTATTTTAGTCTGTAAAATGGAATCTGTATTGGGTTTTGTGATATGGTGATTATTTGGTGTATTTATAATTATTGGAATGAGTATGTAAAAGTGATTATATTGGTAACTTTTGAAAAGAGAATTTGAGTAGAAAGAGAATCCTAGGTTCTAGGTGGGTTGACTAGTTCTAGTATGTTACTGATTCTGAAGTGGATCATCGTGATTTCCATTAGATGGATTAATGATTATAACACTAGCTAAACATGTATTAGGATCAGAGGCCACTAGGCCCATTGGGGGTCCCTTCCCAGTGTCTCATGAATGTGAATGTTTATGGTTGATGTAAATAGACCACCTTTAACTGAGGCGCGATGTTCTAATTAATCACTCGAGATAGATTACACTTGAGGATTTACAACATTTAACTGAGGGGCGATGATCTAATTTATTCAAGGATTTTTTCTTCCATAGAAGGAATCATCTAGGACAGATATGAATACTCATAGGGAGGTCATATCCACGCTTTAGATGATGGTACTAAAGTAGATTCATCTTCCTCCATGAACTTGTATAGAATCAGGGGTTGATTCTCCATATGGAGAGTGATTTCCCATTCAAAACAATTTATTTTTGATTTATTTGTGGAAAGCCAATACATGCTGAGAATTGAATCAAATTCTACTAGATGGAGTATGAAGAGGATTTATGGGAAGTTCAATCCAATAATTATGATAGGGGAGGAGTTATATTCATGGAGTACAATGATTTCCTCATTTTCTATACTCATTGACATCTTTACATCCATGATTTTGGGTGGTTTTGGTTTTGTTCTGCTAAACTTTTGGGATATAAAAGAATGCATAGAACCAAAATCAAAAAGTAAATTCACTGTTATTAAATGAATAATATGTGTAACTGTCACCACCTCATTTTTGGGGTTCACATAAACAGTAGTGATGGAAAATTTTCTCCCATGATGCCTTGGAGGTTTTTGGTTGCCTCAGAAAACCCTTTTGTTAGGGAACTGGTTTGGAAGGTGCTGCAGTTCATTGTAGATAAAGAAATGAACAAAAAATTGAGGTTCAAATAAAGCATTCCTATCCTATGTCACAGCCATAGGTTTTTCTTGTTGGAAGTTAACGTGTGGGTTCCCATCTCTTCCACACCTAATGAATTTCTACATCTTCTTTAGGCAATTTCCAGGGTGTTTCTTTACAATCCTTTAGCAAGCGGGGTGTTTGATTTTCATAGCACTGTTGGATTTATCCATCAGAACTATAGAATTTAAATCCAACTTATGATTCTTATATCTATGATACCTATGGGATTCATTGATATCCTTTGTATCATTTAGGGAACATCAGACAATTTCCTCATAGGTATCAAAGTCACAGATCTCCAGGGCTTTCCGTAGGCTGGGTTTCAGCCCACCAATGAAATAGTCATCCTTGAATTTGGGGGTAATGACATAGTTAAAGGCATAACATGAAATCCATATCATTTTTTCCTCTAAAAATATGATGAATTATTCATCTTTTTGTTTTAGTTCAAGGAAGTCCCTTTACATCTTATGTTGGTGGGTGCATGAAAAATATTTATTGAAAAATAGCTTCTGGAAATACTTCCATTCCAATGCCTCGATATCCTCATCAGGCTTCATATTTTTGATCAATTTATACCAGGGATCACTTCTCCCTCCATATGATAAGAATCTATAAGCACCTTCTCTTGTTCAGAACATTGAAGGATATAGAAGATCTTTTCAATGGAATTGATCCATTGTTCGACGATTTAGGGATCAGATGATCCATTAAAACCAGAAGGATTTTGTCACATTAAGCTCTTTATTGTGACTTGTTTATTCTTAGGGGAGGATGAAATTTCCTCTTGACCCATGTTTCTATTCAAATCTTTAGTTAACTTAGAGAGTATAGTGACAAAGTTGGCAATTCCCGATCCCATCATATTGGGCATCTCATTTGAATAGTCATCACATTGATCTTCGCATTAGTTGTTATTATGAGTCCTACTATTATCGGTCATTGGATATAATAATTGGAATGTTAGGGGTAACACATAAAGGGTAAACCAATGACAAAAATGGATGACCTATACAGAACTTTTATTTCTTTAACTTATGAATCTATAGGCTTTGATATATGTTATCCATGATCTACTTCACAATATATATTCATAAGAGATTTTTTTTATTCCCTTATTAATAGTTTATATTAAGAGTGGGAATTTACCAAAGCATATCCCTAGGAGTTTCATAACCAAGAGGGAATCAAGGCCCCTTATCGTGTACTAAGATACCCTAGGTGATGCATAAAATCCCTTGTCAGAGTTTTGACACCTAGGTTAATCTGTGTTAGAGCCACCTCAACCTACTCGTATCCAGACAAGGATATATTTTCTTGATAAACCACTAACTCAATACACACCAAAACATAGGTATTATTTTATTATATGTAGAATTATCACTATAGATTTCACTCAGATTTCTAATCCTAATCCAAAAAATAAATAAACATATCCTAGGATACTAAATTTAACAGCCTTTCTCTTTATTATACACATAAACATAATTTATTACATAATGTCTTTACTTGATAAAACATGGAAGATAAAGAGTTATAGTGTATTTGGGCGTTTTTAACATTACACAATGACTTAAAACATGAAACACAAGATCACTATTGAAAACATACTTTATATGAACACTACATTCCCTCGTACATAGCATTGCATGGGATAACCAGAGGACGTGCATAAGAAAAGGGTAAGATATAAAGCCCATTGAGGGGGTAAACAAGGCATAACCTGAAAAATTAAATAAATGTTAGGAAATAAGCATATCAATGGATCATAAAAGTAACATGAACATAATGGTATGATATAGCATGATTATCATTACATAGAAATCTGGAGACAACACATAACACGATATTAGCATGAGACAAGGCTCATTGCACATGGTTCATGGGTAAAACCTCATTAAAATTGAATTTTCATGAGTAAAACCTTATTATAGTTGATGTATCATGATATTATTCCTTACCCAATGAATTAGAGAGCTATTAGGGTGCACCCTACTTAAACATTTCATTCATGCATAAGTGCAACACATGGATCATACAACATGGAATCAATAAACCTCATCATTTATTCAAAAATAAAGGAATGTGGACTACATACATAAAACTCTTTAAACCATATGTAAATGTTCATAAAGTTGAATACCCTTTATAGTTAAATGGCCATGGCATTTACTACACAATGACGTTGTCTTGGAAAATGGTTGTTCAAATTTGACAATATAACGACATGACATAAAAACTCATAAAAATGGTTGATGACAGAGAAAGTGGTGTCTCATAATACGTGCATGAAATTTAAATTAATTACATCATTTGGATACATTTCATAATAATTTTATGGGAATTTTGATTCATTATTCAAAATAATTTCTTTAATGTAAATGAGTAGAGAGAAATTCCCTATTAAATTTCAGCATGGTACCAAGTGTACATGAGAAGAATTAATGAGAGTGAAATGGGGTATCAAATTATTAAAAAATAAATAGTTAATTATGGGGGAGGTGATAAATCATACACCAATACTCTTAATTTATATTAAAAATGAATAAAAATGTACTAAAATTTGACAAATATGTTAAAACAAGAAATCCCTTATGGAAATTTGGAATGGTAATAGGTATACATGGAAGGAATAGATGAGAGAGAAAGAAGTATATCATCATTAAAACAAAAAGAGGGAAGTATATGGGAGGTTCTAATTCACACCCCAACATTTTAAATTGGAAATAAAATTGCATAACAATATAAGGAATCTAAGACATAAATAAGGAAAGTGAGAATCCATTAATTGGAAGTCTGATCCCAAAGGCATGGAAGAGGTTTATTTGGAGATTGGGGAACCATCGGAGGATTATAGAGAGTGGAGGTCAGAGTTTGGAATATCTACAAAGGCTTTGAGGGAAGATGATGTCGGAGCATGGGTGAGTTTATAGAGGAAAGGAGAGGGAATTCATTATTATTTAGGATATGAACCATACACATTAAACTATTCAAAACCACAAACCAACCCATGATTTTTTCAAATGGTTTTTTATAAATTGAAGTAGAAGAAAATATTTTATAAGTCCAATGGATGAAATTCTGAACATATTTGGCTTGCTTATGTGGAGGTGAGTCACACTCTCAATGAAATCAATTTAAAATGTTAAACTATTTTATATGTCCTAGAAGGTCCACTATGGAGTTGTAAAATAAATCAAAAAAACATAAAATCACATTATTTTAATGTTAAAACATATATTGGATGAATATAATGTTTATATTATTTTATTACATAATTATTGGGTCATCATGATGTCATAAAACATATTATATATTTAAACAGGTTTTAATTTTAAACAAAAAACTCGACAGTCACAAAAAAATATTAAAAATTCACTGTTGGATAATTTTTACATCTTGATAAAAAAATAATATTGATTTTATCTATATAATTTTATAAATTTGTGAATTTTTACTTTTAAATAAAAACCTACATTTATAGAAAATTCATTTATTTTGACAAATATATCTTTCAAACCATAATAAAAATCACAATCTTATTCATAATAATTATATGGAAATTTATATTATTTAAAAATTAATTTAGTAAAAATAATTTATTAGAATACTATTTAATTAAAAAATCCATTAATTCATCAATATAGTTTTCTTAAATAACTAAAATTTATATTTCTGCATTGAAAAATATTTACAAAATGACAATAATAAAATGAATGTATATTATCTATACAAAAATAATGTACATAATCATATTGTTAGAGTATTGTTACATAACCCATTAAAACACCATCATAGGACCAAAGTGTAATGTATGTGATGGAGATAGACTGTTGGGGTGGCTTGGATAACATCGCTCAGGTGGTGATCTTTATCAACTTCCACTTCTCCCGTAGGAGGTTCCATTCAAGCTTAACATGTTGAAGATCATCTTGGGATTTGTTAAGAGTGAGTCCCAATGATGCCACCTTCTTTTCATGTTATGAAAAATGGGATTCATATGGAGAATTTCTACTAGAGGAGGCCATCAATTCATTTATCTAAGTCAATTGGATTTGTTAAAGCCCTGTTTTTATACTAATCATGTGATCACTATTCAACAAATATATTAGCCATGATCGAAATTTATAACGGTATTTTAAAATATAGAAACATAAAACTGAGGAAGTTCATCAACTATATAACCATATTACATAACAAGAAATTCAATTATATCAAGAGGAATTTTCATTAATAAATGTTTGGGTTATTACATTCAAGCTTTGTGAAGCATCCAACAACTCCTTTTTGATCTCTCCAATTGATGTTACACATTTTCATGACCTAAATCAAGAAAATAATTCTTCATGAATTTATAACTATTAGGATTTACCTTTTAATATATCTTCCACTTTCTAATTATTTTCCACATCGACTCTATGAGAATCTTTTAACTTTTCCAGAAGGGATGGTTGAAAAATATTTTTTTGGGTAAGGATTGATTATATCCCTTCCATTATGAATCCCATTCCAACCCTTTTCAAGTATAATAAGATTAGATCCATCTAAATTATCATCAATTATTGGATTGATAGATTTATTTTATATAGATAATCTGAAAATTTATTTTCATGCATAGAGTGGTAGTGGATTGAGAATTCACAGTCCTTAATAAGCTATAACCATCTTCACAAGTTCATATTCAGCTCTTTATGTGTTAATATATACATTTGGATCTTATGATACCTATATATTTCGAAATACTACCAAAATAGAGAATAATGAAATATTTATCAAGATAATATTACTGTATCCCACTCCAGATCATGTGTTAGGTAGTTATGTTCAATAAAAATAAATTTCCTTGAGGAATAAGCTATCAATTTTTCATCCAGTATTAGTAATCAACTAAATCTGTGTCTCAAAGAATAACCATATAACACAAAATGTTTCCCACTTCTATATAGAGTAAGTATTGGATCAATGGTACGACTATTTTCAACTCTTTGATACTCTCTTAAAATTAATTAGTTTAAATAATATTCATTACCATTCCAGTTATCTAGGTAATAGAGTATTTAAAAAATGAGAAACTTATAAAAAAAAGTAAAAACTGATAGATAATCTATATAAACTTTATATTTCTATTAAATTGGCTAGTGCTGGACATCCTTCTATTGCCTTGATTTTTGTTTGGTCGAATTTTTTTTTGGTGAAAAAATTCCCCAAGAATTATAATTTGTTCAGTTTTTTTCACAATTTCTATATATTAAAAATATATTTTCCTTTTGTATGGTCTACAGAATAGTTATCAGACTCTCCTCAATCTCCTCCATTCTATTGGGGTATATTAGAATATTTTCTATAAATACTATAGCAAATTTCTGGATTAAATCTCTAAAGACTCTTTTGATTATGTCCATAATGATTACTAGGATATTAAAGAACATGAATTATATTTTTACGAACTAATAGTGACCATAAACTATATGGAAATTAGTCTTGGGGATAATTTCTTTCATTACCATTACTTGATAATATCCTGACTGAAGATCCACCTTGGTAAAGCATTTGGCACCATGTCGCTAATAAAAAATCATCAATCCATGGTAAAGGGTACATGTGATTTATCATGATCTCATTAAGATCTTTATAATCAATGAAAAGGCTCATTGAACCATCCATATTCTTGATAAAGAGGATTTTCACACCTTATGGTGAAAAAATTGGGCATATAAACCATTTTTCTAGATTCTCTTATAATATCATCATTATATCCTCAAACTCCACAATATATATTCTATATAGATTATTTGATATTAGAATGTCCATTGGTATAAGATCGAATGAAAATGGACCACTTGGATAAGAGGATGACCATAAAATTATACAAGAAACACGTCAACGTATTATCTCACAATGGGAATGTCATTAAGGATGATTATTTCCTTATAATTAATAATTTTTGCTAGATAGGATTGCCCAAAATAAATTAATCTATACGTTTGAGATGTTTTTGCTAAAGTATATTGGTCCTCCACATTGCAATTTTACTAAATCATATGACGATTCATGATACCAAGAGTGATTTCCTTTCAAAAAAATTTACAATGGACCTATATTATAAAATACAATTCGTACATATAATTGAATAAAATTCTACTAATTGATGTATCATACGGTTTGATGGGTTATTCATCGCACACATTTTGTTTGTGGATGAATTTGCTACTCATTATTCAATTACTTCCCCTTCATCATTTTAAAAGATAACACTACTACCTTGTATTGTGGTGCTGTTTCAAAATTAATAATGAACTTGTGTGAGATGAAATAATTCAATGAACCAAAATAAAAACGAACATTCTCTATTCATGGAAAAATAAATACCATATCCATCACCACATAATTTTCCTGATCACCCTCATCTATTTTGATAAAATAATATTTCCCTTACTACCTTGGAGGTTGTTGGTGTTGATTGTCTCCATCATCCCTTGTCTTGGGTTATTGGTTCACATAATGTCCTTATTCATTACAATTAAAACATTATAAAAAAGGATAAATGTTGAATTGAGAATTTCCCTATTCTATTACATTAGTTGGTGTATCCTTTTCAAAATCACATTATATGTTTTATTTATTTTTATACCTAATGTATTTCCTCATTCCTTCTGGGAATTTCTTGGGTACTTCTTTAAACACTTTTGACAACTGGGATTTTATAATTTCGTACCTCCATTAAATTTATGTATAAAAAATCTAAAATTAAACTCTAATTTATAATACCCATGGGAACCTACATATTAATTGATATATATTTCAATTGTGAATTCTTATTGGGAAATTTTCTAAAAGTAATTAATATATCGATTTTATAGGTATTTTTGTGGACATAGTTTTTCCCACCAATGAAGTAGTGAAATTTGCATTTGGGGAATGTGTGTTAGGAAAGTCTTATATTTTTTTCCTTCTACTCCCTAATGGATTCATCATATTTCTACTTGAAGCCATGGAAATTTCATTCCATTTTTAGATATAGTTTTCATGGATAATATTTTTTGACTTTTCTCTACAATTCCATCAACCCCATCACTTTGATATCTTCACCAAGATTTATAATGTTTATCTATATCAACCATATATTATATTATCCCTTTATATCATAAATTTATAGTACAAAAATCTAATGATAATTACATTTAAAGATAAAGAAGAAATTTTAAATAATGGTGATCATTTTTTCTATGATAAAGGGATAAGTTTACCCATTCAAAGTCAAATGACTTTTTCACATAACATTCTAAATTAAAACAAGTTATTTCTTTGGGGGATTTGTGTGTTCCTACCGATTCATATTTGTATACAGAACATGATATAACTATGAAATTATTGTCACAAAGTTCATGATTCCTTCTCTCATAAAGGTGGGAATCTTGTTTCGGCAGTAATCACATTTACCTTCAAATTGGTTGTTTACTCAATTCCTCATATTTCTGGCCATTGGATAAAATAACTACAACAAAAATGGGTTTTTCCTACATTAGGAGATATCAGCAGTACAAAAAGCACAAATAAACGGGTTCATTTATCCATGCGTAAAAATGCTCTAATAATGTGGGGGGGGGGGGGGGGGGGTTATCAGTGCTAGTAAAATATGGCGTATAGGTGGATTTATCGGCTCTCATTTAGAAGTGCTCATAGTTGACCCCCTTTATCAATACTTTTTTTCTATCACTAATAAATAAAATATTTCATAAAAAAATATTTCATTTAAAATAATATTTAAATATTTAAATATATTATTATTTATATAAATATAATATTTATTTTTAAAATATGTTTCGGATATGGATAAATAGTCATTTACACTTAATATATAGAATATTGAATGGAAATGTTTTCAAAAATAAATAAAAAATTCTATTAAATAATAATTTTTTAATTATTATAAATTTTAGAGTGATAATTGAATGTTATAAAAAAATTAAATTTATAAATGAACTGTCGTAGATTTTTTGAATACATGACATGAATTTCATATGACTGTATCTTTTGATTCATGTGTCCCTTTGGGTTCTACCACTTATCAAATCGTATTCTTCGAAGTGGTATAATCCCAAATGATCTAGGGAACCCCCAAACATTATTTTCAACGACAAAAAATGTCTAGAATACCTCCAATACATTGTTTTAGGGGTGGTATCTCATTTTTTAACATTCAACGAAATTTCATCTTCATTTATATAGGTCTTATTGTCTATTTTCCATTGGGACTGAATTTATTCACTGGCCTTACATTCATTTTGATATAATAGATTTGAATTTTAATAATTTTTCATAATGTATTTTTATTTATAATTAAATATAGGTATATTTTCTTGTATTTAAAAATAATATATCACTTTTATTACTGCATATTTAAAAATATTACCAAAAAATTATATTTTTAAACATATAAAATATATATTTATTATTTATTTATTTTTTGATAAAAAGTGACCCCTTTTATTTGTGTTATAATTTTTTTCAATATATAAATATATATATATATATTATGTTACAAACCAACCAGGTTTGACCACGAACCAGTCTCCAAAGACAATCCACAATAGGGCCTGAAGGGCATTTTTGATCCCCAGGGGCAGGTAACTAGTGTTGGGAGTAAAAAGAGATATAGAAGGAATGATTTCACCCAGTATAAATAAATAAATGAAACTTTTAGAAGATAAAAATAGCTCTAAAATATATAAAATCCAATGGAACATCTCTTTATACAATAATCTGAAAATGAAACAAAACAAAATAATAAATCTAAATAAACAAGACAATCATAAAATCTCTATGTGACCCCAAGGGTCAAATTATATTACCAAGACCCACTATTAACCATGATGATCAAAAAAAATATAATAAATTCATCACTAGATAAAAATCAATAATGAAATATTTGAATGACTATTAAAAGCCAGTTGTTGTGCCCAAAATATCGATTCCCAATACAATTGATTTAAAATAAATGAAACATCAATCTTCATGTTTGAAATAAAATATATTAAATTAATATTTTTTCAAACATTTTACACTTTTAAAACCATACATTTCCAATTACACTTTTTTCCATATCGAGACCACATTCCTTCGCAAGAAGGCTCCAAAATAATTTTAATGATGAGAGTTAGCATTTCATTTAAAAAGGAGAGAAAGAATTTAATGAATTTACAGAATCATTATCCATAATCAATTAGATACATTTTTTCATTTTTATAATAACGAAAAACTACTCAATGTAAGAACCACGACCACAGAATAATTGAAATTTCTATATATCTTAAAGGAGTATCCCTCTAACAATGCATAATCATGAATTGCTACAAGTTACTATGTTACAATATACAAGGGTGAACCTAAGAGTTCATGAATAATCCAAAACATACATATAAATGTTGGATGATATCGGAAATCATGAATCACATGATGACAAAAAAACACCCTAACTGACTCATCCACACCCCAAATGGAATAAAATGAAGGGAATTATCCCATAATAATAATAATAAATATCACCCAGCCATGGGACACCAACTAGTGTGTAACCTAACTAGTGGAACAATCATTCTCATAAAACTAAATTGTTATTCTAGTTTATCCATGTCAATAGTATATAATATGGTTACCATCATATTAAAACTGAGTATCCAATCATATAAAAATATATAATAAATTACACAACATATATCACCCGAGACAACTAATTGATCAATCTATTTCCATATAAATATGTATATCAATGGAGTCCACACCGAGTATCTTCCACTATTGTTAATGTAAATGGGTTACATGGATTTGATAGTAAGAATGTAAAAACCATTATTTAGAAACAAGGAATAATTATTATCCAATGAGACTATTTATAATAAATACTTTCACTATTTTCAAAAATTTTAAAATGCGCCTCAAACACCTTTCACAATACAATCATTTCTTAAACGACCAAATTTGTCACAAACCAACCCAGGTCGACCCTAAACTGGACACCCTGGTCACCTGATCCGGCCCACGACATGGCCTCAAGCGTGTCTCCCCTTACGCCAGAGGTTGCCGACAAGCGGCGAGGGTGTAAGGTAAGTCAAGGGGGAGACTATACCCTCTTATCAAAGTGGAACAAAGGGACAAAAAATACAGCAACGGAAGTAGTGTAAATAATAATAAGAAAGTGGAGGAAAACATTTTTCATTTATAAGGTTTGAATAAAATTGGCGAATGGCAGTTTAGATAAGAGATGCATGCATGATGTGCTAATGAAACAATGAAAGCAATAAATCACGCGACATACTTACACATAAATGTAGAAGTAAATGGAAAAAAGTCTCAATCCCCGAGGGCGATCTCCATGAGCATCGTGAGCCCCAACTCGGTCCTTTTCTCCTAACTTCAAGTACACGAACAACAACAACAAGGTCCTGCAACCAAATGGGATCTACTCGGGTACCCCAGTGCAATCGCGGCCTGAGTAGGGTGTGAGATATATATCGCAGTAGGCCGGAACCACCGGGGTCTAGCCCACTCTAGACCATGAAATATAATTAAACAAAGTGCTGGTATTTTCGAACAATAACGACACAATACAAGCAATAAACGCCCGTCCAGGTTCCAAAAAGGACACCTAATGGCAATACCTAATTCGGCCCATAGCCGGGATAAGAACCTGTTTAAAACAACACAAGTAAATTTGGTTCAAGCATAAAAAAACTTTTTATCATTTTTCTCACTCACTCTATTTATTCACATATCATTTCAACTCACACTACAAATCCACTCTTTCTTACATTTCTTTATTTGATCACAAATCACTCGGGTTTAACCCACATCTCTCATTCTTTTCATAAATCATTATTATAATTCGTTCGGTGTAGATCGCCATGTCTAACACCCCATATCACATTTAGTGTAGATCACCATGTCTAACTCCTAGATAATCGTTCGGTGTAGATCACCATGTCTAACACCCCATATCACATTTGGTGTATATCGCCATGTTTAACACCTAGATAATCGTTCGGTGTAGATCACCATGTCTAAAACCCCGTATCACATTTGGTGTAGATCGCCATGTCTAACACCTAGATAATCGTTCGGTGTAGATCACCATGTCTAACACCCCGTATCACATTTGGTGTAGATCGCCATTTCTAACACCTAGATAATCGTTCGGTGTAGATCACCATATCTAACACCCCATATCACATTTGGTGTAGATCGCCATGTCTAACACCTATATAATCGTTCGGTGTAGATCACCATGTCTAACACCCCGTATCACATTTGGTGTAGATCACCATGTCTAACACCTAGATAATCGTTTGGTGTAGATCACCATGTCTAACACCCCGTATCACATTTGGTGTAGATCGCCATGTCTAACACCTAGATAATTGTTCTGTGTAGATCGCCATGTCTATCACCCCATATCACATTTAATTATCCAAATCAGATTTCAACATTTATAAACAATTCTCATAATTAATTATCCTTGTTCAACATTCTGGAACATGCACGAGAAATAGAAGGTAAACAAAAGCGTATGGCATCAACATGCCTCTATGTTATGTGATTAATGACATTAAATGGTAAATGCTAACAAACTTGTTCAATCAAGTCATTTAGTTCAATCTATCACATTAAATTTATAACTTAAAGAACAAGGAAAAAGGGGCATTTTGGTGAGGCACACCCAAAGGGGTGGCCAAGAGGCAAGGCGATCACCTAGGGTGGGCTTTACCATAACGAAGGCCACAATGGGCATGAGCGAACCACCCAAGAATTTCAATAATAATTAAAGAGGCATCACCAGAAGGTTGCGACAAGCGACACAAGACGTGGCATGACATAAGCACCGAAGTAAAGGGAATAGGGTAAACACCCTACCCTAAAAGTTCTAATTACATGTTAATCCATGAACTTAGGAGGTGTCATGGATCATTTATTATTTCTCAAGAAGCAACGTCATTTGAGGTAACCAGTAAGGTACAAGTACAATAATTTCATTTATGAAGTATAATGTCAAGCATAAAGAGTCATAAGACTTTTAAGCAAGCAATCACAAAAAAAAGGAAATCTACTACTACATGTTTATTTTGAAGCCAGCTCACCTCCATTGGAGGAGTTTTATTAGAAAACATGTCATTAATTTATCAAACAATTCATTTAGAGATATTTATCATTTACTTTAAAACTCATTCAACACTTAACAAAGTTTAGAAGCCAAACAATAAGGAAGGCAATCATGAAATTCTATTTCTACATTTTTAGATTGAAGGCAGTGCACCTCAAAAGAGGGGTTCTATTATTAAATCGTTAGTTTAGTGACCAAACAACCTCTTTTATCTTATTCCTGCAATTCACACGATTTGCATAGAAGCATTTAATCAGAACTAAACTTGCATAATTAAAATGCTAAGTGCAGTATTAAACTCACTATTAGTTTACTTAAATTTAAAGGGCAAGGAGAGGGACCCTACCTCCAGGTGGATCCATCTGTCCACTCCGGATCTTGGCGCTTTCTAACTAAAGCTGTCGCAACTGCTCTCCCATGAGGAATATGTGATTTCACATACGTATAAGGACACCTAGCCTCTATGAACACGCTCCGCATGGCCATGAGCGTGCATAAGAGGATCCTTACACGTATGCTTATACACATAAGCCTGTCTCCGCTCACCTGCACAAGCACTTTTTATATATGTAATGGGGACAACTAGCCATGTACGTGTATATTCGCTGCCATGGAAAAATATATGCACACCTTGGGAACCCACGTACATATAAATATGTACCTATGCCTATGCACGTGAGTCGCCTAAGCTCCGACAAACCGAAACCATTCTGAAACTCGAACGCACTAAACCAAACCAACCAGAAACCTCTAAAACAAGATGATAAATTAATTTAGAGGCTGCGAAGACCAAAAACCGGTAGAAACCTTACCTCGGAAACCAACCGACGTACCGAAATCACCGCAAACCGCCTCACCTTCGGCGGATGAAACCAAACGCGCACCCACGAGATCCCGAGAGACCTTCCGCATAACCCTAGAGCAGGCGAAACAAGAAAAAGGAACAAAATCAAAAACTAACCCCAACCTAGGGTTTGGCCGAATCTTACCGGGTGACGATTAGGTCGAAATAAAGCTGAAAACAAGGAGGAGAAGGGAGATAAAGACTCACCATGATGATTCAGAGAGTGAAATCGCCAAAAACCAGGAGAAATCGGGGAAGGAGGCGGTGCCGTGGAGGGGGGGTCGCACGCGGCTCGTAGGAGAGAAGGGAGGGGGGTGCGTCACGTGGGTGTTCTGCCAAGAGAGGGGTGGGAGGTTACTTTAGGTTTTTAATTTTAATTTAATTTATTTTCTTTTATTTTAATTTTAAACAAAAACTAAAACACACCCAACCCGCACGGTTTTACCCGTACCGCCTGAAACACCATGTGCAGCCCGTGCGCCTGCTACCGGATGCCCGGGGTACCCCGCACGCCTGACCCGCATGGTTAAACCTACAGCGCGTTGTCCGATATCACCACTTAAGATGGCTCCATAACTCGGGACCTTGTTCCGAAGCTCGGTTTTAAAACCGACCCGCTGATAAAAGATAAAGTATGAAAACCTTTGAATTTTATCCGCTCTAAAAACGGTTCGTTACAAACTACCCACCAAAAAAAACTTCTCGTCCCCGATAAGCCTTCAGAAAACAACGAAAACATCCCCCGACTCACAAGGGTCGTGAAGTTTCATTCAACCGGTTTTATTGTGTTTCCAACGCCCAAAGCACCTTTTAGAATTTTCTTAGAAGACTGCACTTAAGCCTTTACAACTCGAGCCGACACTCAATGTACAACTAAAACATCAAAGCAGGGCTTACCTCTGGGGCCATTATAGGGACCTCAACCCAAGAAAATGATTGAATCACAATCGACCAACTAAAATCGGCCACGCCAGATTTCCTCGAAAGACATCGCCGACCCGAAAAACACACTCGCCCTTAAACCGACGACATGCTTTTAAAACTGTTTTGTTATTAACTACACGTACACTGAAGTCCTTACATGTCCTTTGGTGATATTCTCAATTCAATCCATCACAAGACTATTATAAAACTATCGTGCCTCAGCACGAAGCGTAACTCCAAGAAACCATGCATCCCACACACAACCAGAGATAGATTACGAAACAAACCATAAACTTTTAAACTTTAGCACGGCGTATAACCGACACTATCTTAGTGTATCCAAGACGACATCAAGATGGGGGACATGCTCATCCCATCCAGTAGAGTACACTAATATTAAACCAAGGTCACTGAGAAGATCAATCAGACCAAACTCTGATGCCTATACCACCAGAGGCATTCGTATTCGTCAAAACATAACCATTGAAACTCTTCCCGCACTAACGGAGTTTCTAAAGCATTGCGCACACTTCCAAACTTATCAAAGTCATGATGCCAAGCAAGCACCGACATGAAAACAGAAAATCATGCGACACTACCCACCTTAGGAGTGTCCATGTCGTCGTAAGAACTAGCCGCTCATCAGAACGCTATTTTTGAAACACTTTAACGCACAGGTGACGTTCCTCGAACTACGATCACCACATCATAAGCTCACACCGAAAACAAGGCAACTCATGCTCTAAGGTACTACCTAGCATGAGCTAGTCCCTTACGAAGCACACACGTCGACCCTAACTCTTGGTCATGCAAAACAAGGATTACTAGGCTCAAAAACCCCTTTCCATTTTATCTATTTCATTAATTCATTTCAACCTTTAATCATTTGAAAGAAGATTTTAACAAACCCACAAGTACTATTTCACGATAAAGTACTTGGTTTTCAAACAATGCCCCATGGGAAAAACAGGCAAGTTGTAACAAACTTCCTCTTCAAAATTAAACATTTAAACTTTAGAAACCATCTTTTAAAAGGTTTGAAAACACGATTTACCCTTTTCCCAATTATAAGGCGCCCATACACCTTATAATGGAAAATTGGCTCCGTCGTAATCGCAACCAACAATTTCAACCAAAGCAACCAAGCGCTTTCCAGCAAGACAACAATCCACTACAAACAGCTAACACAAAGCAACAAGCTGAAATCACTAAAACATGCTATAACATAGAGCATGAAGCACAAGCAAGATAGACAACATGACATATTATCACCCAAACATGTAAACTATCACCAAAACATTCTTTCTAAAGAGGCGTGCTAAATAAATCCAGACATGACATATTTCCAAGGCACACAATCAAAATCAACAGGCATCCTACTAATGCAACTACATGGCATGGAACATATGCATGACATTTGAATCAATAAGTGTCTAATATGATGCATACAATTCAATTTCCTAGCTATATCGGGCCAAGGAAAATTTTTAAAACCACCTCATAAAAAAATAAGCAGTGGAAAGTACAACATTCAGCCAAGGTGAAATCACATCAACTGTAATAGTAAACAACATGAGCATCAATTCCCAGCCCTCACCACTAGGTCATTTACCGTACGTGGGGTGATCAGTCCCAGACATGGGTATTACCCAAGCGCCAACACATTCCTAATCGCCTGTCTACTAATCCCAAAATAGCAAGACAATAAAAATAAAGAAACCTCCTTTGATACCATTTTGTCACGAACCAACCCAGGTCGACCCTAAACCGGACACCCGGGTCACCTGAGCCGGCCCACGACATGGCCTCAAGCGCGTCTCCCCTTACGCCAGAGGTTGCCGACTAGTGGAGAGGGTGTAAGGTAAGTCAGGGGGAGACTATACCCTCTTATCAAAGTGGAACAAAGGGACCAAAAATACAGGAATGGAAGTAGTGTAAATAATAATAAGAAAGCAGCGGAAAACATTTTTCATTTATAAGGTTTGAATAAAATTGGTGAATGACAGTTTATATAAGAGATGCATGCATGACATGCTAATGATACAATGAAATCATTAAATCACGCGACATACATACACATTAATGCAGAAGTAAATGAACAAAAGTCTCAAGCCCCGAGGGTGATCTCCATGAGCATCCCGAGCCCCAACTCGGTCCTTTTCTCCTAACTCCAAGTACATGAAACAGCAACAACAAGGTCATGCAACCAAATGGAATCTACTAGGGTACCCCAGTGCAATGGCGGCCCGAGTAGTGTATGAGATATATATCTCAGTAGGACAGAACCACCGGGGTCTAGCCCACTCTAGACCATGAAATATAATTAAAAAATGTACTGGTATTTTAAAACAATAATGACACAATTCAAACCATAAACGCCCGTCCAGCTTCCAAAAAGGACACCTGATGGCAATACATTCTTCGGCCCATAGTCGGGATAAGAACTTGTTTAAATCAACACAAGTAAATTTGGTTCAAGCATAAAAACAATTTCTATCATTTTTCTCACTTACTCTATTTATTCACTTATCATTTCAACTCATACTGGAAATCCACTCATTTTTACCTTTATTTATTTGATCACAAATCACTCGGGTTTTACCCACATCTCTCATTCTTTTCATAAACAATTATTATCATTCGTTCAGTGTAGATCACCATGTCTAACACCCCGTATCACATTTGGTGTTGATCGCCATGTCTAACACCTAGATAATCGTTTGGTGTAGATCACCATGTCTAAAACCCCGTATCACATTTGGTGTAGATCGCCATGTCTAACACCTAGATAATCGTTCAGTGTAGATCACCATGTCTAACACCCCGTATCGCATTTAGTGTAGATCTCCATGTATAACACCTAGATAATAGTTCGGTGTTGATCACCATTTCTAACACCCCGTATCACATTTGGTGTAGATCGCCATGTCTAACACCTAGATAATAGTTCGGTGTAGATCACCATGTCTAACACCCCATATCACATTAGGTGTAGATCGCCATTTCTAACACCTAGATAATCGTTCGATGTAGATCACTATGTCTAACAACCCGTATCACATTTGGTGTAGATCGCCATGTCTAACACCTAGATAATCGTATGGTATAGATCACCATGTCTAACACCCCGTATCACATTTGGTGTAGATTTCCATGTCTAACACCTAGATAATTATTCGGTGTAGATCGCTATGTCTAACACCCCGTATCACATTTAATTATCCAAATCAGATCTCTACTTTTATAATCAATTCTCATAATTAATTATCCTTGTTCAACATTCTGGAACTTGCACGAGCAATAGTAGGTAAACAAAAGCATATGGCATCAACATGCCTCTATGTTAGGGGATTAATGACATTAAATTGTACATGCTAACAAACTTGTTCAAGCAAGGCGTTTAGTTCAATCTATCACATTAAATTTATAACTTAAAGAACAAGGAAAAAGGGGCATTTAGGCGGGGCACACCCAAAGGGGTGGCCAAAAGGCAAGGCGAGCACCTAGGGTGGGATTTACCATAATGAAGGCCACAATGGGCATGAGCGAAACACCCAAGAATTTCAATAATAAATAAAGAGGCATCGCCGGATGGTTGCGACAAGCGACACAAGATGTGGCATGACATAAGCGCCGAAGTAAAGGGAAGAGGGTAAGCACCCTACCCTAAAAGATCTAATTACATGTTAAGCCATGAAATTAGGAGGTGTCATGGATCGTTTATTATTTCTCAAGAAACAACGTCATTTGAGGTAACCAGTAAGGTACAAGTACAAGCATGTCATTTATCAAGTATAATGTCAAGCATAAAGAGTCATTAGACTTTTAAGCAAGCAATCAAAAAAAAGGAAATCTACTACTACACGTTTATTTTGAACGTAGCTCACCTCCATTGGAGGAGTTTTATTAGAAAACATGTCATTAATTTATCAAACAATTCATTTATTGATATTTATCATTTACTTTAAAACTCATTCAACACTTAACAAAGTTATGAAGCCAAACAATAAGGAATGAAATCATGAAATTCTATTGCTACATTTTTATATTGAAGGCAGCGCACCTCGAAAGAGGGTTTTTATTATTAAATCGTTAGTTTAGTGACTAAACAACCTCTTTTATCTTATTCCTGCAATTCACATGATTTGCATAGTAGAATTTAATTGGAACTAAACTTTCATAATTAAAATTCTAAGTGCAATATTAAACTCTCTATTACATTACTTAAATTTAAAGGGAAAGGAGAGGGACCCTACCTCCAGGTGGATCCATCTATCCACTCCGGATCTTGGAGCTTTCTAACTAAAGCTGCCGCAGCTGCTCCCCCATGAGGCATATGTGACTTCACATACGTATAAGGACACCTAGCCTCTATGCACACGCTCCGCATGGCCATGAGCGTGCGCAAGAGGATCCTTACACATATGCTTATACACATAAGCATGTCTCCGCTCACCTGAACAGGAACTTTTTATATATGTAATGGGGACAACTAGCCCTGTACGTGTATATTCGCTGCCATGGACAAATATAGGCATGCCTAGGGAACCCACGTACATATAAATACATACCTATGCCTGCGCAGGTGAGTCGCATAAGCTCCGGCAACCCGAAACAATTCCAAAACTCGAACGCACTAATCCAAACCAACAAGGAACCTCTAAAACAACCTGATAAATTAATTTAGAGGCTGCAAAGACCAAAAACCAGTAGAAATATTACCTCGGAAACCAACCGGCAGACCGAAATCACCGCAAACCGCCTTGCCTTCGGCGGCGGAAACCAAACGTGCACCCACGAGGTCCCGAGATACCCTCTGCATAACCCTAGAGCAGGCGAAACATGAAAAAGGAACAAAATCAAAAACTAACCCCAACCTAGGGTTCGTCCGAATCTCACCGGGCGATGATTAGGTCGAAATAAAGATGAAAACAGGGAGGAGAAGGGAGAGAAAGACTCACCATGATGACTCGGAGAGTGAAATCGCCAAACACCGGGAGAAATCAAGGAAGAATGCGGCGCCGTGGAGGGGGGGGGGGGGGGGGGTCGCGCGCGGCTCGTGAGAGAGAAGGGAGGGGGTGCGTCACGTGGGAGTTCTGCCAAGAGAGGGGAGGGAGGTTAGTTTAGGTTTTTAATTTTAATTTATTTTATTTTCTTTTATTTTAATTTTAAACAAAAACTAAAACACACCCAACCCGCTTGGTTTTACCCGCACCGCCTGAAACACCGTGTGCATCCCGCGCTCCTACTACCAGATGCCCGGGGTACCCCACACGCCTGACCCGCATGGTAAAACCTACCACGCATGGTTCTATATCACCACTTAAGAGGGCTCCATAACTCGGGACCTCATTCCGAAGCTCGGTTTAAAAACCGACCCACTGATAAAAGAAAAAGTTCGAAAACCTTCGAATTTTATCCGCTCTAAAAAAACAGTTTGTTACAAAATCTTCATTTCAAAATGAGTTCAAACTCACCATTTTACATTTCAAAATAATTTTAAAATGTCTATTTTAAATAATTTCACCGCATTTGAAAAAATAAAACACTTTCATCAAAATGGAAACCTGCCCATTGACCAGAACCACTTGCAGAACCATTCTTAAAAGTCAAATACACATTTCTAATAAATTTAGAATCCAATTTGAAAACCAATTTATGGAACAAAAACAATCATTTCACGCATCAGATATGTATTCATAAATCCAAAACATTTTTTAGATATCACCAAGAAGATGAAAAATAAAACCATTAATTTAATCGAACACTCGGTGTGCAATTTTTAACAAAACATTGCTATTTATATCATAACATGGGATAAACAACTACATTTCACACCAAAAAATAATTGAAAAGATCACCCATTATTAATTTGCATATATGAGTGGTGTGAAAATCATAAACTCCATTATTCTTATATTAAAAAATAATGTGTAAAAGAATAACATACCACAATCTTATGACACTTAAACAATGGACACCTGAAACCACTTTGTAAAGGATCTATGATCCTGGAATAACCAAGAGGAAAACTGAACATACCAAACTCCCAACATAAATTAGTGTGAAATATTAATCCTATGTATTCATTACCATGGGATAATAGAAAATTAAGATAAAATGTATGAAGAATGTTGAGGGAGATAAAGAGATGATATTACCTTGAGAGATCTATCCCCAATCATGAATAATCTTCTTTGATATTCCATAAAAATAGAAAGAGAGCCTTGGGGAAAGAGGGGGGGTGCCTCCCTAGGGTTTAACAAACTATGTAGATGTGAGAGTAGTCATTTTGGGTCAATAAAAATGAGTGGTTATTTTAGTAGTATCACAAATTTTAGGATCTAATTATCTTACATGTTTTGGCCACACGGTTTACCAAACCATGAACTAACTGTATGATCCATTCTAGACACACTTGGGCACTCACACTAGCTGGATAGATGGTTTCCAAACTGTTCACTATAAATGAAAAAGTATGCCATCATGAGATATAAACTACACAAATTATTTTCAAAATGTCTGAAAATGATGCACAAGTTGTCCTCAATTCGTCTCTAACTAACAAATAAGTATATTGTTACCTCTATAAGGCCTCCCAATTTCCCTTACTGGGTTCCAACTATTAAAATTCTACTACCAAGCACAAAAACATAATTTCTTACAAAAACTAAATGGAAAACTAGGGAATAACCATTGGTTCCAAACTAATGAATGATATACCAGAAAATTTAGAACCCTTCGCACCTGGAACTCAAGAGAAAAACAAAGATCCAACATTGAACTAGAATACATGTCGAAAATAAAAACATAACTATAACAATTCTCCCACCCATAAATCCTTCAACCCCAAAGGCAAAAAAAATTCTAGTTAATCAATCAAGGTCTAAGGATTGCCTCAACCACGTGATCCAAACTCTAAAATCATGACCATCTTAACCACCCCTCTAAAATCATATCTATTACAAGATATCAACCAAATAAAAACACTTCCACAACATTTTTTTATTTTAACTACTAGGCACCCTCCAAAACCAATATTTACACTAGGTAGGAACTAAAAATTATACACCTCCAAATGATACTACCCACTATGAAGACAACACCCTTAACTAAACTAAATTATAAACATTGGGAGGCATGAATGGACTCCCCGCCATTACAGAACAACTAGAACTAATTTATCATAGTATTAATTTCACCAAAACCAAAAGTGGTTCTCCACAAAATTTAAAACCAACTGGCTTAAACAAACATTGAAATTTCCCCACACTGACCAAAAACACCCACCATAAGGGGTGGGGGATGGAGATTAAAATAAAACATATCCAAATGAAAACTAACCCATGACTTGTCTCCTGAAAATGAAAAAACCAAATCTACACCCAATTCACATGGTACATCCATTCAAGGGTAAATAAACCTAAACATGCATCCAATAAGGTAAAATCGAATAAATTTCTTGAGGGATAAGTCCACCATGATTTTTCAAATAATTTGGAATTTCATGTGATAGATAATTATAAATAGGAATATAATAAATTCCTCATCTTAGTGGTGGAGACATGATTTGATCCAAACACCCACGACCCCCTGGATTCCTGACCATATTCCAGATTCAGTCTAATTCCTTTGGCTAGAGCCCTTCTATTTGAACCATACAATTACTCATAGTGAGGAGCTACTAATACCTAATTGGGGAACCTTCTTTTAGTGATACAAGTAGGAATATAAAACCCTAAGGAGAAACATATGATTATAACACTACGAAACTCACTTTCATTAAGAGGTAATCTTCATCCAAATAGGGACATGAAATATGCACACACTGAATACACATCTACATAAAAGAGAATAATTTAAAGATTTCTAAAAATAAATACACACTTTTATTTACATATAACCTATCAATATATCCACATAATACCTCTAACATTACAAAATAGGAACACCACCATGCACAACCTCCACCACAAAAATAATCATCATAATAAGAAAGAACATTAAATCAAGCCCAAATTTCCATATACTATATATAATTGAATGGGGTATCCTTTAAAAAGTTTTATTTATCATTGGAAACTCATGAAAAAAAATTCCTCAAGTTGATCAACTGGAAATCCTGGTAATAGGGAACAACCCCTAGTTGCGCAACAAAAATCCATCAAATATCTATCGCGGTGATCACTAGTGGAAAAAAGCCAAGATATTGATCAAATACATCTCATAAGAAAAACACACATTGATCATATGTCAATATAAAGGGAAACTAGCTCAATGACTCCCAAAATATTCAAGAATCCTGATAAACATGGCTTCACAAATGAATCAACATTGAGAATACAAACATTGAATATATCAAGGGTAACACTTCCAAATCATGAGAGGACACACGTGATAAACCACACTTCCCAAATTCATGAAAAAAGAAACCATAAAACTAATAGTTTTCAAAACACCAAAAAATATTCCCCTTCAAAACACTTTTGAGAAGAAAAATACAAGGAGGATTTTCACTCACCAATGGTATTCTATAGAGTATCACTCACATGCACATTCCCATGACAATTTAGTTACATATTAACACCTTCCATTCCAGGAAGTCAAATTCCCACTTAATCATCTATCCAATTTCCACACATCTCTACACATGTGAGCACCCATGTAAAACAACAAATGCTGAAACAAAACACTCTAATTTAAGAACACATTTTTTTTCAAAATATAACTAACCACGAAGTCAAAAACCATTTATAAATTCAATGTTTTAATCTATTTAATCAAGATCGAAGACAAAATCCCATTAATTTACATCCAAAAATTCATCTAGTTCCATTGAAAACTTTTTCTAGCAAATCAAAAATCCTTTTTCCTTTAAAACAATTTATTAAAAACCGATTTCTCCTCATTAAAAACAAGATTCCAAAACCCATGCACCGTAAAATTCTAATATAAAAACAACAGTGATAAACCTCAATTTTTTATTAAATAAACACAATCGTTGTCAACATATCACTATTTATTGAAACAAAACTATAAAAATATGTTTTCTAAATCTTTCCGCAGAATGGTTCGAAAAATATCATTCTCTATATTTCCAAAACCAAACCATTACCATTTGGAATCTATTGTTCGTAATCCCAAAATAGAGTTCTCAATGAAATTTATAGATTCAAGGATGAACAAAATAAAATTCAAAATGGGAAACTAGTGATGATGGGTGACTTGGCCATATGGATGATGACCATATAGAAATAAACCACCAACACATAATGTTTTCTAGGACCATACTCCCAACTCCACATGGATTTATAAGCCTTGTAAATTCATAGTGTCCACTGAACCAACTCCAATTTCTTTTACAAAACACCAAACAACCACAAGAGCTAATGAAGAAAATTATACCCAATTTCCCAAGTAATTTCAAGGTTCGATCGAGAAAGTGTTAGCATGAAAATCTCCTAGATCTTCAACATAAGTAACGACGGTTCTACTCTATCGACCTTGAAATCCCCATGTAAATTATGGTTTCTCCAAAATTGACATCCCTTAAAGAACCAACCTCCTATGATACCTTATTTTCACAAACCAACATGGGTGGACCCTAAACCGGTCACCCAATTCTATCTAGGACTTAGACTTAAGGGTGGGCCGGAATGCCATTGGATGGAAACTAGTGCATGGAATCATCAAAGAGACAAATGGAATGATTTCACCATAAATAAATAAATTAATGAAAAAAAATAATTATAAAAAACAACCCCAATATCAATAAATCCAAACTAAAAATATTTTTATTGATGTATCTGAAAATTAAACAAACCAAAAAACAATGCTAACTAAACATGTTAGCCACGACGTCTCCACGTGACACTGATGGTCACTCTCTAATACAACTAAAGACAATAACTGATAATAATCAAGAACCATATCATACCTACATCTCATGATAAAAAATATGAACTATATGATTGAGTATTAAAAAAAATATGCTTGATGAAAAAATCTATTCCCAAAGAACATCCAATAAATTAAAGGTAACATATATTGTTATGTTTGAAATAAAAATAATAAAAAAAATTTCACACATTCTACACTTTGAAAACCAAACATGATCCATTTCCCTTTGTACTATTAGAAAAACACCTTCTGTCCCATTAGGTCACCATACTAATTTTTATGCAGAGGATTATAATTTCATTTAAAACTGAGAGAATGAGTGTAAATAATTTCCAAAACCACTATCTGTAAACACTTTCTCTTTTTAATTTTTAGAATAATTTGACACTACTCAATGTAAGCACAAGATCCACACAAAATATTAATGGGACTATATCACACAAGAGTATCCAACCAATAATGCATCACAATGAATCACCAAAAAAACTATGTTCCAATAGAGATAAATGAACCTCAGAGCTCATGAATAATACAGAACATACAAATACATGTTGAATCATCCAAGAAAGCATGTATGACTAGATTAAATAAAAATACCCTATCATGATCGACTATAACCCACATGGCATAGGTCTAGGGGAACTATCCTATATTAGTAATAACAAATAACCCATAATATAGGCCTCTAGCTAGTGCGTAACATAACTAGTAAAATAAATATTCTTCGAATATTGAAGAGTTATACCAAGTTATCCATTTCACGAGTATGGAATAGGGTGACTGAACTGATTCAAACTGAGAATTAAATCACATAAAAAATATACTAATTTACACTGAAAACATCACCATAGTCGCCATAATGTTCAGTCTCTTACAATTAAAATATATATATTAAAGTAATCTACACTAAGGATATCCCTTTATGCTCAAAGTAGATGCGTCACGAGGAGTCCAAAACAAGGATTTCCCACCCATTATTTATAAAAATGGAAAAAGATTTATCTGAGGAGTGTTTTCATAATAAATACATGAAATTTTATAATAATTTCAATGTGGGCCTCAAAGAACATTCATAAAACCATTATCTCTCATAATACATAATCCCCTTTTCTAAAAGTGGCTAAAACAAATTTTAAATATTGAAATAATTTTTTAAAAAATAATTTTTAAATACTTGAAATGCATGTGAAAAATTAAAAAAACTTCATGCAAATCCCAAATGATCCATTAAAAAGAACAACACAATCCTAAAAATTCATAAAATTCAAATACACCATTCATTAAAATTTAAAAACCACTTTGATAACCCATTTAAGGAACCAAAGTGATCATTTTATACATAATATGTCAAATAATAAATGTAACATCCCATGTAAGTAATGAATAATAGATATTTGTATCTATGCCTATTAATTAATTGGATAGTGTTTTAGAGGCTTAAAATGAAAAAAATCCAATCTTAAGCATTGAATACACTAATATTTTTAAAAGATTGTTTTACTTCCTTTTGATGGAAAACCATTTTTAAATCTATATTTTGACAATTTTATAAGTTATTTTTGTCAAAATAAACTTATTCTTTATGATTGTGACATCAAAATTTACATTGTGTGAATTTTGGGTATTTTTCTGACAATGTTCATTTTTTAATGAATAGTGAAACATACTGCATTTTACATAAAAAATGCTTTTTAGTCTAATTTATTTATATGATTAGATTATCTTTTGAATTGGTTTTAAAGTGAAATTAGAATATATGTTTACCATTTATTCCAATAGTGGTCATTGGAATCAATTTCACTTTGAAATTGGACTTAAATTGGTGTCAATCT
This sequence comes from Viscum album, assembly GCA_963277665.1. NCBI lineage: Eukaryota > Viridiplantae > Streptophyta > Magnoliopsida > Santalales > Viscaceae > Viscum > Viscum album. Next base: position 1,024,513,933 of record OY728133.1, on the reverse strand, counting down.
TTTGATACTTATTGTTTCATAAAAACATGCTATTTGTCATGACAACGGGAATTAATTATTAAATTAATTAATATAACTTATATGATTTGAATTTTTCAAAATAGACATCATTTTTGAATTCAGAATATCAAATATAGCTTACGGTGATGTTTTGGTATTTTTCTGAAAAACAACAATTTTTGATGAATAGTGAAACCACTAAGTGGTAGTTAAAGAAACTGATTTTTCGTTTAAATGAAACTTTGCCACTTCTGTGATTTGATTTTCAAAAATCTTACATAAATGGTTGTAATTAAGAAGTAAAATTTGGTTCAATGATATTAAAATATTTTTTTGGTGAATAGTAACTTTTATGTTCTTAATCGCGATTAGTGGTAATTAGTGCAGTTTAAGGAAAAAAATAATGTTTTAATAATATGAAATGACCTAGAAACATGTACTACCCTTAATGTATGTGTCCTGGCCGACCAAGACAATCCATGGGTCATCTTGGGGACCCCATGGAGCCACTTTGGTAGGAAAATGACATTAATATCTTTTTATTTAATGTCAAAGTAAAAATGACACAAACATGAGTTATTTTACTAAAAAAAATTACATGGGGTTATACAAGTCATATTTTTGATTATAAATAGTCATTGGAAAGATAAAACGATTTCCTACATCATAGTATTTTTCTTAATAATTTTTAGACTTTAAATAAAGTAATGTATTTATTACATCATGATGATGCAGCGATTACCTCATTAATAAAGGATTTAAATAAAATGAAATGATAATGTAAAATATATGACCTACACATGTCCAAAACCTATTGGATGGGTGGATTTCTAACCCTTATCACCTTAACCTCGAATTATATAAATGTGGGACCTTTTGAATCCGAAAATAATTTTAATATAAAGTAACATTTCTTTACTTTCCAAGAGTTCCCCTCCTATCCTCTTATAAAAGGCCCATACATATACCTCCTTACCCACACTTCCAAAGCCTTTGCCTCGGCCAAAACCTTCCCATTTTTTCTCCCCACATCCCTATCTAACACCTTGAAGCCTCACTTTGGGCATAAGTCTTCCCAAGGAATCCTTTGAGCTCAAACCAAAGGGAGTTACCCGACTTTATGGTAATGTCTTCACATGAGTCCTTTTGTTTTATTTTACTTCTCCAACCCCATAAACTCTTTTTATTAATTTCTTTTGTAAAAACTCCAGTAACTTCAATATACTATGTTGTTTTTATAAGAAGTATTCGAGCTACACTTACACACACCTACATCTAATCATTATAGAACATACTGTTTCCGTGGATGGCGAATTTCGGCCTCCCGAAACGATGATTGTTCAACATTATTTTAACACCATCAAAGGTGGACATTAAGATGAAACTATATTTATATATGATATAAAATATGTTTATGTTTTCCTTAAGATTCTGTATTTTTCATTTTGGGCAATTGTTTATGGTTTCCATTATGGGTAAACGCGATATCTTCTTTTAAGGAAGTGCAGACTACCGCCCCCTCAAAGTGATTTGATTCGTTAAATACCATATGTGGGACGTATAAATGATGGAGTTATGATATTATATATGATATTACACTGGAATTATAATATACCTTTATATCATTATGATTCCATTCTATAAAATACGAAATAGAAATGAAAGTAGCGTTCATGCGTACGTACGGCTTACCGTCTCCATGAATGGTGAATTTCATTTCTTACCTCTAAATGATTATGTAATATTATAAATGCATGTATATACTGGATATATATGATATATATGATATATAAATCATGATTATAATTCTGTATATAATGGATACATGAACAACTTGTAATTATAAAGGGTTTATTTTTGACTCAAGTACCAATGATCGTTAAAACGACCGTTATTAACATAAATAATTACATAGTGTTCATGACATGGTAATAAGTGATATAAAATAAATAATGAACTTGAAAAAGGTTCTTAAGAAAGTAGAAATTAACTCAAGTTTATTATTCAGGACATTAACGAACGGTCGAGTCAAGTCGGACCCGAGGTATGGGACTTCGTCTCAATCTCCTTTCACTGAGGAATATTTTGTTTTATACACAACCTTCTTTTATACTGTGTATAAAACCCTTTGACTTTTAAATTTATTCAAAAGGAATAATTTTTATACGATGCATTTAATAAATGACAAAAGGGAATGTTTTTTTCGTACGTATGCAGCGACAATGACTTCTCCGCCGCCGTGACCATTATTTGAGTTTCGGCTTCCTCTACAAGCCATACTTTTTTTAATAGAAAAATAAATACCATGTTTTACTTTTCTTTTATTTTGGTATTGAAAATGGTTTTCATAATGTTTTTATATCAATGTGTTGTATTGATATCTTGTGATTGAGAGGTGGAAATGTTATGTTTCCTTTATTCATGTTTTATGTGATACGATTATGTTGTGGTTCTTTGGCATTATTATGAAGACAGGTGGTTCCATTATAAACTAAGGGCGGGTGAGCCCGATATAGCTCTCCAGTGAATTGGGTAATGCGAAGGAGTGAAACATTAAGGTTTCTCAAAAGATAATTAGGGAATATACTGTGATGGGTATTCCAAACATAACCCAGAGGGTTACTCCCTACGTAAGAATGTTATGAATGCCTCAAGTTACCTTTATGTCTTATGATTTCTATGATTTATTCATGATTTGATGAAGTATGTTAAAATGCTTATGTTTTTATAGGTAATGTATTATTTCATTCTTATGTGTATATGTACCCATGTTTCCTTTCCATATTTTTATATCCCTTACTGAGCTTTTTATGCTCATACCATGTTTTTGAAATGTTTTTCACAGGTCAAGGGAAAGGTACATGATATGATGATAGTGTCAAGGAAGTGTCAAGAATGAATCCATGTTTTATTTTAAATATGTTCCGTTGATGGGAAAAAATGAATGATATCTTTATGTAACCACTTTGTTTAAATGTGGAATGTAATGCAAGTTTTATGATCTAATTCTCTAAAACTCTAAACCCAAAAAGATCCTCAATGTGTAATCTTGTAATAACTCAAGATTAAGTAAGGTTTATGGTCGGGGCCTTATAGTTGGTATCATAGGTCGGTTTAGATAACTTTAAGAGTTAGAATTTTATTAAATTATTATCCAAAAATATATTTTTATGGTCAAATTGAAGTGATATAGCATTTGAAGATTACCATGTTGCATAATCTAAGACATGTTTGTTCAGAATGGTTTTCCACAGAGGAAACATGGAAGCAGTGATAGGAAGTCATACAGAAGGAAATAACTTTCCGAATCAGCATCCTGAGATGGTCGGAATTGGAACTGAACAGTTTGTTGCAGTAATGGCGCATTTGACTCAAGCGATAAATGGCGGTGGTATCCATGCACGAGATCAGCCAGATCAACCATAGAGGAACATGTCAGTGGTGGAACATTTAATGAGGCAACATCCCCCATCATTCAGAGGATCATCTGACCCTGTTTTAGCTAAAGGGTGGATTAAAGCACTAGAGAAGATTTTCGATGTCATAGGGTGTTCAGACAGTCAAAAGGTTAGTCTTGCTATTTACCGTTTGGAGGGTGAAGCATATCAGTGGTGGTCGATGGTTAAAAATATCAGGGACGCCGATGAGATTGATGCTCTTTACTAGTATGAATTCAAAGGTATGTTTCTTGAGAAGTATTTTTCTAAGGCTGTTCGACTTAAGATGGAAAAGAAATTCTTGGAATTGAGGCAAGAGGAAGACTCAGTGGCTGCCTATGAAGAAAGGTTCACTCTATTGGAAAGGTATGCTCCAAATTTTATCCGAGACCTTGATAGTAAAATAAATTATTTTTACTCAGTATTAAAGCCAGAATATCGAAGGGCATTAGCTTATCGTGAGTTTAAATGTTATGAAAATCTTGTTCGATGTTCCGAGAAGGTGGAAATGGAGTTTTCCGATGATCAAGTGTTCTATAACAACCAACAGAAGAAGAGACTGATGTGGCATGAGAAAGGGAAGAATTCTTCAAAAAAGTCTGATGGTAATAAATCTAAGTTTCTAGTTTGTGATAAATGTGGAAAAAGGCATGCTGGGGAATATCTTCTGAATTCTGGAAAGTGCTACCGATGTGGTAAGATGGGACATAAGGCTCGTGATTGCAATGAAAAAGATCAAGGTGATGGTAAGTTAAAATTTGATTTATAGTTAGTGAAATGTTTTAAGTGCAATGAGATGGGTCACTATGCCAACGAGTGTCCGAAAAAGAGCTCGAGTGATGGGAAGAAGTTAAACTACAAGTAGAAAGGGGTGGTGAAATCCTTTGCAACTACTTCAGAAGATGTCGGGCCATCAAATGAAGTTGTATCAGGTAATTTGATTATTTTTTCAGATTATTTATGTGTGTTGTTTGATTCGGGGTCTACACATTCTTTCATTTCTGAAAACTTTTCTAGTAAAATGGGAATACCATCTCAAGAAATGACTCCTGAAATTGTGGTAAAAACACCTGGGGGAAATGTTGAGGCAAAACGAATTTATAAGAATCTTCCTATCCTTATCTGTTGAAAGAACCTACTTGAAAACCTTATTTTTCTACCTCTAGTAGAGTTTGATGTTATCCTGGGTATGGATTGGCTCTCTATTTACCAGTCTAAGATTGACTGTAGAGATAAAGAAGTTTCTTTTTAGAAAGACTTTCAGTTTGTGTACAAGAATGAACCCTTACTGTTGATAACATAAAAAGCGGCCGAGAAACTTGTAAAATATGGAAATTAATGTTACCCTACACACATCATTGAAAATCAAGGAACTGTTCAGATTAATGATGTGCCAGTGGTAAATGAGTATCCGGATGTTTTTCCTGATGAGTTTCCTGGAATAATACCAGATCGGGAAGTTGAGTGTACTGTTGACTTAGTTCTTGATGCTAAGACAATTTCAAACCCCCCTTATCGAATGGCTCAAAATGAACTTTTAGAGTTGAAGGAGCAATTTCAAGATTTATTAGAGAAAGGTTTCATTCGACCTAGCACATCACCATAGGGTGCTCCTGTTTTATTTGTTAAAAAGAAAGATGGTTCTATGAGACTTTGTATTGATTATAGAGTCTTGAATAACATCACTGTTAAGAAAAAATTTCCTTTTCCTTATATAGATGATTTGTTTGATCAGCTCCAGGGACCTCATTTTTTTTCAAAGATTGACCTGAGATCGGGGTACCATCAGGTGAAGGTAAAGGAAGCAGATGTTCCAAAGACTGCGTTTCATACAGGATATGGCCGTTATGAATTTGTAGTAATTCCTTTTGGGCTAACCAATGAACCTGCTGTATTCATGGACTTAATGAATAGAATTTTCCATGAGTTCTTGGATAAGTTTGTGGTGGTTTTCATTGATGATATTTTGGTGTTTTCTAAAAGTAAATAGGAGAATGAAAGACATTTAAGGTTTATTTTGAAAACCTTAAACGAAAATTAATTGTATGGGAAATTCAACAAGTGTGAGTTTTTGTTGCAACAAATTTATTTCCTTGGTCACATTGTTTCTAAAGATGGGATAACCATTGATCTTGCAAAAACAAAGGTTTTTGAAGAATGGACAAGACCCACAAATGTAACAGAGATTCTTAGTTTCCTTGTTTTGGCCGGCTATTACCGAAGCTTTGTTAGAAATTTATCACGGTTATCTATTCCAATGACTAAGCTAACTCGGAAGGGTGTTAAGTTTATCTGGACAAAAGAATGTGATGATTGTTTTCAGGAACTGAAAAGAAGATTGTTGAATGCTCTAGTTTTGGCACTACCATCCATGAATGGTGAGTTTGTTATATACAGTGATGCTTAATTTAAAGGACTTGGTTGTGTCCTAATTCAGAATGATCAGGTTATTTCTTATGCTTCACGATAGTTGAAAACTCATGAGGTAAATTGCCCTACCCATGATTTGGAATTAGTTGCTGTTGTTTTCACTTTAAAAATTTGGAGGCATAATTTGTATGGAGTAAAGTGTGAAATATATATTGATAACAAAAGTTTAAAATATATATTCACTCAGAAAGAGTTAAACATGAGACAGAGGAGATGGCTGGAATTAATCAAGGATTATGATTGTACAATTCATTAATATCCAGGAAAAGCAAATAATGTGGATGATTCTTTGAGTCTAAAAAGTAATGCTTCATTAACAATGTCACGTTTGGAATGTGATCCTTTGGTTAAGGATTTGATGAAAATTGGCATAGAAGTTGTTGGTGTAGGATGTTCTTCTGTTTTGTTTCAGGTATCAGTGAAATCTTTTCTATCAGACAGAATCAAGCAAGCACAGAAGCAAAAGAGTGAGTTGCAGAAAAGGGTAGAGCTAGTTTAGAAAGGTAAGTTTCCTGAATTCAACATTGATAATATTTGCGTTTTGAGATTTGGGAAGAGATTGTGTGTGCATTGTGATTCACAGTTGAAGAGAGAGTTGTTATGTGAAGCTCATAGTTCTCCGTTTTCAGTTCATCATGGCAGTACTAAGATGTATAGAGTTTTGCGGGAGTATTACTGGTGGGATGGAATGAAAAGAGATATTACTGATTTTACTGTGAAGTGTTTGACATGTCAACAGATTAAAGCAGAGCGGAAATTACCGAAAGGAATGCTTCAGCCTTTACCAGTGCCAGAGAGTAAATGGGATAATATATCCATGGACTTTGTTGTGGGATTACCGAAGACATCTCGAGGTAATAATGTTATCTGGGTTATTGTTGACCGCTTGACTAAATCTCCTCATTTCCTTGCTATAAGAGATACTTTATCTCTAGATAAACTTTCCCGTTTGTATCTTAAAGATATAGTCCGGTTACATGGAGTTCCTCTCTCCATTGTATCTGACCGTGATCCCAGGTTTACTTCTAACTTTTGGAAAGGCCTTCAGAAGTATTTGGGTACTGAATTAAATTTTAGTACAACTTTTCATCCCCAATCAGATGGGTAGTCAGAACGAACAATTCAGACCTTGGATGATATGCTACGAGCTTTTTCGATGGATTATCAGGGATGTTGGGACCAACATCTTTCTTTAGTTGAATTTTCATATAATAACAGTTTTCATTTCAGTATATAGATGGCACCATTTTAGGCATTATATGGGAACCGGTGTCGAACTCCATCTTTTTGGGATAAAGTGGGTGAAAGAAAGCTGATGGGACCAGAATTAGTAGAAGAGTTGGCAAAAAAAGTTTAGCTGATACAGAAACACATGAGAAAATCTCAGAGCAGGCAGAAGAGTTATGTGGATAACAGGAGGAAGGATCTCTCTTTTGAGGTAGGTGATCATGTTTTTATCAAAGTCTCACCATGGAAAAGTGTGATGCGATTTTGTAAGAAAGGAAAGCTGAGTACAAGGTTCATTGGACCATATGAAATTCTGGAGAGAGTTGGATCAGTTACTTACCGAGTGGCTTTACCTCCGAGTTTATCTCAGGTATACAATGTTTTTCACGTTTCGATGTTGAGAATGTATATGCTAGATCCATCTCATGTTTTGAGTCCAGAGGTAGTTCAGCTGGAAGAGAACCTATCTTATGAGGAACAATTGGTCCAGATTCTTAACAACATGTAGTAAGTGTTATGGAATAAGGTGATTAATCAGGTAAAGGTTTTGTGGAAAAACCACATGATGGAAGAGGCAACATGGGAATCTGAAAATGCAATGAGGGATAAGTACTCCCATTTATTCGATAAGTAAATAAATTGTGGGGACACAATTTTCTAAAGGGGGGAAGGATGTAACATCCCAAGTAAGTAATGAATAATATATATTTATATCTATGTCTATTAATGAATTGGATTGTGTTTTAGAGGCTTAAAATGATAATAAATCCAATCTTAAGCATGGAATACACTAATATTTTTAAAAGATTGTTTTACTGCCTTTTGATGGAAAACCATTTTTAAATCTATATATTGAAAATTTTATAAGTTATTTTTGTCACAATAAACTTATTCTATATGATTGGGACATCAAAATTTACTTTGTGTGAATTTTTGGTATTTTTCTGACAATGTTCATTTTTTTAATGAATAGTGAAAAATACTGCATTTTACATCAAAATTGCTTTTTAATCTAATTTATTTATATGATTAGATTATCTTTTTAATTGGTTTTAAAGTGTAATTAGAATATATTATTACCATTTAATCCAATAGTGGTCATTGGAATCAATTTCACTTTAAAATTGGACTTAAACTGGTGCCAATCTTTTGATGCTTATTATTTCATAAAAACACGCTATTTGTCATGACATCGGGAATTAATTATTAAATTAATTAATGTAACTTATATGATTTGAATTTTTCAAAATAGACAACATTTTTTAATTCAGAATATCAAATATAACTTATGGTAATGTTTTGGTATTTTTCTGAAAAACATCAATTTTTTGATGAATAGTGAAACCACTAAGTGGTAGTTAAAGAAACTGATTTTTCTTTTAAATGAATCTTTTCCACATCTGTGATTTGATTTTCAAAAATACGACATACATGGTTATCATTAAGAAGTAAAATGTGGTTCAATGAGATTAAAATATTTTTTTCGTGAATAGTAACTTTTAAGTTCTTAATCGCGATTAGTGGTAATTAGTGTAGTTTAAGGAAAAAAATAATGTTTTAATAATATGAAATGACCTAGACACATGCACTACCCTTATTGGATGTGTCATTTCCGACCAAGAAAATCCATTGGTCAACTTGGGGACTCCATGGTTCCACTTTGGTAGGAAAATGACATTAATATCTTTTTATTTAATGTTAAAGTAAAAATGACACAAACATGAGTTATTTTACTAAAACAATTTTTACATGGGGTTATACAAGTCATATGTTTGATTATAAATAGTCATTGGAAAGCTAAAAATATTTCATACATCATAGTAGTGTTTTTATAATTTTTAGACTTTAAATAAATTAAAAAATGTATGACATCATGATGATGCAACAATTACCTCATTAATAAAGGATTTAAATAAAATGAAATGATAATGTAAAATCTATGACCTACACATGCCCAAACCAATTGGATGGGTGGAATTCGAACCCTTATCACCTTACTCTAGAATTATATCAATGTGGGACCTTTTTAATCCAAAACACATTTTAAAATAATGTAACATTTCATTACTTTCCAAGAGTGCCCCTCCTCTCCTCTTATAAAAGGCCCCCACCTCTACCTCCATACTCACACTTCCAAAGCCTTTGGCTCGGCCAAACCCTACCCATTTTGTCTCTCCACATCCCTATATTACTCCTTGAGGCCTCACGTTGGGCAGAAGTCTTTACAAGGAAGCCTTTGAGCTCAAACCAAAGGGAGTTACCCGATTTTAAGGTAATCTCTTCACTTGAGTCCTTTTGTTTTATTTTACTTCTCCAACCCCATAAAATCTTTTTATTCATTAATTTTGTAACAAATACAGTATCTTTAATATACTAGGATGTTTTTATAAGAATTATTCGATCTAAAATTACACACACCTACATCTAATGGTTAAAGAACATACTGTTTTCGTTGATGGCGAATTTCGGCCTCCCGAAACGATGATTGTTCAACATTCTTTTAACACCTTCAAAGGTGGCCATTAAGATGACACTATATTTATATATGATATAAAATATGTTTATTTTTTCTTTAAGATTCTGTATTTTTTATTTTTGTCATACCTTTATGGTTTCCATTATGAGTAAACGCGATATCTTCATTTAAGGAAGTGCAGACTACCGCCCCCTCAAAGTGATTTGATTCGATAAATACCATATGTGGGACGTATAAAGGATGAAGTTATGATATTATATATGATATTACACTGGAATTATAGTATACCTTTATATAATTATGATTACATTCTATAAAATATTAAATAGAAATGCAAATAGCGTTCATGCGTACGTACGGCTTACCGTCTCCATGGACAGTGCATTTCATTTCTTGCCTCTAAATGATTATGTAATATTAAAAATGCATGTATATACTGGATATATATGATATATATGATATATACATCATGATTATAATTCTGGATATAATGGATACAAGAACAACTTGTAATTATAAAGTGTTTATTTTTGACTCAAGTACCAATGATCGTTAAAACAACTGTTATTAACTTAAATAATTACATAGTGTTCATGACATGGTAATAAGTGATATAAAAGGAATATTGAACTTGAAAAATGTTCTTAATCATGTAGAAATTAACTCAAGTTTATTATTCAAGACATTAAATAACGATCGAGTCAAGTCGGACCCGAGGTATGGGACATTGTCTCAATATCCTTTCATTGAGGCATATTTTGTTTTATACACAACATTCTTTTATACGGTGTATAAACCCCTTTGACTTTTATGTTTATTCAAAAGGAATATTTTTCATATGAAGCTTTTATTAAATGAAAAAGGGAATGTTTTTGTCATACGTATGCGGCGACAACGACTTCTCCACCGCCATGACCATTATTTGAGTTTTGGCTTCCTCTACAAGCCATACTTTTTTTAAAAGAAAAATAAATACCATGTTTTACTTTTCTTTTATTTTGGTATTGAAATTGGTTTTCATAATGTTTTTATATCAATGTGTATTATTGATATCTTGTGATTGAAAGGTGAAAATGTTATGTTTCTTTTATGCATATTTTATTTGATACGATAATGTTGAGGTTCTTGGGCATTATTATGAAGACGGGTGGTTCTGTGATAAACTAAAGGCGGGTGAGCCCGATATAGCTCTCCAATGAATTGGGTAACATGAAGGAGTGAAACTCTAAGGTTTCACCGAAGATATTTAGGGAGTATACTGGGATTGGTATTCCAAACGTAACCAAGAGGGTTACTCCCTACGTAAGAATGTTATGAATTCCTCAAGTTACCTTTATGTCTTATGATTTGTATGATTTATTCATGATTTGATGAAGTATGTTAAAGTGATTATGATTTATGGGTAAAGTATGATTTCATTTGTATGTGTATATGTACCCATGTTTCCTTTCCATATTTTTATATTCCTTACTGAGATTTTTATGCTCATCCCATGTTTTTGAAATGTTTTTCACAGGTCAAGGGAAAGGTACATGATATGACGATATTTTCAAGGAAGTGTCAAGAAAGAATCCATGTTTTATTTTAAATATGTTCCGTTGATGGGAAAAAATGAATGTTATCTTTATGTAACCACTTTGTTTAAATGTGGAATGTAATGCAATTTTTATGATCTAATTCTCTAAAACTCTAAACCCAAAATGATCCTCAATGTGTAATCTTGTAATAACTCAAGATTAAGTAAGGTTTAATGCTGGGGACTTATAATAAATCCAAACCATTCTTTAGATATCACAAATAGAATGTAAAATCTAACTGGACATTTAATCTAACATCCGGTGCGAAATTATTAACAAAAAAAATACCATTTATTACATCACAAGGAAGAAACTAATACTTTTGACACAAAAAGAATATAAAAGATCACAAATCATTATTTATCAAAAACAAGTGGTGAAAAAAGAATTAAATATATTATTATTAAATTAAAATGTAATATTAAAGGGGAAACCTACATTATTCTTATGGTGCTTCAACACCGGACACCCAAAACCACTTCACAAAGGTTCCATAACCCAAGGAAAACCAATTAGAACCATAACATTTACAAAAAAAACCTATATAAACCAAGGGGAACACATCAAACCTAGGTCCTGATTACAATTTAATAAGAGAAACATAAGATAAAATTGAAAAATAATGAAGAAGGCGAAGAGGAGTGGAGATTACATTAAGAGATCTTTCCCTAAACTCCAAGAATATCTTTAGATATACAATGGAAGGAGGATAGGAGGATTAGAGAAGAAGGGGGAATCTACCATAAGGATTCTCTAACTAGGGGAAGAATAGAATGGGTGCTTTGGATTAATAATACCAAGTGGGCAGTTTAAAAATTTCATAACTTTTATGATTTGGGAATCACACAGGGTGGTGTTGTATGGCTTAACAAACCGTATGCCAACTATGATCCCATTTATAAAAAGACCTAGGAACTCACATGAGCATACTATATGGTTACTAAACCAATCACCAACCATTCCAAATGACACTTTCTCTAGATATAACCTCCCAGAATTGGTTGGAAAAGCATACGCATCCCGTGTGCCATGCCTCTTCCACTAACAACTAAACTTCACATTTACCAAGAAAAGGTCGTACAGTTTCCCAACCTATGCACTAAGCATCCACATGATAATTACAAGAAACAAAAACTAAAATATTGTCCAAAACCGCATGGGATTACTATGGAATGACCATGGGTTCAAAAACTATCAAAAAACACCACGAAATTTTGTACCTGTCACACTTGAAACATTAGTGAAATACCAAGATCAAATACTGAACCAAAAATAAGGTTCAATATAAAAACTTGTGTGTGACATATTACTATATATAATTAATTAATATATATACACATGTGTGTTTCAATAAAAGATATATATTTATTTTTACATGTATATTCTAATATATGAAAATATATAAATATTCTGAATATTAATTTAAAAAAATATCTTACCATTTTTTACATTATAATAATATGTAAAAATATATTATATATAAAAATAAATAAATATATATATATATATTATATATATATACATATAAGTGTGCATTTGTAAATAGATATATATTTATATAATATTATTTTATATGAAAATAAATATAATATATAATATATTTAATTAATTTTAAGTATATATATATATATCGTAGACACACACTAACATATATTTTACATATGTATTAAAAAATTATTCTATAAATATAAAATATAAAAATATGAATATATATATATATATGTAAATATATAAATAAAAAAAATTTAGAAAATATGTAATAAAACATGTGTGTTCAATGGAAAATGCATTTGAGTTTTAATGGAGAGTTATTGGGATCTAGTGCGGGTGTGATTAGAAGGATGGAATTTCACCAAGTGGTGATGAAGGATGATGGTAAGTACTGATAATAAGGTGGTTAGAGAGTGGGCGAAAAGTGATAATAATGGTGGGGGTAGTACTTATAAGGGGGAGATAAAGTACTGATAAGTGGGGGTGTGTGAATCAGGGAGGCCTGAAATAATAATATATATATATATATCCCTTTTTCATTTCTCAAAAACAACAATTGGTAATGTGGGACTTCATTAGTGTCGAAAAAAGCACTGATAATGGCCCCTTTTGTCAATGCTAAAAAATTTCTGATAATTTGTCCCTATATCAGCACTTTTTTAGTGCTGATATAAGGGGCTATTTTTAACTATTTTTCAAGAACTGATAATTCCTACTATATATCTTCACTTTGGACGTTTTTAATTTATATGTATTGAAACGGAACCTCACTGTAACTATTACAAGTGAATTTTGTAGTGCTAGATAATGGGTAAATTAAGGATGCCTAGTTTCATTCTATTATACCTAAACACGATCTTCTAATAACATTAAATGGATTATTTATAAATGAAATTTATTTATTTTCTTGTGAATTTATAGGCTTCAATCCGAGTTATCTATGATACATTTACTAACATAGACTCTTATGGGATTTTTCCCTTAATAATGATTCGTAATGAGTTAGTGAGTTTACCAAAGAATATTCTAAAGGTGTGTAAAACTAGAAGTGTAGCATGGCCCATTTTCATGCACCATGTGAGGATTGAGTCTATCTTAATCCCTCTTATCATAATTATTACTCATAGGAACCTATGCTCTAGAGCCATATCCTCTAGTAGTATCCAAAAATGGATGTATAATCTTGGAAGCCACTTATTCTATACTTTACCAAAACATAGGGATGTTTTATTATACTTATTAATATATCTATACCTTTCATTATAGTTCTCTAATCCTAATCCAAAAAAGAAATAAACTTCACTTTGATACAATATATAACACAACTTGCCTTTATTACACATTTAGTCATAATTTATTACATAAAATGACACATATTACAATTGGGAAGATGGAGAAGTCTAGTTTGTATGGATAATAGGTATATTTCATAAAAACATAAAATAGGGTGTACATCATCATTATTGAAAATTTATATAACATTATCATAATATTCCATCATTTTTCAAACTACATGGGATAACCTGTGGACATACACAAGAAAGGGGTGAAATATAAATCCCAATAAGGGAATAAACAAATAATGACATGGAGAAATTATTTCAAGTTATAAAATAGTAATTTCAATGGTACATAAAAAGGGTGAGATATATATACATGAATAAAGAGGCATGATATAACATAACAATTTATAAGAAACATTTGAATGTGGAAACCTATTTAAATAGGGCATCATAAACATAGGTCAAGGATAATAACCAAGTCATCATAAAAATGAATAAAAGGTCCCATAATAGAAATGGTTCAATTCCAAACCCTATTCATGATATATCATGAGAATAAAACATTACCAATGCATTTGAGCGCAATATAATTCCACGCGCACACATGAATTTCATATCAAGAACATGCATAAGCGTGCAACATTGATCATTGACCATAATATCATATTTCATCACATTTAATTACAAAATAAAGGATTATAGAAAACAAACATGGAAGTCTCAAATAAAATACGTATAGATATGTCATGGAGAATACCATTGAGTTAAAGTAATCATGGTAATTACAAAAAAAGGTTTGACATGAAGAAATCATAGTGAAATTTTGATATTATAACTATAGTAATTAAATATTAATAAAATAGTTCTATAATAGATAAAAGGGTATCTAGTAAATTTTAAATAACATTTATAGTAATTTATATGTGTGAAAACATATCCCAACATTAGTAATTGGAAATAAATGTGTAAAATGATGATGAGACACAAATAAATATAGAGAGGAGAGGATCCATTGCTAACTTTCTTCATAGAAATGGCTTAGAAAAATGATATAATGAGGGTGAAAATGATTTTTAAATATTATGTACTCAATTGGTAGGTATAGATATATTTATATGGTCATTGAAAATTAACCAAATGATATTTAAATGTATAAATTCAAATAAGGTGATTCAATTGAAATAAGAGAGAGGGATGTCCCTTACCTTGAGAAGGTGATTCCAAATGATTTGGAAGGTCTTCTTGGGATAAAGGGGATACCTTGTGAGGAGTCTATATATGGGTAGTGTGAGTTCTAACATGAACCAATGATTTTTGTTGAATAGTAATGGGATTTTTTCTAGGACATATAAGAAAAGAGAGGAGAGACCTTTATTATTTCACAAACATTGGTTTTGAACTCAATAAAGTCAAATAATCAAAACCAAAATACTTCAATTGGATTTTCCCATGGTTTTATACAGAAATTATTTCTTTTAAATATATTTTAATTGAATGGGGCTAACTTAGTGACATATCACCCTCAGTGATGTGGAATTAAGTCATGTACTTAAAGAAATGATTTTAAAACCGTAAAATAGAATATCGGTTTCTAGGATTCATAAGGGATTTATAAAATTCATAAAATAATCCAAAAATGTCGTTATTTTAAATGGGAATAACATATTTGGATGATGAGACCCTTTATATTATTTATCACATGACATTATGGTCACTATAATGTCATAATACACACCATATATTTACACCTTATATAATTTTTACCCAACACTTTGACTATCAAAGATAATTATTAAAAATTATCTTTTTTATAACTTCAGTAGGATGATTCAAAAAAAATATTTATTTTATCTAATTAATTTTATAAATATGTGAATTTTCACTTTTAAAACAGGAATCAACATTTATTGCAAAATGATAGCTTTTTTGACAATGATTGTATTTAAACACTTATAATAATTAAATTTGAAATTATAAAAATTAAATTATAATTTATATTTTGAAAATTTATTTGATAATTATATTATTTAAAATATATTAAATTTCAAAAACCCATTAATTTATCAAAATACATATCTAAATTAAAATAAAAAACTACGTAAAAATAAAATTTCTATTTTATCATATAAAAATTAAAATAATTAATAAACTAACACCAATAATAACTAAATATAAACATTATTATATGGAAAATACCATACACATATTCATATTATTTTGGTAATGATAAATATACATTTATTACACCATTAAACAATATAAGGATAACATGATGGTAATATTTTCTTATGGTGGTTCAATATACATGGTTTGGGTCATGATATAGATGTTCATGAACTTATCTCATAAAATGTTTCGCTTGAGGTTTAGTTGTTGGATCTTGTGCTGGGTTTGGTCAGAGGACAATCCTTGTGATGATATTTCAATCATAATATCTAATAAATGGGATTCATATGGTATGATCCTATTGGTTTAGGGTGTCACTTCTTTTTTCTATGTCAATGGGATTTATCAAAACATAATTTGTATACTAATCATGTGATCACTATTGAACAACTATATTATCAATAGTTATGATTATTAATGGTATTTTATATCTGACATGACATAATGAAACCAAATAAGTTCATGTGTTTTTAATAAATATTATAGGAAAATTAAATAAATAATAAAAATGAAAATTATTTTAAAATTTTTTGGTTGTTACACCAAATGTCTTGAGAGATGTGCATATTCGAGGGGAGGGATTTCACTTTTATAATTGTAGAGGAGGAAAAAAAGGAATTTTTATAAAGAATAAATAATACCCCCATTTGTCACATTAAATAATACCTCATAATGGATCTTTATATATCCTTATATGTTATGAGGTCTAAATATGGGTATAAAATAAGAATTAAACAAATGTTTAGGACTTTTTAACATTAATACTTATAGATTAAACCCTAGAAAAATTATTTTTACCTTAACCATGGTAATTAATTTTTACGGTTTATATTATTATTTATAAAAAAAATTTGACGTTATTATACAAAAGTTTTTTATAATTAAAACTATGGAATCCATTCAATTAAATTAACACCACATATGGTTTATAATTAAAATAAAAATTAAACCCACAAAAGCAAAAAAAAAATGGTTCTCAAAAGGAAATGTTTTCAAAAATGTAAAACATTTTTACAAACATGTAGAACATGAAATTGATTCCAATTACCTAATTTTTATTAATTATAATATATTATAACTATTTTTTTGAATAATTTTTATAAAAGAATATGGAACTTGTCAACTCTTTATCAACATAGATGTTTTCAATCAATGTTTTTAACTATTCGTTGAAAATTTAATATTTAAAAAAAACCAAAATTATCTCTATGATAATTTAAAAATGGTGATTAAAAAATAATTTAATTTCATAAAATAAATGTTCTAAAAATGGTAAAAATTAATCTTAACCTATCTACAAAAAACGTGATGAAATAGTTTTTTAGGGAAAAAAATAATGATTTACAGAAAAAAATCTTTTCTTACAAATGTTTTTTTATTTTTAATTCTACTCAATTAATAACTAATAAAATTATATACAATTGTTTAAAAATTATATTATTCGAAATTTACTAACTACTATTCAATATCATAAATTTAATAGCTATGAGGTAGTGATATATTATTTTATAGTAATTTTAGGCTTGAGGTTGGATGCATCACAAGCTATTGATGATATTGCATTGATTTAAACTGATGTATATTATGAAGACATTGGCTGTTACATTTTTTTATCCTTAAAAAATTACATCCTTGAAATTTTAATAGATATTACCTTCCAAATAAATGTGGATGGTTATTCATCATGAAATCCTATATTTCTTAATTTGTTAACTTCATTTTATTATTTCTCTAAAGTATTATTACTAGTAAAGTCATTTAATTCATTAATAGATTCACTCTAGCATCAGGAATGTAGATGAGATATTCATAGTAAGATAGATTGATTTATAATTAAAATTCTTCAAAGGTTACAATATGTGTTGGGTTTTGAATATACTTCCTTAATAATGCTATATGAAACACATCATGTATTTTAGAGTGTCTTGGATTATTTTTGAATTGATAAAATATATAAACAATACATTAAATAATTTAAAGGGGTCCAATGTAGATAAGGTTTTTTTACCATCATATAGAACATTGGGAAATCCTTCCAATGCGATACTTTGAGGAAAATATGATATCCCACATGAAATTCCAATCCTTCCACTGATTTCTAGCATAACTCTTTTACATACTTTAATATGATATAATATTATCCTAAATATTTTTTGAAATTTTTTTGTCTCTTCAATAGTTTCTAGTCCTACAAGTTTCCTTCCACCAAATTCATCCCAATAAGATAGTGTATGACATCACTTTCCATATAATTCATCTTACGAAAACATTATAATACTTGAATAGAAATTATTATTATATAAAAACATTAAAGAAGTTAAATAATTATCCCAATTAACATTATGGTCAGTATATCATGAACTAAACATGTATTTATGTTTATAAATAGTCGATTCAAACTATCCAATATTTTGAGGATGATAGTTAGAGACCAAATTGAGCTTAGTATCAAGATCCTTCTAATGACACTTTTATAATTTGAATGTAAAATGAGGATCATGATAAAACAAAATTGATATATGTGCATCATAATATAGCGACCCAACATTTTCTTTCATTACTATTACATCATTTCAACGATAAACAACTTTATAGTATTACACATAGATGATCCAAAGGTTTAGTGTCTTGGGAAAACTAGGACTACACATAACAAATACAACATCAACCATAATCATTTATTTAATTTCTTCTTCACAAGCTTCTTAGTGGAACTTGTCCTCTCCTTAGTACATGTATCCACCTTAGGATATACATCAAAAGGGGTGAGCTAGAAGCCCAGTAATATGATATATAAGAACAATATAGCATGGGGTGAGCATAATCATGACATAGGAAAAAGATCATGAACATGAGAGGAGCATAAATAAAAGACTTGAAATGTGGCAATGCATAAAAATGAAACATCATGTCTTAGTTGTTAGCTACCACACATATTTTTGAATCAAGCTAGCATTTTGTTCACACATGATTTCAAATTTACTCAGGAGATTCATCACTTTACCCAAGGTATTAGAGCGCTATATAATTCTGGGCGCACCCATCACATTTAATCATTCATATTGCGCTATATAATTCCGAACGCACTCGTCCCATCATAACATCATCATTTATCATGCATGCCACAATGAACATATAAAAAAAATCCACATAATGAACCCATAAAAATGAATGGGGTTCATCTCATAATAACACCTTCATATTCTTTGGTTTCCCAAAAGAAAGAGGGAATAACCCACATGTTACATGAACCATCCACTTTCAGTGAGAAGAAAAAGGGGCGTTCTTAAAAGAAGAGTTATTTTGGAAAACATTTTGTTGGACATAAAAACCAATGACAAACATGTATATACCAGAAAAGTAAAGGAAATTATGAACAAATTATATTTTAGGAGTAACCATATCAAAAATGGAGTGATAGAGGTAGAACCCGAAGGAAGAAAATTGGGCTCGAGATTTCCCCTTACTTTGTACCCGATTGCTACCTTCTCTTTAATGTCCTATATAATGAAATTATTTTAATTAATTAGAAATATATAACCATTTGTACATTAATAGGGTTAATTGTGGTTTAATTTTGTCATATTATGTTCCTTTGGATGACTTATAGAGTTTAAAAATCATTGTTGGGGGATGTTCATTTTTATGGATTTTCTTGGGTGGTTCACTTGTATTCTTAAATTGATGTTTGGGTAGATGATGGGTAAGAATCCAGAAATGATATTACATGTTATTAGTGATATTATAGGAACTTGAATGATTTTATAATGAATAATATTAGATCCATGTGTGTGAATAATTAAATAAGAATTAAATGATGATTATTTGGGTTGATTGGAGCGGTTTTTGAATCACAACGAACTTGTTTTAACATTTCAATTAGTAATATGGCCATAAGTTATTTACAGAACTTATAATAGAACATAATACATATAAAATATTATGGTTCAACCATAAAAATGGTTTCATGACCACATCTGATGGTAGAAATTGAAGAAGAGAGCATGTCGTTTTTGAAGGTGATAAATTAACACCTCATGAACAACGTTCTTTTTAATAAAATAAAAGGAAGAGGGAAAGGGTGTGGGGTGATATAATATACCATTAGAGTCATAATATTATAGTATATGTATAATACTGGAGTTACAAAACAATTTTGATGACGATAGGTGGGGAGAGATCAAGAAAGGAACTTGAGCTTGAAAGGAAATTAATGGAGAAGGGGGAGGGAAATTACCTATAGAATCTTCCTCTTGAGATCCTCTTTAAGGAAGAGAGGATTGGTCTTTTGATGATACCAGAAGATTTTGGACGTGAAGGAGGGGCTAGGGAAGATTTTTGGGCAGATCTTAGTCAATTCATGAAGCATGAGAGTTGTGGTTTGGCAAGAGGAGGGGGAGGGCTTATTTATACATGAGGAGGGAGGTGTTTTTAGTATAAAACATTAAATAAAATAATATATCAGTAGTTATACTTGTCATAATAGTTTTTTGACATCCTAAATCATATATAAATATAATATAAATGGTTTTTGGCTTTAACTATTCATTAAAATTTGACTTCATTAATTTATTAAAAGGAATGTGAAACAAAGAGAAAAAGACACTTTAAGAAATCACCTTTTGACTTTAGGCTTTGGAAAGTTCTTTTTAGGTTTGAGAATTGGGTTTATTGTATTTTAAGGAACCATTTTTAAAATATAAAATAATTTGGCCAACACTAATGCTCTAGAATGTTTATGTCATCATTACATCATTAATGATGCAATTTATTATATACCGATTATGCGAAAAACTGTATATTTTTACTATTCACCTGAAAATTGAAGTATTTCAGAATAAACCCAAAACTTTACCACTATAATTTTTTGACGTTTAGAATCCAAAAAGGATGTCCATTTTTCAAAAATAATTTTTTAAATATTATTAATTTAATGTTTAATTAAAATCATAATTTACTTAAAGAAAAAGTTTTTTAAAATTAAAACTGATTTTGTAGTTCTTTCAAAAATTACGTAGGGTCTTTTAAATTAATTAATTAATTATAATTAATTATTTTGACATATAAAATACCATAAACGTTTACTAAGGACAAATTACCACTTTCTATGATGTTTAAATTTTATTTTATTATTAATAGGTAAATTTCTCTTATTTACTATTCATAAGGGTCATATTACTATTCATAAGGGTAGGTTACTATTAATAAGGGTAGGTTACTATTCACCAAAAATTATTTTTGGTTCATCAGACTCCAAAAACTATCTTGAACACAACCGTGTATGTCATATTTTCAAAATTCCAAACATAGGGGTGAAAAAATTATGTTTAAAGGTCACCTATCACTTAGTAGTTCATTATTTTGTGTTTTTATGACATAAATATAAGAAGGTATTTTTCCATTGAAAAACATTGGGTCATTACACATAAAGTACTAAAAATAATTGACATAGATCCTTATGTGGTGATCAAGAGTTAAATACCATATTATAGATGGGAAATGAGATTATTTGGTTATATGGTCAATAATAACCCATTATGAACTATTCTTACAAGGCATCCTGGGTACTCCAATGAACAATCCCATTATAATGTCATAACATTTCCACATACTAATAGAAATATATTTTATTACTCTTATAGGTTTCTATCTTTAATCCTTCAGTTATTAAGAATCTATACTCTTAATCACATTAAAAGTAGTTTCATGTTTCATGTCACCTGAGAGAAAATGATCCCTAAAATATGTTTACATATTGGTTCTACCTGGGTGTATATAGAAATTAGATTTAGGGGAATTCTCTGGAAGTTCCCTTTTTACATAGGAATATATGAAATAGATATTTTCATTCTAAATTTATGTAATATTTTTTCAAAAATGATGACTGATAATTCTCATGATTCATAATATTAAATTTCATCTAAAAAAGTGCAACATCATATTGAGAACAATTATTCTTCTCCAATAAAGATTTTTCTCCCATATTTATAAAAAAGAGTTATTTCTATACCTCTAAAATAATATATATATTTATGTAAAAATATATATGAAAATAATAACCCTCTAAATCCTCATTTGGGTTAAAATCCATGATCAATCCTACACAAATAAATTTTTAACATATTTTCTTTCACTGGGTGGCAGTGTATTGAGAAATCGCAATCCATTTATAGTCAATCTATCATCTTTTCCTCTTACTGATATTTTTATTCCAAAATATTATTTTAGATTTTATGGTTATTGTATATCTCAAATATTTTACTATGGTGACAATGTATTCATGTCATTAAATTTTATATTATTTCTTCCAAATCAAGATCATGGTTTACATTATTCTGGTTGTGAGTTATTAACTATGGTAATGAAAATGAAATAAATTTATCTTTTCTCATAAGGAAAAGTGGTATTCCTTTATTTGATGCATCAATATATATAATAAATATATCATTTATTGATATTAGATTCAAATTATAAGCATTTACAAAAGTACTCAACATTTTATCAAAATATTATTAAATTATTTTATATATATGATCATAACCCCATTACATGTAACCGTTGTTAATGGGTTAGTAAATATGGAAATATTATAGAAGAATATCTACTAGTAACCAAGAAAACTAATGAAACTATTTAACTTAAATATGATTAATGTTATAGGATTATATTTTATGGCCTTTATCTTCATATAATCTAGTATCATTCCATCATTATTGATAATATATCAATGAAAAAACATCATGATCATATAACCCACACTCAATAAATTTCCCATATAAATATTTTATTATATGAGTCTCAGGAAGGATCCACATGTGAATCTCATGGTCCTCACAACATTGAGAATACAATAATATATCATAAATGGATACAACAAAAAAATTATCCATATATTCCTTGAATAATAATTTCACCAGATCCTTAAAAACTGTTGGTGCACTGGTCAATCCAAACGGTATTAATGTATATTCATAATTTCCATACCTCATTAAAAAACTGCCTTATGAATGTCTCCCATATTTACTCACAATTAATGATTACATAAAAAAGGTCAACCATTAGAAAATATTTAAATCAATGAAGTTGATCATATAAGTCAACATTGAGAGGAGTATGATACTATTTATTTATTATAATAGCATTTATTTCACTATAATCCATGCATAACACCATGGATCTGTCTTTCTTCCTATTAAAGAGAACAGTGACTCCCAATGTTTAAAACATGGGTGTATTAATACCATATAATGCAACAACTCTATTTTTCTTCAAAATCACTAATTATGAGAAGTGTATTCCATATGGGGAATTTGATATTGTGAATTCATAAGTGATTAAATTTATGGAAGACAAATCTTCATCATATCAAGTATGTCTACGTAATTCCTCATAAAATACAGAAATATATTCTTAGAAAATTGGTATATCCTCAATTTGATGATTAGATTTTTCATTAGTAGATCGGATTTTCTCATGTTCCCCAAGAATATTATTCAAAAGATATATTAAATGTAGATATTAACATGAATAAAATGATTACATATCTTCACTAATGATAATGAACTCTGCATATTCATCAAGTATTTTTATTTCATTATCACTGAAATATTTTTTTCAACATATTTTGAATGAAAATCAATATAAAATAATATATCAAAGTCAACCCTAGGTATGATAATGAAATCATTATATAAATCCCATTTAGGAGTCTTTATGGGGACTTACATAAATATCATTGTTGTTTGGAGATTTACATAATATGTTTTTATTGGAAATTACAACATAAATGTGCTAGGGAAGATTCTAATTTTACTTGAAAACATGGAATATAAAATATAATGAGAAGACACAGAATCATATAAGCCATTGGATAAATTTAATTCTATTATTAATGTATCTACCACCATAACACTGAGTACTTCAACCACAGTTATATTGACAAAATAATATTGGACTTCTCCACTTTGTCTCTTCTATAATATTTTCCCTTGAGTCTTGTTGAATTTGTGTAAATAATTACCAAATTATTTATAGATTAATCACTAGTTATCATTATTTTTATACTTCCCCATGAATTTATAAGACAAATTCCACTTGGTTCCACACTTATATCAAACTCCCATGCCCTTGAAACATTTTCCTAGACATTTCTATTAAGAATTTTGACAGATTGGAAATTAATTCCTATTCTTATTCAACTTATTTCACACATTAACTTTTTTATATTGTTTATATGAACTATTATTATATTGATTCCCCTTGAAGAAATAGGATATATAACATTCCTTCATTAATTTTATTACCCTTAAAATAATTTCATTATATGATGAAAAAGATTGAGAAACCAGTTTCATTTATAGACTTGGATTAGACCCTTCAGAAAAATGGTTGATCTTGTAGTCGGTATTATTTATGTAATATATAGTATCCATGGATATTATTTTCAATTTATCCTCACAATCTGTAACACTTTTTTTTTCTTTAAGATAAAGAAGGTTATCTTTTTTTTCAATTCATTTCTCATGATGGAAATATTTGTTGATAAATTTTGCATTAAAATGTATTCATTTAGTGTGTTATAATTCTTATTATTCATATTTATTCTAGATAAATAGACACCATTGATAGAAAAGTCCCTTGATATAGTATACTAATAATATATCCCTTCCTTTTTCATTACATTCCAAGGACCAAAATAACATTTAATGGTATATAATCCATTTCTAAGAAACAATTATATTTTTTAGTCCCACTAAATGATATGGGATTCTATCCCAATAGGCTATCCAACATAAAAAATCACACTATGGAACAATTGGTTTCTCCATTAAAGAGGGTTATTTCTATAGCCAGATTAAATTGTCCCAACATAGTGTTGATTTGGTTAGTTCCAATACAATATGTATTCAGTTTCTTGGTTGGGAAATAACTATATTGTCCATGATTTTTGACACCCCTATTTTATTATTAAATATTTCTACACCATGTAGTATATTGGATTAACTCATGATATTATGAATTTTAAATCAGAAAATATAATTCCATGTATAGTGTATCACTTAACCTAAATCGAAGAAATCTCTATTTTTAATCTAAAAATCTTAGAAACAAAAATTGTAGGTATATCATTATTTTTAAATTCATCATAAAGGTTTGATGAAAATGTAAATTATCCAAAGAATATCCAATGAGAGTGTCAAACAGGGTGCATAGTAAGGGATTTTATCATGAACTAGGTTGTAATTAACTAACCAGAGCTATCCTCAAACCAAGAACTCGACCTGATCCATTACATACTTGAAGGGAATTTTCGATCCCCATAGGCTCGCGACAAGGACCCAGGCATCGAATGAAAAACCATAGGGAATAATTTATACAAACATAAACAAACACATGGTATATATATATATAATACACAAATGAATATCATAAATCCAAAATTTATATTCCATAACAATACAAAAGATAGTGGGAAAAAATGATAGAAAAATTAGTCACAAACACCAAGATAAAAGTCCAAATGTAAGGGACCAAAACCAAATATATATATACTAGATGTGATGACATGTAAAAACTATAATGATATCTACACCCACTACCAAACCTAGCTAAAATGAAACCATGCTACCTCACTCTGCTGCCTTGCCTTTCCCTACAATTGAATACATAGAAGAGTTTACACATCACCAAAGAGGTGGGAATTGTAACAACCAAGACTATTATGAGAAATATTTTGTTTTTATGTTATATAAATCATCAAAGGAATCTTTCGCTGCATGCAATAATGACCTTCCTCGATAGCGTGTGTAGTACGCAATACCAAGTTCCACTAAATAACGATATATTATTATAATATTATAAACTAGCCGTTATGATTAGTATTAACTGAATTTTAAATTTTACAACATTATTATTCATCTTACACATTTTCTAGAACATGGTAAGAGAACAAAATAATTTTTTTGGGTAAAATAAGTATTTATCAAAAAATGCAGTTTTGCCGCCTTTTAATGGAGCACCCACATTAAATCTAGTTTTTGACACATTTATAAGTTCAATTTGACAAAATAAAATTCTTCTTTTGAATCAGGATATAAAAATTTACTTTGGATAAATTTTTGATATTTTTCTGATAACTTTCATATTTTGATGAACAGTAAAAATACACTAATTTTTAATTAAAAACTACTTTTTCATTGAGATAATTTATATGGTTAAATTATAATATCGAATGGTTTTAAAGTATAGATATAATATATTTTTACCATTTAATATAATTTATGTCATTATCCTTAATTTCACATTGAATTCATAGGTAAAAACATTTCA
This sequence comes from Viscum album, assembly GCA_963277665.1. Taxonomy (NCBI): domain Eukaryota; kingdom Viridiplantae; phylum Streptophyta; class Magnoliopsida; order Santalales; family Viscaceae; genus Viscum; species Viscum album. The sequence continues at coordinate 1,024,487,517 of OY728133.1, read as the reverse complement.
ATCTTTGGCAATGTTTTAACTTCTAAAACTCGTTTTCTTAACAACGAGATTAATTTCAAATTAATTACTGCAACTTATATGTTTTGAATTTTGAAAAACTGGATTCAATATTCATAATCAGTGGGTCGAAATTATGTTAATAGGCTACTTTTTATTTTTGGGCATTATGAAAAGTAACTACGGTAAATTTTATTTACCATAGTTAAAGGTAAATCTGGTAATTAAGGGTAAATACAAGATTATAAAATTACCCTAACACCTGCCAAAATCTTATTGGATGACTAAATGTCGACCCATTTCACCTAAGGGTAGTATTTGAATCATTTAATAGACTTTCGTCCATGATAATAATCTAATTATTATTAAAACCAATGAATTTATAACATGTCACTTTCTTAAATCTTATAAGTATAATAACATTAATTTTGTGATAACCATAATGAAACTTCGAACATGAATAGTCTCCAGAAATCTAATACAATTATCTATATCATAGGAATTTATTTATAATTTTTAGGGATTAAATAATTATCATTAATTATGACACAATAGTGATGTTGAAATTATTTTATTAATTAAAATATCAAATAAATGGTTTTAAAATATTAAAATAATTTTTATATGCACTATTTAATGTGCTCCACTAATTTTATAGATACATATTACGTTTTAATAATCTATTAATTCTTTTAGTTAGAACATATCCTCTGTGTATATTTTATTTAAATTTAAATAAATGAATAGTATCAAAATTGACACTATTGTTATTTTATAAAAATAACATATTATAAAATTGTTTAAAAATAACAAAAATATTTAAAAATTATAAATTAAAATTTATATGGTCTAAAATGTCATAAATTGTCAAATTATTGAAAATTCACAACACATATGTAATTATTAATAATAATTTAAAATTTAGAATATTATTACCACAAATAAAATTAAATTGATAAATAAGGATAAATCAAGTTGGTAATGTTTAAAATAAATTCCTAACATGTGTAAATTTTATTGGTTGATGATATTACAACCATATCTCATCTAATATTTGTAAATGAGTCAATTTGTATGTTTTTATGTGGGGTTGGGATATAATATAAACTAATATTTCTTATATTTCCAAAGGTGCCCCTCTCCTCCCTTATAAAAGGGCACCTCCCTTTCCTCCTCACACCAATTTGAGCCTTCATGCTCGCCCAAACACTGCCCATTTCACTTCCTCACTTCCCTAGAATCATCCTAGAGGATTTGGTCTTCTTCAAAGACCAACCCTAGTGCCCTAAGAGGAGGTTAAGAAGAGGCGCATCAAAAAGAGGTAATATCCATTACCGATCCTTTCCAAATTCTTTCTTCTTCAACATCTTCTTATTTAGATGTTTCATTATGATGTAATAACATAAGTATAACTAATATACTGATATGTTATTATAAGTATGAAACAACCCTATTTCAACATCTATCCATCCTATGGAAAACGAAATCACCGCGCGTGCGTACGTACAGAATACCATCTCCATGCCGTGGTGTAATATATTTTCCCCCACCACCTTACCTGGATGGGTATAATGATGTAAATAATTAATATATATGATTATTGTAATGTTATATTTATTCTTAAATAGTATACATACACTCCAATACAATTCCATGATCATGGGAACGATATCATCGCTCGTGCGTACGTACGGAATACCGTCTCCAAGATGTGATGCGATTCATTCTACATGATCTTCAATGCATAATGATTATATAAATGAAATTAATGAATAAATATGATATATAGTACATTAATAACATTTTGGAAATGATGTATATATAACCTAAAGAGAAGAATAAGAATTTTTTCAACAAAACACGCATAAGAACAAAAAGTTATAAACACCCGAATAACAAGTAGCAATGAAATATTACTACTAAGAAGCTAATAATATGACCATATATGATATCATAACAATAATTATGAATCTGGAATAAGTCAATAACATTATTTAAATCATTATACAGGAGGTTCAGACACTTACGAGGCAAATCATACCTAAGTAAAGGGAAATATCACAATCTCATTTTTATCCAAGATTGTTTATACTTCAGTATTTACAGGGGTGTATTTTATCATCCACATCCATGTTTCATCAATATGTAATATTATTTCCATCCAACTAAAATTGTTTAAATCCAATTTTACCCTTCGATGAGTTTTTAGTAAAGGATATGAAATGAATCATTTGTCGTTTTTCGTACGAGGTACTTTTTGACTTTTCCGACAAAAAGTACGAAGAATGTTTTTTTATCTTATACGGCATGAATGGATTTTTAAAACATTATTTCCAAGAATCTTCCATTAAAAGTTTTCAAGTTTATTTTTAATCAACTTCTTTTAGTTTAGAATTGTACAACATGTTAAGAAAGGAAAAGTGTTTTTGAAGCAGAAAGGATATTTTCCTCAAGAATGGAGTTCAAGTGTTTTATCAAAATTATTTTTCCATCTAAGATAATAAAGGGTTCTGTTTCTATCTCTATTATTACATTGATTTGATTATGTTGTGACAGAATGATATTTTTATGAATTCCTTTATCTTTTATGAATTTTTTTATGATGTCACGATGTTTAAGATTCCCATTTTAATTACATGGGTTATGCTATGATGTATGGTTACTGATTTTGTGGCACACATAAGAATGGTATCATTATGAGATGGGTGGGACCTATATCTCCCTCCAATGTATTGGGTAAAGATTTTATATATCATGAGATAGACATGGCTGGAACGGCAGGTTAAACCGGTTCAGTGAAACAGGACTGAAACGAGAAGTGAACTCGATTAAGAAATGAACTTTGTCCACTAAGATAGTCTTGGAAATGAGTCTTGAATAACAAGAAATGATTCTCTATGATTATGTGTGTATGCCTCAAAATTTCATGTTTTATGTTATGATTATTGGGATTACATTTCACTACTATGATTTTTCCCATGTTATGAAATTATGATTTCTTTTGCAGGTTAAGATTTCCAAGAGTTATGTTCTTATGTATATGATGTGATTGATCTTTCTTTTGATTACCCTTACTGGGAATTTGAGCTCACCCTTTTTATTTTTTCTTTTCCCACAGGATTAAAAGAATGATTTTAGGTAAGGAAACAAAAATGGGAAGATCTTTATGGGAGATGTTGAAGATCTTTCACCACGATTAGAAGATTACGTTCCAAGTTTCCAAAGACACTAAACTATTACGGTCCTGGTGTGTCTGTTTTTGTTATGTACTAAGTATTCTGCAAATGTAATGTAATTCCCTAGGTCAGGAAGAAGGTTATTATATAGGATATGCCAAAAAGGGACTCTAGATATGTTGAAATAAATGTGAGGCAATGTAGATGCTTTATGAACCTGTTGTTTATGTTTCCCAGTTTCTAAAGACTCTATACCTCTACGGTCCTTTCCTGGTTTTGTTATATGTTGTAATAAGTGTGCTAAAATTATGAAGTAATGAAAATGTATGTAAAGTATGGTTCATTATAGTTTGTATCAGAGGAAAGGTATAGTCATCCTTTGGAAACTAGGATGTGAAAGCCTTAGTAAGAATTCTAAGGATAAGTCTAAGAATAGAACACAATATTAGTGTTTTAGAAATGGCCATGAACAACCTATGATAAGACCTTATGTGTGAAATTTTATTCTTGATTATGTGGTTTTACTATTATAATTAGTGTCGCTCACACTATTCTTCTTGGTTTTAGTCAATGGCTGGAACCCGAAGGAACCATGTTAATGTGGAATGCGATGGGAAATGCAATGATTGTCCCCCTGAGCAACCAAAATTTATGGGAGATGGAATGAAAAATCTTGTAGCCATGATCACACATCTTTCTCAAGCTATGAATCATGTAAGACTTCCAAACGAGCAATGGAATGAGAAAAATTCTGTTTAATCCTTCATGAGGCAGCGTCCACCTTCTTTCAGTGGGTCTACTGATCCATTAGGTGCTGAACAATGGATTAGTACTACTAAAAAGATATTTTCAGTTCTTCAAGGTTCTGAACATGATAAAGTCATCCTAGTAGTGTATCGTTTGGAAGGAGATGCTGATCAATGGTGGAATCTTATTAAGAATACGAGGCAAAGGGATGAAATTGAGTCCATGGAATGGGACGAGTTCAAGAACTTATTTTTCAATAATTACTTCCCTCGTATTCTCCAAAAAATGATGGAGAAAGAGTTTCATGAACTGAAGCAAAAGGATGATGAATCTGTTGGTACTTATGAAGAAAATTTTACAAGACTTGCAAGGTATGCTTCTAGTATTATTATCCAACCTGAGAGTAAGATCGATCGATTCTTTAGTGGCTTAAAACCATGTCTTCAAAGGGCGTTAGCCATAAGGGACTTCAATAGCTATGAGGAAATCGTTCGATGTGCTCCCAAAGTCGAGATGGAGATTGGAGTAACCCATCAGTCATATGGGTTTGATAAGAAGAGGAAAATGGAATTCAAAAGAAAATCTAAAGAGCACACTGAAAAGAATATTAGCTTTACCTTATGCTCAATGTGTGGAAAAAAACATGGAGGGAGTTGTCTTAAAGGGACAAGTTAATGTTTCAAATATGGAAATGAAGGTCATCGGGCATTTGAATGCCACAATGATGGGAAGAAGATGTCTAATGATGAAAAAAAAGGAAGGGACACACAGAATGAACCTACTACACTTCAATGTTTCAAGTGCAAGGAGATGGAGTATTATGCCAATCAATACCCAAATCCAAGGGTTGATGATGATGGTCGACGTCAACAAACTCTTAAGGCTAAGGCAAAGGAAAGTCACATGCAATTTCTATCAGCGATGTGGAGTACGATAACGATGTAGTGAAAGGTACACATACCATCCACTCTAAAGTAGAAAATGTTTTATTTGATTCTAGATCCACCCAATCCTTTATTTCTGAATAATTTTCTAAGGATATCACCATATTACCTCAACAGTTAGATGTTGAGTTAGCTGTGACAACCCCTAATGGAACAACATTTGCATAAAAAGTTTATAATTCTTCTCCGATTAAAGTTTGTGGGAAAGTGCTTCCTACAAATCTTGTGATCATTCCTATAGTGGAATTTGATTTGATTCTTGGCATGGATTGACATTCTCTACATGGAGCTCATATCAATTGCCAAAGAAGGGAAGTCACATTTCATATTCCAGATCAATCTATGATCATCTATTGATGCAAGGATGAACATAACCTTCCAGTGGAAATTTCTTCCATTTTATGGGTATTGATTCCACTAAATAAAGGTTATTTATATCAAATGGTTGGTGAGAAACACACGATTAAGAATATTCCAATTATACGGGAGTTTGATGATGTCTTTCCGGAGGAATTACCGGGTCTCCCACCAAATCTTGATGTTGAGTTTTCAATAGAACTTGTACCAGGTGATTTTCCTATTTCAAAGACACCTTATAGAATGTCCCCAGTTGAGTTGCAGGAATTGAAGAAGAAACTCCAAGAGAATATTGATAAGGGGTTCATAAGCCCTAGTGCGTCACCTTGGGGAGCACTTGTTCTGTTTGTTAAGAAGAAAGATGGATCAATGAGACTCTGCATTGATTATCGAGAACTTAACAAGATCACTATCAAGAACAAATATCCTCTCACACACATTGATGAATTATTTGACCAACTACGAGGAGCTCAATAATTTTCCAAGATTGATCTTCGTTCAGGGTATCACCAATTAAGGGTCAAAAGGGAGGATATACCAAAGATGGCTTTCCATACAAGGTATGGACACTATGAATTTATAGTGATTCCATTTGGTCTTACTAATGCCCCATCTATCTTCCTGGATCTGATGAATAGAGTCTTTAGAGACTATCTTGATCAGTATGTGGTAGTCTTTATAGAAGATATTCTTGTATATTCAAAGAGAAAGGAAGAACATGATAATCACTTGAGAATTATATTGAAGACCCTGAGAAAGAAGAAGCTTTATGCCAAATTTACCAAGTATTAATTTTGGATTCAAAGAGTTTCATTTTTGGGTCACATAATCTCAAAAGAGGGGATATCTGTGGATCCGGCAAAAATAGAGGTTATCGAAAGATGGTCGAGACCAACAACAGTGACTGAGATCCAAAGTTTTCTTGGTTTGGATGGATATTATCAAAGTTTTCTGAAAGATTTTTCACTATTATCTAATACACTCACCAAGTTGACTCGAAAAGGAGTGAAGTTTGTTTGGACGGAGGAATGTGAAGAGAATTTCAAGGATTTGAAAAGAAGGATTTCTGGTGCACCTGTGCTCACACTGCCTTGTAGTGGAGAAAGGTTTGTGATGTACAGTGATGCATCCAAGAAGGGTTTAGGGTGTGTTCTTATGCAAAATGATATGGTGATATCTTATGCCTCACGACAGTTGAAAATACATTAGCAAAATTACCCAACTCATGATTTGGAGTTAACTGCGGTAATCTTTGCATTAATGATTTGGAGGCATTACCTTTATGGTGAACGGTGTGATATTTATACTGATCATAAAATTTTAATGTATATTTTCACACAAAAGGAGCTGAATATGCGCCAAAGAAGATGGTTAGAGCTGATTAAGGATTAAGACTACTCAATTCATTACCACCCTGGGAATGCAAACAAGGTGGAAGATGCATTAAGTCGATAAGAACATGCCAATTTATCCATGATGAGGATCACAAAAGATCCAATATTTATGGATTTACAAAGGATGGATCTTGGAATTATAATGAAAGGGGAAAATCGTATCTTTCTAAAATGAATGTTCAACCATCTATACATGTGAAGATTAAAGAGGCACAGAAAGAAGATGTTGAGTTACAAAAGAAGGTGAGAAATGTTCCTGAATTCAACCTTGATTGTGATGGGATAATAAAGTTCAGGAATCGGGTTTGTGTTCCTCCCATCCCCAAATTAATGAAGGAGTTGCTGGATGAGGCACATAGTTCTTCATTCTCTATTCATCCTGGATGCACGAAGATGTATAGGGACCTAAAAGTGTACTTCTCATGGGATGGCTTGAAAAGAGATGTTGCTGAATATGTCTCTCAATGCTTGGTTTGTCAGCAAGTTAAAGCTGAGAGATAGATTTCTAAGGGGATGTTACAACCATTACCCATACCCGAATGGAAATGGGAAAACATCACTATGGACTTTGTCATAGGACTTCCGAAAACATCCAAAAGCAATAATCCTATCTGGGTCATAGTTGATGGTCTTACAAAGTCTGCACACTTCATCGCTGTTAGAGAGGATTTCCCTCTAGATCAGATTTCCAGGATATATGTGAAGGAAGTGGTAAGATTGTATGGAGTACCACTTTCTATTATATCTGATTGGGATCCGAGGTTTACCTCAAAGTTTTGGTGAAGTATTCAGCATACTCTGGATACAAAGTTGAGTTTCAGCACTGCTTATCATCCTCAGAAAGACGGTCAGTTTGAGAGAAAAATTCAAACTCTAGAAGATATGTTGAGAGCTTGCTCTATGGATTTCAAAGGTGGTTGGGATCAACACCTACCTTTGGTGGAATTTTCTTATAATAATAGCTATCACTCCAGTATTCATATCGCTCCTTATGAAGCTCTCTATGGAAAGAAATGCAGGACTCCAACTTGCTGGGATGCAGTTGGTGAAAGAAAGCTATTAGGACATGATATTGTTGATGAGATGGTAGAAATGGTCCGATCTATTCAACAACACATAAGAGAAGCTCAGAGTCGACAAAAAAAGTTATGCCAACAACCGAAGAAAAGACCTAGAGTTTGAAGTGGGTGATAAAGTGTTCTTACGAATATCTCCCTTGAAGAGGGTAATGAGATTTGGAAAGAAGGGGAAGTTGAGCCATAGATATATCTGTCCTTTCGAAATACTGGATCGTGTTGGGAAGGTAGCTTACCGATTGGCGCTTCCACTGAATCTCTCTCAAGTTCACGATGTGTTCCATGTATCTCTCCTGAGAATGTACATACCTGATCCTTCACATGTACTCAGCTCAGAAGTTGTACCGCTGGAGAAAGATCTTTCTTATGAAGAATGACCGATAGAGATTATGGATCGTAGTGAAAAAGTCCTACGAAACAAGACCACTCGCTTGGTGAAAGTTTTATGGAGTAACCACCAATTAGAAGAAGCTACATGAGAGCTTGAGGATATGATGAGGGAGAGGTATCCTCATCTGTTTGTTACAAAGTGACAAATTTCGAGGGAGAAATTCATTTTAAGGGGGGTAGAATGTAACACCCGAGACTTTTATGAGAAATATTTTGTTTTTTTGTTATATAAATCATCAAAGGAATCATTCGTTGCACGCAATCGTGACCTTCCTCGATAGCGTGTGTAGTACGCAATACCGAGTTCCACTAAACAACGATATATTATTATAATATTATAAACTAGCCATTATAAATAGAATTAACTGAATTTTAAATTTTACAACATTATTATTCATCTTACACATTTTCTAGAACATGGTAAAAGAACAAAATATTTTTTTGGGTAAAATAAGTATTAATCAAAAAATGCAGTTTTGCCGCCTTTCGATGGCGCACCCACATTAAATCTAGGTTTTGAAACATTTATAAGTTAAATTTGACACAATAGAATTCTTATTTTGAATCAGGATATAAAAATTTACTTTGGATAAATTTTTGATATTTTTCTGATAACTTTCATATTTTGATGAATAGTAAAAATACGCTAATTTTTAATTAAAAACAACTTTTTTCATTGAGATAATTTATATGGTTAAATTATAATATTGAATGGTTTTAATGTATATATAGAATATATTTTTACCATTTAATATAATTTATGTCATTAGCATTAATTTCACATTGAATTCATAGGTAAAAACATTTCAATCTTTGGCAATGTTTTAAATTTAAAACCCGTTTTCTTAACAACGGGATATATTTTAAATTAATTACTACAACATATATGTTTTGAATTTTGAAAAATTGATTCCATATTCAGAATCAGTGGGTCCAAATTATGTTAATAGGCTACTTTTTATTTTTGGGCATTATGAATAGTAATTACGTTAAATTTTATTTAACATAGTTAAAGGTAAATTGGGTAATTAATGGTAAATATAAGATTATAAAATTACCCTAACACCTTCCAAAATCCTATTGGATGACTAAAAGTAGACCCATATCACCTAAGGGTCGGATTAGATTCATTTAATAGACTTTTTTCCATGAAAATAATTTAATTATTATTAAAACCAAAGAATGTGACAACATGTCACTTTCTTAAATCTTATAAGTATAATAATATTAATTTGATGATAAAATTAATGAAACATCGAACATGAATAGTCTCCAGAAATCTAATACAATTATCTACATCATAAGAGGTTATTTAGAATTTTTAGGGATTAAATAATTATCATTAATTATGACACAATAGTGATGTTGAAATTATTTTATTAATTAAAATATAAAATAAATGGTTTTAAAATATTAAAATAATTATTATATGCACTATTTAATGTTCTCCACTAATTTTCTAGATACATATATCAATTTATTAATCTATTAAAGCTTTTATTTTGAACATAACCTCTGTATATATTTTATTTAAATTCAAATAAATGAATAGTGTCAAAATTGACACTGTTGTTATTTTATAAAAATAACATATTATAAAATTGTTTAACAATCACAAAATTATTTAAAAATTATAAATTAGAATTTATATGGTCTAAAATGTCATAAAGTGTAAAATTTTGGAAAATTCACAACACATATGCAATTATTAATAATAATTTAAAATTTAGAATATTATTACCACAAATAAAATTAAATTGATAAATAAGGATAAATCAAGTTGGTAATGTCTAAAATAAATTCCTAACATGTATAAATTTTATTGGTTGATGAGATTACAACCCTATCTCATATAATATTTGGATATGAGTCATTTGTGATGTTTTTAAGTGGGTTTCGGATTTAATATAAACTAATATTTCTTATATTTCCAAAGGTGCCCCTCTCCTACAATATAAAAGGGAACCAACTCCCTCTCCTACTCACACCAATTTGAGCCTTCAAGCTCGACCAAACCCTGACCATTTCACTTCCCCACTTCCCTAGAAACATCCTAGAGCTTCTGGTCTTCTTTAAAGTCCAACCCTAGTGCCCTAAGAGGAGGTTAAGAAGAGGCGCTTCAAAAAGAGGTAATATCCATTACTGTTCCTTTCCAAATTATTTCTTCTTCAACATCTTATTCTTTAGTTGTTTCATTAGTAAGTAATAACATAATTATCACTAATATACTGATATGTTATTATAAGTATGAAACAACCTTATTTCAACATCTATCCATCCTATGGAAAATGAAATCACCGCGCGTGAGTACATACGGAATACTGTCTCCACGCCGTGGTGTAATCTATTTTCCCCCACCACCTTACTTGGATGGGTATAATGATGTAAATAATTACTATATATGATTATTGTAAAGTGATATTGATTCTGAAATAGTATACATACACTCCAATACAACTCCACGATCATGGGAACGATATCATCGCTCGTGCGTACGTACAGAATACCGTCTCCACGATGTGATGCGATTCATTCTACATGATCTTCATTGAATAATGATTATATAAATAAATTTAATGAATAAATATGATATATAGTACATTAATACCATTTTTTAAATGATGTATCAATAACCTAGAGAGAAGAATAAGAATTTATTCGACAAAACACGCATAAGAACAAAAAGTTATAAACACCTGAATAACAAGTAGCAATGAAATATTACTACTAAGAAGATAATAATATGACCATATATGATATAATAAAAATAATTATGATTATGAAATAAGTCAATAACATTATTTAAATCATTATACAGGAGTTTCAGACACTTACGAGGCAAATCGGACCTAAGGTAAGGGAAATATCACAATCTCATTTTTATCCGAGATTGTTTATACTTTAGTATTTACTGGGGTGTATTTTATCATCCACATACATGTTTCCTCAATATGTAATATTATTTACTTCCACCTACAATTTTTTAAATCCAATTTTACCCTTCGGTTAGGTTTTAGTAAAGGATATGAAAGGAATCTTTTGTCATTTTTCGTACAAGGTACTTTTTGACTTTTCCGACAATAGTATGAAGAATGTTGTTTTTAACTTATACGGCATGAATGGATTTTTAAAACCTTATTTCCAATAATCATAATTTACAAGTTTTCAAGTTTATTTTTAATCAACCTTTTTTAGTTTATAATTGTATGACATGTTAAGAAATGAAAAGTGTTTTTGAAGCAGAAAGGATATTTTCTTCAAGAATGGAGTTCAAGTGTTTTATCAAAATTATTTTTCCATCTAAGATAATAAAGGGTTATATTTCTCTCCCTATTATTACATTGATTTTATTATGTTGTGATGGAATTATATTTTTATGAATTCCTTTATCTTATATGAATTGTTTTACGATGTCACGATGTTTAAGATTCCCATTTTTATTACATGGGTTATGCTATGATGTATGGTTTCTGATTTTGTGGAACACATAAGAATGGTATCATTATGAGATAGGTGGGACCTATATCTCCCTCCAATTCATTGGGTAAAGATTTTATATCTCATGATATAGACATGGCTGGAACGGCAGGTTAAACCGGTTCAGTGAAACAGGACTGAAACGAGGAGTGAACTCGATTCAGAAATTGACTTTGTCCACTAAGATAGTCTTGGAAATGAGTCTTGACTAACAAGAAATTATTCTCTATGATTATGTGTATATGCCAAAAAGTTTCATGTTTTATGTAATCATTATTGGGATTACATTTCACTACTATGATTTATCCAATGTTATGAAATTATGATTTCTTTTGCAGGTTAAGATTTCCAAAAGTTATGTTCTTCTGTATATGATGTGATTGATATTTATTTTTTTACCCTTACTGAGCATTTGAGCTCACCTTTTTTATGTTTTCTTTTCCCCCAGGATTAAAAGAAAGATTTTAGGTATGGAAACAAAAATGGTAATATCGTTATGGGAGATTTTGAAGATCTTTTACCACGATTAGAAGATTACGTTCCAAGTTTCCAAAGACACTAAACTATTATGGTCCTTGTGTGTATGTTTTTGTTATGTACTATGTATTCCACAAAAGTAATGTAATTCCCCAGGTCAGGAAGAAGGTTATTAGGTAGGATATGCCAAAAAGGTAATCTAGATATGATGAAATAAATGGGAGGCAATGTAGATGCTTTATGAACCAGTTGTTTATGTTTCCCAGTTTCTAAAGACTCTATACCTATACGGTCCTTTCCTGGTTTTGTTATATGTTGTAATAAGTGTGCTTAAATTCTGAAGTAATGACAATATATGTAAAGTATGGGTCTTTATAGGCATGGTCTGAGATGACAGTCTCAATAGGATCCCACCCATGTATTCCATATAATGCTATTGTTTATCAATTCTTATAAGATAAATTTATATAAAATAAATCATGATAAGAAGTAAATAATTTTTGTAGAAATTAGGGTAAATATTTCATCTTCATTAAAGTTGTAAGTAAAAATTAGGTATATCAATTACAAAAAATATTATTCATATCATCTTTCACAAGCATCAACATGAATTTCGAGTCTAACAAAATACAATTCCAAGGGATAAAAAACAATAGAAGCCGCATAGGCATCACAACCCCAAATAATAAAATAGGTTAGGAAGCAGACTTCTTTTACCAAATAATCTATAAACAATGTGCTATAGTACAAGACGCCAATGATTTACACATGTGGAATGGGATACACACCCAAAGTGATCCCACACAATGGATGATGACAAATAGATAAACCTTTCACCTAGTACCCAAGGAAACCCATGTTCTCATATTAAATATAATATCATTGATTTGAACATCATTTGATAACCAGTTTACAAAATCCTTTTCAATACATTGAATATAACTTTTTTCATTTCACATATATGAAGAAAAAGGAAAACCAACTTTTATTAACAATATTTTTCCTCCACACATAAAAAATAATTCTAGTTTTGTATTTATTTATTTATAAACCAATTTATAAACTCTAAATAATATGATTTATCAAACACAAGATAGAGATGGAACCACCGACCTGAAAACATGGGTTATACATACCATGAATGTAATCCACAAACAATGAAAATCCTTATGTTGGAAATGAAGATCCTAGGTTAAAAACCACACATCATAGGACTGAATCAATTGAGAATAAGGGTTGATCGAGTGGTGGAAATACCACATATTTCATGAACAAACTCCTTCTACTCCACAAAAAACAATGGAATGTTCTCCTGAATGAGATCACACAATGAATTGTACAATAAGACACAAGGAACCACCAATTTAGATCAATGGATCCAACAAAAAAAACTAAATAACTCCCACAATCAATGGCACTAAAGAAGAAGATAGGTCTCTTACACTGAGAGACACACCACAACTACAATAGATATTGAATACCAAAGGGATCGATGCGAAAGGAATGGTGTCTTCAAAAAATCACCAGAGCGGAGACTTGGTTCAAGAGAAAAGGAGGAGAGGTAGCCAACTACATACCCAAAACCTGAAAAATACCCAAAAACCTCCTTGATTGTGTAATTACATGATGTGTCACTCCTTTACACGTCGCAAAATCCATGGTGTTTCTGTACACATAGAAATCTATCTCCGCAGATTAAATATTTGTTATTTTAAAAATTCAGGACATGAAACAAATATTCATGTCGTGTAACCTTTCACAACATGAAGCCTTTCAAGAATTGTGTCCAGAAACTCTTACACATCATGCAACCTATTTACATGGCGTGAAATCATCTTCTAGCCTACCCAAAAGGTTAGTTAAAGATGTGAGTCCAATGAAACCATGAGGACACCATTATATGTACTCTCCCATCTACTTCTTTGCCAAATAAAAAAAATAAAAATGAAAAAAATAATTATGTGGTTAAGGATATTTCTATCAGATTAGTAATAGGAAGTTACAAACTCCTGACAATAAAGAATTTATATGTCATGTAATTCACGTGTAAGATGTAATCCATTGAAAATAAATGGCCAATACCTCTTAATCAAAGAATAACATTCCAATGTCTCATGAGAATACAATTTGACACTCCATTGATCTTTGATCAATACAATTGACTTCAGACACCTGATTTTCACTTGGGAGTCCACAATCTCAACTGGTTTCCCCAAAAGAGAAACACCTTACTCTAAATAAATTTCATCTGAACTCAGAATGTGAGAATGATTAAAATGATAATTCTTGAGTTGAGACATTTGGAAAAAATCTTGAATACCTATCAAATTAACAATCCATGATAACTAATAGGAAACCTATATGAGCCGTCCAGTGACCTCAAACATTCTATCATATCTCAAAGCTAACATTCCCTATTTTCATTGGCTATAGGGACCAAACAGAGGAGAAATATTCAAGAATACCCAATCACCAATGGAAAACAACATAAGACAATGTTTCATATCTACATATTATTTTTTTGGAATCTGGGTCCTAACCAGACATCTATGTACATCTTAAATTATTATGGATGCCTCCCGATCCAAACTTGCCACAACCAATGTTACATCACCCAACTCATTCCAGAAAAGAGGCGATCTGCATGGGTGACCATACAATGCAACAATGGGAGCTATAATTATCAATGATTAGTATATATTTTTGTATAAAAAACTCATCTAGTAGTAGATGGATAACCAATTATCCACCAAAATCCAAGAGAATGGCATAATGAAAATCTTATAGGATCTGAATTACTCGTTCTATCACGTAGTCTTTATATAGATGGTAATTTATGTGTAACATGACCTGAGTTCTCATTCATTCTTTGAGACACATCCATAACCTCAAGGTAAAACAAGGATCCCTTGAAAAAACAATGGAAAATGGTATTCCATGTAACATTAAAATCTACCACATTACATCTTACCTATATCTTTAACCCCAATGGTATTCCAGATTGGAATAAAATGAGCAGACCTAGTCTAATGATCATAAACTACATATATTGAATTTATCCCTCAAGGAGTTGGTGGTAATACAATAAAAAAATCCATCAATACCTCATTCCCTTTCCAGAACAGCACTGGAAGAATCTAAAGAAAACTAGGGGGTTTCAGGTGATCTACATTTATCCATTGGTAGGTGTAATAGTGGGACAAAAAATCTGTAATGTCAAACTTCATACATTACCACTAGAATCATTGTATCATACGATAATAAATCTTCATTGTGCATGGATGAATAGGCCTTGAATTACTATGATAATTAAACAAGACTAAACTCCTCACATATGATGGGAAGAAAAACGTTTTCCTAAGGTTGTGTATTCCATCTGATGAAAGAGACAAAAAAATGTTCCACCCCTATAAAGGCTTTCTCTAATTTTACTAAATTCATCATTATAATTATAACTCTAAATAATACTTCAATATAGATCATGATAAATGAACACTTGTCGGAAACATACCTGAAACATCTTCTAGGGAATCCCAAGTGAAACTGAGAAAAGAGCTCCATAAGTTTCCACTCTGACTTCGATTCCATAACATCCTGTAATGGAACATTTATTCTAAGAGAATCTTCAATAAAATTGCCATTCCATAGGGTGTATGTGACATATAAGTAAAATGTTTTAAGGTTTTATACCCATTATATTTGATTGATATTAAATTATTTCTAAGAAAATATATTAATCAAACTCTTAGGATCAGATAAGGCCATCAACCTTTCCCCAGGAAAATTTTTCTTTGATCATTTAGGTTAATGCATACATATAAAATCTATAAATCATTAGGGGTAAATTATTATCATGTGTTAAAAGTTTATGAGATCCTTTAAGCCACCAACTAGTCATAATTTCTAACAAAACCTCACAAAATATCACAAGAAGCATCCTGGAACACATAGTACCCCATACCGGGCTCAGGTATGTTCAGAATAGAAGCTGAGGTCACAACCAATTTTAGTTCATCTAAAGAGGACTTAAAAATAAAATACCATGTGAATTAAATCAATTTCATGGAAGGATAAATCAAAGGTGACCCTAATTTAGAGAAATTTTTAACAAATCGTCATTGGTATCCAACAAGACAAAGGATGATATGTAGAAGAAATAAATATTGTGGTTCCATCCAAGACCAGTGAACCTTCACATTCTTAGGATAAACAAAAAAGACATGTATATATATATTTTCCCTATGAACATCAGTTATTTAATTAAGAAACTATATTTTGAATAATTTCTATAAAAATGGTGACTTCTTATAATTTCCAGAACAAAACCCATATTGTTCTTGTTCTAACACTCAGATTTCAAATAAACAAAAATGTCATCTATGGAAACTATCAAAAAATATTAAATATATTGATGGAATATTAATTTCATTAAAGATAGAAAAACTAAAGGAGTGTTAGTCAATCCAAAATTCATCATAATATATTTGGAATGGTCAAACCTACTCTGGAAGTCATTATCGGTATATCAGACTCCAAAACACTGAACTGATGATAATCTGATAGTTTATCCACCTTTGAAGTCTGCATTCCCCCTTTTAACTATTTAAACAAATCATCCACATGACACAAATGATACTGGTTCTTGACTAATATACAGTTCAAATTTTAATAGTCTACATAAAATCAAAGTTAACCATTTGCCTTCATGGAAAAGAGAACATGGGATGCCCATGGGGAAACACTAGGGTGAATGAAACTATTTTTTCAATAGGTCACCAATTTGAATTTTGAGCACTTTCAGCTGTAATGGTTCCATATGATAAGAAGGTATCAATATCAGCATCATACCTGGATCCTAGTCAATTATAAACTATATCTTTCTCACTCCAGAGGACGACCAATGAATTAACTTTGGAAAACATCCTTGAAGTACCAAAAAATGGGAAGATCAATAACATAATATATGTTATCAGGAACACTTGAATAGAAAGAAAAAGAAGTCCTGAGCTCTGGGAAAGAAGGTCATACCAGACCAGACCTCAGTTCCCACTCCCCAAAAAACATAGGATATCTCCCATCTACATCAAGTAACGAAGCATGCCAATGATAAAAAACCTCATCTCGATGAATAAAAATCCATTCCATTCAGATGATTATGTAAAAAAGATTTATAATTATAACATGAAAATCACAGACCAACTATGTAACAAATATCATCAATGAATAAGGACACCAAAACACCTTCTCATTCCTCTAACCGAGAGTTGTCTCTAGCTCTAACAGATATGACATAAGTTACATTGTATGTTTATAATATAAAAAAATGTTAATATATAATGGAGTGATAGGAACTACTATTAAATAAATAAATCACTAGGTAAGATTCAATAATGATAGTATCTCTCACTGTCAATAGAAGTACATATAATTTCGCTAGACACTCATATACTAAATGGTGTTCTTCACTCCAAAGGCATATAGCTAGAGCCCTACAGTCCTTGAAGCTTCTGACTACACCGTAGTAGCCTTTGGACCCAATATACATTGACTATAATGTGGCGTAGTCAAATCCCGACAGAATCATTGTAAATGGACAAAAATTCCACAACTATTTTACATCTTCACATGAATAGGAAAAAATGCATGGTGTTTCCGGCATTTCCATGCTAATTAAAATTCATAGGCACACTAATATATGTATCTTATGGGGTAGAGGAGTCTCACTTCAGAGACCCACCTCCAATACTTCTACCATGATCCTGCCACTTCTTCTTCTTCCCATGAAACAATTGAAACTACCACTATATGGAAGAGAAGGGTATGAAAAAGAAACATTTCCCATCATACCCATCTATTCCATCTTCTCTCTATCTACTTTCTCCACATAGGTATAATGTTTCTACAAATATTCTTGTGATATGCTATCTAGTCACAAACCCTATAGAAATGTCCAATCCATAATATAGACATTCTTCACCATGTCTATAGAAAAATACACAACCTCACCAAATAAATTGGTGTTTGCCAACAAAAAACTCTCTCTCTCTTATAAAGACAAGAACTAAAGAAAATTTTATGGCATTAGAGACTATGGAAAAAACTAATCGAAGAAAAGGGTTTTGAAACCCTTCCAATTTATGTCCAAGTGTTTATCTATATGGACTATAGAATCACACCAATGCATTCTATAACCCTTAAGCCTGAGTGTCGCACATTTGACAATGATATATTCAAGTGTCTCTAAGAAGTCTAAAATATGGTTGGAACTATCAATCCAGTACTCTGTCTCATGATGTTTATTCGTTCCGTTAAATAATAGTGTCTTCTCATATAAGAGTTACCTTAGACGATCGATCTATCCTCTATATAATGGATGTAAATCAACAACTGCATTGTAAATCACTGTTATATCCTGTTCAATAGCACAAACTATCCATACAACAGTTTTAAAACATTCTGAAATATGGGTGGATTCTATTGAGGAACATCTGCTGCATACTCCATGGAAACTCATGGAAGTCATCTCAGTGGCATACTACTTCATAAAAAAACAAAATAATGATCAATACACATAAAAAATCATAGTATAAAATAGAATACCCATAAGAAGAAACCAAAATTAAAAACCAAACCCAATACTATAGACTCATATACCAACTTCTAATGGAACCTTGAGTATTTTCATTAGATGTTTTGGCCCAGAACATATCGCAACATACCTGTAATTCCCAAAATTCCTATCTTCATTATAATAGATGTACATGGAACAAGACTCTTGATGAAATACCTCCTATGATAAAAAATTGCAACAAACCAACCCAAGATGACCTCAATCCTAGCACTTGGCCTAATCCATTACATACCAGAATGGAACTCACAATCCTCATGGGCTGAGAACAATCAACTGGGCTTTAAACATAAACAAAATGGAATGATTTATCCCAACCAAAATAAACATATGGCTTATATATAAATTAATAATGAAGGAACATTGGAAATCCAACAAATATATTCCATAATAGTAAGTAAGACAATGGAAATTAACGACTATAAAAATAGAAAAAACACCATAATACAAGTTCAACTGGAAGGGAAGAAAAAAATAGATCCATCATATGATGGAATGGATGAACTCCCACAATATAACCACCAGCTACCCAACCCCAATAACATAAAAACTATCCAACTCCAGGCGATGCATTGGATTTCTCAGTATTAGAAGGCATAAAAAGGTATATGCACCACCATATCGGTGAACATGTTGTGAGGTAATAGGCATAGTTGTATCCCACCTAGGTGTTACATAGAATGTATCTCTATATCAATTTTTATGATTATTTTAAAAAAAATAGGGCATGATAAAAAATTATGTAGTTTTTGTAGAAAAATTAGTAAATGTTTCAACATTATCACATTTCTAAGAAAAAGGAGGTATATCAATTTCAAAGAATATTTTCTAAATCATATTTCATAGGAATAAACATACATATCAGGGATAAAATCGTAAAAAGACTTGGAATATGAAAATAGTTGTAGAACATAAATCAGAATACCAAGAAATATAAAAGTTTTGTCAATAGACCACTCGCACCAAAACATCTACGAAGGTGTAATGAGGTACCTAAAGACAATGATATAAACTCAAGGACTAGGAATATAGCCTAGAATGTGAATCCCCCATATCATATTAGTACCTATATATAATAATATTCACTCTAGGATAAGAAGATCACCTAGAAAGTGAACCCACATAATGGATGGTTGACTCCTGATAAACCTACAACATAGTACCCAAGGTATACCATGTGAACATTTGCACAATCATCTCAGTAATTTGAAAAAAATTTGAAAAAATTTGTAGAAAATCCATTTAATGATTTTAAAAATACTTCTTTTCATTCCATTTATCAAAAACCAATAGAAACAAATTTTATTTGAAATAACATTCAAACACACACAGACAATCCTTCCAGTTTCATTCAAAATTATTTATAAAAAATTTAAAAAAATGGGACAATATTGATTTTCAAACACATACTATAGATAGAATTTCTTATCTCAAAACTTGAGCCACAAATTTCCACAACAAAATACACTAACAAAAAAATAACTCAGCAATGTCAACAATGGCCATAAAATATAATCAAAACATCTCTGGACTGATTCAATTTTTTGAATAGGGTTAGTGGAGAAGAGGAAGTACTATATAAATCAAGAATAAATGCCCATCCCAACAAGAAAAATAATGGAAATTCCTTCAGAACGAGATCACAAATGTGTCATGGAATAAGACATCAAGAAACACATAATTAGATCAATGAATCTGTTAAAGGAACCAAAGGGATATACCATGATAAATGGAAACAATGAAGCATAGAGGTCTCTTAATCTGTGTGATTCACCACAACTACAATGAAGATCAAATGTCCAACTGATTAAAAATCTATTATTAATAACAATATCATTTTTAAATTGATCTCCACATTGTGTAACCTTTCACAGCATGAAGCCTTAAATGAATTAAATCCTAAAACTCTTACACATTGTGTACCATAGTAACAAAACATTAAATCCTCCAAAATCCTACAGAAAATCATGGTTAAAGATAAGAGTCAAACAATATCATGACCTCACCATTATAGGTGACCACCCAATTCCTTCTAATCTATATACATACAATGAAAAATGAAAACCATGGTGAAGTTAATTATATACCTGATGGATTGGTAATGGGATGTTACACAAGTGATGATCAAGTTACATCCCAATGCACCCTTTTTAGAGTTATAAACCACTGGTACAACTATACTAGGACAACACCCACCTGTAGTATTAATGTATGGATGTATTATTAGAAAAAATCACATAATATCTTCCATAAAAAACCATATACGTTCTTCTATAAATATCCAAAATGTTTATCATAAGGATATATTCTTCAATATATGTTATCAGAAATAAAATACCCATGGTTTTTTGCTAATCTTTCATTTTATACCAATTTTAGTAACCCCAACTCTAGTGACCCATAACAATGTGTCTAAATTATTACAGAAGCATAAATTCAAGGGGTAAAAATCCAATGGAATGATTTGTTTATTACTCATGGAGATCGAATTACATACACGATACCCATTTTACATTGTGTATAAATTATAAAACACAATAATGGAAACAATAGAATTCTAGGAAGACATTCAATGAATTCATCATCATATCATTGGGAAAGGAAACAAAATAAGGGTAACCTAAAATGATTGGTTATGGTTAAAGATAGTGAGAGATACCATGAATAAAAAATGAAAAATATAAATGAAATATTAGATAACTAGACACACATTTTATTTAATCAATAACATTATTATTGTTATTTGATAAGACATAACCTATATAGAAAGGTAAATAACTAAACACACATTCCATTTTATGAAAAAAAGAGACAAAAATGAATCTGTATACCAGTGAAGATATTCTGATTGATAATAATAATTTAATTATTAATGAAGTGAATGCATAATATTAGATTTCATAATATCAAACATTAGGAAATATATATGTTCAAGACCTTAAACTAGATTATTTAATAATATAGGTAAAAAAACATATAATTTTAATAACCGATATATGTCATTGACCTATTGATGCCCAAAATGGATATATAATTCTGTCCCCCAATCACTGTGTGTCAAAATAATTACTCTTATATTAGAAGATTTATTTAATTCATGAATCAATATTCATTATCAATAAATAACCATATTGAGTAAAGGATACTAACTGATTATTATTACCTTATTTAATCATGTAAAATTAAATGTTAACACTATATATAAAAATGGTATAATATGTAGTAAATATTAACATCCATGATGAAATAATATAGATATTTATAATGATTCTATTGAATAGGAAAAATGATTAAAATAAAGTGATTTTCCAAAAAGAATGTTAAAAATTAGAAAATTAATCTATATTTGAAAGGTGAGTATTAGTTCATTGGGAATATTAGTTTTGTCAAAAAATCATGTATTTTGGAAGAATAAATTTAATGGTAGTGAAATATTAAAACAATACGTCAAAAAATATTTTCATTTTTAAAACAATTATATACATTTATATATAGATATATTTTTTAAAATTTATATGACCACATCAAAACCAGATATAGTCCTATACATTTAAAAAAATTGCATTTCCCCTTTTAACAAAAAAAATAAATTAAAGAAAATTAGAAAAGGAATCCATTATAAATATTTCTAAAAGTGAATGATAAATTTAAAAATTAATTTATATATTATTTTAGTAAATCAAATTACTTATTTTAAAAAAAATAGGACATCATGGATATAGAATAAAAATACATATGATTGAAAGAGAGATACAATCAGTTTTCTTTTTAATTATTTCATCACTTGAGTTATGTTCCAAAGATAGGAATATATTGATGAAAATATAGAAAATTATTAACTATCTAGTGTAAAAGAATATTATTTTATATTTTGGAGGATAATTGATAATATTTCTTAAATGAGTGTAAATGTAATACCAAAATAATGTGAGATTTTAAAATATATTCTTACCACTTTGGTAACTTTCAAATTATAGCCGCTCGAAATAATAAAGTTGAGATGAAACATGAAAAACAATTAAAAAATATTTATTGATGTTAAATTCATAAAAATTTCATTATATACACCAAATTGGAGTGTATAGGATAATATTGTTAAAAATGTCTCAATGGAATTAAAATTGAGATGATATCCGTTTCATCAATATTATTTTTGTTTGAACTAAAATGAAAATAATATATATTGGTTTTCATAATGGTATTAATTTTTAAAATCAATATATTAATGTTAATAATATCATATAAGGCCTTTTGATAACATCTTACCACATACTCCTTAATAATATTTATTATTATTATTCTTTTGCGTGTTAATTGATTTGTTTTTACATGCATGTTTTGTCATGAATGTTCTGATTCTGGAATATAGGACATATATAAATAATATGTAGAATAATATTAATTTTATAAATATATTATTTAATCATTAAATACAATTTTATAGCCATTCAATAATAATGGACATGAAAAATGAATCACATTAGTTCGTGGAGTTGGTAGGCTGTATACACACACAAACAAAATATCATTTCTTTAATGGATGAATGTGTTACGAATTGGTTGATATATTAATTTTAATGAATTATTAAAATCTCATATGTATCATAGAAATTTATTATTTCCATAATTATGACTATACACATGAGTCAGTGATGGAAAAAAAATACATTGGTTTACGAGGGAGTAGTACAATGTACACATGAGTGATGAATTTCATTCCCATTTTACTGAGATGGAGATGGATAATGATTATGAAATCAAAATAATATTATTACATTATATTTGATATAATGGTGTTATTATATTCTAACTATTAATATGCAACTTATTATTTTAAAAGAATAATTTAAAAAAAATATTTTCTTTATGATGATTACCTTCTCTTAGAAAAACCTAATTTGGATAACATCAAAAGGACCCTTGGGTTGATTAGAAGAATATGAGTTATATAATTTTTATATGGTTTTTGGAGAAATATTTACTAAGGGTGGTCATTAAAAATGTCTTATGAGGTGTGAATAATTGAGGGGAGGAAGTTCCTTATAATAATCAAGGAGGACACAAATGTAATATTTAAAAAGAATAAATCTTACCAAAGATTTAACATACAAAAATTCATGAAAATGCATAATTATAGAACCATATATATTATATGGTTAAAATAAATCCATAAAATAATTAATATACATGTTTTTAGGACATATTATTCCTTATCATTAACGTTTAACTCATGGTAAACTTGATTTTACCTTAATTGTGGTAATTAATTTTTATTATTTTATATTCATTTAGAAAAATAATTATCGTAGAATTATTATATTATATTAATTATGTATATTTAAAATAAATAATACATAATACCTAATTGAAACCACATAATTTATATAATCTAATTTTAAATTATTCCCATAGATATGATGAAAAAAATGGTTTTCCAATGGTAAAATTTCAAAAGTTTAATAACATTTTATTTCAAAATGGAAAATATAATTTTTTAGAATGAAATAATTCTTATTAATTATAATATAATTGTTCTATTTATTACTTTTAAATCAAATTTTAAACTGAAATGAAATTTTTAACTCTTTAAATGAAGAAGTATGTTAAAAGTAATCGAATTTTTTACTATTCATCAAAAACTTAATGTCTCCAAAAGTAATAAAAACATAACTCTAAGATAATTTTACCATAATGATTTTTAAAATTAGGATTATTTTTTCCAATAAATTTTTAATTAATTTTAACATAAGAGTAAAAAATGTTATTTTTTTATGAGAACAAATATTGTTTTTTTGAAATTTTTTACCATTTCTTATGAACTATTTTTATTTTTAGTAATACTCAATTTACGACTAATAAATTTATCTTTAGTAGTGTAATGTATATATAATTCATAATTTAATTATTATTATCCATACCCTACTATTTAACAAATAAGATATTAAAATATAATATTTTATAGTTCTTTTAGGATTGGGGTTGTGTGTATCACATGCTATTAAGGAGATTTAATTTTTTTAAATCAAATATTTCACAATTTATTGAGTTGTTACATATAATTTTTCAAGTTCTAACTGTAATATAAGTGTGATATATGTGGATAAACATTTATCCTTGAAAACACTATTTGGTGACTTAAATAATTTATACTTCCCTACAACATAGCACCAATATACATAACCCCATACTAGAAAGATGTAACACCTAAGTTTATGTGGTGAAATGGTGGTAGGTTCATTGAGTAGTTTGGAAAAAAAATTTCTAGTACTTATTTTTATAATCATGAACTTATGTTATAGAATATTATGTTCCAACATCAATTATTAATGTTCTACTTGGGAATGGTAAAGGGAGAACTCAAGATTTGTTACCTCATTCCCATGATCCGATAAATGATCTTTATAAGGGATGTTCATTTTGGTTGAGGCCATGATTTCTCAATTCCACTTTACTTAATTTTAATTATTATAAAATATATACGGTAATTATAATATTTACTTTATAATTTCTATATTACCAGTGGTAATATTTACTGATATTCAAAATTACATATGGTCAAAATTACGAAGGGTTATAATTCCCAATATATATAATGAAATGGATATATTAAAATACTAGAAATTCAATAATTATAGTTCACTAAATACTAGTTTTTATTTTATTTCATTCAATATTTCAACTACTAGGCCCGTATTTTTCTCCTTTGGTAGTATGTTTAATAGATTTGATGTTCATTAAAGAATATGAGCCATGATAGATTTATATTGTACCATTATTTTTTATCTTATTTTCTATTATATGTGATAAAAATATTTGTAAATTTTTATAGTTGATTTTTATTGTATATTTTATAAAAATATATTTTAATTTTTAACTGGAATTTCTCAGGTATTTCAAAACATATTAAATAAATCTTTTTATCCTTAAAATAATTCATATCAATGCATCCCCAAATAATATAGAATAATTTCTAAAAATTATAACTATTACAGAGTTTAAATATGGACCAACACTTATTTTGTATATATTAAATAATATGTTTAATCACTTCATTATGATTGGTTATTACCCTTACATTATATCTTTCACACTCATATATACAAGTAATCATATAAAAAATATAACCATAAGGGAAAAATTAACTCTTCAGGAGGTAAAGTCGCATTACCATTTATTATCTTATTAGCGAGGAAATGATATGAAATCTCTAAAGAAAAAAATAACTTCATATTTCGGTCCACATATTTTCTTAGTTAAAGAAAGTTCTTAAAAAATAAATATTTTTTTGTATTACACTATATAATCCAAAAACTAAATAAAATACCTCATTTTAAATTTTAAATTCCTTATTTCATATAAAATCTATAAACCTATTATTTAGTTATTTGATTATTATCATGTTAAATAGAAATAATATTGGAATTATGTACATATATGACGTCATTCATGATATTAGTACCTGTGTACAAAATTTTACGTTTAATTTCTCTTCAATTAAACTATAGTGGGAATAAATTTAAAAATCAAATGACTGTCCAAAAATAAAAACTACAGAATACACCATTTTGGTAAAACACAAGGAATCCAAAAGAACTTTTTTTGGAAAATTAATTCATTTTAGTATTAAAAAATTTTAAAAAAATCACAACAAAATTCATAATTTTGAATTTAATTAAATTAAATTTAAAATAATATTATATTTTCTTATAAATATTTTTTTGGATTCCAATAGAATAATTGTAACCTCAACATTTAATGATATAAAATCATACTTGATATCAAAATGAATAAAAAATAAATAAATTCGAAATATTCAAATATTTTATATAAGAATTTAGAATTTGAAATTCAATTCTTATAAATAACAAATAATAAAACCTTTTGACTGTATAATTTAGATTAAAATATTTAATATTAACATATGAAAAAAGTAATTAATATACAAAAAATACAATAAATTAACTGGTGAATAAATAATTTTAAATACATAACAATTAACATAGTGAAACATATTTTTCATTATTTAGGAGTCCAAATAAAATTAATGCATATATATTAATCATTCTTATCACAGACATGGAATTTAACTTAATCAGGGGTGAATCATGATTCTCTCAATCAAAATTAACCTTCTTTAGGATCTTGATATATGAATATGAAAAATAATCTTCCCCCCTCAACAAAAAAATATAATATTTAAAATTAAAAAAAGAGGTACATGGGTTATTTTTAATTGGACAACAAGAACAGTGAATAATTGAATGAACACACAGTTGATGATGTTATCATGCAAAACATTACACCTAATGACACTCATTTTTAAATAATCTCAGTGCAGATATAATATCCCTCAATGTTTATAAGCATCACAATAAAGTATTAACTCACTATTCTCATTAATATATATCTCAAATGATCCTCCATGTGAATCACATTTTTTATCCATGAACCAGGAATAGACTATTACACCAAGAAAGATAGATAAATTTACTCCTCCTTTATCAACATGATCACTTAAATAAATATAAGAGAATATTCTCCTTGAATATCCCCTCAATAATCCAATGAGATTGTCTATATTACCCTCAATTGATACATTTAATTTTATTATACAATGTGAAGAGGACTCACTAATTAAAATTTCTTACAAAATAATCCTAAATAATTTATTCCAAATTATAAAATCTCAACCTCATGTTTTTTATTTTCATGATATCTTTCTTTAATGGGTTTTACTTTCTTCTCTAGAACTGGGTGGGATGTGTCAGATTTTTTTGGTAGCATTTATATTTATTCTTCATATATATTTTCTCCTAGGGTTCTCATGGAGTTTTTTCATAAAAAATGGAAATTTGGGTCAAATAGAAATATGGGCATGTTTGGTGCACAGTTAATAGAATATTTTCAGCACTGACAAGGTAACTATATTTTAGGATGGTGTTTTCAGAGAGAAAATAAACTACGACTTGGACACGGATAGGCATGCCCTGCGGGATAAGCATTCATTAGGTTCATATTTGTCTTAGAGGGGCATATAGTCTCTACACAGTTTGGAAAACCGTGCAGGTATACCATCCACCTATCCAGGTACTTAAAAATTGTGCATTTATTAAAAAAACCTTCTTAATTAAACCCTAACTCCACCACCATCCACCCCCATGAAGATTCCCTATCCTGATAGACACCTCCATGGTCTTCTATGCTCCTTCGATAATATTTATTGGTTGTTTTGGCCCCAATTATTCAAGGATTCATCATTATAGTTTATTCTCCTTTGATTTATTCCACCATTCTAGGGTTTTATTCCCTCTTTTTTGGGGTTTCATTTTCATGAAAGGTATTGTAACTTAGGAGGTTTTTTCTTGTGTATTTTTGTTATATTTTTACTTCTACTGTTCAATCATTCTTTTACAGGGTCTTGTGGTGGTGAACTACTAGTTTCACAAAAAATTTCAGATGCTTCCAAGATTGATGTAGGTGGTCCTATAATCTAACATTTCAAGATGCATATAATATGATTTCTTTATTTCATTAATATGATATACGGTTTTATTTTGTGGTGATAAAAATATTTTTGAAGTGTTTTGGCATGTATATGTGATGAATGTTGACTTTATAATGAAAAAATGATATATTTTGTTAATGATCTATGGTGATTCTTCTTGAAAGGGGGTTTTCTATCTTGTACAGAAGGTGTGAATGGTGTCATCAAAGGAACTTGATATGGGAATGTATTTTAATGTGAATTTAACAATTGAAAGTGGGTTTTAATGATTTGTTACTTCTTTTTTGTGTACAGCTTATTGACTTGTGAATTTATTTCATTTTGGGAATCGTGATATAATGAAAATCTGGTTTGTGTGTGAATTAGATTTGGGATTAACCCATGAAAGTGGTTAAATTTATTATGAGTCTTTATTTTGATAAATTTAAAGGCAGTTAATTAATTTTCAAAGTAGATAAAGATGTATTTTGATAATTATTTTAGTGTGTAAAATGGAATCAGTCTTGGGTTTTGTGATATGGTTATTTTTTGTGTATTTATAATTATTTGAATTAGTATGTAAAAGTGATTATTTTTGTATCTTTTGAAAATAGAATGAGAGTAGAAAAAGAATCCTATGTTCTAGGTGGGTTGACTAGTTCTAGTATGTTACCGATTCTGAAGTGGATCATCCTGATTTCCCTTAGATGGATTGATGATTACAACACTAGCTAAACATGTATTAGGATTAGAGTCCACTATGCCCATGGGGGGTCCCCTCCTAGTGTCTAATGAATGTTAATGTTTATGGTTAATGTAAATAAACCAGCTTTAACTAAGGTGAGATGTTCTAATTTATCACTCGAGACAGATTACACTTAAGGATTTACCACCTTTAACTGAGGCACGATGTTCTAATTTATTCAATGATTTTTTCTTACATAGACTAAATCATCTAGTCCAGATATGAATACTCATAGGGTGGTCATATCCACGCTTTAGAGGATGGTACTAAAGTAGATTCATGTTTTTCCTTGAACTTGAATAGAATCGGGGGTTGATTCTCCATATGGAGAGTGATTTCCATTTCAAAACAATTTATTTTGGATTTATATATGGAAATCCAATACATGCCAAGAATTGAATCAAATTCTACTAGATGGAGTATGAAGAGTATTTCTGGGAAGTAAAATCAAAAAATTATGACAGGGGAGGAGTTATATTCATGGAATACAATTATTTCCCCATTTTCTATACTCACCGACATCTTTACATCCATGATTTTTGGTGGTATTGGTTTTGTTCTACTAAACTTTTGGGATATAAAAGAATACGTAGAACCAAAATCAAAAATTAAATTCACTGTTATCAAATGAATAACTTGTGTACCTATCACCACCTCATATTTGGGGTTCACTTCGACAGTAGTGATGGAAAATTCTCTCCCATGCTTCCTTGGAGGTTGTTGGTTGCCTCAGAAAACCCTTTTGTTAGGGAACTGGTTTGGAAGGTGTTTCAGGTCATTATAGTTAAAGAAATGAACAAAACCTTAAGGTTTAAATGAAGCATTCCTATCCTATGTCATAGCCACATGTTTTCCTTTTCGGAAGTTAATGGATGGGTTCCCTTATCTTCCACACCTAATGAATTTCTACATCTCATTTAGGCAATTTCCAGGGTGTTTCTTCCCAAACCTTTGGCAAGTGGGGTGTTGGATTTTCATAGCACTGTTGGATTTATCCATAATACCTCTAGAATTTAAATCCAACTTATTATTCTTATATCTATGATACCAATGGGATTCATTGATCTTAATTGTAACATTTAGGGAACATTAGACAATTTCCTCATAGGTATCAAAGTCAGAGATCTCCAGGGATTTCTGTAGGCTGGGTTTCAGCCCACCAATGAAACAGTAAACCTTGAATATGGGGGTAACGACATTGCTAAAGGCATATCATGAAATCCATGTAATGTTTCCCTCTAACAGTTTGATGAATTATTCCTCTTTTTATTTGAGTTCAAGGAAGTCCCTTTACATCTTAAGTTGGTGGGTGCATGAAAAATATTTATTGAAAAATAGCTTCTAGAAATCCTACCATTCCAATGCCTCGATATCCTCATCATGCTTCATATTTTTGATAAATTTATACTAGTGATCTCTTGAACCTCTATATGATAAGCTTATATAATCACCTTCTCTTGTTCAGAACATTGAAGGATATAGAAGTTCTTTTCAATAGAATTGATCCATTTTTCGATGATTGAGGGATCAGATGATCCATTAAAACCAGGAGGATTTTGTCTCATAATGCTCTCGATTGTGACTTGTTCATTCTTAGGGGAGGAAGAAATTTCCTCTCGACCCATGCTTCTATTCAAATCTTGAGTTAACTGAGAGGGTATAGTGACAAAGTTCGCGATTCTCGATCCCATCGGATTGGGCGTCTCATTTGAACAGTCATCACATTGATCTTCGCATTAGTTGTTATTATGAGTCCTACTGTTATCGGCCATTGGC
The DNA here is from genome assembly GCA_963277665.1 of Viscum album. Taxonomy (NCBI): domain Eukaryota; kingdom Viridiplantae; phylum Streptophyta; class Magnoliopsida; order Santalales; family Viscaceae; genus Viscum; species Viscum album. The sequence continues at coordinate 1,024,456,849 of OY728133.1, read as the reverse complement.
TATTATAATTGGAATGTTAGGGGTAACACATAAAGGGTAAACAAAGGAAACAAATGGATGACCTATAAATAACTTTTATTTCATTAACTTATGAATCTATAGGCTTCAATCTATGTTATCCATGATCTACTTCACAACATATATTCGTAAGGTATTTTTTAGTCCCTTAATAATGGATTATATTAAGAATGGGAATTTACCAAAGTATATCCCCAGGAGTTTCATAAACAATAGGAAATCAATGACCAGTATCGTGTACTAGGATACCCCAGGTGAAACCTAAAATCCCTTTTAAGAGATTTGACACCTAGGTTAATCTATGTTAGAGCCACCTCAACCTACTCGTATCCAGACAAGGATATAATTTCATGATAAACCACAAACTAAAGACACACCAAAACATAGGTATTATTTTATTATACATTGACTTATCACTATGGATATTACTCATGTTTCTAATCCTAATCCAAAAAATAAATAAACATATCATCGGATACCGAAATTAAAAACCTTTTTCTTTATTACACACATATACATAATTTATTACATAATGTCTTTACATGATATAACATGGATGATAATGAGTTATAGTGTATTTGGGACTTTTTAACATTAAATAACGACTTAAAACATGAAGCACAACATCATTATTGAAAACATACTTTATATGACCACTACATTCCCCCGTACTTAGCATTACATGGGATAACCTGAGAACGTGCATAAGAAAAGGGTAAGTTATAAAGCCCATTAAGGGGGTAAACAAGGAATAACCGGAAAAATTAAATAAATCGTTGGAAATAGGCATATAAATGTATTATAAAAGTAACATGAAAATAATGGTTTGATATAGCATGATTATCATTACATGGAAATCTGGAGACAACACATAACATGATATTAGAATGAGACAAGGCTCATTGAAAATGGAGCATGAGGAAACCCTCATCAAAATTGAATTTTCAGGAGTAAAACCTCATTATAGTTGACGTATCATGATAATATTCCTTACCCAATGAATTAGAGAGGTATCAGGGCACACCCTACATAAACATTTCATTCATGCATAAGTGCAACACATGGATCATACAACATGGAATCAATCAACCTCATCATTTATTCCACAATAAAGTACTGTGGAATACATACATAAAACTATTTAAACAATATGTAAATGTTCATAAAGTTTAATACCCTTTATAGTGAAATGGAAATGGAATTTACTACACAATGATGTTGTCTTGGAAAATTATTGTGCAAATTTGACAGCATAACGACGTGACATAAAAAATTCATAAAAATGGATGATGACAAAGAAAGTGGTGTCTCATCATATGTTCATGAAATTTAAATTAATGATATCATATGGGTACATGTCATAATAATTATATTGGAATTTAGATTCATTATACAAAATAATTGCTTTAATGTAAATGAGGAGTGAGAAATTCCATACTGAATTTCAGCATGGTAACAAGTGTACATAAGAAGAATTAATGAGAGAGAAATGGGGTATAAAATTATTAAAAAATAAATAGTGAATTATGGGGGAGGTGATAAATCATACACCAACATTTTTAATTTATTTTAAAATGGCATATAAATGTAGTGAAATTTGGACAAAAATGATAAAAGAAGAAATCCCTTATGGAATTTTGGAATGGTAACGAGTATACAGGGAAAGAATAGTTGAGAGAGAAAGAAGTATATCATCATTAAAACATAAATATAGAATTATTTGGGAGGTTCTAATTCATACCCCAACATTTTTAATTGGAAATAAAATTGCATGACAATATAAGGAATCTAAGACATAAATAAGGAAAGAGAGAATCCATTAATTGGGAGTGTGATCCCAAAGGCATGGATGAGGCTTCTTTGGAGATTGGGGAACCTTTGGAGGATTATAGATATTGGATGTCATAGGTTGGTATATCTCCAAAGGATTTGAATGAAGAGGATGTCAGAGCATGGGTGAGTTTATATAGTAAAAGAGAGGGAATTCTTTATTATTTAGGATATGAATCCTACACCTTAAACTAATCAAAACCAAAAACCAACCCATGATTATTTTAAATGGATTTTTATAAATGGATGTAGAATAAAAAATCTTATAAGTACAATGGATGAACTTCTGAAAATATTTGGCTTTCTTATGTGGAGGTGAGTCACACTCTCAATGAAATCAATTTAAAATGTTAAAATATTTTATATGTCTTTGAAGGTCCACTAAGGAGTTGTAAAATAATTCAAACAAACATAAAATCAAATTATTTTAATGGAAAAAGATATATTGGATGAATATAATGTTTATATTATTTTATTACATAATTATTATTTCATCATGATGTCATAAAACATATTATATATTTAAACGGGTTTTAATTTTAAACAAAAACCTCAACAGTCTCAAAAAAATATGAAAAATTCACTATTGGATAATTTTGGCATCTTGATAAAAAATTAATATTTATTTTATCTATATAATTTTCTAAATATGTGAATTTTTACTTTTAAATAAAAACCTACATTTATAGAAAATTAATGTATTTTGACAAATATATCTTTCAATCCATAATAAAAATCACAATCCTATTCATAATAATTATATGGAAATTTATATTATTTAAAAAGTAATTTAGTAAAAATATTTTATTAGAATACTATTTAATTCAAAAATCCATTAATTCATCAAAATAGTTTTCTTAAAAAACTAAAATTTCTATTTCTGCATCAAATACTATTTACAAAGTCACAATAATAAAATGAATGTATATTATCTATACAAAAATAATGTACATATCATAGTGTTAGAGTATTGTTACCTAACCCTTTATAACACCCTAATAAGACCAAAGGGTAATGTCTGTGATAAAGATAGACTGTTGGGGTGGCTTGGATAACATCTCTCAGGTGGTTATCTTTATTAACTTCCACTTCTCCCGTAGGAGGTTCCGTTCGAGCTTAACATGTTGAAGCTCAGTTTGGGAAAGGTTAAGAGCGAGACCCAATGACGCCACCTTCTTTTCATGCTATGAAAAATGGGATTCTTATGGATAATTTCTACTAGATGAGGACATCACATCACTTATCTATGTAAATTGGATTTGTTCAAGCCATGTTTTTATACTAATTATGTGATCACTATTCAACAAATATATTAGCCAACGTCACAATTTATAACGGTATTTTAAAATCTAGAAACATAAAACTAAATAAGTGTATTTACTATATAACAATTTTACATAACAAGAAATTCAATTTTATCAAGAGTAATTTTCATTAATAAAGGTTTGGGTCACTACATTCAAGCTTTGTAAAGCATCCAACAACTCCTTTTTGATCTCTCCAATTGATGTTACACATTTTCATGACCCAAATCAAGAAAATAATTCTTCATGAATGTCTAACCATTAGGATTTACCTTTTAATATAACTTCCACATTCTTTTGATTTCCCACATTGACTCTATGATAATCCTTTAACATTTCTAGAAGTAACGGTTGAAAAATATTTTTTTGTGTAAGGATTGATTATATCCCTTCCATTATAAATCCCATTCCCACCCTTTTCAAGTATTAGAAGATTGGATCCATCTAAATTATCATCAATTATAGAATTTATAGATATATTTTACATAGAGAATATAAAAATTTATTTTCATTCATAGAGTGGTAGTGGATTGAGAAGTCACAGTCCTTAATAAGCTATAACCATCTTCACAAGTTCATATTTAACTCTTTATGTGTTAATATATACTTTAGGATCTTATGATACCTATATATTTCGAAATACTCCCATAATAGAGAATAATGAAACATTTATTAGGATAATATTACTGTATCCAACTCTAGATCATGTATTAGGTAGTTATGTTCAAGAAAAATAAATTTCCCTGAGGAATAAGCTATCACGTTTTCATTCAGTACTAATAAACAACTAAATTTGTTTCTCAATGAATAACCAGATAACACAAAATGTTTCCTACTTCTATATAGAGTAAGTATTGGATCAATTATAAGTCTCTTTTCAACTTTTTGAGTCTCTCTTAAAATTAATTAGTTTAAACAATATTCATTACCATTCATGTTATATAGGATATTGGGTATTAAAAAATGAGTAATTTCTCAAAAAAGTAAAAAATAGATAGATAATCTATAAAAACATTATATTTCCATTAAATTGGCTAGTGTTCGACATCCTTCTATTGCCTTGAATTTTGTTTGGTCGAATTTTTTTTTTCTGGTGATAACATTTCCCAAGAATTATAATTCGTTCAAATTTTTTTCAACAATTTCTATATTGTAAAAATATATTCTGCTTTTGTATGGTATATAGAAAAGTGATAAGACTCATCTCAATCTCCTCCATTCATTTGGGGTATATCAGAATATTTTCTATAAATACTATAGAAAATTTCTGGATAAAATCTCTAAAAAATCTATTGATCATGTCCATAAGGATTACTAGGAAATTAGAGAGCATGAATGATATTTTTACAAACTAATAGTGACCATAAACTATATGGAAATTAGTCTTGGGGATAATTTCCTTCATTACCATGACTTGATAATACCCTAACTGAAGATCCACCTTGGCAAAGCATTTGGCACCATGTAGCTAATAAAAAATCATCAATCAGTGGGAGAGGATACATTTGATTTATGATGATCTCATTAAGATCATGATAATGAATGAAAAGGCACATTGAACCATCCATCTTCTTGATAAGGAGGATTGTCACACATTATGGTGATGAAATTGGGCATATAAACCATTTATCTACATTCTCTTATAATATCATCATTATATCCTCAAACTCCACAATATATATTCTAGACATATTCTTTGATATTAGAATGTCCATTGGTATAATATCGAATGAAAATGGACCTCTAAGATAAGAGAATGACCATAAAATTATACAAAAAACACATCAACGTATTATCTCACAATGGTAATGTCATTAAGGATGATCATTTCCTGATAATTAATAATTTTTTTTAGATAAGATTGCCCAAAAGAAATTAATTTATACGTTTAAGATGTTTTTGCTAAAGGATATTGGTCCTCCTCATTGCAATTGTACTAAATCATATGATGATTCAGGATACCAAGAGTGATTTCCTTCTCAAATAAATTTATAATGGACCTATATTATAAAATACAATTTGTAAATAGAATTGAAAAAAATTCCACTAATTGAAGTTTCATAAGGTTTGATGGGTTATTCATCGCACACATTTTTTTTTTGTGGAGGAATTTGATACTCATTATTCAATAACATAACCTTATTCATTTTAATAGAGAACACTACTACCTTGTATTGTGGTGATGTTTCAAAATTAATAATGAACTTGTGTGAGATGAAATAATTCAATGAATGAAAATAAAAATGAACATTCTCTATTCATGGAAAAATAAATAACATATCCATCACAACATCATTTTCCAAATCATCCAAATATATTTTGATAGAATAAGATTTCCTTTTCTACCTTGGAGGTTGTTTGTGTTGATTGTCTCCGTCATCCCTTGGCTTGGGTTATTGGTTCACATAATGTCCTTATTCATTACAATTATAACATTAGAAAAAAGGATAAGGGTTGAATTGAGAATTTCCCTATTCTATTACATTGGTTGGTGTATCCTTTTCAAAATAACTTTATATGTTTCATTTATTTCTATATATAAAGTATTTCCTCATTATTTCTAGGAATTTCTAGGGTACTTCTTTCCACACTTTTAACAAGTGGGATTTTATAATTTCTTACCGCCATTAAATTTATGTATCAAAATGCTAGAATTAAAATATAATTTATAATACCCATGAGACCCTAGAAATTAATTGATCTATATTTCAATTATGAATTCTTATTGGGAAATTTTCTAAAAGTAATTAATGTATCGATTTGATAGGTATTTTTGTGTAAATAGTTTTTCCCACCAATGAAGTAGTGAAATTTTCATTTGGGGAATGTATGTTAGGAATGTTTTAACACCACAAGATTTTACAAAAAATATTCTTTTTAATTTCATTAATGTCTTGTGTTGTACGATACACCAAAAGGAGCTTGAATAACACACATAGCTTACTTGGCTTGTATTACACGCAAGCGCGACCTTCCATGACCATGCCATGCCAAAAGAAACAATGGTGATGGAAAATCCGAAAGTGTGTCAGGTTGTTGGAAGAATTATGAATGACTTGAGTAAGAGCAGAAAGGATGACCATGGATGTGTTGTGGAGTCACATGGTTACCCCATGCAAGAAGAAGAACTCCATAATCACAAAGCATCCTATACTGATGTTGTCAAGCATGGAATTCATAAGCCCCTAAGGAAGGAAGTGGAGGGGAAAACCCAAAGTAGGTGGAAGACACGGAGGGACTATACGGACCTACCCAAACCAATGGCGACAAGGTCTGCTTATAAGAATGAAGGGTCACAAGAAATTGTTCATGCAAATGGGAACAGTGGCAAGCGAAGGGGAGGGTCTTCTAAGATAGATAATGGACATAGTGGGAAACGAACAATCACAGAGAAGATCTCTGAGGAGATGCTTAGGAAGAAAAACATGTATCTTGAGATGATGCGGAGGTATGAATCTTCAGAATGGGAGTCAGCTGATCTTGGTGATGAGTTATCCGATGATAGGGAGAGGGATGAGTATGGGTTTGATGTAATGTAGCATTTTCATTTTCTACTGTCTTTACTTGCACTTTTTTCTTAATAAATTTTCGAGATCGGGCTTTCGCCTGGTTCAGACTTTTCTGGTGTTATTAAAACTAGCCATTATGAATATTAATACCCACTTTTTGAAATTTTCTAAATTTTATTTTTGAAAATGGACTTCATTTTTGGATTCGGAATATCAAAATTAGCCTAGGGTGAAATTTTCGTATTTTTCTGAAAACTTTCAATTTTTGATGAATAGTGAAAACACTGGGTTACTATTTAAAAACCGACTTTTTATTTAAATAATTATTTATTTTAATTAAATTTATTTTAGGGAAAAATTGATACATAATACCTATATAAGTTCAATGCAATTCATTGGAGTCATTTTATAATAATTTTAGATATATAAAAATTTTATTGAACTTTTCACCGTCTTTTATCCACCTCCTAGGAGAATTTTCAAATTTACATAAAACATAATTTTACCACATCTGTGAGTGGAATTTCAAAAATTCGAGAGACACGGTTTATGTCAGTAAGTAAAATGTGGTTCAACGAGATGAAAATAATTTTTGGTGAATAGTAACTTTTTACTTTTATTTACCACGGTTAAAAGTAAATAGGGTAATTAAGGGTAAAAATGATATTATTATTACCCTAACACATATACTAATTCTATTGTATAAGTGTAATTCGACCAAAAACAACCTTAGGATTAAAATATGACCATTTAGGTCCACTTGGATTAGATTAGGACATTTATTATTAATTTATTTAAAGAAGGGTAAAAATAGTTAAAATCAAAGTTTAATAACTAAATCATTTTTAATATAGGTTTATACATAAGATAAATTCAACTATAAATATTAATTAGAAATGTATAAAGATTTCCTACATTATGTTATATTATTTGTAATTTTTAGAAATTAAATAATTTAATTTATTTATGACACAAAGATGATGCAGTAATTATCTTATTAATGAAATATTGACATAATTGATGTTATAAATACCCAAAAAAATGTAATTTGAGACTTTCAATGAATTACACTAATTTTCTTGGTTAATATGACATGTTATTATTTATTGACGTAACTTTTTTCGAACTAATCATTCTGTTATGATTTTCAAAAAAAACAATTACTAAATAGTGTCAAAATTGATATAAAATAGTTTTTAAAACAAATATTATATTATTAATTGTTATTTTATTCCTAAAAATCTAATGTTCGGCCAAATGACTTTTATAAGGTTATATATATTAATAATAAATAACTTGGGGTTCGTTTGGCCTGTTATAGAAAGTTTATTAACCTTATAGTGTAAGAACACACAAAGTGACGGTAAAAGTAAAATTATCTAACTTAAAGTTAAATATAACTGATAAGGTTAAAATAGGAACATAAACTTGTATAAATTCTATTTGATGAGAGGATATCGACCCATCCCTACCTTAGCTTCTAAATAAATCAATTTGGATCTATTTAAAATCGAATATGACTTTATAATAAAATAATATTTTTAGTTTTTCCAAAGGCGCCCTCTCCTCCGTTATAAAAGGGCACCTCCTCCCTCTCTTCCTCACACAACTTTGTGCCTTCATGCTCGGCCAACCCCTCACAAATTCTCTTCCCCACATCCCTAGAAACATCCTATAGGTCCTGGCCATATTCAAAGGCCAATTTATTGCCCTAAAAGAAGGTCTAAAAGAAGGGCTTCAAAGAAGAGGTAATGTCCGTTACCGATTCTTTCAACATTATTTCTTCTTCCACTTCTTTTTCTTTAGTTGTTTCATTATGAAGTAATAAAATCAGTATCATTCATATAATCATATGTTATTATATTTATGAAACAACCCTATTTCACCATCTATCGATCCTACGGAAAACGAAATCATCGCGCGTGCGTACGATTGGAATACTGTCTCCACGTCGTGGTGTAATCTATTTTCCACCACCACCTTACTTGGATGGGAATAACGGTGTAAATAATGACTATATATGATTATTTTTAAGTGATATTGATTCTGAAATAGTATACATACACTCCAATACAATTCCACGATCATGGGAACAATATCATCGTTTGTGCGTACGTACGGAATACCATCTCTTTGATGTGATGTGACTCGTTCTACATGATCTTCATTGCATAATGATTATATAAATGAATTGAAAGAATTAATAAGATATATATTACATTAATACCATTCTAGAAGTGAGGTATCTATAACCTAAAAAGAAAAATAAGAATTTATTCAACAAAACACGCATAAGAACAAAAACTAATAAACACCCGAATAACAAGTAGTAATGAAATATTTCTAATAAGAAGCTAAGAATATGACCATATATGATATCATAAAAATAAGAATTATTCTGGAATAAGTCAATAACATTATTTAAATCATTATACAAGAGTCTCAGACACTTACGAAGCTAATCGGACCAAAGGTAAGGGAAAATATCACAATCTCATTTTTATCCGAGATTGTTTATACATTGGTATTTACTGGGGTGTATTTTATCATCAAAATCCATGTTTCATCAATATGTAATATTATTTACATACACCTACAATTGTTTAAATCAAATTTTACCCTTCGGTGAGTATTTATTAAAAGATACGAAAGGAAACTTTTGTCATTTTTCGTATGAGGTACTTTTTGACTTTTCTGACAAAAGTACGAGAAGAATGTTTTTTTAACTTATACGGCATGAATGGATTTTTTAAAAAATTATTTCCAAGAAGCTTCCCTTACAAGTTTTCATGTTTATTTTTAATAAACATATTTTAGTTTAGAATTGTATGACATGTTAAGAATGTAAAAGTGTTTTTGAAGTAAAAACGATATTTTCCTCAAGAATAGAGTTCAAGTGTTTTATCCAAATTATTTTCCATCTAAGATAATAAAGGGTTCTGTTTATATCCCTATTATTACATTGATTTGATTATGTTGTGATGGAATTATTTTTGTGAATTCCTTTATCTTATATGAATTTTTTTTGATGTCATGATGTTTAAGATTCCCATTTTTATTACATGGGTTATGCTATGATGTATGGTTTATGATTTCGTGGCACACATAAGAATGGTATCATTATGAGATGGGTGGGACCTATATCTCTCTCCAATGAATTGGGTAAAGATTTTATATCTCATTAGATATACATGGCTAGAATGGAAGGTTAAACCGGTTCAGTGAAACAGGACTGAAACGAGGAGTGAACTCGGTTCAGAAATGGACTTTGTCCACTAAGACAGTTTTGGCAATGAGTATTGACTAATAAAAAATGATTCTCTCTGATTATGTTTGTATGCCACAAAGTTTCTTGTTTTAAGTTATGAATATTGGGAATAAATTTCACTACTATGATTTATCCCATGTTATGATATTATGGTCTCTTTTGCAGCTTAAGATTTCCAAAATGTTATGTTCTTATGAATATGATGTGATTGATATTTCTTTTGTTTACCCTTACTGAGCATTTGAGCTCACCATTTTATGTTTTTTTCCCCAGGATATAAAGAGAGGTTTTAGGTAATAAAAAAGGGAAGATCTTTATGGGAGATGTTTAAGATCTTTCACCATGATTAGAAGATTATGTTTTGAGTTTCCAAAGGTACTAAACTATTACGGTTCTTATGCGTGTGCTTTTGTTTTGTACTAAGTATTCCGCAAAAGTAATGTAATGTGCATGTACATCAAGATTTGGGTCTCTACAAAAGTCTTATATTTTTTTCCTTCTACTCCCTAATGGATTCATCATTTTTCTACTTGAGGCCTTGGAAATCTCTTTCTATTTTTAGATATAGTTTGCATGGATAATATTTTTTGATTTTTCTCTACAGTTCCATCAACACCATCACTTGGATATCTTCACCAAGCTTTATAATGATTATCTATGTCAACCATATATTATATTTTCCCTTTATATCATAAATTTATAGTACAAAAATCTCCTGATAATAACATTGAAGGATAATGAAGAAATTTTCAATAATGGTGATCAATTTTTCCAGGATAAAGGGATTAGTTTACCCATTGAAAGTCAAATGACATTTTCACATAACATTCTAAATTAAAACAAGTTATTTCTTTGGGGGATTTGGGTGTTCCTACATATTCATAATTGTATTCAGAACATGAGATAACTATGAATGTGTTGTCACAAAGTTCATGATTCCATCACTCATAAAGGTGGGAATCTTGTTTGGTTAGTAATCACATTCACCTTCAAATTGGTTGTTTACTCGATTCCTCATATTTCAAGCCATTGGCTAAAATAACTACAACAAAAAACGGGTTTATTATACATTAAGATTTATTAGCAGTATAACAAGCACAAATAAAGGGTTTCATTTATCCATGCATAAAAATGCGCTAATAATGTGTGTGTGGGTGGGGGTGGGGGTTATCAGTGCTAGTAAAATATGGCTGATAGGTGGATTTATCGGCTCTCATTTAGAAGCGCTCATAGTGGAACCCCTTTATCAACAATTCTTTTTCTATCACTAATAAATGGAATATTTCATAAAACAATATTTCATTAAAAATAATATTTAAATATTTAAATATATTATTATTTATATAAATATAATATTTATTTTTAAAATATGTTTCAGATATGGATAAATAGTCATTTACACTTAATATATAGAATATTGAATGGAAATGTTTTCAAAAATAAATAAAAATACTATTAAATAAATTTTTTTAATTATTATAAATTGTATAGTGATAATTGAATGTTATATAAAAATTAATTTTATAAATATACTGTCGTAGATTTTTTGAATACATGACATGAATTTCAAATGACTGTATCTTTTGATTCATGTGTCCGTTTGGGTTCTCCCAGTTATCAAATAATATTCTTTGAAGAGGTATATTACCAAATGACCTAGGGAACCCCCAGACATTCTTTTCAAGGACAAAAAATTTCTAGAAAGCCTCCAATACATCATTTTAGGGGTGGTATCTCAATTTTATAACATTCAATGTAATTTCATCTTTGTATATATAGGTCTTATTGTCTATTTTCCACTGGGACTGAATTTATTCATAAGCCTTACATTCATATTGATATAATGAATTTAAATTTTAATAATTTTTCATAATTTGTTTTTATTTATAATTAAATATAGTAATATTTTCTTGTATTTAATAATAATATATCACTTTTATAACTACATATTTAAAAATATTACTAAAAATATATATTTTTAAATATATAAAAAAATATTTATTACTAATTTTTTTATGATAAAAAATGACCCCTTTTATTTGTGTTATAGTTTTTTTTAAATATATATATATATATATATATATATATATATAATGTTACGAAACAACCAGGGTTGACCACGAACTGGTCTCCCAAGACAATCCACAATAGGGCTTGAAGGGCATTTTCGATCCCCATGGGTAGGTAACTAGTGTTGGGAGTAAAAAGAGATACAGAAGGAATGATTTAACCCATTATAAAAAATAAATAAATCTTTGGGAAGATAAAAATATCCCTAACAAATATAAAATCCAACAGAAAATCTCTTTATACAACAATCTGAAAATGAGACAAAACAAAATAATAAATATAAATAAACAAGACAATCATAAAATCTCTATGTGACCCCAATGGTCACTTTATATTACCAAGACCCTCTATTACCCATGATGATAAAAACAAATATAATACATTCATCACTAGATAAAATCAAGAATGAAATATTGGAAAGATTATTAAAACCCAGTTGTTGTGCCCAAAATATCGATTCCCAATACAATTGATTTAAAATAAAAGATATATCAATCTTTATGTTTGAAATAAAATATATTAAATTAATATTTTTTCACACATTTTACACTTTTAAAACCATAAATTTCCAATTACACTTTTTTCCATATCAACACCACATTCCTTCACAAGAAGGATCCACAATAATTTTAATGAAGAGATTTAGCATTTCATTTAAAAAGGAAATAAAGAATTTAATGAATTTATAGAATCATTATACATAATCAATTAGACACATTTTTTCATTTTTCTAATAATGAAACACTACTCAAAGTAAGAACAAGGACCACACAAAAATTTTAATGTCTATATATCTCAAAGAAGTATCCATCTAACAATGCATCACTTTGAATCGATGCAATTTACTATATTACAATATACATGGGTGAACCTAAGAGATCATGAATAATCCAAAACATACATATAGTTGTTGGTTCATATCAGAAAGCATGATTCACATGATGACAAAAAAACCCTAACAGACTCATCCACACCCCACATGGCATAGACTGTGGGGAATAATCCCATAATAATAATAATAAGTTTCACCCAGCCATGGGACACCAACTAGGGTGTAACCTAACAAGTGGAACAATCATTCTTAGAAAATTAAATAGGTATTCCAGGTTATCCATGTCAATAGTATATTATATGGTTACCATCATATTACAACTGAGCATCCAATCATATAAACATATATAATAATTTACACAACATATATCACCTGAGTCAACCAATGGATCAATATCTTTCCATACAAATATGTATATCAATGGAGTCCACACCTATGATCTTCTAGTATGATTAATGTAAATGGGTCACAAGGATTTGATAGTAAGTATGCAAAACCCATTATTTAGAAACAAGGAATAATTATTATCCAATGATACTATTTATAATAAATACTATCACTATTTATACAAATTTTAAAATGTGCCTCAAACACCTTTCACAATACAATCATTTCTCAAACAAACAAATCCACATTTCAAAATGAGTGTAACACACCATTTTACATTTCAAAATAAATTTCAAAAGTCTATTTTAAATACATTCACCAAATTTGAAAAAATAAAACACTTTCATCAAAATGGAAAACTGCCCATGAACCACAACCACATGCAGAACCATTATTAAAAGTCAAATACACATTTATATTAAATTTAGAATCCAAGTTGAAAACCCATTTAAGGAACCAAAACAATCATTTCACACATCAAAAATGTATTCATAAATCCAAAACATTGTTTAGATATCACCAAGAACATGAAAAATCCAACCAAGAATTTAATCGAACACTCGGTGTTCAATTTTTATCAAAACATGGCTATTTATATCATAACATGGGAGAAACAACTACATTTCACACCAAAAAATAATTGAAAATATCACCCATTATTACTTTGCATATATGAGTGGTGTGAAAATCATTAAATCCATTATTCTTTAATTAAAAAATAATGTGTAAAAGAGAAACATACCACAATATTATGACACTTCAACAATAGACACCTGAAACCAATTTGTAAAGGATCTATGATCCTGGAATCACCGAGAGGAAAACTAAAAACACAAAACTCCCAACATAATGTAGTGGAAACATGAATCCTATGTCGTCATGACCATGGGATAATAGAAACTTAAGATAAAATGGATGAATAATGTTGAAGGATAAGAGGAGAGGATATTACCTTGAGAGATCTATCCCCAAACATGAATAATATCCTTTGATATTCCATAGAAAGAGAAGGGGATCCTTGGGGAAAGAGGGGGGTTCCTCTCTAGGGTTGAACGAACTAAGTAGATGTGAGAGTAGTCATTTTGGGTCAATAATAATGAGTTGTTAGTTTAGTAGTATCACAAATTTTAAGATACTATTGTCTTCTATGATTTGGCAACATGGTTTAACAAACCATTCACTAATTGTCTACTCCATTCTAGACACGCTTGGGAACTCACATGAGCTGTAGACATGGTTTCCAAACTAAGCACCAACAATGAAAAAGTATGCCATCATGAGATAGAAAATGAAAAAATCATTTCCAAATTGTTGGAAAATCATTCACAAGATGTCCTACATTCATCTTCAACTAACATATAAGTATATTTTTACCCTTAGAAGGCCTCACAATTTCCCTTACTAGGTTCCATCTATTAAATTTCTACTACCATGCCCAAAAATGTAATTTTTTCCAAAAACTAAATGGAAAACTAGGGAATGACCATTGGTTCCAAACTAAACAATGATATACCAGAAAATTAAAACCCTTCTCACCTGGAACTCAAGATAAAAAGAATGATCCAACATTGAACTAGAATATAGGTTGAAAATAAAAACATAACTATAACAATTCCCCCACCCATAAATCTTTCTGCCCCAAAGCCCAAACAATTTCTAGTTAATCAATCAAGGTCTACGAATTGCCTCAACCACGTGATCCAAACTCTAAAATCCTGATCATCTTAACCACCCATCTAAAATCATATCTATTACAAGATATCAACCATATAAAAACACTTCCAAAACCTTTATTTATTTAAACTACTAGGCGCACTCCAAACCCAATATTTACACTAGGTAGGAACTAAAAATTATACACCTCCAGATGATACTACCCACTATGAAGACAACACCCTTAACTAAACTAATTTATAATCAATGGGAGGCATGAATGGACTCCCCACCATTACAAAACAACTAGCAATAATTTATCATAATATTAATTTTAACAACACCAATAGTGGGTCTCCCCACAATTTAAATCCAACTGGCTTAAACATACATTGAAATTTCCCCACAATGACCAAAAACTCCAACCATAAGGGGTGGGGGATGGAGATTAAAAGAAAACATATCCAAATGAAAACTAACCCATCACTTCTCTCCACAAAATGAAAAATCCATTTCCACACCCAATTCACATGGTACAACCATTCAAGGATAAATAATCCTAAACATGCATCCAAGAAGGTAAAATCACGTAAATTTCTTGAGGGATATGACCACCATGATATTTCAAATAATAGGGAATTTTCTGTGATATATAATCATAAATAAGAATATAATACATTCCTCATCTAAATGGCGGAGACATGAGTTGATCCAAACACCCACGACCCCCTAGATTCCTGACCATATTTCAGATTCACTCTAATTCCTTTGGATGGAGCCCTTCTATTTGAACCATACAAAAACTCATAGTGAGGATCTATTAATCCCTAATTGGGGATACTTCTTTTAGTGACACAATTAGGAACATAACTCCCTAAGGAGAAACATATGATTGTAACACTATGGAACTCACTTGCATTAAGAAGGAATCTTCACCCAAATAGGGACATGAAATATGCACACACTGAATACACCTCCACCAATAAGAGAATAATTTATAGATTTCTAAAAATAAATACACACATTTATTCATATAGAACTTATCCATATATCCACATAATCCCTCTAACATTACAAATAAGGAACACCACCATTCACAACCTCCACCACAAAAATATTCATCATAATAAGAAGGAATGTTAAATCAAGCCCAAATTTCCCTATACTATATCAAATTGGATGGGGTATCCTTTAAAAATTTTTATTTATCATTGGAAACTCATGAAAAAAAACCTCAAGTTGATCAACTAGAAATCCTATTAATAGGGAACAACCCGTATTTGCACAACAAAAATCCTTCAAATATCTATCGGGGTGATCACTAGTGAAAAAAATCCAAGATATTGATCAAATAAAGCTCATAAGAAAAACACACATTGATCATGTGTCAATATAAAGGGAAACCAGCTTAATAACTACCAAAATATTAAATTATCCTGATAAACATGGCTTCACAACAGAATCACCATTGAGAATAAAAACATTGAATATTACAAGGGTAACACTTCCAAATCATGAGAGGACACTCGTCATAAACCACACTTCCCAAATTCATGAAAAAAAGAAACCATAAAACTAACAGTTTTCAAAACACCAAAAAATATTCCCCTTCAAAACACTTTTGAAAAGAAAAATACATGGAGGATTTTCACTCACCAATGGTATTCTGTAGAGTATCACTCACATGCACATTCCCATGCCAATTTAGTTACATATTAACACCTTCCATTATAGGAACTCATATTCCCACATAATCATCTATCCAATTTCTACACATCTCCATGCATGTGAGCACCCATGTAAAACAATAAATGATGAAACAAAACACTTTAATTTAAGAACACATTTTTTTTCAAAATATATCTAACCATGAAGTCAAAAACAATTTAGAAATTCAATGTTTTAATCTATTTCATCAAGCTCGAAGATAAAATCCCATGGATTTCCATCCACAAATTCATCTAGTTCCATTAAAAACATTTTCTTGCAACACAGAAAACCTTTTTCGATTAAAACAATTTATTAGAAACCTATTTCTTCTCATGAAAAACTAGATTCCAAAACCTTTGCACCATAAAATTCCAATTAAAAAAAACATCGATAAACCTCAATTTTTTATTAAATAAAATCAATCTCAGTGAACAAAACAATATTTATTTCACCAACACAATAAAAATATTTTTTTAAAATATTTCTTCAGAATGGTTCGAAAAATATGATTCTATTTATTTCCAAAAAAATATTTCTAAAAAAACCCCAATATAAATAAATCCAAAATAAAAATCTTTTTATAAATGTTTCTGAAAATTCAACAGAACCAAAAAACAATTCTAAATAAATATGATAGCCATGACGTCTCCACGTGACACTGATGGTCACTCTCTAATACAAAGAAAAACAATCACTGATAATAATCAAGAACCATGTTATACCTCCATCCCATGAAAAAAATATGATCTATTTGCTTGAGTATTAGAACACAATAGGCATGCTGAAACAATCTATTCCCAATGCACTTCCAATAAATTAAAGGTAACATATATCGTTATGTTGGAAATAAAATTAATAAAATTAATTTTTTTTCACACATTATACACTTTCAAAACCAATCATGATCCATTTACCTTTTTACTATTGGAAAACCACCTTCTGTCCCATTAGGTCACCATAATAATTCTGATGCAGAGGATTATAATTTCATTGAAAACTGAGAGAATGAGTGTAAATAATTTCCAAAACCACTATATGTAAACACTTTATTTTTTTAATTTTTAGAATAATTTGACACTAATCAATGTAAGCACAAGATCCACACACAATATTAATGGGACTATATCACATAAGAGTATCCAACCAATAATGCATCACAATGAATCACAAAAAAAAACTAAGTTCCAATAGAGATAAATGAACCTCAGAGCTCATGAATAATCCAAAACATACAAATACATGTTGAATCATCCAATAAAGCATGTATGACTAGATTAAATAAAAATACCCTATCATGATCGACTATAACCCACATGGCATAGGTCTAGGGGAACTATCTTATAGTAGTAATAAAAAAAATAACCCCTAATATAGGCCTCTAGCTAGTGCGTAACATAACTAGTAAAATAAATATTCTTCGAATATTGAAGAGTTATACCAAGTTATCCATTTCACGAGTATGGAATAAGGTGATTGAACTAATTCAAACTGAAAATTAAATCACATAAAAAATATACTAATTTACACTGAAAACATCACCATAGTCGCCATAAGGATCAGTTTCTTACTATTCAAATATATATATTCAAGAAATCCACACTAAGGATATACCTTTATGCTCAAAGTAGATGCGTCACGAGGAGTCCAAAACAAGGATGTCCCACCCATTATTTATAAAAAGGTAAAATTATTTACCCGAGGAGTGTTTTCATAATAAATACATGAAATTTTATGATAATTTCAAAACGGGCCTCAAAGACCATTCAGAAAACCATTATCTCCCATAATACATAATCCACTTTTCTAAAAGTGGCAAAAAAAAATTTAACATATTGAAATAATTTTAAAAAAATAATTTTTAAATACTTGAACAACATGTGAAAAATTAAAAAAACATCAACCAAATCCCAAAATATCTATTAAAAAGAACAACACATTCCAAAAAATTCATAAAATTAAAATACACCATTCATTAAAATTTAAAAACCACTTTGATAACCCATTTAAGAAACCCAAGTAATCATTTTATACATAATATATCAAATCATAAATCCAAACCACTCTTTAGATATCAGAAATAGAATGTAAAATCTAACCGGGCATTTAATCTAACATCGGGTGTGATTTTTTTTTTTAAAAAAACCCATTTATTACATTAGAAGGAAGAAACTAATACTTTTGACAAAAAAAGCATCTAAAAGATCACAGATTTTTATTTATCAAAAATGACTGGTGAAAAAATCATGAAATAATTTATTATTAAATTTAAAAGTAATATGAAAGGGGAAACCTACATAAATCTTATAGTGCTTCAACAATGGATACCCAGAACCACTTCACAAAGGATCCATGACCCAAGGAAAACCAATTGGAACCCTAAAATTTACAAAAAAAAATACATAAACCAAGGGTAACACATCAAACCTAGGTCCTGATTACAATTTAATAAGAGAAAAAAAGATAAAATGGAAAAATAATGAAGAAGGCGAAGAGGAGTGGATATTACCTTAAGAGATCTTACCCCAAACTCCAAGAATATCTTTAGATATACAATGGAAGGAGGAGATGATGATTGGATAAGAAGGGGTAATCTACCATACAGATTCACTAAATATGGGAAGAATAGAATGGGTTCTTTTTTTTAATAATACCAATTGGGTAGATTAGGAATTTCATTACTTTTATGATTTGGGAATCTCACACAGTGGGGCTGTATGGCTTAACAAACCGTATGCCAACTGTGATCCCATTTATAAAAGACTTGGTAACTCACATGAGCAGACTATATGGTTCCTAAACCAATATCCAACCATTCTAAATGACACATTATCTAGATATAACCTCCCTTAATTGGTTGGAAAATCATATGCATCCCGTGCGCCATGACTCTTCCACTAACAACTAAGCTTCACAGTTACCATTAAAAGGTCGTACAGCTTCCCAACCTATGCACTAATCATCCACATGATAATTACTGGAAAAAAAACAAAAATATTGTCCAAAACCCCATGGGATTACTATAGCATGAACATGGGGTCAAAAATTATGAAAAAACACCATGAAATTTTGATCCCGTCACACTTGAAACATTAGTGAAATACCAAGATCAAATAATGAACCAAAAATAAGGTTCAATATAGAAACATGTGTGTGACATATTACTATATATAATTAATGAATATATATACACTTGTGTGTTTCAGTCAAAGATATATATTTATCTTTACATGTATATTCTAATATATGAAAATATATAAATATTGTGAAAATTAATTTAAAAAATATCTTACCATTTTGTACATTATAATAATATATAAAAATATATTATATATAGAAATAAATAAATAAATAAATATCTTATATATATACATATAAGTGTGTATTAGTAAACATATATATATTTATATAATATTATTTTATATGCACATAAATATAATATATAATATATTTAAATAAATTTAAATATATATATATATATCGTAGACACACACAAACATATATTTTACAGATGCATTAAAAAATTATTCTAAAAATATAAAATATACAAATATGAATATATATATATATATGTAAATATATAAATAAATAAAACAATTTCAGAAAATATGTAATAAAACATGTGTGTTCAATGGAAAATGAATTTGAGTTTGAATGGAGAGTTATTGGGATCATGTCCAGGTGTGATTAGAAGGATGGAATTTAACCAAGTGGTGATGAAGGATGACAGTAAGTATTGATAACATGGTGGTTAGAGAGGGGGGGAAAAGCGATAATAAAGGAGGGGTTAATACTAATAAGGGGGAAATGAAGTGCTGATAAGTGGGGGCGTGGGAATTAGGGAGGCCTGAAATAAAAATATATATACCTTTATCATTGCTTAAAAACAAGCATAGGTAATGTGGGACTTCATTAGTGTTCACAAAAGCACTGATAATGGCCTCTTTTGTCAAAGCTAAACAATTTCTGATAATTTTTCCCTATATCAGAACTTTTTTAGAGCTGATATAAGGGGCCCTTTTAACTATTTCTCAAGAACTGATAATGCCTACTGTTTAACTTCTCTTTGGTCGTTTTCAATTTATATGTACTGAAAAGGACCCTTACAATCACTATTACTAGCCAATTTTGTACTGCTGGATAATGGGTAAATTAAGGATGACTAGTTTCAAACTATTATACATAAAAATGATCATCTAATAAAATTAAATGGATTATTTATAAATAAAATATATTTATTTACTTGTGAATTTCTAGGCTTAAATCCGAGTTATCTATGATACATTTCCTAACATAGAATATTATGGGATTTTTTCCCTTAATAATGATTCATAATGAGTTTGTGAATTTTCCAAAGAATATTCCAATGGTGTGTAAAAATATAAGTGTAGCATGGCCCCTTTTCATGCACCATGTGATGATTGAGTCCAGTTTAATCCCCCTTATCATAATTATTTCCCCTAGGCACCTATGCACTAGATCCATATCCTCTAGTAGTATCCAATAATAGATGTATATTTTTAGAAGCCACTTATTCTATAATTTACCAAAACATAGGGATTTTTTATTATACTTATTAATATATCAATTCCATTCATTAGATTTCTCTAATTCTAATCCAAAAAATAACTAAACTTCACTTTGATACAATCTATAACACAACTTATCTTTATTACACATTTAGTCATGATTTATTTCATAAAATGACACATATTACAATTGGGAAGATTGAGATGTCTAGATTATATGGATAAATAAGTATATTTCATAACAACATAAAAATAGGATGTACACCATTATTATTGAAAACCTCCATAACATTATCATAATATTCCATCATTTTTAAAACTGCATGGGATAACCTGTGGCCATACACAAGAAAGGGGTGAAATATAAATCCCAAGAAGGGAATAAAAAAATAATGACATGAAGAAATTATTTCAAGTTATACAATAGTAATTTCAATGGTACATAAAAAGGGAGAGATTCATATACATGAATAAAGAGGCATGATATAACATAATAATGTATAAGAAACATTGGAATGTGGCAACCAATTTAAATAGGGCATCATAAACATAGGTTGAGGATAATAACCAAGTCATCATAAATATGAAGAAAAGGTACCATAATAGAAATGGTTCAATTCCAAACCACATTCATGATATATCATGTGACTAAAACATTACTAATGCATTTGAGCGCAATATAATTCCACGCGCACGGATGAATTTCATATCAAGACCATGCATAAGTGTGCAACATTCATCATTGAACATAATATCATATTTCATCACATTTAATTCCAAAATAAAGGATTATCGAATACAAACATGTAAGTCTCAAATAAAATATGTATAGATATGTCATGGTGAATACAATTGAGTTAAAGTAATGATGGTAATTACAATGAAAGGATTGACATGAAAAAATCATAGTGAAATTTTGATATTATATTTATAGTCCTTAAATATTAATAAAAAAGTTCTATAATAAAAAAAGGGAATCTAGTAATTTTTAAATAACATTTATATTAATTTATATGTGTAAAAACATATGCCTTCATTAGGAATTAAAAATAAATGTGTAAAATGATGATGATAAATAAATAAGTAGGGAGAGAAGAGGATCCCTTTTTAATTTTATTCATAGAAATGGCTTAGAAAAATGATATAATGATAAGGGTAAAATGTTTTATAAATAGTATGAACTCAATTGTAATGTATAGATATATTTATATGGTCATTGAAAATTAACCAATTGATATTTACAAGTCTAAATAAAAATAAGGTTCTTCAATTGAAATAAGAGGCAGGGATGTCCCTTACCTTGAGAAGGTGATTCCAAAAGATTTGGAAGATCTTCTTGGGGTAAAGGGGAGACCTTATGAGGAGTCTATATATGGGTAGATTGAGTTCTAACATGACCCATGATTTTGGTTGAATAGTAATGGGATTTTTTCTAGGACATATAAGAAAAGAGAGGAGAGCCCTTTATTATTTCACAAACATTGGTTTTGAACTCAATAAAGTAAAATAATCAAAACCAAAATACTTCAATTGTATTTTCCCATGGTTTTATACAGAAATTATTTCTTTTAAATATATTTTAATTCAATGGGGCTAACTCAATAACATATCACCCTCAGTGATGTGGAATTAAGTCATGTACATAAAGAAATGATTTTAAAACCATAAAATATAATATAGGTTTCTAGGATTAATAAGGGATTTATAAAATTAATAAAATAATCCTAAAATGTCTTTATTTTAAATGGGAATCATAGATTTGGATGAGGATAACCTTTATATCATTTATCACATTACATTATGGTCACTATAATGACATAATACACACCATATATTTACACCTTATTTAATTTTTACCCAACACTTTGACTATCAATGATAATTATTAAAAATTTTCCCTTTGATAATTTTAGTTGGATGATTCAAAAAATATATTTACTTTATCTAATTAATTTTATAAATATGTGAATTTTCACTTTTAAAACAATAATAAACATTTATTGCAAAATGATAGGTTTTTTGACAAGGATTGTTTTTAAACACTTATAAAAATTTAATTTGAATTTATAAAGATTAAATTATAATTTATATTTTGTAAAAAAAATTGATAATTACATTATTTAAAATATAATTAATTTCAAAAACCCATTAATTTATCAAAAGACACAACTTAATTAAAAATAAAAACAACCTAAAAACACAATTTCTGTTTTATCATATAAAAATAAAAATAATTAATATACTAACACCATTAACAACTAAATATAAACATTATTATATGGAAAATAAAATACACATATTCATATTCTTATGGTAATGATAAATATATATTTATTACACCAGAAAGAAAATATAAGGATAACATGACGATATTATTTTCTTATGGTGGTTCAATATACATGGTTTGGGTCTTGATATAGATGAGCATAATCTTATCTCGTAAACTGTTTCACTTGAGTTTTTGTTGTTGGATCCTATGATGGGATTGGTTAGAGGAAAATCCCTGTGATGATATCTCAATCATAAGATCTAATAAATGGGATTCATATGGTATGATCCTATTGGTTTAGGGTGTCACTTCCTTTTTCTATGTCAATGGAATTTATCAAAACATAATTTTTATACTAATCATGTGATCACTATTGAACAACTATATTATCAACAGTAATGATTATTAATGATATTTTATATCTGATATGACATAATGAAACCAAATAAGTTCAAGTGTTTTTAATAACTATTATATGAAAATTAATTAAATAAAAAATTGAATATTATTTTAAAATTTTCTGGTTGTTACACCAAATGTCATGATAGATGTGAATATTCGAGTGGAGGGATTTCACTTTTATAACTGTGGAGGGGGGAAAAAGGAATTTTTATAAAGAATAAATCATACCCCCATTTTTCTAATTAAATTATACCTCATAGTGGATCATTATATATCCTTATAATTTATGAGGTCTAAATATGGGTATAAAATATTAATTAAACAATTGTTTAGGTCTTTTTAACATTGATACTTATAGATTTAACCCTAGAAATTTTATTTTTACCTTAACACTGGTAATTAGTTTTTACAGTTTATATAATTATTTATAATGAAAATTTAACATTATTATATAACCGGTTTTTTATAATTAAAACTATGGAATCCATTCTATTAAAATAAAAGCACATATGGTTTAGAATTAAAATAAAAATTAAATCCACAAAAAACAAAAAATGTTTCTCGAAAGGAAATGTTTTCAAAAATGCAAAACATTTTAACAAAAAATAGAACATAAAATTGATTCAAATTACCTAATTTGTATTAATTATTATATATTATGACTATTTTTTTGAATATTTTTTATAAAAGAATATGGAACATGTCAACTCTTTATCCATATAAAAGTTTTCAATCAATTTTTTTAAATATTCTTTGAAAATTTAATATTTTCAAAAAAATTAACCAAACTTATCTGTAAGATAATTTAAAAATGGTGATTAAAAAATAATTTAATTTCATAAATTAAATGTTCTAAAAATGGTAAAAAATAATTTTAACCTATCTACAAAAAATGTGATGAAATAGTTTTTTATAGAAAAAATAATGATCTACAGAAAAAAAAATATCTTCTCTTAATAATGGTTTTTTATTTTTAATGCTACTCAATTAATTACTAATAAAATTATATACTCTTTTTTAAAAATTATATTATTCATAATTTACTAACTACTATTCAATATCACAAATTTAATATCTAGGAGGTAGTGATATATTATTTTACAGTTATTTTAGGCTTGAGGTTGGATGTATCACAAGCTATTTATGAGATTGAATTGATTTAAAATGATGTATACTATGAAGACATTGGGTGTTACATTTTTTTATCCTTAGAAAAATTCCATCCTTCAAATTTTAATGGATATTACCTTCTAAATAAATGTGGATGGTTATTCATCATGAAATCCTCTATTTCGTAATTTTTTCACTTCATTTTATGATTTCTCCAAAGTATTATTACTTGTAAAGTCATTTAATTAATTAATAGATTCCCTCTAGCATCATAAATCTAGATGAGATATTCATAGTAAGATAGATTGATTTATAATTAAATTTCTTCAAAGGTGATAATATGTGTTGGGTTTGGAATACACTTCATTAATAACGCTATATGAAACATGTCATGTATTTCAGAGTGTCTTGGAGTATTTTTGAATTAATAAAATATATAAACAATCCATTAAAGAATTTAAAGGGGTCCAATATAGATAGGGTTTTGTTTTACCGTCATATAAAACACTGTGAAATCATTCCAATGCAATACTTTAATGAAAATATGTTCTCCCACATGAAATTCCAATCCTTCCACTGATTTATAGCATAACTCTTTTACATAATTTAATATTATTTAATATTATCCTAAATAGTTTTGATTTTTTTTGTCTCTTAAATAGTTTCCTATCCTACAAGTTTCTTCCACCAAATTCATCCGAATAAGCTAGAGTATGACATCACTTTCCATATAATTCATCTTACGAAAACATTATAATACTTGAATAGAAATTATTATTATATGAAAACTCTAAAGAAGCTAAATAATTATCCCAATTACCATTATGATCTGTATATAATGAACTAAACTTGTATTTAGATTTCTAAATAGTCGATTCAAACTATTCAATATTTTGAGGATTATAGTTAGAGACCATATTGAGTTCAGTATCAAGATCCATATAATGAAACTTTTATAATTTGGATGTAAAATGAGGATCATGATAAAACAAAATTGATATATGTGCCTCATAATGTACTAAAAAACATTGGCATAGATCCTTATGCGGTAGTCCTTTATTTGATGCATCAATATATATAATAAATCTATAATTTATTAATATTAGATTCAAATTATAAGCATTTACAAAATTACTCAACATTTTATCGAAATATTATTAACATTCCTTTATATATATGATCATAACCCCATTACATGTAACCATTGTTAATGGGTTAGGAAATATGGAAATATTATAAAAGAATAACCACTATTAACCTAGAAAACTAATGAAACAATGTAGCTTAAATATGATTATTATTATAGGATAATATTTTATGGCCTTTGTCTTCATATAATCTAGTATCATTCCCTCCTTATTGATGATATATCAATGAAAAAACATCATGATGATATAACCCACACTCAATAAATTTCCCATATAAATATTTTCTTATATGTGTCTCATGTAGGATCCACATGTGACTCTCATGGTCCTCACAACATTGAGAATACTATAATATATCATCAATGGACACAACAAAAATATTATCAATATATTCCTCGAATAATAATTTCAACAGATCCTTAAAAACTGAGGGTGCACTGTTCAATACAAACGGTATTAATGTATACTCATTATTTACATACCTCATTAAAAAAATGCCTTCTGAATGTCTCCCATATTTACTCACAATTAATGATTACAAAAATTAAGGTCAACCATTAGAAAATATTTAAATAATTGATGTTGATCATATAAGTCATCATTGAGAAGATTATGATTCTATTTCTTTATTATAATATAATTTATTTCACTAAAATCCATGCATAACACTATGGATCTGTCTTTCTTCCTATTGAAGAGAACATTGAATCCCAATGTTAAACACATGGGTGTATTAATACTATATAATGAAATAAATCTATTTTTTTCATCAACATAACTAATTATGAAAATGATATTCTATGTGGAGAATTTTATATTGTAAATTAATAAGAGATTAAATTGATTTATGACAAATCTTCATGCCATCAATGATGTCTATGTAATTCCACATGAAATACTGAAATATATTCTTAGAAAATAGGTACATCCTCAATTTGATTATTAGATTTTTCATTAGTAGATCTGGGTTTCTCATGTTCCCAAAGAATATTATTCAAAAGAGATATTATATGTAGATATTAACATGTATAACATGATTACATATCTTCTCTAATGATAATGAACTCTACAGATTCATTATGTATTTTTATTTCATTATCACTGAAATATTTTTTTCATCATATTTTAAATCAAATTCAATATAAAATAATATATCAAAGTCAACCGTAGGTATGATAATGAAATCATTATATAAATCCCACTTATGTGTCATTATGGGGACTTACGGAAATATCATTATTTTTGGGAGATTTACATAATATGTTTTTATTGAAAATTACAATATTAATGTGCTAGGGATGATTCTAATTTTATTTGAAAACATGGAATATAAAATATATTGAGAAGACCCAGAATCATATAATCCTTTGGATAAATTTAATCCTATTATTAATTTAGCTACCACCACAACACTGAGTACTTCAACCATAGTTATATTGTTAAAATAATATTCGACTTCTCCTCTTTGTCTATTCTATATTATTTTCCTTTGATGCTTGTTGAATTTGGGCCAATAATTACCAAATTATTTATAGATTAATCACTAGTTATCATTATTTTTATACTTCCCCATGAATTAGAAAGATATGTTCCCCTTGGTTCCACACTTATATCAAACTCCCATGTCCTTGAAACATTTTCCTAGACATTTCTATTAAAATTTTTGACATATTTGAATCTAATTCCTATTTTTATTCAACTTATTTCACACATTACATTTTTTATATATTTTATAGGAAATGTTATGATATTGATTCCCCATGAAGAAATATGATCTAGAATATTCCTTCATTAATTTGATTACCCTTAAAATAATTTCATTATATGATAAAAAGATTGATAAAACAGTTTCATTTATAAAAATGGATCAGACCCTTCAAAAAAATGGTTGATCTTATTGTATGTATTCTTTATGTAATATATAGTATACATGGATATTATTTTCAATTTATCCTCACAATCTATAACACATCCTTTTTTCCCTAAGATAAAGAAGATTATCTTGTTTTTTTCAATTCATTTCTCATGATGAAAATATTTGTTGATAAATTTTTCATTAAAATATCTTCATTCAGTGTGTTATAATTCTTCTTATTCTTATTTATTCAAGATAAATAGCCACCATTTATTGAATAGTCCCTTGATATAGTATACTAATAATATATCCTTTCCATTTTCATTACTTTCCAAGGACCAAAATATCATTTCATGGTATATAATCCATTTCTAAGAAACAATTTGATTTTTTAGTCACACTAAATGATATGGGATTCTATCCCAAGAGGCTATCCAACAAAAAAAATCACACTATGGAACAATAGGTTTCTCCATTAAAGTGGGTTATTTCTATAGCCTGATTAAATTTTCCTAACACAGTGTTGATATGGTTAGTTCCAATACAATATGTATTCAGTTTCTCAGTTGGGAAATAACTATATTGTCAATGATTTTTGACACCCCTATTTTATTATTAAATATTTCTAGACCATGTAATATATTGGATTAACTCATGATATTATTAATTTTAAATCAGAAAATATAATTCCATGTACAGTGTATCACTTTACCTAAATCGAAGAAATATCTATTTTTAATCTCAAAATCCTAGACATAGAAACTTTAGGGACAACATCATTTTTATATTCATCATAATGGTTTGATTAAAATGTAAATTATCCTAAGAATATCCAATGATAGTGTCAAGCATGGTGCATAGTAAGGGATATTATCATGAACTATGTTGTAATGAACTAACCCAAGAAACCCTCAAACCTATAACTCGACCCGATCCATTACATACTTGAAGGGAATTTTCGATCCCTATAGGCTAGCGACAAGGACCAAGGAATCAAATGAAAAACCATTGGGAGTAATTTATCCAAACATAAATAAACAGATGGTATATATATATATATAAAACAAATGAATATCATAAATCCAAAATGTATATTCCATAACTATACATAAGTTAGTGGAAAAAAAATGATAGTAAAATTAGTCAGAAACACCAAGAGAAAAGTCAAAATGTAAGGTACCAAAACCAAATATATACTCGATGTGATGGCATGAAAAAACTCCAACGATATCAACACCCACTACCATAACTAGCTAAAATTAAATAGTGCTACCTCAATATGATGCCTTTCCTTTCCCTAGAATGGAATATAGAGAAGAGTTTACGCACCACCGAAGAGGTGGGAATGGTCTTAGATGACAGTATCAATAGGATCCCACCCATGTGTTCCATATAATGCTATTTTAGATCAATTCCTATAAGATAAATTTATATAAAATAAATCATGTTGAGAAGTAAATAATATTTGTAGATATTAGGGTACATATTTCCTTTTTATTATAGTTCTAAGTAAAAATTGGGTATATCAATTACAAAAATATTATTCATATCCTATTTCACAAACATAAACATGGATGTCAAGGCTAAAAAATTACAATGCCAAGGGATAAAAAACAATAGTAGCCGCATAGTCATCACAAACCCAAAGAATAAAATAGGTTAGGAAGCGAACTTCTTTTACCAAATAATCTATAAACAACGTGCTATAGTACGAGAGGCCAATGATTTACACTCAAAGAAAGGGATACACACCCGAAGTGATCCCACACAATGGATGATGACATCAAGATAAACCTTCCACATAGTACCGAAGGTAACCCATGTTCTCATTTTAAATATAATATAAATGTTTTGAAAATAATTTGATAACTTGTTTACAATATCATTTTCAATACATTGAATATATCTTTTTCATTTCACATATAAGAAAAAAAAGGAAAACCCAATTTTATTAACAATTTTTTTCACACACACACAAAAAATAATTCAAATTTTATATTTATTTATTTATAAACCAATTTATAAATTCCATATAATATGACTTATCAAACACATTATAGATATGGAACCACCAACCTCAAAACATGGGTTATACATACCATGAATTTAATCCACAAACAATGTAAATCCTTATGTTGGAAATGAAGATCCTAGATTGAAATACACACATCATAGGACTGATTCAATTGGGATTACGTGTTGACCGAGTGGTGGAAATAACACATACCTCATGAAAAAACACCTTCTACACCACAGAAAACAATGGAATGACCTCCTGAATGAGATCACACAATGAATTGTAGAAGAAGGCACAAGGAAACCCCAATTTATATCAATGGATCCAATAACACAAACTAAGGAACTCCTAGAATCAATGGTACTAAAGAAGAAGAAATGTCTCTTAACCAGAAAGACACAGAACAACTACAATAGATATTGAATACCAAATGGATCAATGCGAAAGGAATGATGTCTCTAAAAAATCACCAGAGAAGAGACTTAGTTATAGAGAAAAGGAGGAGAGGAGCCAAATACACACCCAAAACCGGAACAGTACCTTAAAACTTCCTTGATTGTGGAATTACATGATGTGTCACTAATTTACATGTCTCAAAATCCATGATGATTTTTACACATAGAAATCTATCTCCACAGATTTAATATCCATTATTTTAAAAATTCAGGACATGAAACAAATATTAATGTTGTGTAACCTTTCACAACATGAAGTCTTTCAAAAATTGTGTCCAGAAACTCTTACACATCGTGTAACCTATTCACATGGTGTGAAATCCTCTTCTAGCCTACCAAAAATATTAGTTAAAGCTGGGAGTCCAATAAAACTATGATGACACCCTTATATGTATCCTCTCAACTACTTCTTTTCCAAATGAAAACCATAAAAATGAAAAAATACTGACGTGGTTAAGGATATTTCTATCAGATCAGTAATATGATGTTACATACTCTAGACAATAAAGACTTTATATATCATTTAATTCATGTGTAAGATGTAATCCATTGAATAATAAATGGGCACTACCTCTTCGTCAAAGAATAACATTCCAATGACTCATGAGAATCCAATTTAACACTCCATTGATCTTTGTTCAATAGAATTGACTTCAGACACATGACTATCACTTGGGTGTCCACGATCTCAACTGTTTTCTCCAAAAGAGAAACATCTTACTCTAACTAAATTTCATCTGAACTCAGAATGTCAGAAATATTAATATGATAATTCTTCAGTTGAGACATTTGGAAAAAATCCTAAATACCTATCAAATTAACCATCCATGATAACTGATATGAAACCTATATGAGTTGTCTAGTGACCTCAAACATTCTATCATATCTCATAGCTAGCATTCCCTATTTTACTTGTCTATAGGGACCCAACTGAGGAAAAATATTCAAGAAAACCTAGTCACCAAAGGAAAACAACATAAGACAATGTTTCATATCTACATATGATTATATTGGAATCTGGGTTATGACCAGACATCTATGTCAATCTTAAATCATTATGGACGCCTCCCGATCCAAACTTGCCACAACCAATGTCACATCCCCCACCTCATTCTAGAAAAGAGGCAATCTATATGGGTGACCATACAATTCCTCAATGGGATATATAATTATCAATGATTTGTATATGTTTTTGTAGAAAAAACTCATCTAGTAGTAGATGGATAACCAATTTTCCACCAAAATCCAAGAGAATGACATGAAGAAAATATTATAGGATCTGAATTACTCGTTCTATCACGTATTCTTTATGTGGATTGTAATTTGTGTGTAACATGACCTGAGTTCTCATTGATTCTTCGAGACAGAACCATAACATTGTGATAAAACTAGAATCCCTAGAAAAAACAATGGAAACAGGTATTCCATGTAACATTAAAATATACTACATATATATCTTACCTATATCTTTAACCTCAATGGTATCCCAGATTGGTATAAAATGAGCAGACCTGGTCTATTGATCATAATCTAATTAGATTGAATTTCTCCCTCAAGGAGTTAGTGGTAATACAACAAAAAATCCATCAATACCTCATCCCCCTTCCAGACCGGCACTGGAAGAGGCTAAGGAAAACTAGGGGGTTTCATGTGATCTACCTTTATCCATTGGTAGGTGTAATAATGGGACACATAATCTGTAATGTCAAACTTCATACATTACCACCAGAATCATTGTATCATATGATAATACATCTTCATTGTGCATGGATGAATATGCCATGAATTCCTATGATAATTAAAGAAGACTAAACTCCTCACAGTTGAAGGGAAGAAAAACGTTTTCCTAATGTTGTGTATTCCATCTGATGAAATAGATAAAATAGAAATGTTCCACCCCTATAAAGGCGTTCTCTAATTTTACAAAATTCATCATTATAAAGCTAACTCTAAAAAAGACATCAAGATAGATCATGATAAATGACCACTATTCAAAAACATACTTGAAACCTCTTACAGAGAATCCCAAGTGAAACTGACAAAAGGGATCCATAAGTTTCCACTCTGACTTCGATTCCATAACATTCTGTAATGAAACATATCTTCTAAGAGAATCTTCAATGAAATTACCATTCCATGGGGTGTAGGTGACATAGAAGTAAAATGATTGATGGTTTTATACCCATCATATTTGATTGATATTAAATTATTTCTATGAAAATATATAACTCAAACTCTTGTGATTAGATAAGGCCATAAAACTTTTCCCAAAAAAATTGTTCTTTGAACATTTAGGTGCATGAATGAATATAAAATCTCTAAATCATTAGGGGTTAATCATTATCATGTGTTAAAAGTTTATGAGATCCTTTAAGCCACCAACTGGTCATATTCCATAAGAAAACCTCACAAAATATCACAAGAAGCATCCTAGAACACCTAGTACCCCATACCAGCTCAGGTTTGTTCAGAATAGAATATGAGGTCACAAGTCATTTTAGTTCATCGAAAGAGGTCTTAAAAATCAAATCCCATTTGAATTAAATCACATTAATGGAAGGATAAATCAATTTTGACCCCAATTTAGAATTTTTTTTAACTAATCGTCATTGGTATCCAACAAGACAAAGGATGATATGTAGATGAAAGAAATATTGTGGTTCCTTCCAAGACCAGAGAACATTCACATTCTTAGGATAATCAAAAAAGCCATGTTTAGATATATTTACCCGTTGAACATCAGTTATTGAATTAAGAAACTATATTTTTAAAGATTTCTATAAAAATGGTGACTTCTTAGAATGTCCAGAATAAAACCCAGATTATTATTGTTCTAACACTCAGATTTCAAATAAACAAAAATATCATCTATGTAAACTATCAAAAAATATTCAAGATATTGATGGAATATTAAATTCATGAAGGATAGAAAAACTAAAGGAGTGTTTGTCAAACAAAAAAGCATCATAAGATATTTGGAATGGTCATACCTACTCTGGAAGTCATCATCAGTATATTAGACTCCCAAACACTGAACTGATGATAATCTGATAGTATATCCATTTTTGAAGTATGCATTCCACCCTTTTACTATTTAAACAAATCATCCGCACGATGCAAATGATACAGGTTCTTGACTAATACACAGTTCAGATTCTATTAGTCCACACAAAATCGAAGTGAACCATTTTCCTTCATGGAAAAGAGAACATAGGTTTCCCATGGGGAAACACTTGGGTGAATGAAACCATTTTTCAATATGTCACCAATTTTGAATTTTGATCACTTTCAGCTCTAAAGGTGCCATATGATAGAAAGGTATCAATATCATTGTCGTACCTGGATCCTAGTCAATTATAAACTATATCTTTCTCACTCTAGAGGAAGACTAAAGAATAAATTTAAGAAAATATCAGAGAAGTACCAAAAAAATGGAATGATTAATAACAGGATATATGTTATCAGGAACACCTGAATAGAAAGACAAACAAATCCTGAGCTCTGGGAAAGAAGGTCATACCAGACCAGACCTCAGGTCCCACTCCCCCAAAAACACAGGATATATCCCATCTACATCAAGTATAGAAACATGACAATGATAAAAAAACCCTCATCTCGATGAATGAAAATCCATTCCATTCAGATTATTATGTAAAAAAGATTTAGATTAATAACAGGAAAATCACATACCAACTATATAACAAATATCATCAATGAATAAGGACACCAAAACAACTTATCTTTCCTCTAACCGAGAGGTTTCTTTAGCTATAATAGATATGAAATAAGATACATTGTATGTTTATAATATCAAAAAAATGTTAATATATAAAGGACTGATAGGAAGTAGTGTTAAATAAATAATTCACTAGGGAAGATTCAACAATGATAGTATCTCTCACTGTCAAGATAATTACATCGAATTTCCCTAGACACTCACCTACGAAATGATGTTCTTCACTCTAAAGGCATATAGCTGGAGAACTATAGTCCATGAAGCTTTAGACTACACCGTAGTAGCCTTTGGACCCAACAAACCTTGACCATAATGAGGCATAGTCAAATCCTGACAGAAGAAATGTAAATGGACAAAAATTCCACAACTATTTTACATCATCACATGAATAGGTAAAGATTCATGGTCTGTCCGACCTTGCCATGCTAATTAAAATTCATAGGAAGACTAATATCTGTAACTTATGGGGAAGAGGAGTCTCACTTCAGAGACCCACCTTGAATAATTATACCCTGATCCTGCCAGTTCTTCTTCTTCCCATGAAACCATAGAAACTTCCACTATATGGAAGAGAAGGGTATGTAAAACCAACATTTCCAATCATACCCATCTATTCCATATTATCTCTATATACTTTCTACACATAGGTAGAATGTTTCTACATATATTCTTGTGATCGGATATCCTGTCACAAACCCTATAGAAATGTCCAATCCATTATCTGGATATTCTTCACCATGTCTATAGAAAAATACACAAGCTCACCAAATCAATTGGTGTATGCCAACAAAAAACTCTCTATCTATTATAAATACAAGAACTAAAGTAAATTTTTTTTGCATTATAGACTATAGAAAAAACTAGTGGAAGAAAAGGGTTTTGAAACCCTTCCAATTTAAGTCCAAGTGTTTATCTATATGGACTATAGAATCCCACCAAAACATGCCAGAACCCTTAAGCCTGAATGCTGCACATTTCACAATGATATTTTCAAGTGTCTCTAGGAAGTCTAAAATTTGGTTGGTACTATCAATCCAGTACTTCGTCTCATGAGGTTTATTCGTTCCTTTAAAGGATAGTTTCTTCTCATATAATAATTCCCTTGATGATCAATCTATCCTTTATATAATGTAAGTACATCAACAACTGAATTCTAAATCACTGGTATATCCTGTTCAATAGCACAAACTATCCATATGAAAGTTTTAATTACATTCTGATAAATGGGTGGATTCTATTGAGGAACATCTGCTGCGTACTCTATGGAAAATCATGGAAGTCATCTCAGAGGCATACTACTTCATAAAAAAACAAAATAATGATCAATACACATACAAAATCATAATTTAAAATAGAAAAACCATAAGAAGAAACCAAAATTTAAAACCAAATCCTACACTATAGACTCATATACCAACTTCCGATGGAAACTTTAGTCTTTTCATTAGAAGATCTGGCCTAGAACATATCACAACATACCATTCCATTACCAACAATCCTATCTTAATTATAATAGATGTACAATGAAAATAACTCTTGATGAAATACCTCATATGATAAGAAATTGTAACAAACCAACCGAAGATGACATCAATCCTAGCACCTGGCCTAATCCATTTCATACCAGAAGGGAACTCACAATCCCCATGGGCTGACAAAAATCAACTGGGCTTCAAACATAAACAATAGGGACTGATTTCTCCCAACCTAAATAAATATATGTCTTATATATACATTAATAAAGAAAGAAAATTGGAAATCCAACAAATATATTCCATAATAGTAAGTAAGACAACAAAAATCAACGACTATAAAAATAGAAAAAACACCATAATACATGTTCAACTGGAAGGGAAGAAAAAAATAGATACTTCATATGAGGGGATGGATGAACTCCCACAATCTATCCACCAGCTACCCAACCACGCTAACATAAAAACTATCCAACTCTAGGTGTTGTATTGGATTTCTCAGTATTAGAAGACATAAAAAGGTATATGCACCACCAAATCGGTGCACATGCAATGAGGTAACAGGCTTAGTAATATCCCACCTCGGTGTTACATAAAATGTATCTCTATATCAATTTTTATGATTATTTTAAATAAAATAGGGCATGATAAAAATTTATGTAGTTTTAGTAGAAAACATGGTAATTGTTTCCACATTATCACATTTCTAAGAAAAATAAGGTATATCAATTTCAAAGAATATTTTCTAAATCATATTTCATAGGAATCAACATACATATCAGGTATAGAATCGTAAAAAGCCTAGGAATAAGAAAATAGTAGTAGAAAAAAATCAAAATACCAAGGAATATAGAAGTTCAGTCTATAGACCACTCGTAACTAAAAATCTATTAAGGTGCACTGAGGTACCTAAAGCCAATGATATACACTCCAGGACTAGGAATACACCCTAGAATGTGAAGCCCCAATATCATATTAGTAACTTTATATAATAATATTCACTCTAGGATTAGAAGATTGTAACAGCCCGAGATTTTATGAAAAATATTCTTTTTAATTTTATTAATGTCTTGTGTTGTACGCTACACCAAAAGGAGCTTGCACAACACGCATCATTGACTTTCCTTGCATTACACGCAATCGCGACCTTCCTCGATAGCGTGTGTAGTACGCAATACCGAGTTTCACTAAACAACGATATGCTATTAAAATATTATTATAACTACCGTTATGAATAGTAATAACCACCTTTTAAAATTTTAGAAATTTTAACTCTCAAAATGGACTTCATTTTTGGATTCTGAGTATCGAATTTAGCCTAAGGTGAAATTTTGGTACTCTTCGGATAACTTCCATATTCTGATGAATAGTGAAAATTACTAAATTATAATTAAAAACAACTTTTTTAATCAAAATAATTAATAGTGATAAATTATTAATTTGAGTTGTTTTAAAGTATATTTATAATATATTTTTACAATTTAATACAATGTTGGTCATTGTATGTAATTTCACATTTAAACCAGTTATAAACAAGTGTCAATCTTTTGATAGATATTGTTTCTTAAAAACACGCTATTTGTTTTAATAGCGGGATTTAATTATAAAATTAATTAATGCAACTTCTATGTTATGAATTTGGTAAAATAGAATTCATTTTTGAATTCGGAATATGAAATATAGCTTAGGATGAAATTTTGTCATTGTTCTGAAAAACATCAATTTTTGATGAATAGTGAAACTACTAGGTGGTAGTTAAAAAACTGAATTTTTCATAAAACATAATTTTACCGCTTCGGTGAATGGAATTTCAAAATTCCGAGAGACACGGTTGATGTCAGTAAGTAAAATGTGGTTCAATGAGAGGAAAATAATTTTTGGTGAATAGTAACTTTTTACTTTTATTTACCACGGTTAAAAGTAAATAGGGTAATTAAGGGTAAAAATAATATTAATATTACCCTAACACATGTCATAATCCTATTGGAAAAGTGTATTTCGACCAAAAAAAACCTTATGAATATAATATGGCTATTTAGGCCCACTTGGATTAGATTAGGACATTTATTATTATTTAATTCAAAGGAGAGTTAAAAGAGTTAAAATCAATGTTTATTTACTAAAATATTTTTTATATAGGGTTGTACATGAGATAAATTCGATTTTAAATATTCATTAGAAAGCTAAAAAGATTTCCTACAGAATGGTATTTTATTTGTAATTTTTAGACATCAAATAAGTTAATTTATTTATGACACAAAAATGATGCAGTAATTATCTTATTTATGAAATATTGACATAATTGATGTTATAAACACAAAAATAAATGTAATTTGAGACTTGTTATGAATTCCACTAATTTTATAGGTTACTATGAAATATTATTGTTGAGTTAATCAATTTGGTTTGAACATATAATTCTGTTATGACTTTCACAAAAATCATATATCAAATAGTGTCAAAATTGAAACAAAATAGTTTTTAAATCAAAAATTATATTATTAATTGTTATTTTATTCCTAAAAATCTAATGTTCGGCCAAATGACTTAGATAAGGATATATATATTAATAATAAACAATTTGGGGTTCTTTTGGCATGTTATAGTAAGTGTATTAACCATATAGTGAAAGAAAACAAAAAGACACAGTAAAAGTTAAATTATTTAACTTAGAGTTAAATCTAATTGATAAGGTTAAAATTACACCCTAAACTTGTCTAAATCCTATTGGTTGATAGGATTTCGACCCATCCCCACTTTAGCATCTAAATAAGACCCTTTGGAACCATTATAAACCGATTTTGACATTAATATAAAATAATATTTTGAGGTATTCCTAAGGTGCCCCTCTCCTCCCTTATAAAAGGGTACCCCCTTCCCCTCCTCCTCACACCAATTTGAGTACTCAAGATCGGCCAACCCCTGCCATTTTATCCTCTCCACTTCCCTAGAATAATCCTAGAGGTCCTGGTCTTCTTCAAAGACCAATATTAGTTCCCTAAGTGGAGGATTCAAAGAGGCGTTTCAAAGAAGAGGTAATATCCATTACCGATCTTTTCAATTTCTTTCTTCTTCAACTTCTTCTTCTTTAGTTGATTCATGACAAAGTAATAACATCATTATTAATTAAATACTGATATGTTATTATAAATATGAAACAACCCTAATTCACCTTCTATACATCCTACGGAAAAATGAAATCACCACGCGTGCGTACGTACGGAATACCGTCTCCACGCCGTGGTGTGATCTATTTTCCACCACCACCTTACAAGGATGGGTATAATGGTGTAATGAGTAAATATTTATGATTTTTATAATGTAATATTGATACTGAAATAATATATATATATATACTCAAATACAATTCCACGACCATGGGAACGATATCATCGCTCGTGCGTACGTACGGACTACCGTCTCCACGACGCGATGAGATTCATTCTCAATGATTAACCATTCATGAATGATTATAAAGTATATATAATATGTACTAATGAAATATATGACATAATAATGATACTGGATTTATTTATATATTTATATGTATGTCATCTACTTAATTCCATTCAATTCAATAAGGAAATGAAAACAGCGTTCATGCGTACGTACGGACTACCGTCTCCATGAACGGTGTATTTCTTTCCATTTAATGATTTATTATATATATGTATATCCTGAATATATATATATAAATCATGTTTTATGTTCTGGAATTAATTAATCATGATCTAAGTAATCATATGAATAATTACAAGTCAAAACACGGACGACAAATGAAACAATTTTACCCAAAACGCTCTTTAACATGAATTTACAAAAGAATGGGTAATATAAAGTCATAAGTGGACCATATATGATATAATAACAATGAATATGATTCTGGAATAAGCCAATAACATGATTTAAATCATTATACCGGAATTTCGGACACTTACAAACCAAGTCGGACCTAAGGTAAGGGAAATATCACAATCTCATTTTTATCCGAGATTGTTTATTCGTAAGTATTTACTGGGGTGTATTTTATCATCCACATCCATGTTTCATAAATATGTAATATTATTTCCATCCACCTACAATTGTTTAAATCCATTTTTACCCTCCGGTGAGTTTTTTGTAAAAGATATGAAAGGAATCTTTTGTCGTTTTTCGTACGAGGTACTTTTTGACTTTTCTGACAAAAGTACGAAGAATGTTTATTTTAACTTATACGGAATGAATGGATTTTTAAAACATTTTTTCCAAGAAGCTTCCTTTAAAAGTTTTCAAGTTTATTTTTAATAAAATTCTTTTAGTTTAAAATTTTATGACATGTTAAGAAAGGAAAATATTTTTGAAGTAAAAAAAGGATATTTTCCTCAAGAATGGAGTTCAAGTGTTTTATCAAAATTATTTTCCATCTAAGATAATAAAGGGTTCTATTTCTATCTCTATTATTACATGGATTTGATTATGTTGTGATGGAAATATTTTTATGAATTCCTTTATCTTATATGAATTGTTTTATGATGTCATGTTGTTTAAGAATCCCATTTTTATTACATGGGTTATGCAATGATGTATGATTTATGATTTTGTGGCACACATAAGAATGGTATCATTATGTAATGGGTGGGACCTATATTTCCCTCCAATGCATTGGGTAAAGATTTTATATCTCATGAGATAGACATGGCTGGAATGGTAGGTTATACCGGTTCAGTGAAACAGGACTGAAACGAGGGTTACTCGATTCAGAAAGGGACTTTGTCCAATAAGATAGTCTTGGCAATGAGTCTTGACTAACAAGAAATGATTCTCTATGATTATGTGTGAATTCCACAAAGTTTCATGTTTTAAGTTATGATTATTTTGATTACATTTCACTACCATGATTTATCCCATGTTATGAAATTATGATCTCTTTTACATGTTAATATTTCCAGAAGTTATGTGCTTGTGTATACGATGTGATTGATATTTCTTTTGTTTACCCTTACTGATCATTTGAGCTCACCCTTTTATGTTTTCTTTTCCCCAGGATATAAAGAAAGGGTTTTGGTAAAAAAGGAAGATCTTTATGGGAGATGTTGAAGGTCTTTCACCACGATTAGAAGATTATATTCCGAGTTTCCAAAGACACTAAACTATTACGATCCTTGTGTGTGTGTTTTTGTTATGTACTATGTATTCCGCAAATGTAATGTAATGTCCATGTACGTTAAGCTTTGGGTCTCTACAGTTGGTATCAAAGGAAAGGTTTTGTCAACCTTTGGAAACTAGGATGCAAAAACGTTAGTGAGATCCCTAGAGATATTTCTAAGGTATGTCTAGGGATGTCCCTAAGAATAAGTATACGTATAGGATATGGTCCTAGAACTATGGTAACGATCTTTGAATTTAACCTAAGATGTTAGATATTAAGGGTACTCCCCCTTTACTATGTTGTTTTCCCTAGCATGATTTTTGCCTCTCATACTATTATTTTTGGGTTTTAGACGATGGATGGAACCCGAAGGAACCGTGTTGATCAATGCAATGGAAAATGTAATGATTGCCCTCCTGAACAAACAAATGTTATGCGAGATGGAGTGCAAAATCTTATTGCTATACTTACACAAGCTATGAATCATTCTGGACTTCCAAATGAGCAGATAAGGGAACAATATTCTATTGAGTCCTTCATGAGGCAACGTCCACCTTCTTTCAGTGGGACTTCTGATCCACTTGTTGCTGAACAATGGATCAGTACCACTGAAAAGATATTTTCAGTTCTTCAATGTTCTGAACATGCTAAAGTCATCTTAGCAGTATATCATTTGGAAGGTGAAGCTGATCAATGATGGAATCTTATCAAGAATACGAGGCCAAGAGATGAAATTGAGTCTATGGAATGGGACGAGTTCAAGAACTTGTTTTTCAGTAAGTACATCCCTCGTATTCTTCAAACAAAGATGGAAAAGGAGTTTCTTGAGCTGAAGCTGAAGGATGATGAATCTGTTGGTATATACGAAGCGAATTTTACAAGACTTGCAAGGTATGCATCTGGCATTATCATCCAACCTGAAAGTAAAGTTGATCGATTTTTCAGTGGCTTAAAACCAAGTCTTCGAAGAGCATTAGCTATAAGAGACTTCAGTAGCTATGAAGAAATTGTGCGTTGTGCTATCAAAGTAGAAATGGAAGTTGGTGTTACTTATCCATCTCATAGTTTTGACAAGAAACGAAAGATGGAGTTCAAGGAGAAATCTCAAAATAATGGTGAAAAGAAGATGAATGTTTCCTTATGCACAAAGTGTGGAAAGAAGCATGGTGGAGATTGTCTTAAAGGGACTAGAAAATGTTTTAAGTGTGGAAAAGAAGGTCATCAAGCAGCTGAGTGTCGAAGTAATGGAAAAATGGATTCTAATGATGTGAATAAAGCAAACACTGCAGAGAACGCACAACCGACACTTCAATGCTTCAAGTGCAAGGAAATGGGGCATTATGCTAATAAATTCCCTAATCCCAGGGTCAGTGATGATCAACATGAGCAACCACTTAAGGAAAAGGACAAAGGGATGTCACATGCGATCACTATTGGCGATGTTGAATATGACAATGATGTGGTGGAATGATTAAGTATTTATGTAATGGGATTCCAAAATAATGTTGTATCATAAAGTATTGGAATATTTATGTGTTGGTCTAATGTGGTATTAAAATTGATTGAGATATTTTTGGAAATAAGATGATATGCGAGTAATGAAGGGAAAACGAGAAAACGAAATGTTTAACAGTATTCATGAGCTCATGATTGATATAAGGACTAAGTGATATCATGGTTTGAGTATATAGAATTTTGAGGATTTTGGTATGTGGAAAGTGTTAACTTTTAACTGCATTCATGTTTTCACTAAGGTATTCAATAG
Organism: Viscum album; assembly: GCA_963277665.1. Lineage (NCBI taxonomy): Eukaryota > Viridiplantae > Streptophyta > Magnoliopsida > Santalales > Viscaceae > Viscum > Viscum album. The sequence continues at coordinate 1,024,414,385 of OY728133.1, read as the reverse complement.
AATACACGATTAAGGACTTTGAATGTTTGGAATGTGACCAACAAGACATATCTTATGTGGGGATCAACGACAGTATTAAATCTCTGGTAATCGTTGTCACTATATTATGAGAGTGGACTACAGTATTATGTATAAGCCTAAAGATTATAACGGATTATGTTGGACATAAGTTAGTATTGTTTAAGGATAGAAGATTTTCAATATTATTGATGGGATGTTATAGTAACGTAGTTTTAGAAAAAGGACAACCTACAGGACGGGCGACAACCCATCGCTTCGGACAAGGCTGTAGGAATCGAACCCACAACCGAAGTGCGACTGGCCTTTATCGCCTACCACTAACCTACAGGAAGTCCCTGTTTAGTAGAAACTAGTTTTATTATATTAATCAGTATGATATGTGAAGTATAAGTTCATTTTAGGAACCATATATGATTAATCTCACTATAGAATGACTTATATATATTTAATAACTTCTTGTTAACCTTTTTGTTTGAGACAGATGGAATGACCCGTCATTCTCTCACAAGATCTGCTAACACTTCACGAATAACAAATTCAACTTCATTTATATAAGAGATTAAGTGGAAATTGTTCAAGGCATGAACAACAGTGAGATTGTACCAAAATAAAGAAAGTATTTATTCTAATTCCAATTTTCAACTTTAGGGAAATGATCTTGAAAACCAAAAATGTTGTCCTAGTGATCTTATACCTGATGAATCAGATGGTACCTTAGATCGTCACAAATTTATGGATTTGGGATTACTGGATTTTCCATAGCCATGTTCTCTACCACTCTCCATCAGAACATGATGGTTAGATTTCTCTTCCATATCCATATTTTCACCTATGTAGAAACCCAGTGATTAGTTTATTTGGGTAACCGTTACGTTTCATACTTTTGTTTTTAAAGATTGGTTTTGATATTCCTTTTTATGATGTGGGTTTCTATTAAAGAAACTTTCGAATAGTAAACAACTTATAACCCCGATGAATTTCGAGGGAGAAATTCATTTTAAGGGGGGTAGAATGTAACAGCCCGAGATTTTATGAAAAATATTATTTTTAATTTTATTAATGTCTTGTGTTGTACGCTACACCAAAAGGAGCTTGCACAACACGCATCCTTGACTTTCCTTGCATTACACGCAATCGCGACCTTCCTTGATAGCGTGTGTAGTACGCAATACCGAGTTTCACTAAACAACGATATGCTATTAAAATATTATTATAACTAGCCGTTATGAATAGTAATAACCACCTCTTAAAATTTTAGAAATTTTAGCTCTCAAAATGGACTTCATTTTTGGATTCGGAGTATCGAATTTAGCCTAAGGTGAAATTTTGGTACTTTTCGGATAACTTCCATATTCTGATGAATAGTGAAAATTACTAAATTATAATTAGAAACAACTTTTTTAATAAAAATAATTAATAGTGATAATTTATTAATTTGAGTTGTTTTAAAGTATATTTAGAATATATTTTTACAATTTAATACAATGTTGGTCATTTTATGTAATTTCACAATTAAACCAGTTATAAACAAGTGTCAATCTTTTGATAGATATTGTTTCTTAAAAACGCGCTATTTGTTTTAACAGCGGGATTTAATTATAAAATTAATTAATGCAACTTCTATGTTATGAATTTGGTAAAATATACTTCATTTTTGAATTCGGAATATGAAATATAGCTTAGGATGAAATTTTGGCATTGTTCTGAAAAACATCAATTTTTGATGAATAGTGAAACTACTTGGTGGTAGTTAAAAAACTGAATTTTTCATAAAACATAATTTTACCGCTTCTGTGAATGGAATTTCAAAAATCCGAGAGACACGGTTGATGTCAGTAAGTAAAATTTGGTTCAATGAGATGAAAATAATTTTTGGTGAATAGTAACTTTTTACTTTTATTTACCACGGTTAAAAGTAAATAGGGTAATTAAGGGTAAAAATGATATTAATATTACCCTAACACATGTCATAATCCTATTGGACAAGTGTATTTCGACCAAAAACAACCTTATGAATATAATATGATCATTTAGGCCCACTTGGATTAGATTAGGACATTTATTATTATTTAATTCAAAGAAGAGTTAAAAGAGTTAAAATCAAAGTTTATTTACTAAAACATTTTTTATATAGGGTTTTACATTATATAAATTCTATTGTAAATATTCATTAGAAAGCTAAAAAGATTTCCTACAGAATGGTATTTTATTTTTAATTTTTAAACATCAAATAAGTTAATTTATTTATGACACAAAGATGATGCAGTAATTATCTTATTTATGAAATATTGACATAATTGATGTTATAAACACAAAAATAAATTTAATTTGAGACTTTTTATGAATTACACTAATTTTATAGGTTACTATGATATATTAGTGTTGATTTAATCAACTTGGTTCGAACATATAATTCTGTTATGACTTTCACAAAAATCATATATCAAATAGTGTCAAAATTGACACAAAATAGTTTTTAAATCAACAATTATATTATTAATTGTTATTTTATTCCTAAAAATATAAGGTTCGGAAAAATGACTTATATAAGGATATATATATTAATAATAAACAATTTGGGGGGTTTTTTTCATGTTATAGTAAGTGTATTAACCATATAGTGAAAGAAAACAAAAAGACACGGTAAAAGTTAAATTATTTAACTTAGAGTTAAATCTAATTGATAAGGTTAAAATAACATCCTAAACTTGTCTAAATCCTATTGGTTGATATGATTTCAACCCATCCCCACTTTAGCTTCGAAATAATACCCTTTGGAACCATTATAAACCGATTTTGACATTAATATAAAATAATATTTTGAGGTATTACTAAGGTGCCCCTCTCCTCCCTTATAAAAGGGTACCTCCTTCCCCTCCTCCTCACACCAATTTGAGCACTCAAGCTCGGCCAAACCCTGCCATTTTCTCCTCTCCACTTCCCTATAATAATCCTAGAGGTCCTGGTCTTCTTCAAAGACCAATCTTAGTTCCCTAAGTGGAGGATTCAAAGAGGCGTTTCAAAGAAGAGGTAATATCCATTACCGATCTTTTCAATTTCGTTCTTCTTCAACTTCTTCTTCTTTAGTTGTTTCATGAAAAAGTAATAACATAAGTATTACATAAATACTGATATGGTATTATAAATATGAAACAACCCTAATTCACCTTCTATCCATCCTATGAAAAAATGAAATCACCACGCGTGCGTACGTACGGAATACCGTCTCCACGCCGTGGTGTGATCTATTTTCCACCATCACCTTACAAGGATGGGTATAATGGTGTAATGAGTAACTATTTATGATTGTTATAATGTAATATTGATACTGAAATAATATATATATATATATACTCAAATACAATTCCACGACCATGGGAACGATATCATCGCTTGTGCGTACGTACGGACTACCGTCTCCACGACGCGATGAGATTCATTCTCAATGATTAACCATTCATGAATGATTATAAAGTATATATAATATGTACTAATGAAATATATGACATAATAATGATACTGGATTTATTTATATATTTATATGTATGTCATCTACTTAATTCCATTCAATTCAATAAGGAAACGAAAACAGCGTTCATGCGTACGTACGGACTACCGTCTCCATGAACGGTATATTTCTTTCCATTTAATGATTTATTATATATATGTATATCCTGAATATATATATATATATAAATCATGTTTTATGTTCTGGAATTATGTAATCATGATCTAAGTAATCATATGAATAATTACAAGTCAAAACACGGACGACAAATGAAACAATTTTACCCAAAACGCTCTTTAACATGAATTTACAAAAGAATGGGTAATATAAAGTCATAAGTGGACCATATATGATATAATAACAATGAATATGATTCTGGAATAAGACAATAACATGATTTAAATCATTATACTGGAGGTTCGGACACTTACAAAGCAAGTCGGACCTAAGGTAAGGGAAATATCACAATCTCATTTTTATCTGAGATTGTTTATTCGTAAGTATTTACTGGGGTGTATTTTATCATCCACATCCATGTTTCATAAATATGTAATATTATTTCCATCCACCTACAATTGTTTAAATCCATTTTTACCCTTCGGAGAGTTTTTTGTAAAAGATATGAAAGGAATCTTTTGTCGTTTTTCGTACGAGGTACTTTTTGACTTTTCCGACAAAAGTACGAAGAATGTTTTTTCTAACTTATACGGCATGAATGGATTTTTAAAACATTTTTTACAAGAAGCTTCCTTTACATGTTTTCAAGTTTATTTTTAATAAAATTCTTTTAGTTTAAAATTTTATGACATGTTAAGAAAGGAAAATATTTTTGAAGTAAAAAAAGGATATTTTCCTCAAGAATGGAGTTCAAGTGTTTTATCAAAATTATTTTCCATCTAAGATAATAAAGGGTTCTGTTTCTATCCCTATTATTACATGGATTTGATTATGTTGTGATGGAAATATTTTTATGAATTCCTTTATCTTATATGAATTGTTTTATGATGTCATGTTGTTTAAGAATCCCATTTTTATTACATGGGTTATGCAATGATGTATGATTTATGATTTTGTGACACACATAAGAATGGTATCATTATGAGATGGGTGGGACCTATATCTCCATCCAATTCATTGGGTAAAGATTTTATATCTCATGAGATAGACATGGCTGGAATGGTAGGTTATACCGGTTCAGTGAAACAGGACTGAAACGAGGGTTACTCGATTCAGAAAGGGACTTTGTCCACTAAGATAGTCTTGGCAATGAGTCTTGACTAACAAGAAATGATTCTCTATGATTATGTGTGAATGCCACAATGTTTCATGTTTTATGTTATGATTATTGTGATTACATTTCACTGCCATGATTTATCCCATGTTATGAAATTATGATCTCTTTTAGAGGTTAATATTTCCAAATGTTATGTGCTTGTGTATACGATGTGATTGATATTTCTTTTGTTTACCCTTACTGAGCATTTGAGCTCACCCTTTTATGTTTTCTTTTCCCCAGGATAAAAAGAAAGGGTTTAGGTTAAAAAAAGGAAGATCTTTATGGGAGATGTTGAAGGTCTTTCACCACGATTAGAAGATTATATTCCGAGTTTCCAAAGACACTAAGCTATTACGATCCTTGTGTGTGTGTTTTTGTTATGTACTAAGTATTCCGCAAATGTAAGGTAATGTACATGTACGTTAAGCTTCAGGTCTCTACAAAGATCACCTAGAAAGTGAACCCACATAATGGATGGTTGACTCCTGATAAACCTTCAACATAGTATCCAAGGTATCCCATGTGCACATTTTCAAAATCATCTCAATAATTTGAAGATAATTTGAAAAAATTTGTATAAAATCCATGTAATGAATTTAAAAATACTTCTTTTCATTCCATTTATCAAAACCAATAGAAACCACTATTATTTGAAATCACATTCAAACACACATAGAAAATCCTCCAATTTCATACATATTTATTTATAAAAAATATAAAATAATGGAAGAATATTGATTTTAAAACACAAAATATAGACAGAATTTCTTATCTCAAAACTCGAGTCACACATTCCCACAACGAAATAGACTAACAAAAAAATAACTCAGCAATGTCAACAAAGGCCATTAAATATAACCAAAACATCTCTAGACTGATTCAATTTTTGAATAGGGTTAGTGGAGAAGAGGAAGTACTATATACCTCAAGAATAAATGCCCATCTGAACAAGAAAAATAATTGAAAGGCCTTAGGAATGTGATATAAATGGATCACAGAATAAGACATCAAGAAACACATATTTAGATCAATGAATCGGATAAAGGAACCAAAGGGATCTACCATGATAAATGGAAACAATGAAGCATATAGGTCTCTTACTCGGAGTGATGCACCCAAACTATAATTAAGATCAAATTCCCAGCTGATTAAAAAAATACTATTAATAAAAATATCATTTTTAAAATAATCTCCACATTGTGTAACCTTTCACAACATGAAGCCTACAATGAATTTAATCCTAAAACTCTTACACATTGTGTACCCTGGTAGCACAACATTAAATCCTCCAAAATACTACATAAAATAATGGTTAAAGATAAGAGTCAAACAAAATCATGACCTCACCATTATAGGTGACCTCCCAATTCCTTTTCATCTATATACATACAATGAAAAACGAAATCAATGGTGAAGTTAAGTACATACCTGTGTGATTGGTAATGGGATGTTATAGAGGTGATGATCAAGTTAAATCCCAATGCACCGTTTTTAGAGTTATAACCCACTAGTACAAATATATTAGGACAACACCCACTTATAGTACTTATGTATGGATGTATTATTATAAGTAATCACATAATATCTTCCATAAAAAACCATATACATTCTTCTATACTTATCTACAAAGTATATCATAGGGATATATTCAGCAATATATGTTATATAAAATCAAATTCCCGTGGTTTTTTTGCTAATCTTTCTTTTTATAAAAATTTTAACAACCCAAACTCTAGTGACCCATAACATGTGTCTACATTATTACACAATCATAAATACAAGGGTTAAAATTCCAATGGAATGATTTGTTTAGTACTCATGGAGATCGAATTACATACACGATACCCATTTTACATTGTGTATAAAGTATAAAACACAATAATGGAAAAAATAGACATCCATGAAGTCATTCAATGAATTTTTCATCATATCATTAAGAAAGGAAACAAAGAAAGGGTAACCTAAAATGATTGGTTATGGTTAAAGATAGTGAGAGATACCATGAATAAAAAATGAAAAAATATAAATGAAATGTTACATAACTAAACAAAAGTTATATTTAATCAATAAAATTATTATTGTTATTAGATAAGACATAACCAATATGGAATGGTAAATAACTAAACACACATTCCATTTTATGAAAAAAAATTAGAAAAAAATGAATCCATATACCAGTGAAGATATTATGATTGATAACAATAATTTAATTATTAATATAGTAAATGCTTAATATTAGATTTCATAATATAAAAAATTAGGAAATATATATGTTCAAGACCTTACACTAGATTATTTAAAATTATTGGTACAAACCCATATAATTTGGATAATTGATATATCTCCTGGACCTACTGATGAAAAAAATGGATATATAATTCTTTCCCACAATCACTATGTGTCAAAATAATTACTCTTATATTAGAAGATTTATTTAAATCATGAATCAATATTCATTACCAATAAATAACCATATTGAGTAAAGGATACTAATAGATTAATATTACCTTATTTAATCATGTAAAATTAACTGTTAACACTATATATAAAAATGGTATAAAATTTAAAAAATATTAACATCCATGATGAAATAATATAGATATTTATAATGATTCTAATGTAAAGTAAAAATGATCAGAATAAAGTGATTGTCCAAAAAGAAAGTTAAAAATTAGAAAATTAATCTAGATATGAGAGGTGTGTATTAGTTCATTAGGAATATTGGTTTTGTAAAAAACCATGTATTTTGGATGAATAAATTTAATGGTAGTGAAGTATTAAAACAATATGTCAAAAAATATTTTTATTTTTAAAACAATTATAAATATTTATATATTGATATATTTTTTAAAATTGATATGACCGCATCAAAACCAGATATAGTCTTATACATTTAAAAAATTTACATTTCCCTTTTTTAACGAAAAAAATCCATTAAGAAGAATAAGAAAAAGAATCCATTAAAAACAATTCTAAAAGTGAATGATAAATTTAAAAACTAATTTATATATTATTTTAGTAAAAAAAATTACTTATTTTTTAAAAAAAATAGACAACATGGATATGGAAGAAAAATACCTATGATTGAATGAGAGATACATTCAGTTTTCTTTTTAATTATTTCATCACTTGAGTTATGTACCAAAGATAGAAATATATTGAAGAAAATATAGAAAATTATTAACTATCTAGTGTAAAAGAATATTATTGTATATTTTTTATGATAATTGATAATATTTCTTAAATGAGTGTAAATGTAATGCCAAAATATTGTGAGATTTTAAAATAGATTCTTACCACTTTGGTAACTTTCAAATTTTAGCCCCTCGAAAGAATAAAGATGAGATGAAACATGAAAAACAATTAAAAAATATGTATTCATGTTAAATTCATAAAAATTTCATTATATACACCAAATTGGAGTGTATAGGATCATATTGATAAAAATGTCTCAATGGAATTATAATTGAGATGAAATCAGTTTCATCAATATAATTTTTGTTTGATCTAAAATGAAAATAATATATATTGGTTTTATTAAAGGTATTAATTTATAAAATCAATATATTAATGTTAATAATATCATAGAAGGCCTTTTGATAACATCTTACCACATACTCCTTAATAATATTTATTATTATTATTCTTTTTCATGTTAATTGATTTGCTTTTACAAGCATGTTTTGTCATGAATGTTCTGATTATGGAATATATGACATATATAAATAATATCTAGAATAATTTTAATGTTATAAAAATATTATTTAATCATTAAATACAATTTTATAGCCATTCAATAATAATGGACATGAAAAATGAATCACATCCGTTCGTGGAGATGGTAGGATGTATACACACACAAACAACAATATCATTTCTTTAATGGATGAATGTGTTACGAATTGGTTGATATATTAATTTTAATGAATTATTAAAATATCATATGTATCATAGAAATTTATTATTTCCATAATTATGACTATACACATGAGTCAGTGATGGAAAAACAAATTACATTGGTTTACGAGGGAGTAATATAATGTACACATGAGCGATGAATTTCATTCCCATTTTACTGAGAAAGATATGGATAATGATTATGAAATAATATTATTATTATTACATTATATTTGATATAATGGTGTTATTATATTCTAACTATTCATATGAAACTTAATATTGTAAAAGAATAATTAAAAATAAATATTTTCATTAAAATGATTACCTTCTCTTAGAAAAACCTAATTTGGATCACATCAAAAGGACCCTTGGGTTGATAAGAATCATATGAGTTATATAATTTGTATATGGTTTTTTGAGAAATATTTACTAAGGGTGGTCATTACAAATGACTTATGAGGTGTGAATAATCGAGGGGAGGACGTTCCTTATAATAATCAAAGAGGACACACATGTAATATTTAAAAAGAATAAATCTTACCAAAGATTTAACATTCACAAATTCCTGAAAATGAATAATTATAAAACCATATATATTATATGGTTAAAATAAATCCATAAAATAATTAATATACATGTTTTTAGGACATATTATTCCTTATCATTAACGATTAACTCATGGTAAACTTGATTTTACCTTAATTGTGGTAAAAAAAATTTATTGTTTTATATTCATTAAGAAAAGTAACTATCTTAGAATTATTATATTATATTAATTATGTATATTCATTGGTTTACTCATGTTAATAATTTTCTATATTTTCATCAATATAATTCTATCTTTGGTACATAACTCAAGTGATGAAATGATTAGAAAGAAAACTGATTATATCTCTCTTTCAATCATATGTATTTTTCTTCCATATCCATGATGTCTATTTTTTAAAATAAGTAATTTGATTTACTAAAATAATATATAAATTAGTTTTTAAATTTATCATTAACTTTTAGAAATATTTTTAATGGATTCCTTTTCTTATTTTCCTTAATGTATTTTTTTCGTTAAAAAGGGAAATGTAATTTTTTTAAATGTATAAGACTATATCTGGTTTTGATGCGGTCATATCCATTTTAAAAAATATATCTATATATAAATATTTATAATTGTTTTAAAAATAAAATGATTTTTTGACATATTTTTTTAATAGTTCACTACCATTAAATTTATTCATCCAAAATAAATGATTTTTTTACAAAACCAATATTCCTAATGAACTAATACACACCTATAATATCTAGATTAATTTTGTAATTTTTAACTTTTTTTTTGGACAATCACTTTATTCTGATCATTTTTACTATACATTAGAATCATTATAAATATCTATATTATTTCATCATGGGCGATGAATTTCATTCCCATTTTACTAAGAAAGAGATGGATAATGATTATGAAATAAAAATAATATTATTACATTATATTTGAGTTAATGGTGTCATTATATTCCAACTGTTAATATGCAACTTAATATTGTAAAAGAATAATAAAAAAGAATGATTTTCTTTAATATGATTACCTTCTCTTAGAAAAACTTAATTGGGATCACTTCAAAAGGACCATTGGGTTGATAGGAAGCATATGAGTTATATAATTTGGATATGGTTTTTGTAGAAATATATAATAAGTGGTGTTCATTCCAAATGTCTTATGATGTGTGAATAATCGAGGGGAGGAAGTTCCATATAATAATCAAGGAGGACATAATGTAGTATATAAAAAGAATAAATCTTACCAAATATTTGACATTCAGAAATTCATGAAAATGTATAATTATAAAACCATATATATTATATGGTTAATATAAATCCATAAAATAATTAATATACATGTTTTTAGGATATATTATTCCTTATCATTAATGTTTAACTCATGGTAAAGTTGATTTTATCTTAATTGCGGTAATTAATTTTTACTGTTTTATATTCATTAAGAAAAATAATTATCTTAGAATTATTATATTATGTTCATTATGTATATTTAAAATAAATAAAACATAATAACTAATTTAAACCACATAATTTATATAATTTAATTTTAAATTATTCCAATAGATGTGATGAAAAAATGTTTTTCCAAAGGTAAAATTCCAATAGTTTAAAAACCTTTTATTTAAAAATTGAAAATATAATTTATTAAAATGACATAATTATTATTAATTATAATATAAATGAAATATTTATTACTTTTAAAAAAATTAAAACTGAAATGAAATTTTTAACACTTTAAATGAAGAAATAAGTTTAAAAAAATCTATTTTTTTACTATTCATCAAAAACATAATGTTTTCAAAAAGTTATAAATACATAACTATAAGATAATTTTACTATCATGATTTTTAAATTTATGTTTATTTTTTCCAATAAATTTTAAATTTATTTTAAAAATTAATTTTAAGATAAGCGTTAAAAATGTGAATTTTTTATGAGAACAAATTTTTTTTTGAAATTTATTACCATTTCTTATGAACTATTATTATTTTTAGTAATACTCAATTTACGACTAATAAATTTATCTTTAGTAGTGTGAAGTAAATTTAATTCATAATTTAATTATTCTTATCCATACCCTCATATTTAACAAATATGTTATTAAAATATACTATTTTATAGTTCTTTTAGGCTTGGGTTTGTGTGTATCACATGCTATTGAAGAGATTTAATTTTTTTAAAATCAAATATTTCACAATTTTTTGAGTTGTTACATATAATTTTTGAAGTTTTAACTTTAATATAAGTGTGATATATGTGGAATAACATTTTTCATTGAAAACACCATTTGGTCTTGTAAATAATTTATACTTCCCTACAAAATAGCACCAATATACATAACCCCATACCAGACAGATGTAACACCTATGTTTATGTGGTGAAATGGTGGTAGTTTCATTGAGTGGTTTGGAAAAAATTGATCTAGTATTTATTTCTACTGTCATGAACTTATGTTATAGAAGATTATGTTCCAACCTCAATTGTTAATATTCTACTTGGGAATGGTAAAGGGTGAACTCAGGATGTGTTACCACATTCACATGATCCGATAAATGGTCTTTATAGGGGATGTTCATTTTGGATGAGGCCATGATTTCTCAATTCCACTTAACTTAAATGTAATTATTATAAAATATATATAGTAATTATAATATTTACTTTATAGTGTCTATATTACCTGTGGTTATATTTACCCTTATTCGAAATTACCTATGGTCAAAATTACGAAGGATTATAATTCCCAATCTACATAATGAAATGGATATATTAAAATACTAGAAATTCAATAATTCGTGTTCACTAAATACTAGTTTTAATTTTATTTCATTCAATATTTCGACTCCTAGGCCCATATTTTTCTTCTTTTGTAGTATATTTAATAGATTTAATTTTCATTAAAGAATATGAGCCATGATAGATTTATATTGTATGTGACAACCGGGCGCCGGTGACCGCACAGCCACCCCACCTTAACATGGCTGTCGGGTCTTGGCCTACCAGGTACCACCAGTAGCCCCATAGACACGTGGGGCCCACCCCAGGGTCCACCCACATGCCGGAACGGGTCATCTGACTAATGATAGCCTCCACAGGCCAACACATGTCCTTTCTAGTGTGCTTTGTCCTCACTGACACACATCCTGGAAAACTTCCCAGAAGGTCACCCATCATGATCACTACTGTAGGCCAAGCATGCTTAACTGTGGAGTTCTAATCAGATAGACTCCCGAAAAGGAAGGTGCACCTTGTTGACATGAGTCATATCAGTTATTCATTTAACCTTTTATCATTTGGGAATGTTACAATCACCCCCCCCCCTTTAGAGCACAACGCCCTCGTTGTGGGCTCTATATCTCAACCCAGGCTGTGCACTGTGCACTTAAGGCTGGGTTCCTCCTCTAATACCAAATGTGACAACCGGGCCCCGGTGACAGCACAGCCACCCCGTCTTAACATGGACGGCAGGTCCTAGCCTACCAAGAACCACCAATTGCCTCGTAGACATGTAGGGCCACCCTAGGGTCCACCCACATGCCTGAACGGGTCATCTGACTAATGATAGTCTCCACAGGCCAACACATGTCCTTTCCAGTGTTCTTTGTCCTCACTCGCACACATACTGGGAAACTTCCTATAAGGTCACCCATCCTGATCACTACTCCCGGCCAAACACGCTTAACTATGGAGTTCAAATCAGACAGGCTCTCGAAAAGGAAGGTGCACCTTATTGACATGAGTCATATCAGTTAGTCATTTAACCCTTTATCATTTGGGGATGTTACATTGTACCATTATTTTTTATCTTTTTTTCTCTTATATGTGATCAAAATATTTGTAAATTTATACAGTTGATTTGTATTGCATATTTTATAAAAATATTTTTTAAATTTTAACTGGAATTTCTCAGGTATTACAAAACATATTAAATAAAATTTTTTATCATTAAAATAATTCATATCAATGCATCCCCAAATAATATGGAATAATTTATGAAAATTATAACTATTAGAGAGTTTAAATATGGACCAACACTTATTCAGTATATATTGAATAATATGTTTCATCCCTTCATTATGATTGGTTATTACCCTTACATTATGTCTTTCACACTCATATATAAATGTATTCATATAAAAAAATATTTAATTATAAGGTAAAAAATTAACTCTTCGAGAGGTAAAGACTCAATACCATATATTATCTTATTATTGAGGAAATGAAATGAAATTTCAAAATAAAAAAACAATTTCATAGTCTAGTCCACATATTTTCTTAGTTAAAACATGTTTTTACAAAATAATGATTTTTTTGTATTACATTATATGATCCAAAAACTGAATAAAAAACCTCATTTTATATTTTTAATTCCTTATTTCATATAAAATCTATAAACCATTTATTTAGTTATTTAATTATTATCATGTTAAATAGAAATTATACTGGAATTATGTACCTATATGAAATTATTGATGATATTAGTACCTGTGTACAAAATTTTACGTTTCATTTCTCTTCAAAGAAAATATAGTGGAAAGAAATTTAAAAATCAAATGACTGTCCAACAATAAAAACTGTACAATACACCATTTCGGGAAAACACAAGGAATCCAAAAAAATTTATTTTAAAAATTCATTCATTTTAGTATTAAATTTTTTTAAAAAAAATCACTATAAAATTCATAATTATGAATTTAATTAAATTTAATTTAAAATAATAATTTATTTTCTTATAAATATTTTTTTTGGATTTCATTAAGATAATTGTAACCTCCACATTTAATGATATACAAGACAACTTGATATCACAACGAATAAAAATTAAATAAATATTAAATATTCAAATATTCTATATATGAATTTAGGATTTGAAATTCAATTCTTATAAATAACAAATAATAAAACCTTTTTTACTGCATAATTTAGATTAAAATATTTAATATTAACATATGAAAAAAAGTAATTAATATACAAAAAATAAAATAAATTAACTGGTGAATAATTAATTTTAAAGACATAACAATTAACATAGTGAAACATATTTTTCATTGTTTAGGAATCCAAAAAAAATTAATGGATATATATAAATCATACCTATCACAGACATGGAATTTAACTTAAGCAGGGGTGAATCATGATTCTATCAATAAAAAGAAACCTTCTTAAGGATCTTGATTTATGATAATGCAAAATAATCTTACCCCCTCAACAAAAAATATAATATTATAAATTAAAAAAAGAGGTACATGAGTTATTTTTAATTGGATAACAAAAACAGTGAAAAATTCAATGAACACATAGTTGATGATGTTATCATGCAAAATATTACACTTAATGACACTCATTTTTGAATAATTTCAGTGTGGATATAATATCCCTCAATGTTTACAAGAATCACAATAAATTATGAACCCACTATTCTCATCAACATATATCTCAACTGATCATCCATGTGAATCATATTTTTTATCCATGAACCAGTAATAGACTATTACACCAAGAAAGATAGATAAATTTACTCCTCCTTTATTAACATGATCAATTTAATAAATATGAGATAATAATCTCCTTGAATAACCCCTCAATAGTCCAATGAGATTGTCTATATTACCTTCAATTGATACATTTAATTTTATTATAAAATGTAAAGAGGACTCACTAATTAATATTTCGTACAAAAAAATCCTAAATAATTTATTCCAAATTATAAAATCCCAACCTAAAGTTTTTGATTTTTCTGATCTATTTCTTTTTTGGGTTTTACTTTTCTCTCTAGAACTAGGTGGGATGTGTCGGATTTTTTTGGTAGCATTTATATTTATTCTTCTTCTATATTTTCTCCTAGGGTTATCATGGTGTTTTTTGGTAAAAATGGAAATTTGGGTCAAATAGAAATAGGGGCATGGTTGGTGCACTGTTAGTAGAAACTTTTCACCCCTGACAGGGTAACTGTATTTTAGGATGGTCTTTTTAGAGAGAAACTAAACTATGACATGGAAACAGATAGTCATTCCATGTGGGATAAGCATTCATTAGGTTCATATTTTACTTAGAGGGGCATATAGATTCTACACGGTTTTCAAAACCATGTAGCTATACCATCCACCTATCTAGGTAATTAAAAATTGGGTGTTTATTGAAAAAACCCCGTCCTAATTAAACCCTAACTCCAACACCATCCACCCCCATCAGGATTTTCTATCTTGACAGACACCTCCATGGTCTTCTATGCTTCTTCGATAATATTTAATGGTTTTTTCCCCAATTATTCAACGATTCGTCATTAATGTTTATTCTCCATTGATTTATTCCACTTTTCTACTATTTTATTCCCTGTTTATTGGGGTTTCAATTTCATTTAAGGTGTTGTAACTTAAGATGTTTTTTATCTCATGTATTTGTGTGATATGTTGACTTCTATTGTTCAGTCATTCCTTTATAGTGTCTTGTGGTGGTGAACTGCTAGTTTCACAAAAAAAATTCAGATGCTTACAAGCTTGATGTAGGTTGTTCTAAGATCTAACATTTCAATATGGCTTTAATGTTATTTATTTCTTTCATTAATATGTTATACTGTTTAAATTTGTGGTGAGAAAAATATTTTGGGAGTGTTTTGGAATGTATATGTGATGAATATTGATTTTATATTAAAAAAAAATGATATATTTTGTTAATTATGTATGTTGATTCTTCTTGAAAGGGGGTTTTTCATCTTGTTTGGAAGGTGTGAATGGTGTAATAAAAGGAACTTGAGATGAGAATGTATTTTAAAGTGAATTTAACAATAGAAAGTGGGTTCTAATGATTTATTGCTTCTTTTTTCTGTACAATTGACTGACTTGTGAATTTCATTAATTTAGGGAAGCCTCATATAATGAAAAACTGGTCTATGTATAGATTAGATTGTAGATTAACCCAAGAATGTGTTTAAATTTATTTTGAGTCTTTCTTTTGATAAATTTAAAGGCAGTTAATTAATTTTCAAAGTAGATAATGATTTATTTTGAAAATTATTTTTGTGTGTAAAATGGAATCTGTCATGGGTTTTGTGATATGGTGATTTTTTGGTGTATTTATAATTATTAGAATGAGTATATAAATTTTATTACTTTTGTAACTTTTGAAAAGAGAATTTTAGTAGAAAGAAAATCCTAGGTTCTAGGTTGGTTGACTAGTTCTAGTATGCTACTGATTCTGAAGTGGATCATCCTGATTTTCCTTAGATGGATTGATGATTACAACACTAGCTAAACATGTATTAGGATTAGAGGCCACTAGGACCATGGGGCGTCCCCTTCTAGTGTCTCATTAATGTTAATGTTGATGGTTTCTATAAATATATCACCTTTAACTGAGGTGCGATGTTCTAATTTATCACTCGAGACAGATTACGCATAAGGATTTTCCTGTGGTGCCATCTTGAATATTTTGAAATGTGGTACCATTTGTCGGTATATATTGGAACATAAGTAAATTTTATGTTATTGAATTTTTGTCTTAATAAATGCTTCCTTTTAAATGTTACCATTAATTGTGTTTTACATTTAAGTGTTGTACTAAAAATGATTTTTATTAAAAAAAATATTTTCATATAAAAGAGTCAATGGATTTTACATAAATGAGAATGTTAAATTTTATTTTGATGTTATTTAATGGAAAATTTTATTTGGGTGGAATCCTACAGGCCTTTAGTTCAGACCCTACATACTCCGTTGGGTGTTAGTTGAGTTGGTTATGTTTTTCATAGGTAAGGGAAGGAAGTTTGGACTTGTTGGTTTGAGTTACTAGATTTAATTTCATGTTGGTTTGGTTGTGGTGGCTTCATAGTGACATCCCTCTCATCATTTTGATGTTATTGGGTATTTTATTTTTTATTTTTTTCCTTTTTCATGTTGTATTATTATATTTTGTTAAAAAAATTTAAACATCGAATCTATAAAAATTTATCCTTTATTTAGTAGTGGTTATTAAATTTTTTTCTCAGATATTTTGTTGACTGTTATAGAATATATATAGGGTGAAACAATTCCCAAAGAATAATACTAAATCCCAAAATATAGTTTCCAGCCTATGGGTATCTATAACACCCTTCATGACATGACATGGATTGGTTTCGTGTCCGGTTAGATGACACCATGGCTTTGTTCGTGACAAAATGGTGTTGGAGGAGGTCATACTCATTTTGGGTCATGTTATTTGGGGAAGTGTCTGGGTATACTTAAGAGAGGATTGTTAGGAATTTATTATATAGTTACGAGTAAGGTGCAAATCCAGCTCACATCATGATGTGACTCTATTTTCAATGGGAATTTAGATTTATTTTGGTTCATGTGGTTTTTTGTGTTTGGAAATGAAAATATAGTTGGGATAATGGTCTCTGTGAGATCATATGGCCTGAAAATCTATGTGGTGCCATGGACATAGTCCCAGATTACCCTTCATGATAGATGCATGATTTTTGTATAGTATCCAAACATATGACCAATTCACCAAAAAACACTACATTCCTCTTAGAAATTTTATGATCCTGATTTTTTATATAAAAGACTTTGGTATATTTTTGATATTATTCCAGAGCATTGCCTTCAGACGACATGCGATTCCGAGCCCTGGTGTGGCCGAAATTACATTTTCAGTGGGTTCACACATGGCGTGCAAAATAAATGGGATAAATACTAAACGGTATTTTAGATAAGAAATATGAGTGTATGGATGGATCTGAAATGGGGTTTTTACCCTAGGAACAACATAAAATATGTTGTCGCGGGATGTTTTGACCCCTTGCCCGTTAACAGAACATAAAATTGATAAATAAATAAATTTATTTATTTATTTAATGGGTTAACTCATGTTTCTCATAAATGGTTGCTTGGATTGGAAAACTGAGGGCACCGTTGAGTTCGTAGCGTGCTGTTTACACTAGGAGGGGTGTAACTTTTGTGGGTGCGGATCTTCTGTTGAAAAAGTCATGAAGGACGTAACCATAAATAAAATAATTAAATTATTTTATTTTATTTCGGATGATAAATTATATAACCCTTGAACGGGAACTCAGATTGAAAATCTGAGACCACCACTGAGTTCCCAATGTAGTGTTTTAACTATGCACAATGTAAAATGAGAGGGTGCGAGAGTTTTGCTTACCGTGACTTTTGGCGGGTGTTGTTACACAATTTAGCATTAACATAATTACATGGATATAAATTGGTGGTTATAGATTCTTGATTTGGGGTTTCCTCCTAAACCACCCACAACATGAATCTCTCTCCCTTTTGGAAAATCAACGACGATCCTTCAACGATTTTTTAGTGGGCGTGTTTTTCATCTTCAAGGAATCAAATCATGAGTTAGGACCATTGATTAATTGTTTTTTCTCTCCCCACCCCATCTTTATTCTTTGTAAATTCATTGATTTAGTTTACGACTCCATCACACATCTCATAGTTTGAATTAAGAAACATGTTAAATTTATTTCACCTTTGGTATATTTGAATCTGTGAAATCATCCTCCTGATATTGTAGCCTTTTCTCCATACATTTTGCGTATATTATACATGTGTTACTTTTTGGTGTGTGAAGTAATTGGTGCCATGTCAAACCCAAGTGAAAAAATGAAATCATGTCGGTGTATCACCGATCGAGCTTCTGGAAGGAGTGTGCGGGTTCATTAAGCCGCGGCGGTGATCCAAGGTGGCTGGGGACGGAGGCCGGTTTACGAAGAGGGTAGATCCGATATCTAAGTGTGTAGATCTACAATTGTGGTGGGGTGAGCAGGAGCCGACAGGAATGCATCAGAACGACTGAGTATAGATGGTAGGCTGTGTACTGAATCGGGATAGAAGCAGCCATGTATCTTTGGATCAGGCCGGCAGTCGGTGTAGTAGAGGTGGATGGAAGGCACAGGCGCGTATAGTGGTGGCTGAACAGTGGGGTGAAAATGGTAGTAGGATGGATCGGCGTTGCCAGGTGATGACGGGCGTGTGTCGGAATGGTGTAGTGGAGTAGAAAGGTGAGGCCGGCGGGATTGTGAACGGAGGCCAAAGATGACTCAGGTGGAGACCCACAGAGTGGGTTTGTTTTTGACGAGAGAAAGATAAAGAGATTGGTTAGATTGGAGAGGGGGAGAATGATTAACGAAACAAAATAAAGAGAACAGAAATATAAAAAAATAATTGGAAATTGGGGGAGGGTCATGACCCACATTAGAGTTAAAATGGTGGAGGCACATGTGCCACACCTTGTTTCATTTTGATTGATTTAAAATAAAAACAACACCAATAATAATAATAATAATAATAATAATAATAATAATTTATTATTATTATTATTTTGGATTCCTTTTAATAATTCATCCATAAATATCTCATACGGTGTTCGTTTTGTGTGCCGTCTGTGGCAGTGCATTCCTAGCATCGAGACGAACATTTTGACATGGCATCATGTTTTTTTAATTCCCAAAACTGGGTGCCTCAGTGGCGCGTCATGCCTTTAAGTAAATTGGCATTTTTCTGGGAGTTCTTGTTTTGGATGGCACAGACACATCCGATGTTCGATTTGAGCACCATCCACAATGTTGGGACCCTGGCGCCGAGGCGGAGGATTCCAGGGTGGTTTCAGGCATTGAAGCTGGAGTTGTGGCATGGGCCCCACAACCCGCCTTTTAAGCTATGATTAGCATTCATCAACTTTTTCATCGGATGTCCATTTGGGGTGTGCGATAAGTCGATTCTGGGTGTTTCTTCCAGGCAATTGCAATGGAACAATCCACCCGCTTTAATTCTGCGTGATGGTGCGGGCCCCACGAGAGTCGTTTCGGGAGTGGGCAGTGATTTCTTTCTTTATCATCGGTTGTGAATTTTAGTCAAGTGGATAGTTAATCTTCTGTACTTTTTCAAGAGGATTGCAACAGTGCGATCCGTTCAATGCGATTCGGGACCGAGATGCGGGTCCCATGAAACACTACTCATGTGTGGTACGGAAAAATGAATCTTTTTCTCTAGACATATGTTCCACGTAAGTAACCAGTCAATTTGACGTGTATTTCTAAGGATATCGCAACGGTGTGATGCACTCGACTATTTTTTGGTCCGAGGCTCGGGACATTGGGACGTTGTTCGGGCATAAAGAAGTGTTGGCAACTTTTACGTAAAATGTCTGTTGGAGGAGGGTAAATAGTCTATCTCTCCTTTTTTTGCGATTATTAAAACGGTATGATCCATTTGGATATGCAGAGTCTCATTCAAGATCTCATTAAATGTGGAAGCATGAAAGGTGTACTGATGGCCGTTCTTCCTGTAGTGTTTGTAGGGAACCCTATGTGTGTGATATCGTTCACTCTTGTGAGAGTGAAATTAGTGTTTAAAGAGGTATGGTTGGCCGTTCTAGGTCCATGGAAGAAGCTGGTTGGCGAAATTACATTTTCACCCATCGCGCTGACTTTGGGTGCCATGGGTTCAATAGCCTTTGGGCTAGAGATGTGATATACTCTGGGAGTATACCAGAATGATGGGATGTAAATTTTTTTAGTTGTACCTCCAAAACGTTTGTGTTCATGGTTTGGAGATGAGATAGGGTCACATGTCATGTGGGCCCCTTGTACGTGTCATATTCTTCTTTATGTACCTTTGACCTCTCGTGACGCAGATGGTCCTTCTGTTAATGATGGTTTAGACCAGCAGGGTTATTGTGGATTCCGGTGTGACCAATACTTCAAGCGTGCACCGATCCTCTACTCAGGAGACTGTTTCTAGTAGGGAAGACCAGAGTAGTTCCAGGTCTACCCTCCAGTAGGGCTGGGCAGTGGGTCTTCTATTGACTTCTTCCAGGTCTACCCTCCAGTAGGGTTGGGCTGTGGGTCGCCTGTCGACTTCTTCTTGGTCTACCCTCCAGTAGGGCTGGGCAGTGGGTCACCTGTCGACTTATTCAAGGTCTACCCTCCAACAGGGCTCGTCAATGGCTCGCCTATCTAATTCTTCTAGGTCTACCCTCTAGTAGGGTTGCGTAGTGGGTCACCTGTCAACATAATCCAGGTCTACCCTCCACAAAGGCTAGGTAGTGGGTCGCATAGCAGGGCTGGCCAGTGGGACGCCTGATGATGTATTATGGTTTACCTTCTAGTAGGGCTGAGCAGTGGGTCACCCATTGGCATTTCAGAGTCGGGCCTTCTTATGAGGCTAGTCAGTGACTTTTCTCTATGACTACCGGAGCGGGACCCTTGGTTGTACGGGTCGGTGATGTAACAAATTGACTTTGAGGACCCATCAACTGTGTGACAGTAGTGAGGTGTGGTTTGACTTTCCCCCTGAATTCTCAAAATGGAGGGGCGCTTTACTCACTAAGATGCATCCCTGTGACGAGACCTAAAACTGTGCGGTGAGTCAGTGCCTCCCAAAGCAGATAGTGTCAAGGTGTTGTGATTTGAGCCCCTTGACTTGTAGTTCGGGGAATACGTACGAGATACTGGTCATCAATGGTGTTTACTTGTAGGACTATTGGCTACTCACTTTCTTGGGCTGAGCTATGTGATGGAGATCCCCTTGTTATATTTTTCATGTTTATTGATTGAGCATATGGATAGGTATATACCTTGTATCAGTAACCACTCCTTGGGTTTGGTTACTCTCTTTCCAGGAGAGGTGAAGACGCACGATGTATGCCACATGCTTTCCATGTATAGCTTATTGTGGTTGGATGAGTCTACTCTCTTAATATATGTAGTGAAGACTCGACGAGAGGTTTCATCTTCTCACCGTTTTTTGCTCCTTGTGTTTGGACGAGTCTACTTCTTTTCTCTTGTTGGGTAGAGATGTTACTTTACTGCACTCTCGGTTGTACTCCTTTAATTTTCCCTATTCGATATACTGATCACCTCTTCAGTACCTCATTTTTTTTCCCTCGATACTTAGAGGAATCCTATTGTGTATTTTTATACTCACCCCTACTTGGGCATTTCCCGCACTTGGTGTTCCCTTGCAGATGACAGACATGTTTGTTGTGAATTTAGTGGAGCTTAGGAGTTCAAGAGCATGGACTGCGTACGGTGGTTGTAGTCAGCTTCCAGATGTGGGACTCTCCAAGCTATTTACTTTTGTTCACCTATTATAAGATTATGGCACTTTTCTTGTTGGGTGCGTGTTATGCCCTTTTTCATTCCAGTTTACCTTCAGATTTTACCTTGTACTGTTTTTAGGTCGATGTACTATTGTGGTTGTTTATAGTAGTCAGTAATTTACTTTTCATTTTACTCTTAACCTCTTCATTGAGTGGGCTGCGTGTGTGCATACAGGTACTCAGGAAAAGGCCTCCCCGAGTTGTTTATCCTTCGATGCTTTCCGCCAACCCTTGGCCTATGGAGGTGGGATTTGGGAAGTTGCGGCTCAAGCCTGGGTAGGTTCGGGTCGTGAAAAAGTTGTATCAGAGGTGGTTCATTCCTTGGGACATTGTTCCGATGAGCCTAAAATAGAATTGGTTGGGATCTAGGGAAATAGTGTCATCATGTCTCGAGAGTGGCTCTCAGGCCAGGGAGTCCAGTGATGGTGCGGCAGCCGACGTATCCATTCACCATGACCCTGATAAACCGCTTTTAGACTAGGCATTCTCAGACACTCGTTGCAGGGAAATTTGTTTGTGCACCACATAGGATTGAGTCTTGACTATCCTTCTTGAGTCAACTCCCCATTGTTGTTACTGTTATATACATATATGCTCATCTAACCACGACACTCCTTAATAACATTCAGGATGTCTTTGTGAAGACACCCAACCAGGATACCTGCTTTGGTTCATGACAACAACCCTGTGAGAGACGAGTCCTCAGTCTAGGACCCATCATGCGAGTTCCTTTATCAGTGTGGGCCGGTAGTAGAACCCCCACCTGGTGAGTAGCAGACAGCTCTAGTAGAGCAGACAGATCTTGAGTGCAGGTTGAGCGCTCTCTGTGAGTTTTAGCATTAGAGACCGCTAAGGTTCAGTGGTGAGCCAGACCCTCAGGCAGCAGAGGTTTGTCTAAAGATAGTTGTTTTACTCTTCAGTCTTGCATAGACGCTGACAGATCTTATGGTGTCTTTGGACGCCATCCGTTTCCACAGAGCAGTTGGGTGTTGGTGGAGTCTGGTGACTAAGTTACATGATGAGTTATCACATTTGTGGGGAGACTTTCCGCTGCTGTCTCATGAGGATTTTTACCCCTCCTACTTGAAATACATTTGGATCTATGAGATCCTACTGGTTTAGAAGGTATGGATGATTGTGACTGAGTATGTGAGTAGTTTTACAGACCGTGCAAGCTTTTACCCAGACTTGGTCCATGACAGAATCTTATGAGCGTGACAGTTCTAGTAGGGTCTCCAAAGAGAGATTCATGATGTCATAGTACCCTTGGACATATCCAATTATTCCGGGGTTCTAGTGCAGGCACTGGTGAAAGAGAGCTTTCAATAGTGTTCTACAGTTGGTGGTGGCAGCAGGCTCGACAGAGCCGAGACGTCTGCCCCAGCTATCCGGAGTCGGCTAGCAGAACGTTGACGCAGATGGCTTTCCGATAACGGGCTCTAGAAGTTGATAGTTGGGATCAGGTAAAACAGTGATCTTTAGATGTCTATGATCCTACATATCATGAGATGATAAGAGTTATTTTTTATCGATACTCTACTTTTTGTAGTAGAATTGTTAGACTGTGTGTGTGAAATTATTTTCTCACTACTCCTTGCATGTGTTGTTACCAGGGTGATGTGGGGTGTCGGTGTAACCATGTGTCGGAAAGGTTGAAGGTGTGAGACCATTTCCATTAGCCGATGGTGTCGACTCCAATGCTTTCTAGGTATGTATGAGAGTTTGGGTCGTGGGACAACGATTGTGAAACCTTGCGTGACCGGATATCCCTGGGTGTTTCACCCTATGGATATTCTGAAGGAGGGAATCACATGGATTTGTCCCGGGTCCAAGCGGTGACTCCAGTCATGGTGTGCGACATAGATGTTCAACCATGGGGGGGGTGAACTACCCCCGAGGTCCTTTGGGAAATTTGAGTTTCTGTGAAGCGATGGCAGGGCTCCCTATCGCCTCACCTTAAACCCAATGGATGGTTTGAGTGCATGATGTCTCCCACGTGACTCACCCAAGAAGAAGTGTATCTGATCCTATGAATCTCATCGGCAGGGGAATACCTCGCGTGAACAGACCGAATCCTTTGGTTTGTGGGCGGTGACGCGGGACAGTGCAAGAGTTCTTTGGGGTATGGGAGATCTGGGAGTTGTCTTTGTACCCTATGTTGTTCCACGATTTTTCTTTTCGGGGATAAAAATAATGAAGTAGGAAATGATATAACAACCCATTTTTTTCTATAAAAGACTTTGGTATATTCTTGATGTTATTCCAGAGCAGCGCCTTCAGACTGCGTGTGATATCGAGCCACGGTGTGGCTGGAATTAAATTTTCAGTGCGTTCACACTCGTCATGCAAAATAAATGGGATAACTTCTAAACTGTATATTGGATCAGAAACTTGTAACGACCCAATCTTTTTTAGTAGTATATTAACTTACTCTTAATGACTTAATAAGATGTTAATGGTTAATGCAGAAAGAGGATTTGATGGCTTCATCCAGTAGAATCGACCCTTATGAAGCCCACTTATCAGAGCTTGGGAAGGAGGTAGCATCTGTGGGCTTCGCTTTGGACCAAGCCCAAGATGAACTCCAGCGTGTCAAGCTTGAACGGAAACGCCTACGGGAGAAGTTCAAGTTAGTAGAGATTACTACTAGGGCAATGTTATGTGATCCTCCCTCAGATTCTCTCACCATAGCACACCTTACACTTAGGTCTTATGCCGGTGTTATAAGGGGCTATGTGACGAGACCCTAGCTTCTTTGTGTAATCCTTTGGGACGAATGAATTGTGATTTCTTCCTTTACTGATGTTTGTGAAATTTCAAATGTCCGAATAATTTTAGAATGTATTTTATTGATGAATTTTGAAAAAAAGACATTTTAAAATATTTATGTAAACCCTAAATAACTAATGATGTGTAATGATTTTCAAAAAAAGGTCTTCTACAAAAGTGTTCGGTAAGGAATTTGGAGTCTAATAAGATCAACTTAATTTTTGATGAATAGTAAATTATGAATAGTGATTTTACGCTTAGGATCAGTAATGTGACCAAAAGGATTAGTAATTTAACTCAAAGAAAGTTTTAATATAATTTAGACACCTAGATTAAGTATTGTGATTAAATAAAATGGGTAAATAACGGTTTCATAAATTATTATTCAAGTATTAGTTTTTTCGGATGAATAGTGTTTTTAATTAAAAATTTAATTAAAAATAATTAGAAAATTATTTTTAAAAATGACTTTATTTTTGAACTCAGAGCATCGATATTATGTTATGGTAATTTTTGGGGTTTTTTCTGAAAAAAATGAATTTTCGATGAATAGTGTTTTTATTTAAAAATTAAATTAAAAATATTTAGAAATTTATTTTTATAAAATCGTTTTCATTTTTGAAATCAGAGCATTGATATTTGGTTAAGGTGAAATTTTGGGATTTTTCTGAGAAAGTTGAATTTTCAGTGAATAGTAAACATACAGTTTTAGGGTTTCGGTATGTTTAATGACATCATAACTGTTTCATGATGATGTCGTGAGATCTTTTAAGGGTTGGCCGGCCAAGGGTGATGAATTATTATTTTGGGGGCCCCATGTGGCCTAACTCCTTGATAAATGCCAAGCGAGAGCACATGGGTTTGAGAAAAGCACATGTGAGGTGTCCCTTGGCCATTATTGCCTTGTCCCCTCACTTTCCCTATAAATACCCATCCTTTCATCCTTTAGTTTTCACTCCCAACTCTCCCCGAACGATGTTATAGTCTTCTTACCTTCCAAGGAGTCCTCCCAAGGTGGCCCCAAGCCCTCAAGGTCCAAAACATTGAGTTTCAAGAGTCACGTTTTAAGGTAAGGGATCTGGCCTCTCTCTTTCTTTTCATGTAATCCTATTTATGTCATTCCTTTTATGCTCCATGTTCTTATGTGAGAGTATGTTCTTTAATATTCCTCTTACTTCCCTTTTCATGTTTATATGATGAGAGATCCCCTCTCACTCTCATCATTTCGTTTTATGAAAGTTTAAGTGACGCCGTTAGGCTGCCGAATTTTTAAGCGATTCCTTCACCCTTCTCATTTTTCAAGTTCGATTTTCATTTCAAGTCTTTCAAGTTCCTTTTTTATGATGGGTTATGATCTCTATATCTATCATACTGATCTCTTATGATCATATGATGAGGTACCCTATTTTATCTTGTCAATTCTTTTTATTGAAGTTTAAGTGACGCCGTTAGGCTGCCGAATTTTCATAAGAGAAATCTAATTTTTGTCTTCCTTCTATGTTTTTCATTTCAAATAGCATGTCCTTCAAATTTCATTACAATGTCCATATATCCTTCTTATTCTGTCCCCCTACTGTTTTATGGATCATTTATGAGTGGGTGACCCATGTCCCCTCTCTTTTCAATGTTTTCTAAAACCCCGAAACATAGCTGTTATGCTGCAAAATTTTCATCTCAAAATGCCTCACTCTCTTTTCTCAAAATTATTTTATGTTATAAAGTGAATACTCAAAGCTCTTATTTCTACAAGGTTATTCACAAATATATCAAATGTTCTGTTTTAAATTCTGGGATTTACATACATGAGACCCACTTTCCCTTCCGTGGGTTTAAAGTGCTGTAAAGATCATGTCTTTAAAGCAGTTTTTAAAACATTATGATTATGAAATGAAACCCATTTATTTTATGATATGTGGGTTATTTATGAAATGTTTGATTATGATATATGTGGCTCACATGATAATAAAAGAAAATTTAAGGGTGCGCCCTAATAGCGCTCCAATGCATTGGGTAATGATGTAACCACTAGAGATTACAATTTTCACGATACCTTGGTGAATAACCTTGGTAATTTTCAAATGACACCTTGGGGATGGACCTTGGTGATATGTTCATGATTGTCTATGTTAAATGATGTAGCCACATATTCATGTGATGGAAAATGTTATTTTTATTATGAAATGCCTCATGATTTCTTTCTCATGCCTTAATGTTCTTTTCATGTCCTTATTGAAGTATCTCAAGTTCACATGTAAAATGTTCCTCTTGTTTCCCTTACTGGTCCTTCTGCTCACCCTTTCTTTTGATGTATGTTCTCAGGTTATGAGATGCAGTAATGAACCTAGGATGAACTTATGGAGAATCCTTTCAAGTGTTTAAGAAGAATGTTTTATGTTGTTTTCATGTATTTTGTTCCTGGTTTCCAAGACACTAGACCTTAAAGATCCTCAGTTTTGTGTAATGTAATGAAAGTTTATGTTAGAAAAAGGCGGGATGCTATAGTTCGTATCAAAGGATGGTTTAGTTATTTGTGGAAATTAGGATATAAAAACTTTAGGAAGAACCCCATAGAAAAGTTTAAACATAGGAAAACTTCCTGGTATTTTGGTCAGTATTGAGTAAGTGGTTTATCAAACAAATACATCCCTGTCTGGATACGAGCAGGTAGAGGCGGCTCTGGCACATATGTACATAGGGGTAAAACCCGAAAACACCGCTTTGAGCTAGACTCGAATGGGAACTGGTGCATGATAACGGGCCTTGCTGCACTCTTGGTTACGACACTCCCGGGGGATATGTTTGGCTAATCACAAGATTTTTATAAATCATTATGAAGGAATTATAGAAAAGTGTAATTGTCTAAGCATGAATTCTTAGTTAAAAGATCCATAAATGAAATAAGTTTCTTACTACTCTTTTATTCTTTTAGAAAATGGCGGGGAATAGGAGGAATCGTGCCGATGGTGACCGTAATGCACTATGTGCTGACGGCCCTCCGATGGAAGCTGGAATGGAAACATTCATGCGAATGATGAACCAACTGACTCAAGTTATGAGTAATAACTTGAATCAAGCTGAGAGGCCGACCTCACCACGAAGGGAACAAATTTATTTTGAGTCCTTCATGCGTCAACCACCACCAACATTCAGTGGATCTACTGACCCATTGGTTGCGGAACAATGGATAAGCTCCATTGAAAAGATCTTTTCTGTACTTCATTGTTCAGAACAAGAAAAAGTCACCCTTGCTGTTTACCGCCTAGAGGGAGAAGCTGATCAGTGGTGGTCACTGATCAAAAACATGAAGCCACGAGGAGAGATGGAAGCTATTTAGTGGGAAGAATTTCGGGGAATTTTCTTTAACAAGTATTTCCCTCGTTCCATGAGAACGAAAATGGAGAAAGAGTTTCTCGAGCTGAAGCAGAAGGAGAACGAATCTGTTGGAACCTATGAGATGAACTTCACAAAGCTTTCCCGTTATACCTCGGGCTTTGTCATGGACCCTAATGGGAAGGTTGATAGATTCTTTGGTGGACTACGGCCTCATCTGTGGAAGAATCTAGCCAACAGGGACTATGATAGCTATGAAGAAATTGTTCGAAGTGCTATGAAAGTTGAACTAGAGTTTGGGGAGACACAGTGGTCTGAAAAATCTAATGAGAAGAAGAGAACTCTATAACCAGGCATGGGAAGAAGTTTTGATCAGGAGAGAGGTGGAAAGAATATGCAACATGCCACATGCAATAAATGTGGGAAGAAGCATTCAGGGAACTGCTTTATCCGAAGTGGTAAGTGTTATAGGTGTGGAAAAGAAGGACATATTTCTTGGAATTGTCGTAGTGATGTGAAGACTCAACTTCCCAACCCTAACGACAGAGGAAAGATGGTTCTGGCCCTACCCGAAGTCACATGCTTCAAGTGTGGACAGCTTGGGCACTTTGCTAATCAATGTCCAAATCCGAGGGCGGTGGATGGGAATCACCATCAACCTCAGCAGAGACCAAGGGAGCAAGGTCGTGCTTTCGCTATCACAACAACTGAAGTTGAAGTTCCAAACGATGTGGTAGCATGTACTCTTGTTTTCCTCTCAAAACTAGCAAGTAATTTATTTGATTCTGGTTCTACGCATTCCTTTATTTCCTCCATGTTTGCAAGGAATATAGAATCAATCCCTGAACTGCTAGAGGTAGAGTTGTCAGTCAAGACTCCAAGTGGGATTATCCATGCATCAACAGTGTTTAGAGACTCTAGTGTTTACTTTAGTGAGCACAATCTTATCTCAAATCTAGTAGTCATTCCCATGTTGGAATTCGACGTTATACTAGGGATGGACTGGCTCTCAAAGTATAATGATAAGATCAAATGCAGAAGTAAGGAAATCTCAGTAGTCTTGAATAAACGACCTACAGTTATCTTCCAAGGAGAGATATCCCGAACTGATCCCTATCTAGAAGCACCTCCTATAGCTTTCTTTATGGAGTTAATAGGTGATGAGGAAGAAGGGAAAGGGAGCATAAAAATTGAAGATGTTCCGATTGTTCAGGAATACATGGATGTATTTCCTGAGGAGTTACATGGACCTCCCCCAGAATGAGAGGTAGAGTTCTCCATTGAACTCGTACCTGGTTCTCAACTGATATCAAAGACTCCGTATAGAATGTCAAATGTGGAGCTAGAAGAGCTAATGAAATAACTCCAAGAGTTGTTGGAGAAGGGGTTTATCCGACCGAGTGTGTCTCCTTGGGGAGCACCAGTTCTCTTTGTGAAGAACAAGGATGGATCAATGCGGCTATGCATTGATTATAGAGAACTGAATGGGATCACAGTGAAGAACAGATATCCTCTTCCAAGAATTGATGATTTATTTGACCAACTTCGTGGGGCTCAATTCTTCTCTAAGATTGACCTTCGATCTGGTTATCATCAACTGATGGTGAAGAAGGAATATATTCCAAAGACTGCCTTCCGATCAAGATATGGTCATTATGAGTTTACTGTTATTCCCTTCGGCTTGACTAATGCTCCTGCTATTTTCATGGATTTGATGAATAGAGTCTTTAAGGACTACCTTGATAACTTTGTGGTAGTTTTTATTGATGATATTTTGATATATTAAAAAAGACGTGTGGAACATGAAGATCATCTGAGGGATATTTTGAAAACTCTACGGAAGGAGAGGCTCTTTGGGAAGTTCATAAAGTGTGAGTTTTGGTTACAACAAATGGCTTTCTTGGGGAACATCGTAACAAATGAAGGAATCTCGGTTGACCCTGCAAAGACAATGGTTGTGGAGGAGTGGCCTCAACCCAAAACAGTAACTGAGATTCATAGTTTCCTTGTGTTAGCGGGATATTATTGGAGGTTTGTGAAAAACTTTTCACGAATTTCTAATCCACTAACCAATTTGACTCGAAAAGGGGTTAAGTTCATCTGGACAAAGGAATGCGAGGAAAGTTTCCAAGAGCTGAAGAAGAGATTGGTTACTGCACCTGTGTTAACACTACCCTCTATCGGAGAAGGATTCATTATTTTTAGCGATGCATCTCTGAAAGGTCTTGGGTGCGTCCTCATGAAAAATGAAAAGGTAATTGCATATGCATCTCGACAGTTGAAGATTGATGAGAAGAATTATCCTACGCATGATCTAGAGCTGGCGGCAGTTGTTTTTGCTCTAATGATATGGAGGCACTATCTTATGGGGAGAAATGTGATATATACACTGACCACCAAATTCTAAAGTATATTTTCACTCAGAAAGAATTGAACATGAGACAAAAGAGATGGTTGGAGCTTATTAAAGATTATGATTGTTAAATTCATTATCACCCTGGAAGAGCAAACAATGTCGCAGATGCGTTAAGCAGGAATGATCCTGTTGTTCTGGTAACAATGAGGATCC
Source organism: Viscum album (assembly GCA_963277665.1). Taxonomy (NCBI): domain Eukaryota; kingdom Viridiplantae; phylum Streptophyta; class Magnoliopsida; order Santalales; family Viscaceae; genus Viscum; species Viscum album. Next base: position 1,024,383,356 of record OY728133.1, on the reverse strand, counting down.
TGGGAGATCCCTTGATTAAAGATCTAGTAAAACTGGACATGGGAATTATAAGGAAAGGGACATCATCAACCCTATCCCAAATGATTTCTCAACCTTCATTACTAGATAAGATCATGAAGGCTAAAAAAGAAGATCCTTTACTGCAGGAGAAGTTGGAGGCTGTAAAGGATGGTAAGTTCCCTGATTTCAATATTGATCAAGAAGGTGTATTGAAATTTCATTCAAGACTATGTGTCCCATCTATTTCGGAGATAAAGAAAGAACAGATGGATGAAGCTCATAGATCTACTTTCTCTATACATCTGGGAAGCACTAAGATGTATAGAGACCTTCGTGATCATTATTGGTGGGATAACATGAAGAGGGAGATTGCCGATTACACTACAAGGTGCCTGGGGTGTCAGCAAGTAAAGGCAGAACGACAACTTCCTAAGGGGGTATTACAACCGCTACCCATACCAGTATGGAAGTGGGATAATATCACTATGGACTTTGTAACTGGTCTCCCGAAAACATCCAAAGGAAACAATGCGATATGGGTTATTGTGGACCGTCTCACCAAGACAGCCCATTTTATCTCTATTCTGGAAGATTTCTCTCTGGATCAGCTTGCCAAGATATACGTGAAGGAAGTGGTAAGGCTGCATGGGGTACCACTATCCATCATATCTGATCGTGACCCAGGATTCACATCAAAATTCTGGAGAAGTCTTCAGCATGCTCTGAATACTGAATTGAATTTTAGTACGGCCTATTATCCTCAAACTGATGGACAATCTGAACGTACTATTCAGACACTCGAAGACATGTTGAGATTATGCTCAATGGAATTTAAAGGTGGATGGGATCAACACCTCCCATTAGTGGAGTTCTCCTATAACAACAGCTTCCATGCGAGTATTCAGATGGCACCCTATGAAGCTCTGTATGGAAAGCGGTGTAGAACTCCTACTTGTTGGGATGAAACTGGTGAGAGGAAGCTTCTTGGGCCTGATCTCATGCAAGAGATGACAGAACAGGTTCATGCCATCCAACAACACATAAAGACTGCACAGAGTCGGCAGAAGTTCTATGCTGACAATCGTCGAAGTGACTTGGAGTTTGGTGTTGGTGACAAAGTCTTCCTTCGAATTTCCCTATGGAAGAGAGTCATGCAGTTTGGGAAGAAAGGGAAGCTCCGCCCTAGGTACATTGGCCCCTATGAAATCCTTGATCACATAGGAGCAGTGGCCTATCATCTAGAACTTCCACCGAACCTAGCTCAAGTTCATGATGTCTTCCATGTATCTCTCTTGAGGAAGTACATACCAGACCCTTCGCATGTACTGAACCCAGAGGTGGAACAACTTGAACATGACCTCTCTTATGAGGAGCAGCCAGTGGAGATCTTGGACCATAGAGACAAGGTTCTACGAAATAAGACTACCCACCTTGTGAAAGTGTTGTGGAGGAATCACAAATATGAAGAAGCGACTTGGGAGCCGGAGGAAACAATGAAGCAAAAGTACCCTTACCTTTTCGACTAGGCCTCAAGTGTAAATTTCGGGGACAAAATTTCTTAAGGGGGGAAGAATGTAACGACCCAATCTTTTTGAGTAGTATATTAACTTACTCTTAATGACTTAATAAGTTGTTAATGGTTAATGCAGAAAGAGGAGTTGATGGATTCATCCAGTAGACTCGACCCTTATGAAGCCCACTTATCAGAGCTTGGGAAGGAGGTAGCATCTGTGGGCTTCGCTTTGGACCAATCCCAAGCCGAACTCTAGCGTGTCAAGCATGAACGGAAACGCCTACGGGAGAAGTTCAAGTTAGTAGAGATTACTACTAGGGCAATGTTATCTGAGCCTCCCTCAGATTCTCTCACCATAGCACACCTTACACTTAGGTCTTATGCCGGTGTTATAAGGGGCTATGTGACGAGACCCTAGCTTCTTTGTGTAATCCTTTGGGACGAATGAATTGAGATTTCTTCCTTTAGTGATGTTTGTGAAATTTCAAATGTCCGGATAATTTTAGAATGTATTTTATTGATGAATTTCGAAAAAAGGATATTTTAAAATATTTATGTAAACCCTAAATAACTAATGATGTGTAATGATTTTAAAAAAAAAGGTCTTCTACAAAAGTGTTCAGTAAGGAATTTGGAGTCTAATAAGATCAACTTAATTTTTGATTAATAGTAAATTATGAATAGTGATTTTACGCTTAGGATTAGTAATGTGACCAAATGGAATAGTAATTTCAATCAAAGAAAGTTTTAATATAATTTAGACACCTAGATTAAGTAATGTGATTCAATAAAATGGGTAAATAACGGTTTCGTAAATTATTATTCAAGTATTAGTTTTTTCGGATGAATAGTGTTTTTTAATTAAAAATTTAATTAAAAATAATTAGAAAATTATGTTTAAAAATGACTTTATTTTTGAACTCAGAGCATCGATATTATGTTATGGTAATTTTTGGGGTTTTTTCTGAAAAAAATGAATTTTCGATGAATAGTGTTTTTATTTAAAAATTAAATTAAAAATATTTAGAAAATTATTTTTATAAAATGGATTTCATTTTTGAAATCAGAGCATTGATATTTGGTTAATGTGAAATTTTGGGATTTATCTGAAAAAGTTGAATTTTCAATGAATAGTAAAAATATAGTTTTAGGGTTTCGGTATGTTTAATGACATCATAACTGTGTCATGATGATTTCATGAGATCTTTTAAGGTTTTTCCGGACAAGGGTGATTAATTGTTGTTTTGGGGGCCCCATGTGGCCTAACTCCTTGATAAATGCCAAGGGAGAGCACATGGGTTTGAGAAAAGCACATGTGAGGTGTCCCTTGGCCATTATTGCCTTGTCCCCTCACTTTCCCTATAAATAACCACCCTTTCCTCCTTTAGTTTTCACTCCCAACTCACCCCCAACGAAGTTCTGGTCTTCTTAACTTCCAAGGAGTCCTCCCAAGGTGCCCCCAAGCCCTCAAGGTCCAATACTTTGAGTTTCAAGAGTCACATTTTAAGGTAAGGGATCCGACATCTCTCTTTCTTTTCATGTAATCCTTTTTATGTCATTCCTTTTATGCTCCATGTTATTATGTGAGAGGATGTTATTTTATATTCCTCTTACTGCCCTTTTCATGTTTATATGATGAGAGATCCCCTCTTACTCTCATCATTTCGTTTTATGAATGTTTAAGTGACGCCGTTAGGCTGCCGAATTTTTAAGGGATTCTTTCACCCTTCTCATTTTTCAAGTTCGATTTTCATTTCAGGTCTTTCAAGTTCCTTTTTTTATGATGGGGTATGATCTCTATATCTATCATAATGATATATTATGATCATATGATGAGGAACCCTATTTGATCTTGTCAATTATTTTTATTGAAGTTTAAGTGACGTCGTTAGGCTGCCGAATGTTCATAAGAGAAATCTATTTTTTGTCTTCCTTCCATGTTTTTCATTTCAAATAGAATGTCCTTATAATTTCATTACCATGTCCATATATCCTTCTTATTCTGTCCCCTTACTGTTTTATGGATCATTTATGAGTGGGTGAACCATGTCCCCTCTCTTTTCAATGTTTTCTAAAACCCAGAAACATAGCCGTTATGCTGCAGAATTTTCGTCTCAAAATGCCTCTCTCTCTTTTCTCAAAATTATTTTATGTTATAAAGTGAATACTCAAAGCTCTTATTTCTACAAGGGTATTCACATATATATCAAATGTTCTATTTTAAATTCTGGGATTTACATACATGAGACCCACTTTCCCTTCCGTGGGTTTAAAGTGCCGTAAAGATCATGTCTATAAAGCGGTTTTTAAAACATTATGATTATGAAATGAAACCCATTTATTTTATGCTATGTGGGTTATTTATGAAATGTTTGATGATGACATATGTGGCTCACATGATAATAAAGGCAAATTTAAGGGTGCGCCCTGATAGTGCTCCAATGCATTGGGTAATGATGTAACCACTAGATATTACAATTTTCACGATATCTTGGTGAATAACCTTGTTAATTTTCAAATGACACCTTGGGGATGGACCTTGGTGATATTTTCATGATTGTCTATGTTAAATGATGTAGCCACATCTTCGTGTTATGGAAAATGTTATTTTTATTATGAAATGCCTCATGATTTCTTTCTCATGCCTTAAAGTTCATTTCATGTCCTTATTGAAGTATCTCAAGTTCACATGTAAAATGTTCCTCTTGTTTCCCTTACTGGGCCTTCTGCTCACCGTTTCTTTTGATGTTTGTTCCCAGGTTATGAGATGCAGTAATGAACCTAGGATGAACTTAAGTAGAATCCTTTCAAGTGTTTAAGAATAATTTTTTATGTTGTTTTCATGTATTTTGTTCCTAGTTTCCAAGACACTAGACCTTAAAGATCCTCAGTTTTGTGTAATGTAATGAAATTTTATGTCATAAAAAGGTGGAATGCTATAAAACATGTGTGTATGGATGGCTCAAAAATGTAGTTATTACCCTAATAACAACATAAAATATGTCGTCACGAGATGTTTGGACCCCTCTCCCATTAAAATAACATCAAACGGATAAACAAATAAATAAATTAATTCATTAAATGTCCTAACTCAATTATCTCTTAAACGGTAGTTCGGATTGGAATACTGAGGGCACCATTGAGTTTGGACCGTGCGGTTTACCCTAGGAGGGGGGTAACTTTTGCGGGCGCGGGCCTTCTGTAGAAAAAGTCCCGAAGGACGAAACCGTAAATAAAATAATTAAATTATTTTCTTTTATTTGTGACATTAAATTAAATAACTCTTCATCGGGAACTCAGATTGGAAATCCGAGACCACCGTTGAGTTTGCAATGTAGTGTTTCACCTAAGAAAAATGTGAAATGAGAGGGTGCGAGAGTTTTTCTTACCGTAACATTTGTAGGGTGTTGTTACACAGTTTAGCATCAACCTAATTACATGGATATAAATATGTGGTTATATATTCTTGATTTGGGGTTTCCTCCTAAACCACCCACCACAAAATGCTCTGTCCCTTCTGGAGGATCAATGATGAGCCGTCAACGATGCTTTGGTGGGCGTGTTTTTCATCATCATGGAATCAAATCCTGAGGTAGGACTTTTGATTAAGTGTTTTTGCTCTCCCCACCCCTTGTTTCATTCATTGTAAATTCGTTGATTAATTTATGACCCCATCACACATCTAATTTTTTGAATACAAAAACATGTTACATTAGTTTCCCCTTTGGTATATTTGAATCTGTGAAATCATCCTCCTGACATTGGAGCCTTTTCTCCATCTGTTTCCTGTATATTATACATGCGTTTCTTTTTTGGTGTGTTCGTTATTTGGTGCTATATTAAACCCAAGTGAAAAAAATGAAATCATGTCGGTGTAGCACCGGTCGAGCTTGGGGAAGGGGTGTGAGGCATTAGTAAGCTGTGGCGATGAGCCAAGGTGGCTGGGGATGGAGGACGATAGATGAAGAGGGTAGATCTGAGATCTACGGGTGTTGATCTATGGTTGTGGTGGGGTGAACAGGAGCCGATGTGCATGCATCAGAATGGCGAAGCAGAGACGGTATGCTGTCTGTCGAATCGGGATAGCGGTGGCCATGTGTTGTGCGAGTAGGCTAGCGTTCGGTGTAGCAGAGGTGGCAAGAAGGTACTGGCATGTACGGCGGGGTGACAATGGTAGTAGGCTGGATCGGTCTGGCCGGGTGACGATGGGCGTGTGTCGGAATGGTATAGTTGAGAGGCATGGTGAGGCTGGAAGGGTTGTAAACGGACACCGCAGATGACTCAGGTGGAGACCCACAGAGTAGGTCTGTGTTTTTCGGGAGAAAGATGAGAATATAGGTTAGATTGGAGAGAGAGAGAGAATGATTAATGGAATAAAATAAATAGAAATGAAATATAAAAAAAATAAAAGGAAAATTTGGGAGGGTCATGAACCGTGTGAGAGTTAAAGTGCGGGAGGCACATGCACCCCACCTTGTTTAATTTTTATTGAATTAAAATAATAATAATAATAATAAATATTATTATTATTATTTTGTATACCAATTATTATATCATCCATAAATATCTAATATGGTGTTGGTTTTGCGTGTCGTATGTGGATGTGCATTCCTGGCGTCAAGGTGAACATGTTGAGATGGTTTCAGGGGGTTTTTAATTCCCGAAACACGGGGCCTCGGTGGCGCGTCATGCCTTTGTGTGGATTGGCATTTTTCTAGGAGTTCTTGTTTTGAATGGCGCGAACACATCCGATGTCCGATTTGAGTGCCATCAGCTACGTTAGGACCCTTGGTCCAAGGAAGATCATTCCAGCGTGGTTTTAGGTGTTGAAGCTGGAGTTGAGGCATGGGCCCCACATCTCGTCTTTTTAGTTATGTGCAGCGTTTTGCATCGTTTTCATCAGATGATCGTTTGGGTCATGCGAGCATTCGATTCTAGGTGTTTTTCCGAGGGTATTGCATTGGCATGATCCACTCGCTTTAATTTTGTGTGATGGCGTGGGACCCATGAGGGCTGTTTTGGGAGTGGGCGGTGATTGCTATCTTTATCACCAGGTGTCCTTTTTGGACAAGTGGATAGTTAATCTTGTGTACTTTCTTATGAGGATCGCAACAGTGCAATCCGTTCATAACAGTTCAGGACCGAGATGTGGGTCCCACGAAGCACCGCTCATGTGCGGTATTGAAAAATGAATCATTTTCTCCAAACATCCATTCCAATAAAGTAAGCAGTCAATTTTATGTGTATTTCCAAGGAGACCACAATGGTGCGATGCACCCGACTGTTTTCGGGACCCAGTCTCAGGACCACAAGATATTGTTCGGGCGTAAAGTGGTATTGGAAACTTTTACATCGGATGTTCGTTGGAGGCAAGTAAATAGTCTATCTCGCATGTTTTTCTACAAGGATTACAATGGTATGATCTGTTTGGATGTGCAGAGTCTCATTCGGGATCTCATTAAATGTTGAAGCATGAAAGGTGTACCAGTGGTGGTTCTTCCTACGGTGTTTGTAGGAAACCCTTGGAGTGTGATCATGTTCACTATTGTGAGAGTGATGTTAGTGTTTAAAGAGGTATGGTAGGTTGTACTAGGGTAGTGGAGGAATCAGGTTGGCGAAATTAAATTTTCTTTCTTCACACTGACGTTGTGTGCCATGCGTTCGATAGCCATTGGGATAGAGATGTGATATACTTTGGGAGTATATGAGAATGATGGGAGGTACATTTTGTAGTTGTACTCAGGAATGTTTGTGTTCATGGTTTGGAGATACGATAGGGCCACATGTCGTGTGGGACCCTTGTTGTGCCATATTCTTCTTTATGTACCTTTAATCTCTCGTGATGCTGATGGTCCTTTTGTTAACAATGGTTTAGACCAGCAGGGTTATTGTGGATTCTGGTGTGTCCAAAACTTCACATGGGCACCGATCCTCTACTCAAGAGTTTCTTTCCTGTAGGGATGGCTAGAGAAGTTCATGGTCTACCCTCAAGTAGGGCTCGACAGTGGGTCTCCTGTCCACTTATTCTACATCTACCCTCCAGCAGGGCTGGGCAGTGGGTCGTCTGTCGACTTCTTCCTGGTCTACCCTCTAGCAGGACTAGGCAGTGGGTCACCTGTCAACATATTCCAGGTCTACCCTCCAGCAGGGCTGGGCAGTGGGTTGCTTGTCGACTTGTTCCAGGATTTCCCTCCAACAAGGCTGGTTAGTGGTTCTTTTAATGATGTATTCGGGTTTACCCTCCAGCAGGGCTGGGTAGTGTATCACTCATTGGAATTTCAGACTGAGGCCTCTTATGAGGCTAGTCAGGGACTTTTCTCTTTGGATACTGGATTGAGACCCTTGGTTGTAAGGGTTAGTGATGTGACAACTTGACTTTGAGGACCCCTTGACTGTGTGAAAATGATGTGGTCTGGTTTTACTTTCCCCTAGAACTCTAAACAAAGAGGGGAACATTCCCCACCAATACGCGTCCCTGTGACACGACCTAAAATCGTGTAGGTGAGTTAGTTCCACCCAAAGTGGATAGTGTCGAGGTACGGTGGTTTGAGCCCCTTGACTTGACGTTTGGGTCATACATACGGGATGTTGGGAATTGATGGTGTTTACTTCTAGGACTGTTGGGTACTCACTTTCTTGGGCTAAGCTATGGGATGGAGATCCCCTTGCGATCTTGTCCCAGTTTCTTAATTGATCATATGGATATGTATATACCTTTTACCAGTAACCAATCATTGGGTTTGGTTACACTCCTTCCTGGAAAGGCGAAGATGCGCAGAGTATGACACATGCTTTCCGTGTCTAGCTTCTTTTGGTTGGTTGAGTCTACTCTCCTACTATAGGTAGAAAAGACTTGACGAGAGGTTTCATCATCTCATTGTTTCTAGCTCCTTGTGTTTGGATAAGTATACTTCATCTCTCTTGTTGGTTGAGCTGATACTTTACTGCACTCTCAGTTGTACTCCTTTACTTTTCCCTGTTCGATCTACTGATCACCTCTTCAGTACCTCTTTTTTCTCCCTCGAGCCTTCGGGGCATCCTACTGAGTATTTTTTTATTCCCCCTTGCTTGGGATTTACCCGCACATTATGTGCCCTTGCAGGCGATGGACATGTTGGTTATGACTTTAGTAGAGCTTAGGAGTTCGGGAGCGTGGACCGCGTATGATGGATGTAGTCAGGTTCCAAGTGTGGGACTCTACCAGCTGTTTACTTTTGTTTACCTATTGCTAGGTTGTGGCCCTTTTCTGGTTTGGTGCGTGTTTATTCCTTTTTCTTTCTAGTTTACCTACAACTTTTACCTTTTACTGTTTAGAGTTCGATGCACATTTCGTGATTTTTTATAGTAGTTAGTACTTTACTTTTCCTTTTACTTTGCACCTCAACATTGAGTGGGCTGCGTGTGATCATACAGGTACTTTGGAAAAGGCCTCCCCGCTTTATTTATCCTTCGCAGCTTGTCACCAGCCCCATGCCTATGGAGGTGGGATTTGGGTAGTTGTGTCTCGAGCCCAGTTAGGGTAGGGTCATAACATAAATTACTCTAGGTATTCCTATGTTTTGAAAATAGCATAAAAATGCTTGTTTTGGAATTAAAAAAAACTACATATCAAATTGGAAATCATCAATCATGGGGAAATTGAAAATTGTGTTTTAGTTATAATTTGATGAAGGCATTATAAAATAAAATTATTATTTAATGAATTTGAGTAAATAGGTATGATTTTATCAAATATTGGATTTTTATAATAAAAAAAGTGGTTTATTGAAACTGGTTTTTTTAAAACATGAATCATTAAATGCGAGTTGGGAGTGGTTTAAGGAACTATAAATAATATTTTAATGGGATGAATTTGTGTTTTTGGATAGACTGTATGGTATTTTAATTTCAAAAAAGAAAAATGTTTTGGATTGATGATGTGGAATTTGAAACCATTTTCGATTTTTGGTTAGTAATCTTTTGGAATGTTCAGAAGAACAAAAAAAGGTATGTGAAATTTATAAATTTAAGTGTCAGTTGAGTGTTTTTTCTTGTAAAGTAGAATATGTATTGTTTTGATCCTTTGTATTTCCATGCATGAAAAAATATGTGGAAATATGTGAAAATTTGTATGGTTAATACTTTGAGGTGATGGGTGGTTAGTTTGACATGAGAACAAGGTTGCTTGAGTCACCACCATATTCTATTGGTGGGTGTGTATGATCTAGGTATGTTTTCCATTCCAAAACAATTTTTAGTGAAAATTTGATGTTTTTATAACCAATGGATGTGTAGTGTTTCTCCCTATGATTTTGGAATATATCCTTATTAGTGTCGTGAATTTGAAAACTATTCTAGTTTTAATGGTGTTTTATGTTTGGGTTATTATTGAGGAGTTGGGTTTGAGATTATGGTTACCATGTTCATTTTAGAAGTGTTCTATAAGATTCTGAGTTGGTCCCTATGTGATCATTGTTTTGATGTGGTGAATTCAAGTCGATGAATCATTCTTGATTGAGTTCTTTCTCTCCTTGTTGCGAAGTTAATTCCCCCATATTGTTTTGATGGACATTGCGATGAATCTACCAGTGGTTCACTGTTAGTGGACCCTCTAGTTGATCAACCTTTGAAATATGTTCTTGAGTTTCGGAAGTTGAGGCCTCCTTCAATTTATAGTCATGTAAATCCTGTTGAAGTAGATGAGTTGATGTGAATAATTTTATGGGGGAATATTTTCTATGATGTATCTAAGTATTAATGGTTAAGGTTATAACATCTATGTTTAAAGGAACTTTCTAGAATAGGTGAAGGGAATTATAGTGAGGAGGGTGGAAAGAATCATGATGTTGTTGGTGATGGATGTAGTGCTAGAAGGCCTTTATATTTTCATTGGGTTCTTAAAATTGAGGGATTATGTTATTAAATAATTGTGGAAAGTATTCTCATGAGAATCCTTTGTGCCTTTTTTAAAAAATGTGTACTATTTTGGAACCAGATTTAAATTCCCTTCTGTTGTAATTCTTCTATCTGTAATTATGGTCATGTTTGGTTATGTTTGTTTTGGTGTCATTAATTTTTTCTCCAAATATAAGAGTTTTACTGTTACACTTTCAATAACATCTATTTTAGTAGAAGGGCGTTCTGATTTCTAGGATTATTAATATATCTTTTCTAGATAATGATGTCTTCTATGTGTTATTATTTCAATTATTTTTCATTCAAGGTGAATTTGATGATGCTTGTGCATCTTATATGCCCTTGTTTTGGTGAATTATATATATTGAGGTGACATGAGATCAATGGAACATCGTTATCCTTTGGATCCATCTGGAATGCTGCATGGTCACTCAAGAAACCAATGTATTTGTTATGACCAACGATCTTCAATCGCTGACTACGAGGTATGAGATGATTCAAACATCAGAGATTTATCCATATTCCATGAAGTGAAGCTAGAGATAGTAAGGAATTAAATGGGTTTGAAAGAAAATGGTCTATATTCATTCATTAATATAGGAAATAGATATAGTTTAATCTTCTTATGTGGTTATTTAATCTTGAATGGTCTCCGTTTTTATAGGAGTTATATAAATGAATTGTTTTCACATTGAGAATAATATTTATTGAAGGATCTTATTTGGTTGGGAGTATGTGAGGTGGAATCATGTAATTGAACACCCAATAACTATGGACTTTGGGAATGAATATTTTTTTGTTGTTCTTTTGCGATTGTCCTTTGTGAATCGACTTCAGTTTTTATTGCACTCATTGGGAAGTGGTTGCGTCCCATGGGATTAAAAAATTAAATACTATTTTTCATTTGGTTTGGATTAACTTCATCGGGTCCCCTATGATGTTAATTTGGTGTGTGTGGGAATTTCCTATTTTATACCATGTGGGGTTCCCATACTATTCTATGTTATTTAGTTAAGATTATTGGTCCTTATAGTTGGAGGACACACCATGGGTCCTGCTTGAATTTCTTCTGCAATAAGTTGGTTCTAGTTATATCTAATGATATGTGATTCCTTTCTAAATAAATAGGGGGATTTGGTGGTATTCTCAATAGTTTTTTCTGAATTATGAATGATAAAGGTTGTAGTTCTAGTTTTTCAATGATCTTCATTAAGCGGTATGAATTTCGTTTAAAAATTTCTAAATTCCACTTGACTTGAAGTTCCAGATTGTCTGGTAACGAGGATTAATTTATTTTGTTCAAATAGATGAACAAGTCCTGGTTATATAGGTGTACATGGCGTACAATGAGGAGTCAATTCTGGTTCCTGAGTTCAAACATGTGAAATTATTTTTTCCCTTCAGGGTGTTCCTATTTTCATCTCATTCTATGTTCATTATGAAACTCCTTGAACAGTGTAGTTGTATTATTTTTTATTTTTAGATCAAGAATTGTTACAGATTCCCATGGGATATATGTGTTATGGTGGGGAGAATTTTCACTCCTTGAGTTTTGATTTCATGTTTGGATCCTTTTCATATGCGGGTTTCAATTTTTCTCTTGGAAATCAAGTGTTATGGGTTTAATGTTTTAAGGAAATATTTACATTTATTCTTAATTGATATTTTCCAATAAGTTTTTTTATAGACTTTATAGATAAATATTGTAAATTTTCGTCATACAACAAGAGGTTCCCAATTGGTGAATGGTTAGTAGAAACTACATGCCCCCACCGGATCACCTTGTAGTAGGTTGGAGTTTTCAAAAAAAAGATACCACATGGATTGCACATGGCTAGTCAGGACATGCAAGATAATAATGACTTAAGTTGATCTTGTAAAATAATGGGTTCACAATCACTACATGGTCTTTCAAACCTTTCAAGAAAACCATACACCTTTCTAGGACATTAAAAATTGATAATTTCCTAAACTACCCTCGTTCAAATTTAACCATAACTCCACACCCATGAACCCTGCACATGATTTTTCTCCATGGGACCCTCCATCAGGATCTCATAGGCTCTTTGAGGAAAAATAATTGGGTGGTTTTGATCTCGATTGCTTAAGGATTCATTATATATGTTCTTTATACTTTGAATTCATACACAACTCGTGGGTTTACATCCCTTATTATTGGGTTATAATTTTCTAGAGGGGTGGTTGATCTGGGGAGGGTTATTTCATTCGTTTTTTGTGTGATATCATGACATTTATTGTTTGATATTTTCTTTCTATGATCTTGTGGTGGTGTGGTAATGGTTTCACACCAATTTACAGATTCTTTCATGCCTTAGGTATGTGTTTCCATGCACAAAATTTTTATATCCATTTAATATAATTTATTTCTTTCATTAAAATGTTATATTGAATAATTTTGTGGTGAATCAAATATTTTGGAAGTGTTTTGGCATCTATATCTGATGAATGTTTATTTCATGTGGGAAAATGTCATATTTTGTGTATGAATTATTAGGACATTTTTTTCTAGGAGATTTTCTACCATGTGTGTATGGTGCGATGGTTTATTCAAAATAGTTTGAGGTAATAATGTATTTGATAGTTAGCTTTTCAAAGGAAATGGATTTTTAGGGAATGATGGCTTCCTTGTTGTCTATAATCAATGGTTTTGTGAATTTTTTTAATGTTTAAAATCATCTTTTATAGAGAAATTGGGTTATGTGTGGATTTGGGAGGGGGTGACACATGATAGTGATTAAACTGATTATGTGGATTTCTTGTGATAAATTCAAATGGATTCTATTAATTTTCCATGGGGTGGAAAATTTACTATAGAAATGGTTTTGGAGTGTGTAAAATGGAATGTGTCTTAGTTCATGGAAAATGATGATTTCCTTGTGTATTTATAATTCTTATCATATGTATGTAAAAGTGATGAGTTGTGTATCATGTGAAATGAGAATTTGATCAGAAAGTGAAAACTTAATATCTATGTTTAGAGAGTAGTTCAAGAATTCTTGGGATGAAAAAGTGGCTAGTCCCAATTTCAATTAGATGGAATAATGATTACAAAACTAACAAGACATGTATGATGATTGGAGACCACTGGTCATTTTGGGTGTCCCCTTATAGTGTCTCATGCATGAGAAAGAATATGGGGTTCTATTAATATACCACCTTTCACTTAGGTATGGGGTTTTAGTGTCTCACTCGAGCTAGATTACCCCATGGATTTACCTACACATCCCTCATGAGACTTATGAAATGTGCAACTATCTGTCGATATATGGTGGACCATGATTGTATGTTATCATAATGAAATTTTTCCTTAATAAATGTTTCAATTAAAATGGTAACATTAAAAGTGTTTTATTTAAAATCGATATACTAAAAATGTATTCTCTTTAAAAATTGTTATCTTGGAAATGTTTCAAATGATTTTACATAAATGATCATGTGAAATTTTATTTTTTTTGTTATAACATGGATTATTTTCATTGGGTGGAATCCAATTGCAATTTTTCTCACACCCTACATACACATTTGGGTGTAAGTAGACCTAGTTATGTTTGAAATTAGTAAGGGAAAGATGTTTGGAGAAATTGGTTCGAGTTAGTAGAGTTCCTCTCATTTGTGTTTGGTGGTGGTGGATTTACTATCTAATCCCTCTCCTCATATAAAGGTTATTGAGTTTTTTTCATTCTACATTACATTGTGGTATTTCCATATTATGGTTGAAAATTTTAAAACAATTAATATAGAATTTTTTTTCTTTGTTTGGTTATGTTTATTCTATTTTTGTCTTATTTATTTTGTTTTTTATGTTTATCAAAATTGTCGAAATCATTCCAAAAGAATATTGTTGATATCGCAACACTAGTTTTTGGCTCATGGGGATCAGGAATTACTTTCATGCGAGGCCATATACATTGTTAGGTGTTGGGTTATATGGAACTCCATATTGCTTTGTGAGACTGAACATTTCAAAAAATATATAAATTTTAAATATATTGATCATGATTCAATATTGATTTACTATGAAATAGATGATACCACTATCGTATAGTAATTTTTGGACAAACATTGACTCTGTAAAACATAGTATTCAATTCTTATCCTATCCTATAAATTTAACCATTTAAAAAATAATGACACTCTTAAGGGAACACCAAAATATTATAGATGTCTTATGTACATGGATTAAATCTACTTTAGGTAACATTGATTCTTAAATTGCATTCATCATGTTTAGATTCATATTTCTTGTTCATCCAAGAAAATATGATACTATAATTTTATTTCATTCATGACATGTACAATATTTTGGATCCCTATATTTATTTATTGAATATAAATTTCCTGACTCACCAAATTTCCATTTTAGGACTCCTCCTTATATAATTTTATTTTATAAAACAAAATCATCAATGCTACACATGTTTTAGACCTCATCTCCCCATTTTCAAATAAATCATCAAAAATATGCTATCCACCTAAATCATTAAAATGAAACAACAAATAATACTACTTTAGACTAGGATTACCTCTATATTATAATCCACCATCACCAAACCAAAATAAATATTCAAAGAAAAATGATGTTTACCCTAGGAAAAATACATAAATATTCCCTTTTTTTTACCAATGCATAGATCTTGATGATTTTTACTATTAAAACAACTTTTTTACCTTATCATGGTTACCATAATGTCATGGTCATCAATTGACGATGATGTAAATTAGATATTCATGCCTTTATTCATCCTATTTCAATAAAAAATTTGTAAAAGTTACTATAAATACAAAATATGATTCATTATTAATATGACACATTTTATAGGGATCTAAACCATTATTTTTCAATAAACCCAACCCATAAATTTGTATAAGAGTTTTTTTCTAATACTATCCCCATTATGTATGTTCACAATAAACCATATATAAAATTTTCACCATTAAACACCTTCTCTCATCTACAACCAACATCTTTTCATAATATATTCAATGTTTCTTTAATATTTTACTCAATGACCACATTAGTAATTCTTGATTTGAGGAATCATATTTAAATTAAATGGAATCTATGAAAAATTTCATTGATCTTTTTTACTTCACACCACACCCCATAGATTAGTTGAAATAAGGTGAAATTCATAAAACATATATAAATATAAATATTCCCCATCATCCTTTGGGAGAAAACCTATTTGACACAACTTATTACTAATGAGTTCCAATCTGACTCCAATGAAATCACCAAAAATATAAATTGAATAACTCCCTCTAAGAACTATTATCAATGAAATCCTATATCAATAAAAAAGAGATTTCTACATTATATTTCATTAAATCCAACTCTATGGGAATAATTATATTTTTTCACCTATTAATAAAAAACCAAATAGAATATTATTTATATTTCATAAATTAAAATAGCAACTCAACTAATCTATATATGATAGATCCATCACCATCTGATAATTATTATTTTTGATATGAAACATTATAAAGATAAATTTTTGTAAGTATTTTTATTGTGACTCATTTTATAATACAAGGATTATATCATAAAAATTTTAACAATATTTATATAATTATTTTCCATTTTAAATTAAATATTATGATCATTTCGACCACATGGTATTAAAATAATTATTAAATATTGATAAGCCTATAAAATAATTGTTTCAGTTATTTACTAAGATAATAGAATACCTTATTCAAATGGAATGCTTTTTTTCCATCCACATGATGATGAATATAATTTTAATATTTGATTAAAACCACATATTAAATGAATACATTATGGAATATATATTTTACATCCATTAAAAACATTTTACCCTTAACTAATTATTACAGGTTATTTGGAGTAATTTATAAACCAACATCAATTTAAAATCTCTTATTGACACTGATTACTTCAATTTGGGAATATCAATTTCAAAGAATATGGGATTTGTTCTGAATTCCAGGTGTTTCTTCATTTATCTTATAATGTAAAATCCATTTGGTTTTGATAATAATATTTCTTTCTATAAATAAAAATATATCCACAATTTAAGTGTTTTTTATTTTATTAAGATATATATTCATTATATTGAACTAACTTTTATCTATATAAGTTTATCAAATAATAGGTATTAATCAACACATGAGAAATTTATGTTTTATAGAATTCATAATTTTTAATTACTCCAATGATTTTTTTGACAAAATATATTTTCCAAAAATTTTTACATCTCGTTAAAAATAATATAGTAATTCATTTTATTTATTTTTCCTCTCAATTATAAATTTTATTTTAAAAACATAAATGATTACATGTGTAACCCTAGATCATTAAAACTCTTAATATTATTTTTAAGAAATTTATCCACTGCTTTAAAAAAATAAATTATCATTTTCATTTTTTGGTATTTTATATCAATAAGCATTATTTTAATATTATATTTCAAATCATTTATATTCCATTATCCATGATGAATAACCATGTTAAACCCTTCTACCATCATGATATTCAATCATCTTATGAATTTTCTAATTATTGAGTATGAAAAAATTTCTTTTAAAATTTTTAATGTATAATAATTTCGGGATCATCCCATAAAGTATCTCATATAATATTTTCACATGAGATTAATAAATATTTATTTAAAATGTAGTATCATTTAATATTTAAATCATTACATATCATATGTACTTGAACATTCCCAATTATGATATTTAAAGAGAGGTTGTTGATAATCTGTGTTACCCTCTAAATTTAGAAATATTTTTTTTGGAGTCATCACTACTAATATATAATGACTTATCCCATGATACTTGTAGTAATCCTCTACATATGTATCAACAGTCTATGGGTCATTATTGATCCATAAATATTTTATTTTTTAACAAATAATATTCTCAACCTATATTAAAAAATGTATCATGTAGTCAAACATCATGAGTTTCTGTCACGAATAATACTGGGTACCACAGTAACACAATAACTGAGCTGGCTCACACATTTCCAAAACGACGTTCCCAATCTTCTTTTGTTGTTAAATAGAACCTATCATCATTCATTATTAATATCTTATCTAATTTTCCAAAAATTCAAAATAATCATGAATAACACGTTAATATGAACACAAGGATAACTCTACATAGAGAATCTCATTACAAGTCCAGTAGGCACCACATACCAAAGTACTACAACAAATTACCAGAAAATAGGAAAAAACCCCATGTACCTATAGGCATGACTCCTCAATACCAAGGATAAGTAACTAATGCCACATCAAAGTGACACCTTACCATTGATCGAACCTAAAAAAGGTAATCTACAAAAAAACTCAAGTAACAAGTAGGGTTTGAGATAGAATACTAGTAATGTCTTACCAAGGATTCCTTAATAATTTTCCATCATTTAAGTAAACAAATAATGCTTGGAAGTTTTTAATAAACATGAATAGAATTTCAAAATAATATTCAAAAAAATGATTATTTAAATTTTCAATGATGGAAATACTTTAATCGAACAGATTCATAATCCTTTTATACATATAGTTTATATAAATATATAAGGCAAATAGATAATATTACAATACTAATAGAAATATATTTCAAATACAAAAAAATAAGCAATATGGTCATTTGAAAAAATGTATTATAGTTCTTGGAAATGGGATCCTCACACACTCGAAGATGAAGCTTTTAAATAGGTGTATACACACACACAGACACACACACACACACCTTTGAACTGAAAAAAGGGTACCAAAAACCATTCCATTAGTTATGTGACCTGTTACACTAGGTTTTGTTTCTCGTGTAGTATAAAAATAGTGATATACTAATAAATCAGAAATGACCTCGATATTTATGTACTCCAATAAAATTCAATGATATTGTATTTAATTTATTTCTTAACAATATAAAATTCATCCCATTCTCAATTTCAAATATTGAAATATTCTATTCCAAAACCGAAAAATATTTTTAATAAAAACAAGTCCTTTTCCAAGATAAGACTAATGGGTTTCATAAAACTATATTTTATGAAATTTTTATCAAATACCAATTAAAATTAAATATCATAAAAAAGTTTAGTATTTAAATTCAAAAATGTAAATTTTATAAAATTATGTTAATTTCACATTTACACCCCAATTCAATAGAATTGGGGGGTTTTCCAATTTCATGCTAAATAAAATTTCAAAACTCTATTTTAATGTAATTGGGTTTTAATCAAGCAATCAAAAAGAATTTATTTTATAACAGGAAAATTAATTTAAATAAAAATAGAATTTATATCCATAAATTTAGTGTTAATCAAAATGGCCAATAAAAATGGAACCACCTACCTCGAGATCACTAGATCTAAAAATTTAATGCTCTAATTAGGAAAATCCAAAGAATAAATTCAACAACATGTATATGAGAATCAATCATAGATTTAAGAACCAATACAGTTGGTATTAGATCCTCCAAAAACATATATATATAAAAAACCCTAGGTTGGAAGGTGGAGAGAGAGGGAGACAAAGAATCGGAAGAGGAAAACTAACAAGAGAAGGTTGAAGGCCATTCAACTAGCATTGATTCACTTACAGAAAGGTGTGGAAGGTACAAAATATATGGGGAAATCCCATTGAATAAAAAATTTATAAGGGGTTAAATATTTCTATCCAAGAACCTATGTAGGGGGGGGGGGTGGTTAGGATGTTTAAAATTAATTTTCAAATTAAGAAATATCATATGTATAGTTAGCTGGGTAAAGAAGCATGGTATAGAAAAAACATGCAACCTAATGGTGTTCTCCATTTAACGGGGTTTCATAGTTTTCCCTAGGTGTGTGTTTGGTTTGTCAAACCATGCACCATCCATTCAAAACCCCACTATCTCAGATTGCATGGTTTACCCTGAGAGGGAGTACAGTTTGGGAAAATGGTGTCCCAATTTGATTATAACACAAAAATCCTCAAAATTTAAAAAAATTTCTTTTGAAGAATCCCCTAATGAAACCTAACCAGGTAATGATAAAGAGGGGATTAAGAATAAATCAAAAAATATAATGAGGTTACGACCCCCACCAAAAAAACAACTTACCCCTAAAAGGCGTGATAAAATGATTCCATGTAAAAAAATGAGGCCAAATTTCTCTCATCATTTTTCCCATCACACATCTCATGAAAATCAAAATTGTTCATCCACAACAGTAGAACAAAAGGTGTCTTCCTCCCATGAATTACCATGGTTTTCGAAATCAACTATCTTATATGAATTTTCATTCTTTTAGATATCGCGTTCAACATCAGTATCACTTCATCTTAGAACATGATATGGATCAGATAGGTACATTCAGAGATGTGGTATATGGAACACATTCCCAAAAACATTTCACATATCCTCAACAAACTGAAAAGGCCCCACAATGCCAAGATCACATTTACCTTTCCTCCCAAGACATTAAGGACCCAATTTGGGTGAAACATTCATAAACTCCCGATCACCAACTAATAATTCCAAAGGTATATGGGGGAAATTATCATAAAACATAAATGAAATCCATTCCATAATTATTCAATGATGAACCAGATGAATATTTATTTTGATTTATTGAACCATGCTTGGTCCAACCAAGGAATTTTACCAATCACTACCCACACAAAAGATTTTAGTAATTATAAACATGCAAGGCCTCAAAAAGATCCATTCCAATAACTTATGGGTTACTATTATTATAATAAAAGTCATCCCTTTCAAGATAATGATCCGAAGATCCACTAAAATCTAGAACAAAATTTCATTTCTTCGTGAATTTGTATATCTCTTTCTTTTTGTCCAACTAACTATGGATGGTATGTCATACTAAAAATAACTTGAGATAATAGTTCCCTATGTAGGCCTCTCAAGAAAAAGGATTGAAAAAATTACTTTATCAAATAAAATAGAAGATGTAACTCCATGAAAATGAAAAATATATTTCACAAAGATATATCCCAAATCCTAAACATCAATTGTATTTTAAATGGGTATAAATGTGATTAAAATTTCATTATATTATCAATCCAAATCCATATCACATTCATATTTCTACGTGTACATGGAAAACCAACCACAGAGACTGTTGAGATCTCATCCAACATCCATGTTGGAATTTTATGTGGTTGATGAAAACCCAATTTTTTTGGGGATTGACTTAGACCTATTAACATATATAATAATGAGAGACAAACTAAGAAATAACCCATATCACTCATGTCCACCATAATCTATACTATATGTCATAGAACATATTTTTGTAACTTTTTGAAGTTCCCACTAGAAATTATGGAAACCCCCCATCGTTGTTTTCTTTACTGATAGTTTCACAATAGTGTGATGTCGATAGCATAGAATTCCCTCAATGGTGGATGTCTAGTATGGTACAAACACCCCATTAAGAGAGTCTCTGATACTAAAAAACACATCACCAATTTTTTTTCACTATATAATCATCTCAAGAAGAGTGAATTTAAGCTGAAGACTGACCCAATAAACATCTTCCCCTAATCCTCAAACTGAAATATGCAACAATGCAAAGAGATACATCATGATCCACTCATTTGATGATTCATTTATATCCTGATTCATAAGTTTCTTCCAAAAAAATTATCTTGGACTTTCTATTTCCATAGTGTATAGACAATTTCATAGTCAACATATTTTAGGTATTCAACCCAACACTTTTGGTAGAGATTGAAAATAATTTTAAGGAAAGATACAACTCATGCTATTTTATTCTAAAATCATGGAAATACATTCTCTAAAAAAGTATTTCCTCTAAATTCCATGTGTGTGAATCATGGATGTAAGTTTATGGTCATGGGTTTGATAATTATTCTCATGTGTCCAAGTCTAATGAGATCCAATATAGACAACATGATATCCTTGTGTAAAAAACATCCCAAACTAGAAAATATTACATTATATAAGACCACTTACGCATACCTGGCCTCTGGGAGAGTCAAAACTAGTGTAATTTTCAAAAGGTGATTCATCTAATAAAAATTCTAGAATTTATTATCCCATGAATAAATTACTCCCTTATGAGATAGATAATTCATCATAGAATTTAACTTTGAGAATTATTTAATGGACCAATGATAATAAACAGTTAGACCCAAGACGCTTCGAATATTAAAAACATGAAGTGGTATTGCCCATTTCATAACAGCTTTCACCTTATCAAGGTAAACTGAAATAAAATGGTTTGAAACCACATTAACAAAGAAAATCACATCCTAAATATAGAAAAAATATTTCAATAGCATATCATAGTGTCAATGATTTCTCAACAATTCGTATACTACTCTTATATGTCAAACATGATCACTCTAAAACATAGATTAAATGAGGATATCATCCCCAATGGCTACCAAAAAGGTATAAAGATACTCATGGGAAATCATTTTCATTAGAAAGATAAGGGATATATGAGAATTGGTTTAAACAATGAGCATGAAAAGGTACCAATAATTCCCCTAATATCTCTAAAATGTGGTTTTATGAATGTTAGATTATTTTATTTTGAATTGATGGTAGTAAGAGAAATGAATAATATTTGGAAAAAACTTATCCCCTTTAAATGGATCAAAGAAATAATCAATCCAGGGTAATGGATATTTTTTCCTTACAGTAACTCTATTTGGTTTTTGGTAATCAACAGAAAGGTGAACATAACCATTAACTATATTATAAAAGAAAACTGGTGCCACCCAAGGTGACAAACTTGGGAATATATATATATATATATATATGTATTATCTCTATAAGATCGTCCAACATAGCCTTTAGGTATTTCATTTTTGTTGGTTCCATTAGGTAAGAGGGAATAACCATTGGATGAGTACCAGAAACTATGTTGATAGAAACTATAACTTTTTTATTGGTGGAAAACCAAAAAAATTAGATGGGAAAGAATTAGGAAACTCGATGATAATTGTATGGAGGGAATCACTCAATTATTCTCACTATAGGTAAAAATATAACAAAGATATTACTTTTCCCTACTTCAAATAATAAATTCAAATGATACTAAACCATGGGTCCCACTCTAGTTGAAAGACATGAAAAACCCATTAGGGTGTTGCAAATGAGGATTGATGTTGATAATTATCAATCCATGCTATATTGGAAATGATTCAATCCATCTTGAATATGACATTAAGTAATTTAATTTCAAGATCCATGAAAATAAATGAATGATGGGCATCTGATAAAGATAGCACACAAGAATGACTATGTAAAACTGTTTATCTCTTTGTTTGAAGGGCTGTAGTAATATACATCCCATAAGAAAATAGTTTTGTCTCTATATTTAGCATATATTAAATACAAGATGAAAAAATGAGATCACTTAATATCAAATAAATTATTCACTAATGATGAATCTATATTGATGGTATGTCTCATTTTCACTCAACCCATATCTAATATCTCTATACACTCTTCTACTATGTGAATATGACTCGTTTTAGATGCCTGAGTCTGGAACCCACTTTTCATTGATTCATCTTATTTCATTAGAGTTTTATCAAGAACCAATAATTCCTCACCATTAGAAGGAGGATACAATACATGATCTAACATGTCCAGGTGAACTGAGTGTTTGTAGGAACCAAAAATCATAGACACCTTAGTGAATAATCCTTTTAAATACCATGGATTCCCAGATTATATGTAACTCAAAGTTACTCTTCTAGGTATTACATGAGGTTTAGAAAACCCCATTGTTTAGAACCACCATAATAATCAACTAGTTTCCTCTTTCCTATAGAGGAATTGACACCCACACTTGAGGAAATGAAAACTCGTATAATCATTTCCATTATAGTGTGGTAAAATTTGACCATAATTTCTCTAACGAATATATCAACCTAAGAATGAAGCTCAAATAATAAAACATGATAATGAATATGAGATCATAGACCAAACAGAAACTGAAGAGTACTTATCTTATCATTTGAAAATATATCATGTGAAAACCGATCTAGATTAGAATAACCATTTTCATACTATGCCCCAATCTTGTAATCTTATTCATGTTTGAAAAGAAATTGTGTGAGAAAACCATTGTCTCTAGATATTAGTAGTTGGTGAAATTCCACTTGAAATCATTACACTATAATCTAATGGTATTATTTTCCATCACCGTAGTCTACCACTATCTCATCCTTGGTCCTGCCAACATTTAGGTGGCCCACTTTCCCAGGATCTCCTTAGGTGTCTCAAAAAAATAATTTTTTTTATTATTCTCAAACATAGCTATGTTTATTTAAGATAATTAGATATATTGAACAATATTGGATTTTTTCAATGGAATACATGAAAATAATTCTGGAAAACATCACTTTGAGGTTCCACAAAAGTATATGGAATGGGAAATGGTGGCAGTGCCTATCTCTGAGCACGGATAGTATATACAATCACATCAACTAGACTAAAGGTCTATAAAGGGATTTTATAACTATGCTTCAGCAAAAGCTTCCTCTTGGAACAAAGTCACATGAATTCTTGGAGGCATGATGCTACACAACTTCAGTATTAATAATTGAATACATCAGATTAACACACAAATTGGTCGACCCGAGAAATTAATCCAAACATATATACAAATAACATTTTCATTTCAATATATCCAATTCATTATTATGAAAATGACTAGATGTAATCCCCATGATGAATTTTCCAAAACACCCCAGGTGACATAAGGGTTGTTGCACTGAGAAATATCTAAGAACTCAATCACAACTACAAATTATCTATCTGTAATAATACGCAACAGTTTTCTAAATAAAGGAAATAGACAACCATAATCCCTTTGATACCAATTTTTTCATGAACCAGCCATGGTACCCCTATAGCCTGAAAACAGATCCAACACTAAGTTATTCTGAAGGGTTTTCCTAATCCCTGTGTATTAGAGGATCACACCTGGTAGCATAAAATATGAAATTGGGAATGCATTTTCGATAAAAATAATTTTATAATAATGAACAAGTTAGAATGAAAATAAGGAATCCCCCATGCAGTAGTGTTCTATAAGTCAAATATACAGAAAAAACCCCTATATAATATTACAAAGTACGTAAAAATATTATAAAAACCCAATTCCAAATAGATAGAACTCACCAAGCCCAATGATAAAAAACTACTACCACCTCTATGTGTCATGTTACTTATTCTAATACATAGAATAATATAATCTAAAAACACCTAGAGGCATAAGTAGGGTGTGAGTATAAATCCCAGTAGGGTCTCGAAAGACATTCCCTAATAATATTCCAACATTTAATTTACAAAATAATGCATTAA
This sequence comes from Viscum album, assembly GCA_963277665.1. Taxonomy (NCBI): domain Eukaryota; kingdom Viridiplantae; phylum Streptophyta; class Magnoliopsida; order Santalales; family Viscaceae; genus Viscum; species Viscum album. The sequence continues at coordinate 1,024,358,602 of OY728133.1, read as the reverse complement.
TTTATTTATAAACCTATATGAAATCACAAAAAAAATAATTCTAACTAATCATGGTTTACAGTTTACATAATGTAAATTCTTTAAAAAATTGTATATATAATCATTTTATATAAATATTTTATATAAATTCATAATCTATTTAACAAAGTTTACAAATAATGTCATATATTTCAAATAATAAAATGAACAAATCGGAAATTTAAAAAAGGTATGATACTTACAGGCTATGTGATCCTCCCACAATCAGAGGTGAATCATGAAAATAAGTACATACAAACACCCCATTGATAATGACCAAAGTGGACCCATCACCATCCCATCTGAGATTTGACCTACTACACTGTGTTTTATTTAATTTTTACGTGAAAAAATAGTTCTATATTAATAATTCATTAACATCCTTGGATTATTCCCCTCAGATAAAAACCAACAATGGACAATTTCTTAAAAATTTAAAAAATAAAATTCCTCCCATTTTGTATTTCAAATATGCCAATTTTATATTAAAAAACTAAAATTGAATTTTAATAAAAACATTCTTTTTTCGAATATATAATAAATGGGTTTCGATCAAGAAAATTTTCAAGACATTTTTATCAAATACCTATTTGAAATCAATTTCACTATTTATTTTCAATATTTTAAAATTCACATAATTTCATCAATTACAGAACTACTCCACAATTAATTGGAATATGGGGGGTGCATATTTAATTCCAAATCAAATTTGAAAACCCCAATTCATTTTAATTGGGTTTTTAATATACTAATTGAAATAAGTATAATTTGTTTCAATAAATAAAAATCGACACAAAAAAATGAATTTAAATCAAACAAATTATGGTTAAATAAATTGGCCAATCAAAATGGAACCACATACCTTGGGAACACTAGATCTCAAAATGCAAATCCCTAATCAAGAAACTATAATAAATAATTTAGATAAAAAGGATAAAATAATCATACCTAGAATCATGATATGAAAAAAATGGTATTAGATCCTCCAATAACAAGAAGATCTACAAATCCCATGGGAAGAAATAGTTGAGAGTGAATGGAAGATAATAGGAAGAAGAAACATATCATGAGATGGTAAAACACCATTCTCGAAAATTTATTCTTATTTTCATGGGTGTATATGGGAAAATTTCTTCATTGGAGCTCCCATAGTGAATGATAACACAACGGGTCAAAATTAGACAACCATGGCCCTGAAAGATGAATTTTAGTATTTATAAAATTAAATTTCAGATAAAAAATCCCATAGAGATGGTTAGCTTAGAAGGGCCACACAGTTTATTCAAACCATGAAAACTAACCATTATCCCATTTAAGTATGTTATCATAGTTTCTTCTAAGACGGTTCATGGATAGTCAATCATTGGACCATTAGAAAAAAAACTGTTATCTGGGTTCGTAGAGTTTCTCTTCATAGGGAACATGGTTTGGGGAAACCATGCGCTGACCATGCACAACCCCTAAACATTGAAAATATCAAAATGTTTCTCCCATAGAATCCCCAAACGAAACCCTAATAAGGAATGATCAAAACTGGTGTTTAGGGATACCTAGAAATAGTAATATGATGTTACAAATTTTATGTGATCTCCATCATCCAAACCATATTTCTATAATCAGTAATTAATAAAATACAACACCGCTTTTTATAAATCGATCATAGTGATGCATAACTATAAATAAAAACAACATAATTTCTAATAACTAATTAAACTACTCCAAAATAGAATTAAATTACATATAAATGACTATTCCATTTTTGAAATAATCACCTACGTGCATATTACCACATATAATATTAGGGAAATCATGCGGTCCTTTATGATTCCCCAATACCTCTATTTAAATTTTACTAAAAGTGAAAATTATTTTATACTCCAATTTATTTACATATTTAGAAAATACATACAACACTTCTTGTATAATAATTTGATAAATATCCCTATACATTTTTTTATATATCAAAATCATCCCAACCATTCTCTTAAAGACAGCAGAGCTCTTTATGAATTTTAATGTATACACTAAGAATATATTTGGGTAACTATATGAAAAATGTGTTTGAGGATTATATGTAATATTAAATATATATGTATCATATATTTACCACATATTTTATAATTTTCAGATATAATTTTCTTTAATTGATCAACATAAAAAAACTAAACAGAATGTTCCTTATTTTTTTGATTCCCATAATAAGAGACATATATATTTTCAAATGGGAGCTCTATCTATTTTCTGATTTCGAAACACCTTCTTCAGTCATTTATATTTGAAAAAACCAACAATGACACCCTTCACATGAATTTTATTCAAGAACCAATGATTTTCATGATATCCATTTGGGATTGATGTTAAGAATGTTGATTCTGGTATAACATATTCTCATTATCATATAAATCTATGAATTAATTTTAAATATTCAACTATGTCATGGCCTCATTTAGTTATAGGGTTCAACTACTTTTATCCTCCTTTATTAGATTCATGTTCTTCCTTGATGAGGAATTAAAGGATATATGACCAAATAAACAAAAAAGTAGAGATCTGAAAATGGTCAACTGTATTGATTTGTACTCACCTATATCAATTAATATTCTTTCTTAAAGTACTTTTTTTAGAACATTCATAATTTTTATTCTGTAAATATCTAAAACAACAATACATTAATTTTTCTCCATTATATATATATTACTATACATATTGAATTTTTATATTTTTTAATCAATATTTCTCTATGTAGTGTATACTTTTAGATCAAACTCAACTAGGATTATGTTTTTATTATGATTCAATTTCAAATATGATTATACCTTTTTAATAACTATTTTTAATAAATACAATCATCTAATTAATTTTTCGACCTCAATGTTTCTATTTTACATTCCCTAGAATATATAAAATATAACATAATAATTTATTCCTATGATTCATGAATCATTATATATCCCCATGATTTAATCCCATTTTGATGACTTCAAATTAATGATCCTCAATCTGTTGGGCATTTCTTCCATGTTAGTACAAACATTAACGATATGGGATTGTTCTTCCAAATTGAGGTAGATTCCATGGGATTTTTTATTTATTATGAATTATTAGTTATAATAATTTCAATATAAGACTATAAATATTACCTTACCACTTATTACTAATGTATATTGTAACGAGCAAATATTTTATATTCATTTTTGTTGAAATAAAATTGAGATAATCAATAGATTTTGTTGCATGCAACCCCATGCCTATATAAACTATGATATTGTAATACTATTTAATCTAAGATGCTTAAAATATATTTATGAATAATAATAATCAATTTAATAAAAATACTTATAGTTATTTTAAATAATGTATTTTTTTGATTAATTCATAATAAATAATTACTGAATTTTCAGTAATGTGATTTTATTCATCCAAAATATGTTTTCTTTAAAAATGGTTTTCATTTTATTTTGGGTATATAAATTTTAATTCATATTGACCTTATTTATTAATTGATTGAGGGAATGATATTTTTAAACAATACATTCAATATTATTTTAGGATGGCTTTTTATTAAAAAATTATATTTTAGGGAATATTGAATAATACTAATTTATGTAAAGTTGGAATTTATTTTCATTAAATAATGTACATTAAAAAAGCCATTATAATTTTTATTTTATATTATATATATATACTTTAATCCTTAATTATTTAACTAGTTATATAATAGTCAATATTATACTTCAATTTTTTATATGTTCATTTTTTCGCCCAGAAACACATGTTTCAAAAAACAAATATTATATGTGTAATGTGTATTTTGAATAATAAATTCAATTCATAATTATTTATTTGTGGATTAAATTGATTTAAAAGTTTATATGTTCAGAAAAATGTATCAATATTAATTTGATGATTTTTAAGAGGAAATGAATCCAGGTTAATTCTTATTTATGCATAGAAATGCAATATTTTAAAAATGGGGTTTCATTTTGTTTTTCATACATATTTAATAAAAATAATATATCACTTATATAAAAAATAAACTTAAAATAAATAATCTGTTTGAATAATTATATATAACATTATTTAATATTGTAAACTTAATATTTGGGTATAATCAATAGTAAAAACAATAAAATTTTGTTACCACAGTTAATGTTAAAATTATTTTATTAGGGGTGGGTGGTGAAAATTAACGTTAATAGTGTTAATGGAGACTAAATTTGTCAAATTATTATTATATTAATGAACTTCAACTTTATATTATCTTACATTAATTTTCATCACCATTTGGATCCACCAATATAGGAATGTGGCCTCATATTGTTGAAATCATTTAAGTAATTCCATGTGTGTCTCTTCCATCACATATAAAATAGATCCACTTCACATCAATTATATAAAAAAAATATAATTATATCATAACCAATAACAATATAAAAACCTTCCAATATCGATTCCCTTATTATTAGAGCATCCAGTCTTCTCCTATTAACTATCTTCCCATTCTTAATGTGTAATCCAATAGTAGTCTCTGATGGAAGAGTTATAAATACTAACCATTCCCTTTAAATTTTATTACATAATACACCTTATATAAATAGAATATTACCCTAAAAATGATAAATCAACATTATAAAAATATTTAGATGTTATTATGACGATGCTACATCCATTTCAGACCTATTCGACACCAAATTAGAAATAAAAGTATCACTCATATGTATACGAGGACTACCACATTCACATAGCGATATGATTAATTTACCAGAAACATTGATCATGGAATATTATTATGATAGGTTTAATGTATATATACATTATTTATCATAAAATAATTTTCCTTTAAATATTAATTTTTAATTATCTTTACTTTATTTTATCCATCAAAATGTTGAAAACACCACTCGTGCGTATATAAAGAACACTGTATCAATGATGTGATATAATTCATTTTCAAAAGTACATTATTTTACATGATGTGATATTTTATATAATAATTACATATTATAATTATTATATGATTATTATTATATATACTTGGGAACCATGATTGAAGTGAAAGGACCAAAACCACTAAGCCAAAAGATTGATGAAAAACAAAACAATTAACACATGAAAATGAGGATTCTATTAAATACTTATTAATATATTATGGAGAAAATTATACAATTAGACAATATATGGTAATATTGGAAGTAATATGATTAATGTAAATAATTTAAAAAAATTAAATTATTATATAGTATGTTAGAGCTCTTAGAATGCATGTTATACTATTGGTGAGTGTTTGACGTAACAATATCTTCTATATTGTGATAATTTATACTTAAATATATATTGGTGAATTTTTATGATATATATATCAAAAAAAAATCTATCTTATTATGATATACTTATTTATAGAGATTACATATTTTCTATTTATTTCCATCTATTAAAATACTAAAGAGAATGAAATAATATATGTATGGGAAAAATATTATTTTTGTCTTCAATATGAAATCTTTTATGCCTTATCCATATTTAATTTAAGTGTTTTCATGATTTTTTTACCATTCCATAATGATTTTATATAATAATTTTTAATATTTTTTGATAATAAATAAAAATGTTAAAATGAATTTTCCATTCATTTTATGAATGACAATGTTTTGAATTTTTATTAAAAATGTGAAAGGATTTTTTTTATAAAAACACATGAATAGAATTAATTTCCATAATAACTTTTTTTATATTACTTTTCAAATTTCCAAGTATATTTTTAGTGATATTTTTTCCATAGTATTTTTACATTTTTAAAAACATTAAGTATGAGTTTTCAAAATAGAATGATTATTTTACTCAATAAATGTTCTCGTAATATTTTAATAACATTTTCATATAAAAACCCACATTTAATGTTTCTTACGATTTATATGGATACGTTCCAATGTCACCATATTTATTATTTATTTTGATTATTTACCAATCTGTTGATGAAACATGATGAAACCTGTTTTATTTTCCACATATTAAGAAATTATGTAATGATAAATGACTTAATGATTTTTAGGAATATTTTTCAAGGGATTATGATCATGTGATTGGTGGGTCTGTTATATCCCTCCAATAAATTTGGTAAATATTAAGGTTTTATGAGATACAATGTTAAAAAAAATATAATACCATTTCCAAAATAGGTACATGGGAGGTTATCCCTATCCAAAAGTGATTTAACTTGAGTTTATCCAAATCCCAATGTTGGTACATGTGTGGTTAGCCCATTCCATACATGTTATGAATGTTTTAGTGGGTTGGAATGATATAATATTTCTATGTATATGATTATTCTACAATTTATTTCACTATTTACAGTAATTCTATTTTCTCATGGATCATGTTATTGTTGGAACCATGGTCATCTATGTATTAATTGGAGTATGGTTTGTGTTTGTTGTAAATCCTCAGAAGAAGTTCAGAATGTGTTCCAGAAAAGTACTCTTACAGGTCAACCAAGTAAAAATATTGATCGTGGCACTAGTTTCCAGTGTTTTCCAAATTTTTGGTCCTCAATATTGACAAAATGAGGAAACATAATTTTTTTTGGAAGGGGGCTTGCTTGCCGGATATATGTCACGCAAGTGACTTGCGTGCTGATAAAGGACTTGCCTGTCGATGCATAGGAGGATTGGAAAGTTGTGCTCAAATGTTTTTCTAGATTAGAACATCAAAACATGGAAAAGGAAAGAGGTTCGCGCAATTATTGGTTTGGTTGTGCATGTAAGTAGCGCGACAGAGGCTAGGGAGGTAGGAGTTACCTGCCGGAACATGTGCACTGAGAGGAGGATTATGCACCACCGTGTAGGGTGTCCATTTTGCCTATAAATAGTGTACCCCCCTCCTTACTTGAAACGAAGTTCAGACTCAGAGAAAATAAGAGCTCCCATCGCACATGTGTAGTGGTCGTGCAAGTGGTGGTGGGTCATGCAAGTTGAAGTAGCGCGAAAGTTGTTTGTTGTGCATCCAAGGTGGTTTGGGAGAGAAATCGGTTGAGTATCACAAGTTTGAAGTTGACGAAGCGAGTGTCACAAAATTAGTTGAGTTGAACTTCCTCTCCAATTTGGACTTGCAAACCAAGACTTGCACGTCGTCTTGAAACTTGTGCGCCAGGCTTAGAGAAGTTCACCGGGTGTAGTTGAAGCATGCCTGTCTTTTAGAAGCTGCAGGAAAGCTGGATGATTTCCCAATACCTTCGGTGCAAAGTGAGAATAGTCTACGGGTGAGAGTTCGACTTCAACATAGCATCTACATACAATAGAGGATGCATTATTTTGCAATAATGAAGATACATTCACTTCTTTAAATAGAGTGGGACTTCACCAAGGGCAGTGAGCTAGAGGGAGTCAACAGGAGTGACCTGAGGGACACAGTGAGCTATCACTGAACCTTTGTAAAATCAGTGAGCCTGAGATCGAGTGACTATGGCCGAACCTTTGTAATCCCCAGCTAGTTAAGTATTAGTGGAATTTGATATGACCAAAAACCTTTCGATGTATGATCCTTGGACGTATCACTTAGTGGTGAACCAAGTAAAAATTGACGTGTCATATCCAGTATGTGAATGTTTTATTTATGATCTTTTTCATCATAAAGGTTTAACAAGTTCCAACCAACGTGGGAGCAAGATCCATCACGTTAAAAGAATAATTTTTCACCCTAATTCACCCCTCCCCTCTCTAGGTGTCCCGGGGTCCTACAGTTATTGTATTCTTTTATTATGCATGTGTTATGAAATGAAAATCATTATTCCATGTGTTAGGAATTTACAAATTAATGGGTATGAATTTCTAATACTAATATATTGTTCACATACCTTTATGCTAATGAAATTCTTATATATCAGCAATTTTTTTTATATCTATTGTGTACCATTACTGATCATCTTATCTCACCCTTTTTTAGTGTGACTTTCCCAGTCTATGGAGGGTTTTTAAGTATAGTAGGTCCAAGAAAGGTGATAGATTTAAATAAAATAGTGGGACATGATGTAAGAAATTTATATACCAGTGTTTTATGTATCTAATTTCACAAATTAAAAAATATACACTTTTTACATGGTTTATAATGATATGTAGTGTATATTCATCAAATAAGATTTAATATTAATATATGTAATGTTTATCTCACGGTATTTGGTATTATTGGATGACATAAATAATTTTTTTAAATAATGATGAGAAAACTATAGTAACAACCCTTATGATAAACCTATGTATAAAGAATATCATATGATATGGAAAATATTTAAGTGTCGTATTCAATAAAAATACAACCTTATTAGGATAATACATTGTTGATTCCTATTTATCTATGTTTCATGTAGGGGTAACAAATCTTAATAGGGTGGAGAAAGTCTTAACCTTATAATCAACGGTGAAAAATCAGTGGGACTAAGAATGTATTCTATGATAGACACTCCTCTAGACTATTCATGGGCTAATTCAAAATTATTATCTGATAATTTTTTTAAGGTTGTGTATAGAAAATGACCATGGATGAACTTGGTTAAACGTAAGGATTTATTGATTGAAATGAATTTGAAAATATTTTGACATCATATAAATAATTTTTAATGTTTATAGGATTCAAAACATTTACAATTATTAAAATAATTTTTTTTGTTAAATTGAATGTCTTGAACTAGTATAAAACATTTAAATTCTGAACATTATTGATAATGGAATGATTTTCCTCTTAAGAACCCAAACAATATGGGAGTTGGAATTAAAATTTTTTTTTATGATTATTCAAATTTATCGATCCATCAATTATTCTCATATTTTATATATTCAAATGATAGAATACCATTCCATTTGTTATTCAATAGGGAACATCAAAATTATTTTTGTGGGTATTTTCATTATCAAATTGCTACGAAATTTTTCAGTATGACTGAATAGATAATTTCAAATTTCCATTGCTCAGAGCATAAAAGGGTTGTTTTCAGTATCTATTATTTAGAATATGAATCAGACTAACAGTTGACTCTTATAAAAATTATAATAGTTATTGAGATGAAATTCAATCCATAGAGTGGGTTGAGATTAGGAGGTTTTTAAAAACAGTACATTCGATATATTTTTTATTTGAAAATGGAGAATATATTCCCTGAGAAAAATTAAAATGATAATGAATCCATTTGTACCTATGTGTAATATTTTATAGGACTTGTGTTGAATTCTTATATTATCATCATTGAAACACAAATTAAGATTGATCAATTCTTCAACATCTTAAAACAATGTCTCTAAAGGTTAATATCAACAGTAGAATTCAATATCTGGGATAAAATCATTCTATGTGATATAATGGTAGAAATTTAGATTAGTTTCAACTATTAATATCATGATTTTGATATGAAAATTATGATATAATTCAAAATAAATTGTTATATAATTTTTTATGGAATAAGGAAATTCTTCCTTTATTTCAGATGTGCAGAAAGAAGTATAGAGGATGTTATCTTAACGGGACTACTAAATTTATTAATTTTGAATGGGAACGTCAATAAGATGTCAAAATACAAGTAAAGGGGATGATGATTGAAAATGATGAAAATGGAGGGAATGCTCTATAGAATTTATGTCCCATAGTCCAGTGTTTAAAATGAAAGGATTATGCGAATTATAACATATTGGGCTACGATCTAAGGTGTAATGATCAAGATCAATATTAGCAACCACTCATGTAGAACTGATAATGTCTTAATTGATTCTTTTAATACACACTCATATATATCAGATTAATTTTCTAATGGTACCACATTATCCTATCAAATATTCTTTGCTGAATAAAATTTAAAAACTCAAAATTTGTTAAACAATTGAATCAAATATCTATTATTCATCATTCATTGATGTTTTCTGGAATGTGATTCATTAAATTCAATCTATTATTTTTCTATTTTAATCAAATATGATATTTTGAAATTAATGAACTTTTTTATATAAAACCCATATGAATATCTATGTGAGGGAGGCCATGTTTGATATTATGAAATAATCTTTGATTGTATATTAGTTTAAGTATAAATATGAACATCTAATGTATTTTTTATCCATCTCCAGGGTTTTTATTCTTATTCAAAAGGTGTGTTTATCTCAGATTTTTGGGAAGGAACACAACATCAATGATATACCATTATACATGAGTTTTTAATGTTATTTTAAAAAATTATCCCACTATTTCTCTAAATTACAAGTTTGAGTTTTCTATAAAATTTATACCTAGTGATATACCTATTTCAAAGACATCAGATATGATGGTGTTTATTGAGTTGAAGGAATTAAGTTAGAATCTCTTAGAGAATATTGATAAGGAAATAATTTTGACTAGTGTGTTATTATGGAATTCACATATAATTATTAACAATAAGAATGTGGGATAAACGCAACTCTACATTGATTATTGGGAACCTAGCAAGATCAAAATCAAGAATATGTATCTTATACCTCATATTTATTATTTTTTCAATCAATTACAAAGAGCTTAATATTTTCCAATTTTGGTCTTCATTATTCATACTATATATCAATGGTAAAAATTGATTGCATACCCAACACAACCATCCATTCATGGTATTGTCATAATGAGTTTAAGGTTATTCCATTTTTTCTTATTAATTACTCTTCTATATTATTGGATTTAATGAAAAGTACCATTATATATTACCGAGATTTGTTTGTGGTATTATTTGTGGATGATATTCTTATATATCATAATGGAAAACAGAAGAATTATGATCACATTGGAAATATTTGGAAGACCCTAATGGGAGAGACAAATAATAACATTATTGAGTGTGAATTTTGGATTGAGAATATTATTTAGGTCATATGTACCCAATAGATGTTATATCAGTGGATCTATCAAATAAAGAAGGTATTGGGAATTGGACCAAACAATCCAATGTGAAAGTGATTTATAGATTTTTCAGATTTGATGGATATTAGTATTATGAATAATTTTTCATGGATCTCGATTCCACCCCTAACTTAACTTGAAAGGGGATAAAGTTCCTCCAAACCTTTGAATGTGCAGAAAAATTCAAGGAACTAAAGAAAAGAATTGTTCAGTATAACTGTTCTCTAACAATATTGTAGTTTAGAATGGAATATAATTTATAGTTATTCATATAATAATTTTATTGAATGAATTCTTATGATGAATTATTTGGTGAATGTTTATGACTCAATATAGGGATTATGGATGTATTTGATTAAATATAACTACTTTTCAATACATTACCAAAATGGAAATGTAAACAAGGAAGTTCATACTTCTAATTGAATGGATAATATTGTTTTATATATGTTTTGGAACACAAAATGCATAATATTAATTTATTAGAAAATGAAATACCTTGAAATCCTTATGGTTGTGGAGAAATTATAATACCACATGATTATAAAAGATAACATTGTTTGATAACATCAAAATCTCACAACACTGAGATTAAATAAACCCTGAAATAAAAATTTTATAAACATATACTTTATATACTAGATATTTAATTTTAGTGTATGAATATTATTAATATATATATATATATATATAATATTCATAATAAATTCAATTTTTTGATTAATTCTTATGAATTAATAACTTAGTTTTTAGTAAGTTATTTTTTGATTCAAAAATTTATTTTATTCAATTTATTTATTTTTCATATGATTCAGTATTATAATTAATTTAATCCACTTTATGATTCTTATTAGAATAATATATTTTTTCAAATCATAAAATAATAATTATCTTTAAGTGAAATCTTATTATTTTTTGGAAAAGTTTGATAGTTTAGTGAATAGTGACATAATCAAATTTTTATTAAACTATATATTTTTTTCATCAAAATGTAAAATTAATATTTTAAATTATTAATATTGTATCATAATAATCATTTAAATATATAAATTATAATTAATTTACTGTTAATCAGTATTATTCATCATTTTTAAATAAGTTCTTTTAAAAAAAATTATAATATTTGTTCCATTACTTTTTATGAATATATATTAAAAATGATTTATTAAAAATAAATAAAATAATTAACTAAAATTTGATTTCATATTTGGTATTTAGAAGTTCAAAATTTTTAAATAGGTAATAACTATTTTTTGTCATGATCAATAGTACTAAAAGAAAATATTTATCACTTTGGTAAGGGTAAAACATATAACTAATGTAAAAATAAATGTGGTAAGGCCTAAAATCCACCAAAAACAAGAAATTATTTTATTTAATATGTGTTTATATACCATAAAAATAGAAGGTTATGAAAAATGAAAATTTCTTACCACATTTATCTTATAATGACTTTAATATTTTTTTGATAAAAAATAACAAAAATATGTTACTCTGGTTATTTGAATATATTTAATAATTCTTCATTGGTGTAAAAATTAATTATTTGAGGATATAAATGTTTAAATTAAATATTAAAGAAAATATTTATTAGGATTTTTTTTTTAATTTTGTAGGGCCGCATAAATTACCATAAATTCTTACACAACTCCAACACAATGCGACTGTAAGTATTATAAAAAAAGTGATTTTAATCATTTTGAATGTAATATTTTTTGTGACTTATGTTTTCACCCAATAATTTATATAAATAGAAAATATTTTAGATATTCTATATGTTTTTATTTGAATTATATCAATATATTTATGTCACTATTGTAAATCAATGTTAATAGTGAAGAAAATGACAATAATTGTATATTATATTAAATAATACATTATTTACTGATTTAAAATTTATAATAATATGATATTTAGTTAATTTATTCATATTTGGTTGATAAGATCAAAATTTTTCCTTTTATAGTCTATTATACCATTTGTAACGTCCCAGTCTCGGAAGCCACCCAGAGGCACCACATACTCGGTTGGTCACATGGCCTGAAGTGCATTTCCCTGAATGCTAGAGGCTGTCAGCTAGTGGCAAGGGCCTTTGGTGTGATAGTGGGGAAACTGTGCCATCATTGGAAGAGTAAGGCAGTGGAAAAAATAATATCCCATAGAGAAATCAATAATAATCCATACAAGACTAAACGAAAAAATATTGGAAGTAACAAACTGGAGAACACACATACACACACACATATATATATATATATATGAATGATGTATGATACATATTTCTAGGAAAACAGACAAAAAAGATAGAATTCTAGAATAAAAACAATACTAAAACAAAGTAAAAAAGAAAGCAAGTAATCAACTCTTTATAATCGGAAGTCATAGCTTGGTCCCATGCTCACCAGTTCTATAGAAAATCAAGTGCCTAAAGTAGAAGGGCACTTGCCCTTAACAATACCTAGAATAATATAATCTGTTTGGGCTGAAAAGAATGACCCAAACAGGTTGTGAGACTAAATCCCAGTAGGCAACCACCTGAAGATCTGTTCGTAATAGTCAGTGAATATATAAGGCAGGTAAAAAGAAAAGATGTAGTATACAAGAATGTACTCAGCAACGAATAGATCCATATATCAAATAAGTAGCTAATCAAGCCAGGTAACCCTCTGGGAAGTACGCGCAGCCTCTCCCCTCTGGTTCAGTCATATAAATATTTAAATTCTATCTGAGGAAGCACTTATAGTCAACTCAGTTTATAGTCAAAAGTGATTTAAGAATCTCTGAGGAAGCTCACACTGTCAATTTCACTTATAGTCTAAGGTAGTCAAGTAATCTCTAAGGATGCTCACATGGTCAATTCCCCTTATAGCCCAATGTGGTCAAGTAATCTCTGAGGAAGATCATTCGATCAATTCTCGTTATAGCTTAAAGTGGTCAAAGACTCTCTAAGGAAGCTCACATGGTAAATTCCCCTTATAGTCTACTACACCAGTTTCTCATGACCCTATGTAAGTCAACGAGCATAGAAATGAAATAGTTCAAAATTAATCCTCAAGAAAAACTTGGCTAATTGGTCTACAACATTTAATTCATGTCACAAAAAAACACTCCACCCTATAACACTAGGCATGTGAAAAATAGGCAAGGCGGCAAAAAAATATAAGTAGGAAAAAACTATCATAAATAAAACATGCATGGGAAAACAAATCAGAAACATAGAAATCAACCCTATTCATATCCAAATACCCTCAACTCAAGAATATAATCATGGTTGGAAATTAACAGGGATAAAATGGTAAACACACAATACCCTGATTATGGGTATTGACCAAAATTTCATATATAACACAAAGACATTCAACAGAAAGGAAAAAACACCTACCTAGGTGTTGGGGGATCGATATATGTGAACCTAGAGGCTTGAATCACCTTAGAATTCCGAAGATATACAAAAATATCTAAAAATATCAATAGATTATAACTCGATAAAGAAGAAGAAACATGAAATGACTCTTAAGCAAAAGAGAAAGATTACTGAGGTGATCCCAACACAATCGACGATGGTCAAATCAGAGATCAGATAGAGGCTCGATTGCATAGAGAAGGATTGTGGTCATACCAGTCCTCTTGGATGAAGAAAAACTAGAAGAAGGGTGTTTTGTCGATTATACGCGACCCTAGTCCGTTTAATGAAAAAAATAAAGTACACGACATGAACTTTTGAAGTACACGTCATGTACTCGCCATTTCTGCACTCTCCTTTAGGCGGCCTCCAAGTCAACCCACTTGACTGTCTATGCGGCCATTACATGACCATCACACGACCTCTAGTGGCAACATAGTACATGGCATGTAATCATTAAGTACACAGCATGTACTTCAAAAATTTCCAAAAAAACTATTTTCTCCAAAACAACCAGAAAAGGAAAACATACCTGAAAAGAAGTTCCATGTTATTACAAACTTCCCCCTTAAAGAAATTCATCCCCAAATTTCCATAGCACGATATAGAAGAAGAAACCCCAAATATCTCCGGCCACTGTGTTATACATCGACCTCCCTTTCCCAAGTCTCATTCTGTACTCGCCCATGCTACCATATCACCTGTACGAGAGGAACAAAATAGCAACAGATAACCTTCGTACTGTGATTAACAATCCGGATAGGATGCTCCTCAAATGAAGCATCAAATTCGAGGTCAACCTCCTCTAGTTGAATGGCATGATACAAATCTGAAAAGTAATTTCGAAGCTGAGAAACGTGAAAAACGCTGTGCATTGCCCGGTACCTCTGGGGTAACTCCAACCGATTGGAAACTAGACCTACTATCTCCACATCCTCAAACGGTCTGATATACCTATGTGAAAGCTTACCCTATCTCCTAATTCTTCTTTTCCCTAACCTCAGTGTGACATGCAGGAAAACCTGATCCCGACCACGAACTCCAGAGTTCGCCTACGCTGATTAGAATATGTTTTCTATCAAGACTATGCAATAACCATCCTCTTTCAAATCAAATCTATCTGCTCTGTGGTCTCCTGAACAAGATGAGGTCCCAACAAAGCTGCCTATCCTGCCTCCAACCAACATAAGGGTTATTGGCAGGGCCTACTGCACAAATCCTCATAGGGTGCCATCTGAATAGTTTCTTGAAAAATTTCATTCTAGGAAAACACCACAAGAGGTATATGGTTCTATGAAGAACCTCAAAAATATAGAATGTATGTTCGGAGAATGTCTTCAAGCACCTGAATCGTACACTTGGATTGGCTATCTGTCTGGGTGTGGTAAGCTGTACTCAAAAGTACCTGTGTACCCAATGCCTTATAAATCCCCTTCAAATCCTGAGAAGTAAAACAAGCATCTCTATATGAATCAATGGAGTGTGGAACTCCATGTAAGCACAAAATATCTTAGATGTAAAACTTCCCTAGCTCATCAACATTAAATGTCACCTTGATCAGAAAGAAGTGGGAAACATTCATATATCTCTCAATGACAACCCAAACTACGTCACTCCCTTGAGGTGACCTCGGAAAACCTATTAGAAAATCCATCATAACATCATTCTACTTCTCCTCAGGAATGGGTAACTGCTGTAAAAGCCCTCATGGTTGTTGATGCTCCACCTTCACATACTGACAGGTGGCACACCTCCTAAAAAGACTAGCAACATCTTTCTTCGTGCCTGGCCACCAATACTGATGGTATAGATCACAATACATCTTGGTGATGCTAGGATGAACTGGACAAACTGAGGAATGAAAGTACCGCATTAGCTCCTCACATATGTCTGCTGGCACCCATAAATGCCCCGTTAAATGCAAGATCTAATCCCTCGCTATGGTCCATCCAAGAATAGGGTCCTCTCCTAACACGCTCTCCCATAAGACTAAGCCTTTTGAATTTGATAGCTACCTCATTCGCACTTGGTCAATATGTGTAGAGGTAACAACTATAGAAGAAATAAAAATCTACCCCTGTCTGTCATGCACCTCCAAATGCATCTCAAAGAACAAAGTCGTAATATGCCACTCACTTCTGGCCTCCAAAACTGACTGTTTCGGTGTCCTCCTACTCAGCGCATCAGCCACTATATTGCCTTTCCCAGGCATAAAATCATGCTCGAAATAAAAGGACTGAAGATACTCTACCCACCTTTGATGTCTGATATTCAGATCACACTAAGTGAATATGTACTTGAGACTGTTGTGGTAGGAAAAAACAACAAAATGATCTCCCAGTAGATAATGTCTCTAATAGTTTATGTCATGAACAACTGCTGCCAACTAGAGATCAAGCATCGGGTAATTACTCTCATGTGGCCTCAACTACTGAGACCCGTACACCATAACTCCATATCCTGGTTTAATCAAAATTCCCAGCCTGATACCTGATGTATCACATTAAATATTATAGCTCTTGCATGGCTCTAGAAAGACTAGTATCAGTGTTGATATCAGTCTCCCCTTCAGCTGTTGAAAGGCTGACTCACAAGAATATGACCACAAGAACCATTCAATCTTCTTAGTCAAACCCGTCAGTGGTGCTCTTATGCGTGAAAAGTCATGTATGAAGTGTTTGTAGTACTCGACCAGCCACAGGAAACATCATACCTCAAAGTCGTTCTTCAGCTGCTCCCTGAAAACTAAGGCTCTCACATTATCTGAGTCGAATGGTACATTTGTCTTTGAGATAACATGACCCGAGAAGTGATTTTGATCCATCCAAATGTGGAATTTTGAGAGCTTATCATATAAATAATTCTCTCTTAGATTACTTAGAATGATCTCAAGATGGGTAGCATGGTTGTGTCGAGTATACGAGTACACCGAGATATTTTCCACGAAGACCACCACGATAGAATCCATGTATGAATGGAACACTCGCTTCATCCATGCCATGAAAACTGCAGGAACGTTCGTGATACCGAACGACAAGACCATGTACTCATATACACCGTACCTTCTCCAGAAGTCTGTGAGAGGTATATCAGATAGTCTAATGCAGAACTAATGGTAACCAAATCATAGGTCAATATTTGAGAACTCTCTAGCTCCTCGAAGTTGATCAAAGAGATTATCATTCCTAGGCATGGGATATCGGTTCATGACCATAAACTGGTTCATATTCCGATATTCCAAGAGAATCGTGATGGTAGTGTCCGCCTTTTTTGAAAACAAGACATGAGAACCCCAAGGAGACGTACTAGGTCGGATGAAACCATTTTCATGAAACTCCTCCAACTGCTTCTTGAGCTCCTGTAACTCTGATACAGCCACCCTATAATGAGGAATGGACACTGGTTCCACTCCTGGAACGATCTGAATAGAGAAGTATACCTCTCGCATCGAAGGAAAACCAGAAAAGACCTCAGGGAATATGTCCCTGAAACGATCCATCACTGGAGGAATGTATAACTGTGAGGTCCCCTTTTCATCCAGATATATACTAGAAATCCGGGATATAAATCCCCCTAACCAATGATTCTTGGGTCCCACAATGCTCTCCTGAACATCCCACTCACCCTTATGAAAAAAATATCTGCCCTCTCGAGATGTGAAACTCAATCTATAGCGATGCCAATCGACGACTACTTGGAAGGGAACTAACCAATCCATTCTGAGAATGAAATCATAGCCCATAATCTCTAGGAAATAGAGGTCCCATAATAAGTGACACCCACCAAACTCTAGTAGGCACTCTTTGCCCTGACATACACTCACCCTTCTAGTCCCCAACAGAATGTCTAGCGTCAAGACATCTGTAAAAGGAAAGTATAATAGCCAACGGCTCTCTACGCCAACAACAGATATAATGCTATGGGAAGCCCTTATATCAAAATGAGCAGAATCTAAAACTGAGGCAACTAAGATCGTACCTCGAACTGTAGAAGGTCCAGGATCCTACTCCTGTAGGGTCCGCTCCACTGCAAAAGTCTGGCTTGCTCAGTGGCCCTATGACCCTACCTGAACACTCTTATATGATCCACCTTGCTATTGCTAAAAGCCTAGCGACTGACTTCCACCGACTTGACCTGCAACATGGCCAAAATGTCCGGAAGAACCTCAGTCCCTTCACTAATGAGAAACTGATGGCGCTCCTCCTGATTGAGGATTCATTGAAGAACCCCTGTCTGCAACTGATAGTGAGAAGATCCGGTAGAAACACTGAAGGTGACCAATAATACCACAAGATCGGCACTCCACTAGGTCTCTCAGGAAAGGTGGCCTTGTATTCATGTTCTCCCTGCACTGGTAGCACACCACCTGGCTACCAGAACAAGTATCCCGCCTACTCAGATCTCCATGTGCAATTTACCAGCAGCACTTCCTACTATCAGTAGGAGGGATACTAACTCTATATGTCAAGCCTCCTGGTCTCACAACTATAGAATCCCTCAGATTACATTTAGTGATCAGCTCTTGGTTGACTAGAGGGGATTTGGAATTCAATCTGAAGAAGTTCACTTGAGACCAGATATCTTGCCTGAGACCATCCTCAAACTTCCGTGAAAGGAACATCTAATTTTCCCCAAGAAAGGGTGTATAGCACTGCAACTCAGTGAAGTGATAAGAATACTCCAAAACAGAAAGAGTACCGTGCTACAAACTAATGAACTCTTTGGATCGATCGGACCTCAAGGTCTCCGGATATATGTAATCATAGAAGATGCACTAAAACTCTTCCCAAGGCATATTCTGCTGGAGTCCTTCCTGTGAGACCACATCCAACCACCTCTTGGTGGAGTCTTGGAGCATGTACATAGTAAGCCTCACGTTCTTCTCTGGAGATATCCCCAGATGCTCGAAGATTGTCAGCATGGCCTCTTTCCATGACTCTGCAGCCTGTGGTCCACCATCCACTGAGAATGTGGTAGGAAGTTGTTTCTGAAAGAACCATGCCAATTCTTCCATTGACGGGGTATGAGGTGGCACTCCTTGAAAGGTATGCATCATCCTCATGAAACCCTCTCTGAACTGTGCATCAACATCTGTGTCATGTATGATAGTTGGTGCCATAACTGGCATAACTGGAGGATCTGCAGGATATCCCCTGATCAACTATATTTAATCTCTGATCACCGCTTAGTGTACAGCCGGAGGATGTCTTGGTGGCATGATTATTCAAGTTCAAGCACACACCCTAAATCCGGATTATAAAGGACTGAAAACTAGATGTGTAAGGAGGTAACTTGAGATGTAAAGCATTCAAGTTGTTCAAAACACGACTAAACGACATGAATAGTTATTACATGACATATTACCATAAGACATTCACATGGAATGTACTTCTTCCAACACTGGTCGTGTAATGTCCTAAACACATGGTGTGTTTTCCTTGCACATGGTGTGTAATTGAATCCTCTTCCCCTGCTCGAGTCCTTCTACACTGTTAAGACACACTACTATCCCAGGACAAGACTATATGATGTGTTCAGGATAGACATGGTGAGTACTAGAAAGGATAACATGGTGACATGCCCGGGTATCTAGGTTATACTACACGGCGTGTTCAAGGATGAAATGATGTGTATAACATAAGTTGTTATCTATCTATGTTGTTAGTCACACGGGTGGACACAAGGTCAACACGACACGACATATATGAATTGTACACGGTGTGTTCACTCTAGGATTTACCTATCCCATGTCTCTTCCCACACGACCTATGACACAACACGAGACTACATGACGTGTACATACAATACACGATGTGTACTAATGAAAAACCATTTCATCCAGAACTGAAGAACACATGTCGTGTATTCAAAACTACACGGCATGTATTTTGAGTTTTTCTGTATAGTAAGCCTCAGAAACTACGTCGTAGCCCAGAAAAACAAAAGAACGAACATTGAAGTTCCAAATTCTGATCTGTGAGGGCCCATACTTCCCAAGAATCAAATCTTGGCATCTTATTCATGATATATCAAGCATAAACAAGGCAATGATCCACCAAATTTTTGTCAACGAGGGCCCATAACACCTCAAGAACCAAAATTTGGCATTTATTTATACAAACCATACAAAAACATCAATATCCTATCAAGAAGAAGGCATCTATCAAGGAAATTATCACAACAGTATGCATATCTACCACAACATCTATCAAAAAAACATGAAATTGATAATGCACACTAAATGGAATGGCATAAAATGCATAACATGTGATTTCTAGAAAGTGCATATATGATGTATGAGAGGGCATACCCTCATATAATCAGGTTGCAATAGAAATAGAACCACAAAAACCTCAATAGTAATAGCAAAAAACATGTGATTCATCCAACGGTGAAAATCAAAACATCCATAACATGAAAAAAAAGAAAAATTAAAATAAATGAGGTAGATTGGATTTTTCATGTACATTGGTTAGCTACACCCGGGCATAACTTATTTCCAAGTACCTATTCTTTCCTATCAATGGCTAAAGTCTGCAAATAGTAATTCATGAGAAATGAATTTCTCTGATACGACTTTGTAAAGTATCGGTTCGAGAAGCCACCCAGAGGTGCACCATACCGTGTTGGTCACATGGCCTCAAGCGCATTTCTATGAATGCCAGAGGCTACCGAATAGCAGAGAGGGCCATGGGTGTGATAGTGGGGAAGCTATTCCCTTATTGGTAAAGTAACACAATGGAAGAAAACAATATGAAATAGCGGAATTAGTAGTAATCTATATAAGAGTAAATATTAGAAGACTGAAATTAACAAACTGGAGAAGACATACATATATTATATATATATATATATATATATGAATGATGCATGATACATATGTCTAGAAAAATACCCAAACAACTCACAATGCAAGAATACAAATAGTACTAAAACAAAGTACAAAAGAAATCAAGTAAACAACTCCCTAGAATCACAAGCCATAGCTTGGTCCCATGCTCTCCAACTCTATTGAAGATCTAGTGCCTTAAGTAGAGGGGAGCTTGCCCTTATCTATATTTTCAACAATATAATCTATTTGGGCTCAATATCATGATCCAAAGAGGGTGTGAGATTAAATCCAAGTAGTCAACCACCCAAAGATCTGTGCCTAACTGTCAGTGAATATATATGGCAAATAATAAGCAAAGATGTCGTAAACAAGAAATTACTCAGCAACCAATAATTCCACATATCAAATAAGAAGATAATAAATAGAGGTAACACTATTGGAAGTACACGTAGCCTATCCCCTATGGTTCAGTCATATGAATATATAAAAACTCTCTGATGAGGCACTCGAATTCAATTCCCCTTATTGTCAAAAGTGATTTAAGACTCTCTGAGGAAGCTCACATGGTCAATTCCTCTTATAGTCTACGGTATTCAAGGAATCTCCGAGGAAGCTCACACGGTCAATTAACCTTATATCCACAAGTGGTCAAAGACTCTCTAAGTAGATCACTCAGTCAATTCCACTTATAACCTAAAGTGCTCAAAGACTCTATGAGGTAGATCAGTTAGACAATTCCCCTTATAGTCTACTAGCCCAGGTTCTCACGACCCTATGTAAGTCAACGAGCATATCAATGTATTATGACAAAAGTAATCTCCAAGAACTACTTGGATAACCGGTATATAGAATATCAAGCATGTCAAAAAACAAACACTCTACCCTATGACACTAGGCATGGGATAAACATTCAAGGTGGCCAAAAAAGATAATTAGGACCAAATGGTCATAAAACGAACACGCATAGGAAAACACACCCAAATCATAGAAATGAACCGTATTCATATTCAAATAACCTATACCCAAACATGCAAGCATGGAAGTAAATTAACATATGTAAAACGGTAAACACACAATAAACTAATCAATGGTATTGGCCCAAATTGAACATAGAACTCAAAGACATTCAACAGAAAGGCACAAACCACCTCCTTCGGTGTTTGGAGATCAATATACATGAACCTTGAGGCTTGAATCAGATTAGAACACAGAAGATCTACAAAAACATATAAAACATTCAATAGAGAATAAATTGAGAAATAAGATGAAACATGAAACAATGCCCAAGCAGAAGAGAGAGATTACCAAGGCGATCCCAACGCAATTGACGACGGTCGAATCAGATTTTGGTTGGACGCTTGGGGGCTCAGAGAAGGATTGCGGCCATACGGGTTCTGTCGGAAAAAAAATCCTAGAAGAAGAGTGTTCTATCTATTAGATGCGACCCTGCTCCATTAATTGAAAAAAATAAAATACACATCATTTAGTCACAGTTTCCGTACTCCACTTTAGGCGGCCTCGAAGTCACCACCACATGGTCATGTGGGCAGCCATTACATGACAATCACACGACCTCCTGCAGTAACACAGTACACTGAGTGTACTCCTAATATACATGGTGTGTACTTTCAAAATTTCCAGAAAAACCTATTTTTCTCAAAAACAATAATAAATGGCAAACATACATGAAAAGAAGGTTCGGGTTCTTACATCGTTTATAGTCTCTTTCATATCCTCAAAAGATTAAAAATCCATGACATATTGGTAATCATCGAGAAGGTTAATAGGGAGTCAAAACTAATAGATAAGGATGAAAACATCACCTAAACATATAAATTTCCATTTTATGTGAGTATTTTGAATATTGTTTTTCCAATATTATAAATATATCATATTTTTAGACTTTTATATGGAAATTAGTTTCTATTAATTTAATAATTTACATAATTCCATGAGTACCCCTCCACTCAAATATAAGAGGGAACCTTCCACTCTCATACCCAGACATTTTTAGAACTATATAATAGAAAATTCTTTCACATGTCTCTCCCTTAAACACATAACCACATACTAAGAGCCTTATTCCACCATAGAGACCAAACATGGAATGATTAAGTAATAACTTCCATATTTCATATTTATTTCTTCTTAAAACTAAAAAAATATTCATTAACCATTATAAAAAAAAATCAAATATATCTAAATGATATTGTTTTTATGTTATGACCATTTTATCATAACCTTTTCTATCCAACAAGAAATTAAAACATACCATGTTTGTACATATAGATTACCACATCCACAGAACCATGTTGTATGTTTTAAAACCCATCCACTAATTCTTATATAGACTATTTGATTAAAATTATAAATTTGATAATAATGGAATTATTATCATTCATTAAATAAAATATATAATCTATTTTTTAATCCTTCCATCTATAGTAAGTTGATAACATCATTCAACTATACATGTGGATGAAAACAAAAACAAAGTTTTGTGGTCCATTTCTCTTCCATATAATTATTGGATAGATATAATATTATTATAATGTATAAAAACAACAATTATATCATGATTATAATTATAGAAATTATTATTACATGAAATCTTTTACCATGATCATCGTACAAAACCTATTTTGGGACTATGAACTGAATTTCCCCAAATGGGTGATGTAAACATAACTGATTATATATCTAAATAAAACACAGTAATAAATGAAATAAAATGGATAATTACTATATAATTAACCTGAATTATTATATTATAAACATAAATAACTATTATAAATTTATTATTAATTATTTAATGAACACATAATACTAGATGATATTTAATGTAAGTGTTTTCTTGTTTTAATTCCCTTTCTTTGAGACATAATCTATTTTCACTACTTGTTTTTTTTTTTGTGTTATAAAAACTAAATTATAGAAATATTTTATCATAATTTTCTGAAATGTTTTTATTTATAAAATAAATTAAAATTATATTCCTTTATTGATTCTTGGATTAAATTTTATAAAGTCGTGTGGGAATTTATTTTAGAAAATAATATTTTAATGTTTCACTACAAAATCATTTTCGTACATCACGATGTTATTTTAAATATTATAATAATATTCTTATATATGTCCAAATTTTTTAAAAAGGTAATTTCTAGAAATATTTTAATTTCTTTACAATGGTTTAAAAAGGAATAATTTTAATTTTTTCATTAGGTTCACTTTTGCCTCTTTTTATCCAGGTGCATAACATTTTTTTGTTCAATATATATTACATGAACAAAATTTCTTACCATCATTAATATTTATTTAAATAATTATTCATCTAATTTTTTCTATTTTTATTTTAAAATTAAAGATTTTCACAATTTTTTTTTAATTTTGTCATTTTAAAGAGTTTTTGAAATATAGGGATATTTCTCTTTTTTTGTAAAAAAATAATATTCATTTCTTTTTATCTCAAAAAAAATTCATTTGATAAATGGTGAAAATGGTAAATAGTTTTTTATTAATATGGTACTTAATTAATATTGATTTATTTATGTGAGCTTGGTATATAATTTTTTAATGGATTATCAATAAATATATTATACGATGTATGATCATGATACAATTTTTATGAAATGTGTGACCGATATAAGTATCCAATGAATTAGGTGTTGTTCCATGTATTTAAATTAAATAATGAGGTATTTAAATTGGAAGTATCAAATTTGGATTTATCTAAGACCAAGTTAATTTTTACATGAGTTAATATACATTTTGAATAAAAAGCATTAGGATTCCTAAAATTATTTCGATTTTTATTTTATGGTTTTTAAAGAAACTATTTTAGAAAAAAGTATGTAGTCCAAATGTATATGAATTATTATGTATGCATAAAAAACATGGGAAAGTAAAAAAATTAATGTATTTTAATTTTTTCACTAGGATAACATATTTCATTCATTTAAATAAGAATATTTATTATCTCATAATGATTTTTTTAAATTTTTCCAAATGTTTTAATGGTAAATTGGATAAAACAATAAGTCAAGTTGAAAGTCATGAGGATTTGTTATAAAAAACATTTTTCATTTTAAAATAATTATATAATGAAAAAAACTCATGTTAGAATATTCGTATTGTTATGTTGATATTTTTTTTAAAAAAATCTCTATAACTCAAACCTAAAAAATCATAGGGGATGTAAGTATTCCAATATTTCCATTTGATTTTGTATATTTTGGATTTCTAAAAATGGGTAATTTTTACCAGTATCAATGATTGAAATGTAAAGATCCTGATTTTAGCATTGGATTCTATAGTGTTTTTTTGAGGTTGTTATAGATATCATATATTCCTCAAGCGATTTTTCAACGGTCTATCTATATGAATATTAATGAGGTGAAAATTTAGGATTTAGAGATATAATTTTTTTTGAGAAATGTTCCTTTGCTTTATTCTAATTTTGATGGAATAATAACATAGAAAAACTAAGTAAGTGTCATGTCAATACTATTTATAAGAAAAGAGCTACTATGATAATATTGTTGCACAACTTTCTCTATTGAACATGTTTGTATGAATATGTATAATTATCCTTTAGATTGTTTATATTAGGAATCAATAAGGGAGATATTGTAGAGTATATGTTTATTTCCCGGTATTCCATAAAGTCAAGAATATGAAAAATTAGTCTCTGTAACAATCTAGGTAAAAAAATGGAAATTTGATTTTTATAATTCATAGTATTCAGGAATTAAATAGTTATTTTCATTATGGTATGTAAATATTAAGACAAATAATTTATTATAAGTTTATTTATTTAAAATTTTAATTTCTTAATTATAGAAAAAACAATTTTTTTTGAAATCATCATTTTAAAATTATCATCATCTAAATTTTTAATAAATTTTTGAAAAATTATTTTTAGGGTGAATAATATAAAATGAATTTTTTAATTATAATGGAATTTTTTTATGACTCCATGAAAACATAATTTTGAAATTAAATATGAAAAAAATTATTTAATAACTAAAATGAGTTTTTATATATGAAATATTGTATAAAAATAATTCATAACATTCACATTATAAATTATTTATTGATATGTATAGAAATTATAATCAGCGGTGATGCAGTTTCTACTGAACATTGGAAATGTAAAATTTGGTTCCTCATAGTTAAAAATTTAGTGATAAATAGTATATTAATGAATGTTTTATTAAATATTAATTATTATTAAATTTTTTGGTTGATAATTTTGAATTATTGAGTTATAAAACATTAATCTTCCCCAAATTCATGTGCAATGCTTGAAGAGGGTAAGAAAATACATAATAAAAAATTAATGAAAACAATTAACAACGATGAAATAATAAACATTAATTAAAATATTAATAATCAACATATATAATAATAATTAACTTTAATAATTAATAAAAATTAATAATAATTTAGACTAATAATAGTCATGTATTTTTATTTTTTATATTTGAAATAAGAAACATTGCATATTAAAAAATGCTGATATAATTCTTGTGCATGAAGAAGAGAAATAAGTAAAATAATTTTAATTAAAAATATTAGTATAATAAAACGACCCAAAACCAGGATAAATATTTTTATATAAGCTTATTTCATCCACTATTTTAATTCCAAAACAATTTTTGAGATTTTGGACCCACATGAACTTCTTTAATCCCTTCATAATATTTTATTTAAAAGGAAGTCATGTTTTTCATACTATAGTTTTTTTGTATAATATTATAATATATTGCTTTCTAGAGTTTTTTTTTGCAAATATAAAATGTTATATTAAAATGTAAACTATTACTTTATTCATGTTATTTTATTTTTATGTTTTCGGGAATAAAAAATAACCTAGATGGCTTGATCAATGGTGATGCAACATTTATGTAATTAATGAATAAATTAAATTAATAAAATCAAAAATTATGAAATCAATATATTTTTATATTTTTATGTTATTTATAAATTTATTATTATTATTATGTTAAGTATATGGTTTATGAAAAATTGGATTAGAATTTGATTATTTTGAATCATTTAATGTCATAGTTATGCAAAATATATGATTTTACAAAAACAAATTTGAGGAATATAAAATGTTATTAAATTACATAAAAATATAAGAAACATGAAAATGGTAAAAGTGATATAATTACATAAAAAACGTGATCTATTTTTGTTTTGTGTCTTTTTTTATTTCCTTAAACCTATATTAGACTAATTATATTTTAAAATCTTGAAGTAATTCCTATGTTTCCACTAAACTCAATTATAAAAGTAGACTCATCCCCTCACAAAATTTCATCAATATAAGCCATATTTCTAGACAATGCTCTAAAAAATACATTACCTAATCCCTTGACATATTCTAGTTCTTCTGTCCTCATAAAAAATAGCACTTCCAAGGGCCTAAAGAGGTTGTTAGGGAGAAATAATCATGTGACAAGTCTCATCTTTTTTCTCTTTTAAATTGTTTCTCATTTCTACCTTATCCTCACATTGTATAACATGTTTCATGAAAAACATAATATTATATATATTCTGGGACTTTATTATTTTATTTTTATATAAACCATCAAATATCTTATTTTATTCTTATAATTCACAAACACAAAATCATTGTCCTAGGTGTTTCAACTCACCACCTTCGTGGGTGATGTGTTTTCATTTCCCTATACCTCATTCATGGAATGTTAAAATTCAATAATAATTTTATAAAATAACCTTAATATTTATTTATTCACTTGTCTAGTATTATTTCTATTTGATAGGAAATTTTGTAATGGCTTGACCATGGAAATCGTTAAATGAGCGGACAAGAAGCAATGGAAATAAAAAATTATTGTTAATAAACAGGGGGAAAGATGTTATAAGAAGAAAATGAAAGGTAATATATACAAGAATATTGTTCTTTAATAAATAAATAAAACCCTTTTAACAATTATATATTAGGTTTTAACACTCTTTAAGTAAGCCAAACATGAGGTATATAAATATCTTTTTTGGAAATTCTCTTTTCCTGTTACAATTAATTTTATTAAATAAATTTTTTTTAATTATAAAAAAGTTTATTTTATAAGATTCATGTCTAATTATTGATTATATGCTTCTATTACATGTTTACAAGAAATTTATTAAATAAAATTTTTCCATTTATTTGTGTGTGACTTCCCCAAAATAATTTTAAAAATTTGAAATTTTATTTTTGTCAAGAATGTATCTATTATAAAATGTTTATATCTTATGATCATGTTATGGATCATTGGTATTGTTTCTATTATTGGGTGTTTCATGATAAAAATATAGCGGGATTTTCCATTATATGTATCAAATGAATTTGGTGAGGGGATAGAGTTAACCAGTTAGGTTTATCCTAAGAGCATATGAGCATATATTGAAATTGTTATTCAAAGTGTAACCATGATGGTTACTCACTATATTGTCTAGAGAGGGACATTATTTCTATGATTGATATAAAAATTATAAACAAGCCACCTTTTATGTTGTATTCTTGATTTCTATGGTTTTATAGGAAACTTATGATATCGTAAGTTTAGATAAAGAGCATATGATTTTCTTCGTGAATTTTTTTTCTTTTATGGACTAATAGTTTCTTTATTTCTTTATATGTTCCTTAATGAGATTTTTTCTCATCCCAAATTTTTAATTTCTTTTCATATGAATTATGTCTGGGTAAGATAAAATAATAATACTCGATATATTTTGCAAATATTCCTCATGAAAATAATTCGTGTTTTATTTAATATTTTTTATTATGGAAGAAATGTATTGAATTTAGTTGTATACACTTTTAATAATTATGGGTTGTCAGGTATGAATTAAGAACTAATTATCTAAACCTATGAATAGAAATGTTTTTTGATAATGTATAGAAATAATTTATTTATAAATTAATTAAATTATGTAATGTTTAAGTCTGGGTCTTTAAATTCAGTATCAATTCCTGGATTTTATAATTTTATAAGATAAGATAATGTTAAAAGAATACCCATAAATGATTTATATCTTATTGATATGTTCGAGTGATATATAATTTGAATATTATAATGTTTCTTCTTCTAAAATATTTATGTTTAGAATGGTTTTATTTAAAAGAAACGTGGATATTAGAGTAGGAATGCATCATGAGGCTGATATCATTCCAAATTAGTAACATAGAATGGTGATAATTGAAACTGATAAAGTTGTGATAGTAATGGATTAGTTTTTGACGACTATAAATGGATGAAACATGCATGTAGGATATCAGCTAGGTCAACATCACAAGAATATGTGAGTGGGGTAAAATAATATGGT
Organism: Viscum album; assembly: GCA_963277665.1. NCBI lineage: Eukaryota > Viridiplantae > Streptophyta > Magnoliopsida > Santalales > Viscaceae > Viscum > Viscum album. The sequence continues at coordinate 1,024,329,113 of OY728133.1, read as the reverse complement.
GTAATACCCTCCTGCATTATGATCATGTTGTGACATATTTGTAGATAAAGGGTAGATTAAATCCCTAGAAAATATTTTATATATTATGGGATGTTATAACCATCAAAAAGTTAGTCATTATATTTATATCTTTTAATGTGAAGTTGAGCAGTTGTAGTTAATGGTTAATAATACCTGGGATAGAGAGAACATTGATTCCATTAAATGGGAATAATTTAAGAATATTTTACTTTAGATATATTTTCATAAGGACACTCAATATAGGATGGAAAATAAATTCCTTTCACTTTAACTAATGGAGGAAGATTCGGTGTCTGTGAGTGAATAAAAATCACTTGATTGGAAATCTACGCATCAAATATTATTTGAGATATTGAGATTAAAATCATCCATTTCAAAACACTATTAAAACCAACATATCGAAGGGAATTGGCCACTTGTGAATTCAAATGTTATAGAAACCATTTATAATGTGCTTAGAAGGTGGAAATGGAGTTTTTCTTATTATCATTTGTAATTTGAAAACTAACTGAAAAAGAGGTTGAGGTGGAAATATAAAAAGATAGAATGAATCAAAGATGTTTGATGGTAAGGGAAAAAGTTTTTCATTTGTATGAATTAAGGTAAGAAAAATACTAGTGAATTAATTTTGAAGTATTGTATGTGTTTTTTATATGGTAATTTTGGGAACGTGGCTCTTAATTTCAATGAACAATATAATGGATGTGGAAAGAAATTTTTTGAAATAATGTTAGTGAAATGTTTTAAATTTAATGAGATGATTCATTCTGTAAATATGTTTATGAAGAGGGAACTGAGTGACAGAAATCAACATAACTAAATAATAATGGTGTAGTGAAATCATTTTTAAATATATTAGCAGATATTGGTCCAACTAATAAAGTGGTTTCATGTACATTTTTTACTTACATTTTTCTAATTCTTCATTAGATATAAGGTTTATAGCTTTATTTCTGAATAATTTTCTAGTCAATAGAAAATTTTACCTCAAGAAATAAATCCAGGACTTATGGGGAAAACACATTGAGAAAATATTAAAGAGGAAAATAATTATAAGAATCATAATGTTGTTCTCCATGGAAATAATTTTCTTGAAAACCTTGTTTTTTCCCTTAGTGAATCATACATTTATTCTGGGTATGGATTAGATTTTTATTTATAATTCTAATATTTATTGTTGAGATAAAGGGGTTGTTATTATAATGTTTTTATTTTAAATACAAGAATGGACCTAGGACATTTAAACCATATAATGAAGCTGTGGAACTATTAAAAGATGGAAATGAAATTAATCTTCCATATATAGTTTTAATTAATGGAACGGTTTAGATTAAAAGTGTACTAGAGAATATAAATACATGAATAGTTTTCCTGATGAGTTTCCTGGTGTTATACATGATCTAAAGTTGAATTTACAATTCACATAATTCATGATTATACTACAATTTTAAAACCCCGTTAACAAATGGTCCATGTAGAACTTTTAGAACTGAAAATAAGTTTCAGGAGTTTCTTGGAAAATGTTCCATTCACCCAAGTACTTCACCTTACTGTGAATCTTTAAAACAAATATGGTTGTATGAGGCATTATATTGAATATAGGGCATTGAATAAAATCACTATTAATAATAATTACCATTTACTCATATCGATGGGTTTTTTGATCAGCTTCAGGGAGCTTATTATTCTTCCAAGATTGACATGAGATTTGGGTACCATCATCTAAAGGTGATAGAAGATGGAATTATGAGAACAGAATTCCACAATAGATATGGGAATTATGCGTTTTTTTTCTTCCCCCTAATTTGGAAATATCCCCATTCAATTTACGGATCATATGAGTATATTATTTTTCAAATATTTCTAATTTTTTGTTCTTATTTATGATATTATATTTTTTTTGAATAGTAATGAGGATCATGGAAAAATATATGGTTATTCCTGAAAAATATCAAAGACAATATGTTATATAGGAAATTTAGAAACTATTATTTTTTATGATAATATTTTTATTTCCTTGGGAAACATATTAATATAGATGACATTACAGTTTTTCCTACCAAAAAAAATATTGATGAATGGCTAGGACCTATGAGTGCTACTAATATTTAATGTTTTCTTAGATTACAAAGCTATTACAAGTGGTTTGTTAAAAACTTTTCCTTGTTATCTATGGCGCTAACTTAGTTAACTATAAATAGAGTTAAATTTATTCAGATAAATGATTGAGAATACTTATTTCAAGAATTAAAATTAATATTGGTGAATGCTGCTATTTTGTCCTTGCCCTCAACGATTGGTGAGTTCTCAATCTATAGTAGTTATTATTTGAATGGACTTATTTGCTTTCTGATATAGAATGACCGTGTAACTACATATTATTCATCATAAATAAAAGATCATGATTTAAGTTATCACACACATGATTTTTAATTATCAATTATAGTTCTTTCATTAAAACATTTGGTGAATCATTTATATAGATCAAAATGTGAAATTTATACTGACTATAAATGTTTGAAGTATATATTTATGAAGAAGGAATTGAAAATGAGACAGATAAGCACTTTAGAAAAAAATAAAGGAATATATTTGTATGATTAATTACCATCATATAAAATAAAAAAATAGTAAATGATTTTGGAAATGTAATTCTTCATTAACCATGTTACATGTATAACATAACCCTTTAATTAATGATTCGTTGAATCTTGGCCTAGAAGTTTTGATATTTGAGATTCGTCAATTTTATTTTAGGTGTTAGTGCACTTATCTATCACATACAAAGATAAATAATCACATAAATATGATTGTGAGTTATATAAAAAAACAATTTTTTCTGAAAATTATGTTTCAAAAATTTAAATTTTCATTAATATCTAGTATCGATAATTGGAAGAAGAGTATCTGTGACATGTGTTTCCTAGATGAAAATAAATTTTTATGTGAAGAACATAATACCTCATTTTTAGTTCATTATGGAATCCCTGTGATGTGTGGAGAACTTTATGAGTATTTTTGGTGGGTTGGAATGAAAAGAAATATTACTAATATTCAATGAAATATTTCAGTTGTTAACATTTTTAAGAAAAATGAAAATTAATGAAGGTGATGCTTCAACTATTTTTATTTCTAGTGTGGAAATGAGAAATTATATCAATGGATTTCATAGTGGGGATACTAATGAATTCTAAAGTTAATAATGTTATTTGAGTTATTGTTGATATACAGACTAAATCTATAAAAATATATTATTATTTGTGTTACTATGCCTTTAGATAATCTTTATCGATTGTTCCTACAAAAATATTTAGAAAAAATGGATTTCCTATTTCCAATGTATTTGACCATAACCCCAATATAACTTATATGTTTTCAAAATTAGTTCAAAAGTCATTTGGTGGTGAATTAAATTTCTGCACTGCTTTTCATTCTCAGTCTTTTGGATATCTAGAGAAAAAAATTCAGACATTGTTGCATTTTACTTGAACATGTTCAATAGATTACAGTGGTTGTTGTCATTATCATACATCATTTGTCGTGTTTTTTAAAAAAATGATTTCATTATAGTATTCAGATGAAATCGATAGAGTCATTATATAGAAAGTGGTGTTGAACACTATCATTTTGGATGAATTTTAGGAAAAAAATTTGATGGGACAAGAAAGTTTAGGGTGAGTGATTGAGAAAGGGAAGATGATCCGAAACTTATGAGGAAGGCACATAGAAAAAGAAAACTTTATGCAGTTAAAAGGAGGATATGTCTTTATTTCATGGTAGGTGACCATGTTTTCTTAAAATTATATCAATGGGAAAGTGATATGTGCTTTGTTAGGAAAGTATAGAATGTTAAAATTGATGTAATTCTGGAAAATGTTGAACCAATTTCATACTGTGTATCTTTCCAAACTAGTTTTTCCTTGGTACATAATGATTTTCATGTATCGATGTAAATAAATTTTGAGCCAGATTCATCTCTTGTTTTCAGCTTAGAAGTAGTTCATCTGGAAGAGAATTGTTCTTATGAAGAGAAACTTAATAAGATTATTTACCATAGAGAGAGAATATTGTGGCATATCATAATTCATCCTGTAATAGTTTTTTGGGAAAAAACACTTGGTTGAATAAGAAACATGGTAATATCAATATTCTTGGAGGAAAAGGTACCACCAATTTTTTGAGATCGAATAAATTTCTAGGAAATAATTTCCAAATTGGTGAGAATATGAAACAACCTAGGTAAAAATAGAAAATTTTGTTCTTATATTTATTAGTAATCTTGTATTAAATAGTTACATTCATTATGTTATGTAATCCTTAAAATTAATAATTTATTAAATAGTTATTTCATTAAAACATTAATTTTTCCATTATAGAATTTTATTTTTACACAACTTATTATATTTTTGAGTTCATAATGCCAAAGTAATATTAATAATTTTTTTGAAATTTCTATGATAAATTAAATTTTTGGTAATTTGTAAAAAATGTGGTCTTTTTATAAAGTAATCTATTTTTTGTGATGTCAAGATAACAAAATTATGATATAAAATTTATTAAATTTATTGAATAACCAAATTGTAATTTTATAAGTGAAATATGTTACAAAAATAATCTATAAAATGTAAATGAAAAATTCTTTCTTTAGACGTATATAATTATTTTCAGTGTTGACACAGTCCCTGTGCATTATTGGCAATGTAAAATTTGGATCCTAATAGTTGATAATTGAATTTTAAAAATTATTTTTATGATTTTTTAATTAATTATTATGTATTATTTTTTTCACTGATTCTTATGAATTTAAGATTTATTAAAAAATTAATCTTATTCATATTCTAGTGAAATGCTTCCAGAGGTAAAGAATTGAAGAAACAAAAAATTAAATATTTTATCTTAACATATAAATGAATAAATATGCGTATTTAATGTATATTTTTTTTTCATGAATCGAATAAATTTATTTTTATGATAGTAACTTCTTTTAAAATTTTATATATGAGACAACTAACATAATTATTATGAAACAATGATGTCGTTCTTATGTAAGCTAGAGAATAATAAATAAAATGTTTTTAAATAAAATTATAAGATCCATTAAATGACCCAAATCATGATTGAATCTCTTTTTATAATAATGTTTCTTCCATTATTTTAATTTTATTATAATTTGGGAGATTATGGACCCTAATTTATCACTTTAATCCCTCTATAATATTTTATTTAAAATTAAGTCTCATATCTCACACTATAGTTTTTAATTTGTATAATATTTTAATATATTGTATTATAGATGAGTTTTTAGAACATTTTTTTAAATCTATTTTTTTATTTTTATATATTTTTTAAATTTTTAGGAATTATCTATTTAACATAACGTCTTACACAACGATGATGAGTTATTTACTTAATTATTGAATAAAACAAATTAATGAATTTAAAAATAATAAAATAAATATATTTTGAGATTAGTAATTTTATTGAGAATTTATCTATATTAATATGATATGTTAAAAATATAATGAAATAATGGATTCTAATTTTAAACTATTTTTTTATCTTTTATTGTGATACTTCTAAATAGTGTTTAATTCGAAAAATAATATTTTTCAGGAATTAAATATTTTATTATATTATTTAGAAATCACCATAATCATGAACAAGGACATAATGGGCTATATTTTAATGAAGATGTGATATAATTTGATTTTGAGGCCTCTTTTAAGTCTTTATACCTATATTCCATCCAAATTTAATTTTTTTATTAAAACCATTTTTAGGTAAAATGGGAAACCAAAGTTCACAAAAGGCACCCACTACTGCTGAAAGAGCACACAAACTGATTAAACACAAGGGTAAAATTACTAGACAGAACTATTATAAAAAGATCACAATGCAACGAACTAACCTGAATAGTTGGGTCTTCTCTAATAAGCTCTTAAAAATGAGAGATCATCCTTTCCATTGTCTGAATAAATTCCTCTGAGTTGATTTTGCTCTGATTGAACCCTCAGGCTAGAATTCTATCTTGCTTATTCAACCACACTTCTTGCTCCTTTGTTGCATCCACATTAAACCTTTTTTTATAAATCATCTTTAGTTCCTCTGCTGATATGTTGGGTCATATGTGTTGCTCAAGCATAACTTCCTTGGAGTGCAGAATTAGTTCCACACACTCCCCATCCTTTTCTATTCTATCTTGTTTGTACCTAATTACTCCTTCACTTTCTTTCTTCTATAGGATTGATCTTTTATTTTCCTTCCCTTCGCGGATGACCTAAATTCTATAGGTTGTGGAAAGTAAGAGTAATCCTTGCGTTTCTTTGGATTTTCCCCTAGACCACTATGCATTTTATTGCATCTCTGATGCCTTTTCCCCTTCTTTCTATGAGGGCTGTGAGGGCCTTTTCCTTGACACCGGTCTAGACTATCCAATAAAGGATGTAAATATCATCCCATGACAAGTCATCCTCCACATTCAATGGAGGTTCCTGACATTTTAATCCATCAAAGTGGTTCCCGAGATTTATCATCCGGTCAACTTTGAGGGACCTCTCATTACATGGAGACTCCACTTTACCATCCATATTCTCCTTGCCAGATATCATGCCCCCCAGACCCCACCTTCATATGGCCGAAGGAATTTGGGTATAAGGCCATCAATGCGTTCCCATCATCAAGATTCCTTTGAACAATGTGAAATGTTGAATATGACAAGTAAAACATCCCCTACACCGGCTATGATCTAGTGAATTTCTCAAAACCTTTCCTAATAAATTGCTGCTGCTTATTACTGTCCTCCCAACCTCTATTTTGAGTGCCACCAAGACTGTGGAACTCACTCTTTGTTTCTTTCTCCTCACCCTCATCAGAATTGGAGGTAGCTGTTGGGATCACTGAGGCCACTACAAAGAAACTATCCCCTTCAACTCCAAGGATACCAAAGTCATACATCAACCAGGAGAAGATTTCCTCAACCCGTGGTCCATCATCCCCAGGTCTTACCTTCTTTTCATCCACTTTGGACACCAGGGGACTTTGCTACTTTATGGCCCCCCCAGTACTGGCCTCCAAAACTGAAGGGCCATGGTACATGACCAGATCCATCTCCATTGGGGCTTCCCTATGCACATCCTCATGAACACCCAAATCACCACTCTTCCACAACCAGTGATCAACCACTTTGTCAGCTTGCACTGCTGATGGCCAGTCCTAGTTCACACGATGACACCGAATGGTGAAATTTCAATGTTTGTCACATCTTGAGAAGAACATTGGAAATGATTCGAACACAACTCTCTACATCCATCTAAGCTCCACTAAAACCAAAATCCATAGCCACTCATATGAGAGTTTAGAGACATCGACCTTAACACATGTGCATGGAAAAATCAGATGAAAAATTGCAGAAGTTCGATTTTCTGAGCACAAATATCATCCAACTAAATTCCCGAGCATACAAATAATTTAAGGGTTCTTAAAGGGTAAAGGCAGGTCGGGAAAGCTTACCGACACTAGAGTAGAAGATGGGTCAAGATTTAGGTTTAGATCAATAGACCATCGCATGAGGAAAAAACCACATCCATTGAACACCCTAGGAGTGATGGACCAGGTTATGACCAAATCCTCCTCCGATGATAAGCGAATCGTCAGTTGAAATCAATAAATAATACCCACCACCGATCGATTTTGGAGACCCCATTCTTCGAAAAAAATCTGTGAAGGGCGTCCACCGGCGGACGATGATCTCTAAATCGAGCGACAAGCATTTATCAGTGACGATCCGAAGCCGCATTGAACTCTGTTTTGGAAATCTAATGTTGAGGAGAACCTTTTTGAAGGTTTAGGACCTTAGGGCCAAGAAGGATCTGTGGGAAAGGAGGAATATCAGCCGGATTGGTGAAGGGAGTGAAAGGCCGATCTGACTAGGAAGAAAGACATGCCCCTCCCCCCGTTGAGTATGAGGGGACCAGAGCCTCCGACATCTCAAGGCTTGGTCATCACCATAATCGTGGAAGGAGTACAGACATACACTTATGAAGGAATTCTAGACCTACCTTAAACTTATTATAATTTAAAATTATAAGCAATTTCTAAGTACCCCTTAACTTAATTATAAAATGAGACATATTCCTTCAAATAATTTCTGTGCCCTAAGCCATATATCTTGGATATACTCATAAAAATTCTCTTATCCTATTACCTTTCCAAATTCTAATTCTTTTTCTCTCAAAAATGTTTACTTCTAAATTCTTAATGAGGAACTCATGGAGAAATTTTCAAGATGAAAATTTCATATTTTCCAGTTTTAAATTTTCTTTTACTTATACCATATCTTTACACCTTATAACATGTTTCATGATAAATTTGGTATCATATATATAGTTTAATGTTATTATGTTAATGATATATAAACCTTAAAATCTTTTATTTTCCTCTTTTAATCCTTTAAAGAAAAATTAGTGTTAAAGGTTTGTCAATTCACATCCTTCATGAATGATGAGATTCATTTTCTTTTATCACCATCATGAAATGTTAAAAATCAATATTTATTTTTTAAAATAACCTAAATATTTATTTTATCAGTTGTTGAGTATTATTTTTTTTAATAGAAAATATGTAAAATACTAACCACTAAAAAAATGGAATGAACATACCCAAAATAATAGAAAAAACATAATATTGGTGAAAAATGGGTGAAAATTGTTATAATACGATCATGTAAGGTAATAAAATCATGAATATGGGTCTGTAATAAATTAAAATCACTCTTTATACAATTATATAATAGTTTTTAAAACTTTTGAACAAAAACTAACTTGAGGTAAGGGAATTTGTTTATAAAAAATGTATTTTCAAGGTAATTTTTTTAAAGAATTGTTTATTTAAATTATATTACCTATGTATATGTTTTCACATTCATGATTATTTTTTATTTTACACTTCTTTTCTGAAATATTTATGTGTTTTGATCATGTTATGGTTCATGGTAATTTTTATTATTTTGGTTGGTTTTGTGATAAATTAGTGGTAGTTGAGCCTGTTATATCTCTGTAATGAATTTATAAATGGGATAGAGTTAACCAATTAGGTCTCTCCAAATAAATTATTTTAATATACTATGATTGTTATTCCCAGTGTAACCATGATGGTTACACCCTCTGTATCTGAGAGAGATAAATTATTTTTAAGGTTAATAAAAAAGTATAAATCATGTTTTATTTCTTGATATATATATTCATTCTATGGTTTTAAATTAAATTTATGATTTCATATGGTCAGAAAATGATCATATGATCTACTTTTGGAAAATGTTTTCATTCAAAGAATATGGATTTATTTCATCCTTTCTAGGTCCCTAAGTAATATATTTTCATTGATACAATGTTTTAAAATGGATTATAATGAAATTTTGGATTGGTATGGACAAATCACAATCAATGATGAATTTTGTAAATATTTTTCATTAAATTAATTCATTTATTATTACCACTTTTTATTATGGAATAAATGGATACAATTGTTGTGATATCGATTTTTTTCCTTACGAGGTTTCATGTATGAATAATTACATAATTATCCAAAACTCTAAAAAAATAGTTAGGAATATAAGAAGATTAATATTTATTAAAATTGACATGTTTTTGTAATGTTGAATACTAGGTAGTTTTTCTCTATGATGATATTAAAACAATTACAAATACAAGAATGAATATGGGAAAACATCAACATGTATTCATTCATCAGAATTTCTAAAACCTCTCATAGACATAATCCAATTTAGGTTATATTCTTTCACCATATGAATTTTGAAAATTATATTTCTATCTATAAATATTTTCCTCTTGATCATATTTCTAAGTTATATATTATAGATTCCGTACTTATCATAGAGTACCAAATTATATTATATCTAATCCAGTTCTGGGGATTACCTCAAACAATTAGTTACTAATAAAAAAAATATTGATACAGAGTTATTTTTTAGTAATTATTATCTTCCATAAAAATTTGTTAGCATTATAGGACCATTTAACACATTTAGGGTATTTGGAGACCTTGTTCTCTGGATTACAAAGGTGGATGGGATCAACACCTTCACATATTCGAGCTTCCTTACAATGATAAACAAAATTGAGGTTTAAAATGATTCCATACAAATATGGATATAAAAATTAGATAAAAAATGTGAAATTATTGGGTGAAGTTGAAGAAAGAAATATATTAGGACACGATATAGCTGTGTAAATGAAAGATAAGGTTAGATACATTCCACAAATAAAATGAATCTCATAGATAATTGAGGTGATATACTAAAAATTATTAGTGAGATATGTATTATGAAGTTCGTGAGAAGGAATAATTATAAATATCTCTATGGAAGATGTTTATTATATTAAAAAATGTTATTTTGAGCACAATCTATATAAGTCCCTTTGTGATTCTTCATTATGTAAGGAGTGTAGGGTATCAATTGGTGGTTCCATTAATGTAATCTCGTTTTCACTTTATATCCCATGTATATACAATGTAGAAGTAAATACTTGATCATTAATATTTACTAAACATAAAGTTTCATCCATTGGGTCATGAGATTTACTATGAAGAAAAATAAGTATTAATATTATATTATAGATATAATGTTCTACGATGAAATACTACTCACATGTTTTGTTGTCGTTAATTTAATAAAAAAATCATAGATGCTGTAGATGAACATAAGGGTGTGTAAAAGAAGAGATATATTCATTTTTTGTGTAAAAGTGATAGAATTTTTTATGGTGAAATTATTTTTAAGGGTACCAAAATGAAACACCACTAGTTTTAATATATATTTCTTTTTAAATAACGTTGATGTATTGTATAGTTTTCATTACACACAACCCGTATTCTATATGAACCTCTTATAGTAATCCACTTTTACATCCCCTTTTAATTTTAAGATATGAATTGTTATATAAATATTACACAATAAAATTAATAAGGTTTTAAATGATTAAAATTTATTTATTAATTCATAATAAAAAATTAATCAATATTTTTGAAATGCATTTTTAGGTTTTCAAAATATCTTTTTTGATATTGGTTTTAATTGCATTTTTTTTATAAAAACTATAATTAATTTTGACAATTTTTAGAAATTTATATTTAGAGAATTAATAATAAAATGTTAATCATCATTTAAATATTATATTAGTGTGATATTTTCTTTTTTTGAAAACATATACCTTTTAGTAAATAGTGAAAAAAACAGTTTTTTGTAAAAACTGTCATATATTTTCAATAAAGAATGAAATTTTAAATCTTGATAATATTTTGAATTTTATGTTAAAAATGTAACATTAATATAGTTATATGTAATCTTATTTATTAAAGTAATATTAAAATTATACATGATTTTCCTAAAATTACTTTTTTGGGCACTGAAATAGGTTTTTCTAGAATTGTTTTTATGCCCACAAAGTTAATGAATCAATATAAATAAAATTAATTTATATTTTTTAAAATTTTAATTAAATTTATAGATTATATATTCAATCGCATATTTTATCAATCATATGGTGGGTTTTGTAAGACAATATAGTGATTTAATTTTAGTTCTTTTCTTACATTCCATTTTTCTTAAAACTAGGTTTCATTTACTTTTTCATGATAATATAAAACTTAATTCAGCTACTTATTACATTTTAATATAGAAAAATGGATTCCAATTTTTTTAATAATAATTACCAATCAAAATTAATAGTTACAATTTTATTTTTCATTTAATAAATTGTATAAATAGAAAATATTTTTTTACCACAGTTAATGTTAAAACATGTTTAATGGTGGGGGGACTAATAGTTAATGGAATAAATTCTATATAATTTATCATAATTAGTTTTTAATAAATATAAACCTTCTTATTTTCAATCATTGATATAATTTCCATTTAGAGAATCATTGCCATGAATGTGACCTTATATTATTGAAATATTTTAAGAAATTCCATATGTGTATATCAACTCACCTATAAAATGGAACCACCTCTCCTACCATTTTTATAGAATTTCATCCTTCTATAGAAACTAATACATAATCTAAAATATTATTAGATCAATTCCATTAATTATAGATACCCTTATATTCTATTCATACTGGTACTTTATGGCTTAAGGGGTAAACCAATGATGTTATATCAATGATGTAAAAATACTTACCAAACTCCTCAAATTTTATCTCTACATTGACTTCTTATAAACAAATTTTATTTATAAAAGAATTAATAATCTAATAAAATTATTATATTTAGATATTTTTTTATTATAATACATTTTTCCCATATCTTTTTCTCCCAATGTGAAATGAATGCGTCTCTCATACATAAATGTAGACTACAACCTCGACATAATGTGACAATTCATCATCCACAACCACATTTAATTGAGATTTATTATGATGGATTCAAAGAATATATAATTGATTTATCTATTATCATATTGATATTATAAAGGATAATTATAACTTACCATTCCTTCTCTCCATTTATAAAATAGTGGAAAACATCCCTCTTGTATGTCCATAAAATACCATCTACATGGAGTGATGTAATTAATTTTTAACTACCTAGTTATATGAATGGTTATAAAACTGTATATAATGATTAAAAATTATAATTATGAAATTATTAATATTATAGTTATTGACTAAAAGCTAGCATTGTTATTTATTTTTAAATGAAACACCGAATACTAAATAAATAATAGGGGTCAAGAAAAGTGCACACCCAAAACATCATTAATAAAAAACATCATCCCCTCAATAAGAAAATATCTTATACTATGAAAATAAGACATACTTTGATTTGGTGTTGTTATGTACACCAATAAATATGCCACATGGTTCCCCTCCATCCATGTGTGGGTGATCTCAATGTGATTACCCAGAATCTGTTTTCTCTTTCTAATTAATTAAAAATTGTTCCATGAAACCTTGCATGTACTCGATAGTTCTTTGAAGAGAATTAAAGAATATCTTTCCACCACATTATGCATGATGTCCTTTGGCCCGCACATCTCCAAACCCGTGAGCATATCCTATGCTTCATCCTAAAAAACATCACCCATGTCATATAAGGAGGAGAAAGATGCTACAATAGACCGTTCCTAATTCTTGATGACCCCTATACCCCACATAAACCCCTTACAAGTGACAAATACATGTTTATATTATGTACGAGGTGAAGAGGGTTCTAACAGACCAAGTGCCTAAAACATAGCTCTCTATTCTAATCAAAATAAAATCACTCGGAATGATGGAGTTCACCGACGATGCATCATTGCAGTCGACAAACAACCAGACCAGATCCTGAAATGAGTTCTTCATTTTAAAGAAAATTTTGGACTACCAACCTTATATGCCTTTGTTTCATGCTTCATTTTGTTCTTTCCAAATCGTCCAGTATCCTGCCAATATGATTACAACCCTCGCCTTCCTCTCAAGTCCGTGACTACCCACTCGTTGAAACCAAGAACATAAATAGGTATCCAACATCCCTCACTGTCCATTCCTCCTAGTTAAATCACCAAAAGACTTCCAGATCCATCTATGACATTCACTATCAAAAAACAAATGCCCTACTTTTTCGGGTTTGGGATCGCGACAACACCATCACCTTGAGGAACTGCTCATTCCCATGCATTGAATGTTAACATGAGTGGGAAAAACTCAGTTCCTCACCAACTATAACAAGAAGTCAAATTTGAAGGGAACCTCCTTCCACTATATGGTCACCCCCATATATCATCATCAGTTGCATCCATCCTCAACCTAGAAAAACTATTTAATTATAACCCACCCGATGGGAAGCCTATAAAAAATAGGTTATCAGGTTCTTCATTAGTACAAATTTATTGAAATCAATATATTTATTATCATCAAGAATGGCCTGAATAAAACAAGTGTGCTCACTAGCCTCTTGAAAATAATAGTTGGTGTAGGGAATCTTGTGAACCACAAACTACCAACCCCCCAACCATGCGGCCAGTAGTTGATATCACCACTTCCAACCATCAACCAAGTGTGCTGATACAATAACTCCATGTACGAGGGAATAAAGTTACAAATTTTTGAGGGCCACACTCTCTTCTCATTCAAATTCAGGCCATACATATATTGAATTATCCTTCCCCACACCGTTCATCATTCCATAGCCTCTAATTCATGTTAAGAATGGAGCCCTTGCATGGTCAGTGAAATAATCCTCAAATTAATACCCCCTTCAGAGAGTGGTCTTGGAAGATACTTACTCTATTTGTAGTGATGCATGCCTTCCATCTTCCCATCCCATATGAATGACACCATAATCAAATTCATGTTTTTGATAACTCTATTGGGGACCTTCAAGGTTGACATTACATGTGTGGTAATAGAAATAATAACACTATTCATAAGGGTAATGCGGCCACCAAATGACAAGAATCTATAATTCCAATTGATGATGAGCCCTATGATTTTGGTAAATAATTTATCAAAATGGCGGATTCTAAGTGGGAAAGGACTCACCGGTGCCCCAAGATACTCCATAATAAATTATCCCCAATTTAAATTCAAGCTGTCATAAAAAATCCATACCATGCACTAAGAGATATTATTAATTTTATGAAACCAAAATTTTACGATGTTCACCACCTACCCACTCCATAGAAAATTATCTCCTATAATCCCATTCATTCCTAGAATTTATATACTACTGCCATTTATTAAAAATTTGTGTCATCTTTAAACATCAAATGGAGGGTATCCCTTATTGTTTGCATATTCTGATAGAGCTAAAATTTCCCCATGAGAAATCCCGGGTTGATATAGTAGATAAAAATCTTTTGAGAGAGGATGAAGAGAGTGGGGAAATAAGGATCTCTTTTCCTGAGACCTCTGAATACCTTGATGAAACCAAAATTATTACCCAGAAATGAGGTTGATATCCAGACGGAACAGAAGCAATGAAAAAGTAGGTCAATAGTCATGTTGGAGAACCCCATACAAGACAACACCCTTAAGTTGAAACCACATTCCAATTAGTCATATTCATTTCTCATATATAATTTTAACACCAAGATACTCCAAAAATATTTTTGGTTAATGTCACTAACCATTTCTTACACCACTCAAATTCCCCCCAGAATCGATCACCATTTAATAAAATCATGTTGTCCAGGAGACACGCAAGTGTTCAAGTGAAGGTCCATCCTTTTATTGATAATGTTGGCCAAAAACTTGTATGGAATATTACACATGTTTATGGGATGATAGATATCAATGAATTGTGGGTTAAATTTCATCAAAAACAAAACTATCTTGGTTGAACATGCAATATGCGACAAATTCCCTCCCTGGAAAAGTCCTACACTTCCTTTATTAAATATCTCTTAACAGTGTCCCAAGCCGCCCTATAAAAGGATTATAGAATTCCATCTAGACCTGGTGCGCTCTCTGAGTTCAGTTTTGAGATAGCCTTATTCACATTAGCCTCCTCTGGAGTCCTCAAACATACATCAACTTCTTCCAAGACACAATGTAAGATTTCCTCCAAAATTTATGCATCGCCCCTCAGATACCCACCAGCCAAGCTAGGATTGGGGCCTCCCAGTAGGAATATGATATTATCATTGTCCATGAATCCAACCTCGAGTTATTAGTATAATAATAACCATCCTCCCTTATAATATTTAGTCTGTGAACATTTCAATGCTCTTTAATACAAGAATAGAAAAAACCAGTCTTCCGGTCCCCCTAATGAATCAATCGAATTCTTGATCCATTTTTACCCATGAATTCCTTCCATAAGAGGGTATCAGAGAGAAGATAATTTTTAAGACGTAACATTGTAAAAATATTTTCTTCCCATTCATTCTCTAGATACTCCTCCATACGAATGATCTCCTTGGTGATATCATCCAATTTCTTATCCCACACAGGTATATCATTCCTCCAACTCCATAGAAGATATTTATGTCTCATAATCTAATTATGGAATATGATCCTTGGGTTCCAATATATTGGAGGCTATATACCTCCCTGACCATATCATTGAAGCCTGTTTTCTTAACCTAGGTACTAGAAAACTTGAATTTCTCCCCTCTTGACAACCCTGAATTTAAGGGAAGGCAAAGCAGAGAGTGATCTGAAAGGTAACACACCATATGAGAGACTTTGGAATCTGGGAAAATAGAAAATGCAACCTCATTCATCAAGTAACGATCTAGGTGACACCATGTATGACTTCCTCCACATTTTTTATTACACAAGGTGAAATTATCTCTTTCAGACCCCACATCCAAGAGGCCACTTCTTTCTAGGAACGAGACAAATACTTGGCTGGAATTCCTAGGAAAAGAGACACTATCTTGTTTCTATTCTGACCTTTAATGATGTTCAAATATCCCCCAATAATCTAGGTAATATGATCTGATATGTGACCGTTCAAATCCCTCCATATCATTTCTCTATCTTGAGAGATTCACTTTTCATTGATGAAGGCAAATGATAAATGAGTGAGGCCCAACAAAAACATTTGTTGCCAAAAACTAATTCAACACACTATACACATCGAAAATGATATAGTCTTTCCAAAACAACCAAATTTTAGAATTTAGAGTCTTTATGCATGAAAAAATTTAGTCTAAAGCTTTGAGCATACTCCTTGATCATAATGTTTACCTGGATATGTTTGAGAATCGCAACCATCGATACAGAATTGTTACAAAGATCATTTACTATGAAAATATATTTTTTTCCCAATCCCTTAGACCACTCGCATTCCATATATGTATTCTAAACAGTAAAACACGCACATTTGGATTTGGCCCCAAACTCCTAACCCTTGACAAGATGAGATGAAACCAGGGAGATGGACGCTCCAATTCTGGATTAACACAGACTGTGAATAATTCTCTACACCTTCAAACAAACAAAAACTAGAGAGCGCGTGCCATTTTACATTACCATGAATAAGTTATTTGGAGATCCACAAAATGATTTATCATACTACTATTATAAACCCCAGTCAACACTTGAAGAGATTGAAGAGGAGAGGAATTCATATTCGAAATAGGTGACAATGGGGGGGGGAGACACCACTAGTTGAAGAGAGAGCTCCATCGAGGAACAAGGCATCACTGATCCAAAGTCATCAAAGACCAAATCTATTGGAAGGATCTACAAAATTAGGATGTGGGAGAGAACCCATGGATAAAGAGAAGGAAAACAAAGCTATGATATGAGGTTGATCAACGCCCCAAAAGAGGTACCCCCTCCTAAAACAGAAGAGATAGATCCTCACATATACCTTTGTTATAGAGTAACACATCATCACTGAGAGACAGTAGGCCTTCGTGACTAGAGGATTGAGAGGATGAGGAGGCCTAAAAAATAAGCCCGTAGGAATAAAAAACATTTACCTTATCATGAACTTGCTATATTTATGAGTAACAAGAGGCAGAAAGCCTTACAATAAGCCTCAATATATCCCAAGAGCTAGAGGCCCCTAGTTGAACTTCGTGGAAAACCTACAATGTTTGACAAAAAATGTGATCAGATAAGAAAAACCTATGAATAAAAGGTAAAATCAGAGGATGAATAAGATCCACTATCCCATTGATCTGAATCACCAGGTGGCGCTGATGGGTATGAGAAATATCCAACTCAACGCAGATTCTCACAATAGATGCCTCCTCCATGCAACTCGTCCTGTCATCCGCCCACAAAAATAAACCCAAAAACCCCACAATATCCCTTAGAAAGGATTCCTTTATAAGGGGAAGCCATATCCCTAGAAGTGAGATCTAGACTGCAAAGCTGAAACACTCTTCTTTGGAATGGGTTTCCATTGACAAGTGATAATGGTAGAACTTCCAACACCCCACAAACTGCGGGTTGCTACTAAAAGCATTAACAAAATTATCCCTCAAATCCAAAATGATATAGAAGAACTTCCGATTGAATATTGAAACTATAGCTGGGAGATCCAAACCCCATATGGGGACACAATACTCAAATACTATAAAGGGAGGATTACCCCCACCTAAAATGTGGCATCAATTTCCATCAAAGATCCTTGGCCGCCGCCTTGAAAAAAGATAATGGGACCATAATAAAATGCCATCCCTTCTCTGTGAAGGAGGAAGTAGAAAACATGACCAATGACGGGGAATCTAATGCCAGACCATGCTTTTGGGGAGGTTAAATAAGGGAATCCATGGAGGAAGAGAGTAGAGGGTGAGCTACACCACCTTCGGATGCCGATGATCCCGGAACGCTGCAGCCAGGGGGCACCGAATCAATGGGAATGATGAGAGTGTTTGAATATATTAAAGATGTTATTAGTGTGGTCAGGGTCTAGAGCACCAAATTTGGTGATTCTTGGATCGAGGTATCTCTAGTTATTGGGGAACAATGATAATAGTCTAGTGACAATAACTTATAAATCAAAACATGTATGAAAAAATAGATAGTTTATACACATATGTAAATATTTTAATAAATAATTATCTATAAATTTATTATGAAATGATATAAGTTAACCATAAATTGTAATTTAATTATTAATATATTTATATTACAGTATTATAATAAAATTTAATTTATTGTCTAATATATTAGATAACATTTGAAGACTTTCATACTTGAGGTAAAGATTTTACGTTACAATCTCAATTTTAACAATATTTTTCATCTCTATGAATATATAATTTAAAATGTATTCATTATGTTTTTTGACATTATATAAGAATTTGATAAATATATAATTACCCAAGATTGAACTTATATAATTTTTTAAAATTAATATTATTGTAATTTTTTTATTGACTTTATTTTTACTTACTATAGAAAACATGAAATGATTTTTTTGGTTTTACATACAATGTATGAATAGATTTTCCCACATTCAAGAATTTTATTTTATTAAAATCGCACATTAAATGTGTCCATGGTTATGTTTAAAAGGTATTTACATAATATTTTATACATTTTTAGTTTTTAAATAAGACATTTCAAATTGAAAATATTATTTTCTACAAGAAATGTTCCATGTTTATATGAAAGGTATTTTTATTTCTAAGAATATACTTTGATGTATCTTCTAATTTACTTGACATATGATCCAATTTAACAATATTTATTCTTTCACTTCATGGATTAGGATTATGATGATGAAATATTGATGACACAAATTTATTATATCGGTTAAAATTTGGTGTAATGAGAATATTTTTCATGATCTTATGTCATATATAGTAATTCATTATGATTATATGAAATGTGGGATTGTTGCAGACCTCCGATTAATTAAGTTAATATTAATTTTTAACAAGTTAAAAGAATAAACATGAGATTATCGAAATAAAAAAAAATTACATTGGGATTTATCCCATTCCTAAAAGAGGGCACACAAGAGGTTTTCATTGTCATGAAATAAGTACACAGGTGGTTATCCACAGACTAACACATGATGAATGTATTGGTGGGTATCCATGATATAATATTTTTCTACTATTATTGTAACACATGTTAAAATAATTTTTTTGTGACATGATCTTATTCCATTTTTATGCTCTCATGTCTCATGTTATTTTATTCATATATTATTTACATCTTATAGACTACTATGATTTTTGTACTTCCTCATGATTATATTAATTATTAGGTGTAAATTATAGATTTTATGTTTAATTTCTCATACCCTTATTATTATGATGTGATTACATATATAAATTTATTTAGATATAACTTTTTTAATTTTATTAAGAATTTGATCTCACCCTTTATTATGCTTCGTTTTCCATGGAATATATAGAAACATTTTGTGTATGATATGTATTGAAATTATTATAGTTCTGAAGAAATATTTGAGAGATGATATAGATATTTAATATACCACACGGTTATGTATCCATGTTACCAAAGACACTAATCCATTATGTTTCTAGTGTGGTTTATAATGATATTTAATTATTTTTCATCAAATAATATGTAATATTTACTTATTTAATGTTTGAGTCACTATATATATAATAATTGTAATCATTAAATAATAATTTTTCCTTATTAATTTTATATATCAAAATATTTACACCATTATATTGGTCCCTTAAATACAATTCATCATTTCAGAAAACCACATCTTTATCACCATTACCAATTCTTTTCTCATTAGTTTTCTTGATTATATATGATATAAAATGAAATTATATAATGATCTCAATGAAGAAAATATTCTTAAAGAAATTGTATTATTGTTAATTTTTTTCTTCATGTAAAATAATGTTCCATGGTCTGAAGAAATTATACATGTTACTACACAAAAAAATTCACCTCATTAGATTAGTAATTCATTGATATATAAAATTCTTTTTCCACCCGACATTCATGCTCCCCTTTTTTTTCCTAGTCATGAGTCTATTAATATTTTTTCATTCTTTTGGGTCGTATCCATAAAAATTTTGTGTTTTGGGGGTTTTGATGTTGTGTTCATGGTTATCCTACATGGTTAGTGCTAATCGTGAATGCATAATGTCCATGAATATTAATTTTTAATATTACAACAAAAAAATGCTCGAAAAAGATCCCCAAACCATGAATCTGAACAAATAAATGTGCTAGGTTAGTCTAGGGATCCTATATGAATAGTGTATGGTTTGGAAAACAATGTGTCCAAAACATGTGGTTTTACAAGGCTCTAATAAATTAGAAAATAATAATCTACCATTCCCTATTTTTAACCCTAAAACGTTATATTTTTTCCCTCAAAGTACACACAACTTTAAGGTCTCTCCACCTTATTTACCTCTTCATCACATGAGAAGGATTTTTTTTGCATGATTAATGTATGGATCGTATGTTAATAATTTCCCATCAACCTACTCATTTCATTTCCACTTTCTCCTCCCTTATTAATTCTTAGTCTTGGTCTTGGGGACATAATTCTTTCTTCAGATCAATTTATAGTTAGGAATATTCTTAATGTGGGGTTTATTTTGGGTCTTTAATGTTCTTATAAGCCTCGTAATGTGGGATTATCATAATAATTTGTGGAATAATATTGATTTTATTGGTTTGGGGTTGTTTTCCTATTGTATTATCACTCATATTTTAGAATTATGATTTGAGATACTCAAAAATTTATTGTTTTACTATTAAATTATATTATTAATTATTTACAGTGATTATTTAAAATTGATATAATGTCTCACATGTTTTTTTATTTCAGTAAAATCAGATTATCTATTTAGAAATATAGTTAAATTAGTTTTAAAAAACCACTGAAAAAGTGTTTTTGGTAAAATAACTGGATGGAATTTATAAATGTTGTTTGTGGTTTTAAGAGATTTTGTAGTACTAAAAATCATTTTATTCATTTTTAGGAAATTTAAAATTGTGTTATTTGGGATTTATGAAAATGGGTTGTCATGGATTTAGTTAAATATAGAACGTGTTAGGTACAATTTTTAAAATTAATGATTTATTTCGCTATCAAAAACCCCACTTTGTAAAATTACCTTTTTGTACTTTTGAAATTAGAACAAAATTTCCCATCTAATGCTTCCCCATGAGGATAATATCTATACTAAATGTTATTTTAAATAAAAAATAATGTGTTATTTTTTATTAATGGTTTATGTGGGGATTTGTACCTTATTATTGTTATCAATTTTCTAGGTTATTTTTTTCCTATCTATATTTTTTTTATAATAGGTTTCTAATTTTAGTGAGATAAGAACTCTAGGTAGTAATATTACACTAGTTCACATTAATGCTATGAATCGTGGCTCTGTGATAGACATTTTTCCCTTATGCGATTTCATACCTTGGTCATGATTGTGGGGGAAACACTATGTGGTGCGGCATGTTAGTTATTATTCAAGAATAGACTTTTATTTTTGTTAATATATATATGTTTCCCAGATAGTTCCATAAACTCAATGGATTTATTTCTTTTTGGGAAAATTTTATTATTAATTTGAAATCAATTTTCTTATTCCTATATCATACCTTGATTTATAATTTTTTGAGGACAATTTTAAAACACAATGTGAATAGTTTGGTTTTCCATTATATAATACTCTTTTTTTAGTTCTATCTAAAGAAAATAGATCTTAATGTTTAGTTTTTTTTAGTTAAATAAATTCATTTTTAATGAAAAATTGTCATTCTTTTTTTAAATAAAATGTATAACCTATTTGAAAATATTACTTTATACTATATTGATAATATTATTTTACATAAATGGAACACATTGGGGTGCAGTTTCATTAGCATTTCTTATGGACATTATTCCATTGTATATATATCCTTTTAGTTTTTAGATGATGTTTAGTTATGGTTAGTCACAAATTTATTATATTTGGTGATTTTATGGTGAATAAATTTAAAAAAAATATTGAATGGGTTTCTTTTTTTCATGTTATTTTGAATCATCCAAGCCAGTTTAACACGAATAGTATATGTATCCAACATTATGTATCTTTTAGAATTCCAATTGTCTGATTTACCAACTTCTATTTTATATATGAATTATTCCTAATTTTTTATTTTATTCTACTTTAAAATGACTCCTATAAAAGAAAAATTTCTATTAGGCACCGGAATGGAAATCACTTTTTTTTTCTATTGGGAGAAATTATTCCATATGATCCTATGTGTTCCCCGTATATTTTTTCCCACCAAGGGTGATTAGGAATGATCCTTATGGATGAGAAGGGTGGTATTGGGTGCATGGTCAAGTGGTTTCATTAGATAGATCTAGAGAAATTTTAATTAGAGGAAACATTGGGCTGGTAGTGCAACAACATTGAGCAGGTTTGAGGATTAGTATCCTCAAAATTAGTAATGTGCGCCGTAGGGGGAGTGTACAACATATGAAAATGTTATGATTAAAATACAAAATAATAATACACATGTAAAAAAGGTGTACCTTTAGTTTCAATAGAATAAATAATTATAATATAATATTTATGAATTATTGTCTTGGATTAGTACCATAAGAGGCGACCTACTCAGTTGTATCCCATGATATCTGTGAGTAAAAAACCATTCTAAATGAACTTGTCTTGGCATATGTGTATATTCATTTCATAGATAAATTATACTTGTGGGTAATATAAAGTGGTATATTAGGATGAATATCTTGTTATAATAAATTACCCATCAGTTAAAATGGATTGGATCATTTCACTTGGAGGTCAGATCATGAAAAATTTTATAAGAGCCATATTTTTTAGGGTGATTGTTTTTAGAGACATCTATGTTTTTTCAGTTCATATGTTATAATGATTTAGGATCATTGGAGGATATGTGGGAAGAGAGGGGAGAGTATATGTAGCTAATAATCTCTCTAAACATTTTGATTCAATTGGAAATTAGGTTATTATTGTGAATTTTAATCATCCTTTATTTATTATTGGTTTATTTTATTTTGGTATTTTGAGTTTAGGATTATATTGACTTATATTTATGATTTTGACATTTTATTTGGTTTGAGAGTGAAAAAGATGTGAAAACCTAAGGCTCATTATTTACATGTATGGGCAATAAATCTATGGGGGCCTCCTGAGATTGGTTATTCTCCCCTTATATAAATGTTTTCATTGTTTTAGATGGTCGTCCATACTATGCTTCCAAACCAAGAATCACAACTATTTCCCTAAAAATTATCTTTTTCTAATTTTTTATCTCAGTTTTATTTTGGACTTTAAATTTGATTAAATGTATGTTTTATTATTTTTGATGATTTTTAAATTGATTTTGTGTGGTGTTGATGTTAATACATTATTTTCAAAAGGGTGAAGAAATTATTTTTTAATAAAAGGGTTGGAAGGTAGTCTTAATTAATGGTATTTTAAATTGATAGACAATATTATTTAAAAATGGGGGATCCTTTTTAATACTAACCATTTTTTTATTGACATTTATCTATTATTAAAATTGAAATGGTTAGTTTTTGAGTACCAAAATATTGATTTATTAATGATATATAGAATTTTAAATGGTTATAAGGGTTTAATTAATGTTTTTAAATGAATGCTACATTTGGAATTTTGAAAATGAATTTATATGGGTACATTGGGATTGTGTGTGTTTGGTTTAAATTTATTGATAAAACAAACAAAATAATCCTTTTAATATGTGAACAAAATATAATTTTAATTTGTACGGGAAGTAGAAAATTATTTTTATTGAGGGACATGTAGAGTTTTAAATTTCCCTTCAATAGTAGACTTCATATTTAAAAATAATTCTGTCTACCTTAATATTTCTAAATTCTAGTTTTCTATATTTTGAAGTTTATGTTGCGTTTTGAAATGATCTTTAAACGATTTTTAATTAATTTAAATTTGTGTTGGGATTTGTAGAGAATCTAATGTTTTCATTTGTATAATGTGAAATATTATATGATTTTATATTTGGCTTTTGATTTTATTGGAATGAATGTGATTTAGATGTTGGAGATCGTTGATTGGTATTCTAATTATTTTTTTATTTCATGAATTCATTTTATAGTAGATCTGAAAAGTAATAGAGAGTTAGTGCTTTAGGTTTTTCTTAAGAATTATTTTTTCCTTTGACTCGAGTATATCCTCTACAATTGTTGATTCCACCTATACTCTATGTGGAGTGGTGGGTCAAACTGTCTAGTATAGAATCTACACATTATCTCATTTTCCATACTTGATGTTTAGACATTTGTTTTATCTTGTTCTATAACATTTACCTTTGGAGATACTATATGGGGTTATTTGAGGTTTATATTATGTATAATATCAAAAATATTTTAAAATAACATTTTCATTTCAGTGTAAGCTGATGTTTTATAGGGACTCATCTAGAATTTTTGCATTCTTATAGCCCAAATTTCAATTAGACTTCTATAGTTTGGTGTACTCCTAACATAGGTCCCATTGACATGATATCTCAGGAAATTTCCTATACCACAATGATGTGGGTATCTACCTAGAGGGAGTTTTCTATTTTTTTGGTTATATTGAGTTATTTGACGGATTTTGAGAATGGGAGAAACATGGGTGTTTTTAACTTTTGAGTTTACTAGTGGTGTTTTTATGATACTTGTTGGGTTCATTTTGATTAAAATTATTGGGTCATGTACTGTACTAGACCTTATATATTACATAGGATTAGATGATCCACTATGCTACTGATTTGATAATATATGGGGAGTCCATTTGTGGTAACTTTATTAGATTCAAATTGGATAAAGGATTTGGTGTGATGAAAGGATTTATGATAGATTAGTTTTTTGATTTTTTACATTATTACATTAGATGTTTTAATGAAAAACAGAAGCATATCTCTATCATATTTATCCCTATAATCTTCTTCATCTTTTTGGGACTCAATGAATATTTATGGGTATACTGTTTTTTGAGGGGAATAATTGTCATAAATAGATATTCACTTTACCCAATATTTTTTCTATTTGTGAGTATATTACTCTATAGTTTATTTCTTGGATATTCCTTGAAATTTTTCACTTCTGGTATTTCATGAATGGTTTCAAGGTTAATCCACAATGTTAGTACTGACTATGTGATAATCATTCGAGTAACCTATGGTTTTTAAAAAGCACATTTTATATGGTTGGATCTAGGTTTCCCAAATCATAGGAAATAACATTTTGAGGTTCCATGAATGACAAGAAATCCACCCATGGTTCATTTATAGTTTATTAAATAGTTCATCTGTGTCTTGTGATTTATATTAGGCTTAAAAAATATAATATCCAAAATCTGACCTTCATCAATTTGTACCCCATGCCCTTTTTTCACCCCACTCGGATAATTATTCATAGACGGATCGACCCCATTGTTCCCTCTTTCTCACATTGGGATTCTATAGGGTTTTCATAATGTTACAAGGAATAACATAAATAGTAATTCCTAAATTTCACTTTTATCTATTTCTTTATTTTGTTCTTCTTGCTAGTTATTGAAAATATTTTGGTCTCACTGATCAACAAAAACCCTTTGAAAAAAGTTTTATTGGAAAATTTTCATGTTTTTTGTGTTTGAACTGGGTCTTAATGTCCCAAATAGTATTATTAATTGTGGATGGAAATAGTTCTCTACATAAGAGACAAGATTCTATTAGTTTGAGGTAGGTATCCATATTAACTAGCCTTTAAATTTGAGATTCAAGATTTATATTATATTTAAATTTACAAATAGATTATTATATGGTAGTGTTATATCATTTTAAATATTATATTAATGTAGATTATTTTATTTCAATATAATGGATTTATCAAATTAAAATATGTATCAAATTGGATTAACTAAAACTCACAAACCTATATTTTAATAAAACTATCAAAGGGGCTTTATTAATGTTATTTTGACATTTAAAGAGGTATTTTAATATTATAATTGGATTTAATTATTTTTTATAAATTTCTAATGATGTTATTTGTGATTTACAAAAAAGGTGTGTTATAACATGAATTTTAAAGAGAACATTTAAGGTAGAGTGGACACCCTCAATTAGAAACCTTCAGAATTATAACCCCACCATTCAACAGGAACCTTAGTGTACGTTGAAAATCATAATGTCATTTTCCATTTTTTATATCCTATATGGTTGAATATCTATATTTATTATTATTATCAATGAAACTGAAGTGTCACTTCAAGGGAAGGGTATTCATATATGAGTGTGGGAATTTTTATTGATTATACACCTATGTGTCAGTTGTTTTTATCACATTAATTTATTTAACAGTAGAATCCTTAAATTGATATATAAGTTATCTTGATACAGAAGTTGTACTAATTACTAATCATTATCAAACTATTGTCCTTGGGAAATATGTAGTTAAATTTATTTAATTTCAATACCTAGTTAGGCTAATGTGGGGAGTAGTAGGCATTATTTCGTGTTAGTGGTTATGTTGTTCTTGTATATTATTATAGTGAATGCATACATGTATCCTAGATAGTTCTCTAAGATATTTCCCCTATTTATCTTGATATCATTGTATTAATATTTTTCATTTACTTATCACATACTTCAATCCTTCCTTGTTTTATTAAATATTTTGAATCATACTCTGAACAATATAGATTTCCATTAAATTTCTATTATTCCATATGTTATTTATTTAATTAAAAATTATTTACTTAAAATTTATTTGAATGGTGTATGGGTTTTGGTAAAAATAATGATCTTTCTAATGATGATGTCATATTTGTTTTTCATATTGAGATTTTAAAACATATTTCATAATTTATTTTCAAACACTCCTGGAATGAATCAATTATTTAATCTTGATGTATTGGGGTGTTGTTGTATTAAAGTGGATACTTAGGATTTATATCACACCTCGATATCATTTTATTTTTAGGGCCATTTATAGTTATGGTCAATCATAGGGGCCTTGTGATAGATGGTAGATGGTTAATCTGTGTGTCACAAAAATATTAACTTTTGTTTTCTCTTATATTTTTATTTTGAGTTTTCTTATATTGTTCATGTTTTCCAACTAATTATTGATGTTGTTTTAAAAAAAATATATTTTTTCATAGACATCGTTTGATTATTATACTTCTTTATATTCTATATGTATTATCTATTTTATTTTTTTTATTATGATTATGTTCATGAAATGAAAATATTGGGTGATCAATCAGGTTCCTTGTCTATGGGTTTACCTATTTTGTTCATGAAATTTTTCATCATTTCCAAATTTATTTGCACACTAACATTATGATTCCAATACTTTTTACCTAAACTTATTGTGTTTATAAGATTTAAAATGAAAATTAAAATGCCCATTTTCATATTAATGAAAAATAATTTAATTTACTCATCCTCAATGATTTCTTCATGAAAATTATCTATCATTCACTTCTACATTACCTTGAAAAAATATTCCTGAATTTTATTCAATTATGTTGGGTTATCATTATTTTTTATTATATCGTAGGTAATAAGAGTAAAATAAAAACTATTAAATGTAACATCTTTCATATACATATCCTCAAACACATAACCCATTGATATAAAATGATATGAAAACATTCTCAAAATGTGATTTTGGGTTTTTATATTCTAAAGGGTTTATCTATATTCAAGAATATGAACAAGAGTTATATTATCTGGATCAAAAAATGATTTAAAACATCATTTTAGAGAATCCCAAGTCCTCAATCTTGTTCCAGAAAAAATAATGTTATCATTTTATACCACTGAGACATCATTGGAGGGTTTTCCAAACATCTTCAACATGAAATGTCTAGATTTACATTACATAATTCTAGAGTAGATTGTTTTGTGAAAAGCTTACCTTAATGTATGTATTCCTTTAAAATGAAAATCATATTATCTGCGACAAATTTCTCATAAGTCTCAACATTTAAGATTTACCATAAGTCCATGTTTAACCATGAAATATATTTCCATTCTTAAGGATTATATGTAGTGTATTATTAGATTCTTTAAAAGAAGATTGTTCTCTCCATTTTTTATTGAAAAATCATTTTTACTGACTTTTGTTACCATTTATTCCAAAGATATAAATAATCATGTTTCATAAACCATATTATTTAATTGAACATATAAGTCACATGAAAGGATGAATACATTGAGAGGGATGTGTGAACATGGTATGTTAGATTAATTTAAAACTTCCCAATGATATTTTTATATGTTAAAAATCAATCATAACTCCATCACAATGAAATATTGGAGAAAATTTTAATTTAATAGAAACAAAAGTGAATTTAAATTAGTTTTGATGCATCAAACTATATTTAAAGAGAAGATCCTCAATGATGTGTTATTGTATAAAAAAATAAATGTAAAATTGTTTTTATTCGAATTAAATGGGTACTCATACACTCATTGATGAAAAAACATATAATTATTTGTAAAATCAATTCCATATTATCAGATATTTATAAAATATATTTTCTGGGGGACCCCATTATTATCAACTAACTAGAGATAAAATATTTTACCACAATTTTTTGAAAATTTCACGAACATGATTGGCATGGAAAACACCTTGAATGTCATTGAAATATCCCTTATAATTCCACACATACCATCATTTTTATCACTCATAGTCCAAGAGTTAGAAGATATTTCTATGATGAATATTTTGGAATTTTCCAATTATTATAACTATCGATATATGAAACAACTCCTAAGAATCAGTATTGTTTCCTTAATTAATTCCTCTGATCATGGGTAGACAATTCATTAATCCAATAATCTATAAATCCTATGAAAACTCAATCATTTTGAGTCAAAAAATATATTCCAAACTAAATTAATTACATATTAAATTTTATTATTAAATCATAGGTCAATAATAATATTGTAGGAATAATAAAACCATGTTCTATTTTGGTTATCCGTTGACTAAAAAGCAATGGTTTTTAAATTATCACTTATATTATAAATATCAATGTATATTAAATAATAAATTCCATTACAGAATTCCAAAAATATTATTAATTCCTCATCTAGTTAAAAAATTATACATTATCTAAAAAAAATATTTATATATGATTCGACACATATAGTTTCCCATATCTATTTCAATACAAATATTTTATTTTTTACAAAAAAAATTATAAATGTGTCCAATCCAAAAGATAACCATCATATTCCATAAGATGATAAGGATATGGATCACCAAATTATTTTTTCATAAACATTTTATAAGAGAACTGTTCATATTTAAATTTTCAATCCTACCAAAATTTATATATAAAAAAACTAATCATCCATTTTTTAATTCACAAATATGAAATCGACTATAACCATTCAAAATGGGCTGAATCACCATTTTATTTTTGACAATGTCATCCTCTATATAATAGTGATCAAAAATATATAAAATGATAATTTATTACTTTAAAATAATATATTCTATAATAATAATCCTAAAAATTATCCATTTCAAAAACACATGTGAGCATCATAGGTTATTATTTTATGAACTGTAATCATTTAAAGACATCACGGTGAGAGCTATAACATGTTCCACACAAATTCATTAAAAAAATGGATCTCCAAGTCTAGAATCACCCACCATCATTCCAAAGGTCAGCAATCCAATACAAGATTCATTATTTATTTTATAGATATTTAGTGGAATTTTAATTTTATTTTATAAAAATCGACAAAAAAGAATATATATAAGTAAATTTTTAAATAAAATTATAATTTATTTTTTTCAATATATGAGAAAAATATATAATGATAAAAAAATTTATATTTTAATGATTTTTTATAAAAAAATAAATATTTAATCATATTAAAATAAAATGAAAATTAAAAATAAATATTCGATAATAGATGTAACTCTACATCAAATAAAATAAGACTGACATTCATGGTATAATAATTTTATAATAATTCATTATAAAATATTAAAGAAAAATTAAAAAGATTCATTGATTGGGAAAAAAATATGTTATAAAAATTATTAAAATCAACCATAATGATTGAGATATACTAAAAAAATAGCGATCAAGGATTAAATGAGGAGACATAATATTCATATTAGTTATACATAGTCACTTACCACTCGAGGAATTAATTTTTTACTATTTTTGGTTAGATAAAATAAATTTAAAGGAAGATACATATAGTGATTATATTAAATTTAGATTTAATTTTTTCTAAACATTGTATTGAAAACAATTTGGATAATTTAAATAAAAACATCATTGATTATATTAAAAAAATATACATAATTGGAAACATTTATTTGTAATTCAAACTATATGGTTAACCATTATCTATATATTTACAAGAACAATGACTTGAATCCATGTATTATTCTCATATATTCTCTTATCCACTCTCTGTTTTATATTTAAAAAAACTTCTTCTAAAAAAATAAATGAATTATTAAACCTAAGACCATTTTATTTATGTTTTTAAATAGAAATCCATTAATAAATTACTTTTTCTTTAATTATATAAAATATTTAATCAGTATAAAAATCACACATAAAATTAAAAATATAAAACAACCCATAGTAATTAAAATCATTGAGAATTAAAATTAGAAATTACATGGGGGTAGAAACATGATTATATGGAATTACATATATAAGGATTCATACATATCCAAAAAAATAATAATCTTTCAAAAGAATGGAATAATACATAGTGGAACCTAAATACATTTAAAATATAAAAATCTATTGATTAAAATCAAACTTTTGAAATATCAATCATATGTAAAATAAACTAGTCAAATAATATTATAGAACACTAGAGTATAAATATTACATAAAAAATCTGTAACAACCTATTATTTTGGTGGCCCAAATAACAACAAATCAATCAAAAAATTTATATTTCAATTATAAAATAAAATAAAATCTATCTTTCAAAAATCTATATGCATAAAATAAACATAAAAATTAATAATAATTATATTGATTTTGGATTGATATATTTTATGGGTAATTTTTTTTTCAAAATTGGTTAATAAATGTGAAATAATCCCATTCCACCTCTATAATTTAAATTATAGTTTAATTGTAGAGAAACATATATGAGATGTGCATAAAAACATCTATAACCACATTTAATAGGTGAATATGAACAAGGATATCACATAGATGAAAATAAAAAATGGATTAATATTTATATAAAAGCATATTTTATGGTTAATAAAGAAACATGTCACTGTCTTAATAAGTTTGAGAGGAAATGGAATTCAAATTTTAGATTCCATCAAAGCTAGTATTCTATGATGTAGAGTGTTTCTTGGGATCACTACATAATCTTTTTTTTTGAATGAGTAAACAACCTAGGTAGATTCATTAAAAAAATAGAGTTCATACCATTTATTTATTAAATACATCATAAAAAACATAACAAACCATATTTTACTCTTAAATGAAATGTTAGAACCCTATAATAATTTAATATTTCCCAAAATGAATCCCTAATGATTTATCAAAATACATATGCATTGAGCATGTCCTATGGAAACCATCAATTATATATCTACATTATCTTTAATAAAAGATAAAATATGTGGAATAAACTAGAAATTTGTCGATTGATTTTTTCTTATGAATATAGGACACACTATGTAGTTAGATGAGAAGAAAATTACATAATAGGCTATTTGTTCCCCTTTTTACGGATATTAGAAGCCATCTATGTGTATCTAAAAATGGAATAGAATCCCAATATATTTATAATGGTGATTTAAAAAGTTTATAACCTTTATAGACATAAATGTTTTGAAATTATTTCATTCATGGAAAAAAAAGTACTTTTAGTATTGAACTAATGTTGAGTTCGAAAGTGGACACAATGAATAGAAAAGGCTCCAGTTTAGTATCAATCTCACTACGGAATTGATTAGAAATGAAAATACATATTTTTATTAAAAAATTACATTCTATATCTTTTATAGAACAATTATCTCATCTCCTCATAAATAACATGAAAATATAATGGACACATATACCCAAGATAAGAATATGATAAATTTTGGTGACTCTGTTATTCCAAAACTTCCACAAGTGAAAGTAATAGGTTCCCGAATAAATTTATACCATAATGACATTATCAATTTTGGAATTTTATGGTGCATTATATAAATGAAGTTGTGATTGATTTTGGAATTATGGCCACCCATTATAGATGGAATCCATATTAACTAATTAGTATCAATGAAAAAGTGAGAAATGATCTTCATATAAAATATAATGACTATTAATAGTCATAATATACTCTATATTACTCAAAACTTGGTAAGTCATGATATTCATCAAGTATGGTGAAATAATATAGATATTAAAAATAGGTAATAATATCTAGTTATTTGGATAATTACTCCATATTGAGTATTAAAAAGGGATATAAATAAATTTTTTTGAAATAACAGTAAAAAGTACCTAATCATAGTCCAATTGAACTAAAAAAAGAGTTATTCCCCTTGATCAACCAATTAATGAATCATTTCATAATAAAATTACAAATAATGGAAGCCCCATTTATAATATTACAAATTTATTTTTTGATTAGAGACTCAATTAACTTGACAATAATTTTTATACCAAATCCATTAAAATCATGTGTTTTTAGATATATAGTTTTTCAATCCAAAATGAGTACCTTGTTTTCATATTTGAGACCAGTACCAATGAAGTTATATTGGATTAGAATGATGAATTTAGATGCTCAATATACAATAAGAGATAAATTGTATCCTTTAAAAATTACTTTGGAACCTTTAATGTTTAGTTTAACAATGTTAAACAAACATACACCACAACTATATAAGAAAGATTTTCATAAACTTCACAACCTTGAGATGAAATTTTAAGAAAGATTTTCATAAATGAATGATTTTACCTTAAAGCATAATGAATCTGTAATATAATCAGAGTAATGGAATTAGAAATTATAAGAAATTAACAATTTTTATCTTTATCAATGATATGATTAAAGTCGAAATAAAAGAACATGAAATAGAAAACAAGTAATAACATGATTCTTTTAACCCAAAGAAAAGTGTATCCAACAACCTTGGATAAGGGTTCCTGGATTTATAATTTCAAGAATGTATGTCTTACCCAAACCCAGGTAGGCCCTCAATATGAATATTGAGATCTGTCTAGCTATCCCTACAAGCCATCGATTTAGAAATAAATCATAACATCTATCTTCCAAACCCAGAAGCCCATGATCAGCATGATCAGAGTCTACACGAAGTAACTCTGAACATGTTGTTCACACCTGAAAAAGTTTTTTACAACATTCGCACGAATCACTATGAGTTTAAAGAGACTCTCTCTCTAGGAATGAATTAATAGCTTTTTCACATGCATCAATTTCAACCACTCTCTACATTATTTTCTGCTCATTCAAATGGACTTGTATTTATAGGAAATTCTTCCCAATGGTTTGCTCCACACCAATGGTCATATTTTTATTAAATTTTAGAGGGACTTGGAAACGTGTCAAACATACAATGGTTAGTTTGAAATAGATTGTACGACATCATTTCAAGTATAAGAAACAATGTTAATATAAATAGGGGCATTATGTAAGAAAACATAGAAAATGATAACATTGGAATGATAATTTAAAAAAATATAACATTATTAAGAAAAATGGATTATTAAGAAAAAATATTATCAAGAAAACAGATTCATAAGGAAAAGTTAATCAGATTGTAAAATTGGTATCTCATTTTTTCCAGAATCGGAATCATAAAATTGGAATCACATATACATAGGGTTCGGTATCATAAATATAGTATCACTTATACAGCAGATTAAAAAACATAAATACGGTATCACTTATACACTGAAATCGGTATTACAAAGACGGTATCACTTATACACCAGATTCGGTATCAAAAAGACGATATCAATGATACAATGGATTTAGAATCATAAAGACGGTATCACATATAAACTAGAATCGATATCACAGAGGGAATATCACTTATACACCGTATTTTGTATCACAAAGATGGTATCACCTATACACCGGATTTAGTATCACAATGAATGTATCATAAAATAGAATTAATATTTTGTAAGTATAATGGAATTACAAATCGTAATGATACATTTGTAAGTATAATGAAATGATAGTTCTGGATCTTAAAAAAAATAGAACATAAGAAAAAGATAAAACCTAAGAAAAAGTGTTTGTAATTTTTAAAACAGAAAACCATACGGAATATAGAAGTAAGAGTATAAACTTATTGACTCAACAATTTATCCAATTATTTAAATCACAAACAATGTTTCTAAGGAAATATATATTGACTTAGATAAAAATGTATGAAAAACTTATCTCCCCATTTGAATGAGATTTCAGATGAATATGACTAACTCTCTCTTAGGTTATGTTTCCAAAGGATCGTATTCTTGATATTTAAAGTCTGGTTTTCTTTCTTAAGAAAATACCGCCCCCTCAAAAAACATATCTTCTTAAAATAAAACCCCCCTTACTCGGTCATTATCTTTTCCTACCATACTCTCCCTTAATATATTCTCCTCAATTGAGTTTATCATTAAATTCATCCTTTAAATAAATTCTCCCCCATTGTGATTTTCAAAAAGAGGTAAAATAATAATAATAGAGGATCATAAGTTGTACATATAAGGTTAAGAAAGCATAAATTCAAAATCAAAAGAAAGATATCCTAGAAAATTATTAAGAAAATTTTGGAAATAAATTTTAGATTACAATAAATCATAGGAAAGTAAAAAAGAATCATCCATTCGTATTATTCTCAGGCAAAAATTTCTTTATCAAGGATTTATGTTTATTCACTTCTTTATGATCTTCTTCAAACTTATTCAACAAGATATTCAGATCTTGATTCTTAGTTTCTAATTACAAGATTCTTTTTTATTGAGTAGCCACCATTCTCCCTAATTCACCTCTAACTTTCTTCTCAGTGCTTACAGATTGGGCAACAGAATTGAGATGACTAGAATTCACAGAGATTGATTTTGTAACCATGTTAAACTCTATTTCACAAGGATTGAAATCTCCATTTGTTGAATCCATGAAGTCATTGAACTATATTATCTCTTCATTGATATATTTGATGTGGTAAAAGACATTCTTACAAGTTACCTTATGATATTTGTATTCAATCAAAAGATAAAAAAAGTACACTTCTTACTTGACCACCATGTCTATAAGCATATTGGTCGATTCCGTCTTTTTATTCAAGGATTCATGCATCTTTTGACTCTAGGAATCCATATTTTTATGAATAGGAATGGTGCTGACTAACTTTCTTAAAGACAGCATGACAAAATCATGTTCAACAGTTGATGAGGATTCAGAACCTGAAATATCTATTCTTTTCTAAGATCCACTCTTAGTTAAGGAAAATTATTTTTTCTATTATCTTGGTGGTCTTCTGTGGTTCTTCCTTTTTATATTAGTCTACCAAAACACTCTTACCTTTGAAAGTATTTCGAATTGGAGAATGTTCATCAGATAAATGGATATCATTAAGATCTACTTGGGCATCTTCTTCTTCTTGAAACTCTTATTCTTCACCACCTTGATGATCATACTCCTCTTTCACTTCTTCTTCCATATAAATTCCAAATTATTTTTCTTCTTCAACTTGTAATTATTCCTCATCTTCTACTTTTTCCCCAACTTCTTCTTCAATTTCTTCTTCAACCTGTTCTTCAACTTGTTCTTATAAAATAGATTTAGATACTGAACTCGAAAGAGTTCTAATGTAGTCTTCCACTTACCTTAAAACATCAACATAATCTTTTTGTGCTATATGATATTCTATTTCTTGAAATGGTTTTGATAATGATATTACTTTATTGGCCTTCTAAATTTTTAGAGTGATAGCTAGCATCTTATGAACAACTTGAGGTTTAAGAACTTCTTAAGATTTTTTTTCTAAAAATCTTAGTTAAGACTGTCAAAATTTCACATCCAAAGATTTTTTAAACTTCTTCTCCTTCTTTTCATTCTCAATATTTTCATCTTGCTTGATTTTCAAGGCCTTAGACTCTGTAGGATTTAATACAAAGGAAGGATCTCCTTCCTTTCTGGTAGCCCCCATTTCTCCCCACTTTGCAACTATTGCATCATAATAGGCTTTTGGTTCTTTGTAAGAGGAGGTGCAGATACCATGTCATCAGAAGCTGGTACTGGATTGCCTAGTTCATCATGTTTCCTTTTCATGGGTAAAAATTTTGATGATTCCGGAACATATCCCTTGTTTTATAGAACCATTTCTTAAAAACTATTGGATTTCTATAAAAACTATATCTCAATTGTCCTTAGAGTATCATAACATAGAAGCAAAATATTAAAATTATTTGAGACTGGTCGGAATGGAACATTCATTTCTTGAAGGCATATAAAAAATATCCTAGAGATAGTTGCTGGATACATAATAATTTGAGATCTGATGGATCCACCTTTTATTGCTTGGATTGTGAGGAAGATGTACTTAACCAAGTGAATCTTCCTTAAGTTGATGAGAAAGTATAAAATAATGGCATCACATATTTTTATAGTATATTTATCTCATTTTCTTGGGATAAGTAAGCCTTGCATCCATCGGGCTACCATCTTGTGGTTCGTTTTAAGATTTGTAATATTCAGATTCTTAACATACCTGAGACAAAGAAAATCCAAATCCTTGACTTTCTCAAAAGAACATTCATTCTAAGGATGTTTTTGAAAGCATAGAATAGATTCCCCTTCATACAAAATGTTGGGAACATATTCTTCCTTCTTATAGGGAATAGTATAAGTCTTATCATAAAACATGAACATAAACAGATATTTACTATCCTTTGGAAGAAAATAATGGATTCGTAGAACTGAATAACCAGGAAAGAAAAAACCAAATCCTAACTCTTCTCTATAGCCACAAAAACACTTTACCATCCATTGGTTCTTATCACCTTAGAGATATGGGAGTCATATTTTTCAAAGATGTTTGGGAATACCAACATTTCCCAAAATATTGACCAATCCTTTATTTATTTGGTAATCAACATCAGATCTTCTGAAGATTTAGGAGTCATTTGGGATAAAGGAGACAAAAGAATTGGAAGGATGACTTTGATGGAAACCAAACTTCGGTACTAAGATCATTAATGATGGTGCATTTCTTATAAATGAGGCACCCCTTATATAGACATATCTATGACTTTTTAGCTTCCATAAGATAATCAAATGGCCAAACATAACCTGATCTGATCTGACGGTTGAGGATGAATATATGAAATATGAATTCCAATATTTTGTAATAATGTAAACCGAAATTAAAATTTTTGAAATACCAACAATTGAAATATAACATAAGAAAATACAGGGCAATAAAATTTACCTTTTGGAATACTCGGTTAATTTTGTCGTTATTATAAGAATTTTTTTGGATGCTTTAGATTCTCGGATATCAATAACAAAAATTTCCAAGACTGAAATTTACAATACAGAAATTTCCAAATAATGAAAGGTAAAAATTTTAAGATGAAAAAAAAATGATAAGGAATGATAAATGTTTTAGAAGAAGAATAAGATTAAGGAAAGGTTAAAAATATGTACTCCCCCTTAAATAAGGATTTATTTAATGTTAGGATATTATTTAAACAATAACTATATATGAATGATTACATTATAGAGATCATTACAATCTTTTTATTAATATAATAAAATCTATTGGAAGATAATGGTTTTGTGAAAATATTAGTAATTTGTTCTTGCGTTAAGATGAATTGAAGAATAATATATCCTTTAAGTGTGTAATCCCTACGAAAGTTATGTCTAATATCGTTGTGATTTTCAAGAGAGTGATGTTAATGGTTTTTACTTAGGGAAATGGCACTAATGTTATCACACATAATTTGCGTCTTTGTAAAACTTATACCATAGTATGTGAGTGTGTGCTACATCCACAACACTTGAGCACAACAACTTCCAGCTGTAACATATTCAGCTTCAGCAGTGGAAAGTGCTACAGAATGGTGTTTCTTTCATGACCATGAAACTAAGGAATCTACTAAAAAATTATAGGTTCCATATATTCATTTTCTATCCATTTTACAACCACCGATGTCAGCATCTAAAAAACTTTTATGATCAAAATTATTTCCAATGTATTAAAAAAGTCCCAAATCTGAAGTTCCCATTAAGTTGTGAAAAATTATTTTCACTGACTTTAAATTAGATTCATTAGTTTTTTCTTGGAATCTTGCACATAGGAATACTGAGAACATTAAATCTAGTCATCTAGTTGTTAAGTAATGTAAACTTCCTATCATCACTCTATAAGATTTTTGATCCACAGGTTTCCCTGCTTCATCAATATGAAGAGTATTAGATGTTACGATAGGAGTACGTACAATCTTATCATTATCATACCCAAAAATCATAATAATATCTTTGATATGCTTATGTTGAGATATGTATGATTCTTCAATATTTTGAGAAAATTGAAAAACAAAAAAATATTAACTCACCCATCATACTCATCTCAAACTTAGATTCCTTAAGATTTACAAAGGAATTAGTTAAGGATTGCTAAGATGATCCGAATATGATGTCATCAACATAAATTTGGACATTATAAACAACTTTATTATTTGTCTTAATAAAAGGGTTGGATCAATAGTTCCACTAACACAGTTATTTGGAAGCAAAAATCATTAAATTCTATCATACCAAGCTCTAGGGGATTGTTTAAGTCCATACAATGCTTTTCTAAGTTTATAAACATGATTAGGATGTTTTGTATCATCAAATCTAGGGGTTTATCTACATAGAATTCCTCATGTACATAACCATTAATAAAAGTACACTTTACAAACATTTGATAAAGTTTGAAATTAAAGAATGTTGCAAAGGATAGAAGAATATGAATTTATTAATGTCTTGCTGCAGGAGCATTGGTTTCTTCGTAGTCTATGAATTCTTGTTGGTTATACCCATTGGAAACTAATTTTTTTTATTTAGAACAATAACTATATTATCATCACATTTGTTTATAAAAATACATTTTACTCCAATAATAGATGTTTCCATAGGTTTTTCAACCATGGTCCAAACCTGATTCCTAACGAATTCATTGAGATACTCTTGCATAACCATTATCCAATCTTCATCACCCATGTATTATTCAGAAATATTTGGTTCAAATTGAGAAATAAATGCAATATTCTAAACTAAATTAATTAAAGAACGTCTAGTTCTTACTGTTTGATTATCTTTTCCAATGATATTATCACTGGGATGATTTCTAAGTAATTGCTGAGTTGGGTTTTGAAAGACTTTATCATCAACATAGGGTAGAAAATCATTAGGAGTAAATGTTCTAGAAACATTTTCTTGAAAATTATACTTATCTAAATGGTTTTTTATTATAGTTTGGTGATCATTTTTATAAAATATATCATAAATATGTTCATGTTGTTTGAAACCAAAAGGATCATTTTCATTAAAATTAATTTGTACTGTTTCTTCCACAGAGAATGTATTTTTATTGATAACTCTATATTCCATAGAGTTAATGGAGTAGCCTAAGAAGATTCCTTCATCGGATTTGGGATAAAATTTTTGTAAGTTATCCTTGGTATTCAAGATATATACATTGAAACCAAAAACATTGAAGTAAGATACTTTTGGTTTTCATCCAGTCCATAACTCATACGGTGTTTTATATTGAAAGGGTCTAATTAAAACACGATTTATAATATTAATGGAAGTACCTACAGCTTCATCCCAAAAATGATTAGCTACAGAATATTCAATCAACATGGTTCTAGTCATCTCTTTAAGAATACAATTTTTTTATTACAATAAAACCATTCTGTTGAGGAGTTCTTGGAGATGAAATGTTGTGAGTAATACATTTTTTACTACAAAAAGTTTCAAAATCAGAATTTTGAAATTATCCTCCTTGATCACTATAAATAGTAATCAAGGGAAGTTTTTTTTTCCATTTTTAACTTGAGATCTGAAAACATTGAAATAAGAAAAAGCTTCATTTTTCCTTTCAAGAAAATAGACCCAAGTAAATCCAGTGTAGTCATCAACTAAGTCAAACCCATAGTATTTTCCTCCAATATGTCCAGTTTTTGTTGGAACAAATAAGTACATGTACATTAACTGTAAGGAATTAGATGTTGTAACTTAACTTGTAGATTAAAATATATAATTATGTTACATTACATATTAATAAGGATCACAAACCTTTGAAGATTCAATCCTATGATATGATATATCCTTAACAAGTTCTTTTTTAGTGAGTTTACAAAGATTCATTAACTTAAACTGTTCTTGTATTCTATTCTAATTGAAATATTGATCTTTAATTGCACTTAGGGAAGGAAGATTGTGACTTCTAAGGTCCTCTTGGTTTAGTTTGTATACATTTTCTTGCCTATGGGCAGAGAGTATAAATTAATCCTTGGAATTGAGTACTATGTACCTGTCATTCTTAAAATTCACAAGGTATCCTTCATCACATAATTTACATTTTCTGATGAAGATTCTCTTAAGACCCTTAACAAAAAAAATGAAATCATATATTTTACAATAAGAATAATGATACCTATACCGAAAATCTCTCCATGAGAGTTATCTCCAAAGGTTTATTTTCCACCTTTATTATTTAAAATATTTTTGAAATAGTCATTGTTTCTCATCATGATCAAGGATCATCCACTATCCATGTACCATATCTTGTTGGTACATCTTTCATTGACCTAAAATAGAAGAGTTAGTTTTTCAAAATCCAAACTTTCTTGGATATGGAAATGTTAGATAATAAAATTTTGGGTATCCACATTTGTTTAGAAAAATAGGCTTTATGAATCCCAACAGATTGAAAATTTTTTAAAGAACATTTCTTATTCCAATGCCCACCACTTTGATATTTAGTAAAAAGGGGCTCTTGGAGGAATAAAATAATTGTTTCTAAAAATAGGTTTTTCTTTACAATATCCCAAACCTTGATTATTACCTGAGGTGAGATATGAGAATAAATCTTGTCTAAATTTGCCTTACCAGCAGTAAAATTTGCAAAACGTTTCTTCAAAGAAAAAATTTCAGACTTTAGCCTTAGTAATACATTCTTATCCTCTAGAATAATATATTTAGAGTTAAGATTTTCCTCTAAAACATTTTTTCAAAAAATATATTTTATGATCTTTAGAAAGCTTATCCTTCTCAAAATTAGGCTCCTCATGTTTCTTAAGAATATTTTATAAAATATCATTTTTCTATCAAGGTCTTTGGAATGATCCAAAATTTATTTTTTTAAAATAAATTCTCTATAATTTTCCTTTTAAAGTTTCCTAGAAATATTACAATTTATTATATCTAGAAACAAAGAAAACCTAGAAACTTTTCTATAGGAAGGAAAATCATTATCATTATCTGATGAAGAAGATTCTTCATTTGAAGAAAAATCTTTATTATGAAAAGTTTCACTCAAAGACATATTGGATAAGGATTCAATAGTTAACTTACCACTCAGTGATTTATTTTGAAATAGAGCTTGGGTTATTAAACCAATATTATTTTTCTCAGAAGATTCATAATCTAAAGAATAATTAGAATAATATCCCCCACTAGCACTGCATGTGTCATTGGCTTGTAGGACTTTTGTATGCTTTGATCTGTAGAACTTCTTCTTGTTTCACCCGGAATTCATATCCTTCTTGTCTCTTTTCATATGTAAGGGACATTCAGGTCTGATATGACTAGTTCTTCTACATTCATATCATGCCACTTCTCCATATTTCTTATCTTTTTCAACTTTCTTCTTGTATCAATTTGAAATTTATTTTCCCAAGTATCGTGTTTATCCTCCGAGAAAGATTTGATATGTCATTTTCTAAAGTTTCACTTTCACTAGATTCCAATTGAACAACAAACTTATTAAATTTAGATCTTGTAACTCTCTAAGGAGTGTTTGATTTAGTAAGATTTGAAGTAGTTTTAAAAGAAAAAAACTCCATTTCCATTCATCTTCATAATATTATTATCATCTCTCTTCATTCTGGCTTCATGTTGAAGAATGGTTCCAAACATTTAATTAAGAGAAATCAGTGTAAATTTTCTATTTTCATCAATAGCAGTTCTCTTGGATTGCCATTCATTAGTCATGAAGTATATAATATTGTATTTAAGAGCATCATCATCTAAACCATTCTCACCCATTGATTCTATGTTGCTGACAATAGTCATGAAACTTTGTTGTACTTTACACACGGGTTCTCCATAAGAAAAGTAAAATCCATGATACTCACCTCTGAGAATAGCGCTTCTAGTTTCAATAAATTTGGAAGTTCTAATGTGAGTTATTTCAAGCGTCTTCCAAATAATATTTGCAACATCATAGGATAAAATTTGGATATATATATATTTCTAGTAATGGATCAACCAAAAGTATTACATTCCTTAAAGTTCAGCTGATATTCCACCTTTTCTAGATTAGTAAAGGTTCTATGTTCCTTATCAAGAATATTATAATATCTAGTTAACATAATATAGTTTTATTAACTTGTGTTTATCATAAAGTTCATCATTATTTATCTTCTATACTCATTTTCATTTCCTTTAAATATTTGTGGTCTAGTAGGATTGAGGTTATCTATAGGTCCAACATGAACGACTACCATACTAAAAATAATTTCTGTCCACAGATCTTATAAAAATTAAATGTTTATAATCAAATAAAAAAAGGAAACATGTGCATGAAACCTTATAAGTGGATGTAAGTATTTCAGACACAACATTTGATACCAATTTTAGAATTGGAATGATGAATGTAGATGCTCAATATACAAGAGGGGTTGTGAATTGTATTTTTAAAGAATTCCATTCGAACCTTAAATGATTAGTTTAACAAAGATAAAAAAACTCACACAACACCTCTAATAGAAACCTTTTCTTAAACTTCACTACCTTAAGATAAAATCTTGAGAATGATTTTCTTAAATGAATGATTATTGCTTAATGAATATTGAATCTATAATATTATCAGAGTAATGGAATTAGAAATTATAAGAAAGTTATACTTTATATCTTTAACAAAGTTAATGTTACATCAGAAATAAAACAACTTGAAATAGAAAACA
The DNA here is from genome assembly GCA_963277665.1 of Viscum album. Taxonomy (NCBI): domain Eukaryota; kingdom Viridiplantae; phylum Streptophyta; class Magnoliopsida; order Santalales; family Viscaceae; genus Viscum; species Viscum album. Next base: position 1,024,285,458 of record OY728133.1, on the reverse strand, counting down.
GGTAACAACATGATTATTTTAACCCAAAGAGAAGGGAATCCAACAACCTTTGGTAAAGGATCCCTGATTAATACTTTCAAGAATGTTTGTCTTACCCATGCCCAGGTAATCCCTCAATCCGAAGATCAGTATCTGTCTTTCTATCCCAGCAAGCCCTCGATTTAGATGGAAATCAGAACCTCTGACTTCCAAACCTAGAAGCCAATAATTAGCATGATCAGAGCCTCCATGAAGCATCTCTGATCATGTTTTTCACACCCAAAAAAGTTGTTCATGACATCTGCGCGACGCACTATGTGTTAAAAGAGCCTCTCTCTCTAGAAATCACTTCTTAGGTTTTCACATACATCATGTTCATCCACTCTCTACATTATTTTATACTCATTCAAATGGACTTGTATTTATAAGAAAATCATCCCAATGGCCAGCTCCACTCTAACGAACATATTTTCCTTAAATTACGAAGGGACCTGGACATGTTTTAAACATAAAAATATTAATTTGTATCAGATGTTATGACATCGTTTTAAGTATAAGAAACGATGTTATGTTAACGATGAGCATTATGTATGAAAAATTGGAATCCGATAACATTGGAATGATACATTAATCAACACTAACATTATTAAGAAAAACTGAATTCTTAAGATAAACATTATTAAGAAAATATATTCGTAAGGAAATGTAAATCGGATTGTGATACTAGTATATCATTTGTTTCAGAATCATAATCATAAAATCAGAAACACTTATATTCAGTATTCAGAATCATAATTACAGTATCACTTATACACCAGATTCAGAATCATTAGGATGTTATCAATTATACACCAGATTCAGTATCACAAATACAATATCACTTATACAGCAAATTTATAATTTCAAGGAAAATATCACTTATACACCAGATTCAGAATCATAAAGATGGTATCACTTAAACACCAAAATCGGTATAAAAAATATGGCATCACATATATAGCGGATTCGGTATCACAATGATGGAATAAATTATAGACTAGATTCAGTATCACAATGATGGTATCATATAAAAAATTACTAATTTGTATGTATGAAGGCATGAAAAATTGTAAATATTCATCCGTAAGTATAACAAACTGACAATTATTTATCTTAAGAAAAAAAAGAACATAAGAAAAATAAAGAACATATGAAAAAATGTTTGTGATTTTCAAAACATAAAACCATATGGAATGGAGAAGTCATATGATAATCTAATTGACTCAATAATTTATAGATGTAATTTTCAATCTTTTAGAAAATAGGACATTGAAATTTATAAATATGAAAGGAATAATTGAATACTGGTGAGATGACCCAATAAAACAAATAGTTGTGTCCAACTTGAGATAGTTTCTTTTCATTCCCCTATGAAATATTCTTAGTAATATTTTTGAGCAGTATTCTATATCTATGAATCCTTAACTCTAATTATGAATTGAATAATTCATAGGTAATTAATGTATAAGGATCTAATTTTGGATCATAGAGATCCTAGAATGTAATTCCACATTAAAAACCTCAAATGTTTTTTACCAGTATTATACTAATCATATAGACATATACACTAAACAGAAAATTCAAATTCATGAAGAAATATCTATTTCAAAGAATCATCTAAATTATCAATTTATCCAAAAAAATAGTAATAACATTTTCATTATAAAAAATATAGGTAGGTATCTTTATGTTCCATACACCCATTATTGTAGAAATGAATCACACATACACTACCATAAAAAGGAATTTTCTAAGATAGTATTCTGTAGTATTATGAAATAGAGTTGAGATAGTGTATTCTTATGGAAAATCTCTATTATAAACAATGTGTCCTTTTAGAGTACCATTACCAAAGAAAATTTCATGTACCCAATATGTATATGACCAATATAATTTATAAACCTCACTAAAATGATATACATTCAATGAATGATAAAATGAATGTAATATCTAAGGCTATGAAAAGATTTATATATGTCAACATTTAAGGAAATTTTACATGTTTGAGAATGTTTCTAAATAATATTATCACTCACAAATATAGGATAATGAAATTCAGGAATAGTTCATCTTGTTATAGATAAAAAATGATTAATGGATAAAACCGGGTGAGAAAATTCACCACTACTACTGTAAAATAACATGTTAATAACCATAGGTAATGTTTTACCCAAAAAAATTGCTATATACTAATAAATATCTATATACTTTTAAACATTTGAATATGAAAATTAATATGAGAGTTATACCTTGGTAGAAGATACACCTATTTAAAAATTTCATATAGAATGAGAAATGGATAGTATTGGATATGATCACAAAACACTATAATGAACATATTATAGAAGAACTACTAATTGGGACCACTACATTGATTCAGATATAATGATCCATGAATTCGTTTATCAACCTGTGGTATGGTAGTAAAGAATTAATTCTGTATGAAATCAATAGTCCCTGAGATCACATCAATTAGAATTGGTGCCTCAATCAATGCATACCTGATGGAATTGTGATTCTAAATCATGAAAAATAACATAAAAATATTCATATTTTCATAAAGAAATAACATATTGATGATAATGGAAGAAGTCATTATTTTGAAAATTCTCTATTTTTGCAAAAGTCAAATTAATTAAGATCCCTTATTAATATCCCTAATCAATATCATGTTGATCATTCAATTATGGATATAATCCATAGATAGGATATCTTTATAAATATTTTGTTTGAATTACATTACACCATCCAATGGAGTTACAAGAAAAATAGTTACAACTTGTAGGCTCCTCAATTCATCAATATCCATATGAATTTCATAGTAATGATTTAAAAATTTCAACATGGACCATAGACTGAGGAATCATTTAAAAATTTTATATTAGACCTAATCATCTATAAATAATTACTATCAACGTATATTGTCTATTATCTACTAATAATGTCCCTGTAGTCACTATAATACAACTATAAATTCATAAATTCGAATGAAAATGATATTTAACTACCATAGATCATAATTATTATATCCAATAGACAAAAAATCAAATTCATCTTGAATAAATTGATATGAGATAATAAAGCATTATTATCCATCTCCTATATAGATACAAAAACTTCATCACCCATTATATCCTTTCCCACATTAATATTTTATATTTTCAATGTAAATTCAGCACACTATAATTGATTCACAGTAATGAAGATTCAATTAATTTTAGTATGATGTATAAGGAGAAACCCCTTTGAATCTATCACCCCCACTTTTCAACTAACTCATTAATTAAATAAATTTCATCCATCAAGTACCAATTCCATGATATTCTATGAGACTATGTTTATATTTCATCCTAAATCACCCTTCTTCTTATATGAAATTTTCTAGAATAAACCATAGAAAACATAAATTTATGATTGTCCTTATCAAAATTTAAATTTGCATGCTGTAATACCAACATGAATACATGATAATTCAGGCTATCCTTTTCAAGAGTCCAAAACCTTTTTACAGAATAGATACAGTATAATAAGTATTGAGTTCATGTTTATGTGAAATCGAGGGGAAAGCAACGAATCATTCAAATTTAAAAATAATTTCAAAAATTGCAATATTATAGAGATGACACCTCTTAATTAAATGTTTCTATTATAAATATGCATCATATTCGATCAACCTGAGATATTTTTAAATGAAAATAATAATTTTGAGGTAGATTTAGCCTCATACAGAGATCTTTTGGGTTTCCTATTATTCTTCCTCCCCTAGATTTTAGATAATATATTGGTTTAATTGGATTCATTTAGTGGGGATATCTAAAATTGATGTTTTCATATCACTTTCTAGGAATACCATTGATTCTCTAAATACATAATATTGGTAATATTTTTTGAGGTAAATAATAAGTAGGATATGTATTTCGATGGTAAACAAGATTATAAGGTATATTTATGTCACGTGGGATAATTTTTATTCGATTTTTTATTATGCATATTATTTTTCAGGATATCTATTTATATAATATATTTGATTTATTGTAATCATTTAATTTTTATCCCATAATATGAAATGACATGTTGAGTTTATTGCTCATACAATTACATGGATGAGTGAATAACATGTATATTATTATATGAGTATGTTGATAATTTTTTGGTAATACATAAAATAATAGTTTTAGTACTTATAAACATCCATATTAGTTAAAATTAAACAATAAAAAATATAAATTTTCTAAATAATTTATTATAATTTAACGAAAAAATTCTCAATTAATGCATCTTGTTTCTTTATTAATTATATTCAATTTATGCATTTTAAAATGTTCTTTTAAAATAAATGTTATAGTATTAACTGAGTGATTTACTATGACTTAACATATGATGATTTATTTCACATTTTGACATTTTATTTATTTATTATAATTTATTGAAGATTAATAGAATTAGAATTTATAATTTTTTTTATTTTGAGAAATAATCTCAATCTATTTTATTTCTGAAATTTAATGATTTATTTATTATTTTTGAAACCATTATACATGATATAAATTTTAAATAATCCATTTCATGATGTTTTAGGACTGGGTTAAATATATCATTATGAATCATATGACGAATGAATTTAAACTTATTCGTTTACAGTTATTGATGAAATAAAATTTTAAAGAGCACTGATGTAATTTATCAAAAAAGGTGAATTAACCAAATGATGCTTTATATGTATAGATTTGTAAATATATTACATTGCTGATTGTATAAGGTAATTATAATATGAAGTGTGATAACACAAAATTTATACTAACATTAAGCAAGTTAGTTGTGTGATATATCATTTTTTATTTCCTTATAAGAGGCAAAAATTTATTATATTATTTGGTTCTACTATAAAATAAGGATAATTTTATAATATATTCAAAAACATCATTAATATATTTATATTTAATTAATGATGTGAATTAATTTTCTATCAATCAAACTATTATTAAATTCATATGGAATAATAGTTTTTAAAAGAAAAATTAATATAGAATAAATGTTTGGTTTTTATTTATGAATTAAAATGGTAAAAAATAATTAGATTTCATTTTTAATGTTATGTAAATTACATATATTTAAAATTCGTTAAACATTTGAGAGAGATATGTAATGTATGAAGTATAATGATATGTTAATTTTTTGTATTGAATATAATATATATTTTTTGTATTAAATAATTTATAATAATAGAATGATGAGATTCATAATTTTAATTTATGCATATTTCTGCTGATAGGGTTTATATGTGATTATATTTTTTACATATTAAAATTTTGTGGAATAATTTTATGTGTTCAGGTGAAATATTGGACAATTTTTTTCAGGACGAATGTTTTATTACATTATTGGAAACCAATGATTTTGATTGAGTTTTCAATATTGGTCAAATATGGGATGATTAAAATTTGTTATGAATATAGTAATATAATTTTTTATAAGTTTTAATTATAGTAATATTATCTAAAATAAATTAATCACATCCTAGATCCATTTATATATTAATATTATTTGAGATTTATAGAAAAATCATCTTTGATTTTTTGATAATTTGGATGTATATATTTGAATATGTTTTATAAATTGTGAGGGATGAAAAATTTAAATTATTCTAAGTCAGATGAAAATATTTATATCATCATATTGATAAATAATATCAAATAGAGAAAGTGACCCAAACCAAGATGTTCTGGCATTGAGTAGTGGTTTGTCCAGTATAAAACACTAAACGTTATTTATGTATAGTGGGAAGCATGATAAAATCTTTGAAAAATGTATTGTGATTCTTCCTCTACCCTTCCATAATTTATTTGATATAATCCAGAAAATAAATCTAAAACCTCATCACTTAAATGATCAATGATACTAGAGTCAACCATTGGTATGGTCCCATCAAGTCCTTTCCTATGAATCTAAAAAACATGTTTATATATGAAATCATAAATTTAAAATACATACCCAGTTTTATTAAATCTTAAATTGGGGACGTGGAATAATAATATATGAAAGATAGAAAAACCATTATATGTTGTGTTTTCCATCTTAATTATACCACTGAACTATTGCCATAATATTTTATGATAAAAAGTATTTTCGATTCATAGTAAATGGGTCATCAATCATTGATACAACATAATGTACCTTGATATAAATCCCAAAACCCACCTTAATACAATAAACGTTTTCCCAAAAAAGTCATCACATATCTAATAAATCAAAAATTATACCAAAAGGATACTAATTCACCAGTTGTATTATGACCTATCCAATCCAAATGCAGATCTAACTAGGCCTTTTGAATGATGATATTTTACATAAACCCACTTATAATAGTCCAAGGGTAGAAAACTAGTTATAAAATGGGGAATAATTGGGACATAATATCCTTTATCAACATGAAATATATAAAAACTTCAAAAATAAATAACATATATCCAAACACTATTAGTGATATATATAAATAATTGAATAATATAACAAACTAATGAATGAAACATCAATTATCCAATATAATAACACAAAAGTTAAACATAAAAGGAAAATAATACAAATGAGAATATAATAACAATGACGGACACATGATAATGGAAACACATCCTCAATTCATGAACTCCTAATAAGATCCCAAAAAAATAAAATTCCTTAATAAGGTATCACAATACACCATGAGAAATCTCCTCCATATAATATATAAAGAACTTACATCCACCATGACCATCTCAATGGTGTGCACCATCCGCATAGACATAGAACTAGTGGCTATTAGTTTCTTGTAGTTTGTGGTATTAATGAGGTTGATAATGAAACAAATACACATATAATTAATTATTTATTTAATAAAACATAATATAAAACACAATAATTCAAATCCATATTCAATAAAGTATTAGATTATTTTAAGTCTATCTAAATAAAAAAGTAATATCATGAAGGATCTTAAATATCTCCAACATTGTTCTTAAATAAAATAACCCTTATTAGTTAACTCATATATAATAATATTTCTTATATACTAAGAGAAAAAGTAGACATTATAAAGGGTGATCATAGATTCCATGTACAGTTAAACATGTGAGAAATCAATGGATGATAATATTCCATAATATGATAAGAATAAATTTATGAGATCATTTATTAAATGATGAGGTTTATACCCATTCAATCATTGATCATAAATCACGATTCAACTGATTATGTTTTTTAATTTTTAAAGACATGAGTCATAAGAGAATGTAACCTTCATTAATAAATCATTTTCCATGAGATTATATCATAACTGTAATAAAACACAATTGTAAATGCAGAACAATCATAAGTATTTTAACTCACTTCATTTGTAAAGAATCACTTCCAATTCCATCAATACATAGTGTTTAATGTCCCATAATAGATTGGGTTCAATCTATAAACTATTTAAATCTATCGAATGGGTTTATTAAATAAACTACATATATTAACTCTTGATATATGAATCATTAAGAAATGTATTGGAGGTTTTTAATAGATGGAACCTTCAAATAATGAAATCCATGTATATATGTGCAACAATATCATTATTTTTCTATCAAATCATCATATCATAACCGATGGAAAAGAAGTTGGTATCAAATATATTTTAACTTTACATAATTATAATAGATACAGATAATTAAAATGGATGGTATCATTAAATCTTATCCCTAGTGATGATTACGAAATAAAAATATAGGATGACACAAAAGAAAATTTTATATTAAATAAAATTTTAACCATTCTGCAAAAAATGGAAAAATATCCACCTCTTATAATTAAAATTTAAATAAAAATTTTCATTATGATTGAAATAAAATTTTAATTTAATATAGACATTGAATCATGTAATGTTATCTTCATAACATAGAATAGTCATGATGATAACAAAATATGTTTATGCAATAAATGATAAAATAATTATTCCTTTCACACTTTTTCTTAAAAGTTATATGTAAAATTTTCAGGAAATAAATATAATAGTTAAATTTAATAATTTAGAAAAAATTAAAATAAGGATGAATTTTTCTTTAAGAAATAATAGGGTTATATAAATATAACTCTTAATAACATTTTAATGATCCAATTCATGCGTGAAAAGTTCATAAAAATTGAGAAAATAAGGATTAATTTTCTAAAAAATATTACTTGATGTTTTATATTCCAAAGGGAGGAAAATGAAAATAAAAACATTAAAAATGTATAAATAACCATATTAAAAAATAATATATGGGGTTTAAGAGATACGTAGTTTAGAATTTCCCCAATATAGAGTCACATGAAAACAATCCCAATTTAAAATGAGATTTTAATTTATACCCTTACCTCAGGTATTGGATTTCGTCATGTATATTGTGATGTTAATGTTATATAAATTTATATTTATTATAAATATATATGAATAAAATATTCCAAATTATGTTTCAATTAAAAGTATCATTATAATTTCCAATTACTCATTTATTAACATATCTAGATTATATTATCATTCTAGTGTCAACTATTATATTTCCCATTCATGTAATTTTTCAACACTAATAGTCCTTGCACCTTTTCATTGGATTAATCAAATCCATAATTGTTTTAATTTTATAGTTACTATTTTATTAATTATATAATATTTTATAACCATTCTAAAATGTTGGTGATGAAAAATGTATAAGCACACTTCATGGGGATTGATGTCTGTAATTATGCATGTGTAATGGTTCTAATTTCCAAAAATAGAAATAAATAAATACAAATAACAAATTACCATTAAAAATTCATTATTATGTCATAAATATCATATATATTAATTAAATACATCCATGTTACCAACTATTTAGGGGGAACATGATAACCAATTTATAACGCATTATCGAAGTTGTGGTCTAGATTTACACATGGAAAATTATATAATTTATTAGGGGATAAAATTTTGTATAAAATGGTTGTTTCATTAACATAAAAAATAATTTTATAATAATTATATTTACATAATGATGGTGATATTTTTATAATTTTTTTGGATGTTATGTATAAATGAGAATCAAAATATTCTTGTAATGATAACTACATCTTCTTCCTGAATACGACTTTGGCTTATAGTTTAATCATCTAAAGGATAGTTTTTAGGATAAATAGAAGACCTTCTATGTGTGTAAGGAATTTTGAGAATAATTTATTTAGGTATTCGCTGAGTTAAGTGGCTCAAATTATTAATGGAGTGTGGTGAATAGAAATGAATTTTATAATCTATGTCATTGGAAAACATTAAAATACTAAAAACATTAAAAAAATAAGAAAGTAATTTTCAAATTAAAGTGGAATCAAGGAAACAATAATTAAAATTAAAAATAATTTTGGTTATATATCCCCTAATATAATCAAATATATCTTTTTTAGATAGATTCTATTACTTATATTTATGTTTAACCCTCATTAATCATTTTCAACCATACTATGGTGATAAAGAATTTGTATGGTAACTATTAATTTTGACCAAAATTTAAATTATAAAAAAAAAATTGTGTTCCAAATATGAAATCTATTTACCATATTATTTTCTATATGTGGAGGAAATTTACAATAAAATAACTTTCCAAACACAATGAAACCAATTTTTCAAAAATGAATTATTAATCATAAAACTATTTTTATTCATATTAACAGCCTCGTAAAACATAGTAGTTGAAATGTAATTTTTTTTATCGAATATATAAGCATAAAATTTCATTAAAATTAGTCACCTATAGTTATTAACTAAATTTATTATGGTAAAAATAAAATGCATGCATGAAATTATTTTTTTATCAAATTTATCTCCTTTTACCAGTGAATGATTTTATTTTTTAAAAAAACCGTTGATAGCTACTGTATTAATTTTTTACATGTGAAATAAGTATATTTTCATAATTTTAATTATACATGTTAAATATTTATAAAATCATTTATTACAAAAATAATTCCAATAATAAAAATATTTTGTAATAGTTATTTAGGACCAATCATATATCAAAAGATTATTTGAATTTTTTTTTGATAATTTTATTTTATTTAAGTAATATATAATTTAAATGATTTTATTACATATAACAATTATTCAAACATGTTTTGGGTCACATGAATTATGATTTTTCATACAAAAATTATTTATAAAATAGGAACATTTTCTAAAATCTCAGTTTATTCCAATTTTCAAATTATTTAGGATGCCCTAATACAGAAAATAACGTGGGAACAACATACTAGTTTAATATAAAGTGCAATCTAATCCTGAAATAATGAAAACTAAAATATATTTTATATATAAAAATAGAGAACTAGATGATTTTGCTATATCAACATTTTTCAATGAAAGATCACATCTTATTAAAATAGAGATGAAAAGAATGAAATAATATATAGTATGTAAAGTATTTATATCATATCTATGTAATATATTTAAAACTATAAATAATTATTTAATTATCAAAAGATGAAATCATTCATGTTACCTGAAATTTCAAACATCTACATCTAATTTATTAAATTTCTGAGGGTGAACCTTAACTCAACATGTTGTTAATATGGGTTAAGGGAATGGAAAACATATTAGGGAACCCCCAACTCATCATTGGACAAAAATTAAATAGACGCAGTACTACCTTCGTATAAAGAAGATTCATTCCCTATCTCATTAGAGATTACTATATTCTGTAGATGGATGAAAATCCCATTAAAAGGGTGAGTACTAACAATGACAATAATGTGTGGTATTTATGCCATATAGGGTTAGATGGATTATTTAAAAAAAGGATATGTAAAGCCTTATGATCTGTATGAGTGTTATGTTTTATGGAAATATTGAGTTTTCCAATTATTTAAGGTGGATGTTCTTCCACAAATGCTCGTAGTTGGATTCTGAGGACTGTAACCCCAAATAAGATATATTTTATATTTTTATTGACCTGTTATATGGGGATTAGGGTATTTTTGAGAGTGAAATGATTTGAATATTTCGGTATCATATAGCCAATGGGATTTAGCACATCTGACTAGCTAACCCGAGGCCACTGTCTAACCGATAGCCTTCTTAGAGTAGGGGATTTTACATTGTTCACTGACCAGCCTATGAACTCATGATTTCCTTTTTTTAAAGAGGATAAAATGGTTTTATTATTCCACTCTCCCCCAATCATTTTTATCTAAAAGGGACAAAACATGGGCTATTGTTATGGTTCTTATAGATCTCTTTTCATAATGCCTTGGACATAAAAGATGTCCTCTTTCCATGGTCTTTTTCTCTCACTGCCATCTATGTTGGATGAGTGGGGGTTGCTTAAGAGTCTACTAAACACATTGATTTACTTATTTTTATATCAAGTTTTATCACACTATTTAGTTTTATTGTTCCTTATTCTTAGGACTCCTGTCTACTACTATAATTTTACTCATTTCATCTCTTAAAACAGACTGGTATTGGACAAATGGTTCTCTATAAGGTTATGTTAGATATTATAAGTTCAGTACATTAAATGAATATTATTCTATAATATTAAATGTTGTTTGTCATTCAAGTATCTGGTTTCAACGTTTTATTTTAAATTCTAATGTTATAATTACCTAACTCGGGGACTTAGGCTAATTTATCATCCTAAATTCACCCATAGTTAAGAAAACTATTAATTTAATGAGAGTGGTTCATAATAGATTTATGACATAACCTTGATTTTAGATATCAATTATAATAATTATTGACTTTTATTATGATTTACTAACTAAGAATGTTTAACTAATAAATAAACTCATTCCATGAACTATGTATGGTATATGTAACACTATTTAAATATTAAACATACTACCCATAATTTAACCATATTTAGTTTGTTTGACCAAGTGTTTAGTAAAAATATGAAATTAATAGGGTGAAATTTTTGTAAATTATCTATTATATTCAACCTATCATGAATTGGGGTTCTATAAAACCATAATACAAAATGGGTAAACTAATATCCCCTTTTAACTAGGACGTGAATTGATGATTTTTTAAAAAAAGGTAACAAAAAATCCCTCTTTTGAATATCAATACTAATAAAGGGATATTGAATTGTTAGGAATAATTTATTAAATAAATTATGGTTATGGTGTTGCTGAGATGAGATATTATGAAATTAAATAAATAAATTCATGGAATAAGATTATGGAATCTACTTGGATAATGTTTAATGGATGTCTTGGGGTGTAATTGAAATAAATGGCATTGATCCATGATTCATGTTTGAATTAAATAAATTCCACTTTCATCTAATGGGAAATTATACATTGTTTTCTTTAATAATGTCATGCAATAGTTATGGATTATAAGTGAGGCATTGTAGTGAACCCAACCCTAGTATGCCTAGAGAAAGTGTATGTATGTATTTTAATGGCATATGATACAAGGAATCAAATCCCAAAGGACCAATCAGTTTAGAAGTTTGTGTAAACCAAATAATTACATCATTCCAATATTACATATGAGTACATGAATTAAAAAATAATTTCTTTTTTAGAATAAATTTATTCCTTTTAGCATATATCTCTATTTTAGATATAATAAACGTCATGGTATCATTAGAAAAGGAAAAAAATAATGTTGAGCTCAAATGCTCAAGAAAGGTTTGGTCAAAAATGTAATAATTCATGAATCAATAAAAATAATCATTTTGGAAAGGTAGTTAATAAACACACATTATATACAATTAATTAACTGATAAGTATGTTCATTAAGAGGGAATACCAATATTAAAATATTCTCGATTATAATCAAAATTCCAATGTAAATAAAAAAACACATGTTCCATTTATATAACATTAATTCCTGAATAGATAAGGATTTATCAATATGGAATGGTAAATAACTAAATAAACATTCAATTTAATCAATAAAATTAGTGTGAAATGCGTCCATAAATTTTTTCATAGTTAAAATCTCATGTGAAATAATAAATAAATATTGAATGATTGTATTGGTTATTTGTTGGATGTTATATCTATAATGTACATGAAACATTTACCGTAATACATTTCATGTGATAGTTTAGAACATGCTACAGTAAATACAATACATAAAACAATTTAAACCACTTTGTTACAAACACAATGTGTCTATTTATAACTAATTTCATCTCACGAGACTATCGATGCATCAGGGGAATTTATATAAATATTTCTTGAACCTTTTCATACCTATCCAAAGCATTCCCCAGATATCAAATAATAAATTTAATTCATAAACAATTTTCATTATCAAATATCAATTTTTATTAAAGGATATAGGTCTATTAATATTTCCTCATTTTATCAAATAACTATCAATGTAAATAGTATTTTCAAAAATGGTATATGGGTTAGAATATAAACATTCCCATTATTAATAATGGGGATATTTAAGGTATATTTAATGTTTAATGATCACATGTAATTAAATATTTCAAGGAAAAAATAATGACGACAAAATTAAAGAAGAAATTGAATGTTAATATAACCTTCTTAATAATAATTCAAACTATAAATAAGAAGAATAATATTGTAATCAATATATAAAAATTGATTTAATAATCAGGGGTTGTTATCATTGTTTAATATCAATACCATAAAATGATCCTTAAAAAAGTTCTGGAGAAAAATATTCTTTATATTTCCAATATCATTTGAAATATCCCTTTTATTGAGAATCACTTTTTCAAACATAAAAAATTTTCAAAATCATTTTTATTTAAAATAAAAATAAAAACATATAAATTATGTTTTAAACATTTTTTTGGTTATGATGGTTGAAAATTCGACACAATCTATAAAAGTTATATCAAATATTCCATTCATATTTTTAATAAAAGGGAAACATGATTTATTGAAAAAATAACATAAAAATAATTTGAGTTATTTTAAGTGTAAAAATGCACAAAAATTGTTTCAAAAAAATTATTCATAATATGTAAAAAAATTACAGATTTTTTTAGATATCAATATTTTGGATGAAAATTGATTTCTATTTAAAGATATAAATGAATTCATATTTCTTGAAAAAAATTGTATGACATTTTATGTAACATTGAGTGGGAAAATGGTATAGTTACTTGGAAAATAACAAAATAACTATAAATGAATAAAATTAATGGATTTATTAAAAAGCGATCGAATAATTTTCTTTAATGTAAATTTATGTGACAATAATTCTGATTAAAATTAAGTTGAGACATAATCCCTTGCTAAGATCATTACATTGAAGTGATAATTATCCAATGAGTTGACCATGAGAATCAAATCTAAATCCAAATAAAATATTTGAAATTAAAAAATATATATAATCAAAATTCATCACACACATAATAATAGAATATTAATGAAAATTTGGAAGTAATATAACCCAATGAATGGAAATTTTGAAATTAAATTCATTTCCACTTGGTAACTATTAATTATAATCCCCTTAGAAGAATTAATTCAAATTGAATCATAAAATATCGGGAATAATGACATTTTCATGCTAGTACATGTCAATGAGGAAATATATACACGATGAAGTAAATTTTATGCATGATATTATAGTATGCCTCACTCCAATTAAATTGGGATGAAATACCTTACCTTCTTCATCCCTTTTGAATGAACATGATTTAACTGCCTAAATGATTGTTTTAAGAATGATATTTAATTATTGATGAGTCATATTAACATTTATAATATCAAATATGATCCTATTATAACATCTTATCAAATATTTGTTAATACCATTTCATTATTTTCATTTTGTGGGTGATAATTGCCATGAAATTCAAGTATGTCTCAACTTGAATGATCAAGTTGTAGCACATATTATATAGTTATATCTTCTATTGAATAATAATAATTACATATTCAAAACAATACATCCTTAATTATACTTATATATAATGCATTTGATGTGATGATGAAAATAGAGACACATTACTTTCATGAAGAATGTAGTCCATATGTACATGAATGCTTTTATCACTTTTACGTGGGTAAGATCGAAAGAAAGAAATAAAATATAAATACTATATTTTTAGAATGATAAATATATCATTAATATCATAGATATGTCATTTATATCATATATATTAATTAAAATAATCTTTATCAACATCTATTTTTAGCATTAGTGAAACACACATCACATCACATTGGTAGCTGATAGTCCTCCTCCCACACAAGTAGTGTTATTATGTATCTTATGGGATGTAAGGTAATCATAAATAAATAATATAATAACTCTATGGGCATAATAGTGTTATATATAATTTCCCCATATTTCATCACTCTCTCACATGGATAAAAAGTATGATAAATTCACCAAAATTTCGCCTCCACATTCGTTTGAGCCTGTTGACTAGAAGTAGAGGAGTGATTTTAATTATCGTGAAAATAACCCCATTTTACTATGTTAAAACATAATTGAATAGTGTCATTAAATAAATCCCATAGTCCCGAAAATAATGGAAACAATATAATATAGTAGAAAACCAAAAAAAATGGAAACTGATTGATCCAATAAATAAATTTAAAATACATAAATTATTTGATAGAATGTAACTTAATTTCATGCTAAATGTTATGGAAATAAATACTCGAAGGATCAACTAAAAAATTACGATTCTTGGGTTTCGAAACTCGTTTCAGTTAAATCATGATCCTCAAGCCCATCTAGAAAATAATGATCAATTGTAAGGTCTATTGACTTTATATAAACCTGCATCCACATAATGTACTTGGGTATTAGATGATAGAATTGGTAGGGTGTTAGAATAAAAAAGTAGGTCAACAACACCATGTCTTAACACAACGAGTTAGATAATAAGTCTATGAAATAGTGAAATATATATGCTTATAAATTAACTAAATAATTAAATTACCACAACATCACCAATATTTGAAAACATACTAGAATATATATGAGAATTTCTCACAACCCTGTCAGCATAAACATGTAATCCTAGTAAAACATAACCTACTTAGTGTCATCCTATAAGGACTTAGATCACGTATTAGGGCCATGCCAACAAAACCTAAACCATATAACTATTGAATATATCACACAAATCTCATTCAAATCCCACTAAATAAGAATTTTAGCATTCATTCATGGTCGAGACTATTATATAATAATATTAGAATTTATGAAGTCTAATACAAGTATAAAATAATTTTAACTTGTGTCAGTAGGCATATTCTTATATAGAAGAATTCCAGTATGTCGTATGGAAAAGTTCAAGAATTTCTACCTGTATCATTACATAGCCCAATATATTGTCATTTCATCATGTCTTAGGGAATAACATGATATATAAGCATTTCATAATGATCATTGGGATAATTATTTATATAATCATTTTAATATAGAAAACAAAACACATGTCATAGAAATAAGGATATCACAATATTACAAAATATGTATCAACGAATAATTATCCAAATTACCATATATAATTCAATTACCAAATCAATTTATCATTTGTTTAAAAGGAAATAAAATTTCATTCCATGAAATAATCAAGAAATAAAAATGTGAATATATATCAAACTAACCCCCAAATACCATGTCATGATAAACTCAAATTATCAAATTAAAAAAAATCATTTTTAATAAATGGTTTTCTCACATGAATGGTAGCCATATGGAAAGTAAAAACCCAATTGGATGCAAAGGGTTCCTAAGGGATAATCTTATTCATATTTTAATTTATTTAGTGAATGATTTGTTGGTGAATGTTCAATATTACACATAATTCACAAAAATCAAACAACATTTTTTAGGTTTATAAACCATACTTTTAACTGGTGATATACACATAACATTTTAAGAGAATATAAATTAAGAATGAAAATGAAGATGATCGAAAGATAGTTCATAGATCACAACAAATCAAGATAAAAAAAATCTCATAGTCATGATATTACACTACAATGATTATATAAAGGATAGAGAAAAGGAAAACATAAATAAGACCACTCTAGGGGATTAGATGCATGATTAACATAACCAGAATGTATTTAGGTGCTAATAAGTTCCCAAAAATCTTCATAAGGGTCAATAAGAGGAAGTGGCATGTGAGGGAATTAGATCAATCAGATGCACGATGTACTTTAAAACCATTTTTTGGGAAACTATATGGCACATAACTCCTTCGCATGTCATGTACTTCTCTTTAGAGGGATACATTTAAAAACTCTTCATATCACCATATTATACAATTATACCAAAGAATATGATCTGTATTTATAACATGACATGTAATCTATTCACACCATATAATGGGTTCATTAAATGTGTCTTGAGGAGTTTACATGTTCTTTAATACATTTACGGACTATGCAAGTCTCTAGAGGAAAATATTTAACCCAATTCATATATAAGATATCGAACCATATCCAAATCCTTGTAATGAATGAAAACCCTTTGTAAAATAATTTGAAAAATTTATACACATATTCCATTAATTAGAAAAATATGAATCCTTGATCATTAGGTCATTTTCCACATGAGAGGCTCTTTTTCTTCGACCAAGACTCACCCACTAAGGTAAAATAAAAATAAAAATCCAACTGAATCCATTTATCAGAAAAAATCAAATAGGGGTGTTTTCGAGAAAAATACTAGAGCTTACAAGCTCCCAATAATAAAATATCTTTTCTGTATGTTATTCCAACAATCACATTTTTGGATGGGGGAACAATTGTAGCCATTATTCTCACACATCAACCTCTTTATCATTGGTCTCATGTTAAACTCTCCTATGCTACCACTATACTTGATGCAAACGAATTAACATACCTTAGTGAAACTCCACAAACCTTATTAGAATCTCCTCAAAGGAAAATTCAATACTAAAACTGATGTCTTCTATGTGTATCACATGAGAAGGGCTGGGATGATATATCTAATGTTTTATTATGTGAAACAATTATTATATTTATCTTTATACTAGTATAATGGAAAATAAATATTCCACTAGAATTCCCCTATTGAAACACTTTTATAGGAATAAATACCTACTATATAGCTCTCTCTATTTCTAAATATGGGGTTTTCACATCCTAGGTATCACCAAAAGGAAAACATGATGACCATACACAATCTATAAATGTTATCTTCATTGGTTAGAATAAGATTTCTTCCAACTCTCCATGGTAGCATACTACCACGTAATCATGTAAACCAACTCAAACATATCTGAAATAATATTTCACCCAATAGTGCTGATGGACCTACCTCTGACCAGCAAAGTGGCGAACAACATATCATTCCATACAAGACTTCTGTAGGTGTCATCTCGATTGATGTATGTATATTTTTAGTATATAAAAAACCCAAAAGTGCCATATGATTCACCAATGATCCAATGATGTACAAAACACAAGATCTGAAATTATCCTCAATAACCTAAATAATCCTGTCAAATTTACTATGTTTTTTTTATAATAATAGGGTATACTCCACAGAACCTAGGTTGCTATATCCTTCTTAATACCCTACTAAAACCACATATTCAAGTTAAGATCTCTGTTATAAATTGGACTCCTTATAAAACCATGCCACATAACTACCCCACCCATGTAAATACATCCCAAATCATAAAGCAATTATGTTTTCCTTAATAGGTATGAAGTGGTATACCTTCATCAGTCAATCCATATTCACCCATAATACATAATTTCATTGATTTTTCATGGGAAATCCTATTATAAAATCCATAGTGACCTCATCCCATTTAAAAATGTTGAATTTGAAAAGACATAAAAAACCTACCCCCTCTAATGATCATGTTTTCACATACTAATAAGAGAAACATATATCCACAAATAATGCTTCCATATACTTCATTCATTAACCCATGTATGGTATATTTATATCACAGTACATCTTACCAAACCAAGGTGTAATCCCATTTAGAAGCATGTAACTCTCTAATCATCTAATCACATTAGTCTGTAAGAACACATACTTTACTATAAAAAGAATATAATCTACACCTCCTATAGACCATCAAGATGGTGTGTCTAGATGATATAATATATCTCTATAAAATTGTCCCTCCAGATCAAATAACTACTCAGTCTGTATCTTGGGAAAAGCATATGTATTACAGATGAGAAATTATGGGCTACTCACCTTTAGGACTCTTAAAATTATATATTCTTGATTGAAAAATGGTCAATCACCCACTTGCCATAGAAATACTCGTATTAATCCTATGTATTTTTATTTTATCTCAATTCAAAAAAATGTAATTTCCCACTCTGATAGTTAAATCCAACAATAAGTTGAAAGTTTGCAGATACTAACTCCACCACTTCTACTGAAGTATCAAGTCCCTCTAGGAAAAGATATACCTCATGATCTTGTGGCCTATTTATAACAAAAATCTCTCAATGATGAGATATGTCTTCCAGTATCAAAGGTAATGAACCACTACTTAAATCTCAAAAAATATGAGTGTGATAATTCCTCACTTGAGGTCTTATTCGCCTATATCCATAAGAAACAACGTGATCCTCCTACATCAAAAATCATTTTAGTTCATCTCTAGATGTATCTTTGTATACATTATATGATTTACATGACATAGGTAATGTGATGATATGTACTAAATTTGTCTTGTCATTTAGCTCATGAAAATAAATCTTACATGATTTGGACCAAATTAACTTCACCACCTTCTTTGTTAGCCTAACAATGGTGCTTCCTAATGGGGTAAGTCCTTGATAATGTGATCTTATTATCCTATTCAACCCAGAATGATACAAATATAAAATTAATTATTGTAATTCTCCCATGATATCGTGGCTGCAACCTTCTCTTGGTCTACAACCTTCATTTTCTCAATGATAACATATCCTACGATGTGAACTTTATGAAACTATAAATTGGATTAGGTTAGCTTACCCTAAATTTGATACTCTTTTAATATTCTCAGAATGATGTCAATATTTTGTGATTGAATATCTGATTATTTTTAGTAAAATAAGTATAAATCAACAAAAAATATAGAAAACCAATCCAAAAAGGGATGAAAAGTCAGATTGATCAAAGTTATGAATACGAATGGTGTGTTACTCAAACAAAAAAACATCACTAAAACCTCACACAAGACATACCTAGTACTAAATTATGTCTAAGGTATGATCATGGTGTCACCCTCAATTGATGGTATATCAACAAGAAATATATCCAAGAGAAGATCTCATCACCTATCAACTGATCAAAGAGATATTTGATATGCGGAAGGATATACCGGTTACTAACCGCCATCTGGTTGAATATTTGATAATCCAAACATAACTGTAGTGACCCATATACATTCTTTAATAAGATAACTGGGTATCCCCAATGATATGTAATATTCCATAGGAATACTTTGTCTTATATACCATCAAACTGATCTATTTAATTCTTGATGATCTTATAGTGTCGTTATATATATACAGATAGAAACTAGATCAGCTCAAAAACTAACATGATCCTATAATTGATTTCCCAATCCAGAGATAAGACAATGAAATATTGAGGAATAAAGTACTAAAATATTCTTACACTTTAGAAAAATAATTCTCCATCCCACCATCATATTGTGAGAGGATGGCTATTTGATCCATGAGATAAATCAATAGGCACTAAATTGGTGTTGTAAGACTAGCCTGAAGGTTCCACTCACCATAGTGAGAATAGATTCATCCTTATAGAGAAAAAAAATAACTCTCTTATGGTAAAAGTTGATATATGCCTCAAATAGAACTAACCAATCTATACCAAGAATCAAATAAAAACCTATCATTTTAAGTAAAAAAAATTTCCAAAAAAATCATAACAAAAAATATATAGAGTAAATTACTTACAACATTTGATAATCTATGATCGTATACCCAATGGTGTATCAATGGTCAAAAACTACCAAGGATTTCCACATATAAGAGAAAAATTATTAAAAATAGATTGAAAAAATAATAGATTGATAGTCCTATATTAATAAAAATATAGGTAGGAGTTTATGATACAAGAATCACACCACAGACAGTAGATGATCTTGTATCCATGAAAGTCAGAGTAGACTTTATAACATATAGGTGACTGTCGCCTCATCCATATGATCCATCCTAACTCCCTCATGTAAAAAACTATTCATAGTTGTTCCATTCCTTCATGGGGGTACCATGTCCTCTACCTCAACTAAAAATTCCTATAGTACTACAACTTCCAGTCTGATGAGGAGCAGTTTTGTCCTTCATAGACTTTGACACCTATCCTGATTATCTCCCACCACCATGCTACTTTATTACTTTATAAATCATTTTTAGGTTCCTCATACTTAAATAAGAATAACACATCAATGTGGATATTGGATAGTGGGGACATTTTTTCCATCATGCCACAATAATATCACTATAATGGAAGATGACCATGAGATGTATACTCACTACCCAAACTACTCTAACCATTGATTCTATGGATAAAACTATCTTAACTATTCTTCTTTAAACTGGAATAAGCGTTGGTAATTTTCCATGTTGAAATAGCCTAGATACTGCTCAAGTCCTCTTTTAAATTCCCTTCTGTGATGAGTGCGAGATTCATCATATCTGAAAAGATTCTCAGAAGAAATACATTCAAATGAAACTGGATTTCATAGCTAGGATCGTCTGGGAAACATATCACCATAGATATGTCATCATATTCCAATTATGGTGAAAATATCATATAGTTTGGTAGAATATTTAGTGTATTCCAACACTTTTATTCTCTTCTCTGATAGCTGTATTAACTCATGAGCCTTCTAATACCTCACATCTCAAGATAAAAATCACTCATGAACTTTATATTGATGTACATATATAAAAACATCTCTAACTTACCTTTCATGCTCCAAAATGTCCCAAAAATTCATGGATGGACTATGAAGCATAATACATTAATCGTTACCCTCTTATCTATTGTTTTCTTAAGATTCATAATAATCATCTAGATTGTCTTGATAAAAAACACGGATTCTTGTGGTTCTACCTCCCTAGTAAGTGTAGGACGATGATTCAACCATTTCAATGTTTTCATCGCAGTCATCGAATGCAATTTTCAAACAATATAAATATTTAAAGGGATCACAAGACCCTCATAAAGGATTCATGATGATGGACATCTTTTTGGTCCTCAGAAATAATAAAATGCTCTGGTACAGCTGATTTAGGAGAATTATGTCTACCAGTCTTTTGTTTCTCAATTCAAAGATTATGGGGTAATATTTTTTTACCATACAGACACACTAAATATAATTATAAATACATAAAACAAGGTCAATATCAACAGGTGAATACATTATATAATTACTACACATGGTCTTTGTAATGTTGGATGAAAAGTGTTTTAATATTTCATAAAAGTTTATTTATTTCATTAATAGGGTCTAATAAGTAATTTAAATAATAGTTTTATAGGAATTTATATGTCATATGAAATAAATATGTCTCTATCATAAACAATTCATTTCAATATATATCAATATATTCCAATCAGGATGCATGAATACACCTATCTTGCTATATCGAGCAACCAGAATAAATCACAAGAAGATATGAAATCCTGAATAAATAACCTTACATAACATGGGGATCACAAATATTGAAATAAAATCAATTCTAACAAGTGATAAAAATAAATAATAATTCCATACCCAACCACTCAGATTTCCTCATAAAATAGTTAGCTACACCCATGCCCAGTCCCATTAGCATGTCCAAAAAAATCCCAGTCTCCTCTCTACCGCTCTAAAATAGTAAATAAACATGAATGAAACATGAATCCTATTATATCAATTTGTAATTTCCGCCATTTTTTCACACTCTCACATGGATGAAATGGGATGGTTATGTGATCCCATGCAGTCCTCCTATAAACTGGAGGTTGTTGACATATCGCTGGGGGTGTGACATGTATAGTGGGGAGAAAATACCCCATGTTTACAGAGTTATAATAGAATATAATAATAATAAAAAATAAATATTGATGTTGGGAAATAATGGAAACAATACAATATAGAGGAAACCTTGAAAAAATAAATGAATAATCCCATAAATAAATAGGGAATAATGTAATGATATGATGGAATATAAATTGGTTTCATCTTATAAATAATACAAATAAATACTACCAGACTCGTATGAAAAATCAAATGTCCCTATTTCAAACCCCAATTTCGGTCTAATATCCACTCTCCAACCCATATAGGAAACAAAACTCATTATCAAGTTCCATTGACCTTGTCCAAACAAGAATTTATGTAATCATCTTGGGACATAAAAAGTATATTGAGTATGGTGTGATTATGACTCAATTGAATGACACCACAATGTCTAAACATTACCAGTATGATAATAAATTTATGAAAAAATGCAATTAATAGAAAAATTTATTTATTAAACAATTAAATTAACACAACATCATAATCATTCAACACTATCCTACAATATATTTAGGAATGTCTCACAACTATTCCAATATAACCATATAACTATTGTAAAACTCAACCTCTATGTAGGAAATTCCCTAATGTTACTGAGCATGTCTCATAACCTTTTCATCATAACCTCAACCATATAACCATGCTATATATCACAAAAATATCAGTCAAAAACCAAAATATACGAATTTTAGTTATTAATTAGGGATATGCATGATATATATCAATTTACTCATTCTTCATGGTCAAGGTTGATATATAATCATTTCAATATGTGTAACTGTTCATAACCACCTATATATGTAGTTCAACTTGTCTCATGGCATAACCTAGTATATAAGAATTTCAATATGTATGAGGGAATAAATTGATATATAATCATTGTAGTAGTCCTCTCAGTATAGAATGATATATAATAATTTCAACATATCAACTATGCCAACAACCTATATAAGTATTACATCATATAAATAACAACATAACTAATTAAAATAAACATATTATAACATCCCATCATATGGATCATTGGTCAATTATGTAAAACAAAATTTATCTTTTAATTAATGAAAATTCATTTATCATTTGGTGATAAACCAAGATCATTTCAATAATAGCAACAACTAAAAGCTAATGCGATTCTATATCAAGAAATACCTAAAATCCAATGTCATTACAAACCAAATTTAATCCATTATTGCTTCTATAATCAAGGGTTCTCCACCCCACGAATGGTAGCCACAATCTAGGTCAAAATCTAATTAGATCCAATGAAAATCCAATAGATAATCCAATTCATCATTGAATTTATTTTGTCCAATATATATTAACAAATTTTTAATATAGAAGGACATTTACCCAAATTAAACCATAGGGCTAAGGTTTATACCATGTATCATTAACAAGAAATTAACACAACATGACTGATGTGGTACTACAATAAGAATGAAGGTGCATATGATCACATGATAGTTCCTAGATCCTAAAACTTCAATATAAAAACAAACAATGTTCATAGTTAATATCTTACACAAAAATAGTTGGAGAACATGGTTGGGAAGGGAATAACTAAACAAAAATACTTAATATAAATCATATGCTTGATTCGGATGTCCTAAATAATGATAGGTTATCCAAAATCACCTGGAAGCATCCCTAGGGTTGAGATGATGAAAATGAAAATTAGGGAAGGTGTTAAATATAATGCATTAATTCCATTAAAACCAATGTTTGGGAAATTACATGTTGTGTAAATCGTTTAAAATTTATGTAATTATTTTTAGAGGGATATGCTGAAAATCTTGTCCTCTCAAATTATTATTTAATTATATAGAACAATAATTTTTTTATTTCTTACATGATATTTAGTCCATTAATGTATTCAAATGTTTGGAAGTCATGTGTATGACAGATTATACACACCA
This sequence comes from Viscum album, assembly GCA_963277665.1. Taxonomy (NCBI): domain Eukaryota; kingdom Viridiplantae; phylum Streptophyta; class Magnoliopsida; order Santalales; family Viscaceae; genus Viscum; species Viscum album. The sequence goes on along the minus strand of OY728133.1, from coordinate 1,024,260,506 downwards.
TGTAACAATTTTACAGTGTGTAAGTCTCCTATAGACAAATCTCAACCCTATTCCTACACAATATTTTGATCCACCTCCAAATCCTTCGAAAGTATGCACAACATTAATAACACAATTTAAAATGAATAAATTCAATTTCACTAGTATAAAAAAATATAAATTACTATTCATTATGTTATTTCCCAAAAAATAATAGTCATCTTCGAACAAGACTGAACCACTAAAGCTTATAGAAATGGGAAACCCCAACAAAATAAATTTATCACAAAAACACAAAGGGGGAATTACTTGAAAATATTGGATATTACTTTAAAATTTTAATATATATATATATATGTGTTTTATGTCCATAATAATGACCAACTATGATAAGTTGTTATTAAATATAAAATGTCATAATTTCGCGAGGTGGTAGTCCACCTTACACATGGATGATGATTTCATCACCAATTAAATGGAATTGTGTGTGGTTGTAGTTTCACAATTAACATACATAATTCTCAAAATATTTAGGACACTATGGTTATTATATAATCATGGAATAGTAGATATTGAAATAGGGGAATAAGGAAATAAAATGAACACTTGTTGAAGAAACTTATATCATTTTTATGTATCCTCCTTTGGTTGACACCATAGACATCCAATGATTGATTTCATCCCAAAATATTTTATATTGGATTATGTATTGGAAGTTAGTATGTTATATGGTAATGGTATGGGAGGGAAATATTTCTTGATATATATTAACAAGTTAGGGTATTGAGTTCCCTTTTATAATTGAGGAGGAGAGAGAATTTGTAAATACCAAAATTATCCAAAATTAAGAGGCCCTCTTACCTTATTTGGATAAAACATTTAATAATAATGGAACTGAGAGTTTTTGTGGTTGAGAAAAACCTTCCAAAATATGAATTCTTGTCATTTTGTTTCATGTTATTTAAGTATACTTAGTTTTTGTAATGCCTTGACCCCAGTTACCTAGAGTCAGTGCATTATTACATAACATTGGCATGATAAAAGGAACTATGTCCTGAAAGACTAATCAGTTTAGTAGCCCGGGAATTACTACATACATTTATATGTTTTAAATTATATCATGAAATAAAAACACCAACAACATTTTTTCCCCTTTTAACACACATATATCCTTATCATATCCCTAAAGATCAATCAGAAAATAATTCTTCACATCCTGGGAAAAGTAAAACATAGAAAGTGGTGAGATCTGATGCTCAGTAAGGAGAACAATATAGAGGAAACATTTATAAATGAGCATAAACATTAAGGCAATGTATAAGACTGAAAAAATCCTTTTAAACATAAAAATTAGCATAATATGGAAAAGATAAAATTAAATAATTCTATTTAATTATTCACATAGATATTCTAATAGTTGAATAATCACATGAAATATCAATAGACACTTTATAATGATGGATTGCATAATTCCAAACATCATAACCACATAGTCAAGGTCTTGTGACAAGACTACAAATAAGATTTTTTAAAAGCCTTGTACCAAGACACTAGTTTGTCTCATGAGACCTACTAATTCATCGAGGATATATAGCGGGATCCACCTATCACTTACTAAGTCATATGCATTCATCATATGAAAAGGTTCAAACATAACATAAACATTCATATTAAAACTAGAATAAGAAATGTCAATAATTTATCCGTAATTAATGAATGGTGTAAAAATAAAAAATCCACAATAAAAAATATCACAAAACCATAAATACAATATGGAAGATTTTTATTAGAATAAATCAACTTCAAACAAGTTTAAAATCCATCAAAAGATGTTGACATAGATGAAATCAAAACGTTTCTGACATAAATATCTCTTTTTATTTTGAAATCATTAGGAAGTCATTTAATTCTAAAATAAAAATTTTATTTTGAAAATATTAATATAATCCTGTAAGAGAAGCTTCGAAGGTGTTATAACGGCAAAAAATAGTCACACCTACCTTATAAGTTAAAAAAACATTCATTTCTTCATTTTGTCGAAGAGGTCGTAAAGGACATTCTTTCGAAAACGATGGAAATATTTCTTTATAAATTTTTTATAAAAGTTAAAACATAGGTATAAATGACTTTATCCTATATTTTATAATTTTTTTGCAATATATTTTTATGAAACAAAGATGTGGTTGATAAAGAGGACCTAATAGATACATACGTAAAAACAGCCTTAGATAATAAAGAGATTTGAATTTAACCATTACATTATACTTTAACTTGGCCTAGGGTACATTAAAATAAATTATAAAAGTTAAATAATTGTTATTAAATTATACAGTAACTATATATATATATATATGACATCATTAATGTCCCTCTAATATTGCTTTGTTAATAATATTTCATTAGTATCAACGTTTTGGGTGTTAACTGGTTCGTTTTACATTATATGCTTGGTTACATAAGCCATGTTTGTTATGGATAGGATGTTTTTGATTAATATACATAATTATATTATGTTCACAAATATTATTTTTAATCATAAAATAAAAATTATTTTTGAATGATTAAGATGGGCTATGAATCTCATCGCGTCCGTGGAGACGGTAATCCATACGTACGCATGAGAAAGAATATCATTATATTAATGGGGAAATATTATGTAATTGGATGGTGTAACATATATAAAAAGTCATTAAAATGATATATTTATTATTTAAATCAGATATATTCATTATTATACCCATCCAAAATAATGAACTATTTGAATGACAAACAACACCATGACGTGGATATCGTAAGCCATATGTACACACGTTTTATGACTTTGTTATTTATAAGATGGATAAACTAATGAATATGGTTGTATAATATTTATAATAACATCACAGTATATAGAAGATACTAGAGTTAATATTTTAAAATGAAAACAACAAATAAAGAAGAAGTGGAAGAAAAAAATAACTTGAAAGATGTGATGAAATATTTACCTCTTCTTCAGGTTATTCATTTTTATTTGATCAAAAGGGCTCATTAGGTTTTCTTTCTAACCAAATGAATGCCTCTAGAATTATGGGAGAAAATTTTAAAGGATATTTGGGTAGTGTTTTTCAAAGACAAATGTCATTGGAGGTGTGAAATTAATTGAAGGGGATGTACCCTTTTCTAAGAGAGGTGAGTGACACTTTAGGAAAAGCTTGAAATATTATTTTATAAAAAAATCATTTTTTGTTTATAATGGGTCGAAAATGAATAATATCGACGATAAGTTTATTATGGATTGGAAACCTCTCAACCAAAATGTTTTATATAGGTTCAGGTCACCTTATTAACCTTATCTTTTAGATTTAACTCTTAGTTAAATAGTTTTACATTTACCACGTCTCGTTGTGTTTTAATATTATATGATTATTAAAAAAACTATAACAAGACAAGATAACCTTATGTGGATCATTATTAATATATATAAAATTATCTATGTCCTTCGGATGATTGATAGATTTTTTGGAATATTATATCAATTAATAATATAGTATTTGTTTAAAAACCTCAATAATGTCAATTTTGACACTATTTTGTATTTGGTTTTTGTGAAAATGATAATTGCATCATTACATCGAAATTTTATTAATCAACTATAACATGTAATATTAACCTATAGAATTATATTAATTTATCAAAAGTCTCAAATTACATGTTATTTAATACTTAGAATATCAATTATTTTAATCTTTCATTAATAAGGTAAGTACCACATCATCATTGTGTCATAAATAAATTAAGTTATTTAAAGAGTAAAAATTATAAATAAAATACCATTATGTAGGAAATATTTTTGAATTTAAAATAAATATTTAAATTCTTATTTATCATATGTATAACCTTATATTAAAAATTGTTTAGTTATTAAACGTTGAAATTTACTCTTTCAACTCTTCTTCAAATAAAATAATAATAAATTTCCTATTCTAATCCACGTGGACCAAAGAGGATCATATTTTATTCCTAAAGCTATTTTTGGTAGAATTACACTTATCCAATATAATTGGGACATGGGTTAAGGTAATTATAATATCATTTTTACCCTTAATTACCCTCTTAACTTTTAACCATGGTAAATAAAAGTCAAAATTCACTAATCACCGAAAATTATTTTCATCATATTGAACCCCATTTTACGTACTGATATCAACCGTGGGTCTTATATTTTTGAAATTCAACTCACTAAAGTGGTAAAAAAAATAATGCAAATTTAAAAATGCTCTTAAGAGGTGGTTAAAAGACGGTAAAAGTTGAATAAAATTGTTATATATCTAAACTTATTATAAAATGTCTTCAATGAATTACACTGAACTTATATATTTATTATGTATCTTTTTTGACCTAAAATAAATTTAAATAAAATAAATAATTATTTAAATAAAATGTAGGTTTTAAACAATAACAAAATTTTTTTTAATACTCATCAATAATTGAATGTTTTTTAGAAAATACCAAAAATTCATGATAAGATAATTTCAATAATCTGAATTCAAAAATGAAGTCCATTTTGAAAAATAAAACTTATAAAATTTTAAAAAGTGGGTATTACTATTCCTAATGGAAAGTTTGATTGGTCGCGGTGCGTTAGAATCTCAAAGATGCATACAATGAAATCTATTGCATTATTCAAAGGGTAATGAATTGTGGATGCTTCGAGTGTTACATTCTCTCATCCTTAAAATAATTTCATCTGCAAAATTTCTAGAATATTACTGCAGAAAAATATTCAGGTTATTTTTCATCAGAAATTCCCCGGGATCCTATGTTTCCTCTTCCATCTTATGATTTCTCCATTGAACATTCACCAGGAGAGTCATCCGATTTCTCAACACTTGTTCTCTAGTATCAATAATTCTAATAGGATCTTCAAAATAAGACAGAATGGGTTCCAGTTTTAATTCTTCATAGTTGATTACATGCATTGGGTCAGGCATGTATTTTCTCAACAGTGATACGTGGAATGCATCATGAAATTTGGAGACACTTGGAGTCATTTCCAATGGTAAGCTACATTCCCAATTCGTTCTAGAATTTAGAAAGGTATGATGTACCTAGGACTTAATTTACCCTTCTTACTTAATCATATAACTCCATTCCATTGAGATACCTTCATGAAAAATGATCTCCTACCCGAAATTCCAAATCCTTACTTCAGTTATCGTCTTAGATCTTCTACCCACTTTTAGCTGATTTGATGTGGATATGGATAACCTTCATCCTTTCTATTGTTTCCTAAATAGGTTTTGGGAGTGTGAGTTTTCTTTAAAACAGATCATACCAACAAGTTGGTGTGTGACATCAATTTCCATATAACACTCATATGGTGTCATCTGAATACTTGAATATAAGCTATTGTTATAATAAAATTCTAACAGAGGTAAATATTGATCCCAAATACCATGAAAGTCAAGTGAGAAAGATCTCAAGATGTCATATAAGGATTGAATAGTCCATTCAGATTTTCCATCAGTTTGAGGTTGGTAGGTAGTGCTCAATAGAAGTTCAGTATCCAGAGTCTTATGAAGACTTTTCAAGAATCTTGATGTAAAATGACGATCAATATCAGAAAAATTCAATATATGTACTCCATGAAGTCTTACAACTTCATTAATATATGTTCATTCCATACGTTCTAGTGATAAAAAGTTTCTTATAGCAAGAAAATTTGATGACTTGGTAAGACGATAAAAAATGACCCAAATTGCATCATTCCTTCTAGGAGTCTTTGGTATCCCCATGAAAAATTTCATCGAAATATTATCTTATTTCCACTTAGGTATGCGAAGAGGTTGATTGACTCTTCCAGGGAATTTCCTTCTCACATTCACTTGTTGAGAAAACCAAACATCTTGACACAAAATCATAAATCTCCCTCTTCATGTTGTCCCACCAAAAATGTTCCTTCAAATCTATATACATCATAGTGCTACCCGGGTGTATATAGAAATTGAATCTATGAGCATCATCCAATAATTTCATTTTTATATCAAGTATATCAGGATCACAAAGTCTCTTCCAAAATTTCAAAATTCAATCATTATATATGAAGTCACTCAATCTCCCATCATTCACAACATTAATCTTTTTTTGAAACTCCTCATCATTAGTCTGAGAACACTCTATCATTTCTATTAAGGATGGTTTGGCATCCATTTGAATAAGTATTCATGTTTCACCTTCCATAGTTATTCCCATATCCATATTTACTAGATCCAATAAAATAGGATCCCTTTTAACTCTAATCCTGTTCAAAACTCCATGATCCTTTTTACTGAAAGCATCTTCCACCTTATTTTCCTTCCCTAAGTGGTATTGTATAGTGAACTCATAATACCTGAGTATTTAATGCCATCTCCTTTTCCTCATGTTGAGTTATTTTTGTGAGAAAATATACTTTAGATAGTTGTGATTAGTATAAATCTCATGTTTTTCACCATTGAGATAGTGTCACCATATTTTCAGAGCATTTATTACATCTGCAAACTCAAGATCATTAGTGGAATATTTTTTCACATGAATTTTTAGCTGTCGTGATTCATAGGAAATAACTCTATCATTATTAATAAGGACACAACCGAGTCCATTCTTCGAAGAATCACTATAAATAACAAACCCCGCATTCCCTTTTTGTAGTGTCAAGATAGGAGCATTGAATAATATTCTCTTCAGTTTTTCAAAACATTCTTCACACTCTTTTGTCAAAAAAAATTTAACCCATTTACATGTGAAATTGGTTAATGGGTTATCCATCCATGAAAAATTATGGTTGAAACTTCGATAATAACATGCATAACCAATAAAACTGTGTACCTAAATTATACTCATCGGTGCTATACATTCTTGGATTTCCTTGGTCTTTGATGGATCTACATAGATTCTATCCTCAGAGAAAATATTTCCTAGAAAAAAAATCTCTTGGAGCCATAATTCAAACATTCTAAACATCCCATATAATTCATTTCTTCTATGAACCTTTAGAATAATGAGCATTTTATTTTCAAGATCTTAATATATTTTGGAGTTTACCATGATATAATCAATAAATACCACTACAAAGGCATCATGATATTACTTCAAAACTCTATTCCTTAGATCCATGAACACAGAGGGTGCATTAGTCAATACAAAAAGAATTACTATCAACTTGTAATTCCCATACCTGGTTCAAAGTTATATTATCGGAATGTCTTCCTTTATCACACACAACTGATGATACCCAGATCAAATTTCAATCGTTGAAAAATATTTAGCTCTATGAATATGTTCGAATAAATCATCAATGTGAGTTAAGCGATACTTATTATTTATTGTTATAGCATTGCTCTCCCAGTAGTCAATGCAAAACCTTAGAGATCTGTCTTTCATCATAACTAAAAGGATATGGGCTCCCCATGGAGAAACACTATGGTGAATAAAGCCTTTATTTATCAATTACTATAGTTTTTTATTTAGATACACTATTTACATAATGGAAATTCTATTACGGGTCTTCAATATGGTCCTTGAACCAGAAATCAAGTCAATGGAAAACTCAGTTTCTTGTTTTGGAGGATGTCTAGGTAGATCCTCTAGAAACAGATCATCATATTATTGCACAATAGTTCTATCCTCTATTCGGACTTTCTTTTATTGAACCATAATTATTTAATTCTATTCCTCCTCAATAATTGATTTTAGTATAACTACAGAGGGTGGATCTTGATAAGAATCAGGTGGTGATGTTTCAGCTCTAAAGATAAGGTACTCCTTATCATCATCAAAAATCATAACCTGCTTATTCTTATGATAAATTTTAACATAATTGTGAAAAATCCACTCCATTATAAGGATTATATCAAATTAAATCATTGTTATGGTAATTAAATCAACAGATAAAGAAAATTTATATTCCCTAATGGGAACTGATTCAACCAAATGTTTGCAATGATACTTCCCTTAGGTGTTTTTACTGACAACTCACTTATTATGTCAAATTGAAAATTTATAATCTTCTTAGAAAACTGGGAAGATATTAAACAATTTGATGATCTAGAATCAGAAAAATTATTTTCTAAACTTAAGGATACCATTAAATTACCTTCCATCTCATCTTTCAGAGCTTCAACCTCAGCAGTAGTCATCTCATAATCCTGGCCTTGCTCCCTTGGCCTTTTGTGAGGTATGTTCACTTTTCTCTTAAGATATTCATTTTCATAATGCCAATTTTCACTACAATTTTATTATTCAAAATTTATAGCCTGTTTCTTTTTCTTACAATGACGATCTTGGTGGCCTTTTTCACCACACTTGTAATACACTCACATTCCCTTCAAGAATGTATCAGGGTGTTTCTTCCAACATTTACCATAGGATGGATATTCAAATTTTCTCTTCTTCCCCTTATTTTTATTTCCAGAGTATTCAGAAGATCTCTTTTTCTGTTGGTTTTCTTTAAAGTTGTAAGACATAGAGAATTCATTTTCTGTCTTGATAGTGCATGAGACAGTATCTTCGTAGGATGAGAAAGATTATGAGACTAATTATCAATGGATAAAGGGTATTAACCCATCAATGAATCGATCAATCTTACTCCTTAGGTTAGGTATATATTCAGATGCATTCCATTATAACCTTATAAATTTAGCCCTTAATTTTGGGACATTCTCATCCTCTTTTTTCCTCAGACTCTGAAATTGTCTTTCCATATTCAATCGATGGTCACGAGGAAAGTATTTTTCCAAGAAAATATCTTTAAACTCCCTCTATTCCATGTTAAATACTTCTTCATCTTCTTTGTGTTTTAGATTAATTACCACCATTGATCTGCATCTCCCATGAGGTGATAAACTTCTATGACAAATTTTTCCCTTTCGTTACTCCCCAAAGCATGAAATATTTTCTCAAATTAATTTATCCATTTTTCAGTTAATAATGGATTTGTACTCCCCTGGAATGTTGGTGGTTGTTTCCTCATGAAGCGGTCTAACATTAATCCTCTATATTGTGGATCAGGGTGCTCCATACAGGTAAGGTTGTTATTCATAACCTGAGTGAGTTGTCCCAGTATGGTGATAAGCTGGTCATCACCAGTTGCATCACCAGCTCCACTATAATTATCACAAGTAAGAGGAAAATAACAACACGGATTACATTCATTGATAGGGTTTCCATTACTTCCACTTGGAACCATTTCTATACAATGGAATACAATAGATTAGTTTATGAATCACAATACAAAATTACAAAATTGTAACGCACTTAACATAAATTTAACAGTTTATGGATATAATCTACAATCATAAAAATGATTTCTTTGAGGAATTATATACTCATAAAACCTTCATAATGGTTGGTAAATAAAATGAGAATTATCATATGCATATCCCCTGGGAGTGTCGTAACCATGAGGGAAGCAAGGTCCATTTTTGTGCACCAGTTTCCGTTCGAGTCTAGCTCAAAGTGGTGTTTTTGTGGTTTACCCTGAGGTATATCTATGCCAGATCCGCCTCTACCAACTTGTATCAAGACATGGATGTATTTCTTGGAAAACTCACAATATCTCAACAGTACCAACATTTTAGGAAATTATTCTATACTAATACTCAATGTCTATCTTAGGGTAATGTTATCTAATAAGAGTTTTTCAAAATCTATATTCCATTGTTTGAACTAAAATTACTCTGATACGAATAGTAATTCCCTGATCCCAGTTACCCAGAGTCAGTGCATTATTAAATAACATTGGAATGATACAAAGAATCGTATCCTAAAAGACTGATCAGATTAGTATCGTTAAAAGTACTAGATATATTCATAAGTTTTACATTACATCATTAAAAACATTAACAAAAGTTTTTCCCCTTTTGAACACACATATATCCTTAGTTTTACATTACTTAATGAGTTTAGATGCTCTCTAAGGATAATAATATAGCAGAAACATTCATAAATAAGCATAAAAATTTAAGGAAATGTATAAAAGTTAAACAAAATCCTTTTAAAAATAAATTTCTGGTAAATATGAAAAACATGTGATTAAATAATTCCATTTACTTATTCACATAGATATTCTACTATTCGAATAATCACATGCAATATCAACAGCCACTTTCATAATGATGGAATGCATAATGCTGGACTTCATATCAATATAGTCAATGCCTTGTGCTAAGAATACAAATATGATTTTGTCAAGGCCTTGTTCCAAGACACTAGTTTGTCTCATGAGACCTACTCATGCACCGAGGAGTTATAGTGGGCTCCACCCATCACTTACTAAGTCCAATGCATTCATCATATGAAATGGTTTGAACATAACATAATCATTCATATTAAAAATAGAATACAAAATGTCAATACTGTATCCATAAACCATGAATGGAGTTAAAATAACACATCCACTGTCAAACATATTACAGAACCTTAAATATAATATGGATGATTTGTATAATAATAAATCATCATCAATCTAGTTTAAAATCCATCAAAGGATGTTGACATAGATGAAATCAAAACTTTTTGAGAGAAATATGTCTTTCTATTTTAAAATCATTTAGAAGTCATATAATTATAAAACAAGAAGTTTATTTTGTAATTATTATTATAATATTGTAATGGATGCATCGAAGGTGTTATAATGGTCAAAAATAGCTGCACCTGCCGTATAAGTAAAAAACCATTATTTCCTTACATTTGACTAAAAGGCCACAAAAGAAAATTGTTTGGAAAACAATGGAATGATTATTATATAAAGATTATATAAAAATTCAAAAAAATTGTAAATGATTTTAACCTATAGTCTGTGAAATTGTAAAAAAATATTTGAAATATATTTTTAAGAAACACAGATGTGTTTGATAAAGAGGTCCTTGTAGATACTTACATAAAAACAAACTCAGATAATAAAGAGATTGTGAAATTAACCCTTACCTTATACTTTTCCTTGGTCGATGGTACATTAACCTCCAATATAATAGTTAAATAATTTTTATTAAATTATACACAAACTATATACAAAAATATGATATCATATATTACCCTCTTATATTTCCTTGTTAAAAATATTTCAGTAGTATCATTGTTTTAGGTGTTAACAGATTCATTTTCCTTTATATGCTTGGTTACGTAAGCCAAGTTTGTTTTGGATCGGATGTATTTTACTTATATATAGAATGATATTAAGTTCATACATATTATTTTTAATCATAACATGAAATTTATATTTTAATGATCAAGATGGTGAATGAATCTCATCGCGTTCATGGAGACGGCAATCCGTACGTATGCACGAGCGATAATATCATTATATGGATGGTCAAATCAAAGGAAATTTTATGTTATATAATATATAAATAATAATTAACATTTTTTATTAATTATTTAAATCAGTTATAATAATTATTAAACCCATCCAAAACATTGAAGTATTTGAATAACAAACTACACCACGACTAGGGGACGGTAAGCCGTACGTACGCACGTATGGTGAAATTGTAATTTATAGGATGGGTAGAATAACGAATATGGTTGTACCATGTTTATAATAAAATCCGATTATATAGAATATACTAGATTAATTATTTAATAAAGTAAACATCAATGAAAGGGGATTTGGATGAAGAAAATAACATGAAAGAGGTGATGACATATTTAACTGTTCTTGGGGATCTTCCTTTTGATTTGTTCAAAAGGGCTACATAGGATGGCTTTATGACCAATGGAAGGACTCTAGGATGATGGGAGGAAATTTGGGAGGATATTTTGGCCAAGGATAGCTGAGGAAAAAGGATTTTGAGTTGTGAAATTAAGAGAAGGGGAAGTACCCTTTTATAAGAGATGTGATGCTCACTTTTGGAAAAGCATGAAATATTATTTTATAATAAAATGATTTTATATTTCTAATGGATCCAAAATGAATTATTCCAAGGATAAGGTGGATATGCGTTGGAAAAATCTCAACCAATAGGTTTTATATAGGTTAAGTCACCCTATTAAGCTTATCTTTTAGATTTTACTATTAGTTAATTAGTTTCGCATTTACCATGTATCTTTGTAACTTTATGTTATATGATTAATGAAAATAAAATAACTAGAAAATGAAACCTCATGAGGTTAAATACTAATATATATAACCTTATATAAGTCTATCTTCTGAACCATAGATTTTTAAGAATATTATATCAATTAATAATATAGTATTTTTTAAAAAAACCAATTTTGTAAATTTTGACACTATTTAGTATTTGCTTTTTGTGAACATCATAACAACATGATTTCTTTGAAAAAAATTTATTTAATCAACCCTAACATGTCATAATAACCTATAAAATCAGTGGAATTAATTAAAAGTCTCAAATTACATTAATTTGGATATTTATAATATCAAATATTTTAATCATTCATTAATAAGGTAATTACTACATCATCGTTGTGTCATATATAAATTAAATTATTTAATGTCTAAGAATTAAAAATAAAATACCATTGTGTAGGAAATATTTCTAAATTTATAATAAATATTTATTGTCTTATTTATCTTGTATATAAACCTATATAGAAAATGATTTACTTATTTAACATTGAATTTAACTCTTTTAAAAATTCTTTAAATAAAATAATAATAAATGTTCTAATCTAATCCAAGAGGATCAAATAGGATCATATTTTATTACCATGGTTGTTTCAAGTCTAATTAAACTTATCCAATAGAATTAGGACATGTGTTAGGGTAGGAATAATATCATTTTTACCCTTAATTGCCGTATTTACTTTTAACCGTGGTAAATAAAAGTCAAAAGATACTATTCACCAAAAATTGTTTTCATGTTATTGGACAAAATTTTACTTTCTGATATCAATCATGTCTCTAAGATTCTTTAAATTCAATACACAGAAGTGGTAAAATTAAATTTCATGAATATTGGTAAATGCTCCTAGGAAGACGGTAAAAGATGGTAAAAGTCCAATAAAATTATTAAATATCTAGACATATTATAAAATGACTCCAATGAATTAAATTTAACATATATATGTATTATGTATCTATTTTGACTTAAAATAAATTTAAATAAAATAAATAAATATTTAAACAAAAATCCATCTTTAAACATTAACTTATTGTTTTTCACTATTCATCAACAAATTATCGTTTTTAGAAAAATATTAAAAATCCAACCTAAGATAATTTCGATATTCATAATTCAAGATTGAAGTCCATTTTAAAAAATAAAATTTATAAAATATTGAAATGTATGTATTACTATTCATAATGGCTAGTTTGATTGGTCGCGATGTGTTAGAATCTAGAAGTATCGTACAGTGCATGCTATTGCATTATTCAAAGGGAAACGTACCCTAGAAGCTTGGGGTGTTACAGACTTACCCTTTTGGATTTTACCATGCAAACTATTTCTATATCCTAGATAATTTATCCTTTAATGATAAAATTAATTGATACATAATATAAAACTTATATCCAATGAATATTAATAGGATATAAAACTTTTGAATCCGAAATCCCATGTCTGTTAGAAATTAAATTTAATAGAAGTTCATGTAAATCTCAAAAACACCACTTTAAAATTAACTAACAAATATATATTTTTCAATTTAGAGGTCAATACGTTCATTATAAAGTGTCAATTGGACCATTAATGGATCACATTTTTTATTAACATTCAAAATTAAAATTATAGAATATGTTTTTAGTAAATTAAAATTATATAATAATATATCTTTTATTATAAAAAAACAGTAATGTCAATTTGGAATTTATTTATATATTTTGAATTTAAAAATATAAATATAATTAATGAATTTGTAAATATTAAGTTCAAACCCATTTGAGAGGATATATTCACAAAAAAATTAATAGAAAACCTTAATTCATTTAATTTACCTTACTTTTAAGATATTTAGTGTCATTTATTTTTGGTAATTAGTAAACAAATAATTACTATGTTTCAATTTCTAAAAGATTTAAAATAATTATTTCATATATAGAAAATTAATATAACTTATTATTATAACTCCAAAAGAATTTACATTCTATATAATAATTATAAGAGAACATATGATGTTGTTTTCTTATACAATAAGAAATATAGATCTCAAAGTCAAGGATGGTTCATTTTTTTAATTTCTCTTTACATAACAAATTATATTGGTCACATTAATGGAAATGTATCCCAATAACTAAAAAAATATACTATATTTTATAAGGTTATAAATAAGTCAAAATATTTATTTTGAATAAGTTTTGGCTCATTCTTACACCTAAGATTCTATGTAAAAAAAATACAAAAACTAATTTCTATGCTAATCACTATGAATAATTTTAAATATTTTCACTAATAATTTATTTACAAAATCAGGTTGACCATAATAGTCATTATAAATTATTATTATTAAAAAAATTCAATCAAATTTTCTAAATTTAACTCACTTAGGTGGAAGAATTTAGTTTAAAATTAATCCCGCAAACGTGATGACAAGGCATGTTTTTAATGATATAATATAACAAATTTTAGAAATTTTTTATATCTAAAATTCATATTAAAATGTATAAAATGAATAAATTGGATTCATTGACATAAAATTTAACTAATTAGAAATTATAAACAATTAAAAATAGAATTTAACATTATAAATTATTTAAATGAAAAGGGAGTTTTCAATTAAAATTCAATATTTTTCACTAGGCATCAAAATAAAACACTTCTCATAATATTCATAAAGGTAGAAAATTATTATTTTGGAACTAAAATTTCCAAATGAATGTTTATTTTATCATATATAATTTATTAAAATTTTAAAAATTAATTTTAAATTACGTTTCCAATGCACGGTTAAACCATCTTTTAGAAACATAATATTTCATTAAAAACATTTATTTTTTTAAATTGTTCTTATTATTATTTAGAATAATTACATAACCAATAAATATATATATAATATATATTTTAATAAGATATGTTGTCCTATTCTTACTCTCAATTCCAATGACTAAGATTTTACTATCCTACAAAATAATAATATTAATAGTATATTGTTTTTCGATAAGACTTGGTCTTGAATGTAACATATGCTAAATATAGAACTACATGTAATGAATGATAAAATATGTGTTTCTAGAATTTCAATCTATTGAGGATATTAATTATATTTAAAAATTATTATTTCATAATATCTCGGGTTTTATATATTCTTCTATGTTTTTTGTGTGTGTCATACACACTCTCGAACACAATGTTTTTATTTTAGATTTTCATTGTGTTACATTGTCCCCATAGAAAATAAATTATATAATCTCAATATAAACACAATATTTGAAATAATATGTATAAATTTTTAAATTAATTTGATTAAGACCATCATATAAAAAGATTTAATAAATATCTTCTTAAATAGAGTGAAAAAGAAATTATGATTTTCATATGAAATTAAACATAACTAGGGTTCAATGTTGGAAAACATCTGTGGAATGTGAATATAAAAAAATAGAGGGAATGTGTTAAATTATATAATGTGATTGAATTCACTTATCACAACAAATTATGTGGTCAATTAAATGTTACGGTCATCAAAACCATAAATCATTGATTAATCTATAGAATATATGATCCATCATATATGAATATAAATGGATCCCATTTTTTGTTTTCAAATCAAATTCATAAACATGAGGATTTATTTTACAATATATGAATATAAGGAAATATAATTACTTGATTCATTTATATTTCATAAGAATAATATCATCCTTTTTTAGCGCATCAATAAATTTCCATGTTTCCCATTTAGATTAAGAAATGAATATCCAAAACTGATTTTTACCGAAAGCACTAAAATTCACATTTAATGGAATGTATGATATATAAAAGGGTGATATTTTTCCTTAAATATATAAATATTTAATAAATTGATATAGTAAGTGTTATTTATCTAATATAATAATTTAATATCTATTCCTGAAAATAAATACCACAGGTTCATTAAGAATAATTATTCATTAAATTTCAAAACAAAAAGCAGCGACAAATTAACCATGAGATGGAATTATCCAGTGGTTGTCTCTAAACCCTTATCATACTTTAGTTATGCTTATAATCCCCACCACCTTTTCATATATGATGTATTTTCACCCAAAATAAAGGTTTTACATTTTCTAATTTTTTATTAATAATTCTGATATTATTTACAAAAATATATGATGAACATACTTGAAAAATAATTAATCATTAAATTACCTTTTTACTAATGTTTTAAATATAACCCCAATAAATAAGTACATCATATATTTGATATTAATATGGTTCCTTACATTATTTAGGGATTATCCTTCGGAGGATGGCACTAGCTAGATAATTCATATGTTCACCACAATAAAGACAACAAAATGTAAATGAATTATTTATATGGGATTTATTTCCATCCATTATTCTATCCATTATTCAACAACAATTATTTTATTTATGCCCTAATATTACAAAAATAAATAAATTTTCCATTCCTTTGACTCACATTATTGGTTTTCTCTTTATATATTTATTTCATGAGGTAAATTGTTCCTTCTTTTCGATATGGCCTCTACTACTCGAGCTCTTAGAAAAATCCATAATTCTATTTTTGTAGAATCTAGAAACTTGTTATGGTATGTGTTTTAAATAAAATTTTGGGATAAGTTATTAGGAATAATCCATAAATTTTTTTCTCTAGTAAATAACCCATATTTTTAATAGTCACCACATTGTTCCTCAGAACTACTGTTTACATGATCTATTTGGGTTCCAACCATTACCTAAAACCAAAAGTATAGTGTGGGAAGAAATTCATTATAGGAAAACTACATTAAATAAACATTAACAAATGATTAGTATGTTATTTTGTACTAATTAATAATTAATATCATAGGGTTATATTCCCTTGCCTATATTTTCTGAAATCCAGTCTCAAAGGATTCTACTAAACATGCTCTAATATCAACTATAGTGAACCCGACCCTTGTATGCTTAGAGATAGTTCATACTAGCATTAAATTGGTATAAGATATAATGAATTTCATCCTGAAGGGAATATCAGTTTTTTCTATTCTAATATTAGATTCATATATAATACTAATAAAATATTTGAGAAAAAATATTAAAACAAATTTTATTTAGAATAAATTTATTCCCTACAACATATCATTTCATTTTAGTCATTGTAAAACTGATGGAATCCTAAGAAAAGGAAAAAATAAGGGTTTTCTCAAATGATCAGTAAGACATAATTATAATGGAATAATTCATTAATTAACAAGAATAATCAACATGGAATGTTAATAACTATACACACATTCCATATAATAAATACACCAAGTTGGATGTTCATCTAGTGAAAATATCAATATGGAAATCACTATAATAATAATAAATTTTGAAAGATAAATAAATGAACATGAAAACCATTAAAATAACTTGACTATATCAATACATAAATAATAATCAATATATAATGGTATATAACAAATTAGGCATGCCATTTACTAAATAAAATCATAATAAACTGATACTATAATTTTTTTCATAGTTAAAATCTCGTGGATAAAAATAACTGAATAGTAAATGAAGGAAATTCATAAATATTTGATTCCATGTTTCCTAGGTATATGCTAAATTTACCATTAAGTCATTTCCAAAGATTAATTTAAGAATATTATTTTAAAGACCATTCATAATAGTGTTTAAATTACTTAGTTACAAATGAAAAGGGTTTTCCTCCTATTAATTTTGACACATAAGCCAATCGATGCATCAAGGGGATTTCTATAAATAGCCCCAAACCTCTTCCTTAGTTATCTAGATAATTCATCATATATTGAAAAATAAATTTAATTCATAATATATTGATACATGGTTTTTACATTATAATACATTAAAATATTTATATATATATTTATAAGGATTGTTACTGATACAGTGTGTGATTTCATGGCCTAGTGTGCTCGAAATTAATTTTAAAAATATTGACTATATTTCAAATTTCACATGATCTGATTCTTAAAAAAACATGATTACACAAAAATGGAAGCTCAGATTAAAATTTTGAGATGAATGTTGGGTCTAAAACATGGAGTTTACCCTAGTTTTGATATAAAATGGGTTTTTATTGGGTGTTTGGAATCCTCTACCTTTGGGAGTATGTTCAGTGAGTTATTAAAATCTTTTTTATTTATAGATTTGATCTATAATATTACTCCTGGGGTGAATTATCTATTTATAGCTGCATAAACCCTCAGAGTGTTCCATTGATCTTCCATAATTCTTCATTGGCTAATCTGATCGTACAATGAAAAAATGCTAGATATAATCTGACAAGGACACAATAAACACAATATCTTCTCTTGATCATTGGAAGATTCATTTTGTATCAATTAATGATCAATAATCGGAGTAGGACACATTAATTAGTGATTTAAACATTTTGATTAAATTCTTTGAGTAGGTCCATCATTTTCCTTGGGTCCATGCCAACTGTGGATGGTGCATGGACATATGTGTCATACTTGTAAATAGATTTATTCAATGTTCTCTGAACCAGTATCATCGTTGTTTATTTATCACCAAGAAAACTTGTACAAATAATTTTAAAACTTTTTATGGCGATTTTTTGAAAATTATTCTTTGTCTTCATCACTTGTAGGATTTCATGGTTCTATGTTAACATTTTTATACGGTACCGACCCCGATTAGGACCTCAGATCTACAACAAAATTGTGTTCTAGGCATAGAGCATTGATGTATGGATATATATGGGATCATTGAAAGACATGAATGTTTATATCAATTATTTTAAATAATGTAATTAGTGATGGATCACTCAGTAGTGTGAGATTCATGGGATGAATCCCTATGGAGGAACATAGGTTGACTTCTAGTGAATGAGGTTTGGAAAATGTAATTTTTAGCTAGATCCACCTTCTTTGGGAAAATATGGTGTCATATCGGAATCAAGAACACTGATTTCATGAATGGGAATCAAATACAGTATTTTGAAAAGAATCTTTATTATGAACCATGTACAAGGTTGAACACATGACGTGTATCCCCCTGAGAAGAAATTCATATTGTTACAGGAAAAGTTAAGGATAAAATAGTGTGTATGTTTCCCTACACTCCTTTTAATCCTTTGCTAGTTGGAAAATCAATGTAGATGTACACAACTATGTACATGGTTTTGTACTTGGGCATAAGGACATGAGGTCTGGTACGTAGACACCACCTGTTGGGAACTACTCAATCCTAGGTATCATTGACACTCCATGCAGTCAACCTACACTGTGTATACATTTATATGGTTGGTAGCCATGTGTCGTCTTGGTATATTCCTAGGTAGTGGACTAGAACTATATGTTGTCTGGGTCACCTTACACATGGCGTATCCTTTAAATATTTTTTGGATACATCATGGTTCTGTAACTCCTTCATTTGAACTTATATTTTGTCTTGTGAGTAACACATACTAGGTGTTTTAACACACATAACAGTATTCTTCAATTTTTTTAGGCTTTAAATAGATGATGTGGAATTTTATGAGCATGATTTTCATTGAGGTGATTTTCTATGATGATTGTGATCATCAATAATCACCATAGACTACCGAGTTGTACCCTCTAGTAGATATGGTAAGTAGATTCGTATATATTTATAGTAGGACCCCCATTATAGTGGGAACATGTCCTCTACAACATCCTTTCGAGATGAACCCTCTATCGGGTAGGGCGCGAGTCCTCGATTCTTAGAGTGGATATCCAATTGTTCATAGGGACTGAGTCCTTGACATACACGTGAAATACCCTTGTCATATAGGGTGTGGGTTTTCTATGACTAGATTGGAACCCATATGTCTACCTAGGGTGTGGGTCATCATCCTTTAGAGTGGAACCTATTCCAAAAGGGTGTGGGGTTTCTACCTATCGAGTGGAACCCTGATAAAAAAGGTAATAAGTCCAAATGACAATATGAGTGGACCCCCCTCCCCCCCCATAGACATGGTTGTAGGTCCTATAACTATCTTGTGGAACCCCTATCAATATATTACATGGTTCCTTGTGACAAAAATATTAGAGCCCCCAGTCGACATTGGAATGAGTCCTCTACCTAAAGAGTAGATACCCCCAATTAGAAAAGGTCATGGGTCCTCATGACCAAAAGATTGTAACCCCCGTAACCATGGTCATGGGTCCTCTACCTACAAGGTAAAGCCCCCAATTTTAATAGGATGAAAGCCATCATGACATTAATAGTCAAACCCCCCCATAAACATTGGGGTGGGTCCTTTAACTACCAAGGCGAACCCCCAATCTAGATAGGGTGTGGGTCTTCATGATAACAACTGTGAATCCCCCTTTATCATTAGTGTTGTTCCTTTATGGGTACTTACATATTGGAACCCCACTGACACACTTGGGTTTGGATACTCTACAATGTGTTTCCCCCATGACTATGTGACAATGTGAGGATGAATGGCTAGAGTTTCACCATTACTTATTTGAAAATGAATGATATTCTATGAATCATTGATGGAATTTTGGAACTATTTGATACCATTCTTCTTAGACTATGTTATGATATGGAGATACCCTTAAACTCTCATTTGGGATTCATTGACCGAATATATATATATATATATATCATTTTGTGTCCACTTATTGGATTTGGTTCGTCTCTTTCTAGGAGAGGCAAAGACACACAGGGTCTGACAAGTGCTTTCCATGCCAAGCTTCATGTTGTTGTGTGAGTCAATTCTTCTACTATAGGTGGTAAAGACATGATGGTAATTTCATATACTCTCCATGTTCTTCCCCTTGTGTTTGGACAATAACACATACACGCATGGCTTCAGTTGAGTTTTTGTATTTGGAAGTATATTTTTTTATGTTCTTTTATTTCTTATTTTATCGATTAGTAGTCCCCCATCTACTATTATGGTGTCGTACTAGGTATGTATATACTCACCCCTACATGGTATTTTCTTTCACCTGTCATGTATTATGAATATGGTAGATAAGTCATCAATGAATTTAGATGATCATAGGGATACTGGGTCCTTGGATAGAATATTATGGTCGTAGCTTGGGATATATGAGATGAGGACTATTTCACCAATTCACTTTTCCATTTTTTAGGTTCGGATATAATTCTTGTTGGGTGTTAATTTTTTTCGTTATAAGTGATTTAAATACTATAATTTTATACTATTTATAGGTTCATGGAATCTTGGTTTACTTTATAACTATGTTGAATATTTTATTATTTCACTATACACTTCTTCATCAAGATGGTTGTGTGTATGAATACAGGTATGTAGGTGAAGTCTTCCCCACATTATTTATACCTAGAGCACTGGTTTCCAACACCTATAATATTGGGGTGACCTTTGGGGTAATTGAGGCTCAAGCACTAGCTTGGGTTAGGTCCTAAAAGATATGTATCAAAGGTGATTCGATCCCTTGGAAGTTGTTTAGAATATCCCCATATGAGGCTTTTCATGGGTTTTGGTAAATAATTTCAATGTCTCTCTAGTGAAGCTCTTTGACCAGTGAGTCATGTGATGTTGCAGACAGACAACCTATCCATTCCCAAGGACCTTGACTATGATCTTTTGGGGTAATAAAACCATGAAATTTCTTGTATTGATCAATGGTACATGCATAATATAAGATTGATTCATTTAATTTACTTTTTGAGTTATGTCCCAAATATATATATACATATATATATATTCTCATATGACCATGGTATATCTTGAAAATATCATGATGTCTCCATGACACTAGTCAACCAATATAATAGTTCTTTATTATGATGATGATCCAATGAGTGATGAGGCCTTAGTTCATGGTCCATCCAATTAACCCCTTCATCCATGTGAGAAGGTATTAGAACCTCTACCTATCATGCCGTAGATCATTCCATTACTGTAGGTGGAGAAAATGTACATACATAGTGAACTCCTCGAGTTACAACACTAGAGAACACTCTGGTTCTCTCGAGAACCAGATCCTTAGGAAGTATAGTATTGGATAGATTCAGAGGTCTGTGTCTTTAGGCTAATCCAATAATCGATGGATAATATGGATTCACAATAGGCTACCATCTTTCGTGGTGAAGCTTTTCATTGGTTGATAATCATTAAGCAGATGCACGATTATTCTACACACTCAATTCATAACTTCTAGCTTCTAGTTTGTGAGGAGTAATACCCCGCATTCTTATGATTAGTTCTAATTCAGGAGCTTCTAGATTGGAAATAGAGAGGGATATTGGTGGCTGAGTACATAGTAAGATTCACATGCATTACGTGATACTCTCTTTATATGGTCTCAGATGGATACTTCCAGGCATGAATGTCTGAGAAGGGAATCCATAGAGAGATCTGATCTAGCATTATTCCCTTATGAATTACCACCTATTTTGAGTTGTTGGAGTAAGGAAATATGATAGAGAGATTTATTTAAACGAAATTATAGACAACTAGAGTTTTCATTGGGATCCATAGGGTTAAGTAGTTTATAATAATTATCAGATTCTAGGCACCAAGATCTCATCACAAGATACTTTCCCGTGACTGAAACTGAGAATTCGGTCAGAGGATTTGTAGAGGCTTAGGTAATATTATATACAGGGGGTTATTCACATTTTTAGTGAAATTTCACATGGTTGGAGACTACGAAACCATACATGATGAGCAGTGTAAGAATATAGATGACCGACTGATACTACATAAGAAAACAATGTGATTTGGGTTATCCAAGGAAAGGAATGGGTTTTCCATAAGGAGGAAAAGATAGAATAATAGTTAGAGGAGATATGGGTGGTAAAAGATTCTATGTGATCCTTCCACCACTACAAATAGGTGTCCCGTGTCATGATTAGGGAGAAGATGGACAATGCCACAGACCGCTGCAGACATTGGAGGTTTATGATCTAGTAGTTCATTAGAAAACAAGAGGTTTGATATATGTTTTTTTCACTATATCTTTAGTTTTAGTAGACATAGGTTCCATTAATTCTATTATCTCTATTGTTATGGTGTGATTGATGGATCTCCTAATTGAGGCACTAACCAAACATCTTCGTCTTGAGGTTCCTATAGGGAATGTATCTTCCATGTGTTTTATCTTCTATAAGTATGATCCATATCTTGGTGGATAGAGGTGCATGTTATAACTTTTAGTAATCACGATAGAGACCAATAATTGCATCAAAGATATGGATAAGATGTCTATCGTTTGACCCTTGGATAACTCTAACCATAGGCAATTTAGATGCCTCAACATTGATGGGACTAGGTCCTCTTTTTCTAGAGAGAGATATCAGGGCTGGGTATGTTGGTCCTATAATTAGGATTCTACAACCCATCACCTATAAGTTGGTTATTTTATCCATTTTTTATTATGATATTCATGAATATAGGTTCCTTTAGATGTGGGGGATTATATGAACTTCTTCCTTGAGAACATTATAGAATTACAAACACCGTGGGAGATGGATTTCTACAATGTCTTGCATCTTAGAATCACTTTTTTATATTCATTATAATATCTAATGGCACATACCATGATCTAGGATTTTTTTATTGGTTGAGGACCTTAAATGTTAAGGTTTTGTTTGACACATTGTGTACCCCTAGCCATGCCCACTGTTGTTTTTGAAAAGGTAGATGAAATTTTATGGATTCCCATGGATTGTCATCGACAGAACCATGACATGGTAAAGAAAAGTACACCATGTCATGGATTAATTACCTATTTACCATTTAATGGGTGAAATATGGTTCTCAAGGCTGGATTTTAGGTCTAACTACCTACTGTTGAGGGTTCGTGAGGCAGATATTCTATATTGGGAATTCCAATGTCACTATAGACAATATGAGTTCATATTGATGACCTTTGGTTTGAAAAATCACCCCATAAAGTTTATAGATGTTAAGAACTAGGTTTTTCGGACATACATGAACTGGTTTGTGGTTCTCTTCTTCGATGAAATACTCTTCTACTCTGCATCAAAGGAGGAACATGTAGTGGATTTGAGGATGGTCCAAGTTTTTCTTTGAGAGAACCAGCTTTATGGGATTCTCTAATAGTTCATGTTCTGGGTTCATGATGATAACATTCTGGATATTGTCAAACATAATGATGGTTTATCCATGGAGAGAACAATGAGCAATGTAGTGATATCCTATGATCCAACAAAGAGTGTGTTAGAGGTGAATAACATTCTTGGTTTGATGGGGAACTACATGATGTTTGAGGAATAATTCTCTAAAGTTGAAGCCCCATTAACCACTCAAATTCATAAATGGAGTCTTTTAACCTAGATTGAGGAGGACAATGGGACTTTGAGGAGTTGAGGTTGAGTCTACTATGTTATCTTGCATTGAAAATACTATATGTGGGCGTGGAGTTCATAGTGTATTATGATGCATTATGAGATGGGTTCTGGTGTGTGTTGATGAAGCAAAAGAAACTTATCACATATGGGATGAAGCAATTAAGACCCAAAGAGTAGATATATCAGAATTATGATAAAGATATGGTACCAGTAGTCTTCTACATGAGGATGTGAAGGCACAACCTTCTAGGGGAGTGCGCCATTAGAGTTTGTGGTATGTGTTCACATAGGGAGATATGGCTTGAGAAAATGGTATTGGTTTTAGTTCCTTTAATACTATGACATAAATATAGTTTATACTACAGGTAAGGGAAAATTATTATAAGATTCCATTAGTAGTATATCCTAAGATAACTTTGTATAGAAGGCTTCAGAGCAGTTGGAATCTGTACAACTGACCCTAATGGAGGAGGAGGGTAAAATATTTATGTGGTAAATGATGTTGAATGTACCACATCTTGCGAATATGATAGAGTCCAATATAGGAGATATCATTTTTAGGCCGTATGTTATATGAAATACATAGGTGATTCATGAGATGAATATTTTGAAGGAGGAAATCACATCATCAGAATCTAAGGGTGGACATCGGAGCATTCCCATTGCGGGAGGAGGGAATTTTATACTTCTACCTTATCTATAAATCACTATTTGTTAAATATGTATAGAGACATTCAGATATAGTTTTCAGGGTCCAAAATGACATGAAGTGTAGATGCGTTTCTCTCTTGGTGCCTCACTTGTCAAAAGATTAATGTGGAGCACCATGTTTCGACAGGTTTATTGAAACCCACTGAGATCTCAAAGTGGAAATGGGATAGAATATCAATGGAAATTGTGACAGGGCTTCCATTAACAATTAAGGGCCATGAAACCATCTGAGTGATAGTTTACTGACACACGAAGTTTGCACACTTCCGTCAAATCAAGGAGTAGAGATCAATGAGGCTTCTTTTTTTTGGTCTCGAGATGACACTGGTGAAAATGGTGAATGTCCATGTCATCTATGAGGGGATGAGGATATCCTAGAGTGGATATAAATATTATTTAGGTCGTTGTCATAGGCCCTTAGAGTTTGATAAGGTATAACATGTTTTCTGTATTGTCTACCCACTATAAGGATTGCAGAGGTTCGACTGAGGAGTAAATCTATCCCCAAATATTGTCATTTGATTCTAGATTTTTTATAGGGTTGGTGATGTTTCATACCACCTCTCCCTACCACACAGCTAGAGTGGGTGCACGGAGTCTCCCACATAATACAGCTAAGGAGA
This sequence comes from Viscum album, assembly GCA_963277665.1. NCBI lineage: Eukaryota > Viridiplantae > Streptophyta > Magnoliopsida > Santalales > Viscaceae > Viscum > Viscum album. The sequence continues at coordinate 1,024,234,804 of OY728133.1, read as the reverse complement.
TACATGAATCTCATTATGCATGTTATCCACTAGGGAGGAATATGCATTGAGGATGGAGTCACGTTTGTCGATCAACTAGTAGTGATCGAGGATCACCATGATATGACCTTGTGTAGATGGACTATACCCTTGGTTCATGTGCGGAAGTAAAAAGAGAATGTGCATGGGAGTTCTTGGGATTGGGAGGGTGAAGTGAGGGCTCAGTATCCTAAGTTATTATTTTACTTATTTCTTTATGGGTATGAATATAATGAAGTATAAAATGATGTTGAGACACATTTTTTTATTGTAATACATTGAAATATTAATATATATATTTATAGGTCATGGTGCTAAGACACCATGTGATTTTGAGGACTGATTTGCACTGAATTAATTATATATAAAAAAATAAATATATATTATATTGAGTATACATAACTATTTAATTAAATTGTTGTAAATCAAAAATTAATTATAATATTATAATCGAGAGCCAACATTCTATTTAGAAACATGTTGTTTACCCAAGTTGAGACATAAATTAGGTCGGTGTGGTGTGTTAAGGTTCCTCAATAATTGGCGATGAGTTATTTGAGTTAATTAATTATTAAATTAACTAATTAATTATTCTCAACATATAGAAATGAACTATAAGATTAAAGAATAGTAAATTTAACAAGGTTTTCCATATAAACCCTAGAATATTTCCAAATCTCTCTCATCCTTCTTTATTATAAAATCACGTTAGAAGATGATGAAACAACCTATCAGATAATATTATGACATAGTGAATTAAAAAACTTCTCCCAGCCATTGGTGAACACATTCTCTTTCAATGAATGATTCTTAATTATTTTAGGACTTGTTAATTGGTGATGTAATCCATCTGAATAAATTTTTTTGGAGAAAATCAATGACTCTTTATAGGATTGTACCAATTTTGGACTGAGAATGTGCTTCTGTACAAAAAATTTTAAAATCATTTATTCACATTTTTCTCACCCACTATCACCATTATTTATCATTGTCCAATAACACATTTAAATGTATGATTAATCTTTTTTAGGGTTCTTTCCTCCCAAATCTTCTACACATTAATCACCGATAGGAACCAACTAGCTGAGTTATTCATGTCTAGGTGGGACCGAGCCAGATCAGACCACTAAAACCATGATGAAATCATGGGAGTGGCTTCAATTGTTGATGTATGGATATATATGGGATTATAGAAAGGAATGGCTGATTTTTTTAGTAATTTGAGGTAAAGTCATATTTTCTGAATGTCTTAGTGGAGTGCAGTTCAGGAAACAAAAACCCATGGATGGACATAAGATGATTTTTGGGGAACTATTTAAGGAAAATATGATTTTCAACTAGGTTAATTTTTCAGGAATAGATATCATTCACTTTGATTCACCATGACCAGATTCAGGCATGAGAATCAAAATTAATTGTTCTAAAAAAATTTGATTACATATTTTGTACAACGATGGACAAATGATGTATAGACTGCTTACTTGAGACAACTAGGCTTTTAGGAAAAAAGTATGAAACCCATTTTATGTTCACCGAAACACTGTGTATGCCTTACACAGTTGGATAAATTCTTTGAAGGGTCTCACTGGTAGGGACCCATTTATATATACATGGTCAGGTAGAAGGATTTGTACACAAGTATATGGATATGGGGTCTGATATATGGCCACTAATATAAGGAAATGATCTAAACTCGAGTTTATTAGATATGAACTATATGCCACCTATTCAATTTTTACTCCTACATGTTCGAGATCAATGTTTAATATAGGGAAATGGCCGGTTAGAGGTGTCGGATCACACAATGTGTGGGACACCTCACATAGCATGTATCCCCAGAAATAATTTGAGAAAGCCTTAATTTTATGTATCTCCATTATTTGAACTCATATTTTGGCCTAATAGTATCCTATCCTTAGTGTTTTTTTTCAAAAAAATATGATTGTTCTATTGGTTGGGGATTTTGAGGTACAATTTGAAATGTTCTAATAGTTTAGATTATTTAGAAGATGCTTTATGACGATAGTGATCAGGCATAATCACAAGGGGCTACCGAGTTGTACCATCCATTAGAGTTGGGAAATGGGGTCCTTGACCTTTAGTGTAGAAACACCCACCATCATGGGTGTGGGTCATCAACAACTACCATATGAGTGGATCTCTTATATTGGGTAGGGTGCAGGTCCTCATTGAATAGAGTGGCAGCCCTTTTTATAGTGACCCAACAATTTATTACACTACTATTACATCATTTTAAATATAAAAAACATAATACTTTTAAAAAGAGGATCCAAAGGATTAGTTTCATGGATAAAATAGGAACAAACATAACATTTAAATCATGAAACCTAAACATTTATTTAATTCATTCTTCTCCAGCTTCTTATAGTCCTTTGAAACCTTCGTAGTAAACATAATCATATAAGAATATTCCTAAAAATGGAAAAATAAATCCCTATAAGATGATATATATAAATAATATTACAATATGTGAGCCCAATCATAACATAGGAAAAGGATCATTAATATTATAGGAAGAATTAATAAAAGACTAAAAATTTGGCAAAGCATGAAAATAAAACATCATTTCATAGTGGTTAACTACCACACATAGTTGTGAACAAAGCTAGAATCATGTTCACAAATAATTTCACTTGGAATCATGAGTTTCATCACTATACCCAATGCATTAGAGGGCTTTATAATTCATCGTGTCCCCATCACATTCAAATATTCATATTGTGATATATAATTCTGAGTGCACCCATCATATCATAATATTTTAATTATAATGGATTCCACATAGAATATATTAAAATAATGAACATAAATAACCATGTAATTTAATTATTTTCAACACATAAGAACACATTCATAAACAATGGGTTCCAAAAAGATTTATTGAATAACATACATGATACAAGAACCATCAGCCTTGAGTGAGAAGTAAAAGATGTGTTTTGAAGGAACTGTTTTTTTGGAAAAACATTTTATTGGAATAAAATATTGCAAAAAACAATAACATAAAAAAAATTATGAAAATGGAGAAAACATTATTTTTAAGGAGTACCCATACAAAAATTTGAGTGAAAGATGGAGCACATGAATAAATAATGTTGCGTTGGATAATTTCCCCTTACATTGTATCCGAACGCTTCATCACATTAATATCTTTTGTAATGACATTATATTCATTAATTAAAAACTAAAGAACTTTGAGTGCATGAATATAGTTAATTAAGATTTTATTAATTTCATTTATGGTCCTTTTTATGGGTTATAGTGTTTAAATATATTGTAGTGGAGTTTTCTTTTTTGTAGTTTTCTCGAATGGTTCACATGTAAAACTGAATGGTAGTTCATTTAAAACGTGGATAATCATCCAAAATTTTAATGTCACAACCAGACCCTACTGGTCACGATCTGTAACTACCCCAAGCCCACCTCCATTGGCTAGGGGCTGACCACAAGTGCCAAAGGTGTAACAATCTCGGGGAGACCTTTGCCTAAGTACCTGTACACACACACATCCCACTCAATACAGAAGTGCAGAGTAAAAAAGAAACCAAAGGACAAACAACTATAACCCAACCATAGTCATGCATCATCCTCTAAATAGGAAAAGTAATGTACTGATAAATACTGATAGATACAGAACAAAAAAGAAAGGAAAAACACTCGCCCAACCAGAAAGGTTCCACAAATAGGAAACAGGTAAATGAAAGTAAACAGCTGGTGAGTCTCTCACCTGAAAGACCTACTATGAACACCAAACGCAGTCCAAGCTCATGTGTCTTCTACTCTCCTCTGTAGTCTCAATCGACATGTCCGTCGTCTGCAAGGGCACAACAAGTGCAGGCAAAGCCCAAGAAGGGGTGAGTATATGGATACTCAATAAGATGCCCCGAAAGCTCGAGGGATCAACATAGGAGGTAATAAATGGTAAATGATTGATAGAAAAAAGTAAGAGTACAATAGAGAGGATGAACCTTAAACAAACAAAAGAAAGAAAGTAGATTCATCCCAACCAAGAGGAGCTAGACACGGAAAGCATGTTTCATACCCCACATTTCATTGCCTCTTCTAGAAGGAGAGTAACTAGACCCAATGAGTGGGAACAAAGGTAGGATATATATATATGATCAAAAAGAAACATGAATGAGTGTGTTAGGGGATCTCCCTCTTTGAGCTCAGCCCAGGATAGGTCTCCATCATTTCTAGGGGTATCCATCACTGATTCACAGTAGTTTCACACATCAAATCTACCTCGCCGATAAACTGTACCAACAAAATTCCATCTCTGGTAACCACAGAGAAAAACCACTGACTAGCCTCGTCAAAAAATGGTGGAGTATGAAAGAAGTCAACAGGTAACCCACTGCCCAGCCTAACTGGGGGGTAAACCCCAAAATGTGGTCGGGTGACCCACTGCCCAGCCCTACTGGAGGGTCAACCCAAAAAGATCGTTGGGTAACCCACTGCCCAGCCCCGATGAAGGGTGAAACCTAGAGTCAATGGGTAACCAACAGCCCAGCCCTGCTGCAGGGTAATCCCTAAGGTCAATAGGAATCCTACTGCCCATCCCTGCTGGAGGGTAAACCTAGAAATGGTCCGATAACTCTACGCTGCATGCGCCATCACTGGGTGTCACTCGCATCGCAGTCGTGCGTTGGGTCGGAGTGATTCAAAGAAACCACCATCTAACATCCTTTCATATTTCCACATTTAATAAGATCATATAAGAGGCTCTTCTCGCCCGAACAGATTACACCATTGGAATCGTTTATGAAAAAAATGCGAAATAGACTACTTACTCACTGGAAACGAGCTCCCGATGAAAAAGTTACTCAACGCCGCTTTACGACCATACGACGTCTCATGGGACCGACACATCGATCCCGATAGAGGTCAAGCGAACAGCTCCATCGCGATGCTCTAGAAAAAAAATTCCAAAATGACTACTCATTCACCCCGAATGGACGTCTGATAAAAAAGTCGCAAATCTCTGCTCACAGCATAAAAGACGGCCCATGGGGCCCACTCCACAACTCCGCCTTCAATGCCTGAAACCACCTTGGACCACTTCGTATAAACTCCAAGGTCACAATTCAACTAACGAATTCTTAAACGTATTCCAGATGTGTCTGCTCCATCTGAAAGAAGAATCCCAGTGTAGTACTTAATGAGCGTGACGCGCCACCGAGCCCCCCGTCTCGCGAATGAAATTTTTTTGAGACAATCTCAAAATATTCATCTCAAGCCGATGATTTCACTACCACAAACATCATGCAAAACGGACACCATTAGTGAATGTTACGAGTGTCTGAAGTCGAGGGGGGTGAATCCGTTGGGCTGGACAGGCCTGGGCCTGCCCGCACCGGCCAGCCCGGCTGATCACCCCTAGTCCATGCCCTTGCCACCCAACCCTCATGGATGGTCATGGTCTCACACGGAGACCCACCAAAGGTGGGTCTATGTAACCGCACGGGGTCGCACACCGTGACCACGTGTCTTCCCTAGTGCCATTGACCTCACCCGCTGCTTGGAGACGCTGCCTAGAGCTGTCGCCTAAAGCCGACACTTGGAGCCCCCACTATGACACCTGGGTCCGCGCGGCACCGTCGTCCCAGAACCGCACCGCATCCGCTGCCTAGAACGCCCCGCGCCGCCGCCGTGGCCAACCGGACCTCCCTAGAACCACCGGAAAAACAGGAAAACGGCTAGGAATCTATCTAGGGTAATCTCAAACGCATCAAAACTCGAACTTTTTATCTGAAAGGATCATTGTGAAGATAAAATAAATCCCTACACAAACAAGGGATTTGATAGAAGATCGGACAACATTTTAATGCAAGAAAAAGCATTTGAAGGGGGTTGTGGGAATTAAAATTTAAAACGCACGAGCCTATCTTGTTGGCCATAGACTATAGCTTCACCGATGATACACCAGATTCGATGCGCCTTACCCGAGAGGTGGAGGAGATTGGGGGAGTTTATTGAGTGGAATATGCCAAAGGAGAGGAGAAAGGGGGATAAGAGGGTGGCGGGTGTTTAAATAGAAAAACAGTTAACCCCCCCGGTAGACCCCGTACCCGAACATTCGGCGGGGTCAGGGTTAGGCCGCCTTTAGGGTAAAATCTACGCTCTGAACGCAACGATGGTCTCGGAATATTAATCTAAGCCTTCGTTCAGTAGTTATAATGTTCACACCTGAGGGTACGAAATTACGAAAACGCCTCTGGTGGCGTTTTTCACAGAAGAGCCCTGCTCTTGAACGTTAAACCCTCCTATGGTAAAAGGCTCATTCTGGACTCAGTGGTGCCCTCGTTTTTCCCATCTGAAAAACCATTTAATATTTATTCTATTTATTTGGTGTGTCTAGTGTGAACACTCTTAAAATTTATGTCCGGCCACATCGGGGCTCAGAATCTCAAGCCGTTTGAACGTCCTGCTCTGGTATAACATTAAGAAAATTTTAAAGTCATACAAGCTCAAAACCTGAGTTCATATATCATTCCATCCTTCAAGTTATTAATATATGAAAAAAAACTACAAAAACAACTCGGGATACTGGGCCCGCATATGGCTCTCCCATTCCCTGATCCTCTCATGCACTCTTCCATGCTGCCACAGCACACGAACCAAAGGAATGGTCCATCCATGCAGTGTTCACTCCTATCAGTCCTCAATCGTCACCTGGTGCTCCGCGAATGTGGCTCCATCTTTAATGTGTAGGTATCCTCAGTCGATAACGTGCATGGGGTCATGCACATATTCCCTCACATGTGACATGTGGAATACGTCATGAACCCTCTCTAGCTGTGGGGTTAGGGAAAGATGGTAGGCCAACTTACTGACCCTGCGAACGATCTCAAAGGGGCCGATTAACCTCGGGGACAGCTTGCCTCCCCGAATAAACCTCTGAGTACCATTCCATGAGGGGATCCTAAAAAAGACATGGTCCCCCTGATCGAACTCCAAAGGCCTATGATGCTGATCTGTGTAGGACTTCTGTCCGCTCTGAGCCATCCTCATCCGCTCATGGATGACCTGCACGTTCTCTGTCGTCATCTGCACCAACTCTGGGCCCACGAAGGAGGTCTCCCCAACCTCCGTCCAGCACAACAGTGTCCTACAATGTCTCCCATAGAGGGCGTCAAAAGGTTGGATTCTGATAGTAGAGTGGTAAATGTTGTTTTATGCGAACTCCACCAAGGGTCGGTGATCCTCCTAGCTCAGGACAGAGTCTAACACACATGCCCTGAGCATATCCTCAAACACCTGGATAGTGCGCTCAGTATGCCAGTCCGTCTGGGGGTGAAAAGTTGTACTCATTCGCAGCCGGGTCATGAATGCCTCCTACAGGCCTCGCCACAATCACAACATAAACTGCGCGTCACGGTCGGAGATGATCGTCGAGGGTACTCCATGAAGGTGGATGATCTATTGAACATACATCCACCACAAACCATCCACCGAGATCTACTCCCTGATGGAAATGAAGTGCAATGACTTTGTGAGTCGGTCTATTATCTACCAAATGGAATCCAAGCCATTATTTTTGTGCGGGAGCCCGGTGACGAAGTCCATAGTTATGCCATCCAACTTCCACTCTTGTATATCAAGAGGTTGCAAGAACCCTGCCAGAACCTGATGCTCTGCCTTCACCTGCTGACAGCTAAGACACCATGAAATGAACTCAGCTATGCTCTGCTTCATGCTAGACCACCAAAACTACTACTGAAGGTCTTTGTACATATTCCCCACACCAGGATGTACCGCCAAGGGAAAAGTGCGGAAGTCCCGCATCACCTCCTCCCACATCTCCACTGGTACTATAGCTCATCCTTGAAATTGGATCTCATGATTCCCTCCTACAGAATACCCATCGGGTGCATCGCCTATGGATTTCTGATCACAAAATACCACGCTGTCAACATCCCAAAGCTGCACCTCTCTCATACGCTCAAGGAGCGAACGAGTCAACACCATCGACTGCTGAAAAGTCAAACCCTCCTGCTCCACCAAGGTCAGCCATAGGGAAGCCAACTTCTCTAATTCTTCCCACACTAACCGAGCGTGGGACTTAATTCTAAGAGCATCTGCTACTACGTTTCCCTTCCTTGGAGTGTAGAGTATCTTGAAATAACAGTCCTCCAGAAGCTCTAGCCAGCACCTCTACTGGTGATTCAAATCCCTATGAGTGAAGATATACTTGAAGCTATGGTGGTCTGCGTAGATCACAAAATGCTCACCCAGAAGGTAGTGTCTCCATAACTTCAAGGTGAAGACCACTACTTCCATCTCCAAATCATGAGTCACATAATTTTTCTCATGGGGCCTCAACTACCTCAGCCCATATGCAATCACTGCTCACTACTGCATCAGCACGCACCTAAGCCCGACTCCTGATGCTTTGAAATATACAATGAACTCAATGCCCACCTCTGGCAGCCTCAACACTGGAGCACTAGCTAGCCTCTATCTCAACTCCTCAAAGGACTTATAGCACTCATCAATCCAGGTGAATGGTCATCCATTCTTCATCCATGTTTTCAAATGTGTGAAAATCCTAGAGAAATATTCCATAAACCTCCTTTAGTACCCTGCCAAACTAAGGACAGTCCGCAACTCTGATTCATTCTTGGGTGGCCCCCAAGCAAGCACTGCCTCTATCATTGCAGGATCTACGGACAATCCCTACTCCGTAATGACATTACCTAGAAAGTGAACCTCATGAATCCAGAACTAACACTTAGAGAGCTTCCCATATAGCTTGTGCTCCTAGAGTAATTCTAAAACCATCCTAAAATGCACTGTGTTCTTATCTTCTAACTTAGAGTAAATTTTTATGTCATCAATAAAGACAACCACAAAATGGACTAAAAACGACTAGACGATCTGGTTCATCAAAGCCATGAAAATGGTGAGGGCATTATTGTAACGACCCAAAGTTTCATTAATGGAAAATCCCTCTTGATCCAGTTAAATGTTTATTTATGAAAAATGTTTTTTTATAAGATGTCAACTTCTTTAGTTTAACGTTAAGATTTGTGACCGTTACTTTTATAGCCGTTGAACAGTGATCATCTGAGTAGTATAAATATAAGGCTTTAACGAAACCATTTCTACTCAGACAAAGGAAGCGATGGCCTCATCTAGTAGAATTGCCCCTTACGAAGCCCATTTGTCGGAGCTCGGAAAAGAGGTGGCGTCTTTGGGCTTTTCCCTTGACCAAGCCCAAGCTGAGATTCATCAAGTCAAGCTCGAACGTGATCGTCTACGGGAAAAATGGAAGTTGATAGAGATTACCGCTCGAGCGATGTTATCCGAGCAGCCCCAAGAGTCTGTCACCATCGCGCACCTTACCCTTAGGTCTTATGCGGCTATTTTAAGGGGTTATGTAACAAATAAGTAGTATCATGTTCATGCACATTACTTTTGTATATAATAATGAATATAATTTCTAGTCATTTTTGATACATTGTAATTAGTTTTTAAAGTACAAATGGTGTTTTTAGTTATTATTTAATTAGGAATTATATTTTATTAAATTAAAGGATTTTTGAATTAAATAATATTTTAATAAATTATTATTATTAATATTAAATTAATTTTGATTAAATATAAATGATCTTATAATTTTATGAATGCAATTAAAATTTTTATTAAGGTTTGAAAGCCATTTCTGTCAAAACCCGTGAATTTTTATAAATGTCGGTTTTTATTTTAAAAGTGAAAATTCACATATTTAGAAAATTATTTAGATAAAATAAATATTATTTTTGGAATCAGTACGTCGAAATTATCCAACGGTGAATTTTTCATAATTTTCTGAGACAGTCAAAGTTTTGGGTAAAAATTAAATACCATTTAAATATATAATGTGTTTTATGACATCATAATGACCCAATGGTGATGTAATAAAATACCATAATCCTTATGTTCGGCCAATATGTGTTTTATCATTAAAATAATTATGTTTTGGGTTTGTTTGACTCACTTTTCAAAGCATTAATGGAGCCCTCAAGACTTATTCAACACTTTGCCTTTTTAAATTAATTTCCATGGGAGTGTGACTCACCTCCACATAAGCAAACCTAATTTTTATATATGTTCGGACCATGGCCTTGTAAAATATTGTTTTCCTCTTCCCTTTTCCAGAAACCATGTGCAAATACCATGGGATGGTTTCTGGTTTGGATTATTTTAATATAAGGGGTCCCAAACCTAAATAATAAAGAATTCTCTCACCTTTCCTATATAAACCCACCCAAGCTCCCACTTCCTCCTCACTCAAAGCCCTTGAAGTTCGTCCAACCTCTGCCCTACTCTCCCTAGAATCCTCCCAAGGTGCCCCAAGCTCCACAGAAGCCTCTCACAAGCCTCTCTCTAGCCTTTGGAAGCACACTTCCAAGTAAGGGTTTTTTTCTTCCTTTCTCATTTTTTTGTCAATTTTCTTTAAGTTGTATTTCCCTTTTTATTTCAATTATGAATGTTGGGGTATGGTTTCACACCTCCCCCATACTGCCCTCTTATTGTTTGAATGATGGGAGAACCCTTTCTCTCTCATTAAGTGCCTCTCATGTACACCCGTTACTATGCTGAAATTCCGAAAGGAACTTCTCTCTCTTCTTTTATATTCAAGCAATACTTTTGTATCATGAATCTAAATTCCATTTCTATTGTTGGGACATGTATATATATGATCTCCTTACTTTCCATTATATGTAAATATGATGAGGAACCCCTTTCTCTCTCATCAACCTTTTTTACGAATTCTTATGTCACGCTGTTACGCTGCCGAAATCGCACCGATTTTCTAAGACAATGTCTTTGTGTAGTGAATACCATGCCCATTTCTCCATCAAGGGTATTCACCTTTATGCACATTTACATATTGTTTGTAAAGTTTCATGTATGAATTCCACATTCCTTTATCGTGGAAGAAATGATTATGTTTTATGAATCCATGTTTTATGATCCATGTGGCACACTTATGCATGAAATGAAATGTTTAAGAAGGGTGCGCCCTGATAGCGCTCCAATGCATTGGGTAAAGTATAGTATCATGATACGTCATGTGCAATGAGTGTTGACTCATGCTAATTCAAGTGCAACGAGGGTTTACTCGTGCTTCAAGTGCAATGAGGGTTTACTCATGCTCAATGTGCAATGAGCCTTGGCTCATGCTAATTCAATGTTAAGTGTTGTTGCCACATTTCCATGTTATGAATATCATGCTTTGTCATGCCTTTATGTTAATTTCTCTCTTATGCTCTATTGATATGACTATTGCCTAACATGTATTGTACTCCTCATGTTATTCATTGTGTACTCCCTTACTGGGCTTTATAGCTCACCCTTTTCTTATGCATGTCCTCAGGTTATCCCATGCAATGCTAAGTACGAAGGAATGTAGTGGTCATGTAAAGGAAGTTTTCAATAAGGATGTTGTATTTAAAGTTTAAATTTTTTATGTAATGATCCTAAGCCCCAAAGACACTAAACCTCTCGATCTTCTTTGTTGTATCAAGTGAAGTTTTATGTAATAAAGCATGTTTAAGTTGTAATAAAAAGCAGGGTTGTCATAGTTGGTATCAGAGGATAGGTTTAGTTATTTTTGGGATTAGGAAACCCTAGTAAAGCCTTAGATACAAGACTAAGAATAATAAAAACATCCCTAAGTTTTGGTAAATACTAAGTAAGTGGTTTATCAAACCAATACATCCATGTCTGGATACGAGCAGGTAGAGGCGGCTCTGGCACAGATGTATCCTAGGGGTAAAACCCGAAAACACCGCTTTGAGCTAGACTCGAACGGGAACTGGCGCACGACAACGGGCCTTGCTGCACTCTTGGTTACGACACTCCTGGGGGAAATGTTTTGATAAATTCACAATCTTAGTATGAACCCTTATTAAGGGAAAAAAATGCCCCTAAGAATATATGTTAGAAGGAAGATCATGAAAAGCCTGGATTGAATCCTATAGACTCATGAGTTAAAGAGATTAAAGTTTATTTATATGTCATCAACATTTGTCTTTGGATTACCCTCTATGTGTTACCCCTAACTTTTCTTTTATTCCAGCCAATGGCCGGTAATAGGAGAACTCGGGCTAACAACCGTTGTGAAGATCAGTGTGATGATTGTACCAATGAGATGCCCAATCCAATGGGAGAGGGAATCGCGAACTTTGTCACGCTTCTCTCTCAGCTAACTCAAGTTTTGAATAGAAACACTGGTCAAGAGGAACGTTCAACCCCCCCTAAGAAAGAACAAGTCGCTATTGAAAGCTTCATGAGACAATGGCCTCCTACTTTTAGTGGATCATCCGATCCCACGATTGCTGAACAATGGATCAACTCCATTGAAATGATATTCTCCATCCTCCAATGCTCTGAAAAAGAGAAGGTTCTCCTGGAGGCTTATCGAATGGAGGCTGAAGCTGATCAATGGTGGACATTGATCAAAAATACGAAGCCTGCGGAGGAGATCGAGGCTTTGGAATGGAAGGTATTCCGGAAGATGTTTTTCGATAAATATTTTCCACGCACCCTCCGTCTTAAGATGGAAAGGGACTTCCTTTCCCTCAAGCAGAAAGATGAGGAATCTGTGGGAGCGTACGAGACAAACTTCACAAGGCTTGCACGATACGCTTCCGGCTTTGTCGTTACCCCCGAATGCAAGGTTGACCGCTTCTTTGGTGGGCTGAAGCCTAGCTTGCGGAAAGAATTAGCGATCCGTGACTTCGACAGCTATGAGGAAATTGTCCGATGTGCCCTCAAGGTTGAAATGGAGATCGGAGAATCACAGGGGTATCATGGGGACAAGAAGCGGAAGGTGGACTTCAATGCTGGTGGCCCGATGGATAAATCCAACGGCGCTAAGAAATTCCAGCACCCCACTTGCCAAAAGTGTGGAAAGAAGCACACTGGAAATTGCCTTAGGGGGACAAGAAAATGCTTCAAGTGTGGAAGAGAAGGGCACCTAGCTGTTAACTGTCAGCAAGAAGGACCCGCTGGTGCGACGGAGGGGAGGAACGCTCCGTTAGAACCTCAACGCGTTGTTCAATGCTTCAAATTCAAAGAACCGGGTCATTTTGCGAATCAGTGCCCTAATCCAAGGGTTATCGGAGGCAATCAACAACCTCCAAGACAGCAAGGAAGAGCTTTTTCCATCACTTCTGCCGAAGTGAACCCCGACAACGAAGTGGTGACAGGTACGCTAGTTATTCATTCAAGAATAGCGAACGTACTTTTTGATTCAGGTTCTACGCATTCTTTTATATCTCAAAAGTTTAGTAGAACAATCCCTGCACCACCACAAATCATGGAAGTAATGATGTCGGTGAGTACGGCAAATGGGGCAATCATTGCATCCCATGAGTATAAGTCCTCCCCTGTTATAATCTGTGGATTGAATTTCCCGGCGAACCTCGTCATACTCCCTTTGGTGGAATTTGATGCAATTCTTGGCATGGATTGGCTTTCCTTATATAGAGCCAACATAAATTGTCGGGAGAGGGAAATCACACTCCATATGGAGAATCGACCCCCGATTCTTTACAAGTGTCAGGAGGAAGATGAATCTCCTTTAGCTCCATCATCTCAAGCATGGATATTACTGCCTTATGAGCACGCATATCTGGCTCAGATGATTGAGTCCAAGGAAGAAACCACCCTTGAAGAAATGCCTATTGTGAGGGAATTCGCTGAAGTATTTCCCGAGGAACTTCCTGGTCTTCCTCCAAGAAGAGATGTTGAGTTCTCAATTGAACTTATACCTGGGGCGCTACCAATATCCAAGACTCCATATAGAATGGCTGTGGTTGAGCTTGAAAAACTGAAGAAACAACTACAGGAGAATCTGGATAAAGGGTTTATACGCCTAAGTGCATCACCATGGGGTGCACCAGTCCTCTTCGTCAAGAAGAAGGATGGGTCAATGCGGCTTTGCATCGATTATCGTGAACATAACAAAATCACGATAAAGAACAAGTATCCTCTCCCAAGAATCAATGACTTGTTTGATCAGCTGCGTGGAGCTCAATACTTCTCAAAGGTCGACTTGCGGTCGGGATATTATCAAGTAAGGGTGAAGAAGGAAGATATCCCCAAGACTGCTTTTCGTACAAGGTACGGGCACTATGAATTCATAGTAATGCCTTTTGGACTCACCAATGCTCCAGCAATATTCATGGACTTGATGAATAGAGTCTTTAGAGATTACCTAGATAAATTTGTGGTAGTCTTTATAGATGATATTCTGATATACTCCAAAACCAAGGAGGACCATGAGGAGCATTTAAGAACTGTACTGGAGACTTTGTGCAAGGAGAAGCTCTATGCCAAGTACAGCAAGTGTGAGTTCTGGTTGAAGGAGGTCTCATTCTTGGGCCATATCATCACAAGCAATGGGATATCTGTGGACCCCTCCAAAACAGATGCAATTGAGGGATGGCCGAGGCCAACATCGGTAACTGATATCCGTAGCTTCTTGGGGTTAGCTGGATATTATCGACGATTTGTGAGAAACTTCTCACGATTGTCCAACCCTCTTACCAAGCTAACTCGAAAGGGAGTAAAGTTTGCTTGGAGTGATGAATGCGAAGAAAGCTTCAAGGAGTTGAAAAGGAGGCTTATCACTGCACCTGTGCTCACTTTACCCACAAGTGGGGAGCTTTTTGTGGTATTCAGTGATGCTTCGAAGAAGGGCTTAGGATGTGTGTTGATGCAGAATGATAAAGTGATATCCTATGCCTCAAGGCAGTTGAAAATCCATGAGCAAAACTATCCAACGCACGATCTGGAGTTTGCGGCAGTGATCTTTTCCTTGAAAATCTGGCGGCATTATCTCTATGGAGAGAAATGTGAGATATATACTGACCACAAGAGTCTTAAATATATATTCACACAGAAAGAGCTTAATATGCGCCAGAGAAGATGGATAGAGCTCATCAAGGATTATGACTTTTCAATACATTACCACCCTGGGAAGGCGAACAAGGTGGCAGATGCCCTAAGTAGAAAGGATCCAGCAATTCTATCAATGATGAGAATTGAGAAGGATCCAATCTTCTTAGACTTGATGAAGATGGACGTGGGAATCATAAAGAAGGGAACATCATCAATCCTTTCACAAATGATTGCTCAACCATCTCTTTTGGAAAGGTTAAAGGATGCTCAAAAGGATGATGTGAGAATCCAAGAAAAAGTGGAAGCTATCAAAAAGGGAAAATCCTCAGAGTTTAATGTTAATGAAGAAGGAATTGTGCGGTTTGGGAAAAGACTATGTGTCCCATCAAGTTCGGAGCTCAAGAAGGAACTTTTGGATGATGCACATAGTTCAAATTTCTCTATTCACCCAGGGAGCACAAAGATGTATCGAGATCTCCGAGAAAACTTTTGGTGGGATAATATGAAGAAGGAGATCGCCCAATATACATCAAAGTGCCTGGTGTGTCAGCAAGTGAAGGCAGAGAGGCAGAAGTCTAAGGGGATGATGCAACCATTGCCCATACCAGAATGGAAATGGGAGAACATCACCATGGACTTCGTCACTGGACTTCCAAGGACATCCAAAAGCAACAATGCAATCTGGGTTATTGTGGATCGTCTTACAAAGATTGCACACTTCATTGCTATTCGAGAGGATTTCTCTTTGGATCAACTGGCACGGATATATATCAGGGAAGTGGTACGGTTGCATGGAGTTCCACTATCTATTGTGTCTGACCGAGATCCAAGATTTACCTCTATGTTTTGGAAGAGTCTTCAACATGCTCTGAATACTGAACTGAACTTCAGTACGGCCTATCATCCTCAAACTGATGGCCAATCCGAGCGGACTATCCAAACACTTGAGGATATGTTGAGAGCGTGCTCAATGGACTTTAAAGGAGGATGGGATCAACATCTTCCTCTAGTTGAGTTCTCTTATAATAATAGTTTCCACTCGAGCATCCAAATGGCACCATATGAAGCCCTGTATGGGAAAAGGTGTAGAACACCAGCATGTTGGGATGAGGTCGGTGAACGTAAGCTGCTTGGACCAGAAATGGTCGAAGAAATGGTGGATAAGGTGAAAACCATTCTGCAGCATATCAAGGCAGCCCAAAGTCGACAGAAGATTTATGCAGATAATCGTCGACGAGTCCTTGAGTTTAAAGTCGGAGACACGGTGTTTTTACGCATATCTCCATGGAAGAAGGTCATGAGGTTTGGAAAGAAAGGGAAGTTAAGTCCAAGGTACATCGGCCCCTTCGAGATTCTTGATCATGTTGGGGCTGTGGCCTATCGACTAGCACTTCCACCTACTATGGCCAAGGTGCATGATTTCTTCCATGTATCCCTCTTAAGGAAGTACATACCAGACCCTTCACATGTACTCTCTTCTGAGGTGGTACAATTAGAAGACGATCTATCTTATGAGGAGCAACCAGTGAAGATCTTGGATCGTAGAGAAAAAGTTCTACGAAATAAGACAATGCCCCTCGTCAAGGTGTTGTGGAGAAACCACAAGTTCGAAGAAGCAACTTGGGAGTCGGAGGATATGATGAAGCTAAGTTACCCACATTTGTTTTAGTGTGGGAAAAGGAAAATTTCGAGGGAGAAATTTCTTAAGGGGGGAATGTTGTAACGACCCAAAGTTTCATTAATGGAAAATCCCTCTTGATCCAGTTAAATGTTTCTTTATGAAAAATGTTTTTTTATAAGATGTCAACTTCTTTAGTTTAACGTTAAGATTTGTGACCGTTACTTTTATAGTCGTTCAACAGTGATCATCTGAGTAGTATAAATATAAGGCTTTAACGAAACCATTTCTACTCAGACAAAGGAAGCGATGGCCTCATCCAGTAGAATTGCCCCTTACGAAGCCCATTTGTCGGAGCTCGGAAAAGAGGTGGCGTCTTTGGGCTTTTCCCTTGACCAAGCCCAAGCTGAGCTTCATCAAGTCAAGCTCGAACGTCATCGTCTACGGGAAAAATGGAAGTTGATAGAGATTACCACTCGAGCGATGTTATCCGAGCAGCCCCAAGAGTCTGTCACCATCGCGCACCTTACCCTTAGGTCTTATGCGGCTATTTTAAGGGGTTATGTAACAAATAAGTAGTATCATGTTCATGCACATTACTTTTGTATATAATAATGAATATAATTTCTTGTCATTTTTGATACATTGTAATTAGTTTTTAAAGTACAAATGGTGTTTTTAGTTATTATTTAATTAAGAATTATATATTATTAAATTAAAGGATTTTTGAATTAAATAATATTTTAATAAAATATTATTATTAATATTAAATTAATTTTTATTAAATATAAATGATCTTATAATTTTATGAATGCAATTAAAATTTTTATTAAGGTTTGAAAGCCATTTCTGTCAAAACCCGTGAATTTTTATAAATGTCGGTTTTTATTTTAAAAGTGAAAATTCACATATTTAGAAAATTATTTAGATAAAATAAATATTATTTTTGGAATCAGGACGTCGAAATTATCCAACGGTGAATTTTTCATAATTTTCTGAGACAGTCAAATTTTTGGGTAAAAATTAAATACCATTTAAATATATAATGTGTTTTATGACATCATAATGACCCAATGGTGATGTAATAAAATACCATAATCCTTATGTTCGGAAAATATGTGTTTTATAATTAAAATAATTAGGTTTTGGGTTTGTTTGACTCACTTTTCAAAGCATTAATGGAGCCCTCAAGACTTATTCAACACTTTGCCTTTTTAAATTAATTTCCATGGGAGTGTGACTCACCTCCACATGAGCAACCCTATTTTTTTAATAAGTTCGGACCTTGGCCTTGTAAAATATTGTTTCCTCTTCCCTTTTCCAGAAACCATGGGCAAATACCATGGGATGGATTGTGGTTTGGATTATTTTAATATAAGGGGTCCCAAACCTAAATAATAAAGAATTCTCTCACCTTTCCTATATAAACCCATCCAAGCTCCCACTTCCTCCTCACTAAAATCCCTTGAAGTTCGTCCAACCTCTGCCCTACTCTACCTAGAATCCTCCCAAGGTGCCCCAAGCTCCAAAGAAGCCTCTCACAAGCCTCTCTCTAGCCTTTGGAACCACACTTCCAAGTAAGGGTTTTTTTCTTCCTTTCTCATTTTTTTGCCAATTTTCTTTAAGTTGTATTTCCCTTTTTATTTCAATTATGAATGTTGGGGTATGGTTTCGCACCTCCCCCATACTGCCCTCTTATTGTTTGAATGATGGGAGAACCCTTTCTCTCTCATTAAGTGCCTCCCATGTACACCCGTTACTATGCCGAAATTCCGAAAGGAACTTCTCTCTCTTCTTTTATATTCAAGCAATACTTTTGTATCATGAATCTAAATTCCATTTCTATTGTTGGGACATGTATATATATGATATCCTTACTGTCCATTATATGTAAATATTATGAGGAACCCCTTTCTCTCTCATCAACCTTTTTTATGAATTCTTATGTCACGCCGTTACGCTGCCGAAATCGCACCGATTTTCTAAGCCAATGTCTTTGCGTAGTGAATACCATGCCCATTTCTCCATCAAGGGTATTCACCTTTATGCATATTTACATATTGTTTGTAATGTTTCATGTATGAATTCCACATTCCTTTATCATGGAAGAAATGATTATGTTTTATGAATCCATGTTTTATGATCCATGTGGCACACTTATGCATGAAATGAAATGTTTAAGAAGGGTGCGCCCTGATAGCGCTCCAATGCATTGGGTAAAGTATAGTATCATGATACGTCATGTGAAATGAGTGTTGACTCATGCTAATTCAAGTGCAACGAGGGTTTACTCGTGCTTCAAGTGCAATGAGGGTTTACTCATGCTCCATGTGCAATGAGCCTTGGCTCATGCTAATTCAATGTTAAGTGTTGTTGCCACATTTCCATGTTATGAATATCATGCTTTATCATGCCTTTATGTTAATGTCTCTCTTATGCTCTATTGATATGACTATTGCCTAACATGTATTGTACTCCTCATGTTCTTCATTGTGTACTCCCTTACTGGGCTTTATAGCTCACCCTTTTCTTATGCATGTCCTCAGGTTATCCCATGCAATGCTAAGTACGAAGGAATGTAGTGGTCATGTAAAGGAAGTTTTCAATAAGGATGTTGTATTTCAAGTTTAAAGTTTTTATGTAATGATCCTAAGCCCCAATGACACTAAACCTCTCGATCTTCTTTGTTGTATCAAGTGATGTTTTATGTAATAAAGCATGTTTAAGTTGTAATAAAAAGCAGGGTTGTCATAATTATTATGCGAAAGGGAATCACCAAAAACTTGTAATGCCCATATCGACAACAGAAGGAAAACTTTGGGATATCATCCTCATAAACCCACAATTGGTGGTATCCGAAAAGAAGATCAATCTTGGAGAACCACTTCGCACCTCTCAGCTGGCCAAAGAGGTCGTTGATCCTCAGAAAGGGGTACTTGTTATTTATCGTTGCCTGATTCAGGCGACGATAATCCATATAGCAACACAAAATCCCATAGGCCTTTTTCAAAAACAAAAATAGAGCCGCCCAGGGGGACACACTGGGCCTGATGAATACCTTCTCACAAAGGATATCCATATGAAGTCGTTTCTCCCACTCTCTATGGGTGCCATCCGATAAGCCGCACATGATATCAGGGCAGTCCTCGGTTGCAAGTCAAGGAAGAAATCCATCTCCCACATCGGAGGTAGTCCCAGAACATCCACGGGAATGACATAAATGTAGTCCAATACAACTGTACGGATGCTGGTTCTTATAGAGTCCGCTTCTCTAAGAGCCATGCTCGCCAACTAGTGCGAAAAAGGTCAGGGTATCCTGCTCAGAGTACCCATCTGCTCCGCCATGAGGTCTCGTTCACCAAGGATGGCGAACCACATCCCATCAGAAAACGTGCCTCTGACTTATCTGTGAGGAAAGTCGATCTGGGCGTGAACCATAGAAAGCCAATCCATGCCCAGGATGACGGCGTAAGGTTCCATCATGATGACAAGTAGGTCCCATGTAAAACTCTCTCCTCCGAACGACAGTTCGCACTGTCTGCAGATAAATGTCACCAACGAGGCACTTCCCATATGAACTTTGAGGCTAAGTGTAGGCGTTAGCACCTCTACTAGATGCTCCAACTCCCATACCAATATATGTGATAAAAATGAGTGGCTGGAACATGTTTCTACTATTACCTAAGAAAGCGTAGAGTACACACAAAGCGTACCTGGAACCATCTCGTGTGCTGGGGTTGGTGTAACACCTGAGATTTTATGAGAAATATTTTGTTTTTATGTATTATGTTATACAAAACACCAATGGAATCATTCACTACACACAACCCTGTCTTGTCTTGCATTCCACATAAGAGCAACCTTTCTCGATAGCTTGCGTTGTACGCAATACCGTGATTCACTAAACAATGGCATGTTATTAAAATATTATTAAAACCTGCCATAATGAATAGTAATACCCACTTTTAGAAATTTTATAAATTTAATCTTTCAAAATGGACTTTTTTTGGATTTTCAATATCGAAATTATCCTAGGGTGAATTTTTGGTATTTTTCGGAAAATATTCAATTTTTGATGAATAGTGAAAAACATAGAGTTATAGTTTAAAATCATATTTTTATTTAAATAATTATTTATCTTATTTAAATTTATTTTAGGTCAAAATTGATACATAATATATATATATGTTCAATTTAATTCATTGGAATCATTTTACGATAATATAAATAGATGAAAATTTTATTGAACTTTTTCACCGTCTTTTACCCACCTCCTAAGAGCATTTGTAATTGTACATAATACTTAATTTTAACACTTCTATGAGTTGAATTTAGAAAATCCAAGAGACACAGTTAATATCAAGGAGTAAAATGTGGTTCAATAAGATAAATATATTTTTTGGTGAATGGTAACTTTTTTACTTTTATTTACCACGGCTAAAAGTAAATAGGGCATTTAAGGGTAAAAATGATATTATTATTAACATAACACATGTCCTAATTCTATTGGATAAGTGTAATTCGTACAAAAACAACATTAGGGATAAAATATTACTCTTTAAGTCCACTTGGATTAGATTTGGACATTTATTATTATTTTATTTAAAGAAGAGTTAAAAGAGTTAAAATCAATGTTTAATAACTAAAACATTTTTCATTTAGTAACCTAAACCTATCTAAAACCTATTAGTTGAGAGGATTTGGACCCATACACACTTTATCATCTTAATAAATCAATTTGGATGTATTATAAACTGAACAAAACTTTATTATAAAATTATACTTTATGTTTTTCCTAAGGTTCCCCTCTTCTCCCTTATAAAAGGGCACCTCCTCCCTCTCCAATTTGAACAACATTGTGCCTTAAACCTAGGCCAAAGCCTGCAAATTTTCCATTTCAGCTTCCCTAGAAACATACTAGAGGTCCTGATATTCTTCAAAGTCCAATTTTAGTGCCCTAAGAGGAGGTTTCAATGAGGCGTGTCGAAGAAGAGGTAATATCCGTTACCGATTCTTTCAAATTTATTTCTTCTTCTACTTAATCTTATTTAGTTATTTAATTATGGAGTAATAACATAAGTATCACTCATATACTGATATGTTATTACAAATATTAAACAACTATATTGCACCTTCTATCCATCCTATGGTAAACGAAATCACCGCGCGTGCATACGTACAGAATACCGTCTCCACGCCATGGTGTAATCTGTTTTCAACCACCACCTTACTTGGATGGGTATAATGGTGTAAATAATAACTATATATGATTATTTTAATGTGATATTGATTCTGAAATAGTATACATACATTTCAATACAATTCAACGACCATGGGAATGATATCATCGCTCGTGCGTACGTACGGCCTACTGTCTCCACGATGTGATGCGACTCGTTCTACATGATCATCATTGAATAATGATTATATAAATGAATTGAATGAATAAATATGATATATATTACACTAATACCATTATAGAAATGAGTTATCTATATCCTAAAGTGAATAATAAGAATTTATTCGACAAAACATTCATAAGAACATAAAGCAATGATCACCCGAATAATAAGTAACAATGAAATATTACTAATAAGTAGAGAAGAATTTGACTATATATGATATAATAACAATGAATACGATTCTTTAATATGTCAATGACATTATTTAAATCATTATATAGGAGGATAGGATATGTCCGAAGAAAATCGGACCAAAGGTAAGGGAAAATCTCACCATCTTATTTTTATCTGAGATTGTTTATACTTAAAAATTTACTGGGGAATATTTGTCATCCACATACATGTTTCCTCAATAGGTAATATTATTTCTATCATCATAAAAATTTTTAAATCCAATTTTCCCTGTTGGTTAGTTTATAGTAAAAGACATGAAATTAATTTTTTGCCGTTCTTAGTACGAGGTACTTTTTGACTTTTCCGGACAAAGTATGAGAATAATGTTTTTTTATCATATACGGCATGAATGGATTTTTATGATTTCATAGAAAATTATTTCCATGAATAATCCTTTACATGTTTTCAAGTTTATTTTTAATAAACATCTTTTAGTTTAAAATTTTATGACATGTTAAAAAAGGAAAAGTGTTTTGAAGTAGAAAGGATATTTTCTTCAAGAATGGAGTTCAAGTGTTTTATAAAAATTATTTTCCATCTAAGATAATATAGGGTTCTGTTTATATCACTATTTTTACATTGATCTGATTATTTTATGATAAAATTAATTTTATTATATAGTATTATCTTATATATATTATGTTATAATGGCATGATGTTTAAGAATCCCATTTTTATTACATGGGTTATGCTATGATTTATGATTTTGTGGAACACATAATAATGGTTTCATTATGAGATGGGTGGGACCCATATCTCCCTTCAATGAATTAGGTAGATATTTATATCTCATGAGATATACATGGATGGAACGACAAGTTAATCTGGTTCAGTGATACATGACAGGAACGAGGAGTGAACTCGTCTTAGTAATGGACTTTGTCTACTATGATGGTCTTGGAAATGAGCCTTGACTAATATGAACTGATTTTATATGATTATTTGTGTATTTTACAAAGTTACATGTTTTATGTAATGATTATTGGGATTACATTTTACTACTATGTTTTATCCCATGATATGATATTATGATCTCTTTAGCAGGTTATGATTTTCAAAATGTTATGTTCTTATGAATATGATATGATTGATATTTCTTTTGTTTACCCTTACTAAGAATTTGAGCTCACCATTTTGTATGTTTTCTTTTCCCCATGCTAGGAAGAAGGGTATTAAGTAGGATATTCCAAAAGGGACTCTAGATATGATGAAATAAAGGGTAGACAATGTAGATGATTTATGAACAAGTAGTTTATTTTTCCCAGTTTCTAAAGACACTATACCAATATGGTCCTATCATGGTTTTGTAATATGTTGTAATAAGTATGCTTCAATTCTGAATTAATAACCATGTATGTAAATTATGGGTCATTATAGTTGGTATCAAAGGTAGGTTATAGTCAACCTTCGGAAACTAGGATGTGAAAACCTTAGTAAGAGATCTAAGGAAATGTCTAAACATAGAAAACTATATTAGTGTTTTCTAAATGGCCATGAACAACCTATTATAAGACCTAAAGTGTGAAATTTTATTACTGATTATGTTGTTTTCCTATTATAAATAGTGTTTCTCACACTATTCTTCTTGGATTTAGTCAATGGCTGGAACCCTAAGGAATCGTGTTAATGCAGAATGCGAGGGGAAATGCAATGATTGTCCCCCTGAGCAACCAAACGTTATAGGAGTTATAATGCAAAATCATCTAGCCATGCTCACACAAATTTATCGAGCTACGAATCATGCAGGACTTCCAAACGGGAAAAGGATAGAGAAACATTCTGTTGAATCCTTCATGAGGCGGTGTCCACCCTCATTCAGTGGGTTTACTGATCCATTAGTGGCTGAAGAATGGATTAGTACCAGTGAAAATATATTTTTAGTTCTACAATGTTATGAACATGATAAAGTCATCTTATCATTATATCGTTTGGAAGGTGAAGCTGATGAATGGCTGAATCTTCTTAAGAATATGAGGAAAAGGGATGAAATTGATTCCATGGAATGGGACAAGTTCCAGAACATATTTTTCAATATTTACTTCCCTCATATTCTTCGAACAAAGATGGAGAAGGAGTTTCTTGAACTGAAGCAAAAGGATGATTAATCTGTTGGTACGTACGAAGAAAATTTTACAAGACTTGCAAGGTGCGCTTCCAGAATTATTATCCAACCTAAGAGTAAAATTGATCGATTCTTAACTGGTTTAAAACCATGTCTTCGAAGGGCGATAGCCATAAGGGACTTCAATATCTACAAGGAAATTGTTCGATGTGCTCTCAGGTTTGAGATGGAGATTGGATTAACAAATCAATCATATGGGTTTCATAAGAAGAGGAAAATGGAATTTAAAGGAAAATCTAAAGAACACAATGAAAGGAGGATGAGTTTTCCCTTATGATCATAGTGTGGAAAGAAACATGGAGGGAATTGTCTAAAGGGACAATTAAATGTTTTATGTGTGGAAAAGAAGGCCATCGGGCAGATGAATGTCGAAATAATGGGAAGAAGATATCTAGTGATGCAAACAATGAAAGGGATACATAGAATGCACCTTCTACACTTCAATGTTTCAAGCATAAGGAAATGGGGCATTATGCCAATCAATTCCTTAATCCAAGGGTTGTTGATGATGATCAAAATCAAAAAACTCTTATGTCCAAAGTCAAAAGAAAGGCACATGAAATTTCTATCGGTGATGTGGAGTACGATAACGAAGTGGTGAAAGGTACACTTACCGTCCACTCTAAAGTAGCAAATGATTTATTTGATTATGGATCCACACACTCTTTTATATCTGAATAATTTTCTTTGTATATCTCCATATTACCTCAGTTTTTAGATATTGAGTTAGATGTGACAACCCCTAATGGCACAACAGTCACATAAAAAATTTTCAATTCTTCTCTAATTGAAGTTTGTGGGAAAGTGCTTCCTGAAATTATTGTGATCCTTCCTATAGTGGAATTTGATGTGATTATTCACATGGATTGGCTTTCTTTATATGTATATCATATCAATTTACAAATAAGGGATGTCACATTTCATATTCTAGATCAATCTATGATCTTCTATCAATTCAATGATGAACATAAACTTTCAGTGGAAATTTATTCCATCTTATGGGTCTTGATTCCACTTAATGAAGGTTATTTGTCTCAAATGGTTGGAGAGAAACCCAAAATTATGAATATGACCATTGTACGGGAGTTTGATGATGTATTTCTAGATGAATTGCATGGTCTTCCACTAAATCTTGAAGTTTATCTTCCAATATCAATTGTACCAGGTGAATTACCTATTTCAAAGAAACCTTATATAATATCCCAAATTGAGTTGCAGGTATTGAAGAATCTACTCCAAGAGAATCTTGATAAGGGATTCATATGACCTAGTACATCGCGTTTGGGAGAACCTGTTCTATTTGTTAAGATGAATGATGGATCAATGAGACTCTGCATTGATTATCGAGAACTTAACAACATCACTATCAAGAAAACATATCCTCTACCACTCATTGATGACTTATTTGACCATCTACGCAGAGCTCAATACTTTTCCAAGATTGATCTTCATTCTGTGTATAATCAATTATGGGTCAAAAGGGAGGATATACCAAAGGTGGCTTTCTGTACAAGGTGTGGACACTATGAATTTATTGTGATGCCATTTGGTATTACTAATTCCCCTGCTATCTTCATGGATATAATGAATGGAGTCTTTAGAGACTATCTTGATCAGTTTGTGATAGTCTTTATAGACGATATTATTTTCTATTCAAAGAGAATGGAATAACAAGAAGCTCACTTGAGAATTGTATTGAAGACCCTGAGAAAGGAAAAGCTTTATAACAAATTTAACAAGTGTGAATTTTGGATTCAAAAAGTTTCATTTTTGGGTCACATAATCTCAAAAATAGGAGATATCTTTGGATCAAGCAAAAATCGAGGTTATCGAATGAGGGTCGAGACCAACAATAGTAACTGAGATCTGATGTTTTCTTGGTCAAGATGGATATTATCGACATTTTGGGATTGATTTTTCAAGGTTATCTAATCCACTAACCAGGTTGACTCGAAAAAGAGTTAAATTCATTTTGACGGAGGAGTGTGACGTGAATTTCAAAGAGTTAAAATGATGTTTATCCAGTGCACCTGTTCTCACACTCCCATGTAGTGGAGAAAGGTTTTTGATCAACAGTGAAGCATCCATGAAGGGACTAGGGTGTGTTCTAATGCAAAATGATATGATGATAGATTCTTCCTCATGACAGTTGAAAATCTATGAGCAAAAGTACCCAACCCATGATAAGGAGTTAGATGCGGTAATCATTACATTAAAGATTTGTAAGAGCTCTCTTTATGGTGAATGGTGTGATATTTATACTGATCATAAAAGTTTAATGTTTATTTTCACACAAAAGGAGATGAATATAAACCAAAGAAGACAGTTGGAGTTGATTATGGACTACGACTGCTCAATTCATTATCACCCTGGGAATGCAAACAAGGTGGCATATGCATTAAGCCGACAAGACCATGCTAGCTTATACATGATGAGGATCAGAAAAGATACAATATTTATAGATTTAAAAATGATGGATCATGGAATTATAATGGAAGTGGAAAAATATTATGTTTCTAAAATGAATGTTCAACCATCTATACATGTGATAATTAAAGAGGCACATAAATAAGATGTAGAGTTACAAAAGAAGGTGAGAAATTTTCCTGAATTCAACATTGATTGTAATGGGATAATAAGGATCAGGAATCAGGTTTGTGTTTCTCCCATCCTAGAATTAAATAAGGATTTTCTGGATGAGACTCAAAGTTCTTTATTTTCTATTCATCCTAGAAGAATTAAGATGTATAGGGACCTGAAAGAGTACTTCTGGTGGGATGGCATGTAAAGGGATGTTGCTGAATATGTCTCTCGATGCTTGGTTTGTCAGCAAGTTAATGATGGGAGATAGATGTATAAGGAGATGTTACAACCATTACCCATACCCAGATAGAAATGGAAAAACATCACTATGGAATTTGACATCAGACTTCCTAATACATCCAAAGGAAATAATGCTATCTGGGTCATTGTTGATCATCTTACGAATTCGACACACTTCAATGCTATTAGAGAGGGTTTCTCTCTTAATCAGCTTGCCGGGATATATGTAAAGGAAGCGGTAAGATTGCATGGAGTACAACTTTCCATTATATCTGATTGGGATCTGAGTTTTACCTCGATGTTTTGGCGAAGTCTTCAACACACTCTAGATATAGAGTTGAGTTTTATCACTGCTTATCATCCTCAGACAGATGGTCAGTATGAGGGGACAATTCAAACTCTTGAAGACATGTTGAGAGCTTGCTCTATGGATTTCAATGGTGGCTGGGATCAACACCAACCTTTGGTGTAATTTTCTTATAATAAAATCATTCACTCCAGTATTCAGATGGCTCCTTATGAACCTCTCTATGGAAAGAAATGCATGACTCCAACTTGATGGGATGATGTTTGGGAAAGAAAGCTATTAGGATTTAATCTTGTTGATGAGATGGAAGAAAAGGTCATATCAATTCAACAACACATAGGAGAATCTCAATGTGAACAATGAAGTTATTCCGACAACCGAAGAAAAGACCTAGAGTTTGAAGTGGGTGATAAAGTGTTCTTATGTATATCTCCTTGGAAGAGAGTAATGAGATTTGGAAAGAAGGGAAAGATGAGCCCTAGGTATATTAGTCCTTTTGAAATACTGGACCATGTTGGGAATGTAGCTTACCTATTGGCGCTTCCACCGAATCTCTCTCAAGTTCGTGATGTGTTCCATGTATCTCTCCTGAGAAAGTACATACCTGATCCATCACATGTAATATGCTCAGAAGTTGTACCGTTGGAGCAAGATCTTTCTTATAAAGAACAGCTGATAGTGATTCTGGATCGTAGCAAAAAATTCCTACAGAACAAGACCACTCTCTTGGTGAATATTTTATGGAGGAACCATCAATTAGAAGAAGCTACAAGGGAACTTGAGGATATGATGAGGGAGAGGTATCCTCATCTGTTTGTTACAAAGTGACGAATTTCGAGGGAAAAATTAATTTTAAGGGGGGTAGAATGTAACACCTGGGATTTTATGAGAAATATTTTTTTTTATGTATTATGTTATACGCAACACCAAATTAATCTTTCACTACACACAACACTATCTTGGCTTGTATTGCACGCAAGAGAAACCTTCCTCGATAGCTTGTGTTGTACGCAATACTGAGTTTCACTAAACAATGATATGTTATTAAAATATGATTAAAACCTGCCATTATGAATAGTAATACCCAATTTTTTAAATTTTATAAACTTTATCTTTCAAAATGGGCTTCATTTTTGGATTCGTAAAATAAAAACTATCCTATGGTGATTTTTTTTAGTATTTTTTGAAAACATTAAATTTTTGATGAATAGTGAAAAACATAGAGTTATTGTTTAAAAATGAATTTTTATATAAATAATTATGAATTTTATTTAAAAAAAAATTATGTCAAAATAGATACATAATACCTATATAAGTTCAATGTAATTCATTGGACTTATTTTATAATAATAAAAATATTTATAAATTTTATTGAACTTTTTGCCCGTCTTATTCTCACCTCCTAGGAGCATTTGAAATTGTACATAAAACATAATTTTACCACTTTTGTGAGTTGAATTTCAAAAAACCGAGAGACATGGTTAATATCAAGGAGTAAAATTTGGTTCAATTAGATAAATATAATTTTTAGTGAATAGTAACTTTTTACTTTTATTTACCACGGTTAAAAGAAAATAGGGTAATTAAGGGTAAAAATGATATTATTATTACCCTAACACATTTGTTAATTCTATTTGATACGTGTAAATCGACCAAAAACAACCTTAGGGAAAAAATATTACCCATTAGGTCCACTTGGATTAGATTAGGACATTTATTATTATTTTATTTAAAGAAGAGGTAAAAGAGTTAAAATCAATGTTTAATAACTAAAACATTTTTAATATAAGTTTATACATAAAATTAATTTGACTATAAATATTCATTAGAATGCTAACAATATTTACTAAATAACGGTATTTTATTTATAATTTTTATACATTAAATATGTTAATATATTTATGACTCAATGATGATGCAGTAATTACCTTATTAATGAAATATTAACATAATGGATGTTATAAATACACAAATAAATGTAGTTTGGGACTTTTTATGAATTAAAATAATTTTATAGGTTAATATGAAATGTTATTATTGATTTAATTAAACTTGTTTGAACTAATAATTCTTTTATGATTTTCCCAAAAATCAATTACCAAATAGTCTCAAAATTGACATAAAATAGTTTTTAAGAGAAATATTATATTATTAATTGTTATTCTATTCCTAAAAATCTAAGGTTCAGACAAATTGCTTAGATAAGGTTATATATATTAATAATTAACCACTTGTGGTTCTTTTGGCTTGTTATAGTTTGTTTATTAACCATATAGTGTAAGAAAGCATGAAGACTTGGTAAAAGTTAATCTATTTAACTTGGAGTTAAATCTAAATTATAAGGTTAAAATAGTAAACTAAACATGTCTAAAACCTATTGGTTGAAAGGATTTCTACCCATACGCACATTAGCTTCTAAATAAATTAATTCTGAGCTATTATAAACCGAATATGACTTTATTATAAAATAATATTTAATGTTTTTCCTAAGGTGCCCCTCTCCTCCCTTATAAAAGGGAACCTCCTCCCTCTACTCTTTACACAAATTTGAGCCTTCATGATCGACCAAACCCTCCAATTTCCCTTAACTTATGTAGAAACATACTACTAGTCCTGGTCTTTTCCAAAGATGAATTTTAATTCCCTAAGAGGAGGTTTCAAGGAGGTTTGTCGAAGAAGAGGTAATATCTGTTAACGATTCATTCAAATTTATATCTTCTTCTACATCCTCTTCTTTTGTTGGTTCATTATGATGTAATAACATCTGTATCACTCATATACTAATATTTTATTATAAATATGAAAAAAACCTATTTCACCTTCTATCCATCCTACGGAAAACAAAATCACCGCACATGCGTACGTACGGAATACAGTCTCCACGCCGTGGTGTAATGTGTTTTCCACCACCACCTTACTAGGATGTGTATAAAGATGTAAATAATAACTATATATGATTATTGTAAATTGTTATTGATTCTAAAATATTATACATACACTTCAATACAATTCCACGATCATGGGAATGATATCATCACTCGGGCATACGTACAACCTACTGTCTCCACGAAGTAATGAGACTCATTCTACATGATATTCATTGAATAATTACTATATAAATTAATTTAATAAATAAATATGATATATATTACACTAATAACATTCTTGAAATGAGTTATCTATAACCGAAAAAGAATAATAATAATTTATTCGACAAAACACATATAAGAACATAAAGCCATGAATACCCGAATAACAAGTAGCAATGAAAGATTACAAATAAGAAGATAAGAATATGACCATATATGATATCATAACAATAAATATGATTCTATAATAAGTCAATGACATTATTTAAATCATTATAGAGGAGGTTTTAATACATACGAATCAAATCATAACTAAGATAAGGGAAAATCTCACAATCTCATTTTTACCTGAGACTGTTTATACGTCAGAATTTACTGGGGAATATTTATCATCCAAATCCATGTATCCTCAATATGTAATATTATTTCTATCCTCCTAAAAATTTTAAAATCCAATTTTACCCATTGGTGTGTTTTTAGTAAAAGACATGAAAGGAATCTATTGTCATTTTTAGTACGAGGTACTTTTTGACTTTTCCGGCCAATGTACGAGAAGAATGTTTTTTTAACTTATACGGCATGAATTGATTTTTATGATTTCATAGAACATTATTTCCATGAAGCTTCCTTTAAAAGTTTTAAATTGTATTTTTTATCAACTTCTTTTAGTTTAAAATTTTATGACATGTTAAGAAAGGAAAAATATTTTTGAAGTAGAAAGGATATTTTCTTCAAGAATGGAGTTCAAGTGTTTTATCAAAATTATTGCCCATATAAGATAATATAGGGTTCTATTTCTATCCCTATTTTTATATTGATTTTATTATGTTATGATGGAATTAATTTTATGATGTCCTTTTATATTATATGGATTATGTAATGATGGCATGATGTTTAAGAATCCCATTTTTGTTACATGGGTTATGCTATGATTTATGATTTTGTGGAACACAGAAGAATGGTTTCATTATGAAATGGGTGGGACCTATATCTCCATCCAATGCATTGGGTAAATATTTATATCTCATGGCATAGACATGGCTAGAATGACAAGTTAATCTGGTTCAGTGATACAGGACTGGAACGAGGAGTGAACTCAGTTCAGTAAAGGACTATGTCCGCTGTGATGGTCTTCAAAATGAGCCTTGAATAATATGAAATGACATTCTATGGTTATTTATGTATGCCACAAAGTTTCATGTTTTAAGTTATAGTAATTGGGATTACATTTCACTACTATGATTTATCCCATGTTCTGATATTATGATCTCTTTTGCAGGTTATGTTATCAAAATTTTATTTTCTTATGAATATGATATGATTGATATTTATTTTGATTACCATTAGTGAGCATTTGAGCTCACAATTTTGTATGTTTTTTTGCTCAAGTCTCGATGAATGGTATTAAGTAGGATATTCCAAAAGGGACTCAAGATATAATGAAATAAAGGGGAGACAATGTAGATGATTTATGAACCAGTTGTTTATGTTTCTCAGTTTCTAAAGACACTATATATATATGGTCCAATCATGGGTCTGTTATATGTTGTAAGAAGTATGCTTTAATTCTGATGTAATAACCATTTATGTAAAGTATGGGTCATTATGGGGGGGGTCACAAACACCCATAGCCTGAAGCTGCCAGCAACCCCTACTGCCAGTTCACTGAGACTAACGTGGGCCGCTCAGTGGTGGCGGTGGAAGGACCTCGAAATCCTATCCCAGAACTCATGGTCCGGCTACTCTGCTTGCGCCGCCTCCCTTAGGACCACCCTATACTCGCTTGGGGGATCCCTGGTCATGGCGCTGCCTCTGCCGTAGTGGTGCGCCCACTGCCTGCTACAGATGCCCGGTATGCCTGGTCGGGAAGTCCCATGTGAGGTGGCCTCGTCCGTCAAAGGAATAGCATCAGCTCTCTCCTACCTGCCCCGATGCTCCACGATGCCACTACAGTGTATGACCCTGCCCTGAGTATACTCACGAAAGGGCCTCCTCAACCGAGGCTCTACTCTCTGCCACTTTCCTATCACCGAAGACTCTCCACTAATGCAGACACAGTCAGGCCATGTCAGCTGGCGTCCCTCATCCAAGAAGCTCACTGTCACGAGCGCCCACTCTGGAACCCCAACATAAGTAGGGATGCACTGGGGCACTACACTAGCACAGATCCCCCTGTGAAGACCCTGCTCAAACATCCGCATCTGAAAGTATCTATCACTGATCATATCCTGCGAGTAGTATATCAGATCAGTAAACTGTTCCGATTACTGCGCCATGGTCATTACCCCCGCTTTAACTCTGGAAGCTCTAGAATATGAATGGAGAATAAGAAAGAGGGGGAGTACTCCTCCTGGAAAAGTTTTTGGAAGCTATCCCACGTTAGAGACGACTCATTATGGGTCTGCGTCCACAAAACCTGGCCATCATGTGGAAAAGGATCGTAGCTTGAGCTACCATCTAGTCCGCTGGTGTCCATACCAGCCTGAAAAGTTGGTCTACGGATTCCAGCTAGTCTTCCACTGCCTGGGGATCCAGGTCTCCATGGAAATTCCATGGCCGCTGATGTTGAACGTCTCTGAGTGCACTCAGCCGGCGCTCAACCTCGGCCTATTATGTCGGTACTAAAATCTACTCCTCAGGTGGAGGGGATACTTCTGAAGCACTAGGAAGAAGAGGATCAACTGAGGGTCCCTGAAATGATGCCTCGTAGCTTCCCAGGTCGTCGTCCCAAATTGGAGAGGATAACCTAGATGGTTGTTTTCGTGGGGGCATCTTGAAAATTATCAATGATTACTGCGATCAGATTAGCATATATATATAAAAATAATAACAAATGGGAGCTGATTCAAAAAATACATTCAAAGACTATATCTTACTGGATGCATGTTCCAACATTCCCCACAACAAATGTCTCAGCGTGCTGAGTCGACAAGCGGGTTATCAGGGTCATGCTGAATGGATATGTCGGCCGCATGTACCATCAATGGACTCCCTATCCTGAGAGCCTCTCTCGAGACACATCAACACTATTGCCCTAAATCCCAACCAATTCCTTTTTAGGGACGTCCTAACAATGCCCCAAAGAATGAACCACCTCTGATAAAACTTTTTTATGACCCGACCCTACCAATCTCGAGCCACAACTACCCCAAGCCTGCCTCTATAAGAAAGGGGCTTGAAACAAGTGCCTAAGTCATAACAATCTCGGGGAGGTTGTTGCCTAAGTACTGGTACACACACATATCCCACTTAATGCAGAAGTGGAGAGTAAAAAGAAAACTGAAGGACCAACAACTATAACCCAACCACATTAATGCATCAACCTCTAAATAGGAAAATTAATGTTCCGAAAATTACTTATAGATACAGAAGAGAAAAAAAGGAAAAACATGAGCCCAACCAGAAAGGTGCCATAACCCAGAAATAGGTAAAAGAAAGTAATCATCTGGTGGGTGTCTCACCTGAAAACCTTCTATGACCATCGAACACAGCCCAAGATCTAGTTTCTTCTATGCTCATATGTAGTCTTTATCAACCTGTCCGTCTTCTACATGGGCAGACCAAGTGCGGGAAAAGCCCAAGCCGGGGGGATTATAAGGATACCCAGTAGGCTTCCCCGAAAGCTTGAGGGAAAAAAATGGAGGTACTAAACAGTAAACGAAATATAGAAAAAAAATTAAGAGTACAATAAATAGGATGAAACTCTACCCAACAAAAGAATGGAAGTAGACTTATCCCAACAAATAAGAGCTAGACACGGAAAGCACGTGGCATACCCCGCGTGTCTTCGCCCCTCCTAGAAGAAGAGTAACTGGAACAAAAAAGTGGTAACAAAGGTAGGGTATATATATATATGGGTGTTCAACAAGAAACCCGAATGAGTGCATAAGTAGACCTCCATCACCATGCTCAACCCAGGATAATTAGCCAACTGTTTTAGGGGTAGCCATCACTGATGCCCAATAGCCCCGCACGTTAAAGCTGCCTCATCGCTAAACCATACCACCAAAACTCCTGCTCCGGTAACCACAGTGAAAAACCACTGACTATCCTCATAAAAAAGTGGTGGATTCCTAAATAAGACTACGGGTACCCCAATACCCAGACCAACTGGAAGGTAAACCCCAGAAGGTCGTTGGGTGACCCACTACCCAACCCTATTAGAGGGTAAACCCTAAAAGATCGTTCGGTAACCCAATAACCAGACCTGATGGAGGGTAAACCCTAAATTCAATGGGTAACCCACTATCCTGCCCTGCTATAGGGTAAACCTTAAGGTCAATGGGTAACCCACTACACAACCCTGCTGGAGGGTAAACCCGGAACTGGTCCAATAACTTTGTGCTGCCCGCGCCATCACTGGGTGTCACTAACATCGCGACTATGCGTTGTGTCAGAGTGAGTCAATGAAACCACCATACAACATCCTTTAAAATTTTCACATTTAATAAGATCACGTAAGAGGCTCCTCTCACCTGAACAGAATACACAATTGTAATCCTCGCAGAAAAACATGCGAGATAGACCACTAACTCGCTGGAAACGGGCTCCCGATAAAAAAGTTACTCAACACTACATTACACCAATACGGCGCGTTGTGGGGCCCACAACTCGATCCCGATAGTGGTTGGGTGAATTGCTTCATTGTGATGTTCTCGAAAAAACATGCCAAAATGACTACTCATTCGCCCCAAACAGACGTTTGATGAAAAAGTCACAAAACGCTGCTCACAGCATAAAAGATGTCCCGTGGGGACCACTCCAAAACTATGGCTTCAATGCATGAAACCACCCTGGACCACTTCATCTCGACGCCTGGGTCACAATGCCACTAACAGCTCCTTAAACGGACTCCGGATGTGTCTGCTCCATCCAAGGCGTAGTACATAACGTGTGTGACGCGCCACTGATCCCCCTTATCGAAAATTAAATTTTTCTAAGACCAACTCAAAAGCTTTTTCTCGAACCGAGGATTCCACTAGTACTGAAGGAACGTAAAACAGACACCAATAGAGAATGTGATGGGTCTCTGAAGTCAAGGGGGGAAAAATCCCTAGGGATGGACTGGCCTGGACTGGCCGGTCCGCCCGGCCTAGGACAGCCCACACTGGACGGCCCGGCACACAGCGCAGGCCCGCGGCTCCGCCAAGCGGCCCAGCTGCTGAACCCCAGTCCCCAACCATGCTGACCGGCCCTCGTGGCCGGTTTTGGTCTCGCACGGAGACCCCTCGAAGGAGGGTCTCTATCCCCGCACGGGGTCGCGCGCCACGACCCCGCGTCTCGCACGGTGCCGTCGACCTCACCCGCCACAAAGAGCTACTGGTTGGATCCCCCACTGCACTTCCTGGGTCCGCCGCCACACCGCTGTCCAAGAACTGTGCCGCCGCTACCAGGAATACCCCACACCACCACCGTTGCCCTCTGGACCTCCTTGAAACCACCAGAAAAAGAGGAAAACGACAGGGAAACATCCTGGGCCACCATGGACGCCCCGAAACTCGAAATTTCAATCCAAAAGAACCTTGAGAAGATAAAATCAATCCCTCTGCAACTAGAGGCTTATCTCAACTATCAGACATCATTTCAATGCAAGAAAAATCCTTTGAAGGGGGTTGCGGGAATTAAAATTTAAAACGCACGAGCCTACCTTACTGGGCGTAGCCCGTAGCTTCGCCAACGATCCGCTGGATTCACCACACCTTTCCAGAGAGGTGGAGGAGAGGGAAAAATCATGTTGAGAGGAATCCTCCAATGGAGAGGAGCAAGGGGAGAAGAGGGTGGGGTGGTGTTTAAATAGAAAAAACACTTAACCCCCCCCCCTGTAGACCCCGCACCTGAACTTTCAGCGGGGTCTGGGTTAGGCTGCCTCTAGGGTAAAATCTACATTATGAATGCAACAATAGTCTTAGAATTTTAATCCGAGCCTCTGTTTAGTATTTATAAAGTTCACGTGTAAGGCTGCTGAATTACGACAACACCCCTGGTGGCATTTTTCATAGAAGGGTCACGCCCGTGAATGTTATACCCCTCCTAGGGTAAATGGCATGTTCTGGACTCAACAGTGTCCTTAGGTTTTTCATCTGAGCAACCGTTTAGGAGTTATTCTATTTATTTGTTGTGTCTAGTGTGAACACACTTAAAATTTAATTCTAGCCACACCAGGGCTCAGAATCACACGCCGTCTGAACGACCTACTCTGGTATAACATTAAGAAAATTTCAAAGTCTTACGGGCTCAAAACCCGTGTTCTTACATTTATTTATATTTTATTGTTGATGTTAAAGAACATATAATGATCATAAAAATAGTTTTTTATATACCATGAGTATGTATCATAATATATGGATTTAATGATGAGTATTTGGGTTAATTCGACTGGTTTTTCGTCAATAACGAACTTGTCTTCTTTAATCATTTAGTAACATGCACATAAATTTGTTCTAGAGCATTAAATTTAATATAATACATATGAAATAATCTAGTTCAACCATAAAAATGGTTTCATGACCAGATCTGAAGGTGGAAAAGTAAAATGAAAATAATTCATCATTGATGATGAGAAATTAATACCTCACGAAAAACATTTTCCTTTCTAAAATACAAAGAACAAGAGAAGGGTGTTGGATGATATAATATCACATTAGTTTCATAAAATTCAAGTATTTGTATGAAACTAGAGTTACCATACCCTATGGATGATTATAAGGGGATATATTAATAAAAGATCTTTAAATTGAAAGGAAATTAATGGAATTGATAGAGATGAATTACCTCTTGAATTCTGCACTTGAGATCCTTTTAAAGGAACCTAGGATTGGTCTTTCAATGAGACAGGAAGATCTAGGATGTGGGGGATGGTATAGGGAAGATGATTGGGTAGTTTTTAGACATGTCATGAAACTTTAAATGTGCGATGAAATGAGGGTGTGATGGGTGGTATTTATAGTGGAGGGGAGAGGGGTCTTCTCAATATTATATTCTTTAATTTATTATTTATGTACAAGAATAGTAATAGTGATTATTCAATGAACTATAATAGTAGTAAGTGAATTTGAGTTCGATTCAATTGGGATTAAATCATCATAACATATAGAACTCTATAATTAATTAATTTAACTTATTTTGTGAGTTATCATATTACACTATTCATACAAAATTAAAGTATTTCAGATAAATACCAAATATTCACCCTAAATATTTTTGACATGTAGAATCCAAAAATGAAGTCCATTTTTCAAAAACAATTTTCTAAATAAGATTAATTTAATTTCTTATTAAAATCATAATTTACTTGATAAATATATATTTTATAATTAAAACTGTTTTGATAATGCATTAAAAATTTTAATAAGTTCTTATAAAATTATCTTACAACTATATGACATGGAATATTTAATTTATGAAAATATTTTAGTAAAATAAATTTTAATTTAAAATAATTAATTAAATATAACTAATTATTTATGACTTAAAAAATTTCCAATACTTTTACTATGCTTATATTGTCACATATAAGATGCCTAAATTGTATTTAATCATTCATGGGTGACGTGAATGTTCTTTTGGAAGATTTACTATTCATAATAGTTGTATTATTATTCATGAGGGTATGTAACTATTCATAATGGTAGGTTTTTTATTAACTAAAAATTAAACCTGTCCTATCCGACATTAAATATCTTACTGATCGCAACCATGTATGTTAGATTTTTGAAATTTACAACATAGAAGTGAAAAAATAACTTTTAATGATAAAATTGTATTTATTATTATGTTTTGACACTATGAATACTAATGTGAATATACTATAAGGAATAATTATAAGAATGGTATTCCATTTTTAAGACTTTGGGTCATTACATTCATTTCTCCTTATGAAATTTTAACCTTGAAATTTTGTTTTACACAATCTGGTGAGGGTATTTCTCCTTCATCACCTCCACCAGATCCCATGTAGTTTCATCAATCATATAGTTCCTCAACAAAATATTGACAAAGTGGGTGATCTTTTTGTGTAGTCACTTATCTTTCCTGTAAAAAATATTTACAGGCTGCTCTCAAAAGAGAGATCATCTTCAAACTGTACCACCTATTAGTTTAGTACATGTGAGGGATCTGGTATATAATTCTTCAAGAGTGGTATGTGAAAAAAAAAATCAGGAACTTGAGCCATATTCAGTGGAATTTTAAGCTGATAGGCCACACCTACTATGCATTTATGGATCTCAAAGTTGCCAATGTACATTGGTATTATCATCCATTTCTTTTAAAACCACATGACTCTATTCTAGGGTGATATTAAAAGGAATACTTTATCTCTAATGTCGAACTCCAAGTCCATTCGATGGTTGCCAGCATAGCCCTTTTGCTGAATCTGAGAAACATTGATAGATTTCGGGATGACGTGAACCCCCTCTGTCATCTTTTTCACCAGATCAAGTCCATGTATCTTCCTTTTTTCAACTTGAACCCAATATGTTGGAGTTCTAAATATTTATCCATACAAAGATTCATGTGGAGCCATCTTAATACTCAAGTGGAAGTAATTTGTTGTATGAGAACTCAACCAATGGGAGATGATTATCCCATCAAACATTGAATTCTTTAGAGATTGATCTTATCATATCTTCATGATTTAGAATAGTTCTTTTAGATTAACCATCAGGTTGAGGGTGATAGCTCATGTTGAAATTTAATTTTGTACTCAAATCATGTAGAAGACTCCTCCAGAATTTAGATGTGAACCATAGATCATGATCATAGACAATCAATAGTGGAAAACAAAACAATCTCACCACATTCATCCCATATATTATTTTAGGATGTTAATGTGAGTGATCATCCTAAAAAGAGATAAAATGGGAAGTCTAGTGAGTCAGTCAACCACAGTCAATGTCACATTTTTTCCCTTCGACATCTTCAGGAGAACCATGACAAAGTCCATAGTGACACTCCTCCATTTCCAAGTGGTAATAGGAAATGGTTTCATCATCCATTTGTACTATTGTCACTCTAGTTTAACTAGCTAGCATACTAATATCCTTGATATATATTCCCCAATCTCCTTCTTCCTGTTATCCCACCAGTAGTGCTCTTGGAGGTCTCAGTATATCTTGGTGCTACTATGTTGGATAGAGAATGTTGAGATATGTGCATTTTCCAATAGCTTCTTCTTTATCCTCGGTTATGGAGGAACATAATGTATTGCTTCAAATTGAATCACACCATCATCATCAATATGGAACTCTTAAATCCTACCATCCATTACTGCATTCACATTCTTTTTTAACTGCAGGTCATACATTCGTGTCTCCTTAATTTTCAATTGGATAGATGGGTGAAAAATAATTAGGGAAAGGTAGGATGTATCCCCTACCATAATTATTTCCAAACTCAACCATTGAATAACCAAGAATATCGAATCTTTATCAATCTATAACATGGATAGAGTAGTTGGTTCTTTTCTACATAGAGAATCATCTACCTTGTTAGCATTTACAAGATGATAGTGAATAGAGAAATCATAGTCCTTAATTAACTATATCTATCTCCTTTGATGTATGTTGATATTATTTTGTCTGAATATATACTTTATGATCTTATGGTCGGTATATATATCACACTTCTCACCATAAAGGGAGTTACACATGATTATCAAGGCCAAAATCAAGGATTCTAGCTCTAGATTATAAATCGGGTAGTTCTGTGCAAGGATCCTCAACATCCATGAGGAATAGGCTATACCATTATCATTTTTCATTAGTACACAGCCCAAATAGTTCTTTGAGTTTTCAATATATATCTCAAAATAGTCTCCTCTTTTCGGTAATGTGAGTACATGTGTAGTGAACAACCTTCTCTTTATCTCCTTGAATATTCCCTCATATTCTTCCATCCAGACATACTTTACCCCTTTCCTTGTTAAGATATTTACAGAGCATGACAATCATGAGAAATTTCTGAGAAAAAATCCGTAGTACCCAGTTATTCCAAGAAATGTATGGATTATTGTGACACTAGTGGTTCTGGGCCATTCCTCAATCACCTTTTTTTTTATGGGTCCACAAATATTCCATCACTTGTGATCACATGTCCCATGAACGCGACACTATTTATCCAAAAGTAACAATTTCTATACATGGAATAATCCTTATCCTTTCTCAATATCGCCAACACTTTTCCTAGATGGTCCTCATGTTTATCCTTTCTCTTGGATTAGATGAGAATGTCACCGATAAACACTATAAAATATTTATCTAGGTAATGTATATAGACTCTATTCATCAAATACATGAAGATATTAGGGTCATTAGTAAGTCTGAGGGGCATCACCATAAAATCATAGTGCCCTTACCATATACAGAAGACTGTCTTATGGATAAATTCCTTCTCAACATCAGATGATTATGTCATGAATGAATAACCACCATTGAGATGTATTGAGATCATTATTATTTATCATACAAGTCTTTAATCCTTGGAAGAGGATACATGTAATTTATGTTGATCATGTTGAGTTCCCGATAATCGATACACTTCCACATTTTTCTATACTTCTTCTTCACAAAGAGCACTGACACATCCAAAGGTTATGCACTAGTGTGTATGAACCCTTCGTCTAAATTCTCATGCAGTTTCCTCTTTAACTCATCTAGTTTT
The DNA here is from genome assembly GCA_963277665.1 of Viscum album. Taxonomy (NCBI): domain Eukaryota; kingdom Viridiplantae; phylum Streptophyta; class Magnoliopsida; order Santalales; family Viscaceae; genus Viscum; species Viscum album. The sequence continues at coordinate 1,024,193,613 of OY728133.1, read as the reverse complement.
ATAGGATCCATCCAATAAGTAAACATTGAGATATGTGTCGCTTATGGTATTATTTCTATTGAGAACTCTATCTCACGATCTTGGGGAAGTCCGGGTAACACTTCCAGAAATACATAATTTTATTCCCTCACAATGTGAATTTCTTCAATGTGGACACTTTCCTTTAACTCAACTATTTGAGCATGGTATTCATCTTCATATAGTATCAACACCCACACCATTGAAGGATTTTTCGAAGGATAATCATGATCTCCCATGAATTTGTAGTGGATAGTGGGATGGTTTGGAATATGAAAATATATTTCCTCTCCCCGATAGTTGATATGTGCTCTATTTAATGATATACAATCCATTCCTATTATAGAATCAAATTCCAATATGGTACATATTACGAGATTGTCAGGAAGAATCATCACACACTTGCCAACAAGGGATGATTGAAACCCATGGGTAAAATAGATTTCACTACTTGGAGGTTTTACAGATATATCTACCTCAATATTTCAGGACATTTATTCTATTGTTCATGAAAATTTATAAGTTATAAAAGAGTGTGTAGAACTAGAATAAAATAATACTTTTTCCATTCTAGAGTGAATATGATGTGTACCTTTTACAACGTCATTAACTTGACCCACTTCTGTAGTAGTGATGGCATAATCCATCCCTTTTTCCTTTGGCATTGGTGGCTACCATCCCTGATTATGCTCGAGGACTCGAGGATTAGTACACTGGAATTCATAGTGCTCTTGCTCTATAATGTTATAGAATTGATCCGTGGGTGGGGATACCCTTTCTTCCAATAAATTATCCTTCATTTTCATGTCATTTCGACACCCTTGAGTATGTTTTCCTTCTTTCCCAAAAATTATTCATTTCTGCATCACATTGAGGTAGTTCCCATTATTCAATTTCTAAAATTCATTGAATGTTGGTCATTGAGTTTTCTTCCCACCGTTATCATTAGATCATCCGTCTTGAGACTCCAACATTCCTTTCGTATCACCAATAACATGAACCATTCTCTAAACTCCATATGCACTTTTAGGTATCACCAAAAATCATCTTTATAACTTTAAAAGTCTCGAATATCAAGATCCATTCAAAGGTGTGTCTTTAATACACTAATGAATATATCAATTTTTCTATCACTGTTGATAACATAACCCAAAGAGTACATTGGAATCCTATTGAAATTCTCTTCGTAGGTTGTGATAGATTCAACTTAATTTTTCTTGACCATTATGAATTCTCTCCCCATCTTCATACAAAGTTTTTGTCGGAAATACTTGTTAGGAAACATGATCATAAAGTCCTCCCATTCCATCTTTTCAGTTTTGTCACTTGTCATGGTGATCTTAATCAAATCCCACCATTGACTAGCCTCTCTATTTAGACGATAAACAACTAGTGTCACCTTCATATTCTCAGAACAGTGAAGCACATAATGTATCATCTCTAGGGAATTGACCTTTGCTCTAATAATAGTGAATCTGAAGACCCACTAAATTTCAGTGATCTTTTCCACATAAAACAATCAGCATCCAGTTTCTCTATCTTAGGTGAAGAAGGATGTTCCCTATTATTCTAGTTATTTTTCATAACATGATATATTTGGGTATGAATTTCCATGATGTTTTTAACTGCACCTCCAAATGCATTGAGAATGTTGTTTGGGAAATTTTTGTGTTGGCCCTCGCATGAGTTGTTGGCTTGGTTTTTCTTGGTTCCCACCATTTTCTAAAATTGAAATGGTTAGAACAAAACATAATCCATTAATACATGAATATATAACTTACTCATTTTTACAATTTTCACTAAAATAATAACTATTGTGATACCTAAAAAAATATTCTTGTGTGCATATTTGTAATTAGTCTCTTACTAGAGGTTTTATCTAGGGTTCTCTATTTATAATTCCCAAATTAACTAAACCATGCCTCTGATACCATCTATAGTGACCAAACATTTTCTTAAACTAATATTACATCATTTTGAATATAAAAAACATAATAGTATTATAATAAAAGGATCCAATTGGTTTGTGTCTTGGGAAAAATTGGACCAAACATAACATTTACAATATCAAACAAAAACATTTATTTAATTCATTCTTGTCCAACTTCGTATTGTCCATTGAAAAATCCATAGTACACCTAATCACTAGAGGATATAAATCAAAAGTGGTGAGGTAAATCCCAATAAAAAGATATATATGAATAATATAACAATGGTCGAGAACAATCATAACATATACCAAGGATCATAAACATGATAAGAAGCATTAATAAAAGATTATAAATATTGGAATGTAGAAAAATGAAACATCATGTCATATTGGTCAACTACCACACATAATTGTGAACAATTATACCATCTTGTTAACACATAATTTCACATATCTCATGAGGTTAACCTATTAACCCAATTCATTGGAGCGGTGTATAATTATGGGCACACCCATCACATTCAAATTATTATATTGCGCTATATAATTCCCAGTGCACCCGTCACATCATAACATTTTCATTATAATGCATGATACATGGAACTTATATAAAAATTGAACTTAAACATACATGGAATTTAATGGTTTTCATATAATAAGAAAACATTCATAAACTATGGGTTCCCAAAAGAAATATGTAATAACATACTTGATAAATTAACCATCAACCTTGGGTGAGAAGTAAAAGGTCTTTTTGAAAGAATAGTTATTTTGGAAATCATTTTGTTTGACTTAAAATACAGTGGAAAAAATTAATATCACATAAATGTAAAGATAATTATGAAAAAATTATTATAATGGAGTTCCCATACCAAAAATTTAGTGAAAGAGGGAGAACCCAAATAATGAATGTTGGTTTCTAGAATTTACCCTTAAATTGTATCTGAACGCATTCTTCACATTAATGTTTGGTAAAATGAAATTATAATATTTAATTAGCAATTATATAACATTTTATACAATAATTTTGTTCACTATGGTTACATTATGTTCTTTTATGGGACATTGTTCGAGTTATAAAGATTATATTTATTGTTCGGAAGTGTTAGTTTTTATAGTTTTCTTGAATGATTGACTTGTATTCATGAATGGAAGTTCATTTAAAACGTGGATAAACATCCAAAAAGGTAATTAAATGTTATTTATTTTGTTAATGAACATGAAAATTTCTTATAATTAATTTGTTTATATAACATGAGAATTAATCGTTAGATAATAATTTAAGGACGGTCATTTGGGTTAATTCAGGTGGTTTTTCGGCCATAAGGAACTTGTTTTGTTTAATTATTTATCAATTATTACATAAGTAGGTTTCAGAAAAATAAATAGATTATAATAAATATGAAATAATCTAGTTCAACCATAAAAATGGATTCATGAACAGATCCAAAGGTGGTAAAGGAAAATGAAAACATGTCATTTTTGAAGGTTATAAACTAACACCTCGCGAACAACATTTACAATTCTAAAATAAAATGAAGAGGAGAAAGGGGTTGGATGATATAATATCACATTGTTATCATAAACGTATAGTATATTTATGAAAATAGAGTTACCGTACCACATGGATGTTGATAGTTTGGTGTATATTAACAAAATATCTTGATATTGAAGGGAAATTAAAGGAAAAAAAGAGAGAGGAATTACCTCTTGAATTCTCCTCTAGAGATCCTACTTAAGGAAACTATGATTTGACTTTTAATTAGACCCAAAGCTCTTGGACATATGGGAGATACAAGGGAATATGTTTGAGGTGTTTTTAGATTGGTATTGAATCTTGAGGGGTGTGAATAAATGAGGGTGTGAAGGGTGGTATTTATAGTGGAGGGGAGATGGGTTTTCTCAATATTGTATTCATTAATTTCTCATTTCTCCACCAGACTAGTAATAATGTTGATTCCATGAACAAGAATAGTAAAAAATTCATGTTTGTTTGAATCAATTGGTCTTACATAAGCATAAAATCATACATGACTCTATAATTAATTAATTTAACTTCTTTTTTTATTTATTGTATTTTAATATTCATAAAAAATTCATAAATTTCATAAAAATTTCAAAAAAATCACAACAAAAATTTTTATATGAGTAGAATAAAACAATGACCCCATTTTTAATAAATATTTTTATAATTAAGATAAATTTTTATTTTTATTTAAATTCATAATTTACATAAAAAATACATATTTCAGAAATAATAATTCTTTTACAATATATTCAAAAACTACATATGTTTTTAAAAAATTATATTAAAACCAGAAGACATTGATTTGTTAATTTATGAAAACATTTTTGAAAAAACACATTTTCTATTAAATTTAATTAATTAATAATAATTAATTATTTATAAGATACAAAAATAACTCTTTTTTACAATTAGTATATTGTCACTTATAAGATCCCTAAATTTTATTTAATCATTCATTAGTGAGGTTACCAATTTTTAGAGTATTTATTGTTTATAAGGGTCATATTTCCATTCATAAGGGTACGTTAATATTTATAAGGGTCAGTTACTATTCACTAAAAATTATGTTTTCCCTATCAGACACCAAACATCTTACTGATCATAAATGTGTATCTTAGATTTTCAAAATTCAAAACATAAAAGTTGAAAATTTATGCCTAATGATCACATAGTATTCTGTATCATGATATTGCATTGTTCTTCCAAAGGTGATTATACTATAAGGAATAACTATAATAAAGGTATTCCATTTATAATAATATTGGTCGTTACACTTCTATTATACCCGGGGTGCAGTTCATTGACTTCTATGAGGTACCCTCTTATTAGATAGGATGTGGGACCTTAATGACTAGAGTTGGAAACCCCTGTCACACCACGGTGTGGGTATTCATCCTTGAGAGTGGAAACCCCATCTTCATGAGTGATATTTCTCTATAAACCAACTGGATCCAACTATCAACATATGGTGTGGGTCCTCATGACCACAAGAGTGGAACCCTCACCCCCCATCGGTATGGAAACAGTTCCCCTAACTACCAAATAGAAAACCCCTAATAGCCTACTGTGTTGGTCCTCATGACCATTAGATTTGAACTCCATATCATTAGAGGCATAGGTCCTCTACATTCATAGTTGAACCCCATATTATTATATGGTGTGGGTACTCATGAATAATAGAGTTGAACCCATTATCGGTATAGGTGTAGGTACTAAACCTATTGAGTGGAATCCCCTATCATTATTGGGTAATGGTCCCCATGACATGAATATTTGAACCCCCCATCAACATGGGTATAAGTACTCTACCTAGAGAGTCGAACCCCCTATCTATATAGGGAACAAGTCATCAAGAGAAAAACCTTGTAAATATCTATTTTCATGGGTTTGGGCCCGTACTGATACTTATAGAGTGATTCATCCTAATTCACTTGGGGGAGAGTCCTCTATATCAATTTTGTAGCTACTTGATTTTGAGACACAGTAAGGAGGCATGTATTAACCTATATGATTGCTTCTGGGAGAACAAATAAGATGATGGGAAGCATTTATGGACATTTGGAACTATTGGATACCCTTATTCTAGGAATGATCTATGAGATGGAGTCACCTTACTATCTCATTAGGATTTCACAGAATGAGAATATATATATTCATTTATATAAATTACATGGATATGGATACTCTCTTTCTAAGAGAGGTGAATATGTTTGTGTTATGCCATGCGATTTCTGTGTCGGGATTCTTATGGCAGGATTATTCTACTCTCATACTATAGGTGGTGAATACTCAACATATAAATTTTCTAATCACCGAGATTATTACCTTGTGGTTAGGCAAGATAAATTTCACAATTTCTGGGGTTGAGCTGTTATCTTTTGTTTTATCATGCATTTACTATCTTTTATTTCCTATTTTATCTCTCACTACACCCCCTTTAGTAGTTTGTATAACCTAGTGGGTTTAAATATATCACCCTTTCATGGGGTTTTCCCAGTTATGTCGCTTCTTATGACGACCAATGACATATTTGTGATGGATTTAGAGGAGAATAGTGATTCCTAGTTCTAGGAATACATACAACAGACATCTCTTGTGATTCATGATCTAGGATCCATTTCAATTTTTTTATTTTTCTAGTTTTTTCAGGTTGGTAAATCTTTATAGTTGGGCATGTATTTTTTCCCTTTACTTTCCATTTATAGTAAAATTATTTTATACTGTCTAGAGGTTCATGCATGCTTGCATTAAATTATAAAAGTGTTTTATATTTTATTATTTCCCTTTGTAATTCAGTATTAATATGTATGTGTTTTTGCATATAGGTATATCAAAAATGGCCTCCCCATGTTAGTTATTCATTAAGCACTTGTCTTTTGACCTTACCAAATATATATATTAAGTAAAGGATACGGAGTAATAATTATTTACATAGTTTATCAAATAATAAAGGAGAATATAATTTGTAAAAATGGTATATGGTTATGGAAATAAACATATATATGATAAATAATATATAAATTTAGTAGAAATTTATTTTATAGTAGTCATAGAAAATGGAGTATTTCAAGGGGAAAATTATGACTAAAATATCAGAAAGTATGTGAGTTTCAATACTATCCTTCATCAAAATAATTATAAAACATCTAGAGGAAGAAAAAATATTGTATAAACATATTCCTATTGTGATAATAATATGGGGGGTTTTTTATTAATGAATATAAATTCCATAAATGGTTCATTAATAAATTATTGAGGAAAATATGCCAGTTTTGTTTAAAATCATTTTGATAATTAGTTTTTTTAAATAGTTTTTTTAATATAAACATGAAAAATTATGAAGGATTATCTTATACATCGTGTGGTCATGATGGTGGATATTTCCATACATGCTGAATATGTTAATAAAAAGGTACCATTCATATTTTAGATAAAATAAAAATGAAAATTATTTTGATGATGAAATAATATTCCATTGAATTTTTTGGAAGAGAAAAATGGTGAAAATTCCTTGGATAAATGATTTTGAAAAGGTTAAAAATATTTTTTAATTTTTTTTAGATAACATGGTTTTAGAATAAATTTTTTTTCTGACTAAAGGGAGAAATAAAGTCATAATATCATTATAATGTCTTATAAAACATTTTATGTACCAAAGAGTGATAAAATGGTACTATTAATTGAAAAAACGTCTATAAAATCCTAATGAGATAATAATTAATGTGTTTATCACACAACTATCAAATAATTATTTTTAATAAAAATTCATGTGCAACCAATCCCGATTAAAATAAGAATGTTATGTAAACCCTTTCAAAGATAATAACTATGAAGTTGAGATTAAACAATGAGTTGATTATGTTTATGAACTATAAATCTAAAAAATATAATTTTAATTAAATCAATAGATACTAATATATAATTAAAAAAATAATATGAGATTATTAATGACAATGAAAAATTAATAATCCTTAATTAAAATTAAATGAGTTATGGAATTATTCACCACATGGAAGCTTTTAATTCAAATCCACTTAGATGAAATAACTAAAATAGTTTCATAAAATAAATTAAAGAATTGTTTTTTAACTATATTACCTATTAATAGTGCACTCTAGAACTATATAAATTAAATTTGGTTCATGATATTACAATATTCCTTAATGAAATAAAATTGGGACAAAATGATTTACATTACGATTATTTTTGGTTGAACATTCCATAACATCATATATAATGGTATTAATAACGATAATAAATTCATAGGAAACCATATTGATATTTATAATATCATATATTTTCCTATTATAAGAACTTATCAGTTGATTTTTAATATTATATCATTATTTTCACTATTTCATGTGTCAATTACCATGTTTTCTTATGCGCATCTTATCGTGATTGGCATGGTTGTTCATCATATTATATGGTTCTATCATCTTAGAATAATAGTAATTAATTAATAATTATATTAATATAATAATAATTCTAATATATATATATAATTCATTTGGTATAGTGATTAATAGAAATCCGTATCGCTTCATGAAGGCGGTATCCCACACAGACATGAACGAAGTTATCACCTTTATTTTAGTGAAAAGAAATGAAAGAAAATTATATATATATATATATATATAATTTTTTAATGAAAAATTTCTTGTCAATATTATAATGATTTCATTTATACATAATGTATTTATTAAATTTTTCAATCACTTTCCATGTGACGTGTTAGTGAATGGTGAATCATATTTCATCGTTAGGTGGTACTCCTCCATACACACATTCATTGTTATCATGTCTTATACTAGATTGAAGGTAAAAAAATAATGTGATATAGTACCTCCATATTTAAAAAAAGATAAAAATATCTCATATATGGTTTATATGTAGAAAAATAACCAAACTTGATAAGTGGTAATTGAAGAACATACGACATTAGTTTGTGAGGTGTAAATACACATTACACATGAATGATGATTTCATAATCCATTTAAATTTTTTTATTGAGGTTGTAGGAAGTACCCTTAATATAACAAAATATCAGATTATGTAAGGTTATGAGGTTATTATATAAGCATGGTATAATAGATATTGTAGGAGGTGGAGAAGGAATTAAAATAAAGATGCATGTTGAAGAACCTCACCTATTATAATGGCATACTCATTTGGTTTTTAGAAAATCCATCATCAGTTTGACATTATCCCAATTTAATTCTTATAGGATTAGGGGAGTGATGTTGGGTAATTATTTGGGTAGGTTTTTCATGATCGCAATAGATTGAGTGGGGTGATGAAGTGAGGGGATTAAATGCCCTTTTGTAGTTCAGGAGTGGATGTTTCATAAATTCCTAAAAGTATTAACTATTGGGATATATGACTTACCTCATGTGGCCAAAATATTGAATATTAATTTATTTTATTGTTGATTTAGTCAATAAAAATGTCACCCACACAAACAAAATAACATTTTTATCAGTTTGTTACATAGTTACTAAGATTAATGATTTTACCCTTTTGGTTTTTTTCCATCATAACTACTTCTCTAACCTATAAAATTTATCCTTTGAGAATGAATTATTGTGACGAATTTTGGATAATTTTCACCCACTGATTCTAAATGTGATATATAATTTATGAAAAAAAAATCTATTTTTGTTGGAAATAAATTTTAAAAGAATCACATGTAATGCCCAATAATATTTATTTAACCATATATACGTTTATTGTATTTTAAAAATTTATGTGTCACTATATTCATAGTAATTGATAATTTGGTCCAATAATTTACCATAGTTTATATTTATTATCATTTAAAAGTAATTTCTAATAATATATTATTTTTTTAATTTCAACTGATTTAATTAAATATCCTTTAATATAAAAAAACATTAATGTGAGTTTTAACATTATTTATTTAATTTGAGTATAAAAATATCATGAAATGATGTAATTTTAATAAATTATGATAATAAATGGGAAATATGTTTTTTTGAAATTATTTTAATTAAAAAATACATTCATTTTACATTACTTTTAATCTTTATAATATCATTTATTTCACTTTATTAGTATGTACATAATTACTTTGTATTTATTTAATAAGAATATAATGTTGTTATTTTATATATAAAATAAATTTAAAAAATTTTTCATTATAAGAAAATTATAATTCAAAATAATATTTATAAAAAAATAGATGTTGATTTTACCTATCCCAAACCTATATAGATATTAAATCCAAGGAAAATTATGATTTTTCTCTTTTTTTACATAACATATTATATAGGTCAATTATTCAAAATAATATCCCAATAAAAAAAATACATAAAAAGTATATATGTATCAAAATATTTCCAACTAATGGGTTTTGGACTTGTGTTGGGTCATTTTTACTCATCATATTATATGTTTAACAACTATGTGAACTCTTTTTTACCGTAATCACTGTGATTAATTTTAACACCTTTCAATTTTCATTTTTGTAACAAAATAATATTAATTTATTAGAAATTTAATATTTCCTGATTATATATAAGGAATCCATTTTTTTCAAATTCAACTCACATATGTGGCCAAATTTAGTATATAATTAATAGCATAGATGTGATGAGAAATCATGGTTTTGAAAGAGTTAATGTTCAGTACTTTATAATATTTTGATATCTAAATTGAATATGAAAAACTTTTGAATGGATAAATTGGACAAATTTATTTAAAAGTGAAATAATTTTACATTAAAGACTATTCGGTATATAATTTATCATTGAATATCATTTAAACAAAAAAAGAAAAGTTTCTATTAAAATTCCTATTTTTTCAAAATTCAATAAAAAACAGAATAAATAACCGAAATACCGATAAATATTCTAATGATATGTTTTGTAATTTGAGTTACAAAATTAGTTTATTTTTTCAAATAATATTTCTAAAAGTTTTAAAATTAATTTCATAGTATGTTTTCAATGAATGATTAATCAAACTTTTAGAAAAAAATCGATTTTTTTTAAAGCATTGATTTGTATTTTAAAAAATACTTACAATTATTTATAGTCAATATATAACAAATAAATCTATTATATATATATATATATATTATGTTTGTTAATCATATTAATACACACAACCTCTACGAGTATGCAATTTAGGAGTACAGATGCATTGTGTAGGGACACGTAGAGGCTAGGGAGTTGAACCAGTGTACCCAATATACATTAAAATTATACAATCCTTCAATTAACCATAATAATTTTAATACAATGCCCATGTGAAAAAATCGATCTATTATATTCTAGTCACATTTACATAAATAGGTAATTAAGATATTAATGAAAATAACAACCCACATTTATTTTTACAAGTTTGGTACAAAGTCTTAATCCTTATCATGAACAACATGTGGTTGATTCCTATATTCTCTTATCACCATTTCATATAGTGATTAAAAATTCCAAGAATTAGAAAACAATTTTTACTAAGTAAATAAAATTTCTTTATGAATAATTCGTGTTCTTTATAATGGTTCCACTAGTATTTGATTGAATATTTTGTATTGGAACCTTTTGTTCATCAAATGTGTTCAATAAACACTCTAAACATGATATAATAAGGGTACTAGATGAATTGTCATTAACTATATCTTATTGTTCCTATTTAAAAGGACTACAAATACCACTAAATAACAATATTGTATTCATTTAATCCTTAATGTCATTAATAAGTGAAATATAAAACTTCCAATTCATAGTAATGTCAGAATTAGTTATAGATGAATTTATCAAAGGCATAGTAAGTATACTTCTTCTATGATTTATCAAAATATTATGTAGAAACACATTCATTCATAAAATTTATTATCTTAAATAAGATATATATTTTAAATGCATGAAACAAACCTTCAGAAACATAGTTAACTTATTTCAATTATACATATTACGTGTAAGTTTAAATAAATTTTTAATAAAAATATCTCACATAAAATACATCATTAAAATTATTTCAATGTAAACTACCATATTTTTCTTAAGTTATGACTTTTATTATTCTCTATGTGTGCATGAGTTAAAGCACTATTTTCCTTCAATATAAATTGATCACCTCATATACACCTCACACATGAATGTTATCATATGAATGAATATATCATGCAACATCCAATACCATCAAATGTGGAATGTATCCTTTTAAAATAAAATTTCCTATTAAAAACACTATATAGAAACAAAAACAACAAAACTTCTTGTGTTCATGAAAATAAATCTCACAACCACTTCTCCAAAAACCCATGTGTGTAGGTTATTTTATGAATATCTATAATGAAAACTCTTTTTCTTTGAGAAGGAAATGTAAGTATACATGGTCATGAGGTTGTGCTAAAAAATTCTTTAAAACATGGTAAGCTTCATGGAATACAGTTATTAATAAACACTAGGGAGACATGTTCTATGTACTATCCTTTTTTATAATGAACCTCCGTTTTTATGATGAAATGCAGGGGTGAATTTTAGTTTTACTTCTGGAAAGATATTTTTTCATTCATGAATGAAAATTTATTTTCCAATCTCTTATTTGTGAGCCTAATGTTTTTTTGGGGATCTGTTTTATAGAAACAAGAGACTTATCTCCATATTCATTATTTCACCTCATCTCAAAATATCGAAATTAGTCGGCCAAACTGTTGTTTTGTATTGATGATACTCACCAAATTGAATCCCAAATTTCATGTTGTGTGGAAGAGCGATATAAAGTGAATAAGATATATGATTTAACATATCCAAATGTATGTATCTTAAATCATGTATTCCATAGATCATTTTATAAATTATTTTTAAACCCAAGATGATCCTTTTTAGTTTCTATCACATGCTCCTCCATTTTAAATGTTAGAATATATCAATAGGGATTGGATACTAGATCGACCTATGATGAATTCATTTCCTGTTTGTCCCAAGATAATCTTCGTAGAGATTATTTGTTGAATGTGAGAGATTAGATCGAATGAATGATCTCCATGTGATCTGAAACACTCAGCTCGTCAAAAACATCAAAAAATTACTTGAAATATGATCATCTATATAGGATTCAGGTTTTCAAGATGTCTGGTCCATCGATAGATTGGAGGAAGAAGATAAGAGTTCTAGTTTAAAACAATGGTGAATTATATTCATTCAGATGACTAAATTTTGAAAAAAAAGTGAATGAAAGATCAAGTTACCTAGATAATTATGATGTTGAATCCCACATTCTATCTAGATTATTAAATGTGGGTGATAAATCCCTAAACAAAACCATCCCACATCAAAATGTTAACATAGATATGGAACTATTTATTAATCAACTGCCACTTCAAGACACCATAAATCTCCTCCCCCACAATGATACCACCCTCTACCAATTCTGAATGCACACAGTACACCCACATTCTTACAACCCTCATCAATACCCATGCACCCCCTACACATGTGTGTTTTCAGGGTAATACACATGACAATGCCACTTGCTTGCTAGCCTAAGACAATATTCCATTGGCTATGGTTGACATCGGTCCCACAATGCCTATGGTTGACCTTTCCATGTCCATCTAGAAGGTCTACCACCTTTTTTATGACACGGATAACCATGAATAGTTGCAAATAATCCTTGTATTTTAAATAAAATTCTATTCTTAATCCACCTAAAATTCCACCACCCAAATACAAGTCCTCATTAAAAACCTTGTCTCTATAGTTTCATCATGAAAATTTATTATTAACATGGTCTTTAGAAAATTATATTAATCTTTCAGGGATACATATAATTCCTTTTTTCATAGAAACTTCAATTCTTCTTTGACACCATTTTCAAATAACCATTCCATAATAATTCAATTTTATGTCTATATCATCCCATCCTAATGGATTGATACACAATTCTTGGAATTTATCAACTATTCATTCACAAATAAATGCATCATGAAAATTAATATTTTCATCTTCTTCACCTAATAAAAATTTTACGATAGAATGAAATATCATAGAATAATTACTTAATCAATTTAAATTGAAGAATAGTTCAAAAATTATCAGTGTTTGAAAACATGTATAATTTCCAAAGTGACACATCCAATTCTATGTATCCATAACAATTATTTAAGAATCAAACCCACTTATGGAGAATTTTAAAACAAAATGAAATTTGATGAATCCATTACAATTCTCCAAGCATCATAACTAATCATGGATAATTATCATCCCAAAAGAATTTCAAAGATTCCATAAAAAATATCTAAGCTTCAGCACCATGACATCTAATTTGATGATTGATCATCGATCATGGAGGACATCACCACACATTGAATTTTGATTCATTATTATGTTTATAAAAACAAAACCATAAACATCATCCATCCACATGATATTTTCAATCTCCCCCATTGTCTATGTGGTCAAAACCAATTAGTTAAATTAAATGTCCCTTATCCCCATTATTTAAAATGATTTCAAAGTGTTATATTTTTTCTTATTAAAGGTATTCAAACAAAAACATATACTTTCAATGATATAAGGAGGGTAAAACATGGTATACATGGAAAATATACATTAGTTGTTCTACTTTATGCCTATGTGGGATAAACTTTTGTAGAAAAAATATATATTCAAACAAGGTTTTCTAATCAGTCCATTAACAATAATGTATTTGAAAACATTGTAATTTTTATTTCTCAAAGAGAGTTTTCTATAAATTTTTTATTCTTTTTATATATTCTTTTTCATATTTATGGATAGAGACAAAAAATTTCATGTGAAAAAATATTTTACTCTTCTATTCCATGATATTACATTTCAAACAACACTCCTCATTGATGCGAAAATTGGTATAATCAAGACAATGAAATGAAATGTAATTGAGTTACCACTATTTTCAATTTTTTGAGATTATTTTAATATACATATATTCATGAAATTATCCTTGATATTATCAGCTTCGTAACTTGTCCCCTTCAAGTGGTGAACTCCCTTTGATTAAACCTAGTCACTAATTTCATCATATAATATTCAAGATATTTATGTTGATAATTCACTATTGTGGAAGAATTAACGTTTCTGTTAGATCTTGAATAAAAATTCAAACTCAATGTCTTCCAATTGGATCACAAAGATTTTCTCTTAGGAGTGATAATAACCATAAATTATGTAAAATGTAAGCACATCAATACTACTCAAGAGACTACTGAATAATATGGACCACTTTTGAGTTCTTAATAAGAGAAACAATGCTAATAATTTTCTCTTAACACAATCAATAATTTTCCAGTAACTCTAAAATTTATGGTACTTATAATTCATGTGTCTCCTTTATATTTTAAATTTCATATTTCACAAATAGCATGAAACGTTTTCCTCAATTTACCATCTTCTTGTGTGGATCAGTATCATCAATCCTACAAATATTAATGTTGTTTATTGACATGCTTGATTTTTAATTTTTTATGTATCCCATTCATATTGTAGAATAGTTGTACAATTTTTTTCGTTATTTACATAATTCTTGAACATTACAAAAAAATATGTACGGCAGTTGAGTTGTCATGTGTTGACAACCTCTTGAGATATTCATGATCTTCATCTGGAAAAGCCTTCTTTACTTTTGTCTTTTATTTAGAAAGTGGTTCATCTCCATCTTTCATCATTTCACTTGAGACTTTCAATTGATAAGGTAATATTAAGAATTATGTAACATTTTAAATCTTGTATTTTCCACATGGATTCATAAATTTTTTTCAGTTACCTTTCATTGGTAACTTTCCCAAATCATTATTAGTATTGTCTTCAATAAATATTAACTACTAATTTCCCCCATTGATTGATTCTATTGTTCATTTCATCTTGCATCTATTTATTTACATAGAATGTTTTTATTGGTTCTTTGTAAAACATCTCTTACTATAGTATAAAAATATTTTTTTGGTTGAGATGATATTCTTGGAATTAAACATATCATTCTTCTTGAAAGTATATTGTTTTACAAATTTCATTACATACTTTTTCTACATATTCCCCATGGATGAATTTTCAGCCATTGTTAGGTGATTCTATATTTATTGTGCTATTTTCTTCCTACCAATATTTTTATAGTGATTGGTTTGGATATACCAACACAAATTATCACTATGAAAATGTCTACAGTAATAATCATATAATTTTTCAAGACAACAAATATTTTTCTTAACAAACATATTATTCATCATCTGTGAATTATGATTCAATTTTAAAAGATTTTTCATTTCATCACTTCTACACTCTCTGAATAAATGACTTTTTTAATTGTTGTATGTTAAAATATTATACCAAAAATTAATGACTTGAAGTGCATACTTCCATTATAACCAACTACAGCCATCAAATCTATTTGTTTTGGATTTGTATCAATCTAAATATATTTACTACCTTTTTGTTTCTGAATTCTTCTTTACTTATTTATAGCACCATTCTGGGAGTAGAATTTTTTGATCATATAAGGATATACCCTATATGTTAATTGGATTTAATATCAATTTTATCATCCTGTATATTACAATAGAATATCTTTTAACCTATTCTAATAGATGATAATGAATTATTATATAAAAATGATTGGTTTATTAGATACCTTCTTCCCTTAATTTTTAATAGGTTGGTCAGGAGATGATCTTTAGTTATTTCCTCCATAATTATTCTCTTCATAGACATCATTTACATCAACATATGTTGTCAAAACATCCATTCATGTATTTTGAATCTCTTTATATGTATTGGTGAAAAAAAATTCTCTTATCTGTAACTTGGGATGTTTCAGTATGTTCCTTATTTTAATTTCTCAATTTAGTCTCATGATCAATACATTTCATGCTCATGGAATAGTTATCATTTTTAATTTATGTCTTTCTCAAATCCTAATAACTTTCTAATAAATTTATATGTTCTTCATGTGGTCTACTACTTTCTATCTTGGAGTTATCTGAGTCATTGATTCAAATATATTTAACTTCCAATTGGGAATCCATGACACTGATAATTGAATTATGACTCTTCAAGAGGAAGGATCATCTACATATACTCATCATGAATCTTTTTATGTTCTACAACTAAGAGGTCATGCTCACTTACCTAACATATTTTTGCTCCATGATGAGAATCTCGATCATTCATGAAAATATTGAACAAAATTTCGAGTGCCTGAATGACTAATCCAAAAACATATTACTCACCATTCTTTAATACCTATTCTATTAAAAATATTCTTCAATTATTGAAATTTTATGATGTCAAGGTGTAACATATTCTTTGATTTCGTTAACAAGTCCTATTAGATAATTTCACCATTTATATTTCATTACATGTGAATCCTCATAATTATTAATTTCATCATCATGATGTTCTATTTCATAAAAAAGATCCATGAATGAGAAAGTATATATGAATTCAATTCATTGGGTCCAATATTCATTTATATTTTTAATTGAGATTATAATACTTCAATTTTTTTTATTGATTCAACTTCTTCAAACTCAAATAATCTAGAAACACAATAATTATAAGAGTAAATCTCAATAGATTTTACAAGAGAACATTGATCCTTATATTCTTTATCTGATATTTTTTTCATTAGATTTTATTCTCACTATTTTTTTTCATAGTCATTACAGATACCTTCATGTTTTCTTCAATAGGAGTGGAGTAAAAATATTAAAGATGTAGTTCTTGGGAATCAAATTCAAATCATCAAATCATATAAACCATGTAATAACAAATGGGAAAAAAATTTGATCCAAACTAATGAAGAACATCACATTGATACCACCTATGGAGGCCATATAGATCTTGAAGGGACACTAAGGGGGAGGGAGTGTAAATCAGTTTACACAACATTTTTTAATTTTTAGTTTTTTAAATTTAAACTTATAATCTTTAAAATATTCCCTGATTAATGGGAATTTATCTTTTTGGTGCTAGGAAAAATCGCAAACACATGAAAAGGAAATAATAAAGGAAAAAAACAAATAAGTTTTTTTTTTTACAAAATTTGGTATAATGTCCTATAACATTATAGGGTCAAACTATTGTTGATTAATAAATTATGTTATCAGTATTTCTTATAGTGAATAAAAATTTAAAGAATTGGAACAAAATTTTTATGTTGGAAGTAAACAATATATCTGAGTCAGTGATGTTCTTTATACTGGTTCCACCAATCTTAAATAGAATTATTTTTACAGTTACCTCAATTTATTAAAAAAATAACATCAAATACCTTAAACATGATATAACTAGGACACTTTTTCATCAATTGGATAACCTTGTTCATTTAATAAATGACAATGATATCCACTAAATAACAGTGTTTTATACATGACTTCCTTGCAGTATATAATAAGTAGAAGATGAAAAATTACCTTCTCAGTTATGTCATAATGTGGAACTTATCAATTTATAAACATGCTTTAATTTGAATTCCTCCTATATTTACCAATTGCTTTGTTAGATACACTTTTATTAAAAAACATTATCTACATTAATCTAAAATACATTTTCAATGCATGTAACAATATTTAAAAAACTAAATTCAATTAATTAAATTATACTTATTGATGGATATTTCAGGATCTTCTTAGGAAAAAACCCTCTCATGAAGAATGACTATATTCTAATTTTTAATGTGTAAAATTCAATGTTTATTATATATTCATAGATTTTTTTGTAATTCATGATGTTTTCTTGTGTTCATGAACTAAATTTCTTCAATCATAACAGATGACCTCACATACCCCGCACACACGAATGTTATCATATGAATGAATATTTAATAAACCATGTAGTACGTTCTATAGAGGCTTGTATCCTCTATGTAATTTTTGTTTCTTCTTTCAGAAACTGTATATGAAAAGACAAACAATAAAACTTCTTGCATGCATGAAAAAAAATCAAACAACCACTTCTTGAAATACCCTTGTATTCTAGTACTTTTATTATTAAACATCAAAAAATTTATTATTATTCACTATGATAGTGTTTGTATACATGATTTTGTATTTTTCAAAATAAAATAACTAGGACCTAGTAGGATCTATGGATTTCAGTTGTTCAAAAACACCCTGAAGACATGTCTTATGTGATTTACCTTTTTCTTCACATTAATATGTTCCTTGTTATGTAATTAAAGAGTGCATTGTTCTTTTTAAAATATAGTAGGGCTTTCCCATTATCTTGAAAGAATAGTGATTCAAAAATACACGTTACAAGAACTAGATGTTCACATTGGCTATGTTGTCTAAAAAAAGAGCTTTCTCACAATGTTAATCACAACGCCTTATCTCGATACATCAATATTTATATGTAAAAACTATACCTTGTATTGATGATATTCAATGACGCAAGTCGTGTAATTTTTTTCATGTTGAAGACCGATACAATGATCCTAAGATCTCAACATTGAAATAATAAAACTCATGAGTCTTAAATCATGTATGATGTTTAATAAGGCATTAATTGTTTTCAATCTCATTATGGTATTTTGCAGTTGTAATAACAAGCTCCTCTATTTTAGAATCCTAATTGTATCATATTGATTGGATAATCACTCATCCCACTCCAACCATGTTTTATGTTCAGTAAATGATCATATTCATTCAGTTTATAACATGCATGAGGTATGTTAGATCACATGGATGATTTATGTTTAATATAAAACACTCACCTCATCAACAACATAACATAAAATGGAATGAAATCTGAATATTTGTGTAGTAAGGATGTCTTTGAGCTGGTTAGTCCACAAAAGGATGAGAGGATGAAGATGAGAGTTTTGGAACAAAAAAGGGGGTTGAGATTCAGGGGGATGGTTTCCAGTTGAACTAGAGGGGTGTGGGATATTAAACTGCATCGACCATTCTGATCTAAAGACCCATATTATGTCCAAAGATTTATGTACGAGTTAAATTCCCAAAAAAATGCTCCATATCTAAAATTTAATGTGGTGTGGGTGCCTTATATCAATCAACTCTAATATTAAGCCTCTATATATCTCCACTAATCACCAATTCCACTCCATACATGTTCTACATGTTTGCTTTATACCAAATGTCTTTTGGTATTTCTTGTAACACATTGATATTTTGTAATTTTTTAAATATAATTAATAGTTTTGATTTTTTTAATTTAATGAAACATTGAAAATAAATTATTTTCTACTTTCTGGTGATATATGCAACCCCATGTTGTTATATCACGACAGGAAACACATATACCAGCTTATGGTACATGCAACATTGTGTTAGCCTAAAGCACATGCAAGGTGGAGTTTTTCCATCTTTTATAGAAAAACATATTTTATAACACAATTTTGACATTTTTATTAACTATATTTTATAATATCGACATTATTTCTATATTTAGAACATCCAAATTATTAATGGATGAATCTTTTATTTATTATTAGAAACATCATTTATTGATGAATAGTGAAAACTACTGCATTTTAATAAAAAAACATTTTCATTTAAATAATTATTAATGATATATTATTTTATAGATTTGTTTGAGAGTAAAATTAGATCAACTATACATCAATTTATACAATTCTATTCATGATAATCAATTTTACATTGAAATTTAATATTAAAAATTTAAAAAACTTTTGAACATTTTTCTACTTTGAAACCTTGTTATTTAGCCCCATTAGTGGGATTAGCATTATTCCTATTTTTTTACTTCTATGATTTTAATTTTGAAAATACAAAATAAATTGTTTTAATAAGAATGATATTTTTGGTATAATAAGATTAACGATTTTTTTTTCCAAAATGAGTACTGAATGTGATTAAAATTATTTAATGTGATTGAGTTATGATTATGTATAATAAGGGAAAAACCATAACAAAAAGGACCAAAATAACATGGAAACTAGTCCAAAATACATTATATGACAATATTTATATTGTATCCCCACATGGATCAAAATATAGGGGTTATTGGGATATTATTAAATGGAAGTGCCCAATATAAAATGTTATATAAGGAAAAAGAAAACAGGAACTTCCCTTAACTTTAACATTTATTAAACATTGAGATATGTAAAAAACATCATATTTTAGGTTATACAAATCCTCTTTAAATGTATATATGTTAATTTAGTCATAATAATTTATCGATAATTTTTAGATATTGTTTAGTTACTTGAAATTCTTATGAAACACAAAAGTATGGTTCATTTAGTCAATAATTTACTAAAATAAATGACATTATAGTTATTAATGATTCTGTTAATTGACTAAACTATTGAAATTATTTTTTCATGATGAATATTCCATGTTACAGATCTGCAAACATAATATTTTTTATTGAAATAATATATTTATATGTTGATGTTAACATTAAATAAATAATATCAAAATTGAAATTATTGTTAGCTTACAATAATGAAATTTATTAAGTAAATTAAATTTAATAAAAATAATATATTCTAAATATTGATTTTTATATATTTATAAATATTATATATGGTCTATTAAGGGACAAATTTACATTTTTTAATTATCATATTGACCCATATATTGTAAAAATGATGTTAAAATGGTCCGAGTTCCAGTAGTGTTTTAGTGTGTCACATGTGCTTGTTTAAAAATAAATTTTAAAAAATCAATGAAATTTTTTTTCTAAATTAAATAAAATATTAATAATTCTGGGGATCTATATTTTCTAAAAAATATTTATTTATTTAAGTCTTAATGGATAAATTAATTATATTAGAACCATAGATTCTTTAATAAAATCTGAATTGATTAAACTGGGGAATCATTGAATTTAAAGAAACAAATTATTAAAATTCATAGATTTTTTTGTGTGGTGTTGGATATAATTGACCATTATTTATATAGAATATATTATGATTTTTTTAGTCGGTTTAGGTAAGTTAGACCACAAAATAGGGAATCAATTTAGGTATTCACCAGAGTACCACTCTCTCTCCATTACGAAAAGGCAAGCACTCAATCACATCATCACACCTCTCAATCCCCTTGGAATGCCCAATATATGCTCAAATAAACTCCAAAATCACATTTATTCCTCATATATGCATCTATTTGTTAATATATTATTTCAAGCAATTCTTTTGGCATAATCCAATAGGAGTTACCTGATTTACAGGTAATGTCTTCTCTTAAGATCCATTCCTTTATTTCCCATATCCATCCAATCCATTCTATTTAGTCAATTATTGTGTGAATTAATAATAATAAATATATCTGGATTATTTTTCAAATAATTAGACCTATAATTACACAAACCTACATATAATGGATATCAAACATACTGTTTCAATGTACGATGATCTACTTCCTCACAAAACGATGATTATTCATTTTTTCATCACCACCAATCTTGGTGAACATTAAAATAGATAATATATCAATAAATATCATATATAATATTTATTATTTTTTATATGCTCAATTTATTTTAAAACACACATCTGTTTACATTCCATTTGCTATTAATATCATAATCTTTATTGATGGAGTGTGGATTACTGCCCTCTCAAAACGACATGATTCGTTCACACACCACACTAAATGTTTGAAGGATGGGTTTAATGAAAATGTATGATATATATTATATATTAATGGTAGTGGAATAATAATATATATAAATACATTCATATTTTTCTATTTTTAGTTTACATACATTATTTCAATAATACAATAAAAACTGAAACAACATTCATGTGTACATACGGATTAGTTTCTCCGTGAACTTTGTATTCCATTTCATACTTCATTATGCTATAAATTATTATAATATCAATATAATTGATATAAATTTTATTTATATATATATTTAAATGATTTAATCAGGATATAAGTATATGGTCCAACAATATAACAAATTAAGACACATGCGAAGAACAAAGAGAATATTTCCTAAAGTGAAACCATAATATAGGATCATTAACAAGAGGGTAATAATAGGTCATAAAAACACCATATATGATATTATGTATAATAATAATTTTATTGAAAAATTTAATATTAAACATATATTTATTTTATATGAATCTTGTATTAATATGGACACATTCAAGACACATGGTACATGGATTTCATCTCACTTTTAATTTATGTGGGATACATGTTATCTTCTCAGTACTTTACTTTTGTGTGGTGTATCTACACCCCTGATTATAATCTATTATTCTTATATATAAAAATATGGGTATTTACATTTCTATTTTACGATCCTTCATTCTTGGGTTTTAACTTTAAAAAGATTCAAAATTGGTAAAACACTTTTGTTTCAATTTGCCTTATTTGAGATTGATGTTTTGTTATGCAACTAAAAAAAATATTCAAGGTGTATATAAATCCTTTTTTAATTTCATGAATAAATATCTTTTCATGATATTTTATTCTTCATTTAATTTCATTTTTTTATAGTATGTTCCCATGTTTTCCATGTTATTAATGTTTATTGAGACAATTTAATCACTTTTCGAGATTTTTTATGTTTGTGCTTCCTTTGATAAAAAACTATAGTCTATATCTCAAGAACACTCATCAGTTTCCATCTTCTATATTATTTCAGGATAAATTAAGGTATTGGATCCATTTCCAACACTTTAGTACAAAATATAATTAAGATTGAATTTAAAAAGAATCCTGACTTTACCCTCTCTTCAACCAGAAATAAATATTTTCTAGAAAGAGTTTCAAATAATATTATAACATTATCTTATAATATATCAAACGAATTACTACCATATTTTTGTTTTAAAAATATATTCAATTGAATATTATTCTCTATTTCCAATCAATTTTCTTTTATAACATTTTTAACGGTGAAAAGGGAATGAACTATTTACCTTGTACGACATGTACGAATTTACCCGCCATCATTTCTTCAAACCTACCTTTTATGTCTTTAAAGTGTAATTTTTAAGAAAATGTTCTTAAATTAGATTTTCAAATAAAATGGTTACAAAAATGTTTTATTGCTTCTTTAAGCCTTCAATAAAAATGTTTTTTCAAAATTATTTCAAGAATATTTTATATGTGTTCATGAAAAATGGGTTTGAAACCATATTCAAGCTTATTTTTTATGTTTTAAAGTACAATATATTTGAAAAGTATTTAATGATTATTTTATATGTCTTCAAGAAAAAAAAATTTCACAATTATTTCAAGATTCTATTATAATTATTCATGTACAATGGTGTTAAAATATTTTTCAAGATTACTTTAATTGTTTTCAAAGTGTTTTCTATGAATAAGGGTTTTAAGGTGTTTCGAAACTTATTTTATATGTTTTTTGTGAAAAATGTTTTCAAAATTATTTCATGCCACTTTATATATTTTCCAATTTATTTTTTCTGAAAATGATTTTTAGTTTATTTTATTTATTAAATTTCATTTTCAGAAAAAGAAATTATATTTTCCTCTAGAAATGTTTTTAAAAGATATTTCAAAATTATTTCCCATCTATGATAACATCTATTGGTATATCTCATTCCTTTATAAAGAAATTATTAAATGTTTTCGTTCTTAATTTTTATCTGAATGGATTATGTTTTGATGGAACTATGTTTGTGAAACTTGTTTCTCTATCACATGTTATATGCTTTTAAAACCTGTTTCTTTCAGTCTATTATGATGAAATCATTATGATATTTTTCTCTTCTCACAGGTTTTGAAATTTTTACATGTTTATGATAGCAATCTCATTCCAAAGTTTATGATATTTTTATTTTATGATTATGTGGTACATGTATGTATGATTTTATTATGTAAAGGGGGGAAATATATCTCCCTCCAACAGATTGGGTAATTATTTATATATCAAGGGATAAAATATGATGATCTGGGGAGTTATCCTTGACTTCATTGATATCCATGAGAGTGATCCATGACTATAATGATGGTACAAGGCTTGAACTCATGCTACAATGATGATATGGGGTGATGGTATTGGAAGTGATTGCATGACTACTATGGAAATCAGAATATTTTTATGTCTTTGACACAATTCCATGTTTTGTTCATAATTTATGATTTCATGGATTGTACATTCTATTTCATTTTTATTCATGTCTTATAAACTTAAAATAACTATTTCAGGAACTCTGTTATGATATTTGATATATAACGTATGATCTTAAATTTTAATGATCACATTCTTATACCCTTTATTTCATATTTATGCTTGCATGCCTTTCTTGTTTACTGTTACTAAGAATTCTAGTTCACCCCTTTTCTATATTTTTTCTCCCAGATTATGATGATATGTACTATGTTTGATATGTCAAAGATGGTTTCTAGTCAAGAATAATATTATGGGAGATTAGGTAACTCACATTTTTAAAATTGTTATTATTCTATATTTCCAAAGACATTATACCAATTATAGTCTTTTGACATCTATTTTTATAATGTCTTTAATAATTGCACAAATGTAATGTAATGTCAATGTCTAATAATTATGGGTCACTATAGTTGGTACTATAGAAATGGTATAGTTATCCTTTGGAATCTTGGATGAGAATTATTTAGTGATATCCATTGGAATATTTCTAAGGATATCTCTAGGGATTTCCATAAGGATATGTATAATGATTATTTAGAATTTTAGTAAATGTATTAGAATTTTAGTAAAGGATGGAGAGAGTGGATTACTAGGAATACATCATTGTCTGGATTCTACAAGTTGATGTGGATCTGAAACATATATATCTAGGGGTAACAACTATGACAGATTTTTCTAGGCTTGACTCGGGGTAATCTAGTACACCACAACATGCCTTACTGCACACTTGGTTTGGTACACATGGGGAATATGATTTGGGAATTAACAAACTCTTTAGGAACCATCATGATGGATTTAAAATAATGTTGTCTATTAATAACCAAGGATTAACCTAGGATATCATATATTATGAAATGTGTCATGATTTACACATCATATACATAACATTTGTGTGATTATATGGATTTCATATATGATATATTTTCCTCAATTTGTGATTTATAGTTTAATAAATAGATATATCTATAAGAAACATGGTCAAAATTTAATTTTTTAGATGTGAATCATATTGGAATTATGAAAAACCATTTCCCAAGTGGAAATTTCTAAAAGAGAATAGGTAATGTGGTATGAGTATTGGTTATAATTCTTATGATAAAGATACTGAAAATGACATGCGAGAGGTATGCGAAGTTTTTCCATTATTTTTTACATGAAAAATATGAAGCATGATTAAATTGAGTTCGAGTAACCTTAATACATGACTCATATTTCATATTATTGTAAATAGGTCTTAAAGAATAAGATGATGATTCATGAGTAAGGGTCTAGGAAAAAGGTTTTACTGAAGAAGTATTTATATTTTGGAATTCCTAGATTATGTTGTATGATTCATTAAATATATAAGTATTTTTTGTATAAGTTTTCATTATGGATTGTAAAGGACATGTCAAATGGTTATGGATACATAGAAAAATTATTTCATATTATGATGATACTTTCATTAAGGCAAGGTAACCCTTAATTAATTTTTTATGATGAGATAATGATGTTTATATAAAGGTATAGTGGATTTGAATAAGTAAATTAGAGGATATATATTACCAGATAACTTATTGATTAAAAAGTCTTATATGTCAGAAAGGATTAAATTTAAAACTTTTTTGATTTATGGAATATATATTGTGTCCTTGAGAATAAAGAATCATGCATGTTTTTTATAATGATATATGTTAATTTTGGTTATTACAATGTTTCTAGGGAATAAATTTTGAGGGTATTCACATGTTCGAAATGTGACAACAACGTGGTACTTTATAATATATGGAGGTTAATTTGAATTTTTTTTGTGAATTATTTCTATATTTTTAGATTTTCACATTTTGGAAGGGTTATGAGGTTAACCATTTGTGGAATGTTTATTTTAAACATTAGATTTATAAAATAATATTTAAGTGTTATCTATCCATAAAATATTTTATTAATATTGGATATCCAGTGAAAAAACATTGTGGTTATGTTATTTGATGAAAAATGGGATGGAATTTCATGGTTCTCGTGATATGTTAGTACTTCAGGAATGAAAAAGTATCCTTCATTTCAATATAGAGAGGTTAGGTGGATCAATGAACAATAAAGTTGTACAATTCCTTGAAATCATGCATGTATATCTTGTAATAAAAATTCATTAACTTTTGGAAAAATGATATTGATACCAAAAATGTTGTCTTAAAACAACGTTTTAAATGAATAAAAATCCCCCTTTAGTCATCACAGATTTAAGACCTTATGATTGTTAACTTTTTCTTAACCTTTTCTCTATCACTATCTCTTATATGTTGATTGTTTTATTTTTCTCTCATGTCTAGGTTTGGAATTCCCATCTATGTTCTCCTATGTGGGAACCCAATTATATGTTACATTGGGTAACCATTATGGTTTTAACATTCTGTTTTTTGGGAAGATTCAATATTCATTTCTAGGATGTGAGATTCTATGAAAGAAACTTTCATTAATTAGAAAATTTATAACTCATATAAATTTCTTGGGAAAAATTATCTTTAATGGGGTAAACTGTAACACCCTGAGATTATGTGTTGTTTCCAAATTAATTAATATTTTTGATATTTTTCGTTTACAAAAAATTTGAAAATAAATTAGTTAATATATATTTGGTGAAATATGTAACACCAAGTTGATAATTGTATACACATAACACCTAGCTCATCTTGTAGTGCACATAAGACCGAGTTATCTTGTGTCACATGGAAGACCATATTTTTCCGTCTTTTAAAGGCAAACCTAATTTTAAACTCAATTATGATAAATTTATGACTTTAATTTTTAAAAATTGACTTCATTTATGAATTAATTTTGTTAAAAATAACCTTCAGTGAATTTTTTGGATTTTTTTGAGAGACTTTATTTGTTATTGAATAGGTTAAAATTATGCGTTTTAAATAAAAACAACCTTTTCATTAAAATAATTATTAATTATAAATTATATTTTAGATTTAATGAAGAATAAAATTAGATCAATTATAATTAAATATAAACAATTATATTCCTGAGAATCATTTTTATGTTTAAATTTAATATAAAAACATTACAATCTTTTGAACGTTTTTCTACTTTAAAAACCCCCCTTATTTTGCCCCATCCACGAGATTATCATTAATCTGTATTTCCCCACATATGTGATTTGAATTTTAAAAATCTTAATAAAATGATTTTAATTAGTAAAATGTTTGTGTTAAATTTAGATCTCCATAAATTTTTGACATATTTGATTAATAGATGTGATTAAAATTATTTATGGTGATTATGGTATGATTAAGCATAATAAGGGACTAACACATAATCAAATGGATAAAAATGACCTGGGAATTTGTAAATAATCCATTAGATGAAAATATTTCTACCATATTCCAACATTTTTTTTAAATATATGGGTTACCAAGATATTATTAAATTGAAGTCCCCAATATAAAATGACATGTACGGAAAAATTTAAAGAGGTAAATTTCATTAACTTTAACATTTATTAATATTTTTGATATGTAAAAAAACATCATATTTTCCATCATATGTATCCCTTAGAAGTAAATATGTATTATTTTTATCATAATATTTATGAATAAAATTTATAGATGGATTAGTAACCAAAAGTTTTAAAAAATAAAAATGTATTGATTATTTAGTTAATAAATAACTGAAATAAATGACACAATAAGCATTAAAGGTGAAGATAAATGATTTAATTATTATCATTATTTATATATTTTGTATTAATATATAATTTTAAACATCTATTAATAGAAAATATTTGATTTCTAATGTAATATAGATATTTTATAATTGACATTAAATAAATAATTTCAAAATAAACATTATTGATATATTATAATAAATTAAATTCTAATAAATGATATAAAATTTAAAAAATACAATATTTTGATAGGTGATACCTATATGTTAATAAATAATATATATTTTATATCAATGTACTTATTAATATTTTATAAAAACATATTGACCGATATATGGTAATAATGTTGTTAACACGATCCAGGTTAATGTAGTGTTTTAGTACGTCACATGTGCTTGTTTTAAAAATAATTTCCAAAACACAATGGAATAATATTTTATAAATAATATATCATATAAATAATTCAGTGGAAATATATTTTCTAATAATATTCACATTACTTTACTCTGAATGTTTAAATTATTTATATTAGAAAACTCTATGCTTTATTAAAATCTAAAATGATAAAATTGGTGAATCATAGAAGTTAAAGAACAAAATTAAAAAATGAACATTTTTTTTGTTTTTTACGGTTTAAATCGACCATTAATCCTTTATACATAATTATTTTTCCATTTTTGAGGCACATTAAGAATGAACGACAACCAAATAGTGAATACCATTTGGTATTTACCCGAGTGACAAACCCACTCAACTAAAAAAAGAAAAGAGTCCAATCACTTCAACACACCTCTAAGGACCAGTGAATCAACCATAATATGGTAAAATAATATAAAATAGTAATTAAAATCCTCCAATATGTATTAATTTTGTATAATATCTTCTCAAGTAATTCATTTGGCACAAACAAAAATGAGTTACGAGATTTAGAGGTAACGTCTCCTCTAAAGACCCTTCCCTTTAATTTCCACCTCCACCCCATACAATCTCATTATTAAATTATTTCGTAAAAACATCACTATAATACATATAAGAGGATTATTTACTAAAATATTTTGACCTAAACATTAAAACACCTCCATAAAATGGATATCAAACATATTGTTACTATGTACAACAAACTACTACCTCACAAAATATCGATTTTTCATTTCATCATTAGCATGAATCATATTGCCCATTATGATGTAAAATCTTTTTATATACGTCATATATTATAATTTTTATGTATTTAAGATTATTTATTCTATTTACAACACACATATCTTTACATTTAATTTGGTTCTAATACGATAATATCATTTGAGGAAGTGTAGACAGCACCCCAAAAAAGCTGTGTGCTTTATTCACATGCCACATGGAATGTATTAAAGATTATATTAATTAATATATAAGATATATGTGATATTTTCTTGATACTAGAATAATTATATATATACACATATATACATGTATATATAAATTACATTTATATACTTTCTTTCAAAACTACAATAAAAACAGAAACAACAATCATGCGTATATATGGCTTACCAACTCTTTGAATGGTGTATTCCATTTCATACATATTTATGATAAAAAATATTATAATATGTATATAAATTATATAAATGATAGATATACCATTATTTATATTCTGAAATCATGATATGTGTACAAGAACAAACTATTAATAAAATAAAGAAAATTGCGAAGAACAAAGAGAATATTACCCGAACTCAAACCATAACATAGGATCATTAATAAGTGGATAATATAAGTAAATAATAAAAAAATATATGGTATTATGGACAAGAATATTCTTCTATTAATAATTTATAATAATCATATTTTAATTATATAGCAATCCTGGATGATTACGGAGAGCATCAAGACACATGGATATGTGATTTCATCCCACTTTTAATTTCCATGAGATACATGTTATGTTATCCATTATTTTCTTTTATATGGTGTATTTACTGAACAAGATTATATTTTATTAATCTTATAATTAAATTTATGGTTAATAATATGTCTAGTTTATGATACTTATTTCATGGGGTTAACCATTCAAAAGTTACCAAGTCAGCAAAACAGTTTTGTCTCAATTTTTCTTCATTAAGGATCATGTTTTATTATGTACCTAAACTTTTTATTAGTGGATTATATAATTACATATTTCTTATCATGAATATAAAATTTTTTATGATATAATATAATTCATAAAATATTATTTTTTATTGTATGATCCTGAGTTACCAAGTTACATTATTTTAATGAGACAATCTAATCAATTTTTAGGATTGTTTAGGTTTATGTTTCCTCTAAGGAAATATTATGATCCAAATCTCAAGAAAAAAGGAGTTTCATTATCATCAGTTATTTCATGTTAATTTCATGTATTTATACAATTTTATTCTCATTGTTACATGAGATAGTTAAGAAAGAGATTTTATAGAAGCCTGGCATTACCATCTATTTGGTTGGAAATCTATGTTTTCTAAAAATGGATTCAAAGAATATTATTCCATTCAATTATAATATCTAAAAGTCATATTTATAATTTTTTCTTTCACCAATATCATCAATGGATTATTCATTTCTATTTATGAACACGCATATTATATATCCTTTTTTATAATCTAAAAGGATTCTTCTTTTGACCTCATACATCATGTATAGATTTAACCACTATCATTTAATTGAAACACCATTGATATTTTAAAAAGTTTAATCATTAAGAAAATATTTTTAAATGTGATTTTCAATGAAAATGTCTTTAAAAATTTTCTAATTCTTTTTTTATATGTTTTTGTTGAAAATTTATTTCAATATTTTTTCAATATTCTATTATAAATTTTCATGAAAAAAGATTCTCAAAACATTTTCAAGATTCACATATAAGTTTTCATGTACAATGGGTTTCAAAATGTTTTCAATATTATTTTATATGTATTTGAGAAAAATGATTTTCACAATGATTTTATGATTATTTTTTTTATCATAATTTTTTTTTCGAACATTCTCATGCTATTTTTTATAAGTTTTAATAAACAATGGTTTTCAAAATTGTTTCATGATTTTTAATGGATTTCAATGTGATTTCTATAAAGGTGGTATTTTAAGTGTTTTGAAAAATATTTTAAAATTTTTCATGGAAAAATTATTTCCTTATGATTTCATTTCACTTTATATGTTTTCAAATCTATTTCATATGAAAGTTATTTTCAATCAATATTCTGCATTAAACAACATTTTCCAAAAAGGAAAGGTTATTTTCCTTTAGAAATGTTTTAAAATATATTTCAAAATTTTGTCCTATATAAGATAACTATAATTTGTGTTTGTAATTCATTTTTGGAGAAATTATTAAATTTTTCCATTAATAGTATTTCCATTAATGTATTACGTTTTGATGGAATGATGTTTATGAAATTTGTTTCTCTTGCATGGTTTATATGCTTTTGAAACCTGCTTCATTTCACATGTTATGTTGAAATGATTATGAAACATGTCTATTTCTATAGGTTATGATATGTTTATATATTTATAATATCTATTCCATTCCATAGGTCATGATATTTTTATTTATGATCTTGTAGAACATGTATAAATGATTTCATTAAGTGATGGGTGGGACCTCTATCACCATACAATGCATTGTGTAATGAATTATATCTCATGAGATAAACTGATATGGTGTTCAGTGTGAACCTTGACTACTATGATGGTCATTGGAGTGAACCATGACTACTAAGATGTTAAGTGGAGTGAACTCATGCTATTAGGATGGTATGGTTATTAGACACATAATTCTAAGAATGTCTCGGAAGAAATCCCTATGCAACTATGGAAATATTTATATGCTAATGTGTTTCCCACATTTCTATTTTTTAATCCTACAATATGATTTCTTGGATTATGCTCTCTATTTCATTATGATTCATGTCTTGTGAACTATTAATCTTTATTCCATGATATGTACTACGAAATTTAATATACATGGTATGTTAATCAGGTTTCATGATCAGATTATCATACCCTTATTCTCATGGTAATGATTATATTTATCCCTTGTTAACCCTTATTGTGAATTTTAGATAACCCTTTTTTTGATTCCTTCCCCTAGGTTATGATGATATGTACTATGTTTGATATTCCTAATATGGGTTTTATTCATGAAGAACCCAGTGGGAGATGATGTAGCTCACATACTATACTGTTTTACATTTCCATGTTTCTGGAAGCACTATAGAATTATAGTCTTTTGGAATATTTTTTTTAATTTTTTTAAGAATTCAAAAAGTTTAATGAATTTTCAATGTATAAAAATCTTATGTCACTATATTTATCATGACCTATGCACATGCTACACAAGAACTCACTAAATGGATTATTCATGGGCCTTGCTACATACTGGATTTCTAGGGGCTATTTCCCATTTAGAGTTATTTACATCAGTACCACATGAGCCTATGGATGTGTTGGCCTCAACTATCCAGTGGGTTGGACCCTATATTTTTCTATGGAAAAACCTTGAACACTTTGTAATTTTATGTTTCTATAAATAAAATTCCATGATATTCAACCTTAAATTCCACCACAAAAATTCGAAGACTCATTAAACTCCATCTCACCATGTATTCATTATGAAAATTTATTATTTACATGGTACTCATGCAATAATAGTAATATTTCACAACATTATAAATTTACATTTTTTAAAAGAAACATCAATTATTATGTAACACCATATTCAAAAAACCATTCAATAAAATATAAATTAAATGGACATCTCTTCACATTCTCATGAATTGATACCCAATGTATGGAATTAATCAATTTTTATTTCACAAATAATTGGATCATGAAAATTAATAATTTTCATGGTCTCCACCTAATCAAATGTTAAAGAAAAACTGAAACATTATATAAGAATAAAATCATGTATTTTAACATAACAATACTTCAATGATCATTAGGGTTTAGATACATAGGTAATTTATAATGTTGGACATCCAATGTTATGAATCCCTATGAATTTTCAAGTCATTATCACCAAACAAGGAGAATTCACATTCCAAATTACAATTAATGAATTCATAAAAATTATCCATGAATCATCACCAGTCATGGAGAATTATAATACCAAATTTCCATTAATCAATTCAAAACAATTCTCCATGAATCATCAGCAGGACTTATCATTAAATGATTAATATTTGATCGTAGACTACTTCATGATAAATAGAATTTTTATTCATTCTTGTATATTGACAAAAAAATAATCATCATCCAGATACATGGTCATTTTAGTGATACCTATCATATTAAATAATTACTCTAATAGTATATTATTGTTATGTAAAACATGGTCTTGGTCGAAACAACATCTATAATGAGAGTTGCATTCTATGTAAGATAAAAATATCATTGTGTGAATTTAATGATATTAAGAAGATAAATTATTTTAAAAAATTAGTATATCATAATGTCTTGAGTTTTTAAATTTTCATATAAGCTTTGTTTTGTGTGTAATACATGATAACAAACACAATGTGATTCTTTTATAATTTCAAGGTGTTAGTGGAGCATGATGGGAAGTTATTTGATTCAATATTATAATGCCAAGAATGAACCTATATGAGTTTACATGATTAAATGATAATAATTCATGGGGTAACTATTAATGGGCCATGTTCAATGTATTTTAGTTTTTATTGATCCACATATCAACATAGATTCACCTAGAAACTATAGAACACAAGATTTCATGGGATGAGTTTTAAAATTCAACATGATTTCCTCAAATATAGAATACCATGGATTACCTCATTGGTTCATAATAAATCTCCATCCTGAAAATACAGAGGGCCATCAACATTGGTTCAATAATGTCCTATAGGGAAAGTGGATTTATGAGGGTTCATCCCTTATATTCTAATATAGTGTTTTACAGTATGTATTGATCATGATTTTGCCCACTAGTTCCACACTTAGTATGCGTTGGTTTTTTTG
Source organism: Viscum album (assembly GCA_963277665.1). Lineage (NCBI taxonomy): Eukaryota > Viridiplantae > Streptophyta > Magnoliopsida > Santalales > Viscaceae > Viscum > Viscum album. Next base: position 1,024,159,396 of record OY728133.1, on the reverse strand, counting down.
TTGTATATGTGTAGTATGATTAATTAGGAATTTATTAACCCATTATATAGATTAAACTATGATGCTTATTCACGGAAACCCGTGATTATTTCCATATGTTCAATGAGAAAAAATTTGGGTCCTATATTCTTAGGTAGATGACTTAACATAATGTATATAGGGCAGTATAGGATTGAAATATATGCCCAAGAACGACACCATTTCACTGCTATTATCATTTCCTTTATAATTATTTACTGGGCTCCATATGTTTTATATTCTTATACTATAGATCTGTTAGACATTGTCAATGGTTTCCTACTAACATTTACTCACACATTATTTGAGCCACATCTTTGTACCTGAAGTATCTCTAAGACCCATATTAAGACCTTCGATAGTGCCTCTTTGTTGTTACCTATATTCAATTAAGACATTCCGTTGGAACAATAGACTGTTAATGTTCTCAAACTATTTACATGAATTGGGTGGTTATTTCATTATATTTATTCATTCCTAATTGTTCAACATGTGGAAAAACTACTATATTAATTAACTACCTTGTATATATTTCATCGTACCTTCTATTATGGGTTTTTTATTGTCACATATCGAGTTCTCAGTTTTTTATTATCTCATTGTAGTTTATTTAATTATGTTTTTCATTGTTTATTTTTGATCAAGAGGATATAGTCAACCAAAAATACTACAACTAAACCAATCTTTTTTGTAGAAACAATTGAAAAATGGTAATTAATTCTTAAGACATTATGGCACTAATGTATAGTATGTTACTAGGGAATAAGATAGAGGATATCAGAATGTACTATTAGAGAAATTTATATTCTTCATACTATTTTCTTCCAGAAGACATGAGACTAGGAATGTTTCACATGTTGGTATATATTTTGTTTATCATAATGAACAACCCACTCATGAGAGAAATACCTTTATTTTCATGGATGAGACATTTTTTCGATATTTATATATTATATTTGATTATTATATGACTTCTAGAGATGAATAATATTATAGGGTTTCTGATTTATTGTGTTTCTACTTTTATGATGGTTCAACATGATGGAGTCTGTTCGTGCATAATTTTAGGAATGTAGGATTCACATGCCATTATCATGACTTCATTGTTACTTGTATTCCTTTTTTTTTGATTTCATTCCATTTTTCATTTGTATGTATAATATTTGGTTATTTATTTTGTTAATAAATATAAATAATTTTTTAACATATATGATAATGGATACATTATTTCTAACCTCCTTTGAAATCAATTAATGGAATGAAATAGTCTAAAAAAGATAATATTTTGACTATAATGGGAAAATGTATGATGTTAATTTAATTAGACTTTCATCTTAATAAATGGATGTGACTAATGATGGATACCAATTATATACGATTCCAATTGTAACATATAGTGTGTTTCCACTATAACATGAGAATGATAAATTGATTAAATATATCCTTATATACCTGATTAAATCCATTTATGTTGATTCCTAAAATTATATTTATTTATAATAAAACACTTGTATATGTGTACAAAAATGATGATAAATTAACGACATACATGTTTCACTTAAATGGGAAGCGAATTGAAGCATACCAACTGTATACCTAGATAACATGGAATTTGAAGCCCATATAACTGAACCCATGTTTTGAGGAATTTTCCCTCATTTGATGAAATTATATTTAATATAAAATGTAAATAATCTCCTGGGATTATGTTTATATTAAATAATTTTTTTAACTTTTCAACAATAATTTAAATGAAATTATCCCATCAGATGATTGGTGGAATTGTACTTATTCAGATCATATTACATTTATTTCTTGATATTGATCATCTGTAGTGATTTCTCTCTATATAAAATAAAATAATTTAATACTATATAGTTGGATGTTCACAAAATTTCATATATAATAGTAATTGTTTATCACTTTGGTTTAGTATTAATCCATACTATTTATAATAAATGTAAACTGATGGAGGGGAATAAATAAAACCTTATATGGTTATTTATATTAAATACCATAGTGTTTGGGTTAGTTCTAGAGTTTCAATAGAGGATACCATGGTAGGTAACATGGTCATTTCATCGAAATATCAGTTGTCATTTATTTATTGAACATAGATTATAAGAATAAGATCCTAGTAACCTTTTATATGCGACCTAAGAATTGGAGTTGAAACCCCATGTTATATAATGGGGATAACGAATTATTTTATTTTATTTTTAATGTGAATGATGGATGTAATCTTTGAACTATTTAATTGAATCAATAGAGGCTCTTTCCAGTGTCTGGATGGAAACATTCTAGGATTTGGGTATTGTGAGGAAAACAGTTTGGTATTTGAATTTTGTTAGTTTAAAGAAAAATTTGGGAAGGAATGGGTGTTTATATTCTTATCTGGCTATATGGTAATGAATATTTCAAGTTGTCGTTTTAAATGGACCTAAATGCAAGGGGACATGTATAGTGGAATGTTGCGAGACTGTCTATTTCGAGGTAGAGGAATGACATTTGAATAGTGTATAATGGTTTAATAAAGGATGTTCCAAAAGGAATACCCATAGAAGGTTTTGAGGAAGCCTATGGATTACTATGTCAATTGAATTTATTTATTTATGGGTGATATGGATGAAGGTTACATGGATTAATTTGAGTGTTATATCTATATTTTTCCTTTGTGTTGACCACAGGACATGTTATAGTATGAGAGGAGCATAGATAATAACTCTATGGTGGATTTCCTCCCACGTGTGAGGTATTGTAAGGGTATGTTACATGTTGGTACGATTCATGACATTACTTTTTAGTTAGACATGACATTGTAAAACTCATGGGATGCAAGTTTTCTATTGGAAGTGGTTATAAATAAAACACGTAATCCCCATGATTATATGGGATTCATGATGGAATGTCCTATTTGAAGGGACAATGTGACTTTGAGGTCATTGGTTTGGATGGATTGATTGTGAGAATATGAAAATTTACTATTAGTAATGTAAAAAATGTTAGTATCATGCTCGTTTTGATAGTTGAATTTGATTAAGTACCCTTTCGTGAGTGCAAGGTTTAGAATTAAAGTCATGGAGGCACCCAAGCTATATGAAGAAGGTAGTGTTAAGATGACTACGGGTTCAAGACTATCTGGGGGAAAGTCAAAGAACCATATCATTTTTTGTTAAAAAATTCTCATGGGTTTAGTTTTCCAAGGTATGATGGATGATTAAAGGAATGTATTTCTAGGGTTTTACTTTCTTTTAATATGATTCATTCTATATGATGGTGATTTTGTGAATGGTTAAGGTGTTTTGTCATTATCAACCTCAGTTTCTCAAAAAATAGGTGTCTGGGGTTGGGGTTATTGGTGACCATGAATCAAAATAACCGAATTGGGTATGTTTAGTCTGGTAGACTTCATTTTTATGGAAATATATGTAGAATCGTGTGGTGGGGAGTACACCACATTTTAGTTGGGGCTAAAACCTATTCATGTGTAGGGTAAAAGTGATCGTTGTGGATGATGTTATTATAATATAGAGAAGATCTAGAGTTGTTTTGTTGTTTATGGAATATAGTGTCTAGTGGAATGACTACATCCAACCACTATGTACATCCTTGTATTATAGTATATATGAAATGGTAATATTTTATATTGGAACAAATATTTTTGGTTCTTTGGATTCTTTGAATTATTAAAGGAGAAAATTTAGAAATGATCATAGTGTATCCAAACATGGATTTTAGATATTTACATTCTAAAGTGGTCAAGGGGAGACTCTGATTGATGTAGCATTGATCCATGTGAAGGATCGCGATGAAGTGTTTATTTTGAAAATAAATAGAGGATTTTTATTCAATGTTGGAGTATACATCAATAATTATTTTTTGGATGGACAATAGAAATATCTTGTGCGAAATACATCTGGATTAAGTTCCCTGATAATCATTCAACATGTATTGTTCAATGTTAGGCTGGTCAGCTGTTAACGATAAAACATCTATTTACTCATGGGAATAAAAATGGAATGTTTTTCTTATTATAGGATATTTGAGTATCAAAAATGTTATTTAATAAAAATAGGTGTTTTTTGACCCAGTGGATGGGTTTGATGAAACTAATTTTTTTGGGTCATGGAGTGAGGTGTTGTTAAATTTTAGGGAATAAAATACATTTGAGTGTTGGGTGATGAATGATGGTGAAAAATTTGGGTATCATTAGTATAATAGTCCATGATGTGTATACATAGATGGTTTAGATTATCTCCAACATCAATCACATGGGATGTCACTTTGTTATTAAAATAAAAAAGGTTTATATTAGATATTTTTTCAAGTAGTGCGAGCAGAGAACATAGAAACATTTGATCAATAATAAGTATACCCAATTATTGGGAGAACACCATTTTAATGTTTACTGTGTTGTGATAATTTCTTGTATTTATCAATGAATGAAATGAGTTATTGATTACAAAATTCATAAGGTGAGGGTAAAAATCATAGAGAACACCCAGGTGGGGTTCAAAGTTATTTTATGGGGTTGGAATCAGTTATTTTGTTATTAGAGAGAATTAATTGTAGACCAATGGCTAGGTTATATTACTGAACTTTGGGGTTATGATAAATTTTGTTGAGTGATTAAACATATGAGACAATAGTGTTTTGAGGTGACATGTTTTTTTCTTCTTTGAAACCAGGTATTTTGAATTTGTTGGTCTCAAAAAAGAGACTCTGCTTTTAGGCCATGATACTGGGGATACTAATCTAGTGTGTAATGATGAAACATATCAATGGGATGTTATATTAGTTAATAAAGTGTCTATGTATTCTATTTGAAGTAAGATTTCAGGGTTGTTTTGAGTGTTGAATATGTATTGTGGTGTATGAAATTATAGAAATTTTAATTAGTGGTAATGATTGGTGTTGTTTTCGTATGACCATAACTAGTGAAGGAGTTTATTTAATTTTGGTTTCAGGCATAATGTTTCTTGGCTATATAGTTTAGGGTCAAGATATTCTATTGCGGGTAGATTTTAAATCCCCATGTTTGGTACATGTGTTTGATTTGAAGAATGTTTGATGATTCCATTTGGTAAAGGGGGTTGTTCTAAAAATGAGGTTTAGAGTAAGATTATAAGGGTTGGAAGACCTAAAATGAAATTTTCTGGATTTTTATAAAGGTGATATGGGGGTTTTGATTGTAGAAATCTATTTTGAAATGAGATGGAAGTGGTTATGGAATGCACCCAAAGGGGATCTACCGCCACTTGCTAGCTAGAAAGAGGCCACCAACTAGACAGTGGCCTTCTAGGAGGTAAATGAATATTCATGGGATCTCAATCCATTCAATTGGATCTTAGTTAATTTTTTTTAATAATGTCCAAATAGTAATTATAAACCATACCCATATCCTTTTCCAAACAATTTCTATTGTAATGGTCATTTCTATGAACTTTTAAATCTTCTTCACTAGTCCCTTATCCCTGACAAATGCCCTTTCTACATGGTCTATTTCACATTCCATAAGGTGGAATGGATACATAGACATGTGTCCAACAATCCACTCCAATCTTTTGTTTGATTCAATTTTAATTGTGTTTGTTACTACATTTATGTGTATTATGAATAATTTTTATGTATTTGGTATTGTTATTAGATTTATCTCATTTAATGTCAAATTGGTGGACAATATTAGTGAGTTGGGCAACCCAGGTTAAGATATGTGGTCTTAGTTAATTCAAATAATCTATAACTATTGGATAAGATACACTACAAGTGATTCATTCTTACATCTAGTATAATCCATGCATTTAATATTTTGGGGTTATATTTACATAAATCATTAACGTGTGTTAATTAAGCTCCCTAATTAATCTAATATTTTATATAATGTCCCCAAGAATTATAATAGACCATGGGATATTTATAAACTATCCTTGATTTAATTAATTAGTTGGACGAATTTATGACCATCGTTATGATTTATTCCCAATGAGAAGCAATGTAATTTTAAAAATTTGTTCCATGGATGAAGTAAGGTACATGAAAGAGTTCTAAACTATTAAATGTGTTACCCATGATGTAATATGTTTTATCTAGTTGGACTTTCTAAATTTAAATAACATAAAATTAATGATATGATATTTATTCACTTGATATATTATGATTATCATAGCATGAATTATGAAGCCTTAAACATAAATCATGTTCTAGGTAAACATATGTCCTATATAAAATATTATGTGACCATATGCTAGTTAAAAAAATAATAGCTTCAAAGTACCTTTTGTGGTAATAAAACTGAAAAATAGATATCGATGTATTGAGAATCATTGAATTAATAAATACATATGATGATGTTGGTAAATTCTCATACCATGAACTTAAATAATACAACTTTTCTAAGTAGAGTATTGAATATCACAAGATAATTCCATTTGGATGTCATAGGATATAATTTTTTGGAATGACATTGATCCATGATTCATATTTTGCCTAAATACATTCCCCTTCTCTCCAATGGGATGATTTCCAATGTATTACTTATTAATGTAAGATAAATGGTTATGTTTTATATGTGATTCATGACATAGGACAGCCTTGGATTCTTGATTTGAATGACTAGAACACACCTGATAGAATCTATGTGATTAATTCATGTTAATTCATGGAATGATGACACAATGGATATAGGCAACATTATATATTCATGAATGTATCGACATAACGTTGTGTATTCACATGGAAGCTCTGGAACATTAAAATGATGAAGATGAGTACTGGAATTTTGATTGATGTCATCAGATAGACAATTCAATGGATTACCTCATAGGAACCCATTAAATCCCATTCATCAAATTCAAAATGGATTCCACCCATAGTAATGATAGGGAATATTTATATTTTTTAATAATAAGGTTTCATCCCTAGGATTTTAATTTATATATATACAATATGGATCAATTACTATGGGTTGGATCACCAGTTCCACACATAGAATTCATTGGGGATCTTCTTTGATTCATACTATTTGGTTTCAAAGGAATCATGAGCCCCTTCCATGGATTTAGTTATGATTATTATTTCACAATTCAACGGAATATTTTCATGTCCCAAATAAATATCTCAGGGGGTTAAATGTTCATAGATATCTAGCTTCCTTCGAAGCATGTAAGTTCCGTAGAGCACCTCCTAAAAGCCCATTCTCAACACCCATTCACTACATTTTTTATTTTCCTTGAGATTGTAACCACAAACAATATTTTATATACTCAAAGACTGGAAATACATTAGAAACTATTAGTGGTGACCTATAGAGATTTAGTCTAACCCTATTTGGGACACATATTGGCACTCGACCAGATCTCTTAGGTATAAGATATGAGTATGGATGGATCTTTTTTCTATTAAATTTCATGGGATAAGACCTAACATGGGAGTTTTACATGGTCACGTACTCAAACTTCTTGTAATAGTTAGTATTTTTTGGCAATTTATTTATTATATCATATCCTTTCTACATGTTCAATAAATGTTATATATATTGAATTTTTGACATATACCATAATATATTCTTGTGTAGTTGGTTTTTATTGTCACATGAGGGCTATTAGTTTATTATTATATAAGTAAAATTCAATTCATTTATTTTCTTTTTTGTTTATTTATATTCCTGAGCGTATAGTATCCTAACCATACCACCATTATAACCATATTAATTTTTAGTAGACATTGGATTATAGAGGCACCCTTGATTCCATGATTCCCTCCAGTTTGGTTACTTATGAGTGAACCGGGTTGAGGGCATCACATTCTTAAATTGTTCGATAAGAGAAAACCCACTCCTCAAGAAATCTAAAATAAAATTCTTGATATGTTTTACTATGACCCATAGAATGTGTATCAAAATATGAGTATCAAAAACAAATATACACATTGAAAACCCCATCTAAAATCTTCCATCACCTATATAGATATATGAACATTAAAATTCATAAAAATTCACTTGTAACTGACTATTAATGTGTATTATGATATTACCATTTCATGGAAAAATAAAAAATTATTTAAAAATACTAATTTCATATTTTTTTTTAATCCATAGTGAGAAGACAAGGAAATATTAAAAGTAACATAGCACATGGAATCAATATAGAGTGACAGGAATGTATACTTAAATTAGTGTCTTGTAATTCACTATCATCAAATATCATTATTTTTATTTGGGCTATATGTATCGTTTGTGATATGTACATAAAGTGTGAACTTTTATTTATCCAAAATATATTACAAACACATTGATTTATGAAATTTCATCATAGAAAAAAATCTATCTAATAATATAATGTTTGTTTTTGAGCATTTTTTTGTATATAGTTGAGATCTGAGTCATGTTTATAGAATTGTACATGAAATTTAATCTAATGAACATAGTGTATGTGTTTATTTGGATATCTATGTGTGTACTTGAATACACTCTTGGACATGTACTTTCATATACAAAATTATTATTACAAAGAATAAGCATATTTTGCTATTTAAGAATTCCCCAAAATCTTAGTCACTTTTTTAAAGTGTTATACAATTTATTATGTAATGTCTCTCTCCATTGTAAACATAAATATTTGTTTAAATTAATTCACCATATAGTATCACGGATAATAAAATTTTACCCCATGGAATACACATAACATAGAATAAAAAGTCTTTCAATATATTGAATCATACCATTGTCACTATATCCTTAGTGTCTTAAATGTGTTTTATCAGTCATCTATATGAAACGTTATTTTAATTTAAATAGTCTTCCACATTGAATTCATGATATGTCGTCACCTCCACATCCACTTTCATGGTAAAACAAAAAAAATATGTAGTTCATTAATAAATCTTCAGTTTTGAAACTATTTATAAGTCATAAAAATGTCATAAAATGTTTTTTCATACCAAAAATGAGCCCCATAGTACTGCCTCATCTATTATAAATGAACCAAGTCCTATCAGTGATCTTTTTAATACAAAGAACCATAATCATAACCCTATATTAAAAATAAATAATGATAATGATTGTTTACCTTTAAACAAATATGGGAGTACAAAGAAATTTTTCTTGATGTATACCAAACCACATATAATCACATTAGATAACACAAAAACTAATTATTTAACAACCCTAATTTTAGTTAATTTGTTTAAATGATTATGAATTGTTATGTTTTATAATTGTTATTATTAATTCATGAATATAAAATTCTAGGAATAATTCAGATAACATTTCCCAAAAGATACCATAGAATATCAATTTATCAAATAAATATATTCTAATTGATAGTGATTAAAGAATAATTGTCAATAAATCCCCAAAATATGATACCTTATAAAAAAATAATCCAATAATGAATCCTCTATGATTCATGTCTTAAAAAATTAACACCCTGAATTATTACAAAAAATATATAAAAACATTTCATATAGATAGAGTGTTGATATAATTAGAGTAAAAATTACCTTGATGAAAAAAGTATTGAAGAATAAATCAATTTGATGATGATGTGTGATCAGAACATCATTATCTCAATGAATCAATTTTTGGCCTCCATTTTGATTATATGATTCAAATCCACCATTATCTATTATCCCTACATCGAGGGGTCATTTTTAAATGAGATTGACATAACCCTATATTGAAAACAAAAATGAAAATTTATATTTCCATAGGATATCATCTTTGTTTTTTCTTATAATAAATAAAATGGAATAATCAACAAATGTATCCCAAATACATAAATTATAACAGTCCTAGGTAAAAGATATAGTTTTATACAAATAAATGACTTAAGTTCTATCTAGGATTGTTTATAGGATATATCAGTACTAACATACACATGAATTTTGTTTATTAAAAATTATGATTACCTAAAAATCTAAAGACATCATAAAATTAAAAAAATTCAGCCAGATGCTAAACACTATTTCCTGATACCACGGGAATGATTAATTTATTTCAAACTATTTTACTGTAGTGGAATTTGTCTTATACCAATCATAGTTAAATAGGGATCTATGGATTGAAAACATGATAAAATCAATATAGCCAAAACAATGGCCACTATAATAATTCATAAATATATAAGACTTTATATTATATTATAATGGTGTTGGTATATTTAAAGGGATTTGGTAGATAGTTTAAATTAGATGTAAAAATATCATTATAATTGTAAATCTATCCAATATAAACTCAATTAAAAAATATTGATTAGTGGAATCTTAGAGTGGTCACCAACAATCATATTACCGAGACCAAAATTCCAATGATACACAGTAATTTTTAAGACAATCAAATAGTTTGGTAAATTATCAATTTTTGTGGAATAAATTATAGATAAAAATGATCATGTTACGATATTAAAATGTTATTAAACATTATAATATGATAAATATTAATTTTAGTATAGATCCATATTAAGGGTGGTATGGGGTTTTAGAGACTCTATCAAAATATTTATATAGTTCATACGACAAATCTATACATTTATTACTAACAAAATATTATTGATGTTATATATTAATAGAAATGACATTATTGTTTTGGCGTAATGTTTTCAGATCCTTTATAGATGAAAAACGATCTATATAAAATGAAATATATTTGAATTTTTTTATAGTTGATCAAAGTGGATGGGGTATAAATTTTCCTATGTTATGATTATTAGTTTAAGAGTTCACCTTAATAGTGAATGACCCTAGATGTAAAAATTATATCTTTTAATATGATTGATACTATTTATTAGTATTAAAATATTTCATAAAATATTTTACCCTATCTGACCAAGGCATTCTGTGGAATTTTATTGATTGATATCTTTGTATAACACATATTAATTAATTTATCAATGAAATATTTTTATAAAGATAAATTCTAGGTTATATTTCAAGGATAATAGAATATTTATAATGTTGTTATTATGTATTATTAACGAAATGATCATAAATAGGTTGTTTTAATAGTGGATACTATTATATAACAAAGACTATTAGTATCATGATGTATTTGAAAACAAGATTTTTTTTAGAGAAATGAGAAGTATATCAATTAATAATTAATAAAAAAATAGTTTATTTTACATTAATTTATGTGAAAATATGTCTTTTATGAATGTTTATTCAGCACCTCAGTTATCTAATAGTTGTATAATGATTTTAAATTTTCATACACAAATGAACAAAAAAATTATTTTTTATGATTTAACACATACATATTCATGAAAGAGATATCAAAAGTCATTTGTATATGATGTGTGTGAGATAATTTTTTCTCTTTTAAAATCAAAATTGTAAAAACCTAATCAATAATGTAATAAATCAATTCTAATTATTATGAAAATATGTGTGTTTATATCAAAAAACAAATTAAATTAATTCATATCAAAACCATTTAAATACTAAAAAAATTATTAAAATTAAATGATCATAATAAGTATATATTATTTTTGTTTTATAACGCCCTTGAAAAATGTGTTTCTCCATAACACTAATCACTAAATAATTATCTGTCAATAGAGAGGAGAAGAAATATTGAGTGGTCATATATATTAAAACATTCTATTTTAACAATTATTGATAGATATAAAATTAATAGCGCATTCATAATAACCATTGCAATCTATATTAGGGTATATTTTATCTCATGTGTATAAACATATAAATGTGGTACCACTATGATTTGTTATAGTTATAGTTTAATGTGTTTATTTTCAAAACATGTTATCTAAATCTATATGGATTTAAAATTCAATGATGAATATATATATATATATATGACAAACATTTTAATAGAAATAAAAGTTTTTTGAGCTTTTGAAGTTCTCACTAAAAAATATGTTAAATTTTGTAGCATATAATGAGAGTGTTTGTGATATTTATATATTTCAAAATTTCATCATGATTTTAATCAAAAAATACACTCTCCAATGATTTAACCTGATGGTATTAAAATTGTATAATTGATCATATTTATATTTTTGATTATTTTAAAATATATACTGAGGTATAAAACAAAAAATGTATGATCAATTTGTTTTTCATTACAACAAAAATATATATTTGAGGTTATATGTGTTATTGGGAATTCATAAATTTGTTTATATTGTTCTTGAACATTTATATGGAATTATCAAATCATGAATACTAGTAATTATAAAAATTATATATCAAAAATTGGTCATTATATAAATTATATAAATTAATAATTATGCATACATTTAAATATAAATTGTCTTTAATACTATGAAATTAAAATCTAAAAAAGATATAAATTATAAATAAGGGAATAATAAATATGGAATCACAATTTTATTACACACACACACCTAAAATTATGTATTTTAATTAAATTTCAATGTTAATTAATTCCCTAAAAATTAAGAGAATATATTCATGAATATATTCACTTGTTTTAGAGTACATTCAATTGAAATGTAATTGAATTCAGTGTAGAAATTTGAGTAAATCCCAACAAACACTGTTGATTAAATAATTCACTACTACAAAAACGTCCTATATCAGCGATAAAAAAGGTCTTTAATAGCACTAAAAAATAGTTGTAAAGCTCAGTGCTGATATACGGGGTACCTTTTATCAACGCTCTGAAAAGCACTGATAAAGGTAATTTTTTTTAAAAAAAAAATATTTAAAATAATTCAGGGAGTGATTTTATCAGGACTTCACACCACCTTTTATCATCACTAGGAGGTCTCCCACGTGCAGCCCTTCCCGTGCATCCTCATACGCTCGTAACCCATTCTCTTCAACCGGAACTCGAACCTAGGACCTCCCCACTTTCGCAGCTGCACCTTTACCACTAAACGATTTCGTTTTTTCTCTATTTAATGATATATATAGTTATATTTATTCATATATTGATATAGATTCATATTAATACATATATATTTATTCATATATTGGTCTATATATATTAATTCATATATTAATATATTAATATATATATTTTTAGTTATAATTTTTTATACTTATATTTATTTTTATATTAATATATACATATAAGGTTAGTTTTAAATACATTTATGAAAAAATATGTCATTTAGGTGTGTTTAGAAATAAATAAATAAATACATACATACATAGATATATACAACACACATGCATTGATATATACAACACACAGACACACACAGAGACACACACATACACAAACACATTTATATTTACGAATAAATACATATATATGTGTAATTGAAAAGCCATAGAATGTACATATAAGATTAGTTTTAAATAAAATTATGAAAAAATATGTTTTTATGTCTGTTTATATGTATGTAAATAAATAAATAAATACATATATACATATATACAACACACAGACACACACATAGACACCCACACACACAGACACATATATATTTACGAATAAATACATATATATGTGTATTTGAAAAGCCATAAAATGTATAAACGACTATAAATTATAATCTATAATTCCATTTCAACCCCAAAACTAGTTAAATATATGAAAATGAAACAATATTTGATATGATATGTGGTACAGGCCAAATAGAAATCCAGATCAGAAGTTATACTTGTTTGAATGTTAAAAAATCGGGGTATCCCGACTAAGAAATCAGTTTTGGAGACCTTATGGGACTTTTTTGGGCTAGGAATATGTGAACAAGGCTTCACCCCAGTCACCATCGCATATAGCTCGTCGTGGGCTTCAATTTGATATATTATAGAGCTCAAACAGATACCCATATCAAAAGTTATGGTCGTTTGAAGTTTTAGTTTCATTTTCAACAGATTTTAAATATTTTATTAATTGTTTTGATTTTTTGTGTCCTCAAATTGTTATTAAATGAATTTTAATCGATAATAATAAAAAAATTATTAATTAATAATATTTTTTTGTTAAATATTTTGAATCCATTTTCAATAAATTTAATATATATTAAATGTAATAGACAATTTATACGTATCTATAACATATTTAAATAATATATATTGTATTTATATCAATATAAATATTCTAATATAAGAATAATTTATTTTTTCAGATTTTTGATAAAATATAAAAATTTTCAGCACTCATAAAGGGGTGCCTTTCTCAGCGCTTAAAAAAAGCTCTCACAAAGGCCCCCCTTTATCAGCACTTATTTTGAGCACTGATAAAGTCCACCCATTATCAGCCCTTTTTTTAGCGCTGAAAAAGGCCGCTTTTATCAGCTGTTTTTTTGAGTGCTGATAAAGGGTTAGCACTTCCCTTGCCAGTTTTGGCATAGTGATTATGCATTTAAATATGTTTTAACAAAATTAAATGTAAACAATACCCCATTATATGAATGATAAAAATCATATCAATGTTACTCATTATGGTAAATGTCCAGTAAATACTAATATGAGTGTGTAAAAAACATTCCATGATTAAAATTACACATTATATTCATTAACCGTTGGTCAAATAGTTTTTTTCAATCGTAGTTCCTTTCCAATGATCACAACATTATATATCATAATCAATATTCTCAAAACCCACCAATATATAAATTTGTGGAAGTCAAAAAAAAATCATCATCTAGTAAGCCATGATATATATTATTATTCTAAAATAATTTATCTGGGAGATAATATTTTTTTAGACAAGGTTGATTTTTATATATATAAGGAATTAATATATTAAAAAACATATGTGTTGGAAAAATTTCTTCGAATCTTTCTTAAATTAAAGTGAAATATTTATAACATCAAATAATTTATAATTATTTACATGTTAATATTTAATAAAATGCTGAGAACATGACATAAATGAATCATTTTTCATATAAATAAGTCTCATATATTGTTTAAATATTATAATGTATTTTTGAAGAAGAATTGGATATTATTTTTTACATGAATCATGTTTTTAGAAAAGAAAATTGTTTTTTATTTTTTCTTATACAAATATGTTAAAAATAAAATAAAATAACTTTTATGATTAATTAATTTTTGAATAAGTTAATTAAACATGAGTTATTAATAATTCTATATTGTGATATGATTTTCATAAATTTTTAATTTTTCAAAAATGACTAATAAATTTTAAAAAAACCATTATGTATAATAAAAAATAGTTCTTTTGAGTTTATACATTTTTTTAACACAAACGGGTTTTAGATAACTAAGTTGAGTATCTAACCACACAAATAAAAACATATGTTCCCCCATAGAAAAAATATCGTTCCTTAATAGGAAATAAGGATCGATGTTTATGTTTTCAGAGAAATATAGAATATTTAATGCAATGATTATCCATTAGGGAGTATTTCGTACATTGTTTTGTGATATTTATCTATATCAAATAAATAAATATCTGTTTCTCATTTTCTTCATTATTATCCTTCATAACCTAAAATAAAAAGACATTAGTAATAATACATATACATATATAGCAAGAAAAAAATATTCCTTGGAGAAACATTAACTCACAAATGATCAAGAAAAACTTCATGTCAATATAGAGATAAAAATGGATGATAATTATATCATAGGAATCCTAGATTATTTCAATATACATTCCATATTTTATATATATTTATACACTATTATAATTATTTTAAATCTATAATTTCTCTTTTTCATTATCTACATTCACATGAATGATTAAAATTGTAATATTTTTACCCAATAATATTTGTGATCCAACATAACATTGATATATCCAGAATTTATATGAATATATTATTGTTGAGATGCGAAATATAATTTTTTATTAAATAATGTATTCATTGAAGAATTTTTTTTTCTAATCAACAATTTTTTCTTAATTAGGTTGGATAATAATTTTATTTATTTTATATTACCTATCTATTTTACGCATTGAATAAATTATTGTTTTTAGTGATTACATTTATAAAACTGATACCACACCTTAATTTTGTTAATAATATATTGAATTATGTTGGATTTGAATTATTAAATCTACTGAATCAATATGAGTCCTGAAAATTCAATCCCACAAAATATTTGGGTTCAAAATAATATCATAACTATATTAGAGCCATCATATAGTATTACTAACTCCTCAATCACTTCAGATAAATAATCCAACACAATATTAATGTGAATCTAACCCAATGAAATATATGAAAATATAATATTATTAATTCCATTATCAAAATAAATTTAATAAAAAATGTTAGCTACAAAAAAAAATTGTATGGAAATATTATTTTTATTTTTAAAAAATGTTATGATCTATAAAAAATAAATTTTATAATATTGTTAGAAAAAATTTATTATTACCAATAACATTGTAATGATTTTTTTGGAGACCTACATGAACTATTTATGAAAGATTGTGAAAAACATATGTAAATAAAAAAATTATATAACATGAATGAAATTCCTAATAAATTTATCAGTAAATGAGATCAATAGGTAGAGGTAATAAAAAATACAATAATTATGGTTTTGATTAATATATAGATGATTGTTCTTATTGTAATAAACAATAATTAATGATTTAACCGAAAATTTATAATATCTAAATACAATTCAATAACATATTACACATCATAAATGTTCTTTATGGGAAACATCCCATCTATAAAAATATAGATGGATGAGTCAATATCCAATAATGTAATTATAAAAACTAAATGGATATCCAATGCATTAATCAATTATTTTATTTAACTACTTTAAAATTCAAATTTTTGAATTTAAAATATAAATTTATAGAAATATTCTTTGGATTATGTTTTCTTATAGCGACACAAAAGTGATGAATGATCAGAATATTCCATAATGTTAAAGTAGAATGTTTAAAAAAAATAATTTATATATGAAAAATAAATTTTGAAGGAAATAATTTTTAGTAGTGGTGGTTTTTATTTATAGGTTTCCATATGTATGATTTATATAAAAATGAAAATGGAGATCTTTTGAAAAAATATGACAGGACATTGATAACCACATATTAGGTAGATCCAATGATGATCTAAAATGGGCAATCACAATGTATTGTTTTGATTACAATAGGGATGATATTATTAATGTCATCTTAGTAAATGAATCATATAAATATTTACTAAACCAAAATTTTATATCATTTTGGAAAATTCTATAGAGGGGAAGTTAAACCGCACAATGATAATAAAATATATTATGAAAAATACCATACCAAATAAAAAAGAAATCATCTCTAATATAATTATTGGTAAATCTTGGACATAGTTGATATATAGATTATATTATTCATTTCAGGAATTATGTTGATGTTAAACCTCTAATTCAGATCATTAGATTATTTTTAATAAATATTATTACAGGTTGCAAATATGTATTTTGTTTTTGATTAATCTATATGATGCTAATATAAATTAATATATATAATATTATTATTTCTCTGAAACATGTTTGATTGATTTCATTAGTTAATAACAGAGAAATGGAGCCTTGATTGGGATATCTAACAATAGGTTTTTTTCTAGAAAAAATAATGTTTCCTTGAAGAGGTGTATTATATATTTGGGTTTCCTGGATGGTAAATGATTATTTTATGACATTGTAAAAATAAAGTAACATTATTCAAACCATAACCATAAAATCTTAAAAAAATATATAACTTTCACACCATATCTATATTTTCTATCCACAATAAACGAAAAAACCAAAATTTCTTTGATCCCATTATTTATGACGTCAAGGATTGATCATCAAGGATGATTCAATGATGTTCATAGATCAAGCAGAAATATTAATCTTTTTATAATTTTTCAAAAAATGTATGAAATTATTCCTATTATTTACCCCCGGTTATCAATAATTGAGAAATTTTAGTTTTCTCATTATATATACAACTATTTCATTATTCATTACCAAGATTTTGATGTTAATTATTATTATCATTGTAATTTGTGAATTTAAATTCCTCTTAAATATTTTTTAAATTTTTTTATAATTGTGATTATAGTTTAAAATAATTTAATGTGATTAGAAATGGGGAAATATTTAGATAGGGATTTCAATTATTATATAATAAATTATAGTTATTTATACATAATATTTAATGTATTCAACCATATGATAAGCAATTATAGTGACCTATCTCATTGGATGTTGGTTTATTAATGAATGCTCGAGATAATAACATGATATATAGAATAAATATGACCATGGTCTTAAAAGAAGTAATAGTGTATGTTTAGTATATATTTTAGAATTATAATATAATGAATTATTGAGACCATTATTTTTCATCATGGTCTTTAGTTTTTTATGATATAGAATTTTAGAAATAATAATTCACCATATGAGAATAATCAAGCAACGTGGAGGGGGATGTCACACCATGTTAATGATACATAAATTTGGAATTTTTAAGAGATCAACAGCCATATATGGTTGTGAAATCATCAATTCCATTGGATTTCATGGAGGTTAGGATCTTTACAATCAATTTTGAAATTTACATTATATATTATACGAAATCCTATATCATTTTTAGAACAAATTCCATCTATAGGGTTTAAATTGGATGTTTAACGCCCCATATTCTATCATTATGGGCAAGATAATATGTTTGAAACACCACAAACCCCAAGGTATACTATAGTTCATTCCATATTAACCCTATATCCAAACACATTCTATGGTCCTATAGAAATTATTTTTTTACAAAATCATGAATTACCCTCACAAAGAAGTACATACCTAATAGCCTTGCTGGTTTGAAACACCATGTTAGCATTTGTTAACACCGTATAGGTTTTCTCAATATTAATTGATATTGGTTTCATATCCTTGGATACCAATATAGGTTTACATGATATTTCTATTTATATAAGTCTTGTATACTTTTTGTTCCTTATTTTTTTTCAATTATTCAAACTATTTTGTTGAAACATGATATGTTTTTCATTCATTCTAATAATATTTCTCACAAAGAATTATATTTTATACCTATTTAACAGAATGGTTTTTTTTTATATTTTGTCATCATCGATTCACAAATATGGGGATGAGGTTTGGGAGAGATATTTAGAGAAAATTCAATCATGGAAACCCAATAGTTAAACACATATTGAAAGGATTCAGTCATTTGTTAACATCATAGTTCTTATAACACCCATATTTTTTGAGGCATGTGTTTTACAATATTATATTATTTAAATTTTTTTCATAATAATATCACTCAATGTGTTGTGTGTCCTTCAAAATGGAATGTTCCCAAACTACTTGAATTAACTCAGTAACGAGGTTCCCATGTCCCACTGATATTCAAGGGATGTGATCTTAATGTCATTAAATATTTATAGTTCATGATATTTTTATGTTATAATTTTCTTCTTTTTTCCAGGGTTCTTTTTGGTATATAATGGTTTTGGGGCAGAGATTCATTGATTGACACTCCTCTTTATTCTAAATAGTTATCCACTGTAATGAATATCAGAGTTTTATTCCACTTAAATTGAGTTATTTTATCTTTTTCAAAATTTCGGGCATTTTACTAGGTATGTTTATACACACTCATGCATGAACATTGATATAATAGGTGTTGTGTCTTTAGAGATTATGAATATTTGAATAGTGACATTGGTAAATGTGAATCAGTGGATCCAAATATCAGTGGAACTTAGTGGGGGTAATTGATGCCAATGCTTATGTTGGGAGTTGTTGTGTGGTGTGATTTTAAATCAAAGATATCAAAGATAATTATCTATTTTAGTATATTAGGATATTTTATTTTCCCCTCTAACGTGGTGTATCATTTGACGTGTAGTTTTAGATTTCTAAAAATTTTCACATATGTGTTATATTACGGATTATTTTTATATAAGTTATAATTATTTATATATATACTAGATATTTTTTATTTTGGGTAGATTTATTTTGATTCGGTGAACCACACATGTAATATACAATTTTAGTTCTAGTTGGCATCCCTTATTATATTATAGGAATGTATGGGGCGAGACAAAAAGATAATCACCCACCGAATATAAATAATGGTGTATCATATCATGTAAGAACGATATTAGAGTGTATTGAGTCCATGGAATAGAATTTTTTTCTAGTGTACATGAGTGGTTTAATTTTGGAACATATGAAAATTATGTTATGAAATCATGGGTTTAGATTTTAGAATTATGAACCATTTTTTGATGTAAGGAACCATCATATTCATTTACCATTACATTGATAGTTTATATATTTATATGTGTCACTAGTAAATAAATTATATATCACAATAGGATCATATATACATTATATGTATTTTTTGGTGAAAATTATAATCATTTATTTATTTAAAATGTCATTAGATATAATTTAATAATCATTATTTAATATTATCTAATAAAATATGGAACAATATAGACATATATATTGTATATATATGGTGTTAATTATAATATACTAGAAGATCAACCTATAACCCCAGAATAGTTATGTATTGAGGTGTTAGTACAATGACCTGATTGAATGGTGTCTCTACCACATATCTAGACTGAGGAACCACACCTATTACATAGTAGGTAGACAAAAACACATAGTTTATGTGATTAACCTTATAGAAGGAGAAAATTTTTAATTGATTGAGGTAAATTCATGATTTATATATCTAATGGCCTCTTTGATTATGAGATGATGTAGACCTTTATGTAATAGAAGAGTGGCTATAGTCAGTGACTTGTGTCTTCTTTATGGTTTCAATACCAATAGATTCAATAGTCGATCATTCTTTGAGTATTAATTATAGATAAAAAATCATTTGGTGTGTGCTAATAATATAGTCTTATGATAAGGGCATACATCCTTTATTATATTTAAATCTCTTAAAAAATGAAATCGTATATAGAGATGTTATGGATGAAGTTAGTTCATAAGATGATAAATGATTTATCTAAAAACCTAACCACGATTGGGTATTCCATGGGTTCAAGAAAATCCTAATGTACATCCCATATATGAGTCATTCTATGTTTCTTCTAGAATAAAATCCCATGTGTGTCCATTGATGGGAGATTCTTCCTATAACAATGATATCATTCATCCCCACCTATGATATAGTTTTGGAATGGTCTTTAGAGATTGATTGATTTTTGTTGGATTCAATGCCTATATATCATGTTATTATAGGATTAAAAATGGTATTTTTCTATGTGATCACTAGAGGATGATAGTTAGTGATTTTTTTCAATCATATTCATAAATATTTTTGATCTATTACAAAATGACTTAGAATTGAATTATATTAGACAGTTTCTAGTTAGTAACCTTGTATACTATTTTTTACTTGAGATATTGAAAGAAAGAAGGAATGTTTTGTTTCATAGAAGGTGGTTAGGGGAGAATAACTCGGTAAATAATATGGATAAGCCTCACTGTCACAGTGTGACCAAAGATAAGGGGGATCCATGAGAATGATATAGTTACACACATAGTAGATCCCATAGAATATTTTTTAGTGGGGAAATAGAAGTTATGGTTGGAAAGTGATTGGATCCACTTCATTTAATACCACTACATGGTATTCAATTCTAGTCATATTTTTTAGTGGTCAGGTACATAATATTATAAATGACATGAAGGGATAAAATATATCATCTATTTTAATAGAATATGTAATTGTACAGATATACTCTTCTTTTTCATACAAGTTTTAAAAAATATCTGAAAACCATTAAATAATTTTTGTATCAATTTTCCAAGAGCTTGAGGTTCTAGTAGAGCCCCTAGAAAAGCCCCATTATTTAGGAACTTGTACTAAATTGATCATTCTCTAACCCATGTTTGATGGATATATCTATTTAAATATGGTATTTAAAGATAAATTTTTATCACTAATCAATCCAATGAGATTTTGATTTTATTTTATCATTTTCAAAATCTTGGTTATTTGTAGTTTGGATAAATATAAATATTTCTAATTTCATCTATTCATTAATTGATGTTGGTATATAAATTCACATTAAATGAGGTTTCATCTTCCATGATAGATACTTTTAACATACATGGTATTCATATATAAATTAAAATCCGAGTGATTATCAATATTTTAGAAATTTCGATTAGTTGTTTTTTCAATTATGATTTTAAAACAATTAAAAAAGATTTTCTTCATACTATACATATTTCTATGTATAAGAGGAAGATTCTAGAAAACCATTATATTAACATAGCTTATGGTTGAATAATAATACATAGTTGATCAATGATTAATATGTTATTCCATTATCGAACCTTGTCAAAATTGAATGCTACAATGCTACTTGAAAATAATATTAAATTGAATATGAAAAAAAGTTACAAGAATTAAGATATTATTTTACCACAGAGAGAAAGTGTCATATTTTCATTAATTGACGAATATACCTAAAATTAGGCCATAAATTTTAGACTCCATTCTTTTAGTAAATTGAAACCTATTACAGTAAAGCGTGATGATGAGATATGTGATATAAATTTAAGAAATATTATAAATGTTTTTGTTAGAGTTATAGTGGGTGAAAAATTATTTTATACTTGTTTTATTAAAAAGGTATTTCATTCTTTTATTATAAATAAATTATATATTTTTGAGGGATTCAAGAATCCTTTTATAAATTTAATATAATTAAAAACAATAGAGAATCAATCTTCTAATGATGAAATTATTTTAAAATGTTTTTATTTATCAATAAGTGTGTTTTATATCAATATATTTAATTTGAATATTTATGGGAATGTGATATATAATGATGTAATATTGAAAAATGTTAATAAATTTTGGATTAAAAATATGAGATTAGTAATGTTAATATATAACAAGACATTGAAAAAATTGTTTCTAAATAACTAATAAAGGTAGAATAATATAATTAAAGACAGTTCAATGTTTGAAATATTATTTGTTCAATATACTATAGCATGAAGGTTAAAAAATATATTATAAATTTATAAAATTGATTGAAATTGAATATTATACATTACTTTATGTTTATAATTAGAAAGAACTATCACAAAAATATTGTGATCAAGATGATTCAGATAGTATTGAAATTGATTCATCATCTGATTTATCTGATACTTCATATATTAAATATTTGCACCCATTAATCATCCATTATCTATTTATAATTCAAATAGGTTTGGGGGGAATTTATACCCTTAATTTGGCAACACCAATAAAAAGATTTCATGAATAATTTTATAAACAATATTTGGAATCATTTTAAAATGTAAATTTGAGTAATTATTCGAATTATATGGCTGTAAAGTACTCTATAAAGTTTTACCTTTGAGAATATATTAGATAAAAAATTACTTTTAATTATAAATTGCCCCATAATTATAGTTACATACATGAATTATATTATCAAAAATTACATCACTAAAGTTAGCTTCCTATTCTATTTATGGATGTTATTTCATTATGTGATTCCATTATAACTATACAATGTATTTGTAATATGAAGGTGGGATAGTAGATAATTTAAATTATGAATTGAAATCGAACTCTCAACATCTTGGAAGACTATTAATTTTTAATTATTTATTTGATACATTGGTATGGAGAGATCTCTATGTTTCCTAGTTCTTTGTATTTCATGTCATATTGTTTGGACTTGAATATTGTATTTTTCCATTATATAAAGAATAATGAAAAATGTTATTACATATATATATGAACATTTATTGTTCAAAATAGAACAACATTGTATGTGATGTAATCGATTTAATACTATAAATATATATGATTAAATAATCCATTTTGATATTTTTATGATTTACTCAATATAGGTATCATAGATTTGTATAATTATGTTTTTTGATGTTAATAAATTTTTTATGATATTCTATTATTAAATTAAATTATTTATAATAAAATAATAATAAATCATATTATATGTTTATTATCATTCAATTACTGCATCTAACCATTACAATTCAAAAAACAAGGCTTGTAATGATAATAATTGTTATGTTGATGATATAAACATATTAAAATAATAAAAAAAATTACACCTTATAATATTATTATTATGATCACATTGAATGTTTTAGAGATAAATTGTGGAGTACATAGGGTGAACAAGTGATGAATTGGTATGATTATTAATCTAAATCATAAATTAACAATCAGTTCTCTACTTATCAATGATTTCTTTTAGTAATTGGTTAATATCATTGATCTTGTACTTGAATTAATTTTCTTCTCCACTCAAACCATTCAAATAATTTGATTGGTCAATTTTTATTTATTTTAAAAGAAAATATAAATACATATTTTAACTAGACTAAATTTTAGTCCACATATAATATTATTTAAGAACATTTGTTTCCCCTTCTTAGTTAATTTATTGATTGAAGAGATAAAATTTTATCATTTTTTTCAAAAATTTGATAACATATTTAGGTTTTCCAATTAAGTCTATATAAGTTTATTTTCGAAAAATTTCAGTGAAATTACATTATTTAATATTGGTAATCATATTGAGGTTCCAAAATCAATGAATAAATATAGTTTTAATAATATAATAACATAAAATACAATAAATATATGATATAGAGAAACCCATTCCATATAAAATTGATCATTTTATGGTTATATTGTTTTGTTAATTTGATGATGTTTAACTTAATTAGAATTAAGTTTTATCAATATTTGTAGTTTTTTTCCATCGTGTACAATTTTATATTTTAGTTGACACTTAAAGGTTTTTATATTTTATTTAAATCCCTAGTTTTGGTGGAATTGTTACCGATAGAAACTACATGAGTTGGCATTTAATGATGCATTACTTGTTTGAAATTTTTTTATCATAACATTCATGGTAAAAGGGGAATATTTAGTTCTATGAAAATGATATAGATCATTATTTATTCTAATCGACGAGAATAATGTAAAAAGAGAGTATTTTATTTAAATTGATAAAATTTATAATAATGGAAGATAATTATCCAATTTCTAAAAAAGGGAACAAATATTTGTTATTGAATACATATCTTGCTGTAATAAAATTATATTTATTTCCATTCCATCCAAAATTTTAGTTTGTATTAACTCTATAAAGGTTTTGAAGAACTCGAGAGTACTGTGTGAGGAATGTGAAATGAAAAAATAGATAGTAGAAAATAATTATTTCATTAGAAATATAATAAAGTAATTCCTTGAATAAATATTATGATTATTTTACAATTTTTTATATAATTTCATGAAGAATTTTTTCAGATAATATTGCTTCAATGTTTTCTGAGTTATACTTGTTATACCAAGATGTATTTAAAATTTTATTTATGAGTTTATGTGTCATGATTTTTTTATTTTTGTGAGGATGTAAAGAATCAATAAAATTAAATAATTTTAGTTCATGGAAATATAGATGAAATAATATATTCATTTCCCTTTTGAATTATAAAATCTATTTAAATGTATAAAATATTTGATATGTTGAGAAAAATAATTTGTAATGAGTGAAATAATAACCACTACTCAGTTTTATTGACAACAAAATAATAGAAATATTTTAGGATATGATAAATTTTTATTCATTTAAAGGTTGTTTCAATTAAATTTGAAGTCAATATAATAAATTGACATAGGTTGAATTGATTTTCATAAAATAAAACAATGACAAATCCATTTATATATTCAATCCTATCATTGGATATTTTTATGAATATCCAAATGGGGTCCCTCGAGGAGCCCTCAATTATGGTGAATATTGAAATAAACATCAAGAATTTAAGTGAAATGTTAAATTTGAAAATACATCAATTAATAATAAGTTAAATTAAAATTAATATTTATAATAAGTATTGGATAAATATAAAAAACCAGTGTATATAATGGTTTGGTTCTTTAAAAACACTCTCAGGGTGATATTTTAATGAGTAGCCTCATAATATATTCTATTTATGATTTTTAAAGATTATTTTGCATTGAATTACTTTTCAATGAACTCTTGGTTGATCTTAAATTCTATTTATGTTTCATTGATCAAAAAATACTACTGAGCATTTAAATATAGTAATACCACAATATATTTCTATTGGATTATGTTTTTATGAATTTACGTGGTGTTATAGATTTAATCATACACTATTATCATAATTAAACAGTAGGCCATGAATTTTTTTGAATAACAATTCATAAGAAGTGTGAAATAGTGTGTATACTGGGGGTTTTTGTGGTATTATGTATATAAATAATAATAAAAACATTTAAGGCAGTATTGAGTCTTAATTCAAATTATTTTATCCCAAATATAATTAGAGGTAGAAATTATATGTCACCATTTTACTAGAAATTTTTTAATGGTGATGATTATATTTTTTTAGTATTGAGGTAAACTATACTACGGTGTGTGGTTTTATATCATTCCATAATATAACCAATATATATGGGACTTTTTTTGAATAAGATATAAATATATGTTAGTTTAATATTGGTCTTAGTTTATTATGTTGGGATTTAATATTTTAAACACATTACATTGAAATATATAGAGTCCCCTGTGATTATTGATGTGTTTTTCAGATGATAAATTTCACCTACATATACTGTAAAGTTCTCGACCCAAAAGCCACTAAACCGGTGCTCCGAGATGAGTAGTTACATTACCATAAGCATGCCTCCCCGTACACCAAAGACTACTGACTAGCAGTGAGGGTCTATGTGGTCAACTGGGGGGAATATACCCCCATTTTATCAGAGTATGACACAACATAAATAAACCAATAGCAGAAACAATAATAAATTAAAAAGGAACATGTATAACAACCATTTCCAACAATAAATATGCCATGTCCTACTACAGGTGAAAAAGTGAACAAAAGCCCAAAATAAAGAAAACCGCCAAAATCCCCAAAATGGTCCTGACTATAAGTCCAGATCCTCCACCAAGTGCTTCCCATGTCCACTCTTCTATCAATCAAGTACCCTTGCCCTTCTTCTGACCTGCAAACATGAAGTCTGATCGGGTACCCAACAGCGTCCTGAGTAGGGTGTGAGTAATACTAAGTTGGCCACCACCAACGGTGTTTAAAAAATATCAAATATGAAGAGGTATTGCATGAAAAAGAAATATAAATGATAATTTCTAAGTAATCATTTAAGGTTCCATTAGCCATTTTAGAGCCAAATCCATTTCCACTAACATAACATTTCATTTCACACCAATTATCATACCATTTCATCACATTTCCATGGGTTAATCACATACATTATGTTACATGGGTCTAAGGCCAAAAATAACATACATGAGGGTAAACACATCATTATCCTATCTCACTAGGACTAACCCCCTCATAGCAACCATATCCTCACCTCGAAGCCTCAGTTCGGGTGGATGCAACCGTGAGGAGAATAGATCCTCAATCCCCATTCCTAACCCAGGAATTTAGGGTGGAGTTTAGAGAATTAGTCTTCACTCGACCCGTGGGCGTAGATACTTAAGTCAAACCCCACTCTACCAAGCCATGTGCACATGCTTATATATATAAGTAACCATCAACCCACCATAACATTTCCCATTGTCAAACTCCATTCACAACGACCATAAGGGAATTCACATTATGCCATAACACATTAACACATTACCATTTCACATCATTCAATCATTCACCAAATTCCCATGTGTTATGCCTACCTCATTAAGCATTTAACACTAAACCCATAATCTATCTCATTATGGTGTTTAATCAGTTTACACAATAACCCATTTAACCCATTCAACATTTCCATGAATCAACCATTCAACTCATTCCAAATAACCATTAGGTTATTTCCATGTCTAAGTGCATCACCTAACTTCTATTCAAAGTTAAACCAACCATAACAACATATTTTTCATGGGCTCTACCATTTATTACCACAAGGACACTTGTTTAATAATAATCCCTATGCCCGAGAAAAGCCGACACATCCCATGGATGGCCCCAATTAGGTCAATTCAGTCTCAACGCATCCCATGGGGATCATGAGAGTTCCCACTTAACATTTTTAAGCATCCTATAAACCAAAATAATCCATGTTAATCAATGCTCTTTAAAATGAAACCATGAGCAAAACCACACATGCATAAATCCTCCATAAAACTATGGGAAAATGTTTCTAGACCACCTACCTTGAAACTGTGGTTTAAAGAAAACTCAATCGAGTCCTTGGAACTCAATCCAACCAGCCTTTGGAGCTTCAACCTAGAACTCACCCAAAATATAGGGTTTTAGTGCTTCAAAACAAGAGGGAGAGAAGATACAAACCATAAACCAATAAGAGAAGAAATGATGGGATTAGACTTACCCAGAGCTTCGATCTGCATCTAGTGGTACAAAAAACACATTATAAATGAGGGAGATTGACCTCGTAGAGCTCTTGGGAGATTTGGTTCATTCCTATGGTGAAGAGTGAAGAATGGAGATGAAATCCTGAGTGGGTTCTTAAAATCTCGGGGTCACAATTATGTAATTTTTCCCAAATTTAAGAGGCCAGATTGTTTGGCCACATAGTTTTACAAGCCGTGCACAAACTGTGTGCATGATACTATTTGGAGGAGGAGGGGTTGCATGGTTTACCTGGGCAGGCCACACGGTTTTCCCTACCCACGCGCAAGCCTTGTGCCCATGCCTGTCTTGCCCAGCTTTCCTTTCATTCCTGCCCTGAGCCCCCGAAACACCTCCAAGACCTCTAATACATTCAGAAGACATCCCTTGAATCCCAAAACAAGGGATTCAACCAAAACATAATGAAAACATACCATTCTGGAAATCGGGATCCTACAACCTCCCCACCATATAATGACTCATCCTTGAGCTGAGTTTCCAAACCTCATTGAGCCACCGAAGAGAATAGTTTGGGCCACTAAGCCCGCATGTATGATTCCCGCTCCCATGTTTCTTACTGAAATTTCCCATGATGCCAAATTACTCGCAGAAATGGAAAAACCATGCCTCACATGACCATTTCACTATGATCCACCACACAAAACAGTTGATCCTCAAAGGACGCATCAAACTCGAGCTCTAGATCCTCAACATCAACCACGTGAGATAGGTCAGGGTGATACCGTCGAAGATGTGACACATGAAACACATCATGCATCCCACCGTACTACTGTGGAAGAGCCAATCGGTAAGCCACTACTCTGATCCTCTTCACAATCCCAAAGGTCCCACATACCTGGGTGCCAACTTACCCTACTTTCAAAATAAATGGTGACCCAACCTTGGCGACACACGAAGGAACACATTATCACCCATCACAAACTCAAGAGGTATATGCATATGATCTTCATATGACTTCTTCCTACTCTGTGCCATAGCCATCTTCTTCCTGATCAACATAACTCTCTCTGAAGTATCCTTCCTGAGACTTGGCCCCTACAACTCAGATTCACCAGCCTCTAGCCAACACAATGAAGATCTACATGGCCTCCTGTGGAGTGACTCAAATGGTTCCATCTGAGTCGTAGCCTGAAAACTGCTGTTGTAGGAAAACTCCACTAATGATAGGTGCCCATACCAAGAACCACCAATGTCTAAGACACAAGCTCTTAACATGTATTCAAACACTTGGATCGTACGCTCTGACTTCCCGCCTGTCTGTGGGTGGAAAGACGTACTCAAAAACACCTGCGTACCAAGCACCTTCTGCAACCTTTTCCTGAAACAAGATGTGAAACGTGGATATCAGTCCAAAAATATGGTCCACCGAACACCATGCAACTACACTATTTCCCAATCATATAGCTCACCCAACTAGTCGACTGTAAAGGTCTCCTGAATCGGTAAGAAATGATCCACTTTCATTAACCGATACACAACCACCAATATTTCATCATTCATTCACAACATCCTTGGAATACCCATGACATATTCCATTATTACATCATCCCACTTCCATTCTGGAATGCTCAATGGATGAAACAACCCACCTGGGCATTGATTCTCTGCCTTCACCTGCTGATAGGTAAGGCCCCATGACACAATGCCTACAAATTC
Organism: Viscum album; assembly: GCA_963277665.1. Lineage (NCBI taxonomy): Eukaryota > Viridiplantae > Streptophyta > Magnoliopsida > Santalales > Viscaceae > Viscum > Viscum album. The sequence continues at coordinate 1,024,129,408 of OY728133.1, read as the reverse complement.
ATTCTTCATTCGAGGCCACCAAAATTGCCTTCGGAGATCACGTTACATCTTAGTCACACTAGGATGCACTTCCGACATTTATGCATGGAACTCACACATCAACTCTTCCCGCACACACTTTGGCACGTCCACAAGATCACGAACACAAACAACACCTCCCATGCCGACGGTCCAACCAGAAGGTAGCTCCCCATCTTTATGCTATTCCTTTATGATCAAACAGTCAGGATCATTAAGATGACCTTACCTTACTCGACTCAAAAGTGTCGACTCTATATTCAAGGAAGCAATAGTGACCTGAACACTCTCCTCCCTCACCTCTAGGTGCATCTCTACAAACAAATCCATCACCTTCTAGTCGGCGCTGGACTCCTGAAGCACCTGATTCCGAACCTTCCTTCTCAGAGCATCAGCAACACTGTTTCCCTTTCCTGGTATGTACACCAACTCAAAGTCATATGACTGGAGATATTTAGTCCATAATTGCTGCCGAAGGTCTAGATCCCGTTGTGAGAAGACATACATTAAACTATTATGGTCGGTAAACATAGTAAACTGTTATCCCAATAGATAGTGCCTCCAGCACTTCAAGACGTACACCACTACAGCCAACTCAAGGTCATGACTGGGATAGTTCCACTCATGGGGTCTCAACTGCCATGACACATAAGCCACAAATCACTCATCTGACATCAACACATCCCCATGTTCGACTCCGAACGCATCACAAAACACGATGTATTTCTTATCCAGATCATGTATGATCAAGATAGGTGCGGTCGTCTACCACTTATTCAACTCTTGGAAGGAGTTATCACAAGCCTCAGGCCACTCAAACCTTATTCTTTTTATGATCAAGCCTGAGAGTGGGGCTGATAAGTGATAGAAATCCTAAATGAACCATCAGTAATACCCGGCCAAACCCAGAAAACTTAGACCATTAGAAACACTCTTGGGCTGCTCCCAAGATACAACTGCCTACACTTTCTCTGGATCCACTAACACACCTGCCTCTAAGATGATGTGACCCATAAAATAAACCTCACCTATCCAAAATTGAAACTTTTATATCTTGGCATATAGTCTATGTTCTCTTAGTGAACCCAAAAATATGTAAAGATGTTGGGCATGATCGTCAGGAGTTTATGAGTACACTAAGATATTGTAAAGAAAGACAATCACAAAATGATATAGATTAGGTTGAATGATTCGGTTCATCAAAGCCATAAACACCACCGGTGAATTGGTCAAGCCGAAAGGCATTACCACAAAGTCAAACAACCCATACCGACTCCAGAAAGCTATCGGCGGTACGTCAGAAGACCTCACCCTCATCTGGTGATAACCTGAACTCAGATCAATCTTAGAAAACACTGATTCACCTCTCAACTGATCAAAAAGGTCATCAATTCTATGAAGAAGGTACAGATTTTTCACCTTCATATGATTCAACTTTTGATAGTCGACACACAGCCTCAACGACCCATCCGCCTTCTTTGAAAAAAGCACAGGAGATCCCCAAGGAGACGTACTAGGATGGAAAAACCCCTTACGCTCCAACTCCTAAATCTGAACCTTGAGTTCTTGGTGTTCAATCGATTCCATTAGGTTTTGTAGAATAGAAACTGGCTCCACTCCTTGCAGCAACTCAATCGTGAGCCCGACATCCCTCTTGTGGGGTAACCTAGATAAATCCTCAGGAAACACATCCTGAAACCGATCCACCATGGGAGGAAAATTAAATTGTTCCCCTCCCTCATCATCATAATGCATGAGACATGACACTTGAGCTATGAGTCCACTCATATGTTGAAAAAACGGCCCCATGCGCCCTTCTCGAACATCCCATTCGCCAAGGTGGACATTAACGTCACCCTCAAGCGACCTAAACGATAATCTGCGACGATAACCATCTATGTGAACCTGATACAACACCAAAAAATCCATCCCCATGATTAGTTCAAACCATGATATCTAGAGAATGAACAAGTCCCACAGAAAATGATACCCACAAACTTCCAAGGTGAATCCCTTGCACTGCTTGATATCCTCAACCCGGACCCCCAATGGGGTGTCAATTGACATAACTCCACACACCCCATCCACATGTAAACCCAACACTACTAGAAGTTGAGCAGAAACAAAAGAGTGTGTGGCACATGTGTAAAACAATGCACTAGAAAACATAGAATCTACAAGGATCGTACATCGAATAGTTTACGGTCTGACCTCACCATCACCAAGTGAAAACTGAACTTCCTGAAGATGACCTGCCCCTCTACCCTAGGCTCCAGCCTGAGCACCCTATGCTGCAATGCCCTGATGGCATGAGAAATCGTGCCTAAGAGTTCCACGTCCACCGCCCCTTCTAGTACCGCCCGTGGAGCTCCCACTTCCTAAATTGTACAGGGTAACTGATCCCCTTCCCATACCCGGTACATGTTTTTCATCATCATGCTCACTCGTCTGCCAAGGGTTCCTACAGAACCTCTACACATGCCCCATCCTGCCGCACAAACAGCACTCAACTAGAGGTCGTGGAAACTAACCACACATATGCCCCGACCTACCGTACTGATAACAGAACACATGGTTCCCACTCTGAGAGGCTGACCCTCTCTTATGACCACCTTGCTGGAAGCTTTCCAAATGGCACTTCTGACCATCGGAAGATGCACCACTTGTCTACCCAGCTGTCAGGACAAGCCCACCACCCGATGCTCCCTTCAGGTTCCATTCAGAGATGAGTGCCCAAACGATCACCTCTACAAACCTCTTCAAGTGGAAGGTATTTACTTGAGACCAGATCTCATGTCTCAACCCATCCTGGAATCACTTTGCTACCGCTACCTCATCCCCATCTAAGACTGGGACAAAGCATCGCTAATCAGTGAAGCGACTAGAATAGTCCATCACTGATAGTGATCCCTAAGTTAGGCTCATAAACTCCGTAGCCCGATCTTTCCTCAAAGTCTCTGGGTTGAAATTCTCCAGAAATTTCTCTTGGAAAACCTTCCACGACATCCCCTCAGCCTGCTCGGTCTGAGCCTGAATGTCTCACCAACACCTTTCCTAGACCTGTAACATATAAATATCCATCCTTACTCACTTCCCAACAGGGGTCTCTAGATGATCTAGTATCGTCTGGATAGGTGCTAACTAGAACTCCACTGCCTCTAGCCCACCCTCTTCGGTGATGGTTAGAGGGTGCTAAAGCTGGAACTCCTAGGTCAGCTCAAACATACTCGGTGCAACCCGCCCTAGATCCCGATCAATCATCGGCATAAGGAGATCCATGTTCTCCCGGAACTGGTATTCTCAACCTTCATTGATCACCAAATTTCCATGCCCTTCTACCGGAGGAGTGTTCTCAGCATCATCATCTCATTGCCCTACTGGTAACTGACGTCGTGGTGGAATCTCTCTACATTTCCAAGAACGAGATTTAGCATGCTTATCATAAGACATTGACGACTTATTCGAAAATATCTTTACTAGCTATAACAACCCATTTTCATATACTAATTCAATGTCATTAAAACCTAAAATTCACAAACCAGTCCATCCTTACTACAGGTCATGGTCCACATGGGGTAAACAACCATGCACTAACACCAAACTAACAAAACATTTTACAAAATATTTTCCACTTCATTTCAAACCCTTATATTTCATTAAACATCATTTACCCACTTTTTTAATTTCATTATTCTCATTATTTCTTGGTTTCATGAAATGCATGATGCACCCTAATTTCCTGCCTCACTCACCCACCCTGTGTGTGTGAATAACACAATTCATTTCACATATCTCCCTAGGTTCCTACAATGATGCATGAATGAAAAAACTCATGTCGTTAATGCCACGGGACAAATATCATAAAAAATCCACATAAAACCACATGTGCATCACCCAACGGTGAAATATCATCAACTGTAACAACACACAACTAAGAACAACATTTCCCACCTAGGGTGACTTGGGTTTTCCCTCGTACATGGGTTAGCTACTCCCAAGAATGACCTCATTTACTGAAGCCCGAAACATCTTAGCCCTTGGAAACCTATCCCAAATAACAAGACCTCATAGAAGGAGAATAAAAACCTCCTATGATACCACTTTGTGACGTTCCAGACCTAGAAGCCACTAAACTGGTGCTCCGAGCCGTGAAGTAACATAACCTTAAGCACGCCTCCCCATACAGCAATGGCTTCTGACTTGCAGCGGGGATCTATATGGTCAATATGGGAGACTATACCCCCTTTTTATTAGAGTAAGCCACAGTAGAAATAAACCAATAGCGAAAAAAATAATCAATAAAAAAGAACATGCATAACAACCATTTCCAACAATAAATATACCCTATCCTACTACAAGTGGAAAAGTGAACAATATCCCAAAATAAAGAGAATGGCCAAAATCTCTAAAATGGTCCCAACTCCAAGTCAGGATCATCCACTTAGTGCTACCCATGTCCACACAACTCTCTAGCAAGGACCCTTGACATTCTCTTATCCCGTGAACATGAAGTATTATTGGGTTCCCAATGGTGGCCCAAGCAGGGTGTGGGTGAAACTTAGTAGGCCACCACAAAATGTGTCTACAAAATATCCCGTATGAAAAGGTAGTGCATGTAAAATGAATACAAATTATAATTTCCATGTAATCATTTAAGGTGTCATTATCTAGTTCATATCCAAATCAATTTCCACTAACATTACCATTCATTTAACACCAATTATGGTTACATATCATTTCATCACATTTCCATGGGTTAATCACATACATTATGTTACATGGGTCTAAGGACAACAATCACATGCAAGAGGGTGAACACATCGTTATCCTATCTCCCTATGACTAACCCTCTCATAGCAACCATATCATCACCTCAAAGCCTGAGTCTGGGTTTATGAAACCGTTATGAGAATATATCCTCAGTCCCCATTCCTAACCCGTGCATTTAGGGTGGAGTTCAGAGCATCAGTCTTCACTCGACCCATGGGAGTAGATCCTCAAGTCACACCCCACTATACCAAGACATGTTCTCATGCTTATATATATAAGTAACCATTAACCCGCCATACCATTTCCCTTTGACAAACACCATTCACAACAACCACACGTGAATTCACATTATTCCTTGACACATTAACACATTACCATTTCACATCATTCAACCATTCAACCAATTCCCATGTGTTATACCTGTATCACTAAATATTCAACACTAAACCCATAATATATCCCATTATGTTCTTTAATCAGTCTACAAATTATCCCATTTAACTTGTTCATCATTTCCATGAATCAACCATTCAAATCATTCCAAATAACCTTTAAGTTATTGCCAAGTCTAGGTGCATCAGCTAACATATATTCCATGTTCAACCAACCATACCAACATATTTGTCAAGGTCTCTACCATTTATTATAACAAGGTCACATGTTTAATAACAATCCCAAAGCACGGGAAAAGCCGACACACCCCATGGATGGCCCCAATTAGGTCAAGTCCATCTCAACGCATCCCATGGGGATCATGAGAGGTCCCACTTACCATTTTTAAGCATCCTTTATACCAAACTCATCCAGGTTAATCAAAGATCATCAAAATGAAACCATGAGCTAAACCACACATGCATAAATCCACCATAAAAATATAGGATAACGTTTGTAGACCACCTACCTCGAAACCATGGTTGATAGCACAGTCAATCGAGTCCTTGGACCTCAATCCGACCAGCCTTTGGAGCTTCAAATTAGTACTCACACCAAGGAAAGGGTTTTAGAGCTTCATAACAAGAGGGATAAAAGATACAAACCCTAAACCTAAAAGAGAAGCAAAGATGGTATTAGCCATAACCGATGCTTTTATCTGCATCCAACGACACCAAAAACACCTTAGAAACAGGGGAGATCGATCTCTTGGAGATCTTGGCCGATTTGGTTCATTCCTAGGGTTAAGAGGGAGGAATGGAGAGGAAATCCCAAGTGGGTTCTTAAAACACTTGGGTAGCAATTTTTTTAATTTTTCCCAACACTAAGAGGCCGCACGGTTTGAAGAACCATGCGAAAACCATGTTCATGCTATTGTATGGAGGAGGTGGGGTTGCACGGTTTACTGGGGCAGGCCACACGGTTTTCCATCGCCATGTTCTAGTCATGTTCCCAGGCTTGTCTTGCCCAGATTTCCTTTCTTTCGTGCCCTGAGCCCCTGAAACACCCCCAAGACCTCCCATAATTTCAGAATAAATCCTTTGAATCTCGACACAAGGGATCCAATTGAAAAAAATGAAATCATACCTTTCTAAAAACCAGGATCTTATATATACATAAAAATATAAAGGATACCAAAAAAAATTTATTATGAACACATCATAATATTTATGGAATATTTTCAGAAAATGAAGAGTGGTCCACACTTGATTTAACAACCAAATGTATATATGGAGGATTGTGAAAGATTGATAATATTATTTCTTCATGTTTCTTATCTTTCATTAACAATATTTAAATAATATATTCTCTATCATTTCTTATTTCATTGATGAAAATATATAAAGGAATTGAAGATTGTCATAAAAACCACAGAAAAATAAAGATCACAAAAAAGATAAAAATAATCATCAAAACATGTAAGAAATAAATTTTTTCATGTACATTCTACATTTGTTCTATATATCAACATCATTAATTGGTTTATTAGACAATCTTGGGATTTTCAAAAAATCGAATTTTTTATTTCAAAATTTTAAAAGGGTGGAAACATAATTGCCCTCACTCTGTTTTCATGTTTATTTCATAATAAATTGGTTCGTTTCGTATAGATACCCAGGCGTAGCATACAATGATACTACATATTTTTATATGAATAATCCACACATTACAAAAGTAGATTCTAGAGTACCGTAATATTTTTGTGCATTTGGAATTCTGGAAAAATGTATTCTAACATTGGGAATGATTTTCAATGTTTTGAAAAAATATCATCCAATCTAGTACTTTTACATAAACCTTGTATTCATTACCAAGGGAAATGAAACATAATTATAAGACCTCATCCTTTCATAGAGGTATGTAGCAATTTAAAATTTGTATAATATTCCTATATTAGGACTAATTATTTGGTTTTTTAAGTTATGGTAATCGTTGTGGATATCCAAAAGTTTGGGACCTGAAAAGAGGAGAAAAGAGTCAAAACGATGTACACCACATGGTTTGTGAACAATTTATAAAAATCATTCTCATATTCTAGTAAACCATGCTGCGAGACCTCCATTTAGATAGTGTATGTTTCGTCATCATGACATGGTTTTCGAACCATGTGTCTAATTCCCCAATACTATAGAGGATGGGAAGGCGAGGAAGGTGTCATTTTTTTGGGGGTCCTTAAGGTCAAATGATTGTGGGAGAATATACAGATCATTTTGAGGAGTTAGTTTCTTTTTCGATAGTGATAACATCATTGCATATTCTGAAATCTCGTAAATATATTTCGAGTTTATTACCGAGGTTATGGAGTGAGTCCTCTCATCTGGAGGGTTTCTATTATGAAAGCTCATGGATGAGGTGTTTCTAACCGAGTTGGTTTTTTCAGTTCAATTTGATGAAGTTGCTAATATAGTTTCTCTTGTCACTTTTGAGGGTTCCAATTTGGTTAGGAGTGAATTATATAGAAAACAATATTAGTGGTGTCTCCATCATCTGTTCAGGGTTCTTGTTCTTCCGAGTGTTTGGTTATGTTTTCTTGTGTTTTTGGTTTTGAAATTTGATGATGTATTGTCGCAATCCTCTAAAGGTGTTCTAGTGATGTGATAATTTGTGACATTATAAGAGTTTATATAATAGGAATTCGTTGATGATATATTTTATGGAGGATGATTTCATTTCACGAATTTGGTCATGTAGATTCTTTGACGAACCGAGGCTCTATTCGTAGGCCCTAGAGTGATGATTTTCATGCAGTAAGAATTTTTTTCATGTGTGAAACATGGGATTAGTTTTTTTATCTGATAAATGAGTTTAGGTAGTTGATGTTCCAATTTTTACTACCTCTTGTTTTTGGAAAATACCTCCCATATAAAAAATTTCCTAGTTCTTTTATTACTAGAATTTAATAAATATTATTCATGGATGTTAGTAATTAAATTTTCTAGTCTATGGTTAATATGTCTGGTATTCATCAGGTTCTTTTTTGGAGAAGCTAGAATATGGTAGAAATGTTGAATTTTGGTTTGGCATTGTATTTTTTTTCTTACATTCAGTGTTCATATATGTTTTTTTCTGTGATAGAATGTACTAATTTTTGGATAACCACTTTTGTTCTCCTTATACAAGGTTCTTTATGAGAAGTTATTTCAAGATATTGTCATATGTGACTGGTTGAGTTAATAGGTTACAATACGTTTCATGGTTTTAGTTGGATTCATTTAGTTATGGGTTCTTGTTTTAAATCTTGTTTGGAAGGGTGTTTTTTTGATTGAAGAATGTTCTTTGGTGGGGAGAATTATTACACCCTAATAATAGTTTTATTTTTACACTAATTTTTATATTTTTTCTTAATGTATGATCACATTATTTGTGGTTTATGTTTTGTTTCTAGTGATTTTTTTAAATTTGGATGTTCTTGGAGTTTTTTTGTCTTAGTGTATGGTTTTTTTACATAGGTAAGTGAGAAAATAAAATACCCTAATAAATTTTTTAATTTTATTAATTTTTTCGGGTCATTTTGATAATTTTTAATTCACACAACACTGGAAATTACATTTCTTATACAAAATAACTATGTTTGGATTTCATTATATATATCCCAATGTTATGGTTCCTGTACCTGAAACATGTAGATTATGTTTTTGTAAATGAAACCCTATTTTTTTATGATTCACATAATTTTGAGTTCCTTCAATAGATTATATGGCACGCAATACTGAGTTGTACCAATCTATAATATTCTATTAATATTTTTATTAAAATATTATTACAGTTACCACCTATACATTGTAATGGAATGTAAAAATATGTTAAAATAAAATTTGATAATATATTTTTATCATATATATAATGTGAACCAATTTTTTATCAATTATAAATATATCAATGTATGAAATATTTTACAATAATTAATTTACATTCAAAATAACTATTCTCTACGTAGAAACAACATTTTTCGAAACAAAATAAAAGAATAAATTCATATCCATGTTTTTTAAAAAAATTATATAATATATATTCAATAAATATTTTTGATACTCGTACAAAATATTTGATATGTATTATATTTATATAAATACAATTTTTTGAAAAATAGATATATTTTTATAAAGGTTAATTTTACACTATTTTCATTTTGAACCAATTTTAAATATATTTTATGTCACCTTAATTTTTTTAGGATGAAATTTGTAAATATATTTTTTTATATAAAATATAAATTTTTTACTTAGGATATTTTTTTATATTTTTCAGAGAAGTATAATTTTTTGATAAAAAGTGAAAAATGAATTTTAATACAAAACTGTATGTTTATAATTTTAATATAGTTAAATTATTTATTAGTTTCTTGTTAATGTTTAATTAGTAAAATTTTATATCAATAAATAAAATTTATTCCATTCGAATAAATTTGACACTGAAATTTGATATAAATAATTTTCAATATTTTTTACATTTTTACTATAAAAACAGGATTTGTCATCCCATATATTAAATTAATTTCTACAACATCTATAGATAGAATTCACAAAAAATTTATTCTGAATTTTTAATCATCACAATCTATATTTTATTACAAGGTAAACATATTTTTTTACCACAAATATTAGTGAATGTGAATAAAATTAATTAAATCCATTAAGATAAAAAAAATTGATTAATAAAGGACTAAACCTTAATATTGACGTCGAAAATGATACATAAACTTATTAAAAATCCTTCTATTGGAAATATATAGATAATATAATCCATTTTATATAATTTTTACCATTATTGTAGTAACATAACATGTGTAACATGTGGGTGTAATTCCCTTTTCAAAAAATTATAAGAATGACACCCCACCTCCACTATAAAATGGCAGTCACCCAACACACATGTTCACACCTCTAAAGCCCCTTTTCTCACATAAACTTTGTTAAATTAAGATACAAAAATATATTCCTTCATCCTATAATCCTTTCTTTGGGATGAAACCCATACATGTAATTCTTTTGGTGCAATCCAAGAGGAGATACCCAAAGAAAAGGTAAGATCCATCCTGAGGGACCATTTCTTTATTTTCATTTTGCACATGATCAAATATTATTATAATATGATTATATAAAGAAATAAGTATCCTAAATATTTTAATTTTTTATTATTTTAAAAAAAACAAACTTATACTAAATTCGATTTTATGAGTATCAAACATACCATTGTTGTGTATGGTGAACTACGGCCTCCCAAAGTAATGATGTTCGTTTTCCTTCACCAGCTCTCATATTTGGGAAATAATATGTAAAATATTTTTTAAATTGATATATATATATATATGATATTTATTATGTATTTAATTTTTTAAAATTATTATATAACACATATGTACATCATTTCTATTTTACATAAATATGATATCTTCTATTGTGGACATGTGGACTAACACATTCTGAATGTAATGTTATTTGTGCAAACATTACTGGAATAATTTAAGGATGAGTTTTATAAAATTATATCATATATATGAAATAATAATTCAATTGTAATTAATATATGTATATATATATATATCATTTTTTCACTCTATTAAAATGATAATAAATTGGAAACGTCATTCATGCATACGTAGGACTTACCACCTCCCCGAATGGTTTATTCCTTTTCATATTTAAGTTTTTATAGATAATAATAAACTAATATATAATGAATATATATGATACTTACACCATCCTGTACATTTTTTAAATAATTAAATCATTATATATGAAATAATATCAACAATAATATGCCAAAACATATATGAAAAACAACGATCATATTACATAAAATGTAACATTAACATGGAGTTGTTAAAAACATGTAATATGAATTCATAAAGAAATAATTTATTGTTTTATATATAATAATATGGTTCATTGGTTGATGAATAATAATTTTATACTTATTACATATGAGAATTGAATGTGAACTAAGAAATTCATGTCTTAAGGTAAGTGTTTTCTCATATAACTTTTTATATAGATAAGAAAAATACATTTTTCACTCCTCATTTATTTTATGTGGTTTTTATATTACCCAAGAATTTATTCTATGATTATTATAATAATATTAATTTCGTTTTAAATATCTATTTTCATATCTTGATTTTATGAGTTTTATGTTGTCAAAGATACAAATAATTATTGTAATTCTATCTCAATTTTTCTTCTTTGAGACACATTCCATGTTATACACCCATATTTTTATATGAGGTATAGAAAATGAATTTTACATTTTATATAATATGTATAATTTATTTAATGATTCATTACATTCTATTTAATGTTATTATTTTCATTTTATTATGATTCATTATAAATAAAGCTATTAAGAATTTCTTCTATATTCTAATCATTTAACGAGAAACTTAATGATTATGATATCAAAAAAATGAAATATTATGATCTATAAATCATGAAATATCATTAAATTTACTACCCTATGATTATTCATGTTATATCCATGAAATGGTTAAATTTTCCCACTCTTTGGTCATTATGATAATTAAGAAAAATTAAATAAGAAAATTCAATAGTATTTCTCCATTTGGTCAGAAATCTATGTTATTTCAAAATTTTGTTTTCTAAAATTTCTTTACTCCTATTATATAATGTTTAAGTTAAATATTTACAAATTTATTACATTTTTACAAAATTTATTTATAATAAATATTATTTTAATTTTCAAATAAATGAACTTTTCTAACATGTATTTCGTAAAAGGAATAATCGGCGTGTATAGACATACCAACATTCGTGGTCATCTTTTACTTTGTAAATCCTTATCCTGATTATAATATTATTTCCTTGATGAAATTTTTTCCATAATATTCAGAATTTTATTTTATTTTAAACTGTATTTCAAAGAAAAAGGGTTTTAAAAAATTGATATCTTTTTAAAATGTGTTGTAAATGATTTTCAAATATCCTTTTATATGTTTACGATTGGTAGACATAAATGTAAAATATTATAATTATATCCAAGATTATTTTAAATGTATTCAATTTAATTCAAAATAAAATTGATTTTAAAATGTTTTCAATATTATTTTATAAGTTTTGGTGGAAAAAGGTTTTCCAAAGTGATTGAAGTGTATTATATATATTTTCAAGGAAAAGGGGTTTCAAAATATTTTGAAGATTCTTTTTAATATTTCATGGTTATTTTGAATTAATTTGTTTTTTAAAAAACTTCTCTCAAAAAATGTTTTTCAATTCATTAATGAAATTTTCATTAAGAAATGTTTTTAAAATATATTTCAAAATGATATTCCATCTAATATGACAAATTTCAGACTCACTCATGACTTTTTGAGGATATTATCTAAATGTTTCATCCATATTATTTATATGAATGATTTATGTTTTGATGGAATGGTGTTTATAAAACTAATTTCTCTTTTGTAGGTAATATGTTTATGAGACCTACTTCTTATAATGGGTTATTCTTTTAGGAAATAATTATGAAATGTGTCTCTTTTCTACATGTAATGATATGATTACATGTTTATGATACTCCTATAATATCAATGTTTATGATATGATCTCTTATGATATTGTAGAATATATATTTATGATTTCATTATGATATTAGTGGGACCTATATATCCCTCTCATTCATAGTGTAAGGATTTGTTTCTCATTAAATAGACTTGGAAAAAATTGGTAGATAAATTAAAATAGTAAATGAATTTCTAAACTAAGAATACCTTGAGAGTGAAAAATGAATACAAAGATGGTCATTGGAGTGAACCATGACTACCAAGTTGGCATAGGCAGAAAACTGATACTACAAACATGGCCTTGGTGATTATGCCTTGAAAACTAGGGGAACAATTTATCTGATTAATTGTCTACCACAAATTCAATGTATTATTCCTTTGTTATAGTCTCATAGATTATTTACTTGATTCCATTATTATACATGTATTATTAAATCCTAATATTTACTTAATTCCCCATGTATATAATCATTGATATGTTGGGTATAATCTTCAAATGTCATCCTCATGCTCAAATACAGTTACGCTCATATTATGCTTATATATCTTCTTTGTTTACCCATAATTAGAATCTAAACTCACCCTTTCTTATATTTCCTTTAAATATATTATGAGAAATTATTCTACATTGAAGTGATAAATGGGAAGATCATTGTGGGAACATTGATGATCTTTCACCAAGTTAGAATAGTTTTTCAATGTTCCCAAAGACATTATACTATTATGGCCATCATGCATGTATAATTGTAATGAAATGAATATTCATCTAAAATGATGTAATATCCATATATACTAATCTTAGTTATCTATAGTTTGTATCAAAGAAATGTTTGATTCATCATTCGGAAAATATGTAGATAAATTGATTGTGTGATCCCTAAGGATACTTCTAAGGATATGTCTAGGGATGTATTGATGGATAAGCCTATGGTATCATAGATTAATGATGGTGTCATAATTTAGACAACATATACGTGATATTTCATGAAAATGTGGTTTAAAATATGATATGTGTTCTTCACCCTCTTTATTTTTATTTTAATCAATAGAGGGAACATGAAGGAAAGTTATTAACATTGAATGTGATGGATAATTTTATGATTTTCATTCAAATGAGATTATCAATTCAAAAAATCATGTTACGATCATTCATAATTTGTCTTCATGGAACATGATTAAAAATTTGTAACTTAACTAACTCTTAGACTAACCATAGAAGATAATGAGGGAGTTTTTTGAGTGTTCGGGAAATGGAGGCCATGGAGGAATGATGATTCAGATATATACATGTCGAGAATTTTAGAAAAACCCTTAATGTGAAAGTTTGAGAAGAATTAAAACATGTTAGGATTGTGGGAAATATGGACACAACGAATGTGATTGTAATGAGAATATTAATATTTTTGTTAATAAAATGGAAGGAAATATTGCCCTCCTAATTGTATTATCAATGCCACAATTTTTATGTATGGAATGAATGAAAATTATGCAAACGTCTATCTAGTAATAAATGATCTCAAAGGGAGTTATCAATGTGGTATGAGTAATGGTTATATTTCAATTTATGGTAATACTATAAATTATAAGTAAAAGGAAACATGTATTAGGAAATGGGATAACAAAGACATTTTATTGAATTAAGGATGAAGTAGAATAATTGATGTGTTCATCTATTTTGATTAAAAATTTATTAATGGTGAATTATATAAGGATTACTAAATTTATATTTTTGACAAGAATTTATGGGAACATGTTGAATTTAATCAGCGTACATGAATGGTTAATAAAAGGAATGGTGATATTCATGGTGAAAATATGATTAAGTGAAATATAATCATTTTTATGTTTCCAAAGTCGATACAATGATGTTTGGATAAAGATGCGTAGGAATTGAATATGTAAATTGAACAATACATCTTACCTTAAATTTGATAATATTGTTGTTGAAAATATAAATATTCTATAATTGATGTATTTTACAACAGTTTTTGGTTTTAAGGAATATATCAAATAATCATCATAATAAGGAAATAAGAATTTATTAATTATTTATTTTTGGTAATCCAGGTTATTACCATGTTTCATGAGAATAGATGATAAAAACATTCACATCTCTGGTATGTGAATAATATGTGATACTTTATGATACATGGGGGAGCAACATAAAGTTCAGTTAAAATTAGTGTCCTTGCTTCTAATTATTTTTTCATTCATATTCTTAAAGCGTTATAAAAATAACCAATTATTTAATGGTTTATGTTAAACATGAGATTATTCATTAGATATTTAATTAATATCTCAATATATATATAGAATTATGCATATTGGATAACATTTGAAAAACTTTTCTTTATCAGAAGGACAAATGTAATGACCTTTCATAATATTTATAGATATCACTATACACTAAAACTTTTCGAATGACAAATTGAACCTCATATATTAAAATAAGAGATGAACTGAAAATTAATCAAGGAAGAACAAATGGTGAGGTTGTATTGAAATCATATATATAAATACTCTCATTAAAATAACTCAACACTAGGATAAAGGTGTTTTTAAATACAAATTTTTCATGTTCTCATCATTTTTTATGATATTAATTACCTATTTCAAGCCTCTTTGTGTAATGGATTTATGACTATTGACATTCTCCAAATAAAGTTCTAGATCACTTTCCATCATAACTTAATTGTTATATTTCTCTTCAATTTACATGTTTTCACTTCTCACTAATGTTATTATATTTGGTAAAGTAGTTATGAGTTACTTTGGATTTCCATTATGGTTTTATCTTTCCCTTTTCTAATGAAATTCTTTGTATTCAATTTTATGATGTGGGATTTGATGAATATGAATTTGAGGTATTAATCCTTTGATACCAATGTTGAATTTCACGGGAAGAATTTTTTTAAGGGAGGTAGAATGTAATACCTAGGGAATTGTTGTTTTTTGAAAATTAATTTCATCTTTCAGATATTTTTTATTTCACAAAACAGTGAATTTAACTTTTTTCTATGTCAAAGAACTACATTTTAGTTTCATTATATACAACAAGAAGTTTATAATGCTCTACATTCATCATAAAAATTATTTTATGGTACATGTAATGTAATTCTTGAGACTTTTATGAGAAATATTTTGTTTTTATCGAAGGAATATTTCACTACACACAACACTAGCTTGGCTTGCTTTACACGCAACCACAGCCTTCTTCAATAGCTTGCATCGTACGCAATACCGAGTTTCACTAAACAACGATATGCTATTAAAATATTATAAAAACTAGCGGTTATGAATAGTAATAACCACTTTTTGAAATTTTATAATTTACAAAGTGGACTTCATTTTTGGATTTGGAATATCGAAATTATCCTAGGGTGAAATTGTGGTATTTTTCTGAAAACTTTCAATTTTTAATGAATAGTTAAACCACTAAGTGGTAGTTAAAAAAACTGAATTTTTCATAAGACTTAATTTAACCGCTTCTGTGAGTGGAATTTTGAAAATCTGAGAGACACGGTTAATATCAAGGACTAAAATGTAGTTCAATGAGATCAAAATAATTTTTGGTGAATAGTAACTTTTTACTTTTTTTAACCACGATTAAAAGTAAATATGGGTAATTAAGGGTAAAAGTGTTATTATTATTACCTAAAACATGTCCTAATTCTATTGATTATGTGTAATTCGACCAAAAAAAAACTTAGAAATAAAATATGACCATTTAGGCCCACATGGATTAGATTAGGACATTTATTATTAATTTATTTAAAGAAGGGTTAAAATAGTTAAAATCAATGTTTAATAACTAAATAATTTTCAATATATGGTTATACATAAGATAAATTCGACTATAAATATTCATTAGAAAGCTAAAAAGATTTCATAAATAATGGTATTTTATTTGTAATTTTTAGAGTTAATATAATTTAATTTATTTATGATACAATGATGATGCAATAATTATATTATTAAAGAAATATTGACATAATTGATGTTATAAATACCCAAATAAATGTAATTTCAGACTTTTTATGAATTAAAATAATTTGATATGTTAATATGACATTTTAGTATTGATTTAATTAAATTTTTTTCGAACTAATGATTCTGTTTTGATTTATACAAAAATCAATTACCAAATAGAGTCAAAATTGACATAAAATAGTTTTTAAAACAAATACTATATTATTAATTGTTATTTTATTCATAAAAATATAATTTTCGGCCAAATGACATATATAGGGTTATATATATTAATAATAAACAACTTGGGGTTCGTGTTTATCGATATAGTAAGTTTATTAACCTTATAGTGTAAGAAAACAAGAAGACACAGTAAAAAGTTAAATTATCTAACTTAAAGTTAAGTCAAAATGATAAGGATAAAATTGATACCTAAACTTGTCTAAATTCTATTGGATGAGCATATTTTGACACATACCCACCTTATCTTTGAAATATATCAATTTGGAGCTATTAAAAACCGAATTTGACTTTACAATAAAATAATATTTTTAGTTATTCCAAAGGTGCCCCTCTCCTCTCTTATAAAAGGGCACCTCCTCCCTCTCTTCCTCACTCCACATTGAGCCTTAAATCTCATCCAAACCCTGCCAATTTCTTCTGTCCAATTCCCTAGAGACATACTATAGGTCTTGGTCTTCTTCAAAGACCAATTTTAGTGCCTTAAAAGGAGGTCTCAAAGAAGCGCTTCAAAGAAGAGGTAATGTCCGTTACCGATTCTTTCATCTTTATTTCTACTTCCAATTATACTTGTTTAGTTGTTTAATTATGAACTAATAACATCAGTATCACTCATATACTGATATGTTATTATATGTATGAAACAACCCTATTTCACCATATATCCATCCTACGGAAAACGAAATAACCGCGTGTGCGTACGTACGGAATACTGTCTCCACGCCGTGGTGTAATCTATTTTCCACCACCACCTTACTTGGATGGGTATAATGGTGTAAATAATGACTATATATTATTATTTTAAAGTGATATTGATTCTGAAATAATATATATATACTTCAATACAATTCCACAAACATGGTAACGATATCATCGCTCGTGCGTATCTACGGAATACCATCTCCACGATGTGATGCGACTCGTTCTACATGATCTTTGTTGCATAGTGATTATATAAATGAATTGAATGAATGAATATGATATATATTACACTAATACCATTCTGGAAATGAGGTATCTATAATCTAAAAAAATAAGAATTTATTCGTCAAAACGCGCATAAGAACAAAAAGTAATAAACACCGGAATAACATGTAGTAATGAAATATTCCTAATAAGAAGCTAAGAATATGACCATATATGTTATCATTAACATAAATATGATTCTGGAAAAAGTCAATAACCTTATTTAAATCATTATACAGGAGGTTTGCACAATTACGAAGCAAATCGGACCTAAGGTAAGGGAAAATCTCGGACTCTCAATTTTTATCCAAGATTGTTTATACTTTAGAATTTACTGGGGAATATTTATCATCCACATCCATGTTTCCTCAATATGTAATATTTATATCCTTATAAAATAGTTTATATCCAATTTTACCTTTCGGTAGGTTTTTAGTAAAAGATATGAAAGGAATCTTTTGTCATTTTTCGTATGAGGTACTTTTTGACTTTTCCGACAAAAGTACGAGAATAATGTTTTTTTAACTTATACGGAATGAATTGATTTTTAAAACATTATTTCCAAGAAGGTTCCTTTACACGTTTTCAAGTTTATTTTTAATCAACTTCTTTTAGTTTAAAATTGTATGACATGTTAAGAAATGAAAATGCTTTTGAAGTAGAAAGGATATTTTCCTCAAGATTGGAGTTCAAGTGTTTTATCAAAATTATTTTCCATATAAGATAATATAGGGTTCTGTTTATATCTATATTATTACATTGATTTAATTATGTTGTGATTGAATCAGTTTTATGAATTCCTTTATCTTATATGAATTGTTTTATGAATTCATGCTGTTTAAGAATCCCATTTTTATTACATGGGTTATGCAATGATGTATGATTCATGATTTTGTGGAACACATATGGATGGTATCATTATGAGATGGGTGGGACCTATATCCCCCTCCAACTCATTGGGTAAATATTTTATATCTCATGAGATAGACATGGCTGGAACAGCAGGTTAAACCGGTTCAGTGAAACATGACTGGAACGAGGAATGAACTCGGTTCAGAAATGGACATTGTCCACTAAGATAGTCTTGGCCATGAGTCTTGACTAATATGAAATGATTATCTATGATTATGTGTGTATGCCACAAAGTTTCATGTTTTATGTTATGATTATTGGGATTTCATTTCACTACTATGATTTATCCCATGTTATGAAATTATGCTCTCTTTTGAAGGTTAAGATTTACAAAATGTTATGTTCTTCTGAATATGATGTGATTGATATTTTTTTACCTTACTGAGCATTTGAGCTCTCCCTTTTGTATTTTTTCTTTCCCCAGGTCAGTAAGAAGTTTATTAAGTAAGATATGCCAAAAGGTACTATAGATATGATGAAATAAATGGGAGACAGTGTAGACGCTTTATGGACCAGTTGTTTATGTTTCCCAGTTTCTAAAGACAGTATACCTATACGGTCTTTTCATGGTTTTGTTATATGTTGTAATAAGTGTACTTCAATTTTTAAGTACTAACAATGTATGTAAAGTATGGGTCATTATATTTGGTATCAGAGGGAGGTTATAGTCAACCTTTGGAAACTAGGATGTGAAATCCTTAGTAAGAACCCTAAGGATAAATCTAAGCATAGAACACAATATTTGTGTTTTAGAAATGGCCATGAATAACCTAGGATAAGACCTTAAGTGCGAAATTTTATTCTTGATAATGTGGTTTTCCTATTATAATTAGTGTTTCTCACACTATTTTTCTTGGTTTTAGTCAATGGATGGAACCTGAAGGAAACGTGTTAATGCAGAATGCGACGGGAAATGTAATGATTGTCCCCCTGAGCAACCAAACATTATAGGAGCTAGAATGAAAAATCTTGTAGCCATGCTCACACAACTCTCTCAAGCTATGAATCATGCAGGACTTCCAAATGAGCAAAGGAAGGAGCAACATTCTGTTGAATCCTTCATGAGGCAGTGTCCACCTTCATTCAGCGGGTCTACTGATCCATTAATTGCTGAAAAATGGATTAGTACCACTGGAAAGATATTTTCAGTTCTTCAATGTTCCGAACATGATAAATTCATCCTAGAAGTGTATTGTTTGGATGGAGATGTTGATCAATGGTGGATTATTATTAAGAATACGAGGAAAATTGATAAAATTGAGTCCATGGAATGGGACGAGTTCAAGAACTTCTTTTTCAATAATTACTTCCCTCGTATTCTCTGAACAAAGATGGAGAAAGAGTCTCTTGAACTGAAGCAAAAGGATGATGAATCTGTTGGTACCTATGAAGCAAATTTTACAAGACTTTTAAGGTATGCTTCTGGTATTATTAACCAACCTGAGAGTAAGATCGATCGATTCTTTAGTGGCGTAAAACCAAGTCATCAAAGGGCCTTAGCCATAAGGGACTTCAATAGCTACGAGGAAATCGTTCGATTTGCTCTCAAAGTTGAGATGGAGATTGGAGTAACCGATCAGTCATATGGGTTTGATAAGAAGCGGAAAATTGAATTCAAAGGAAAATATAAAGAGCAAACTAAAAAGAAGATGAGCTTTCCCTTATGATCAATGAGTGGAAAGAAACATGGAGGGAGTTGTCTTAAAGGGACAAGTAAATTTTTCAAATGTGGAATGGGAGGTCATCAGGCATTTGAATGCCGCACTGATGGGATGAAGATGTATAATGATGCAAACAAAGGAAGGGACACACAGAATGAACCTACTACACTTCAATGTTTCAATTGCAAGGATATGGGGCATTATGCCAATAAATTCCCTAATCCAAGGGTTGTTGATGATGATCGACATCAACAAAATCTTAAGGCTAAAGACAAAGGAAAGTCACATGGAATTTCTATCAGCGATGTGGAGTACGATAACGATGTGGTGAAAAGTATACTTACTATCCACTCAAAAGTAGAAAATATTTTATTTGATTTTGGATCTACCCACTCTTTTATTTCTGAAGATTTTTCTAAGGGTATCAAAGTATTACCTCAACAATTAGAAGTTTAGTTAGCTGTGACAACACCTAATGGCACAATAGTGACATCAAAAGTTTATAATTCTTCCCTGATTGAAGTTTGTGGGAAAGTGCTTCCTTCAAATCTTGTGATCCTTCCTATAGTGGAATTTGATGTGATTCTTGGCATGGATTGGATTTCTTTATATAAACCTCATACCAATTTCCAAATAAGGGAATTCACATTTCATATTACAGATCAATCTATGATCATCTATCGATGCAAGGATGAATATAACCTTCCAGTGGAAATTTATTCCATATTATGGGTCTTGATTCTACTAAATGTGGGTTAGTTATCTCAAATGGTTGGTGAGAAACTCATGATTAATAATATGCCCATTATATGGATGTTTTATGATGTTTTTCCGGAGGAATTTCCAGGACTTCCACCAAATCGTGAAGTTGTGTTTTCAATAGAACTCGTACCGGGTGCTTTGCCTATTTCAAAGACACCTTATAAAATGGCCCCAATTGAGTTGCAGGAATTTAAGAAGAAACTCCAAGTTAATCTTGATAAGGGATTCATATTCCCTAGTGCGTCACCTTGGGGAGCACCTGTTCTATTTTTAAGAAGAAAGATGGATCAATGAGACTCTGCATTGATTATCGAGAACTTAACAAGATCACTATCAAGAATAAATATGCTCTCCCACGCATTGACGACTTATTTGACCACTACGCGGAGCTCAATAATTTTCCAAGATTTATCTTCGTTCAGGGTATCATCAATTAAGGGTCAGAAGGGAGGATATACCAAAGACGGCTTTCCGTACAAGGTATAGAAAATATGAATTTATAGTGATGCAATTTGGCCTTACTAATGCCCCAGCTATCTTCACGGATCTGATGAATAGAGTCTTTAGAGACTATCTTGATCAGTTTGTGGTAGTCTTTATAGATGATATTCTTGTATATTCAAAGGGAAAGGAAGAACATGAATATCACTTGAGAATTATATTGAAGACCCTGATAAAGGAGAAGCTTTATGCCAAATTTACCAAGTGTGAATTTTTGCTTCAAAAAGATTCATTTTTGGGTCACATAATCTCAAAAGAGGGGATATCTGTGGATCCAGCAAAAACAGAAGTTATCAAAAGATGGTCGAGACCAACAACAGTAACCGTGATCCGATGTTTTCTTGGTTTGGATTGATATTATTGACGTTTTGTGAAATATTTTTCACAATTATCCAATCCACTCGCCAGGTTGACTCGAAAAGGAGTTAAGTTTGTTTGGACGGAGGAATGTGAAGAGAATGTCAAGGAGTTTAAAATAAGGTTATCCAGTGCACCTGTGCTCACACTGCATTGTAGTGGAGAAAGGATTGTGATCTACAGTGATGCATCCAAGAAGGGGCTGGGGTGTTTTCTTATAAAAATGATATGGTGATAGCTTATACCTCACGAGAGTTGAAAATACCTGAGCAAAATTTCCCAACACGTGATTTGGAGTTAGTTTTGGTAATCTTTGCATTAATGATTTAGAGGAATTATCTTTATAGAGAAAGATGTGACATTTATACTGATCATAAAAATTTAAAGTATATTTTCACACAAAAGGAGCTGAATATGTGCCAAAGAAGATGGTTAGAGCTGATTAAGGATTACGATTGCTCAATTCATTACCACCCTGGGAAAGCAAACAAGGTGGCAGATGCATTAAGTCGACATGACAATGCCAGATTTTCCATGATGAGGATCACAAAAGATCCAATATTTATGGATTTACAAAGGATGGATCTTGGAATTATAATGGAAGGGGGGAAATTGTATCTTTATCAAATTAATGTTCAACCATATATACATGTGAAGATTAAAGAGGCGCAGAAAGAAGATGTAGAGTTACAAAAGAAGGTGACAAATATTCCGTAATTCAACCTTGATTATGATGGGATAATAATGATTAGGAATCGGGTTTGTGTTCCTCCCATCCCCGAATTAAAGAAGGAGCTGCTAGATGAGGCTCATAGTTCTTCATTCTCTATTCATCCTAGAAGCACGAAGATGTATAGGGACCTGAAATAGTACTTTTGGTGGGATGGCATGAAAAGAGATGTTGCTGAATATGTCTCTCGATGCTTGGTTTGTCAGAAAGTTAAAGCTGAGAGATAGAAGTCTAAGGGGATGTTACAACCATTACCCATACCCGAATGGAAATGGGAAAACATCACTATGGACATTGTCATCGGACTTCCTAAAACATCCAAAGGCAATAATGTTATCTGGGTCATAGTTGATCATCTTACAAAGTTTGCACACTTCATTGATATTAGAAAGGATTTCTCTCTGGATCAGCTTTCCAGGATATATGTAAAGGAAGTGGTAAGATTGCATGGAGTACCACTTTCTATTATATCTGATCGGGATCTGAGATTTACCTCGAAGTTCTGGCGAAGTCTTCAGCATACTCTGGATACATAGTTGAGATTCAGCACTAGTTATCATCCTCAGACAGACGGTCAGTCTGAGAGAACAATTCAAACGACAGAAGATATGTTGAGAGCTTGCTCTATGGATTTAAAAGGTGGTTGGGATCAACACCTACCTTTTGTAGAATTTTCTTATAATAATAGATTTCAATCCAGTATTCAGATGGCTCCTTATGAAGCTCTCTATGGAAAGAAATGCAGGACTCCAACTTGCTAAGATGAAGTTGGGGAAAGAAAGCTATTAGGACCTGATCTTGTTGATGAGATGACATAAAAGGTCTGATCTATTCAACAACACATAAGAGCATCTCAGAGTCGACAGAGAAGTTATGCCGACAACTGAAGAAAAGACCTAGAGTTTGAAGTGTGTGATAAAGTGTTCTTACGAATATCTCACTGGAAGAGGGTCATGAGATTTAGAAAGAAGGGAATGTTGAGCCCTAGATATATCGGTCCATTCGAAATGCTGGATCATGTTAGAAAGATAGCTTACAAATTGGCACTTCCACTGAATCTCTCTCAAGTTCACGATGTGTTCCATGTATCTCTCCTGAGAAAGTACATACCTGATCCTTCACATGTACTCAGCTCAGAAGTTGTACCGCTGGAGCAAGATCTTTCTTATAAAGAACAGCTGATAGAGATTCTGGCTCGTAGCAAAAAAGTCCTACGAAATAAGACCACTCGATTGGTGAATGTTTTATGGAGGAACCACCAATTAGAAGAAGCTATGTGGGATCTTGAGGAATTGATGAGTGAGAGGTATACTCATCTTTTTGTTACAAAATGATGAATTTCAAGGGAGAAATTCATTTTAAGGGGGGTAGAATGTAACACCCGAGACTTTTATGACAAATATTTTGAGGAATCGTTCACTACACACAACACTAGCTTGGCTTGCTTTACACGCAACTGCGGCCTTCCTCAATAGCTTGTGTCGTACGCAATACTGAGTTTCACTAAACAACGATATGATATTAAAATATTATTAAAACTAGCCGTTATAAATAGTAATAACCACTTTTTGATATTTTATAAATTTTAAAATGGACTTCATTTTTGGATTCGGAATATCGAAATTAGCCTAGTGTGAAATTTTGGTATTTTTCTGAAAACATTCAATTTTTGATGAATAGTGAAACCACTAAGTGGTAGTTAAAAAAACAGAATTTTTCATAAAACTTAATTTTACCGCTTCTGTGAGTGGAATTTCGAAAATTCGGGAGACACGGTTAATATTAAGGACTAATATGTGGTTCAATGAGATGAAAATAATTTTTGGTGAATAGTAACTTTTTACTGTTTTTTACCAAGGTTAAAAGTAAATAGGATAATTAAGGGTAAAAGTGTTATTATTATTACCCTAACAGAAGTCCTAATTCTATTGGATAAGTGTAATTCGACCAAAAACAACCTTATGAATAAAATATGACCATTTAGGCCTTCTTGGATTAGATTAGGACATTTATTATTAATTTATTTAAAGAAGGGTTAAAATAGTTAAAATCAATGTTTAATAACTAAAGAATTTTTAATATATGGTTATATATTAGATAAATTAGACTATAAATATTCATTGGAAATCTAAAACGATTTCCTAAATAATGGTATTTTATTTGTAATTTTTATACTTAGTATAATTTAATTTATTTATGATACAATGATGATGCAGTAATTATCTTATTAATGAAATATTGACACAATTGATGTTATAAATACCGAAATAAATGTAATTTGAGACTTTTTATGAATTACAATAATTTTATATGTTAATATGACAATTTATTATTGATTTAATTAAATGTTTTCGAACTAATCATTCTGTTATGATTTTCACAAAAATCAATTACCAAATAGTGTCAAAATTGACATAAAATAGTTTTTTAAAACAATACTATATTATTAATTGTTATTTTATTCCTAAAAATCTATGAATCTTCCAAAGGACTTAGATAAGGTTATATATATTAATAATAAACATCTTGGGGTTCTTTTGGCTTGATATAGTATGTTTATTTACCTTATTGTTTAAGAAAACAAGAAGACACGGTAAAAGTTAAATTCTCTAACTTAAAGTTAAATCTAAATGATAAGGTTAAAATTGATACCTAAACTTGTCTAAATTCTATTGGATGAGAGAATTTCGACCCATACCCACCTTAGCTTATAAATATAACAATTTGGAGCTATTGAAAACCGAATTTTACTTTATAATAAAATAATATTTTTAGTTATTCCAAAGGTGCCACTCTCCTCCCTTATAAAAGGGCACCTCCTCCCTCTCTTCCTCACACCACTTTGAGCATTAAAACTCGGCCACCCCTTCCAATTTCTTCTCTCCACTTCCCTAGAGACATCCTAGAGGTCCTGGTCTTCTTCAAAGACCAATTTTAGTGCCCTAAAAGGAGGTCTCAAAAAAGCACTTCAAAGAAGAGGTAATGTCTGTTACCGATTCTTTCATCTTTATTTCTTCTTCCACTTCTTCTTGTTTAGTTGTTTCATTATGAAGTAATAACATCAGTATCACTCATATACTTATATGTTATTATAAGAATGAAACAACCCTATTTCAACATCTATCCATCCTACGGAAAATGAAATCACCGCGCGTGCGTACGTACGGAATACCGTCTCCACGCCGTGGTGTAATCTATTTTCCACCACCTTACTTGGATGGGTATAATGGTGTAAATAATGACTATATATGATTAGTTTAAAGTTATATTGATTCTGAAATATTATATATACACTAAAATACAATTCCACAATCATGGGAACGATATCATCGCTCGTGCGTACGTACGGAATAACGTGTCCACGATGTGATGCAACTCGTTCTACATGATCTTCATTGAATAATGATTATATAAATGAATTGAATGAATTAATATGATATATATTACACTAATAACATTCTGGAAATGTGGTTTCTATAACCTAAACAGAAAAATAATAATTTATTTGAAAAAACGCGCATAAGAACAAAAAGTAATAAACACCCGAATAACAAGTAGTAATGAAATATTACTAATATGAAGATAAGAATATGACCATATATGATATCATAAAAATAAGTATGATTCTATAATAAGTCAATAACAATATTTAAATCATTATACAGGAGGTTCGGACACTTACGAAGCAGATCAGACCTAAGGTAAGGGAAAATCTCGTAATCTAAATTTTTATCCGAGATTGTTTATAATTCAGAATTTACTGGGGAATATTTATCATCCACATCCATGTTTTCTCAATATGTAATATTTATATCCTTATAAAATAGTTTATATCCAATTTTACCCTTAGGTGAGTTTCTAGTAAAAGATATGAAAGGAATCTTTTGTTGTTTTTCGTACGAGGTACTTTTTGACTTTTCCAATAAAAGTACGAGAAGAATGTTTTTTTAGCTTATACGGAATGAATGGATTTTTAAAAAAATATTTACAAGAAGGTTCCTTTACAAGTTTTCAAGTTTATTTTTAATAAACTTATTTTAGTTTAAAATTGTATGACATGTTAATAAAGGAAAATGTTTTTGAAGTAGAAAGGATATTTTCCTCAAGAATCGAGTTCAAGTGTTTTATCAAAATTATTTTCCATATAATATAATATAGGGTTATGTTTCTATCTCTATTATTACATTTTTTTGATTATGTTGTGATGGAATCAGTTTTATGAATTCCTTTAACTTATATGAATTGTTTTATGATGTCATGTTGTTTAAGAATCCCATTTTTATTACATGGGTTATGCAATGATGTGTGATTTATGATTTTGTGGCACACATATGAATGGTATCATTATGAGATGGGTAAGAACTATATCTCCATCCAATGCATTGGGTAAATATTTTATTTCTCATGAGATAGACATGGCTGGAACAGCAGGTTAAACCGGTTCAGTGAAACAGGACTAGAACGAGGAATGGACTCGGTTCAGAAATAGACTTTGTCCACTAAGATAGTCTTGTAAATGAGTCTTGACTAATAAGAAATGATTATCTATGATTATGTGTGTATGCCACAAAGTTTCATGTTTTAAGTTATGATTATTGGGATTTCATTTCACTACTAGGATTTATCCCATGTTATGAAATTATACTCTCTTTTGCAGGTTAAGATTTCCAAAATGTTATGTTCTTATGAATATGATGTGATTGATATTTCTTTTGTTTACCTTACTGAGCATTTGAGCTCACCCTTTTGTATGTTTTCTTTCCCTAGTTCAGGAAGAAGGTTATTAAGTAAGATATGCCAAAAGGGACTATAAATATGATGAAATAAATGGGAGACACTGTAGAGGATTTATGAACCAGTTGTTTATGTTTCTCAGTTTCTAAAGACACTATACCTATACGGTCCTTTCATGGTTTTGTTATATCTTGTAATTAGTGTACTTCAATTTTGAAGTACAAAAAATGTTTGTAAAGTTTGGGTCGTTATATGTAACACTATTTTTGTCTTTTTTTACACAGAATTTAGAGTTCCTTCAATAGATTATGTAACACCCAAGATTGAGTTTTACTAAACAACAACGTAATATTAATATTCATTTTATAATATTATTATAGTTACCACCTGACCATTGATATGGAAATTAAAAATAATAATAACAAAATTTTGAAAATATGATTTTTAAATTTATATAAAATAGAATATTTTGTTTTCAATTAGAAAAAATTAAATGTGAGATCCAAAGGCGTAGCCCTATAGATTTTGGGTAGAGTCAGGAACTCAGTGCATCACTTGTATATGGTAATATGAAGCCATCTGATATGTATGTGGGGAGGCTACGAAATTATAAATAACAATTTTTCATGTGTGGTGCATAGATTCCCAAAATCTACACCTATCTCATGAGATTTCCCCATATCTCCTATTGGGTGCACATGTTTAGCACATTGTTTAGTAAACCGTGATGCTGAAATGTGTTACATTCCCAGTTTAATTATAAATATAAAATCCCCATCATTAAATCTTTATTTTTTAAACCTAATTGGAATCCCTCCCCTCTTGATTAACCTTTTTGTTCAATGAAGGATCCCAATATCTTCCCCTTAGGAACTTCTCCTTTATTCGGTTCTTCATAAAGGTTTTTAGGTGAGTAAATCATCATTTGAGGACACTTTTACCTCTCTTATATAACCCATATTATTGTTCTAGGCTCTTCCATGGTGTGTAATCTCATGGATGAACTATAGGGGTTATGGGTGATTTTGGGCTATTATTTCATTGATTGTTAATGTGTGGATATCTTCTTTCAGGTGTATTTAGTCCCTCTCATGTATTTTCACTACATTAAAACACTGTTTTGGTATCTGATTCCATCCATTTCCTTTCCATAACATTATACTACTTTATTGGGTGTTTTTAATTAATTAAAAAATATGTGATTCCTGAATATGTTTTTTTGGTATGATTTTTTATGGCGTCTTTATGTTTTAAAATTTATGAAAATGGGGTTGTATGTAACTTTTATTATGTTACATATACATAAATGTATGAAAAGTGTTTGATAAAATTCAAATTTCCCTTAAATAATTTAATTGGGTGGCTTGGGACTCTGTGTGGACATTTTTGATGTTTTGGTAATTGGGTTTACTATTTAATTGATCTTGTGATATGATTTTCGTGCCTTTTGGTTTGATGGTTTCATGTGGGTCATTATAATTGTTTATTATGCTAATCACATTCCATTAATTATAATTGTTTGTACTTTTTTGTATTTATGTGAGGGTTCCATTGGATTTTGGTGTATCCACATGTAAACTAGCAGAAAAAATTGATAAACCCTCAAATGATAATGTATTGTAAAATAAATGTTCACCATAACCAACATATTTCAGAAAAACTTTTCAATTATTTTTATCTTCCATTGACTTCTCCTTTCAAAAATTTCTTACAAAAGTTCAATATTTTCCAAATGTATCTCTGGTTTCTAAATAATATCAAATGTGATTTCCAAAAATGTTACCTAGGGCTTGGTCTATTTGGAACAATGAAGAGTAATTTGATTATAAAATAACCCAAAATGCTGGTTTTATACTTTTAAATCATAAATGGAGTTTCCATATTCAATATTTAAATGATTTTATAAATGGAATTAGATTTTTAATTTTTATGAAATAGTGGTTATTTTTTGATATTTTGGAAAATGGTTTTAAATCACGTATGAAATGTTGTCCCTATTGTATCTTTGAGTGGTTCTTTGGGTGATTTGCATCCCTATTGATGTCTTTTGAAGGATAAGGCCTTTGTAGTGATGTATTTTTATTGTTAAAGGCCTAAATGGAAGAATATATATGTTATGGTTTATTCTATGAATTTGATGGAATTCATAATTGTCAATGTTTTATTATCATGGGTTTTCAGGATGTCATCTATTGGGTTTTGTGGCTGATTATTTATAGTCTTAATTAAAAACATTAATAAACCATTGCTAGAGGATATTAATTATGAGATCATCCAATTGTTGAGGCATGTTTATAAAATCTAGGTCTGTTAGTAACTACAATTTTAGACCATAAACCAGCATCTGTATCCAAACTGATTAAATATATGGATTACATCTAGGATTTTTTTTTTGGAAATTCCCATGATTTCTATATGTATATTCATATTTTATTATATAGAAATTTGATTACTTTACTAGTTTATATTTACTTGTATTTTGTACATTACTCTCAACATAGATCTATGGTCACCTTATTTTGGTTCTTATTTAGAGTTCAATTACATTTAAAACCATGGCTTCAAATGGATATCTATTTTATAATAGAAAATATTTTTTAAAAGGTTAATTTTTAGAAAAACATATTTGGATATCATAAGATGTCCAAATCCATATCATCCTAAATTTATTTCAAAATGGAATTTGGGGCCTATTTTTTAAGGTAAACCTATGGATTTTTTGGTGCTTGCCTATTGAGTTGTTTTATGATCACACCATACATGCTCCACTCAGGGTTGGTAGACCGAAGGACTTTAATAGGTGTAATATTTTTTTAGATATTCGTATGGAACAAGACAGACTTATGGATGATGGAGACCACATAGTTTCATGGAGACCATGTTGGTCCATATTTGTTCTCGGTTTTTTGTTTCTTTATAGTTTTTCATTTTTTTATACTGATGTATATGGATATGTTCATGTAAATTTTTTCTTCATTGGTTTATTATATTATGATGTATTCCATTTTTTGTTTGTTTAATATCTGTTTTTTCTTTGTAAAAATCATTCTTATATAGAATATCCTGGATGAGAAATAGTACTCCACAGCCTAGGTCGATCGAGAATGCCTAACATTTTTTACCACAAGATGTATCATGTTTTATGTTTTAATGGATCCCATACTAGTTTGAAACAACATGAAATATTGGAAATGAAATTTATCTTTCACCAATAAGAAATTTTTTGGTATATATGATTTTTAGGGCCTGAAAGATTAATTTATGTACCAATATTATAATTATAAAATTTTCAATTATGATATGGGTGATTTTTCAACATGATTTATATTAATCTTATAGATAATTTTACTATGATGAAGATAGAAGAGGTCATGGGTGCCACACTACAAATTGGATGTCCACATGGTAATAAATCATGAGGGTACTCACCTGGAGATTTTGAAGTAGTTTAATGTGGATATTGTATAGAATAAAATGATGGGAAATTTTTCATCAATTATTAGAAATAAATAAATATTTTAATGGGAAATTAAATGAGGTTATCTCTGGGGGAATTTAGGAATTAGTTGGATAATTTAAATGATAGGATATCATTCGATCCAAATTTTAAGGCATCTCTATATTTTGAATAGGGTGAATGATATTCCTATAACATTATTCTCAATGATTAAAAATATTTATAGGTTTTAAAAAATATATGGGGGTTAGAATTGAAAAAAATTATATTATATGAGGATTATGAGATCTGGATATATAATTATAATTGGATAAGTACCCACTTAAGTATGGTTCCATTAATGAAAAATATGATATACAATAAACCTCTATATTCTAGTTGACTATAGATTGTCCTAATCAGTTATTATCTAATGTATGTATATAGGTCATCCCTAATATAGAATATCATGACGATGTACAAAAAATGACATGTTGATCTATATACCCATGGATAGAGGCCAATATGTAGTGGTTTTGATAAAAATCGGAGAAAGATAATGGATATTTCATATTAGATATTTTTTAAAATAATATTTATATCATAAAATGGACTTTGTAAGTATAGGACTATATTATTTAAATGGTTTCTAAATATTAAATAATCCTTCTTTTGGTCTATATCCATGATGAAATGGATTAAGTCCTTTAGATGAACCATGTAAATAATGCGTGCTTCTCAATTTATTTTTGCTACATAAAATTTGGGTGTGTCTATGAGGGAATGTTTAGTACATAAAGAACAATAGAATTATAAATAGAATGTGATAAAATATATTTACACCGTAAAATTTAAAAATAGATCATAAATTCATCCCTAATCCTCCCACTGATAAAATTGGATTTGGAAAAAAAATTGATTCCATTATATGTGGAAATGTGGGGAGGGGGATATCCTGAACATTTTGTTTATTTATTGGTATAGAAATTTTGAGTTAATGGTCATTCCATTTAGTGTCCTGAAGTCATGGATATTGTTTATGGTGCTGAAGGATATCATCTTCCTGGAGATCTTGGTCAAATTTTTAGTTCTTTTTTATGTGTATAAACTCATATACATAGAGTTAGTCTATGAATATATTTAATTACCTAAAGATATCTCACAGGTTATTAAACATGATGAAATATACATGTAGATATAGAAGTGATATTTTTTAATGTTTAAGGATCAATTCAATGGCCACATATTTTCACTGAAATTCTTTTTCATGGACACATTGAATATAGTTGAAGTAGTTTCTTGGGTGACACCTATTAATATAGTAAAGTTTCATAGATACCACGGTGTAGATAGATATTTTCATAGTTTTGTGTTCGAATTATCTTTGATTGTTACAAATTTAATAGATTTTACTATGATGTACTAATAATTTATATTGGCTGATCTATGTTACATAATAATTAAATATAAAAATGATAATATAATTACATCCATAGAGGATCACCTAACAAAATATTGGGTGACATTGAGAAGTTTTATGATTCCTCTATTATGGGTTTCAGGTGGGACAAGGTGTATTCTAGTGATCTGTTCTGTTATGGATCTAGGTTGTTACTAAATCATGAGCATAACTATTCCATCTATGTTATGGATTTGGAAAAAAAATTATACTTTCCTCGATGATATTGTGGAATTTCCTAAAAGAGAAGTACTTTATTGTCTTTATGAACTATATAAATCTGAGATATATTTTCTCTAAGGTCTATTTGATCCTAAGTTAGTGTATGTGGATGGATTTTTTTCATGTATAAATTTTTGAGATATTCATACACCATTGGGAAATAGAATGTTATGGAAGATTCGCTAAGAAAAAAATCATAAGTAGCTATCATTTGTCAGTTTGTAGACTATTAGACGATGAAATTTGTCGTAGTAACATTGCATCATAGATAATAACAGAGTAATAGTGAGGGTCTGTTTGCCATATGACTATAGAATTATCATTTATGTATGAATTTTTGGAGTCTCAACTGTATTAATTGAAGGAGAAGGGTATGCAAGACCATATTCTTCAAGTTTATTCTCTATAGGGGTGGTCGGAGGATGGCCGACATGGGATGTTATTTCACTAAATGTACTATTTTTTATATACCAAATATGAGGGAGTTCATAATGATTTTCAATATTCACCCTTATCCTTAAATCATGTCATGTTAAATATGTTTCATGGTTGGAATAGTTATGTTTTGTATCTTCTTATAAGAAATTCAATGGAATAATTTTTGACACATTATTTTGTTTTCCAGTAGGTGAAGGTGGGGAAACATGTTTCTCAAGGGTTGTTACATTATTTGGATAGAATATAGTATATTTGGGAGTAAATATTGATATTTTTAATCATCTAGATAACCATATCTCTGGGAGTATATAATTACCCATAGGAGATCATGGACTGAATAATAATGTTAGACCCATTATTAAGGATTCAAGAGTAATGTGAGGTATAAATTATAGAAAGGCAGTACATGGATGATGTGATGAGACATGACTTGGTACAATAGACCATAAACTATATTAAATAACATATTTTTCACTAGAAATTATTTTGCGGATATAAATATTATTTTTGATCCCATCCATGCATTTTTTGGTGCTTTAAAAACATTGATAGACTAGTAAACGGATCAAAATATACAATCATTAGTGGATCTGTTACAAGCCAACATTCTATATTTTTTATTTTTTCTAGAAAAGAACATATGTTTTGTTGATATTCCAGGAATATAATTTATTTAAATCAGTAATTGAATATGATATGATTATTCCATTGTTTAGAGGAAAATTCTAATTTATATTATTCTAGATAGAGTTTGTGAAGTGAGTAGTTCATAGTCTGAATGTGTTTTAATGTATGAAAATGATGATCTACATTTTTCAAGATTAGATGAAGGAAAGTCTTGACTACTATAATTATTACATTGATTGTAGATTAAGTACCATTTAGTTTTAGTTATGGGACAATGTGTTTTTTATAGTTTGAACACACTATGTTATTAGTGGTTTAGTTGAGGGTGTAATATCTATCCCGTATTCTTTGGGAATTATTATGTGTTTGGGAATATTAGATGGGTGGAATATTTTTGAGTTCATAATACCAAATTGTGTAGGATGCAAATGATTTTCCATATTTCCCAACATTATTAGTATCATCATGATGACTCCCATGTCGTTTAATGGGATGATTTGGATAAAAAGGAAGTCATGAAAAACATGGAGTGGTCGATGTTGTTTCTTAATCATCAAAAGAAAGTACTATAAGAAATGAATCTTCCCCTATTTTATATGTTGGGTAATCCTATAGTTCTGGAAGAGAGTACTTGGTGACCTGAATCATAGATGTAAGACCAATAACATGAGATTTCATTATTTATGATTTATTTGTTATGACTTTTATATCCTAATGTATTGTTTGATTTCATACCTATATATCATTCATATTTTATCCCCTTATTTTTTTTTGTATTTAAGTGTTACTATTTGGATATAATGATATTATTTATATATATCACATCTTCTTTTTATTCACACATTCCATTTCTCTATTTATTTCTCAGTTTTATATTGATTATTAATGACTAAAATTTTTTTATAGTACATTAATGTGTTTTTTTAGATGTTATGGACCATTACATGAAGTGGTCTGGGGTGTTCAATGTTCCTAGTAAAATCTTGTGTGGAGTGGTGGAGTTTGGCTATGATTTTAGTTCCTATATATACATATTGTGTGGATATATAGAGCATGGTATAGTGGAGAACATTGTGATGTTATCTACATATTACAGTGTAAGAGGCTTCATATGACATGTTTTAGTTACCATTCTATTTATAAAATGGATATAACATATAGGTGAGCTACAACATGGGACCCTAGATAGGATAATTTTTGAATTTCAATTAATTAGTGTTACATTTCAATGTGTCCTTAGGTTATAATTTAGTGGTGTCAATATATAACTCTTAATAAATAATCCTTTGTATTGGTGCATTGATTCTATGGAAATCTATTTTTCTTTCTCTATAGTTTCTGGGGTGGATACACTTTGGGGCATTGGTTACACTATATCCATACCCCAATAGATATGATACTCCAGGATATTATTCTAATATACTATATAAGGGTTGAAGTAATTTTTACTATGACAGAGAATTCATTATTAAATAGTATTTTTGTATGAAAAACATATTGGTACATTGTATCAAAGTGATTTTCCACTATTATCATCTAATTTATTTTCATTGAATAAAATTGAGAACACCTTTTTAACTAATTCAAAATTCAAAATTTTATGGAAAAGTTCGATAATATTTTTTTCATTTAGAGGTAATTTAACCTCTCAGTTGTGTCTATAAGACCCATATTAAAGGGTTTGGTTATTGGAAATATAATTTTAGTTACCATTATATCTATTCCACGTATTATTCATACTATGTATTTAATGTTGGGTATAGATGTAAAAATATAATTTTTTGGAATTTATTGTAAAATTAATGACTAGAAACATTGAGTTCTACATTGTTGTCGAAATTTTCAGGTGGTTTTGTTCTTATAAGCATTATTTTTTTTCATATTCATCATAAACAATTTAAAATATTCTTATTGAGGTAGGGGGTTCTATTTCAGCTTTTTTTGAAATAGTTATTATCATGCCACTGATTTTTCTATTGGAATGTATGGATTAACATAAGCATGATAATAAACGAACATTATTTAATTGAATCGAAAACGGGATGATTTCACCAATTTCAATTTATTCAGTAGCTACTTTGACATGATTCATATTTGATAATCGAAGAACCATTATTTGTTAATGTTGTAGAACTATGAATTGAGAAACCATGCAGTGATTTATTTTTTGAGATTAATATTTTTGAAATTATAAGAACATATATATTTCGATGAAAATATTTTGTGTAAAAAGGTTTAATTATGTGAAATACCTATACAAGAGGTGAATAAATTTTACAGATACCCTATAAAAATTGGAAAATGGGAATTATTAGAGATACATTATACTATTAGTCATGGTTATTGAAAGAACCCAGGTTCTCAATCTAGAATGGGTCCTTTAATTTTTATTATAAATCTATAATTTGGAGCTAATGTGGATACTTAATTAGTAAGTAAGGGTTTTGTGGGTTTCTTGTACTTATTCGAACCCCAGAACCCATATTTTTAGGGCAAACTGGCCTGGCACATGGTTTGCCAAAACGTGCAGATGAAGTTTTTACAGAAAGAGACATCTCACACAGTTTGTGCATGACTGTGCAACCTAACCATGAAAAAAACACCACTTCCCCGGGTACCCATGCACAACTTGTGCACGGTTTCATCAAATTGTGTCGAGCGTACTTTTTCAAAAAAAATTATCTTGCACAGTTTATGCACATTTTTGAAAACTGTGTAGAAAAACTGTGGAAAGTCTAAAATTCTGGGAAAATTTCAAATTATTTTCTTAATGATCATTTAACCACCATATTCATCCCTAATCTATGAACCAATGGGATTAACCTCTTTTATTCCAATTTTGTGAATTTTTTATGAAAAATCCAATGGTCAAAAAAACTCCTTCTTCTAAAATATGATTGACCTTCAATTCTTCATGTTGGATGAGCAACAATAAGTACTCGAGTCCTCATTATCAGTTATTATTCTATTTTCTCATGACATAGATTTTGTAATGTGAGAATATTTTATCTTTTCATAGATATAATCATATCTGAGAAAAATAAAGGACTTAAATTGGGGGAGGAGAGTCATACAACCCTATGGTGGGTGGCCTAAAATGAAACTCTAATGTTCCATGATTTTGGAATATTTGTTCGAGGGCTAAAGATTTCATAGGAAGATGTTTCTTAATTTATATTACATGGTTATACTTGTGAATATCATATAGTTACAATATTTCCAAATATGATGTTATTTTTTAGCTGTTAAATTCAAAACTCATTCTGTCTCATGTTTAAGGTTATCCCATAATTGGATTTTAGTGTTTTGGAATGTTTGAGACATCATTCTGGTGTTCGCTTTCTTGATCATTCAAAAGGTGAGTCACATTATAATAAATGGCTTGTTATTAATGAGAATTTTTTAATGGCATGTACCATGTATTCCTCTCACATGAACCTACTATGCTAAGTTATTCAAGATGATTATTAAATGTAAATTGTTAAACGAAAAATATACCAATTATATTAATTGGACTTATTAAATGAGATTCAATAAGGGTTACATGTATGTAGTACCCCATTCTATATTGATAGAAGGTAGTAGAGTGGACCTCAATAATTGATTAAGCCTTAATGGTTTATTCAGTCTTGATTAAATGGTTCAAATGCTACTCATCCTATCCAGAATAATGGAAGGAAATGAGTTAACATAATAAATGATTACATGATTATAATATCTATTAGTAATGGATCGAAATTGGCTCAACTAGGATTCTGAGATGAGAATACCCTGGGACATGGGAATTCCATTGAGCATAAAAAATGCGGTTTAACATGGTAGATACCCACCTAGACTTTAGTTCTTGTCTATTACTCATGTCCCTTGTATACTACCTTAGGGTCCATTATATTATTACAATATACCTCAGATACACTCCTTGAACTAACATTGACTAATAAGTTCCATGGTGATGTCCCATGGGGGAATATCCTTTCTAAGCCCCGTTATACCTTGTTCGATCACCTTGGACTTGGTAGGAACCGTATTGTAGAATTTCATATATTAAAATAATTGGATTACACACTTACCCCATTCCTAGACTCAGATAATACAGATTAAGCATTCAGTGAGGTCAATGTTTCCTTGGTTAATACCATGGAACTCCTTTATTCGATATCATTGTCGGAATTACTTATTATGTCTTGGGACCTTCACTACTTATACTATCATGAGGTGATGTTAGTTGTGGCTACACCTGACATGACCTATAAACATTAAATGGTGATTACTTAATTAATTAACTGGATACATGTTTAGAAACTAGCTGAGGGCTGAAACAGGTACTTCGGTATTTAGTTATCTTGTACTGTTTTCTTTACATTATATATGCTTGACTTCACACTGCTATATTCCATTATATGAGCCAGATGTTACAGGCAGCATTGGTGAATACTCACTATGATTTATCTCACTCAATTTCTATCCACCATTTGGTATGTAGAGTAGATTACATGACTGCAGGTGTTGATAAAGGGAAGCATATAGCTTCAAACACTTGATTGCATACCGATAGGATAGAGCTTGATAGCAGATGACTCATTTGGATCTCAATATGATTGGGGTAGAATTTTTTTCATTACATTGTTTGACATGTTATTCATATTTTGTTTCATCCATATTATCTTGTTTTCTAATGAAAATACATTACATCATCATTGTTTCAGTTGACATAGTTATTTTTATTATTCTTATATATATATATTTCTTATGTTTTCTCCCACTATTTATTTATATTTCTTCCTTTGATTACTAAAATTTATACCCCTTCACAATGATACAATATACTAATGAGGGAATATTCTCTCCATAGACCAAACCTTGGCCCTCATTTCCATTCAGCAACCTCTCACAGTTGGGGAGATGCACTTGCGGCCATGTGGCCCACTAGGCTTGGGGTTCCCGTTATGTGGAATCCTGGTACGGGACGTCATAGTTATTTCCATGTTGGGATTCCCCTTTGTTTGTGTGGATCATGTGGGATCTGTTCAGTGATGGTGGAGACTATTGTAGAGGTATTATATTTTATGGTAGTAGGACATGGTTAGTTATTCATTGAATTTGTTTAATGGGGGGTTTTTAATAGTTTTTAGATATCCCTCTATGTGCACTGATTGTGTGGTTCTGACATCTTGTAGTGGCATGTGGTGTTGTAGATATGAGAATATCATGTTTCTAGATTATATAATTGGATTTAGTTTCATGGTATCTATTCAATAATTTTGGAAATATTGGAATTGGAATTCATTGAGAAGGTATTAAATAACTAAGATTGAATTGAATGGTTGGTAATTTTATAATGAACTGAATGGTGAAAAATTGGATAAAATTAAAGTATTTTTATTGATAACACAAAATGTTGGTTTTGATATAGTGTATTTTTTCATTATATATTTATTTGAATATATTATAATATGGGGATTTTATAAATTGGAAAATATTGATTTTTTAATTGTAATGGATGTGTAATTTTGGTTGTCTGTATCTATGAAGTTTGGTTAGTTTAATTTAGTTGTAGAAGTTGTTAGTGAGAGATGTTGTTTATTGATTTATTAGTGAAAAAGTATATGCATGTTTCCTTCAATGATAATAATTAGGTAGCTAATTTTTTTGGACTAATATAACATATATCTTAAATTATTTCATATGAGTGCTACCTGATTCAGATAATCGTAATGTCTCCCAAATTTTTTTGGATTTAGTTATTTTTCCTAACATCAATGATCAAGAGGAAGGATGGTAAGATTCCCCCTCTTCCATAAACAACCTTTTGTAATAATATGATGTTGTAGGACATGGTACACGGATGTGGTGATACATGCTTGGGTTCACGTATGGAAGGATATGGAAAAAATGATTATTTTTATCATGTCCATGACACCTAACAGTGGTCGATTTTGGTGTGAGCATAACTTATGATATTTACACACATTATGTGAAGGTGTAGGATTAATATATGATTATATATATAGATTTTTACAATATGGGAAACTTGATTGACCACAAAAAGAATTTCATTCTCAGGATATGGGTATCCTAATTTATATGGTTGACGAATGTCACCTACAGAAGGGAGGAGAGCATAATATATCTAATATTTGGGTGTTATAGAGTCAAAATAGTTTAAAAGTAGTTACATAGAACCATGCATTATTTTTTTAATACATTAGTTACAATAATTTTTAGTGCGCATTCGTGAAGGTAGGATTCTAACTTGGCCAAAACCGTGTTTACTGGGATGTTGCTAAAAATGACTCAATATGGTGTGTAGGGTGGGGTTGGGGTGAATTGGGTTCTTGAAATATCATTGAAAATGTAATGAAGACAATAAACTATTTTATTCTATTTTATAATATGTAGTGGAAATTAATAAAATATATAAAATAGTATTGATAAAATAGAACTATTAGTTATTTGGGGAGAAAATATATCCTTATACCCTTAATAAACATTTATTATTTATGATTTGTAAATATCACTATGTCAGTCCTATCTCAATAGACGTTAATTGTTGAGTTCTTGGAATTTATATTTTCTACAAAAGTTCCAAGATATTTTACAAGGATATCTATATTTGAAATACATATCCATTGATATCACTCACACAACATCTAGATTTATCTCTTTATAGTGGGGAAAAGTATGTTTAACTAATATTCAGATTAATCTCATGGGTGTGAGAGGACAATTTAAATAGCATGGAGGATAATCT
Source organism: Viscum album (assembly GCA_963277665.1). NCBI lineage: Eukaryota > Viridiplantae > Streptophyta > Magnoliopsida > Santalales > Viscaceae > Viscum > Viscum album. Next base: position 1,024,088,910 of record OY728133.1, on the reverse strand, counting down.
AGAAAATTAAAAAGGATTAAGAATCTAGTTGTTAGTGAAATATCTAGGGATTAAGATGTATTCATCCGACAATTGCAGTTGGAATTGGTTATTCTTCACAAAAATAAATAAAATAGATTATGTATATGAATATTTATTAACATTTTCATTATGTATATAGTAAAATTACAATCAAGTTTTATATCCTTTAATTTTTTGTTCATTTTGAATTTAAATAACAATACATACCCCAACCACTAGGATAACATAAAATAACATAAAATGATAGGATCTATTATCTCATGTGACCTATCATTTAAAAATAAAAAATAGAGATATTTTATTATTTTATTATTTATATTAAATAAAATAGCATGAATACATCTAAATGAACATAATATATTATTCAACTTTCCTTATCAATCAAATAAATATTTCTATTAAAATAATTATTGTCACGTATTTCACATGAATTATTATAACGATATCAAATGTGATAATAAATACTAAAAAATGCACTATGAATAATTACACCATCAAAGGACATTATCTTACTCATAAGTAATTTATCTCTTTAAAATTTTATTTTTCATAAAAGAATACATAAATTATTTCTCCAATGAATATTATTTTACAATAAAATAAATATTCAAATTTGTGAGATTGTTAATTAAATAAAATATTTCTTCTCTATGTTTGATATTTATTTAAACATAGGATTAATGAATTAGGAAAAAGACACCATAAGATAATATTGATCCTTATATGAATATTTTTATATTTACACAATAATTCAAAACATCATTATTTTTTTAATTTTTTTAATAACACATCTTTTACATTCTGAACTCATAGAAACAAATCGATTTCTCATATAGTAATTAATCCATTATATTATAAGTTAAATAGAGAAAATTTTATGCTCATTTTACTTTATTCTTTCTCATATGGTTATAATTATATTTAATATATATTTTTTGATATTTTTCTTTTTCTTGAAATATGTAATCTATTTCTGAAATGTCTATTTATTTATAAGATGGTTCACATAGAAAATGTTTTTTATGTCGCATATGATAATTGATTTCTCATATGGAAAATTATAATATAATGTTATAATTTTTCATCTCATACAATATATTCCATATAAAAATTTATCCAACAAGAAAACTCATATTCATCCAAAATAATCCATGATAAAATATGATATATATGAACATAGTTCAATTTCATAAAAACACAAATAATATTAATATAGGAAAAACTAATAGGCATTATTTGTGATGAACAAATATAATATTTTAGTCTTTTTTGGAATATGAAACATTATCCATCATCCAACACCATTTTTATCATCAGAAAACCTATGAAAATTTAAATAAAAAAATTTACAAATCTTGATCATAGAAAAAATGTTCCTACATAAATCTCTTTTTAAAAATAATGTATAATTGAAATGAATTGTTTCTGATCACTTTATTCTCAAACAAATTTTGACATAAAAAATGTGTAGTAAAATTAATCATACTCAATATAGGATAGTTTATTATTAACAAAAATATTAAACTTCACTGAAATTTAAATAAATATTAATTTACATGGAGGAATATTTTATAAACAAAAATAAAATATATGTGTGTAGAAATTAATAAATAGAAATTTATTTTCATTAATTAGATTTATATTTTTTGATTTTAACAGTTTATGATAGCCATAATACACCAAAAAAATTATCAGTCTTTTGGATTGGGGTGGATTTTTTCAGAGGTTGGGTTATAATGATTTTTTTATGGTAGGGTATATATAACAAAGCTCAGAATTATCTAGAGCAATAATAGTTGTATCAATAGGTGGTTTCTTAAGCACAACCATAATATTAATTTTTATATATAAGGAATTTTGGTCATCAAAATTTTGATCAGCAGAATTTGGGATGTTGAATATCCAAAAAGAAATATTCAGAACCAATTAAGATAATTTTTAATGAATTGGTACAAACACTGCAAAATTTTCCCATAAAATGAAAGGTAGTGAAGGAAATATATTTCTAGTCTCCCTAATAATGTTAAAATAAAATAATATTGTTCCCATGATTTCCCCTTCCTTTTATCATAAGGACGGTGTTTCCAATCATTTTCATTATCGTGAAAAGACTCTGAAGAATGAAATCGAATAATATAAATATTCCTTTCTTTATCACTTCCCTATAATTGTCTGACCAACTAAAGATATCATCCTTATAGATTCTATAGTGGTACTTATTACTATGTTTTCATACTCACAAGACATTAATTCTGAAAACGAATAGATCATATGGATTTTGATTCTCATTATTTCTACTATCTAAAATCACTATTTGAAAGAAATTTTATTTACACAAAAGTGAACCTATCTCAATACTTATAGGCCTATCATACCTATCACCAATTTGATGTACACTATCAAGACGTATTGAATCATAATTAGACGAATTAATTTTTAAAACATTAATTATATAATACATGGATAATTTCATATCATGATATTTGATGTTTAAATTAGATTCAAATTGACTTATCATGGTGTAGCCATCCTAATTAGAACATTGGTTTCAATTGATATTTCCATTATGGAGGTACACAAGTATTGTTTTTTTAAAATGTGACCATATAAATTTTACAGAGGGCCTCTCTAACAAGATGAGAATATATTTTAAACATATTAATATTATAGGAGAAATGATTTCAATTTTTTTGGACCATGAAGAATACATGTGAAATCTCAACTTTTCAACCCCCCAGTGATTATCAAATCATTTATTGATAAATTTGTCCAATTTTTAGTAGAATCACTCGATTCCATTTCAACTGAGGATGAGTTAAAAATAGATGAAATCGTATTAATTAAATAAAATATATAGACAATAATATTCTTTAGATTATCAATTTCTATTATAATATATTATGTTTTTCTAGAAATATGATATAGATTTTTGATTGATGAGTTGGATGACTTTTCATAATCAATTATTTAATTTATTAAAATATCATTCAGTTCAATAAAAATATGACCTTGAACCAGAATTCTTTCTTTTATCTATGACATGGATCGTTAGAACATCAATATTAGTTTTCATATAAATAAATTAATGAATTACATAGAGAGCATTATTTTAAAAACATTCATATGATTCATAAAATTAATTTTTTTCAATTATTTGAGTTGAATCCTACTATACCAAAAAAGAGTGGCTTGTTTGAGAGGTCCTCTTCTCCAAGACATAAAAATCAATGAATTTCCATCAATATATTCTTATTTAAAAATAACAAGATAAATTATACAAATGATTCATATTTTTTCAATATTTAACATAATTTGATTTATTAATTTTTAATTACCAATGATATTTTGGAAAATGGTTTCATGATTCCTCTAGTTTTGGATATTTTGGATTTGAGTAAACATAAATATAAAATAAAATATTATATAACTCATTATCATCCATAATTTTACCCTATATGTGAAAATTTCTATTAGATACTCTATAATAGTAAATAAATAATGTTTCATCATGAAAATCTATCACATTATCACTTAAAAAAGGCATAAGAACCTCACAATAATTTAGACGAATATTATCTTGTGTAATAATAGCTTCAAATTCTTGACCAACATTATCTTACTTACAAGATATTAAATTCGTAAAATTATTTCCATCAATTACAACTCATGAAAATATAGGAGTATTAATAATTTAGAATAAATTCTTTCTTCCTCTTATTATCACATCTTGATGCTCAACATTTACTATGTCATGAATTTCATGTAGAATATTAGTAAAATATATAATAACCCATTTAATAAACAACTAATAGTAAAGATTTTTACATAAAATTATTTAATGATTAATAACTATGGATCAAGAGTTATTGTGTCTTGGGTATAAAAACAATAACATTTAACTAACAAAAACCTGATATCTTTTTCATCCAATTGAATTTTTTTACAATTATAAAATCATTTTAAATGATAACCAATCATCAAAATCTCTAAATAATTTAATATACATTCTAATATTCTTGAAATAACACACGTTTTTCTCTACCATACTACAATAGAATATTTGAATGTAAGAAGGGTGGTCTCTAACACTAAGTAAGGATATGAAAAAAAGGACGCATATAAATATCACATGTGAAAAAAAGATGATATTATGAAAATTGTGTATAAAAAAGTGTAGAAACACAATACATAAAATTTGAAACCAATGAAACATGGACTAAAATATAATAATAATTTATCGATTCATTATAATAAAAAATAAATATTGAAAGATATTTGAATCATATGATTGTAAATACGTCAAATTTAATGATATAATAAGATTTTGTCAAGTTTTATTCCCAACACCATATTCGCAAAGTGGATATGGGCCCATTATAGTGACCGTCTCTTAATATATAATGGTATTACATAATATTAGTTTAAAATTCATTACATTACAAAAGAAATTACATGAAGACCAAAATAGTGTAGTGTATTTATAAACATGTAAAATAAAGTATTATAACATGTTTAACGATCTCCATTATCTACAATAAAGATCATCCCCTTTTTAAATCCTACTTGAAATGTTTCATCATAACATGTATTAAAGTAATCATACGAAATGGTGATTTAAATGATCAATATCATTAAATAAAGATGATACCTAATAACAACATAAACATAATGGTGTGAGAGATTGAAAATAAAATTATGAAATAATGTAGTACATATAAAAGATCACAGGTATGAATCGTGAAATAAATATTGGTAGTTCATAAGACATATATAATAATTGAATCAAGAGGAAAATACAAGAGATCATAACACAGTAATAATACATGGAATTGTATTGTACACATAAGTACAGAAAATTTATAATCATGGATAACTACCCAGACCTTTATAACTTATTATGATTGTGTTAATCCCACATGTATCAGATTTACGAATGGGATGACATCCCTTGTACCCTATTATTTCGATATTGGGATACCCCCCCCCCCATTTATATGATTCTTATGCGCTTATGATGACCTCCCACATGATATGTTGTTAGAGGATTGTGATGCCCACATATGTACCATATTATTATGGGCTATAGATTCCATCCTATATACCCTCTTGTGTTGGTCTTTAGATTCCAACTTTTATACCCTATAGTTATAGGCTTGCAATACACTACCAAAGACACCCCTTTTTATTGGCTTTATATTCCCTCCTATATACACTCTTCTTAAGATCTTGTGGATTCCCTCTTGTGTACACTATTATTACTATCATTGGATTCCCACCATCGTACCCTTTTATATTAATAAAAAATTATCATTATCCAAAGAATTTGATTGTGATATAGGTCCCACCCATAACATAATTGAATAATAGAAGAATGTTAAATAATATTAAAAAAACTCAACATATCATGACCCAAAGAAAGAGTTTTGTTTCATAAAATTTATATCATAATCCATGAAATGAAATTGATATAAAAATTTTACATTATATCCAAACCTATAGAAAATAGAAAATATTCATAAAAATTTCATCAAACCTTAATTTTTGTAAAGAATCAGTTTTCATAAGAATTTATGGTGGTATAACCCATGGAAGGGAAATAAGGGTAATAAAAAAACATTTAATTGGAAGAGGAAAATGTTTAGATAAATAATAAGAACGGTACCCTTAGATCATAACACCATTAAGGATTCTGCAACATAAATAGATTCCATGTTATATGGAAATTAATTTTGAATGATATTTTAATATTTTTATTTAGTAAAGTATCTTTTCCACAATAAAAATGAATTTTAAAATAAAAATCATTTCAAAAACCATTTTCTTTGAAAATAACCTTGAAAACATATAATGTATGCATCATAAATTTTGAAAACATTTTTAAAATATAAAAAAAATTAAAATCATATTAATTTAAAATTATCTTTAAATATTATTTAACAAAATTTCTTACAAAAGTTATAGAAAACATTGATTTGAAGAATTTATATTTCTGACTAAAGAGAAAAATATATTCGGATTTTAGAAAAAAAACATTTTCAAAATTTTTTTAGGTTCCAAAGAAGGAAAAAATAGTACATTTACATGATTATATCATTAATAAATATAGGCTAAGAAAACACATAAGAGTTAATCAATTATGGGTTAAATGATTTCATCCATGGAATCATAATCATGAACAATATTGATAAATGATGTAATTGCAGCAATAAAGTATGACCACTTTTTTAACAATGAAATACTAACCTAATGAAATAATAAAAATAAATTAATATCAAAATATCCTAAAAATAACGATATAAATCATTAAAATTTTCAAATTTATGGATATACACCGCATAAAAGAATATAGGTTCAAAAGATAACATGTGTCTCATAGAAGGCATATTTAGAAAAACTATGTCTTCTCGATTAGGTAACAGTTGAACCGTAAAACCTTGAAAAAGTGATCATAAAATATATATGTAAATACCCAAACAAATGAGGATAATATTTTTATAATGAAATCATTTTTTTTATATTTAACACGCCAGAGAAACAAGTGGTTAATATGGAAGAATTCAAATAGATATAAAAGTCAGACTAAAAATCCCATTCCTACTTAATTAACTTTTAAATCATGATCCACATGAAACAATAAAATAAAATAAAAAAATTATTATTTTTAAATAAAATATATTTTTGATATAAAATGTAATATGTAATTATATACACCACCAAAAATTTTAAATTGGTTAATATATCATGATTCTTTTGGATATAAAAAGTGAGATGAGATTCTCTTACCCTAAGTCAATAATTACATCATACAGATTCAAAAAACCTATAAAATAAATATAAATTTAATAAATTTTTAACATATAAACATCATATTATATATATTTCCACTCATTAATTTCATCTGATATTATTTTACCAATTTATTTAAAATTCCATGTTAAATCTAGGCATCTTGTAATAACTTCTTTGCTTTTCATATTTTTATACATTTTTTTATTGATCGTCTTACTAATATCATGTTTTAGTTATTTTCAGAAAGTAATTTTTGATATATATATCATATTTATTTAGTATAAAAATATATATAATAATATTCAAATTATATAAAAAAGAAATGAAATACAATTTTCATGGAGATGGTAGACCTACCTTTTCCAGAACGATGTAAACATTTTCGTGTCATAATTTTATTGAATGAAAAGTATATGTTATATATATATTATAGTTAAAATATTATTCTTATGTAATATTTATCACTTATTTTTATTATACTCATCCATAATATATTACATGTAATTCTTGAGCGAATCAAAATACTCTGAGGAGGCAATAGTCTGTACATCTACAAAATAATGTTATCGAATTACCATAAAATCGAGAGTTTGGATATAAAGTTTATATAATAATTAAAGAATAATAAGTAAATAATAGATATTATATATATACATATTATAAAAATATTAATTACATCATTATTCCCAAATATGAGAGGTGGTAATTGTTGAAAGAACATCATCCGTTCGTGAGGCGACAATCCTTTCAAGTAGGTGGGTCACTAAGAAATTAGCATAAATAAATAACTAATGTAAAATGATTCAACTATAAGTAGGTGGGTCACTAAGAAAATTAATTCCCCCTGAGTTATGGGAATCTACCATAGATGAGGCAATGGGGAGATGTACATGTTTATATAGTTACTAAAGAGGTGGTGGAAGTTCTAAATGTTATAGTGGAAGGTACAACAAACCTATCATGAATTTTATCTGATGCATTATTTTATTCTGGTTGGTCATAGTCTAGTATATATTTTAAATTTACTAAGAAAAAATATCCATTTAACATTTTATTTATTAATTTTGTTATCTATCAAAACCCCAAAAGCATGTATCATTGCAACAAGGACGTGTGTTCAGTCCCCATTATGACAGATAAACATGCTTTACGTTCATAACCTATAACTATACATACTTTTGAATCTCATATAATTCATTATATGTATTGGATTTCCAAATATGATGTAATTTTTTCTTCTAGGAGAAAAGAAATTACATTTTGTTGCAGAATATGTAGAATGAATCCTAATTGGATCAGAAGCATCCTCACATGATTATTATTTAGATCCATAATCAGTGGCTCTAATGAATTAAATACATAGATAATAAGAGAAAACAACACTTATAATCTTCCAATATAGGACGTACCTACGAAATAATAATACATTTATTTGTTTCCTGAAGAATTACCTTGACATCCCATATTGTGTGATGTTGAATTTTCAATTGAATTAAGCACCGATGCACAGACAATATAAATGACTCCTTATAGAATGGCCACTAGGAAATCAGTGTAATTGAAGAAATTATGAGAGTATTTAGGTAATGATGGATTTATTCTCCAAAGTTTATCATCATGGGGAGCCAATGTCCTCTCTTTTAAAACAAATGATAAATTCATGGGGTTCTATGTTGATTATAAGGAAATCAATCCCATTACAATAAAGAAAATTTACCATTTACCATGCATTGATGAGTTTTTTTATCAACTTCATGGTGCCCAATATTTTTCAAATAATTTTCTTCATTATGGGTATCACCAATTTTGAGAGAAGAGGTAAGAAATTCAAAAAGAAACATTTTTTGGATGGCATATAGATATTATGAATTTTGGGTAAAGTGATTTTTAATGAATAATGCACCATCTATGTTAATTGAAATAATGAGCTGTGTATTCAGATAATATCTCTGTGATTTTTTTATTATTAATTAATAATATTAAGGTGTATTCTAAAACCATTGAGGATCATTTAATCAAATAAATATCATCCATAAGACTGATAGAGTGGAATATTTATATTGGAAATTCAGTAAATGTGATTTCTGTCTTCAAGAAGTCTATTTTCATGGTCGTATTGTCTCCAAAGATAGAATATTAGTTGACCCTAAAATAAAATGGAAGACAATGAATGTCCTATAAAAACAAATATATCTGAGGTAGATAGTATAATTGGTTTGGTAGACTACAATCAGCGATTTATTTATAATTTTTCTTGATTATCTAATCAGTTAACCAAGATTACATGTAAATGGGTAATACATATAAGTAAAAACGAATGTGATGAATGATTTGATGAAATAAATAGAAGATTATTAAATGATTTTATTTTTAAACTACCAACTTGGAGTGATGGGTTTGTAATATATTGTGTCGAATCAAACAAGGGATTTGGTTGTTTCTTAATGGGAAATTATAATGCCATTGAATAAGTATCAAGAAAAATATTGACTCGTGAACTAAACTAACCAACCCATTACCTATATTTATAATATATAATCATCTATTTTGAAATATAGATACATTATATATATGAGGAATGATGTGATATATATACAATGATAAATTGAGCATAAAAAAATCTTCTCATAGAAAGATCAACATGGGAAAACAATGATAACCTGGACTACTAAAATACTATTATTACTCAATATGCAACCACCCAAGGAAATAAAATAATGTAGCAGAGGTTTTTCGTTGTATGGATCTTGGTGACCAAATAAAAATGAGGATTTAAAAGGATCTTATGTTCATGGATCTAGTAATGTTGGATATGGGAATTTCTATGGAAAGAGAGACATCAATCATTTATAAAATAATTACCACACCATATAAATTTGAGAGGAGAAGAATTATAAATCTAATGATACCGAATTTCAAAATAAAATTAACATCATGAATGATGGAAAATAATAATTTTATGTTTGTGTGGATTATGTTCAAATAATCTGAAGGAGAAAATGTGATCCATTTATACCTCAACTAAAAATAGATTTTTCGGATGATGCTTATAGTTAAAATTTCTCTTTTCACCCATGGAGTTCAAATATTTATAGGGAAATGAAGGAACATTTTTGGTGGGTTAACATGACGCATGAAATTTCAAATTATGTATCCAGATGATTTATTTTTGGAAAAGTGAAAGATTTGAGAAAAAATCATAATGAATTCTCGCTTCTTCTTCCTATTCCTATATAGACATGCGATAAAATTACTATGTACATTGCCTCGAAACTACAAAGGACTCTTTGATGGAAGGATGAAATATGGGTTTCATTGATCGAATAAAAAAATCTAATCATTTCACTTCCATAATTGAATATATTCAACTAGATCCCCTCACAAGGATCTACATTAATGAATATGTAAGACTCCATGGTGCACCTCCATCAATTGTTTCTAATAGAGATCCACTCATTATATTGAAATTATAGAAAATTATTTATAAGTCTCTCGACATTGAGATTCATTTGATATTTTTCATCCATTATCATGCTAATCAAAAGTCAGAATGAACAATAAAAAAATAAGAAGACATGTTGAGATCATTCTCACTCATGTTTCAAGGTATATAGGATCAATACATACCTTTGGTAGATATTTGTTTTACTAAAATCATCCATTAAAGTATTCAAATTGCTCCATATAAAATAATTATACCGAAAGAGATGCCACACACCAATTTATTTGGATAATGTGGGTGAAGTGAAACTCATAGGACTGGAACATGGTGAAGAGATGACAATGAAGGTAATGGCTATCCAAGATCATATTATGTCTACTAAATGTAGTCCACAGAGCTATGCCATGAATTTGAGGAAGTATTTAGAGTAATAAGTCAAGATTCTTGTTTTCTAGAGTGGATCTCTATGTATGTATTCAGTATTATTCAGTAAGAAAGGAAACTTTATTCGTAGGTACATCATACCATTCTAAATTATCCCTAGGGTAGGTTTCATCACTTATCATTTAGCATTGATTCCAAATATCTCAAAGGTACATGATGTGTTCCCTATATATTTTATAAAGAAGTACAGGATAGATCCAATGCATTTTCTAGTCTCTAATGAGATATAGTTGGAACCTGCATTTCATTTTTTTAAGAAAACATCCGAGTTGTTGATACTAGAGAGTAAGTATTGAAGATTTAGACTACTTTTCTGGTAAAATATAGTTAGGTAAATCAAAAAATGGATGAAGTAACATGGAAACTAGAAGATTTTCTAAACGTGAAATACCTGCTTATTTTTTAAGGTAAAAACCCTAAAATTTATGGGAAATATTTTTTATAATGGAAGAATATAACACCTAGTAATTACCATATTTTCCATTATATTTTGTTTATATCATTGAAATAAACACAATAATTAATTGGACCGAATCATTATTTAGTCACATTTATCACAGTAAATTTATTTATAATACTTTTATAGAATTTATAGTGTAAATTTTTAGTTTATTTATCCATCCATATATTTTTACACCCATCAAATATATTTTAGATAGTCATAAGATAAGAATGATCCAAATATTATATATATAATACTAAATTTTTATAAGGTATGTTTCTCAATGATTTAATTTACAACCCATTTTAAATCTGAATATCAGACACTTCATAAATTTAATATGTCAAAATAATCTTCTTATTTGGGGGAGAAAAATGAAAATTAAAAAATTTTGAAATTTTTGTATTATATGTGAAGATTTATTTTTAATAAGTAGTGAAAAATATTGAATTTTAGTTCAAAAAATAATTTTCATGTAATTTATTAATAATGATAAACTATGATTTATATTTTTTAATGTCTAATTAGATCATATTTTTGTTAATTAATCAATTTTATATCATTTTATTCAATTTCAATTTAAAATTTCTATAAAAATATAGAATACTTTTGGATGTTTTTTACGTAAAACCCGCATTATTGTCCTATTTTAGTATTAAATTTAAATTAATTTATCATATTCATGTGATTGGAAGATGAAATAAAGTTTTCAATATTGGATTAATAAAATTTTATAATGTGTAAAAAGGTCAACATTTTTTTGTTTCAAATCTATTAGTGAAAGAAAATAAAATTAATTACAACGATTATGGTAAAATTAAGCTTAATATGGGACCAAACCATAACCATAAGGCCCTAAAGAACTCATAAAACAATTAAAATGGTATTTTATGTCTCCTAATTTATACTATATCCTCTATTTCTTATAACTAATTCAATTATTTAAGCCACTAGAAATGTGAAAAACGTGGTAGGAATTTTATTTTCAGAATATTACATGAGTGCAAATCCTCCTCCAATATTAATGGCCACTAATTATCCGCATTCATCACACAATTGAAACATCATAGGATAAAAATAATATTCTATAATTGATTACTAAAACCCCCATCCCCCTCAATATTAAATCATACCTTGTGGATGGATTTCTTCCAAGAATTTATATGATATAAACAAAAAACAAAAACCTGATTTTTAAGGTAGTGCTTTCCAGTGATCTCTTTTCATTCATTCAATTTTACACCACCCAAAATTGTATTCATCCATGTTTGTAATAAAAAAATAGTTTCCTAAATATACATATATGTTTTCCTATTATGGTTTCATCCTAAACATAAAGATACTTAAATCTAATGTGTAACAAACATACTTTTTCTATTTAAAATTAACTAATGGATCATCAAATAATGATTTTTCATATTTCCATTGCTGTCTGTCATACTAGGAATTATGATGCGAACAATGTGTATATATGTTATATTGGTTATTAATTTTTTATTTATTATTATATAATTATTTTATAACACATAACCGTATACTTTTAATTTTGTATAAATATGATAACATTATTCGCAGAAGTGTAGACTACCGCCTCCACAAAGAATTGTAACTCATTTAATCTATAAATGGAACATGTTAAGGATGATTTAAATAAACATATAAAATAGTTAAAGAATATATATTATTCTATAATTATAATTTAAAAACTTATCATTTAGTTTTCATTTGTGTAATACGACAAGGAAATTAAAGCAGTGTTCATCCATACAAATGACCTACAAACTCCATGAACAATGTATTTAATTTGTGAACACAAATGATTATAGATTATTAAAAATACATATGTAATTATTATATATAATAAATAAACAATTTTTTAAATTATATATATTGTTAATAGATTTTCTAATTAATGATAACAATATGTAAAAATTTAAAACTTAGTCACGAAAATTGGGCAATTAACACCCGAAATATTAAAATTAATGAATGTTCTTTAACAAAATGGTAATTATATATTATAAGAAGTTAATATATGGTGTAAAAAATTAGTATGGTTATTATATTTTTTAGTAATATATTTTAAACCACTATATAGGTTGATAATTACAAGACAATAAAGGAATGATATGATAAATTATTTTTTTCGAAATTTACATTCCATTGGGGATTATTTGTTTCTATCCACACATTCACATTTACATGGTGTATATACTGAACTTTGATATGTTATATCATGAAAATAATTATTCTCATGATATTTTATTTTTCATTTTATTTCTTTATTTGGATTATCATTTTTATTATTTTAATGTGGAATGGCACACCTTGAAATAAGTAAATATTATTTTCCGTACAAATGATATTAATGATTATTTTTAAAACATTGTTTATTTTTTCTGTTATTAACATTATCTTTAAATACATAACATTTTTATAATCATTTTTCATTGAAAATTACCTTTATTATACATTTTTTTATGTCATGGGTATTATTGTTTCGTAATGTATATATCTATTTATATATGGTGTTTACATTGATAGTTATTTGATTAATTTGGGAATTATTGATAAATCCATATATTATATTTATCTTAGATATTTAATAAGGATCATTTCTACTGATTTAATTGATTATGAGATATGAGGAATTATTTGGAATGAAATGATGGGTAGATCCAAGACATTAAATTGCTACTCGATGCATTAACTTGGTCTCATTAGATGATTTGGTTGGAAAATTTAAAAAAATTACTCTTGTAGTTTTATATTATACATAGTTTGGATCAGGATAGTATAGGTCCTATGATCCTATGACTTGAAGTCAAATAATTATTAATTTACTTCATATATATTTTTATAATTATTCATCCATGATATTTTCTGTTGAAAAATATATGGATATATTTTATTTTTAGTTTATTGATTAATGGTCTTGGGTTTTAGTTTCTTACAACTCCACATTGAAATAGACATATCTAGTTATTTAAATTGAAGGTGTTATCAATTTTATTACCATTATATTTAGTTTTATTTCTATTTATAATGATTTATTTAACTTAATTTACAATTATTAATCTTTTATTTTCACCCTTATAATGTTTTCCCCATGTTATAAAGAAAAACCATTGAAATAGCATCCATATATACAATTATTTTATTTTTATATACCATGATTTTATTTATATTTCCCAATACATTATAAGTATCATATATGTAATTTTATTTCCAAGACTTCTAAAATTAATGGTCCATTAGGAGATGTTTCCTTCAATACCTTCCAAATGCATTAAATAAATCAATGACTTTAACTTCGTTCATCTTGGATTTCACTATTATCCTTCCAAATAACCATGACAACATATAAAGACTCTTGAAAACATTTCAAAAAAAATTCCATGAAATATTATAAAGTAAACAACAAACCACATTTAATATCATTTTCTATTTCAATATATAAATAAACCTGAAAAAATTATTAAAACAGTTTTCATAAAAAACATATAAAAGAAGCAAGAATTTTTTTTAAAACTATTTTCCTTGAAATAATACAAGAGAAATATATAAACATTTTGAAAAACATATTTTTTGAAAATTCATTGAGAAATTATATTATTAACTTTGAGATCATTTATGTAAAGACCCGTAAAATACAAGGGAAATATTTTCTTAATTTGCTTTGGAATTTTACAAGAACGCGGTTTCTGACGGCACCTGATTCCGAGGCCCGGTGTGCCTGGAATCAATTTCTGAAGTTTGGCTCGGGTACGTTTAGTGAACGAACGAGCGGGATTTTATAACTTTTGAACCGGCACACGGAATCGAATTCCGAGGGCACCGATGGAACCGCAGTGCCGGTAATTTCTTAGGAACTCTTGTTCCGGAGTTGCGTTTACACGAGTATTGATAATAAAAATTTTGGAAGTTTATTTTATAATTACACTACAATTTTTATTATTTTACTCTAAGTGTTTGTTCTTGATGGAATTTGGATAACCACCCAACATCCCATGGGAGGTTATGAGGGTGGTGGGGCCCACACAAACCCCACCCCTTCATATCCTCTAAACCCCCTCAACTCCCACTTTAATTTTTTTAACTTAAGTTATAACCTATGACTTAAATGTAATGAGTTAAATGAGGTGAGTTGTGTGTGGTTATTGAATTTCAAACTTTTGAAATTAAAATGTGTTGTTGTGTTAATAAAATAAGAAAGAGTCTTATTTTATTTTTGGTTAGTTTCTTTTGCCACCTTGAGAGGATTGAGAAGAATTCTTCATCTTCTTCAACCTCGACGAAGAACGCGAAGAACACCATTCGTCAATGAAGAACTTCTCCGCCGAAGAACACGATTATTCCGCGACGCCGTATCCGCGACGCGATGTTCTTCTTACGCGTCGTCTCTTCCGTGACGGTTTCTCACGACGAAATCGCCTTCAACGACTTCAAATCCTCACTTCACTACGTCGACGTTCTTTCCCCGCGACGCCCGACCTCCGAGACGCTCGTCTTCCGCGGGTCGTTGATGAATGTCGTTCCTGAACCGAGGTAGGGGATTATTGTTATTTTATTAAATTAATTCCGTTCTTGATTCTAGCATGTCAAACTTCGTGGTTAATCGAAGGAATGCTATCGTTTATTGAGAGGGGGTCGGACCGCACAAACACGGCCTAACCACCTCCTATGTTTATGATTGTCTCTTTGTGAATGGAATGGGATGGCGTGGTGCCGTCTCACCACGTGAGAATCGCTCCGCAAGTATTACGCGACGCCGTCACGCCACACCGAGAAGTCGAACAAGAATGCGACATCGACGTGTCGCGTCGAAGGAAGTCGAAGGCGCTGCGGCCAGAGTGGAGCCGTGGCGGAGGGGCGCGGTGCCGTCGCACCGCGCCAGACGACAAGGGTCGCGGCCGGTTCCGGGCCGCGGCGGAGCATGGTAACCGGCGGCCAGCCGGGCCGCCGGTGTCGGAGCCGGAAGGGGACCGACCACCGCCGGTCCCGTTGAGAAGGAGCCGGCCGACCGGGTCAGGCCGGCCGAAAAAGAGAAATCCGGGGGAATTAAATCCCCTCGGCCAGCATCAATGGCCCCCAATAATGAGGGGGGGTCGCGGTTACACAAGGGGGGCAGGCGCCCCCTCCTTTTTCCAACAGCTCGGCCGAAGCCGAGCTGGCAGCGCGCTGGGCGCGCTGCGCCCTTCCGGACCGTCGCCTGGTCGGTCAGCCGGGCCGGGCCGCGCCGGGCCAGGCCGTGCTGGTCCAGGCCGACCGGGTCCGGTACTGGTCCACCTGGTTCGGGCCGACCGGGGGGTCTCGGGCCGGGTCGGTCCGGGCCCCAAACCCCCGTTATCGGACAATTTGGGATCAAATGCCCATAACTCGGGCTACGAACCTCCAAACGATGCACCGTCAGTGGTGATGCGATCCTTGGATCAATACGGTCGTTTTGGTATATTGCAATCAAGATTTTGGAATACTTTGACTTCGGCCGGGTTGGTTCGTACACGAAACCAACCGGGCCCTCGGAGCGGAAACGCTCAAATCTTGAGCTACGGACGTCCGATTGATGTGCCGTCAATATTGTTGAGTTCCTCTTGGTGAGACAGATCTTTTGGCATACTCCACCCCGAGGTTTGGACACAGGTAGAGTATGGTCGAGTTGGTTTTTCCTTAAAAACCAACCGGGCCCCTGGGACGAAAAAGCCAATAACTCTCAGACCGGGCATCCGATCGACGAGCCGTCTGCGACATTGAGTTCCTGTTGAAGATACGAAACTTTTGGATACATCAACTCTGGTCTATGTGAAAGTTTATGTATCAGCCTATCGGCTCGTGGAACGGGACCTCCCAAACGAGCTTGCTCTGTGCGGAAACCCTAGAGCTGGCTGCGACTGCTATTGTAACTGCGATGACGACTATGCAGAGATCCTCAGTGGATTCGACGACGACGACTACAACACTCAGCGATCGTATGTGGATCAGTGCTACTGATCCTCTGTGGGTCTGATCCTGTGTGGGTCAGTGCTCAGCGGTTCTGTATGATCCAGCGCCTACAGATCCTGTATGGATCCGATCCTATGTGGGTCTTTGCGGGAGTTAGTACCTATCGATCCTTTGTGGGTCTGACGACTTATATTGATCAGTGATAATCTCTATCGTCTTCGAAGAAGTATACCTGTGTGAGCTGAATCCTATTTACCATCCTGTGTGGATTGTGTTGTGCTATCCTGTGTGGATTACGTTTTGCTTTCCTATTTGGATTACATATACTTTCCTGTGTGGACTGAGTTGTACTTGGGCTTGGAAGTTGGAGCGTATTGGAATTGACGACTTTGGTATATGTATGGGCATATACCAAAGCAGTGTCGGTTGTTACTTCGTGTTTGTATCTTTCCTTTGTGGCTTATCCTTTGTGGATTTTTGGAGACCTTCGGGGGTCTCGGGGTCCCTACTGAGTAGCTTATACTCACCCTTGCACGGGCTACGCCCGCCCTACGTTGTGTTGGTTGCAGATGACGGACAGTGTTGATCGTGGTTGAGTCTTGCAGAGCAGGAAGGTATATGGAGGTGGACACTGGGTGGACGTGCTCGGAGCGGATGGCGGATCCCGAGGAGCAGTGGAGCTATCTATACCCACCCTTCAGGTTGAATTTCCTGTGGACAGGTCGGTGTAGCATCTTTTACTTTTTAGTTGTTGTTTTCCCTTTCGAGTTGTACTTTACTTTCAGTTTGGGTTTGTATACTGTCCCACTTACTTTTCTGCACTTACAGTTGTACTCGGTTTTCACTTAGTGTTTATTTTTCTGCTTGCTTACTCTGTGGTGCTTTTTTACTTTACAAAGGCAATGCCTTCCCTTTTTACAGGGATTTACGCCTTGGTGCTAGTCTCCATCCCCTGGCCTATGGAAGGCTGGCTTGGGGTAGTCACGGCATGGGCCCCGAGGATGGGTCCTGAAAAATTGGTATCAGAGGAGTTCGGTTCTACCGCGAACTCTGATCTTTTCTATGTGAAGCAATAGTGTTTAGCGTATTGAGTGTGGTTATCAGCCCAGGGAGTCCATAGTTGGTGCGGCGGCCGACGTATCCGTACACCAGGACCCCGACTTCTGATTTCCGACTTAATACATGAAAACATTGATTGCATGTGTGTTTCAAGTTTTCGTTGTGATTACTTTGCATCAGCTCACCAGGTATACTGTTCTAACCATGGCGCACCTGTTTCCTTTTTCAGGATGGCCCCACGATGGTGGCCAGCTAGGGTTCCGAGAGTCGAGCGTGACGACAGCCCACCGAGCGATGAGGCCTCGGTGCTGGGCCCTTTATCAGCAGTGGCACCGGCGGTAGCTCTACCAACCGAGCCACCGATACTTCCAGCACTAGCTGCTGACGATGCACGTCGCCTCAGCGTACTGAATGAGTTCCAGCGCCAGCGATCACCCAGGTTTCGTGGGGAGACAGACCCCTAGGCAGCCGAGGACTGGCTGGAGGCAGTCGTACGAGTTTTCAGGCTAGTGAGGACACAAGCAGACCTCATGGTGATCCTCGCTGCGAGCCTACTGCACGCAGCAGCGGGACGATGGTAGAGCTTGATGCTCCAGGTGCACGATGAGGAATCTCTACTTTGGACGGACATTGAGATCCTCTTCCGCTCGGAGTTCGTCCCAGCCACCCTCTGTGTGGTGCGTATTCAGGAGCTTCTACAGCTGCGGCATGGCAGCATGACAGTCACTCAGTACTCGGTGAGATTTACCGATCTCTCGCACTACTCGACCGACATGGTACGGGACCCATTCATCCGGGACCCGAACCTTTGAGCAGGGATTGAGACATGAGATCAGGGCATCACTGATCTCCCTCAGCATTCCAACTCAGATTGGAGTACAGGAGCGGGCCCTTTTGAACTAGAGCTTTCATGCTGGGTCTACACCAGCGCCGAGACCCACCTCAGGGAGACACGTAGCAGAGTCTTCTGCAGCAGGTAGTCGACGGATGACTCAGGGGTCCAGGCAGACCAGACCCTCAGGCAGACGACCTCAGGACACTGGCTCAACAGTGCGGGGCACATAGCGCGAAGCCAGTCTTTCGAGAGGCAGACAATGTTTCTCGTGTGGCGGGTAGGGCCACATGGCTCGTGAATGCCCGACCCGTCGTGATGAGGAGCAGCAGACGGTTGAGGGACCATCAAGGCAGAGGCAGAGGGTTGACCGTGGTGGTCCGCAGGGAGGAGGCGGACGAGACAAAGGAGCTGGCTGAGCAACAGGTGGTGGACGACACATTGAGGCTCTACCACCACCACCACCAGGAGGTCCACCCCGACCACAGGGAGCTGGTGGGCAGAGACAGGCACAGCTCTAGGCAGCGGAGGCATACAACCACGGAATGCCCGAGATGATTCGAGGTACTATCTGTGTCTATTCCACCCTTGCTACAGATCTTATAGACACAAGAGCGAGTAACTCTTTCATATCCGCTGCCCTTGTTCAGAGCTCGGAGATTGCAACAGAGCCGTTGGCTCGATCCTTGCGGCTAGAGACTCCTACGGGAGCAGACTCGATGATTACGCACTGGTGCCGGCAGTGAGAGCATACTCTAGGAGGCGAGAGCATTGGCTGGGATCTTCTTGTAGCAGTGTCTAGGCCTTACGACGTCATCTTGGGCATGGATTGGTTGTCTACGGTCCATGCACAGATTGACTGTTTTAGGCGCAAGGTCCGATGTGTACGCACCGACGGGAGCAGGTTCACCTTCACCGGTGAGAAGGGAGCCATTGCAGCACAAGATGGACTTCTGCGGAGGAGAGGACATCCCATCACTCATCAGTTGGCTAGCCTCATCCTAGGAGCAGTTGACGTGCGGAGTCCTGGTTTTCCTACAGTGGTGGATCAGTTTGCGGACGTTTTTCCTGACGACGTTCCAGGACTACCGCCTCGTAGAGAGGAAGACTATTATATTGACTTGTACCCCAGGACAGCTCCGATATCGACTTCAGCATATCGGATGGCCCCCTCTGAGCTTCTAGAGCTATGGGTACAGTTGGAGGACTTGCAGGGCAAGGGGTTCATCCGACCCAGTGTTTCACCCTGGGCTTCCCCGATTTTGTTCACCAAGAAGGCGGACGGGAGCTTGCGACTGTGTGTCGACTATCGTCGACTGAACCAGGTGATAGTGAGGAACAAGTATCCACTAATGAGTATTGATGGCCTCTTTGATCAAATCAATGGATCACGGTGGTTCTCGATGATAGACCTCAGGTCAGGCTATCATCAGCTCAGATTTGGAGACGAGGACGTGTAGAAGATGACCTTCAGATGTCGGTATGGCCACTATGATTTCTTGGTTATGCCATTTGGAATAACCAATGCTCCATAAGTGTTCATGGCCATAACTAACAGGATCTTTCAGCCATACCTCGATCGATTTTTCGTGGTCTTCATCGACGACATTCTGATTTACTCGACGACTGAGGAGGAGCATGCCTACCACTTACGGGTTGTATTAGACACACTCCGAGAGCACCAGCTCTATAGTAAGCTCTTGAAGTGTCAATTATGGATACGTGAGGTCCACTTCTTGGGACACGTCATCTCTGAGACGGATGTTGCAGTGGATCCTGCGAAGATCGACGCAGTGTTAGCTTGGGAGCCACCCAGGAGCGTGACGGAGGTGCGGAGTTTCTTGGGACTAGCTGGATACTACCAGAGATTTGTTCTAGACTTCTATAGAGTTGAGGCACCACTCTCAGCTTTGACGCAGAAGGGGAAACCCTTTGTGTGGTCAGACAGATGTCATCAGAGCTTCCAGAAGCTGAGACAGAGATTGACCAGCGCACCTATCGTGAGGTTTCCTGAGGAGGGAGTAGGGTATGTAGTCTACTACGATGCATCAGGGACCAGACTCGGTTTTGTCCTGATGCAGGAGTGGGCAGTGATCGCCTATGGATCACGACAGTTGAGGTCGCCTGATCAGAACTACGCTACCCATGACCTGGAGTTAGGAGCAGTGGTCTTCGCTCTGAAGACATGGTGACACTACCTGATGGGAGAGCGCTTTACAGTCTTTTCTGACCATCAGAGTCTCAGGTACATCTTCTCTTAGAATGACCTGAACCTGAGACAGCGGCGATGGGTAGAGTTCCTCCAGGACTATGACTTTGAGATAGTCTATACTCCTGGGAAGGGGAACATAGTAACCGATGCCCTTAGCAGGAGGACGGGCATTCAGCTACTTGAGGAGGCGACGGAGCAGCTAGCCTCTTTGCAGATATCCTTCATGGAAAGAGATGGAGCAACCTTCCTTCAGTCTCTCACAGTCACTCCTCCACTTCTAATAGCAGGTCAGAGAGGCACAGCATTGGGACGCTGACTGTGACATGCGGCGTGCACAGATATCCTCTGGAAAGGCACCTGATGGTTTCTCCTTTGGAGCAGAGCACAACATCCTTTTCAGAGGACGTACCATGGTACCCGTTGCTTTACGGGAGGAGGTGCTAAGAGAGTTTCACACTTCTCCCTTGGCGGTACATCCTGGAGTGGCGAAGAAGTACCAGGACCTCAGACGAGAGCACTGGTGGCCGGACATGAAGAAGGATGTGGCAGAGTTCGTTTCTCGATGCCTCACCTGCCAGCAGGTGAAGGGTGAGCACCAGGTACCAGCAGGCTTGGTACAGCCCATGGAGGTTTAGGAGTGGAAGTGGGACGGCATATCTATGGAATTCGTGACTGGACTTCCACACACATCTAGAGGTCACGACTCCATCTGGGTGATTGTCGACCGACTCACCAAGTCGGCTCACTTCTTACCCATCCTAGAGTAGGGCTCAGTGGAGAGATTGGGAGGACTTTATGTTCAGGAGATTGTACAGCTTCACGGTGTGCCATCTTCTATCTTCTCTGATCAAGATGCTCCCTTTACTTCCCAGCTTTGGAAGGGGTTGCAGGAGGCGTTCGGTATGCAACTACGTCTGAGCACAGCCTTTCACCCTCAGACGGATGGTCAGACGGAGAGGACCATTCAGACTTTCGAGGACATGCTCCGTGCATGTGTCCTCGACTTTGGTCGTAGCTAGGAGGACCACCTACCCCTGGTGGAGTTTGTGTACAACAACAGCTACCACTCCACCATCGGGATGGCACCATACGAGGCGTTGTATGGCTGACCTTGTAGATCTCCTTTGTGCTGTACTGACCCTGGGGAGTCAGCACTTGTGGGGCTAGAGATGGTTCAGGCCATGACAGAGAATTTCCAGGTCATCCTAGAGCGGATGAGGATAGCTCAGAGCTGGCAGAAGTCATATGCTGACAGGAGGCGGAGGCCACTAGAGTTCGAGGATGGCGACCACATCTTCTTGCATGTCTCACCTCGACGTGGATTACGGCGATTTGGCTGAGGTGACAAGTTATCTCCACGCTTCATCGGACCATTCCGGGTCCTCAGCAGGATTGGCGAGGTGGCTTATCGCCTGGCTCTACGACCTCAGTTGCACCGGGTGCATGACGTCTTCCACGTATCTCAGTTGAGAAGATACGTGAACGATCTGGCGCACATCATTGACCATGGGGAGCTTGACATTGACGATGGGGCGACTTTTACGGAGGTCCCGGTGGAGATCGAGGATCGACAGGAGCGGGTCCTACGTGGACGGTCGATTCCTCTAGTGCACATCAGATGGCAGCACGAGAACCTCCAGGATAGCACTTGGGAGCCGGAGGCTCAGATGCATACTCAGTACCCTCATTTGATTCCCTAGTTTTGATGTATCTTTACGGGGACGTAAAGCCCTGAGGTGGGAGTAATGTAAAGACCTGTAAAATTCAAGGGAAAATTTTTCTTAATTTTCTTTGGAATTTTACAAGAACGTGGTTTCTGACGGCACCTGATTTCGAGGCCCGGTATGCCTGGAATCAATTTCCGAATTTTGGCTCAGGTACGTTCAGTGAACGAACGAGCGGGATTTTCTATCATTTGAACTGGTGCCCGGAATCAAATTATGAGGGCACTGATGGAAACGTAGCGCCGGTAATTTCTTAGGAACTTCTGTTCCGGAGTTGCGTTCACACGAGTGTTGATAATAAAAATTGTGGAAGTTTATTTTATAATTACACTACAATTTTTATTATTTTACTCTAAGTGTTAGTTCTTGATGGAAGTTGGGTAACCACCCAACCTCCCTTTGGAGGTTATGAGGGTGGTGGGGCCCACACTAACCCCACCCCTTCATATCCTCTAAACCCCCTCAACTGCAACTTTAATTTTGTTAACTTAAGTTATAACATATGACTTAAATGTAATGAGTTTAATGAGTTGAGTTGTGTGTGGCTATTGAATTTTAAACTCTTGAAATTCAAATGTGTTGTTGTGTTAATAAAATAAGAAAGAGCCTTATTTTATTTTTGGTTATTTTCTTTTCCACCTTGAGATGATTGAGAAGCATTCTTCATCTTCTTCATCCTCGACGAAGAACGCGAAGAACACCATTCTTCAAGCAAGAACTTCTCCGCCGAAGAACACGGTTCTTCCGCGACGCCGTATCCGCGATGCGACGTTCTTCTTCTGCGCCGTCTCTTACCCGACGGTTTCCTGTGACGAAATCGCCGTCAACGACTTCAAATCCTCGCTTCGCGACGTCGACGTTCTTTCCCCGCGACGCCCGACCTCCGCGACGCTTGTCTTCCGCGGGTCGTTGACGAACGCCGTTCCTGAATAGAGGTAGGGGAATATTGTTATTTTATTAAATTAATTCCATTCTTGATTCTAGAATGTCGAACATCATGGTTAATCGACTAAATGTTATCGTTTAATGAGAGGGGGCTGGACCACACAAACATGTTCTAACCCCCTCATATGTTCATGATTGTCTCTTTTTGAATGGAACGGGATGGCGTGGTGTCGTCTCACCACGCGAGAATCACTCGGCAAGTATTACGCGACGCCGTTGCGCCACGCCGAGAAGTCGAACAAGAACGTGACGCCGTCGCGCCGCGTCGAAGGAAGTAGAAGGCGCCGCGGCAGGAGCAGAGCCGCGGCGGAGGGGCGCGGTGCCGTCGCACCGCACCGGACGACAAGGGTCGCGGCTGATTCCGGGCCACGGCAGAGCATGGTAACCAGCGGCCAGTCGGGCTGCCGGTGTCGGAGCCGGAAGGGGACCGACCATAGCCGGTCCCGTTGAGAAGGAGCCGGCCGGCCGGGTCGGGCCGGCCGGAAAAGAGAAATCTGGGGGAATTAAATTCCCCCGTCCAGCATCAACGGCCCCCCATAATGAGGGGGGCCATGATTACACAAGGTGGGTAGGCGCCCCCCTCCTTTTTCCAACAGCTCGGCCGAAGACGAGCTGGCAGCGCGCTGGGCGCGCTACGCCCAGCCGGGCAAGGCCGCGCCGGGTCGGGCCACGCCGGGCCAGCATGCGCCGGGCGGGGCCGTGCCGGGCCGGGTCGACCCGGTCCGGGACGGGTCGCCCGGTTCGGGCCGACCGGGGGGTCGCGGGCCAGGTCTGTACGGGCCCGAAACCCCCGTTATCGGACTTTTTGGGTTCAAATGCCCATAACTCGGGCTACAGACCTACAAACGATGCACCGTTAGAGGCGATGCGATCCTTGGATCGAGACGGTCATTTTGGTATATCTCACTAATGGTTTAGGAATACTTTGAGTTCGGTCGGGTTGGCTCGTACACGAAACCAACCGGGCCCTCGGAGCGGAAACGCTCATATCTTGAGCTACGGATGAACGATTGACGTGCCGTCAAATTTTTTTAGTTCCTCTTAGTGAGATGGATCTTTTGGCATACTCCACCCAAGGATTGGATTCAGGTGGAGTACGGTCGAGTGGGTTTTTCCTTAAAAACCAACCGGACCCCTAGGACGAAAAAGCCAATAACTCTCAGACCGGGCGTCCGATCGACGCACCGTCTGCGACGTTGAGATCATGTTGACGATACGAAACTTTTGGATACATCAACTCTGGTCTATGTGACAGTTGATGTATCAGCCTCTCGGCTTGTGGAGCGGACCCTCCCAAACGAACTTTCTCTGTGCGGAAACCCTAGAGCTGGCTGCGACTGCTAATGTGACTGCGATGACGACTGTGCAGAGATCCTCAATGGATTCGATAACGACGACTACAACACTCAGCAATCCTATGTGGATCAGTGCTACCGATCCTGTGTGGGTCTGATCATGTGTGGATCAGCGCTCAGCGGTTCTGTGTGAGCCAGCGCCTACAGATCCTGTGTGGGTCGGATCCTGTGTGGGTCTTTGCGGGGGTTAGTACCTATCGATCCTTTGTGGGTCTGACGACTTATAGATCAGTGATCATCTCTATCGTCTTCGAAGAAGTATACCTGTGTGAGTTGAATCCTGTTTACCATCCTTTGTGGATTGTGTTGTGCTATCCTGTATGGATTACGTTTTTCATTCCTCTGTGGAATACGTATACTTTACTATGTGGACTGAGTTGTACTTGGGCTCGGAGGTTGGAGAGTATTGGAATTGATGACTTAGGTATATGTATGGGCATATACCTAAGCAGTGTCGGTTGTTACTTCATGTTTGTATCATTCCGTTGTGATTTATCCTTTGTGGATTTTGGGAGACCTTCGGGGTTCTCAGGGTCCCTACTGAGTAGCTTATACTCACCCCTGCACGGGCTACGCCCGCACTACGTTGTGTTGGTTGCAGACGACGGACAATGTTGATCGTGGTTGAGGCTTGCAGAGCAGGACGGTACCTGGAGGTGGACACTGGGCGGACATGATCGGAGCGGACGGCGGAACCCGAGGAGTAGTGGAGCTATCTGTACCCACCCTTCAGGTGGGATTTCCAGTGGACAGCTCGGTGTAACAGCTTTTACTTTTCAGTTGCTGTTTTCCCGTTCGAGTTGTACTTTACTTTCCGTTTGGGTTTGTATACTGGCCCACTTACATTTCTGCACTTATAGTTGTACTCTGTTTTCACTTAGTGTTTACTTTTCCGCTTTCTTACTTTGTGGTTCTTGTTTACTTTACAAAGGCAATGCCTTCCCTTTTTACCGGGATTTACGCCTTGGTGCTAATCGCCAGCCCCCAATACTGGAATGCTGGTCTTTCCCCGCAGTTACATACCAACGGTTTCATAGAACCATTGGTGAAGGAGGTTTTTCCCAACGGTTGATTAGAACCGTTGGCATAGATGTTTCCTGGGAGGTTTTTTCCCAACGGTTCATGAGAACCATTGGGATAGATGGCTTTGGGGGAGGTTTTTTCCAACGGTTCATCAGAACCGTTGGGATAGATAGCTTTTCCCAACTATTCTCATGAACCGTTGGGATATGTATATGATTTGGGGAGGTTTTTCCCAACGGTTCTCTAGAACCGTTGGGATAGATATACATATGCCAACGGTTTTTAAGAACCGTTGGCAAAGGTTCTCCCCAAATTCCCAGCCGCCTGTTCTCTCCCCCATTCGCGATACACAACCCTAAAATGGGAGCAGCAGCTGATTAAGGCAATTTTGGAGGTACTGCCGGCCGGACCTTGAATCTTCCAGCTCTTCTTCAGGTTATTCTTCTTCTTTATCTGAAAACATATTCAAATGTTTGGATAGTATTTAAACCTATTTTCATTTTTCCCATCAGTTTAGGTGATTTTGGAGCTACTGCCGGCCAGACCAGCCTAAGGGTGAGTTTTCTTGAAAATTCCTTTTTGGATTTTACCCCTTGAACATGGGATGTCATTTGTGAAAGGTTATATAAATCGAATTGATTGTTCGATTTCTGAATTGAATTGTAAATTAAATTAATTAAGGGTATTTTATGGTTTGCATTCCCCTTTTAACACATGAATGCCAATTATTTTTTAACACATGTTTTAATTGTATTGCCTTGCCAATGTGAGTAATGTAGAGACTATACTATGAATCGATGAAATTGGATTGAATTTATCTTATATTTTATGTTACCATGTTAGATATATTATAACTAATGCATGTGATATCTTTATAGTCTTGTTAGGAGTGTTCTATTAAAAATTCACATGTGAGTGCTTGAATTTTCATTGAATTGCTAGCCATTATGAGTTATGTTGAGACCATGATATGGAATTGATTGATTAAGCAAGGGAATCTCATTATCTTGTCATTACAACATGAGTAAATGAAGATTCATTCTTTTCAGGTTATTATTTGATTGAGTCGCCATTTTGAGGTGAGTTGTATTAAATACCTTTGTTTTTGACCTTGGTATGTTTAATGAATTGTTTAAATGAAATGGAATTCATTAAATTATTAATAGTAAATAGTGATACATGGATTCTATTAGGATGCCATGTATATAATCTTGTTTCTATTAACTTATACGCTTTATGTGATAAATGGATTCACAGTGTAATTCCACGGATAGACTCATTTCTTTGAATATTGATTAATCCATGGGTGATACATGGATCCAAGGGAGGGATTCCATAGATTGACTTATTGAATGTAGAATTATATTCCAATTGATACATGGATTCTTATGATAATTCCATAGATAGACTTATTGAATGTAGAATTATATTACAATTGATACATAGATTCTTATGATAATTCCATAGATAGACTTATTGAATGTAGAATTATATTCCAATGCTATGCGTCTTGTGTGGTGGTGGTGTGATTTATGTGTTTTATGGTAGTAGTGAAGTGTGTGATTATGTAGTTAATTTGAACCCATAGGTTGAGTATTTTGTGCTATCTATATATCATGTATTTTTTTGTTATTTCTACACATTCCCAACCAGAGTTGGATAAACTTACCAACGATCAGAGGTTTTGAGTTATGAGTATTTTTTCTAATATCTAGGATGGTGGTTATATGTTTGGATAGCTACCATGTCTTCCCTACTCTTCCTTCAAAAGTGATTGACCATGTGTTTTTAGGCAAGATGCGATGTGATTGTCCATGTGTCTTCAGGTGAGATGTACTATGATTTCCCTATTGTTTTTCGGTGAGGTGTGATGTGATAAGGCTATAATAAGATGTGGCATGTGGTTGGGATCATGTAGGGTAGGAGGATGGCACAAGGTTGATGTTATTCATGTTCATGATACCCTACTAATATGGTTATGGGATGAGTCATGCTGTTATGTGATATAACACATTAAGTTCTTGTTGGTTTTACATTTTTTCAATAACACATTTGTATGTTTTTTTGACATGTGTAGTTGATACCTTGATTATTTTCATCCTTTATCGTTTACTTAAATGAATTTTCTATTATAGTTAATGCCTATTGAATTGTTTTTGACAAAATGACTTATATAAATTCTTTTTACAGAATGGACAGAAGTTGGATGTATGAAACCGATCGAATCTCAGACGATTTTCAAACCAATTCGGAGAGCTTTATAGATTTTGCATTTCACAATGCTTCAGATAGTGGTCGCATACACTGCCCATGTTCCAATTATGTTGGTAGACCTTGGTTGAGCCGTGAAGAAGTCAGCTACCACATAACCAAAAATGGGTTTCAAGCAAACTACTTTATGTGGTATCACAATGGGGAGAAAACGAAATATCAAATTGGTGATGATCGAAATGAAAAGACTGGAATGGAGAATTTGTTAGATGATCGGTTTCTGTTTATTCATCATCATGAAAAAGAAAGGATTTCGACTCAAGAAGACTTCGATATGAGGACACCTGATGCATCTAGTGAAAATG
Source organism: Viscum album (assembly GCA_963277665.1). NCBI lineage: Eukaryota > Viridiplantae > Streptophyta > Magnoliopsida > Santalales > Viscaceae > Viscum > Viscum album. Next base: position 1,024,060,103 of record OY728133.1, on the reverse strand, counting down.
ATGATATTGATAGGGTGAAAAAATTGAATGATGCTGCCACGACTCCAGTATATCGACAATGCGATAAAATGAAAAAGCTGGAATTTTTAATCCGATTATTTCATGGGAAAACTATGTATGGGATTTCTAATACAGCAATCGATTACATTCTTACCCTCTTGAAGGATTTACTTCCAGATGATGCAGATATTCCCTCAAACCATTATATGGCATGGAAGTTAGTTGAGGAACTTGGACTTTCAAGAAACAAAATTCATGCTTGCCCGAAAGATTGCAGTTTATTCTGGGAGGAAACCGCTGAACGAAATGAATGTATAAAATGTGGCACATCCCGCTGGAAGTCATAATCTGATGGAACACCATCCCGCGTTCCACAGAAAGTAATGTGGCACTTTCCATTGATCCCCAGACTCCAGAATCTTTTTATGTCTGATGACATATCAATAAAAATGAGATGGCATGATACCAAGAGAAAGAAGACTGATGATGAGTTGGTTCATCCTGCAGATGTATTTTCATGGAAGAGATTTGATGCTCGACATCCTGATTTTGCAGTTGACGTGCGTAATGTGAGGCTGGGTCTTTCATGCGACGGTTTTAATCCGTTTGGGCAGATGCTTACTTCGCACAGTACATGGCCCGTTTTTATACACATTTATAATCTTCCCCCATGGTTGTGTATGAAAAAATCTTTCACTTTCATGAGTATACTCATATCTGGTCCTTCTGATCCCGACCTTGATATTGATGTATACATGCAACCTTTAATAAAAGAGTTGAAGCTTCTTTGGGATGTGGGTGTGCGCACATACGATGCATGTTCGAAAGACATATTTCATATGCGCGCTGCACTTATGTGGACAATCAATGATTTTACGGCTTATGAAATGATGTCTAGATGGAGCATGAAGGGGAAACTGTCATGTCCAGTTTGTATGAAGAATACACGATCCAGAAGACTGAAACATCGTTGTAGTTTCAGTTTTATGGGACATCGACGATTTTTTCCAAAGGATCATCCATATAGAATGAATCGTCGAAGATTTGATAATACTATAGAGACCGATGATCCACCTCAGCGTATGTCTGGAACTGATTTGCTTAATGAATTGAAAGATTTCAGTTTTTCATTCGGGAAGGGTCAAATGAAGTCTGGAAAGAGAAAGAATGTTTCCATAGAAACCTGTTACAATTGGAGGAAGAGGAGTATCTTTTTTGATTTGCCTTATTGGTCAACCAATTTGCTACGTCATTGCTTAGACGTAATGCATATTGAAAAGAATATATGTGAAATGTTCCTTTCAGTTCTTCTAAATGTCAAGGGGAAGACAAAAGATGATTTACGATCTTGACATGACTTGGTGGATTGGGGCATCAGACCAGAATTACATCCTGTGCGTATCAGTGAAAATAAATGGAAACTTCCATGTGCTTCTTATGTGATGACACCTACTGAAAAAAAAACAATTTTTGGAAGTATTAGAGACTATTCGAGTTCTTGATGGCTATTCAAGCAACATATCTAAACGGGTCAACAGAAGAGAGTTGAAGCTAAAATCTTTGAAGACTCATGATTATCACGTTCTACTGCATGAGTTGCTTCCAATAGCAATCTGTCACCTTTTGTCCAATAATGTAAGGGTGGGTGTTATTCGGGTGTGCCATTTGTTTAGAGATCTTTGTGCTAAGAAGTTGTCCAAGTCTTTCTTGTAAAAAAATCTTGACAGATGCCCCATTAATTTTGTGTGAGTTGGAGAAAATATTTCCCCCATCATTTTTCACATGCATGCTGCATCTGACTGTCCATATTCCAACTGAAATACTTCTCGGAGGACCTGTTTCTTTTTGTTGGATGTATCCAACTGAAAGAAATATGTTCACATTAAAGTCTTATGATCGAAACAAGAATCATCCCGAAGGTTCTATCGTGAACGGTTACTTAGCTCAAGAATGTATGGATTTCTGTTCAATGTATTTGTCTGATCTTACTACAAGAATGAAAAGACCAATGAGAAATGAAGAAGAACAATATGAGCAAATTGAACCCAGTTTTCCATCACTTCCTCAAACAGGAGGAATTCCTGGATCATATACATTGAAGACATTAAGCCATGAAGAGCGGGAGATGGCACATCGCACAGTTTTGTTCAACTGTGATTTGTTTGATGACTATATCAGGTAACAAAATTGAATATGTATATCTTAAATATATATTTGTTAAACTATTCATATTTTTTTTATCTACAGGGAACATAAAACAATGATAAATAGGAAGCATCCTTCTTTATCTTTGAGAAGGAGAGAGACTTTGCATAGCAAAGAGTTTTCTGCTTGGTTAAAATTGAAGGTAAAAATATTACTGTTTAAATTAATTATTTCAATATTTACTTATGTTTAACTGTCATTTATATTGCAGGTATTGAGTTTGTCTGCTGACTCTGTCTCTGAGGAAATAAGAGCTTTGGATTTTGGTCCTAATACCGTGGTTCGTGACTGTAAATCAACTGTTATCAATGGGTACAGATTTATTGTCACTGAACGAGCCAAAAACATGAGAACACAACATGATGGTATTATGGTTACAGCCACAACAGATTGTTATGCCAGTGCATCAGATAGTAGACCGCGACTTGAAAATGTGGGTTATTATGGAGTCATTGAGAAAATAATAATATTGTATTATTACTCTCATGGACGAGTCACAATGATGAAATGCCATTAGTTTGATTCGATGATGAGACATGGCACATTTATTGATGATTGTGAATTTTGAGTAATTAATATGACCCGCACTCTTGCAACTGAAGAACCATATGTGTTGGCATCAATGGCTAAACAAGTTTGTTATGTCAAAGATCAACTTCAACCTGAATTTGGTGTCATAGTTGAAGTAATTCAAGACATATTTTTGATGATGCTGATGATGGAATTGACACTGTCCCTATTGCCATTGGAACCAATCCATTTATTTCTTTTGATGACTCCAATAGCTCAATTGTCAGAGTTGATTGTGAACCTGAAGTTGTGGTTGGAAATATATAGAATCATTCATCCATGTTCTCAATTCTTTTGGTTTACCTCGAGTTGAGTTGTTAAGGTTGGTAATATTCATATTTATTTAGTATTGATCACAAATATGTTTTAGCTGACTTGACCGTTATGTGAATTTTCAATGTTTATTGGTTGCTGTTTTATTTGAATTGCATTTTCTAATTTGGAATTGAACTGTATTCAAACCAAATCAACCAATATTTCTAACTTTGTGAACATTACAACTTGTATGTTTTATTAAATTCATTCATGCTCTTCTAAAACAATTGATAGCTAAATTACCAATGAATCCCCTCATTCCCTCATATATTTAGTTTTTTGGTTTACACATTAATTTTCTTTTTCTAATTAATTACATATTTGTTTTCCAATGCAGGAAATGAAGCCAATTGAAGAGAGACGAAGAAAAAAAAAATGGCAGAGAACAATCGTCGGATGGAGGAGATGGGCATTCCACCATTAGTGCCTACAGTGAGTACTTTATTTCAAATATATATATATATTTACAGAATATATAATGTCATGTGATTAATTTTTTTTGTTAACTTTTTTGTATGATCCACCATTACGTCGACAGTTATTCAACGAGGAGCCTAGTACTGGTCCTAGTACTCAGGCCGGTGGTACGAGGAGGGTTCGTACCAGAGGTGGACATAGAGCTGCGCGTGCCCGACTAGACCCTGCCCCTCCCACTGACATTTCAGCCTTCCCACATTCTGATCCCGGTGTGTCGTTAGGGACACACGGGATATTTAGACCTCCCATGTTTTCGCTACCTTCTGCATCTTCTGCCCCATCATTTTCACATCCCATGATGATTCCCACTCCCCAGTCAGCATCAGGTCATACAGTTGTTCCATCTTCTTTTCCTTCTACTTCTGTCTCTCTGAGCTTTTATATTCCATCGTCTTTGACTCCTGTTCCACCAGAGGGTGTTCCATCAGGTTCTGTGGATCCGGCGCCACTCATTGATCAGACTAGCACAGGTATATTTATAAAACCATAACAAATTTTTATAGAAATATTTATTTTCATTATAACATGTTTTGATAAAATATTTGTTTTTCTTTCATGACAGATACATCTACTGACAGGAGGTGGGGGCGGGGCCGTACACGCATGTGTTCGGTGTGGAACCGTCGCACACAGGTTATGGTGGAATATAATGAAGACAATCAGATGGTTGAGAAACAGGGCAACAATGTCGGAGTTTTATGGCGACGCTTGCCAAATACTCCGACATCATTCCCGTCAGCCCGCTGTCGTGGAGACATTTGCCACATGAGGTAAAAGATAGAGCTTGGGCAGAGATATGGGTAAAAAAATCTGTTTTATTTAATGCCATGAATTTTTTTTGTATTTATATAAATTAATATTTTCATTTCAGCTTCGATTTAATTTTCCTGATGGTGAGGGTGCACGACTGGAACGTCTAAAGGATTTAGGAAAGCTTTGGAGATCCTACAAGAATGAGCTGTATATTGGCTGGCGTGCTAGATTTGGCACTGAGTTAGAGGCGGTACCAGTCATGGATGATTGTCCTATAGAGCAGTATCGTCAGATGATTACTCATTGGACGAGTACCCAGTTTAAGGTATGAATTACATTTGAGGTATTTAAATAATAACTTTCAAGTTTTGCATTAATATTATCCTTTTCATTATCGAATTTTATATCGGAATCATCTGGAAAAAATAAAAAAAACATTGATGCAAAAAAATACCACCATACACTAGGACGCATGACGATGCCGGATCATGAGAGGCAGCAGGTATGACAATTGTTTATAAGTTTTCTTTACGAATTACATTTTCTTTTGTTTCCTCAATTATTTAATTATTTGCTGAAGTCTTTATAAACTTTTGTTTTCAATGTCATTGTAGAGGCAAGTACAAAATATTGAAGGACGTGTGCCTCGAGCAAAACTGTTTTGCTCGAGTAGATGAAAAAAGGATGGACGTGCTGTCAACGAAGCGACTCAGCAGCAGATTGTAAGTTTTAATCTGTTGATTTTATATTTTAATATCTATTTCGTAACTTAATAATATATTTATATTTTTAACAGGATGCTTTAGAGGCCCTCGATTCCCAAGAAGCAGACAATTTTGGGTCATCTGATCACTTACATCAAGTGTTGGGAGAGGATCATTCTGGCAGAGTACGCTGTCGACCTAGGATAGCCCCGACGAGGTATTGGCCTGCCTCAGGTACGAGTTGTAGTGCCACCGAGCTGCAGCAAGTTAGGGCACATGCAGAACAGGCTGAGAAAAGGGCCAAAGAGACGGCAGAACAGTCTGCTAGGGAAAAAAGTGCATTTATGAAATTTATTGAAGTTCTACGTCCAACACTTCCAGCAGAGGCCAGCCCAGCGATTGATGAATACATGTCGTCGATACATTCTATATATGGTGCACCAGGTGGCAGTTCCAGTGGTGGTCAGGCCGATGTCCAGCTTGAAGATGATGATGGCGAGCAGTCTGATGCGGAAGAGGAGGGAGATGAGGAGGGCGAGGAGGAGGGCGAAGGCGAGGAGGAAGGCGCTGTGGAGGGTGAGGACGATGAGGAGGACGATGACGAGGGCGATGATGATGATGGTGATGCTGATGGTGATGCTGATGTGGGACATATTGATCCATTACATTTTTGACTTGAGATTTGATGTTTAATCTATTCTAGTTGTTGGTTTTATCTAGACTCGTAGTATAGTATTGGAGTTGAGTTATTTTTATATATTGTCTGTTTTTATGGATGTTGTCTTTTAGTGGTTGTGTGTTTGAGAACTCCCTGGACAACCCCCCTCATTCTTGGACCCTGGACAACCCCCCCTCCCCCTGGGACCCCGAACACCCCCCAAACACCCCCCGGACAGCCCCACGGACAGCCCCCTGGACAGCCCCCCGTACAGCCCCCAACCCTCCACCCTGGACCCCGGATAGCCCCCCGGACAGCCCCCCAGACAACCCCCCCACCCTACCCCTTGGACCCCGGACAACTCCCCAAACACCCCCGGACAACCCCCTGAACAACCCTGGACAACCCCCTGAACAACCACCGGACAACCCCCTAAACAACCCCGGACAACCCCCTGAACAACCCTCAAACACCCTCCGGACAGACCCCGCACAGCCCCCCCACCCTCCCCCTTGGACCCCGAACACCCCCCAAACACCCCCCGGACTGCCCCGCGGACAGCTCCCTGGACAGCCCCCTGGACAGCCCCCCGTACAGCCCCCAACCCTCCACCCTGGACCCTAGATAGCCCCCCAGACAGCCCCCCGGACAACCCCCCCCACCCCCCCCCCCCCCTTGGACCCCGGACAACCCCCACCCCCCTTGGACCCCAGACAACCCCCCAAACACCCCCGGACAGCCCCCTGAACACCCCCGGACAACCCCCTGAACAACCCCCTGAACAACCCCCAGACAACCCCCTGAACAACCCCGGACAACCCCCTGAACAACCCCCAAACACCCCCCAGACAGACCCCGCACAGCCCCCCCACCCTCCTCCTTGGTCACCGGACAGCCCCCCGGACACCCACCGGACAGCCCCCCCGGACAGCCCCCCGGACAGCCCCTCCACCTTCCTTAATTTCATTAGCTCTGAAATGTTTCATAGCACGATCAACTAAAATCTAATCCATACTAAATATGATATAAAAATATTCTATATGAATTTCCATAAGATTTTAAGTGAAAACAAAAAGTGACATATGAAAAACTGACCAAACGCATTCGAAATGTGTTGATGCTTTAGGACAACGATCCATGGGTCATATGTGACGTGTACGAGTCATCCCCGCCTCAATCCGAGGCGCGGTGTGGTCGGAACAACTCAATGTGTATGTCTTTTGTTTCAAAAGGACATCATTTTAAGTGGAAAACATCAACTGACATACGGAAAACCGGCCAAACGCATTCGGATTGTGTTGATACTTTAAGACAACGATACATGGGTCATTTTAGACGTGTACGAGTCAACCCCGCCTTAATCCGAGGTCGTCCGCTATGAATTTGACCGTTTGACGCCCGTTTTGGCCGTTTATGACACCAGAACTGCGTTGTCCGTCACCGCGGGCACACGGCACGTCCGAATAACGTGCCGTCTACTCGACCACTTCATAAATCAATCACCTGTATTTTTCGTCTGATTTCAGGCCATTCTGAAATCTTTCGGCCCGTTTGGACCCCCCTCACGCGCGTTTACGAAGCGTGAGCATCACTTAAAACACGAATATTGAGCCGTACCGCGCAAACCTCACGTCCGATTGACGTGCCGTCTGCGCGTACACGTCACGAATAATAATTAGAATGTTTCCCGGTGGTTTCAGGTCAATCCGAGGTTGGCCGCTATGAATTTGACCGTTGGACGCCCGTTTTGGCCGTTTATGACACCAGAACTGCGTTGTCGGTCACCGCGGGCACACGGCACGTCTGATTGATGCGTCGTCTGCTCGAACAGTTCAGAAATCACTGTCCCGTATTTTTCGTCTGATTTCAGGCCATTCCGACTTCGTTCGACCCGTTTGGACCCCCCTCACGCGCGTTTACGAACCGCGCACATCACTTAAAACACGAATATTGAGCCGTACCGCGCAAACCGCACGTCCGATTGACGTGCCGTCTGCGCGTACATGTCACGAATAATAATTAAAATGTTTCTCGGTGGTTTCAGCTCAATCCGAGGTCGTCCGCTATGAATTTGACCGTTGGACGCCCGTTTTGGCCGTTTATGACACCAGAACTGCGTTGTCGGTCACCGCGGGCACACGGCACGTCCGATTGATGCGCCGTCTGCTCGAACACTTCAGAAATCACTGTCCCGTATTTTTCGTCTGATTTCAGGCCATTCCGACTTCGTTCGGCCCGTTTGGACCCCCCTCACGCGCGTTTACGAAGCGCGCGCATCACTTAAAACACGAATATTGAGCCGTACCGCGCAAACCGCACATCCGATTGATGTGCCGTCTACGCGTACACATCACGAATAATAATTAGAATGTTTCTCGGTGGTTTCAGCTCAATCCGGAGACGCGGTGTGGCCGACACCACTCAAAGTGTCCGTCTTTTGTTTCAAAAGGACGTCATTTTAAGTGAAAAGCATCAACTGGCATACGGAAAACCGACCAAACACATTCCGAATCTGTTGATAATTTATCCCAACAATCCATGGGTCATATGTGACGTATACGAGCCAACCCAGGATGAATCCGAGTCGCGGTGTGGCCGGGATAAGTCTAAGTGGCTCTCTTTTGTTTAAAATGAACACCATTTTAAGTACATACGGAAAAACGACCAAACGGATTCGGTTTCCGTTGAAACTTTAGGAGAACGATCCATGGGTCATATGTAACGTGTACGAATCAACCCCGTCCCAATAGGAGACGCGGTGTGGCCGACACCACTCAAAGCGTCGGTCTTTTGTTTCAAAAAGACGTCATTTTAAGTGAAAATCATCAAGTGACATACGAAAAACCAACCAAAGGCATTCAGACTGTGTCGATACTTTAGCACAAGGATCCATGGGTCGTATGTGACGTGTACGAGTCAATCCCGCCTCAATCCGAGGAGCGGTGTGGCTGACACCATTCTAACTGTGTATCTTTTGATTAAAATGGACAGGATTATAAGTGAAAAGAACAACTCACATACGCAAAACCGACCAAACACATTCTGAATCTGTTGATAATTTATCACAACGATCCATCAGTCATATGTGACATGTACGAGCCCACTCGGGCTCAATCCGAGTCGCGTTGTGGCCGGGATCAGTCTAAGTGGCTCTCTTTTGATTAAAATGGACATCATTTTAAGTACATCCGGAAAACCGACCAAACGCATTCGGTTTCCGTTGAAACTTTAGAAGAACGATCCATGGGTCATATGTGAGGTGTACAAATCATCCCTGCCTCAATCCGTGGTGCGGTGTGGCCAACACCGCTCTAACTGTGTTGGTTTTGTTTAAAATGGGTAGGATTATAAGTGAAAAGAACTGACATACGCAAAACCGACCAAACTCATTCAGTTTCCATTGAACCTTTAGGAGAACGATCCATGGGTCATATATGACGTGTACGAGTCATCCCCGCCTCAATCTGAGGCGCGGTATGGTCAGAACAACTCAAATTGTATGTCTTTTGTTTCAAAAAGACGTCATTTTAAGTGAAAAACATCAACTGGCATACGGAAAACCAACAAAACGCATTCTGAATCTGTTGATAATTTATCCCAACAATCCCTGGGTCATATGTGACGTATACGAGCCAACCCGGGATGAATCCGAGTCGCGGTGTGGCCGGGATAAGTCTAAGTGGCTCTCTTTTGTTTAAAATGAACACCATTTTAAGTACATACGGAAAAACGACCAAACGGATTCGGTTTCCGTTGAAACTTTAGGAGAACGATCCATGGGTCATATGTGACGTGTACGAATCAACCCCGCCACAATCGGAGACACGGTGTGGCCGACACCACTCAAAGCGTCGGTCTTTTGTTTCCAAAAGACGTCATTTTAAGTGAAAATCATCAAGTGACATACGAAAAACCGACCAAAGACATTCAGACTGTGTCGATACTTTAGCACAAATATCCATGGGTCATATGTGACATGTACGAGTCAATCACGCCTCAATCCAAGGAGCAGTGTGGCCGACACCGTTCTAACTGTGTATCTTTTGTTTAAAATGGACAGGATTATAAGTGAAAAGAACAACTGACATACGCAAAACCGACCAAACGCATTCCGGATCTGTTGATAATTTATCACAACGATCCATCAGTCATATGTGACATGTACGAGCCCACTCGGGCTCAATCCGAGTCGCGGTGTGGCCGAGATCAGTCTAAGTGGCTCTCTTTTGATTAATATGGACATCATTTTAAGTACATACGGAAAACCGACCAAACGCATTCAGTTTCCGTTGAAACTTTAGAAGAACGATCCAAGGGTCATATCTGAGGTGTACGAATCATCCACGCCTCAATCTGAGGCGCGGTGTGGCCAACACCGCTCTAACTGTGTCTGTTTTGTTTAAAATGGGTAGGATTATAAGTGAAAAAAACTGGCATACGCAAAACCGACCAAACACATTCGGTTTCCATTGAAACTTTAGGAGAACGATCCATGGGTCATATGTGACGTGTACGAGTCATCCCCGCCTCAATCCGAGGCGCGGTGTGGTCGGAACAACTCAAAGTGTATGTCTTTTGTTTCAAAAAGACGTCATTTTAAGTGAAAAACATCAACTGGCATACGGAAAACCGGCCAAACGCATTCGGATTGTGTTGATACTTTAAGAAAACGATTCATGGGTCATTTGAGACGTGTACGAGTCAACCCCACCTCAATCCGAGGTCATCCGCTATGAATTTGACCGTTTGACGCCCGTTTTGGCAGTTTATGACACCAGAACTGCGTTGTCGGTCACCGCGCGCACACGGCACGTCCGATTGACGTGCCGTCTGCTCGACCAATTCATAAATCACTCACCCGTATTTTTCGTCTGATTTCAGGCCATTCTGAAATCGTTCGGCCCGTTTGGACCCCCCTCACGCGCGTTTACGAAGCGCGCGCATCACTTAAAACACGAATATTGAGTCGTACCGCGCAAACCGCACGTCCTATTGACGTGCCGTCTGCGCGTACACGTCACGAATAATAATTAGAATGTTTCCCGGTGGTTTCAGGTCAATCAAAGGTTGGCCGCTATGAATTTGACCGTTGGACGCCCGTTTTGGCCGTTTATGACACCAGAACTGCGTTGTCGGTCACCGCGGGCACAACACACGTCCGATTGATGCGCCGTCTGCTCGAACAATTCAGAAATCACTTTCCCGTATTTGTCGTCTGATTTCAGGCCATTCTGACTTCGTTCGGCCCATTTGGACCCCCCTCACGCGCGTTTACGAAGCTCGTGCATCACTTAAAACACGAATATTGAGCCGTACCGCGCAAACCGCACGTCCGATTGATGTGCCGTCTGCGCGTACACGTCACAAATAATAATTAGAATGTTTCTCGGTGGTTTTAGCTCAATCCGAGGTCGTCCGCTATGAATTTGACCATTGGATGCTCGTTTTGGCCGTTTATGACACCAGAACTGCGTTGTCAGTCACCGCGGGCACACGGCAAGTCCGATTGATGCGCCGTCTACTCGAACACTTCAGAAATCACTGTCCCGTATTTTTCGTCTGATTTCAGGCCATTCCGACTTCGTTCGTCCTGTTTGGACCCACCTCAAGCGCGTTTACAAAGCGCACGCATCAAACACGAATATTGAGCCGTACCGCGCAAACCGCACGTCCGATTGATGTGCCGTCTGCGCGTACACATCACGAATAATAATTAGAATGTTTATCGGTGGTTTCAGCTCAATCTGGAGACGCGATGTGGCCGGCACTACTCAAAGTGTCCGTCTTTTATTTCAAAAGGACGTCATTTTAAGTGAAAAGCATCAACTGGCATACGGAAAACCGACCAAACGCATTCCGAATCTGTTGATAATTTATCCCAACAATCCATGGGTCATTTGTGACGTATACGAGCCAACCCGGGATGAATCCGAGTCGCGGTGTGGCCGGGATAAGTCTAAGTGGCTCTCTTTTGTTTAAAATGAACACCATTTTAAGTACATACGGAAAAACGACCAAACGGATTCGGCTTCCGTTGAAACTTTAGGAGAACGATCCATGGGTCATATGTGACGTGTACGAATCAACCCCGCCACAATCGGAGACGCGGTGTGGCCGACACCACTCAAAGCGTTGGTCTTTTGTTTCAAAAAGATGTCATTTTAAGTGAAAATCATCAAGTGACATACGAAAAACCGACCAAAGGCATTCGGACTGTGTCGATTCTTTAGCACAAGGATCCATGGGTCGTATGTGACGTGTACGAGTCAATCCCGCCTCAATCCGAGGAGCGGTGTGGCCGACACCGTTCTAACTGTGTATCTTTTGTTTAAAATGGACAGGATTATAAGTGAAAAGAACAACTGACATACGCAAAACCAACCAAACGCATTCCGGATCTGTTGATAATTTATCACAACGATCCATCAGTAATATGTGACATGTACGAGCCCACTCGGGCTCAATCCGAGTCGCGGTGTGGCCGGGATCAGTCTAAGTGGCTCTCTTTTGATTAAAATGGACATCATTTTAAGTACATACGGAAAACCGACCAAAGCATTCGGTTTCCGTTGAAACTTTAGAAGAACGATCCATGGGTCATATGTGAGGTGTACGAATCATCCCCGCCTCAATCTGAGGCGCGGTGTGGCCAACACCGCTCTAACTATGTCTGTTTTGTTTAAAATGGGTAGGATTATAAGTGAAAAGAACTGGCATACGCAAAACCGACCAAACGCATTCGGTTTCCATTAAAACTTTAGCAGAACGATCCATGGGTCATATGTGACGTGTACGAGTCATCCCCGCCTCAATCCGAGGCGCGGTGTGGTCGGAACAACTCAAAGTGTATGTCTTTTGTTTCAAAAAGACGTCATTTTAAGTGAAAAACATCAACTGGCATACGAAAAACCGGCCAAACGCATTCGGATTGTGTTGATACTTTAAGACAACAATCCATGGGTCATTTGAGACGTGTACGAGTCAACCCCACCTCAATCTGAGGTCGTCCGCTATGAATTTGACCGTTTGACGCCCGTTTTGGCCATTTATGACACCAAAACTGCGTTGTCGGTCACCGCGCGCACACGACACGTCTGATTGACGTGCCGTCTGCTCGACCACTTCATAAAGCACTCACCCGTATTTGTCGTCTGATTTCAGGCCATTCTGAAATCGTTTGGCCCATTTGGACCCCCCTCACGCGCGTTTACGAAGCGCACGCATCACTTAAAACATGAATATTGAGCCGTACCGCGCAAACCGCACGTCCGATTGACGTGCCGTCTGCGCGTACATGTCACGAATAATAATTATAATGTTTCCCGGTGGTTTCAGGTCAATCCAAGGTTGGTCGCTATGAATTTGACCGTTGGACGCCCGTTTTGGCCGTTTATGACACAAGAACTGCGTTGTCGGTCACCGCGGGCACACGACACGTCCGATTGATGCGCCGTCTGCTCGAACACTTCAGAAATCACAGTCCCGTATTTGTCGTCTGATTTCAGGCCATTTCGACTTCGTTCGGCCCGTTTGGACCCCCCTCACGTGCGTTTACGAAGTGCGCGCATCAGTTAAAACACGAATATTGAGCCGTACCGCGCAAACCGCACGTCCGATTGATGTGCCATCTGCGCGTACACGTCACAAATAATAATTAGAATGTTTCTCGGTGGTTTCACCACAATATGAGGTCGTCCGCTATGAATTTGACCGTTGGACGGTCGTTTTGGCCGTTTATGACACCAGAACTGCGTTGTCGGTCACCGCGGGCACACGACACATCCGATTGATGCGCCGTCTGCTCGAACACTTCAGAAATCAATGTCCCGTATTTTTCGTCTGATTTCAGGCCATTCCGACTTCGTTCGTCCCGTTTGGACCCACCTCACGCGTGTTTACGAAGCGCGCGCATCAAACACGAATATTGAGCCGTACTGCGCAAATCGCACGTCCGATTGATGTGACGTCTGCGTGTACACGTCACGAATAATAATTAGAATGTTTCTCGGTGGTTTTAGCTCAATCCGGAGACGCGGTGTGGCCAGCACCACTCAAAGTGTCCGTCTTTTGTTTCAAAAGGACGTCATTTTAAGTGAAAAGCATCAACTGGCATACGGAAAACCGACCAAACGCATTCCGAATCTGTTGATAATTTATCCCAACAATCCATGGGTCATATGTGACATATACAAGCCAACCCGGGATGAATCCGAGTCGCGGTGTGGCCGGGATACGTCTAAATGTCTCTTTTTTGTTTAAAATGAACACCATTTTAAGTACATACGGAAAAATGACCAAACGGATTCGGTTTCTGTTGAAACGTTAGGAGAACGATCCATGGGTCATATGTGACGTGTACGAATCAACCCCGCCACAATCAGAGACGCGGGGTGGCCGACACCACTCAAAGCGTCGGTCTTTTGTTTAAAAAAGACGTCATTTTAAGTGAAAATCATCAAGTGACATACGAAAAACCGACCAAAGGCATTTGGACTGTGTCGATACTTTAGCACAAGGATCCATGGGTCGTATGTGACGTGTACGAGTCAATCCCGCCTCAATCCGAGGAGCGGTGTGGCCGACACCGTTCTAACTGTGTATCTTTTGTTTAAAATGGACAGGATAATAAGTGAAAAGAACAACTGACATACGCAAAACCGACCAAACGCATTCTGAATCTCTTGATAATTTATCACAACGATCCATCAGTCATATGTGACATGTACGAGCCCACTCGGGCTCAATCCAAGTCGCGGTGTGGCCGGGATCAGTCTAAGTGGCTCTCTTTTGATTAAAATGGACATCATTTTAAGTACATACGGAAAACCGACCAAACGCATTCGGTTTCCATAGAAACTTTAGAAGAACGATCCATGGGTCATATGTGAGGTGTACGAATCATCCCCGCCTCAATCTGAGGCGCGGTGTGGCCAACACCACTCTAACTGTGTCTGTTTTGTTTAAAATGGGTAGGATTATAAGTGAAAAGAACTGGCATACGCAAATCCGACCAAACGCATTCGGTTTCCATTGAAACTTTAGGAGAACGATCCATGGGTCATATGTGACGTGTACCAATCATCCATGTCTCAATCGGATTCCACATATAATTGTCATTTAAATTTTAAATTGAATTCTATATGAATTATGTATGTTTATGAATTGTAATTTAATTATGGATGTGTATAGTTTCAGGATCCATTATATGTTAAATGTGTATGAATTTGTTCGTAATTTTATATGTATGTTTTATTTTATTACAGGTACAATAGTTGGATCTAAAATGAGGTGAAAATGAGGCGTGATGAGATGAGAGGTGCCTGATGTACAGGGGAGAGGGGCTGCCAAATTGCAGGGAGAGGGGCTGCCAAATTGCAGGGTGCTGCAATTTGCAGCATAGGGTATGCCAATGGTTTTAAACCGTTGGCATATAATTCTAAATATGTTTTTACCAACGGTTCATTGAACCGTTGGTAAAGATCTATTTTCCCAACGGTTTAGAACCGTTGGGAAAGAGTTCACCCATTGGTTTTTACCAACGGTTTGGAAGAAACCGTTGGGAAAAACTATCCCAACGGTTCACCAAAACCATTGGGATAGAGTGCCTTCTGTCAGCCTACCCCAACGGTTTCCAGTAAACCGTTGGGAAAGGTTTTCCCCACGGCCTACTTCCCCACGGTTGAGAGAACCGTTGGTATATTATATACCAACGGTTTGAAGGGCTTTTCCAACGGTTCACAACCGTTGGTAAATAGTGTATTTCCAGGCCCTGAGGACGGGTCGTGACAATTTAAAACCTATTTTATGAAATAAACCTTTTGAAAACATATAGAGGGATATTTGAAAATCGATTAAAACACTATTTAAACATAAACCAAAATTAGAACCCTTTTTCATTGAAAACTATTTTCAAATAAATTTTTTTAATTTAGGCCAATTTATTCAATATTTAAAATAAACATTTAAAGATAAAATTGAGCATCTTGGAAATGATGGATAAGAGATTGGCTACGTTTGTACATGTCGATCATTCCATTTACACATTAAATGTTTAGAAAAGTTACATTCTAGGAATATAAAAAGAATTTTCCTAATAAAAAATTAATTAAATGTTATCTCATGGGTAATAAATAATTTAATCATAATGGCTTGTTATTAATAAGAATTTTAAAAAAAACATTAGAAAACACGGTTATGAAAGAATACATATTTTCAACCAAAAGAATAAATAATGTTAGATTGTCATTAAAACTTATTCTTTACTATCATGGGTTCCAAAGAGTATTAAAATGATACCATTACATAGATATAACATGAATTACCATAGGGAAAAAATTTCATGAGTCTTCTAGTGGGGTAGATAATAATATTTAATCAATGGATGCGTAATCATAGTTAATCATGGTAAATGGTGATATTGTAGGAGTAAACTATAACCAAATTATAGACATTGAATTATAATAAAATCAAAATAATTACATTAAATGAATATTTTTTATACCTTTAAAATAATGTTATTCATGATAAAATTTTTCAAAGGTATTATATTCACCGCATATGAAAATTTTAGTGCATAACATGGCATGTGTCTCAATAAATGTAAATTGACAGAATATTACTTTATCGATTTGGTAAATTTTGAAACATAATAATTGAGAAATAATGATTAAAAATGGATATTTACATACCCGAATTTTTTATTATGATTATATAATATATATATATGGGAAATATATACCCACAAAAATGAAATTAGTGGTGAGTAAGGAATATATCTCACAGACATCCATAGTGAGATGAGAAAACCCGATCATAAGTAGTCACATTCATAATACATGGAAAAACAATTGTACAATAAATATATGTTTATGATAAATATTCCAATGAATCATATTAATATACTTAATATAATATATAATTTTTTATGACATTATTTTAAAATTTTAATAACAAATTAATGTTTATGTTACGTTTCGGTTAACATCTACATTATTTTTTGTATATGTTTTGGACTATTATTCATGATCCTGTTACATAGAATATGACTTATTATTATTAGAATTTAATTAATGATATAATTATATTATATATTTAATATGTATTTATGTATAATTTTCAAATATATATAGAAATTTTAAATGTAATACACTATTCATAGAGACGGTAGGCCATATGTTTGCGTGAATGTTGTTTCCATTTAATTGTATTTTTAATAAAAAATTAAAAAAATGATATATATATCTATATATATTAATTGAAGTGGGATTATTATTTCATATAGTTCATATAAATTTACAGAAACCATCCTTAATATGTTTCATGTAATGTGTGAAATAATCACATCGCTTTCAGGAGGAAGAAGTCCTCACATCCAGAAATTAATTTATCATATTTTAAAAAAAGGAAAAAATGGATTTCTGTTTTATATATTAATTCCACAATCTTAAATAAATAAAAAATATATTATATTTTTTAAAAAATTATTATTATTTTAGTATAATTAAAGATACAAAAAAAGATTCAAAATGGTTTTAATTAGAGACAAGCAAATTATCATTTAATTTTGACATTGTAAAAAAATAAATGATTTATTATGAAAAAATAAAAAAATAATAAATTTTAAATTAGTGTATTAATAAAAAATACTTAATTGAATGAATACAATGATGATCAGAACCATGGAAGGTAACATTATGGTCAATTCATTTTAGGTTTGAAGGGATGTAGGATTTTTTGGGAGTAAGATACTTTTGAAGATCAAATATTGGTGATTTACTATAGAATATAATTATAGTTAAGGTGTATTAATTGTATCACATGGGTGTTAGTAGTGTTTGTTGAGATATTTGAATTTCCTAGGTATGTGTTGGAAGGTCAAGTAGGTATGAATTTCCCTCCTAATAAGGTATTTGATAAAATTATGTTTATATTTTATTTTTTGATATTATAGCTATATTAAATATCCCATTTTTTCAAATTTTAATCATTCTTAAATATTAATCACAAATAATATTTTTATCTAAATTTAGAGGATGACTAATAAAAAAAATTCAACTTGTTGAATCAAAACAGTCACTCCATTTAATATAATTTAATTTCAATTTAATAGAAATGTAACTATTACATTAAATCATAATTTTTTCCATTAAATATTTTTTTGGAAATGGATTTTTAACTGTTTGGTGTTCTTAAACATATATAAAAATAATTATAAAAATAATTATTTTTAATTGATTTCAAAAAATATGTTAACACCACATTATAATTTTCATTTTTATTACATCCACATAAATAATAAACTATATTTTTGGAATATATAAATCTTTTAATGATTGAAAATTTTTAGTGGTAACTCATACTTACAAAACAAAATTAATTGTATGTATAAAAAATAAATTCACCAATTGAATTACTTTATCATTCTAATTAAAAATATGAAATTCATTTTATCATATTTTAATTCATAAGTATTTAAACATTTACATTTATATTACAATGAATAATTCTTAAAACCAATTTTATTATTTATATATCTTATAATTATTAAATAATAATTTTACATTTTTAGTAATAACTATTATACAAATATTAACTTATTTAACTTTATATATTATCAAAATACTCAATTTATATTATTATTTAACCAAATAAAATCAAAATCAAAATCATGAAATGTATTTTTTTTAAAAACACATTTTCCAAGTAAAACAAAATTGTAATTATTTATTTCTACCATTATGAATTTTATTAGTGAATTAATATCATTTTACAGTCCTTAAATTTTCGATATTATTCATACCATGATTTACACTTATCGCTCATGTGACTAATTTTAATTGTTTTAATTAATTTCAAATAAAAAGAAGCATTTATCGCTATTATATGGTGATTAATGTTGATAAATTTATCAGAAAAAATAATTTTTTTAATGTATTGGTATATAAAAATATAGAATAAATCCTTATGGAATTAAAAAAACAATATTATACCCAATAATGTTTGTATGGATTTCATTCATTTCATCTTTCCCAATGAGAAATAACTCCTTAGAAATTGGCACGTGATGAAAGGAATCATATTAAGATTATTATATATATTTTTATTGATGCCAAGACACATAATTTCCCTAACATCACATATCATGATTATATCCTTCACAAATAGAAAATTTAGAATTCTTCTGAAAGGATAAAATGTACATAACTTATATAATTAATGGAATGTGTATATTAATATGTACCTTAGTAGGTTGGAATTATTTTCCACCCTCGCAATTTAAAGATGTATAATATTCATTACAAAACATTTCCAAATTCACAATATCTCTAGGAAACCCAATAATGGATAAATATAATTAGAATATTTCTCTCAACCTCCAAACAATTCACACCCCACCCCCTAAATTGGTACCCCTTCTAGTCTAATAGTAAGAATAATTAGTGACCCCATCTTGTTCTACCTCCAACAAAAACCTAGTTGAATATCATCACTGAGGGTGTAAAACACATAAATGGGAGTGTAACTATAATTTCAATAATCTAAATTAAAATAGAAAAAATTAGAATTAATGAATCATAAAATATTAAGGAAAAATATATTATAACATTATTTTTATATTAATGAAATTATAATAACCATAATGTCACATGTTTTACGTTTTTATACTATCAGTGGTAGCTTCCAACCCAACGCTCACTAGAGGAGGGACATGAAGTCCACAACTTATAAAAAATACTAGACTGAGTGGGGGAACATGGATAATGGGATCATAAAGAATTTTATAAATGGTGGTGGATGAGGGATGTGATGGGGATTAGAGTTAGGGATAATGTGTAATTTCTTGTGTTGGTAGGAAAATGGTATTAGTTATTCTTAGTAAATGACATAGGCTAATGATACTGGCTAAGAAATTGTATTTTAGGTTCCTACATTATCCAATAAAAGAAATCTATGTCCAATTATTGATCTTGTGAATTCATACTTCACATGGTGTAGGATTTGATGAATGGTACATTCATCATGAAAATTTATAGTTGATGTTTTTTAAGGAGATTTTGGGAATTAATTTATATTAATGAAACTAAATTTTAAAAAAATGTGATACTAATTCCAGAGATTTTCCTTCATATAGAAATATTAATTTTGGATTCTAGTATATGGATATGTGGAAGCATTCATCGTCATGATGAATAATTTTCATGATGTGTTTTATATCCATATGGGTGACTTATGGATACCCAAACAAGAATCAATCATGGTTAAAGAGTTGGGTTCCCATAATTTTTAAACTTGAATAATCCTTGTATATTTGTTCATTTTTATATTATTTGTCGAATATATCACTGTTATGACATAATTTTATTTAATTGATTCAACAAAGGACCAACCCTTATCGTTTTTTATTTATAAATCATCAATTTTATTGTTCCCATAGATAAACTAACCAAATTAACATATAGAACAATATAATACAAATGGTTGCATGTTTGAAATTAAATCTATAAAAATATATATATTTATATATATATATAACATTTTTTTCAAGTATGGTTTAGTTGTTACATATATTAATGAAATGAGTCATAGTATAATGTTTTTAAAATCTCACTCTAAGTCAACATTAAAGGATCTAACAGAAATGGGACATAGGGGTCAATTCATATCTACAGTAACAACCCTATAAGGGTACTATTATAGTTGGGTGAAAAAAAATACATGAATTTATTTTTCTCTAATATCTGATACCAAGAGATATTTCAAAATTTCATTAAGTCATACATCATCATCTCTAATACGATACACTTTAAACATGAAGCTTACTTCATGATTGAAATAATGAAAATACAGAAACTATAATAATGATGTAAAAAATATCATCGTATTAACTATTGATTAGAACAAATATTTTTCATCATGAATTCTAAATTGGCAGTTTTCATAGCTAAGTATAACATTATTCTCATAGCAGTACTCAGATATCTAATTTTTGAATAAAACTCCCATTATTTTATGTTAAAATATTTTTTTAGTAATAAGTGTCTTTGATGTAGAATAGAAAAAATTAATTATTTTATGATAGAAACACTTCACAAAACATTTATTGTAACAAATTAGGAAACATTAAACCATTAAATTAACAGTTTTGGTGGATGGATGTGTTTAGGGATGGCTCTATGAGTTTTTGGGGGAGTCTAGATTTACTAGAGTACTATAGAAGTAGGTTCACAACATAAAATTGATACACAATGTGAATTGAAATTTTATGGACTATGTTCATTGATAATTTTTTTAAAAGTGTGTGGTTGTGAAGGAAACAATGATTCCTATTCATAATCTTAAAATTTTAAATCACGATGTATAATTAAACTATGTGTATGAAATATTAATTTTTTTATCAGTTGTAATTTTTAAAAACCCAAAATTCCCCTTCAAAAAAGTGTTATATAATGATAATGTCTCATATCATTGGTTGGAAATTTGTATTTTAGAATCAAACCTCTTCATTTGCATATACATCTTAATATCTCTTTTGCGATAAACATAGGAGACTCTTCTGTGATCCTCATCCCCCATCCTTATATATTCATCTATTGGTACCGATGGATTCTTGGTGGGGATCAATGATGAGCTCTGCACTCTCCCCCAAAATTTTATCTGTTAATTCAAATGAATATATACAATATTTTTATGGATTTGGTTTGGGTTGTGTGTTATGTTTCATATTTTGAAAAGTATTTATTTTGTGTAGGTTGATTCATGTGGATTCAATGTGGTTTTGGTTTCAAATAATTTATTCTTTTCCAATTAGTACAGAGCTTGTTGTAAATGATTCTTTGTTGTAGGTCATCCATCATTTCTAACATTTGTGTATCATACATGAGTGGATTTTTTTAACTATGAGGTAAGGTTAAACTAGAATAATCAATATTTATTAATCAATTAATTGAAATTAAATAAAATATGGGTTTGTTCAATATGTTTTTACAACATTTATACTATTATCATGATATTTTGAATTAACAAGATTGAAACCAAACAGAAAATCACAGTTCTTGGGAGAATATTCATGCACTAAAGTTGTTTTTACAAAAAAAATTGAATGATGTTGTGATAACACCATAAATGAGAAATTTTCTAAATAGTTAACTTTTTTAAACAAATGGTTTTCCAATGAT
Source organism: Viscum album (assembly GCA_963277665.1). Lineage (NCBI taxonomy): Eukaryota > Viridiplantae > Streptophyta > Magnoliopsida > Santalales > Viscaceae > Viscum > Viscum album. Next base: position 1,024,038,246 of record OY728133.1, on the reverse strand, counting down.
TTATGGATTCTCAGATAACACCACTAAAATAAAGTGAAATTTGATAAAACATAATTTTCTTGTTTTTAAAATGTTTTTATTATATTTTTTGATGTGTTTTTGGGGATTTTGGGATGATGGATTATTTGACCAAGCCTTTAAAATAGTTATATTATTGATTGATTTTTTGAGATTTTCGAGAGTGTAAGTGATGGTTTAATAGGGATGATGAGCTACTAGTGATGTGTTATTGTGCTGTGCTATATTCTTGAGTAGTGATGGGATAACATGTTTAATAATGGTCGAAATTATTGGTGTTTGGTTTTTTAATGGGATATAAATTGTTAATGAACAAATGAATTATTGTATATGTGTTTAAATGTGGTATATAATTAATAATTAAATGAATCGAATTGATGATGGAATATGATGGAAATGTGAAATATTACTTAAGGATTGTGTGGTGATAAGAATTTAAGGTTTATAGCGAATGTGGGGATCTTCTGAGATGGTGAGTGATTTTTTATAAACCCATATATTGGTCATGTGTGTTTATATAGGTATAAATAATTGTTCATTCCATGTTATTTCCTCACACACCCATTACACAATGATCACAATGTGTCGACACCCAAAAATTAAAAAGATTTGGGGGAGGGGGTATCATTATACTGGTGATAAGTATTGATGGATGGATACTTCCTCTCTCCCCTATATCTTCGAAGTGAGTAGATATGCACTAGTTGTGATAGCTGGAGGGTTATTTTTGCACCGATGGTCTAGATGTATTTTGGCAGGAGATGATTTGATCATATAATTTAGGATCGTAAAAATACCCTCAGATATGCATAAATACAATATGGGGTGAATTTTATGTTCCAAAATTAGTGGAAAATTTTAAACTAATAAAAAAACAAGCCACATAATATGTGTTTATCAGACACTTCCATCAACCAGATTAAAATGCCATGGAATTTGAATCAATGTATGTAAAATTATATTAGAGTGAAAATTTTCATAACTATGGATCGGATTTATTGTAGTGAATACCACAATCATTGTTAATAGAATATAATGAAAATATAATATATATGAGTTTATTATTACTCACTTTTTATAAAACGTGGAGTGGAAATATGAAACTTATAAAAAATAAGTAATAAAATTAAGAAAAATTTAAAGAATGAAATTCAAGATAATTATAATGATAAACCCATATTAACCTTATAATTATGGTAGAAAATAAAGGTATCTGCTATTTTAGACAAACTGTAATGTCATTATTTTTATAGTAGTAATTCCCTTGTTACGATGATCAGAATATATCTATTTTCTTATTACATGAATTCTCCGATAAAATGATTCGATTCTATATCCTATCCTTAGAATCTATCTATCTAATTGATTATAATATCTATCTGCTCATTCAAAATATCCATCAATCATAACAATGATTAGAAAAAATGTAATTTAAATATTTCTTAAGAAAGTATCCCTGAAAATAATTCCACAAGAAGACAAATCTACTACGAAATACAACATAATAAGAATGAGAAGATCATACTAAGTATTATTCAAATGTCATGAGAGTGAAAAATTATTGTCGCCAAACTCTTCAAATGACCTTGTATTCATAGTAATCATAACAATAGTAACAGAACAATCATATTTCAATTATTTTTTCAAAATACTTAGATAGGTGGCACTTGAAAACTCACCATAACTAAATGTATAACATCATATAGTTTGACATAATTAAAATGTTATTTATTTTCCAATAATTATAAACAAGTCATTATGTTATGATTATATTCTTTTAATGTAGAATGGTATTCCAAAGAGATGTAAATATGATAATCCTTATAAGTATCAATATGATTTTATTTGTACCAATATCACTCTGATTATTAAGACTTACATTCCATACATGAATTTATCTATCATTTGGTCAAATAATGATGAGTCTAATTTTTGGACACATACTAATCTTGATAATATTAATGATGAAATGTAATGTTTAATATTCATGATTTATCAGGACTTATTATATTTATGGTAAAATAAATTTTCATTTAAAAACATAATAAAATAAAATGGACATACAAAGATAGAAAAAATGTTTTTAGGAATATTGTTTTTATATTTAAAAGAAATGTAACAGAAAAGAAATAAGTATAAATTTAAACAAACTAATAGCCACCTTTTTGTAAAGAACAATCTCAAAACACAAATGAAAAATAACATAAAAACATAAGTCATTTTTTATTTTTTAAACATTATATGAAGAGTTATACTTTTAAAAAATAAATATGACTATGTTCATAACTTTTCTAAAAATGAGGGGGAGTATAGTATTGAATAAGATTAACTTATCCGTAGGATTATATATTTTTGTTAGATTCAAATTATACAGGTTAATATTAATATATCTCCTTTTATTAATTCATATCTCACTTTTTTATAAATTATCCCTTCAATAATATTTTCTCCCCATTTCTATAAAATATTCTTCCATTGAGATTTTCAATTTTGAACGGTGAATGAAATATGTTTTTTCCATAAATGTGTATTAAGAAATATATGAATCAATAAAATAATGTAACTAATAATCCATAAATAATATAAAATAAAATAAAACCAGTTGGAAGTGGGATATTTTCATAATTTTTAGGGTTGGATGGAATATTAATTAATTAATATTAAAAAATTTATATATTTTAGTCAAACAAATACAACATGAATTCCTTGTAAAATTTCAGTAGTTTCAGAAATATTGATCTTCTCGAACTCCATTTAGTATTTTTCCATCTTGTAAACATTCTCTTCCAAATTCCTCATAATCAAGAATTCTTCGAATAACTTGTTATTTTCCACCTTTAATGATAATATTTTTTACATCAATAGATTATTGTCTATCCAACTCTACCCCAATTTCTTGTATATTCTTATTAATTTTATTATCATCCTCAATATGATCATCATTAGTTTATCTAAATTATTCTAAAAACATTACACTATTATCCACGTATAATTATAATTGATTAAAAGAACATACTGACACTAAAATCAGCATTACTGTCTATTCAAACTATTTAACATGCTTCAGATAATATAAATCAATTATTTTATATAACATTTCAATTAGATTACACATTTTATTTTTCGAGAATGGGATTTTTCATGAATAAAATTTTATTTAGCTTCAATTCAAATCACATTCAATATTAAAATAATAATGTATTATGTTTTACTATTTATATGTTTAGTAATAAGATTTCACAAAGAATCAAGTATTGGAAAATAAGTAATTGTTCCATCTTGTCACTTGAACACAAGAACAATATAATCAAGAACTTCAATAGCGATGGTTATAGCAGAGTCTATTTGATCTTATTGAAAATTATGAGGATTTATTATTCTAGTACCATTATCATCACCCTGTCTTTTATTAAAAAAAATTATTCAAAACATCCTTTTCAATATCCATTAAATCTTTTTTATCATAAAATAATTTCATGATATCAACATCATTGATTATGAATTTATCATCTACTTTGGTCATTGAATTTTGATCATCTCCATATTTCATAAATAATGACTATTTTTCTTCTATTGATGAGGATTATCATTTATTATAAGTTATATATTTTAATACTTTATTTTCATTATAGGGTAGATCTTATGATGATGATTATAAAACCAATGATTTCTTATTGGATAGAGTTTTTCATCATCATATTCTACATGATTATCATCATTTTTATTCTCATTTTCATCATCTTATACTTCTTTTTCAATTTCATCCTCAACCTCAATTTATTTTCCTTCATATTCATAATCATATATGTCTTTTTTTCTTTACTATTTCAATCATATTTTTTTATTCTCTTATTTATAAAGCTTATCGTAAATCTATCTCATGGTTCATAGAGTTACCTTATTGTCTGGGGCCAATTTGGATTTACTTTTGTGAATTATTGGAACCAATTCTTCATCAGCCACACTTCTCATTTCAATTATAAATATAAAAGAAAACAACAATAAATACTACAATTGATCCTTCAAAAACCAACCCTTCTTCCAGGTTTATTTGAATGGGGTGATAATTTGATTGAAAAACCTCCTCAAACTCCATTTCAACTCTTTTCCTGATATTTTCACAAGGAATATCTTCTCATAATAAGTTATTTTTCTTATTAGTAATAGAATCATAATAAAAAAAATTAGTAGATAGGATTATTTATTCCTTTTATTTAGTAGGATTGATTCCAAACTTCACATCCCCTAATTTTTCTCACATTTATTTTAAATCAATTCATCCAACAATTAATCTGGTATTTTATTTATTTTATTTTATTTAATGGGATGAGAGCCCTAATCCTTCAACTTAATAATCTTATAATGTTTTTATGAATTACTCGATGGCTCTTCCATAGATCTACCACCACCGACTTTCTTGAAAAAATGTGTTTGATTCACTGTAAAAAATTATTATTCAATTCATTATTTCATTAATTATGAATGAAATTTTATCCCACATTCGATATTACTTGTCTGAAACATTCAAAATATTCATCTATTCTAAATCAATTATTATTATAATTGTTGGGAACATAATTATCTTATGTTTGATAATGTTTTTTAATTTTAAAGGGTGAGAAAAATATACATGAAATAATAAATGTTTCTCATATTAACAATGATATATAATACAAGAACATCAGATATCTTTATAGTATCTTGATCTCAATTAAACATCCTGAATTTCTTATAAGGTGGAAAACAAAGAACCGTATACTGTGTTCTTATTAAATATACAAAAATACTTTAGTAACTTCTGTTAAGGTAAATTAGATTCTAGTTATGATGGTATTCTAACCAATGTAGCATGTTTCTTATATGAAATTGTTTTCCTATTTTCCATATATAGTGAATGAAAAATTATAATTCCCATATTTCTTAATAAACTATAACAAAGTATAGAAATCATGAACTATATCTGGGTTGTAAATATTAATGTATTTATCCAGATATTCTATGCACACTAACTCCCATCCTTGAGATAAAAAAATTTTCCACCAAGTAGAATCATATTTGTCATAAAAATATAATTCTACTAACCATTAAATAAAAACTAACCACATGATGAATCATTATAGGGTTTACATATTTATTGAAACACTATACATGATTTTCCTCCATTATAGGCATTGAGTGTTATAGTTCATCATCCATAATTAAACAAATATATTATATTAATAGTTCATTGACTATATAGTGAGTATTACATCAAATATAATATTCATGAAAATTTTGAAATCATAATGCGTATTTAAAAATTTATTTGGCATTGGATGAATCCAATTAAGAAACATTTTATTATTTTTAAAATGAAATCAATTAATTTACAAGAACTAAAAAAATAAAAAAAATAACGAACTAATGTAATTAAGTAGTTCAAAACAAAATTTGAATTTAAGAGTACTATTTAGAGTGAAGTGCTTCATCGGTTCGAATAATCAGTTTATCATGGATTTTGTAATCTAACAAGATTACTGTAGTTTTAAAATAATTACTGAATAAACTAGTTTTAATAAAAATAATACTTATTATATTTACATTATGAAATCAAATTTCTATTGTTTTATATAGAATTCTATATTTATTAGATTTAGAAGTAATAAATTATTATAGTACAACATAAATACGAAAATATAAATTTAGAAAATTATTTTTATTTATTTTTTTAGATGATAAATTTTTTAATATTTCATGAGACTTATAATTATTTCTAGAATTTTGAATCATATTTTTTTTAAAAGGGGTATGTCTAGAAAACTCATAATGATAAATTTATCTGAAAAACCTTTATACTTATGTAACTAAATGTGTTAAAAAACTATAAAATATATATACCCCTGATAAAAATGAATAATTGAATGTATATATTTTGGTAATGAAGATGTAGATACGAATAATTACATTATTTTGATTACTCATTGCTTCTGTTTAACGTATTTAAATCTATTTAAAAAAAGACTTTTAAAAAATTATTTTTCTGTTTTTCTTGAATTTTAATGAATCATAAAATGGTATCTCCCTTATGTGTGTCATCATGAAAGAAATTGTGTCTTATATATTTTTATATAGTACATGAGTGACGTGCAGGGTTTTTATAAAAATCAATGAAATGTGAATTTTCACAATATATTAGTGTTTTAATAAAACTCATTCCATATCCCATGAAATTTTGTTGCATCATAACACTTGAGCACAATAAAATCATTCTTTCACATATTTAGATATAATAGTGGAATATGTAACTGGATTATATTTTATATATGGTCAAGAAATTAATGAATATCATACTAAATCATATGTAGTGGATGTAATATTTTAATACATTCTATATCCACTGAAATTAGCATCTAAATATCATTTTAGACTGAAATTTTTTTCAAAATAATTGAAATGTCCTAAATCCATTGTTTGCTTAATATGATATAAAATTTGTTTTATTGGATTTTTATGGTATTAATTTCCATTATTTTGATATATTGGAAAAAATAATGTTTAATACAATAAATCTAGATGAGTATCAGTTATGTAAATTAAATTTATTATCATAACAGTAAAATATTTGGAGCAATTGGTTTCCCAGCCTCACTAGTATCTAATTAAATTGATATATCGATGGGAGTTCTAATACTTGTTGTATTTTCATATCCATATTTCATAGAAACATATTTTATATACTTTTTTTGAGATATAAATGTTCCTTTTAGTTTTTGTGAAATTCCACAACCTTGAAAATATTATAACTCACCAGTCAGACTCATTTCAAACTCAGATTTCACAAGATCTACAAAGGAATAAATCCATGTTTGTTGAGTTGACCTGAATATAATGTCATCAACATAAATTATTACAATGATGATATTTTCATTAATATATTTTATAAAAGGTGTAGGATATAATATTATTTATCAATTGTTTTGTAGAAGAAATATTATTATCCTATCAATCCAAGAGCTGTGTGTTAAAATAATTAAATATAATGAATTTTCATGTTTATAAACATATTAATAATGTTTTTTAATTTCCACACTTGGAGGATGTCCAAAATAAACGTCTTCATTGATATATCCATTATGAAAAAAATACTTCCATTCCACATGAATTTAATTAAAATTAATGAATGATGCAAATGCTAGAAGTATTTAAAAAGATTCAATTATTGAGAAAGTGTATTTTTTTTATATGATATACTTTTTATTAATTATAAAACATAAAAAATAAGAATAATTTTTTTTAACAATTATTCCATATTTTTCAATTAGAAAACATATTTTACAATAATTATTGAATGTAACGCTCCAAAATTATAATAAAGAATCACTCTATTTGATAGTGTATATGACACACAACCCCAAGCTCATAATGGAAGATAATATAACAAGTATTTATAATATAATTACTATTTTAAATAAATTCGATATATTTTTTAGCTTTCAACGCACATGAAACTGAGATACCATACGATTCCTGAAAAAAAATAATTTCTTGAATTCCATTGGTTACATGAAATGCCATTTTTTCCAAAAAAATAATATATTATTAAAATATTATTATTTAATAAAATTATATATAACCTTAATATTAATTTATCACTCATAAATATGAATTAATAACATAGTAACATCAATGGATTACATAAATATAAAATGAATTCAATAGTTATAAATAAATTAGAAATTCATATAAGAACCAATTGAATATAAATGGAATGTTTCTATAAAAAACTATCTTTATTCTCAAAATTATGTTTAAATATAATAAACTATATTAATTAAAATTACTATGTTATAATATATATATATATATATATCCAATAAAAAATTTTATTCATAAAATATATTTTAGTCATAATATAAGGGAAACAAAATATATAGGTACAAAATGGTATATTTTAATTAAGGTATTTTTACCACATTTTAATGGAGAACATATTTTTAATATCTTTTTTTAATTATTATAAAAAATATGTTTCAAAATAAAATTATTATTTGAAATCGTAATACAAAAATTAGTTTAGGGTTAGTTTTTGGGATTTTTATGTGAAGTTTAATTTTTTAAGGAATAATGAAAATATTAAATTTTAACTCAAATCAACAATTTCAAGGAATTTATTGATAAGAATAAATTTTAATTCAAATTGGTTTACATTTTTAATTAAATAAACATTTTGTTAATTAATTTAATTTAGTTCCTTTAAATTTGATATAAATAAATTGAAATCTTTTGATCGTTTCTTATTTAAAAACACCAAATGTCATCCTGTCAGTGGGATTTAATTTAATTTAATTTATTCCAATTATGTGAGCAGAAATTGAAAAAATGGATAAGATATTTTTAATAATAAAAATTTATATTTTATAATAAGGTAAAATATGTTTTTTAGTAAAAAATTAGAGAATGTAATTAAAATTAATTACAATGATTAAGGTGGAATAAGGTATAAAAAGAGACTAAACCTTAAAAATGGACAAAATGACCTATAAATATATCAAGAAACCATTTTATAGTCATATCTCGGTTTTATACTCCGTTGAATCCAATTTAGTCTACATTGGGAGCCACATTAAAAGGGATAAATGTGGGTGGAATTATCTTTTCCAAAATTTAGACTAGTGCCACTCCTCCTCCAGTATAGAAAGGCCCTCAATCCTCTCACTTCCACAAGCCACTCAAACCACATTAGCATGACCAATAATTTTCAATGGTTTATTAAACATCCATAACCTCAACCTATACGCCTTAACATTGGAATAAATCAAATAATGGATGTCCATTAGTGCAAACCAAAAGGAGTTACTCCAAAATGAGGTAACATAATTCCAAAAGCACTTTAGTTTTCTTTTCACACTCTAGTCCTTCAATTCTACATATATAATTATTATATAAGAAAAGAAGTATCCTAAATATATTGAGATAGTTTTATGTTAATGGTTCAACCTACACATACACACACATCCATCTAACGTGTAATGACCCTGACCCCTTTGGGCCATTCCTTTGTAAAATAATAGTGTTTATAGTGTTCTGGGGGATGTGAGTGTCATATTCTGATAGTTAGCCAAAAATATTGTTTGAATATTAGACCACAGTGACTCAGGGGAATCGACGTCACTGAGTATAGGGAATCATCATTAGTGTGTCTGGTGCATCAACATCAGTTCCAGTGCATCAGTGATGGGGTGTCGGTGCCTGTGCATCAATGTTTAGGCATCAGAATCAGGGAATGGGTGCCAGGGTGTGTCAGTGTCAGGGTGTCGATCCCAGGGTGGTAGTACCAACGTTTCATTATGAGGGTGTCGGTGTTAGGGCATCGATTTCTATCTATCAGTGTTATGGTGTTGGTTCTAGGGAATTGGTGATTCATTCCCAATATTGCATTTTTCCAATTTCTCCAATGTTACGTGTTTTTTTTCATTAAATGAGAGCTTATCAAATCTTGGACATTTCAAAATCCATTTCCACTATTTCAGTGGGGAATAATTACGCCTCAATTATTTTCTAACATGCCACGTCCTTTGAAACTGCCAACCATGTGTTCAAACCATGAACCTAAATTTCAACATTTTTGAAATTGTTTCCTTGATTTTATGATCTGGAATTTTCTTAAGATGAGTTCATATCTTCCATAGACCCATTCATATTTAACCTTGGTTCCCTTATATATCCCCCACCCCGATTTCATTAATTTATGTGGATGTATTCATTGGGATTTCATGGATTTTATTCCTACTAATAGTGTGATCCCCTATTTTTTGGAACATGGATGAGTTATTCTAGAAGATTCACTAATTAGGTTTTTTTTTGCCTCTCCTTAATTGAGAATCATGCTGAGTGTCTGTAATAATGATTACTTGTAAATAATGGATGAATTCATTAATAAAAAAGTAATAAATTAAAATATAATATTATAAAATGATAACAATGGTCAATAAAATAACATGTTGGGAGTGATTTTACGTTGAACACCTATTTTATTTGATTCTTTTAGGGTTTGTTAAGGGTTTGTGCCTTCTGAAAATCATTTTTGTTGATGGTCATTACAAGTGCACTGGGGATGTACTTTTTTTATGATGCTTGATAAATGGATATAAAATGAAATATTTATAATGAATAAAACATTTCTAATTTAAATTTATCCAGAGGGTCAAACTTGTTGTATTATCACCCTAGTTATTGTAAAGTGGAATAAACGAATACCACATTCTAAACATGAAAATGATTGGCTTAATGGTGTGGTTTCACGTTGTGTTTATTTAGATCATTAAGTTTGTTTGGTAGGATTGTGTACAATGGTTGTGGTTTTGGTGGGGGTTTTTGGGTTCTGTGTATGGGGTGGGACATGGGGCATGTTGGAAACCTAGTTTGAGAGATTATTTGATTGTGGATTTCATAGACCTGTATGCAGTGGTATTGTACTAGCTTATGTTGTGGCCATGGAGCGATGTTTGGAAGTGGGACTTGTGGTTATGAACTAGTTATGATGTGGGACTATATCTGGGAATTTTCTGGGAAGCGGGGATGTAGGAATATGTTGTGTGGTGAATTCATGTTTATAGGTGTGTTTGGTGAGGTGTTAATATGTGGTAGGCCTAGCATCCCTATTTGTGATATAATGATTGTATGGTATAACATTGAAGAATGATAGATGGAAATGGTTGAACTTGTGTCTAGGAATATTGAGGGGTGTGAATTGGTATTTTTGGTTTTGTTTAAAGTAATGTTTTTTATGAATCAGTATTAAAAATGAAATGTTTTAGCTTAGTCCCTCTTCCCTTTTTCAATGTTCGCAGTACTAAAGAACGAAGTGATTTGGTTACTATGTGTTTACCTAATCAAGATCCTCACCCTCTGAGATGGTTGCAGATGTTGTGCTCGTAATTTTCCTTAGGTGGTGTGGGAATAAACTAATGTTATCCTCTTAATTATTAAATGGAATGTTGTTAAAAGAAAGAGGGGTTGGGTTAGGCTTTGGTAGTGGCTGTTTGTGAGGTTGTTCATATATAGTTCCCTGCAAAAGATGTTCTAGTGGTCTTGTTGTTTATTTTGGAGACACATAGGGTGCGATGTGTTTTTCTTTACAAATATGTAGAAATTATAGTCACATGTGGTTTCTATATTCAACCCACCTATGTCGGGAACCATGTGATGAACACACCCATTCTAGAGGTTGTGAGTTTCCCAACATCGTAGTGCAAGGATGGTTGGATGGTTACTAACTTTCTTCCTTACACCCTCTATCGGTTCTTACTGCTTGAGTGTTTTTGAGTAAGATATAATATCACAAGGCTTACTATAGCCCCATATTTGTAAAGAAGTTTTTCTTTGGATGAGGGGATCAGGTGTTTTCATCAATGATTGTTTTCCCATGTGTCTTCGGGTTGAGTCCCAGGTGTCTTCGAGCGAGATGTGTTGTGTGGTTGTGGGCTAACTGTATATGGGAATGATTTTGGTGTGTTTTGAGGGAAGTTGATTATAAGAAGGTTGTGGAAATGGGACATTGTTATAGAATAGTGTTATCATCAATACATTAGCTATCAAGAATGACCAATTATCATAGTTGGGAAGTGCTGCGGGGTACCCAACTGTTGATGTTCTTATACTACCATTTTACAAGACTTGCGTTATTTGGGGAGTGTGCAATGGTGAGGTTGGGATAGTAATTACTCCTTGGTAGGTTCTTTTAGGTTCTATAATTCTCTCATTGGGGGATTTTTATGTATCCCTAGCTTGTTCACATGTTGATTTAGTTTTTATACTTTGTATACCTGTATTCTCACCATACATTTGTAAAATGTTTTTCAGTTTTCTAGGATGATTATGAGGACCATGTTTGACATTACTAGCTTGGGTGTCAAGATTGATTTTGTGTTGAGGCTTAGTCTCTTTCTTTGTCACTTGATTTAGTAATCAATATGTACTTTGGTAGCAGTTTACCTTTATACCATGCATGGGTTAGATTTTGGATACATTTACATTAATGTTTGGTGTTTTTTGGGGTTGTTTACCATATTATCTATCGATCCTGTTTTCATTAAAAATGCAACTCCATAAATTTATTGTTTTAGATTCTCTACCCATTGTGCTAGTCGCCACTCCAGTACCTATTAAAGGTGGGACTATGGGGTCATCGTCTCTACTTCGTTTTGAAGAAAGAATTTCTTGACACTATTGTTTCTTCCCACATCTTGTCGGAGCTGGGTTGTGAAAGAATGGTATCAGAGTGAGGATGAATGATAGGATTGGGTTCATTGTTAGTAATAGTGAGGATTACATGGGATGGTAGGGAAATAGTGTTAGGTGATCTTGGTGTGTGATAAAGGATAGGGATGATAAGACCAAACACATGATTTTAAGGCCCCTTGTGACCCAGTGTAAGGACTCTGAGCCTACCAAATGACCAAGTGAGGATTCCCTAATTGCATGGTAGAGACCCTTGCAATGGTACATGCATCGTGATGGATAAATTTCTTATGCATATTTGGGAATTTTGTGGTTTTATATGAAATAATGTGTTACAATAAATATTTAATGGAAATTTCCATACTACCCAGTCTTATGAGTTCATTATTTTTACTTTTCATCTATAGAACCCAGACATTGACCACGTGTGGTACAAGAAGCTTAGGCCTGGTAGGCAGCCTCAGTTGATCAGTGAATGGCCGGCTGAGTTTGGTAAGAGTACTTATGGAAAAATACCATTTTTCATTTTAGCGTCACGCCCTGGGGAAGTACGAAGGCATAATTTCAAACTCAAAGATGGATGATTTATTCCGGTGTGGGCAATAAACATTACCTTGATTATTCATTCAAGGGAGTACGGGGTTCCTCTTGTAGTGATCCAGATGTGAGTAGCATGCGAAAGTGGTTGAAACGTTAACTTGATGATATGAATGAGATCGATGTCTCATATGCTCACTTTAAGATGGAGTTTAATTCAAATTTCATTTCCTTAATGAATAAGTCTGATAAGAGGTAGGATATTCTTTCTCTCTAGATTCGGAGTATGTTAGTGATATAACATGGAATCATGTTCATGGATATCCCACACATTAAACCAGATTACTTTCCAGATGAGGATTCGTGTGTGAGATGCATGGAGGACGAAGACTGAGCTTCTCTTCTATATTTCATCCAACCCATTACCCTATTTACATACATAGATTTTCAGAAGAAGTCCTAATTAGTGAAGATCATGAACTCGTAGGGAGTTGAACCACAAGTGGGGAGCCATCCGAGTTCATTGAAGGGGAATGAAGTTAGTAATTGGTCTCCAATGTTATGGCCTTCTAGGTTTTGGTCAGTGTGATGTAGGGCTCAAAGGTTCCAGCTATAATATCATTGTCCTCACCCATTCTCCATGGGTCCAGGATTAAGGGTCTTTTCATGTGGAGGTATCGGACATCTTCAGAGCTAGTGCCCAATTCGCGCGCAGTTTGGTGTGGGTGGCTAGGTTTAGTGCCCACATCAACATTAACAGTTGTCGGTAAGGCCTATCCAGTTATATGGGAAGTGGGATCCCACTCCACCAAGGGTAGGCAGTGCTAGGGAAGCCTAACCTTAGGTATCTCCTCAAGGACCTCTACTAGGGCATGGTCAGAGAGGCGATCGATTATAGTGGGGTAGAGGAGGAAGGTGTGGGATTTTTCACAGCACCTAGGTATCAGTTCAAGTAGAAATGAATGTTTTCAGATGTATGATTAGTCATTTTAGTAATCTGTCATGTGATTTCCTTGATTTAGGACCTTCAAAATCATTTTTTGCACCCTGTCAATCCCATTACATAGGACTAGACATAGAAAAACTTTATGTTCCCCTAGTGTTGGGAAATATTGTTGGAGGATAGACTATACTATTTGATATTTTTTTTGGATGTTGACTGATTTTGGGGCTGCATCATCCAAATGCGAATTTTCTTCTACTATAGATGCAACCTTTTGATGTAATTTTAGGCGTCAAATGGATGATTTCTTTATAGGCTGTTATTATCTAAATCTATATAAGATTCATGGTTTCATATATGGAAGACTGAATTGTAAATTTCATTGGACAAGAGTATAGTTAGGTGGGCCATCAATGTATAGACCCTATTCTCCCCTTGTTGGAAGATCTGTCATTAGGATCAAAATATATAGAGACAGTGGAGGTTTTGGGGGTTTCCAAAGAGTTCCAGGATGTGTTCCCATAAGGGACTATGACTCAACCCCATCGATGTGATATTTTGTTGGGAAAATAATAGTATTCCCATGACCGTCCAATTTTTATGGCTCTCTATCAGATGGATCTTCCATGTTGCGAGAGATGTAGATTCAGGTTGATTACCTGATGAAAATGTTTTTTATATGGATGATTGTGTCACCATGGGGTTCTTTTTCTTATTTGCAATGAAATAGGATTGTAGTCTATGGTTATACATTGCCTACTAGATATTGAATCAGGTAATATTCAATAATTTTTATTCTCTTCATTGAATAGATGCACATTTTGACTACTTAAAGAGAGTAGGTTTGTTCTTTATGATCGATCAGTGGTCTGGATATCACCAGTTGAGTGTGAAGGAGGGTGACATCTTGAGTTCCCATTTCAGGTACAGGTACGGGAAATATGTGTTTTTGGTCATGCAATATGATGTAATGAATTCACCAGACATATTCATAGAACTCAGGAACTATGTCTTCTACACGATCCTGAACCGGTTCATCGCTATGGTCATTAACAACATCATAATCAACTCAAGGTCAGAGGAGGAGCATGCCGAGCATCTGAATATTGTATTGGAGGTTCATCAAGAATCCCATATATATATATATATATGAGATGTATTCCAAGTTCATGTTATGGATGTGAGAGGCGCACTTCCTTGGACATGTGGTGTCTCAACATGGAATAGATGTTGACCTGTCAAAGTTCGAAGCGGTTATTTCATGGCCAGCACCCAAGAATGTTGTAGAAGTTCATAGATTCCTAGGTCTTGTGGTCTATTATTCGACTATCATACTTAATTTCTCATGAGTTGTTGTTTATTGACATTTTTGACCCAGAAAGAACAAAACGTTTCATAAAGAGAGAAGTGTCTTATAGCTTTCATCTACATAAAGGTGATGTTGGACCATGTTCCAGTGTTCAGGTTGCCGACATAAGGGATGGTGTTTGACATGTTCTGACATGCCTTGGAATGTGGCTAGGGGTGTTTTTTGATGCTTCATTTATAAGATATCTCTTAGAGGTCTAAGATATTATGTCCGCAAAAATATAAATATTCCACCCTTAGACTGGAACTTGATAACATAATATTTACACTATAGTCATGGAGACACTACTTCATCGGGGAACAAATTGTGGTCTTCCCAAATCACAATTGATGGAGGTATATATTCTCTTAGTGAGTCTTGTACATGCAGTAGACAAAGAAGATGGAGTTTTTCCAGGACTATAACTTCGAGATCTCATAAACCCCATGAAATGGGAACACGGTGGACAACACCTTAAGTAGGAAGACATAGAAGGAGGTAGTTTGGGAATCCACCATTTCTTGGAAGGACATGGAGGAGTTGGATGCTTTGTTTTAGGATGTGTGAGTGGATGGAAGCTAAAGCTATCTATTTCAGATGACCGTGTAGTCTTTCTTGGTGCGGATGGTGGATGAGTCTTTGGAGAGGGACTCAGAGACATATGTGGTGTGTGAGAGCATTGACTTGGGTGAAGATCTAGAAGGATGGTTAGAGGATAGTTAGAATCATACAATGTTTTGTGGGAAGCTCTTTTTTTGAGTGGAAATGTGTGAGGAAATTGGATGAATTTTTCATATATAGCACCATGGGGTGAATCCAAGAGTTTCTAAAGTGTAATGAGTATTGCGGAAATAGTTTTGGTGACCCGATGTGAATCAGCCAGCGGTAGAGTTTGTTCCAAGGTTCATAGTGTGTCAGTAGGTGAAGGATGAGAAATGATTCCTTGAATTTCTATTGAATAACATAGATGTGCTCAAGTGGAATTGGGATAAAAAATGAATGGATTTATTCAATGGATTTCCCCAAACTCAAGGTGGATGTTATTCCCATTGCATAGTAGTGGATTAGTTGATGAAATTAGATCATTTCTTATGGATCAAGGAGTTGAGCATAGTTGATTCATTATAATAGAGGTATGTGGATGAGGTGGTGTTTCTGAATGGTGTTTCAAGATCCATTATAATTGATCTAGAAAAATAATTTATATCTTGATTTCAGAGGGGATCAGAACATGTCTTTGGCACTCAGTTACACCTCATCTCTACTTTCCACCCTCATAAGGATGCACATACATAGAGTACCTTCCTAAAAATGGAAGAAAAGGTATAGGCATGTGTTCTAATCTTTAGTGGTTCTTTGTTGTGGAATTTTACCATGGCAGAGTTTTCTTACAATAATAGATATCACTCTTCCATCAGTATGGCACAATTCAATGCTCTGTACAAGAGAATGCACTGTTCACACTTGTGTTTGATGGAATTTGGGTTGGCATCCATACTTTGTTCTAGAATAGTGCTGAGTATGAATGAGAAGGTTCATGTTTTCCATGAGTGGATTAAGGAATAACATGACAAGTAGAGGTCATATAAATATTATAGGAGGAGGCATTTGGAATTCTACGTTGTGGACAAAGTTTTCATGAAGGTTTCCCCTTGATGTGTGTAATAAAGGATCGAAAGAGGGGGTAACCCATAACCTAGAACATCAATCCATTTGAGGTGTTGGGAAAATATGGTAATATATAATTTCTTCCAGTGTTTCCAACGTAGTGGATAGGATCCCAGATGTCTTCCATTTCTCATATCTTTTTCAGTACCTACATGATAAATTCCACGTCATCGACTAGGGAATATTGGATATTGAGGAAGACAAGTCATCTGTGGAGTGGCCAATAGGTATCTCAAATTGTGAGGAGAAGGTGATTTTGGGGATGTTCTATTCCATTGGTCCATATGTTACAGAGGTATGGTGGCCTTGAGTAGAGTACTTGGGAGTGAGAGGCATAGATGTGCTCCTAGTACCCAGAGATGTTCTAAAGCTTGGTTTCTGTATTTTACTTTTCTGATTCATTTTCGAATTTACTACTTCACCTTGTTCATTATGAGATTATCCATTTCCCTATTATCTGAATGTTTATTAAAATTATTGAATGTGGTGAGGGGGATCTAATCCCTAATCGAGACTCATTAATGTGGATATGACTAAACTCGTGTGTGAGAATCAGTTCCACCCAATGTAGATAGTATCTTTACATAGAAGAAGGAGATCCCAAATCCATGTGTCTGGAGAGTATGACCCTTTATGATTTTGTTGTTGTTTAGTGAAGTGGTGACTTATTGTTTTTATAGTTTTCCAAAAATTTAATATCAAGGATGTTTCCTAGGATGTTGAGGTTTTACCTCCAGTTTTTGAACAATTTATGGTTGATTGACCTTGAGAGGTATCATACACGCTAGTTGTTTAGAGCACTATTTAATCTGGGAAGGTATTGAATTCAATGGAACCAGAATAATTTTTCAGGTATCTGATGTAATTATTCGGACCCCTCTAGAACATTCCTTTGTGAACAACTAGTGTTTGGGATGTTCTAGGGGCTCATAGTGACACATTTTGAATGTTAGCCATATTTCAGTTTGGGCCATCAACATCGATGAGTTATGGGTGTCAGAATCAGTGATATGGAGTCTATGAAACTACATTAGTTCCAGGGCATCGGTGATAGGGCGCCAGTGCAAGGGAGTCGATTCTAAGGTTTTGGTGATAGGGAACCTATGAAAGGTCATCAGTGTTAGGGTGTTGGTTCAAGGGGGGTCAGTGTAAGGGCATCAGTCCTTGGGAATTAGTGCTATGGTGTCAGGGGTAGGGTGTTGGTGCCAGCATGTCGGTGTCAGGGTGTTGGTGTTTGGGAATTGTTTCGAGGGAATGAGTGATTCATTCCATGTTTTTCAGTTTTTCTAGTTTTTCTTTTGTTACATGTTATTCTTAAATAAATGAAATCATATCAACTCGTAATTTTTTTCTAATTCCCTTTCAACTATTTTTAGTAGAATAATTAAATATATTTTATATACAAATTTTAAAAGCCCTTTGAAACTGCCAATCCATGTTGTCAAACCATTATCCTAAATTTTATCATTTTTTGAAATCATCTCCCTGATATTAGAATTTGGCTATTTCATAAGCTGATATCCTCTCATCCTTAAACCATTTCATATTTCCCTTAGTGATCCTAGAGCTTTTACCCTCCCCAGAGTCATAAATATATGTAAAATTCATCATTGGGATTTCTTAAGGTTCTTTACTTCTATTTGCATGATCCAATATTTTTGGCGCCTAGATGAGTTTTGGTCGCCTATGGTTCCACGTAGAGATTTCTTCTTCCTCAATTTAAATGTGCACGCTCTGGGGTGTGTGTAATAATGATTCCTTGTGAATAAAAAGTGAATCATTTTTGTGAAACAATTAATAAATAAGAAAGTAATATTATCGTAAGATAATAGAGGTCATCAAAATAATGGTTGGGTGTTGTTTGATGTTAATCAAATATTTTATTTTCATCTTTAATGATTTTTTGTGGCCGTATGACTTCTCAAAATCATACTCATTGGTGTTCTTCTCTTATTCATGAGTGATGTACAAATTTTTTCATGATCCTTGATAAATTGATGTAACATTAAACCTACTTAATCAAATTTACATGGATAATTGAAATGGACTCAAATGGATCAAACATGTTGTGTGATAACCCATGTTATTTTAAAATGGAATTAATGAATCCCTCTAGAAAAACATGAATATGCATGGATTATTATTGTGGTTACATGCAATGTTTAGTTTCTTCTGTCAATTGGTTTGTTATGTTCTTTACGTGGGGATGTTTTTTGTGGTGTTTGTTTTGGGAATTGTGTATGGTTAGTTACCTTGGGCGTGTGGGTAAACCAATTTGAGGGAAAGATTGATTGTGGAATGTAAAGACTTATAGGATGTGGGACTGCCTTCTCTTGTGTTTTGGTCATAGAGAGTTGTTGGGGAGTGGGACTGTGTCGTGGTAATGAACATGTTATATTGTGGGACTACATCGTGGATATGTTTGGGCATCGGGGTGGTAGGTTTGGGTTGTGTCAACACTTTTTGTTTATAGGTGTGTTGGTTGTTGCGTTATTGTGCAGTAGGGATACCAGCCCCATTTTTGAGAGGGTAGAGTGCGGTATAACATTCATGAATGATGGTTGGATATGGTTGAACAGGTGTTTATTAATAATGGTGGTTGTTCATTGGAACTACAAGTTGGTCTTCACTATTGTTTATATGAATTTGTGTTAAAACAAGAATTATTTACCTTGACTTCTCATCCCTTGATCAATGATTGATGTACCAACGAATGATGTGTGTTAGTTGTTGTGTGTTTAGTTAATGAGGATCCTCACCATTTTAGATAGTTTCATATGTTGTCCTCTATAGTTCCCCATGTTGTTCTAGAATAAAGTAAAGTGAATCCCTTAATTAATAAATGGCATTCATTTTAATGAAAAGTGGTTGGGTTATGATTTTGTATTGGTTGTTTTTGTGGTTGTGCATATATTGGTAGCAGAAAAGGTGGTTATGAGGTTCTGGTTTTTTTGGGACCCCTAGATTGGGATGTGTTTTTTTACTTATATATATAAATTTAAATTATTTTTGATTTCTATACGCACCCCAACCATATTGAGCAACATGTTTCGAGCACATCCATTCATGGGGAATTGTATCTTTCTCGACAACCTTGTGAGAGGATGGATGACTGATTATTGACATTCTTCTACACACCATATTTCAGTTCTTAACAATTGAGCATATCCAAGCAGGTTATAATGTCATGAGGCTTACCATAGTTAGAGATCCTTTGGGTATGTTTATTGTAGTCAAGGGGATCAGGGGTTTGTGAGCCATGTTTGATTTCCAAAGTATCATTGGGATGAGTCCCAAGTTTATTTGGATATAATGTGTAGTGTGCTTATTGACCATGTGTCTTCATGAAATATTTGTGTGTTGTTTGAGGCCCAAGTGTGTGTGGGTATGTTGTGGTAGTGGGATTCATTTTGGGATGAGTGGTAGAATCTAGACGTTAGCAGTTAGTAATGAGATGTTAACTAGGGGTAATGTAGTTTGGGGTACCCAAATGTTGATGTGCTTATACTACTTCTTCACATCACATTATTTATTTGGTATGTTTTCTTTTGTGAATATGGGAATATTTGTACTTCTTGGTAGGAGCGTTGAGGTTCTATTGTTCTTTCATAGGGGCATCAGTATGATTTCTCCACCGGTGCATGGGTAGCTTTAGTTTTCCTACTAGGTATAAATGTATACTCACCCATAATTTTTAAAACAATTTTAAGGATTCTAGGAGGACTTGGAGGACAATGATATACATTATTAGCTTGGGAATCAGGGTCGTTTTGGTATTGCTTCTTAGTCTTTTTCATTGGTACATGTTTTGGTACATTGATTGTACCTTTTTAATAGTATACGTTTAAACCATGCATGGTTTGGAATCTATTTTGATTTATATTAAGGTTTTCTATTGTTTGGGTTTTTTTTCATCTTACATTATGATTCCATTTCCATTTAAAAGGTAAATTCCTTCCATTTTGTGTGAGATTGTGTACCCTTTGTGCTAGCTGCCACTCTGAGGCCTATTGAATGCAAGACTCTGGGGGGGTTATTATATCTCCATCATATTGAAAAAGTAAAGGCTGTGTACTTTTCAATCCCTTGCCTCATCTTGAGGAAGGAGGGTTGTGACATAATTTGTAACAAACACACCATTTATGGGAACAATTAATTAATATCTCATGAAACAAAGTTGTTAATTTTCTCCATTACCACAATTCATGGATGGTAGATATAATGGAAAAAATATTATAATTATATATATAAGATTAAGATTATATTTCTATTATTATGTTATTATTTTATAACAAATAAACTTATGATTCTTATTTTGTGTAAATATAATAACATCGTTTGTCGAAGTGTGGACTACACCCTCCAAAAATTTATTTGATTCAGTCACACGACACATGGAATATATAAAAAGAAGGTTTTAATTAAAAGTATGCTACATAGAAATACATATATATAATATTCATTGAAAAATTAAATTAATGGAAGTATAATATATACAATACTCATAATTAGCCTTTAACACACAAAAAAATAATGTCAGTTGTGGACATGTGGACTACCACCTCCTCAACATGATGTGATTCCATTTTCATGCCATGAATTAAATATATTATTATATATGAATAAATAACATGGTATTTTTGATATATATATCATTCTATAATGATATAATTCTGCTTATCTTCATTCCAAAACTATCATTAAAAAATAGGAATGTTACACTTGAATATGTATGACCAACCGTCACCATGATTGTACCGATGGTTCATTTTTTATAAAAACATTTAATTATTGTTTTTTAAGGTAAAATGTATTTTTAAAAAACCATTATGTCATGACTAATATTTTTTAGATAATATATAATGACCCCATTGACCATAGTTGACCTACAAAAGTATTCTTTGACACATAAACCGAATTTGGTCAAAACACCCAATTTAAACATAATTGACTATGTAGTCGTATACAATGTTATAAATTGTGAAATAAACAATATGATAAACTAGAAAACAGATATTATGAAATGAATTTTTTTTAATAACTTTGTTATTTAGTAATATAAATCCACACAAGATAGGTTAGAATCTATATAAATAATTTTCATATCAATTTTTACATTCATGAGATAAATTTATCATCCAACACTTAAAACTTTTTGTGTTGTATCTATAGTCCATTTTGATATTTTAAATAATGAAATTCTTTTATCTTAATTTTATTTAAAACATTAATTTAATGATATTAATTCACGAGTCTTATAATTTAAAATGTTTCAAAGTGCTATTTGACACATCGGAATGTTTAAATAATATTTTACTAAAGAATAATTTTAATTATGTTTTAATGGTATTTCCCTTCATGTAAATTATATAAAAATTGTTTTTTAATAACATTAATTTTACTCTACTATAGTTATTCATGAAATTTATTTTGTTAGTAAACTTTTTAACTCATTGTTACTCGAAATTTTAATGTAAAAAATAGTTTGAAAAATATCATTTGTTTCTCTCTTTAGCCAGATAACCTGTATTCATCTATAATATGAGTTTCATAACAAGCTATTCAAAAGTATATTTATCCTTTTAAAAAATATTTAGTAAAATAATTTTGACACCTTTTATTTTATGAATATTTTCAATGTAATATTCTTGTCAATTTATGAACAATTCATTTTTCTAACCTTTTGATGTCAAAATGGAATGTTATTTTTACCATTTGCGATGTGTATGAATTTAAACATCAAAAAAAATATGATGAATATTTTACATATTTAGAAGGATGGTTTTTGAGTAAAATGTTTTAAAAATTAATATCAATTTATATGTTTTTTCATGATGATTTTCAAAAAAAAATGTTATTTTTTTCCAGAATGTATTTATGAAGAAATTTTTGGTATATCTATTCACATAGGAAAACAACCCTTTATTTACAATTCAATTGAGATATTATATATTTATACCTTTACTTTTATTCCTATGGATGGTAAATTATTGATTTTTCAAAGGTTAATATTCACTTTCACTTTATTTGTTTTATTCCCTATAAAATATTAATTCTTCTATGTAATTGAACACTGAATTTCAATTATAAATCCATATAATTTTAATGTTGTTGACACTCATTTTTCTTCACATTGTCTAAACGAATGGAAAGAGAAATGACTTAGCACAAATTGATTCATCCTTTGAAGAAAGCATCAAAAATCAACAAAGGCATGAACAAGGCATCAAAAGCACATGGGCCGCACAACTTCCATTACTGTCGTGCAAGTCCACTTGTGCGACGCCTAATGGTTGTGCTAGTGACTTGCACGCCCTAATGAATAACTACCTGGGTTCTTCTTCAACCTATAAGTAGACCCTGTGCGCCCCCCATCCGGGAGGAATTTCTTTTCCAGAATTAAGATTTAGATCTCTAAACTCCCAGGTCTCTTCTTCAGGTCTTCCAAACACTTCTAAGTTAATTATTTACTTAGAATGGAAGGTCTAAACAAGAGGATTAAGGTCTAAGTGTTAGAATTCACTAACACTTGCGTTCTTAAGGTGTTTTACCCTTAAGGGAAATGAACATACTTGCGCGCCGCCCTACTTCCTCACCAAAACATGTGTGCCTCTCTTCTGGAAGTACCTCAGGATAATTCTAAAGGCATTAGTCAAGGATCACCCAAGTATGACCATGCTGGTATACAAACGCGCAAGTACCCACGTGTCACGCAGGTGTACCTACGCGACCAGGACATGTGCACCCACGTTGTACATGTTCCCCTACTAGGACTTGCACGCCCCTGCCTTTTTTGGTGCCCTTCTTGCCCATTTCACCCCACTTATGCCATTCCACCTCCCCTATTCACGATTCAGTCATCAAGACACTCTTCAAATCTATTTATGGAATGATTTCTTGATTTTTATTCCTTATCTGAAAGGAACTCCGTGGAACATCTCTCAACATCCAGTTATTTACCCATCTTTATGTCACTATAGATTGAGATTTCATTCATTCAACCTCATCCATTAAGATGAGAAAACTCATTAACATGGGCCTACTTTTCAAGAATAATCCCCATTCATAATTCTTAAAATCTGGGCCTCCTTTTTAAGAATAATCCCCAGTCATAATTCCCCAAGTTAAGGGCATCATCTTTAGGATTAAGCCTCAGTCTTAAAGTTTCAAATATAGGCCTCCTTTTCAGGAGTAAGCCCCAAACCAGAATTCCTTTAACCTGGGTTTCCTTTTCCAGAATAAGCTCCAGTACCTTAATATGGACATACTTCTCAGGAGTAAGCACCAATTCTTCATTGATTTGGGCCTCCTTCTCAGGAGTATTCCCCAGTCATAATTTCCCTTAACCTGGGCCTCCTTCTCAGGAGTAATCCCCAGTCGGAATTTCCATCAACCTGGACCTCCTTTTCAAGAGTAAGCCCATGTCCATGATTTCATAAATAGGAATCCTCCTCCTGAGTAAGCCCCATGTCCCCTAATTTGGGAATCCTCCTCAGGAGTAAGCCCCAACCATAATTCTTTTAACCTGGGCCTCCTTTTCATGAAGAATCCCCAGTCATATTTCTCAAATATGGGCATCCTCCTTAGGAGTAAGCCCCAAGTCCCTTTACTTGGGACTCCATCTCAAAAGTAAGCCCCAGTCTTAATTTCTCTTAACCAGATCTAATTTACTTTTGATTTGGTGTTTCTTTCTCTGGAGTAAAACCCAATCATATGTCCCCTCCTAACTTGGGAATCTTACTTAGGAGTAAACCCCATTATTATAGTATCCAAATCTCCATAAAGTACATATACCTTTATGGACCATGTTCCTGGATTTCTTCTCTGAAGTAAATCTTAATCCTCATCTATTTTGGGGAGTCATAAACACATAATCCCCACATCATTGCATCTTTCATGGCACAATTGTGTAGTTTCACCAATACCTCTTGTTCCTCACACCGAGCATGACTCACGTGAGCTTAGAGTGTAAAAGTAATCATGACTAATTTCTTTGAGCCATCAATCATGCATAAGAATCATACTCCCTTACTCGAACTACGTGGTTTCTAATTCCTTTACTAAACAAAGGATACGTAGGTAGCACATCTGCGGGTCCGATCCCAGCACTGAAATAACCCATGTCCTTTTAAATGACAATAAACTTCATGTTCCTCACGGAGTGGCTTTAAAACCAACATGGTCATCATAATAACTGAGATACTTCTATATAAATGTGTTGAAGGATACTATTGACCAAGAATCTCTAATAAATACAGATGATTCTATATCGATGAAGAACATAGAATACATATAAAATATTTTCTAAATTTCCTACATATGGAATCATTGATTGTCATATCTGAAGGAAATCTCATTTTATACTTGGTAATGTAATAAAGATTCAAGAAAATAACTGAAATCTATAAAGAGGGTCCCAGAGTAGACAATAATTCCCCTAAAAAGGTGTGATGAGTCTGACCCCCCATCCTCTCGACCAATGAAAATTCCTAAGACTCCTCAGTCCACAAACTAATGAGTGCCTACCTTTGGAAAGTATGTCCAAATGGATGTGTTTTCATTGGATGTTTCATGTTATATGAACAAACCTGTTAGAAACTGATTGGAATGTTTGAGCCTTCAATGAAAGAAGTCATCCCCAAATTCTGAGGGAAACAAAAAATGGTGATCCCAATGTGAATCCTTAACCATGTTAAAATAATGTTTTACCTATTTTTAGGCCCCTATTTAAAACTCAATGAGAGGGAAAACAAAAACAATCATTGACATATGTGTTCATACAAAAGATGTAGTGGCTGAATTTATCTTGATTACGTCTGTTATATCAAATAGTCACTCTTTTCCTAGATCTTCTGCATTTCCAAAATGGCTACTCTCATGTTCACACTTGTGAATACTGCTGCTGCATTTGCCACAGCTGCTACTCCTTCTAGATAGTCATCCACTCTAAGGATGACCTCACCTACTCAGGGTCTTCAATGCTGGGTATCAAATGTGCTGGTTAAGGAGTACCGTCAACACGGTACCATCCCATCTCTGAAGGCTCCACGAAAAGCCCTCCAAGTGAACAACTCACACCGTTAATCCGAAAAACGGTGACCAGTGATCATGAAGCAGGCGGTGCTAACCACCGTCTCCAACCGTTTCGGGTCGTTATCCCCAGAACACAGTCACCATTCACTCCCATATTTTTTGGAGGTGAATGAGCAGGTCCCTCAGGGGATTAATTCATGGAAGAAAGAGTCATTCTTGAGGGCTCCGATGAACAATCGCAGTGAGACTTGTCCGGCAATACGCCCTAAACATGATGAGGGTACCGACTCCAGTTGTTCATCTTAGGATCCTTGAACCCGAGAAGGAAAGACGAATCGCCAGAGGCAGAATCCGGTCAACAGTGAGCAGGTTCTCATCTCTGCCATCTCTAGAGAAGTCCACAAACCTAACTTGGTGGCAAGCAATGAGCGGGCACATACACCTGCCCGTTTTAATTCCGCTATCCTGCAGACTCGTCTGGCAGCATCACATCAATCCCGCCAGGAAATTCCTGCAGAGTACTATAGGTAGGAACATACACCTGTTTATAAATCATTATCTAGTCAGTAGGATCCTCTGACTACATATGATGGAGCTTGTCAACCACGTTCGGCGAAGTGCAATCAGCAGGCACATACACCTGCTAGTATTAATCAAGCCTACCAACAGTCTTGCTTTGTGGCATTTGGAGAAGTTAGTCGGAAAGCCCCGGAAATAGATAGGAGGCAGAATCAACTTTTTCCCCCACACATGAGTACTTCCAGGATTCAATTAAAGGAAAAATAGGAATGGAGAAGGCACATAAACCTACTACAATCATGGAATGGACATATATCCATGTTCCAGTAGCTGAAGTAACCAATAATATTCTCTCAATGGTTAAAGAGCAGAAGAAAATCTTAGCTCATATTCTGGATGCCTGCCAGGATATTATAACAACTTTCGTAGCATCTCAGGGAAAGACACATAAATATATCCCTACCAGTGGAGTAATACATCAACAGTTCACTCCAGAACAGACACACACATCTGTTACAAACTATGTGGGTTGTAGGGATTACTCCCCCATAACATATAGACAACCAAGTCAGGCACATACAACTGATTTGAGTGGAGATCACCAGCTTAACATGGTCATCTCTCCTGACCAGGCACATAAACCTGGTCAGAGCATCCACTTTCATCAACAAGTGGTTTCCAAGGAGAGTAAGAAGGAATATAAGAAGAAGACCCACCCAACACAGTCAGGAGATCAAGATCTAATATGTAATAAGGCCTTCCTTGATGCTAGAGTTCATGAAACCCTCAGACAGTTAGTTGTTGGAATTCAAGATTCTAATCCCTCATTTCCCAATAGCGGGAACATTAATTCCGAAGGTCTTCAACAGAAACTTCCTCATGAAGGCATGCTTAATGACAATTCGGTCGATCTTTATGTTCCATCTTTAGATGAGAGCCATAGGAACCCTCTTTGTGGTCAGAAGTCCAAGGAGAAATAGATCTCAACTTTTGTTGTAACCCACCACAGTGGTCCTCCCCATGATGATGAATTTTTCTGCGAAATTCCCCTCTGCAGTAGTGATGCACATTGCCCAGAAAATTCTCTAGTGGGAAATGTAGTGAAGAAAAATCCCTCTTATCTTGAGGCACATGAAAATGTGAAACCATTCATGTCTGATGCTTCATCGCTAGAATGTGAAATACATTCTCAATCAGAAGATAGCCCAGGGTGTAGGTCATTCTCCGAACCAGCCCTAAGTCATGCATCTTTTAGTTTAATCAGTGATATATCTACCTATCTTGTTGAATCCGTTGAACTAACAAGGAAGCACCAGCTCTGGTCAAATCAGGGAGAAGAATTATAATTTAATGATAAAGAGGAAATGTTGAACATGAGAAAAAAAAACTGGCAAAAGGTGAAGTACCCGTCATGTTTTGGCCTCTGGATGACTCTCAGTATGACATTCTAAAGATGTTGACGGAAGATGGAATTCATGATATTCATCTCAACATATGGAAAACTCTTTGTCAGTTTAAGAAGAAAGTATTATCTTATGATGAATATGAAAATCATCTTATGATAATATAAGGGTTAGAACATCATATTTATTTGGCATATCTATGAGTTTCTTGATATCTGAAGGCTGAAAAGCAGCAGAGAGCCCTTCAACATTCATTCCTTGGAGGACAAAGAAGATTGCATCAGTTAATTGCCAATTCCCCATCTAATATTCATGTCATAGGATTGGGTGTTCCTAGAGAACTACATTTCACTGTGCCCTCTAGTCAGCAAAGCCCGCCAAAAATGGTCTCATGAAATGTTATTTCCCATGGCCAGCTAAAGTCAATGGGCTTTGTTTCTAATCAAAAGCTTGCCTAAGAATAAGATTCAATTAGTTCCTATCAAAATCAAGCATACATAGAAAAAGTTGTTGAATTACTCCCGCATCTTCAAAATGAGAATATTGAATAGGCCTCTCGTATAGAGCAAGCACATCATCAAGTGACATAAGTGTCAGAAATTATCCAAAGGTCATTGAAACCAGGTGATAAATGTGGATACAGGTTAATGAATCCAGCTAATTTCTAGACTAAGGTTCGCAAGACCAGGAGAGAATTTAAGAATGTATCAGACATAGCATGTCAAGAGCCACCCCAGCTTGCCAGACTGGGGAATCTTTTAAACCAACACATGGAATCAACAAATAGGATTCGAGGAGTTGAGCGGGAATAGTAGGAACAACCGTAGTCCACCAAACTAAGTAATTTTTCAAATCATCAATCCCATTCTCCA
Organism: Viscum album; assembly: GCA_963277665.1. Taxonomy (NCBI): domain Eukaryota; kingdom Viridiplantae; phylum Streptophyta; class Magnoliopsida; order Santalales; family Viscaceae; genus Viscum; species Viscum album. The sequence continues at coordinate 1,024,009,686 of OY728133.1, read as the reverse complement.
AGAAAGTTGATATTTTCTCGATTGGGGAAGAAGCCTCAAGAGGAACGAAGAGCCGAATTATCAAGAGATTCCCTCCAAATTACAGTTCATCAAAAAGTTCCTAAGGGATTGAACCAACAAAAGGCAATGTCTCATCAAAGACATGGAAGATGACAATATCACAAAAATGCTGATAGAAGGGATGTGATGCGTTATGCATCAATCAATGTCATCAATTCCGTTGTTGTTGATCCACCAGATGAGGCTCACTCAGGGGACTCAGATGTAGAGGTTCCTGCTCAAGAAGATGTATGCACTAACACAAATGAAGAAAGTGTGTGTACACGAAATCAAAGGATTATTCAGAACCTAGGTAATCCTTCAACTACCCACTTCCCCCTCTACGAAAAGGATCCAACAAAGGAAGGGGAAAGAATCAGGTTACATATCCTTCCTATGGAGAAGGCCAATCGCTCTCACTAGAGAAAATGTTTACACAATAGGAGGAAGAAATGAAGGAATTAAAGAGGTTGAATGCAGAACTACTTCAGGGTAGTCTTCTTCTTAAGCGTACTGGAGTCAGTCATCCAAGGTAATTTTTCGCAGCTGCTGAGATAGATCAAGAATATCCTGCTCTAGCACTACATCCTCACAGGTCTAATCCTACGTGTCAAGTGAAACAACAGTTGGCAGTGCTACCATCAGTTGCAGTACCAACCACAACATCTATCCAAGCTCCAGTCATTGCACATGTTCAGGTCCAAGCTCAAACGAATGTTTCTAAAAAGTTAATAACTACCATTGAGTCATTAACAGCTCGGTTGGAGACTATGGAAGGGAAGCGTGCAAAGGTTCAACCGGAAAAGAAATCTTACCCTGAATGGGAAGATTCAATCTCTCCTCCAACTAGTTTTTGAAACCATGTATTCCCTATTTTCAATGGATCAGGTGAACCTGAAAAGCATTTGAGGCATTACGTGTCTTGTTGTGATTCTATTATGGGAACTCCAGAGTAGTAAGAAGCAATAAAACTCAGATGCTTCGTATATACCTTACAAGGACCAGCTTTTGTCTGGTATACAAGCTTTCAATCCCGGTCAATTACCAGATGGGAGGATCTTCACAAAAAATTCTTTCTTCATTTCAGCTCAACTTTGCCAAAGTCAACAGTTTTCGACCTTACAAATTGTAAGCAAAGAGAGAATGAAATGGACCCATATTTCATTACTCACAGTAAGGGATTAACATTTTCCCTAAGCTTATCACTCCCTTAAGAGGAATTATTTCCAATCTGTGTAGAAAATTTGTGTGATGAATTATGGATGTTGATCCCTGTGAAATACACATGATGGTATCGAGACCTTACTTCAGTCACTCAGCAGATCGAAGATTCCCTTATACAGGCTAAGGCTAAATCTTGTGTAATTCCATCAGCTCCAGGAAGGAGAATAAGTAAAGAATAAACTACTACAGTTATGCTTAAACAAACACCTGTACCTATTTCTACTTCAAAACCTTCATCTTCTCGAAGGGATCCACCTCTTGAGTGCCAACAACAAAGGTTGTTTCATCCAGATGATCAAAGAGATCAAATACGGAAACAATTTGAGGATTTGGAGAGTAAAACATAATCTTTTCGAAATAAACAAGTTACTAGTTACTTTATTTCGACCCCGGAGAATAATTTCGTTCAGTTGTCAAAGCCCAAGAGGGCAAAACAAGGAAGGATTTGAAGACCATCCCAATAATAGCCCCTTTCATCAAATGTTGGGGCATCCCATCCAAGAGTGTTTTGTCTTTAATGACCTCCTACAAAATATAGTTGACTCGTGACAAGTAAAACTGAAAGTTTCTTCAGCTCAGGTAGCATGTGTTATTGCTACAGTTCCAGAGGAGGAATGCGAATGAAAAGAAGTCAAAAGAAAAAATGCATAAAAGTATGATGATTGGATGGTAAGAAAGGCAATCAACCCAACTCATGCTACTTTGCAAACACAATTAAAGAAACCGATTGTGTCTTATTCCATGAATGTTTCGGAAAAACCCTCTTCATCAGAGGGAAAGTCCTCAAAGAAACGACATGATTCAAAGAAAGAAAATGAATCAGAAGAAGATGAGTATGTGTCAAATCCTAAGTTGTCGATGACTCTGGAAGACTTCATTCCATCTACTTCAAAGCCACGAGCACCTCCCCGCCAAACGCAATAGCCTAAATAGGCCAATCAGGTAGAGTCTTCATCAGACGAAGAGTCAATCGTCGGTTCTGTTAATATAATTCAATTAACAGATCCATATGCCAGTAGCAGTTTCGATTTCAATGAGCCTGAATTACCTGTATCAAATAGGGGAATCAGAGGAAGTTCCAGAGGCTAAGGATACAGGGGAAGACGTGGATCTTTCAGAAGCCACTATTCCAATTCTAACCCTGCTAGAACTGTGTACGCAGCAGAAACTCATGGTAGAGCCCTTCAGCGAGCTCAGGAAGAACAAGTAAGTTCTTCTACCAATAGAAAATTCAGTCTTGGCATAGTTTTTTTGGAAGACTGTTTGAAGGTTCCATCTTCATCCTATCAGCACGTAAATGGATTTAATCGGTATAATCTTCCAAATCCAGGAATATTGCCAACTCCTATCCCAATACAAGATGCGTCAACTTCCAAAGCATCTGCTTCCAAGGTACCTTCTAAACCACATATTCCTATTGGGAAACACAAACATCTTCATCAAAAGTATGATGTATTGAAACACTTGGCCCACGTACCAGCCAAGTTATCAATTATGGATGCTTTGAATCTGTAAAAAGATCTTCTGGAAGAACTCATTGAGTCTTTGTCAAGTCCTCAAGAGTTTGAAACTAAAATTGTTGCAGCTGAAGTCTATCACATAGAGAATAATCCTGTAGAATTCCATGAAATATTATCTTTTACTGATGAATATGAAGATGATGTTGTGCATGGGAATATTATACCTCTATACTTTTCTGACAAGGTCAATGGAATAGACGTCTGAAGAGCTTTCATTGGCAATGGTTGAGGAGTCAACCTCATGCCCATTCATACACTTCTTTGATTGGGCCTCACAAAATCTGATTTATCTTCTTCTACCATGATGTTACAAGGATATGATAAAAATGAACAAGAACCACTGGGCGATGTTACACTCAGAACTCAGTTTGGATATCTTGTATCCAATTCGGATTTCAATGTTGTTGATCAAGACTCAGCTTTAAACATCTTGCTTCGAAGACCCTGGCTACATCAACATGCGGCTATCCCTTCATCATACCATCAATGTCTCAAATATATTTTCGATGGACAAGTGGGGACATTGTATGGTGATAAGGCCTTGTTCAAGACATGTGAGTCTCAATACATTGAGGTGGAATTCTATCACATGATGGGACGAGAGAAATCCACAACAAAAGAGATTACCAAAGGTAATGTTCCACATGGTTTGGAGAAGATTCCAGTAAATCCATTTACACATGTGAGTACAGATTATGTGTTGCCTATCAGTCAAATTCACAAGATAGACCCAAATAAAAATACTCTTATGGAAATATCCATAATTTCAATTACGGCAATCGAGCCAGACAACACGGGAGAAATTTGTAACCCACCATGCAGTGATTAAAACACAAATGATGACGTCTTCACTTCATCTGCTGAAATCCCACAAGTCTATACATCTCCAATTAGGCTACAAGAAGTTATAGCAACTTCGGAGGTCAACAATGATGTCGATTATCAATCCATTATCTCCTCTTTATTACACAATGATGTCTCTTCATTATCAATCGGGTCGGAAATGGAAGCTACTTCTTAAAGATGTGAAAATTTTGACATCTATTCTGATCAAGAAAATTCTACTTTATCATCTACTATGTAAGTAGAAATGGAAGAAATAACATAGGATGAAGAAGAAGAGGAATATCTGAGTGATGCTCCTCCATCATTTGAAGAGGGTATCTCTACCACTGTGTATGAACCCATAGAAATAAATCTAGGTACAAAAAAAGATCCACACCGTACTTTATTCAGTGTGACCATGACACTTGAAGAGAAAGAGATGCATATTTCTTTTCTTAAGCAAAATAGAGATATATTTTCTAGGAACTATACAAAAATTCCCAGACTTGATCCTGATGTTTCTACTCATCATTTGGGTTTTCCAGAAGAACATCGAGGATTTAAGAAAGCCGCGAGAAGAACACACCCAACTTATGCTTCCAAAATTGTGGCTGAAGTGGACAAGATTATCAAATCTAACTTTGTCAGAGAAGTTCAATATCCTATGTGGTTGGATAATATTGTCCCTATAGATAAGAAGAATAGAAAAATTAGAGTTTTCCTCGATTTCAGTGATCTTAAATGGCATTGTACTAAGGATGATTTCCGAGTTCTGATTACAGAAATTTTTAATTGATGCAAAAGCTAGATATGAAGCACTTTTCTTCATGGATGAATATTATAGATATAATCATATCCAAATGGCCCTAGAAGATGAGGAATCCATAGCCTTCAGAGCCCCTTAGGGTGTTTTTTTCTACCGGGTAATGCACTTTGTCTTAAAGAATGCAGGTGAAACATATCAGTGTGCCATGCATCGTATATTCAATCCCTTCTTAGGGAAGTTTGTTGAATTCTATGTAGATGATTTGCTGGTTAAATCCAACCAATGTTCTAATCACTTGGCGGATTTGGAAGTCATATTCCGCAAGCTTCGACGACATAATTTGAAGATGAACCCCTTAAAATGTGCTTTTGGGGTATCCTTAGGAAAATTTCTCGTCTTTTTTTTATTCCATCGTGGTATTTAAGTCGATCCTGAGAAGACCAAGTCAATCCTTTGTATTTCCCCTCCTCAAAATTTGAAATAATTAAGAGGAATTCATGGACACTTAGCCTATATTCGGCATTTCATCTCCAATTTGGCAGGAAAAAGTTTACCCTTCACCAAATTGACGAAGAAGGGAGTCACGTACTAGTGGACTGAAGAATGTCAAAAAGCATTCGGTATTCTCATAAAATACCTCTTCCGTACACCGGTACTCATGAAACCTGTCGAAGGAACACCACTTATCCTCTACATGACAGCTCTAAAGCGATCATTGGGTGCCTTTCTTTATCAAAAGAATGATGTTGGGAATGAAAACACCCTCTACTATCTTAGTCAAACTATGCTTGAAGCAGAAACCCGGTATTCAAGTATTGAGAAGTGTTGCCTGGAATTAGTCTTTGTAGTTTAGAAGCTGAGACACTGCCTGAAACATCACAAGGTCCAATTGGTATCTCGCAATAACCATCTCAAATTCATCCTTAGTCGTCCAATGCATAAAGGACGTCTGGCATGGTGGGCAATTATTTTGCAGCAATTCGACATTTAGTATGTGTCTCAAAAGGCTATAAAGGTCAATGATCTGGCTGATTTCCTAGCTGAACACCCTTCAGGGGAAGACAAATATTTAGATATTGATCTTCCTGATGAGGATGTCTTCTCTATTCAAGAAAGTCCTCATGTATGGGAAATGTATTTTGATGGTGCTTCCAGAAGTCCAATAGATTGGAAAATGGAAAATCCTAAATTCAACAAAGTTGGATTAGGAATTGTGCTCATTTATCCAGAAAACATAGTGTTACCTTATTTCTTCTTACTGTGGGAAGGTGGTACCAATAATGAAGCAGAATACCAAGCTCTCATCACAGGCTTGGAATTAGCGCTTCAAGTACAAGTGAATCAATTATAGGTGAAAGGTGATTGAGACCTGGTAATCAAACAAGTCAATGGGGATTATGCCATTAGAAAAAAAGAACTAATCCCTTTGTATGATTACATCAGAGAGTTAATGGTAGAATTCCCTTCAGAACAAACATTTTCTTATGTCCCAAGATCACAAAATACTCAAGCTGATGCACTGGATAATATAGCCACAGCTCTGGAAGATCCAAATCGGGATTAGACAACCATTAGTATTGACCACCGAAATTCAATTTCACCTTATGTTCAAATCAGAACAGTGGAAATTAATGAAACTAGTCCCATTACTGAACCGTATGGTCATACTATAGGATGGATGTCCCCTATCAGGGAATACCTTCAAAATAGAACACTTCCACCTAATAGATCCGAGAAAGAACAAATCTTGCAACGTGTGGTCAATTTTACTATTATGATACCCCAGATCACCTCGAGAAAATTCTCTACAAACCTGGTTTTGATGGAGTTCTCGTCAGATGCATTGATGGTGAAGAGACAATGGTTTTCATGAAAGAAGTGCATGCAGGAGTCAGTGGTTCCCACCAGTCTGGACATAGACTGTCTGATCAGATTCCAAGGCTTGGATACTTTTGGCCATCAATGATACAATATTGTGTTGATTTCACCAAGAAGTGTCATTCATTCCAAGTACATGCCAACATCATTCATCAACCTCCATATTTGCTTCATACAGCTAAATACTCATGTCTATTTGACACATGGGGAATGTATGTGGTGGGACCTTACCCTTCGGCTACGGCCAAGTAGTTTAAGTACATTCATAATACTACTAACTTATTTTCCAAATGGGCAGAGGAAATACCTCTCAAGGAAGTCATTTCTAAATGCGTTTTTACCTTCATCCAGTCTGACAACATTACCAGATTTGGTGTCCGTCAAACCATATTGATGGAAAATGGCACCAACTTCTGTTCATCCAAGGTGAATAAGTTTTATCAAGAATACAACATCAAATCCAACCATTCATCTCGGTATCATGTAGCGTCCATTGTCTAGATAGAAGCCTTCAAAATGACTCATTAAAATATACTACAAAAGATGGTGGATGAAGATATGAAATCATGGCTTGATAAACTCTTCCATTCCTTATGGGCTTATCAGACTACCACCCGCACTACAACTTGGTCAACTCCATATTCATTGGTATATGGAACAGAAGCAGTCTTGCCAATTTATGTTCAACTACCCTCGCTCAGAGTTTCCATTTGTGATCAATCATCTACATATGTACAATCTCAAAAGTGATTGAATGAATTGGAACGGTTAGATGAGAAAAGTTTGTGTACTTTTCACCACTTGGAAGTCTATCAGAATTGAATAGCATGAGATTTTAACCAAAAATATCATCTTCGTTCATTTACTCAGGGAGTATTGGTATTATTTTTCAGAAATCCAATGATACCAGGAAAGAAACCTCCCAAGATTGAGCCAAAATAGGTAGGATCTTACTCAATACATAGGGTCTACTCCAATGGAGATTTTTCTTTAATATCAATGGATGGAGAACTCATCACTACTCCAGCCAATGCCATATTTTTAAGAAGTATTTTGTATAAACACAAAATATATTATCATAGACTGGTATGACCTTACACTCCACCACCATCCAACAAGACGTTAAACTACATCATCAACGGTCCATGCATATGACCATAATCTATTGTCAAGTCCCTTACGTCCATCAAGATGTTAAACTGCATCATCCCTAGTCCATGCATATGACTTTAAACTATTCACACTTTCATTCAACATGACGTTAAACTATGAAAAATCCCATAATACGTCCAACATGACGTTAAACTGTGTCCCCCTTCATCATCCTTACTATATGACATTAAACTATATAGAAGTACCTTTTGACTAACTTGACGTTAAACTCTATTGTCCCCATCGTCCTAAATACATGACGCTAAACTGTACAGAAAATAATTTCATATGTCCTACATGACATTAAACTGTACTTTGTCCCTACTACATGACATTAAAATGTGCAACACCAATAATCCTAACTGCAAGACCGTAAAACTGCATAGTCCCTTCATATGTTCGACATGACATTAAACTGTGCATATTTATTGTTTTTTCTACCTCTTGTTTCTCACACTGATTATGACTCACGTGAGCTTAGAGAAAACATCAACCATAATACCCTCTTTGGGCCACTAACCATGTGTATGTCCCAACATCATTTTTATTATTATTTAGGTCGTTGTCCCCAAGAACGACTTGATCATTAATTAATTCTTTAATTGAACTACACAGACTTTGATCCTTGCCTTCCAGGACGGGTACATAGGAAACCTCCCAAGGTTCAAGCCCAAAAACAATCTCCTCACATCAATTCACCTCCATATCATACGATGTTGATTCTTGAAACCGCCCCTAGAATAAATATTTTTAAATTGGTTCACTTTCGTCCTTGTTATACGACGTTAAACTATACAACACTTTTGTCCAGTATGAAAATAAAGTACAATATTCTTTGATACCCTCACCAGAGAGGGAACCATTATTTACATTGATTTTTCAATCATGTTTCAATTCAAAGACTACATGAATACATGGAAATGCCCAACCCTTTTATCTTGGATTAAACCATCATTGTACTAATGTACCCTTTCCCCCTTCACATGTACGAACCAAATTTGTACAGAGGGTAGTTATAGAACTATGTGGGCTTGATTCCCATCTTTATGGGATACGTAGGAATTTTTGAGTGTCCCTCAATTCCATCCCCAGGTCTTTTGGGTCTAACACCAAATTCCACTTCCATTACCTTGGCTGAAAAGTCCCCATGAAAACACACACTGTGTATTTCTTACAATGGTCGAAGCTCTAGTACCCTAAACTAAGATCTCTAATCCTTTTTCCCACATGATGTTAAACTGTAGTTCACGAACTACGTATGGCTTGATTCCCATCCTTATGGGATACGTAGTGATGTCCAACATTTCCATTCAAATCCCATCCACAACATGATTATGGTTAGCATTGATCTACAAATCATTGTATACATTGGACAATACCCATATTTATGTGTCATAATCATAACCTTAAATATTTTAAGATATTTATAACCGTTTTCTTGACTTTTAGTCACAAAAATTTCAAATTTCTAAGAGTTCTTTTACCTGACTATGCAGTACGTGCCCTTAGGAGGCCTTTCATAAACAGTATCCATAACAGATTTGTCAGCCAAAAGATACTATTATCTGACTATGAAACCAATTCCCTTAGGTGGCCCTACATAATTTAACCCCCTAACAGGTTGGTCGGATTTTGGTAACATTATTCCTGGGAAGAAAGCCTCTTTTGTCCTTATTGGTCTTAAATGATAGTAAGTACGGATCCGCAAAAATAGCCATCCTAAACATATTTGTCCAATATCCTTTTTCATGATCTGAAAGTATTCTAGTCTATTGTTTATATTATCCTTCCCTACATTTGGGTTAGACTTTCGTAGGAGTGATATCCATCTAGTTCTTTGATAATATTGTTTGGAAATATCTTCTCCATATTCACGTACATCTTTCCATATAGAAAACTCTATATTTTGGAAAATTTGAATCTCCAAAAACATTCACAGGTTTTTTAGCACTAGGAATGTAAAACTCGGAGAGTTATTTTGCCTGACTATGCAGCACGTGCCCTTAGGCGACCTTACATAAAAAATCTACATAACAGACTTGTTAGCCAGAAGATGCTATTTATTTGACTATGCAGCCAATGCCCTTAGGTGTCCCTGTATAATTCAACCCCTAACGGGTTTGTTAAATAATAGTAACTTCATTCTTGGAAACTACTTCTTCTGATGCCTTTCAGCTCTTTTTCATATCATTCCTCAGATTCAATTATTCTTAAGCCATAGTTTCCATTTTTTCCCTCATACGTGAGTATGGTAATATGTTTTCAGTTAAATTTTCAAATAATTGAGTCAATTCTAATTCATTCGGTCAAATATATTTTTGACCTTAAACATTAGCCCTTGTATGTCTGGTGTGCATGACTTTAAACTGCCCACAAAAGACAAAGGAACTCGGAATAAAAGTCAAGATCCTTCTCACTAAACATACATTTTTTATGATTTAGGTAATATTGATAAATTAAAGGAATCAATGTTTGTAGGGTTATTTATAATAATCCTTGTAAAAATCAAACTATTCTTACTAGGCCCATTGACTTCAGTAAAATTTAAAGCATGTAGCAAAAGAATGTAGGTACAAATGATTGAAGATGAAAGTGTTTTTCGTTGATACACGGGATATAGATGGACATCCACAGACGAGAGTCTCTTCTACTTTTTAATAATTAAAAAAGGCTTTCAACATAACTCTTCATTTTATTTACAGCATCCTGGTCTTCATCAAAAAACAACTGGAATTCATTCATTCAATTGGATACAATAAGAGATGCAGTGATACCAGCTCTTCTTGGAACAATTTTAAAAGGATGTTCGTGAGTGCTGTTTCAGAAAATTTTATACTGATCAAACAGTGACTCTGTTTCTATCCAAGAGACTTGGAAGATGGGTACATGGATTTGAGAATGGAGCATTGGAAGTAAAGATCCATTTGGAGAGAGTAATCTTTTCAGATATTGCTCTAATACCATGTTTGTCTTCTCTCCACCATATGGCAGTGGAAAACATTTCAGCCCATGGGTTTTCCATTTTCATATCTGCAAGGAAATGTCATGGAAGGAAAATTTGAAAGTTCACACCATTGTTTTTTCTCTTAATGCACAACATAACAGAAATAGAGGAGTAGCATTGCAGCTGCATCTCTGGTGTATAGTTCTTCGCATTTGGAAAATTGACTCCTTGCAGATGACTATGACCATACAGAGACAGGTAGATTCTCTGTGGGAAATTAAGATGATATTTCTTCAAGTACATATCCAAATTTGAGAGAGTGATGTCGCCGATATCGTAATAATCATGGACAAAAATGTTCATCATGTCATTAATCCGCTTTCTTGCCAGTTCATCAGTCGTTCGAATTCCCTTGGGAGACATTGAATCTCTACAAAAGTTGAATAAACTATCTCTTAAATGGGTTTATTTTTCATAAAATTTGTGAAGAAATTCAGAAAAAATGGAAAAGGCATTAAGGTGTGAAAGTCTAAACTCGGTACGCAAGTGTTACTGTGTCGCGCTAGTTTTTGACGCACAAGTATAAACTGTGCAAGTCTAAACACCTTAACAACAGCGTGAAATCAACAAAACAGCCAAAAACAGAGCAACCTACACGGCAAAGGCCACTTGCTCTGCGAGAGCTCAAAAGTCTGAAATCAGGATGCTTTGTACGGAAATGGGACACATATTTATAGGCCAAAACCCTACCATCCGCACCAAAGACTTCCAAGCTGGATGTTTCATGCCATACCATGTGCGCCACATCTTGAACCCCAAGTGTTGCCCCCTGAACACTTGTGCGCCGCCTTTCCTTTCATTTTCTGCTTTTACTCAGAGTCACATCGTCATTTCATTCGGATCCAACTCTGAGGGAGGAATTTTGTTGAAGCACCTTTTTCGTCACATTGTCTAAACGAATGGAAATGGAAATTACTTAGCCCAAATTGATTCATCCTTTAGAGAAAACATAAAAAATTGACAAAGGCATGAACAAGGCTTCAACAGCACATATGCCGCGCAAGTTCCATCATTGTCGCACAAGTCCAGTTACGCAATGCCTAATGGTCGCGCAAGTGACTTGCGCACCCTAAAGGATAACCACCCGGGGTTTTCTTCATCCTATAAATAGACCCTTTCGGCCCCCCATTCGGGAGGAATTTTTTTTCACAAATTCATTTTTAGAGATCTGAATGCCCAAGTCTCTTCTTCAGGTCTTCTGAACATTTCAAAGGTAATTCCTTACCTATAATGAAATGTCTAAACAAGAGGATTATGGTCTAAGTGTTATAATTCACTAACACTTGCATTATTAAGGTGTTTTACCTACAAGGGAAATGAACATACTTGCGCCCTGCCCTAATTCCTCACCAAAACTTGTGCGGATCTCTTCTGGAAGTACCTCAGGATAATTCTAAAGGCATTAGTCAATGATAGCCCAAGTATGACCGTGCTAGTTTACAAACACCAAGTACCCATGTGTCACGCAGATATACCTGTGCGACCAAGACTTGCGCACCGACGCAGTACCTGCGCGCCTGCCAGGACTTGCGCGCCCCTGCCTTTTTGGGTGCCCTTTCTACCCATTTCACCCCTATTATATCATTCCAACTCTCCTATTCAAGATTCAGTCTTCAAGACACTCTTCAAAGCCATTTATGGAATTATTTCCTGATTTGACTTCCTTATCTGAAAGGAACTCCATGGAACATCTCACAAAATCTAGTGATTTACACATCTTTATGTCAGTAATGATTGAGATTTCATTCATTAAACCTCATCCTTTAAGATGAGAGAACTCATTAACCTGGGCCTCCATTTCAGGAATAAGCCCGAGTAATAATTCTCAAATCTGGGTCTCCTTTTCAGGAATAGGCCCCAGCCATAATTCCCCATATTATGGGCATCCTCCTTAGGAGTAATCCCCAATCTTAAAGTCTCAAATATGGGCCTCCTTTTCAGGATTATGCCCCAATCCTTAATTCCCTTAACCTAGGTTTCCTTTTCAGGAATAAGCCCCAGTCCCTTAATATGGGCATCCTTCTCAGAAGTAAGCCCCAATTCCGCATTGATTTGGGCATCCTTCTCAGGAGTAAGCCCCAGTCATAATTTCCCTTAACCTGGGCCTCCTTCTCATGAGTAAGCCCCAGTCATAATTTCCCTCAAATAGGGCCTCCTTTTCAGGAGTAAGCCCCAACCCATGTTTTCTTAAATGGGAATCTTGCTCAAAATTAAGCCCCATGTCCCCTAATTTGGCTATCCTCCTCAGGATTATGCCCCAACCATAATTCTCTTAACCTGGGCCTCCTTTTCCAGAATAATACCCAATAATAATTATCAAATATGGGCATCCTTCTTAAGAGTAATCCCCAAGTCCCTTAACCTGGGCCTCCATCTCAGGAGTAAGCCCCAATATTAATTTCTCTTAACCAGTTCTAATTTACTTTTGATTTGGGTTTTCTTTCACAGGAGTAAAACCCAATCAGATGTTCCCTCCTAACATGGGAATCTTCCTTAGGAGTAAGCCCCAAGATTAGAGAATCAAAATCTCCATAAAGTACATATACCATTATGGACCCTATTCCTGGATTTCTTCCCTGATGTAAATCATATTCCTCATCTATTTTAGGAAGTCATAAACACATAAGCCTCACATCGTTGCATCTTTCATGGCACAATTGTCTGGTTTCACCAGTACCTATTGTTTCTCACACTGAGCATGACTCACGTGATCTTAGAGTGTAAAAGTAATTATGACTTCTTTATTTGAGCCATCAATCATGAATATGCATCATACTCCCTTACTCAAACTACATGGGTTCTGACTCCATTTCTAAATAAAGGATACCTTGGTATCCCATCTGCTGGTCTGATCCCAACTCTGAAGCAATACATGTCCTTCAGAATGACAATAAACTTCAAGTGCCCCACTGAGTGGCTTTAAAACTAGCATGGTCATCATAATGACTGAGATACTACTATATAAATGTGTCAAAGGATACCATTGACCAAGAATCTCTAATAAATACAGATGATTCTCTATGAATGATGAACCTCGAATACATATAGAAGACTCTCTAAATTTCCTACATATTTATTCATTGATTTTCAGATTTGAAGGAAAGCTCATTTTATACTTGGTAATGTAATAAGGATTCGCGAACATAACTTAAATCTATAAAGAGAGTCCTGGAGTAAACAATAATTCCCCTAAAAAGGTGTGATGAGTCCGACCACCCATCCTCTCGACCAATGAAAATTTCTAGGCCTCATCAGTCCACAAACCAATGAGCGCCTACCTTTGGAATATAGGACCAAATTGATGTGGAATCATTGGATGTTTTCGGTTCTACGAACAAAACCGTTAGAACCCGTTTGGAATATTTGAACCATCAATCAAGGAGGTCATCCACAAATTCCGAGGGAAAAAATTTTATATGATTGTTTCCAAAACCATACACCATTTATCATTTGGGTTTCACTTTTAAATTAGTTTTATTGTTTGGTGTAACATTGAGAAATATGTATCTTTTTTTAAATACATATATTTGATATGTGATATTGTTTATTCGATACCAGTAATTTTTTAGATATATATGAAATTTGGTGGGGACCATTTAATTTAATACATATGGGATGAGGACAAGTTAATAAAAACAACATCATATTTAAATAATATCATTGGAAGATACTATTTAGTGATAAACCCTCTGACTTTGTTTCCAAATATGATTAGTTTACACTTTATTACTAAAGGACTTGATAATAGAGTTAAGGATGGGGAAAACAAATTTGTTTGTAATAAGTAAGTTCTAAACAATCATTTGAAATGACATGATGGTAATGGTTTCATGTATCTTGGAAACATTGGCTCAAATAATTATTCATTTTCATAACATGATTATGTTATTATTCATCCATGTGATTTGGGATCACCATATCTATGGGAAAATTTATTTTTAATTTAATTGATTAAATTAAATGTGTTTTATTTTACTACCTAATAAAAAAATTGATACTTATATAATTATTAGAATGGTATGTTTTATCATTTTTTTAACTTTTTATATTTTTTATGATCATCCTTATTAATTTACTAATTACATGGAATGCATTTCCAGTTATTACCTTTTTATATTGATTATTCTCATTGATTCGTTATTTCATCCTCTATAAATTACACCCTTAATAAGAAACTGAGGTGACCATTATTAGGATTCCTATCCCTAGAATAAATTGACGTCAAAAATTAATGATATGAAATGATTCAATAGATAGAATAAAATTAACCTCAAGTGAAGAGAATTGTGTTTTAATTAGTGTGTAAATTTTTTATACAAGACTCTTGTAAAAATCTCCTTTACCAAGACTACTAAATTGATCACCCATTTTAGTTTGGATTCACATTAATAATTACCTTGTAATTGTAGTAAAAAACAGCTACATGAATTCTAGGGTCGGGTCAATATAGTTAATATCAAGGGATGTTTATTGTCAACATTTAGTACTAGATTTAATGAAATTGTATTAGATAAAAAAATTTAGGTCGAATTTGAGTATATTTATTGAAGAAAATCCTAGAATTTTGGTAAAATTGGAATTATGGTTGTATTAATAGAAAATCATTCCTTTATGGATACTACAAGTAGACATGGAACAGGAAGAGATGTACCAATGTGTAAAAATTATGAAAAGAAATTAAGGGTCTGACTCGACATAACATGGTACAAGACAATGAGACATTCTACGCACCTCGTTTCACACTCTTATGGGATACAAATAGGTTAATTCACATTCACTTTACAAATAGTTATGATGTATTTTTTCAATGAGTAACATACATTAAACCTAAGGTATAATATATTAAATATAATCTGTAACGATTTAGACATCCTAAAAGTGATTGTATGATTTTATAATATGATATTTTATTATAAAAATATGGTATATAGTTTCATAAAATTACATCATAAAATGGATGTAAAAAAACTAAGAACTGGCCTATTTTGTTATAAAATGTATTAAGAATTTATTAATTGATATAGTATTGAAAACATCAGTTAAAAGGATATTCAGTTATTAACCTTATTTAAAGAACTTCCATCATATTTATTTTTGTAAATTGTACAAATATGGTTTTAGAAAACGTAATCATATTTTCCAAGGAAAACCCAATGAAATCTTACAAGGATATAGGACATGAACCCATGAATTAAGGTTGATATGGTTTTCATACCAACCACATACCCATGAAATGTCCTAGTTAATACGTCATTATTTTTAGTTAAATAATTTTACTAATAAATTTTAATGAAAAACCATTTGTGTAAATTTTTTGGTTTATATGTTACTGTATTACAAAAATTTTCATTTGAAAATAGTCAGAAAAAAATATAATGACTTTTCACTCTATTATGAGACATTAAATCTATTAATTGTTGATTTAGTGCTTCAAAAATCAACGTTAATTTTTAGATTTAAATTTCATGATGTAATGGATGAATTAGAATAGAACGTCAAAAAAATAAACACTTAAATCTTTTTATATAAATATATCATGTATATTTCCCTATATATATAGTCAATAAAATATTACTCAACATTAAGAAACTTAAATAGAATATTTTTTTATCAAAATGCATTTATTTCTATTAAATCGATGGTCTCTAGAGTGAGTGCATATTTATAGAGTTGAGGCCCCCAATGTTCCAATAATAATTTAATTTTTTTGATTGATTAAATCAATCACTCCCTATAAATATTTACACTTATCCACCATGTATGTATAAATACATGACAATAATTCTCTCTTACTTAGTTACATAGTTATATGTTATTCTACGTGAAATTAGTACATCATATTCTCTCTTATCTAAAAGGTGTTTCACAAATCCTTCTGATGGTGTGGGATTTCAAAAATAGGAAATATCAATTAACATATATCCATGATAGGGAAACAATTTTTAGAACTCAATTATATTAAGGTGGGGGTAGAATGTTACTCCCCAACAATCTAAAGAAGAAAGATTGTGTTAGATATTATGTATTAAAAAAACACCATGTGAATAAAGAATACAGTCTCTCATGAAATTATAATATATATAATAATTTAAATAAATAGATATATTTTTTAGGATTCAATGAATGTGACACAATGTTAGTTTATTTCATACTCATTAATTATTTTCTTTAATTTCTTTCATTTTAAGCAAGAATGTGTTTTACTAAACTATAATATATTATTAAAATATTATTATTTAATACTATTCGAAATAACATATATTGTAAATTAAATGATATTAATAAAATTATGTAAATATTGAAAATATATTCTTTAAAAACTATAAAAAGAATTGATTGGTAATTAGACAATTATAAATGAATATTTGTTCAAATTTATCATAAATCGATTTTTAGAACTATTTTAATGCAAAAAAATTATATTTTGTACTAATAAATTCAATTAATTACAATTAGTGAGTGGTATTAATGATATATATATATACATATGAAATGGAATATTTTTTTATTCATCCAATATAATTAATAGGAATAACATTAAAAAAAACACAATTTTATGCACAAAATACTATATTTCTATTAAGACACTTTAACTCCCTTTTAATGGAGAACATATTATAAATCCAATTTCAATAAATATAATAAATAATATATTTAAAAATTAAATTTATATTCTAAAGATAATTATAATAATTATCATAGGATTAATTTTTGTACTTTTCTAGGAATTTTCATTTTTTAATGAATTGTGAAATATACAGAATTTTATTTCAAAATTGCTTTTTCAAATAATATATTTAAAATTACAAGCATTAATTTTAATTGGTTTTAATGTTTTATTTGATCAATTTTTTATTAAATAATCCAATTTATGTCATTTTAATCTATTTGATTTTTAAATTGAATATAAAAATCAAGAAAAAATTTGATTTTTTTACTTTAAAAACCCACAATGTCATCTCGTCAATATATGTAAATTTAAAATAATTTATTCCACTTATGATATTTGAATTTGAAAATTGGTTTATATATTTGTTAATAGAATAATTTATAACATTTAAAATGATAATCATTCTTTTTTACCAGAATTATTCATGAATGTAATAAATATTAATTACAACAATTATGATTAATTTAATCATAAATGGTGGAATACCATTCTACTAAAAGCCAACATGACATAGAATGTTTTCCAAAATTCATAATATGGTCATATTTTGAACGTATAATCCTTGTTTACAAAAATTTTTATTATTGTATCCACAATAAAATGGGAGAAATATTGCTGGAATTCCAATTTCCAAAATTTAAAATACTTCCCCACATCCTCAACATTAACAATGAAATCAAGACTCCTTCTTCCTCGAACCTATCAAATATTATTTTTCAAACAATATCTAACCAAATAATTAATAATCACCACCCCTATGACTATAAGAAACCCATTAAACATAACAAAAACTAAGGATTCCCTTTGGTGAAACCAAAATGAGTTACCAAAAAATGAGGTAACATCTATCCTCAATCTCTTTAAGATTATTTACATTATACAAATTTATATTCGTAGTATTCCATGATAATATAACACAATAGAGTTTCCTCAATATATTGATACATTTTTAGGTAAATTGTTTTACAAATATTTAAACAAACTTCCATATGGTAGGTAACAAACTTACTGTTTTAGTTTACAGTGAATTATGACCTCACGAAATGATATTTTTTGTTTTTTTTACTTTACCACCATTCATAGTGGGGAATTATGATCAAAAATATGAATATATTAGTTATATAATATATTTATTTTGCCTTTTTATTTTATATATATATATTTTATATACCCTTATACTTTCTATTTTTTTTAAGTATGATAACATCATTAGTGAAATTCCGGAATACCACATACTAAAAGCAATGTGATTTGATCAAATGATTCATGGAATGTATAAAGGCTAGTATTAGTTAATCATATGTGACATAAATAAATCTATATTATATTAATGACATATTTACCTTCCCGTAATTATTATGTATATCATTTTCCATATTACCCTTAAACACACTAAAAAGTGACAATGTTATTCATCAATGTCTGGACAACCACCTCCTCGATAAGAGGTGACTCATTTTAGGTCAAAATAATTCTATATCTATCTATATAATATTAAATAACAAGTTATTTATTATATAATGATAAATAAATAATGTTATATTTTTACTTAACTTCTTTTATATAATGATCATTGAAAAATGGGAATGTTACTCATGTGTACACATGGACTACCATCACCATGATTATAAAATTCATTAATTTTTCTTAACAAAATTTAACTATTGATTTTAAAAGAACAATTTTAGTATAAATAAAATAATTTTCTCATGATTATATTTCTGGATATGTCATATAATGAACCATTTGACCATAGATGTTCTACAAAAATAGGTTTTGACACAAAAACGAAATTTATTTGAAAACACCCAACCTAAAAATATTGTTTTAAAAAGATGTAGAAAACATTGTAATTTATTATATAAAAGTTTTAATAAATATAAAAATTATTCCAAACCAAAAAAATAATTTGAAAATTTTTTAATTCGGAAATATAAAGTCACATAAGACTATTTAGACGCAAGGTAAGGGATTTTCATCTAACTTTTGTTATCTATGAGATTAATGTGATATTAACCAACTAATTCTTTTAATGGTTCATATACAATAAATTTTGATATATTATTTTATTAACTATTTTATCTTTATTGGATTGGAAAATTTCATTTAACATTATTTCTTCTTGGGGATTATGATTTAAAATGTTTCAAAGGGTTATGTGACACTATGGATTGGTTAAAGATTAATTTTCCCAAGAATAATTTTAATAAAAGTTTAAAGGAATTTCCATTCAAGAAAATTATATAATCTTTGTTCCATAATCCCTCTCATTTTCCATTAATCTATTTAGTCATGAAATTTTCAAGAATGTGTATCATTTTTCAACATTATGGTACTCAATATGTTTTATTAATTAATTTCTATGAAAACATTACATCATTTCTATTTTTAGTTGGGGAAAATGTTTCCATCTATTAAAATGTTTTATAAAATGGTTATCAAAAATTGTTTTCACCTATTTAGAAGTTATAATATAAAGAAAGTTTTACCATTTTTTCATTTATGAATATTTTCAATGGAATATTTTTATAACTTTCCAAACAAGTCATCTTTCATACCTTTTACCAATGAAAATGAATATTCTTTTTACCATGTATTACACATACATATTTACATGCCATTATTTCATTAAAGCATTGTTTACTTGTTTAAAATGATATATTTTAATATAAATTTTTCAAATGATATTTTCAAGGAAATAATTTTTCAATTTTTTTTCCAAAACAGATGTTTATTTCCTATAAGAATTGTTAATATATGTTTTATAGTATTTATATTGATCAATGCAAAAAAATCTTTTTTTATATTCCACCTAGAATATGTTGTATTGATACCATAATTATTCTTCTTATGTACTGTCTATGATTAATTTCTCTTTGTATAATATTCACTTTCACATCATCGATTCCATTTAGTCACCATGAAATATTCAATTTCCCAAGATCATTTGGTAAACAATTTCCAATAAGTATTAATATAAATTTCCTTGGAAATTATTATTTTCTAGACCATAGACCATTTTTCATACGGCTCCCAAAATGGTAGTGCGGAAAATTAATTTTTGTACCAAACACTATAAGGAAATGTGTGAACCCGCAAAACCCTTAAAACCAAATAGGATCTCCACTTACTACATCACAAAATAGTCTTCTGAAAAACAAACGACATCCAAATAGACCAGCATATTATTACATATCACAATACCCAAAACCATATCCACATCCCACACATGACTCCTACTTTTCAGTAGGCAATTCCCTTTCAGAATCCAGTTTATTCTGCCTCCAAAATCTGTCACTATGATCCTGGTTTCTCAACTGGTTAAATAACGAATGCACTAGACAAGGTTGTTTGACCATGCTGTTCATTTTTGAAATAATGAATTTCCACTTTATCCTGCTCAAAGAAATATTTGGTTCTCACTAGTCACATAAGGTAGGAATAATCACTTCTGGTTCTTCTTCATGGTGTAGTAGACAAGGTTCCTTCACAATCATCCGTCCTTTTATTCCCATTCTACACAATATCATTGAAGGATCAACTGACCTGACCAATCACATTTTCTTTCTCATCCCAAGAGAGGTACCTCCCTTTTCCGAGGAGGTTCATTGAGACATTATCCTTTCATCCCTTTGTATTCCCCTTATCCTGATCCCATGTGGTTCTCTTAATCAAAGAAAGACATCTAACCGTAATAACGGGCTCCTTCCCTGGCCATTGGAGCTTCCACATGACCCAAACATCTAGAATTGTTTCTTTCCATAGAGGCACCATAATTGTTACCTCCTACCATAGTATCATCATTCACATCCGCTACAACCAAGTCTTTAGTGAGACCTTCAAATCTATTACTCAACAAAAGAAAGGGCATGGCCGAAGGATTGAATACCATATTTCCCCCAGCTCTACTAGGCTTTCCCACATCCGAATAAATGATGCCTCTCTATCCCCCCAGCATCTAGTCCATGATCTCCTTCTCCCCCTCTATGAACTACTCCATACATTTGAAAATAGACGGGACCTCCAAATCCTTCCTCAACCAGATATAAACTTCAGCAACCTTCATATTTGGTTGGTGAGTCTTACCACTTAGCAGCATAGATGCATGAACATACTCGATAGGTTCCTTGCAAACAAAACATGTAAGGTCTTCCACCACTGGACTTGACGACTGAACAAAATTTCCTTTTCATATTGGCCCAAAATCTGCTTCTTCCAGACCCGACGTCACACCAACCTCATGAGCCTTACCCTTTGAATCATCATTTCTTCTTGAATCAACCTAGTTAGACCAATGAAAAGCCTCCATCTCAGGATTTGGGGTCCCCTTCAGCAAAACTCGGAGGAATGGCCCAATAGATTGCAAGATGAGCAGAAATTGGTCCAATTCTCATAAACTACATGTTAAATATATCTGTATTACTCAGCGATAGTAACCCACACAAAATCAACATTAAAACAAGATGCATCCATTTCAAAACGCACTTGGGGGTTCACCGGATGACCCACTACTTCAGTACTACTATCCAAGAAGATGTATCTTTTTATGAGATTACCTAACATTCGAATAACCAAGGGATTTTGGAAGGTCATGGGAAGGTTGGGGAAGTATACCAAAACTACCATTGAAGGCGGGTCACAATTCATGTGAAACTCGAAGGACGAGTGCATGAAAATTAAATGAATACCATTGAAGATATGAGGCACCCTCGACCATGCTTGGGTGAGATCTGCCTCTGATTCAAACCGAACCATAATATGATGGTTGTTGATCAATCTCACAAATCGCACATTCTTGATAGACCCATGATTTAAAGCTGAACGTATCAAAAGCATCAACTGAGGGTGTCCTTCGATTGAAGCGAGCCATTATGGTAAGATAAAAGAGCACAAAGGTTTCTTAAAACTCAGAATTTGATAGCTGATGGTTGGGGAATCCATCAAAAAGATCTAGATCCATAGGGAAAAGTGATTCTTTTGGAAATGGTGTAAAGAAGTCTGGGTTGGAAAAAGTACATAAAAACCCTACTCTATCATGTGACAATGATTCCCCGTCCCCTTCCATGGGAGGAGAAACTAGCACGATGACCACTGTCATCACTGGATGAAGATAGAAACACTAGGGCATAGGGCCATATCTCATTCCCCTCTTTCAGCAACTCATAGTGATAGTAATTTTATTATTTAGCAAAATATTAATAAATATATATCATCAACTATATAATGATATTTGATAAGTCATATTTTTTATTCGATAATAGGAATTATTTAGTCCTGTATAACAAGGGTTAAGTCCATTTATGGTAAGCCCAATGGGATAGGGATCAGTTAATTAAATACCCATAATGCATTGGTAGTCTCATGGGATGAATTTATTTGTTGAAAAAACCTTCTATTTTGTTTCCTAATAAGAATAGAGTATTTGTTTTGTGAAAGGTATTGATAGTAGAGGTATGCATGGACAAACCCAATACATTTATAACTAGTATGTTTTAAATCAACTTTTGAGTGGTCTTGATAGTAACAGTTCCATTTTCCTCCGAATCATGGAATCAAATAATTAATAATTTACTCAATTTAGTGTTATTTATTATTCATCTGTGAGATTTTGTACTCATAGTACATTGACCACATTTCATTTTCAGATAATTGATTGAATGTTATGTTTTATAGTTTTCTGCCCTACCATATTTATATTTTTATATATAGTTTTTCCAATGGAATGTGTTTCGATTTATTTACCTAGTAATACTATTTATGAAATTAATTATTATTTTATTTATTACATGGAAGGTTTTTTCAGTTACTACATTTCTATATTGACTATTCTTACTGATATATTATTTCATCCACTATACCATTCTCATAATGCTTATTTTTCCCCCCGACTATGTTTCTTTCACCAAGATTCACTAATGTATTTTATGAATTATATACAATGATACAATGTATTGAATAATGTGAACCTCAAAATAAAAAAAAATATGTTGAAATTAAAGTAATAATTTTTAATACAAGTCTCTTATATGTTTCTGGTTTAACAAAACAACTAAAATGATATGACCATTAGTATTTGATTCATTGTAATCATTCAAATGTAATGGTTTTATGAAATTTCTCTTGGATTTATGGGATCCGGTAACTAAATAGATTTTTCAAATGGTCCTTCCACAAAATATTAGAATTTGTTCCTCTCTAACTCATTGTGTTTATTGTAAATTGCATTAATCCAATCCTTATCACCTAATGAATCATTAGGATTAAAAGGATCCCAATGGGATATGAATAATATATGATTGATTTCAGTTATTATATAACTTTTAGTACTAAATGGTTGATCTAAATCACCAATTATTCATTCAAATAGATGATTATGAAGAAACATTGAACTTCTCTGGTTTTTAAAAGACTGTAATCCAATAATAGGAATAAAATATTCTTGATGAATAACTTTAAAATATATATATTCTGTTATATCATTATGAGAAGAAATTCAGAAAAAAATGTTGAAATTATATTTTGAAATAACATATGAGGATGTTGATTGGGGTTGTTTGAAAACAAAAGGAATATTTTTTTCAAACTTAACAAGTACTATTTTATCGATAGAAAAATATTTTTTTATTAATAAATGTTTCTTTCTTATAAGTAGTGGAATAACCAAAAAACATTCCATATTTATGTTTCCATGAATTTTTATTTTACTTATTATTAGTATTCATGATTAAAACATTGAACCAAATTCTTTCAAGTAAAAAAAATTTTGTATTCATGATTTCTAAAAATAATATAGAATCTTATTAAAATAAGGTGTACATAAAATTTGATTTATAGTATAGTAAGAACTAGTCACTTCTTGAGGTAAAAAAAGTTTAGAAATTAATTATTCACTCAACATGGTTTTAGTTGTAAATTAAATAATTCTATTTCTTCATTATCCTAGACAATTTTTTGGGGAGTTGTAGGTAATGAAATGATATGTTCAATATCTCTCCAACAATAAAATGTTTAAAAACATAATTTAAAAATTATCCCCATGACCACTAAGAATTTTTATCAGGGGAAGGATTTTATTTGTTTTATCTTATGATAAAAGGGTTTTAAAATAAAAATATATTCATTTTTCATTTTGAGAAATAAAAGCATTTATATCTATTAATATCATCAACAAAAGCATATATAAAATATTTTCCAACATTATTTCCAGTTTGTGAAGGAAATAATAAATTAGTCTATACTAAATGTAATGTTATAGAAGATGATACATCACTAATATATTTAAAACTAATCTTAAAATTCATACTATATTGAAATGGGTCAAAAAATTAGAATAATCAATCCATGGATCTTGTAGTACCTTAAAAAGTTCATTATTTGTTAAATTAGATATGTTTCTAAGGATCAAGTGACCTAAAACCAAATTACCTAACCATGAATTATCTTACATTTCACTATGTAAAGGTAATTCATAGTTAATAAGGCCATCTAACTGATGTGTGTATGAATTCCATGAATATTTGTATAACGAATAAAATTATCCTTCGAACTATGAACAAAATATTTAGCGATAAAAAATATCACAATGTAACATTCATCAAATAATTAATTTATTCTTATGTATTATACCTTCCATTTATGGAGTTATATATGGAATGGTATCTGGTGATTACTGTTTTTAAATAATTACCATTGATGGGAGTTATGGAATGTGGTGTTATTTGATGATGTTTTGGAAAATTTTAGGGAAAACATGTTGTGCACGTTTGGTGCATGGATTTAAAAAACCATGTGCATCGCTAGGAGAAACTAGGTGAACAAGGATTTTTTTGATAGTAGCTTTAGCATGGTTAAAGCAGGGTTTGATATTCAATCTAATAAGGATGTGTGATTTAATCATTGATGTGTTGGTTAATGAATGGTTAGCACATGGTTTTTTTATTCCTGAAACTAAACCATGTGAGCACCTACAGTGAGATCCAAAAATTGTTAATCTCACTCGTTTAAAAAAAATAATTAAAATTATTACTACATATACATCCCTAAATCGGGATTTGAATTATATAAGGGTAAATTAACATTCTCCCATTGAACCAGATGGATTTCTAGGCCTTAAGAACACTGTTTCTCATGAATGAATGCCCAAATTGAAGATCTTATCTTCTCCTTGTAAGTGGATTTCATCTCGATGCTTATCCCATTCCTTTTACTCTCATTAATTGATCTTTTCATGGAACATATCATATTTATCCTTGTATATAAGACTATTTGGTTAGATCTGGATAATGGATTGGGTTCTAGATGTAGATTTATGAGGTCTTGATGACTTTGATATTGATTTTTTTTACGGATTTATATTTGGAACTCAAATAAAAGTCATTAAACTGCATGGATTTTAGGGATTTCCTTTGAGAAAACATCCATCAACTAAATCAGGTAGGGGGTCTAAATATAATTACCATATTCCTTTATTTTTTGTTTATGTGGATAATTCTACAATTTATAACATACTTTAGAAATTGTTTTCTTAAATTATGTTAATTAGATTGACCAATTGATTTGTTGAAGATTTGATAGAAATTTGTGATTAATTAGGGAATTTATCATGATACTAAGGGGATATCCCATTAGCTAATTAATTTAAATAAATTGGTTATAAGATAGAGGGTTTGTAATCTACAAAATTTTTTAGTTAATTAATAATGTGATATTGAATTCTCTATGATGAGATAATTAACTGTGAATAATTTTATGCTTTGAGATTATGCTAAAAATTATTAATTGTTGGATTAATTATAAATAGTTGAGATTTTGAAGGAGACAATTAATTATTAAAAATTAATTATTGTATATGATTTGTGATATTGGCTAATTAATTAATGAAATAATTAATGGGATTGTGGCATATAGTTAATTTTTAGTTAACTAATGTATTTGATGTATTTAAATAACAATTGAATTAGTAATGGGATTGATGTGGATAATTAATTGAATAATTAATTTTGGGTTTATGAATGGGAACATGGCTATTCTATATTGAGAATTACATATTGTTACATGTTCATTATACTTATGAGTAAATAAATGGATTTATGGTAATTCAATTGAGGGGTAATCTTGAAAACATAGCCATCTTAAATACGTGATTTTGATATGCATAATTTCATTATTTTTTATTTTAAATATAATATTAATTAATTGAAATAATGTATTTCTATGTTATGGCCCCCAATTATAATATTCAATCTCTAAAATGAGTCTAATCACGTACTATGATATCATAGAAATTCTAATACCTTATTCTTTGTCTTGAAACAGGTATTAGGTTATTGTATTACCTAGGGAACACATTAGGATTTGGTAAGAGATGATGTTAGTTTTGTGTTATGGGTATCCTTGGAAACCTTATAGTTTATGTAGATAGATAAGAATAAATGAAATTGTGGTTTTTTTATTATTATTGAATTGTACTTATTTACTTATTTAACTACATGCTCTATCTATTGAGTAGAATTTATTAGAGACTGTTGGTGGTATCCAACATTGTTTTTGTAACACCCACTTCGGGATACATGATCAATACCTAAATTTATTATATATTTATAGTTCTAGATGAGGGAAAAATCCAAAGGATAGGTGGCTGATTGGGAATGCAGTGTGTAGGAGGGAACCAGAAATGGTTCAGAACCCTCTTAGGGATTTTTTGTGTCTTTGTTTTCATTTTCATAATAGACACATATAACATATGTTGGTATAACATGTTTTACCTTTTAGTAAAGTGTAGTTTTCTAAGTTGGTTATCTTGTTACATGAGTCTATTTTTGTTATATATGATTCTGCAATTTTTTTATTTCAACTGGAATCCCACTCTAAAAATTTAGGGTATAGATTTCTCATGAATTATGTATCATTCCCTCACTGCTAGTCAATAGTCTTAATCATATAGTGAGGCATGCTGATGATCATGTGGAGAACTAGATCATGGCACTGTAGCATGTCACACATGTCGGGACATTAGAAAGTGGTAGCAGAAGATGATTTATTTCTTTTTATTTTGTATTACTATTTTTGGGAATGTAAGATGGGATACTAAGAAGAGTTGGGGAATTTTAATGAACATGTACATGGGAGCTGAAAACCTGTGAATGTGGGAAAGGAAAATTACTCATAGTGAGATTACTGTTATTATTGTTTTCTATTATAGATGAATCTTATTCCACCTTCTGTATTGTAATTTTGGTGTGATGTAATTACTATTCCTGGGAATTTTTTATTATTGATTGGGGGTAAATAATTGCTTGATAGTTGAGTCTTCATGAATCTTTATAGGCATTAAGGGTTGTTGTGACCTGAATTATTTTATGAAAAATGAGCAAAGGAGTTATGGGTAAGATGTTGAACATGAAATATTTTCCGAGTTGTGATATTAGAATGAAAAGAGGTTCCTAGAATGAATTTCAAATGAATATAATATTATGAAAAATTAAAATAATTGTTTTCATAAATAAGAAACATAATTATGTTAGCGTGTTTACTCTTGTTAATCCAATGCTAGGTGTATGATGGTAACTGTTAGTGATAACACCTCAGTTTTGACCATCTAGTGAGGTGGGGGGAAAAGAAATGGTGTGTTTATTCCTTTTCTAAAATTTTATAAGGTTGTGTTATTAGAAATGAGATGTGTGTTTGGATTTGTAGAGAGTCTGACTCCATGACACTTATTGAGGGGATGGCCAAGGGGCATGCCTAGGAATTTTTTTCTAGTTCGAAGTTATCAGTCACTGATAGTTCCAACTAAATATGAAGGGGACAAGTTTCGAGAGAACATTTATTGCTTTAGGAAATTAATGTAAAGGGACCCATGGTGGGTTGTGAAAAATCTATCTGAGTTGACACGAGATTGTCAGTGGTAGCACCATTAAAATATTACTAGAGAGGGTGGACATGAGGATGCTGAATTATGGGCAGAGACCACAGTGAAAATAGTTGACCATTTAGAGACTACGACTGATGGGGGGGGGGGGTTTCCACTTATATGCTTCGAGATCACCAAATCAATTGTGGGACATGAAAGCACAAACTAGATGGACTAATATTATATTATGTAAGGACATCATGGATTGGTTTGTAGAACACATTTATCCAGTGGTGGTTAGGTAAGATAAAACTGCTATGTTTAGGCATCTGACATAGGGAAGAATGTCGGTGATGGATTAATCTAGATGCTTCATAGACTGAATACACTTTTCTTAATATTTAGTAGGAGATGAGGCATTTACAACAAAAAATTTATCATATGGACATAAGTGTGTGATTATGTTTGATGTGAATATCTTCATACTAGAGATGTTTATAGATGTGGTGGATCATGCTCTCATAATTGTGGGGATCTCGAGGGGCACTTCTAATGATGGACATGTAGTTGTCAATGGCATATTAGAAGGTGTGAATTACGATAGAATGAGGCACAATTATCATAAAATTATCCAAGTTAGTGAGAATTAGAGTACATAAACATGAGGTTCGGGTTGACATTAATTTATTTCGGTAATCAATCGTCAGTGTGCTAGGTTGGGACACTATCGTTGACATTGTTCCCAAACACCAGTGGTTTGGTGATATTGACAAAATATGTGAAATCAATTGAAATTCTACATGTCTCAGTGACAATCTGGTACTGAAGTTGTAGATTTGTAGAGTTAGATTGTGGTAAGAAGAACATCTACACCAAATCGTGCTAGAAGAAGGAGTTCTATTGCACGAGGAGGTAGAGGTAGTAGATGTGGTACTTCTGGGATTGAGCACCCACATCTGGAGAGTGGTTCTACTCAGGGTAGTTAGACAACATCATAGGGAAGAGAGAAATCACAGTTACAAGAAGTAGAACCTACACTTGTAGATGTAAAGGATAGATTATTGATAGTAAGATGTATTAATCTAGTAGCTTTTAAATTATGTAGTTACTTTTTTAATAGTGAGGCCTCTCATTCCATTACATATAAATAACATGTTCATGGATTCAGCCTTTAATATGGGTTATGAGAATGTTCATTGAAATTGATACACCATTGATAGTACTGCATAATTATAAATGTCATTTCAAGGTATTTTCACAATAGATTAGAGAATATAATTTCTTATGGGATCAATATATTTTAGATATAAGGGGATTAAACCTAATGATGGGTATGGAATTTCTAGTCACATACCAATCCCACATAGTCAGTTTCTGTAGGATGTGTACATATACATCTCCAATGGGTAACCAATATATTCATCACAGATAGTGGAATATATAGGCGCGTTGAGCAAGGAAAATTACATAGAAAATGGGGAGCTCACCACACATGTTCTTAGTATTGTTTTTGGATGAATGGGGTGTTAGGGAATATTTCCTCCCCCAAGTAGTGGAAATATTTGAGGATGTCTTTTTTAAAGACATTGTAGTGATTCCACCTTAGAGATATATGGAATTATCTATTGAACTCATGCAAGGGGTGAGCCAATATCTATTCCACCATGTAGAATGACACTGATTGATCATCAAAATATTAAGACTAAGTTGGAGGAGTTGGTGGATAATTGATTTATCCATCCATGTATGTTTCCGGGGGATCACCTATTTTTTCACAAAGAATGTGGAAGAGTGATTAAGATTATCTGTTAGTAACATGATATTGAAGAAAATGAATATAAAGAACCTATATCCTTTAACACATATCAATGATCTGTGTGACCCATTAAAGGGAGATTGTGTGCTCCCAATGATTGATTTGAGATCATGGTATCATTAGTTGAGAGTATGGAATTCTGATATATAGAGGATGACTTTCAAAAGTAGGTATAACATTTATGATTTTTTTCATAAAGTTGTTTGGGTTGGAAAATGGACAAAAAATGTATTTCGATTCGATGAATATGATATTTCGTCCAAATCCAAATAATTTTGTGGTGGTGTTTGTGGAAGAAATCTTGGTGTACTCCAGGGCTCATGACGATCAGGCCGAACATCTATACATCCTCTTGTGTCCACAGAGATATAATTGTTTATACACAAAGCTATCTATGTTTCAGTTTTGGATTGACCAGGTACAATTATTAGGGAATGTCATCTCAGTGGAATGTGTGTTAGTGGACCTAGAGAAGGTTTAGAAAATTGTTTGTAGCAACTCGAGTTTTTGGCCCTGTAATACTTTGTAATATTTCAACGAATAATTCCAGAGCTAGAAGCGAAGACGACGTGCGATTCCAAGGCCCGGTGTGCCCAGAATTAATATTATAAAAATATTAATTATTTTAATTCTATTCATGTGGAGGGTGTGTGATATCTACTAAACAGCAGCTCATAATGGGAATCTGAGGGCACCGTTGTGTCCAAAATGTGTCGTTTACCCTATGCGAGGTGTAAAATTTGCGTCCGCGGGCATGCGGTGAGAAACGCCACCAGGGGCGTTTTCATAAATAAATGGAGAATTTAGTGTGCGAGCGTTGTCTCAAGTAACTTCTGAAAGGAGTCTCAGATGGAAAATATGAGTCTGCCGTTGTATTCAGAACGGTGTGTTTACCCTAGGGGTGACCTTACCTTTGTTCACATCAGGCGTCGGGTCCGAGGCGGGTTTTGCGCCGACGGGCGGCAGATATAAGTATCAGCACCCCCTCCTTTTCATTCCCTTCGGCGTTCTTCGCCGCCAATCCGCCGAATCTAGAAAACAAAGCTTCCATGAGCTCGTATTTTGACGGTGGATGTTCCAGGAGCGTGTAGCGGAAGCTCTGGAGCGCGGATCTAAGGAATAATGTCGGTGTTTCGCCTGCGAGGTAGGCAGATTTGAGTATTAACCCCCGATCCCATTTTTGCTGTGTTTTCCTGCAAATTGAAGCCGTAGTAGTGCTGATTGGGTCCTGAGGGTCGTGTAGACGCCTCCGGATTGCAAAACGGAACCCCGGGTTTCCCCCGGCGGTCCGTGGAAGATCTACTGGCGCGACACCAGCGCGGCGGCCCGCGGCGGCTGGCCTCCTAGCACGGAGGCGCGCCGACAAAGCGCTGCGGAGGCGACCTGTCCAGGTCGGCTGGTCGAGGCCATTCCGGCCTATTTTTATCATAAGGGGGGTCTTTAAACCCCCGTATATTGCAATACGGTAGTCAGATTTGCATGCTGTTTGTGGCGACATGACCCTGACGATGAGGCCAACCCTCCGGTGTGGGTTTGAGGGTCTCAGGGTTCGAGATCGTGGCCCTGTAGTTAGAAACGTCATATAAAATATTACTATTTTATTAATTAGCGACTTCGGGCCATTTTAAATTCTACTCGGAGCGTCCGAATGACATGCCATCAGTGGGGTTGAGACCCTGATGGTATGATGGACTTTTTGAGATGGTTTCCAAGTGTTGGTAGTGAGAATGGGGTGTGTGCCCTACGAGGCCACGTTTTGGCGTTTGCAGAGAAATGCAGATTTTGCACCAGGAGTCTGATTTTGATGGATGAATAGTCGATCCTGTGTGTTTTTCTGAGAGGATCACAATGGTGCTATCCGTTCGATATTTTTCGTGATCGAGGCATGGTCCCCACCCGAGCTGCCTTCGGTGAATAGTATCTTTTTACCGGGTGTCCGTTTTGGACAAACGAGTAGTCGATTCCCCTTGTTTTTTCGAGGGGATCGTCGTGGTATGGTTATGTCGATGGGTTTCGGGATCATTGTGTGGGCCCCACACGATCTAGCTATTTTGAATAGTCCCTTTTTCACCGGTGCTTCGTTTCGGGCGAGTAAACAACCTATCTGGCGTGTCTTTCCACGTAGAACGGGATGGTGGCCTCGGTATTGGCCTTGGAGGTGCGTAGTGTGGCATTGTTGTGGGACGATCGGGTTAGCGATGTTTTGGACCAGTAGTGGTTGAGGGTACTCCCTTGATTCATTCCCACAAGGGTTCGTGTGGCATCACAACCATCGTATAGGTTTGTGATCCTCTCGATGGGATGTTTAAACTGTTAGTGTTGTGGAATCCCTCCGGTGGGCCCAGAGCAGGATCCTCTTCCATCATTTCCTTAGATCGGGTTCTTGGTATCGCTTTGACCGCTTATTCACAGGCGGTGATCCCCTATCTAGCAGGTTAACTCCGTAGGGTTTGTGGCATCATCGGGAATATGATCGTCTATGTAGTGGGCCGTGGTCAGTAGGGTTGTGGCATCGTCATGTATACTATCCCCTACTCAGCATTATGTTATAGTAGGGTTTCAATAACGTTGGTTATGTGATCCCCTACTCAGCGCGTGGTTTCTGTAGGGTTACAGAATCGTCAGTTCGATCCCCTACATTGCGAGTTATAACAGATAGGTTTCTGGTATCGTCGTGACCACCATTATATGGGTGATGATCCTCTCATTGAGTGACATGCTTCTGTCGAGCGCCAGATCGGGTTGTGGTATCCCTCAGTGGATCATGGGTGTGATCCTCTATCTGTGAGAACTATGTATGCCAGATTGGGTCATGGTATCCCCCAACGGACCCTGGGATTGATCCCCAATTTGTGAGCTTCGTATACCGGAGTGGGTTCTGGTATCCCCTAGCAGACCCTAGGAGTGATCCCCTATTCGAGGAGTTTGGTGGGAACGTCATTTCGGTGAGTTATCCTCAGTGATGCTTTTTGACGAGCGTGATATCTCGGGTGAGAGTCTGGGAGGTTTGAGAGAAACTTGATGGAGTGTATCTATCAGTTGAGTCGGATAATCTCTATAAAGATGTCCCCGACGTCGCAAGCATAACACCGCCTCTCCTGCGGCTGACCAAAACTGGCCTGTGAGTCTTGAGCCTTAGATCCTCTATCCTGTGGTTGCCTCATGAAACGTCGACCATGTCCCGACCCCTGAGTCTGTCGTCGGCTACCAGATGTCGATCTGACTGATGAAGTCTCATCTCTCATGTGCCCAGCACTAACAGGGGGAAACTGCTCAGCTAAAAAGATCTCCACCTCGAGAAAGGAGGTCTGCAGGGTGGCAGACACGACATTGTTGCTGGTGCAGTAGGATGTAGTGGTAGGAGGTATCAGTTGACACCACCACCACTCCCTGGTGGTCCACGCCAAGCTCAGGGAGCTTGCGGTTGAGGGCGAGGATAGATGCATCCCTTAGGGGCTGTTGACCTAGAGGCCCCGCAGATGGATAGAGGTACACATTGTGTCCTTTATACATTCTGCAGTAGTTGTTAGACATTGTTTAGTGGTACCCTTCATTTTTGTTGCTTTCTCGAGTTTGTTCAGGGCGTTGGTAAGTCCCTCTATGGGTGTTTTTCAGCATGCATCGAATGCATGAGGAAATGGGCTCCCCCCTCCCCCCGAGATGCATTTATGTGACACGATTAAAACCGTGCAGGCGAGTCAGTTCCGCCCAAAGCGGATATTGTTGAGGTGCGGTGGATGAGTCCGTCTGACTTATGAGTTCAGGCATGGGTGTTTGTCAGCGAACTCACTGGTGTGGGATACCCAGTTAAGAGTCCAATCACATTCCTTGTGCTTATGGTTTTTTAGGGATGAAAATTTCTATGGTTGGAGGACGTAGCGACTGGGTTTTTGGCTCTCTCAGACTTTGGAATATTTCTACGAATAATTCTAGAGCTAGGTGCGAAGATGGCGTGCGATTCTGAGTGCCGCTGTGCC
Source organism: Viscum album (assembly GCA_963277665.1). Taxonomy (NCBI): domain Eukaryota; kingdom Viridiplantae; phylum Streptophyta; class Magnoliopsida; order Santalales; family Viscaceae; genus Viscum; species Viscum album. The sequence goes on along the minus strand of OY728133.1, from coordinate 1,023,975,963 downwards.
CGGAATTAATTTTATAAAAATATTAAGTATTTTTATACTATGAACATGGCGGGGGTGTGATATCTCCTAAACGGTTACTCAGAACAAGAATCTGAGGACACCGTTGCCTCCGCAACGTGTCGTTTACCCAAGGGGAGGTGTAAACATTGCGGGCGCGAGCCTATAGTGAGAAACGCCACAATGGGCGTTTTCGTAAAAACAATGGAGAAGTTAGTGTGTGAGCATTGGCTCGAATAACTTATGAATGGAGTCTCGAATGGAAAATCTGAGTCTGCCATTTCGTTTAGAACGATGCATTTACCATAGATGTGACCTTACCTTTGTTCGTATCGGGCGTCAGGTCCGAGGTGGGTTTGGCGCCGGTAGGTGGCAGAAAAAAATATCAGCACCCCCCTCTTTTTCATTCCTCTTAGCGTTCTTCACTGCCGATCCACCAAATCGAGCAAACGAAGCGCCCACGAGCTCGTATTTTAATGGCGGACGTTTCAGGAGTGCGCAACAGAAGCTTTGGAGAGCGGATCTAAGGCAGAACGTCGGAGTTTCGCCCACGAGGTAGGCGCATTTGAGTTTTAACCCCCGATCCTATTTTTGCTGCATTTTCCTATAAATTGAAGTAGTAGCTGTGTAGATTCGGTCCTGAAGGTCGTGTAGAAACCTGCAGATAGCAAAACGGACCGCCGGGGTGCCCCCGGCGGTCTGTGGAAGATCCGCCGTTGCGGCACCGGTGGAGCCCGACGGCCCACGGCGGAGCCGCGGCGGCCAGCCGCCCCGCGCGACGACATTCTGGCGGAGCCCAGCGTAGTCGTACGACGTGCGGCGGCTAGGGCGAGACGGCGGCATCGTCGGTTCGAGGCCGGTCAGGCCTCTTTTTGTCATATGGGGGTCTTTAAACCCCCGTATCTTGCAATCCGGGAGACAGATTCGTGTTCCGTTTATGGAGACGCGACCCTGACGATGAGGCGAACCCTCGAGTGTGGTTTCTAGGGTTTCAGGGTACGAGATCGTGGCCCGGGAGTTAGAAACGTCATATAAAATAATGTTATTTTATTATTTGACGACTTCGGGCCACTGTAACTTCTACCCGAAGCGTCCGAATGACATGCCGTCAGTGGAATTGTGACCATGATGGTACGACAAAATTTTCAGGATGGTTTCCTGGTGTTGGGACTGTAAACAGCATGCGGGCCCTACGAGGTCAGGTTTTGGTGTTTGCGGAGAAATGCAGCATTCTCACCAGGAGTACGATTTTGCTGGATTAATAGTCGATCCTTTGTATTTTTCTTAGAGGATCTCAATGGTGTGATCAGTTCGATGAGTTTCGAGATCGAGGAATGGGCCCCACCCGAGGTGGCTTTAGTGAATATCACCTTTTTCACCGGGTGTCCGTTTCGGACAAACGAGTTGTGGATTCCGCTTGTTTTTCCGAGGGGATCGTCATGGTATAGTTTTGTCCATGGGTTTAGGGATCGTTGTGTGGGCCCTGCATGAGATAGCTACAGTTAATAGTGAATTTTTCACCGGTGCTCCGTTTCGAGCAAGTAAACAACCTATCCTTGGTGTTTTTCCGTGTAGCACCCGATGGTGGCCTCGATATTGGCCTTGGAGGTTCGCAGTGTGGCGTTGTTGTGGGTCACTCAGGTTAGCGACGTTTTGGACCACGAATGGTTGAGGATACTCCCTTGGTTCATTCCCATGAGGGTTCGTGTGGCATCCTAACCTTCATATAGGTTTTTGATCCTCTCTATGGGATTTTGAAACTGGTAGAGTTGTGGCATCCCTCTGGTGGTCCCAGAGCGGGATCCTCTAGCATCTTTTCCCTAGATCAGGTTCTTCGTATCACTGTGACCGCTTATTCACAGGCGACGATTCCCTATCTAATAGGTTAACCCCGTAGGGTTTGTCGCATCATCAGAAATATGATCCCCTACGTAGGGGGCCGTGCTCAGTAGGGTTGTGGCATTGTCGGGTAAATGATCCCCTACTCAGCAGCATGTTATAGTAGGGTTGCGAGATCGTTGGTTATGCGATCCCCTACTCAGCGCGTGGTTTATGTAGGGTTGAGGCATCGTCAGTTCGATCCCCTACATCGTGAGTTATACCAGATAGGGTTTCGGTATCATCGTGACCACCTTTATATGGGCGATGATCCTCTATCTGAGTGACATGCTTCTGTAGAGTGCCAGATCAGGTTACGGTATCACTCAGCAGATCATGGGTGTGATCCCCTATCTGTGAGAACTACGTATGCCAGATTGGGTCATGGTATCCCCCAGCGGATCCTGGGAGTGATATCATCTCTGTGAGCATCATATACAGGAGTGGGTTCTGGTATCCCCTAGCAGAGCCTAGTAGTGATCCCCTATCCGAGGATTTTGGTGGTTATGTTGTTTCGGTGAGTTAACCTCAGAGATGCTATCCAACGAGCGTGATCTCTCGGGTGAGCATCTGAGAGGTTTGAGAGAACCCCTATGGAGGGTATCTCTCAGAAGAGGGTCATCTAAGATGACAATGATCGTGTGGTGTACTCTTCTGGTTGTGGACAGTTGCTGGTGTTGAGGTTGGTAACTCTTGTGGCTTTATGGAGTGATCTGAGTATATCTGGATTGTTCACGGTTAATGTGTGGGCATACACCAGAGCTAAGCTAACTAGTTGTATTTAGCCGAGGATGTTCACGAGATGGAGTTTTTCTCTCATCTGGGTTCCCTCTGGATGGAATAAGCTGATTGTTTACTTTCAATTGCTCTCTTTGGATTTGGGTTTTTGGGGTGCCTATTGAGTATATTTATACTCACCCCGGAAGGGGATTTTCACGCACATGTTTGTGTCTTGTGCGGACCACAGGCCTTTCGACGGAGTCCCAGGAGTACCCAGAGCAGGCGAAGCTTAGTGAGCGATACTGACCGGGGTGTTTTCCGGTGCGGTGCCGAGGGAGCTTTCTGATGGGTGTTTGGGGCAGCGTTTCCCTTCTTCAGAGCAGGTTGGACACGCTTTGTAGTTTTCTTTTGGTGGGCCCATGTTTTTTCCTTTTGTTATTCTGCTGTACTCTGGCTGTGTGATAGTGTATGCATGCATTTTCTTTTCAGTTTTATATATCTCTGCACTATTGCATGGAAGTGTGTGTGGGTGCGCGTGTACAGGTACCATAGGCTAATGCCTCCCTTGTGTGTGATAGCCTACTCGGCGCTAGTCTCGAGCCCTAGGCCCATTGGAGGCGGGCATTGGGAGTCGCGGCTCCAGCCCTATTTGGTCGGGTCGTGACATATTTACTTTCGATCATCCAATGAATGTTTTTGAAATTCAATGCTTTCTAGTATTAGATGGGGATTACAAGAGATTCATAAAATATTTTTCTAATTTGGTAGTGTTTCTTTTAGGCTTGACCAATAAAAGGGTAAAGTAAGGCATCAGGCTTCTGAGAGATCATTTCTAGAGTTGATTAATTGCTTGAAATCAACACCGATATTTATTTTACCTTAGATAGGTAAAAAGTGTACAATTTATTGTGATGCTTCTGGGATTTGACATGGAGTTGTGCTGATCTATGGAGTTCAAGTAGCAGAATATGGGTGTCTATAGTTGAGGCCTCATGAACAGAATTATCCTATGAACAAACATGAGTTGGTAGTAGTGGTTTATTCTCTTCTACATCGGTGTAAATATATCTTTGGAGAAATGTTTACATTTTTACATATCAAAATATCATAAATTATATATTTTCATATCATGATTTAAATATTTGGTAGTGAAGATGGGTTGAGAATATTTAGTCCATGATTTTGAACTCAATTATATTCCAAGTAAGGGAAATCTTTTGGCAGATGCCTTGAGCAAGAATACTGAGACTCATATGGTTCAAGAGTCATGTGAAGAGTGGATGATGATGAAATTTTCTAGCTAAAATGAATGTGGTAGTTCAAGAGAATCAGGATTAGATGACTTCAGTTTTAGTTTCATTGGATTCTATACTTTTGAGATGGATCAATGATTGAATGCATTAGGATCCAGAGAGATTACCCTTCATGTAAAGCATTGAAGGTGTGGAGGCATTTTCATACTTTTTGATATAAGTTGATGAGGTAGTATTTCAGATGAAACCTATGATCATGCGAGAGGATATCATGTTGGAATTTCATTCCTCAAAGAGTTTAATTCTTCAAGGTGGAAATAAAATGTATCATGTCCTACAATGAATGTGTTGGTGGCAATGAATGATAAAGGAGAAATAAGGTTATGAGACAATATGCTTCACTTTTCTATCTGTGAAGGCTGAGCATCAACAACCTCGAGGTTTTCTCAAACCGCAGCCTATTCTAGAGTGGTTTTTGGATAATGTGGCAATACAAATTATTGAGGGTCACCAATGTAAGATTATAAAGAAAAATTATATTTGGGTTATTGTGGTTCTACTGATAAAAATAGTTCATTTTGTTTATAAGGGAAACATTAATTGTTCATTTTTTGGGAGAACTGTATGTTCTCGAGATATTCTTTCTTCATGGTGTACCATAAACTCTAGTTTCTGATAGTGATTCAAACATTACTTCATGATTCTAGAAGGGAATGCATATAGAACTTGGAACATATGTATTATTATGTACAAAATTCCACCCATAGATAGACGGATAATCATAATGTACTATATAGGTGCATGAGGATTTGCTACAACCATGTGATCATTAATTTGGTGGATCTTGGGAACATCACATGGATTTATTGTAGTTAGAAAATTAAAAAATTATCATGAAACTATGCAGATGTAAATATATTAGGATCATTATGGTATTCCATGTAGATCACTTCTATCATAGATGAAGGTTAGTGAGTCGGAGTTCTCAAGATTGAGTCTGATGTAGTAGACATCTGAGCACCTGTAGTTGATTTGGAAATATATTGAAATGGTTCGGAGTAGATAGAAGACATATGATAACGGATGAATACATCCCTAATAATTTTCAGTGTGTGATTGTATTTTTCTTTAAGGTGTCTCCTAGGTTGGATCAATGTAAGAAACCATGGTAGGGCAAGTTACCACCAAGGTTTGTTGGATCATTTGAGATAGTGGAGAGAATTGGTTCATTGGCATAATGATTAGATCTTCAACAGATATACATTTCTATGCATGATGTTTTTTATGTATCAAATCATTAGAGGTATCAACCTAAAACATTTCATGTGATGGATCTCAATGAGGTTGACATTATGATATATGTGTCCTTTGTGGGGAATTCGATATATGTGTGGGATCACTGTGAGACTGTGTTGTGAGGAAATATTGTGCTGACAGATCATATGTTATGTAAACATGGAAATGTAAAAGAGGATAAATGGAAAGGAGAAGAAAATATGTGGGCTGAAGGACCATATATTTTTGGCTCAGAATTATAGTGAGGCATGATTGGTGGATAGTTTGACAAAAACATGTAGCTTTTTATGAGAAACGTGTGAACTCTGGTGGTTGAGGAAGTAGATTCGGCATATTTAATGAATGGTCTAATAGTCCATGTGTAGTGGACTAGAGAAATACCCCCTGATATAGTGGGTAATGCAGAGTTAGTTCATGGTTTATCTCACTGTTTGACTAAACCATTCAAGGGAAGACAGTGATATCCCAAATTTGTGGATCACCCTCTTTTTCCACATTTCATGATTTTTTCACCTCCTATGAATCCCTAACATGGTATTTTACATTTTTATGGGTATAGTAAGTTTCTACCATAGACCCATATAGATTCCAAGGCATTACAAACACCACTCATTGAGATTAAAACCTCGAATTGAAGATCTGCTCCTCTCCCAAAAAGTGGATTTCATGCTGATGCTTCTCCCATTAAATTTTCTATCATTACATGACCTTTTCATGGAATATATCCTCTTTCGTTGGATCTAATCATATGTGTTGATATGTAGATATAGTATTGTGTATCTAGCTCGTTATTTATGAGATATTTAAGACTCTGATCTTGATTTGTGTTCAAGGGTTTAGATCTAGAACTCAAATCAACATCATTGTGCTACTCAGATTTTGAGGATATCTTTTCAAAAACATCCATCAACAAACAATGGTAGGTGACCTGAATATAATTCCCATAGTCATGGATTTTTATGTTTATTAAAAATTGTTGAACTACTAGAATCCTTTAAAAAATTATTTCCTTTAATTGGATTAATTAGATTTACCAATTGATCTATCAAAGCATTGTATGAAATGAGAGATTATTTGGGGGACTGTTCATGAAAAAATGGACATCCCCATTAAATAATTATTTTTGCGAAAATTTTTATAAGGTAAAATGGTTTTAATGTATAAAATTAACAGTGAAATTAATTATGAGATATTTAATTGGATATGTTGAGGTAATTAATAATTAATTATTGATGAGCTTTGGGATTAGGATCTAAATATTTATTTTTGTGATATATTATATAGAGTTTGGATTTGGAATGAGATAATTAATTTTGGAATATTATGTTTGGGATATGAGTTGTGATGTTTGTAAATTTATTAAGGAATTAATTAATTAGATTGAGGGAACTGGTTATATTTTGTGTTAACTAATGGATTTAATGTATTTAAAAACTCATTAACTAGAAATGGGCATGATATGTATAATTAATTGATGAATTAATTATATTTTTATGAATGGAATCATGATAATTATTTATTTAGATGTACAAATGGTCACATGGTCATCATACTTATTGAGAGGACCAGTTTGGGATATACCAATCACTAAGGGGGGTGATTTTGTGTTTGGTAAATTTTAAACCAATTAAAACTTTTATCCTTCTACCTCTTGACCTATTAGGATCTTGATTCTCTTATTATCTCTTCTATGTCGCATGAAATAATAGAAATCAGTAAAAATATGCACACGATAATTTTACAAGGTTTGCCACTCAATATAAGTATCTATGTCTTTTCCATGCATGGATATGACCAGTGCATGGATTTTCCACTATGATGTGATATGAAATTATAGTGGAGTGGCTAGGAAAACAATCCTCAAGCCAGTGTGAGTCCCTACACTTTAGATGGTGGTGGGAAAAAATCCTCTTCCCTAGACTGGTGATATCCTTTTCTAACTTGTAGCCTCATGCTGGTTCTTTATACTGCCTATGGAGACAGTCTTATTCCTTCTTCAAAAGGTAGGTTCTACTGTTGGTGTTCTTTGGTGCTCTTCACATGATTACTTGCAAAGTACTAGGAAAGAAATTCTTCTTTATTTCATTCTCTTCTTCTATTGTGCAACACTAACTGCACTAGACTTCTTCATTCTTCTTCTTAGTGCAACAACAAACAACACTAATACTTATTCAATATTCTTGGATAGAATCACATATATGAATGTGATTATTTAGGCAGAGAAGAAAAGATCACATGGCATCATATGAATCTGATTGCCCTAAATAGTTGCCAGCATTGAATTGGGCTTACTCTCTTCTTCTTCATCTTCTTAAATCCTTTCTCTTTGACACAATAGAATATGGAATGGTACTATAGTGTATTAAACTCTTTCTTTAGTTCTCAATACCAACACATAAGTGTGCCAGTATACTACCTTCTTCCTTTTTGCAGATGTGAGTTCGATTTCACGTCCAGTTCTTCATTACATAGGAATGTACAAAGAGAGTGATAATCCCCTGTTGTGTGAGTGCGGTTCAACTTCTCTTTGTGAAACCTAATGGTTCACAATTATTTCTTCATCGTAAAGATTCTTCCAGAGTGCTATGCACTTATCGAAGGCCCACGAGACCCCAAACATTATCGAACACCCTTTTAGATGGCTTGCGCTTAAAATTTAATCATTGCACATAGAAACACCTTTTGGCGTGTAAAACACTTTTCACACAACTCTTATTTTTCACGCAAAACATACATTTTTCACATAGTACATCCTTTTTTTCATTGCACTTATTCTTTTCACGCAATACTCTATACATCAATTTTTCCGTGCTTCAGAGCTCGGTAGTTGTCTAAGTGTCGAGTCACTAAAAATGAGAAGGTTTCACCTCTTATTTAAAGGAAATTTTGACCCTATGCCTAAAACACCTTCCTGCGCTTAAAACTCCTTCCAGTGCGTAAAACTATCTCTCACTTCATTAATTACGTGCACCTTCCTTTATTTTCACGCACCACCTAGACTTTTCGCACACCTCATGACTTTTCCATTTTTCATCATTCTAAGCATGCAGCCCCAATTGAATACAAAATTCAACACCGCATTCCATATTGCATGCAAACACAGTCTTTCACGTGACATCGTATTTCACGCAATGATCTAATATTTCGTACACGTCATGCCTTTTCCAATTTTCGAGCTTCTGATCTCGACACACCTTTTTCACGAAAAACTTCATTCCTCTATTTCACGCACCATGAAAATATTTTGCACAACCTTCATTTTTCACGAATCATGTTGATATTTTGCACATATCTATATTTTTCGGACACCATGTGGATATTTCACACATCCCGCTAATATTTCTTGCATTATGCAAACATTTCACGCACCACTATATTTTTTTGAACAACCTACCTAAATTTTCGTGCACTCCATGCCTTTTCCATTATTTTATGTTCTGTCCTTAAATAATGCCTTGAATGCAAAATTCTAAACCATCTTCAATATTTCATGAAACATCCATTGCCAAAAACACATCTTCATCTCCAAATTTTCGGGCCCTAAAATATGGAAAACACGGGATAAATACACCACCATAAACTATGCTTTTTGCCACCCCCAGATTGTCCATTTCTTTGTCATTTCTCTCTTCACTGCTTCCCATAACCATTATTTATCTTTCATCATGAACTCCACTATCGTGATATATAACCTTTGATAGATCATCTTTATCATCGTCATAGTTACAATGGGAAGTACTGAAACATCCCATATTCTAGGAGTATCATTCCTTCCTATCAAAACTCTATATGATTGGAATCTTCATTTCTCCCCTTTCCTTTATATGGCTTGCTTCACAAGTTCTCCAAACATATGATATTTGTGAAATACAAATCATCAAAGCATCTTCTGATTTCATACAATGTAAAATTAATGGTTGTCTTAGAATGATAAGCCCTTCCACATTCTCTCTTCTTCTTCAACTATCATTCCACACTTCATGCAAATCATTTTATTATATTCTCCAGGGTTGATCTTTAAAGAATTTTATGAAATCATGAAGAATTTCATTGTCTTCTTCAATTCCTCATTATTCATCAATCATCCTCAGATGGATATTACATCGCTATTCTTCATTGTTGTAAACAATGTGTCACATTCGAAATATGGTCTTTGAACATAGGATCACTTCAACAAATTTTTAAATTGATCTTCTTAGATAATTTCTCAAGTATGAAATCCAATGATATGATTCCATAACAATTCTACATGAAACCTCACATTATCCAATCTCTACTAACTTCTTAGTCCTTCTTCATCTTCTTCTTCATTTTGACCAGTATTGAAAACTGTTGACAAAAAATACAATCATCATACAAAAAGTGGTCCCAACACTTATGGGTAAAGATAATGGGAATTTGGCCTTTAAAAATCAAGAAGTATACATGGTAGAATGGTCATTATACATATGAGTAAATAGAATGCGAACATGGTCATTTTATTGAGAGTAAAGCTTGGTAACATGGTCGTCATAGTAAAATGATTGTGAAATGGGTAATTTTGTCAACGGGGAATTTAAATGAGAAATTAAGGAATGAAAATAATGTCACTCTAAGTTATGACCTCACAAAAGAATATTTGCTCTCCGGCATGAGTCAAATAAAGAACTGAGATATCATAGAACCATGAATAATTATTGATTTGGATAGAATTATGTATTAAGATATGGTATTTCCAAGGGAACACATCAAGCTCAAATATGATATGATGTTAGTATTATGGAATGGGTATCCTTAAGAACCGTAGATTAAATTTATTTAGTTATGAATAACTGACAATTAGATAAACTATTAATTATTTTGTTGCACATATTTTCTTATAGAACTGAATGTACTATCCTTTTTTCTGGAATTGTTTTATACACCATTAGTTCGTTCCTACTAAGTTTTACTGACACCATATTCGGGCCACTTGATCGGTATCCAAATAAATTATATTAAAGAAAGAATGGATATAGAAAAAGGTCATGTGATAGGTGGATGGTTAGGGATGGAGTTTGGGGGAGGGAACCAGACATGGACCAGGACCTACTTGTGGATTCGTAGTGTATTTATTTTCATTTTTAAATTAGACACTTGACACTTATGATTATATACATGTTTTCCCTTTCAGATGAGTTTCGTTTTCCAATATAATCATCTTATAACATGATTCACTTCTAGTTATATATTCCGTTGATTTTATTTTTTTATTTCAACTTTTATATTACTCTTATAAATGAGGGTATAGTCTCCCCTTGTATGACTTTCGAAACCCTTGTGGATAGTCACCAGAATCTTGAATACAAAAGGGTTCACATAGGGTTAACATGTGAGCCAACTCAGGGAACCGTAGCATGGCACCCATATCGGGTTGTTACAACAAATAAGTTTATTATTTAGAAAATTTAAAATAAATACATTTGATATAATTATTTTTCCAAGAAGACTAATATTATATATCCTGATAATATCTCCTTGAGAATTATCTCTAAAGTTACTATTCCACCATTCATCTTGTCTGTCTCCTGGAAGAAGTCTTCTTTTCCAGTCATGTGTCTCGAACAACCATTATCTATGTACCTTGTATTTATTGTGTTGGTATTTTCTCTTTTATCATAAAAATAGTAATATTATAACTTCAAAACCCAAATAATTTTTGATTTGTTAATATTATAAATGAAATAATTATAAATCAGATTATTTTTTGAAAAATAATATTTATGATACTAAGGGATTGAACATGTTTTTAAAATAATCCTTCTTTAATTTCCCACCACATTGACAATTTATTCAAATAGTTTCACTATCAGGGAAAAAATAAATACTTCTATAGATATGTTTTTCATATGTATAACCCACTCCAAAACCATTACCATGCGGTATAATTGGTTTATATATTTGATAATAATATTCTTCACTAGGGGTAATGTTTGATAAAAGTGTTTTGATACAATATATTTCAGATTATTGTTTTACAACTAAATCAATATCCTCACTAGTATTAGTTTTACAATTAAATTTAATTTATAAAATATTTTTCATTGAAAAAGACTATTCAAAATTTATTTAAAGTGTTTCTTCTTCAGATATAGTCTTATAAATATCTTTTGAACGATATGTAATTCTTGAATCAGATTCTCCATGTTTTTCATGAGCATTATCATGTTTTTACATATTTAACATTTATCAATTTATTCTAATTTTAAAAAATGCGAAACTTCAACACATATAAGAAAATAATAATCTTCACTAGATGATGGATATTCTTTATCTGAGTATGTATAATTTATCTCATTATGATAATAAGTTGTCAAATAAATAAGGGAGACTGATTCAACTATGTTTACCTTAGCTATAAAGCATTTACTTTTAATAAGTACATTAGAAAAATACTTATGATAAAATGAAAATATGATTCATTATCTGAGGAACAATTAGAATATTCACCCCCACTAGTACACTATATGTTATATTACTTCATAACATTCATTCCTTTAGATTTATAATAATATTGGGAATTCAGTTATGAATACTTTTATTTTATACCTATGTCTTCATATCTAGAAAATAATTTTTCATGTGTCATGATATATTACATTTGTAGCATGTAACTTCATCTTTATTATCACCACTATCATATGAAATTTGTTATATAAATAATAGAAATATTTCGTGCAGATTATTTTTTAAAACCTTCTAGTCATGTTTTGTGACACATTCTCAAGATTTTCCTTAGTACTGGAATCATATTGAAACACAAATTTCATCTTTCTTAAGTACATAAAAAAACTCTCAATTTATTTTACTCTTAATTTTATTGTATATTTTTTTGAAAATGAAATGCCACCATTTTTATTATCACTTTTCTCAGTATCCCTTTTAAATGATGCCTCATACAAAATAAGGGTTCAAATTAGATTATACTAGGTAATGTTATTAATCGTCAATGCCTCATATACAATTGTTTCATTTTATTCTCACTCATTGTAATCGATATTTATGAAAATTTCCACGAGAATATCATCGTAATTTCTTTTTTGAAACATATATTGTATGAATTTTATAATCATAATGAATCTCCAATGAATCATCCAACTGATTCACCAGGTAATAAATAAATGGCCTAGTAGTTATCTCTAATATTTTCTTTCTTAATATCTATAACTTTTGATTTAAAAAATTATGTGACTTCATGACTATTCAATAAACTGTTAGTAGCTTCACTTGGGAATATATGGATATAAATACATATTATCTTGGAACAAAACAATGTATTCCATACATTATATATTTACTAAGATTTTTGTATTTCATGATGGGTAAAAGTAGTATGTTCATTATCATGTATCCTATAATCTTCATTATGGATAAAAAAATATACAACTCTTATAATGATAATAAACCTTTTCATCATATCCCTACAGTACTCATAATAACTACCATTTATGATAGGTGGACGATTAGGATATAGAGAGTTCATATATTTGAAATTAAAAACTAACACGATTAAATTGGTAGAATTTTTTTTTAAAATAACTTTTAGTGTATAAAAATGATTAGAAACCAGATATTTTATATCCAAAATTTTAAAAAATTAATTACTAATAAAATTTCAAACACATCATGTATTGAAGAAATGGAATCCACCACAATCATTTTAATGTATGGTATTGAGACACATCCCCCATTCTGATTAACAATGTTAATTACTTTGTATCATAGGACATTCAATTATATCAAAGTAAAAATCACAATCTCTATAGATCTAGTTTACTAGAGTGATTATCATAATCAGATGTAATAAAATAAAATAAAATCATAATTTAATTATCAATATGATTACTAAATTTCTATAAAATGTGATGCAACAATCTGAAAATTTTATGAAAATATGTAATACAATAATTAATAAATGTTATAATTAATTAAAATCTATTTAAAAAGATAAGACAATTTTACCTTAAAATGTGAGGTAGTCAATAAACCTCAAAAAATGTATCATCTATTATATAATTATATAATGTAATTATTTCATGAATAGTAAATACATCAATATAATGATTAAAAAATTCTTTGTCTTCCAATTATCAAATGTGATCCATATGATGATTAGATCTGTCTTCATAGCAACAGAATCCCTAGACCAAACTGATTGGATTATCTATCATTGTATCCCTATAAGACCATGATCATAACAATTATCGGATATGAAATCAATTTCAAATGTACTTAAGAGAATAAGAATGAAAACTATTCATTAAAAAGGAAACTCTATAAAAATATATAAAAGACTAAAAATGTGTAGTTCGCATTAACTATTATTCAAATGAAATCAGATTGAAAAATAATTGGCTCCAAACACCTGAAATGACTAATTAATTAATGGAATTCATCCACAACTCACAAAACAATTATATTTCATTGTTTTTTTAGTGGTCATTGATAATTGGTGCTTGAAAACTCATAATAATTTAATTTCTATTGTCATATTGATTAACACTGCTAGTGTGTTACAAATATTCCTTACTTTAGAAACAATTTATTGTATTCCAAATATAATAATAGTTATTCCAATAGATTCCATAATAATTTCAAGAAAATAATCCTCATTAGTATCAGTCTGATGTTATTAGTACTTATATCAGTTCAATTGTTAAGACTTTGTGAGTGGAAAAAAAACCAAATCGTACTTCTAGTCTAATAAATATGAGTCTAATTTATCAAAAACAAACTAATTATGATAATATTAATAAAAAAATGTAAAGTTTATATTAATTATTCATTCAAACATATTATATTTATCATAAATTTTAATTTATTATAAAAAAAATACTAAAACACTTCGGTCAGAAAAAGTTTGTAAACCTAATTTTTAATAAGTGTTTGGGATTCTAAAAACAAATGTAATGAATATGCATAAAGAAAATATTCTCACTCAATAGTTATAGGTAACCTTGTTGTTGGTGTCCTTCATGGTAGAAATAGGGCATGAGGTTTATGTAATTCATATTCCTAATAACTTACTAATATATTTATGGAATTGGTTGAGATGTGATGGACATAGCATCATTATGTTATATAAGAAGTGATCCTACATTGGGTAAGTTGAACCAATGTCTTCATTCATGTTGTGTTGTGACCATGTTGTGGGGAACTATGAGGTGTCATTAAAAAAGTATGGGAGTGACATGATGCATGATGTTCAGATGTGAGAGTAGAAAATCAATGAGAATGTGTTTCATGGTACCCTCAATCAATAACCATTTTTTATGATATCATACTTTCCTTGAGATATTTCTTTTTAGAATTTCATGTTGAGGTTGGGATGGATAATTGATCTATTTAGGGGTTTCTAATTCTTTTTTTCAATCACATGTGAATTAGTATTCATATTTTAAGTTCCATGGGAGGATTTTTTTTCAAATGTGTACTGTTATATTATCACCACTCATATATAACAAGATTTTCATATTCCAGGGAGGTGTACATGGATCATGACGAACATTACTATATTACACATTTGGACTATAGTTGTGCATGTACAATGTCAGATCATTTGGGTATTTACTGTGGGATAATTTTACATGTACTTTTATTATTTATACATGAATTGTGGAATGATTTTGGATTCATTTTATATTATTTCATGGATTTTCTTATTGCTGATTTATGTTATTTCCCTAACCCATATTATTATATTGGGTGATTACTTCCATTAAATGAAATTTTTATGCCCACAATGATATTCACCAAATAAGGGCATACTAGAGGGGTAATCAGGGTTCATTATCTCTATCCTGTCGTCATTATATCTTTTGAGGGAGGGGGTCATGACAGAGTTGTATCAAAAGCATGTTGGATTATATATAATATGAATCCTACAGTTATGAAATGTGAAGATTTCATACCTAGTTATGGAAATGGTTTTAGTTTTCTATTGTGTCTGGTATAGGCCTAAGAGACTATCTAGGACCCATGATTATATTTCTGTCATGATCTAGTGCACAAACAATGAGATTACTTAACAACCTTGTATGGTTAACCTATTTTGAGTAAAAAGAATTATGTTAGGTGCATGTATCATGATTCAATTGATTTATATTTGAATTATTGTTTATGTGGATCATTAAATTGAATAAAATGAATAATATACAAATTAAAAAAAATAAATACTACCTGGTCTTATGAAATAATTTTATATTCACTCATCTGAAACCCCTAGACATCATCTATTTGTGGTCTATGGAATAAATATTCAGTTGATTAACCTAGTTTGTCATCAGATGGTTGATCAGGTTGAAGAGGATGATTACGGAGATCAGACATCACCTAATTTCTGTAGGGATGATTTGTGGATGTATAATGAAAATGTTTATGGATTCAGTGGTAGGTCGATGTTTATATGGTCATGAGATATCATTCTATTTAAACTGGGATTTGGTGGGGAACTTGATCCATCCTCATTCTTCTATATGGTAATCAATTACTCCATTATAATTCAAACACTTCTAGAGGCTCCTATTATGGAGGAGGTTATCAGTAGTATGCACATGTTAGTTCTTTGACGTTAGGGGGAAGTACTTAGGTTACATAATGAGTATATTCTTTAGATTAAGTTCACATGAACTAAGATAGATATGGATTAAACTAGTGGGTAGTAAACTTCAACAACATCCCTACTAGAATTATAAGGATAGTGGTTACATTTTTTTCATATAGACTGTTTACTAATGTTTTTAGTATATTGGATTCATTCCTATCACTAGAAATTGTTCCCAATAATTTTTTAAGATCAGTTTTCTGAACATTGACATGTTCAGCTCTAATCTTAACAATAGATTCTAGTGAAATTATTTTAGCAGCATGTGAAGTAGACCTTACTCCACTGATTGGAGAAGGTGATATCACTGGCCAACCCTAAGATGTTACACATGTTAATGGAACTGGAATTCATCATTATCCAAGAAGAGGTTGTTAGATCATTTTTAGAGGAGTTGGGAGTGGTTAATTAGAAGAAGGGGAGGAGTTAGTTCTATTTTAGGAATAGATCATTCTAGGTACACTCATTTTTACATCAACAACTAAAAGTTCCATGTTTGATTTAGGAGAATCACACTCCTTTTCTAATAATTCTCCAGTCCATTCCATATGATTGGATTTATAGTATTCATATTCCCTTTATTTTAACTATACTATTCAGTGGCCATGAAAACTTTTATGATATGTTATGGGTATATAAATGATTATGGGGCCACATTAGTCACGAGGATATATTTTTTGCATTGAATTGATGATGCACAATTTCATTATTAGAAAAAAATAGTTGTATTCTCCACATGATGTGAATGAATTATTTTTTAACATATTTTATTTTTCCGATGTTGATAGAAAACATGTGGTTTTGTTTTTTTAGAAGTGTTGTAGGGTGGGAAGCCAAGATGTATATTCCCTTTATTCTTCCATGGTTGTGATTTTAGGGGAATCAATGGATTCTAGGATATTGGGGTTACCTTGGATATTTGTGGAGTTTTTTTATGTTTTTTCTTAGGAAGTTATGATGCGACCTCATTACCTTAACAATGATTTTGTGATGGATTTGTAGATTAGTGATTCCTTGATTTCAATTTCTAATTAAATGATAACACCATCTATATTTCTGTAGTTCATAATTCCGATAGATGACCATATATAGACGGTTTTTATTTAAAACATTATATCACCATGGGGTGATCTAGGGATATTATCCAAGAAGGTGGATGGAGGTCTATGTTTTTTATATAATACTACAGGACCAAACATTTTAAAGTCAAGAACTGTTACACTATTTAAAAAAATCATTCAATTGAGTAGGGAGATTCGGGTTTCTAATATCGATCTAAAGTATGGATAACAACAATTAAGGTTGAATAAGGGAAATATATAGATGTCTACCTTTATACATATATATATATGTAGGTGAACTATATGTTTTTGGTTATATAATTTGGTGTCATGAATGAACCATATGACTCCATGTGGCTCTTGAAATATGTGTTTAGTGAACTCCTCAACTATTTTGTGTTCATGTTCATTAATTACATATTTATCAAATTGAAAATAAAAGAGGATCATGCCGATCATCATAGAGCTACCATGAAAATTATTCTTCATCACTAGATCAAAGGAAGGTTTTACATGTGTACGTTTTTGACATGAGAGGTGAATATCCTCTAGTACGTGGTGTATCATTAGGGATTGATAGTAGACCCACCAATAGTCTAGTGAAATGTTACATATAGAGCACCTAATAATGCATAAAGAGCTCATAGTATCATTTGTATGGTATGATATTATATGTAGTTTTTCATGATTTGTTTAAAATTCTATCCCTATTAGAAACATTTACAATGAAGGACCATTAAATTTTTTAATGATCAATTTAATGTATCATTCAGTTATTTGAAGGTAGATTTAGTAACAGTTATACCAATCTAGTTAGCAGATGGGACATAATGTTTACTGTGTTTTATGAGGCATACCATATTGTAACAGGATAAGTTTTTGATATAGTAGATAATAGGGTTCTTTTATGGTTCAATTATGTTATTATACCATTTGCTTAACTATGACACTCTTGATCTAGAGCTTATTGTATTTTAGTTTGTGATAATGTTTGAGGGTCACTACCTCAGTAGGTACCACATTGTTTTCTTCACATATCACAAGTGTTTGAGTTATATGTTTTCTCAATATTATCAAAATTTTCAATGAGGGTGGTGGATAAATTTTCATCAGGATTAAGATTTTAGGATATATGAATCCATGGGGAAATGAAAGTACATCGATGATAATTTATAGTGGAAATCATGGAAGGATATTTTTTATGAGTCTAGGGACACATGGAATCTGATGGAGGAGTTGGAAGCCAAGTACATTGATTTTAGTGTTGTTGATGGTTGAGGTTTCTTATTTTAGATGTTGGTATAATCATATCTCATGTATCATGGGGTTGAGTCTTAGTGGGGAGACATAGTGGCCGATTTGATGGACAATTGTGTTGGCCATGGATATTCTCCAAAGGGATTGTTAGAGGATAGTATGAACCAGTTGTCATTTCTGGAATATTTATTATTTTATTAGTAAGGTGAGATGGATTTATTTGGGAGTTTAAAAGTCACTTATGGTGCTACCCCATGAAGTTTCCATGATTAACCATAGATCGATAATGTTGTGTTGGTGTTCTAGGATAAAAAGATATTCCAAATAGTTTTGGAAAAGTTATATAGTTTGACATAAAGTAATTCAATATCATTATGTTCTCAGTGGTTTTTTACATCCTTTCCATTTACCCTAGTGGAATGGAATGTTATCATGATGGATTTCGTTAGAATGTTACAATTTTTTTAGGGAGTTTGTGATTCTGTCTGGGTAATTATAGAAATTTTTTTGAAATCGACCAACTTCAAAATTATCAATGGGTGAGGTGTAATTGATGATTTACATATTTGGTATGTCGATGTGGAGGTGCAGTCACATATATAATTCGGTTCCACTACCTCATATATGGGAACCCATTTTAGCTGTTTGGTTTGGAGTGGATTACAACATTATTTTGGAACTCAGTTACTCTTATTCATTGCTTTTCAGCCTTAGATAGATAGGTAAAAGGAGTGCACGGACCAAATTCTATGGGAAATTTTGCTGTCATGTGTCTTGGAGTTTAATGGATCTTTGGTATGAAACATTATATTGGTCGAGTATGTGTATAATAATAGATTTCATCATATATTGGAATGAATTCATTTGTATCATTTTACAGGTGACTTTTTTGTTCTATGTAATGCTAGATGAAGGTTTGTGATGACATGGTTATTCATATTATTATGACACAGAGCATGAACGATAAGATCTAGTTGGTTTGTGAGATATTTAATGTAGTTCATTACTAAAGAAATTATACTGACCATTGTAGGATGCCCTTGGATTTCATGGTCCGAAACCATGTATTCATGAGAGTCTCCCCTCTATGCGAGTATTGGATGTTTTTAATGGGAGATATCATTATCCATGTTTCTTTGAGTCCTTTTTGTTGTTGGGGTAAGTTGGTGATGTGTTGTACCCATTTACATTTCCACCATTGATGGAAGGGATGTATGTTGTTTTCGATGTATCTCAGCTTCATCGGTATCAGGATGATAACTCCCATATCATATACTACGTATAGATGGATATCATGAGTGACATGAAATTCATGGTGTGGCCAGTAGAGATACATGATCATAGGGAGAAGTTGATTCATTAGAATAATATACCCTATGGTTTTGTGCTATAAAGGAATGATAACATACAACAGATTAGTTTGGAGAGTGATAGAAATATGTGTTCAAAGTACTTGGAGAATTATTTAGTTTTATTTTCTCTTTTTTGGAATTTCCAAGATGGTGGTGGTATGAATATTTATTACCTGATGAGATTTTTATTCTAATATCTGATGTGTGACATGAGATAATATTTAGAAATATGAAATGTGGAATACATGACTCATAATTGATTAGCATTATACTCGATTGTAATTAAACATGTGTGGGTGAACCAATTCCAACTAGAGAAGATAATATCATGGCATGTATGATAAAATTCAATGATTCTATTGTTTTTATAAGTGTGATTTTCTGTTTTTCAGTTGTTGTATATTATGGAAATGTTTGGGTTGGGTGGTTGTGCATGGGTCTTTGTGGTGTGCTATGGCTATGTATAGTTCTAGATGATGATGTGTTGTTCATGGTGAGATTTGGGGATGCTATTGTGTATTTTCTATCCGCAGTTTTTGTGTCAATTTGTTTGTCTAGTGATAGTGTTGATGAGTAACAATATACATGAGAGGTATCTCAGGGGGTGGTTGTTTGGGCTCCATTTATTTTAAATTTTTTCATGTTATGATTCTCAAGGATGAGATTGCTTTGAGTGGAATCTAATGTAATGAATCATGAATTCCAGGCTTGTTCATATTATTTTTGGTGGTTAGATGTGTTTGGATGAGGATCAATGAGTTATAATGTTTACTGAAGCTGTATGAGTTCTATATACTAAGGTTCATGTCATCAATGTGATTCATAACATGAATTGGAAGATCACATCTTTTGAAGTTGGATGACTTCAGGGATTTTTTTTAGTGGGGAAGGATATAATGAAACATTTCCTTGGTGAGAAGGGTTATTTCAATAAATGTTATAAAAGTAGGTTAAAAAGACATGAATTTTGATGGAAATGAGTATTTTTGGAACTCCCAAGAACTACACTTCATGAAAGGGTTTAACAATATGAATGTATATAGTTCTAGGTTTTAAAAAGTTATTTATGTTGAACGCCTCCTATTTCTATTGTACCTATTACCTCAATCATTTTTTCAAACCCTAGGCGGCCCTCACATTATATTCATCCCCTTTCCCCCTTCTTTGATCTGTTGGTTCTGGGGATCCATTTTGACATTTTAGGGAGTTCTATACTCTTTCTAATGATTTTATCTTGTTCTTATTATATATATCATCATTAGTGGTGAAATTTTGGTTCAATTCTAATTCAAGATAATTTATTTATTACTATTTATGAATTATAAGATAAATCATGGTGTTTTCATGCAGTTGTGGTTCATAGTATCTTTTTGTTCTTCATATGGGTTGAAAAAAGAAGGAAAATATTCTATGAGGTAGGAAATCACTCATTTTTTAACTTTTTGTATCACATGGGAGGGGTATCATACTATTTATTTTTGGGGGATGGTTTTGATAGCCTATTCAAGAAAAAATAGTCAGTTAATTGAAATTTATGGGAAATGAGGTTTGGTGATAATGTTTTTTTATCATTGATGATTTTATATTGATGTTGGTAAATGAAGGTCTTGATTCCCTATTAGAAAATAATGGATGTTGGGATCGTTTCACTGAATTTTTGTTATAGTTATAAGCATATACTCCCTCATGTCGTTGCTATGTCACTTTAAATTAGAAAAGATCTAATCACATATTTTTGGATAATGAAATGGTTTCGCCAAGATTTTTAGATTGTGAGATAACACCTATAAAAAGAAATTAAATGCGATAATATACACTTTTTAAATATATAAATTTTTGGTGATGTTTTATGATGTGTGGTTATCTAATGCGATGTGATGGTTTGTTTTTCCATTATTTTTGGACAACAACTTCATAGTTCAGTTTTCAATTGTTTTGTGGAGGTGACAAGATTGTTAAATGGAGATGAGGTGTTTCTTGAGACTTGTGGTTGTCCTGTACTATATTTTTTTCTATGGATGGAATGAAATCATTAATAATGGTTGAAATATATAGGTTTTGGATTAGTTAATTATATGGAAATTGTTAATTAACAAATGATGGTTTCTAATGTTAAATGTTCTTAATGTTTAATAATTAAATGAATTGTATGGATTATAGAAGTAGTTGGAAAAGTGAGATATGGATTGTGTCTTGTGTAGGGTAATTCATTTAGAGGTTCATATAAAAGGGGAATTTTTTGAACACATAGCAAGGTCTTCTGTATAGATTTATATATAATTCTATATTCCTTATGATGTTTATAGATATTGCAGCAACATCGATCACTATGTGCTGACACCCACACATTCGCAATGTGATTTTTTCCACAATAAATCAGGGTGATGAAGATGGAAGGATGAATAATGGGTGTTTCACCACTCTCTATTATAGAGGATTAGATATGAATAAGTAGTTAAAGAAAAAGGACTATTATTGCACTAGGTGGTGGACTAAGAGTGTTCGTGTGATATATGATATGAATATCCTCTATAAGGGCAAATGGTTGGAGCCATGCAATGTAATATGAGGGAATGATGTTATTTTCATTCATATTCATGGCACCATAATATTTTTGTTATGTAAGTGGTAATGATGTGATGGTCTAGTGTTTTTAGGTGATATAAGATGTTCCCTTATAGTGGTATAGAACCAAAAGTGTTTTAATGAGTGTTGTTATGTGACCGTGATAGGGGGCAGTGGAATGTGTTATTCCGATGATATAGGAGAACTAGTACATACAATGTTAGGGAATGAGAGTAGAAAATTTATGGGATGTTGTTCAGGGAACACATTGTAAATACTCATCTTATGATTATATTTTTTTAGAATGTTGATATTTTTTTGGGGTTCCTTGGTGAGGTTGGGACAGATAGTTTAATTGGTGTTCTTGATTCTATCACATTTTCAGGGGTTCAATTGTATGACTCATTTACATTTTCAAAGGAGAGTTTTGGTTTTCATTATTAGTAAACATTTTTTCTAAACATATGTATACAATCTATTTTTTAGGTTTTGGGGAATACTATGTTTATTGTGATGGAAATTATTATATTGGAACATGGGACAATTGTTGTGTCACTATTTTTTCCTTTTTTGTGAATTTAGTTTTGGATAATTTATTTATACTTGTTTTATTTATACATGAATTGTTATATGATTTTGGATTATTTTCAAATTATGTCATAAATTTCAATGTGAATTATTCTTCTTTTCTCCAATCCAATTACACTATAGAAAGAAATTCCTCCCATTCCATGATTTTGTTTCTACACTTGGTTATAAATTCCATCAGAAGTCCTACATTAGGTGGGACTCAAGGGGGTCATTATCTCTCTCCCCCATCATGGTATCATTGATCATATAGGGTCATGAAATTTGATTCCTTATAGTTTTTATATTTGTTGTTATGTTATTTTATACGTCCCAGTTCATAAAAAGAGTAAAGAACATTGAGGTTCAAATGGATCGTTTAGGGAAATGTGTATTCTTATTTGTTGGAAAATTATTTTATATGGTCACTATAGATATAGGTTTTTGATCCTTGGATGATTATTTTCTATGTAATACACAACCTATACTTACATGGTGACATGATAAAAAAATATGAAATAATTTAGGATTTTGGGTGACATTATTATAATAATGAAAAAACATGAACATTATATATAATTTTTAAAAAAACAACTCAAAAATGATTAAAAGTCATCGAGGGAAATTAAAAAATTCAAATGAATATCTAAATGATATTATTTTACAAAAATATATATATAGTTCACCTTTAATAAATTCAAAAAAATAGTAGGATGTTGGATGCTAAAAATGAAATCAAATTTATTTTATTTATAAATATGTAATATAAAAAATATAAATTTATATATGATCTCATAAGAAATATTTTTCCAAATATATAAGCTATAACCATAAAGATTTTATCAAATTTTTTGAAATACGGAACAAACATGAATTATCACATTTTTATGATATAATTAAAATGAATTATAAATCCCATTAGTGTGTTCCACCCATATAATATATGAATATCAAAAACCTGTTGAAATGTACTCAACCTCAATAGTTGAAAGTGTGGAAAAATTAGTATTCAAAAACCATGAAACTAGAAAATTTCTTAATATATGATATGATCAAGGTGTAAAATTTTTAACTGGTAAGCAACTAAGCTAATATAAGGTGGAATATAAAATAAAACAGAAACCATATGTTTTTTAGTTAATATAGTTAGATATTTTCTTCCTTATAAATGAAATAAAATTCTTCTGTAATCCATTATATGATATACCATTGTGTATTTTGTAAAACGTCTACATAACCAATTGAAAACATAATACTTAGTCCCATTGTAGTTAGATGAAGAAATATCCCGATTAGTCTACAATAAAGTTTGTTGTAAACTAGTTTTCCAGCTTTATCCATATTATGAATAATAAATGCACTAATAGGAGTTGAAATTATAATCATTCAATCAATTCTAGATAATTTAATAAATTATGTACACATTTTATTTAGTTTAACTAGTTCAAAAAATCATTTTTCTTTATCAAAATGCCAAGGATAATGTTCATCTCACACATCATGGGGATTCAAAATTATTTTTACAAAGGTTTTATAAAAGCCTTACAAAATTTTGGAAATTTGGAGGAATAAATAACATTATAATCATATATTTTTATAAATAAATTTTTTTTATAAATAATGATTATTAAAAATTACAGTCTTATTGTCCCACTAACAATATTTTTGATATAATAAATTAAAATATTTGTTTATTAGAATCTATATAAACTTATATTATCCAATACTATGAATTTTTTCATTTGAAAGAAATAATATTTAATATGAGAGTCCACAAAAACTTAAGGTCATTCACCACAAAAATACTATATTAAAATTTTACTATGAAATGTACATTCAATATCTATATGATATTATTTATCTCCCATTAAATATTAATAGTGAAAAATAATTCATATTTATTCTAACATATAAAATGGAAAAATGATATATTTAGGGAATATTCATTATTATTCATTATATACTTTTAAAAATATTCGAGCATTTTTTATCATGATAACAAAATTATTACACTACATATTTATAAAAAATTGATTACTTAAAAGTAATAAATAATATGACAGGATATTAAATAACTCACATTTTTTTATCTTAAACAAGTTTGTTTTATCATGAATTCAAATTACCCTACATAGATCACTTGATAGTTCCCCAAATATCATGGATTATGTTTTTACAAAAAGGATGAAAACTGAAAATAATTTCATAAACATAATTCATTTTAACTCTATAATATATGTTTCATTATACATCTTAAATAAGATTGGTATTATGTCTTTTAGGTTGTCTGGGAATGTCTCATTTTGGATTATCATTATTTTATTTTTCAGGAATGCATTATTAATGGTTATATACCAATTCATCTTACCTTTTATTTTCAATATGAGGATCAATTATCATTTTATCTTTTGAATAACATAAGTCATCAATTTATGTTTTATTATGATCAAACATATAAATATAAATAAATTTTATATGAGTATGTTGTTTATCTATATTTGACCATATAATGAAAACTACATAAAATAATTAATTGGTTGACTAACCTAAGAATGCTTCATTACTATATTTTTTTATTTCTGTTTCCATGATTATAAAATTTGTTTATGAAATACACATTTCTTCCAAAAACAATAAAGTACACCACCATCGTTTTCTATTATTACATTGTTAAAAATATATTTTTAGGAATATATTAATTTTTAATACTCTATTCACACAATATAATTAAATATTAACAACCCTAGGATAAAAGTGAGTGTTTATTCATGATTCAGACAAAAGAGTCATACCAGTTTTATTCGTGGTCCTATATTTGGCATAAAAAGAGAGTTAAATTAAAATGAAAATATTACATGTGTCTAAATTATAGAATCATATTACAATCTTTGTTAAGAAGATGGATAATATCAGTATGAAGATCATCAAACCGGAAAATGTCATGATTTACTCCTCTGTTAGCAAGGCCATCAGCAACCGTATTAGATTCACGATAGGTATGAGTGATATTGTAGTTGATGTTGATAAACGAGCATGTGAAATCTATTCACTGAGTTGTGATTGGGCACACAAAAGGTGTGATACATTGTTTCAAATTGCTTACAACATGGTAGTCGAATCGCTTTCAAACTAGAGGTTATTCCAGTAATGATTTCTAGAGAAATAAATAACATGTATTATGACCATCATTTCAGCCTTCAGAGGGAATACCATAGTTCCCAAGAAAGCACCCGAAGACCTAACCACGGTGATTCGTGAAGATAGCACCATAACCTACCGGATGTCGATTTCTTTTTGAAGATCCATCAACATTGACATTGATCCACCCAAAAAATGGGAGAATGCCAAAACAATTAAAAGGTATGAAGAGGATGAAATAAATTTACATTAATCTGAAGATATTGAAGAATCCTAATGTCTTGAACCATAAAGTTGTAGGGACCTTTTGGCATCAAAGCAGCTTCACGTATGGAAATAAGAATATGCATCTGACATGCATTATGATTGATTTAGTATTTGTTGTATGTAATAGTGTTTCTATAATACCATATCACATGACTGAACTTTGAAACATCAGTAAGGAATATGTTATTAATTATATGATTGTTTTCAATTTTTTCACATCTCTTTAGACGAGTCTTAACAGAGTCATGTATCAACCATATATAGTTAAAAAAGACAAAAATATAGTTCTAGAGAGAAGAGGAAGTAGAAAAATAGAGGAATAGGAGGTTAATATCTTCTCAGTGTTGATTACAGTTCTTATATTTGTAGAAAAGTTGAATACCAAACGATTGAAGGAATTTATCTGTAGGAATTTTATAGTGGGAAAGGCGCCAAATAAGAGTAAATCATGTGGACATTATCTAGGGTTTGTCAATGAATCTTATCTAATGAAAATCACTTTCATAATTTCAGAAAAAATGATTGTATATGTTTTTTAAATTAATAATACCATTGTGGATAGGTTTCCAAATAAAAAATTCATCATTGATTGAGAAATGGTAGTTAATGATGATCATAATGTCTTCATGAAGATGATATTTTTTAGAATTTTTCATTTCTCTAATAGAGTAACTAGTGTTTAAAGGGGTTTGGTCATGATGAATCAAAAAAATAAGATGGGTTCCAATTTAGTTATCCCACCAGAAATTTAAATAGGACTCCATAGAAACCATCCATCTGGCATCATTCATAATCGTGGAAGAAGTTTCCTTAGTAGATGTTCAAATTTAAGAGTAGAGGAAATTTAAATTTTCATCCATAATTTTGACATGAAATATCTTTTTGAGAAAGGAGACAGAATCTGGATTGTTATAAAAAAGATTCCATGTGAGTCTATCTTGAAGGGCCTCATTAATGTATCTACGATTTTTTATTCCAATCCTACCCTTAACAATGGGTTTGCAACAGGTTGACCGAGGGACCATGAGATGCTTTATTTCCAAAGTACTACAGGTCCAAATGAGAATTTTGATTTTGTTATTTATTTGTTTATAATCTCAATAGTCCATTTATAAACCAACATGGTGTAAACCATTTTGGAAACAGTAGTGGATTTGACAAAGCATAATCATCCTTCCAAAGAAAGGGATTTCCCTTTCCAAGAGGATAGTTGATTACAAACATGGTCAACAATGGTAGGAAAGTGAGAATACTTGAGTCTTGCCCAAAAATTGGAACACCATGGTATGTAAAAGGAATGGAATCCTATTTTATTCCTAGGTCATTGATAATGCTACCTTTCCAGCTGAGAGGGATGCTTTTTCAAAAGAATATAAAAGATTTGTTCCCACTAATGGTTTGAGCAGAGACCATTTCCTAGTGAGATAGGGAATTTAATAGGTTTTAAATATTTCTCTTATCACATTGAAAAAAATGATGATGTCATCAGCATATAGAAGATGTGTGGTAGAATTCATATTTCTAGAAACATGAATGGGTTTTATTTTATTCTCATCCTCCAGACGATTGAGGATATGACTAAAATAGTCCACCACAATGGAAAAAATAATGGTAGAGAGAGGATAACCTTGTATTACACCTTTGGTAGATTCAATTCAGCCCTTGGGAGAACCATTAATCAGGATATAAACAGAGGTCAAGTTGAAAAGGGTTCTGAGTGTAGCAATAAAGAAGTCATTGAAACTAAAGCCTCGAAGAACCTTGAAGATGGAGCTCCAGACCATGGTATCAAAAGATTTTTTGATGTCAAGTTTAATGTAGATATTACCCCCTCCGTTGAAATTTTTAATATAGTTGACACCCTTAGAAGAAAGGAAAATACAATCTTGTATGGATCTTCCCATGATAAAGGCAAATTGGTTCCAGGATACAATTTTTTCCGTGATGATGGAAATTATATTAAAAGTGATTTTGGTGACGATTTTAAATGATGTGTGAATGAGTGAAATGGGTCTAAAAAGGTGGATCTCCGAATATTTGTCCACATTAGGGATCAAATAATGAAATTGAGCATTCAGACCATGGGGAAGGAAACCATTGGAGAAGAAATATTTGACATGTTTACAAACATCCGAATGTATAACATCCTAATCTTTGTTCCATAATCCCTCTCATTTTCCATTAATCTATTTAGTCATGAAATTTTCAAGAATGAGTATCATTTTTCCACATTATGGTACTCAATATGTTTTATTAATTAATTTCTATGAAAACATTACATCATTTCTATATTTAGTTGGGGAAAATGTTTTCTTCTATTAAAATGTTTTATAAAATGTTTATCAAAAATTGTTTTCACCTATTTAGTAGTTATACTATAAAGAAAGTTTTACCATTTTTTCATTTATGAATATTTTCAATGGAATATTTTTATAACTTTACAAACAAGTCATCTTTCATACCTTTTACCAATGAAAATGAATATTATTTTTACCATGTATTACACATACATATTTACATGCCATTATTTCATTAAAGCATTGTTTACTTGTTTAAAATGATATATTTTAATATAAATTTTTTAAATGATATTTTCAAGGAAATAATTTTTCAATTTTTTTTCCAAAACAGAAGTATATTTCCTATAAGAATTGTTAATATATGTTTTATAGTATTTATATTGATCAATGCAAAAAAATCTTTTTCTATATTCCACCTAGAATATGTTGTATTGATACCATACTTATTCTTCTTCTGTACTGTCTATGATTAATTTCTCTTTGTATAATATTCACTTTCACATCATCGATTCCATTTAGTCACAATGAAATATTCAATTTCCCAAGATCATTTGGTAAACAATTTCCAATAAGTATTAATATAAATTTCCTTGTAAATTATTATTTTCTAGACCATAGACCATTTTTCATACGGCTCCCAAAATGGTCGTGCGGAAAATTAATTTTTGTACCAAACACTATAAGGAAATGTGTGAACCCGCAAAACCCTTTAAACCAAATAGGATCTCCACTTACTACATCACAAAATAGTCTTCTGAAAAACAAACGAAATCCAAATAGACCAGCATATCATTACATATCACAATACCCAAAACCATCTCCACCTCCCACACATGACTCCTACTTTTCAGTAGGCAATTCCCTTTCAGAATCCAGTTTATTCTGCCTCCTAAATCTGTCACTATGATCCTGGTTTCTCAGCTGGTTAAATAACGAATGCACTAGACAAGGTTGTTTGACCATGCTGTTCATTTTGAAATCATGAATTTCCCCTTTATCCTGCTCAAAGGAATATTTGGTTCTCACTAGTCACAGAAGGTAGGAATAATCACTTCTGGTTCTTCTTCATGGTGTAGTAGACAAGGTTCCTTCACAATCATCCGTCCTTTTATTCCCATTCTACACAATATCATTGAAGGATCAACTGACCTGACCACTCACATTTTCTTTCTCATCCCAAGAGAGGTACCTCCCTTTTCCGAGGAGGTCAATTGAGACATTATCCTTGCATCCCTTTGTATTCCCCCTATCCTGATCCCATGTGGTTCTCTTAATCAAAGAAAGACATATAACCGTAATAACGGGCTCCTTCCCTGGACATTGGAGCTTCCACATGACCTAAACATCTAGAATTGTTCCTTTCCATAGAGGCACCATAATTGTTACCTCCTACCATAGTATCATCATTCACATCCGCTAAAACCAAGTCTTTAGTGAGACCTTCACATCTATTACTCAACGAAAGAAAGGGCGTGGCCAAAGGATTGAATACCATATTTCCCCCTAGCTCTACTAGGCTTTCCCACATCCGAATAAATGATGCCTTCCTATCCCCCCATCATCTAGTCCATGATCTCCTTCTCCCCCTCTATGAACTACTCCATACATTTGAAAATAGACGGGACCTCCAAATCCTTCCTCAACCAGCTATAAACTTCAGCAACCTTCATATTAGGTTGGTGAGTCTTACCACTTAGTAGCATAGATGCATGAACATACTCGATAGGTTCCTTGCAAACAAAACATGTAAGGTCTTCCACCACTGGACTTGACGACTGAACAAAATTTCCTTTTCCTATTGGCCCAAAATCCGCGTCTTCCAGAACCGACGTCACACCAACCTCATGAGCCTTACCCTTTGAATCATCATTTCTTCTTGAAGCAACCTAGTTAAACCAATGACAAGCCTCCATCTCAGGATTTGGGTTCCCCTTCAGCAAAACTCGGATGAATGGCCCAATAGATTGCAAGATGAGCAGAAATTGGTCCAATTCTCATAAACTACACATTAAATATATCTGTATTACTCAGCGATAGTAACCCACACAAAATCAAAATTAAAACAAGATGCATCCATTTCAAAACTTACTTGGGGGTTCACCGGATGACCCACTACTTCAGTACTACTATCCAAGAAGATGTACCTTTTTATGAGATTACCTAACATTCGAATAACCAAGGGATTTTGGAAGGTCATGGGAAGGTTGGGAAAGTATACCAAAACTACCATTGAAGGAGGGTCACAATTCATGTGAAACTCGAAGGACGAGTTCATGAAAATTAAATGAATACCATTGAAGATATGAGGCACCCTCGACCATGCTTGGGTGAGATCTTCCTCTGATTCAAACCGAACCCTAATATGATGGTTGTCAATCAATCTCACAATCGCACATTCTTGATAGACCCATGATTTAAAGCTGAACGTGTCAAAAGCATCAACTGAGGGTGTCCTTCGATTGAAGCGAGCCATTATGGTAAGATAAAAGAGCACAAAGGTTTCTTAAAACTTTGAATTTGATAGCTGATGGTTGGGGAAGCCATCAAAAAGATCTAGAGCCATAGGGAAAAAGTGATTCTTTTGGAAATGGTGTAAAGAAGTCTGGGTTGAAAAAAGTACAGAAAAACCCTACTCTATCATGTGACAATGATTCCCCGTCACCTGCCATGGGAGGAGAAACTAGCACGATGACCGCTGTCATCACTGGATGAAGATAGAAACACTGGGGCATAGGGCCATCTCTCATTCCCCTCTTTCAGCAACTCACAGTGATAGTAATTTTATTATTTAGCAAAATATTAATAAATATATATCATCAACTATATAATGATATTTGATAAGTCATATTTTTTATTCGATAATAGGAATTATTTAGGCTTGTATAACAAGGGTTAAGTCCATTTATGGTAAGCCCAATGGGATAGAGATCAGTTAATTAAATACCCATAATGCATTGGTAGTCTCATGGGATGAATTTATTTGTGGAAAAAACCTTCTATTTTGTTTCCTAATAAGAATAGAGTATTTGTTTTGTGAAAGGTATTGATAATAGAGGTATGCATGGACAAACCCAATACGTTTATAACTAGTATGTTTTAATTCAACTTTTGAGTGGTCTTGATAGTAGCAGTTACATTTTCCTCCGAATCATGGAATCAAATAATTAATAATTTACTCAATTTAGTGTTATTTATTATTCATCTGTGAGATTTTGTTCTCATAGTACATTGACCACATTTCATTTTCAGATAATTTATTGAATGTTATGTTTTATAGTTTTCTGCCCTACCATATTTATATTTTTATATATAGTTTTTCCAATGGAATGTGTTTCGATTTATTTACCTAGGAATACTATTTATGAAATTAATTATTATTTTATTGATTACATGGAAGGTGTTTTTAGTTACTACATTTCTATATTGACTATTCTTACTGATATATTATTTCTTCCACTATACCATTCTCATAATGAGTATTTTTCCCCCCGACTATGTTTCTTTGACCAAGATTCACTAATGTATTTTAATAATTATATACAATGATACAATGTATTGAATAATGTGAACCTCAAAATAAAAAAATATGTTGAAATTAAAGTAATAATTTGTAATACAAGTCTCTTATATGTATCTGGTTTAACAAAACTACTAAAATGATCTGACCATTAGTATTTGATTCATTGTAATCATTCAAATGTAATGGTTTTAGGAATCTGCTCTTGGATTTATGGGATCAGGTAACTAAATAGATTTTTCTAATGGTCCTTCCACAGAAGTTTAGAATTTGTTCCTCTCTAACTCATTGTGTTCATTGTGAATTGCATTAATCCAATCCTTATCACCTAATGAATCATTAGGATTAAAAGGATCCCAATGGGATATGAATAATATATGTTTGATTTCAGTTATTATATAACTTTTAGTACTAAATGGTTGATCTAAATCACAAATTATTCATTCAAATAGATGATTATGAAGAAACATCGAACTTCTCTAGTTTTTAAAAGACTGTAATCCAATAATAGGAATAAAATATTCTTGATGAATAACTTTAAAATATATATATTCTGTTATATCATTATGAGAAGAAATTCAGAAAAAAATGTTGAAATTATATTTTGAAATAACGTATGAGGATGTTGATTGGGGTTGTTTGAAAACAAAAGGAATATTTTTTTCAAACTTAACAAGTACTATTTTCTCAATAGAAAAATATTTTTTTATTAATAAATGTTTCTTTCTTATAAGTAGTGGAATAACCAAAAAACATTCCATATTTATGTTTTCATGAATTTTTATTTTACTTATTATTAGTATTCATGATTAAAACATTGAACCAAATTCTTTCAAGTAATAAAAATTTTGTATTCATGATTTCTAAAAATAATATAGAATCTTATTAAAATAAGGTGTACATAAAATATGATTTATAGTATAGTAAGAATTAGTCACTTCTTGAGGTAAAGAAAGATTATAAATTAATTATTCACTCAACATGGTTTTAGTTGTAAATTAAATAATTCTATTTATTCATTATCCTAAACAATTTTTTGGGGAGTTGTAGGTAATGAAATGATATGTTCAATATCTCTCCAACAATAAAATGTTTAAAAACAGAATTTAAAAATTATCCCCATGACCATTAAGAATTTTTATCAGGGGAAGGATTTTATTTGTTTTATATTATGATAAAAGGGTTTTAAAATAAAAATATATTCATTTTTCATTTTGAGAAATAAAAGCTTTTATATCTATTAATATCATCAACAAAATCATATATAAAATATTTTCCAACATTATTTCTAGTTTGTGAAGGAAATAATAAATTAGTCTATACTAAATGTAATGTTATAGAAGATGACACATCACTAATATATTTAGAACTAATCTTAAAATTCATACTATATTGAAATGGGTCAAAAAATTAGAATAATCAATCCATGGATCTTGTAGTACCTTAAAAAGTTCATTATTTGTTAAATTAGATATGTTTCTAAGGATCAAGTGACCTAAAACCAAATTACCTAACCATGAATTATCTTACATTGCACTATGTAAAGATAATTCATAGTTAATAAGGTCATCTAACTGATGTGTGTATTAATTCCATGAATATTTGTATAACGAATAAAATTATCCTTCGAACTATGAACAAAATATTTAGCAATAAAAAATATCACAATGTAACATTCATCATGTAATTAATTTATTCTTATATATTATACCTTCCATTTATGGAGTTATATATGGAATGGTATCTGGTGATTACTGTTTTTAAATAATTACCATTGATGGGAGTTATGGAATGTGGTGTTATTTGTTGATGTTTTGGAAAATTTTAGGGAAAACATGTTGTGCACGTTTGGTGCATGGATTTAAAAAACCATGTGCATCGCTAGGAGAAACTAGGTGAACAAGGATTTTTTTTGATAGTAGCCTTAGCATGGTTAAAGCAGGGTTTGATATTCAATCTAATAAGGAAGTGTGATTTACTCATTGATGTGTTGGTTAATGACTGGTTAGCACATGGTTTTTTTATTCCTGAAACTAAACCATATGAGCACCTACAGTGAGATCCAAAAATTGTTAATCTCACTCGTTTAAAAAAAATAATTAAAATTATTACTACATATACATCCCTAAATCGGGATTTGAATTTTATAAGGGTAAATTAACATTCTCCCATTGAACCAGATGGATTTCTAGGCCTTAAGAACACTGTTTCTCATGAATGAATGCCCAAATTGAAGATCATATCGTCTCCTTGTAAGTGGATTTCATCTCGATGCTTCTCCCATTCCTTTTACTCTCATTAATTGATATTTTCATGGAACATATCATATTTATCCTTGTATATAAGCCTATTTAGTTAGATCTGGATAATGGATTGGGTTCTAGATGTAGATTTATGAGGTCTTGATGACTTTGATAATGATTTTTTTTACGGATTTATATTTGGAACTCAAATAAAAGTCATTAAACTGCATGGATTTTAGGGATTTTCTTTGAGAAAACAACCATCAACTAAATCAGGTAGGGGGTCTAAATATAATTACCATATTCCTATATTTTTTTGTGTATGTGGATAATTCTACAATTTATAACATACTTTAGAAATTGTTTTCTTAAATTATGTTTATTAGATTGACCAATTGATTTGTTGAAGATTTGATAGAAATTTGTGATTAATTAGGGAATTTATCGTGATACTAATGGGATACCCCATTAGCTAATTAATTTAAATAAATTGGTTATAAGATAGATGGTTTGTAATATACAAAATTTGTTAGTTAATTAATAATGTGATATTGAATTCTCTATGATGAGATAATTAACTGTGAATAATTTTATGCTTTGAGATTATGCTAAAAATTATTAATTGTGGGATTAATTATAAATAGTTGAGATTTTGAAGGAGACAATTAATTATCAAAAATTAATTATTGTATATGATTTGTGATATTGGATAATTAATTAATGAACTAATTAATGGGATTGTGGAATATAGTTAATTGTTAGTTAACTAATGTATTTGATGTATTTAAATAACAATTGAATTAGTAATGGGATTGATGTGGATAATTAATTGAATATTTAATTTTGGGTTTATGAATGGAAACACGGCTATTCTATATTGAGAATTACATATTGTTACATGTTCATTATACTTATGAGTAAATAAATGGATTTATGGTAATTCAATTGAGGGGTAATCTTGAAAACATGGCCATCTTAAATACGTGATTTTGATATGCATAATTTCTTTATTTTTTATTTTAAATATAATATTAATCAATTGAAATAATGTATTTCTATGTTATGGCCCCCAATTATAATATTCAATCTCTGAAATGAGTCTAATCACGTACTATGATATCATAGAAATTCTAATACCTTATTCTTTGTCTTGAAACAGGTATTGGGTTATTGTATTACCTAGGGAACACATTAGGATTTGGTAAGAGATGATGTTAGTTTTGTGGTATGGGTATCCTTGGAAACCTTATAGTTTATGTAGATAGATAAGAATAAATGAAAATGTGGTTTTTTTATTATTATTGAATTGTACTTATTTACTTATTTAACTACATGCTCTATCTATTGAGTAGAATTTTTTAGAGACTGTTGGTGGTATCCAACTTTGTTATTATAACACCCACTTCGGGATTCATGATCAATACCTACATTTATTATATATTTATAGTTCTAGATGAGGGAAAAATCCATAGGATAGGTGGCTGATTGGGTATGCAGTGTGTAGGAGGGAACCAGAAATGGTCCAGAACCCTCTTAGGGATTTTTTGTGTCTTTTTTTTTCATTTTCACAATAGACACATATAACATATGTTGGTATAACATGTTTTACCTTTTAGTAAAGTGTTGTTTTCTGAGTTGGTTATCTTGTTACATGAGTCTATTTTTGTTATATATGATTCTGCAATTTTTTTATTTCAACTCGCATCCCACTCTAAAAATTTAGGGTATAGATTTCTCAAAAATTATGTATCATTCCCTCACTGCTAGTCAATAGCCTCAAACATATAGTGAGGCATGCTGATGATCATGTGGAGAACTAGATCATGGCACTGTAGCATGTCACACATATCGGGACATTAGAAAGTGGTAGCAGAAGATGATTTATTTCTTTTTATTTTGTATTACTATTTTTGGGAATGTAAGATGGGATACTAAGAAGAGTTGGGGAATTTTAATGAACATGTACATGGGAGTTGAAAACCTGTGAATGTGGGAAAGGACAATTACTCATAGTGAGATTACTGTTATTATTGTTTTCTATTATAGATGAATCTTATTCCACCTTCTGTATTGTAATTTTGGTGTGATGTAATTACTATTCCTGAGAATTTTTTATTATTGATTGGGGGTAAATAATTTCTTGATAGTTGAGTCTTCATGAATCTTTTTAGGCATTAAGGGTTGTTGTGACCTGAATTATTTTATGAACAATGAGCAAAGGAGTTATGGGTAAGATGTTGAACATGAACTATTTTCCGAGTTGTGATATTAGAATGAAAAGAGGTTCCTAGAATGAATTTCAAATGAATATAATATTATGAAAAATTAAAATAATTGTTTTCATAAATAAGAAACATAATTATGTTAGTGTGTTTACTCTTGTTAATCCAATGCTAGGTTTATGATGGTAACTGTTAGTGATAGCACCTCAGTTTTGACCATCTAGTGAGGTGGGGGGAAAATACATGGTGTGTTTATTCCTTTTCTGAAATTTTATAAGGTTGTGTTATTAGAAATGAGACGTGTGTTTTGATTTGTAGAGAGTCTGACTCCATGAAACTTATTGAGGGGATGGCCAAGGGTCATGCCTAGGAATTTTTTTCTAGTTCGAAGTTAGCAGTCACTGATAGTTCCAACTGAATATAAAGGGGACAAGTTTCGAGAGAACATTTATTTCTTTAGGAAATTAATGTAAAGGGACCCATGGTGGGTTGTGAAAAATCTATCTGAGT
Source organism: Viscum album (assembly GCA_963277665.1). Classification (NCBI taxonomy): domain Eukaryota; kingdom Viridiplantae; phylum Streptophyta; class Magnoliopsida; order Santalales; family Viscaceae; genus Viscum; species Viscum album. The sequence goes on along the minus strand of OY728133.1, from coordinate 1,023,939,199 downwards.
TGACACGAGATTTTCAGTGGTAGAACCATTAAAATATTACTATAGAGGGTGGACATGAGGAAGGTGAATTATGGGCGGAGACCACAGTGACAATAGTTGACCATTTAGAGACTACGACTGATGGGGGGGGGGGGGTTGTTTTCCACTTATATGATTCGAGATCAACAAATCAATTGTGGGACATGAAAGCACAAACTAGATGGAATAATATTATATTATGTAAGGACATCATGGATTGGTTTGTAGAACACATTTATCCAGTGGTGGTTAGGTAAGATAAAACTGCTATGTTTAGGCATCTGACATAGGGAATAATGTCGGTGATGGATTAATCTAGATGCTGCATAAACTGAATACTCTTTTCTTAAAATTTAGTAGGAGATGAGGCATTTACAACAAAAAATTTATCATATGGACATAAGTGTGAGATTATGTCTGATGTGAATATCTTCATACTAGAGATGTTTATAGATGTGGTGGATCATGCTCTCATAATTGTGGGGATCTCGAGGGGCACTTCTAATGATGGACATGTAGTTGTCAATGGCATATTAGGAGGTGTGAATTACGAGAGCATGAGGCACAATTATCATAAAATTATCCAAGTTAGTGAGAATTAGAGTACATAAACATGAGGTTCGGGTTGACATTAATTTATTTCGGTAATCAATCGTCAGTGTGCTAGGTTGGGACACTATCGTTGACATTGTTCCCAAACACCAGTGGTTTGGTGATGTTGACAAAATATGTGAAATCAATTGAAATTCTACATTTCTCAGTGACAATCTGGTACTGAAGTAGTAGATGTGTAGAGTTAGATTGTGGTAAGAGGAACATCTACACCAAATCGGGCTTGAAGAAGGAGTTCTATTGCACGAGGAGGTAGAGGTAGTAGATGTGGTACTTCTGGGATTGAGCACCCACATCCGGAGAGTGGTTCTACTCAGGGTAGTTAGACAACATCATAGGGAAGAGAGAAAGCATAGTTACAAGCAGTAGAACCTACACTTGTAGATGTAAAGGATAGATTATTGATAGTAAGATGTATTATTATAGTAGCTTTTAAATTATGTATTTCCTTTTTTAATAGTGAGGCCTCTCAGTCCATTACATATAAATAACATGTTCATGGATTCAGCCTTTAATATGGGTTATGAGAATGTTTATTGAAATTGATACACCATTGATAGTACTGCATAATTATAAATGTCATTTCAAGGAATTTTCACAATAGATTAGAGAATATAATTTCTTATGGGATCAATATATTTTAGATATGAGGGGATTAAACCTAATGATGGGTATGGAATTTCTAGTCACATACCAATCCCACATCGTCAGTTTCTGTAGGATGTGTACATATACATCTCAAATGGGTAACCAGTATATTCATCATAGATAGTGGAATATATAGGCGCGTTGAGCACGGAAAATTACATAGAAAATGGGGAGCTCACCACACATGTTCTTAGTATTTTTTTTGGATGAATGGGGTGTTAGGGAATATTTCCTCCCCCTAGTAGTGGAAATATTTGATGATGTCTTTTTTAAAGACATTTTAGTGATTCCACCTTAGAGATATATGGAATTATCTATTGAACTCATGCAAGGGCTGAGCCAATATCTATTCCACCATGTATAATGACACTGATTGATCATCAAAATATTAAGACGAAGTTGGAGGAGTTGGTGGATAATTGATTTAGCCATCCATGTATGTTTCCGGGGGATCACCTATTTTTTCACAAAGAATGTGGAAGAGTGATTAAGATTATGTGTTAGTAACATGATATTGAAGAAAATGAATATGAATAACCTATATCCTTTAACACATATCAATGATCTGTGTGACCCATTAAAGGGAGATTGTGTGCTCCCAATGATTCATTTGAGATCAAGGTATCATTAGTTGAGAGTATGGAATTCTGATATATAGAGGATGACTTTCAAAAGTAGGTATAACATTTATGATTTTTTTCATAAATTTGTTTGGGTTGAAAAATGGACAAAAAATGTATTTCGATTCGATGAATATGATATTTCGTCCAAATCCAAATAATTTTGTGGTGGTGTTTGTGGAAGAAATCTTGGTGTACTCCAGGGCTCATGATGATCAGGCCGAACATCTATACATCCTCTTGTGTCCACAGAGATATAATTGTTTATACACAAAGTTATCTATGTTTCAGTTTTTGATTGACCAGGTACAATTATTAGGGAATGTCATCTCAGTGGAATGTGTGTTAGTGGACCTAGAGAAGGTTTAGAAAATTGTTTGTAGCAACTCGGGTTTTTGGCCCTGTAATACTTTGTAATATTTCAACGAATAATTCCAGAGCTAGAAGCGAAGACGACGTGCGATTCCAAGGCCCGGTGTGCCCAGAATTAATATTATAAAAATATTAATTATTTTAATACTATGCATGTGGAGGGTGTTTGATATCTACTAAACAGCAGCTCAGAATGGGAATCTGAGGGCACCGTTGTGTCCAAAATGTGCCGTTTACCCTATGCGAGGTGTAAAATTTGCGGCCGCGGGCCTGCGGTGAGAAATGACACTAGGGGCGTTTTCATAAATAAATGGAGAAGTTAGTGTGCGAGCGTTGTCTCAAGTAACTTCTGAACGGAGTCTCAGATGGAAAATATGAGTCTGCCGTTGCATTCAGAACGGTGCGTTTACCCTAGGGGTGACCTTACCTTTGTTCACATCGGGAGTCGGGTCTGAGGCGGGTTTTGTGCCTATGTGCGGCAGATATAAGTATCAGCACCCCCTCTTTTTCATTCCCCTCGGCGTTCTTCGCCGCCAATCTGCCGAATCTAGAAAACAAAGCTTCCATGAGCTCAGATTTCGACGGTGGATGTTCCAGGAGCGTGTAGCGGAAGCTCTGGAGCGCGGATCTAAGGAAGAATGTCGGTGTTTTGCCTGCGAGGTAGGCAGATTTGAGTTTTAACCCCCAATCCCATTTTTGCTATGTTTTCTTGCAAATTGAAGTCGTAGTAGTGTTGATTGGGTCCTGAGGGTCGTGTAGACGCCTCCGGATTGCAGAATGGAACCCCGGGTTGCCCCCGGCGGTCCGCGAAAGATCCACTGGCGTGACACCAGCGCGGCGGCCCGCGGCGGCTGGACGCCTAGCACGGAGGCGCGCCGACAGAGCGCTGCAGAGGCGACCTGTCCAGGTCGGCCGGTCGAGGCCAGTCCGGCCTATTTTTATCATACGGGGGGTCTTTAAACCCCCGTATATTGCAATACGGTAGTCAGATTTTCATGATGTTTGCGGCGACATGACCCTGACGATGAGGCCAACCCTCCGGTGTGGGTTTGAGGGTCTCAGAGTTCGAGATCGTGGCCTTGTAGTTAGAAACGTCATATAAAATAATACTATTTTATTAATTGGCGACTTCGGGCCATTTTAAATTCTACTCAGAGCGTCCGAATGACATGCCATCAGTGGCGTTGAGACCCTGATGGTATGATGGACTTTTTGAGATGGTTTCCGAGTGTTGGTAGTGAGAATGGGGTGTGTGCCCTACGAGGCCACATTTTGGCGTTTGCAGAGAAACGCAGATTTTGCACCAGGAGTCTGATTTTGACGGATGAATAGTCGATCCTGTGTGTTTTTCTGAGAGGATCACAATGGTGCTATCCGTTCGATATTTTTCGGGATCGAGGCGTGGTCCCCACCCGAGTTGCCTTCGGTGAATAGTACCTTTTTCACCGGGTGTCCGTTATGGACAAACGAGTAGTCGATTCCCCTTGTTTTTTCGAGGGGATCATCGTGGTATGGTTATATCGATGGGTTTCGGGATCATTGTGTGGGCCCCGCACGAGCTAGCTATTTTGAATAGTCCCTTTTTCACTGGTGCTCCGTTTCGGGCGGGTAAACAACCTATCCGGCATGTCTTTCCACGTAGAACGCAATGGTGGCCTCGGTATTGGCCTTGGAGGTGCGTAGTGTGGCATTATTGTGGGACGATCGGGTTAGCGATGTTTTGGACCAGTAGTGGTTGAGGGTACTCTCTTAATTCATTCCCACAAGGGTTCGTGTGGCATCACAACCATCGTATAGGTTTGTGATCCTCTCGATGGGATGTTTAAACTGTTAGTGTTGTGGCATCCCTCCAGTGGGCCCAGAGCAGGATCCTCTTCCATCATTTCCTTAGATCGGGTTCTTGGTATCGCTTTGACCGCTTATTCACAGGCGGTGATCCCCTATCTAGCAGGTTAACTCCGTAGGGTTTGTGGCATCATCGGGAATATGATCGTCTATGCAGTGGGCCGTGGTCAGTAGGGTTGTGGCATCGTCATGTATACTATCCCCTACTCAGCATCATGTTATAGTAGGGTTGCAGTATTGTTGGTTATGTGATCCCCTACTCAGCACGTGGTTTCTGTAGGGTTACAGAATCGTCAGTTCAATCCCCTACATTGCGAGTTATAACAGATAGGTTTCTGGTATCGTCGTGACCACCATTATATGGGCGATGATCCTCTCATTGAGTGACGTGCTTCTGTCGAGCGCCAGATCGGGTTGTGGTATCCCTCAGCGGATCATGGGTGTGATCCTCTATCTGTGAGAACTACGTATGCCAGATTGGGTCATGGTATCCCCCAACGGACCCTGGGAGTGATCCCCTATTTGTGAGCTTCCTATACCAAAGTGGGTTCTGGTATCCCCTAGCAGACCCTAGGAGTGATCCCCTATTCGAGGAGTTTGGTGGGAACGTCGTTTCGGTGAGTTATCTTCAGTGATGCTTTTTGACGAGCGTGATATCTCGGGTGAGTGTCTGGGAGGTTTGAGAGAATCTTGATGGAGTGTATCTATCAGTTGAGTCGGGAAATCTCTATAAAGATGTCCCCGACGTCGCAAGCATAACACTGCCTCTCCTGCGGCTGACGAAAACTGGCCTGTGAGTCTTGAGCCTTAGATCCTCTATCCTGGGGTTGCCTCATGAAACGTTGACCATGTCCCGACCCTTGAGTCTGTCGTCGGCTACCAGATGTCGATCTGACTGATGAAGTCTCATCTCTCATGTGCCCAGCACTAACAGGGGGAAACTGCTCAGCTAAAAAGCTCTCCACCTCGAGAAACGAGGTCTGCAGGGTGGCAGACGCGAAAATGTAGCTGGTGCAGTAGGATGTAGTGGTATGAGGTATCAGTTGCCACCACCACCACTCCCTGGTGGTCCACGCCAAGCTCAGGGAGCTTGCGGTTGAGGGCGAGGATAGATGCATCCCTTAGGGGCTGTTGACCCAGAGGCCCCGCAGATGGATAGAGGTACACATTGTGTCCTTTCTACATTCTGCAGTAGTTGTTAGACATTGTTTAGTGGTACCCTTCATTTTTGTTGCTTGCTCGAGTTTGTTCAGGGCGTTGGTAAGTCCCTCTATGGGTGTTGTTCAGCATGCATCGAATGCATGAGGAAATGGGCTCCCCCCTCCCCCCGAGACGCATTTATGTGACATGATTAAAACCGTGCAGGCGAGTCAGTTCCGCCCAAAGAGGATATTGTTGAGGTGCGGTGGATGAGTCCGTCTGACTTATGAGTTCGGGCATGGGTGTTTGTCAGCTAACTCACTGGAGTGGGATACCCAGTTAAGAGTCCAGTCGCATTCCTTGTGCGTATGGTTTTTTAGGGATGAAAATTTCTAAGTTGGGAGGACGTAGAGACTGGGTTTTTGGCCCTCTCAGACTTTGGAATATTTCTACGAATAATTCTAGAGCTAGGCGCGAAGACGGTGTGCGATTCTGAGTGACGGTGTGCCCGGAATTAATTTTATAAAAATATTAAGTATTTTTATACTATGCACGTGGCGGGGGTGTGATATCTCTTAAACGGTTGCTCAGAACAAGAATTTGAGGGCACAGTTGCGTCTGGAACGTGTCGTTTACCCAAGGGGAGGTGTAAACATTGCGGGCGCGGGCCTGTAGTGAGAAACGCCACCAAGGGCGTTTTCGTTAAAAAAATGGAGAAGTTAGTGTGTGAGCATCGGCTCGAATAACTTATGAATGGAGTATCGAATGGAAAATATGAGTCCACCATTGTGTTTAGAACGATGCATTTACCATAGGTGTGACCTTACCTTTGTTCGTATCGGGCGTCGGGTCCGAGGTGGGTTTGGCGCCGGTAGGTGGCAGAAAAAAATATCAGCACCCCCCTCCTTTTCATTACTCTTGGCGTTCTTTGCCGCCGATCCACCAAATCGAGCAAACGAAGCTCCCACGAGCTCGTATTTTAATGGCGGACGTTTCAGGAGTGCTCAACGGAAGCTTTGGAGAGCGGATCTAAGGCAGAACGTCGGAGTTTCGCCCACGAGGTAGGCAGATTTGAGTTTTAACCCCCGATCTTATTTTTGCAGCATTTTCCTATAAATTAAAGTAGTAGCTGTGTAGATTCGGTCCTGATGGTCGTGTAGACTCCTACAGATAGCAAAATGGACCGCCGGGGTGCCCCCGGCGGTCTGTGGAAGATCCGCCGACGCGGCACCGGTGGAACCCGACGGCCCACGGCGGAGCCGCGGCGGCCAGCCGCCCCACGCGAAGACATTCCGGCGGAGCCCAGCGTAGTCGTAGGACGTGCGGCGGCTAGGGCGAGACAGCGGTGGCATCGGTTCGAGGCCGGTCCGGCCTCTTTTTGTCATATGGGGGTCTTTACACCCCCGTATCTTGCAATCCGGGAGACAGATTTGTGTTCCGTTTATGGAGACGCGACCCTGACGATGAGGCGAACCCTTGGGTGTGGTTTCGAGGGTTTCAGGGTTCGGGATCGTGGCCCGGGAGTTAGAAACGTCATATAAAATAATATTATTTTATTATTTGACGACTTCGGGCCACTGTAACTTCTACCCGAAGCGTCCGAATGACGTTCCGTCAGGGGAATTGTGACCATGATGGTACGACAAAATTTTCGGGATGGTTTCCTGGTGTTGGGACTGTAAACAGCATGCGGGCCCTACGAGGTCAGGTTTTGGTGTTTGCGGAGAAATGCAGCATTCACACTAGGAGTACGATTTTGCTGGATTAATAGTCGATCCTTTGTATTTTTCTGAGAGGATCTCAGTGGTGTGATCGGTTCGATGAGTTTCGGGATCGAGGAATGGGCCCCACCCGAGGTGGCTTCAGTGAATATCACCTTTTTCACCGGGTTTCTGTTTCGGACAAACGAGTTGTGGATTCCGCTTGTTTTTCCGAGGGGATCGTCATGGTATAGTTTGGTCAATGGGTTTAGGGATCGTTGTGTGGGCCCTGCATGAGATAGCTACGGTTAATAGTGAATTTTTCACCGGTGCTCCGTTTCGAGCGAGTAAACAACCTATCCTTGGTTTTTTTCCACGTAGCACGCGATGGTGGCCTCGATATTGGCCTTGGAGGTTCGTAGTGTGGAGTTGTTGTGGGTCGCTCAGGTTAGCGACATTTTGGACCACGAATGGTTGAGGATACTCCCTTGGTTCGTTCCCATGAGGGTTCGTGTGGCATCCTAACCTTCATATAGGTTTGTGATCCTCTCTATGGGATTTTAAAACTGTTAGAGTTGTGGCATCCCTCTGGTGGGCCCAGAGCGGGATCCTCTAGCATCTTTTCCCTAGATCGGGTTCGTCGTATCACTGTGACCGCTTATTCACAGGCGACGATTCCCTATCTAATAGGTTAACCCCGTAGGGTTTGTCGCATCATCAGAAATATGATCCCCTACGTAGTGGGCCGTGCTCAGTAGGGTTGTGGCATTGTCGGGTAAATGATCCCCGACTCAGCATCATGTTATAGTAGGGTTGAGATATCGTTGGTTATGCGATCCCCTACTCAGCGCGTGGTTTATGTAGGGTTGCAGCATCGTCAGTTCGATCCCCTACATCGTGAGTTATACCAGATAGGGTTTCGGTATCATCGTGACCACCTTTATATGGGTGATGATCCTCTATCTGAGTGACGTGCTTCTGTCGAGTGCCAGATCGGGTTACGGTATCCCTCAGCAGATCATGGGTGTGATCCCCTATCTGTGAGAACTACGTATGCCAGATTGGGTCATGGTATCCCCCAGCGGATCCTGGGAGTGATCTCCTCTCTGTGAGCATCATATACAGGAGTGGGTTCTGGTATCCCCTAGCAGAGCCTAGTAGTGATCCCCTATCCGAGGATTTTGGTGGTTATGTTGTTTCGGTGAGTTAACCTCAGTGATGCTATCCAACGAGCGTGATCTCTCGGGTGAGCATCTGAGTGGTTTGAGAGAACCCTTATGGAGTGTATCTCTCGGAAGAGGGTCATCTAAGATGACAATGATCGTGTGGTGTACTTTTCTTGTTGTGGACAGTTGCTGGTGTTGAGGTCGGTAACTCTTGTGGCTTTATGGCGTGATCTGAGTATATCTGGATAGTTCACGGTTAATGTGTGGGCATACACCAGAGCTAAGATAACTAGTTGTATTTAGCCGAGGATGTTCACGAGATGGAGTTTTTCTCTCATCTGGGTTCCCTCTAGATGGAATAGGCTGATTGTTTACTTTCAGTTGCTCTCTTTGGATTTGGGTTTTTGGGGTTCCTATTGAGTATATTTATACTCACCCATGAAGGGGCTTTTCCCGCACATGTTTGTGTCTTGTGCGGACCACAAGCCTTTCGATGGAGTCCCAGGAGGACCCAGAGTAGGTGAAGCTGAGTGAGCGATACTGACCGGGGTGTTTTTTGGTGCGGTGCTGAGGGAGCTTTCTGATGGGTGTTTGGGGCAGCATTTCCCTTCTTCAGATCAGGTTGGACGCGCTTTGTAGTTTTCTTTTGGTGGGCCCTGTTTTTTTCTTTTGTTCTTCTGCTGTACTCTGGCTGTGTGATAGTGTATGCATGCATTTTCTTTTCAGTTTTATATATCTCTGCACTATTTCATGGAGGTGTGTGTGGGTGCGCGTGTACAGGTACCATAGGCTAATGCCTCCCTTGTGTGTGATAGCCTACTCGGCGCTAGTCTCCAGCCCTAGGCCCATTGGAGGCGGGCATTGGGAGTCGCGGCTCCAGCCCTATTTGGTCAGGTCGTGACATTTTTTCTTTCGATAATCCCATGAATGTTTCTGAAATTCAATGCTTTCTGGTATTATATGGGGATTACAAGAGATTCATAAAAGATTTTTCTAATTTGGTAGTGTTGCTTTTAGGCTTGACCAATAAAAGGGTAAAGTAAGGCATCAGGCTTCTGAGAGATCTTTTCTAGAGTTGATTAGTGGCTTGAAATCAACACCTATATTTATTTTACCTTAGATAGGTAAAAAGTGTACAATTTATTGTGATGCTTCTGGGATTTGACATGGAGTTGTGCTGATCCATGGAGTTCAAGTAGCAGAATATGGGTGTCTATAGTTGAGGCCTCATGAACAGAATTATCCTATGAACAAACACGAGTTGGTAGTAGTGGTTTATTCTCTTCTACATTGGTGTAAATATATCGTTGGAGAAATGTTTACATTTTTACATATCAAAATATCCTAAATTATATAGTTTCATATCATGATTTAAATATTTTGTAGTGAAGATGGGTTGAGAATATTTAGTCCATGATTTTGAACTCAATTATATTCCAAGTAAGGGAAATCTTTTGGCAGATGCCTTGAGCAATAATACTGAGACTCATATGGTTCAAGAGTCATGTGAAGAGTGGATGATGATGAAATTTTCTAGCAAAAATGAATTTGGTAGTTCAACAGAATCAGGATTAGATGACTTCAGTTTTAGTTTCATTGGATTCTAAACTTTTGAGATGGATCAATGATTGAATGCATTAGGATCCAGAGAGATTATCCTTCATGTAAAGCATTGAAGGTGAGGAGGAATTTTCATACTTTTTGATATAAGTTGATGAGGTAGTATTTCAGATGAATGAGGTCATGGAACCTATGATCATGCGAGAGGATATCATGTGGGAATTTCATTCCTCAAAGAGTTTAATTCTTCAAGGTGGAAATAAAATGTATCATGGACTACAATGAATGTGTTGGTGGCAATGAATGATAAAGGATAAATAAGGTTATGAGACAATATGCTTCACTTTTCTATCTGTGAAGGCTGAGCATCAACAACCTCGAGGTTTTCTCAAACCGCAGCCTATTATAGATTGGTTTTTGGATAAAGTGGAAATAGAAATTATTGAGGGTCACCAATGTAAGATTATAAAGAAAAATTATATTTGGGTTATTGTGGTTCTACTGACAAATATAGTGCATTTTGTTTATAAGGGAAACATTAATTGTTCATTTTCTGGGAGAACTGTATGTTCGCGAGATATTCCTTCTTCATGGTGTACCATAAACTCTAGTTTTTGATAGTGATTCAAACATTACTTCATGATTATAGAAGGGAATGCATATAGAACTTGGAACATCTGTATTATTATGTACAAAATTCCACCCATAGATATACGAATAATCATAATGTACTATATAGGTGCATGAGGATATGCGACAACCATGTGATCATTAATTTGGTGGATCTTGGGAACATCACATGGATTTATTGTAGTTATAATATTAAAAAATTATCATGAAACTATGCAGATGTAAATATATTAGGATCTTTATGGTATTCCATGTAGATCACTTCTATCATAGATGAAGGCTAGTGAGTTGGAGTTCTCAAGATTGAGTCTGATGTAGTAGACATCTGTGCACCTGTAGTTGATTTAGAAATATATTGAAACGGTTCGGAGTAGATAGAAGACATATGATAACAGATGAAGACATCGCTAATAATTTTCAGTGTGTGATTGTGTTTTTCTTTAAGGTGTCTCCTAGGTTGGATCAATGTAGGAAACCATGGTAGGGCAAGTTACCACCAATGTCTGTTGGATCATTTGAGATAGTGGAGAGAATTGGTTCATTGGCATAATGATTAGATCTTCAACAGATATACATTTCTATGAATGATGTTTTTTATGTATCAAATCATTAGAGGTATCAACCTAAAACATTTCATGTGATGGATCTCAATGAGGTTGACATTATGATATATGTGTCCTTTGTGGGGAATTCGATATATGTGTGGGATCACTGTGAGACTGTGTTGTGAGGAAATATTGTGCTGACAGATCATGTGTTATGTAAACATGGACATGTAAAAGAGGATAAATGGAAAGGAGAAGAAAATATGTGGGCTGAAGGACCAAATATTTTTGGCTCAGAATTGTAGTGAGGCATGATTGGTGCATAGTTTGACCAAAACATGTAGCTTTTTATGAGAAACGTGTGAACTCTGGTGTTTGAGGAAGTAGATTCGGCATTTTTAATGAATGGTCTAATAGTCCATGTGTGGTGGACTAGAGAAATACCCCCCCTGATATAGTGGGTAATGCAGAGTTAGTTCATGGTTTATCTCACTGTTTGACTAAACCATGCAAGGGAAGACAGTGATATCCCAAATTTGTGGATCACCCTCTTTTTCCACATTTCATGATTTTTTCACCTCCTATGAATCCCTAACATGGTATTTTACATTTTTATGGGTATAGTAAGTTTCTACCATAGACCCATATAGATTTCAAGGAATTACAAACACCACTCATTGAGATTAAAACCTCGAATTGAAGATCTGCTCCTCTCCCAAAAAGTGGATTTCATGCTGATGCTTCTCCCATTAAATTTTCTATCATTACATGACCTTTTCATGGAATATATCCTCTTTCATTGGATCTAATCATATGTGTTGATATGTAGATATAGTATTGTGTATCTAGCTCGTTATTTATGAGATTTTTAAGACTCTGATCTTGATTTGTGTTCAAGGGTTTAGATCTAGAACTCAAATCAACATCATTGTGCTACTCGGATTTTGAGGATATCTTTGCAAAAACATCCATCAACAAACAATGGTAGGTGACCTGAATATAATTTCCATAGTCATGGATTTTTATGTTTATTAAAAATTGTTGAACTACTAGAATCCTTTAAAAAATTATTTCCTTTAATTGGATTAATTAGATTTACCAATTGATCTATCAAAGCATTGTATGAAATGAGAGATTATTTGGGGGACTGTTCATGATAAAAATGGACATCCCTATTAAATAATTATTTTTGGGAAAATTTTTATAAGGTAAAAGGGTTTTAATGTATAAAATTAACATTGAAATTAATTATGAGATATTTAATTGGAAATGTTGAGATAATTAATAATGAATTATTTATGAGCTTTGAGATTAGGATCTAAATATTTATTTTTGTGATATATTATATAGAGTTTGGATTTGGAATGAGATAATTAATTTTGTAATATTATGTTTGGGATATGAGTTGTGATGTTTGTAAATTTATTAAGGAATTAATAAATCAGATTTAGGGAACTGGTTATATTTTGTGTTAACTAGTGGATTTAATGTATTTAAAAACTCTTTAACTAGAAATGGGCATGATATGGATAATTAATTGATGAATTAATTATATTTTTATGAATGGAATCATGATAATTATTTATTTAGATGTAAAAATGGTCACATGGTCATCATACTTATTGAGAGGACCAGTTTGGGATATACCAATCACTGAGAGGGGGTGATTTTGTGTTTGGGAAATTTTAAACCAATTACAACGTTTATCCTTCTACCTCTTGACCTATTAGGATCTTGATTCTCTTATTATCTCTTCTCTGTCGCATGCAATAATAGAAATCAGTAAAAATATGCACACGATAATTTTACAAGGTTCTCCACTCAATATAAGTAGCTATGTCTTTTCCATGCATGGATATGACTAGTGCATGTATTTTCAACTATGATGTGATATGCAATTATAGTGGAGTGGCTAGGAAAACAATCCTCAAGCCAGTGTGAGTCCCTACACTTTAGAGGGTGGTGGGAAAAAATCCTCTTCCCTAGACTGGTGATATCCTTTTCTAACTTGTAGCCTCATGCTGGTTTTTTATACTGCCTATGGAGACAGTCTTATTCCTTCTTCAAAAGGTAGGTTCTACTCTTGGTGTTCTTTGGTGCTCTTCACATGATTACTTGCAAAGTAGTAGGAAAGAAATTATTCTTTATTTCATTCTCTTCTTCTATTGTGCAACACTAACTGCACTAGACTTCTTCATTCTTCTTCTTAGTGCAACAACAAACAGCACTAATACTTATTCAATATTCTTGGATAGAATCACATATATGAATGTCATTATTTAGGCAGAGAAGAAAAGATCACATGGCATCATATGAATCTGATTGCCCTAAATAGTTGCCAGCATTGAATTGGGCTTACTCTCTTCTTCTTCTTCTTCTTATATCCTTTCTCTTTGACACAATAGAATATGGAATGGTACTCTAGTGTATTAAACTCTTTCTTTACTTCTCAATACCAACACATAAGTGTGCCAGTATACTACCTTCTTCCTTTTTGCAGATGTGAGTTCTATTTCACATCTAGTTCTTCATTACAAAGGAACGTACAAAGAGAGTGATAATCCCCAGTTGTCTGAGTGCGGTTCAACTTCTCTTTGTGAAACCTAATGGTTCACAGTTATTTCTTCATCGTAATGATGCTTCGAGATTGCTATGCACTTATCGAAGGCCCACGAGACCCTAAACATTATCGAACACCCTTTTAGATGGATTGCGCTTAAAATTTAATCATTGCACATAGAATCACCTTTTGGCGTGTAAAACACTTTTCACACAACTCTTATTTTTCGCGCAAAACATCCATTTTTCACATAGTACTTCCTTCTTTGCACTGCACTTAGTCTTTTCACGCAATACTCTATACATCAATTTTTCCGTGCTTCAAAGATCGGTAGTTGTCTAAGTGTCGAGTCACTAAAAATGAGAAGGGTTCACCTCTTATTTATAGGAAATTTTGACCCTATGCCTAAAACACCTTCCTGCGCTTAAAACTCCTTCCTGTGCGTAAAACTGTCTCTCACTTCATTAATTACGTGCACGTTCCTTTATTTTCACGCACCACCTAGACTTTTCGCACACCTCATGACTTTTCCATTTTTCATCATTCTAAGCATGCAGCCCCAATTGAATACAAAATTCCACACCGTATTCCATATTACATGCAAACACAGTCTTTCACGTGACATCGTATTTCACGCAATGATCTAATATTTCGTACACCTCATGCCTTTTCCAATTTTCGAGCTTCTGATCTCGACACACCTTTTTCACGAAAAACTCTATTCCTCTATTTCACGCACCATGAAAATATTTCGCACAACCTTCATTTTTCACGAATCATGTTGATATTTTTCACATATCTATCTTTTTCGCACACCCCGTGGATATTTCACACATCCTGCTAATATTTCTTGCATTATGCAAACATTTCACGCACTGCTATATTTTTTTGAACAACCTACCTAAATTTTCTTGCACTCCATGCCTTTTCCGTTATTTTATGTTCTGTCCTTAAATAATGCCTTGAACGCAAAATTCTAAACCATCTTCAATCTTTCACGCAAAATCCATTGCCAAAAACACATCTTCATCTCCAAATTTTCGGGCCCTAAAATATGGAAAACACTGGATTAATACACCACCATAAACTATGCTTTTTTCCACCCCCAGATTGTCCATTTCTTTGTCATTTCTCTCTTCACTGCTTCCCATAACCATTATTTATCTTTCATCATGAACTCCACTATCGTGATATATAACCTTTGATAGATCATCTTTATCATCGTCAGAGTTACAATGGGAAGTACTGAAACATCCCATCTTCTAGGAGTATCATTCCTTCCTATCAAAACTATATATGATTGGAATCTTCATTTCTCCCCTTTCCTTTATAAGGCATGCTTCAAAAGTTCTCCAAACATATGATATTTGTGAAATACAAATCATCAAAGCATCTTCTGATTTCATACAATGTAAAATTAATTGCTGTCTTAGAATGATAAGCCCTTCCACATTCTCTCTTCTTCTTCAACTATCATTCCACACTTCATGGAAATCATTTGATTATATTCTCCAGGGTTGATCTTTAACGGATTTTATGAAATCATGAAGAATTTCATTGTCTTCTTCAAGTCCTCATTATTCATCAATCATCCTCAGATGGATATTACATCGCTATTCTTCATTGTTGTAAATAATGTGTCACCTTCGAAATAAGGTCTTTGAACATAAGATCACTTCAAAAAAAAATTAAATTGATCTTCTTAGATAATTTCTCAAGTATGACATCCAATGCTATGATTCCATAACAATTCTACATGAAACCACACATTATCCAATCTCTACTAACTTCTTAGTCCTTCTTCATCTTC
This sequence comes from Viscum album, assembly GCA_963277665.1. NCBI lineage: Eukaryota > Viridiplantae > Streptophyta > Magnoliopsida > Santalales > Viscaceae > Viscum > Viscum album. The sequence continues at coordinate 1,023,923,973 of OY728133.1, read as the reverse complement.
TTCTTCATTTTGACCAGTATTGAAAACTGTTGACAAAAAATACAATCTTCATACAAAAAGTGGTCCCAAAACTTATGGGTAAAGATAATGGGAATTTGGCCGTTAAAAATCAAGAAGTATACATGGTAGAATGGTCATTATACATATGAGTAAATAGAATGCGAACATGGTCATTTTATTGAGAGTAAAGCTTGGTAACATGGTCGTCATAGTAAAATGATTGTGAAATGGGTAATTTTGTAAATGAGGAATTTAAATGAGAAATTAAGGAATGAAAATAATGTCACTCTAAGTTATGACCTCACAAAAGAATATTTGCTCTCCGGCATGAGTCAAATAAAGAACTGAGATATCATAGAACCATGAATAATTCTTGATTTGGATAGAATTAAGTATTAAGATATGGTATTTCCAAGGGAACACATCAAGCTCAAATATGATATGATGTTAGTATTGTGGTATGGGTATCCTTAAGAACCGTAGATTAAATTTATTTAGTTATGAATAACTGACAATTAGATAAACTATTAATTATTTTGTTGCACATATTTTCTTATAGAACTGAATGTACTATCCTTTTTTCTGGAATTGTTTTATACACCATTAGTTCTTTCCTACTACGTTTTACTGACACCATATTCGGGCCACTTGATCGGTACCCAAATAAATTATATTAAAGAAAGAATTGATATGGAAAAAGGTCATGTGATAGGTGGATGATTAGGGATGGAGTTTGGGGGAGGGAACTTGACATGGACCAGGACCTACTTGTGGATTCGTAGTGTATTTATTTTCATTTTTAAATTAGACACTTGACACTTATGATTATATACATGTTTTCCCTTTCAGTTGAGTTTTGTTTTCCAATATAATCATCTTGTGACATGATTCACTTCTAGTTATATATTCCGTTGATTTTATTTTTTTATTTCAACTTTTATATTACTCTTATAAATGAGGGTATAGTCTCCCCTTGTATGACTTTCAAAACCCTTGTGGATAGTCACCAGAATATAGAATACAAAAGGGTTCACATAGGGTCAACATGTCAACCAACTTAGGGCAACGTAGCATGGCACCCATATCGGGTTGTTACAACAAATAAGGTTATTATTTAGAAAATTTAAAAGAAATACATTTGATATAATTATTTTTCCAAGAAGACTAATATTATATATCCTGATAATATCTCCTTCAGAATTATCTCTAAAGTTACTATTCCACCATTCATCTTGTCTGTCTCCTGGAAGAAGTATTCATTTCCAGTCATGTGTCTCGAACAACCATTATCTATGTACCTTGTATTTATTGTGTTGGTATTTTATCTTTTATCATAAAAATAGTAATATTATAACTTCAAAACCCAAATAATTTTTGATTTGATAATATTATAAATGAAATAATTATAAATCAGATTATTTTTAAAAAAATAATATTTATGAAACTAAGGGATTGAACATGTTTTTAAAATAATCCTTCTTTAATTTCCCACCACATTGACAATTTATTCAAATAGTTTCACTATCAGGGAAAAAATAAATACTTCTATAGATATGTTTTTCATATGTATAACCCACTCCAAAACCATTACCATGAGGTATAATTGGTTTATATATTTGATAATAATATTCTTCACTAGGGGTAATGTTTGATAAAAGTGTTTTGATACAATATATTTCAGATTATTGTTTTACAACTAAATCAATATCCTCACTAGTATTAGTTTTACAATTAAATTTAATTTATAAAATATTTTTCATTGAAAAAGACTATTCAAAATTTATTTGAGGTGTTTCTTTTTCAGATATAGTCTTATAAATATCTTTTGAACGATATGTAATTATTGAATCAGATTCTCCATGTTTTTTCATGAGCATTATCATGTTTTTACAAATTTAACATTTATCAATTTATTCTAATTTTAAAAAATGAGAAACTTCAACACATATAAGAAAATAATAATCTTCACTGGATGATGGATATTCTTTATCCGTGTATGTATAATTTATCTCATTATGATAATAAGTTGTCCAATAAATAAGGGAGACTGATTCAACTATGTTTACCTTAGCTATAAAGCATTTATTTTTAATAAGTACATTAGAAAAATACTTATGATCAAATGAAAATATGATTCATTATCTGAGGAACAATTAGAATATTTACCCCCACCAGTACACTATATGTTATATTACTTCATAACATTCATTCCTTTAGATTTATAATAATATTGGGAATTCAGTTATGAATACTTTTATTTTATACCTATGTCTTCTTATCTAGAAAATAATTTTTCATGTGTCATGATATATTACATTTTTAGCATGTAACTTCATCTTTATTATCACCACTATCATATGAAATTTGTTATATAAATAATAGAAATATTTCGTGCAGATTATTTTTTAAAACCTTCTAGTCATGTTTTGTAACACATTCTCAAGATTTTCATTAGTACTGGAATCATATTGAAACACAAATTTCATCTTTCTTAAGTACATAAAAAAACTCTCAATTTATTTTACTCTTAATTTTATTGTATATTTTTTTGAAAATGAAATGCCACCATTTTTATTATCACTTTTCTCAGTATCCCTTTTAAACGATGCCTCATACAAAATAAGGGTTCAAATTAGATTATACAAGGTAATGTTATTAATCGTCAATGCCTCATATACAATTGTTTCATTTTATTCTCACTCATTGTAATCGATATTTATGAAAATTTCCATGAGAATATCATCGTAATTTCTTTTTTGAAACATATATTGTATGAATTTTATAATTATAATGAATCTCCAATGAATCATCCAACTGATTCACCAGGTAATAAATCAATGGCCTGGTAGTTATCTCTAATATTTTCTTTCTTAATCTCTATAACTTTTGATTTAAAAAATTGTGTGACTTCATGACTATTCAATAAACTGTTAGTAGCTTCACTTGGGAATATATGGATATAAATACATATTATCTTGGAACAAAACAATGTATTCCATACATTATATATTTTCTAATATTTTTGTATTTCATGATGGGTAAAAGTATTATGTTCATTATCATGTATCCTATAAGCTTCATTATGGATAAAAAAATATACAACTCTTATAATGATAATAAACCTTTTCATCATATCCCTACAGTACTCATAATAACTACCATTTATGATAGGTGGACGATTAGGATATAGAGAGTTCATATATTTGAAATTAAAAACTAACACGATTAAAATGATAGAATTTTTTCTAAAAAAATACCTGTTAGTGTATAAAAATGTTTAGAAACCAGATATTTTATATCCAAAATTTTAAAAAATTAATTAGTAATCAAATTTCAAACACATCATGTATTGAAGAAATGGAATCCACCACAATCATTTTAATGTATGGTATTGAGACACATCCCCCATTCTGATTAACAATGTTAATTACTTTGTATCATTGGACATTCAATTATATCAAAGTAAAAATCACAATCTCTATAGATCTAGTTTACTGGAGTGATTATCATAATCAGACGTAATAAAATAAAATAAAATCATAATTTAATTATCAATATGATTACTAAATTTCTATAAAATGTGATGCAACAATCTGAAAATTTTAAGAAAATATGTAATACAATAGATAATAAATGTTATAATCAATTAAAATCTATTTAAAAAGATAAGACAATTTTACCTTAAAATGTGAGGTAGTCAATAAACCTCAAAAAATGTATCATCTATTATATAATTATATAATGTAATTATTTCAGGAATAGTAAATACATCAATACAATGATTAAAAAATTCTTTGTCTTCCAATTATCGAATGTGATCCATATGATGATTAGATCTGTCTTCATAGCAACAGAATCCCTAGACCAAACTGATTGGATTATCTATCATTGTATCCCTATAAGACCATGATCATAAAAATTATCGGATATGAAATGAATTTCAAATGTACTTAAGAGAATAATAATGAAAACTATTCATTAAAAAGGAAACTTTATAAAAAAATATAAAAGACTAAAAATGTGTAGTTCGCATTAACTATTATTCAAATGAAATCAAAGTGAAAAATAATTGGCTCCAAACACCTGAAATGACTAATTAATTAAAGGAATTCATCCAAAAATCAAAAAACAATTATATTTCAATGTTTTTTTAGTGGTCATAGATAATTGGTGCTTGAAAACTCATAATAATTTAATTTCCATTGTCATATTGATTAACACTGCTAGTGTGTTACAAATATTCCTTCCTTTAGAAACAATTTATTGTATTCCAATTATAATAATAGTTATTCCAATAGATTCCATAATTATTTCAAGAAAATAATCCTCATTAGTATCAGTCTGATGTTATCAGTACTTATATCAGTTCAATTGTTAAGACATTGTGAGTGGAAAACAAAAACCAAATCGTACTTCTAGTCTAATAAATATGAGTCTAATTTATCAAAAACATACTAATTATGATAATATTAATAAAGAAATGTAAAGTTTATATTTATTATTCATTCGAACATATTATATTTATCATAAATTTTAATTTATTATAAAAAAAATACTAAAACACTTCGGTCAGAAAAAGTTTGTAAACCTAATTTTTAATAAGTGTTTGGGATTCTAAAAACAAATGCCATGAATATGCATAAAGAAAATATTCTCACTCAATAGTTATAGGTAACCTTGTTGTTGGTTTCCTTCATGGTAGAAATAGGGCATGAGGTTTATGTAATTCATATTCCTAATAACTTACTAATATATTTATGGAATTGGTTGAGATGTGATGGACATAGCATCATTGGGTTATATAAGAAGTGATCCTACATTGGGTAAGTTGAACCAATGTCTTCATGCATGTTGTGTTTTGACCATGTTGTGGGGAACTATGAGGTGTCATTAAAAAAGGATGGGAGTGACATGATGCATGATGTTCAGATGTGAGAGTAGAAAATCAATGAGAATGTGTTGCATGGTACCCTCAATCAATAACCATTTTTTATGATATCATACTTTCCTTGAGATATTTCTTTTTAGAATTTCATGTTGAGGTTGGGATGGATAATTGATCTATTTAGGGGTTTCTAATTCTTTTTTTCAATCACATGTGAATTAGTATTCATATTTTAAGTTCCATGGGAGGATTTTTTTTCAAATGTGTACTATTATATTATCACCACTCATATATAACAAGATTTTCATATTCCAGGGAGGTGTACATGGATCATGACGAACATTACTATATTACACATTTGGACTATAGTTGTGCACGTACAATGTCAGATCATTTGGGTATTTATTGTGGGATAATTTTACATGTACTTTTATTATTTATACATGAATTGTGGAATGATTTTGGATTCATTTTATATTATTTCATGGATTTTATTATTGCTGATTTATCTTATTTCCCTAACCCATATTATTATATAGGGTGATTACTTCCATTAAATGAAATTTTTATGCCCACAATGATATTCACCAAATAAGGGCATACTAGAGGGGTAATCAGGGTTCATTATCTCTATCATGTCGTCATTATATCTTTTGAGGGAGGGGGTCATGACAAAGTTGTATCAAAAGCATGTTGGATTATATATAATATGAATCCTACAGTTATGAAATGTGAAGATTTCATACCTAGTTTTGGAAATGGTTTTAGTTTTCTATTGTGTCTGGTATAGGCCTAAGAGACTGTCTAGGACCCATGATTATATTTCTGTCATGATCTAGTGCACAAACAATGAGATTACTTAACAACCTTGTATGGTTAACCTATTTTGAGTAAAAATAATTATGTTAGGTGCATGTATCATGATTCAATTGATTTATATTTGAATTATTGTTTATGTGGATCGTTAAATTGAATAAAATTAATAATATACAAATTAAAAAAATACTACCTGGTCTTATGAAATAATTTTATATTCACTCATCTGAAACCCCTAGACATTATCTATTTGTGGTCTATGGAATAAATATTCAGTTGATTAACCTAGTTTGTCATCAGATGGTTGATCAGTTTGAAGAGGATGATTACGGAGATCAGACATCACCTAATTTCTGTAGGGCTGATTTGTGGATGTATAATGAAAATGTTTATGGATTCAGTGGAAGGTAAATGTTTATATGGTCATGAGATATAATTCTATTTAAACTGGGATTTTGTGGGGAACTTGATCCATCCTCATTCTTCTATATAGTAATCAATTACTCCATTATAATTCAAACACATCTAGAGGCTCCTATTAAGGAGGAGGTTATCAGTAGTATGCACATGTTAGTTCTTTGACTTTAGGGGGAAGTACTTAGGTTACATAATGAGTATATTCTTTAGATTAAGTTCACATGAACTAAGATTGATATGGATTAAACTAGTGGGTAGTAAACTTCAACAACATCCCTACTAGAATTATATGTCTAGTGGTTTCATTTTTTTCATATAGACTGTTTACTAATGTTTTTAGTATATTGGATTCATTCCTATCACTAGAAATTTTTCCCAATAATTTTTTAAGATCAGTTTTCTGAACAATGACATGTTCAGCTCTAATATTAACAAAAGATTCTAGTGAAATTGTTTTAGCAGCATGTGAAGTAGACCTTACTCCACTGATTGGAGAAGGTGATATCACTGGCCAACCCTAAGAAGTTACACATGTTCATGGAACTGGAATTCATCATTATCCAAGAAGAGGTTGTTAGATAATTTTTAGAGGAGTTGGGAGTGGTTAACTAGAAGAAGGGGAGGAGTTAGTTCTATTTTAGGAATAGATCATTCTAGGTACACTCATTTTTCCATCAACAACTAAAAGTTCCATGTTTTATTTAGGAGAATCACACTCCTTTTCTAATAATTCTCCAGTCCATTCCATATGATTGGATTTATAGTATTCATATTCCCTTTATTTTAACTATACTATTCAGTGGCCATGAAAACATTTATGATATTTGATGGGTATATACAATGATTATGGGGCCACATTAGTCACGAGGATATATTTTTTTCATTGAATTGATGTTGCACAATTTCATTATTAGAAAAAAATAGTTGTATTCTCCACATGATGTGAATGAATTATTTTTTAACATAATTTATTTTTCCGATGTGGATAGAAAACATGTGGTTTTGTTTTTTTAGAAGTGTTGTAGGGTGGGAAGTCAAGATGTAGATTACCTTTATTCTTTCATGGTTGTGATTTTAGGGGAATCATTGGATTCTAGGATTTTGGGGTTCCCTTGGATATTTGTGGAGTTTTTTTATGTTTTTTCTTAGGAAGTTATGATGCAACCTCATTACCTTAACAATGATTTTGTGATGGATTTGTAGATTAGTGATTCCTTGATTTCAATTTCTAATTAAATGATAACACCATCTATATTTCTGTAGTTCATCATTCCGATAGATGACCATATGTAGACGGTTTTTATTTAATAAATTATATCACCATGGGGTGATCTAGGGATATTATCCAAGAAGGTGGATGGAGGTCTATGTTTTTTATATAATACTAGAGGACCAAACATTTTAAAGTCAAGAACTGTTACACTATTTAAAAAAATCATTCAATTGAGTAGGGAGATTCGGGTTTCTAATATCGATCTAAAGTATGGATAACAACAATTAAGGTTGAATAAGGGAAATATATAGATGTCTACCTTTATACATATATATATATGTAGGTGAACTATATGTTTTTGGTTATATAATTTGGTGTCATGAATGAACCATATGACTCCATGTGGATCTTGAAATATGTGTTTAGTGAATTCCTCAACTATTTTGTGTTCATGTTCATTAATTACATATTTATCAAATTGAAAATAAAATAGGATCATGCCGATCATCATAGAGCTACCATGAAAATTATTCTTCATCACTAGATCAGAGGAAGGTTTTACATGTGTACGTTTTTGACATGAGAGGTGAACATCCTCTAGTACGTGGTGTATCATTAGGGATTGATAGTAGACCCACCAAAAGTCTAGTGAAATGTTACATATAGAGCACCCAATAATGCATAAAGATCTCATAGTATCATTTGTATGGTATGCTATTATATGTAGTTTTTCATGATTTGTTTAACATTCTATCCCTATTAGAAACATTTACAATGAAGGACCATTAAATTTTTTAATGATCAATTTAATGTATCATTCAGTTATTTGAAGGTAGATTTAGTAACAGTTATACCGATCCAGTTAGTAGATGAGACATGATGTTTACTTTGTTTTATGAGGCATACCATATTGGAATAGGATAAGTTTTTGATATAGTAGATAATAGGGTTCTTTTATGGTTCAATGATGTTATTATACCATTTTCTTAACTATGAAACCCTTGATCTGGAGCTTATTGTATTTTAGTTTGTGATAATGTTTGAGGGTCACTACCTCAATAGGTACCACATTGTTTTCTTCACATATCACAAGTGTTTGAGTTATATGTTTTCTCAACATTATCAAAATTTTCAATGAGGGTGGTGGATAAATTTTCATCAGGATTAAGATTTTAGGATATATGAATCCATGGGGAAAGGAAAGTACATCGATGATAATTTATAGTGGAAATCATGGAAGGATATTTTTTATGAGTCTAGGGACACATGGAATGTGATGGAGGAGTTAGAAGTCAAGTACATTGATTTTAGTGTTCTTGATGGTTGAGGTTTCTTATTTTAGATGTTGGTACAATCATATCTCATGTATCATGGGTTTGAGTCCTAGTGGGGAGACATAGTGGCCGATTTGATGGTCAATTGTGTTGGCCATGGATATTCTCCAAAGGGATTGTTAGAGGATTGTATGAACCAGTTGTCATTTCTGGAATATTTATTATTTTATTAGTAAGGTGCGATGGATTTATTTGTGAGTTTAAAAGTCACTTATGGTGCTACCCCATGAAGTTTCCATGATTAACCATAGATTGATAATGTTGTTTTGGTGTTCTAGGATAAAAAGATATTCCAAATAGTTTTGGAAAAGTTATAGAGTGTGACATAAAGTAATCCAATATCATTATGTTCTCAGTGGTTTTTTACATCCTTTCCATTTCCCCTAGTGGAATGGAATGTTATCATGATGGATTTCGTTAGAATGTTACAATTTTTTTAGGGAGTTTGTGATTCTGTCTGGGTAATTATAGAACATTTTTTGAAATTGACCAACTTCAAAATTATCAATGGGTGAGGTGTAATTGATGATTTCCATATTTGGTATGTCGATGTGGAGGTGCAGTCACATATATAATTCGTTTCCACTACCTCATATATGGGAACCCATTTTAGCTCTTTGGTTTGGAGAGGATTACAACATTATTTTGGAACTCATTTACTCCTATTCATTGCTTTTCACCCTTAGATAGATAGGTAAAAGGAGTGCACGGACCAAAGTCTATGGGAAATTTTGCGGTCATGTGTCTTGGAGTTTAATGGATCTTTGGTATGAAACATTATATTGGTCGAGTATTTGTATAATAATAGATTTCATCATATATTGGAATGAATTCATTTGTATCATTTTACAGGTGACTTTTTTGTTCTATGTAATGCTAGATGAAGGTATGTGATGACATGGTTATTCATATTATTATGACACAGAGCATGAACGATAAGATCTAGTTGGTTTGTGAGATATTTAATATAGTGCATTACTAAAGAAATTATACTGACCATTGTAGGATGCCCTTGGATTTCATGGTCCGAAACTATGTATTCATGAGAGTCTCCCCTCTATGCGAGTATTGGATGTTTTGAATGGGAGATATCATTATCCATGTTTCTTTGAGTCCTTTTTGTTGTTGGGGTAAGTTGGTGATGTGTTGTACCCATTTACATTTCCACCATTGATGGAAGGGATGTATGTTGTTTTCGATGTATCTCAGCTTCATCGGTATCAGGATGATAACTCCCATATCATATACTACGTATAGATGGATATCATGAGTGACATGAAATTCATGGAGTGGCCAGTAGAGATACATGATCATAGGGAGAAGTTGATTCATGAGAATAATATACCCTATGGTTTTGTGCTATAAAGGAATGATAACATACAACAGATTAGTTTGGAGAGTGATAGAAATATGTGTTCAAAGTACTTGGAGAATTATTGAGTTTTATTTTCTCTCTTTTGGTTTTTCCAAGATGACGGTGGTATGAATATTTATTACCTGATGAGATTTTTATTCTAAAATCTGATGTGTGACATGAGATAATGTTTAGAAATATGAAATGTGGAATACATGACTCATAATTGATTAACATTATACTCGATTGTAATTAAACGTGTGTGGGTGAGCCAATTCCAACTAGAGAAGATAATATCATGGCATGTATGATAAAATTAAATGATTCTATTGTTTGTAGAAGTGTGATTTTCTGTTTTTCAGCTGTTGTATGTTATGGAAATGTTTGGGTTGGGTGGCTGTGCATGGGTCTTTGTGGTGTGCTATGGCTATGTATAGTTCTAGATGATGATGTGTTGTTCATGGTGAGATTTGGGGATGCTGTTGTGTATTGTCTATCCGCAGTTTTTGTGTCAATTTGTTTGTTTAGTGATAGTGTTTATGAGTAACAATATACATGAGAGGTATCTCATGGGGTGGTTGTTTGGGCTCCATTTATTTTACATTTTTTCATGTTATGATTCTCAAGGATGAGATTTCTTTGAGTGGAATCCAATGTAATGAATCATGAATTCCTTGCTTGTTCATATTATTTTTGGTGGTTAGATGTGATTGGATGAGGATCAACGAGTTATAATGTTTACTGAAGCTGTATGAGTTCTATATACTAAGGTTCATGTCATCAATGTGATTCATAACATGAATTGGAAGATCACATCTTTTGAAGTTGGATGACTTCAGGGATTTTGTTTAGTGGGGAAGGATATAATGAAACATTTCCTTGGTGAGAAGGGTTATTTCAATAGATGTTATAAAAGTAGGTTAAAAAGACATGAATATTGATGGAAATGAGTATTTTTGGAACTCCCAAGAACTAAACTTCATGAAAGGGTTTATCAATATGAATGTATATAGTTCTAGGTTTTAAAAAGTTATTTAAGTTGAACGCCTCTTAATTCTATTGTACCTATTACCTCAATCATTTTTTTCAAACCCTAGGCGGCCCTCACATTATATTCATCCCCTTTCCCCCTTCTTTGATCTGTTGGTTCTGGGGATCCATTTTGGCATTTTAGGGAGTTTTATACTCTTTCTAATGATTTTATCTTGTTCTTATTATATATATCATAATTAGTGGTGAAATTTTTTTTCAATTCTAATTCAAGATAAATTATTTATTACTATTTATGAAATATAGGATAAATCATGGTGTTTTCATGCAGTTGTGGTTCATAGTATCTTTTTGTTCTTCATATGGGTTGAAAAAAGAAGGAAAATATTCTACGAGGTAGGGAATCACTCATTTTTTAACTTTTTGTATCACATGGGAGGGGTATCCTACTATTTATTTTTGGGGGATTGTTTTGATAGCCTAATCAAGAAAAAATAGTCAGTTAATTGAAATTTATGGGAAATGAGGTTTGGTGATAATGTTTTTTTGTCATTGATGATTTTATATTGATGTTGGTAAATGAAGGTCTTGATTCCCTATTAGAAAATAATGGATATTGGGAGCTTTTCAATGAATTTGTGTTATAGTTATAAGGATATACTCCCTCATGTCGTTGCTATGTCACTTTAAATTAGAAAAGATCTAATAACATATTTTTGGATAATGAAATGGTTTCCCCAAGATTTTTAGATTGTGAGATAACACCTATAAAAAGAAATTAAATGCGATAATATACACTTTTTAAATATATAACTTTTTTGGTGATGTTTTATGATGTGTGGTTATCCAATGCGATGTGATGGTTTGTTTTTACATTATTTTTGGACAACAACTTCATAGTTCAGTTTTCAATTGTTTTGTGGAGGTGACGAGATTGTTAAATGGAGATGAGGTGTTTCTTGAGACTTGTGGTTGTCTTGACTATATTTTTTTCTATAGATGGAATGAAATAATTAATAATGGTTGAAATATATAGGTTTTGGATTAGTTAATTATATGGAAATTGTTAATTAACAAATGATGGTTTCTAATGTTAAATGTTCTTAATGTTTAATAATTAAATGAATTGTATGGATTATAAAAGTAGTTGGAAAAGTGTGATATGGATTGTGTATTGTGTAGGTTAATTCATTTAGAGGTTAATATAAAAGGGGAATTTTTTGAACACATAGCAAGGTCTTCTGTATAGATTTATATATAATTCTATATTCTTTATGATGTTTATAGATATTGCAGCAACATCGATCACTATGTGCTGACACCCACACATTCACAATGTGATTTTTTCCACAATAAATCATGGTGATGAAGATGGAAGGATGAATAATGGGTGTTTTACCACTCTCTATTATAGAGGATTAGATATGAATAAGTAGTTAAAGAAAAAGGACTATTATTGCACTAGGTGGTGGACTAAGAGTGTTCGTGCGATATATGATATGAATATCCTCTATAAGGGCATATGGTTGGAGCCATGCAATGTAATATGAGAGAATGATGTTATTGTCATTAATATTCATGACACCATAATATTTTTGTTATGTAAGTGGTTTTAATGTGATGGTCTAGTGTTTTTAGGTGATATAAGATGTTCCCATATAGTGGTATAGAACCAAAAGTGTTTCCACGAGTGTTGTTATGTGACCGTGATAGGGGGCGGTGGAATGTGTTATTCCGATGATATAGGGGAACTAGTACATACAATGTTAGGGAATGAGAGTAGAAAATTTATGGGATGTTGTTCAGGGAACACATTGTAAATACTCATCTTATGATTATATTTTTTTAGAATGTTGATATTTTTTTGGGGTTCCTTGGTGAGGTTGGGACAGATAGTTTAATTGGTGTTCTTGATTCTATCACATTTTCAGGGGTTCATTTGTATGATTCATTTACATTTTCAAAGGAGAGTTTTGGTTTTCATTATTAGTAAACATTTTTTCTAAAACTATGTATACAATCTATTTTTTAGGTTTTGGGGAATACTATGTTTATTGTGATGGAAATTAGTATATTGGAACATGGGACAATTGTTGTGTCACTATTTTTTCCTTTTTTGGGAATTTAGTTTTGGATAATTTATTTATACTTGTTTTATTTATACATGAATTGTTATATGATTTTGGATTATTTTCAAATTATTTCATAAATATCAATGTGAATGATTCTTCTTTTCTCCAATCCAATTACACTATAGAAAGAAATTCCTCCCATTCCATGATTTTGTTTCTACACTTGGTTATAATTTCCATCAGAAGTCCTACATTAGGTGGTACTCAAGGGGGTCATTATCTCTCTCCCCCATCATGGTATCATTGATAATAGAGGGTCATGAAATTTGATTCCTTATAGTTTTTATATTTTTTGTTATGTTATTTTATACGTCCCAGTTCATAGAAAGAGTAAAGAACCTTGAGGTTCAAATGGATCGTTTAGGGAAATATGTATTCTTATTTGTTGGAAAATTATTTTATATGGTCACTATAGATATAGTTTTTTGATCCTTGGATGATTATTTTCTATGTAATACACAACCTATACTTACATGGTGACATGATAAAAAAATATGAAATAATTTAGGATTTTGGGTGACATTATTATAATAATGAAAAAACATGAACATTATATATAATTTTTAAAAAAACAACTCAAAAATGATTAAAAGTCATCGAGGGAAATGAAAAAATTCAAGTGAATATCTAAATGATATTATTTTACAAAAATATATATATAGTTCACCTTTAATAAATTAAAAAAAATAGTAGGATGTTGGATGCTAAAAATGAATTCAAATTTATTTTATTTATAAATATGTAATATAAAAAATATAAATTTATATATGATCTCATAAGAAATATTTTTCCAAATATATAAGCTATAACCACAAAGGTTTTATCAAATTTTTTGAAATACGGAAGAAACATGAATTATCACATTTTTATGATATAATTAAAATGAATTATAAATCCCACTAGTGTGTTCCATCCATATAATATATGAATATCATAAAACTGTTGAAATGTACTCAACCTCAATAGTTGAAAGTGTGGAAAAATCAGTATTCAAAAACCATGAAACTAGAAAATTTCTTAATATATGATATGATCAAGGTGTAAAATTTTTAACTGGTAAGCAACTAAGATAATAGAAGGTGGAATATAAAGTAAAACAGAAACCATATGTTTTTTAGTTAATATAGTTAGATATTTTCTTCCTTATAAACGAAATAAAATTCTTCTGTAATCCATTATATGATATACCATTATGTATTTTGTAAAACATCTACATAACCAATTGAAAATATAATACTTAGTCCCATTGTAGTTAGATGAAGAAATATCCCAATTAGTCTACAATAAAGTTTGTTGTAAGCTAGTTGTCCAGCTTTATCCATATCATGAATAATAAATGCACTAATAGGAGTTGAAATTATAATCATTCAATCAATTCTAGATAATTTTATAAATTATGTACACATTTTATTTAGTTTAACTAGTTCAAAAAATCATTTTTCTTTATCAAAATGCCAAGGATAATGTTCATCTCACACATCATGGGGATTCAAAATTATTTTTTAAAAGGTTTTATAAAATCCTTACAAAATTTTGGAAATTTGGAGGAATAAATAACATTATAATCATATATTTTTATAATTAATTTTTTTTATAAATAATGATTATCTAAAATTACAGTCTTATTGTCCCACTAACAATATTTTTGATATAATAAATTAAAATATTTGTTTATTAGAATCTATATCAACTTATATTATCCAATACTATGAATCTTTTCATTTGAAAAAAATAATACTTAATATGAGAGTCCACAAAAACTTAAGGTCATTCACCACAAAAATACTATATTAAAATTTTACTATGAAATGTACATTCAATATCTATATGATATTATTTATCTCCCATTAAATATTAATAGTGAAAAATAATTCATATTTATTGTAACATATAAAATGAAGAAATGATATATTTAGGGAATATTCATTATTATTCATTATATACTTTTCAAAATATTCGAGCATTTTTTATCATGATAACAAAATTATTACACTACATATTTATAAAAAATTGATTACTTAAAAGTAATAAATAATATGATAGGATATTAAATAATTCACATTTTTTTATCTTAAACAAGTTTGTTTTATCATGAATTCAAATTACCCTACATAGATCACTTGATAGTTCCCCAAATTTCATGGATTATGTTTTTACAAAAAGGATGAAAACTGAAAATAATTTCATAAACATAATTCATTTCAACTCTATAATATATGTTTCATTATACATCTTAAATAAGATTGGTATTATGGCTTTTAGGTTTTCTGGGAATGTCTCATTTTGGATTATCATTATTTTATTTTTCAGGAATGCATTATTAATGGTTATATACCAATTCATCTTACCTTTTATTTTAAATATGAGGATCAATTATCATTTTATCTTTTGAATAACATAAGTCATCAATTTATGTTTTATTATGATCAAACATATAAATATAAATAAATTTTATATGAGTATGTTGTTTATCTATATTTTACCATATAATGAAAACTACATAACATAATTAATTGGATGACTAACCTAAGAATGATTCATTACTATATTATGTTATTTATGTTTCCATGATTATAAAATTAGTTTATGAAATACACATTTCTTCCAAAAACAATAAAGTACACCACCATCGTTTTCTATTATTACATTGTTAAAAATATATTTTTAGGAATATATTAATTTTTAATACTCTATTCACACAATATAATTAAATATTAACAACCCTAGGATAAAAGTGAGTGTTTAGTCATGATTCAGACAAAAGAGTCGTACCAGTTTTATTCGTGGTCCTATATTTGGCATAAAAAGATAATTAAATTAAAAAGAAAATATTACATGAGTCTAAATTATTGAATCATATTACAATCTTTGTTAAGAAGATGGATAATATCAGTATGAAGATCATCAAACCAGAAAATGTCATGATTTACTCCTTTGTTAGCAAGGCCATCAGCAACCGTATTAGCTTCACGATAGGTATGAGTGATATTGTAGTTGATGTTGATAAACGAGCATGTGCAATCTATTCACCGAGTTGTGATTGGCCACACAAAAGGTGTGATACATTGTTTCAAATTTCTTACAACATGGTAGTCGAATCACTTTCAAACTAGAGGTTATTCCAGTAATGATTTCTAGAGAAATAAATAACATGTATTATGACCATCATTTCAGCCTTCAGAGGGAATACCATAGTTCCCAAGAAAGCACCCGAAGACCTAACCATGGTGATTCGTGAAGATAGCACCATAACCTACCGGACGTCGATTTCCTTTTGAAGATCCATCATCATTGACATTGATCCACCCAAAAAATGGGAGAATGCCAAAACACTTAAAAGGTATGAAGAGGATGACATAAATTTACATTAATCTGAAGACATTGAAGAATCCTAATGTCTTGAACTGTGAAGTTGTAGGGACCTTTTGGCATCAAAGCAGCTTCATGTATGGAAATAAGAATATGCATCTGACATGCATTATGATTGATTTAGGATTTTTTTTTTGTAATAGTGTTTCTATAATACCATATCACATGACTGAACTTTGAAACATCAGTAAGGAATATGTTATTAATTATATGATTGTTTTCCATTTTTCCACATCTCTTTAGACGAGTCTTAACAGAGTCATGTATCAACCATATATAGTTAAAAAAGATAAAAATATAGTTCTAGAGAGCAGAGGAAGTAGAAAAATAGAGGAATAGGTGGTTAATATCTTCTCAGTGTTGACTACAGTTCTTATATTTGTAGAAAAGTTGAATACCAAACGATTGAAGGAATTTATCTGTAGGAATTTTATAGTGGGAAAGGCGCCAAATAAGAGTAAATCATGTAGACATTATCTAGGGTTTGTTAATGAATCTTAGCTAATGAAAATCACTTTCATAATTTCGGAAAAAATGATTGTATATGTTTTTTAAATTAATAATACCATTGTGGATAGGATTCCAAATAAAAAATTCATCATTGATTGAGAAATGATAGTTAATGATGATCATAATGTCTTCAAGAAGATGATATTTTATATAATTTTTCATTTCTCTAATAGAGTAATTAGTGTTTGAAGGGGTTTGGTCATGATGAATCAAAAAAATAAGATGGGTTCCAATCTAGTTATCCCACCAGAAATTTAAAGAGGACTCCATAGAAACCATCCATCTGGCATCATTCATAATTGTGGAAGAAGTTTCCTTAGTAGATTTTCAAATTTAAGAGTAGAGGAAATTTAAATTTTCATCCATAATTTTGACATGAAATATCTTTTTGAGAAAGGAGACAGAATCTGGATTGTTATAAAAAAGATTCCATGTGAGTCTATCTTGAAGGGCCTCATTAAAGTATCTACGATTTTTTATGCCAATCCTACCCTTAACAATGGGTTTGCAACCGGTTGATCGAGGGACCATGAGATGCTTTATTTCCAACATACTACAAGTCCAAATGAGATTTTTGATTTTGTTATTTATTTGTTTATAATCTCAATAGTCCATTTATAAACCAACATGGTTTAAACCATTTTGGAAACAGTAGTGGATTTCACAAAGCATAATCATCCTTCCAAAGAAAGGGATTTCCCTTTCCAAGAGGATAGTTGATTACAAACATGGTCAACAATGGTAGGAAAGTGAGAATACTTGAGTCTTGCCCAAAAATTGGAACACCATGGTATGTAAAAGGAATGGAATCCTATTTTATTCCTAGGTCATTGATAATGCAACCTTTCCAGCTGAGAGGGACGCTTTTTCAAAAGAATATAGAAGATTTGTTCCCACTAATGGTTTGAGAAGAGACCATTTCCTAGTGAGATAGGGAATTTAATAGGTTTTAAATATTTCTCTTATCACATTGAAAAAATGATGATGTCATCAGCATATAGATGATGTGTGGTAGAATTCATATTTCTAGATACATGAATGGGTTTTATTTTATTCTCATCCTCCAGAAGATTGAGGATATGACTAAAATAGTCCACCACAATGGAAAAAATAATTGTAGAGAGAGGATAACCTTGTATTACACCTTTGGTAGATTCAATTCAGCCCTTGGGAGAACCATTAATCAGGATATAAACAGAGGTCAAGTTGAAAAGGATTCTGAGTGTAGCAATAAAGAAGTCATTGAAACTAAAGCCTCGACGAACCTTGAAGATGGAGCTCTAGACCATGGTATCAAAAGCTTTTTTGATGTCAATTTTAATGTAGATATTACCCCCTCCGTTGAAATTGTTAATATAGTTGACACCCTTAGAAGAAAGGAAAATACAATCTTGTATAGATCATCCCATGATAAATGAAAATTGGTTCCAGGATACAATTTTTTCTGTGATAATGGAAATTATATTAAAAGTGATTCTGGTGACGAATTTAAATGATGTGTGAATGAGTGAAATGGGTCTAAAAAGGAGGATCTCCGAATATTTTTCCACATTAGGGATCAAATAATGAAATTGAGCATTCAGACCATGGGGAAGGAAACCATTGGAGAAGAAATATTTGACATGTTTACAAACATCCGAATGTATAACATCCTAATAATGATGAAAGAACCCACTATTAACACCATCAGGACCCATGGAACTATCAGGATTCAAACTAAAGGCAGTTTCTTTAATTTCATGATCAAATGTTATGGTTAGAAGGAATGTGTTATCCTCATCAATAACCACATTTTTATTGTCCTCCAAAATGAGGTCTTTGTTCTGTTCATGACAATTGAATCTAGATTTAGTGTAAAAGATAATATGATTAAAGATATCATCCTCATTGCCTAAGCGGTTTTCCCCATCTTTTAACAATGATAGAGGTCAGTAAGTATTCATGACTCTATGAAGTGAGTTGTATAATTTTTTGGTCATATCACCATCATATAACCATTTCAATTTAAAACTATGTTTCCTCATGTTATTCTTTAAAGTGAGCAAGGAATTTAGTTTTACTAAAAGATTGAGTTCTTGAGTTAGATCAAGGTTTAAATCAGAGCTGGCTTAATTGTTCTGATGATGACTATTTTCATCTTTAAGAAGAATAAAATCATTGTTAAATTATTGAGCTGTATAACTAATCCACCTTTTGATAATCTATTTGAGGTTTTTTAACTTAACAGGACAGACAATGGTATCATTGACGTGTGACATAGAAGACCAATACTATTTAATGATATCATATCATTATTCATTATAGAACCACACATTTTAGAATATAAAAGGAAGAATGGGTTTCATATTTTAGGTGTAGACATTTACCATAATGGGATGATGGTCAGAGTGTAGCCTGTGGAGGGTGATGTTGGAGATAGAGTCCCATTTTTCCAAAGTAGGGACGTTCACGAAGGCTCTATCCTATTTCTTCCCTCAATAACACCTCTATGTTGAGGTGTTGTAGGGTTAGAGGAGGTTATAATGATGCATTATTTTGATAATAATGAACTAATTTCATAATTCTTAAAATATCCCCACATCACCACTAAAATAAAAAAATCAAATCTATTGTAATTTTAATAATTCTAGATAAATTAAAAAAACAATATTTATATCTCAATAAATAGACTAATGTATACACTAATAAATCATCTACGAAAATATATATAAAATAAATTACAAAATAAAAATGATATCATTAATGGTTAAATCATATATATATGAATATCATACATTCTTTTGGATAGGGAAACAATAATAATTGTTTGAAAATTTTAATATTTTATATTCACATTGGATCCCCATAACAAATTTTCATTTTGGATAATTTGAGTTTAGAAAAAATTGAAATTATATTATTCATAAGTAATTTCTTCTGTGAGTGAATATTACTATGGAAAAAATTATAAAAAAATTCATTCAAATTGATTAGTTTTTTAACTCTAATAATAAATATATATCATCTAAAAATTTTAGTTCTTAGTCATATATTTTATACAATATATAATTATAAATATAAAAATAATTAATATCAATATCAATAGAAGCTACATCATCATAGATTTATGAAATAGTTATTAGGATATACATTAATCCTTTAAAGTAAAGTAATTTCCAGATTATGATCAAATTTAGTTATCTATCATATCAAATTGGAATAATTTTTTTATTCGTATTTTCCCCAAATGTGACATATCATACATCAATTTTAGATAGAGATTGAATAGTGGAAAATGTGAAATTAAATATAATGAACAAAAAAATGGATAAATCGATTTTCATTGAAGATTCATTGGATGCTTTCATACAAAATAAAATTTATGAAAATTAGTTTTGGTATCCAAATCTTATCTAGTCTAATAGTGTTAGCTAAAAATGATAGGGGAAGAGAAATATAATTATATTTTATTGAATATATACCATTTTTGGATGTATATTTAGGTAATATTTAATATTAATTCCTTATATATTCCACTTTTTTGAGAATATCTTATGAAAAAAAATTATTTTAGAAATGAACATTTATTCAATAGTAAAATGATGTAATGTTTGATGTGTATTAATTCATATAATTTCACAAAAAAAATTTCTTATCAATTATTGGGTTTTCCACCCATTCTACCTAAGAAAGTAATTTCATTATATGATTTTTTAATACATATTATTTTTTACACATTTAATTTCATGTTAGAGTAATTTTCAAATTTAGATTTAGTGGAAGAATATTTAATTGGATTAAACTTATTAGTTTATTATATAATTCATGTATTTTCATTCTAATTAGATACATTATATTTAAAATTTGAAATTAGAAAATAAATAAATTCCACAACGATATTCTATATAGATAATATTTATTTATTCAACAACTTATTTTCATATCTCTGCTTCCACTTTATTTAATACATTTAGTTTTTTACTTATGATGAAATAATCCATGCTTTCTATGGATGACATTCTTACAAACACCAACCCTTACTTCAATGATACAAAAAGTTTTTCATTATTTCTATTTAGATGATTTCATGAATACACATAACATCTTATATAAATTCATGAAATTATATAAATAATTGGGCATTATCACATATTGAATATAGGTTATTAGATGTTTTGAAAAAATATGATAATGAGAATAATGTCATATAATGATCGTAGATTTTTTTGGTGCATTATTACCTAATTTCATCTTTTAATCATATGTTTTTTTTCTATGTTTTTTTGGATGAGTTCCAGGGGTGTTATTATGGTTTTAGAGTCTTTTAGTGTATAGCTTAATCATTCACAATTTTCCCAAACTATGAGGATACTAAATAAAACCATGAATCATAAGGATGACCCTCAAGGTGTAGAGCATGGGTACGGAGCATTGTGTGAAAAAAATGTATCATCACAATGAATCCTATAGGGAATGATCCAATATACATCATAATAGTTGTCAATAATTTTAACAAACATTGCATCTAAATTGTACAACCTATCAATAATAAAATAATCTATACATGGGTGGTTAAATTTGTTTCGTAAAATGAGACCAAACTATGAATGATTGAAATTAATTATCATAAATACAGAATAAAATCCATTTATTGTCCATTTTTACTTATTTTCCATTGAATAAAAATCCATCTCAATTTTTAAGAGTAATGTAACCTTCCATAGAATATCCCTCTTATCTAATGTTAGACACTAGAGAATATCACTGGGTTTATGATTTTGAAATGAGGTATGTGATATTAGATCCTCTATTATTCATTATTCAGTCATTATCAACAATTTTTCTATTGATATTATTTATATATTCAATATATAAATGTTTCATTATTGAATTCTAATTACATGTAATAAAATAATCTTTGACCATTTCTTGAATTATGGTAAATACAATGTGTCATGAATATCTTCTTTTATTGGAGATATTGATATTGTAAACAACCGATTTCCCTATGTAAGATATCTTAGAATATTGAAATGAGATTTTCAAATTCTAATATCTCTTTAACATTGATTTATTATTTCATTATCAATGTTTTTTTCTAGATCGAAGGGTCTCTTCAAGAATTCAAAAGGAATTAAGGGTATTTTCTTGAATCAATAATGGCTCTGGGGACTTGAAATATCCCTTTTGACATATGTCATAACTACTTCCAATTATGGAATCTGTGAGATATAAAATTCAATAATTACTTCTTTATTGGTAATCTCCATTGATATCTGATTCACCCTCACACAATATTGAATTTATGAAGGTTGGTATCAAATTATAATTGTGTTATTTCCATAAAATCACTTGATTATATGTTATATTATAGATAATGTATGTGGTTGATCCCATGGGGAAAAAGATATTACTAGAAACCTATGGCATGGAACCTTTAGGTGAACGATTCATATCTAATGGTTTATATTTAGGAATGTTAAATATAGAGAGTTGAGGGTTTTATTCAAGAATAATATAGTGATCATGATCAATTTAGGGGATCTTTAGATTATATGATCTTAATTCCCATATTTTCGGATCCTAAGTTATACGATGTGATGCTATAATAGGTCGCTAGTCGACTATGGTAAAATCAACATGTTCTTCCTAAGAGGTCACTATTACTTGATCAAAATATTATGAAAATGTAGAGTCATTAGGATTGGATTATAGGGAATAATGTATATTAGGATATTGGTCATAACCTATTCTACTCTAAAAATTCAATGACCCTTCACTCGAACACACTATAGTTAGAGATTTCTGAGTGAATTGGATTGACAAACATTATTTATCCTATATGCTAATTCTAAAGGTTACCAGGTTTAGAATTGATGTTTTATTAAATTTAGATACCAATAATATCAAACCCTACTATGTTTGGATTATTCAATCATGGAATGATTTAATTAAAGTAAACATATAATTAACATTGTTAACAACATGAAAATAATGTCCAAAATTATATAGTTAACACATATGCAATGATATGGATTCACTAAATGGGACCAGAATGAAACCGGAATCATGTATCGTAAATCACAATTCAATTATATGATTTCATAATATAGGAGACAAAGTGAATGCCACATGACTTTATCAATAGTTAATGATCAATGAGGAAGATGGTTCCAAGAGTAATGAAGGTGGAGATGACAAACAATACATGAATTTTGTATTAAAATAAAATAATGAAAACAAACTATTAAATTTGAGCATAGTGTTGAGGGAATATAAGAGAATGAAAAATGATTTAAATTCAAATAATTTATTTTCTATAGAAGCTATTTCAAATTGGTTTCCCATATGATTTATATATAGTTGAAATCATACAAAACATGTAATTGGATTCATGATGAGTAATATTGATTAATTTACTTCAATAAAATATTTGAATATATATATATATATAACATGTGTATCATCTGAGATTTGAATATCTAACCCATCTCACATCATGTAATCAGGACTGAAAATGATTAAATTCTTTTTGAATTCTCATCGAGTGAGAATTTCATTTTAAAGGTTTTGGATTTGTATTTACCAATAATGTTGTGAAATACCTTTTTCACGTGTCATCATCATGACTTGGTTCACGATTTATTAATGACTTGTGGGATGTTTTGAAATACTACTACATGTCGGGTAATGATGTTTCACGATGCGTAATAAGAAAATTCTACTATTTTTCTTCATTTTCACTTTCAAAACATTGGAGGACTATTTTATAAAAAATCCAGATCATAGAAAGTAAATTATAGAATAATTTATTAAAATCCTTCACTACATGAAAAGAACATAAATATAATTTCATCTTATCAAATTACGTCACACATGAAGAACTTCTTATCCACAAGAAAAAAAGGTCTTAATAGTGATGTGACAATGATAATAAATTTTGAAAACAAAAAATATAAATTATGTAAAAGAAAAAAAAACAATATGAAAGAAATAAAAGTTATTCTTTTGAAACATGGGTACTTAGAAAATTGGTCATCCCTCATAGCTCATCTTCTAAATCAAATTCTAATATTTTAATTAAAATATCTAAAAATTTCCTTGAACTCTGTATACATTTTTAATTTACCTCATAATGAATATTATATCATCACTCAGGGTAATATGAATTTCGAGTTATAATAATACCTTAAGTACATGTTCTTAACCATAGCCTTTCATTGATCATATCATCTCTACTTTCTATTGAAAGTAAAATATTTATCATGAGGGATTCCAAAATTATGTTATAATTACTGTGAGGTTGTATGTAGGTGGGTTCATAGTGAAAATCAAGCTTCATAATGAGTATCAACTTTGATGTATCAATGATTAATGTCATTTAAAATCTAATAAATAGACTCCATTAAAGCAGAAATCCATGCTCCCAACAGATCAAGTTATATACATCTATTTTTTATGTATGTGAAAAAATGAGTATTCTATTCCTTTTTATTATTATTTATTATTTATTTTTTAAAAATCATTTATAGGATAGATATCACATCCATCCTATGGACACTTATGATTATTCATGGGATTCATTAGTCTATAAATGGTGATTTTTTACCTTCCAAATACACACACCATTTTCATGTTAATTTACATTGATATTTAGAAAAGGAAAGTGATAGGTGTAAATTAATAAAACATATAAATAGAACATAAATAAATAGTCTAGTGAGTAATACAATACATATCCATAATAGAATCATCATGTGATGTTTGAAAGACTCCATCACACATATTCAATAGTATAATCATGCATTACAAAAATATCACAGTTGGAAAGGAAATCCTATTAGAATAGCTAAATCTTAACAAGGAAATTCATGTAATATACATGCATAATGAAGGAAATATTCAAGGAGGTTCTCATGAAAAGTTACTCAAAAATATTTCTTCAATAATTTTAAACAAATACATGTTATGGAATATCATCAATCATATGTCGAGGCACATTCGGATGGGTTTACATATCTCTAGAATTAGTCACGAAATATTCTCAGAAATAATATAAAATTTTAGGCATAGAATCTTTTCATGAATGAAAATAAATATAGATTCTTGCAATCAATTATGGTATAAAACTTATTAATATGTATTTTAACATTAATTTTAAATTTTTTGAATATTAATTAAATCACTAATGATAAAAAATCATCTTAAATATCTCAATAAGAAAAAAACATGGATTCTATAGATATATAAATAAACTTCTTCTTGTATTTAAATGGGATTAATGTTTCTCATGTTTAAACCATGAATTGTATTTGAAAAATTTCACCTAGATAAGTGAAAAGATACCAAAACTAAGATGTATTGCAAATGAAAATTACAAATAACTCTGCCATACATAGAATGATATATTTTCCTCAGTATCCAATGAATTATTGTGTGACATTTTTAGAAACTAAAGATCAAAAAAATGAAATGGGAATTGAAAAATTAAATATTTAGGGAATTTAGAGATCCATGTAGTTAGTGTTTTTCCAAAAGTGAACTTGGGTTTTCATAACACATAATCTATTTTTCCCTTAAAATGGGTTAAAAAAAATTCATGAACCAGATGAAATATTATACAATAAAATTATACATGGATAAGAGGAATAATAGGTAGGATGACAGTATAATGTAAAATTTTAATTATTTTTATTTAAATTTAATTAATTATATAAATAAATATTTTAAAAGTCACATAAAATGAAATGAAAAAGACTCTAATAGGATGACTAAATCTAGAAAACTAATGAACAATGAGTTGTCTACCATGAAGTTCTAATTCAATATCTCCAGCATGAAGGGTGGAACAAAATATCCAGTAGTGACATCAATTATCTCAGTGTATCTCTGGAATCTACAAATATTGGTGGTAGTGTCCTCCATGTCATTAGATCTCATGAAAAGATTATTGATTTCAAGAGCATCATGACCATGAATCTGATGGGGAGGGAATGGTAAGTGTTCATATGATGGCTGTTGTTGTGCATGAATTTCTAGTTATTGTTCTTGAAGTTGGCGTTCTATTTCAACCCTGTGAAGAGTCACCCATTAGACCAGAGCATAAGGTTGTACTGGTCCATTGAAAACCATAGATGAAAAAGAGGGTATAGACACGACTATGTAAAATTTTGAATAAAGGAAAATCAAGACAACAAAAAGTGACAAAAAATCAGTTCTCATATATATACATGATTAGAACAAAATGTGGGAATACATAAAGTGTATAAGAAAATATCTAGCCCAAACAAAAAATTCTAATAAAAAATGGGAAAAATGGTTGACTAAGATCATTTTACTAAAGAAAAAATCTTCTCCTATGTCCACTTGCTATCAGGTTGAGGTGTTCATTGTATAGTCATATTAGTGGCAGTGGGTGTTGTAAGAGATGGTGGATCAACAATAGTGGGTGGTTTGTGGATATGGATAGATGGGATATGGTAGGTGGGGGATATGTACTAATATGGAGCAGGGAAAAGAGTCTGGAAGATGGATCAATGAAGGGAAACTCGATGGTAGTGGTGGCAGGATCCTTTCCTTGTTGGGCATACTCATCTAGGTAGTCTTGTTGTGAAGTAGGGTTATTGATATCTGATAGGAGGTTGGTGTGGGATGGGGTTTTATTATAATTGTAGAAGAGGAGGGTCCAATAGGTCTTGGATGAGATTGAATGTCTTTGGGATAAGAGAGAGGTGGATGGGTGGTGAAATTGGTGAGCATGGTGAAAGGAAGATGTAAGGGTGGATATCTTCTCTAGGTTCTCCAGGATGCATAGCTACATAGCCCAAATATCTTGAGAGGTGTGAAGATTGGTTGGAGCAGTAGTTTACGATGTTGTTGTAGTGGAAGGGATATGGGTGCAATGAAAAAGTGGGGAAGTGGTGGGTGGTTCTGCTAGTGGCTTTTCTTCGGCTAGCGTGTTCCCTGCTTTTTCTATCTCATGCATTCACGATGCCCAGTGGTAGATATCATCTTCCCTCACTAACATATTCATATTTTAAAGAATTAGGAAATAAATTATCTATATGGTTCCAAGGGAGGTAAGTGGTAGAGATTCATAAAAATCATGAGGTTTCTCAAAAGTTGTGTAATGAATGATCTATCCATCAAGGTACCTTTGGACTGTTGTGTGTGATCAATGTAGTTGTACAAAAACTATCAATCCATGTGGATGGTTATCCCACCCATGGATACCGCTAGGATGAGTACATAAATCTGGTTTATTCTCTATCATGACAATTCCTGTGAAATCCATACGTGTTTAAACGATCAATGATGTATCCACAAGGGTGTATTACGCAACTGGGTGGATTTGGTGATATGTGGGTCATGTGGTATATGAGGATCTCATGAAATAGTCTTCCATTGGAATCCTGAATCAGATCATGGTGGCTCCAAATAATGATTCAGAGGGACCTGAGACATAGCAAACTCCACTACATAGATTTCCAATACAAAACTAGTTGAAATATATTTCATGTGGTGATCACCCAAAAAAATCACATGCAATCAATGGCCACAGAAATGTAGGTAAGAGTTATAGAAACCCATCCCTATACATCTATTCTCATAGGTCAATAACATAGTCTATATGTAGTATCTTGAGGGGGTCAATGATGGAATCACTAATGTTCAGGGAGTCAATAGTATTCATGTCCACAGTCTTGTTCATTCTCATGGGAATAGCTTATTGTTGGATGAGGATAACATGGTGAATTGTGTTGGAGAATCTTACGATTAGATATAGATGGAGGATATCATTATAGGATGAGGCCACAATTTCAAATGGGGATTTTACACGAGTAACATGCGCATCACAGGCTATAGCGGGAGTTTCATAATGTTCGGGATGTTCGGGATGTTCGGTTCTATGTGGGATATAGGTGGGAAACTGCTTTTCCAGACATAACAGTGACTCCAAATACGATGATCATAATTTTCTGGTTTTTTCCAACACATTTGTGAGGATTTCAAGGTTTGGATGAGGGAGTGTGGGTTTCGGTGGAGGCTGATAGAGTTGTAGGGTGTTGGGGTTGTGGTTTGTGGTTTGTGGTTATAGAGGGGGGTGGAGTGCACAGTCGATTGAGGAGGGTAAGGGGACCTGGTTCAGCTTCAGGTCATGAAGGGGAGGGTAGAAGGCTAACTTGTTTTGGGAATGGAATTGAGGAATGTGATTTTATTTAATGAGGGAAGGTAGGTTGGCTCATTTGTGATGTAGGATGAGGGAGAGGAGGTGGTCCTCGATTGGTATGTTCTGGATGAAGGTAGAAGGCTGGGAGGGTTCTATTTTTAGGGTCTTGAACATAGGGTCAACATCTTGTATTTAATAAACTGTCTGGGGGTGTTACATGACATGTAATGAAATATCACTTCTTGTAATGCTAGGATTAAATGAATTTTTATCATTAAAGATACACATCGTGTTAGAGGGATACAAAACATGTAATTGAATATTTTATGTAATTTTTTTTGAAACCCTTACAGATAGATCAATGAATATCATAAGTATTCATAAGGCTATACATATCTAATCTCAGATTAGATGATCTACCATAGAGAGCCTCCCAATAAGTGATATCATTAAAATAGAGAGATTACCTCCATTATGGATCAAATAATTATACGAAGAATGAAAAAACCTTCATAGAGGGTTTATTAAATATTTCAAATATTTGACCGTTCACTATGAGATGGGGTGAACCATCCCTATTAATATCAATGGTCCCATACTGGAAAACATTAATGTCTTCAGAAGGGATGACCCATCAAGAATTTAGCTTTCTAGGGAACAATTTTAATCCTAAAGTTGAATAAGATAACCTTGTTCATTTGGACAATGATACACCTTGCAATGAGTTGATGATTCCATTTATTATTTATGTCTTTCTAGATATTTTCATTTTCATAATAATCCATGATGATTTATTCCAATTCCACCAACTAAGAATTTGGGCTACTACATATTTTTCCGAATTCAAATTTATCTTTTTAATTTCCCAGTATGTGTGATTTTGTAGGTCAATTGGGATATGGAATGGTTAACCATAATCTAGTCTAAAATAATTTCCTCCAATTGTTGTTTTGTATGCAGTGTTGTATACCTATAGTGCATAATGTAGTTTCAATCTTCAGATGCTTCATCTTTTGTTCATGATCATTTCCAATATTTTCTTAAACTTCATATTTGACATTTCTACTTTCCCACTTATTTTTGTGTGGTGGTGAGTACCTTTATTGAACAAAATTCCTTATTTTTCAATTAATACATTAGACACATAATTGGTGAAATGTTTCCTTCGATCACTACTAAATAATCCTAGAATTACAAATAATGAAAACGCATTATCTTTCAACATATTTCGAAAAAATTAATTGTGTCATTAGATGTGGTTTCAGTTTCTTCCCATTATGAGACATAGTCAATTCCCTCTTGAATATAAGACTTTCCATTTGAATTCAGAAATGATCTCATGAAATCTATACCCTAATCATCAAATATTTTCAATTCCGTGATTTTGTTTTTAGTAATTTCATTTATTTTCCCAATGATCCAGTTCCCCAGAACCTATCATAGCTTTGGAATAATTTCATTTCATATTGGTGTAGCATGGTTAATAAGAATCCACTTTTGAGGATATTATCTATGGTGTGCTCAGTTGCATTATGTCCTCTAGTCAATGATGTAAGATACATTTCTATCATATTTGGGATTTCATTTTAAGGGCTGTAATTTTGCAATAATCTACAATTGAAACATTTATACAAGAATTGTTCATCCTAAGAGTAATGTTTTTTTTGTCAGAAAAAAAGTCATTTCCTTTATTGATATGAGTGGTCTTGTTTAAAAAACTCCCATGGCTATATATTTTGAGATATCAGAAAACCATGGATAAACATTAATGTTGAAAATTGTTTCATCATAAGAATTGAATTCATTATTAGTAACATCATCATCCATGATGAGTGGTATATGAATTCTTGATAAATGATCAATGAAAACATAGTTTGTTTCTATGGTTTCATTGATCCCAATATCACATTCATTCCGTTGTATGATCCACATTATCTGCATTGGAAGAGTATCATACATGTTCATTAAATACCTTAGGAAGTCATGATTTATGTGCACAATAACCTTTGATAAAACAAGATAGGAACAGAATTTCCCAAAGGAATACACAATAGATATTATTTATTTCTCTATATTTATATAGTCGAAAGTATCTTCATTTAGTGTGTGGATAGAATAGTTGATTGTAATAAATGGGTGACTAAATCATTGTCTGAAAAAAACACCAACTACAAATTCATTTGAATCACACATGAATTCAAAATCCACGTCCAAGTGAGGTGAAATGATTACAGGGTATTTTATAATTATCTTATTAAAATATTTAAATTCCCACTGATATCCATTTGTTGAATCAACAGGAACATCCCTAGACAACATGTGTGTCAATGGGTTCGGAATTTTTTCAAAGTCATTTACAAATCACCAATATAATCCTGCATGGCTAAGAAATCATCATATGACCTTAACTATTAAATGGTCAGTAAAATGTATGATGAACATGATCACGGATAAATTGAAATCCATTCCTTCTCTAGAAATTTTATTCTTGATTATTATTCCTCCATAAACTATTAAATTATTATTTTACAAATTCAGGACTTGGTATTTTTCATCATAGCATAGTAGGAAAAACTCCATATTGTCTTTGCAGACTTTGAATGATCTTACATAAAAATTTAAATCATTAATGAAGATTTATTGGAATTCCCATTCCATATCATGTAGGATATGCTTCATGTATCACTTAAATGTTTCTAGATCATTACACATTCCGAATGAGAAATTCTTGTAGGCGAAGGTTCAAAATGGGCATGTGAATTTGGTATTTGAGTAATCAGTGGGTTCGAATATATTTGATTGTATCATAAATATATATCATGGAAATTGTATAATTAATGTCTTGAATGCCTTTCAAAAATTTGATCAATTAATAGTAACGGAAAATGATCTTTCCATGTTGCTGTATTCAAGCATCTATAATATAGGAAAAAAATCCATCCAGTGATTGTGTGTGTTGAGATGAATTAATTTTCCATAATATTCTCCATAGTGTTCAACATTTCAAAGGAATTAATTCTAGGGGATCACCCAATCATTATTAGATATGGAAATGGCTACTCAAGAATCCAAAAGATTCATTACATAATATTTGACAACCTCTATCATTTGTGGCGTGATTCACCTCTGATGTTGGTGTTTTGGATTTGAATATTCCTCTAGTAAAAACATGTGGCTGCAAACTGTCGTACTGATTCCATTATTATCATCCACTCTCCAAGAAATTTACTACTTGTTCCACATGAATATGGAAACCAATTTTTCATCATGTACTAATGATAGTTCGTAGTTTATGATTATTCACAAAGAGGTTGAAGCCCCAATGTATGAATACATAAAAGTACTAGGTAGAGACATGATCTCTAGTATTGGTAGTTTAATTATTATGTATGTGAATGATGGGATGGTGTCCCATTTGAGAGGTTCATTGAAGTTTAATTCCTCAAAATCATAGACTTTATCAACATATAAAAGGGGTCTTCCCTTAATTCTTTAATGTCAATATATTAACATCATTCATGGGTAAGAGATATATCATTTAATTGAATTGAATTATATAACAGTTTATCATCCCGGACAAGGTTGATGAATAACTAATCTTCCCCAACTAGAAATATTAGACATTGTAATTCACATCAATCAGAGCAATTCTTGTTCCTGTGAATGGTCTTCTGAGTATAATTGGGACGTCTCTTTCTTCTTCCTTGTCCAGAACTAGGAAGTCAGATTAAAAATGGAATTTCCCATCATTAACTAGCACATACAATATAATTCATCTAGGATAATTAAACAAATATTATTTATACTATATTTTCACTTGAGTTTTTTTGGGCCCTAGAGGTCCCACCTTAAGAAATACACTCATTGGAATTATGTTGATTATTTCTCTGAGATCCCCCAAAGATGTTCCAAATTTACAATATCTAATAACACATGACATTTAAAAACATCTCAGTGCTTTTGTTAGGTGCACAAGGCTGAATACCCTGAGAGGGGGGGGGGGGTGAATCAGTGAATGACTAATTTAAAATTAACGTCCGTTCTGATCTTGTTTCGCTATTAAGAAAAACACTCTTCTCTCTCTTTCCTGTTGCACAAATTAAACAGAAAGTAAAGCATGCATAGAAATCACCAATTTTAATTGGTTCACCGCAAAGGGCTACGTCCAAGGAGCATACGCCGACAAGTTTCTGGTCGTACGAATTCCACTAAACTTCACTAGCTGTGGATTACAATGTTCAGGCTAGATCACTTCTATTCCCAGGCACACTGCATTTACAAAGTTTAGGGTCAGCTTAGTGCTTTCCTAAGGGTCACTCCCTATTTCTCTCTTTCTGGATCACTGCCGGTGGAGAGGATCACCTTCTTCCTCTTCCTAAGCTTACTGCTCTGTGAAGGGATTCACTCACAGTTTATAGACCTATAGGTCTCTACATATTCATGAAATAATGCATCATCAAATATTGATAGATTATTTGTTGAAGTCCAACTTTCATCCACTGATGAATACCTCTTGCCGCTGAACACTGGGAAATTCTTTTTGGAAACAACTTCGCAAAGCACCCTACTTCGCGAAGCTCCCAATTTTGCAAAGCTCAAACAAGCCTTTTCAAAGCTCCTGCCATTTTGTGAAGCACTTTCCTGAAGCACTTTTGCGTAGCTCATGCTATCACAATGCAACATCCCTCGCAAAGCTTACTAAGCCAATGCGGAGCTTGCAGGTTTCGCGGAGCAACAATAGCTGCCACCAAGCTCCTTTTTCGCAAAGCACACTAGCTCTGCGAACCACCTTCGCAAAACGAGAGCAAATGATATTCTCTGAAAATTCTCTCTTCTTCTCTCGAGGGGGTCGGCCTCTATTTATAGGCGATTCCGCCGACCCTCGAACTTTCCGTGTGAAGTAAATTCCACGTCATCTCAAATCGCGAAACTCCGAAGTTTCCGCCGGAATTCTGTCCAAATCGCGAAGCACCACAGCAATTTTCCGTTCGCGGAGCTCGTCATAATCATGGAGCATTACCGTCAACATTCTTTCATGCCTTCACAGTGAAGTTCCCTCACAAAGCCCTTCACCGCCGTGATGCGCTTCAACTCTGACATTCGCGAAGCTTTGAAATAATCGTGAGCCATCGCCGCCTCCATTTTTCTGTTCTTCGTGAAATCCAAACCATGCATCCTATCTTCATGAAATCCATGCCTTTTCCATATTAAATTATGCTCTTCATGGAAATCCTATTTTTGTGATGCTCACCAAACTCCAAATTTTGGACCCCAAAAATTTGGCAAACACAGGGAAACAACGCCACCTTGTACTGCTGTTTTGTACCGCCTACAGATCATCCGTTCCTTTGTCATCATTCTTTGTCAACAAGGATTGCCAACAAATTATTAGGAACTTGACAATTCACCATGGAAACCTGCTTTTTCAACAAACACAATCATCCCAAAAATATTTCAATGTTACCTTGAGGGATTTTTTCCCAACAATCTCCGCCTTTGGGTTTGTTGACAATTCTTCATAACTCTTCTCAGAATGATTTTTTGCAGGTTGATACCTCACTGAGTCTTCTTCCAGTTGCTACCACCATTCACCTCTTGCGATTCTGATAGCATTCAAGGATTCACTTAACATGTAGTCTAAGCCCACATGAGCAACACTCAGTGTGAGAAACAAGAGTAGTATGAAAAGTTCATCAATGAATCACTTCATGTCAAACACCAATTGTCGATTCCAACATGATACCAATTCTTAAATTGATACAAATTGTTGAACCACACTGATCCCAATTGGTGATAGCTGGAAACCTTCTCTCACCATTCCAACACCACTGTTCTTCTTTTATCACGATCCTCAGCTATCGTGATATCTATTCTTTGATCGATCACTTCTATCATCGTCAGATTTAATACTCTCCCCCTTTCTCATTTCTCCCCCAATCTGGCTGCTCCACTAGTCAGCTTCTCCCCGTATCTGTCATGATTTCTCGTATAGCCACACTATCACCCACTTGAACAATCACTATTTTCTCCCCCTTTGTCAACGAACCCAAAGGTCACTCTTTTGTAGTTTGTAACATAGTATAGAAAACATATCTGCACATTAGGGAAAAACACATCATACCTCGGGGAAAGGGGGGGTTTCCCATCCACACGCTTTTAAGTGCTGGAAATCGACTGAACTCCCAAAGCTAGTCGATGCCTTTCGAATGCTTCATTGGGTAAGGCCTTTGTCAGAATATCGGCAACCTGTAGCTCTGTAGGACCATACTCCAACTTCACAATCCCTTGCTCCACTTTCTCCTTGATAAAATGATATTTGATCTCAATGTGCTTTGCCCTTGAGTGATGGACATGATTTTTGCTGAGATTTATAGCACTTGAGTTGTAACACTGGATTCCGATCAGAGACTTCACTTCAACTCCCATATCTTCAAGCTTCTGCTTCATCCATAATAGTTGGGTGTATGCTTGAGTGGCCACAATATACTCAGCTTTCGTAGTGATCAAAGAAATGCAATCTTGCTTCTTGCTTAGACAAGAAATGAACAATCCACCAAGATAGAAAGCACCACCTGATGTTGATTTCCTATCATCTGCTGAACCGGCCTAGTCTGCAACAGTATATCCCAATAACTCTGTCTGATATTTATCAGTATATGTCAATCTGAAATCAACTGTGCCCTGTATATACTGAAGTATTCTTTTCACTGCAAAAAATTGGATTTCATTGGGATTACTCTGATATCTCGCTTCTTGGCATGTGGCGAAAAAAATATCCGGCCTTGTTGCAGTCAAGTATAACAAACTTCGAATAATTTGCCTGTATTCTGTGATATTAACTGCCTTACCATCCTCATCTTTTGATAATTTCATCCATGTAGCAACCGGAGTCTTCATCTCCTTGGAATTATCCATTCCAAACCTTCTTAGAACCTCCTTGGCATATTTGGATTGAGAAATGAAAGTTCCATTCCTTCCTTGTGTAACCTGTAGAACAAGGAAAATGTTAGCTCTCCAATCATTGTCATTTCAAATTCATTTTTCATGATTTCGGAAAAATGTCTGCACTGAGCTTCATCTGATCCGCCAAAAATTATGTCATCGACATACACCAACACCATCATCCGTTGATTACTATCATTGCTGAAATAGAGGTTGTAATCAACTCCTCCACGTTGGAAACCAATATTCTTCAAGTAATGATCAAGCCTTGAGTACTATGCCCTTAGTGCTTGTTTCAGCCACTACAACGCCTTCTTCAGCCTAAAAACTTTGTTCTCATCCTCATGAATGAGAAATCCATATGGCTACTCAATATACACATCCTCTTCCAGAACACCATTCAAGAATGCGGATTTGACATCCATCTGGAACACTTTGAACATTCTTTGCACTGCTATGGCCAAAAATAATCTGATTGTCTCCAGCCTTGCAACCGCTGAAAATGTCTCATCAACATATATTCCGTCTATCTAGGAGTATATCTTGCACACTAGACATGCTTTGTTCCGAATCATTTTTCCATATTCATTCATCTTGTTGTGATAAACCCATTTAGTCCCAATGACATTCTTGTCTACTGGCCTCGAAACAATATCCCATGTCTGGTTCTTCTCAATCTGATCAAGCTCTTCATTCATTGCCTGAACCCAGTTTTCATCTTTAGCTGCATCAGAAAAACATTTTGGCTCCACTTGAGACAAAAAACGATGTTTGCTGTAATGATTTCATTCTTTGAGTCTGAACTGGAGCTGTTTGATCACCAATGATATTCTGAATATCAATTTCAGCTTGACTCTTTGGCTTCCTCACAGACACAAAATTGACACTTTCTTCTTCATCATCAGTTTCTTCTTCTGAGCCAGCTTCTACCACTTCTTCTCCCCCTGGGTTGCTTACCTCATCATCACTTTCATCCAGGAACTGTTCACTGGATCGTTGAGTATTCTGTTCACCTTCAACTATAGTGACATCATTGCTCTTAATGATTTTTCCCAGCCATTTGTTGAAACATTTATATGATTTTATTTCCCATGAGTTGCCAAGGAATATCCCCTCATCTCCTCATGCCTCAAACTTCCTGTGATTTTCTTTGTTGAGAATGAAACACTTACTTCCAAAGATTCGAAAGTATTTCAGCGTTGGCTTCTTTCCGTACCACAGTTCATACGGAGTCTTCCCTTGCTTCGGACACAACAGAGACCTGTTCGAAACATAGACCGATGTCAAAAACTTTTTCCTTCCAAAATTTCTCTGGCAGGTCTTTATCAATAAGCATAATTCTAGCCATGTTGTTGATAATCCAATTTCTCCATTCAAACACTCCATTCTGTTGGGGAGTTCTTACTGATGAAACTTGATGCCTTATCCCGTGTTTCTCGAGATACTCTTCCACTTGACAGTTTGTGAATTATGTACTGTTATCTGTACGGAACTTCAAAATTTTTTTCCCAAGCATCCTTTCTGATTCCCTCCTGTACAGTTTTATGCAACTAAACACCTCTGTCTTATGGGTAATGACAAATACCTCGTCCATTCTGCTGTAATCATCAATGAAAAGAACATAGTACCTTTGCCCATTTATAGCTCGTGGTGAGATAGGACCACATACATCAGCATGAACCAGTTTGAGCACTCTAGTTGATTTCTGTTCCTTTGGCATGTATGTCTTTCTGATGATCTTCCCTTGTTGGCAAGAATCACACGTATGAGTGAGATCACGTGATAGTTTGGGAAGATCTCTAGTAGCATCACACATTACGAGATACTCCATAGACGGTTGGAATAGATGACCAAGTCGCTTATGGAACAACTGGTATTCTTCCTCTCTGGATAAAAGACATGTATCTTCTTACGCACCTACAAGGTAGATATTTCCCTTTGACCTTTTTCCCTGCAGAACAACCGCTCCATCTTTTCCTTTCATAATACACATTTCATGGTAAATCAGATAGAGTTCCCAGAGTCACATAGTCGACTGACACTGAGTAAGTTATGACTGAGACTCTCTACTACCAAGACATCAGCACGTCTCATCTCTTTTCCCCCAAACATGACATTCCCTGAGCCAAAAATCTTCAGGCCTTCATCATTTCCAAATTTGACAACTCCTTCTTTTTCATATTTGATGCCTGTAACAAGATCCTTAATACCCGTCATGTGGGATGTGAAACCACTATCAAGGATCCAAACACCAGATCGATCTGATGCTTTATGGTAAATCTCCACCACAACGGATTTCTCATTTTTCTTCATCTTGGTCCATACTTTTTCATTGACACTCGGCATGGATTGAGACTTCTGTTATTTCACAGAGTATGATGGACCGACCTCATCTTGCAAAGCCGCAAATCTATTCTGAATTTTTAACTCACCTTCCGGTTTATTGACCTACTTCTTGCGAACATTCTGATTCTTCTTTGGCACATTTCTCTTCATAGTCGATGTATTGTACCTAGCCATATCCCCAAATCCTCCGCACCAAAAACAGTGTCCTTTGAAATATGTTCTGAAAAACCATTTTCTGTTTGGATGCCATCTCTGTTATTGTTCCCTTCGATATCTTTTGGATATAGAACATACATACTGTGAATGTTCCATCTTTCTACATCAATAACACCTGATATAAGGTGAATTCATTTGTGTTACTTCAATACTACGAGTTTCCCCTGGGATCTCTGAATATTTTGATTCTGCTTTGTGCCCAAATCCACCTTCAATCTCAGGACGGGTGCTTGCGGTCTGACTTCAACTGCCACAGATTTTTGTTTCTGATTAAGCCATGAATCAGCCTTAACTTCTCAGCTCAATTACTGCTTCATTACTGCTGAACTACTATGCTCTTCTTTCTTTTTTTCAGTCTTCGTGACGAACTGCTTTCCCAAGAATGTGTTGGGATTCAAAGGTTTTTCCCGGTCATTAACTTTTCTCCGTAGTCCGACAACTTCCTCTTCAAGATCTTTAATACGATTGACGTGATATTTCACTTTTATAATCAAGAAATCGATCTCCCTTTTTTGTTCTTCAATCTAGAGCTTATGCTCATCAACCTTTTCTGTGCGATCTGGCCTAGAAGACTTAAGATCTTCAATATCTTTCACTAGCTCAGACTTCTCTTCTTCTTGCTGTTGCATGTAGAGTTTGGAATCATGTACCACCATGTTGGCTTTATTTGTTTTCTCTCTCCAAACATATATCTCTTCAAGAGCTGCTTCTAATTCAGCTTCCATGTCAACTCTCCCTTCAATTTCTTCTTCTTCCTCAGCGTCAACTTCTTCCTTTTTCTGAGAACTAAAAAAATCGCCACCAAGCCATTTACCGCATGATCTCTGCAATTTTATATTTCCTCAAACTCTTCATCCTCAGAATCATCTGAACTTTCAAATTCTTGTGAAAGAAGATTCTTTTTCATGAAGAAATTTCTCTTAAATTTCTTCTTCCCTTTCACAAACTCTGAAGTCTTATTCATGGGAATTTCATCATCATCATCATCATCATCATCATCATTATCTTGAAATTTCTTGGGGAATTATTCCGCAAGATGACCAACCTTTCCACATCAAAAGCATGCTAGTGGAAGTTTACCTTTAAACTTTCCTCTTCCTCTTTGCAGATTTGAAGAAAGGAATGAGATCACCTCATCTGTCTCTTATTCATCATTAGAATCTTAAATGGTGTGTTTCTTCATGGCCTTGAATGCCACCTCTTTGGATTTCCCCTTTTCCATAGTCTTGTTATCATTGTTTCTCATTTCATATGCAACAAAAGTGATGTGCAGGTTATCCAATGTCAGTTCTTTTGGGTCATTATCTTCCAAAACAGAAACATTCAGATTGAACCGAGGTGGGTGTTTTCTCAATATGCGCTTCAAAATTTTTATATCGTTGATAATTTCTCCAAGACCCTGCATGTCTTCTACCACAACATGTACCCTGTCAAAGAATGCATCAACAGACTCATTCGGGTTCATTCTCAGATCTTCATACTTGTCCCACATCACTTGCAGCTTTTCATCTCTAACTTTTTTATCCCCTTCATAAATATTCAAAATCTTTTCCCACATGGCATGTGACGTTTTACATGACATCACCTTTTTATATATGGGATTGGAAAGGGATCCCCCTAAGGCATTGATTGCTTTGGAATCAGCATCCATCTCTTTATGCTCAGCTTTTGATAATGCACCACTAGTAATATTAGCTTTGATTCCATGAATATCTACTGAAAACACATCCACTCACAATTATTAGAAATAGTTTTGCATTCGATTATTCCATATCTAAAGATTACATCCATCGAAGATCGGAATCCCTCTATGATTAGTGACCTCCATTTGAGAGAAGAACAACTGTCAACCTTCCCTTTGATACCAATTGTTAGGTCCACAAGGCTGAATACCCTGAGGGGGGGGGGGTGAATCAGGGTATGACTAATTTAAAATTAACGTCTGTTCTGGTCTTGTTTTGCTGTTAAGAAAAACACTCTTCTCTCTCTTTCCTGTCTCACAAAGTAAACAGAAAGTAAAGCATGCACATGACACACCGATTTTACTTGGTTCACTGCAAAGGGATACGTCCAATGGGGCATACGCCGACAAGTTTCTGGTCATACCAATTCCACAAAACTTCACTAGTTGTTGATTACAATGTTCGGGCTATATCACTTCTATTCCCAAGCTCACTGTCTTTACAAAGTTTAGGGTCAGCTCACTGCTTTCCCTAGGGTCACTCCCTGTTTCTCTCTCTCTGGCTCACTGTCGGTGGAGAGGATCACCTTCTTCCTCTTCCTAAGCTCACTGCTCTATGAAGGGATTCAGTCATAGTTTATAGACCTGTAGGTCTCTACATTTTCATGAAATAATGCATCTTCAACTATTGATAGATACTCTCTTGAAGTCCAACTTTCATCCACTGATGAATACCTCTTGCCTCTGAACACTGGGCAATTATTTTTGGAAACACCTTCGCAAAGCACCCTACTTCGCGAAGCTCCCAATTTTTCGAAGCTCAAACAAGACTTTTCAAAGATCTAGTCTTTTCGCAAAGCACTTTCACGAAGCACTTTTGCGAAGCTCAAGCCGTCGCAAAGAAACATTCCTCGCGAAGCTTACTAAGTCAATGTGGAGCTTTCAGGTTTCGCGATGCAACAATAGCCGCCGCGAAGCTCCTCTTTCGTGAAACACACTGGCTCCGCAAACCACCTTCACAAAACGAGAGCAAATGATCTTCTATGAAAATTCTCTCTTCTTCTCTCGTGGGGGTCAGCCACTATTTATAGGCGATTCCACCGACTCTTGAACATCATGCACGAAGTCAATGCCACATCATCTCAAATCGTGAAGCTCCGATGTTTCCACCGGAATTTTGTCCAAATCGCGAAGCACCACAACAATTTTCTGTTTGCAGAGCTCGTCGTAATCACGAAGCATTAACTTCAGCATTCCATTGAACCTTCGCCGCGAAGCTCCCTCGCAAATCCCTTCACCGCCGCGATGCGCTTCAACTTTGACGTTCGTGAAGCTTTGACATAATCACGAAGCATCACCGCCTCCATTTTTCTGGTCTTCAATAAATCCAAACCATGCATCCTATCTTCGCGATATTCATGCCTTTGCCATATTAAATTATGCTCTTCATGGAAATCCTATTTTCGCGATGCTCACCAAACTCCAAATTGTGGACCCTAAAAATTAGGTAAACACTGGGAAACGACACCACTTTGTACTGCTCTTTTGTACCGCCTCTGTGACAACTGGGTCCCGGTGACAGCACAGCCACCCCGTCCTTAACATGGCCGTCGGGTCCTAGCCCACCAGGTACCCCCAGTTGCCCCGCAGACACGTGGGGCCCACCCTAGGGTCCAAACCATGCATCCTATCTTCGCGATATTCATGCCTTTGCCATATTAAATTATGCTCTTCATGGAAATCCTATTTTTGCGATGCTCACCAAACTCCAAATTGTGGACCCTAAAAATTAGGTAAACACTGGGAAACGACACCACTTTGTACTGCTCTTTTGTACCGCCTCTGTGACAACTGGGTCCCGGTGACAGCACAGCCACCCCGTCCTTAACATGGCCGTCGGGTCCTAGCCCACCAGGTACCCCCAGTTGCCCCGCAGACACGTGGGGCCCACCCTAGGGTCCACCCACATGCCTGAACGGGTTATCTGACTAATATGATAGTCCCCACAGGCCAACACTTGTCCTTTCCAGTGTTCTTTGTCCTCACTCACACACACCCTGGAAAAACTTCCCAAAAGGTCACCCATCCTGATCACTACTCCAAGCCAAGCACGCTTAACTGTGGAGTTCTAATCAAATAGGCTCCCGAAAAGGAAGGTGCACCTTGTTGACATGATTCATATCATTTAGTCATTTAACCCTTTATCATTTGGGGATGTTACAATCACCCCCCCTTTAGGGCACAACGCCCTCGTTGTGGGCCCTACATCTCAACCCAGGCAGAGCACCGCACTTAAGGCTGGGTTCCTCCTCTGATACCAAATGTGACAACTGGGTCCCGGTGACAGCACAGCCACCCCGCCCTTAATATGGCCGTCGGGTCCTAGCCCACCAGGTACCCCCAGTTGCCCCGCAGACACGTGGGGCCCACCCTAGGGTCCACCCACATGCCTGAACGGGTTATCTGACTAATATGATAGTCCCCACAGGCCAACACTTGTCCTTTCCAGTGTGCTTTGTCCTCACTCACACACACCCTGGGAAACTTCCCAGAAGGTCACCCATCCTGATCACTACTCCAAGCCAAGCACGCTTAACTGTGGAGTTCTAATCAAATAGGCTCCCGAAAAGGAAGGTGCATCTTGTTGACATGAGTCATATCATTTAGTCATTTAACCCTTTATCGTTTGGGGATGTTACAGCCTCCATATCGTCCATTCCTTTTTCATCATTCTTTGTCAACAAGGATTGTCAAAAAATTCTCAGGAACTCGATAATTCTCCATGGAAACCTGCTTTTTCAACAAACACAATCAACCCAAAAATACTTCAATGTTACCTTGAGGGATTTTTTCCCAACAGAATTCATTTAAATTGAATTTTCTATTTATCAACGTTGTAGAATTCTATATTTAGTGAGATAACACCACGATATTGCATTTTTTTGTTAAACAGAAGATTATTATAGAATTTGGAATATATTATCATTTGATAAATGGCCGCTTCAATAGAGTATATTGATAAATAATTTATTGAAAATCTCATAGAAGATCTTTTATTGTGACTCATGTATTCCTTTTCATTATCATATAAAAATTAGAAGAGGTGGATAGTATGTTGGGTAGGAAACATAAACTTGTTCTATTGGTTTATTAGATTTTTTGGCTCGTGATTACTATTGGGTTGTTTCAGGGTTGGTCCAATCAACTTTATCTTATTAGAATAGTGGTTTATTCTTATGTAAATATTGTTATCTTAATTACATAGACCTATGCATTAAATTTCTAATATCATTCATCTTTTCTTCACTACAACATTATCTTCTTCCATTGGA
Organism: Viscum album; assembly: GCA_963277665.1. Classification (NCBI taxonomy): domain Eukaryota; kingdom Viridiplantae; phylum Streptophyta; class Magnoliopsida; order Santalales; family Viscaceae; genus Viscum; species Viscum album. The sequence continues at coordinate 1,023,881,287 of OY728133.1, read as the reverse complement.
AACGTCTCTATTTTACCATTTAGGGTACCTATAGTCATTCTGACAAAGTAAATGAGATTTGAAGCATTTAAACCTCAATATTTAGAAACATATCTAATTTTTTCATTTCCAACTCTATAATCATCATTCACTGGTGAAATTTTTGAATGAAAGTATCAGGGAGGTTGTCTAAGTAAAATTGCAGAGGCGCATGTTGTTGCTGTTGTCTTTGACTAACTGGTAAAAACTATTTATGTCATCTTTGAATGAATGGATGCAGATAAAATAGTTGTCGGTGTTTTGGTAAAAAAAATTATAGGTGGTTATCCTAGTGTTCCTTGATTCTAAATATTTTCTTAACCGCATCACTATTGTTAATAGACATGGTTGTTTTGTGGTAGCAGATAAACCAACCATTGCTGATAATACTAATGCAGCTATTGTAATGATGAGTTCTTTAATTGTGATTAATATAAATACAATATTTACATTATTTCTCTTAAAATAATACCTTTCAATATTTTTATAGGTTTGGGTCACTACACATCTCACATGATTTTATTTCCATGACATGAGTTAGAGGGGGTTGTGTTGTAGGTAACTAGAATTATTCTAGATTCTTTTTTAGCACTTCATCCTATAGGGGTTTCCTAGTGTACTGATCTAATTAGTAGATATAATAATGTGGTTTTCCATGATATCATTTAAACATTATTCAGTTGTGAGAGGCTTCATCCCAAATGGATCTTTCAGTTTATTTTATTTTGAACATTATTACTCCATTAGTTTATTCGTTGACAACTATTCATGAGATGGTTGGAGACACTGGTAGAATGTCTAATGTTGAATCCACATGTCCAGTACATAGTATGGGATCTTCCTCATACGTTCTTTAAATCATTCCCATGCATCCCATAAGGACTATGTATCAATTTGAGTGATGTTCAGGATTTCGATACGGAGCTTCCACATCTTTATCGATGGGATTTATTTTTCTAGAAGAAGATTATTTTGATCATCCAAAGTCATGATTGACTCAAGAGTATGTCCCTTGATTAAATCTATTACTCTATTGTTCATTGAGAATGGGAATACAATGATTCCTATAGAGTCTAATTATATTCAATTGTTTTGAAATGTATCGCAAACATTAAAGATGTTGAAGATGTACGAATGTGGTACTTTATTCTAAAGTCCCTTGAACTTCCCAATGTTCTATATCTTGTTAATGATTTGGGATTTATTTCAAAATTATTAGAATGAATGGTAAAACACACTATTCATGGGGTAACACCATGGATTGATGGAAATCAATAAAACATGATGAATATCTCTTTATATATTGGGTGGTCACTGGGGATTATTTGTTTCTTTATTGGAGGGTTTGGGGAGTTGGGTCCCGCTTGAGGGTTCTGATCATCCATGGTTGTATGAAGTTATATAGAGAGATACTGTTCAATAATGGGATTGAAGGCTAATGATTATTGTTTTTCATGTATCCTTAATCATGTAGAATGTCCTATGTATATGCACTATATTGTAGATCTAACATGTAGTGGATTCTTGAAAAAAAAAGAAATAAATGGGCTGGGGGAAAGCTAATCATATGTCTTATGAATGTGGTATGACTACAAGAAGCACGACATTACCATTCCTTATAAATGGTTCCATGATTTGATGTTCATGTACACTTAATTGAATTCACTTGGGCTATATCCAGATTAGAATCGTTTTGTTTCCCAAGCATCACTTTCTACTCAGGAGAGGAATTGAAAAACATTGAGGTGGATCCCACGAAGAAAGAAGTTGGAACTAGAAACCTATATCATCTGACATTTTGGTATATGATCCAAATATAAAATGGTATGTTTTTTAATTATAGATATAATCAGTTAATGGTTTACTTATGTAATATGAGAGGGATCAGGATCAATTCTAAGGATCTTTAGAATAAATTCTCTTAATTCCAATTTGGTAGGATCCTATGGTTTATTAGTTGATGAAACAAGATTTTTCTAGTCGACTATGGTCAAATAAACTACATTTACCTAGATGGAATGTATTCTTTTATCCCGAGAATGTGTCAACATAGACACATTATTCTTGGCTTCATGGAATAAATTAATTTTACGCTATTGGTTATAACCTAATATACACCAACTAGGATAGGGTTCTTCACCCAAATACCCAGTGGACATGGATGTTTGAGTGAATTGGGTTGAAAAATATTATTTACCTTAATTACTAATATATTAGGTAATTTTTTTGAAATAATGATTTATCAAATGTGGATATCCCTATTCTCAATCCATACCTCAGGTGGTTTACCCCATTAGTTTAGGAAAGAATGTAAGGAAATAATGAAATATCCTTGATCTCAAGATGCTAAGAATTACAATGTTTAAATTGCAAAAACAGAATATATTTTTTTGGATTCACTGAATCTTGATGGGAATGAATCTAGAATCTTGTAATGAAAATCCCAATTCAACTAACTTTTTAATTTTAATGACAATGAAAACGAATGCCCCGTGAATTTTTCGATGATCGGTGATGAATGAAGAAGATGATGCAAAAAAATGAATGAATGTGATGATGAAAAACAATGTAATAAAATTTTATTAAATATAAATATTGAAATGAGAATATTAAATCTCATTTTAGGTTTGAGGGAATATAAGGAAATGAAAAAAATGAAAAACACCAAATTTTTATCCTTTGGAAGCTCCCTAAAATCCTCTACTCAGCTTCATCATTTATAGAAAATGTCATAAAAATGAGTAACGGGATTCAAATTGTGTAATGAGGATCTGTGTACTTCTCCTAGACTTTTGAATCTTAGCATATTTCACACGTATCTCATCCCATATTTGATGATTTTACTCATCTCTCATCATGTATCTAATACCCATGATGAGTAACTACCTTTCTACTTTATCATTTAGTCTGAATTGTGTTTAATGGGTTCCTGAAATTTATTGGCCACTCATGTTGTGAATGCCTTCATCACATGTAGTCACCACAACATGAGTCACAAATTGATTCATGACTTGTGGGATTCTGGGAAATCCTACTACACATCCTACAATGAGGTTTCATTACTTGTAATAGGGAAATTATGATATTTTTCTGCATTTTCTCTTTTGAATGTTCATATTCATTTTTTTCTAAAAAAATCACACATAAAAAGTTCATTGTTGAAAAATAATTAAAAATACTAAAATAATTACATAAAAACATAGAAATGGTTTTAACTTCTCAGTTTCACTTTAATTACCTATTCTTTGATGAACCATAACGGTAGTTTCATATCCTTTTTTTGTGAGCATGTTCATCATGTATATAAAATGTGGGTTGGGATTGGATAATTTAAAAATATATGTATTACCTAATAATGAACCACGATGATGGAAATTACATACCATTTTAGAACCTTTTATACTCTTATTACCTTTATTTTTTATTGTGATGGTGTAACATGTTGATCATGTTTGATGACGATTTCATGTATTATTCTACAACTCATGAATTTTTTTTTGATTCATTATTCCATGAGTATTTATAGAGTATCTTATTATCATACATTATTTTTTTCATGTTGTTATATGTTTACACATTATGATATTGATGTTGTGTTATGCATCCAATGTTATTACCTTCCATATTTTTTGTATTTTCCATGACATATTGGTATTGTCATGGAATTTTTAAAAGGTAGAACATTGTGGTATGTTTATTCAATAGAGGGGGAGTGCACAAGACATGTGGTGATGATGATGTTCTACCCATGAAAATGGAATAATCCTGAAACCCTTATGGCCAAATCAATGACCAATGCCTTGAGGATAATAAAAAATGACCCAAATTTGATGACATTTGGTCACTAAGTATCATTATCTATTGATTCCAAGAGGCAAGCAAGTATCATGTAACCATCATATGTGACTTTCACTTGTTCTTTTAATAAATATTCAATAATCCTTCCATCACAGATCTGAGGCCGGTATGACTGATAATCGTGGTTCCCTCATTATCTCAAATGTACATGACATAAGATTCTACATGCATACTTTCACATTCATTATTATAATGAAATGAAATTTCTATTCATGTAATCTTCTATTATATACACATTGGTGACATCCTATTATGTTTAACTATATAAACAATGAGTAATAATATATAAGAACATATATATTTCATGCATAAGGATATATGAAAGAAAAATCAGTACACATCATATTTCTAAATAAAGTAGCATAGAGCTGACAATGGAATTTGAAAAAAACACCAATTCCCCATGATTATTATTATATTATTCCAATTATAATTTGGATAATTATTCCACTCAAGATTCTTATTCCTTAATTTGGATTAAATGTTTATCACACGATATTATATTAAAAATATCTATTTATTTTAATGTTTTTTTATTTTATTAATATTATTATTGAATGTATATGATATGGAGGGTATAGTCTCCCCACATGTAGATTTTAGACCATCAGTACTATTCGACACCCTATTTCAAATGAGGAGTCATGAATGAAGTCTTTTGACTAATTAAATACAACATTATAGTTTAGGTTTGGATTTTAGGTAATTATATCAATTTATTTAGATACATAATCCAAACCATAGATGGAGAGAATGAGATTATGGGATAGGTGATAGATTTTATTTTGAAAGGGAACCCTCAGTTAGGACACTAACATTTTAGTAATCATTGGATTCATGCTCCTCTCTAAGTCATACCATTCATGAATATCAAACATATTTTAAAAATGTCATAAATAATGGATATTTATACATTCTAACATTCAATGTGTGTTGTTCTCCACGTTTCATATCTATAGAGGTCCATTCATAATCATGCGCTTTTTTCTGATTGCGTGGATAATTTTCTAGTGCTCGATGCACAATACACATAGCCCCTAATAATGATTAAAGATATATGAAATCATGATTGTCATGGGAAGAAAAAATACCTTTATGGATCTTATGAATACATGTAAAAATAGAGCAGGAAACATAGGATATCTAGGAAGACATTCTTTTTCAATGGACCGTGTTTTTCATGATGAATTCCTCGAGTAACTTCCAGAGGATGATAAGGAATTATAGGGTGATAATGTATGGGGATTATATTTTTTCAATTGAATTATGATATAATTTCAACATTTAATCGCATATTTTTGAGATATGATTTTTATGGGATGTATTTTATGAAATTTCAAAAACAATTAATGATTTATTGGGCTTTCAAAATGGATCAGAGTTTGACCATGGTATTCCCAATATAGTTATATTTTGTAGGATATAGTTCACATAAAGGTGGGGATCTAGGGTAAGTGAATAGTTTACATGAATGATTTTCAAAAAAAATCCAAACAAGAAAACTGTATAGGAAGAACTATTGGGAAAAACATGGTTAGAGCATTGTTTTATAATTCGTGAAGCTTGTTCAAAATACTAAAAGGGGTGCATGGTTGGTGCACTATTATTCAAACTATACACTCAACCAGTAAATTTATGAAAAAAATTCCCTAAACCACATTTAATGATAATTTACCATACATTTTGACCATTCTCCTTTAAATAAGTATTCTCCTTGTTTTATGATACTCTCACAGACATCTGTACAATTTTCCTCTCCAAAAAAGCTAAATTTCTATAAATCCTAGTAGGATAGAGATATATAATAGACTATCTGATGTGATAATCTACTATCATTGGAGTTAATAATTCATATACTTATATCCATAGAAATTATTCATAGATTCGATATGTTACATTCCAATCAATTAATTTGAATTCAACTAATTATGGATTAATTTATAATTTCGAGAACAATGGTGTAGTTGATGTTTCAATGAAATATTAATATATTGGAGATATATCCATTAGGAAGGGTAAAAATTTTCTAGGTATTCAACATATATTTATCACCTTGATATATTATTATTCATAGACCTATGTTTTTCTTTGATATTTTTTGTGGATTATTGTTCAGATGGTAGACCTAATGTTTTCATCATAAATTGATAATGAATATCATGATGGTTCTTTAATCCACAATAGAATAGTGTTATTGACGTCATCTTCATTCACATATCTCATATACAGTTCAAATTATGGATAGCCTAAGGTATTTTATACTAAGACAAATTTTATAACACGTAATAATATTTTGTATATCATTTATATCATAATATTGTAAGAACTGAAAACCATATTACCAATCCATGGTATGTGAGAAAGTTTTCCATAGATGAGAAATGGAGTTAGAGATTCAATAAATTGAAAAAATAAAGATTACTTCCTCAAAAATAATACAGTAGAAATTTTCTTACTATTTGAGTCCCTTTTATAAAATTTTATCCTTGATTTTGTACAAAGATAACATGTATTTTTGAACATATTTGAATTTGATTTCATATGTGTGTGTGTAGCCTCTAATACCCTTATAAGATTCTTAATTCTATGATTATGTATTTACTTTCTTAATACCATGATTGCAGATGAAAAAAATTTGTTATATATTTCTATATTATGTTATTGTTGACAATGTATTGTTTTCATATTATGATATGTAATTTTTTCTCTATTTATAATGACTTTGAGGTAATTTATGGTTTTTATTAATAGGTTGACAACTATTTTATGATTTACGATTTAATTGAGTGTTTACATCATGCAAGGAATGAAAAAAATGTACCTATACATAGGTTAAGAGAATGAAGAGCATGTGTCTTGATTAAAACTTGATTCAATGTTGACACTATGTGACATACTAATACCCGATTCCATGTTGATACGAAGTAGTTATCTCACTCATTTCCTTAGGGATGCAATGTATTAGATATCCAACAATGTGAATTGTTCTTGATATTTTTTTATATCATTGATCATCCCATGAAATGGATCCAATGAAGAAATGTTTGGGGATCCTGGTTTCTTTTTTAACACAATTTTACTCAACATATTATCAATTATTCATTCTCGAACAATTATGCACATGATCACTTGAAAATGATTCACTGGTGGTGTTATACTATGTTTTATTACTCCCACATTTCATTGGAATCATGATTCTAATGTGGAATTCATTAATATGGATCTAGTAATGGAAAAGGGACCCATATAAGATGGTTGAGTAGTAGAGAATAAATATAGTAGTGTAACTGTGACTTAATCTAATGTATTTATATAGAATATTATTTCATTTTCTACATTCACTTAAACATTTTGTTTTATTTCTATTTTTGAACCATATTTCACTACTGGAAATATGATCTATACCAATAGCTTGGGGAAAACTGTTGGTATAGTTCACTAATTTGGACCTATACCAATGGTTTGGCCAAAACCGTTAGTAAAGGTCACTTATATGGACCAATACAAATGGTTTCAGATAAAATTTTGGTATAGATGGGGACTTATATCAACAGTTTTGCCAAACCGTTGTTATAGGTCCCAAAATCAAGGAACCTATACCAATGGTTCTCAAAACCATTGGTATTGGTACATGTATTTTTAATGGAAACTTCTTATAGAAGACATTAAATAAATTAAAATTTAAAATACTTATGATAATACATATATTTATTTATGAAATTATGTTCACAAAATTATGTTAGAATAGTGTTTAGGTTTTTCAATCAAAAATAAGAGGTGTTGGGATCCAAACCAACTGAATGATTATTTTCCGAATTACATATACCAATGGTTTTATGGAACCGTTGGTATTGTTTTTCATATTACTTATACCAAAGGTTTTCAAAACCTATGGAATAGGTCTATACAAACCATTTTCCAAAAATTGTTGGTATAGACCTATCTCTATGACCTACTTGGCAATGGTTCTCCAAACTGTTTTTATAGGCTATACCAATGGTTTGGAGGCCTATACCAACAGTTCCAAACTGTTGGTATATAGTATTTTTCCAGTAGTGTTTATTCAAATGTATTTCAGGTGATCCATATGATATTATACTATTCCAATTTTATTATGCAATTAGATGTATATTTTTTGTATTATTACAGAAATGATATTATTATGAAGATATTGTCTCCACACTAATGACGTTATGATCGTTGCTGCAAGTAGAAATCCACTTATGTATGGGGAAGAAAAAATGATTTCCTATGAAAATATGATAATCCAATTTATCTTTATTGTTTGTAATTTTAGTCAACCATATAAACATTTAATAATTTCATTTATCTTTAATAATTTTGATTGTATCAAACATGATTTTTATAGTATTTTATTGAGTTTCTTATAATTACATGTCACTTTATAGGAAATATATTTTTTTTTTAACATTTCATGTATCATATTACATTTTAAAATTTTGTGGAACTCATTCAGACATTATCAAAATATAAAAAAATAATATAATTTGATTGTAGGTCTTATTATACTATTAAAATATCAAATCAATTATATGGGTTTCATTCAAAAATTGAAATGGAAATATAGATTTCAAATAAAACATTTTAATTTTTTTTAGTTAAATAAAAATTTTACCTTCCAACACTGATGGTTTTTACTATAGAAATAAGGGTCCATGAATATTCTTATTCCCTCTCTATTTTCAAGCATTGCTTATATTTTAATGTTAGCTTTGTTACATTAATCTGTTGAATTTGAGAAGTCAATTTTTTCTTCCTTTGAAAAAAATTCACGACTTAGAGAATGTCACATAATGAATGAAGAGGGGGAGGGATTGATATCATGATACACTAACCTAGATAAAATGTTTCTCTTGAACTATCAATTAAAAATTTATCTGATAATCAAAAGAAAAGAATTATCAAAAAGGTAAAACATAGAGAACATATATTTTTCTTGGTTTTGATGATCCTCTATTCTGCTATAGAGATGATATATTTTCAATCTTGTTGAGTTCACTATTCAGGTTCTTTATTTATGTACCATGATAGTAGAGTTTAAAAATATATATGTTGTTACAAATGTGAAAAGATTATTTTTAGGAACCTCCATTTTAACAAGTTCAGTTTCTAGTCCTCGCACACATAAAATATGGAGTGATCACATTAATAAAGATAAAAATATATTGAAATATTATTTTGATTAAGTTTTCTATAATAAGAGGAAACATGAAAAAATAATATCAATTCTCCAAAAAAATGAAAGATTTAATGAAAATATTTATATTATATCACGACTACGTTTGATGTGTTATTCATAGAATATGAGATTTTTTTATTATTCCTAGAAAATAGAAGGAGTATATGTTTAGGAAATCTTATTATCATTTAAATTCACTAGATAATACTCCATTATACATGACTTTTTTATTTACCTATTAATTGATTTTGAAATCAAATTTTTATAGATATCAAACCATCAATATGAAATTAAATAATCCAAAATGAAAATCCATGTATTCAAATTTTACCTCTGACTGAAAAAAATGAATCTTTCGAGATCAGTTTTGACAAATTTTAAAATCATCAATGCATTTACATGAATTTTTCCAAATAAACATTTCATATAAATTTTCATGTCAAATATTGCATCTGTAATATTAGAAATAAAATAGGTGTAAAATTCATTTGAACTCCAATAAGGGAAATAAATCCCTCAAAAGGGGGAGTAAATACTCTTAAAAAATACTCAGTTCAAATAACTATATCTACGAATTTCATCATCATTTTTATAGTAAATTTATGTCTTAATACATCTTATGACTAAGAAAAATACATAAATTATTACACCAAAAACTTTTTTTTGAATACTTATTTTGAAATCATGTGATAGCATTTTTGATAACATATTTCATCTATTAATTAGATATATATACTATCATATGATAAATTAATTATAAAAAATAGTTCCATAAGATAACATTTATCATTATAAGTTGTTTTTCAACATATAATAATTCTTAACATCATAATGTATTTTTATTTTTAAAATACAATTCAATTGATTGTTTGATCTTGTGTGGAAAATTAGTGCATATTATATCAATTTTTTCATTACATGACAAATTAATTTTTCACAACTATTTTTTTATATTTATCATTATTTATAATTCATTTATCAATGTTAATTTACATATCATGATCCGAGTTGGACAAGTGTAAATTTTTTATGGGGGTTTCTATTTATTTTTTTAGATTTTTTAATTTGGTGTATTACTATTTTTTGGTTAAAATGGGGGGTTTTGGGTTAATATTAGGTGGCACAAAGTTGGAGAATGGTTTGGAAAACCATGAACAATTTCCTACGTAATTGTAAGGCCATTTTACCTTCCTATATAGTGGACAACAACATTGTTAGAGGATAGTCTATAAAGCCTATGGAATAATCTTGAGGAATGAACTTGTTGGGTGGTTACGATCAGTATGTTCTTACACAGTTTTGTAAATCATGATGGAAAACCTTGAAATTTTTTTAATTCATTAAATATATGAAAATTTCATTTGTGTTCTCTCAATATTTAACTGCATTTACTCCTCCATCAGTCCCATATGTGAATTTTTCCATTAATGATCCTGCCAAGATTCCGTGGACCCCTTGGTCATCCTTGAATGGGTGATTTGTACCTCAATTATTTAATTAAAGATCTTGTAAGTCCTTATCCTCTTCATTTATCCACCTTATTATAGTTCTTATTTTATAGAGTTTTTGATCTTATGTTATCGAGTATGATCTTAATTTGTAGTGTTCATTCATTCTTTTATAGTCTTGTGTATGTGTAGCTACTATTTCATATCATTTTTCAAAATTTTCTCTTCTTGAGGTTGGTGTTTCAATGACTTAACGTTTTTATATTGTTTTGATATTATTTATTTTCTTTCTAAATGTGTCCTATCAATTTATAATGTAGTGTGGAATGTGTTGTGGAAGTATTTTGACATGATAATGTGATATAAATGGATTTAATAAGGGAAAATGGATATGTTATCGATGTAAATTGTTTTGGTTATTTTTGGATGTGTTTTAATGATTATGTGAAAGGTATGAAATGTGTTTACAAAGCCACTTTAGTAGTTAATATGTTAAAATCTTGTTTTCAAATGAAAAAAAATATTATTTTGACATGTTTTTATTCATTAATTTTAATTCATGAATTATTTAAATGATTTGGAGAATTTTGTAAGGTTGATTTTGTTTCTATGTAGATTTGGAATGGATTTCCCTTAGGAATGGTAGAATTATTTATATTCTATTATTATATATTTCTAATTGGGCTTTATCAGATATAAAAGTGGTGTCAAAATAATTTTCCATTTTTTTCTGTGTGTAAATTAGTAAGTTGATTATTTGTGAGAAAAGGTAGGGCATAATTTGTGTTATAGTGATTAGATTTTCGATGTGTGTATGTGAATGTCATGACCCATCCTTGGGCCCTGTGTCATGAAAACCCCATTCTATCCTTCCATAGGCCATGGGATGGAGACTAGCACCGAAGATGTAAATCCAGATAAAAATGGAATGAATTGCCTTTATATAGTAAACAAACACAACAGAGTATGCAACAGAAGTAAGAACAATGTAAAACTGTATACAAAAGTAAGTTCTGAAAAGAAAGGGGCCGGAAATACAAGCCCAACAATAAGTATAGTACAACTGAAAGTCTAGTACAACAGCAGTAAAGTAAAGCAGTAAACACTGAGTCATCCTCCAGGAATACCACCTAAAGGGTGGGTACAAATGGTCTCCTCCACACCTCAGATCTGTCCGTCCGCTCTGTGTATGTCTCGCTATGTGGTCCACCTCTAGGTACCATCTAGCTCAACATGTCTCCTCCACGATCAGTGTTGTCTGCCGTCTGCATCCAACACAACGTAGTACATGCATAGCTCATGCAGGGGTGAGGATACAATAATCAGTATGGATCCCGAGACCCATGAAAGTCTCCCAGAATCCACGTAGGATAAAACACAAAAGGAAATATACAAACATGAAGTATCAACCAACTATACTTACGTATATTCGATACATATACCTAAGTCATCAATTCCAATTCAGCTCAAACTCTTGAGTCCAAACACAACCTAGTACACATAGTAAAGATGTCAATCACTCCGATGGTAATTATTGAAGGTCAAGACTCGGCTCATACATGAATAGAACTAATGAAGATTGGTGGATATGGTAAGATATAGCCTCTGAATCATATCCTCTTCCAAACCCACGTAGGATCCTAGTACAGAAGTCATTGCTTTCGAACCCATGGAGAATCCATGTACAGTAATCATTGCTGCCGAACCCATGGAGGATCCATGTACAGTAGTCATAACTGCAAAACCCACAAAGGATCCAAGTACAGTAGTCATCGCTGCCGAACCCACGGAGGATCCAAGTACAGTAGTATCGTTAAAGTCACAGTCAGCTCTAGGGTTCCCATAGATAGCACGCTCGATTCCGGGAGGGTCCGCTCCTTGATCCAAGGGCGTCGATACATCAACAATCACAAATTCCAATGTTTATGTTTTTTGAAGTTCCGTCTCGTCGAAAGGAACCCAACATGACAGAAGGCACGTCAATTGGATGCCCGGTCTGAGAGATATTGGCTTTTCCGTTTCAGGCGCCTGGTTGGAAATATGCTCGTTCCAAACCCAGATATTTTTGGAAGTCATCCAAAACTCACATAGAGTATCGCAAAAGGACTGATTCATCACCAGTGTACCAGTGCTGCAGACGGTGGATCGATTAGACGCACGATCTTATAGATATTCACGTTTAAGTAAAAACGAGCCCGACCCATTTTGCCCAGTGCCCTGACGGGTCGGGTCAACCCGATTTTGGAAGGTCCAACCTAGAAGAGGGTAGGATCGGGCCAATGAGTCACGTGGCTTGGCCCGAGGGGGTGCGGCCTGGCCCAGTGCGGTGTGGTGCGGCCGGACACGGCGCGACCCGCTGGTCGCGGCTCGACCGGCTGGCCATGCAACTTGACCTCAGTGGCCGAGCGGTCCGTGGGGGGGGGGCATGGCCCTTCACTTTCCCGAACTGGAAGCATCAAATGGTGCCACGCTCTAATCTTCCTGGCCGAAGCTGGCTGGTCTTCCCGGCGCAAGCGGCGCGCTCAGGCGGCTGCAGTCCTGCTGTGCGGCACCTTCGGGTGCCACGTCTCCTTCACCTGGCCGGCCGATGAGTTGGTCGGTTCACTGCCGAAGCGGCCCGTGAAGTGAGGGACACGGTCCACCGCAGTTCGGCGCCACAGTCTTCCTTCAGCCTGATCCACTTTAGCTAGACGGTTCTTCTTTGGCCGAACAGCCTGCGGTTGCGGGTCGTGATTCTTTCGCATGTATTCGGCGCGTGGTCTCCACCTTCTTTCATCACCACCATTGTATCATGGTCTCCATCTCAAACAAAAGAGAATACGGAGGGTCGTCGGGCCATCTGTGTTCAGCCCACGCCCTCCACTTTAGGTGGTAGCAGTTGGACACATACAAATTAGGACTTTCAATGAAGAACATGGTACAAAGTAATCACTCCAAATTGAAAAAAACTACCTCGAAATAAGTTTCACAGTAGTTGGGTCTCGCGAAAGATGGCGTCGCAGGGAGACAGTGTGAAGTCGTTGACGTTGGGGAATAAGGAGCATAGGATGGCGCGTCGTCGGCGTTCCTTGCGGGTGGCTCCTTCTCTTTTGGCTTGGCCAATGATAGAAGTAGACGATCTTCGGTCTTCACCATTTCTTTGATGGAAGGACGATGTTCTTCAACAAAAGAGGAACCCTCCTATTCAATTTCTCAATATTTCTCCCAAAAATCCTCTCAACACAACGAATGCCCCCAAAATAAAATAATATCTAAGGATATTATTTTATTAACACATGTAATTCAAAATTCAAAACACTTTAATTAATTAATTTTTTTTCATTTAATTAATTAAATGTGTTGTCATAAAATTAAAGGGAGAGGGGAAGGAGGATAGATCACAATAAATTAGGGGGAGTTGTCAAAAATTAATGAAGGAAAGTGTTAATGGCGGGTTTAAAGGGAGTTATGGGGAGATGAAAGGTTTATGTTACGTGTGGGTCCCACCACACTAAATCCTCTCTTGGGAGGTTATGTGGGTGTGGGTCCCACTTCTAACTCCCCATGGGAGGAAATAACTACAAGATATAAAATAAGATTGTGTCCCATAATTTTATTTATTTTATTCCAAATCCCCAAAAATAACTATCAACCCATACAAAATGCAATGGTGGTAAAGGTCCCCTAAAGTGAATATCGGCGCTGTGAGTTCATCGGTGCCCTAGGATTTCAATTTAGAGCATCAGTTCAAAATATAGAAAAACCTGCTCCTACGTTCACTAAACGTACCCGAAAAAAACTGAAGAAATTAATTCCTGGCACAATGGGCCTCAGAATCATGTGCCGTTAGAAACCAAAGACTCATAAAATTCTAAAGTATTTATGAAAAACAAATTCTTGAAATTTCATGTTCTTTACATTACTCCCACCTAAGGGATTTATGTCCCCTTAATGCTACAACACACACTAGGGAAACAAATGAGGGTACTGTACATTCATCTAAGCCTCCCTTTGCCAAGTGCTCTCTTAGAGGTTCACGTGCTGCCAAGGAATGTGCACCAAAGGAATAGACTGCCCATATAGGACCCGCTCCTGTCGATCCTCAATCTCCACCAGCACCTCCATAAATTTTTTCCCATCATCGATGTACAGATCCCCGTGATGGATGATGTGGGATTGGTCGTGCACGTATCTCAATAGATGAGATACGTGGAAGACATCATGCACCCTGTGCAACTGAGGTGGAAGGGCCAAGCGGTAAGCCACCACACCTACTCTGCTGAGGACCTAGAAAGGCCCGATGAAGCGTGGAGATAACTTACTGCCCCAACCAAATCTCTTTAAATCTCATCGAGGAGATACCCATAAGAAAACATGGTCACTATCCTCAAACTTTAGTGGTCTCCGTCTCCTATCAGCATAAGACTTCTATCTACTCTGGGCAATCCTCATCCACTCCTGGATGATCGCCACCTTCCCCGTCGTAGCCTTAACCATCTATAGGCCTACAAGTGCTGACACCCCTGGGTCAGTACAGCACAGATGTGATCTGCAAGGTCAGTCGTACAGTGCCTCGTAAGGTTGCATCCCGATGTTGGAGTGGTAGCTATTATTGTATGCAAACTCCACCAAGGGTAGGTGATCCTCCCAGCTGTGACCAAAGGCAAGGACACATGCACAGAGTATTTCCTTGAGAGTATTAATGTTTCTCTCACTCTGAATATCTGTTTGAGGATGGAAGGTGGTGCTCAGATGTAGCTGCATCCCAAAATCCTCTTTTAACCCCTTCCATAGGTGGGAAGTGAGTTTAAAATCTCGATCAGAAACAATATACGATGTCACAACATGATGTCATATGATCTCACAAATGCATAGGCTTTATAAGATCTCTACTAAGACCTGCTATCTATTCAGTAGGAAGTGGGACGACTTGGTGAGTCCGTCTACGCCCACCCATATAGAGTCATGTCCTCTGGATGTACATGGAAGCCCCGTCCTGAAATCCATGTATATCCCATCCCACTTCCACTATGGGACCTCCAAGGGATGTACCAAGCCTGCTGGTACATGGTGCTCCGCCTTCACTTGCTGAGAAGTGAGGCATCATGAAACAAACTCTGCTACAACCTTCATCATACCCGACCACCAGTAATGTTGTGTGAGGTCCTAGTACATCTTCACCACTCATGGATGTACCACTAGAGGGGAATTGTGAAAATCCCTCAGTACTTCCTCTTGTAGTGAAAATGGTACCATATTACTTCCCCTAAAGAGGATGACATACTCCCCTCCTTCAAAAAATAAATCAGGCGCCTGCCCTATGGATATCTGAGCACGTCGCATCTCACAGTCAACGTCCCCACGTTGTGCTTCTCTGACTCGTTGATGGAGTGGAGGAGTGACCTTGAGTGATTGTAGAAAGGCTACTTCATCTCTATCCACAAAGAATATCTGCAATGCGGCTAGTTGCTCTGTTGCCTCTCCTAGAAGCAGAATGTCGGATCTCTTGCTGACAGCATTAGGTACAATATTACCCTTTCCAAGAGTATAGACTATATCAAAGTCATAGTCCTAGAGGAACTCGATCCATCACTGCTGTCTCAGGTTCAGGTCCTTCTGCGAGATGTTGTACCTGAGAATCTGGTGGTTGGAGTAGACTATAAACCACTCGCCCATCAGATAGTTCCACCAAATCTTCAAGGAGAAGACCATGGCTTCTAACTCTAGGACATGGGTAGTGTAGTTCTGCTCGTGTTGTCTCAGATTTCGTGAATCATACACGATCACTGCTCGCTCCTACATCAGTACACACCCGAGTCTGGTCCTTGATGCATCACAGTAAACTACGCACCCAGTGCCCTCCACCGGCAACCTCAAGATGGGCACACTGGTCAACCCCTTCCTCAGTTCCTAAAATCTCTGTTGACATCTATCTGACCACACGAAGTATTTCCCCTTCTTCATTAAGGCTGAAGGTAGTGCTGCAAATCTAGAGAAGTTTGGCACAAATCTCTAATAGTACCCAGCCAGACCTAGGAACTCCACACCTCCGTCATGCTCCTGGGTGGCTCCGAAGCATGCACTACCTCGATCTTCTATGGATCCACTAAAACTCCCATCTCCATGATGATGTGTCCCAGAATGTGAACCTCTTGAATCCGAAATTGCCACATCGAGAGATTACCATAAATCTGGATCTCTCAGAGTGTATCCAGTACAACCCGTATTTGGTAGGCATGCTCCTCCTCAGTAGTCGAGTAACTCAGTTTGTCGTCGATGAAAAATACGAAAAATCGATTGATGTAAGGATGGAAGATCCTATTCATGAGACTCATAAACACTTCTAGAGTGTTGGTTACACAGAAATCCATAACCATGTACTCATAGTTCCCATACCAACACCTGAAGGCCGTCTTCTGAACATCCCCATCTCGAACTCTGAGCTGGTGATAGCCTGACCTAAGGTCTATCTTTGAGAACAATCAAGCTCCCTTGAACTGATCAATGAGGTCGTCAATCCTCAGAAGTGGGTACTTGTTCTTTAAGGTCACCTGATTCAGGTGATGGTAGTTGACACATTACTGCAAGCTCCCATCTGCCTTCTTGGTAAACAAAATTTGAGAATCCCAGGGTGATACACTGGGTGGGATGAATCCCTTTCCCTGCATGTGCTCCAACTGCACCCACATCTCACGAAGCTCAACGGGAGCCATCCGATATGCTGGAGTAGATACTAGTGTTCTCCCGAGGTATATTTCAAAGTATAAGTCTACCTCTATGGGAGGAGGTAGTCCAGAAAAGTCCACAGGAAAATCATCAGCATACTGCTCCACCAAAATAGGAAAACTCGGACTCCGCACATCAACTGCACCAAGGAAAAGACTAGCCATCTGATGTGTGATCGGCTGCCCTCTTCTATATGTAAGTCCATCCTATGCTGCAAAGGATCCCTTCTCACCGGTGATGGTGAACGTGCTCCCATCCATGAACACACACCACACTTTGCACCTAATACAGTCGATCTGAGCATGAACTGTAGATAACCAATCCATAACCAAGATGATGTCATATGGCCTCGACACCACTACAAGAAGATACCAGCCAAATCTCTCACCTCCTAGAGTAATATAAAACTATCGGCACTAGTTTCTAATCATTGATTCTACTCCGGTAGGAGTCTCTAGTAGTAAGGATCGAGCCAATGACTCTATCAGAATCTCCAAGCTCTGAAAAACAAAATTGGCAATAAAATTATGACTTGAAACTGCATCTATAAGTACTGTAGCAAGGGTTGAGTAGACACAAATAATACATCGAATCATCTTAGGTGCACCGTGGTCGTAAGCCCCCACTACCTAGATTTAAGCCTGCCTCTGTTCTCCAGCCCCCTGTGGCCGGGGTGAAAATCCTGGTGGTGGTGGTGGTGGTGGTGGTGGTGGTGGAGACTCGAAACATCGTCCCCCACCTACTGCTCGGCCAGCTCCTCTGCCTCATCCGCCTTCTCCTAATGGACCACCACGGTGGAACCTCTGCCTTTTCTTGGGAGGTCCCTCTACTGTCTGATTATCATCCTCATGGCGGGTCAGATAGTCTCAAGCCATGTGACCCTGTCCGCCGCATGCATAGCACTACCTGCTCCTCATATAGATAGCTTTGTTCCGTGTTCCCCACACAACCAAACATGTATCTCGTGGTCACTCACATGATGGTCGGGTCTACTTGGACCTCTGCGTCAACTAGCTACTGCTGGTAGTAGAAGACTCTACTATGTGTTTCCCTGTAGTGGGTCTCGCTGCTGGTGTCAACTCAGCGAGAAAGCTCTCTACATGAACAGCTCGCTCCAGCACTACCTCCTGCATTAGAATGCTGAGTGAGATCATAGATGCCCAGATATCATGTCTAAATCCATTCTCAAAGTTCCCAGCCCTGAATAATGGGTCATGTACCATGTCCATGGAGTATAGATAGAGGTCGGTAAACCTCACTGAGAACTGAGCTACTGTTATGCTGCCCTGCCACAGATGAAGTAACATTGGAATCCGCACCACACAAAGGGTAGCTGGAACAATCTACGAGTGGAAGAGACTCTCAATGTCCATCCATAGTAAAGATTCCTCGTCATGCACCTGGAGCATCAGGCCCCACCATCTACCTTCTACTGCGTGCAGGATACTCACGACAAAGATCACCATAAGATCGGCTGGTGTCCCTACCAGTATGAAAACTCTGAAGACAGCGTCTAGCTAGTCCTCACCTGCCTACGGGTCCATCTCTCCGTGGAACCTGGGTGGACTTTGTTGCGGAAACTCATGCAACACACGTAGATGGAGTGCACTCTCTACTGATAGGGTTGGTGGTATTGGTGGACCAGTGGGTAATGGTACCACTGGTTCCTCCACTATGATGGAGCACTACACCGAGGCCTCGTCACACGGTGGGCTACCGGCTCATACATAACTCGAAACCCTAGGTGGCTGCCTTCATGGGGCCATCCTGAAAAGAAACAGGTGTTCCAATATCAAACAATACACCTGGTTAGCTGACACAAAGTAGTCAAAAAGAAAACATTGGAAACACACATGCAATCAGTGTTTTCGTGCATTGAGTTGGAAATCAGAGGTCAGGGTCCTGGTGTATAGATACGTTGACCGCTGCACCAACACTGGACTCCCTGGACTGAAAATCACACTCAATACTCTTAAAACTATTGGTTCACAAAAAAGAGTGATCAGAGTCTATGTTCTGTGGTAGAACTGACTCATCTGATACCAATTTGTCACGACCCGTCCTTGGGGCCCATGCCGTGACTACCCCAAGCCTACCTTTCATAGGCCTGGGGATGTCGACTAGCACCAAAGGCATAAATCCATATAAAAATGGAAGGCATTGCCATTATATAGTAAACAAAAATAACAGAGTATGCAACAGAAGTAAACACAAAGTATAAATATATACAAAAGTAAATGTTGAACAGTAAGTGGCTAGAAATACATGCCCAATAGTAATTACAGTACAACTGAAAGTCTTGTAAACAAAAGTAAAGTAAAGAAGCAACCACTTAGTCGTCCAATGGGAATCCCATATTAAAGGTGGGTACAGATGATCTCCTCTGCACCTCGGATCCATCCGTCTGCTCTGCGCACGTCTCGCCAAGTGGTCAACCTCTGGGTACCATCAAGCTGAATAGGTCTCCACCATGATCAGTGATGTTTGTTGTCTGCATCCAACACAATGTAGTACGGGCATAGCCTATGTATGGGTGAGTATACGATACTTAGTAGGGACACCTTGACCCCCAAATGTATTGGAGAATCCATGTAAGATAAACCACAAAATGAAAGATACAAACACGAATTATCAACAACCTCTACATAGTTATATGCCCATACATATACCTAAGGCATCAATTCTTGTTCGGCTCTAACTCTCGAGTCCAAACACAACCCAGTACACATAGGAAAGAATTCAATCACACCGATGGTAATGAATGAAAGTAAAGACTCAGGTCACATAGCTATACAACTCACGAAGAGGGGAGGAGATGATTAGATGTAGCCTCTGAATCATCTCCTCTACCGAACCCAGGTAGGATCCTAGTACAGAAGTCGTTGTTGCCAAACCCACAGAGGATCCATGTATTGTAATCATTGATGTTGAACCCATGGAGGATCCAAGTATAGTAGTCATCACTCTGAAACCATAGAGTATCCATGTACAATAGTCATCGCTGCCAAACCCATAGAGGATCCAAGTACAGTAGTCATCGTCGTAGTCATAGTGAGGTCTAGGGTTCCTGCACACAACACGCTCGATTCCGGGAGGGTCCCCTCCTCGATCCAAGTGGGTAGATCTACCAACTATCATGAAGTCCAGAGTTGATGTTTTTTGAAGTTCTATCTTATCAAAAGGAAAACAACATGACATTCATCACATCAATCAGACGCCCAGTCTGAGAAATATTGGATTTTCCGTTCCAGTGGCCCAGTTGTAAATGTGCTCATTCCAAACCTTGCCATTTTCCAAATTCATCCAAAACTCACTTATAGTATCAAAAAAGGACCGCTTAGTCGCGAGGTTCTAAGTTCCGCAGACAACGTGTTGATCGAACACATGGTTATATATATATTCACATTTATGTGAAAACGGGCCCGTCCAGTTAAGCCCAGTGGCCTGGCGGGTCGGGTCAACTCGGTTTTGGTGGGTCCGACCCGTCAGAGGGTCGGACCGGCCCGATGAGTCACTCATCTTGGCATGAGGGGGTACATCACAACACGACCTGGGTTGCCGAGCGGGCCAGGGGGGCCCTCTTTCCCCAACCGGCGGTGCCAAGAGCCCCCACCCTTCAATCCTACTGGCTGAAGCTGGCCGGTCTTCCTAGCGCAAGTGGCCTGCGGAGCACGGGCCGTGGTACTCCACAGCACGGTGCCCATTGTGGTGCCGCGGTCTTCCTTCAGCCCGGCCGGCTTTAGTCGGATGGTTCTTCTTCGGCCGAGCAGCCCGTGGTTGTGGACCATGATTCTTCCGCATGCGGCCATCGCGCGACAGTCACCTTCATTTTTCACCACCTTTCTATCATGGTCTCCATCAAAAACAAATGAGACTACAGAGGGTCATCGTGCTGTGTGTGTTCTCCCCACACCCACTGTGTTAGGTGGTAGCAGTTTTCTGAATACAAACTATGATTTTCAATGATGATTGGGGTACAAACTAATCACATCAAATTGAAAAAACCCCTACCTTGAAATAAGGTTCGCGGTAGTCTGGAATCGTGGAAGACGACGTCACATGGAGATGGTGTCAACTTGTTGATGTCAGGGAAGAATGAGCCGAGGATGGTGCGTCGTCGGTGTTTCTTTGCGGGTGGCCCCTTCTCCTTCGGCTTGGCCGAAGATCGAAGTAGGAAATCTTTGTTCGTTGGTGGTTCTTTGGTTGAAGGATGGTGTTCTTCAACAAAATAGGAACCCTCCTCTTCAATTTCTGAAATGTTCTCCAAAAAATCCTCTCAACACAACAAGTGCCCCAAAAAAATAATATATGAGGATATTATTTTATTAACACATGTAATTCACAATTCAAACCACTTTAATTAAATAATTTAAGTTTAATTAATTAACTAAAAGTGTTTTCATAAAATTAAAGGGAGAGGGGAAGGTTGATAGATCACAATAAATTAAAGGGTGTTTTCAAAAATTTAAGACGGGAAGGGTTAATGGGGCGTTTCGGAGATGTAATGGGGAGATGAAAGGTTTTGGGCATGTTTGGGTCCCTCTACACTAAATCCTCTCCTGAGAGGTTATGTGGGTGTGGGAACCCCTTCTAACTCCCCTTGAGAGGAAATAAATTCCTGATATAAAATAAAATTGTGTTCCATAATTTTATGTATTTTATTATAAATCCCCAAAATTAAATTTCAACCCGCATAAAACGCAACTCTGGTAATGGTCCCCTTATGCAAATACTGGAGCTTCAAGTTCATTAGTGCCCTCAGATTTAAATTCCGAGCACCGGTTCAAAAGATAGAAATTCCACTCGTACGTTCAATGGATATACCCAAACAAAAAATCCGAAATTAATTCCAGGAACATCGGGCTTCATAATCAAGTGTCGTTATAAGCCACAGACTCGTAAAATTACAAAGTATTTATGAAAAAATTTTCCTTGAAATTTTTGGGTCTTTACATTGAATCTACTTGTGATATGTGGAATGGAAATTGAGCATAAAACGATAATCGTAGGTGACTATGTGGGATGAATAGGACTAGTATGGTAGTTGGATCAGTATTATTGAGACCTATTTCTTTCTAAAGGGATTAACAATAAAACTGTAACTAAAAAATGATTGTTAGAGACCACTATAATTTTAGATATATTCTCCTCTACTGGCATGTTCACAAGGATAATGATTCGTGCGGGTTCTATATCATGTTTCTCAAAGATATGATGTCTATAGTGTCCTAAAATATTGTTACTATATAGATTTCCCTAGACCTAGTTCCCATTTTTCATATTATTCTAATCATCTCTATATTTCATACATAGTTGGTTACTCAAATGGGAAATGATATTTTTCTTCAAATTGTTTTCTATTAAAAAAATTTATAGTCCTTATCAGAACAAAAAAATCATGTTTATATTTCTTAAAATGTTGTGGCATGGAATCACTTTTGTTGAGTGGGATCCGACATGGATGTGGATCACAACCAATACACACCGTTCTATGCATGTAAACAAATTTATCTATAACCTAGTTAATGGAATGATGTTTCACGATGGTGTTGGTGGAAACTAGTTGCAGGTTTTCCACTTTTTTATTGTGTTTTGGGATGTTTCCTTATAGTGATTTCCCTTTTTTTGCACATGGATCTTTGGGAGGTTTTGTGTTTTCCATTCCCTTTTATCTCTTTTGGTTTTTGCCTATATTTGTAAAACAATATATATGAAAATTATTATAACTATTTTTGGAATTGTTTATTTATCATAGTATTTTTATTTATAATATTTATTTGTGTTTATAAAAATGGGTTAAACTCTTCCCAAGGAATATTGTGACACCCTGAGATTAGCTTACTACCAGTTGGGATCAATAAATCCCCCAGGTCATGCAATAGATTGGGTCAGGTGTCCGGTGGATGGTACCCCAACAAGGATCATGAAAAAATGGTATCAAATGAGGTAAAAATATTTTTTATTCATGTTATATGGTTATTGTTTGGGTATACCATAACTAGTACATTAAGGTATTGGGGTTCTGGTAGTCTGTGGGTTCTTGCCAACACACCTCGTCATGGGACGCGAGTCACCCTGGGGAGTTGAGATTCATTTGGGATACATCATTCATGTGATTTCTCGGAGTCTGGAAAATTAAATTAGAGTTGGTAGAGTGGTCATAGTGATTTGATATGGTACATAAATCCATGTGGAGATAGGGATATAATTCTAGTTTTCACCTCGTGATAGTGGTGTGATGGGTGTATGTTCGCTAACCATATAGCCAAGTCATCACTAAAAGCAGTTTTACATTCTAAATTATCTTATACTATAATTGGATACTCAAATTTTCTTGAAAATATTTGTTTTAAAATGATGAAAAGTGGATGTTTAAATTGATATGGTATGGTTTAGGGAAGATTCAAAATTAGTTTTTGGAGCCACATGGAAGGAATCATTAGAGAAGTGTACATAAAAGGATTTTGGTGTAACATGGGAATGTTAATATTGATAATTATGTAATTGTAACAAAAACCTATGATTTTTTAAATGTATTGTTTTAAAATATATTATTTATATTCAGAAGTTGATTGGTAATTTGTTTCCTGTAAGATGATATGATTTTTAATCAAATGGTATTTTTTTTTGAATGGAATTTGTAGTGTTTCTGAAAAATGTATTGTGGGGATGGGTTGGTAGTTGAAAATGGTCTCGAAAGTGGATAAGATTTTTTGGATTGATTTTTTGTTTTTAAAAATTTCTTTTGATTTAGTAAATAGTTATTTTGGAATGGATTAACTAATTCTTATATTTGATGTGGATAGAGGTGTTGTAATTTTTGGATAAATGTTCATTCATTGAATGTGTAAATGTCTTGTTTAGACCATTGGAATTTCCATGAGAAACCACAGGAATGGATATGTATTTAAAAATTGATGATTTCTATACTTTTGTGGGTGTATGTCTCATAGGGATTTGTGAATGATTCATGAAAAGTGTTTTGATTTTGAGAAGTCAATTTTTTAATTATGTTTCATGTCTGAGTGAATCTTTATTTGTTGGCTTTAATATAATGGTTAGTGTTTTATATTGAAATTTTTGTGGAAGCCTTTCATTTGGTTACCTTTGTGGGTAATTATTTAGTTTCTGGTTGGTTTTAGCTTATGAATATGTTTTGTCAGGCTCACATTTTATGTGTTGGCTAGCATAAGACACCACAGTGATTCAGTGGACATTAAAAGTGAAACAACAGGCAGTTCTCCATTGGAATAACCCGTAGTAGATTAACCCAAATAATTTTTAATGTGTCTTGGAAAACTAATCCCCCCACTATTAAGGTCATGAAGATCCTCTATAATCATAATATATGATGAAAACATATAATGAAAATGTGATTTCCTTGATTTTTCTGAAGCATTAACCGTGTCGTTCACAGTCTTTCTGCTTGTTTGTGTCAGATATTGATTTAGCCACTTTTTATAACGTTGTGAGAGATATGGGGTTTTCTGATGCTTTGTGAAGTATGAGTTATTATGGATTCATATTTTACTCCACTATTAGATAATTGGTAAAGGATATTCTATTAGATATATGGAGACTTGGCCTGAAGGTGATAGTTTTGGTTGTGGGATTAAAATGTCTTCTTGATTTTTCAACATCATCTTTTGGGCGTAGGTTCATGTTGTGATGTTAGTGTTGAAATACTATTCATTATAAGCTATCATATATAAATTATCCAAATACATATTGTTCATTTGGATGCGTACATCACCTAAAATGGTCTTATCTTGGTGTTACTAGGAATCGTCATGGATCTGGGTGCACCTCTTCAAAAAACACCCCTACACATTTTGAATGAGTACTATTATGTTTAGGGTATTGTTTAATGTCCTTTTCGTTGTAATGCTTCATCAGTTTTTGATCCATTATATTTCGTTCTATATCAATATTTTGTACCTAATATGGATTCCAAATGTGTAATTTAAGGTCACGAGGCCATTTGGGGGATATTTGAAACTCGTATCCCATCATATTAGAATCATATGGCCATGTTTCATGGCTAGAGAAAATGATGCCAGTAGGGCACACATTTATATTTATCCATGCATATGGTATGGATATTCAGGAATATCCATATAACATTGTTGGAACATGGTTACCATAACTGTGTGACCTAATTTTATGGTATGCCCCTTTTCCAATGTACTCGTGTGACAATCTGTTCACAATCTATATTTTGGGTAATTTTACCTCTACCCTTAATGTTATAATTAACCCCTTCATCCGCCTTAATCAAATTTCTAGAATGATGAAGCCCATTTTTCACATTTTGTTGAGTTTTGAAGATCTTACCATGGGATAAATAGATCGTTATTATCCAAGATCATCATGGCCTTCCTTTCATCACAATAAATGCACAATGGAAGGTACTCAAGTCGGTTTGAGAAGTTATTCTCTCATTCTCTCGACCTAGTTATAGAAGTGTTAGAATTTTCCAGCATTTCATATATCTACTTAGAACCAATCCATATCAAAGGAAAATACCAGAGGATGAGAGTCTTACAAGAATAATATGGGTGGTTAATAAATCACCCATCAAGTTCTAGTATTCTGGAATAGTCATGTGGGGCCAATTGATTTCATCAGGTGTTTGTTATTAAATTTATATTCTATACTTAAATCTACTATAAAAGTATGGTTATGATCTTTCAAAATATGTGATTAGTTATTAGTGTTTTTTAACACAAATCCAGTCATCCCATGTAATAGATTAGGGCATAAATGAAATTTTTAGTGTTTTTGTATGTTTGAATCACCACTCAGTTGTGCCATGTTTTGATCTTTCTAAGGTTTAGATTATTCTATATTCAATAGAATAAAAAATATTTTTAAATTAATAATTTAATGTATCATGTAATCTCACCAATTGACCCGCCTATGTTATGTTATTCAATTGATAATCAATTGTAAAATGGAAATTTCCAAATATACTAAGTATTTTTCTTGGGTTTTATGAATGTAATAGAATAAAAGGTGGAACATTCATAGAATCCCTTACCACGTTGATGAAATTTATAGGATTGATCCTTGATTAATCAAATAACTTATGTGGGTTAAATTAATAGTTGTACACATCTTGTCCTCGTCACACTATTGAATGGAATTGTATCAACTAAGTAGACATCTTAATTAATTCTAAATTGATAAAATTATTTGATGCTCAATTTTCCTTGTAACAGTAATAAATTGTAATGGCATGCGCCTTATGAATAATATATGACTTTATTATTAAAAAAGTATTTGTATGACTTAAGATCACCATGGATTCCAAAAGGAATGCCTTAAGCTCCCAAGGACCCCATTCCGAATTCATGGATATGGAATGATTATGTTTAAACCCACTAAGAACTTAATACTTTTAAAACATTGGATGCACAGTAAAACACCATAGGATGCTTAATTTAGTACTAAATGATGCGCTGGATACACTAATTGGATTCATAATTCAAAATTATGTTCCATGGTTAAAACCTATTGATCTCAGTCATTTATTATCCCTGATTTACCATAGGTGAAGTCCTTGGAGTCGGTAGTCCTCTAGTTTTGGAACTCATTGGAATATGCTCCTTGGATTACACTCATAGCCTTAGCCATGATACAATTAGTTCTTAGTTGGTGACCCATGTGTTCTACATTTCCAAGGGTATTACCTTGGAACTCCATTACACAATATCATTACAGGTTAATTTGTTACATATTAGATTCTTTACTATTATTAACATGTGAGGTAATTATAAATGGGTATGTATAAAATTAAGGACCAGTTACATAATCAGACAACTATAGAGGTCTGAAGTCGGAAATTTTGTATCAAGATACATTGTACTGCTTTACATTATATCAACATGTTTTCACACAGTTATATTAAATTATATGAGCCCAATGTTATAGACACCGTTGGTGGTACCCCACTACTATTTATCTCACACCCTCTACTGGTGGATTTTGGTACCTGGGGAAGATTACATGTGTGGATGTGTTGCTTAAGGGAAGCATACTGATTCAAACACTAAATTTCATATTTTTTAGAATAGAGTTTGATAGGAGATGACCGTGGAAGATCATGGAAATATTAGGATAGTCTATTGATATCATTTATAGTTTGTGGACTTTTTATGGCTACTGTATTGTACCCATGTTTTCTATTTTTATAATGGAATGGCATATCAACCTCGGTTATTCCATTTGATATATTTATTGTTAATATTTTCTATTTGTTACATTTTTCAATATGATGATGTTTACATTTAATGATTCCACTACATACCTATATTTATACATATCGACTATGATAAACTCTGGAAATTATTGAACAGTCTCCCACTGTACACACACTATAACCTCATTTCTAGTTGGTAGACTCAAGAATTTGGGGATATGTGTTTCAGGCCATGTGGCCCACCGAGATCAGGGATCCTATTAAGTGGAATCATAGTTCGAGACCTCAAAATGTTGTATAAAAGGTGTTTCCATTATTTATTTACTATTTAAAGACAATATATTTGGATATTAGGAATGATATAGAACTTCATCAACATCAGATCTTAGGCATCAGAAACCCAGGTTCAGGGTTAATTCCGAGTTACCCAAATTATAATTGTTTTATTTGTTTTTTATTACATTTCATATCATTTCAATGTTATATGACACACACAATGTTTGGTGTTTTTAATTATTACTATGATTTAGTATTTCTTTCATCCTTGGCATAATGATTATAAGGGAAATTATAATTGTCATATGCATCACATTATGATCATAAAATTCAAATTTTATTCATATTTTCTTGCCATACAGGTGCACCTAGATGCTTTTCACGGCTTGATATGCCTATGAATGTTGATTGATGTTGGTAAAGTTAGATTATAGTTATATTACTCTTATTTATGATTGTGTGACTACCTATTTCAATTCATAAGGTGTATGGTCCCTCTGGGGTTGGGATGAGAAAATTTCCACCTTATGCCACTATGCGACAAATAAATGGGATCAACTTCATTGATGGGTCGTACGGGAACAGATTAAATGGGAATAGATATACATTATAAAATGAAACATGGATTATAATATGAAATGGATACACATCCTTATATTTAATTTCCATGTTTATAAATGTTTAAGTGTGAACCTGGTAATTAAATGTAAAATGAAATAAAATTTATACTTAATCATTTACCAGAACATGGTCATCTAAGAAGGTAGTTTGGAATGTATACCTTGTATAGTGATATTTTCCTTTTTTATCTTCCATAATAGTTTCTATATATATACTAAATTCTTTTTATGGGTATTGTTCTTAATATTTTTAGACAAATTACCCCATGACATCCTCATATTTTATGGTAATAAGGTGGAAATTATAATGCTCTAGACGTGGTGGTCTGTGAGACACTAGACATACCTCCATGAGTAGTAGTTAAGGAACCACCAGTTTAAGTTATATTGAGATCTAAAACCACTGCTCGTGATTGTTTTATACTTATAATTCACTCCATGAATAGTTCCCCATGGCATGCACATACGATGGCTCATCGGACTCATGAGTTCTAGTAGTAGTAGTATTCAACTTTCTCTGGTGATGGTGGTCCACACACTACTAATTTTTGCAAGATTCAACTATATGTATCATTCAACATCAGAATATTCCTTTGGTGTGGGGAGTCAAACATGCTATATAAAATCATCTTGATTCAAAAAAACATTGATTGGATTTGGTTACCTAGGATGGTCACCATCAAGACATGATTTGGAATGACTTGAAGATGGTTTTATATGATCAGTTCATTCTTATGATGTTGAGAGCTGATAGATCCATAGAGCTCATGAATCTTGATTAGGGATCTGTGTCACTTAAGTAATATTCAATGTTTTTCTTGTAGTTGTTGTTCTTTTCACAGCATTTAGTCTGTGATGTGCTATTTTGAACTAGATGCTTAATGGATGGGATTTTGTACATAATTCATACACATGTTAATTTATTTCGCCTACATAATGTTTCAAAAATAGTAAATTATCAAATAATACCTAAGTGAATAATGGGGGAAAATAGTATCAGCCATAGAGCATCAGTTTCATTGTAGTCCAATAGTTCTCATTGAGGTAGGAAACGTTCCCTCATGGTTTCTCATCAAGATAATGACAACCAGAGTGCCTGTTTTGAAACCTGTATGATGTGTCTTATGTGTATATGACAGGGGAACCTGAAGGCTCATTGTGATAGAGACCCAATGGAGTGCCAATCTTGAGGCCATATCAGGCATTTCTAAAAATTATTGTTGAACCTCTCCACTAGCTGTGAGTGTAAAAGGATCTGCACCAACTCCACTATCAGGGAGGGTTATTTTGCATCGCGTATTGTGTGGAGTTAGTTTATCATCAGCAGGTCAGGGCAAAGATGTTTTCATTATCATGGTATACATACCCCTGATCACTGTTATCACCAAGAGAGCAGTTATTATTGTTTTAGTACAATAGTAGCACATGTCTATAGATTAGGCTAGACACATGTTATTCTTCCGATATTCTAGTATCAGGATGTTGGACCATCTATAGTATGAGATAGAATTGTAGTGGAATCAATTATAGTATCTTATATATTTTATATAGGTCATTTAATATATTTTATGTTTTTATCTTTATAAGAATGTTTTAAAAGGTAGATAAATTTTAAAAATGGTGTAATGAATCTATATACACCTTTGGGGACGTGGTCAAAGTGTATACACCAGTTTATGGACTGCCCCTATGAGCTTGGATGTTAAACAATATTATGGGACCTCTTAATTCTTGAGATGATAGGCTTTGATGTCATTATTAGGATGGATTGGCCTATTTAGTATCATGATTTTGTATACTTCAACCGTCGAAGGGTATCATTTGCATCTCCATAGGGTAGAAGTTATCCACATAAGGATGAGTAGGATGTACATGCTAGTATAGCTGGACTAGAGCGTCAATGGAAATGTGGAGTGACCTACCATATCTACAATATATTTATGGAGGATATGGATTACATCAATCATGTTTGCCTCCAATTGTGAATCATTTTAGTGATATGATTCCTGAAGAATTTTATGAATTACCTTCTATGATATAGGTAGAGAATATGATCAGTGTTGTTCCAGTAGCACTTATACTGTCTATTCTTCTATATTGAATGTAACCTACTGAGATCCAAGAGCTCTAATAGAAGTTAGAGGATCAAGAGGGAAAACTATATATACGCCCAAATACATCCTCTTGGGAATCACCCCTTCTATTAACTAAAATGGAATAGTGAATCATACATATATTTATGGATTACAGATGGATAAACATCGTTATGGTCAAAAAATAGTATCCACAACCCTGAATAGATGATCAGTGTGACCAACTTTGAAGATCTGGGGTCACCTCTAAGATCGACCTTATATCAAGATATCGATAGGTTTCATTCATGTTGTTATACATAATTCATATAGATTT
This sequence comes from Viscum album, assembly GCA_963277665.1. Classification (NCBI taxonomy): domain Eukaryota; kingdom Viridiplantae; phylum Streptophyta; class Magnoliopsida; order Santalales; family Viscaceae; genus Viscum; species Viscum album. The sequence continues at coordinate 1,023,850,552 of OY728133.1, read as the reverse complement.
ATGTAGTTGGTATGGAATTTATGAGTACCTCGTTATGTCTTTCGCTCTCACAAATGCACCCACCAATTTCATGGATCTAATTAATAGGGTGTTCCACCCCTATTTGGATTCGTTATTCATAGTATTTTTTTGGCAAAGTCTTGGTTTATTCGTACACTTTTAGCTATCATGAAAATAATATTAAGATCGTTATGAGAATTCATAGAGAGCATCATCTTCATGTAGTGATTTCTATGTTCCATTTCTGGATAGATAAATTTCATTTCATGTGTCATATTTTATTAGAATCGACGGTCTTGGTTGACCCAAAAAAGGTTAGGGATGATGTTTCCATCAAACATACTATAAATGTGATTGAAATACAGGTTTTCTTATAACTAGTTGAACATTAATGATTTTAAAACATGACTTATCAGGTATTTATTCATAAACTACTAGTCTTATGGTGATTGGTGTCAAGTTCATGTTGTCGGAGGACTGTGATAAATCCTTTCACAATCATAATGAGAGGCTTTCATCACCTATAATTAAAACTATTATAGAGTAATGAATAGGTTATACCTGCTTATATGAAGCATCAAGAATTAAAGTATGAGTTGTTCTAATTCTGGAGGATGTAGTTATTGTGTATGGATATTGGAAGTTGAATCCTTATAATAGAAAAAACTCAACGTACAACAATGGTCTAGAAGTAGATATCCCTGGCATACATTGTGGGGTATATATTATATTAGGTGAGCACATTGTGGTGTAAACAGACCATAAGATCCTAGAATATATCTTATCACAACATGTTTTGAACCTCAGACAGTGAATATGGGCCAAGTATCTATAATCAATATGACTTTTAGCTTCCCTATACATAAGTGAAGTGAAATAAAGTTGCAGATGCACTTATTTAAGAAACTCAAACACAAGTCATATAGGAATCCAGTGATGAACGAATGTTAATAGACCTATTCCCTGAGCTGCATCTTGAGTATCACAATAGTAGTGAGTAGTATTACCTTTAATCATTAACAGTCACCTATTATCTCTATGGGAAGGTAAAGGGTATACAATTTTTAGTTTCATATGGTTTGGTTCTCCAAGAGAGTATATCATGTGATAAAACACCTCTTAATTGTTCTATAGACAATGGGGAAATCTTGTGTATATTCATGGTTGTGATTGGTTTCCTAAAATAATGAGAGTGGAGTGGATGAATGAGCCCCACACCTCTCAGTGGGTAGTTTATATAGTGATAACCATGATTTATCATGATATGATATGCTAGTATTGTTGGCCTATAACTAAATGTCATATTAGAGACATTATCATAAGGTTTCACACCTGTCACCAGGTGAAGTAAAAGTATAATAAACCACTAGTCTTTTTAGATCCACTTCTATTCCTAATATCAAAATTGTAATATATTGTTATGGACTTTATATTCTACATGCCTCTGTAACCGAGACTTCTTGGTGTTGTATGGGTAGTTATTTACCATTTAACAAAAGCATCCCACCTCATTCCTATTCATGATAATTTCTAAATCAATTAAATAAGATGGTAGTATGTCTATGGGATCATAAAACTACATGAGGTCCAAAATAATATCATTTCAGATAGGGGTTCTCATTTTTAATCATTTTTATAGAAGATATTATGTAATGATATGGGCACATAAGTGATTCGATGCATAGGTTCTCACCTTTACGTTTATGGAAAATCCTAAGTGACATTACATGTTCTAGTGGATATGTTAGAAGAATGGGAACAAGATTTCATCATGGTTTGGGAGAATCATATCCCTCTTGTTGAGTTCTTTTAAAATAATATATTCAAAGAGACAATTCAGATGCCCCTTTTATGGATTTGTTTGGTAGGGTGTGTCGTTCACCCCTGTTTTGGTTAGAGATAGGCTAGTCGGCCCTACTACGTCCTCTTCTCATTTAGGAGAGTTTGGAGTAGGTTTAGTTGATCATAAATATTATGAATACTACTCATTATACATATAAGTATAATAAATATCGTTGTTAATGACCCCTAGAGTTTGAGTTTGGGGATTGTGTTTTCCTTTGGGTATCACCCAAATTTGGTAATATATTGTTTTTGAAGAAAGGGAAGAGGTCACCTCTTTACATATGGCCATATGATATCATAGAGAGAGTTGGGATGGTATCCTATCAGTTTAAACTACCTCATAGGTACCATGGAATTCATGATTTCTTCCATGTTTCACATCTTCTTCAATATCAGGTTGACCCATCTCATACCTTGGATCCCATTGAAGCTTAGTTATATGTTATTGTAACCTTTATGGATCATCTAGTATGAATTACTAATCAGAGAATTAATGATCGTTGAGGATAGTCTATCCCTCTAGTGTGGGTGCTATGAAAACAAAACTATGTGGACAAGGAGACTTGGGGGGAGAAAGAAGACAATTCCTAGAGGCTAGTGTTTTTTATGGATAGTATAATTCCACAATTTGATGGTGATTTTGAGGACATGTTCTTTTATGGGGAGAAGACTATAAGAACCAATTTTTTTTCAATTAGTTAGGGATCCATTAAACTTTGGTATAATTATTTATTTTGGACCTAATATAGATGACTAATGTGTAGCAATTATACCATCAGTGTTTGGGTTTTGATTGGATCACAAAACCCATCTTTTATTTCTAAAATGTCCCTATCATGTAACTAAAGAAAACTATGCTTGTAGGGAGCACATTTAGATTTGACCATGCATATGGATCTAATTTTTCCTAGGGAGATCAATCTTCCATGGTGGGTGCACAATTTCCTTAACCATGATGCCTGACCAGACTATATTACCCTTTTTCTAGGTACATTGTATGGTTTTAATGTTGTTTGGAAAATCATACAGACAAACGGTGTATAGAATAAATTTAGGGAAATTCTCCCTCTTTGCCATTAATGATAAAATTAACCCCCTTTTTCTTCCTTAGTCAAACATACAATGGGATGAACAAATTTGTTTCCAATTACTCTGATTTTTGAAGTCCTGATCTTGGGACCAAGTTATCTTCTACATATGAGTTGTGTTCGATCATCCATTCATTTTTATTGGATAACCAATAGTATGCACTCGGGTTTATTTCATCCATTTATATTCTCTTTTAATCTGTTCATAATAATTGTGGTGGGGAAATCTTCCAATATTTAATAGTTATACTCTGATCTAATACAATTCATAGGCTGATACTAGAGGAGGAGAGACATACAAGCCTAAGGAGGATGCTCTATAACTCATCCCTAATGTTTGTTGTTTTTGGAATTATCGTGTGGGGCCTGACAATTTCAACAAGTTATTTTTAATTAATTAACATTTCATTCTTATAATAATTAGAACTATATGGTTACAATATTTCCAAATATATGAATAATTATAAGTGGTTGGACCACAGGTCTATCCATCCTATGTAGAATGACATTCCATAACTGTCATTTTAGTGTTTTGAAAGATTTGAGCAACTGTTTTGGTGTGATTTGTCCTGACCTATATAAGGTTAATATTTTCAATATTAAATGCCTCAATTTATAATGTATATTTCATAATTTAATTAACCACGTATTTTTAACACTTTTTCCATCAAAGGTAAGTTCTTCAATTGATAGAGAACACTAAATGGAAGATTGAATTTATTCAATATATATGACTTATCCTTTTTTAATGTAAGTCCATAGAACCACTTAACATGTTAATGTAAGGTAGTCGTGTGAAAAATTATTATTAAAATTATGTAAATGGATTAAATGAATGGTTTCATGCTAAATGGCCTTGTCTCACTTTTTAAATGAAGTTCTTGAACCCAATGGACTTATTAAATAATTATGACTTCAATTAATGATTTATTGTTCAATTTTACTATTCACAATAATGAAGGGTAATGGATTGAACCATATTAATTATATATGACATCATTATACAAATAGTAAGGTCCCGAATCATTCTCACCTTGGAATATCAGGGAATTCCCTGAGCTCTCGAGTATCCCATTATGAATTCAAAGATACAACTTTCTTAGGATGAGAGCTTCCTAGAACCCGTTTCGTTTCCAATATTGGATGCCCTATATGGCATAGTAGGATCTCACATGTAGTACTATAGTATGACTTGGATACACTCATTAGATCCATCATTAACAAGTTGGTTCCACTGTTAATGATAGTCGAGACCGGACATTTCATAGCCCCACTTTATAATGGGTGACCTCTTTGGACTCATTAGGAATATCACTATGAAATGACAAAGACAATGGTCCTTGGATTACAATCTTGCCCTTAGTTAGGATATAATTATTCCTGAGTTGTCAACCCTTGAGATTAACTTTTCCTTAGTTATTACCTTGGAACTCCATTATTAAATTTCATTATAGTTTCCCTCGTTACATCATGGAACAATTACCATTGTTAATATGTGACTTAATTATAAACTGGTAATGATAAAAGAAAGTAATGGTTTCATAATCAAACACCATTTGAGGTATAAATCACAAACATGGATATTTAGTTACATTTTTCTCCATTAAATTATATATGGATGGTTTCACAACAATGTATTCCATTGCATTATATGAATATTATAGACACCATTAGTGGTGGCCCACTGTGATTTATCTCATAGCCTTTCCATGTGATATTTGGAATGCATGAAAGACTACCTGTCTGAATATTTTCAGAAAGGGAAGAATATGGATTATTAAATATAATTTATTTCTATTTATGATAGATCATGATAGCAGTTGAATGAGTACGAGATTGGCATTCTTGTGGTAGTCTTTTGATTACATTTATTCTTTTTGGAACATGTATTGAATGCTATCATGTACACATGTTTTCCAATTTTATATTAAAATGGATTATCATAATCATTTATTCTAGTCGACAGACTTATTATTATTATTATGAATTTATTACTTTTTCTCCTTCTGGTATTTACTTGTACTACATATTCTACAGATTTCTACTTATACTTTTCTGTTGTTCTATACTCTGGTAATGCAGCCCTAGTCTCATAATAGACAAACCCTTGGCCCTTGATGATATTCTAAAGTCTCTGGAATTAGGAGAGATATGATGGAGGGCACGTGGATCACCAGGCCTAGGGAAACTATTAAGTGCCATCGACGTTCAGGACATTACAGGATGGTCCCATTTCATTGAAAGAGACGTACATACCTTGATTTACCGTTTGGAACTAAGTGGTTTGAAAGATTCTATTTGGTTATGAGGAGGTTAGGGGTCCCACATCATTTAAATTAATATCATTATGCTTTTTTAGATTAAAATTTCCATTCAATTAACTAATAGAATAATAGGTAATTGCGATGGGTTCCCGTCTCAAATAATTTTTTTGCGATGGGGTCCTATTGCAAGTAGCCCTTTGCAGAAAACGGAGTCGCAAAAAATATTATTTTCCATGGGCTCGTCGCAAATAATAATTTTTTGCAATGAGAAACTTCACCATCACAAATAGTTTTTCTATTATATACTTTATATATATATATATATGACGTTTTTTCGGTGGGCCCGTCGCAAAAACAATGTGCAACGGGCCCCTAATACCATCACAAATACTTATAAAAAAATTATTTAGACTATTTGAGACGGGACCGTCACAAATACATTTTTCCACGGGTTCCAAATCCCATGATAAATACTTTCTAAAAAAATATTTGGACTATTTGGGACGGGAACCCGTCGCAACAGATCCTGTCGCAAATAGTAAATAAATTCTTAAAAAAATAAATTTAATAAAATTATGTTTTTTGAAAAATTAATTTTAATATTATAAAAAAAATTAAAATTAAAATATATTAAAATTCTCAATATTCACAAAAAAATATAAAAAAATCAAAAAATATTAATAATAATAATATTATTATTAGTAAAATAAATAAACATTAAAAACTATAATACTAGAAAAATATATTTAATAAAATTATGATTACTGAATCAATAATATTAATATTATGAAAATAATAAAAAATATTAACATTATGAAAATTTTCAATATTCACAAAAAAAAAATCATAAAATATTAAGAATTAAATTATCTAATATTCACACCAATATAAAAGACATAAAATGTAAATAGTCTATATTATAAGAAATGTTAAATTCAAATATGTATAACATAAAAAAATCACTGTGGGGGGGGGGGGGCTATTTTAGAGTAGGTGGAGGAGCTGAAGGAGATGGGGGAAGAAACACCATCCACAAACTACGATTTAGATGGTGAATGTACTCCATTTGCTAATTATTTCTAATTATTGATAATTATTCCTAATTATTGAAAATTATTCATAATTATTTCTATTTTCTCCTAATTATTGCTAATTATTCCTAAATATAGCTAATTATTTCTAATTATTTCTAATTATTTCTAATTACTCCTAATTATTCGTAATTATTCTTAGTTATTGGTAATTATTCCTTATTATTTCTATTTATTACTATTTATTACTAATTATTACAAACTATTACCAATTATTAGTAATTATTACAAATTATTCCTAATTATTACTAATTATTACTAATTATTACTAATTGTTACTAATTTATACTAAATATTACTAAATATTACTTATTATTACTAATTATTACTATATATTACTAATTATTACTAATTATTAATAATTATTAATAATTGCTACTAATTATTACTAATTACTACTAATTAATACTAATTACTACTAATTATTACTATTAATTACTATTTATTAATAATTATTACTAATTATCAAAAATTATTTCTAATTATCGGTATTTATTATTAAATATTACCAATTATTACTAATTATTACAATTTATTAGTAGTTATTATAATTGATTATAAATTATTAATGTTTATTAAAAATTATTACAGTTTGTTACTAATTATTACAATTTATTAGTATTTATTAATGTTTATTACTAATTATTAACGTTTATTACTAATTATTACACTTTATTACTAATTATTATAGTTTATTATTAATTATTACTCTTTATTACCAATTATTACAATTTATTACTAATTACTACAATTTATTACAAATTATTTCAATTTATTACAAATTAGTATAGTTTAATACAATTATTAATACAATTTATTACAAATTAGTATAGTTTAATACAATTTATTACAAGTTAATAAAATTTATTAAAATTTATTTCTAATTTTTAAAATGTATAAATAATTATTATAATTTACTAATAATTATTACAATTTATTATTAATTATTACTATTTATTACAAATTATTTCAATTTATTACTAATTATTACAATTTATTACTAACTATTACATTTTATTTCTAATTATTAGAATTTATTACTATTTATTACTCATTATTACTATTTATTACTATTTAATAATAATTATTAATATTTATTAATAATTAATAATATTCATTACTGATTATTAGAATTTATTATTATTTGTTATCGATTATTATTAATTACTACAAATTAATTATATACATTTTTAATTATCATTAATAATTATTAATAAATTCTAATTATTAAAAATTAATACTAAAAATTTATATTTATTACTACAAATAAATAGTCATGACAAAAAAATTTAAATTCAATATAATTACAACGAATCAACAATGATAAAAATTAACATAAAAATTTAAATAAATAAGAAATTACATAAAACATAAAAACCAATAAACTTGATTTTCTATTGACGTAGACGACTTGACAACTTCTTTGTGACCAAAAAAATTATCTTAGAAAAATTTTCCCTCTGAAATCAGAGTTGAGAGAGAAAGAACATGTATAAATTGAGTGGAATGAGAAGAAAAACTTATGGGTGTATATATATGTTAGTTTATTTGTGACAGGTTACTCATCACAAATAGTAACTTTTGCGACGGGACCCGTAGAAAATATGTACGCCTGCATTAATTACTATCGCTGGTTAAAAAGTTATTTACGACAGGTCCCATTGCAAATATTCCCTGCCGACACATCTTTTGCGACGGGAGGACATCCTGTTGCAAAAAGGTATTAACTACCGTCAGTTATTTGCGACGGGGGAATCCCCCCGTCGCAAATAACCTTCACATTGTTTGGAACGCTACCTATGCCAAACCTTTTGCAATGGGACAGGAAATCTTGTCGCAAATAATTGGTTATTTGCGATGGGTTGTTTCCGCCGTCACAAATAACTGCTTGGACAGACTTTTTGTGATGGGATTTATTCCAGTCAAAAAAAGGCCATCGCAAACGGTTCTTTTTTCCCGTAATGATTTTACTTCTGTTAATGTACATAAATAATTAGTTTCTGTTTTATCCTATCTCATGGGAGGGTGTTTCCTTCATCAATGGGATTCCCATGTCTGTCTATACTGGTTTGTTATGTTGGTTTTTTGTTTATGGTGTGGAGACACACGACAGTTCCTATTAAAATTTCATCTGAAGTAAAATGGTGAATGTACATTTATTATGACAGGGATTCCATTTGGTCCTCCCTCGATTAACAATAATGTTTTTGTGTGTGTTGTTTTGGTAGTGTGTAGTCTAATTGAGAGCTTGCTAATTTTGGGATCCACTTTTGAGTACATGCTTTTCTTGGAGTGCGTCCATCAGTTCTGTGGAAGTAATAATGTGGATGTGTTTTCTGAGAATTTTTTAATTTGTTAATTGTTTTAATAGATAAGGGTTTTTAGTAATTTTTGATGTTTTCAAGGCATGGGAGGATGGATTATGTGTTGTGATAATACCTTTTCATTTGATCAATCAGCTAGAGGTGTTATGGATTTCAATGGTGTAGATGGCATATGGTGAGAAGACCATTATAGAAACCCATGTTAATTTGTGAATTTATAGTTCCATTCATAGTGTTATTTATCTATCATTGTTTGAATTTTTTGGAATTTTCTATATCTATGGATAATTATCATTTTTTTTCGAATGATGCCTTTTTGTAACTTTCTGGGGGATGAAAGTGTTATGGTTGGGAGAATTTTCACACCGTTGTTTTTGTTTTTATCTTTTTTTCTAGTAAATTTATGGTAATCAGTTTCTATAACGAGATCTACATGTGACATGTTTAAATTTTTAATGTAATATATTTTCTTTGTATGCTTCCCCTTGGGTTTATTTTGTGTTTTTGAGGAGAGAAATGAGAGTTGTTCATATTGTAGTAGGTGGTTGATTTTATCGCATGGCGTCAAAAACTATGGGTCTTGATGTAGTAACTGTGTGGCCATTTTTCATTACTAGATAGTTTATAATGTTTTAACATGTTTATTTTTGGTATTTAGGGGTGAATAGTTGTCGCATGGTATTGTAAAACATGTGGGAAATCTAGGAGACTTGTTGAAGTCATCTTAAATTAGAAAATTTGGATTGTGTCCTCTCACAATTTAAACATATTTCATCTTATATCCATCCCATATGATGTTTTCATCCATTCGAGATCCCTCCAAGATTTTTTAGACCCCTTAGGTAAAAATTCAATGGGTGGTTTTGTCCCCAGTTCTATAAAGAAACATCATGTATGCCATTATCCTCTTGATTTCTCCACCCATTTAATGTTCTTCTCTCTTAGTTATTGGGTTTTGTATTTCATATTGTGCATTTGAGCAAGGTATGGTTTAATTTTGGGTTTTGGCATAATATAATGAATATTAGTGGTAAATATTACCTTTATTGGATTTTGTGGTGGTGTGGTTGTATTTCCACATTATTTTCCCGATCTTTCCATGTTTGAGGTCTGTAGTACAAAGACTTAGCACTTTATGATGTTTTTGGAACCCTTAGGAATAATTATTTTTGTTCTTGTCATTATTAATGTGTTCTATAAAATATCATAAGTTAAATTACAAAATGTCTATGATTTTTTTAAAAATTATTAAATTAAAAACATGAATGTACACATTTCGAGATATGATGTGATTAAAAAGTCACTATGAAACATATCCATACGTTATTTCAATCATTCCATATAAAAATACACATATTATGTCATATAAAAAGATAGGAATCATTGGTAGGGTTATTGAATAGAAGATAACATTTTCAATAACCACTATACAAAAAAACAAGATATGATTATAGTAGATAACGACATTTCAAATCCAACATTGTAAATCCATGGAGAAACATTGGATGTGGACCTAAGGATAGTGTTAGACTGATGAAATCATTTTCACATCATTCCATAACATTGGTGGGCTAGAGGAGGATGAAAAAATCACAACATCATTGATTCCAAAAAATCGCATCATACTTGGTATGGTTCTAGGGTTTCATCATAAGTATCCTCTAAAACTATCATTAAATTTTACATTATCTCTATCCACCATCTTTAATATGTTATCATGAACCACATCAGCATGTAGTTATCCCATTGGACACCCTCTCGAAATCAAATACCAATCTATCATATGTAAACTGACACTAGACATTACCAATTTTCCACTAAACATGGATAAAATCCAAAAATACAATCTATAAAAAACAATACCCATGATCAAGAAAAAACATTAAAAAATAATTATTAGATTTATAACAATTGAATAATTTTATATCAAAACATAATATTATATAAAATTTGATCATACAGACAGGAAAAAATTAATATTATTCATTCTTATAGTCAACTCTATCATTTAGAACCCACCAAAACTCTTTAAAAATTAATGATAAAGAATTAGATGGGTAACCATGAACTCATATTAATATATTACTTTCAAATAAAATTCCATCATTTTATACTAGTATGGGTTTTCTACATCATGATTTGGAGATGCCACACAGTAAGATTTGTCACATGAATATATCCCAATGAACTGTATATTATGAATAAGATGAAAACCCCGATAAAAACATTTAACATAAGGTATGGGGAATAAGTAGTTAAAATTAACACAGAAATCATAAATTTTGTAAGTCTCATAAAATAATAGATATCATAATGGAAATAACATATGACATGGATGATATGATATATTGATTGAATGTGGTAAAATAATGGCAATCTGTGTGTGAGAAAGACTCTATATTGGAATATGGGTGTAGGAAAATGGGGAAATAAATATATCTCTGGGTGAAATAACTAAAAAAATTCTTAACTCTATTAAAACTAAATGAAAAATATGTGATCATTTTGACGGTACTGGCTACCTAGTTATATATCATCAAGAAAAATGACACTACCTACTAGCTAATATGATTCCAAGGGATATAGGGAACCGAGAATTGGAGTTAAAACTCTATTATATACAGCATGTATTTGGTGGAATTTAATGGCCAATAACTTAATGAGATCCCTATATAACCCTCTCTAAAAAAACTATAAACTATATATAGTTCCACAACTATTATAAATGATATATTATTATCTATGTTAATGGAAAATAATTTTCTACAAATTATTCGACAATTTATTTTCATAATAACTCTAACAAATTGAATTATGTTCTTGAGAATAATCATTAATGCTACCCATTAACCATCCTCATCCATTGGGACTTTAAAAAATAATGTTGGTCCTTCATCTCTTATAAAATATGCTAAATCAACCACTATATTTACATTACAGGTATGTTATTATCCTATAATAAATCCACTACACAATTAACAATACACAATAGGTATTCCTAAATATATTACTCGATGTCCTACTTATCAAATTCATTATTAATGACATAGAAGTTTTTTATCATACATATAGAACAACTATACCAGATATAAATCTTGTTTAACATTATATTAGGAAGTTGCAAATAACTTATTCGTTATCGAATTGATCCAATCGACTACCTAAAACATAATGTTGAATTGCATTGTGAGATTCCCTTTTTTCTCAGATGATGTTGACTAAGCTGAGGGGATACCGATATAAAAACCTGGTTAACCATAGTAAATTAGAAGGGTTATCTCCTCTAGTGAGAATATCAACAATGGAATCTCTATGCGCTGAATAGAAAAATTATGATCTACTAAAAAACCACACTCTTCTCTTACCCATATTTTCCAAACATATTATTGATTTGGATACATCTAAATAATATTATATAAATTTTCATAAATAAATAATTATGGGAAAATATGGAAACATATATGGATATAATCCTTATTAAATTGGTTTTATTAATACACTACCAAATATAAATAGTCAAGACATGTTTGAAAAAATGAAAAAAATGAAATTTTATTTTATCCTCATGAAACATGACCATTCACTTATAGTAATCATTTTTCTATGAGTTTTATGTTCTATTGAACACTAAATAATTTACTATTGAATTTTGAAAACCTAACCAGAAACCACATGTATAATGGGGATCCATTTCTAACGATATACTAATCCATTTTCCATGAATTTATATTATCTTATGCGCATAGAATATGCCTCAATCGTCAATTTACAAGGATCCTTTTATTTCTATAAACTATGTCACTTTTTCTACTGGATTACCTATATCATATGTTATGTCACGAATCCTTTACATCATGGATGAATCTATTTCTAATTAATATAATAAATTTATCACACTTTTATAATTAATTGGATGTAGAAGATACAATATTATTTAATGTTATTTACCAAAAAATAACACAATATCTATTGAGGTAGAGAGCCAGATACCGGTAATTGTCCCTCCTTATACTAGGCTTGGATATGTAGTTCTTGAAATCACGATATATTTTAATTATTAAAGGTTTCATGACCCATCATATTGTATGGGAATCACTTATAATATCCTCCAACATTGACGTGGGGATTCCATACAATAATATATTAAAAGAAAACTATTCTCACCCTTAATCTATATAGGTGTAGAATCCTTATTGTTGATATATTCCATCTTCACATTAAAATCAATATTAGTCATCTCATTAAACATTTCATGATCTAAAAGTAATTAATTGGAAAATAATGGTTAAAAATTGATATCCCCAAACCCCTATTACACATATAACTATGATTCCATGAATAATAATATCCACCAAAATTTAAATTATTTTTAAATCTACATTTTCGTGTGTCCTTCAAGAAATATAGTCGTCTTAGACATTCAAATTTTAGAGGTAACATATACCAAAAAATCAATCAACTAGTGGGTTTCATCATAATCCCACTTTTTTTTTTGTTTTCATGCCACCAATAGATTATGTATCCGAATATTTTTATTCATTGTATTTGAAATAAAAATCCCCAATGTCATACTTGTGTGGTAATATTTAATTATTTGTCAAAAAAAATTGTCTACAATAAGAGTATGGAATCTAAATTCTTATGTTCCAACCTAATGAGATATATATGTGGAAAATTGACCCATTTATATCAAAATAGATCCCAATATAACATTTGTGTAACAATAATACATTATATAACCCAAACATTTGTTAATAAAAACATGAAATATAGTAGATGTTAAAATCAAATTTCATGCCCTAGAACACAAATTAACACAAGATATTCCACACAAAAAAATACTCTCTAAATAGTCAAGCTCAATATGGGTTTTTTCATGTCGGTAAAATCCTAAATAAATCAGCTAAAAAATATAAAAAATCTATGGAATCATCATATAATTAATATATTTTTTCTATTTTAATATTCATAATCTTCAAATTTTTTATGTCAAAAAACATTTCACATAAGAAATAAATACCAATGTATTGGTATCTCTTAAATCTAGGTATTTTTCTTCCAAATAATATCATAAATATATTATAATTATAGAATACCCAACAAGATATCATTATGTACAACATTTTTATCCTAGGTTTGAGAGTAAACCATGATTTTATCATTGAATGCTAATATGAATTCATCTTTTTTAGGATGTAAAATACAATCTATAAAACATATAAATACTATGATAAGTTATATTAGTGAAACTACAATTGCAATAAATTATTACAACTTACATTATCCGAAACTCAATTTAATTATATCTCTTATATTGGTGAAATCTCACTAAAAAAACAAAAAATTAATCCTCCAGAATCACTATGATCATCTCAAGTGGTCAAACAGGAAAATTTTATGAGTAATTGGATTCCTTCTCTTCATAATAATTGATTTTATCTTTGTACTATTAACAAATAGTCTCTTTTTAACCAATAACATTATATAATGTAAAATGATTCACCCAATACAAAATTAATTGAATTAATAAAACCATTAGCATCAAGATCATGTTGTACTATATTAATCTCAAATATATATAATGGTTGCATATTATAAAAACTGTTGATAAGGGATAATCACCTAACATGACATAAATTTAATTAATGATCACCCTATCAAGATAAAATATTTATAATTCATATAGAAAAAAGTATTGAGATACTCTACTATAAGTGGAAATATAGATTTAAATAGAACCAGATTAGAAGAAAATACAATCGAATCCATCGAAATTATATTGGATCCCATCTACACCTTGTTTGGCATAGCTCTATATTCATCAAAATTTAGTTCTACCATAATGTTATAATAATATCCAATAAAAATGGAAAGTACAGTAACATTTGGTAGAAATAAATGATTATATAAAAGTATGAATGTCAATATATCTCAATGATAACATAAAAACAAGTCATCAGAAGTATGTAAAAGTCAACAGGTGAATATAACAGGAAAATACACTTTCACATCAAGAATATATTTTTACACAATTTGACCACTACTATAGGAAGATTTCTGGAACAAGAACACAATAAGAAAATAATATTGAATGTCCCAAATCAAATACTAGGTGAACGATTAAAAAAAATGAATGAATCATGTGTCAAATATAGAATTATAATGAATATTAAAATATATAACCTTACATATTATTTTATTTGACCCATATATCCCAACAAATATAACCATGTTTATTGAGAAAACCATTCCTCTCTCAAATATATAGACGTTAAATTATTATTCATGACTACTTTAATATAAAAAAATATCCAATATTATCATATTTATAATTCATAAAATCCTCAAATAGAATGTCAAAAATTCACAAATGTGATGATTTTATATTTATTTGGTGAATCATATAAAAAAACTCATGAATAATTTGTCTGGTTGAAATGGAATCATAATCAATGCATAAGTTTCTTTATGAGTAAATATTTATGGTCCCTAGTCCTTCAACGTTCCTGGAACTCCCTCAACATGTTAGGGTACGAAATATATAATTTATAATTATATATAGAATAATAATAAATTTATAAGGATCCCCAAATAGATGGAGTGACACACCTCAACCCTGTAATGATTTCCTCTCAAAAATAAATTTTTACATCTTCAAAACCTTATTCTTACTACATAAATACAAACTTATTTTGTAATTAAAATGGCCACAAATGATGAAAAAAACTAAAAGTGAATTATTTTTTACTATATTCCATTAAGATATTTTCAAGTGTATGATTTTTCTTTATAATATTTTAATAAAATTTATTTTCCAATATCTTCCCTGAGATCCAAACATTTAGATGATAACTAATCTCCAATAATGTGGTTATTAAGGGCATGTTTTTTTAAAAAAATGTGTAAAATAAAAAATATTAATAATTTTTTTGCACAATCCTTCACCAATAACACTCTTTGATTGATCTGTATATTATATTGGGAATGATCCATCTATGTTGAGTAAGATAAAAAAATATTTGAAGAAGTGGTCCAAAAAGGAATCCCATGATAAATTATGATAATCCCTAACAATAATATCACACACCACCACCTTATGAATGGTTCCTGAAGAATAATAGAATCCACATTCACCCACCACTTATTGGATATCTCTATTAGCTCCAAGAGTCCCTTTATGACATTAATATATTCATTGGTATCCAAAATATCCCATGTGTCTTGAAAGGATAGAGGATACTACCTTGGGAAGTCTCATGATGTGTCTTCCATGGTGTACTCACATAAATGTAATGTTCTCTTTCATATATGAAGTATATTAAAAATACATTGATATGTGGGTTTGGGTAACTATAATTTAAAAATGGGATTATAAGAAATCTCACATCATCCAATCAGATCATCTAGAGGTACAATGGGAGTATTAAAAACCATATGAGTATTTGCATACATATTTTTTTATAGAACTATCCTAATCCATTGAGAAACAATTTTTATTGAATAATAATTGAACATTTATAAATTACATTAATAGAATAGATCATAATAATGTTTTAGCATATACAAATGAACACACACTCAACCAAAAAACCCACAATATTTTGGCCACCATTATAGAGGCATGTAGAGGGGATATGTCCAATGACACTTGAATACTGAAACACAACACCTACACCTATCCTACACTCATATTTATTACAGATACACATATATGAATGTAACATAATGTAACAATCAATGAAAATATTTATGTTTATATAAAATGATTCGACATATTTTTTTGGGAAAACACTATATAGATTCTTATTGATATTTAATTAATTTTAATCCCTTATATTATTTACATGTAGGTGAAAAATAAGTGAATCAAAATATAAATTCATGATTCACAATATCATAGTCCACCCTAAATTAGAAAAGAGTAATAATATATACAATAAAATTGAAATATAAATAAAAAACTAGAATATTCTATAAAAATAGAAATTTAATTATTCACATAGCCCTTTGATATTGAGGGTCCATTATAGAGGATCAGTCTACACACATAATGTATTTCATATCTGACTACCAAACATATTATCAATTATATAAATGTCCATAAATAATTAACAATGATTTTTTGATATAATAATATCATATAATAAACCATATATGTTTATTATTAAAATGATATAGTTTCACATGGCCTTGGGTGTGCCTTTTCACACTCAGAAGGTCTCTAACTAAGAACATGATCTTAGACCATAGGTTTAGAAAGATATTACAAAAATAAAATTCTAGGTAGAATAATAGTAGTAGATGCATTAAAATAAAAACACGCTTACAATACAAGATTATAGTTGTAACTCCATGACACTAGTTACCCATAGTCGGTGCATTGTTACATAACATTTTCATGATCACAAGTGATCATGTCTTGAAATACAGATTTGTTTAGTATCCTTGGAAGAACTATATACATACATAAGCTTTACATTACATCATGAAAAAAAATTCCCCTTTGAACACACTGATATACTCTGTCCTATCCTTGTAGTTTAATCATAAAATACTTCTTCACATCTTGGAAAAAATAAAACATATAAAGGGGTGGTCTTAGATTCTCAGTATGGATAACAATATAGCAGAAACTATTATAAATAAATATAAACATTTAAGGAAATGCATAAGACTAAAAGAAAATCATTTTGAACATAAATTTCAGAATAATATGGAAACGATAAGTCAAATAATTCCATTTACTTATTCACATTTATATTCTACTAGTTGAATAATCACATGCAATATCAATAGAAAATTACATAATAATGGAATACATAAGGTCGGACATCATAACCACATAGTCAAGGCCTCATGACAAGTCTACAAATATGATTTTGTCAAGGCCTTGTACTATGACACTAGTTTGTCTCATGAGACAAACCGATTAATCAAAGATTTATAGTGGGTTCCACCAGTCACAACTATGTAAAATGCATTCCTCATATTAAAAGGTTGAATCATAACATAAACATTCATTTTATAAAAAGTATATGAAATGTTAATATTTTAACCATAAACCACAAAGGTTATATAAATAACACCTCCACATACAAACATATCAAAATACCATAAATAAAATATGGAATATTATATCATAATAAATTAACATAAAAAAGCATATAATCCAACAAAATATGTGTACATAGATGAAACCAAACTAATTGAGAGAAATACCTCTTTATATTTTGAAATAATTTAAAATTAATGTAATTAGAAGTAAATTATTTTTGAAAATATTCTTATAATCATTTATGTGATGCTTCAATGGTGTCATATTGGTGGAAAAATGCCTCACCCACCATATAACATATAAAAACATTCTTTCATTAATTTATCGAAAAGGTCATAATGTACCTTATTGGGAAGGTGACATAACGATTTCTTTAACACCTTTTTATAACAATTAAAACAAGGGTATAAATCAATTTAACACATATTCAAGTAAATAGGAATTTTTTTTGAAATACATTATTAAGAAACACATATGTTGATTATATAGATGTCCCAGTAGATACATATGTATAAACAACCTCAGATAAATAATTAGATTGTAAAAATAACCATTACCTTGTACTTTACTTGGTTGAGGGTACATTAACCTCTTGTATAATAGTTAACTTATTGTTATTAAACTATATAAGAACAACATACAAAAATATGATATCATATATGATCTTATAATATTCCATTATTAATAATATTTTAGTAGTATCATTGTTTTGGTTGTTGACTGATTCGTATTAAATTATATATTTTTTATTTAAGTCGTGTTTTTTATGGATAGGATTTATGTGATTCATATCCATAATTATAATGACTTCATAAACCTTATTTTTGATCATAAAATAAAAATTATTCTTGAATTGTTACAATGTGGAATAAATCTTATCGCGTTAATGGAGATGGTAATCTGTACGTATGCACGAGTGATAATACCATTCTATTGATGGTGAAATTATAAATAATTTTGATGGTATATCATATATAAAAGATCGTTAAATTTTTATATTTATTATTTACATCAATTATAATCATTATTATACCCCTCCAAATAATTATGTTTTGGATAATAAACTACACCACGACCTGGAGTGGGTAAGCCATACATACACACCTATAGTGACATTGTCATTAATAGGATAGATAGACTAATGAATATGGTTGTACACTATTTATAATAAAATTACAGTATTTAGAAGGTACTGGAGTTATTATTTTGGTATATAAACAAAAAAGAATGAGGAAGCG
Source organism: Viscum album (assembly GCA_963277665.1). NCBI lineage: Eukaryota > Viridiplantae > Streptophyta > Magnoliopsida > Santalales > Viscaceae > Viscum > Viscum album. The sequence goes on along the minus strand of OY728133.1, from coordinate 1,023,831,647 downwards.
GAAAAAATGAACTTTGAAAGAGGTGATTAAATAATTACATCTTCTTTGAATGATTTTTTTTTTGATTTGATAAAAAAGGATCCATTTGTTGGATTTTTGATATAATTATGAACATTATGATGAAGTGAGTGTAGTTTATAATATATTTTAGTAGGGGTTTTTATATCCAAATGGATTCTAAGGAGTGACATTGGGATAAGGGGAGCTACCCTTTTATAAGAATATCGAGGGTCACTTAACGAAAATATTGATAGTTTATATTATTAGAAAATAATTTTAAGTTTATAATAGATCCAAATGGATTTATTTAAATGCTATAGTGGGGAGGGGTAGAAATCCTCTCAACCAATATCATTTATACATGTTTAGATCACCATATTAATCATATCCTTTAGATTTAACTCATTGTTTAATAGTTTAACATTAACCACATCTCTTGTATTTTTATATTATCTTGTTAATAAACATTCTAATAATACAAGAGAACCTAAATTGGTTTACTAATGACATATATAACATTATCTAAGTCCCGTTTGTGAATAATTGATTTTGAAGAATATTATATCATTTAATAATATAGTATTTGTTTGAAATACTCATTTTTGTCAATTTTGACTTTATTTAGTATTTTTTTGAAGTTATATAAACTTTATTACACAGAAAAAAATAAATTTATAAACCATAACATGTCATATTAACCTAGAAAATTCATGGAATGCATCTAAATTATTAATTTACATTTATTTTTATATTTATAATATCAATTATTTTAATCTTTTATTAATAAGGTTATTATTGCATCATCATTGTGTCATAAATAAATTTAATTATTTATTGTCACAAAAATATAAATAAAATAACATTGTGTATGAAATATTTTTAGGATTTTAATTAATATATATAGTTTAATTTACATTATTTATAACCCTATATTAAAAAATTTTTAGTTATCAATATTTGAATTTAAAAATTTTAACTCTTTTTTAAATAAAATGATAATAAATTTACTAATCTAATCCATGTATATCAAAAGGATTATATTTTATTCATAAGGTATAATGTTTCCCAAATAAACATATCCAATAGAATTAAGACATGTGTTAAGGTAATTTTAAAATCATTTTTACCATTTCATACCCTATTTAGTTTTAAATGTGGTAAATAAAATCCAAATGTGAGTAATTAAAAAAAAATATTTTCATACTATTGAACAACATATTAATTATTTATGTAAACTGTGTCTCACAAATTCATGAAATTCAATTCACATAATTAGTAATATTATGTTTAATGCAAATTTGAAAATTTTCTTAGAAGTTGGGTAAAAGATGTTAAAATGATCAATTATTTTTTTATAAATACTATCTTATTATAAAATGACTCCAATGAATTACATTGAACTTATATATGTATTATGTATCAATTTTTACTTAAAATAAATTTAAATAAAATAAATAATCATTTAACGAAAATTTTTGTTTTATATAATAACACAGTGTTTTTCACTATTAATAAAAAATGGAATGTTTTCAGAAAAATACAAAAAATTCACCCTAAGATAATTTTGATATTTCAAATCAAAAAATGAAGTCCATTTTGAAAAAAAAATTATAAACTTTTAGAAAGTGCGTATTACTATTCTTAATGTATAGTATGCTTGGTTGTGGTGTGCTAGAATTCGATGTTATGTACAACAAAAGCTATTTTATTATTCAAAGAGAAGCGTACTCTGGACGCTTGTGGTTTTACATTCTTCCCTTCTTCAAATAATTTTGTCCTAGAAATTTCTACTATATTAATACATATAAATATTTGAATTTTTCTTCATCATATGTTTCTCAGGTTCCCATGTTGCCTCTTCCATATTATGGTTTATCCATAGAACATTTACCATAAGATTCATCCGTTTTCTCAAAAAAAAATGGTCAATGGTGTCAATAATCATTACATGTACTTCAAAATAATATAGATCGGGTTTTAGTTCTATTTCATCATATGTGAGTACATTCGATGGGTCAGACATGTATTTTCTTAATATTTATATGTGGAACACATCATGAACTTTGGAGAGACTTCCCAACATTACCGAACAGTAAGCTACAAATCTAATTTGTTCTTGAATTTCAAAAGGACCAATGTACCCCTTCTCGCCAAGTCTTTTAACACCCTTACTTGGAGATAACATCAAGTAAACAAGATCTCCTACTTGAAATTCCAAATCATTTCTTTATTTATCAACATAGATTTTTTGCCTTCTTTGGGAATATTTGATATGTCTTTGGATAATATTCACCTTTTCTATTGTTTCCTCATCATGTTCCTGGCCTACAATTTTTTTTTTCACCAACATCATGCCAAAAAGATGGTGTAAGACATCTTTCCACAAAACACTTCAAATTGTCCCATCTGAATATTTGAATAGAATAAGTTATTATATGAATATTCTACCAGAGGCTAATAATGAACCACATACCTTGAATGTTAATTGAGAAAGCTCTCAACATGTCTTCTATGGATTTAATAGTGCATTCTAGTTTTCCATCAGTCTGACATTGGTAGGAAGAGGTCAAACAATGTCCAGTATCTAGGGATTTCTGAATAATTTCAAGAATAATAATGTAAGACGAGTATCATGATCATAAAAAATCAATATTGGTACACCATGAAGTCATACAACTTCATTAATATATAGTATTCCAAATCGTTCAAGTGGTAAATCTTTTCTGATACATGAAAATGTGGAGATTTGGTAAGATGATCAACAATAACCCATATGGAATCATTCCTTCTTGGAGTATTTCTTATCCCCATGACAAAGCCCATCGTAATATCATCCCATTCAAAATTAGGAATGGGAAGACGTTGCATGACTCCTATAAGATGTTTTCTTCTAACATTAACCTATTGAAAAACCATACATCTTGACACATAATAAGTAATTTCCCTTTTTATGTTTTCCCACCAAAAATGTTCCTTCAAATCTCTATACATGTTAGTGAAACCAGGGAGTAAAGACAAATTGGAGCTATGAGCATCATCCAACAATTCCCTTTCTATATTATGTATAATATGAAAATAAATCCTCTTCCCAAATTTATAAATTCCATATTCATATATGAATTCAATCACTCTCCCATAATTCACAGCTTTAATTTTCTTTTGAAACTCATCATCATCAGTTTGAGAACTATTTATCCTTTCTAGTATAGATGGATTGGAAACTATTTGAAAATCTATCAATGTTTCTCCTTCCATTATTATTCCTATATCCATTTTTACTAGATCCATGTACATAAAATCGCATTCAACTCTCACCTTGTTCAGAACACCATGATTCTTTCAGATCAAATCACCTTCCACTTTATTTTCTTTCCCCAGGTGGTAGTATATCGTGAAATAATAATCATTGAGTAGTTCAATCCATCACCTTTGTCTCATGTTGAGTTCTTTCTGTGTGAAGATATACTTAAAAATTTTATAATCGGTATATATCTCATGTTTTTCACCATAGAGACAGTGTCTTCATATCTTCAATGCAAATATTATAGATTCTAACTGAATATCATAAGTATGATTGTTTTTTTCATGAATTTTTAGTTATTGTGATTTATAGTTGATAACTATATCATTCTTCATAAGGACACAACCAAGACCTTTTCTTGAAGCATCACTATAAATAAAAAACCCATCATTCCCCAATGGTAGATTCAATATGAGTGAATTTACTATTATTTTCTTCAATTATTCAAAACATTCTTCACACACTTTTTTCAAATCAAATTTAACCCCTTTACATGTGAGATTGGTATATGGGTTAGCCAAATAGAAAAAACTCTAGATGAATTTCCAATAATAAACTGCCAAACCAATAATATTGTGTTCCTTGTTTATACATGTAAGTGTTGGACATTCTTTTATTGCCTTAGTTGTTGAATGATCGATAGATATTCCATCAATTGAGACAATAAATCCTCAAAAAGAAATTTCTTGAAACCATACCTCACATATTCTAAACATAACATAAAATTAATTTCTTATGAGGGTTTTAAGAATATTGTGAAAGTGATTTTTATGGTCATCATATATTTTTTTGTATACCAAGATAAAATCAATAAATACCACTACAAAGTCATCAAGACAATCCTTGGAAAAAGCTATTCATTAGATCCAATAAAACCGAGGGATCATTAGTCATATCAAAAGGCATTACTATAAACTCGTAATGCCCATACCAGGTTCTAAATGCTTTCTTTGGAATATCTTCCTAAATCACACACAACTGATGATATCCAGATTGATGGTTAGTCTTTGAAAAATATTGTGCTCCATGAATGTTATCAAATAAACCATAAATGTGAGGTAGTGGATACTTGTTCTTTATTGTTGTTGCATTGACCTCTATGTAGTGAATACACAAACACATATATCCCTCTTTTTCTTAAAAAATAATAGTGGCTCCCCATGGAGAAACACTAGGGAGAATAAATCCTTTATTTCTCAATTCCTCTAATTTTTTATTTAGTTCCAGTAATTCTATTATGACCATTATATAAGGGGTCTTTGATATGGGCCTTTATCTAGAAAATAAATCTATGGAAATGTAAATTTCTCATTATAGAGGATGTCAAGGTAAATCCTCTGAAACACATCAACACATTCATGCATAATAGGTACATCCTCTATTTTATCATTCCTTTCATCACCCATAGTTATTTTACTCTCTTCCTCCCCCAATAATTGAATTTACTAGAGCTACTAGGGGTGGATATTGAAACACATCAGATTGTGACATCTTTGATATAAATATAAGGTACTTATTATCGTCCTCGATAATTGTATCGTCCCTCTTCTTAAAATATATTTTCAAATCATGTCCTAAAAAACAATCCATAATAGAGATTAAATAAAATTCTATCATGGGTATGATGATGATATCATTAGATAAATCACATTTACATTCCCTAATGGGAACTAATTTACAAAACATAGTTACAATGATACTTCCCTTAAGAGTTTTGAAAGGCATCTCACTTGTTAAATCAAATTGGAATATCTAATTTTCATAGAAAATGGGATGATATAAAATAATGTGATGATAAAAAATAAAATAAATCATAGTATAAATTTGTGTAAACCTTTAAATTAACTGCCAGTTGATCATTCAGAGCATCAACCTCAGCAGTAGTGGTCACGTGAGCTTGGACTTGCTACCTTTTCCATTTCTGATGTAAGTTTCATTGGTGATTAAGGCATTAAATTGCAAAATTACCCATTTAACTACAAATTTATCTTTCAAAATTGAAATCCTCTTTATTACCTTTGCAATAACATGCTTTGTGAACATTTTATCCACCCTTGTAACAGACTCTCATTCCCTTTAGGCAATTACTAGGGTATTTCTTCCCCTATTTACTACAGGATGGGAATTATGCATTTCCCTTATTCCCCTTATTTTCCTTTCTAGAGTGTTCATTAGATCTCTTATTCTCTTACTTTTCATTGATGTTAAATGACATAGAGAATTCCTTTTCTTTATTGATATCACATGAGACAATATCTTCGTATGATGAGAAGGATTGTGAAACTAATGCTTTATATAGAAATGTTTTTAACCCATCAAAAATTGATCAATCATACTACCTGGGTTATGTATATATTACGTATAATTCCTTGCTATAATTGTATATATATAGTCATACTTTGTGACATTCTCACCATTTTTTTCCTCAGACTCAGAAATTTTCATTCCATATCCGCTCGATGGTCACAAGGAAATTATATTTCTAAGAAAAGCTATTTAAGCGACCTCCATTATACCTTTGATACTTATTCACCCTCCTCTGTGTTTCGAAATAATGACCACCATTGATATCCATCTCCCCTGAGGTAATAAAATACCATGAAAACATTTACCTTTCGCTAGTCCACAAAAAATGAAATATTTTCTCTAAATAACTTATCCATTTCACTACTACAAATGTATTTGTAGTCTCGTTGAATGTTAGTGGTTCTTGCCTCATGAAGCTGTCTAACATTGATACTTCATGTTGTGGACCTGGGTGCTCCATAAGGGTAAGGTTATTATTTGTAACCTGAGTGAGTTGTCCCAGTTTGGTTATAAGTTGTTCAGAACCATCCTTATCACCATCTCCACTATAATAATCTTGAATCGGAGGGAAATCCATACATGGATTACCTGCGTTGATATGATTTCTATTACTTATACTAGGAGCCATTTCTAAAAAATGGCACACACTAGATTTTTTTATGAATGCCAATAAATAATTCCAAACTAGAAAAACAGCTAACATAATTAGATAAGTTTATGATTATAATCAATAATCATAAAAATGTATTCTTCTAGAATAAATGTACTCATAATTCGTCATAATGGGTTGTAATGAAAATGTGAATTATCCAAAGAATATCACCCGATGGTTTCACAACCAAGAGTGTTGCAAGGCCCATTATTTTGATCCAAGATAACCATGATCCATCTTAAAATTCAATGTCAGAGTTTTCACTCCTAGGTACATATGTGCCAGAGCCGCCTCTACATGCTTGTATCCATACAAGGATGTATTTCATAGAAAACTCAAAAAATCTCTACATTACCAATATTCTCTTACGTTATTCTATATTAATTCTCAATGTCTATCATAAGAAATGTTCTTTAATAAAAGTTTTTATAAATCTAGTTTCCACGGTTTTTACTAAAATTCCTTCGATACAATATGTAACGTGGTGAACCTAGTTTCTCAGATTTAGTGCTTTATTACATAAAATCATCATGATCAAAAGTGATCACGTCTCGGAAGACTGATTAGATTATTAGCCACAAAAGTACAAGATACATACACAAGTTTAATATTACATCATGAAATAAAAAAATACTATAGTTTCCCCTTTGAACACACTCACATCCTTTATATTATCCCCATAGGTTAATCATAATATACCTCTCAACATCTATGAAAAAATAAACCATAGAAACTGTCCAGCTCAGATGCTTGGTAAGGATAATTATATAGCTAAAACTATAAAAAAATAAGCATAAAAATTTAAGGCAATGTGTACGACTACAACATGACCATTATAAACATAAAATTTAGAATAATATGGAAAAGGTAAATCAAATGAATCCATTTACATATTCACATTGATATTCTTCTATTCGAATATTCACATGCAATATCAATAGCCGATTTCATAATGATGGAAATCACAAATTCGGATATCATAACCACATAGGTAAGTCCTCGTGCCAAGAATACAAATAATAGTTTGTCAAAGACTTCTTCGATGACAGTAGTTTGTGTCATGAGACCAAACAATGCATTGAAGAGCTATAGTGTGCTATACCGGTCACTTACTATGTCAAATGCATTCCCCATATGAAATGGATGAAAAATAACATAAAAATTCGTATTAAAACTAGAATACAAAATGATAACAATTTTACCATAAAACATGAATGGTATAAAAATATCACATCCATATTCAATAATATCACAAAACTATCAATTCAATATGGTAGATTGTATCATAATAATTCAACTTCAAATAATTGTAAAATACAACAATGTATATTGCAATATATGAAATCCAAAATATTTGAGAGAAATGTTAATTTTTATTTTGAAATCATTTATAAATCCTGTAATTAGAAAAAATTATTTTGAAAATATTCATATACACTTGTAAGGGAATATTCAATGGTGTTATAAAGACAGAAAATAGCCTCCCCCACCGTATAAGTAAAAACATTTTTTCATTAATTTTTCAAAATGGGGATAAAGGAACATGTTTGGAAAGAGATAGAATGATTCCTCTTAAACCATTTTATAGAAATTAAAAAATGGGTATAAATTACATTAACTCTTAGTCTATTAAATAGGAATTTTTTTTTGAATTATATTATTAAGAAACACATATGTGGATGATAACGAAGTCCCAGTAGATTATTACATATAAACAACCTCACATAAATAAATATATTACAAAATTAAAACAAACTACATTACTTTCCCTGATCTAGGGTATATTAACCTCATGTATAATAGTTATATAATTGTTATTAAATTAAAAAAGATCCACATACATAAATACGACATCATATATGATGATATAATATTTTTTTTGTTAATAAATGGTTAATAGTATCATTGTTTTAGGTGTTGGCTGATTCGTTTTCCATTATCTATTTTCTTATATAAGTAATGTATATTTTGGATATAAAATTTTTTCTTCATATAAAAAATTATATTAAGTTCCTAAAAATAATTTTTAATCATAAAATAAAAATTATTCTTTAATGGTTATAGTGGGGAATGAATCTTATCGTGCTAGTGGAGATGGTAATCTGTACGTATGAACGAGCGAAAATACCATTCTATTGATGGTGAAATATTATGTAATTAGATGGTATATATTATATAAAAATTCATAGAATTTTTTATTTATTATTTACATCAATTATACTCATTATTATACACATCCAAAAAATGAAGAGTGGAATAAGAAACTACACCACGACGTGGAGACGGTAAGCCGTCCGTATGCATGTATAGTGACTTTTTCATTCATATGATCAATAGAATAATGAATATGGTTTTAACATATTTATAATAAAATCACAATATGTAGAAGGTACTATACTTATAATTTTGTTATGGAAACAACAAAAAACGAGTAAGTGGATGAATAAAAGAACATTGAAAGAGTTGATGAAATAATTACCTCATCTTCAGGTACTTCCTTTGGATTTGATCAAAAGGGATTCCTAGGTTGGATTTATAATCCAATAAATCCTCTAATATTATGCTAGGGTAGTTTGGAAGACATTTTAGTAGGGGTTGGATGAGACAAATGGTTATAAAGGTGTGTTTGTGAGAGAAGAGGAAGTAGACTTTTAAAAGAGAGGTGAGGGTCAGTCTAAGAAATATTGGAAATATTATTTTAATTTAACATAATTTTATACTTAAAATGAAATAAAATTGATTTATTTAAATTCTAAGGTGGGAATCGGTATAAATCTTATCAAAAAAATAGGTTTTTGAAATGATTAGGTCACCATATTAACCTTATCCTTTAAATTTAACACATGGTTAAACAGTTTAACATAAAACATGTATCCTATGAATTTTATTTTATATAGTAAAAAAACATATTATAAAATTCCAAGTGAACCAAAAGTGGTTCCTTAATGGAATATATATATATTTTCTAAGTCCCTTGGCCAAATCATAGATTATTAGGAATATTATATCATTTAATAATATATTATTTGTTTTAAAAACTCAATTATGTCAATTTTGACACTATTTAGTATTCAAATTTTCTGGAAGTCATAACTAATTTATTACATCAAAAACTCTTCATTGAATAAACCCGAACATGTAAAATTAATAGAGAAAATATGTTTAATGTATCAAAAGTCTCAATTTATATATATTTTAATATTTATAATTTCAACTATTTTAATCATTCATTAATAAGGTAATTATTGCATCGTCATTGTTTCATAAATATATTTAATTATTTAATATCGAAAAATTATAAATAAAATAACATTATATAAGAAATACTATTAGATTTGTAATGAATATTTATAGTTTATAATATTTTATGTATAAATTTATATTAATTTTTTTTACTTAATAATATTTTAATTTAACACATTTAACACTTCTTTAAATAAAATAAAAATAAATTTTCTAATCTAATACAAGTGGATACAAAGGATTATATTTTATTCATAAGGTCTATTTTGGTCGAAATACACTTATACAATAGAATTAGGACATGTGTTAGGGTAATTATATTATCATTTTGACTTTTAATTTTTTTTACTTTTAACCGGGGTAAATAAAATCCAAAAGTTACTATTCACCGAAAATTATTTCCATCCTACTTAACCACATTTTAATAACATATGTCAACTATGTCTCACATATTTTTGAAATTATCTTCACAGAAGCAGTAAATTTCGTTTTATACAAATTTCCATATGTGCCTAGATGGTGGGTAAAAGACGTTAAAAAGTTCAATAAAATTTTATTTTCTAATAATATTATAAAGTGACATAAATGAATTAAATTGAAATAATATAGGTATTGTGTATCAAGTTTGAATATAAATAAATTTAAATAAAATTTATAATTATTTAGCTAAAATGTTGTTTTTTAGACATTAACCTATTGTTTTTATCTATTCATAAAAAATTTACAGTTTTCACAAAAATACAAAAAATTCACCCTAAGATAATTTTGGTCTTCCTAATCGAAAAATGAGGTCCATATTGAAAAATAAAATTTATTAAATTTTAAAAAGTTGGTTTTTCTCTTCATAATGACCAGTTTGATTGGTCTTGGTGCGAAAGATCTCGATTTTTGGTACAACGCAAGATATTGTATTATTTAAAGAGAAGTGTATCATGGAATCCTGGGGGTGTTATAATAGTTTTTAAATAAACATGAGAATGAAATCATATTTAATAAAAAATGGAATGAATTTTAATCAAAATTACATAAAAGGTTATACTAATAGGTGGAATACTAATAGACATAGTGAGAAAATAATTGAAAAATAATTGTGTTCTTAATATAAAACATCCATGTCTATATGATATAATCACCTACAATCATAACAATATTCTCTAGATCAACCCTATAACATAATGAATTTCTCCTTATAAATATCACAAGCAATAAATTCATTACAAGTACTAAGGTCCCCATTAAGGATGTGAGTATGTCAGTTATTTTGACACCAAAAAAGAAGATTCTAATTAATGATAATTAGTAAAATATTTGTTCATGTATTAAAAAAAAGTTAATTATTATAAATAATGAACCCATTTCCTAATATACTGTGATATTAATAATTCAAAAAAATTATAAAAAGACCTACCTTGATTGATGAATGACATAAAGAGATATTTGATGCCCCACAACTATGTACTAAAGCATAAGAAGATGTTCTGAAAGGGTGTAACAAGTAAAACCTTACATATTATTTAAACTAAATATGAAGAAGACCTAAATGGTGAGTAACATAGGTAGAAGACCATGTAAATGAAAAAATATTTAATTTAGACCTATATAATGAATAAAATATATATCCATGCAATCAACCAAATATTTTTAAATGAAATTCCATTTTAATATAGTAAATTTCCAAAATTTTATCGAACTCACATAAACTGCTCTGGTTATTTCTGTCTGATAATGAATATTGGAATTAAAAATTATAAATCATATTAAACATTCATAATATGGTTTTCGTATAATGATCAGTAAGATTACAATATTTGAAGGGTCATTATTATGTCTATTTGAAACAAATTGATAAAGCAATGGCCTCAACTAGTATGTTCATTCCCTATGATGACCATTTATCAAAGCATTAAAGGGATGTAAAATCACTACATTTTTCCCGTGACAAATCCCATAATCAGATTAAACAAATTAATATGGATTGAAACCATTTATTTTTAATTTTAATACTAATGGGCATCATTTTCAAAACCATGTTCACTGATCCACCCAATGAATGAACTCACATCAAACACCACACATTTATTGTGTATTTTTTTATAATAATTGTTATGTATTTAAACCCCATTAAAATAATTTTTTATAATTTATTTTTAATAATACTAGGAATATGTTTTTAATTTTTATTATATCTTTATAAATTAATATATAATGTGTTTAATAAAAAATTTATTTAAACATGAAGAAATCAAAATTATATTTTTGATAAATATATTGTTTAAATTAATAATGTATTTTAATAAATTCTGGAATTTATAATATAAATAATATTGTAATAAATATTTTTATTATATATCGAATATTTATATAGAAATGATAATATAATATAATTAAATAAAATTAATTTTCATATGTTTTAGAAAGTGGGTAATATCCACAAAACTAGTTTTTCGACTAAAATGGGGTTTTATTTAAAAGGTATAATATTCATAATTATAAAATTATATTAGAAAAATAAATATTATTTTTTAAATTAATACATAGTACATATAAAATGGTTATTTTTTCATAATATTCAGAGGGCATTAAATTTTTCTGTAAAAATTTTGTATAGTAAAAAAACCATTATGTATTACAACATCATAATGGCACAAAAGGAATGAAAGTAATTCCATAAAGTGAATCATTGGAAAAATATATTTTTAGAAATTAATAAAAATTAATTTTAAAACATTTAAATATTCTTATTATCCCATAATAAATACTCCAAAAACCTATATTATGTGCAAATGTTTTAAAATCAATTCTCCATGAACATGACTCACTACCACAACACGGAGGGTTTCATTTTAATAATACTTATTCATGGAAATATATATATATATATATATAACCAATATTATTTTAGAAAACATGCTAAAAACCATTTGATGGTTTGTTCATTTTTAAACATTAACACATAGGGTCCAAATTAGAGATTAAAAAATTATTTAAAAATTACATTTCTTTTGTAACAAATACCCACCCAGCTTCCAACTCCACTTCCCCAAAATTCCATTTTTTCTGAAATAGAACATCCATCTACCACACTAAATTATTCCCAAGGTTTTCCTATCATCTTTTTTTGAACCACATAATCATTTAGTAGAATCCTCTCATTTTATATATTCTTTAATTATCCTTTTCATTTATGCACAATTTTTGAGTTATTCCTTTAAATTTCAGATTTTTCATAAATGAATATTTTTTCCACAGTACTTTTTTATTATTTCGATTCCTATAAAATATGATACAACCATTCACTCTCCTTTAACCCTTCCAAATACCTTTCTTTTGACCTTTTATGTTAGATTTTTTTTATTTCCCATACTAATTATTTTGGTTTTGTAAACCCAAATTCATTTATAATATATGGTATTTACAAAGATGTAAATATTATTAAAATATTTTGTAATCCCAAATATTTACCCCTAGCTCTTAAATCATTGGATTACGACTAACGAAGGACGTTTTTATGTTTAATTGTCTTTGTGGAACAATTATTCATGTACATGATATTAATGTAATGGCTCGATGCACAAACATGCATATCTCTAATTAATTATGTATTTTTCATATCTCATGATATACTATGTGGGATGAAATTGATGATATCCTAACCATTATATAATAATATTACTTTGTAGATACCTTTGAAATATTCATATGACGTAATGTTTTTTTGAGTTCCCACATAACAATAATTCTTTGATTTTGTGATATTATTTCATCTTTTTATTATCATGTTTATGATTATAACCACATTTATTTGAACATTATATTCTAATTGATTGAAATTTAATAATTTTATCATTATATGAATTTTTAATTCCCGTACTAGGATTTATTGTTGACCACTTTTATACAACCATCCACAGGCCATCACGTATAGTTCTAGAATATCCATGAAATTTAATGGAATTGTATCAGATATTAGTATAATATTTTTCAATCTATATTCCATTTTGTGGTGCTACACATCTAATTACATGAATTAACTAGTTTGGGAACTTCTGTGGGAATGTATTATGTGTATCTCTATGTAATTATTGATGAATTAAAGTGTATTTATCATATGGGATGTCTTAGTTGCCATCATTTTATGGTCTTGTTAATTTTTGAAATTTTTAATAGAGAAAAGTAGTGATATAATAATATATAAAACTAATCGTAGTAAAATAACTATAAATTATTTTAATTAATAGAGTATGTGGTAACACAACCCCCACCCCACAAAGTGTACCCCACTTGGTCCAAAAATTAATGAATGGATATAGTAACACCGAATTCCCTCCTCCAATAAGCCCCATGATATACACTAGAACCCAGGCATATAATAAACACAAAAATCGAACCATTACCATATAAGAGAACACACGAAATAGATAAAGATAAGACACCAACCAATCCACTCTTACATTGACAATATTATAAAAGAAATTTTAGGTATAGATATGTAATGTCATGTAAATACTACATCATTTAAAAGGGAAAACTATGGTACCAAAATAATTTTAATCATGAGGGACCATGACACTCGAATAGGTCCTGCAACCCTAAACATGATGTAATCACCCTGATCTCCAACCTACTCCAAGTGACCTAAAAATACATTATATATATACATAGAGTGATTATAATAGTATAGTTAGTAAGATCATCCATTAAAACTCTCATGAAAATGTAATGATAGCCTGCTAAAGAAAAGTGAACAACAATTAAGACAAACACATCATATAAATAGGAATACTATTTTCCCAGCCTCACTGTGGATACTCTCTCCATGTATTGCATACAAGATTATATAATATTATAAATTATATCATGGGAACCCTGCTACCATTGTCCCACCAGTTTTCCACTTTCCCCCCAACATCGCACGTCATAAGAATTTATCAACAACAAATGGATTTCCCGCAAAAATATTGGCATAACACTACAACATGAACCTCATGCAACAAAACCTCTATATCCAAATATCCAATGTAACTAGGTTGTTTATGGGAGCCCCCAAAGCATGCATTTAGTGTATCATACGTCGGCTATTATACCTCGAGCCATTAAATCAATTACATAGAGTAAAGATCCTCAAAAAATAACAACTTATACAAATTACACCTATATTAGTCCATGGTAATATATATCCAGAATATATCTGTGTGAATAACCACAAGCCATTAGAGCCCTCAACACAAATATATAGAGAAAAATAAACAGTTTTCCTACCAACTCATGTAACTACCAAGAGAAGAGTGTGTGTCCAAGGGGGGTAGTCTTCCATCCATCCTCCCCTCAAAATGTTGGGGAAAACCCCCATGGATTAGAATCCCCATGGTGTCAGTTTTACTTACTAAAAGGGTGAAGTGTTGTATAGAAATAAAAATTTTACAGAATATAATATAACTCACAACCAAAAAAATAGAATAATCTAGTCCTAATCACAGCTGCATATAATGTATCATGGACCCCTATTCGCCACTCCTAAGACTATGTATCCAATAAACACCAAACCATTTAAGGAGATACATAAGAATAAATTACCCCTTTTATCAGTTTTACATTAAGTTATATAATTCTTTAAAATTTAATTAATCATTATCATTTCCACATTATATTTCACTATCCTTGAAAAAAAGATTTATTCCATCCAACATAGCAAAACCATGTCTGCAACTTCACAGAAATATTACTTCAGAAATGCATCCCATGAACTTCTAACATCATGGGATAACAAAATTTATTAAATCATTTATTAACATCATTATTGTTTTCCCATACTCTCATTAATTTTGGAAATTCATTAAATGATACCAATACAAAGGTATCAACACGATGTGTTTGTGATCTATCCATTGAGTATTCACCACCAATAGCAATAGTGTACACCCATCCATCATCAAGAAGCTGAACATAGAAAGAATGTGGCTTACACAACACATTTTTTTGCCTCTATTAGAAAAGGTTAAAAAAGACTGGATATATTAAAAATTATGGAAAGGAATGAAGAAAAAAAATGACATCATTCAATAAGTATAAAACATTAACATCCAACCTGTTTCATCATCTATGATGTCCTCCCCGACATCCACATACATAAACCGATTCACCTCACTACTCTAGGTGTCAACTGCTGCCACAACCATTAGGCCTCCCTACCCCCATATCTCACAAAATCCATCTAGGCTTATATCACATCATAAGAATCTTTATGTAACAATGAAACTTGACTCTTGGACCTAAACAAGACATTCTTACATCACATAGAAAAAGATCTCATGGCTCTAAAGAAGAAGGCACTCATCCTTAAAAGAAATAGGGTAACACAAAATCCTATAATGAATTAACTTTCATCGATTAATCTGCTCATTTATTCATCATGAATTATCTAATTTATTATTATTAGTTTCCAACTATGGGAAAACTAAATAACAAGCTATCATAGCTATCACAAAGTAATTAAACATTATTACTACATCGGTTTGATTATCATAAATTTACAATATCAACAACTAGATTAATTTACATTCAACATTATCATTGACAAATAATTTACAATTAATCCCTGTCTACATTATTTACCAATTTCCATAAAGAACGACATTATAAAAAAATAAATAATTAATATCAAACTATTTAGTAAAACATGAGGCAATAACATTCAATCGATAACAATTTATTTATTTGGTTTAAATATTTATTTTGTCAATTCTGTTATGAACCATTGTGATAAAGAGTTATAACTCTATAGTTACACAAAAAATATTATAGAATCCATGAATCCCATTCCTCAAATGTTTTTGGATATTCTTTATATGAGATCACACCATCAAAATGGATCACAGTCACCTTTATCGCATGATTGAGTCCACCCAAGGATGTCGCGACAGAACCACACCAACTAACACACAAGAATGTTTCTTTAGACAAATGGTGATCATATTCTATAACATGGAAATTAGAAACAGAAGGGTAATAACATAGAAGAATAATGATTGAACTTATGATATTTTAGATAGAGATTGACACTAACTTATTGCACAAAAATTAAGGTGTTCTTGCAGTAAGAATACTCCAAGAAAAATTATCAATGGATGGATGTTCGGTAGTATGAATTCTATGGGAGGAAATTATTGGGGCTTATCACACTATAAGGATGAATCATTAATTATATAAGAATATTTTACTGACATTGAACGATTAGATATGAGACTAACAACATTAGAAATGACATTAGAATTTCTATTAATGTTGATGTCATAAATAGTCTGTAGTTTTACCGAGTTAAGGAACAATGACAATTAAGAAAATTAATATAGGAGTTATAGGATTTAAAATGTCCATAAATCCCTTAAAAAAGTCTCTAATCTCATTTAACATTAAGGAAAACGTCAAATAAGTGAAACGGTAGGAGATTCACTATTCACTAAGAGATATGGATAGATTGTATCACCAACCGACACTGACAATACAAATATCTCACCAATATTACTATTAATTAATGACTTACCAATAGTATAAATGAATCATGTGTAGTACTACTCAAGAAACTATAAAAACAATTCCATGAACAAGATATTCTAAAAAGTGTTGGGGATAAGTCAACTGGACCTCCTAGAAATATTCTAACAACATGTATCAGTAAAGGAATGGACCGAAGATATCTATGAAATTAAATTAGATACCTACAAAACATTCTCAAACTCAAGAATTTAGAACCAACCCAAATAAGAAACATAAAAAGGGATCTGAACAACCACCCTTCAAGATACCTCTTAATGATCTCTCCACCAATGGAGTTCAACTGCTTCAAAATGTGAATATATGGAACTTCATGACAATAATAACTTTCTCTTAAAATCTCTCTAGAGGAATACACCTCTCAAAATAGATCATTCGAGATAAGAAAAAAATAAAACCCATATCACAAAATAGAACGGTCTACAACCACACAATGAATATCCTTACAAGAAAAGAGTTAATCACCAAAAAAACTAAGGGTATTGAGTGTGTATCTGCACCTCACCACCCCATTTACTCTTCCCCAAATCCACGGTGTTTCAATAAGACCTAAACCAAGGGGATAGAATGCTTGTGACGCATATTCTTCGTTTGGTCCTGGATTTCTGTTGGCCTCTCCTCTAAGGTTGTATCATCTTCCACATCGATCTCACTGCAGTAAATGATCTGATATTCATTATGAATATAATAATAGATCTACATAATGTGAATAAAATCAGGTATCCCCCTCATCAATGGGGGAAGTGCTACATGATACACCCTGACTACAACATGAGCCAACACCTCAGAAGTCCCAATTTTTTTGGATAAAGATTACTCCCATGACTAGACCTTGTCTGCCCATTATGTAGAGTGACCTTCAAAAAAGCATGGTCTGCAACATTATACTATGATGGTGTCCTTTATTAATTGGAATAGGATTTAAAATGATCTGGTGCTGCCATCATCCTCTCACATATCATCCAAATCATCTATTTCATGGTTTATACTAGATCCGGCCCAAGAATTTATTACTCCCTGATACCAGTCTAGCATAATAAAGAATGAAATGTTCATCCATACAAGGCTTCAAATAACACCATACATATGGTGCAATGGAAACTATTGTTTTTGTTGAACTCCTCCATGGGTATGTGGATCATTAATGAACATCCATAATCTAATATACAAGAGCGCAATATGTCTTCATGAGTATCGATGGTCAGCTCTGTATGATTGTCCATCTATGGATGAAAAGTAGTATTATGGAATATTTAATAACTAAATGAATGTTAGATACCTCTTCAAACCCTAGAGATAAAAACAGAATTCTGATTGGAAAATAACTTCTTATAGACCCCATGGATTCTCACCACATCCTACAAATACTACCTTGACAAAACCACCACTGAGGTCGACTCTCTGATCATGATGAAGTGATATGATTTCGTTAAAAAATCAACTTCCAACTATATAAAGTAATAGAAACCTTGATATTGAGTTAAAATGGAAAAGAATTCCATCAATATTTCATACTAAATTTATTGAGGCACATTTAATGACTGGATTAACCCACTGGGAACACGGTGCCCAAGAATCAGCTTATTGAAGACCAAACATCAAGATACAAACTCTATAACTGCAAGCTTCAACCTTGGACACCAAAACTGGATCTTCAATGCATGATATGTATTTGTTAAAACAGGATATTAATATAATTAATAACTATGAAACTCCTTGTAATCCATGTCATGAATTTAGAAAGTAATAGAAAAACATCCCTAAAACAGCATCTAATGAAGTTCATCCTCAAACCAGCCATCAGTTACCTCACCACAAACAACTTTGTCTCCCATGACATACACCAATATATACCCCAATTGGGAATATTCTACATTTTCGATTGGAGATGACTTCTCCATCATCTAAAAAAGACAAAATATGCTCGCAACATCCCCTATATTGAGATTTAATGTTGAATGATCTTCCCCTACTCTCTAAGAATCACCCAATTCACAAACATGATCATTATATGACCTCTTACTCTAAGCATTGACAACAATATTACCCTTACCATGTCTATATGATATTTTGTAGTCATAATCCTATAATATCTCCATCCACAGAAACTGCCACTAGTTCATGTCATGCTAGGATAAAACATTCCTACATCTCTTATGAGTGGTGAAAACCCCAACGTGATCACCCCTAATCTCTATTGGATTACCATCAACATCGAAGAAATCCACCAACCTTCTAATGAAATCCACTATAAACTATGTTGAATAAAACCAATCCATGGAGATGATGAAATCGTATGGTTGTATCTGTAAACATAAAGAAACTTCCCCAATAGTGGTGTTTCCCCAGCACTAACTCTAAATCTCTACATAGTTCAAACAAGATAGATGAACCTCCAATTGGGGTAGTCAACACCAAAGGAAATTAGAAACCATTGCAGTTCACGTCCCAAAGCATGTAAAAGGGAATATGAAATGAATGAGTGAGTCACTCCTAAGTCAAACAAGTCAATAAACCATGTAAAGAACAACAAAAGGTACCTCGTTTGAAATTTGGTTCACCCATAACTGGAAACAGTAAATCATGAAGCTGACTATGACCTACTACATGCCCTCTCTGACCCTGAAGATGACCACCACCACAGACAAGATCTTCTCCCTTAGGATGGGGTTCATCTCACGTCTATCATCGACCTACCCCATCTACACTCTATTGATACAAAGCTAGTGAGACCTACAGTTTCGGCCTCTACTGGAACTGCCTCAGTGGAGGAACCTATAGAGGGACACATGTTTCACGCTGACTATTCAAAATGTTCAGTCACTCATACTTCAGATTGACTAGTCTAGCACTATAAAAATAATATCATGATCCCCTGTCATAGTTTTAACAGCCGCTACCCCACGAGAAGCAAGATACATATGGTATGGACATACCCACAGCCGAACAGAAACTCATATTCCCAAAAAACCGACAACCCCATACCACAAGTCATATTTTTGGGTAATCATGATGACACCCCTCTCATGATTATCTAGTTTTGGATGACATCCTCATCATGACCTATAACCTTGATAACACCTCAATAAATGTCTTCAAAGTAAATGGGTTGAACTGACATTGGATCTCTAGAAACAATGCCTACTTGAAATGTCTCACCCCTGCCCCAACATATGGATGAATGTTATAAGAATGTCATATAAGGTTCCTGAAACAGATTCCAAACACTCACACACTGAACCTCCACTGTAGAAGGGTAAATAGATCTTGCAAACTAGTCACCTTCATTTTCAAAAAATGAAACTCGACCATGAACATGTCTTGAAACTCCTCCCATGAGATGTCAGACTCATTGCGTTACCCGATGAAGAAGAACGACCATGACCTTTCTTCCCCAGGGAGCATAATCTCAACAAAGGTCGCCTATTTATATTTCTAATCACTTATTGGTATCATAGACATCTCGACATCCTATTTCAAGTCATTCATGACTGCATTTCGAATAGATCCCCCTTACTTCTGTAGACTCGAGTGCTGAAAATCGCGAAGTTTCCACCTTCAATTCTCTTCATTGTCAACCGATAACCTTCGATGATCTTCTAGAAGAGGGTGATGGAAATATTCTTCATGAAACCGATCAGTATTTATTCCTAGAACCATACATATTTAAGAAAAATATATTAGATCTTATAAACATGTAATATGGAATAATTTATCATTAATTAATTAATTTTTTTCTATTATTCAGTTTTTGTAATCCTATACCATGTTCTACCCATTCAAAAACATGCACACAGTATAGTGATCCATGATCCGTTCCTAGGATTTTATATTGTATCCAGTATCACCTCATTTAGTAGACACTTTAGACTTAAGGTTCCATGCATCAGAACATAGGGGCCCTATATTCCAATTTTTATGCCAGTAAACTATGTTTAAAGCACATTCTAATCATTACTAACTATATTTACATACTAAACCATGTAACATAACATTTGAATAACTCCAAACTCTATCCTATCCCTCAACCGGACATCTGATACCACTATATCATGAACCCTCCCAACAATGTAATCCCCTACACAACCGACAATGTGAGAAGGGATATAATGACCCCCCCAAGTCTCTCATCCAGTTGGCCCTGGGTTGGAGAATAACACCAAGTGTTTAATAAACAGAAAAATGGGAGGAATTACCCACTAAGAGAACACATTGAGAAGAGATAGATAAGAAAAAAACCAACCAAGGCCTCCATAGATAAAACTTTAAATGAAATATGAAGTACACATATGTAATTCATGCAAGAACTACTTAAACTGAATGGGAAAATAGTAAGTACCAAAATAATGTAAATCAACAGTGACCACAAATCCCGAAAAACTCATGCAACCCCAATCTAGTAGGAAACAATCTGATCTAAAACTTTCTACAAGTGACATAAAAAATGTTTATGTACATACATACGGTGAGTATAATAGTATATTCATTAGGATCCTCAATAGAGTCTCTCGTGATAATGTAATGAAAACATTATAAATTATATCGAACAATAAATGAAAATAATTCATCACCTAAATAGGTATACTATGTTCAAAGCCTCTCTATGTCTATTATAACTATGTATCACATAAAAGTGTATATAACATAAAAATGATTATCAAGAGTACCCCTGTACCAATTCCTTATAGGTTTACTACTATTCCCCATAGTTGTGTGTCATATGAATATCTCTCCAAAAAGGTTAACCTGCAAACATATGGGAGTAGCACCATAACATGAAACTCATGAAACACTACCAAGACGCACATGTAACCAATGTAGCTAGGTAGTTTTGTAAAGACTCCATAGCTATCATAATTTGTATCAATTATTTAGCATTATACTTCATGTCATGATAGCGTATACACCGAGTAAATAACCTCAAGCTATAATAACCTATACATGTTACACCTATAGTAGTCCATAAGAAACTATATCAAGAATATATGATTGTGAATAACTAAAAGCCATTACATTCCTCTACAAACATATATGGGAATAACTAACCAACATGACTACCAACACAACTAACTTAAATAAAAATATAGTGTGTCCAAAGGGGGTAGTCAGCCATCCATCCTCTGATAGAGATGATGGAGAAAACACCCCCAAGGATCAAAATCCTTGGGGTGTCAGTTTCCCTAACTGAAATGGTGGAGTATCATATATAAAAATAAAATTATAGAAAAAAATACATCTCACAATAACCCTATTAGAATAACCTAGTCATAGACTAAACTGCAGCTACCATCTCTTGGACTCATGTCTGCCACTACTATTTCTAGGTATCAAATAAGCACACAACCATTTTTTAGAGCAAAAAAATGATAAATTTTCCCTTTATATCAGTTTCAATTTATGTTTATTAATACATTAGTCATTAATTAAACATTACCAATTCAACATTATATTTCATTAGCATCACAACAATGTTCTATTCCATACGAAAAAACAAAACAATGTCCATAGTTTCTCATAAATATTACTCTAGTATTACATTATAGCAAGCTCCCTCCACATGGGTTAACATCAATTATTCAATCATTTATTAATAGCATAATTACATTCCCATATTCAAAAGAATTCTAGAAAAACATTCAAAGATACCGACACAAGGGTATCAATATGGTGAGTTGGTGAACTACCCATCGAGTCATCTCTAACTCTGACAACTATGTAGACCCATCAATCCTCGAGATGATAAATATGGAAATCATGTGGCATACCTCGTGCATCAGAGCATCATTTGGAAGGAGGGTAAGAAAGACTAGCTACATTACGTAGTAGGGAAATAAAATAAAATAAACAAAAAAATATATCCAAAAGCATCTAGCATTGACATCCAACATGTTTCATTATCTCTGATGTTCTCCCTGACCCCCACAGGTATAAAATGATGCATCTATTCTTTCTAGGAATCAACATCATCTACAACCCTTGGGCCTGCCTACCCCCAACATCTCACAACATCCATCCAGGCCCATAACACATCACATGTAGTAGTAAATAACAATGTAACTTGGCACTAGGCCCTAAAAAAGGAATTATTCCTTCAAACACAATGATCCCTCATGGCTCCAACGTAGAAGGCACTCAACATTACATTAAATAATTTAACGTAGAACCCTAAAATGAATTAACTTTTATTGATCAAACATCTATTTCTTCAATCTTCAATTAACAGATAAATTATTATTAGGTTCTAAATATGGAAATCCTAAAAATAATGTTATCATAGAAATGAAAATATAATAAAAATATCTTACTAAATCAATTTAATTATCATCAATTTACAACAGCAACGTAAGGATTCATTTACGTTCCTCTTTACCTGTGAAAAATAATATAAAATTTATCCAGGTGTACATTCCTTACTAATTTCATTCAATAATGACATTAAAATAAATTAATGAGTAAATATAACACTATCATGTAAAACAAGAGGCAATAACATTTGATCGATACCAATTGATTTACTAGGTTCAAATATTTATAATGTTAATTCCACTGCAATCGAGTGGGCTAAAACATGCTAACTCAACAGTTCCTCCAAAAATTATAGAGAAGACATAAATCCCCTTGCTCAATAGTTTATTGACGTTCTTTATATGAGCTAAAGCCAATTGATTAGATCAAAATCATAATTTTTACAAGACTACATCCACTAGAGGATGCCATGACACCAAAGCTCCATCAAACACTCATGAATTCCATACTTGTGATATGGAGATCAAATTCCATAACAAGGAAATGAAAAATAGAAAGAGAGAATACTAGAAAAACGATGGTAGAACATACCTTATATCAGATAAAAATCAATACATCCTTAATTTACCAGAACATGGGGTGATTTAGCAATAGGAATCATCCATGGAAAACAATCTATGGATGGATGTTCGGTTGAACGACTCCTATGTGAAGAATTTCTTGGGGAACCTCACACCGAGAGAAAGGAGAAGGAATGAAAAAATGGAAGGTTCCAAACATTGAGGGACCAGATCTGAGACTAACGGAATTTGTAATGGCATTAGAATATCCATTATTTATGATCTCATAAATTAGACATGGTTTGACAGAGTAAAGGCACCACGACCCTTAGTAAAATTAATATAAGAGTTATGGGATTAAAATCAGCCATAAATCATTCAAAAATATAATTGAAATGCATTTAATGTCAAAGAACATGTCAAAAGGATGAAACTATAGGAAGGTGGAAACACTATTCAGTAGGTGATCTGGAAACACTCAATCACTTATTGACACTGACAGTAAAAATTAATCACCAAAAAAACTATTATCAAACGACTCATCAAAATTACTGTTCACAAATGACTCACCGACAGTACAAATAACTCACCAACAAAACTATTCATAAATGACTCTCTGATAGTACTATCAAAAAATGGTTCCCTGAGAGTAAAAATGAATCACTAACAATACTTTAAATAATTGACTCATCAACAGAAGAAACGAATCATTGAAAGTACTAGTCACAAATGACTCAATAATAGTCCATTTGACTCACTAAGATTATTATTTACAAATAACTCACTGATAGTACAATTTAATCATCGATAGTAATGATAACTAAAATGTAATAATTCTTCACAGAATAGTAAATTTGAAAAATTGTTTGTGATACATCACCTAGAACTTTTAGAACAACTCAAACACCAGATTTCATCAAAGAAATAGATCGAAGAGGTTTGATCGATTATATGTTGTTTTTAAGAAACAAAATATATATATAGATGCTACATGTGGATATGGATATGTTATTATTGTACATAGGTATAATATCCTCAAAAATGGATAATTATGTGTTGACATTATCATCACCTAGTTCTTGAAAATAAGGGAATTTTTTACACCTAGATTTGGCCACATAGGTGATATGATTTGGTAAAATTAGTTGCTCTTTTCAAAACATTATAAAGGGAAAAAATAGTCATTATATATTATGATTGGAAATATATAATAAATAAAATATATTGAAAAAAATAAATTCATATGCTATGGTATTAATTCCATATATTTTCATTCCGTTTATTATTGATAGTTTACTATTTAAGTTTTTAATATTTTAAATGTTCTCATCAATAAGTTTATTTTTTAGGGATTAGATGAATGTAAATAGAATCTAATATTGTAACACAATCCAATGATCAATTCGTAGAAATCAAATATCTTATATGAACATGGTTCTAGAAATTCCTTTATAAAATACATGTTTTTTAAACTTTTCAACCACCACATAATAATATGGAAGTAATGTTTTCTTTGAAGAATAAAAATTAGAAAATAATTTCATGTGAATCATATAACTCATCCCATGTAAAATTTATTGAGTTGAAAATACTAGAAATCTATATATTATTCTCTTAATAAGAATATGATTGTCTTCTCATCATGGATTGAGTTTCGTTAAATAGTTCAATCATAAACATATGATGTAATATAATCATTCCCTCTGTTGGGAATCTCCCTTTGATTCCATTCAAGTGAAAGGGAGAGGATTAATATCCATTGGTTTAATCATCTCAATTGTGGATAATATTTACTAATGAGAAAGTGAATATAGATTAAATGATTGAGGATAAAGAATAGATTTTTCTTATTGATGTGACAATTGTAAGGGAATATGATGATAAGATTATTATAAAACTATGTGGTCTTCCTCCAATTGCGTTGTTATGTTTTTTATTGATCTTATACCATGAAATTTTACAGTATGCAATACTATATATATAATGGAATATATTTATCAAGAAGAGATGAGGAAGAAACTGGATAAGAATATTAGAAAATGGATTATATTCCCAGATACATAACCTTGGTGTTGGATGGTCCTATGCATCTATAATGTAGATGTGTAAATGACCAAATGAATTAATTATCATGAGATCGTAAAGACCAAATCATAGAATAATTATCCTTTACAACAAACAGTTTACTTCATAAATTAGCTACCTGGTGACCATCTCTTATACTAGTTTGATTATATATTGTGAAATATTATAAAATAGGAAAATGATGAAAAATATCCCAAATACAACAATTTTAAAAATGTTTGAGCAATATGTGTTAATAGTGATTCCATTTTAAATCAATAAATATATTTTTAACTTTAGTGATGTATCTAATATAATCTTTGGGTATTTCCTAAATAATTTTTTAGTCCTTTTAGATTATATTCTAATATAATCCAAAACATAGGGGGAATTATATGTAGTTTTACACTATACTGAAGACCTTGGAAAAGGAATAGATGTATGTAATGTCCAATAAATGTGAGTATTTTATGAATCTGACAAAATTCATGTGGAAATGCCAACCCAATGAAAGATATATCTATGGATTGATAAAATAAACTAGTTATTTGATGATATAATAGGAAAAAATCATTCACGGTGATCCATATATTTCAAAGACAATCTTGTTTCTATCATCATTTCATGAGAAAAAACACACTACAGTTAGGCACACTAATAAAAACATTTATGTGTGTGATGTATTCATAGACTAATGAATGTGAGGAGTTTTTTGAAAATAATAATAAGAGGATAATAACTTCACTAATGATCAAATTACCCACAAGTGGGAATGTATTTGTGATCTAAATCAATGATTCCAAATTGGAATATAGTTGGTAACTCATGAAAGATGAAAAATATATAGCCTATGCCTCATTATAATTAATGATTTTTTTATTATAAATACCCAAAACATTATCTAAAATTTATTTAATTGATATTCAAATTAATAATTTGGTTAAATTATATAAATAAAGAGAAGTATACAAAATATAATAATTATAAGTTCCATTTTTAAATATTTACACAAAACGATATCAAAATGAAAAATTGATAGTGGGTATTTATGTCCGAGGATTATGATGTTCTTATCCATTAAATCATGGGAAGGATATAAAGTGGTAAAATCTCTATGTATAATGGAATATACATCTATGTAGATGAGTAGGATTTAGAAGAATCATTTCTTATTAAAAATTTATGAGATGTAAATGGAAGACATGTATGGGATACAATTCTACATTTATAGTATAACTTATCTACCATGTATTCCATAGAGGATCATGGGGGCCCAAAAAGAGGAGGTGGAGACATATAAAAAAGCTATAAATATTAATGATTTGAATTTTTCTAAATATGGATTTTAAATTTTTGGAACTCAGAAATGTTTCCGATAAAGAACATAATAAAAGTGGGATACATTTGATGCTGATCATATATCGTCATAGTATATGTATCAAAGAAGAATTTATATGTATAGATATCTAAATCAAAACATTTTATGGGATAATATAATGAGAGCAATTAATGAATTTTAATCGTGATGTTTTGTATGAAAAAATGTCAACGATGAATGAATTATGTATATGGTCTAGATGAAACTATTTTCAATTAGAATATGTAAATCTGAAAAAATAACCATGGATTTGAAAATAAGACTCATGGACACATCTGAATATAGTAACATATTCTAGGAATTAGTCAATCTCCATGAAAAGTCAAAAAATTAAATTACTATCATGAATGATTTCTGTTTAAAAAAAATAAAAATGATATACATATTAATTTGATATGAATGTATGGAGCACAACTATAAATTCCATCAGATTTAGATCCACGGATTACCTTTAGGGTCCAGCGATTCCCTTAGAAATCAATAGAAAAAGAGTTTAGTTTTATTTATTCTAAACACCCTCATAGAGATGACCAATTTGCACCAATGAAACACATATGGATATTTAGATATCATGTAAAATAACTCTTTATGGATGTTGCATTTATAACTTCCCCTAGTAATGATATAACATAAAGATATAATTCTAGACGTCAAATGAAACTATATGAGGCTTTGTATGGGTAGAGGTGTCATACTTGAACTTGCTTGGATAAAGTTGGAGAGTTAATGAATATGGTACCTAATATTATCAAAAAGATGATAATGATATTAAAAACCATTAAAAAATATATAAAATCAATGAAATATATATAGAAAATAAATTGACAGCATTATTTTTGAGATATTGAATTTGAGGTAAAAGAAAATGTGATCATTTATTTATCCCTATGGAAGAATGTCCTGAGGTTTGATATAAAGGGAAATCATAAATCAATATACATAAACCCTTTAATATAATTGATCTCATCAATGTTCCAGAAAATTGAATAACTCCCCCACCAAACCATTCTTATGTATTTGATGAGTTCCTTGTAACCCTCTAAAATAAGTAATTAATGAAAAAACCACAAATAATATTCCCAGAGGTGGTACCCATAGAAAATGATCATTCATACATAGAGAAAATGGTAATTACCATATAAAGGAGTGACATATTTATATGATAAAAGGAAACTCGCATATTCAAATTGATATGGTAAAAAATCATGTTTGATGTAGAAACAATGATGTTAGAAGAGATGATGAAACATAAGCACCCGAATTAGTTCTAGTGTACAAAAAAAATTTTAATGGTGATATTTCAAGACATGGAAAAATATATTGAACTAAAATATTATAAATAAAATATGGGTTTAATTCATTAAATTCCTTATAGTTATAGAAAATTGGTTTATATAGTTGTTTATTTTGGACGGATAGGAACTATGATATTTATAATACTACTAATCATATTAATAGTTCATAAAAAGAAATATTTAAATTTACCTTAAATAAATATATGTATATTTAAGGTTATGATAAATCCCTATTGACAAAGAAATAAGAAGTGATAGCCTCAACCATTAAGATCATATACTATCATTGACATATACAATAGATTTTTTGGGAGATTGAGTCACTATTAATTACCAATGAACAAGAAAAATACTAGATTAAAATACTCTATCATGAGTAAAACAATTTATTAGAAAATGTCTAATCATGTTTAGAACACAACCCTATCCATGTTTCGAGATCCACCTGAAGAAAGCACTACGATAGCACACCATACCCATATCGTATACGCCTATATGATAATAATTTATATATATTGGACATAGTAATATGAATTATTTGGTTTTATGTTTTTGTAAAATAATGGTAATATTTACTACTTTTTATTACTAAATTTTCAATTAATATATATTGAGTTTGATAAAAAAATATATTCCAACTTGATGAAATCAAAATTCGTTATCTGTGTAGAAAATAATATCAATTATATATATATATTAATAATTTAAATAATATTTTAAATAATAAATATTTTAATAAATCACTTTTATTAGAGAATAATTATTACATTTCAATGGAAAATATAATATAATTGTATGCAATGTAATATTTTAAATGTGAGAAATATTTTTACATTAGAATGACTCATAATTTTTAATAAATAAGAATATTTATTTAAATGTAAAAATTCAATTTATTTAAAGATATAATTGGAAAAATCAAATAGTATTTTATATTTAATGATTATTAAATTATAACATATTGGATATTTCATAATTCTTCGACAATGATGAGTTGTATTGTGAAAATAATATAATATACAAATATACTCTCCGTAATATATCATCATAATAGAATAAATGTTATGTAACAAATTTAGTAAAAATAACACACAAAAATGTATATATTGATCATTTATGATAATGTTTTATAAACCCCAAATTATTTCTACAAAACAATGATTAGATTTTATGGTTTAAAAATAAATTATTTATGATCATGTATCATATCAACATAACCAATGGATTTGTATTAAAATCTGAATCACTTGTCCTTATAAAATATTAGATAAAAATATATTTGGTAGAATACATGAATAAAACCATTTTATGTATTATGGTTTTAATTATTTTATCATATAAAGTCTAAAAAATATTTTTTGAAATTAATATTGAAATCGCTCTATTATTCTATGAAATCCCCATAAACACCATACTACCCATTAATAAAAAAATATTTATCATGAATTTAATATCACAATAAATCTATAAATACCTAAAAAAGTGTTACTAGTCTCATAATAATATCCTCCCAATGTTCTAGATGCGCCTTTGCAAGGTAATGGATTCACTCCTACCCCTTTTTATTTATGAAATATATTTTAGTTTTTACTTTTTAATTAAAATTTTCCAAGATGAACTATGCCTCAGCAAATAAATATACTGTAATTTTGATTAAAAATTAATGATATATCTCCATTAACTCAAATTGAACCCATAAAAAGACATTTATATACAACAGTTATTCTATCTTAATTACCATGTGATTTCCCATTCGAAACATATTTTTTGGGAATACCTATAAAAATTTCTAATAAAAAAATTAGATATAAATATGATTAATTGATTTAGTTACTATATTTATATAAATCAAAATAATTATTTTGGTATTAAAAGATTTTAAATTCATCCAAATATTATATGATTTATGTGCAACTTATACCCCTACCTGATATGAATATGACTCATGGGAAAAAAATTATATAACCTTAAAATGAATTGGGTGACTATTATATATCATGAAATTAAATTAATCGGGGAATGGTATGTTATCTTATAATTAATAAGTTATGATGTCTTGGTTGTTGTCCCTTACTGATGCATATGCTGACATGTTTTATGTTATTTATATATTTTTATGTGGCCTTGTTATTATAATCTTATATCGTTATTTAGTTATTATGTTAATGACGATGAAAACTATTAGATCACATTGATATTATTATTTATGATTTTTTAATTTAATCGCACTATTCTTTAATTATTACTTTACTAGGCTTTTAATCTCACCCTATTCGTTTGCACATCACATGGTTTTCCGGAAGAGTTTTCGAAGATCCTTAATATTTAATGGCACATTATAAGTTTTTTAAATAATGTTTTTGTATCCTGAATCCAAGTTTATGTGTTATGTATCTAATCTTCAATCTATACAATTCCATTCTTGTAACACCCTGAAATTTTAGAAAGTAGTCATATTTAATTTTTTTTCTTAATAGCTTCTGTTACATAAAGATACGTAGTTTAAATGAACTGTGACATATTTTTACAATATTATTATTTTACCATTACAACCATATCTCCAAATTATGAATATTTAAATTTTATTATAAACTTTATGATATAAATAAAAATTTTATACTCAATATATTTGTATATATTTATTATTATAAAATAAGTAGTCATTTTTTATTTAATACCTTATATTCTTTCGAATCAAATTTTCTTCAAAAATAATTTCTATTTATTTTAATGAGATTATATTAAAATTAAATTTCTTTTATTATAAATAATATTTTTCTAAAAGGATATCATTATCTAAATCTATATTTAAAATTTTTCTTTCTGCGAGATTTCTATTCTTTTTCTTAAAATGACGTTCTTTCAATTAATAGTAAAAATTACTATTTTTGTAAACATGTCCACTTCATTTCCTTGAAATGTATAATTATTCAATGAATTAAATTACAATGGAACATTGTTATTTAATTATATAAATTATAAATATGTTTATTTTTACAATAATTTATTTTTTTATAAGAGAACTTTTGCGATGAAAAACTCGTTCTTAAACTATTTTTTATTATCTTTTATGAATTTATATTAAAATTAATTTCATACACATATTGGAATTAAATTTGACTAAATAAATTCAATATTTGTAAATTTTATTTAATTTATTTTAAATATGACCCTTTTTGACAAAATTAATAATATATTTTCAAATTTTATCACCAAAAAGGGGTAAATTGTGTAATTTGGGTTTCCAATTATATGATAAGTACACAAAAATGACACTGGGACTTGCATAAATTTTATTAGATGAATTTACCTAGTACAATGTCCTCAAAAAGCTATACTTTTTTTCTTTTTTTCTTTTTGGACATGAATTTTAACCGTTTTTTATAATTTATCTAAAGGAAAGTAAAATAGTTTCATTCTCTTTGTTTTATTTTCATGAAATCATTGAAATATTGTTAAAGAAAGGATATTTATTGTTATAAATATCAAACATTAATATATTTTATTATTTATAATTTGTTTTTATTTTATTGTTATTAAAGAATTTCTATAAATTCCTGTGAAATGCAGATATAATATTTATTAGATCAATATAAATATATATTAAATTATATTATAAGATGAAAATGTAGTATATCTGAATGAGTTATCATGTCCCAATAATTTAACAAATCTATATGACAATATAGGGTGGTCTAAAATCATTATTTTATGATTTCCCTATTTTATTTCTATATTTAATGTAAAAAAGAATCAATAGTGTTAATAACAACATTAATGTCATTTTATGATAAATTTTTTCTATTAAATGTTATAAAATTCATAAAAGATAAAATTCATCCAAATTAATGTTATATGGTTTTTTTCATGTTCCATTTTCCATTTAGGTGTCTTTTTTAATTATAGAGTGACATTATTATTCCTAAATGTATAGAATATGTTTATGTTATGGAAATTGTTAAAAGGGGTAACAAATAGTTAAGAAATATAAATGTTAAAATGGGGCCCAATCCTATAAAAATATTAGAATATGAAAATTTTTAACACATAATCATATTGTTTTTTAAATTTATCTATTTGGATTCATTTGGACATTGAAATTAATATATATAAAATAAATATTTGAATAAAATTCAAAAGGTGTGGCTACCCTCTGTTATAAAAGTGATCCCCTCCATTATATTTTTCATACCCCATCAAGACTACTAATAAAAAAACTTCCCAATTCTCATACCAACTATCAAATCCACATTTTATGGGATATCAAGAATCCTAATGTCTATCCCTTCATCCCTTAAAGGGGTGATCTAAAAGATTTGTATCAATGAAGTGATAATCTCATTAACCAATCAAATACTTTTAAATTCATATATTACGTTAAATAAATCAATTATTTAATTAATTAAATAATAAATTAATCATAATTAATATAATAAAATTTTATTATTATGAAACCATCATTAATAACCCACATTCCATGTAATGGAAAGTGACTGTGTCACAATCACATATGTATAGCTTACGGTCTCCACATAATGATACAATTAAATCCATATCACAATATATTGTAGATGGGTATAATGATGGGTTTAATGTTTATATATATATATATATTTAAAAAACTATAATTTATAATTATAATATCAGGTCTACATTCTCAACTTATAAACCATTGGAAAACAACCACCATGATCATTTGTAAATGTGGACTAGTACCTCTATGATTTGGCATGATTCATTTTTCTTTTTAATTTAAAATGGATTATAAAAATTACGAATTTCATAAATATATATGAAATATATTTCATAATAATGGGTTTTAAGTAGTTTTTTTATAGTTTAAATGTCTTTCGTTCTATCTCTTTAAAAAATTGTAGCATACATTTGTACGTACAACATATTATCTCCATGAATGGGGTAGTTCATTTTTATATATCTTCTTTTATAATATAGTATAAAATGTATTTAATGAATATTTATATCATGTTTAATACCATGTATATGGTGTAATTATGAACAAAATAGAAGGAGAAAATCAATGGAATGGAAACATATATGGAAAATAATGAATATATCACCCAAAATATTGATTTCACTAAAGAATTGACAACAAACAGATGAAAAATAATATATATAAACCATATATTATATTATTTGTTTGATAATGGTTAAATAATATATATATATATATGTATATAATAAATATAAATTTATTATACAGTAGGTTCCAATTCATATGAATGAATTCGAACCTATGGTATGTGACATTCATCTCCTTTTTATTTTTGTGGTACACATGACATATTACCAACTTATTTCTATTTTTTAGTTTATGCAATATCCATGAATATATTCTATGATTACTAAAATAAAAATTTTATGCATTCAAATATCTATCGAATTTTATTTCCTTCTAGAGTATGACGATTCAAAATGAATAAATTTAGTAATGGTTTTATATAATAATCACGTTGTTTATAATTATTGACTATGTTTAAGTATTCAATGAATAAAACTTATGATTTACCTATCAATAAACTCTAAATATTTATCTTCTTATTTTTATTAATTTTAATTTCATTTATTCCTTACAAATTATTCACCATATGTATTGATGATACTAAAAATGAAATATTTAGGAAACAAAATATATCATCTATCTCCTTGTTCAAAAAACCCATTTCACCCATATAAATGTTTTCTAAAAATAATTAAATAAATATTTTACGGTTATCCTATTATTTATATTTCATTTTCGTTATTTGTATAAATTTTTTAAAAAATGATTATATTAATTCTTTATTTATTTTTCCATTTCAGGTACTTTGACATTATCTACAAATGTATGAAAGGAATGTTTTAGTTTAATATATACAGGATTCATGGAATTTCTCACTATAACGAATGATGAGTTTTTTGAATAATTCATTTCATGATTTAATTAATACTTCAAAAAAATCATTAATGACTAGGAAGTAATTATTTTTTTAAAAAGGTTTGTTCAAATTGAAAAATATAGCTTCCTCGATATAATTTTCAAGTGATATTTGAAAATAATATTCTATATAGGATGATTTGTTAAATATTATTTATTGCATATATGATGTAAGGATACAATTTTTAGTATTCCCCTTGATGCATAATTTTAAGGTGTGTGAGATGTTAATGAAACCCATTTATCTGATGGGGGTTATATTATAGTGGATTAATGAATTATTTATAATTAGCATTTTATTTTAATTTGTTATGGTGTGATGATATGATGAACGTTTTATGTTATTTTGGAATAGAAGTCATGTTTTTATTATGTTATAGTCATTACGTTATAAAAATGAGTGGTGGCTACATTATAACCATATCTAACTGTTGCATTATATCAATCACGGTGATCTTGTTATAACCAAAAATCGGTGGGGCCAATATTTCCCTCTAACGCCTTATGTAAATAATGAATTATAATGAGATAAATAGGGTTGTAATTGGATGTTATCATAGTTTAGTAAGGGAAAATATCCACTATGAGAGTGTTGGACGTGATCCTTAATTATAATGATGTTTTTTGAAGAAAACCCCTTCTAATATGGTTATTATCACTAAGTGATTGGAATACTAAATTATTGTGTGCTTCACTTAAATTTATTTCAAATATTTACCACCCCGAGTTTTTATGAATAATCATTTCATTGAATTAATTAAATTTTACTGATATCTTGTGTTAAATCCATCATTATGTTTTAATGACCACTGATAAAAAAATAATATTATTATATAAAAATACTATTCTTACCTAGATAATTTGACTGATATTTGTATACTAGTTCATGCATTTAATTAAATATATAATGTTTTTTCCAAAATTAAATTGTTTTATGAATCAAATGATATGTTTTTTGTTTATAGTGATTTTTCAGATGTTTCAACTAAAATGAAAAATAGGGATGACCATAGGAAAATAAAAATATACATGTTATGTACTGTATAAACAAATTCCATGTTCAATGTTTAGGAAAAACATGACTACACTGAGTACACATCCATGTAGCTGACCAGGACAAACACATCACACACTGAAATATACTAGCCTTTTAATACCATTCAAAAGTAGTTAGAGTCTGATAAAAGATGATAAAAGACATATATATTGGCATTCGACTTTGTACTCCCACTAAACATCAATTAACAGTTCTAATTCCACAAGAAGAATGGATATTCCTTTTATAGTAGAGAGAAAAAGAGGGAAAGTGGTTGACTGGAGTAAAAACAATGTTATTTTGAGTACATATTGTGTAATCCATTTTTATTAAATTATAAGGGTGTCCCTTGAAATTTAGTGTTCAGTATAAAAATTCGAGGTTAAGCCACTCTTCCGATGTGACATATCCTAGAGGATAGTTATATTTCCTATGTTTTTCCTTTTTTAGTTTAATTTATCACCTTCCCTTTTCACCTTGTATCCATGATTTGAGTTGGGCATATATGAAACACATGCACCGAAAAAATTGTCAAAAGATACTTATTTTTAGGTTTTGGTGTTTTAATAAGGTAATGTGTGTCCTATAATGGAAATTTTGATGTATTTTACCCATCTTATGATCTTTTTGTATAATGAATTTATTGAAATTAATTTCATATTCATTGTTGATTTCATATCAAAAAAATAATTCCACAAGTGGTGAGAACTATTATAATGTCAAAAGGTGAATCCATGATCATTGGGTGTGATTTTCCAAAATATTCAAGGTATTTGATTAATATATAGTTGAAGTTTCTATCACTACACTATAGGTTTAATATTTAATATAGAAAATAAATATTATCAGACCTAGAAAAAAAATGAATACCAATGGTTTGAAAAATTCATTAATTTTTATAATGAAAAAATTATATCTTTTTCAATTAACCCAAATTAATTTTCATATTCGACATTTAAATATTCTAGGATTGTTTTTTCCGTTATTTTTCTTCGTGTGTATTTTCTTATATGTTTTCAAACATTTGTCTCTTCTACTTCATTAATTTTATCTTGGATAATCAATAGAAACTAAAACACTTATATTGCTCCTTTCTCTTCCTATCTTCACATTGTGGTCATCCTGGAATACAACTAGATACCAAATAAGTTGTTTTTTAATGAAAATTAATTTTATTATTCATGCGAGAGGCATAGTAAAATTATCAGACAATGTTCATTGAAAAGAAAAATCTGTAATGTGATATTTATTATATGATGATTTACCTAGGTTTTTAATTTTTGGTTCTTCATTCCCCTATATAAAATCATTGACAATATATATTTATGGTTAGTTATTCACATTGAGGTATGAATACATCATCCATAGAGGATATCTATCAGTGTAATTTGGTGATATTTTACTGTTATCCAGAAGAGTAACATCCACACATGTATTATGGGTTTTAGTATGTAGAGTACCCATGTAAAACCTTCACCCAACCCAATTCATATTTACTGGAATAATTATAGGATACTAAAAAAAATACAATGATGGAATCCTTTCCCACACACCTATTGGACAAATCAAAAGAGTTGTAATTACTTGTAAATATAGTTGATAATATCTCTGAGATGATTTCTAATATTGGTAATCTAGTAGAGTATAATATAGGGTTTTCATATTATGCATCAAAAATGTAATCATGTTATGTAATGATCCACAGTTATTGTGTATTAGGAATTCATGAAAATGTTATTCCAAATAAAAAATTGATTATGGGGACACACCATTCCATGTTAATAATGAATTTGACCATGTATTAACATTTGAACCAGTATTTAAGTTATTACCAAATCTAGATGATTCATGTCACCATTTTCTTATTTTTAGCATATAGAAGTAGTAACCCAATTAGGTGGAGGAATTACATGATCTTATAAAAAAAGTCCATCATCGTTTACTAACCATGGAGTATGTATATTTCATGACACCACCATGACAACCTAAATGATAAGGATAATTTATAATGTGTATTCTTCTAATCATATGTTGTTGTTATTACTTTGGAAGACACACCCTCTTTCATATTATGTGAAGATACCCACACTTAGTTTGGGCCAATAATAAAACACACTTTCTATGATTCATCCTAGATAATTTCCTATCAATTTCATTTATTTTTCAACTACATGAAATGTTTTTATTCATCACTTGGCATGTGTTAAAAATTCCTTCAACTAAAATTTATATGTGAATAATATATGGTTGTATAAATTTTCTATCACTTATACTTGTAATGTGATATTTGGTATAAAGTATATTATAGTGATACTTTTTGAATAAAATAAAATTTATTAAGTTGATAAAAAGGAATGAAGAATGATCCAATGTAATGGTCTACATACCATATTCAAGTCACCATCGGTTCAAATCCTTCTACACACAGATTGGTAAATTATTTAGTTTTTATTCATTTGTTTTCTTAAAAATCATGTGTGTTACATTCCAAAATAATGTAACTATTTCCAAATGAAAAGAAAACTACTCTTGGGGTTGAATCTTCTAGGATGCTCATTGGTCATGGTTGAAAATACTTGGGTTTGGGTCATTATAGCTATCTCAATTCCATTATTTTTACTACAATAAAATGATATGATGTGTATATTTTAATACAATTTGTGTCTTTTATATAAAATTTATCATTAATAATTCAATATGTTTTCAAAAATGAGAAATCACCATAGTGTGTGATACATTAATAGGAAGAGTCATATCCAATATTCCAAATGTACTGATTTCAAATTCTGCTACTCTCTATACATGACATTATCTTTAATAATTAATACCTAAATCAATTCAGTCTTCCTTTCACTATGTCTTGATTAATTTATGTCTAAAATATACAAGAATTATTATATAATTAGTACTACAAAATTTTCTCTAGTGGTTCATGGAACACATTCTGATCGAGATGGTGGTCGGTTTAAAACATTCCACAACCACTAGACTAATGGTTATAGTTCCATATTTCCATTTCTATAAAATTCAATATATTCATTTCATATACACAATTTATATAAGTTAATTTTAGTATATATATAATTATAATATCAAATAATAACAAATAAATATTAATAAAAACAACACATTAAATTGAAAAATAATATGTATATATATATATTAAAAAACCATTCATGGTGTGTATTGTATCATACATTCCATGTGCCCCATCTAAAAAATCTCCAAAACCAAAACTATCCTATAGTAATGCCTTCTCCCCATATCCAATTTTTTCTTCTATCACATTTCATTCAAACTCCCCTAGGCGAATCATCAATTACAATTTGATTTGGGCCATGATTTATTCCTAATTCATAATCTTGATCAATGTATATTGTTACTCATACATGATTTTAGTATTTTTAAGGAATTTGGTGTGATTTATTTATCGAAAGATTCATTTGAATGGAAACCAATAGTGAAGAAATAAAATATGAATAACAAACACCATGTTCCGCATGTACATAGAAAAACCTTATCTATTATGAATTTGAAAATTCATGGACTGTGTTTTCAGAATAATCCATCTAATGATTCCTTTTTTAGATAAAATGTACTTATTCCATTAATCCCTTATAGCTATGATTACATTCTTTGACACATGACGTGTTTTCTCTATACATTCTATGTACTATTTACGTAACAAGTTTTCAATTTCATGGAAACACATAGTCAGTATCCCATTTTAACCTTCAGAACATGTTTTTTGGTGAATGTTGTTCATTTTAAAATCTTACACCATTTGGTATAAACCGTTTCACTATGCTACATATATAGACTATGAATGTTTATATACAATACATATTATAATGATACATTTTTTGTTACTGAAAATATAAAAATACAACCCACTAGGTGTGTGTACCCAAAAAATAGAGGTTGTCATCTTGAATAAATTGCATGCCATGTACTCCAGACATACATGATGTATAATTTTATATTTTTATTTTCTCATCTTTCATTTCTGTCACATTTTTGTTTTCATCTTTCCCATTTTTATCTTTTTTCTTATAATGTAATAATAGGTTCAATATATAGAGAATTGGAATATACTCTCTACTTAGGAGTGTCCCATTATCCACTAGATTCATGTTGAGGCACCATGAGAGCCTTTAGTGACTGACCTATCAATTTTTCATCCACCAACCTAGGAAATAATCCCACTACTGCATCTAGCTACTTTTATATCCAATATACTAACATACCCAATTCAATAGATCATAGAAATAACATAACACAATAATCAGTTTCAATGATTAACTCTCCAAAAAAACACATCATTAAATACTTTTATACAAGTGGATGGTGCACCTTAATGAACTACACAATTATTAGATCTGCCTCAGACCCACCCGTACAATAGTTTTAACGACCATCATCAAATGACAAACTAGTTTTGAAAACTCTCATTGTTGATTATTTAGTTGACTACCTAGCTCCTAGAAATATGGTTTCTTGAGAGACTATTCATATCAGAGGTGAATGAGGATATTATAAGGAAGAAATATTTGATTACAACTATTTGGTAAATCAATGCTATATTATAAGATTTAGTTTTTGATTATGTAGTGACATTAAATTTGGATGGACCCACATAGGGAGGGATTCCCAACAGCTTGGTGACTCTGATTTTATGTAATCTTGGAAGATGTTTTTTTCATCTATAGGGATAGTATGGATAAGGGTATGAATTCTACCCACATGAAACCACCCACCCCATGTCACCACCATCACCAGACCTGACTGCTCATACCAACTCTTTTGTGTGGAGGTATCTTGTTAGAACTGATGTTTAATACTCTCCCACATCGTAGTACATCACCACAATCATTTCATCTACACTTCATTTAATCCACTAATGATTGAGTTCCTTACACCTTCCCCACAATGAGGATATGGATTAATTATTTGGTTTTGAAATGGATATCCTTACCAATATCAACCAACATGATTACCATAATATCCCCTACTTCACAACCTCCTACATTAATTCTTTATTCCATAACCATTAGGATAATCATAATAGTGGGTTTAGAATCATCCTTTCTGAACACCATTTGGGGGTTTTGATCCCTCCATACCTCATGATTTTTAGGCGTTCCCTTGTAGATAGATATTTTCTTTCTTTATTCCCATGAACATGGCATTGATTTTGGGTAACTCTTATATTCTCAGGAAATATATCCCATCAATAGCTATAAAAATAGAGAATTTGGTTACCCATGAGGGTTCCAATGTTCAGATTCACCCTCTAGCTTCACCAAAAGACATTCCTTCTTCACATATCCCAACATTTTCATACCTTCCGTCTCATTCCATCTTTATCACTCTATCACGATCCATTACCCAACCTCCACCAGACAGTTGGATGACCTCCCAGTCTCTCACAACCAGGATGTCACACACCAACACCTCATTGCCATAGATTTTGATATGATCAGTTTGAGGGAATGTTGGGCCTTATTTATCAGCACGTAGAACTGAGATTCTCTCTATCTCCTGCTCCTCGACTAGATCCAATTCCCTCTACACCACAAAAATAGTTCGCATATCTAGACAATAAATATATTATTTTCTCAGATGATATTACAAAATAAACTTCTACTAATGTGGAATGGATATTCATTGAGATCCCACACAGTATAGGGAGTTCCCCACACAACCATCATCATCTTCCGCTACCCCCTCCCAGTTGGATACCTAGGACCAGACAGTGCCTCTATCAAGGCCACTATATGACTTTTTCTACCAAAAAATTCATTCATTATATAAATAAAAATAAATATATATATATATATATATATATTGTGTACTTTTAAATTTTATTAGATGGTTTCACGCATGTATAATAGTTTTTATATTTCATCCTCAATGATGCATACTCTAGTATTTCACAAGAATGTGGTTTCTACTTCTATATAGTTTTTATGCACACCACAAGGGGTGTATTATTTTTTAATTTATATTAATTAATTTTTTTATTTTTTATACAGTTAATCTCCCCAACATAGTATATTTGTGTCTATATAGATTTTATTATCATCTTTAGTGTTTTAATTTGAGTACCATGTATGATATTTTTTTGCGGGGGGATATTATCTAGACATCACTGGTCATTCCCATTAAATTAATCTAAGAGATATCAATAATTCGGTGAAATATTTCATATTATTGAAATATTTTGATTACATGTTATTATAAATAATATATTTATATATGTTTTATTAAATGCTACATGATTATTTGAATTTTAGTGTCTTTTAATACGATATATAATATATTTTTATCTGTGATTTTAATTATTTTCGATTTTCATTAATTATATTGATCATTTATATTCACGGAATGAACTAATTGACCCAAAAGTGTTCATAATCATTCCTATGATTTATTATAAACACATTTATGAAAATCATTCTAATTATATGTTCCTTGAGATAATCTTTAGATATTCATAACTACTAGAACATAATTTTGTTTCATTTCAATACATGATGACTTTGAATCCAATTAAAATGAATAAGAAAGTTGATTTATATTTTCAACACCTTTTTAGCTTTGATACCCTCACAACATATTCGCTTTATAAAAACCCCAAAAATCCATTAAATTATCTGATAAAAATCCATGTTAGCTGACTATTTATCCTTTATTCGATCATTCATTGATTAGATTGCATGATTTTTCATTTGATATATTATAAAGGGAGTTTTGTGATTCATTGTATATTTGCATGAGAGACCATTAAATTAACTATGGGGTTGTGTATCAATTTTTTTATGAAAAAATGGGTAAAACCCCACCATTTATTTATTCATAATCGGTCCCAATTTTGTGGTAATAATTTGAAAATTTAATAAAGGAAAAGATTTAGTCATTAAATTCACATATGGTTTAAGAACCCATGATGGAATGGGAAGAGAATGGTGAAAGAAACCTTTGAGATAACATAATAAGACTAATTTTCATTTATCCATGTTATTCTTTATCATTTTTTATTATTTATGAATCAAGAATCCTTTTTCAAGCCTCTGATATTTTTTCCCAAAAATTACCCATATTCTCCCATCTAAAAAACAACAGAAAACTATTGAATTTCCTCAAGATTATTTTTATTTATTTTCTACATGTATATTTTGAATCATAAAAGGATTACATATAATGTTAATATACATGAGATTATGCATAACACATATGAAATGATCTTGACAGATGACTTTTTTATTTTTCTCATGAGCTAAATCATATTGTGGGATGAATACTTTTGAAAAGTTGAAAAGTTTAAATAGTATATTATTAATTTATTTAATTTAATAACGTTTGGTGTATGATTAGAATATTATTGAAACAATATTGTATTTTTTTCTTTTTAAATTTTTTTGACATGACTATTATATTTGCAAACACAGTTAATTGAATGGTTCCCTTAATAGAGCATTAATTGAATTTATTTAATGATGATATTTTTATTGAGGGAATGAAAATGAATAAGTGTAAGAGATTTTGTTTTGAATTTTTTTAATTATTCAATTATTTTAATTAATATGAAAAAAATTCACCTAAAATAGGTTGTTTAAAAAAATCATTATTTCAGAGTTTTTACTCATTATATAGGATTATTCAATCAAATAGTAAGATAATGGATGACAAAAAAACATAATATATATGATGTGTACGTTATAAACAAAAATCATGTTTCATTAATAGAAATGGATTACCCAGCTCGAGTGCATTTCTCAGGTAGCCTAGCAAGACCAAAACATGATGTGCTACCCTCTCCA
The DNA here is from genome assembly GCA_963277665.1 of Viscum album. NCBI lineage: Eukaryota > Viridiplantae > Streptophyta > Magnoliopsida > Santalales > Viscaceae > Viscum > Viscum album. The sequence continues at coordinate 1,023,788,256 of OY728133.1, read as the reverse complement.
CACCTTATAATGACATACAAAAGTGGTTGATGGCCAATCAATGACAATAAACTCCATGTATTTCAGTGATACATGTTGTGTACTCTGAAAAATAGATTTCTGATGATTTAATTTCAACAGCTCATGTGGATGTCCACCTACTGGAAGTGAAAACAATGTAAACTATAGTTTACCAATGTACAAACCATGTAATTTTGAGTACCCCAAGTTTAATTGTTTTTTAAAAATATGTAGGAATCCCTCTAGATTTATTTTTCTATATTTTAGGTTATGGTACTTCTTCTCTGCTGACATGATATTACCTTGATGGTAGTTTAATTTCTTATTTAATTCCATTTTGTTTTAATGTAATTCATCACCTTCCATTTTTCCTATCATATCCGTTATTGTATTTGGTTTTCTACTAAAACCCTAAAATATTTTCATGGTCACTAGACGATGATATTTTTATTTAGGGGTTGTAATCATATTAAGGGTGTGTTATAATATAAATTATGAGGAATTTACTTTTATTATGATATTTGTTATGTTATCTTATTAATTAAATTAATTCAACATTCAAAATTGTTTTCCTATCAATCCATGAACAATGGTAGTGTTGAAAATAAAAAGTATATTAATAGGTGAATACATGAACATTTAGTGATATTTTTCTAATTTTTTGGGGAATTTCATTAATACGTATTTGAATATTTCATCACTAGAATAAGGGATTGATGTTCCCATTCTCAATTATATGTTTGGATGATGATACAAAAATTAATTGAACAACCACATTAAAAATTTCATTAATGATATTAATGAAGTGTACTTTTTTATAAGTCATCAAAATCATGTTACAAGCCTCAACATGATTATTTTTTAGGTTTCTTATTTCCTATCATTGGTTTCACCACGATTTCTACAAATCTTTTCATAATTTCATCCATTCACATTCATTTATTTTATTGAATTATTTATAGAAGCACTCTGAATTAAATTTCTCATTGTTCATGTTCTATTATCTATTATGTTGAACCAGTCTTTTAGAAGAATCCCATTTAGTATGTTAAGAAGCAATATATAATTATTGTGCCACACAATTGGAGTTTCCACTAGCCAGTAAAAATGATTCCATTAATAATAAAAATTACATATTAAAAATTCAGGTATAATATATTTTGATAATTGAAACACAATGATAAAAAATACATAATTTTTAGTAAAGTCGTTATATGTAAAAAAATATTTTCTAAAAATATTTTCGATATATTGTTTTTAAACAATAATAAAAATATTTTTAAACAAATTTAGAAAATTATTTTAATAAAATAAACCTAAATTTTAAATAATCATGTAAAAATTATCTTAGGGTGTGTTTTTTGGATTTTTCTGAAATGAATAATTTCTTATGACTAGTGATCAATATTGGGTTTTTATTGTAAAATTCATATTTATTGAAGAATTTTTATGGTTAATTTTAATTATGAAATGATTTAAAAGTATAATTTGTTGATATAGTTTTCAATTATTCTAATTTTATTCATTGTATTCAATTTTAATATTTAATTTTTATATAAAAACATTTAATTAATTGGAATAGGTTCTCTTTGGAAAACTACATTCTCATCGCGTCCAATGGTTTAATTTCAATAATAAAGTATTTCTTATAATGTGAATGGAATTATAAAAAAATGATTCCATATTTGGAATCAAAATACATTTTATCTAGAGTGTAATGTCCAAGACTTGAATCCCAATGTTAGTGAATTATTTTAAAACATTTACATGATCAGATGAGATCATGTCCGAATGACAGATCATTTTAGTAATATTGGAAAATACATTACAAACCTGAATGTTACATTACACATTCAAACATAAAACCCAAAAATAAGTATCTTTTCATAATACAATTATTCCCCTATCTTAACCCTATATATCAATCATAATACACATATTCGCATACTGGGAAAAATAAAACATAAGAAAGGGGTGAGATCAGATGCTAAGTAAAGATAATAATATATTAGAAACTATCATAAATAAGAAAAAACATTTCAGGAAATTTATAAGACTAAAATATTAGTCTTTAAAACATAAATTTCAGCTTAATATGGAAAAGATAAATCAAATAATTCAATTTACTTATTTGCATGGATATTCTGATAGTCGAACAATCACATGAAACAATAATAACTAATTTCACAATTGTTGAATGCATAATTCCGTACATCCTTACCACGTAGTCAAGGCCTCGTGCAAAGACTACAAATATATATTTTGTCAGAGACTTGTTCCAAGACACTAGTTTGCCTCATGAAACCTACCGATGCATCAAGAAGCTATAGCGGGCTCCCCCCATCACTTAAAAATTCCAATTCATTCCTCATTTGAATATGATGAAACATAACATAAGCATTCATATTAAAACTAGCATACAAAATGTCAATAATTTATCTATAAACCATGATTGGTATTAAAATATCACATCCACAGTCAAACACATCATAAATATTTCAATATAAAATGAATGATTGTATTATAATAAATCAATCTCAATCAAAACTAATATCAAGAAAAGGATGTAAACATAGTTGAAAATTATCGCTAAAACTATTTGAGAAAAATATAAAATTTTTGTGATATCATTTAAAAGTAAAAAATTTATAAAATACGTCATTTAAAAGTCATTATTGAATTAATTTTTTCCATACCACTTTTAATATTTTTAAGTGAAATAAATTTTAAAAAAACTCATGTCCATATAAAGAAATCCTTATAATCATTTTTAAAAGAAAAACATTAATTAAAAATATATCGATAAATAAATCAGTAAAACATTTAAAATTATGATATCGCTAAATATTCCCTTCATCAAAACCTTTAAATATTAATTTTGAAAACATTCTTATGAAACGTGGACATGGATGATAAAAATTTCCTAGTAAATATGTATACATAAACAATCTCCGATAATAATGAGGTCAAGGAACTAACACTTACCTTGTATTTCCCTTTTATTAATTGGTTGTTTAACCTCATGTATAATGAAAATAGTATGTTATTAAATTACACCCAAACCATATTAATATTTCTGATATCATATATTAATCATTTATTACTTTATACTACCCATTTAATAATAATTTCAATGATAAAGTAATATTTCGGTAACAATCACATTCCTTATCGTACATGTTTTAACTTCTTTATTAATTATCTTATCACATATAACATGATTTATATACATCTAGAATATATAACATGTTTTATATATCATATATATTCAAAATATAAATATGTATAATATATAGATATATGAAATGGAAACACTATTCATGGAGACGATAGATGGTACATACACATAAACGTTGTTTCCGTTTACTTATCGTGTTGAATAGAAGTAAATAAAAAACATATATTTTTATAAATAAATATATATTATTAAAATAGTTATATTATTTCATATATCTCATAATAAATCAATGTATTTCTTTTTATAAAAAATCATGAAGGGTGATTGTTGATGACGAATCTCATCGCGTCGTGGAGATGCTAAGCCGTACGTACGCATGAGCGATAATATGATTCTATTGATAGTTAAATGGTTATTAATTGGATTTTAGATAAAATATAATGAATCATTATAAATTTATATTAATTATTTACATCCATTATACGCATTATTATATCCATCCAAATAATTAATTGTTGAATAACAAGCTACACCACGACGTGGAGACGGTAAGTCGTACGTACGCATGTATGTTGACATTTTCATTCATATGATGGATAGAATAAATAATATTGTAGTAACATATTTATAATAACAACAATTTATTTAGATGGTACTGGAGTTATTATTTTTCTATGGAAACAACAAAGAAAGAGGAAGTCGAAGAAGAAAAAAACTTTGAAAGTGGTGATGAAATAATTACCCATACTTCAATTTTTTCATTTTGATTTGAACAAAAGGGCTCTTTGGGTTTGATTTATAATCAAATAAAGGCCTTTATGTTGATCTTATGATTTTTGGTAGAATATTTGATATTGGGTTGTCCGAGCCAAATGGCTGTGGATTTGTGATTTTGAGTGAATGGGAAATACCCTTTTATAAGAGAGGTGAGGGTCACTTTAGGAAAATCTTGAAATATTATTTTATTATAAAATCATTTTAGGTTTATAATTTCTCCAAAATGATTTATTTTGAGGCTAAGATGGAGATTATATGAATCCTATCAACCAATAGGTTATAAGAAGGTTTAGGATTCAATATTGACCTTATCTTTTAGATTTAACTCTTGGTTAAATTGTATAACATTTACCATTTATCCTTGTATTTTTATATTATATCATTGATAAAAATACTATTAATAGCCAAGAAAACCTCAAGTTCTTCAATAATGAATCATATATCATTATATATTTCCTTTGGCCAAATATAATTTATTTTGGAATATTATATAATTTAATAATATTCTATTCATTTTAAAAACTCATTTATATCAATTTTATCAATATTATGTATTTGGTTTTTTTAAAAGTCATAAAAACATGATTACTTTAGAAAAAGTACATTTAATCAACCCTAACATTTCATACTCTCCTCTAAAATTCGTTTATGACATCAAAAGATTAAATTTTATTAATTTTAATACTTATGAAATCAATTATTTTAATCTCTCATTAATAATGTAATTACTACAACATATTTGTGTCTCATATAAATTTAATTATATAATGTATAAAAATTAAAAATAAAATACCACAATATAGGAAATAGTTTAATATTTATAAATAACATTTATAGTCGAATTTATCTTATGGATAATCTAATATTAAATATTTATTAGTTAATAAATGTTGAATTTAACACTTTTTACTCTTATTTAAATAAAATATAATAAATTCTCTAATAAATCCCCAATTGATCAAAATGTTGTTTATTATTTCTTAAGGGCAATTTTTATCAAAAAACACTTATCAAATATAATTAGGACATGTGTTGGGGTAATTATAATATCATTTTTCCATTAATTACCACATTTACTTTTTAGCATGGTAAATAAAATTTAAAAGTTCCTTTTAAACAAAAATTATTTACATCTTATAGAACCATATTTTAATTAATAATTTCAATGGTGTCTCCCATATTTTTTAAATTCAATTCATAGAAGCGATAAAACTATTTTTTATGCATATTTGGAAATGTGCGTAGAATGTGGGTAAAAGACTTTAAAAAATTAAAAATAATTTAACATAAATAATAATATTATAAAATGACTCTATTTAATTAAATTGGATTAATATAGATATTATGTGTCTATTTTTACATTAAAATAAATTAAAATTTAAATATAACTATTTAAATAAAAATTCAATTTTAAACAATAACGTAGTGTTTTTCACTATTCATCAAAAATTGAATGTTTTCAGAAAAACACCAAAAATTCTACAAAAGATAATTTTGATAAAAAAAATTAGGTCTATTTTAACAAATTCAAAACATAGAAGTTGTATTAATTAATTTAAAATTAATTCCTGTTGTCAAAACAAATTAGTGGGTTTTTGAGAAGTAAAAACTATCAATGGATTTATATGTGTTTATATCCAATTTAAATGTAAAATTACTACTAATTACTTAAATTATATTCAATTATAAAAAAATAATCTACAGATACATTAAAACAACTCAAATGTATAATTTAACATTATAAATTATTTCGACTAAAAAAGTTATTTTTAAATAATATTTAGTATATTTCACCATTCCTCAAAATATGAAGGTTATCCGAAAAGTAACCAAAATTTAACAAAACAAAATTTTTTATGTCCGTTTCTAAAAAATATTTTTATTTTTTCAAATAGAATATATAAATGTCCTAAAAATGGGATTATAAAAGGGTTCTCTATTAAAAGGTGGTAAAATTATAATTTTTGAAAGATGCTTCTTTTATTTGAAAAAATTGAATTTTCCTGTATATTATGTCTATGAAACCCAAAAAATAAAATTTAAAATTATATAGTATATATATATAATTCAAAATGTGGTTAATACTATTCATAAACTCTTTTTAATTGGCTAGTTTGATATGTCATGATGCACTTGAACTAGGGGTTGCATTTAGCGCAAGCTATTGAATTACATTAAATAGATAACATACTATGAAATCCTACGGTGTTACATTCTCCCCTCCTTCTATAAATTTCATCCTTGCAATTTGAAATTTTTATTTGAATATAAGAAGGTTGAAAATAGAAAAAACTTTTTAGGATAACCCACATCGGAAATAGGGTTATTAAAAATTAGTCTTAATAAGTGGGAAATGGAAATGAAAAAGTCACTACCAAATTAGTGTTTTGAATATGAGAACATTGGTGGGAATTATTGCCATATAATTGGAGTAAAAATGTTAATATTTATAGGGAGTTATTGAGGTCATCAGTCAAAAACATATGAAAAATAAATGGAAAATTGAGGTCCTCAGAGCCATAAAAATATCACCTGTTTAACAGAACCTAAGGTATTAGGATAACAAATTTTTAGTTTTGAGAGTATTTCCCTAATGTATAAGAATTAATTTCATCATATAAAAAAAATACATGACAAGTAGAGTTCCATAAATTAACTAATTTCTACTGTAAACTTATCTTAGAACTCAAAAATATTCTATTTATCCTAAATGTATAAGGTTCAATGAAAAATTAATATATAATTCATATTTAAGACAATTTAAAAAAAACTACGTGATACGGTCCATGAAATCACATAGGTTGGTGGTAGGCAATGCACCCTTGTCGCCCATCAGTTGCAGGTTCTTGTCTAGCGGACATGCGGGACATGACGGGTTGTCACTGACTTACAATTTTTATTTTCTATAAAAATCCAAAAATAATCTTAAGAAATGTTTTACCCTTGAAAAGTTGTATCCAATGTCTAACTGAATTCATAACAAACATTAGAATTTTACAAAATTCATCACTCTAAACCCACAGTAAAAAATTAATAAAGATGGTAATCATAATGATGATTTATTTTTTCAACATAATAACATGTGAATACCTTCATTATGTATTGAATTAAAACATGGTAATGACATAAATATCTATAAAACCTTATGTAAAACATTCAATCTTCCTTGTTCCTTATAGAATACTGGATATAATCCTTAAATCCAAAAATTTAAAATACTCCAACAATGATGGAATAAAAAAACCATTAATTCGTTCCAATGATGTCAATAATACCCGATATAAATTATCCAACTCAATTATCCCATATTCTAAAATCATGACCTCGGTATCAAGACCATATTAAGGTTTAACTTTCTCTCAACCATAAATTTTAAAAAATGTTTAACTTGAAACCGGGTCACGTTACTTGGTACTATAAAATCTCAAATCTTTGATGAGAACATAATGATGTACAATAATTATGTTCCTTATCATTCGTATAACATGTACATCATTAATACAATACTCAAATTCACAATTAATTAGAAAAACATAAGAAGACTAATCATTCCTATTCAGCTACGGTAGAATCATAACTTGATTATTATTCAATAGAATCATTTGTGGTATACACAGATGATTGGTAAATTTACTTGCGTAGTGTCCCTACTCCTTGTAGATGAAGCATTATACATTTGAAACATTTTTTACCCTCGAAATAAAAAACATGGTATCTTTTTTCACCACACTTATAGAAAACTTCAATTCCATTTATGCACTTCCCAGTGGGAATCTTTCCACAGTTCTCACATATGAGAAAATCCTTCATTCTCTTCTTCCGTTTATCTATATTTCTCTCCACCATCATGTTTTTATCTTGCTTCCATTAAACGCCATACGACTCATAGAAACATTTACATATATAATTAACACTTGATACAATTTATTTATATGATGAGAACACGTGGGAGACTTTTTCCTTTCAGAATTATGGCTTAAGACCATAAAAGATATGATCCTTCTTACACATTGGATCATGCATATTGTTGGAGCTCTCATTCCTTCTACTGGGTGCCATTTCTAAATGAAGAAATACACTTGCTTAAAAAATATCATAATGTATAATAAAACAACTAGATACATCCTCATCGTTAATTGAATATTTGCACACATTTAGTCTTATAATCATATAAATTGTTTCCTTACTGACATATTTACTCACAAATCATTCATAATGGGTTTTCAATTAAATATGAATTATCCTACTCATATCCACTGAGAGTGTCGTAACCATGAGTGCAGAAAGGTATGTTGTTGTGCACCAGTTCCCATTCATGTATTTCTCAAAGTGGTGTTATCAAATTTTACCCCTAGATAGATCTATTCTAGGGCCATCTCAACCCGATTTTTTCTATATAGGGATGTATTTCATGAAAAATTAAAAAAATTATTCATTAAAATAATTATAGGATGTTCTTATATACTAATCTTAAAATATTATATTTAGCAAATGTTCTCTAATTAGATTTTATCTAAATATATTTCCATGAGTATTTATAAACTTCCTCTAATACCAAATGTAACACCCTGACAAAAAATTCCCAGTGTAGCTGAATTATATTAATACATTGGCATGATCGTAATATATCATGTCTGAATGACTGATCAATTTAGCAGTATTGTAAAATAGATTACATACATGAATGATGCATTAAACATTAAAACATAAAAAAAACATAAATAATCCATTTAGAACGCTATTATTACATTATCACAACCCTAAATGTCAATAATAATACAGTTCTTCTCATCCAGGAAATAATAAAACATAAGAAAGGGGTGAGATCATATACTCAGTAAGGATAAAATTATAGAGAAAACTATCATAAACAAGAATAAACATTTAAGGAAATGTATAAGATTAAAAAATAAGCTATTTAAACTTATAATTAAGCATATTATGAAAATGTTAAATAAAATAATTCAATTTACTTATTCACATGGATATTCTACTAGTTTATTAATAACATTTAATATAAATAGATAATATCATAATTATGGAATGCATAATGCTAGAAATCATAAGCACATAGTCAAGGCCATGGGCCAGGACTAAAAATATAAATTATTTCAAGGGTTTGTGTGAAGACACTAGTTTACCTCATTAGACCTACGAATGCATCAAGGAGCTATAGAGGGCTCTAACTGTCACATACTAAGTCCAATAAAATCCTCAAATAAAAATTTAGAAACATAACAAAAAAAAATCTTAATAAAAATAGCATACAAAATGTCAATACTTTAATCATAAACCATTACTGGTATGAAAATATCACATCAATAGTTAAGCATATCATAAAACATTCAATACAATATGTACGATTGTATTATTATAAATCCACCTCAACCAATAATAATATCTAGTAAAGGATGTTGACATAGTTGAAAATTATCCGTAATACTCTTTGAGAAAATTATCATTTTTTGGGGAAATCAATTAAATGTAAGACATATATAAAAGAATTAATTTAAAATAATTTTTGAATCATCATTTACCACACCACTTTTAATAATTTGAAATGAAACAAAATTTTAAAACAATCATATACATATAAAAAATCCTTATAAACATTTTTAAAATGTGGACATTAATTAAAAAGATTTAGAAAAATAAATCATTAAAATATTTAAAATTATTACCATGCTAAATAGTATGTTCCTCAAAATCTAGGAATATTTATTTTTATTTTTTTTGAAACAAGTACATGGATGATAAAAATTTCACATTAAATACATACAGACAAATAATCTCGGATAATAATGAGATTGTGGAATTAACCCTTACTTTGTACTTTCCATTAGTCGAGGGTATGATTAACCTCTTTAGTAATTACCATTGTATTTTATTAAATGACACCAGAACTATATTAATTTTTATGATATCATATAATATTAATTTATTACATTATACTACCAATTTAATAATAAATTCCATGCAAATGTAACATTTTTGGTAATAATCGCTTTATTAATCGTAATTTTATAACTATTTATTCTTGATCGTATCACATAGATCATGATTTATATACATCTATAATATGAAATATTATTTATATACTATATATTTTTAGAATATAAAAATGTATAATAGATAGATATATGAAATGGAAACACAGTTCATGGTGACGGTAGTCTATACATACGTATGATCATTGTTTCAATTTTCTTATCATATACTATGGATGTATGTAAAAAATATATATTTATCTACATAAATATATATTATTAAAATAGTGATATTATTTTATATACCTCATAATTAATCAATGTATTTATTTTTATAAAAATTATTGAAGGGTGATTGTTGAAGATGAATCTCATCGCGTCGTCGAGACACTAAGCTATACGTATGCACGAGCGATAACATCATTATGTAGATAGTGAAATGGTGTTTAATTGGGCTGTATATTACATACACAAAATCATTAACATGTTATATTAATTATTTACATCAATTATACTCATTATTATATCCATCAAAATAATGATGTGTTGAATAACAAACTACACCATGACGTGCAGATGATAAGTCGTACGTACACACATATGATGACTTTTTCATTCATCAGATGGGTAGAATATTGATTATGGTTGTACCATATTTATAATAACATAAAATTATTTATATGGTAATGGTGTAATTATTTTGGTATGGAACCAATAAATAAAAAGGAACTGGGAAAAGAAAAACATTGAAAGAGGTGATTAAATAATTACATCTTCTTCCGGTGTTCTATTTTGATTTGAACATAAGGTCTCTATCATTTGGATTTCTGATCAAATTAATGACTCTAGGTTGAAGTGAGTATTTATTGGATAATATTTTATTAGGGTTTGTATGTTCCAAATGGAATTTAAGGTGTGATTTTGATAGAATGGGAAGTACCATTTTATTAGAGAGGTGAGGGTTGTCACGAACCAACCCGGGTCGACCCTGAACCGGTCACCCGAGCCGGTCCGCGACATGGCCCGAGAGGCGTTCCCGATCCTCCCGGGCTGGCGACAAGCGCCAGGGCATCATTTAGAGACTGTGGGAACGATTTCGCCCAATATAAATAAATAAGAATGCAAAGATAAAACAGAGCAGCGCAGAAAAAAGGTAAACTAAACAAAGTGGCTAAACAAAATCAAACAGGAAACAAACTAACCAAACAAGACGTGCGAACAAACTCCGTGCGACCTCCTGGGTCGCTCTCCGACTCAACGATCAAGCATCTCCCTAGGCGAGCGCACTCAAGCTATAGCCTGCACAAACACTAAAAACAGAAAACAACTATAGGCGTGAGTATTAAAACTCAGTAGGGTAGCCCGATATCTATTCCCAATGCACTACCTTTAAAATAAAAGAAACATCATTTCAAGTTTGAACTACAATCTATAAAAGTATGTTTTTAATAATATTCTACTCAAAAACAAAGTACGAACCATTGCCCTTAGCCATTTTCCAAATTCGTGTTCATTTCATTAGTGCCAATGACATTTCAGGAAAAGGGGAAAGTGATGTTTAAATTTTCAAATTTGTACAAAAGGGATTAAACACTTCCATTTGAAAACAATTTTTAGAAACCCATTAAAAATCAATTTATCAGTTTCCAAGGAAAACAATATGCCAGAATGCACAAAGTAAAACATACAGCAAGGGCAATGTAAGTATACATGTGAGCATCATAATCATTACTGCAAGCTACAAAAGCTGAATAGACATGGGTGAACCTAGGAGATCGAGAATAAACCAGAAGACACCAATACATGAGAAATCATCCTTATTGACATGTCACGATGAAATCAAAACGCACAACACGCTCGACCATCCACTCACAGGCAGGTCGAGGGCAAATCCCATAGCAATAAACCCAATATATCCACCTACTATGGGCCACTGGTCAGTACGATAACCTACCAGTGCAGCAATCGTTGTTAGAATATTCTCTCAATATGCCAGATTCCCATGTCTCAAGTTTTTAAGAAAAAGGTGTGAGCCAACCGATGCCAACCGAGCATCCAATCAGATATATATATATATAAAGAACAACAGGCATTCCCCGAGCCACTCCATTGGACAACCTCTTGCCTTTAACTACTCAAATACCCGGGAGCCTCTAAGTGCGGCCTCCCAAACAATCAATTTCAACCAAGGCATGAGAGTCGCCCTAAGAGAGTTTTTTATAAAAACATTTCCATCGCTTTCCATAAAGTGCCTAACGGGCATTTAATACAGTTCACAATTACTACCAAAACCAGTTTAAAACTATTTGAAGAATCCACAAAACACTACTTCACAGGTTTCCAGTGTTTTTATAAACCAAACCAAACCATTTTCATTTCCAAATAAACATTATGAGCCAACCGGGAAATTTCTCAAACAAACCAATGTATTTGTTCATGCTTCAAAAGAAATCATTTCTCATTAAACCAGAACTCTGTTTTTCATTCCGTGAATTATGTTTAAAATCCAAACGAGCATTCTTTCATTACTGGGTGTCCGCTCGTCAAAAGTATGTTTCATGTGTCGTGTATAAAATAAACGGCTCCTTTTGACATTAAATAACTATTTAAAAATTAACAGTCTTATATTAAAAATTTATTAACGTATATTATCTCATATTTATTGAAATTAATAAAATGTTGATTTTAAACAATTAGGGTGCGCAAACAGCATGAAATGATATAACTTAAATTTTAAAAGCAGTGCAAAGGGGACCTACCTCAAAACCAAGCGCGACGACAAAACAACTTTGGAACCGAGGCGCGATGGCACAACGCGTGTCCGAAGCCACGTGATAAAGTCCGACACTCTGCATAAACAAAACCAAGGACTCAGACGCATCCAAAACTCACCAGAGCATTTGAAACCAAGCGGTGGGAATAAACGCTCACCTTGAAACCAAAGCGCGGCGACGACGGAACCTCAAAAACAAGGCGCAGCGATGGCGCTCACTCGGAAACGCCCTGCGCGGGTCCTTAAAGTCCTAAACCAATAAATAAAAACCCACCATCAACAAGAGTACGATGATAATAATAAAAATAAAGATAATAATAATAATAATACTAATAATAATAATAAGGTTAGTAATAATAATAATAATAGAAATAGTAATAATAACAATAGTAATATTAATAATAGTAATAGCAACATAATAATAATAATAATAATAATAAAATTAATAATGATAATAATAATAAAATTAATAATAATAATAATAATAATAATAATATTAGCAATACTAACATTAATAATAATAATAATAATAATAATAATAATAACAAAATTAGTATTAATAATAATAACAATAATATAAATGATAATATTAATAATAATAACAACAATAATAGCAATAATAATATTAATAATAAGAATAATAATAATAGTAATAATAATAATAATAATAATAATAATATTAATAATAAAATTAATGATAATAATAATAATAATAATAATAACAACAAAATAATAATAATAAGAATAAAAATAATAAAAATAATAATAATAAAAATAATAATAATAATAAGAATAAAAATAATAATAATAACTATAATAACAGCAATATTAATAGTAATCATAAAAGTAAAAATTAAATAAAATAAAAAGAGACCTGGGGGGGGTTGCTTCAAGAAGCCCGGCGGAAGGGAGCCGTGCTGGAGGCGGAGCCGCAAAGAGGTGCTATTGCTGGGCGGCGCTGGGGTTCGAGGGCGAAGGGCCAAGGCCGAGCACGGGGGGCAGGGGTCGTAACACAAGGGGGATGGAATGCGGCTGCTAGACGAAGGCAGGGAGAGTGTGGATGGTGGGATAGAGGGGCTGCCGGCGCAGGGGGAGGGCGGCGAGCAGCACAGTGGCGACGGAATTGGAGTGGGGTGGTCGGGCGCTTCGCACAGGAAGCCAGGGGGAGGGTGGTTGCGCGCCGAACTGCAAGGGGTCGGGTGTGAGGGGAAGGAGGCGGTCAGGAGGAGGGAAACTGAAGCGGAGTTACTGTTCGGCTGTTGTGCGGCAAGGAGGAGAGGAGGGTGCAGCGGCTGGCCGGGCGCTGCAGGGGTGCGGGGTGCGGACGTGGAGAAGCCGGTTAGGAGAAGAATTGGAGAGGTCGCTGCTAGAAACAGGAGCCGCTGAAATGGGGGAACCTGGTTTGCAAGGGAGGCTGAGGGAGAAGCATGCTGTGACAGAGGAGGGCGCCGGGTGCTGCTGCGGAGGTGCCGGAAGGCCGGTAGGGGTGCCGGAGGTCGCTGGAGGGCAAGGTGGGCAGCGACGAGGTGGAGCCGGGGGGTGTCGCGGGGGTCCGGGGGTCCTGCTTGCGTCGCACCTAAGGGAGGGGAGGTGTTGGGGGAGGGCGCTGCAAATCCGTTGGTGGGGAGGCGGCTAGGGTTAGTATTGCTAATAATATTATTATTATTCTTATTATTATTAATTTTATTATTATTATCATTATTAATTTTATTATTATTATTATTATTATTATGTTGCTATTACTATTATTAATATTACTATTGTTATTATTACTATTTCTATTATTATTATTATTACTAACCTTATTATTATTATTAGTATTATTATTATTATTATCTTTATTTTTATTATTATCATCGTACTCTTGTTGATGGTGGGTTTTTATTTATTGGTTTAGGACTTTAAGGACCCGCGCAGGGCGTTTCCGAGTGAGCGCCACCGCTGCGCCTTGTTTTTGAGGTTCCATCGTCGCCGCGCTTTGGATTCAAGGTGAGCGTTTATTCCCGCCGCTTGGTTTCAAATGCTCTGGTGAGTTTTGGATGCGTCTGAGTCCTTGGTTTTGTTTATGCAGAGTGTCGGACTTTATCACGTGGCTTCGGACACGCATTGTGTCATCGCGCCTCGGTTCCAAAGTTGTTTTGTCGTCGCGCTTGGTTTTGAGGTAGGTCCCCTTTGCACTGCTTTTAAAATTTAAGTTATATCATTTCATGCTGTTTGTGCACCCTAATTGTTTAAAATCAACATTTTATTAATTTCAATAAATATGAGATAATATACGTTAATAAATTTTTAATATAAGACTGTTAATTTTTAAATGGTTATTTAAGGTCAAAAGGAGCCGTTTATTTTATACACGACACATGAAACATCCTTTTGATGAGCGGACACCCAGTAATGAAAGAATGTCCGTTTGGCTTTTAAACATAATTCACGGAATGAAAAACAGAGTTCTGGTTTAATGAGAAATGATTTCTTTTGAAGCATGAACAAATACTTTGGTTTGTTTGAGAAATTGCCCGGTTGGCTCTTAAAGTTTATTTGGAAATGAAAATGGTTTGGTTTGGTTTATAAAAACACTGGCAACCTGTGAAGTAGTGTTTTGTGGATTCTTCAAATAGTTTTAAACTGGTTTTGGTAGTAATTGTGAACTGTATTAAATGCCCGTTAGGCACTTTATGGAAAGCGATGGAAATGTTATTATAAAAAACTCTCTTAGGGCGACTCTCATGCCTTGGTTGAAATTGATTGTTTGGTAGGCCGCGCTTAGAGGCTCCTGGGTATTTGAGTAGTTAAAGGCAAGAGGTTGTCCAATGGAGTGGCTCTGGGAATGCCTGTTGTTCTTTATATATATATATATATCTGATTGGATGCTCGGTTGGCATCGGTTGGCTCACCCCTTTTTCTTAAACACTTGAGACATGGGAATCTGGCATATTGAGAGAATATTCTAAGAACTATTGCTGCACTGGTAGGTTATGGTACTGACCAGTGGCCCATAGTAGGTGGATATATTGGGTTTATTGCTATGGGATTTTCCCTCGACCTGCCTGTGAGTGGATGGTCGAGCGTGTTGTGCGTTTTGATTTCATCATGACATGTCAATAAGGATGATTTCTCATGTATTGGTGTCTTCTGGTTTATTCTCGATCTCCTAGGTTCACCCATGTCTATTCAGCTTTTGTAGCTTGCAGTAATGATTATGATTCTCACATGTATACTTACATTGCCCTTGCTGTATGTTTTACTTTGTGCATTCTGGCATATTGTTTTCCTTGGAAACTGATAAATTGATTTTTAATGGGTTTCTAAAAATTGTTTTCAAATGGAAGTGTTTAATCCCTTTTGTACAAATTTGAAAATTTAAACATCTCTTTCCCCTTTTCCTGAAATGTCATTGGCACTAATGAAATGAACACGAATTTGGAAAATGGCTAAGGGTAATGGTTCGTACTTTGTTTTTGAGTAGAATATTATTAAAAACATACTTTTATAGATTGTAGTTCAAACTTGAAATGATGTTTCTTTTATTTTAAAGGTAGTGCATTGGGAATAGATATCGGGCTACCCTACTGAGTTTTAATACTCACGCCTATAGTTGTTTTCTGTTTTTAGTGTTTGTGCAGGCTATAGCTTGAGTGCGCTCGCCTAGGGCGATGCTTGATCGTTGAGTCGGAGAGCGACCCACGAGGTCGCACGGAGTTTGTTCGCACGTCGTGTTTGGTTAGTTTGTTTCCTGTTTGTTTTTGTTTAGCCACTTTGTTTAGTTTACCATTTTTCTGCGCTGCTCTGTTTTATCTTTGCATTCTTATTTATTTATATTGGGCGAAATCGTTCCCACAGTCTCTAAATGATGCCCTGGCGCTTGTCGCCAGCCCGGGAGGATCGGGAACGCCTCTCGGGCCATGTCGCGGACCGGCTCGGGTGACCGGTTCAGGGTCGACCCGGGTTGGTTCGTGACAAAATGGTATCAGAGGAGGTTTGCTCTTAGCAGACCTCACTTTTCAGAGCGCCCTTTGTTATTTGGGATGTCAAGGTAGATAGAGTAGGATTGTCGGGACTTGAGGGGTATGTGCGAGAAGAGCGTCGCGAACTCTTGCTTGTACCGATCCTCAGGTTTCCATGGGAAGTCCGGTTTAATTAGTTTGTTTGGGTTTTTATAGAAATGTTTTGCAATTGGGGTACGACAAATGGAGTTGGGCTAATAGTCCTAAGTCGCGCGGCCTGGCAAGCCATGTGGATCTAGGGGCATGGTCCAAGAAGGCTCTCTGTGTCAGTGGCGTGTTTGGCATATGGCCGCCAACCATATGGTCAAGTCACCCACTGACACTAGTCCCCTGTTTGAGTTGTTCTGTGTTTCCCTGGATTTTTGAAAGTGGTTTGAATCAGAAAAGTTGGTTTTGAAAAAAAAATGGTTGTTTGAAATAACATGTCTGATTTTTGGATTGTTTTAAAAGAAGTGGTATGAATAAATTGTTTTTGTAAAATGAAGTTGCTTGTTTTGGCCTTGGTGTTCCGATGAGTACTCACATGCATTGTGGTATGTTGGAAATGTGGATGGATGTCTGGTGTGGTGGATGGATGCCCTGGGTGGCACAGATACATGCATGTGAGTGAGACTCTAAGGGATACCAATGACGAGGGTTTAAGTTACCAAGATTGTTTTAAATTAAAGATGTTTTCAAAGAGAAAATTTTTGACGTTATGATAACTTGTTTTCTCGGATTTCAATCTTTTCACCTATGCAGTGTTTGATTTTGAGGTTTTTCTTCATTCGCTGAGTTGGCGTTGATTGGGTTTTTTTTTGACCTTTCCTTGTCCAGCGGTTATCCCTTTGAAGCTTCGATGGGTGATCGTAGTACGGTTGATCGACCTAAGGATTTTATGCTTGAGTTTTGGAAGTTGGATCCACTTCTCTTCTATGGTCAAGCAGAAACTTCCGTGGCAGAGGAGTGGATGCGGAAGATTGAAAGGGACTTTAGCCTCATTGATTTTCCTGATTCGTTGAAGGTCAAGTTTGCGACCTTCATGCTTGAAGGTTCACCGTGGATGTGGTGGAAGTCAGTGTCTCGGAACAAGCCTCGTCAAGAGATTACTTGGGAGTTTTTCAAGGCCTCGTTCATTCACCAGTATTTCTCTGAGGAAGATAGGGTGAGAAAAGGGATGGAAATGTGTTGTCTGCAGCAGGGCGACAGATCCGTGTCAGAATATTTCCAGCGCTTTGTGGAGCTAGTACTTTATGATTCAGAGTATGCCACAAATGACCCCGTGAAGGCTCGACGCTTCGAAGCGGGTCTCCGCCCTGATCTACAGTCGAAGGTTTCAGAGTCCAACCTAACTTCTTTTATCGATGTGGCAAGACAAGCTTTTCGTATCGAAGCCGCGATGGCAGGAGTGCTCGAAGTAGTTCTCCCTCCTTCGATCCCTATGAGCACTAGTGAAAGTTCTGGAAAGGAGGTGAGTAAGCAAATGGAAGTGGATGGATCAGGTCGTGGAATCAAGAGGCCTCGAGATCTTTCATCAACCTCTTCGGAGCGAGAGATTATTGTGTGTTATCAATGTGGCAAGCGGGGTCACAAGAAGTCATCATGCCCAAGCGCTCTGATGCCCTGCCAGGCGTGTGGACGCCTGGGTCACCTGCGACGATTCTGTCAGGGTGTTGCAAGAAAGCGTCGTAGAGGGTGTTCTCAGAAGTAATGTGCTATTGGGTCTTTGTTCAGAGTTCTTGGTGTAAGTTTCCTTTCAGTTTAAGGGATCTTTTATCGTTGTAGTTATACTGGTGGTGTTTTGGGTTTGAAATGTATGGGAACTTCATGGGTCTTCTAACGAACCTCGTCTTTCAATGCTGGTGTGTTTTAATTTTAAAATCTTGTCCTTCAATCTGTCAGATCAAAAGATGTATGTATCTCATTGGGATTATCAGAACCTGACTGCGAGGTACGAGATGCTTCATCCATCAGAACTCCAGCCAAAAGGTCTCGGAGTGAAGCCGGCGCGTAGTCAGGAACCCCCGGGGGGGGGGAAATTTTAAAGAGTCCGGTTAAAGTCGTGCTTCTATCGTCGTGGTAAGATATTTTTGGTGTTGTTGCTCTGGTTCCTCTGTCATTGTAGTTCCTCTTGTCGCAAAAAGCTTGATGGATTTATCCATTGTGCAATATCAGTAATTGTGCCTTTTGGATGTATGTTGCTGATCAGTGACCTCGTGTGGACCACCGATGTGAATCGGTTATGGCTTTGGTATGTGTCCATCCCTATGTAGTGGTACGCGAGTAGTTTTCCGTCCAAGTTTCAGTGATCCAATCCTTGGGCCCACCCTCCCCGCCCATGGGGTAAGGGTTTTGGTTTGCGTAAAATTTTCAGATCAAATCCTATTACTTTTGGACGTGAGTAAGTGGTTTAAAGGTCCTTGCTGTGCTCTTTCTAGCTGGGGTAAAGTCTCGTGCATGTCTAAGTTGGTTTCCCGTTTGGTCGTTAGTTGGTTGGTTCTTTATGGTGGGGAGACCCACCATGAGTCTCTTTGGGTTTTATCTTAAGTCGTTATCGAATGCTAGTGGAGTTCTTATGGTGGGGAGCCCGTTCGGGCCTTTCCTCTGTTGGTGATTTACTTTGGGCAATGAGGTTCAGTCCCGCTGGTGGTCGTTGTGGAATCCTTGGTTAAGAGGTTGGATCGTGTTCTGTGAAATCCTTGGGTGTTGATCGATCGACTGGTTGGTGTTGTGGCTTTCCGGGGGCGGAAAGCGTTATGGTGGGGAGAATTGTCACACCCCGACCGGTGCGTTTATTTTATTTTATGATTTATTTGATTTTAAATTATTTTGCTGGGGTCTGAGGTAAGGCCCGAACTCAATTTCTCAGTCTTTGATAAAAAAAACGCACTTTTGGGTTCGACGACGTTGGACGCGTGGGCAGAGCGCGATGTCGCACGACTTTGCCCATGCAATTGTGTGACTTTTATTTCGGTTTTGAAGAATTAAATTAAATAGATATCTTTTTAGTGTGTCATGTAAATTTCTTTTATGGTTATTAGTAATTTTAATATTTTTATGAAAACTAATTTTGTTATTTTTATTATTTTCAAAATGAAGTAAATACTTTTATTATTTTAGTGTTATTATAAATACTTCAATTAAAATTAATGCTTCATTTTATTTTATTTATTTGTTTTTGTTTAATATTTATTGTTATTGTTGTTTTTTTTATAAAAGACTGAGAAATTGAGTTCGGGCCTTACCTCAGACCCCAGCAAAATAATTTAAAATCAAATAAATCATAAAATAAAATAAACGCACCGGTCGGGGTGTGACAAGGGTCACTTTAGGAAAAGCTTGAAATATCATTTTTTAATAAATTCATTATCAGATTATAATGTCTCCAAAAGAATTAATTTCAACGTTGAGGTGGTTATGGATTGAAATAATCTCATCAAAAAGATTTTAAACTTGTTTAGATCACCATATTAACCTTTTCATTATGATTTATCTCTTGGGTAAATAGTTTAACATTTACCATGTATCATTTTATTTTTATATTACGTGGTTAATAAGCATACAATAAATTACCAAGAAAACCAAAAGTTGTTCATTAATGACACATCTAAAATAATATTTGTTTTTTGGAAAAATATTAGATTTTTAAGAATATTATATCATTTAATAATATATTATTTGTTTTAAAAACTAATTTATATCTATTTTAACACTATTTAGTATTTGGTTTCTGTAAAATTCATAAAAAAAATATTTCACATAAAAAAATAAAATTAATCCACCATAAAATTTCATATTCATCTATAAAATTCATCTATGGAATCAAAAGATTCAATATACATTTATTTCTATATTTATAACACCAATTATTCTAATCTTCCATTAATAATGTAATTACTGCATCATCATTGTGTCACAAATAAATATAATTACATTGTGGCTTAAAAATTATAGATAAAATGCCATGATGTGTGAAATATTTTTATCTTTCTAATTAATATCAATGGTTGAATTTATCTTATGTTTAACCATGTATTAAAAAATATTAGTTATTAAATATTGAATTTTAATGTTTTTATGCTTCTATTAATAAAATATAAGAAATGTGATCATCTAAATCAAATGGTTAAAACGTATTTTATTTATGTCCTAACGGTTATATTGGTTTAATAAACTTATCCAATAGAATTAGGACATGTTCTATGGTAATTATAATATAATTTTTACCTTTAATTACCCAATTTACTTTTAACGGCGGAAAACAAAATTTAATAGTTTTTATTCACAAAAAATTATTTTATTCCTATTGAACCACATTTTATAGAATAATTTAAACTGTTTCTCTCAGATTTTTCAAATTCAATTCTCATTTTCTGTGAAATTACATTTTATGCAAATTTTCTATTGTTCATAGAAGGTGGGTAAAATATTTTAAAAAATTCAATAAAATTGTATATATCTACACATATTATAAAATTACTCAGATGAATTAAATTTGATTAATATAGGTAATATTTATCTATTTTTACTTTAAAATTATTTTAATTTTGAAAATAATTACTTAAATAAAAATTCTATTTTTAACAATAACGCAATTTTTTTCACTATTCAAAAAACATTGAATGTTTTCAGAAAAATAAAAAAAAATAACTCATAGATAATTTAGATATTCCAAAATAAAAATGATTTCTATTTTACATAATCTAATACATATAAGTTTCATTAATTAATCTGAAATTAATTCCCTTTGTCAATACCAGAAAGCTTGTTTTTGAAAAGTAAAAACTATCAAAAGATTTATGTGTTTATATCCAATTTAAATTTAAAATGACTTCAAATGACCTAAATTATATTAAATGATAAAAATATAATCTAATGATCCATTGAAACCTGTAAAATGTATAGTTTAATAGTATAATTTATTTTTATTAAAAATTTTCTTTTGAAAAAAATTAATTATTCTGTATTATTCATCAAAATATCAATGCAATCAGAAAACCTCCAAAAATATAATAGAAATTATTTTTTTATGTACCTCCTCTACAGAAGAATGTTATTTTTTTAAATTTAATATATAAAATTTTCAAATATTTGATTAAAAGGGTTCTCCATTAAAATGTGGTAAAATTTATTTTTTTGAAAGACAATTCATTTATTTCAAAAAATGAATTTGTCCATATATTATTTCTAATAAACAGAAAATAGGAATGTTAAAATTATATAGGATATATATAAAATTAGAAATGTGGCTAATATTATTCATAAAAATTTTAAAATGGCTAGTTTGATATGTCATGATTCTCTTGAACTAGGTGTTGCGTATAGCATAAGCTATTGATTTACTTTAATGATATAACATACTATGAAATCATGGGGTGTTACATACCATTTCAAAGAATGTTTTACATTATTTTAAATATCAAAATATTATATACTACTAAAAATAAACATATATATTAAATATACATGATATTTATATCATTGTATAAATTATGGAGATTATGGAACCATTATCAATGTAATGTTTCAAAAAAATAACTAATAAAAACATACATGAACAACAATGATGTTATCACCCAAAAAATGACTTTGATATAGAATTGTAAATTAAATTAAATTATTTGGTCATAAGTTAATAATATATGGTATTATATATATAAAATATGGTTCATTAATAAATTATTAATTAAATTTTATTAATCATATTCCATGTTTGACCATGTATGAAGGATGTTGGGACTTATGGAATTGGAATTTGGCCTCAATTGTTTTCTCTGAGACATATGTTTTGTTTGAATCTATGTTATTTTTTGAGTTTTATATACATCCCATTTTAAATTTAATACAATTTTTTTATTCTCATGATATTTTGGTTTAAATTTAATTTTATTATATATTTTTTATTTTTAAATAATTCTTCCAAATTGGAAGGATTTTAATGAAACAATATCAATGTTTATTGAGTGTTCTTCAAGAGTGTGGCTCCATTGAAGAAACATTATTGTTTATATACCAAGAAACTAATATATTTTATTCACTTATTATTATACTTATTGAATACATTATTCTCATCATTTTTATCTCCTCATGCAGTCATGTTTTAAAAATAATGTTTTTATGAAAAAATATCTTCATTTATAACTTGGGTCAGAAAATTTTTTTCTTCCAATACCATGATTATAATATGAAGAATTTTTAGTTATATTATAGAACACATGTAAATGTATTTTATTTTCCCATAGGTTGAAACTATATCTCCCTCCAATGAAATTTGTAGTGATTGATATCTAGTGAGATAAAAAGAACTAGACTAGGATGTGAAACCTTTATAGTAAGAAACATTATCCACAATGATAGTCAAGGGAGTTATAGTTGAATACTCTGATGGTTTAGGGAT
The DNA here is from genome assembly GCA_963277665.1 of Viscum album. Lineage (NCBI taxonomy): Eukaryota > Viridiplantae > Streptophyta > Magnoliopsida > Santalales > Viscaceae > Viscum > Viscum album. The sequence continues at coordinate 1,023,765,161 of OY728133.1, read as the reverse complement.
TCAACACATTCCAATATAATATTCTTAAAAATGATCCTTGAAATCCTATGTTTACAATTTACAATTCATATTTGTATACCACAAATCTATGTCTCATGAAAATTTTGTCCCACATAGTTCATCTTCATTGATTACAGTAATTTTCATGTATTTTGAACATCCATTATTTATCCCATGAATAATTTTTTAATCTATTATATATATGGAATTGTTTTCAAATCTTATACTCATGTTCTAATACCCTTATTCTTATGATATGTTGAGACTTCCCTTGATTAAAATTATTGAGAATATGATCTCACACATATTATATATCCTCTCCCCAGGTTATAATGAAATCTTTTATATAGGATATGTATAATATGGGATATTGTTTTTATGAAAATAGTGGGAGATAATGCATCTCACTTATATTTCAGTTGTGTGTGTGTCCATGATTCCTAAGGCACTAGAACAAAATTACTATGACATTGATTTTTATAGTATGAAAATAATTTTTATATATTATGATGTATTATTTATGTTGGAGAAGATAGGGTCGTTACTATTGGTATCAGAGCAATATGTAGTTATCCTTTTTTAAATAGGATGATAAAACATTATTTATATACCAAAATATATTTATAAGGATAATTTTTCAGATGAGACCAATAATATGAAAATTTCGTGAATTTTTTTGAATGGAAGATAGAGTGGGTTTCATGAAATTATATCCCTTTCAGTATAATATATTTTTTCATGGATTTGGAGAATAGGTGAATATGGGTAATTACTCTAAATAATTATCATTAGTCATGACTAGGGTTTTATCATGTACCTACCAATGGGATTTTTACACACCTAGATTAAAAATTTGAGGCTATATGCTTTTGGAAATTCATAGACACTTGATGAAACAACATGAAGTATTAAAACAGAAGATTATAATAAATAACATACAATAAAACTATATTATCACATATTAAAAAAAATACTTCATGATAATGACACCCTATAAGTAATTTTTCAAAATTATTTGTATCCCCATTATGAATATTTCTTCTTAAATTATGGTTTTTTAATTTTATTAATGGACTAAAATTAAAAAGAACTTAATCATGCTGTGTGGGAGAGATAATTAAATGATTTTCCTCATAAAAATCTAATTTTTTGTGGGATGGAATAAAAAATAACATTTCTATGATAAAAAATTTCTCATTCCAAGAATCATCATGAACTTCCTAATGTGAAAAGGATTGAATAATTTTCTATTGAATCCATCATGGGGAAACAACAACCTTATTTCTGTGGTTCTACTAATCTTTTATTTATTTTTAGTGGATAATTACCACTATAAATATGCTTCATATTCCATTCTGTTTGAAATAAGAAAACCTCATTTTTATTGTGTATCATTTGGATTATGAATTAGATAAATTGTGGAGTCCCATAAATAATATAATAGAACATCATGAAAGAGAATCCATGGTGTGGGGTATGCATGATAGACGGTTTTCCAATAATTAATTCCATTATATCCTCAATATAAAAAATGGAGAAGGAATTAAATGAGCTAAATCAGATGTATTATTAATGTATTGGTATAATTGAAGAAACATTTTAATGAAATTTGTCATAAACATGTAAAATTATCTTTCATTTTTAATGTATGCTTGATATATTAATTAATGGATTAAAACCAATCCTCTAAAGGCTGTTATCCCTAAGGAACCCCAGAATCTAAGATGAAATTTTTTGATGTGATTTCATGGAGGAAATGGAGATCAGAGTTATCTATCAATATCATGGTTTTGGAATGAAGAGGAATATAGAGATCAAATGAATCATTAAAAAACATGTAGTGAAAATTATGGTATTTTATTTTATATTCTAATTCTGGAAAAAATCATGGAGGAAATAATATTATAGGTACTAGTAAATTTTCTTTGGGTTGTAAACAATTTAGAAAAAATTATTTTGGAAATGATGGTTATAATTATTATAACAATTAGAATAGAGGGAATGTTACACACAATGAAACCCCAACACTATAGTGTTTCAAATGAAATGATTATTAGATCTATACTAACGATTTCCCAATTCAGAAGGATAATGATTAACATTAGTAACATTTTAAGCAATGGTACAAAGGTAAATCTTATATTATAGAAATTCCCCAAAACATGGGAAATAATTATGTGTATAACAGGTAACTAACAGTATAATCTATAAAATGTAATCTACTATTTGAATTTGGATATACCCATTAATTCCCATCTAATGAATTTTCTATGGGTATCATGATTCCACAGAAATTAATATATGTATAATTAGAAGTGAAAAACCCTAATGGCATGCCGATCAAATTTTATGTATATGATTTTCATGGTTCTATGTTTAATGGAATTTTTATCATAAAAACATATTTATTCTTACTTTGGATTAATTTGATTTTATCTTATGAATGAATTTAAAATCTATACATAAAGGCTACAACAATTTTTGAGGAAGGTATTTCATGTTTAATATTACAAACTGACATATAATTTTCAATCTATGTGATGATATGTATTAATTTCTGATGGGGATGAAATCCATTGTATTATCATTGATTCCCATTTGAAATGGGTTTTTATCTAAAATGGTGTGGGGACAACTCATCCTCAATGATATTTTTTTTGTGGAACTTGTTGATGTATTTATGGAAGAGATTACTATTTATCTACTGAATGGTAAAGTTTAGTATTCTATATAAGTCATTCCTAGTGCCACTAAAATCTAAAAGATTCCCTATAGAATATCCTTGATCGAGTTCATGAATTGAATAAGAAAATCTATGGGAACAATGATAAGGGATTCATGTAGAAAATTGTTTCACCATTGGGTGAAACTATTCATTTTTTTGTAAAAAATGAAGATACGTTGATGTGACTCTAGATTGACTATAAAGAGTTGAAAAATATCATGATCAAGAAAAATTATCCTCTAGTACATATAAACCATCTATATTATCAGTAATATAGAGCTCAATAAATGTCCATAACATACTATGATTTTGGATATCATAATTTTAGATTCACGAATGAGAATATACCCAATAAAAAATTCCAAACAAGTTATAGTAATTATGAATATATACAGATGTCATTTAGTCTTCCTAATACAACCACTTTCATTATGGATCAAATGAAAAACATATTTAGGGTTTAACATGATTTGTTTTTCATAGTATTTGTATATGATATAGTTATATATTCAATGAGAAAGAAAGATCAAGGTAATAACTTGATAATGATACTATAGAACCTAAAGATAGAGAAACTATATATAATATTAAAAAATTATAATTTTGGAAAAAATTATTTTCATTTGGCCTTAATATAATATCAAAATAGGGTATATTCGTACATCTACTAATGATGGAGGCTATTCGATGTTTCCCTATAACATCCATAATGCTTGAGATATGTATATTTCATGGTTTAGTGGATATTATCAATAATTTTGGTAGAATTAAACATTATTATCTAATCCCTGGACCAAGTTAACTTTGAATAGATCCAAGTTCCTCTAGACAAATAAATGTGGAGGAAATGTCATGTGAATAATGATGACGACTAGTCAGATCTACAGTTTTTCCACTATCCTATAGGGGAAAAGGGTTGTAAATCTATATTGATTCATCCAATAATGTATTGTTATGATTTTTTCATAATGAAATATTTATGAGTTATACATCATATAAATTGATGGATTGTTAGAAAAATAATCCAATGCCTGATTTAGAGTTTTTTTTTGTTTTTTACAATAAACTTAACAATGAATTAGATTTATTGAAAAAAGATTGTTATATATAATAATAAAAAAAGTTTAATGTATATATTCAATATAAGTTGATGAATATATTATAGATAACATGGGTATATATGATTAATGATTTTTACTATATATAAATTACTGCCTTAGGAATGTAAACAATGTGGATGATGGTTTGAGTTAAAAGGATTATGCTAGATTATCCATGATGAGGTTCAAGAAAAATATAATATTTCATTATATTCAAGGGATGGATCTTCGTATAAAAAAATAAGGGTATAAATTTTATCAATGTTAATTCAATTTTCAACCATCTATCCATTTTTAATAATAAGTAGTTGAAGGAAAATGTTGTAGAGTGACAAAAAAAATGGTAAAAATGTACAATAGTTTAACTGTAATCATGATTGAATGATAGGGTTACTGAATTATGTATGTGTTCCATCCATTATATATTTAAATGAATTATTTGATGATGTTTATAGTTCATCACTCCTTATTTTTCATATAAGTATGAAGATGTATTGATAATGGTAAGAGTATTTCTTGTGCGAAAAAATAAATAGAGATATTGCAAAGTGTTATTCTTGGTATTTGGAATTTCATCATGTTATGGTAGAGATAAAATTTTCTAATGGGGGTTTACATCCATTACCCAATCCATATTGGAAACTAGAAAAAAATAATGAAAAAACTAATTCATTTGAATCCATAAAATGTTTTAAAGGAATTATTCAATATAGGATGTACTTGAATGGATTAAAATGTCAGAAAACCTCTTCAATAGAAGAAGATAATTCTATCTAGGTAAACATTCATGGATTTATCTAATTTAAGTTGTATGGTTTCATGTAGTACCACATTCCATTTTATCTTATCCGGATCCAAGGATTACCTCAATGTTCTGGTGAATTCACTATCAATATTATGATAAGTGATAAGTTCTAGAACTATGTAACATCATTATATATATGATTAGTATATAAATAATTATAGATCTAATAGTATTTGTTGAGATATTATTCTATATATTTCATTGTTCGTTGGGATCAACAACTTCCATTTATTGTGTTTCCAAACAATAATCAGTTACACTAAAGTATTCATATGGAACCTCAGGAATCATTCTATGGAAATATGTGTAGAGATCCATAATGATTTAATTATGTTAGATAATGAAAGATATTTGGACCTGAGATAAGGAAATAAATAAAAAATAAGGTTATATCCATTGAGAAATAATTTCAAGGAATCTTAGATTCAGAGGAAATATTATGCGGAAAATCATCAATGTGATCTATAATTTAACATTATTAGTATGGTGTTTCTTAGAATTAATCACTGGAAGAAAGAAATGAGATTTATAATGAAGGGAAAACTGCGTCCCAAATATATTAGTTCTTTTTTAATTCATTATTATACATGGGAAATTTCATATCATTATAAATTGTCACAAAATATCTTTGATGTCCATGATTTGTATCATGTTTCGCTCATAAGGAAGTACATACCTGAACCTTAATATGTACTAAACATTGAAGTAATATTTTTGGAAAGGATATTTGATTATGAACAACTGGTGGATATTCTTTATTACATAATTATTGTTTAATGATGAAATACCACTCACAGGGACATTGTATTTTGGGAAAATCAACTAGTTTTAGGAAGCTTAGTTGAAACATGATAATATGATGAGGAAAAAGTGTCATAATTTATTTATATGAGAGTGAATAAATTTAAAGGATAAAATTCCATTTAATGGTGTATAATTGATCTCACATAGTATATATGAATAATGTTTTTTATAACATAAATTTATTTGATAACATGCTTTACACAGTACAGTGAGTTTTAATAACACCCGAAAAATCATTAATAAATTTACATAACAATGTATATTATTACATGACTATTAAAAATTTTTATATTAATAGTAATATCCACATTTTAAATAGTTTTTTATAATTATTTTATGTAAATAAACCATACATATAAAAATTACTTAATATTTGGTAAAGTATTCATATGTTTTAAAAATATTATTTTCTCAGAAAACAATTTATATCCTTTTTTGAAAAAAAATAAAAATAATGTGTTTACAACATTGGAAATAATATTTAATTTTTAAATAATTATATTAATATTATATTAATAATAAGTTTTTGGGATTTTTATGGAATAAATAATTTTAATTTTAATTTTCAAAAATAGAGATTTTTTATTGAAAAATGAATTTTAACTAAATGAATTTATATGGTGGATTTAAATTTTATATTTTATTTAATTTATTAATTGATAAAATATAAATAAATTTATAAAAATTATATGATTTTAATAATTTGAATATTTATTTTTTATATGAACTATTTTCAATATTTGGAAGATCTTCTTTCTGTAAAACCAATATATTGGCACGTATACAAGTTTGATTTAAAAATAATATTTCCCCACATATATGAATGGAATTATTGAAAATAGAATAAATATTTTTAATAATTATAATTTTAATTAATTAATATTTTCCAAATATGTTTTTACCATATTTAACAGTAAAAATTATTTAAACGTTTATGGTAAAAAAGGCGTACTGATTGGAAAACTAAAATGAAATGGATTAAAATTTTCCCAAAACATGTGCTAATTTTTTTAGTAACATTTATAACTTATAACATATATGTATAATTAATCGTAATTTTTTTATATTTAAGGCATGAAAAAATCATAGGTATACCTTTTTCATTTTAGAAATTACAAGTGTGATAGTCAACTCACTTATAAAACGTCACCACTTCTCTTATTCTATTATAGTTACAAACCATTAATTTCTGAAAATGACATCAAAAATATATTAAATAATTTCATAATATTCCCCAATAATACTTATTTTGGTGATAATTATATCATTTAAAGGATTTTGGCGCAAACTTATGGAGGTTACCTGAATAATTGTTAACATTGTACGAAAAACATTTCTATTTAATTTCTTATTGAATCTCTTTAAATTATTATTAATCCAATATGATATAATAAAATCATTATATTTCATATAAATAAATTTTATTTTGTTATTGGAATGATCTAAAACCCTTTCTACTAATATCAAATTGGATTTAAATTCAACATTCCTGTGTATGGTGGACTATAGCCTCACGAAGAGATTTTATTAAATTTCTGTCACCAACCCTTGTACATATATATAATTATGGATTAAGTTATTATATATGATTTTCATGATATAAATATACTTCTATAATAATTTTATCAAATTTTCATTCATACTATTAAATTTTTTGGAAAATTATAATGTCACTTGTGTGTACGACATACTACCATGTCATAAAGTGATGTCATTAATTTATGATGTACAAGGATGGTAATAAGGAATGATTTAATGAAATTATGTGATATAAATGAATGATAAATTATTTTTTAATGGTTATATATTATTCACCATTAATTATTACAATATATTGTGAAAATAGAAACAACATTCATGTTTATGTACCGCCTACCGTTTCCAATAATGGTGTCTTTAATTTCCTATCCCAATTTATTATGAAATTCAATAAATATATATAGAGTAAATATATGATATTTATAACATTTTAAAATTATTTATATTATTTAACCATGATAAATGTAAGGGGATAAAAAATTTACAATTCAAAACATTCAAGAAAAAATGTTGTTATTCCCTGATACATTAATTTAACAAGAAAATGTTAATAAAAATGTAAGACGAAGGTATATGTAAATTATATACAAGATGATATAAATATGTATAGATTTGTGAGTAATTAAAAATATTTTTATATTTTTTTTACAAGAGGTTATAATATGTAAAATGAAAGGCGAATAATAATGTAAGGGGTTTTAATCTCAATTTTTCTTCTTTGAGACATATGTTTGGTTATGAAAGTATCTTCTATTATAAGGTGTATAAATAGTCCATTTTAAATGTGATATCATAAATAAATTTATATTGATGATATTTTATGTTTTATTTAATGTTATAATTTAAAATGTGTTACAATTAAATATTACCAATGTCTTAAGGGGTTTATGTTACAATCTCATCTGTTTTCACGATTGGTAAAAACTATACTCCCAATGATGAAAAATTATGAAGTATCTATCATGAACTAAATGTAATTTATTATACTATGGTTTTTTATATAGACAACATTTATCCCACACGTATATTTTCCATATATTCAAATGATTCCAAGATATGGATTTTATGAAAAATAATCATTACTACTCCCATCGATCGAAAAACAATTTTCCCCAAAAACCATGTTTTGTAAAAAAATTCAAAAAAAATTTTATGATTATAAAAATTATATCATAATGATATTTTATCATTGCCTAAAATTTATTCATGAAATATATATATTTTTTTCTAAATATTCCATGTATTTATTTTACTAAAAATATGATATGAATCATTGTTTTAATGTGTATGGCATGTAACTATTTAACAAAAAAAGGATTTTATCTTCATTAAAGAATAAATTAATAAAATTTAATGTTTTTTTCAAATAAAATTATTTCCAAAATAATTTATGACGTTTTAATATTAAAATTTGAAGATTAAATAATATAAATTTCAAAATGAAATGTTCTAAGTGACAGTTTATTAAAAATCAATTTTCATCTCTAATTAAATCCTTTTGAAGATACTTATGGTTGATTGGTGATATGATCCATGTAAAAAATTATTATTTGTTATCTTAATGGTTTATTTTTATGGTCAAATTAATTTTTAGAACACTTTTTCCATGAATTGGATTTTCCATGATAAAATGCTTTTGAGACCCACTTAATTTTCCCTCTTATCTTCTTTCAATAAAATTGATATGAATTTAAAAATGATTTATCAAAACATGTTATTTGATGAAGAAATGTTTATTGAACCCATTTAATTTATTGTGTTTTGATATGATGAATGTGTTATAATATTTTGGCTCATATATGTATGATTTCAATTATGGGATGGGTGGGACCTATGTCTCCCTCAATATATCTGTGTAAATAATCAAATATTGTGAGATAAAAAGGTTCATTATCAAGATTGAAACCATTTATTTATTGGACTATATCCATTATGATTATATTGGAAGTTATTCGTGACAACTATTATGGCATGGGAAGTGATTACATTCCACTATGATAGTATATGATGTGATCCATGAAGAAATAATTAATTGATTTTGTATTAATAATTGTATTCAACAAATCTATGTCTTATACCGATAATTTTACCGCAAGGATCATATTATTTTTTCCATTATGATCCATGTTTTATTAATTACAATGTCTTGTAAAATGAATCATGTTTTTGATCCGTGATATATATGGTATGGTTTTCAAATGTTATTTTCATGTTCTTATTCCTTGAAGATCAAGATATGTTGATATATCCCACTATAAACCTTTAAAATGATATGATATCACCCAATATTATATCTCCATTCATTATGTTATAAGGATATGTATTTTCTAGGATATTTATATTGGGTTCTAGTTATGAATAACATAGTGGGAGGTGATGTATCTCACAATAGACTAGTTGCTTATGTATCCATGTTTCATAATCCATTAAACATAAAGGAATAATGTGTGGATTTTTATATTATTAAATGTGTAACCATCTTTTAAGATATAATATTATTGTATGAGAATATTGTGTCTCTATAAAAATATTTTTCATATTATAATTCAATATTTTCATAGATCAGGTTCTTTGATTCATTTATAAATCATGACTTAAGAAGTAATTTTTTCGCATCACTCATAAATATGATCTATGTTTTAAAGGTTATGATTTTTAAATGTTAATCATAGGTTCTAAAACTCTTATGTTCATGTTATGCTTAAGAGATTATTGATATCTACCTTATTTAACATTACTGATCATCTTATCTCACCATTAATTATGTATCATTTCTCTAGTTTATGAAGAATAGTGTTATGTATAATATTTATATGAAAGGGGGTGGTTAAGAAGAACATAGCGAGAACAAATATAAATATTTTAAGAACTATTTTTTTATAATTCAATTAATCCAATGGAACTAGACCTGTATGATTTTTGGCATGGATTTCTATGTTACGCAATGGATATTAATATATTAAGATAAGATGTATATGTATAAAAATATTGGTTAATATATATGGTAACAAAGAATGTTGTAGTTAATAATTGGAAACTAGAATGAGATTACATTAGTGAGAATGCATAGGAAAAGTCAATGTATAGGATAAAATACTAATATTCTGGTAATGATCATTTATGAATTATGATAAACCAATAGTTTATTTATAGATGGTTTCATGATTATTTGGTATCACCAAGTGATTTCTATTTCTCACACTATAAAATTTTTTTTATAGTAAATGGATTGAACCAAAATTATTCGTGTGAATGATTAATGTGATGGGCATGAAAAATATTATCCTCCTGAGAATTAAATTGATATAAGAGAAAGAATGTTTAAAATTGTTAATATCGTAAATATTTTTTCATGTAATATGATTAAAAATATCAATATTGGTGTGTTTATTGTCACCCCAAATAAGTTCATGATATACTTTCATAATGTCTGTGGAGGAAAAAGGATTCAGCTTCCAACATGTCTAGAATGTTTGAAGAATCAGTGAAGCGAATGTCTCAAAAAATTAAGATGTAATAAGTCTATGAAGAATGGAAACAATGAAATTTATTACTAATGAAAATCATGAGTTAGATATATGAATATGAAGTCCACTAAATTGTTATATTTATAGTTAGATGCCTCATGTATGGTGAATATTGTAATTTTTAGATCCCATTCCCTAATCCAAGGGTTAATCATAGACTAATGAATGACTCATGTGATGAACCTCATTTATGTGAAAGGGTTGATGTGTTTATGAATTAGGATTCTAGAATCTTATCAATGATATTCCAATTATAAGAATCATGAAACAGATAAGGATTTGGGGTAATATATGTGTATTCATATAAGATTAGTTTAATATTTATAGATTTTTTATGGGTTTATCAAAAATTTCATAGTATTAGAACCCCCTTATAAATCTTTTAATAATTAGATTTTAATGTAATTGATGAAATTTTTGGGATGTTTTCCTGGGATAAGGAATATATTACCATTTAGTTGATCATGATGTATTATTTTATAATGAATTATATTTTCTAAATTTTAAATGTATTGTTGGTCTTTATTTATTAGATCATATTTTATTATTAACGTTATTATTATTGATATTCATCATAATTTTTTGTATTTTAGATGAATTATCTTAATTTAGTTTTAGTAAAATTCAAGATATATCTTGTATGTTATGTAAATGGGTATTTAACCCTGAAGCAAAGGAGACAAGCATTCGAGTTTTACCACTATGATATGATATGTCGTGATTACTATGAAATTTTTAAATGATATACCAGTTAACGATTACATTAAATTTTATATGAAATTTTTCGTTTTATAGATAACTATGAGATTGAAAAATTATTTATAGATTAATATGTATTGGAAGAAGTTCACTATTTATAGAACATTATACGATTAAGGTAAAATTAAAAAATATGTGATTTTTTAGGAATAAATATTTTACTATTTTTTTTATTTATATATGAATTTTTATTTTATGTTTTTCAAGATTCATTAGATTATAATAATAGGGAGTATACATTTATAGAAGGAGTAATTAAGTGGGATTGATGTCATTTATGGAAAAATTATAAATTTCTCATCGTATAATATATGACAAAATCATTCAAATAATTGGGTATCAATCTTACTCTATAATACATTAAATACATTTATGTTTAGTTATTTATTGATTAATTTATTTTGATCATTTCGTGTTATTATTGAAGAATTTGTGGTTATGAGTGTATCACATCATATGAGGGTTAATTCATTCTTAAAATTATTCCATGAAATCCATTTTGGGTTTTTAAATATATAGAGGAATAAGGAATGAATTATAAATATTATAAATCATTAAATGTTAATTTTATAACTTCATTCACTAAAACTCACCTTGAATACTCATAGATTTGATATAAATATTAGTTTATAGTGGAAATACATTTAGAAAAAAAATGAGATTATACTTTTATTATTTGGAAAATTCAAATATTTTTTATGTATATGATGAAGAAATCCCTCTAATAATGGAAAATGATCTTATGATATAATATTATTTTCAATAACCAAAAATTTCCCTGAATAGATGATATTTTCACCCATAATATATTTCCGTTATTTTGGTCGTTAAATATCTCCTAATCTATCACACTATACCATTATTTGGGTTAGTTTTCTCTTCAATTACATTGTATTAAATTGTCACTTATGTAATTTTATATGGGTACCTAGATTTGGGTTTTTATATATGATCTTTTAATGTTCCTTACCATTTATGAGGTTGATTTTTTAACCCTTAAATGATATGGTTTTTTAATGAAGTAGTGTATGAATATCAAAACCTAAAATAAGTAGAACATGATAAAATTGAATGGAAAAGATTAAATGGGGGAGTATAACACCCTAAAATTTTATAAAATATCTCCTTTTAATATTTTCACATTGATAGCTTCAATAACATGCAATACCGCATTTAAACAAACTATGAAATATTTTTAAAATATTATTAAGTGACCATTGTAATGTTTCACTCAAAATTTATAGGTATGAATCAAACAAACTATTTTACAAAATAAATAAAAATTTCCATGTTAATATAATTTTACTAATTAGTTCTTTATAAAAAATAAATCATTTTTTATTAAAAATATGTTATTCTTCTAAAAAACATATATTATTATTATTATTATTTTCAATTAAAATGTTATAAAAAATTTTAAAATTTTAAAATTATTATTTTATTAAATCTAATTTTTTTAAATAATAATATAAAAACAATATCCGGATGAGTTTTTTTGGTATTATTAAAAAAAGAATGAAGTTTTGTGAATAGAGAAAATATATAGATATTTGTAAAATGGAAATTTTATTTTCAATGAAAAAAATTATTGTGAAATAATTTTTTTCTCCTTGTAAGAAAAGAATTATTTATTTTCATATAATCTATTGAAATCATTTTAGTCATAATTAAAACAATTTTTTATGAGTACAAGTTTTTGCATGAAGACATATTTTTTAAAAAATTTATTTTATTGTTGTTCATATTTTTTTTAAAAAAAATTTAATACCCTTTCATAATATTAAACATGTCAAAATAAACTCTATATTTATAATTATGAGTTGAATTTTTTTTAATTACTTAATTTTTGGGCATTATGAATTGTAACTTTAGTATATTTTTAACCTTGATAATGTGTAAATTTTTTAATTTAGTTTACAAATTATATGATTATTACTAAAAGAATTCGTAATGCTTTTAAAATTTTTTTTGGACGATTATATCTCAACATATTCATCAGAAAGCATAATATATGCAATTTTTCCATATGGACTTGATTTTGAAAATTTATATTATTTTACATAAAGAAAAACCCAAAATGAAATTAAAATTATTTTATTAACATTATAATTATACAATAGGGATAAACACATGAAATTTTTTGTTATAAATATTTATTGTAGTTATAGTTTTTTATCATAATTTTGGATTTTCATATTATGTGTGATTATGTAGTTACTTTTATTCTATTTAAAGTTTAATATAATATTTATTCAATTGAATGAAATTTTAATAAATGATTTTAAAAATAATAAAATTATATATTTTGAATTACATAATATTTCTTAATAAATATTATGGATATATATTTTCTTATATGACTTTTTAAATTTTTTATATTCATAATTCCACCTTTGTATTTTTGTTTTTAAAGTGAAAAATAGAATAATGGTGACAATGATATTAATGATATTTTATAAAAAGTATAATTTTTTAAATGATATAGAAATCATAAAAATTAATATTCAGAAAAATTATTGGGATATTTTTTTATAAATAAATCATCATCCTTTTAATTTTTGTATTTCATTTTACAACAACATCATTACCTCACATATTATATAAAGATAAAAAATTTGGATAAATTTGGAAATGGATAATGATAGGTTAAAATAAAAATGATCAGGGATAAATTAGATCCAAACATTTCATAATGTTATTTAATTAGGGGATTTAGAAAAATAAATAACATATATTCTAATATTATAATTTTGGATCCATTTTAAAATCCAATAAGTTTTATGTTAATTAAAAAATTTATGAAATTTCAAGAGTGTCTTTCTCCTCAATTATAAAGGAGTACCACTCTATTTTCTTCATAACAAAATAATGATCCTTAAATGATAACAACATCAATAAATAGTATATTAAAAAATACCCCTGGATCATTATATAGGGTCTTATATTCCAAAAAAACCAACCCTATAGTCCTTAGTTGGATATGTAAAAGAAATGATTCGTTGAAGATGTAAACACATTAACTATACAGTTAAATTTTAATTTAACATTATCCTCTATTAATATTTTATATTTTTAATAAAATAACTAATAAGGAATAATTAGTATATTAAATTTTCATTTTTTATAAACCATCATTATTTACACTCATATCATCTAGTGAGATGTTATAGAATCTCTGATTCGTACAGATGGCGTACCATCACCATGTGGTGATATAAGACATTTCACATCTAAATTGTTAAGGGATGGGTACTATTATGTGTTTAATGTGTATATATAATAGATATGATATTACTATATTTATCAAATGATTTATCATATCTACATTATTACCTTCCAAACTATTTGTAAATGATTATATCGATCATGTGTACATGTGGACTACCTGCTCCACAAAGCTACATGATTCACTTATCTGTTATATTCTTCCAATATCATAATATGTTTCTATTTCATCAATAAGTATGATATATATGATATAATAAATATTATTTAAGTTTTATTTATTATTTACCATTATTATTTACCATTTACTGAAAATGTAAAATTGTCTTCATGTGTACCTACGAACAACTATCTCCCTAAACTGTAACGATCTTTTTTTACTCTATGATCATGAATTAATGGAATCATGTATATAAAAAAAATATAAAATATTTATTTCATTGTTAAAATTCAATACCTGATTGAAAAGGTATCAAATTATAAGGAGAAAATCTATATAACCAATCCTTATAAAGAAAACAATTCAATATCATCCACAATAGTGATTTTAATAATGAATTATTGACAAACAGGTGATAAATTATTATTAGTAAAAAACTGTGATATTATTTATGTTAGTATTGTTTGCTAATATTTTTATAATAAATCTATATATATTATATGTGAGTTTATATCATATATGAAGGAATTCATACATAAGGTAAGTGATTTTCATCTAACTTTTATTTATGTTGTAGACATTCCATATTCACCACTTATTTCTATAGATTGATGATTATAATTACCATTAGTTTATTTTATAATTATTCAAATTTATTTAATGGTCATTTACATACCCATATTATATGATTTACTTTATTGGGATTATCATTCAAAAGACTCCAATGTGGATTGGGTTTTATGTCAAAATGTCAATGTTTATTAGGAATGATTATGATTAAAATTACAATGATGATTTAAATCTTGAAAAACTCATGAATTTTCTTCTCATATATCTATTTCGTGAAAATCCATGTTTTCTATTCATTTTCCATTCAAAAATTACTAACGAGACCTAAAATATATTTATTTGAAAGAATGACATTACTTATCTATTTTTCGGAAAAAAATCATTCAAATTTAATATAACTAATATATTTTTAATGAAATTTTTTAGTATAAAAATTTGAATATATTATGAAATATTGAAACATGTTGGTATTTTTACTATTTTCTTTTGAATTAAATCTCTATAATTTTTTGAATAATGAACTGTTAACTATTTTTACAAAATTGTGAAAGAAATGTGTTATTTTAACATATATATATATAATGAATATAATTTACATCCATCATTATTTATCAATGTTATTAATATTATATTTCATGTTTCCCATATTTTTTTGATGAAAATTTTTCTTTAAAAATAGGGAAATATTTAATCTATAAAAAAATTTTAATGCTGAGAAGGAAATTTTCCTCAAGAAATCATCCAATATATCATAAAAATGATTTTTGCTACCAAATAGTATATTTTATGTTACATATGATTTGTAAAGACCCGAAAAATTCAAGGAATGTTTTTTCTTAATTTTCATGGAAATTTTTCAAGAACGCAGTTTCTGACATCACCTAATTTCAAGGCCCGGTGTGCCCGTGAATATTTTTCCGAAGTTTAGCTCGGGTAAGTTCAGTGGATGAACGAGCGAGTTTCTATAACTTTTGAACCGTTTCTCGGAATCAAATTCAGAGGGCACCGATGGAATTGCAGTGCCAGTATTTTCTTCGAAACATCTTTTCTAGAGTTGCGTTTGCTCGAGTGTGGATTTTAATTTTTGGGGTTAAGTTACGAAATAAAATAAAAGTGGTACACCTGATTTTTTATTTTATTTATCTTAATATAAGTTAAGTGGATGATGTGGTATCCATAATATCCTACCCACATGGTAGGATATTTGTGAGGTGGGGCCCACATGAGCCACACCGTTTCGTTTCTTCTAAGTAACGCACCTGCACCCCACTTTTTAATGAAGTCAACTATTGCGTTTAATCTAGATATTTAACGCCTCATTAATTGGGCAGTTTTAAACTCCTCAATTAATTGTTCGTTTTGTTTATTTTCGAAATTCAAAAATTGGCTTGTGCATTAATAAAAAAAGACAACTCTTATTTTATTTGGGTTGAAACTTGTTTCGTGGAGAGGATTTGGAGAGAAGCCTTCTTCTTCGACGAAGAATGCGAAGAATGCAAAGAACACGAATAAAACTGGATCCTCGAAGATCGATGACACGACGCTTCTTCTGTAACGTTACTTCTTCCATGAATCTTCTCCCATGACGCTTCTCTATGACACAACGATCCTCCCTCCACAACTCCTTCTTCCACGACAGTTATTTCCGCGATGAATCCTCACTCATCGAATTCAATGAGGTAGGGATTTATTTTAATAGTTGTTTGTGGATTCTTTTGTTGCCTTTATTTTTTTCTGTTGGAGCCACCTGTTACAGAAATAACGGGAGGGGGTCGGACCGCACGAACACGGCTGACCCTCCTATCCCTTTTGGTTGTTTCATATTGTTGCAGCACGAACAACAAAACATGGTGCCGAAGCACCGCGCAGGAATTATTAAGGAAAGGGGGAGAAGCGCAGAGCTATTGAAAACAAACCAAAGACGCAGTGTCAGTTCTGGGCCGCACCAGAGAAGGGGGACCGGCGGCCGGTTCCGGGCGGCCGGCATCGGAACAGAGGGACCGGCCCTTTCCGGTCCCGTGGCGGCAGCAGCTGGCCGACCAGAGCGGGGAAGCCGGTCAGGGGAAAACAACGGGTTTGTAACCCCCGATCGGCCAGTTGGTGCGGCCCCCACATGGGGGTCGTGGGTTATCAACGCGGGGGGCAGCCCCCCCCCCCCCTTCACCGCTCAGCCATTACGGTCGAGCTGCACCCAGCCTAGGCCGGGCTGCGCCCAAGAGGGCCGGACCTAGACACTGTTTGGGTCGACCTAGTTCGGGCTGACCATGGGGGATCGGGCCAGGTCGGACCAGGCCCGAACCCCCTAATACCGAACCTCCTTCAGACTGTTGCCCATAACATGAGCTATGGGCCTCGGATCGACGCCCAGTCAGTTGCGTAGAGATCCTTGGATCGAGGTTGCCGTTTTGATATATTACACTCAGGGTTTCAAGAAACTTTGGGGTCGGCCGGGTTGGTTCGTACACGAAACCAACCGGGCCCTCGGAGCGGAAACGCTTTTAACTTGAGCTCCGGACGTCCGATTGACATGTCGTTGACTTTGTTAGAATCCACTAAGTGAGACAGACCTTTTGGCTTACTCCGATCGAGGATTGGACGTTTTTGGAGTATGTTCGGGTTGTTTTTGACTTAAAAACCAACAGGGCCCCTGGGATGAAAAAGCCAATAACTCTCAGACCGGGTGTTCGATTAACGCGCCGTCTGTGACGTTGAGTTCATGTTGACGATACAGAACTTTTGGATACATAATCTCCAGATTATCTGTCAGTTGATTCATCAGTCCCTCTGCTCGTGGAGCGGACCCTCCCGAACGAGCTTGCTATGTATGGGAACCCTGGAGCTGGATGCGACTGCGACGACGATGACGACTGTGCAGAAATCCTCTGTGGATTCGGCGGTGACGACAAAGCACTCAAAGATCCTACGTGGATCAGTGCTACCGATCTTGTGTGGGTCAGATCCTGTGTGGGTCAGCGCTCAGTAGTATTGTGTTGGCCAGCGCCTACAGATCCTGTGTGGGTCCGATCCTGTGTGGGTCATTGCGGGGGTTAGTTACCTATCTATCCTGTGTGGGTCATATCCTTTGTGGGTCAATGCGGTGGCTAGTTACCTATCAATCCTATGTGGGTCAGATCCTTTGTGGGCCATTTAGGGGGTTAGTACCTATCGATCCTTTGTGGGTCTGACAGTTTAGATGAATCAGTGGATATATCTGATCATCTCTATCGTCATATGAAGAAGTATACCTGTGTGAGATAAATATTGACTTGCTTTCCTATGTGGATTACTTTATGATTTCCTGTGTGGATCGAGTTGTGATTTCCTGTGTGGATGGGATCGAACTTGGGCTCGGAGGTGGGAGCGAATTGGAATTGATGACTTAGGTATATGTATGGGCATATACATAAGTAGAGCGGGATGTTAATCTGTGATTGTATCTTTCCTTTTTGGATTATCCTTTGTGGATTCTGGGAGACCTTCGGGGGTCTCGGGTTCCCTACTAGTTGCTTATACTCACCCCTTCATGGGCTTTTCCCACACCATGTTGTGTTGGTTGCAGACGACGGACATCACAGATCGTGGTTGATGCTTGCGGAGTAGGTCAGTACATAGAGGTGGACCATTGGGCGGGACGTACATGAAGCAGACGGCTGGACCAGACGAGATGTGGAGGCTATTTGTACCCACCCATTAGGTGGGACATCCAGTGATGGCTCGAGGCTACAGCTTTACTTTCAGTTGTTGCTTTCCCATTCCAGTTGTACTTTACTTTCAGTTTGGGTTTGTATTCTGGCCCACTTAATTTTCTGCACATACTGATGTACCCAGTTTTTACATAGTGTTTACTTCTAGTGCATTCTTACTCTGTGGTGTTTGTTTACTTTAAAAAGGCAAAGCCTTCCCTTTATACCAGGAATTACGCCTCGGTGCTAGTCTCCAGCCCCTGGCCTATGGAAGTCGGGCTTGGGGTAGTCAAGGCACAGGCCCCGAGGACGGGTTGTGAAAAAATGGTATCAGATGGGTTCGATTATACTGCAGAACTCAGGACTCATATATTTTTCTATGTGAAGCAATAGAGTTAAGAGTAATGAGTGTGGTTATCAGTCCAGGGAGTCCAGTGTTGGTGCGGCAGCCGACGTATCCTTACACCAGGACCCTGACTTCTGATTTCCGACATAATGCACAAAAACATTGATTGCATGTGTGTTTCAAGTTTTCATTGTGATTACTTTGTGTCAGCTCACCAGGTATACTGTTTTACCATGGTGCACCTGATTCTTTTCAGGATTTCCCCATGATGGAAGCCAGCTAGGGTTCCAAGAGTATTTGCGTGACGACAGCCCACCGAGTGACGAGGACTCGATACAGGGCCCTTTGACAGGAGAGGCACCAGCGGTACGTCTACCCACCGAGCCACCGATGCTACTAGCCCCATCCGCTGACGATGCACGTCGCCTTAGTGCACTGCACGAGTTTCAGCACCAGTGACCGCCCAGGTTCTGTGGGGAGACGGACCCTAAGGCAGTCGAGGATTGGTTGGAGACAGTTGTACGGGTTTTCAGGTTAGTGAGGACACCAGCAGACCTCATGGTGATCCTCGCAACGAGCCACCTACACGCGGCAGTAGGCAGATGGTGGAGATTGATGCTCCAGGTGCATGATGAGGCATCTCTCCTCTTGAAGGACTTTGAGAGCCTCTTACGCTCAGAATTCGTCCCAGCCACCCTCCGTGTGGTGCGCATCGAGGAGCTTCTACAACTGCGGCAGGGTAGCTTGACGGTCGCCCAGTACTCGGCAAGATTTACCGATCTCTCGGGCTACTCAATGTACATGGTATGGGACCCATTATTCCAGGCCAGAAGCTTCGAGTAGGGATTGAGGCAGGAGATCTGGGCATCGATGATCTCCCTCAGCATTCCCACACAGGCAGGGGTAATGGAGCGAGCCCTTCTGATCGAGAGCTTCATTGTTGAGCCTGCATCAGTAGCGAGACCTACCGCAGGGTGGCACACAGCAGAGTATTCTACAGCAGGCAGTCGACGGATGAATCATGGATCCAGGCAGACCAGACTCTCAGGTAGACGACCTCATGACACTTGCTCAGTGGTGCAGGGAACACAGCGCGGAGAAAGTCTTTCGAGAGGCAGATAGTGCTACGCATGCGGCGGGCAGGGCCACATGGCTCGTGACTGCCCGACCCGCCGTGCCGAAGAGTAGCAGATGGTTGAGGGGCCACCCAGACAGAGGAAGAGGGTCGATCGTGGCGGTTCACAGGGAGCAGGTGTATGAGGTAGAGGAGCTGTCCGAGTAGCAGTTGGTGGGTGACGCTTTGAGGCTCTACCACCACCACCACTAGAAGGTCCACCCCGACCACAGGGAGCTGGCGGGCATAGACAGTCACAACTCCCAGCAGCGGAGGCCTATGACCATGGTTTGCCTGAGATGATTCGAGGTACTATATGTGTCTATTCCACCTTTGCTGCAGTTCTTATAGACGCAGGAGTGAGTCATTCTTTCATAGCTGCTGCCTTTGTTCGGAGCTCGGAGATTCCGACAGAGCCATTGGCTCGATCCATACGGCTAGAGACTCCTACTGGAGAAGACTCGATGATTACGCACTAGTGCCGGCAGTCTGAGATTACTCTAGGAGGCGAGAGCTTCGGCTGGGATCTTCTTGTAGCATCGTCGAGGCCTTACGACATCATCTTGGGCATGGATTGGGTATCTGTAGTCCATGTTGATATTGACTTTATTAGGCGCAAGGTGCGGTGTGTATGCACCGATGAGAGTAGGTTCTCCTTCACAGGGAAGAAGGGAGCCTTCATAGCACAGGATAGACTCCCGCAGAGGAGAGGACATCCCATCACTCATCAGTTGGCTAGCCTCATCATAAGAGCAGTTGACGTGCGGAGTCCTAGTTTTCCTGTAGTGGTGGATTAGTATGCAGACATTTTCCCCGATGACATTCCAGGACGACCTCCTCACAGAGAGGTAGACTTTTATATTGATATGTACACTGGGACAACCCCGATATCCACCCCAGCATATCAAATGGCTCCCGCCGAGCTTTGAGAGCTACGGGTACAGTTAGAGGACTTGTAGGGCAAGGGATTCATCCGGCCCAGTGTTTCACCCTGGGCTTCCCCGATATTGTTCGCCATGAAGGCGGACGAAATCTTGCGACTTTGTGTCGACTATCGTCACCTGAACCAGGTGACAGTGAGGAAGAATTATCCGCTACCAAGGATTGATGATGTGACAGCCCGAGATTTTATGAAAACTATTTAATTTTATTGATGTCTTGTGTTGTACGCTACACCAAAAGGAGCTTGCATAACACACATCCTTGACTTGCCTTGCATTAAACGCAATCGCGACCTTCCTCGATAGCGTGTGTAATACGCAATACTGAGTTTCATTAAACAATGATATGCTATTAGAATATTATTAAAACTAGCCGTTATAAATAGTAATAACCACTTTTTAAATTTTAGAAATTTTAACTCTCAAAATGGACTTCATTTTTGGATTCAGAGTTTCTAATTTAGCCTAAGGTGAAATTTTGGTACTTTTCGGATAACTTTCATATTCTGATGAATAGTGAAAATTACTAAATTATAATTAAAAAACAACTTTTTTAATCGAAATAATTAATAGTGATAAATCATTAATTTGAGTGGTTTTAAAGTATATTTAGAATATATTTTTACAATTTAATACAATGTTGGTCATTGGATGTAATTTCACATTTAAACTAGACATAAACAAGTGTCAATCTTTTGATAGATATTGTTTCTTAAAAACACGCTATTTGTTTTAACAGCGGGATTTAATTATAAAATTAATTAATGCAACTTTCATGTTATGAATTTGGTAAAATAGACTTCATTTTTGAATTCGGAATATGAAATATAGCTTGGGATGAAATTTTGGCATTATTCTGAAAAACATCAATTTTTGATGAATAGTGAAACTACTAAGTGGTAGGTTAAAAACTGAATTTTGCATAAAACTTAATTTTACCGCTTCTGTGAATGGAATTTCGAAAATCCGAGAGACACGGTTAATATCAAGGACTAAAATGTGGTTCAATGAGATGAAAATAATTTTTTGGTGAATAGTAACTTTTTACTTTTTTTACCACGGTTAATAGTAAATAGGGTAACTAAGGGTAAATATGATATTAATATTACCCTAACACATGTCCTAATTCTATTGGACAAGTGTAATTCGACCAAAAACAAACTTAGGAATAAAATATGACCATTTAGGCCCACTTGGATTAGATTAGGACATTTATTATTAATTTATTTAAAGAAGGGTTAAAATAGTTAAAATCAAAGTTTAATAAGTAAATCATTTTTAATATGAGGTTATACATAAGATAAATTCGACTATAAATATTCATTAGAAAGCTAAAAAGATTTCCTACCTGATGATATTTTATTTGTAATTTTTAGACATCAAATAATATAATTTATTTATGATACAAAGATGATGCAGTAATTATCTTATTAATGAAATATTGACATAATTGATAATATAAATACCAAAATAAATGTAATTTAAGACTTTTAATGAATTCCACTAATTTTTTAGGTTACTATGATATATTAGTGTTGATTTAATAAACTTGGTTCGAACATATAATTCTGTTATGACTTTCACAAAAATCATATATCAAATAGTGTCAAAATTGACACAAAATAGTTTTTAAATCAAATATTATATTATTAATTGTTATTTTATTCCTAAAAATCTAAGGTTCGGCCAAATTACTTAGATAAGGATATATTTATTAATAATAAACAATTTGGGGTTCGTTTGGCATGTTATAGTAAGTATATTAACCATATAGTGAAAGAAAACAAAAAGACACGGTAAAAGTTAAATTATTTAACTTAGAGTTAAATCTAATTGATAAGGTTAAAATAATACCCTAAACTTGTCTAAATCCTATTGGTTGATAGGGTTTCGACCCATCCCCACTTTAGCTTCTAAATAAGACCCTTTGGAACCATTATAAACCGATTTTGACTTTAATATAAAATAATATTTTGAGATATTCCTAAGGTGCCCCTCTCCTCCCCTATAAAAGGACACCTCCTCCCCCTCCTCCTCACACCAATTTGAGCACTCAAGCTCGGCCAACCCCTGCCAAAATCCCTTCTCCACTTCCCTAGCAACATCCTAGAGGTTCTGGTCTTCCTCAAAGACCAATTCTAGTGCCCTAAGAAGAGGTCTCAAAGAGGCACTTCAAAGAAGAGGTAATTACCGTTACCAATTCTTTCATCTTTATTTCTTCTTCCACTTCTTCTTCTTAGGTTGTTTCATTATGAAGTAATAACATCAGTATCACTCATATACTGATATGTTATTATAATTATGAAACAACCCTATTTCACCATCTATCCATCCTATGGAAAAAGAAATCACCGCGCGTGCGTACGTACGGAATACCGTCTCCACGCCGTGGTGTAATCTATTTTCCACCACCACCTTACATGGATGGGTATAATGGTGTAAAGAATAACTATACATAGTTATTACAACATCATATTGATTCTGATATATTTTATAATCCACTCCAATTCAATTCAATATTTATAGAAATGATATCATCGCTCGTGCGTACGTACGGAATACCGTCTCCACGACGCGATGAGATTCATTCTCCATGTTAACCATTTAAGAATGATTATAATGTATATATAAGAAATAATAATGAAATATATGACATTATAAAGCTACTGGATTTATATATATATATACATATGTATGTCATCTACTTACTTCCATTTCAAGACAATAAGGAAAGGAAAACAGCGTTCATGCGTACGTACGGACTACCGTCTCCATGAACGGTGTTTTTCATTTTATTTATCTACCTATTATATATATATATACTGAATGTATATGATATATAAATCATATTTTATATTCTTGAAGTAAGTAAATCATGATATAAGTAATAATGATGTCAAGAACAACAAGTCAAAACACCTACGATAAATGAAACGATTTTACCCAAAACGCTTCTGTAACATGGAATTTACAAAAGAACGGGTAATATAATGTCATAAGTGAACCATATATGATATCATAACAATGAATATGATTCTGTAATAAGTCAATAACATGATTTAAATCATTATACAGGAGGTTCGGACACTTACAAAGCAAGTCGGACCAAAGGTAAGGGAAATACCACAATCTCATTTTTATCCGAGATTGTTTATACTTTGGTATTTACTGGGGTGTATTTTATCATCCACATCCATGTTTCTTCAATATGTAATATTATTTCCATCCACCTACAATTCTTTAAATCCAATTTTACCCTTCGGTGAGTTTTTAGTAAAAGATATGAAATGAATCTTTTGTCGTTTTTTTTATATACGAGGTACTTTTTGACTTTTCCGACAAAAGTACGAAGAATGTTTTTTTAACTTATACGGCACAAACGGATTTATACTGTTTTATAAAGCCTTATTTTCATGAAGCTTCCTCTAAAAGATTTCATGAATATTTTCAATAAAATCTTTTTCTTTTAAAATTGCATGATGTTTTGTGAAAAGAAATTGATTTTGAAGAAAAAAGGATATTTTCCTCAAGAATTCATTTCAAGTGTTTTATCAAAATTATTTTCCATCTAAGATACTAAAGGGTTCTGTTTCTATCCATATTTTTACATTGATTTGACTATGTTGTGATGGAATTATGTTTATGAATTCCTTTATCTTATATGAATGGTTTTATGATGTCATGTTGTTTAAGAATCCCATTTTTATTACATGGGTTATGCAATGATGTATGATTTATGATTTTGTGGCACACATAAGAAAGGATTCATTAAGAGATGGGTGGGACCTATATCTCCCTCCAATGCATTGGGTAAAGATTTTATATCTCATGAGATAGACATGGCTGGAATGGTAGGTTATACCGGTTCAGTGAAACAGGACTGAAACGAGGATTACTCGATTCAGAAAGGGACTTTGTCCACTAAGATAGTCTTGGCAATGAGTGTTGACTAACAAGAAATGATTCTCTATGATTATGTGTGTATGCCACAATGAGTAATGTTTTAAGTTATGATTTCATTTCACTACTATGATTTATCCCATGTTATGAAATTATGCTCTCTTTTGCAGGTTAAGATTTCAAAAAAAGTTATGTTCTTATGAAAATTATGTGATTGATATTGCTTTTGTTTACCCTTATTGAGCATTTGAGCTCACCCTTTTATGTTTTCTTTTCCCCAGGATATAAAGAAAGGTTTTAGGTAAAAAAAAGGGATGACCTTTATGGGAGATATTGAAGAACTTTCACCACGATTAGAAGATTACGTTACGAGTTTCCAAAGACACTAAACTATTACGATCCTTTAGTGTGTGTTTTTGTTATGTACTAAGTATTCCGCAAATGTAATGTAATGTCCATGTACGTCAGGCTACGGGTCTCTACAGTTGGTATCAGAGGAAAGGTTTAGTCAACCTTTGGAAACTAGGATGCGAAAACGTTAGTGAGATCCCTAGAGATATTTCTAAGGTATGTCTAGGGATGTCTCTAAGGTTAAGTATACGTATAGGTTATAGTAATAGAATTACGCTAACGATCATAGAATTAAACCTAAGATGTTGGATATTGAAGGTACTCCCCCTTTATTATGTTGTTTTCCCTAGCATGATTTTTGCCTCTCACACTATTCTTTATGGGTTTTAGACGATGGCTGGAACCCGAAGGAACCGTGTTGATCAATGCAATGGACAATGCAATGATTGCCCTCCTGAACAAACAAATGTTATGGGAGATGGAGTGCAAAATCTTATTGCTATACTTACACAAGCTATGAATCATTCTGGACTTCCAAATGAGCAGAGAAGGGAACAATATTCTATTGAGTCCTTCATGAGGCAACGTCCACCTTCTTTCAGTAGGTCTACTGATCCATTAGTTGCTGAACAATGGATTAGTACTACTGAAAAGATATTTTCAGTTCTTCAATGTTCTGAACATGATAAAGTCATCTTAGCAGTATATCGTTTGGAAGGTGAAGCTGATCAATGGTGGAATCTTATCAAGAATACGAGGCCAAGAGATGAAATTGAGTCCATGGAATGGGACGAGTTCAAGAACTTGTTTTTCAGTAAGTACTTCCCTCGTATTCTTCGAACAAAGATGGAGAAAGAGTTTCTTGAACTGAAGCAAAGGGATGATGAATCTGTTGGTACCTATGAAGCAAATTTTACAAGACTTGCAAGGTATGCTTCTGGAATTATCATCCAACCTGAAAGTAAAGTAGATCGATTTTTCAGTGGCTTAAAACCAAGTCTTCGAAGGGCATTAGCTATAAGAGACTTCAGTATCTATGAAGAAATTGTGCGTTGTGCTATCAAGGTAGAAATGGAAGTTGGTGTTACATATCCATCTCATGGTTTTGACAAGAAACGAAAGATGGAGTTCAAGGAGAAATCCCAGAATAATGGTGAAAAGAAGATGAATGTTTCCTTATGCACAAAGTGTGGAAAGAAGCATGGTGGAGATTGTCTTAAAGGGACTAGAAAATGTTTTAAGTGTGGAAAAGAAGGTCATCGAGCAGCTGAGTGTCGAAGTAATGGAAAAAGGTTTTCTAATGATGTGAATAAAGCAAACACTGCAGAGAACGCACTACCAACACTTCAATGCTTCAAGTGCAAGGAAATGGGGCATTATGCTAATAATTGCCCTAATCCAAGGGTTAGTGATGATCAACATGAGCAACCACTGAAGGCAAAGGACAAAGGGAAATCGCATGCGATCACTATTGGCAATGTTGAATATGACAACGATGTGGTGGAATGATTAAGTGTTTATGTAATGGGATTCCAAAATAATGTTGTATCATTGAGTATTGCAATATTTATTGATGTGGTATTCAAAGTGATTGAGATATTTTTTGGAAATAAGATGATATGCACATAATGAAGACGAGAAAATGAAATGTTTAATAGTATTCATGAGCTCATGATTGATATAAGGACTAAGTGATATCATGGTTTGAGTATATAGAATTTTGAGGATTTTGGTATGTGGAAAGTGTTAACTTTTAACTGCACTCATGTTTTCACTAAGGTATTCAAGAGAATACACGATTAAGGACTTTGAATGTTTGGAATGTGACCAACAAGACATATCTTATGATATGTGGGGATCAACGACAGTATTAAATCTCTGGTAATCGATGTCACTATATTATGAGAGTGGACTGCAGTATTATGTATAAGCCTAATGATTAGACTGGATTATGTTGGACATAAGTTAGTATTGTTTAAGGATAGAAGATTTTCGATATTATTGATGGGATGTTATAGTAACGTAGTTTTAGAAAAAGGACAACCTGCAGGACGGGCGACAGCCCGTCGCTTCGGACAAGGCTGTAGGAATCGAACCCACAACCGAAGTGCGACTGGCCTTTATCGCCTACCACTGACCTACAGGAAGTCCCTGTTTAGTAGAAACTAGTTTTATTATATTAAGCAGTATGATATATGAAGTATAAGTCCATTTTAGGAACTATATATGATTAATCTCACTATAGAATGACTTATGTATATTTAATAACTTTTCCTTACCTTTTGTTTGAGACAGATGGAATGACCCGTCATTCTATCACATGATCTGCTAACACTTCACGAATAACAAATTCAACTTCATTTATTTATGAGATGAAGTGGAAATTGTTCTAGGCACGAACAACAGTGATATTGTATCAAAATAAAGTAATTATTTATTCTAATTCAAATTTTCAACTTTAGGGAAATGATCTTGAAAACCAAAAATGTTGTCCGAGTGATCTTATACCTGATGAATCAGATGGTACCTTATATCATCACAAATCTATTGATTTGTGATTACTGGCTTTTCCATAGCCATGTTCTCTACCACTCTCCATCATAACATGATGGTTAGATTTATCTTCCATATCCATATTTTCACCTATGTGGAAACCCAGTGATTAGTTTATTTGGGTAATCGTTACATTTCATACTTTAGTTTTTAAAGCCAAGTTTTGGTATTTTTTTTTACGATGTGGGTTTCTATTAAAGAAACTTTCTAATAGTTAACCATTTATAACCCCGACGAATTTCGAGGGCGAAATTCATTTTAAGGGGGGTAGAATGTGACAGCCCGAGATTTTATGAAAACTATTTAATTTTATTAATGTCTTGTGTTGTACGCTACACCAAAAGGAGCTTGCATAACACACATCCTTGACTTTCCTTGCATTAAACGCAATCGCGACCTTCCTCGATAGCGTGTGTAATACGCAATACTGAGTTTCATTAAACAATGATATGCTATTAGAATATTATTAAAACTAGCCGTTATAAATAGTAATAACCACTTTTTAAATTTTATAAATTTTAACTCTCAAAATGGACTTCATTTTTGGATTCAGAGTTTCTAATTTAGCCTAAGGTGAAATTTTGGTACTTTTCGGATAACTTTCATATTCTGATGAATAGAGAAAATTACTAAATTATAATTAAAAAACAACTTTTTTAATCGAAATAATTAATAGTGATAAATCATTAATTTGAGTGGTTTTAAAGTATATTTAGAATATATTTTTACAATTTAATACAATGTTGGTCATTGGATGTAATTTCACATTTAAACTAGACATAAACAAGTGTCAATCTTTTGATAGATATTGTTTCTTAAAAACACGCTATTTGTTTTAACAGCGGGATTTAATTATAAAATTAATTAATGCAACTTTCATGTTATGAATTTGGTAAAATAGACTTCATTTTTGAATTCGGAATATGAAATATAGCTTGGGATGAAATTTTGGCATTATTCTGAAAAACATCAATTTTTGATGAATAGTGAAACTACTAAGTGGTAGGTTAAAAACTGAATTTTGCATAAAACTTAATTTTACCGCTTCTGTGAATGGAATTTCGAAAATCCGAGAGACACGGTTAATATCAAGGACTAAAATGTGGTTCAATGAGATGAAAATAATTTTTTGGTGAATAGTAACTTTTTACTTTTTTTACCACGGTTAATAGTAAATAGGGTAACTAAGGGTAAATATGATATTAATATTACCCTAACACATGTCCTAATTCTATTGGACAAGTGTAATTCGACCAAAAACAAACTTAGGAATAAAATATGACCATTTAGGCCCACTTGGATTAGATTAGGACATTTATTATTAATTTATTTAAAGAAGGGTTAAAATAGTTAAAATCAACGTTTAATAAGTAAATCATTTTTAATATGGGGTTATACATAAGATAAATTCGACTATAAATATTCATTAGAAAGCTAAAAAGATTTCCTACCTGATGGTATTTTAGTTGTAATTTTTAGACATCAAATAATATAATTTATTTATGATACAAAGATGATGCAGTAATTATCTTATTAATGAAATATTGACATAATTGATAATATAAATACCAAAATAAATGTAATTTAAGACTTTTTATGAATTCCACTAATTTTTTAGGTTACTATGATATATTAGTGTTGATGTAATCAACTTGGTTCGAACATATAATTCTGTTATGACTTTCACAAAAATCATATATCAAATAGTGTCAAAATTGACACAAAATAGTTTTTAAATCAAATATTATATTATTAATTGTGATTTTATTCCTAAAAATCTAAGGTTCGGCCAAATTACTTAGATAAGGATATATTTATTAATAATAAACAATTTGGGGTTCGTTTGGCATGTTATAGTAAGTATATTAACCATATAGTGAAAGAAAACAAAAAGACACGGTAAAAGTTAAATTATTTAACTTAGAGTTAAATCTAATTGATAAGGTTAAAATAACACCCTAAACTTGTCTAAATCCTATTGGTTGATAGGATTTCGACCCATCCCCACTTTATCTTCGAAATAAGACCCTTTGGAACCATTATAAACCGATTTTGACTTTAATATAAAATAATATTTTGAGATATTCCTAAGGTGCCCCTCTCCTCCCCTATAAAAGGACACCTCCTCCCCCTCCTCCTCACACCAATTTGAGCACTCAAGCTCGGACAACCCCTGCCAAAATCCCTTCTCCACTTCCCTAGCAACATCCTAGAGGTTCTGGTCTTCCTCAAAGACCAATTCTAGTGCCCTAAGAAGAGGTCTCAAAGAGGCACTTCAAAGAAGAGGTAATTACCGTTACCAATTCTTTCATCTTTATTTCTTCTTCCACTTCTTCTTCTTAGGTTGTTTCATTATGAAGTAATAACATCAGTATCACTCATATACTGATATGTAATTATAATTATGAAACAACCCTATTTCACCATCTATCCATCCTACGGAAAAAGAAATCACCGCGCGTGCGTACGTACGGAATACCGTCTCCACGCCGTGGTGTAATCTATTTTCCACCACCACCTTACATGGATGGGTATAATGGTGTAAAGAATAACTATACATAGTTATTACAACATCATATTGATTCTGATATATTTTATAATCCACTCCAATTCAATTCAATATTTATAGAAATGATATCATCGCTCGTGCGTACGTACGGAATACCGTCTCCACGACGCGATGAGATTCATTCTCCATGTTAACCATTTAAGAATGATTATAATGTATATATAAGAAATAATAATGAAATATATGACATTATAAAGCTACTGGATTTATATATATATATACATATGTATGTCATCTACTTACTTCCATTTCAAGACAATAAGGAAAGGAAAACAGCGTTCATGCGTACGTACGGACTACCGTCTCCATGAACGGTGTTTTTCATTTTATTTATCTACCTATTATATATATATATACTGAATATATATGATATATAAATCATATTTTATATTCTGGAAGTAAGTAAATCATGATATAAGTAATAATGATGTCAAGAACAACAAGTTAAATCACCTACGATAAATGAAACGATTTTACCCAAAACGCTTCTGTAACATGGAATTTACAAAAGAACGGGTAATATAATGTCATAAGTGAACCATATATGATATCATAACAATGAATATGATTCTGTATTAAGTCAATAACATGATTTAAATCATTATACAGGAGGTTCGGACACTTACAAATCAAGTCGGACCAAAGGTAAGGGAAATACCACAATCTCATTTTTATCCGAGATTGTTTATACTTTGGTATTTACTGGGGTGTATTTTATCATCCACATCCATGTTTCTTCAATATGTAATATTATTTCCATCCACCTACAATTGTTTAAATCCAATTTTACCCTTTGGTGAGTTTTTAGTAAAAGATATGAAATGAATCTTTTGTCATTTTTTTTATATACGAGGTACTTTTTGACTTTTCCGACAAAAGTACGAAGAATGTTTTTTTAACTTATACGGCACAAACGGATTTATAATGTTTTATAAAGCCTTATTTTCATGAATCTTCCTCTAAAAGATTTCATGAATATTTTCAATAAAATCTTTTTCTTTTAAAATTGCATGATGTTTTGTGAAAAGAAATTGATTTTGAAGAAAAAAGGATATTTTCCTCAAGAATTCATTTCAAGTGTTTTATCAAAATTGTTTTCCATCTAAGATAATAAAGGGTTCTGTTTCTATCCATATTTTTACATTGATTTGACTATGTTGTGATGGAATTGTGTTTATGAATTCCTTTATCTTATATGAATGGTTTTATGATGTCATGTTGTTTAAGAATCCCATTTTTATTACATGGGTTATGCAATGATGTATGATTTATGATTTTGTGGCACACATAAGAAAGGATTCATTAAGAGATGGGTGGGACCTATATCTCCCTCCAATGCATTGGGTAAAGATTTTATATCTCATGAGATAGACATGGCTGGAATGGTAGGTTATACCGGTTCAGTGAAACAGGACTGAAACGAGGATTACTCGATTCAGAAAGGGACTTTGTCCACTAAGATAGTCTTGGCAATGAGTCTTGACTAACAAAAAATGATTCTCTATGATTATGTGTGTATGCCACAATGAGTAATGTTTTAAGTTATGATTTCATTTCACTACTATGATTTATCCCATGTTATGAAATTATGCTCTCTTTTGCAGGTTAAGATTTCAAAAAAAGTTATGTTCTTATGAAAATTATGTGATTGATATTTCTTTTGTTTACCCTTACTGAGCATTTGAGCTCACCCTTTTATGTTTTCTTTTCCCCAGGATATAAAGAAAGGTTTTAGGTAAAAAAAGGGATAACCTTTATGGGAGATATTGAAGAACTTTCACCACGATTAGAAGATTACGTTCCGAGTTTCCAAAGACACTAAACTATTACTATCCTTTAGTGTGTGTTTTTGTTATGTACTAAGTATTCCGCAAATGTAATGTAATGTCCATGTACGTCAGGCTACGGGTCTCTACAGATGACCTCTTCGATCAGCTCAAGGGACCACAGTGGTTCTCAAAGATAGACCTCAGGTTAGGATTTCATCAGCTCAGAGATCAGGACTAGGACGTGCAGAAGACAGCCTTCAGATGTCAGTATGGAAACTATGAGTTCTTGGTTATGCCATTCGCCATAACCAATGCTCCAGAAGTGTTCATGGGCCTCATAAAACGGATATTTCAGCCATACCTCGATCTATTTTTTGTGTTCTTCATCGACGACATTTTAATTTACTCGACCACTGAGGAGGAGGATGCCTACCACTTGCAGGTTGTACTAGACACACTCCGAGAGCACCAGCTTTAGGAAAGCTCTCGAAGTGTCAGTTCTGCATACGTGAGGTCCACTTCTTGTGACAAGTCATCTCTATGGTGGGAGTTTCAGTGGATCCTGTGAAGATCGAGGCAGTGCTAGCTTGGGAGCCACCCAGGAGCGTGACAGAGGTGCGGAGTTTCGTGGGACTAGCTGGATACTACCAGAGATTTGTGCCAGACTTCTCTAGATTTACAGAACCACTCTCAGCTTTGAAGAAGAAGGGGATACCCTTTGTGTGGTCAGACAGATGTCAGCAGAGCTTCCAGGAGCTGAGACAGTAATTGACCAGCGCACCTATCTTGAGGTTGCCAGAGGAGGGAGTAGGGTACGTAGTCTACTGCGATGCATCAGAGACCGGACTCGGGTGTCTCCTGATGCAAGAGCGGGTAGTGATCGCCTATCGATCACATTATTTTAGGCCGCATGGGCAGAACTACGCTACCCAAGACCTGGAGTTAGCAGCAGTGGTCTTCGCTCTGAAGACATGGTGACACTATCCGATGGTCGAGTGCTTTATAGTCTATTCTAACCACCAGAGTCTTAGGTACATCTTTTTGTAGAAGGACCTGAACCTGAGAAAGCGGCGATGGCTCGAGTACCTCCAGGACTATGACTTTGAGATAGTCTATACTCACAGAAAGGGGAACGTGGTGGTTGATTCTCTCAACAGGAGGACAGGCATTCAACTACTTGGGGAGGTGACAGATTAGCTAGCCGCTTTGCAGATATCCTTAATAGATAGAGATGAATTAGCCTTCCTTCAATCACTAACAATCACTCATCCACTACTGCAGCGGGTCAGAGAGGCACAACGTGGGGACGCTGACTGTGAAACACGGCGTGCACAGATATCCTCAGGACAGGCACCTGATGGTTTTTCTGTAGGAGGAGATCACAATGTCTTTTTCAGAGGATGTACATTGGTACTGGTTGAATTACGGGAGGAGGTGTTGAGAGAGTTTCACACTTCCCCTTTGGTGGTACATCCTGGCGTAGCGAATATGTACAAGGATCTCAGACGACATCACTGGTGGTCGGGCATGAAGAAGGTTGTGGAAGAGTTAGTTTCTCGATGCCTCACCTGCCAGCAGGTGAAGGCAGAGCACCAGTTACCAGGAGGTTTGGTACAGCCCTTGGAGGTCACAGAGAGGAAGTGGGATGACATATATATGGACTTCGTGACTGGACTTCCACGCACTTATAGAGGTTATGACTCCTTTTGGGTGATTTTTGACCGAATCACCAAGTTGGCTCACTTCTTACCCATCATAGTGCAGGGATCAGTGGATATCTTGGGACGTCTCTATGTTCAGGAGATTTTACGGCTTCACGGTGTGCCATCATCTATCTTCTCCGATCGAGATGCTCGCTTTACTTCCCGGCTTTGGAAGTGGTTGCAGGAGGGGTTTGGTATGCAGCTACGTCTGAGCACCACCTTTCACCCTCAGACAGATGGTCAGACGGAGAGGACCATTCAGACTTTCAAGGACATTCTTTATGCATGTTTCCTCAACTTTGGTTGAAGCTGGGAGGACCACCTACCCTTGGTGGAGTTCGTGTAGAACAAAAACTACCACTCCACCATCGGGATGACACCATACGAGGCGTTGTACGGCCGACCTTACATATCTCCTCTATGCTGGACAGACCCTGGGGAGTCAGCACTAGTGGGACCAGAGATGGTTTAGGCCACGACAGAGAAGGTCCAGGTCATCCAGGAGCGGATGAGTACATCTTAGAGCCAGCAGAAGTCTTATACTGACAGAAGGCGGAGGCCACTAGAGTTAGAGGATGGTGACCATGTCTTCTTGCGGGTCTCACCTCGACGTGGATTATTGAGATTTGGCCGAGGTGGAAATTTCTCTCCACGCTTCATCGGACCTTTCTAGGTCCTCAGCAGGATTGCCGAGGTGACTTATCGCCTAGCTCTACCACCTCAGTTGCACAGGGTGCACGACGTCTTCCACGTATCTCAGCTGAGGAGATACATGCACGACCCGACACATATCAATGACAATGGGGAGATCGATGTTGATGATGGGGCGACTTTTGCGGAGGTCCCCATGGAGATTGAGGATCGATAGGAGCGGGTCCTACGTGGATGGTTGATTCCTCTAGTGCGTATCAGATGGCAGCACGTGAACCTCTTGGAGAGAACTTGGGAGCGGGAGGCCCAGATACGTGCTCAGTACCCACATTTGATTCCCTAGTTTATGATGTATCTTTATGGGGAAGTAAAGCCCTGAGGTGGGAGTGATGTAACGACCCGAAAAAATCAAGGACATTTTTTTCTAAATTGTTTTTGGGAATTTTACAAGAACGCAGTTTTCGACAGCTGCTAATTTTGAGGCCCGGTGTGCCCAGAATCTTTTTCCGAAGTTTAGCTCGGGTATGTTTAGTGAACGAACGAGTGGGTTTTTCTAACTTTTGAACCGGTGCTCGGAATCACATTCTGAGGGCATCGATGGAATCACATCACCGATATTTTCTTAGAAACATCTTATCCGGTGTTGCGTTTTCTCGGGTGTGGTTTTTAATTTTTAGGGTTACGTTAAAAAATAAAATAAAAGTGGTACAACCGATTTTTTATTTGATTTTTCTTAACTTAAGTTAAGTGGATAAGGTGGGACCCACAATATCCTACACAATTGGTAGGATATTTTTGAGGTGGGGCCCACACGAGCCCCACCGTTTCTCTTCTTCTAAGTAACGCACTCGCACCCCCCTTTTTAATGAAGTCAACTCTTGTGTTTAATCTGGATATTAAACGCCTCATTAACTGGGCGGGTTTAAACTCTTTAATTAATTGTTCATTTTGTTTATTTTTGAAATTAAAATGTTGGCTTCTGCGTTAATAAAATAATACAACACTTATTTTATTTGGGTTGGAACTTGTTGCGTGGAGAGGATTTGGAGAAAAGACTTCTTCTTCGATGAAGAACGCGAAGAACGCGAAGAACACGAATAACGCCGGATCCTTGGAGATTGACGACACGACGCTTCTTCCATAACGTTCCTTCTTCCACAAAATTTCTTCCATGACAACTTTCCACGACTCGATGATCCTCCCTCCGCGATTCCTTCTTCTGTGATGGTTATTTTCAGGACGAATCCTTGCTCATCGAATTCGACGAGGAAGGGATTTATTTTAATTGTTGTTCGTGAATTATTCTGTTTCCTTTTTTCTTTTCTATTGGAGCCGCCTGTTACCACAATAATGGGAGGGGGTCGGACCGCATGGACACGACCGACCCTCCTCTCCCTTTTGGTTGTTTGATATTGTTGCGGGATGAGCAAGGCAACGCGATGCGGAAGCACCGCGCGAGAATTATTAAGGAAAGGGGGAGAAGCACAATGTCGTCGCGTCGCACCGTTGAAGACGAACCAAAGAAACGGCGCCGTCGTGCCACGCCAGAAAAAAACAAAAGCAACCCGGCCGGAGCGGGGCTGCACCAAAGGGGCGCGACACCATCGCGCCATGCCAGATGGACCAAGGCCACGGCCAGTTCCGGGTCGCCGACGTCTGAACACAGGGACATGCCCTTGCCGGTCCCGTGGCGGCAGCAGCCGGCCGTCCAGAGCAGGCCGTCCGGTCAAGGGAAAACCGTGAGATTGTAACCCCCAGTCGGCTAGCAGGTGTGGCCCCCCCCCACATGGGGGATGCAGGTTCTCAACGCGGGGGGCAGCCCCCCCCCCCCTTCACCGCTCCGCTGTTACGGCCGAGCCGCCTGGCCGCCGGCCGCGCCAGCGCGCCACGCCGGGCCGCCCAGGTTGGGTTGGGTTGCGCCAGCCAGGCCGAACCGCGCCAGCCAGGCCGTGCCATGCCC
Organism: Viscum album; assembly: GCA_963277665.1. NCBI lineage: Eukaryota > Viridiplantae > Streptophyta > Magnoliopsida > Santalales > Viscaceae > Viscum > Viscum album. The sequence goes on along the minus strand of OY728133.1, from coordinate 1,023,728,407 downwards.
AAGCAGGCCGGACTCGGACCCGGTTCGGGTCGACCTGGTTCGGGCCGACACTGGGGGTATCGGGCTGGGTCAGACTGGGCCCGAACCCCCTAATACCGGAGCTCGTTCGTTCTATTGCCCATAACATAAGCTAAAAGCCTCTGATCGATGCAATATCAGTTGCATAGAGATACTTGGATCGAGACGGTCGTTTCGGTATATTACACTCAGGGCTTCGGACAATTTTGGGTTCCACCGAGTTGATTCGTACACGAAACCAACTGGGCCCTCGGAGCGGAAACACTTATAACTTGAGCTCCGGACGTCCGATTGATGTGCCGTCAACTTTTTTGGATTTCTATAAGTGAGAAGGAACTTTTGGATTACTCATATTGATGTTTGGATGCAGTTGGAGTACGGTCGGGTCGGTTTTGACTTAAAACCCAACTGCGCCTGTGGGACGAAAAAGCCAATAACTCTCAGACAGGGCGTCCGATTGATGCGACGTCTGTGACGTTGAGTTCCTGTTGATGATACACAAATTTTGGATACATCAACTCTGGACAATGTGTCAGTTGATGTATCAGCCCCTCGGCTCGTGGAGCAGACCCTCCCGAACGAGCTTGCTGTGTGCGGGAACCCTAGAGCTGGCTGCGACTGCGACAACGATGACGACTGTGCAGAAATACTCTGTGGATACAGCGACAATGAATATAGCACTCAGCGATCCTACGTGGTTCTGTGCTACCGATCCTGTGTGGGTCAGATTTTGTGCGGGTTAGCGCTCAGTGGTCCTATGTGGGCTAGTGCCTATAGATTATATGTGGGTCCGATCATGTGTGGGTCATAGCGGGTGTTAGTTACCTATCGATCCGGTGTGGGTCAGATCCTTTGTGGGTCATTGCGGGGGTTAGTTACCTATCGATCATGTGTGGGTCAGAACCTTTGTGGGTCATTGTCGGGGTTAGTACTTATAGATCCTTTATGGGTCTGACTATTTAGATGAATCAGTGGATATATCTGATCATCTCTATCATCATACGAAGAAGTATACCCGTGTGAGCTAAATCTTGACTTGCTTTCCTATGTGGATTATGTTATGCTTTCCTGTGTGGATTGAGTTGTGATTTCCTATGTGGATGTGATCAAAATTGGGATCGGAGGATGGAGAAAACTGAAATTGATGACTTAGGTATATGTATGGGCATATACATAAGTAGTGTCGGATGTTACTCTGTGATTTTATCTTTCCTTTGTGGATTATAATTTTTGGATTCTGGGAGACATTCGGGGGTCTCGGGGTCCCTACTGAGTAGCTTATACTCACCCCTTCATGGGCTTTTCCCACACCAAGTTGGGTTGGTTGCAGACGACGTACATCCCTGATCGTGGTTGAGGCTTGCGGAGCAGGTCAGTACCTGGAGGTGGACCATTGGGCGGGACGTACACAGAAGGACGGCTGGACCTGAGGACCTATGGAGGCTATCTGTACCCACCATTGATGTGGGACTTCAAGTGACGGCTCGAGGCTACGACTTTACTTTCAGTTGCTATTTTCCCTTTCCAATTGTACATTACATTCAGTTTGGGTTTGTATTCAAGCCCACATACTTTTCTGCACTTACTGTTTTACCCAGTTTTTACTTAGTGTTTACTTCTACTGCTTGCTTGCTCTGTGGTGTTTGTTTATTTTACAAAGGAAATTCCTTCCCTTTATATCATGAATTACGCCTTGGTGATAGTCGCTATCCCCTGGCCTATGGAAGGCGGGCATGGGGTAGTCACGGCAAGGGCCCCGGCGACGGGTCATGACATTCGTAATGGGGAAATTATCTATAGATAAAATATTAACTCATATTATATTTTCATAAAATCTACGATGGTGAGATGTTTGTAAAATCTAATAATTTTTCAGGGGTTATTATCTAGTGATCAAATGAAATTCTTATGGAACCCATTTTATTTGAAAGAGTTTTGATTTAATGATATAATGAATGTTTTCTGAACATGTGTAAAAAATATTTATGGTTTTCATTTATGATTGTGGTTATGTTATACCTAATGATGGGGGTTATTTTAATACCCAGGTAGGTTCCCATGTTATTACATAGGATGGGTGAGACCAATATCTAATTACAATGCACTTTGTAATGATTGATATATCATGATATAAAAAAGGATATTACTGTGATTCAACACAATTCATAACAAGATATTCTTTACTATGATAGTACTAGGAGTTAACATTTACTAACATGATGGTTCTCCAAGTGATGAAAATTCACATTGGATGTCTGGGAAATGAGTCTTGATAGAAAAAGAAATAATTTTCCATAATAATATTTATGGTAAAAACATATGTATTTTTCTAAATTAATTCTATCATGGGTCATGTTACTTGATAACTTTATGATTCATGTATTATGAACATCCATGATTTATTCCATGACAAAATACTATAATCTATGATATGGTGTGTATGATTTTAAAATGTTATGTTTATTTTCTCATACCCATAAATCAATTTTTCTCTAATTTTATTGTTGATATCTCCCTTGTTTAATCTTACTTGGAATATAATACATGTAACGACCCAATGTTTCATTAATGGAAAATACCTCTTGATCAGTTAAATGATTCTTTATGAAAAATGTTTTTATAAGATGTCAACTTCTTTGGTTTTATGTTATGATTTGTGACCGTTACTTTTATAGCCATTGAACAGTGATCACATGTGTAGTATAAATATATGGCTTTAACGAACCCAATTTTACTCAGACAAAGGAAGCGATGGCCTCATCCAGTAGAATTTCCCCATAGGAATCCCATTTGTCAGAGCTCAGAAAAGAGGTGGCGTCTTTGGGCTTCGCCCATGACCAAGCCCAAGATGAGCTTCATTATGTCAAGCTCGAACATGGTCGTCTACGGGAAAAGGGGAAGTTGATAGAGCTTATCACTCGAGCGATGTTATCCGAGCTGCCCCAAGAGTCTGTCACTATCGCACACCTTACCCTTAGGTCTTATGCGGCTATTTTAAGGGGTTATGTAACAAAAACATAGTACCATGTTCATGTACATTATTTTTGTATATAATAATGAATATAATTTCTAGTCATTTTTGATACATTGTAAATAGTTTTTAAAGTAAAAATGGTGTTTTTAGTTATTATTTTATTAAGAATTATATTTTATTAAATTAAAAGAATTTTGAATTAAATAATATTTTAATAAAATAATATTATTAATTTTAAATTATTTTTTATTAAATATAAATGATCTTATAATTTTATGAATGCAATTAAAATTTTTATTATGGTTTGAAAGCCATTTCTGTCAAAACCCGTGATTTTTTTTATAAATGTCGGTTTTTATTTTAAAAGTGAAAATTCACATATTTAGAAAATTATTTAGATAAGATAAATATTTTTTTGGAATCAGGACGTCGAAATTATCCAACGGTGAATTTTTCATAATTTCCTGAGACAGTCAAATTTTTCGGTAAAAATTAAATACCATTTAAATATATAATGTGTTTTATGATATCATAATGACCCAATGGTGATGTAATAACATACCATAATCCTTATTTTAGGCCAAAATATGTTTTATCATTAAAATAATGAGGTTTTGGGTTTGTTTGACTTACTTTTCAAAGCATTAATGGATCCCTCAAGACTTATTCAACACTTTGCCTTTTTAAATTAATTTCCATGGAAGTGTGACTCGCCTCCACATAAGCAACCCTAATATTTTATTAAGTTCGGACCTTGGCCTTGTAAAATATTGTTTTCCTCTTTCCTTTTCCAGAAACCATGGGCAAATACCATGGGATGGTTTGTGGTTTGGATTATTTTAATATAAGGGGTCCCAAACCTAAATAATAAAGAATTCTCTCACATTTCCTATATAAACCCACCCAAGATCCCACTTCCTCCTCACTCAAAGCCCTTGGAGTTCGTCCAACTTCTGCCCTACTCTCTCTAGAATCCTCTCACGGTTCCCCCAAGCTCCCAAAAGCCTCTCACAAGCCTCTCTCTAGCCTTTGGAAGCACACTTCCAAGTAAGTGTTTTTTCGTCCTTTCTCTTTTTTGTCAATTTCCTTTAAGTTGTATTGCCCTTTTAATTTCAATTATTAATGTTGGAGTATGGTTTCTCACCTCCCCCATACTTCCCTTTTATTGTTTGAATTATGGGAGACCCCTTTCTCTCTCATTAAATGCATCCCATGTACACCTGTTACTATGCCGAAATTCCAAAAGGAACTTTTGTCTCCCCTTTTATATTCATGCAATACTTTTTCATCATGAATCTAAATTCCATTACAATTGTTGGGACATGTATCTATATGACCTCCTTACTTTCCATTAAATGTAAATATGATGAGGAAACCCTTTCTCTCTCATCAACATTTTTTTATTAATTCTTCTGTCACGCTGTTACACTCCCGAAATCGCACCGATTTTCTAAGCCAATGTCATTTTGCAGTGAATACCATTCCTATTTCTGCATCAAGGGTATTCACCTTTATGCACATTTACTTATTGATTTTAAATTTTCATGTATGAATTACACATTCCTTTATCATGGAATAATTGATTATGTTTTATGAATCCATGTTTTATGATCCATGTGGCACACTTATACATGAAATGAAATGTTTAAGAAGGGTGCGCTCTGATAGAGCTCCAATGCATTGGGTAAAGTATAGTATCATGATACGTCATGTGAAATGAGTGTTGACTCATGCTAATTCAAGTGAAACGAGGGTTTACTCGTGCTTCATGTGTAATGGGGGTTTACTCATGCTCCATGTGCAATGAGCCTCAGCCCATGCTAATTCAATGTTAAGTGTTGTTGCCACATTTCCATGTTATGATTATCATGCTTTATCACGCCTTTATGTTCATGTTTCTATTATGTTCTATTGATATGCCTATTGGCTAACATGTATTGTACTCCTCATGTTATTCCATGTGTACTCCCATACTGGGCTTTATAGCTCACCCTTTTTTTATGCATGTCCTCAGGTTATCCCATGCAATGCTAAGTACGAAGGAATGTAGTGGTCATGTAAAGGAAGTTTTCAATAAAAATGTTGTATTTCACGTTTAATGTTTTTATGTAATGATCCTAAGCCCCAAATACACTAAACCTCTTGGTAATATTTGTTTTGTCAAGTGACGTTTTATGTAATAAAGCATGTTTAAGTTGTAATAAAAATCAGGGTTGTTATAGTTGGTATCAGAGGATAGGTTTAGTTATTTTTGGGATTAGGAAACCCTAGTAAAGCCTTAGATACAAGACTACATATAATAAAAACGTCCCTATGTTTTGGTAAATACTATGTAAGTGGTTTATCAAACAGATACATCCATGTCTGGATACGAGCAGGTAGAGGCGGCTTTATCACAAATGTATCCTAGGGGTAAAACCCGAAAACACCGCTTTGAGCTAGACTCGAACGGGAACTGGTGCACGACAACGGGCCTTGCTGCACTTTTGGTTACGACACTCCTGGGGGATAGGTTCTGAAAAATTCACAATCGTAGTATGGACCCTTATTAAGGGAAAAATGCCCCTAAGAATATATGTTAGAAGGTAGATCATGAAAATCCTGGATTGAATCCTATAGACTCATGAGTTAAAGAGAATAAAGTTTATTTATAAGTCATCAACTTTTGTATTCGGATTACCCTTTATGTGTTACCCCTAACTTTCCTTTTATTCCAGCCAATGGCCGGTAATAGGAGCACTCGGGCTAACAACCATTGTGAAGATCAGTGTGATGATTGTACTAATGAAATCCCCAATCCAATGGGAGCGGGAATCGCGATCATTGTCACGCTTCTCTCTCAGATAACTCATGTTTTGAATAGATACAATGGTCAAGAGGAACGTTTAACCCCCCCTATGAAAGAACAAGTTGCTATCGAGAGCTTCATTAGTCAAAGGCCTCCTTCTTTTAGTGGATCATCTGATCCCAAGATCAATGAGAAATGGATCAACTCCATTGAAATGATATTCTCCATCCAATAATGTTTTGAACAAGAGAAGGTTCTCCTAGCGGCTTATCGTATGGAGGGTGAAGTAGATCAATGGTGGACATTGATCAAAAATAAGAAGCCTGAGGAGGAGATTGAGGCTCTGGAATGGAAGGAATTCTGGAAGATGTTTTTCGATAAATATTTTCCGTGCACCCTCCGTCTTAAGATGGAAAGGGACTTCCTTTCCCTCAAATAGAAAGATGAAGAATCTGTGGGCGCGCACGAGGCAAACTTCACAAGGATTGCACGATACGCTTCCGGCTTTGTCGTTACCCCTGAATGCAAGGTTGACCGCTTCTTTGGTGGGCTGAAGCCTAGCTTGCGGAAAGCATTAGCGATCCGTGACTTCGACAGCTATGAGGAAATTGTCCGATGTTACCTCAAGGTTGAAATGGAGATCGGAGAATCATAGGGGAATCAGGGGGACAAGAAGCGTAAGGTGGACTTCGATGCTGGTGGGCCGATGGATAAATCCAATGGTGCTAAGAAGTTCCAGCACTCCACTTGCCAAAAGTGCGGAAAGAAGCACCCTGGAAATTGCCTTAGGGGACGAGAAAATGCTTTAGATGCGGAAGAGAAGGGCACCTAGCTATTAACTGTCGGCATGAAGGACCCGCGGCTGCGACGGAGGAGAGGAACGCTCCGTTCGAACCTCAACGCGTTGTTCAATGCTATAAAAGCAAAGAAACAGGTCATTTTTCAAATCAGTTCCCTAATCTAAGGGTTGTCGGAGGCAACCAACATCCTCCAAGACAGCAAGGAAGAGCTTTTGCCATCACTTCTGCCGAAGTGAACCCCGACAACGAAGTGGTGATAGGTACGCTAGTTTTTCATTCAAGAATAGAGAACATGCTTTTTGATTCAGTTTCTACGCATTCTTTTATATCTCGAAAGTTTAGTAGAACAATCCCAGCACCACCACAAATCTTGGAAGTAAAGATGTCGGTGAGTACGGCAAATGGGGAAATCATTGCATCCCATGAATATATGTCCTCCCCTGTTATAATCTGTGGATTGAATTTCCCGGTGAACCTCATCGTACTCCCTCTGGTGGAATTTGATGAAATTATTGGCATGGATTGGCTTTCCTTATATAGATCCAACAGAAATTGTCGGGAGAGGGAAATCACACTCCATATGGAGAATCGACCCCTGATTCATTACAAGTGTCAGGAGGAAGATGAATCTCCTTTCGCTCCATCATCTCAAGCATGGATATTACTTCCTTATGAGCTAGAATATCTGGCTCAGATGATTGAGTCCAAGGAAGAAACCACCCTTGAAGAAATGCCTATTGTGATGGAATTCACGGAAGTATTTCCCGAGGAACATCATGGCCTTCCTCAAAGAAGAGATGTTGAGTTCTCAATTGATCTTGTACCTGGGGTGCTACCAATATCCAAGACTCTATATAGAATGGCTGTTGTTGAACTTGAAGAGTCGAAGAAACAACTACAGGAGAATCTGGATAAAGGGTTTATATGCCCTAGTGCTTCACCATGGGGTGCACCCGTCCTCTTCGTCAAGAAGAAGGATGGGTCAATGCGGCTTTGCATCGATTATCGTGAACTTAACTAAATCACGATAAAGAACAAGTATCCTCTCCCAAGAATCAATGACTTTTTTGATCAGCTGCGTGGAGCACAATACTTCTCCAAGGTGGACTTGCGGTCGGGATATTATCAAGTAAGGGTGAAGAAGGCAGATATCCCCAAGACTACTTTTCGTACAAGGTATGGGCACTATGAATTCATAGTAATGCATTTCGGACTCACCAATGCTCCAGAAATATTCATGGACTTGATGAATAGAGTCTTTAGAGATTACCTAGAAAAATTTGTGGTAGTCTTTATAAATGATATTCTAATATATCCAAAACCAAGGAGGACCATTAGGATAATTTAAGAACTGTACTGGAGACTTTGCGAAATGAGAAGATCTATGCCAAGTACATCAAGTGTGAGTTCTGGTTGAAGGAGGTCTCATTCTTGGGCCATATCATCACAAGCAATGGTATATCTATGGACCACTCCAAAACAGATGCAATTGAGGGATGGCCGAGGCCAACATCGGTAACTGATATCCGTAGCATCTTGGGGTTAGCTTGATATTATTGACGATTTGTGAGAAATTTATCACGATTGTCCAACCCTCTTACCAAGCTAAATCGAAATGGAGTAAAGTTAGCTTGTAGTGATGAATGCGAAGAAAGCTTCAAGGAGTTGAAAAGAAGGCTTATCACTGCACCCGTGCTCACTTTACCCACATGTGGGGAACATTTTGTGGTATTCGGTGATGCCTCAAAGAAGGGCTTAGGATGTGTACTAATGAAGAATGATAAAGTGTTATCCTATGCCTCAAGGCAGTTGAAAATCCATGATCAAAACTATCCATCACATGATCTGGAGTTGGCGACGGTGATCTTTGCCTTGAAAATCTGGCGGCATTATCTCTATGGAGAGAAATTTGAGATATATACTGACCACAAGAGTCTTAAATATATATTCACACAGAAAGAGCTTAATATGTGTCAGAGAAGATGGAGAGATCTCATCAAGGATTATGACCGTTCAATACATTTCCACCCCGGGAAAGCGAACAAGGTGGCAGATGCCCTAAGTAGAAAGGATCCAGCTATTCTATCAATGATTATAATTGAGAAGGATCCAATCTTCTTAGACATGATGAAGATGGATGTGGTAATCATAAAGAAGGGAACATCATCAATCCTTTCACAAATGATTGCTCAACCATCTCTTTTTGAAGGGTTAAAGGAAGCTCAAAAGGATGATGCAGGAATTCAAGAAAAAGTGGAAGCTATCAAAAAGTGAAAAATCCTTAGAGTTTAATGTTAATGAAGAAGGAATTGTGTGGTTTGGGAAAGGACTATGTGTTCCATCAAGTCTGGAGCTGAAGAAGGAACTTTTGGATGATGCACATAGTTCAAATTTCTTTATTCACCCGGGGAGCACAAAGATGTATCCAGATCTCCGAGATAAATTTTGGTGGGATAATATGAAGAAGGAGATCGCTGTATATACATCAAAGTGCATGGTGTGTCAGCAAGTGAAGGCAGAGAGGCAGAAGTCTAAGGGGATGATGCAACAATTTCCCATACAAGAATGGAAATGGGAGAAAATCACCATGGACTTTTTCACCGGATTTCCAAGGACATCCAAAGGCAACAATGATATCTGGGTTGTTGTGGATTGTCTTACAAAGACTGCATACTTCATTGCTATTCGAGAGGATTTATATTTGGATCCACTGGCACAGATAAATATCAGGGTAGTGGTACGGTTGTATGGAGTACCACTATCTATTGTTTCTAACCGAGATCCAATATTCACCTCTATGTTTTGGATGAGTCTTCAAAATTATCTTAATTCTGAACTGAACTTCATTACGGCCTATAATCCTCAAACTGATGGCCAATCCAAGAGGACTATCCAAACACTTGAGGATATTTTGAGAGCATGCTCAATGGACTTTAAAAGAGGATGGGTTCAACATCTTCCTTTGGTTGAGTTCTCTTATAATTATAGATTCCACTCGAGCATCCAAATGGCACCATATGAAGCCCTGTACGGGAAAAGGTGTAGAACACCGGCATGTTGGGATGCGGTCGGTGAACGTAAGCTTCTTGGACCAGAAATGGTCGAAGAAATGGTGGAGAAGGTGAAAACTATTCAGCAGCATATCACGGTAGCCCAAAGTCAACAGATGAGTTATGCAGATAATCATTGATGAGAACATGAGTTTAAAGTCAGAGACATTGTGTTTTTACGCATATCTCCGTGGAAGAAGGTCATGAGGTTTGGAATGAAAGGGAAGTTAAGTCCAAGGTACATCGGCCCCTTCGAGATTCATGATCGTGTTGGGGATGTGGCCAGTCGACTAGCACTTCCACCTACTATGGCCAAGGTGCATGATGTCTTTCATGTGTCCCTCTTAAGGAAGTACATACCGGACCCTTCACATGCACTCTCTTCCGAGGTGGTACAATTGGAAGATGATCTTTCTTATGAGGAGGAACCAGTGAAGATCTTAGATCATAGAGAAAAAGTTCTATGAAATAAGACAATGCACCTTGTCAAGGTGTTGTGGAGAAACCACATGTTTGAAGAAGCAACTTGGGAGTCGGAGGATACGATGAAGCTGAGTTACCCACATTTGTTTTAGTGTGGGAAAAGGAAAATTTCGAGGGCGAAATTTCTTAAGGGGGGAATATTGTAACAACCTACAGTTTCATTAATGGAAAATCCCTCTTGATCCAGATAAAGGTTTCTTTATGAAAAATGTTTTTATAAGATGTCAACTTCTCTGGTTTTATGTTAATATTTGTGACCGTTACTTTTATAGTCGTTGAACAATGATCACATGAGTAATATAAATATAAGACTTTAACGAACCCAATTTTACTCAGACAAAGGAAGCGATGGCCTCATCCAGTAGAATTGCCCCATACGAAGCCCATTTGTCGGAGCTCAGAAAAGAGGTGGCATCTTTGGGCTTTGCCCTTGACCAAACCCAAGCTAAGATTCATTATGTCAAGCTCGAACGTGATCGTCTACGGGAAAAGTGGAAGTTGATAGAGATTACCACTTGAGCGATGTTATCTGAGCCGTCCCAAAAGTATTTCACCATCGCACACCTTACCCTTAGGTCTTATGTGGCTATTTTAAGGGGTTATGTAACAAATAAGAAGTACCATGTTCATGTACATTATTTTTGAATATAATAATGAATATAACTTCTAGTCATTTTTGATACATTGTAAATAGTTTTTAAAGTACAAATGGTGTTTTTAGTTATTATTTAAATAAAAATTATATTTTAGTAAATTAAAGTATTTTTTAATTAAATAATATTTTAATAAAATATTATTATTAATATTAAATTAAATCTTATTAAATATAAATGATCTTATAATTTTATGAATGCAATTAAAATTTTTATTAAGGTTTGAAAGCCATTTCTGTCAAAACCCGTGAATTTTTTATAAATATCGGTTTTTATTTTAAAAGTGAAAATTCACATATTTAGAAAATTATTTAGATAAAATAAATATTATTTTTGAAATCAGGACGTCGAAATTATCCAACGGTTAATTTTTCATAATTTTCGGAGACAGTCAAATTTTTGGGTAAAAATTCAATACCATTTAAATATATAATGTGTTTTATGACATCATAATGACCCAATGGTGATGTAATAAAATACCATAATCCTTATTCGCGGCCAATATATGTTTTATCCTTAAAATAATGAGGTTTCTGGTTTGTTTGACTTACTTTTCAAAGCATTAATGGAGCCCTCATGACTTATTCAACACATTTCCTTTTTAAATTAATTTCCATGGAAGTGTGACTCACCTCCACATAAGCAACCCTAATATTTTATTAAGTTCTGACCATGGCCATGTAAAATATTGTCTTCCTCTTTCCTTTTCCAGAAACCCTGGGTAAATACCATGGGATGGTTTGTGGTTTGGATTATTTTAATATAGGGGGTCCCAAACCTAAATAATAAAGAATTCTCTCACCTTTCCTATATAAACACACCCAAGCTCCCACTTCCTCCTCACTCAAAGCCCTTGGAGTTAGTCGAAGATCTGCCCTACTCTCTCTATAATCCTCTCAAGGTACCCCCAAGCTCCCAAGAAGCCTCTCACAAGCCTCTATCTATCCTTTGGAAGCACACTTTCAAGTAATGGTTTTTTCTTCCTTTCTCTTTTTTGTCAATTTCCTTTAAGATGTATTTCCCTTTTAATTTCTATTATTAATGTTTGAGTGTGTTTTCGAACCTCCCCCATAATTCCCTATTATTGTTTGAATGATGGGATACCCCTTTCTCTCTCATTAAATGCCTCCCATGTACACCCGTTACTATGCCGAAATTCTGAAAGGAACATTACTCTCCTCTTTTATATTAAAGCAATACTTTTGCATCATGAATCCAAATTCCATTACAATTGTTATATATATGACCTCCTTATTGTCCATTACATGTAAATATGATGAGGAAACCCTTTCTCTCTTATCAACTTTTTTTATGAATTCTTATGTCATGTCGTTACGCTGCCGAAATCGCACCGATTTTCTAAGCCAATGTCATTGTGTAGTGAATACCATGCCCATTTCTCCATCAAGGGTATTCATCTTTATTCACATTTACTTATTGATTGTAAAGATTCATGTATGAATTCCACATTCCTTTATTGTGGAATAATTGATTATGTTTTATGAATCCATGTTTTATGATCCATGTGGCACACTTATTCATGAAATGAAATGTTTAAGAAGGGTGCGCCCTAATAGCGCTCCAATGCATTGGGTAAAGTATAGTATCATGATACGTCATGTGCAATGAGTGTTGACTCATGCTAATTCATGTTCAACGAGGGTTTACTCATGCTTCATGTGCAATGAGGGTTTACTCATGCTCCACGTGCAATGAGCCTCGGCTCATGCTAATTCAATGTTAAGTGTTGTTGCCACATTTCCATGTTATGATTATCATGCTTTATCATGCCTTTATGTTCATGTTTCTCTTATTATATATTGATATGCCTATTGCCTAACATGTATTTTAATCCTCAGGTTATTCCATGTGTACTCCCTTACTAGGCTTTATAGCTCACCCTTTTTTATGCATGTCCTCAGGTTATCCCATGCAATGCTAAGTACGAAGGAATGTAGTGGTCATGTAAAGGAGTTTTTCTATAAAGATGTTGTATTTCAAGTTTATAGTTTTTATGTAATGATCCTAATCCCCAAAGACACTAAACCTCCCAATCTTCATTGTTGTATCAGGTGACTTTTTATGTAATAAAGCATGTTTAAGTTGTAATAAAAAGAAGGGTTGTCATAAGACAACCAATTATTTTGATTCATATCCCCATGATATAAAGAAAGGTACTACACATGATATATCTAGAGATGTTTTTTGTTATTAAAAACCATGTGGGAGACTGTGTAGATATTTTATAAAGTAGTTGATTATTTTTAGAAGTTTCTAAATAAAATTAACCAATATTATTATGAAATGGATTTTTATCAAATGTAATGACTATATTTCAATTATGCTGTGATATATATATATATATATATATATATATATATATTAGTCTCTATATTTATATTACATGGGATTATTTTAATTAATCACATATGTACGAAATCATAAATTAATATCTAGTTTGAATATAATCTTTCATAATCTCCCCACACACTCAAAACAATATCAAAATATTTACTATGTACATATTACAAATCCAATCACTCACATTTCGATCCATTATATCATGTATGTAAATTTATAATAGGTAGATGTTATATAATAACCTAAAATATATATATAAGGTCTCGAGGTATATAAAATAACATTGAACCAACATGTGAACACTAATAAGTATGGGGTCAACACATTGGACAACATCTTAATGTTACTAACATGACTCTCCTAATGAAACAATTGAAGGACACAAAATATTTATAATATTTGATGTATGTTACCCAAAACCAAATTCAATTATAAACTTCCCCAATATCAGTATCAAACTCAACAAATCACATTATACATTACCTATAATTTTGTTTTTCGACAATAACTATAATATGATGAAAAATAATCTCAACATTAATATAACACAACCATAAAGTCAACTATATCACTTAAAACGTCCCTAACTACATTTTTAGTTTTGAAAGAAAGATTTAAATTAATATCAATATAATAATATCTATTTTATCTTATTCTATTTAATAAAAATGTTATAATATATTTGAATTCCAATCAAATAAGTGGAGAGCTAAATCATAATGAGGCAACATCTTATTTTGTCTAATTTAACTGAAACTCAGATCAATAAGAGAACATATTTAAATAAGTTATTTTACATTAAAGAAGATTAGACATGATAATAAATAAACCTATATGGCCTATAAATGTAATTAATCAAGAAATAATATAATTTTCAATAACACAAAAATTCATTATAGGAAATATGTTCAATATATAGCATGAGGAAACATAAAAAAAACTAAGATGGGGGGGATTTTCCATTGTAGTAGGTAGATGAATATGTTATTAGATTTTTTTTATAGTGATGTGGTTAAAAATAAATTTATGAATAAGGTAGTCCAAAAGGTACACTATCCAATAATACTAGGTATTTATGCTGCATGTACAAGGTGCCTAGTGAAACCATTACTATTCATAACACACCTAAAAGTTGAGTGGTGGTCCTCTTACTACTGCATGAATATTAGAATTTCATTGAGTCAACAGTGAAATAAAATACATTATTTCAGTCACTGTAGATGGAATTCCCCTCTCTAAAATTTTTAAATCCCCTAAAACAATTGAAAAATAATGAGATTCTAATTATAAATTAATCTAATGTAAATAATATGAATGGAATTATACCTAAAAATTAAGTTGTTATTTTTAAACATCTACGATGGTGTACCCATAGATGATGAAATCGAGTTCTCCAATTGATTTTTTGGATCATTCCAGAAAATATATATGGTGGTTCCTTCTTGTCTTCAAATATCTCAATATATAATTGGCCCAATTTATATTAAGGCGGTCTAAACCACATTTTCATATTTGTTATGGTATATATATTGTATAAATCTTTAATGTATTAATATTTAGAATATATATTATCGATAATATATGTTTCCAAAAAATATATATTTAATAATTATAAAATTCATAATAAAATGATTAGAAATAGGATACCCATGTGTTCACATCATTATCAAAGTATATTAATGATATATCTTGTGAATAATAAATATTTATTGTGATGAAAATACAGTTGAGTAGATACTAATTTATTTAAAATTTTGTATGGATCTCTTGTTTTTTAATTAAAATATATTCATTGATTGTTAAACAATATAATACATAATAATATATTTCATTTAAAAAATACTATGATATTTCCAGTATTAAGGACATTTTAGAGATATTAGTAGACATTACAAAAAGAAAGGTCAGTTTAATAAAATTATTATAGTGATGAAAAAAATCATGATAATATTTTATAATATTTTTTTTCAATAATATTGATGTAAATGATAATTAGGAAAAATAATTTTAAGTTATAAATTATATGGAATATTATTAGTTTTAATTAAAAAATATTATCAATGGAATTAGATAACATTTTATAGATATAAGGATGGATTTAATTTAGAAATGATTGTTTAATATTTTGTAATGATTACAAGTATCATTTTATTAGACACTCAATGTAAATGTAAATGTATTCTAGTATTGAAAATATGAGAATGACTGTGAATATTTCATGAAATAATGAAGAAAAACTCATTGTTATGTCATGTACATGCACTAAAAATCACCAAAGTAATAATGTGTAAGAGAAAAAGTATTTTAATTATATCCCTGATTAAAATTGAAGAGAAAAATATATTTCATGTGAATGAAGAAGATTATTAAATGAATTAATGCTCAAATAATATGAACCATTAGTGAGAATAATTAGAGAAAATAAATATCTACCAAGGATTTATAATTGAAATGAAATATATAATACCCATGGTTGGTGTTTGTAAAATATTACATTCCATAAATAAAATATAAGAATGTACTTAAAGTATGTAAATGTAAAATATGATAGTTCTAATCCATAATAATATATATTATACAACTGAAACTATAGAATTTTATTGAAACAGTCAATGAATAATGTCATAGGGATGATTAACATGCAAAAAACCCAAAACCATTATTTTATTGCTATCATAGGTTCTAGAGATGAATGGAAATTCCTAATTTTTATACAAGATAAGTGACCAAGAGCTTGTAGTAGTGGTTGAGATGGAGAAAAAATTCCAAATGTGATAAAATACATAGATCATTGATAATGGTATCTATTTACTAATGAATAGAAAAAAATGAACCATTACTGTGAATTTTCCTATAATTGTGTATCTATAACATTGGGAAATGATAGACCATTCAATATCATTATTGTTTAATGTACCACAATTTTCAGTTGAATTATTAAATGCAATGAAATTGTAATTATCATTTTTTGTGGAACAACATGTCATGTGTTTGAAAACATGATCATTATAGAAAGGTATTGAGAATATTTTATTTATTATGTGGATTGAGGTTTAAATAACCATAAAGATTGAATATTGGGCCAATAAATGTTAATATCAAAATTAAATAGTAAAAACACTTTTTAGAAGAGAGTTAATATTCATAGTAATATTTGGAATATATAAAATAAACTTTTGTTGAAAATAATTATTATAAAATTGAAATATGTGATGATCCATGATATCTACCAGAGAAGAATATATTCTGGAAAAATTGATGTCATTTGTGTCATAAGAAAATGATGTAAGAAATATGCAATAAATATTCTTTTAGAAAATACATGAGGCCCATGAATTCGTGAAAATTATATGTATATAGTAATGAAATCTTGACATCCTCAAATCTAGATATGTAATTTTTTATGTTTATGAAATTAAACATACATCCATAAATATTAAATGTTAGTGAAATCAATATCAAATTATTGGATTATTAATTTCTATTTATGTTTGCAGAATCAATTTTTTATTTTAAAAAAATATTTGAATCCAATTATTGACATGAGTTAATGGATTTAATTTTATGGAATATTATGAGTTTTACTGGAAAATGATGATTAATATTCTCTTTAAACACCGAAAAAAATGTTATACAATAATAATAATTTAATATTAAGATATTTTGGAAGAATCATGCTACTATAATAAGTTTCCTCAAAATAATATTAAATAAATGTTACAATAATAAGTTTTTATGTTCCCTATTTGTTCATAGATTGATCAATTATAGTTATAAAAATTTATGACATTATATTTATGAATTTCAAACATTATAATAGTTTAATTTTTTGTATGACAATTTCTATAAAAATATTGAAGGATAATAATTTGTAAAATTATTCATGGGAGTTTATTAGATTATATTTCATATATATACACCATATAGACAGTGTAAATTTAATTAAAAGGATAATTTAGATGAAAAATATTGAATCATATATAGAAATTTTCATTGATGATTAAGATACATAACAATCCTGATTTTATAGTGATAATAATTTGATGAATTCAAAGGAGATTGATAAAGAAAACATAAGACTTATTTTGTTAATATAATATATTTTTAAAATTCACATGATGGTGGAGTTATTTTGTTAAAATGAGTAAGTCCAACATCAAAGATTCTTTATTATAAAATTTCTTGGAAAACAAATATAATATTGAAAAATTATTCTTGAAAATATATAATGAGTATACATATGAAGGATATTTTGAACATATTATCACACTATCTTTCTTTCATTTAAGGAATTGATAGATATTTATAATATATTAATATTTGAGGATTTTATTACATGAATGGTGTGGTATGTTACACATATTGTCAATGATTTTCATGGTAATTACATTTATATTCTAATGATAATAATGGTATTGATTAAAATGTTATTTATAAACTAAAAACAATTAATAATGGATAAATATCATGAAATAAATATGAAAATGTTTTGAATCCAAACCCTCAAATTGAGTATATTATTTTTTTATTTGAAATTTTATCCAGTAAAGTGACTAAAACGTATCATATATTTATTTTAGTATGTGTTTGATTTTTTTTATTTAAATAAAATTGATTATAGTTTTCATAAATGTTGAACATGATAATGTAAATTATAGTAAATAATGGAAGGATATTATACTTGATATAAAATATTATCGAGTATCCAATTTAGTGCAATTGATTTTTTTAATGAAAATAAAAATGAATGTGTTATAATATAGGAAATAGTTTAAGGATAATGAGTGTGGAAAAATAATAATTTGACCATAATCTATATATTAAGGTAAATAACAAAAAATAACTCTTTCTGGAAGTGTTTATCTATGAACATAATTTTTTATTTAAATAATATAACTACTTGGGATGACTAAATTTCTAAATTTAAAAACATTCTTAGATTTCAAGATATTTGGATGGAAAATAAATATAAATTTTTATGTCATCAATATAACATATATCATATATATATATGATAAGATAAATATCCATAATATCAATTAATGTTATATGAAATGGAAGTAAATGAAGTGGAATCGACACATATAACATAAATTAGTAATTTTACCATTAATGATGATTACTTTATTTTGTAGTAGAAAATTATTGAAATATATTTAGAGTTTCATTATACATTACACCATGTGGAGTGAAAATTTCATTGTTCGTTACCTATTATTCCTGGTTCAATATATACATATATATATATATATATAATATTTTCACTTTATATAGAATAATATTTGAAATTGTGATATAAAAAAGGATTTAAAGATGAATTATTGAAATTAGATGAATACAAATATTCTTATATTTGAAGAAATTATTATCATTAATAAGGAATATAGTTCTCTATATTGAATGTTTACAATAAAATATTTATTCTTTATTATATAAAATTGAGTTTCTCCTCACAACTTGTTTAAAAATTCATTAAATTTTACAATAAAAAATTGTTGAGTTTTTTTAATATCATAATAAATGACTCAGATAGTGGGGATTGATTAAAAATACAGAGACAAGACTGTTGAATTAATATATCAATCTATGATTTCATTATAATGTTATTATAAATATTTATTAAAATAATGATCAACATCATTTTATGTAAAAAAATTGAAATCATATACACTATTAATAAGGAAAAGTTGAAACAATGATATATTAATTTAGAGTAGGTATCAATGATAATCAAAATTAGAAACATCCTGAAAAATCCAATAATAAATGATTCATGACATACATTGAGATTATTTTTTAGAATTTTTAATATCATAAAATCGTTTTTACATAATTTCATTTTTTTAAATCTTATATTAGGATTCATTTTTTGACATACGGAGAGAATATTTTGAAGGATCATCATGTAAAGGGGGTGTAAATTTATATATAAAAGATCTAATGAATGGGTAGAAAAGTGTAATATTTTTCCTACAATGGTTGGTATGGTATTTTTATCGCTAAATGTTTTTATTACTTCTTAATGGTTTAACACATTTATAAAAAATAGAGAGGGGTTAAATAAGGTTCTATTAGTGATGGTATATTCATTAATATATATCATTAAATTAACATATACTAATGAAATGAGAGGAACTAAAATTACATTTGATAAATATATTATTGATCACGACTTCAGGTATTTTAGTAGTCCAAAAAACAAGCCTATTTAGTAAAACATAATATAGATAACTCTCAAATTTAGAGTTATCTATTATTAGTTTCATGAGATGACCCATTCATGAATTTTAAAAATGAACTCAATTTATATTTCTAGTTAACATATTCATTTGTATGTGGAATTTTTATTTTAATAAAAAATATAGAAATGGTTTGTAGATATTTTTATAATTGGAATAAAATTCCTCAATGAACATAAATTGAATTGTGATATCTTATTATTTTATTATTATTTTAATAAATTGATTGTATCATTTTTTTTCATTATCATGATTTACATTGTCTAATTGAGTAGAGTAATTCATCATAACTATCTATTATTGGTAATATATAATGCAATAATATTTAATATTACTCAATAATAGTGGATTTTAAGCTTTTTCAATTTAGGCCTTTGATTATTTTTCAATTTTTTGTAATGGAAGCAGAAGATCTCATGAAATTATTATATAGTTAATATTGTATAGATTTATAAAAATATTTAATAAATATCTATGGAAATTTTTTTTATTCAGATAAATACTATCATTCCAAAATGATGATAAAGAATTTGTCACTTTCAATGAACATGGTGAAAATTTTTATAGTTTATAAATTATATGACTCATGAAATTAATATCCAATGTTAGGCATCACATTATGATATAGTTTATAGAGTGGAATCATGTTATTAGGATTATTTAAAAGTAATGATTATTTTGATAAATATTGATGACATCATATAAAGCTATCCAAGACTTTTTTTGGAGAATTTTGAATATTTAAAGGCTAGGTTTTATGAAATAAAAAAAAATATTTTCTAATTAGTGTTATCAAATGATTATTATAGAAATTGGTTATTTTTTTTGGGTTTCTAATATTGTTCTAGTGTTCAGGGTAACCATTCAGCAATCATATTATATAACGTTTTGATAATAAATCATAGTAATTATAAGAATGATAAAAATAGACGAATAGTAATTGTTAACCCTTGATAAAAATTATTTTTGAGCATGGTAGAAAAAATATTCTCTTTAATGTGTTTATTATTTATCAATGTGACTCATCATCATATATTATTTTAATTCATAAATTCTATTGTTTAAATAGTATAATAATTTTTTTAATATTTCGGTTGGAGAATGATATATTTATACAAATCTTAGTGACTATATTTCATCCATGTAGACTTAACACCATATGAATTTGTATTATAGCTATCTACATCCCATTTAATGTAATTTTCATTGTCTTTTAGTTGTATATGATATTTTTTTTAGGTTGAGTGAAATTGTGATATTAATAATGGAATAATAAGATTTAGTCAATAAAACATTTAGATTGACATCAAATGAAAATAATATATTTTCAAGTAGGGAATAATAAGATATGCGTTGTCATTAAATGTTGATATTACAATTTTTTTATGTATTCTCATAATTTATTTATTTCATTGATATTATGTTTATTGATAGAGAAAAAATTAAAAAAAATCCATTTGTGGAGTGTTGCTAAATATATAAATTTCAAAATGAAATTTATTATTTCTGTGGGGATGAAGATGATAAATGTAAATTGGGAAAAATAAATTATTTCCATTTAAAATATGTAATCGCAATGTGATGTTATGAATTTGGAAGGGAAATATTTGAGAAAATCATATTCACTTTAGAAAAATGAAAAAATAATTTTTTTTATTATAGTTATGGATGTGATATCATCGATAAGTTGTTTTGAAGAAAATCTAGATGATACAAAATTGGTCAAGAAGATATATTGTATTTCTTTGAATTTCATATCATATTTATTTTCAGACTTAGATATAGAATTATGGTTAGTGAAACCCCATATTTATATCATCTTATAAGGTGATATGTAAAAAGCCAATAACTATTTTTATACTAAATATTGTTAGCTCGTAGTTATGGTCAAATGAAATCATGTTTAGAGTTTATATCCTTAGTATTATAATTCGAAATAAAATTTAAATAATA
Source organism: Viscum album (assembly GCA_963277665.1). Lineage (NCBI taxonomy): Eukaryota > Viridiplantae > Streptophyta > Magnoliopsida > Santalales > Viscaceae > Viscum > Viscum album. The sequence continues at coordinate 1,023,707,088 of OY728133.1, read as the reverse complement.
AGTAATTTAGAAGAAAATATAATAGTATAGTGATATATATTGAATTATTGTGGTCTAAGTACCATTAAAAATATCATATGAATTTAAATTATAATATAATCCCCTTACTATATCTTACAATATTAAATTTTAAAATATGTATTCTGATTCTCAATTTGACTATGTATATATGAAATAATAAGAAAATAAAGATAATGTGTTTATAGTTATTTTTTGGGACACAAATTATACAATAATTGTTTATATAGGTACTATAGATCGCTTTCCAATGTGAGGGTTATTTACATAACATTAATGAAAAATATATGCTTATCACATTGACTAATGATTAATGTCTTTCCTATAATCCCATATAATATATACACATGCATGTAATAACTGAATGTAATATAATATGAATCAATAATATAGTATAAATTATATAATGGAAAAATTATGATTCTACCATTTTGAGAAGCTCAAAATGTTTTATCATGTTTTTGTGTGATAATTCTTAATATATATTAATATATTTTCCATTAAATAAATTTAATTTATTTTGTTGTTTTTGTGACACCCATACATCAAACATGTAACGAGGTGCGGAAAAATAAATAATCAAAATGATTTTCTAGTTTAACATAGTGGAATAATAGGGTCCATTTACTTGATGAGACTATTATATTGTATAACAAAATTATCTAAATCATCAAAGAACAATTTATTTTATTTTATTTTTACATATTAATTCAATGATAAATTTTTCTATTTTTTATCAAACGTCAAATAGAATGTATATTTAAAACTATACATACATGCAATGATAAACTGAATGTGTTTAAAAAGAAATTAATTCTTACGGATTTTGGTTTTGGATTTTGTCAATATTATTATTATTTTAGATAATTAAATCATAAAATCATATGACGAATCACTATCAAATGACATGCCAAAATATAAATTAGAACCTCTCTTATAATCAAAATTTATGTAATATAACTTAGTCTACGGTGTGATATCATCCATGACAGGACTCCATTATATGTTATTTCATTATTTAATCGGATCAATATCATTGTGTGCAGAGATAATTAATGGAAAAGAGGTAAATGATATAAAATAAAATAATAGAAATATATTTTATTTACATGTCATGAGGGGAAATCACTTCAACAAGTCATGCCTTTGATATCTACCAAAAAAGTAAAATTATATTTATGAATGAATTTAGAACACATTATCATCCCCAAGACAAGACTCAGTCCATAATATCATTTTGGGAGTAAGAGATCATAATTGTGGAATTTTAAGGAATATAAGAATAATAAAATAGAGATTAGAAAAATAAAATTAAAAATGATATATATATATATAATGAATAAAAAAATAAAAAAAATAAATATACATTGAAATAATAATAATTATAAGTTTAATAAGGAGATGAATGATAAGTATTGGCTGAAAAAATACAAAAAAGAAGACATGCATGGAGTTGTTACTATTAAAAGAAATTAAATTATATTATAAATGAAATATATTATAAAATTAAAAAAATAACAAAAATGGATAACCATTTTTCCTCAGGGCTTCTCCTTCTATGGTTAACTTCTCTTATCAATTGTCTTAATAAACCTTTATTAAGAAGTGGTTGGGACATAGTATATTATCCCTTATAAGATATTTCAATCATATTGAAATATCATAATAATAATCACCTGTGCAATCTGGTTGTGAATATCATATTAGGAAAGAGGCATTAGATTCAGTTGTTTGAAAATCATTTATGACCAGGAGCATCTCTATAGACCCCATCAGCACATGAATTCAATTAATAGAGTTTTTGGATGACATGACACTACATTAGAGTTGGTGAGGTGTCAAGAAGTGAATGTGGATGCTATTCCATGTTACTCCTTCTTCCAAACACTAACGTTGATGCACGTAGACTCAATATGGTCTTCATAGAGTTTTGTTGATTTGCATGAGTTGTTCAGTAGTAGAAGATAGCCTTGATAGTGGCTACAATATTGAGCCCAAGATTCATTGGTAGTATATATGTAATTATATGGTAATGCAGTGGCATATGGGGTCATAGATTATAGAAGTTAGTAGTGGATAATGGTGGTGAATGTAGGGGATGACTGTCAGAGTAGTGTATTAACATAGGATTGTTGGAATTTTTTAATTTAATAAGTTACAGTTTGTACCTAGTTATTTTATCATATATTGAATTAGAATAAGTTTTGTGGTTTGGTTTAAATAAAAATTAGTCAAATCCACAGTACAAATTATTGGTATGAGGTTAGACTCCCATTTATCTCTTGTACACACATGGTGTGTAGGGACTACTTGAGCTATGGCCCATGCACTACTCCCCAGAGGCCTTACTCTCTTGAAGTCTATGAAAACACAAGACTACTCCCCCATTCACATCATACCATAATGAAGTACATCCCATAGGCATTCACGAATGGTCATGACATATTGGGCTATGCTATGTGGCTTGTCTGCCTTTGAGGATGAGGGTCCCCCAAGCAGGCTAATGTATTGGTTCCTAAACAATAAAGAACACATAGAAAATATTAGACTTCTAAAATATGAATTAGTGATTTAAAAATAAAATTCAAACTAATAAATAACCATTCATTTTTTAAATATATCCTTTTAATTCCATTTTACAAACTTCGAAATTATTATAAAAAAGTTGTAATATAAGAGAATATCGATAACATTTCATCAAAAATTCATTATAATCCATTGAAAAAAATAAATGAATATGGAGTGTCTCAAATACAACCACACATAAAGTATGCTTCTTAAAAAGCATAAATTGACATCCTATAATTCAGTGGGAATAAATTTTATCCTTATTCTAATTTCAAAAAACTAAAATTAAAAAATTATCAATGTCGAATAAAATTATCAAATTCCACAGAAAATATCAATTTAATTTTTCAGTTTTCAATGAATCAATCAACTCAAGTGTTTTACTTTCTACCATTATAAATTGGTGGAACTCAACCTCTAATTTGTCCAACTTCTGCAATTAGTTATTATTTATCATTGTAGAAATGATCTGAGTATCATGTTTCATTTTTCTCATCACTCATGATAATAAACAAAACTTGATTGTGATTATATCATTATAACATTCTATTTATAAAAAGGCATGTCAAGGAACCATTTTATCTACTTTTTAGATAAAAATACTTATAAGATCATGAGGGATTTTCGATTATGGTTCATATAAATCTATGGATATTATTTGGGATAAATTTTTATTTAAACATAAGGATAAAAATTGGGTTTATATATAATGTTTTAACATGATATAAAATTTAAAATATTATTTAAATTATTCATGTAGATATAAAACACATAGCTCACAAAATTAATGTAATGTAAAGAATAATGAACGAATAATTAATTATGTATATATTCATAAATTTTTTATAATTTTAAACAAATTTTTTTCAAATATATTGTTTTCATTTTTTTTGAAATATTATTTTAGAATAAACCTCAAATCCACTATATAACAACATATAATAAATACAAAAGGTCTAGTACTGTGACTTTTTATTCTTCATATTCATAATGCTTTCCCAATTTTTCAATTCTTAATAAATGGAATAAAATAATGTATCATCAATGAATATCTAACCTATTTAATGCAAAATGATGATGCCACCTATCATTCTCTATGAAATTTATTTTATACCTTCCACCATGACTCACATTCATATCCTCACATTAAATAAGACATATAAAAAACTCATAGAGGATGATAAAAGTATATAAAAATTCCTAAAAAATGCATATACACAAATAAGGTCACACATGGCATGTATGGGATAATCACAGAATCATGTCAAACATGATTTCAAAGGATAATTGATTTTTTGAATTCTTCACAATCATTTTATTCATTTTCATATATTAGGGATGATTCAACGAAAATTTTAGCTAGTTCAATGTCTAAGGATAACTAAATAGATACGAAAAAGTTAAAATTTGATGCAATTAGTCTAGAAAAACTATTATTGATGGAATATTTTATTTGGGAAAATCAGTCAAGAAATAACAAATAATAACAAATATATTCACCTGAATATAATAATTTCAATATTCTAAAAACAATGGGGAAATTATTTCTACATTAATATATAAATTATATCAAATCAGTAGCCCTCATTTTAATATTCATGCTTTACATTATTTATTCTATGCATTTAATCATTCTGATTTATTATCCATGAAATCTAAAACATGGAATCCATTAATAATATGGCACTCATGTCTCTTTGATAATTAAAATAATTAAAAATTTCAATCGAACTACATGAGATATTCAGTTTAAAACTCCAAACAAGTTTTAGAAAAAAATACAAAGAGTTTATTAGATTAACATTAAAACGTGAACTCACATTTCGATGAAAATTAAATTTTCATCAAGTTTATGTGGGATTCCTTGTGCCATAAAAAACTTATTAAAAATAATTAATCATTTAAAAATAATGATCATGTAATTAATGATCAAAATAATATTGAGGGAGGGGTCTGCATGGTAGAGAAATCCTCAGAATTAAATTGAATGTACAAGAAGAAAAGTAAAGGGAAATGTCCTAGAATAATACCCCAAGTGGGCCATATCATTTTATTACATCTAAATTACATTAGAATATATTATCTATAATATTATTATTGGTGGTTCTTCATGTACATGAACCACCACATGTGTATTTTATTTTCGTGATCATTATTTTTGGGGAGGGATGAACCATGGAAAGAGTATACAACATCCTCCTATTCACAATTCGGTATAGTTTTCCTGGTTGTTGTAGGATAATATATGGATCATACCAATTATTTCATTATACTTTTGTATCCTCCTCCACATTTCCCAGTGTGGGATTCACATGGGATGCATGAATTTAATGATCAAAGGGAATGTTGTAGGTATTTTTTTATAAGGCAAATGTAAATTTTAAAAATATGAAATATTATCACTTTCATAATGAGAAGGCAGTTTATTGTATTCTTCAAGTACACCAATATGTACATCTTCATGGGATTCCTCGAGTTCATGTTATGTAATTTCCAGGAGCCGCTAATATTTCTCAATCGATTCATGTCCATATAATTCATCTTTGTCTAAAGAAATGATGGAGTTTTATGATTCTCTAAATTCATAATATAGGGGATTAATAATAAATTTAGTCTAAATTAAAGCAATTTATATATGTTTGATTTAAAAAAACTCCCTACAATAGTTCAGCATCAATGCCTTCTTTAATGTTTTATTCTTCATAGAGTTAGATATTGGAAAGTTGAATTATTTACATAGGTTAATCTATATTTCTTAAAATTATACCACTTCAGTGGTGCCATTCTCTATTGATAGAGATATATTAAATACTGATCACTTTTTCTTTTAAAAAAACGAATTTGTTGCTGAAACTCATTTTGGAAGTAATATAGATCTTTTTGATCTCTTATATGTAGATCAATTTTCTATTACTTGATAACTGTATGACAATATTCAATTTCACTTTGAATTTCTCTCCCCAGTTGTTCTGCATCATTTTGATGATCTACTAGTTATAATATTTCATATCCATTATTTTCATCATTCTTCTTCTACACGTGGGAGTATTTTTTCCTTGTATAGATATATTATATGTTTTTATATATCATTGAAAATTAATTTGTTATGGGTTTTAGTAAATGAAAACTATAAACTATGTGGAAATAGTTGAAGTATGCAAATTAATTTTTTTATCCCTAGGAACTACCACGGTTTTTATAGCACACATATTTTGGGTTGTGGGATAACCTAGTTTTTTAATGTTTTCATAGTGAAACATAATGGATGACTATGGTAATCTCAGTTGACAAACTTCTTATTTTTTCCACTACATATAATTAATCACCTTTGTCCTATTTATTTTCGATGCTCTTATTACATATAAATTGAATGATAATAATTTGGGCACTTTTATGAAAATACATGTTGAATCCAAATATAAAATTATAAAAATAATAAATACTAATAAGTTAATTAAAAATGAAAAAATACGTTTTTGAGATTTATTCTAGCATTATTTCATAATTATACTTTAATTTATTGGTTTAATTTGATATTAAAGTCTGGATATTTATTTTTGAATCATACTAATTTTTTAGTGTTATGAAATGTCGAATCAATTTATGAAATCTATGTTCCACCTCTACCTACTATAATGTTTGATTGAACATACCACATTCAGTGGTGTGACCTTTACTAGAACTCAACTCCTTCACAAGCTCTTTCTTCATATTACTTCTCATAATCATCATGTGAAGAGATATTTAATGGAATAGAGGTAAAGCCAATAATATAAAATAAGTGAAATATATTTGAGTTTCATGTAATGTGGGACAATCACCATACCCAATAATTCCACTCATATCAAGCACAATCATAGTATAAAAACTAATAATGAATTTAACAACACCATAACCTCACCTAAAACTGGCCTCACATAATCCTCCCAATATTGGGAGTAAGAGAACACAATGTTATAATGATAAATAAAGGAATAGAAATAAAATTTATGAAGAATGAGAGACGAAGGATAGATTCAAAAAATTATATCACAATTGTAAAAATATTGAAATTGGAGAGAGGGAAACAATTATTAATTAAATAAAAAATAAATATTATATAAATAGTCAGAATTTTGTAATTATAAAGGATAATGAAATAAAAAAACATAAAAATGAAGCAGAATGAGAGTAATGAGAATATTTTAAGGAAACACATAAAAAAATAATTCATTCATGAATTAATTATTATTAAAGAAATTATACTTCCATAAAAATAAATACTAAAAGAAAATTAAAATAGAAAAAATGTATATAATCTTGTATTAGTGGATTCTCCCTCAGTTGTTATGTTTTCGTATAATGTGACCTAGGACTCATTTTTGTAGGAAATTATAGAGCCTCATATTATCATACCAATGTAAATATATCCATCATCTTTAAATATAAAAATCATAAACACCTATGAGATCTAGATGTGAATATAAATGTTAAAAACACCTATTGGATTCAAGTGTTTGGAAACAAACTACAGAAGTGGTATTCATTCCCCCCACCCAATTATAATATTAATGGAATGGGTATTGGGCTTAGATAATTTGGTAGGGGAAGCAAAGGAACAGTGGTGTCTAGAAGCTGAAATAGAGGATTCACCAACGTCCTCCATCATCTGGCCTTCGATGTAGTGAGATGGTGTGTCGAGACGGTCTTCATGTATTTTTGTTAAGGTGGATGAGGAGATCAATGGTGTAAATAGGCCTTAGAACTATTCTAATTCTCGAGCACGCGCTTCATGGGTGGAAGAGATGCCATTATCTGTTGATGTATTGGCATCTAATGTCGTTGATGGTGGTGCATAGTATAAGTGAGTGGAATTCCACTACAATGATGTTTTTTTGAGTGGATTAGTGTTGTAGATGATCATTAATACCATAATTTATGAAACTTTTAATATTACAGGGATATTTTTGACCCACACTGAATCATATGATGTGATATAAGACAATTTAAATAACAATGAGCAACATACCTTTCCCAAATACCTTCTCAACGGGTTGGCCCCCATTTCTCACTTAAAAACACATGGAAGGTAAGTCCTACAAGAGAAATGGACTATGATGTACTACCCACGATCCTAAATCCACTTTATTACATTTCAAAGGGGATTGATCCTCCTTTCACATCTTTCCATCGAGAAGGAAATCACTCGAGCTGGCATGGCCATCTGGCCCCCCTTGGGAGTGGATCTGTGGCATTCCAAACTCTATGGTTGAAGACCAACTATGGTAGCTAATTTTTTTGGACATGTAAAATATTAAAAACACATAGAAAAAATTACACTTCTAAAATATCAATGAGAGACTCACAAATAATATTCCAACTAAAGAATAATAAGTATTTTATTCCAATAAATCCATTTTAATTCCATATTAATAATCCCATCATTTTTTAACATAAAAATTTAATATAATTTAAAATTAATTAAAATGAATAAATAAATGAATATAAAATATTCAAAAATATACATGAAAATTGAGTGTCTCCCATAACACCCCAGTTTAAAATAAACCATGATATACTGTTAAAATATTATTTTTAAACTATACCTTTATAAAGAATCCTTATCAAATTCTTGTATGAATAGGAAAAAAATAATTGATAAAATATGAAAAAAATATTTATATAATGAATATTTATTTATTAATGTATATAAATATGTTTTGAATATTCAATAAAGTAATTTTATTATTCAAATATTCATTTTCATAATGAATGAGTTTTTTTATTTTTGTTATAGAATATTATTAATAATTTATTCCAATTTGAGTTTAATTTTTATGAAATAATATAATTTTATAAATTATCATAACAAAATTACTATAGAATGTTTTTTGAGAATTTTTGGAAGGGGTTTCTTTTTCCTTCATAGTTGAAAATATAATTTTTTATAAAATAAGAGAACATTTATGGTATCTCAAAGACATAAATATGATATAATAAATTATTTAACAAGTGTAATTTTTTTTGATAATATACCAAAAATTTAACTTAAAATAAGAAGAAAATATAAATTATAATTTATTGCAAGATAAATATGAACATTATTTTTTGTACGAACACAATGCGTGCATAATGCTGGAAAATGATACTTTTTCCTCTAATGATAATAAAGGATAAGGAAAACTATTATAATTACATTTATTGTTGAAATTATAAATATTTTATTATTTTTATTTATGGTTTATAATTATGGTGTTATTTAAGAATATTATTCACTAAATATTTGTGCAATACAGACACATAGCTCTAAAATTAAAATAACATATAGTAAACAAGTTTTTATGACATATATGTGTGTAAATATATAAATATTGGATGAATATAAAATATTAGATTTAATATATTATATTTATTTTACGAAGTAAAATTATATTTATTTTTTGTGAAGAAATAATTATATTAAATTCTTATACAATGTCAACCTTATATTTATTCAATTCCTAGAAAAATAAATTAAGAGAAAATAAAAATAAAAAATGTAAAATAATTGGGATGATTTATTATGGTACATGAATTTTATATATTATTGAATCATAATAGGGGTTTTCAAATGATTATATTAATATTTTTTATTATTCTTTGTGTGTAATGTAAAATTTAATAAATTGTGTCAAAAATAGAAGTAATTATATTCTATGGAAAACTATCTATAAATTATTTTATAAAAATTAAATTATAATAGGGGGAAAATATATGGATGAAAAAATAATATTTTTTCATTTATAATTCATTTTTTATAATTAAAATTAAACAACTTTTTGATTGAAAATTCGTTACTACTGTGAATATTAAAAAAATTTCTCTAAGTGATTAAAAAAATATATGTTATAAAATTTTAACCAAACCTATTAATTTAATATTTTGTGATTATATTGAGACCATATAATTGTTATCATTTTTTTAATTACATTTTGGAATAATTATAAATGAGTTAGACACCAAATATAGTATAATATTTAATGAATTTCCAAACATTATCCATCCATCACTTATAAAAATAAAACTATTCCCCCCTTGTATTTGAATTACATTTAAGGACATATGTTAACCACTACATGAAAATAATTCTTATATACATAATTAAAAATATTATTTATTTATTTCATTTCCCAAAATAACAACCCTAGGTCCCCAAAGAAGATATATATAGGATGCATAGAAAAATAAGTGACAATAATCACTACCAACTAATTAAAATGTATTTCATATTATAATTTATTAAAATATTATGTAACCAAAATAATACAATTAGTACATAATTCTCAATAAAGTGAGATTCTACTATGATTTTAGTACAACCATTTTCCTCATTCTTTTTATCCTATGGAAATGAAAACATCATACATGCATACATTTTACATAATTATCTATGAAGGAGTGCAATTATTTTTTCATAACAACATATCTAGGATGGTTATCATTGGTTATATCATCAATATATATTTTATATATTATAATATTATGGGTTTGGGAAAAATATGTTTATTTATATTTTCTTCATTACTTCTGTAGAAAATGAAATAAATGATCATTCATAAATAAATCTTACCATCTTTATGAAAATTATAATTCATTTATTTATATATAAATTTTATACTAGAATGTAAAGAAGTATATAATGAAAATATAAAAAATTTGTATCGTTATAATAAATATATTTATGATTGAACTATGATAAAAGTATAAGGACCATAATTATTGAACTAAAACTAAAATGAAAAATGAAAAATTAATTATTCGGAATAGATATATTAATATGGAATTGTAATTAAACATTTGAAAAAGTATATAATAAATCATATACTATATGATATATATATATATATATATGAATATGGTTTATTAATAGATTAATAAAAAATATTTATTATATGTTTAAAAAAATTGCATCATGATATTATGGTTATTAATATAAATTTTGTTTCATTGAAACATATTTGTTGTCCTGAACCTATTTATCTTCATGAGGGTTATATAATAATTCAATGAGGTGATATATGATAATTCTACATATATTAATGGTATTTAATGTTTCATTTGAATTTGTTCTTCTTGTGGCTTATGATTCCAAATGTTATAATGTTTAATATATTAATTTCACAACGTCATAATTATTATGGATATTTAATGTTTATGTATATAATGTGAGAATAATTTTTCATTTCGATCTTATACCCAATATAGTATATTTTTTTATTGTTATTTATGATAATTACCAGTATCTATTTCATTTAAATCAATATAAGATCTCAATACATATAAAAAGTTTTTTATGATACACAATATTTTTTTATGCGAGCATGAATATTTGAAAACCATATTTATAAATTCCATAATACTTTTTAATGAATTTTTTACTAATATATATTTTATTGTTAAATAATTTTAACCAATAAATATATTTTATTTTTTTTATAGTGGAATTTATTATTCCATAAAAATGAACTTTTTAACTTTTTTTACTAATATGAGAAATGGTTATATATTACTATTGTGTGAAATGGTTAACTTTTTTTTACTAAATGTAAACTTTTTTTAAACATGGTTTGATCATATTTTCTGGCCATCATGGCCAGTCAATGATTTTAACATTACTCTACATTTTTAGAGAGTTATTTTTAAATAAAACATCCTCTTAATATTCATCCATTGTTTTAAATTTAAATTAGCACTTTTCAAAGTGAACATGGTATTTTACGAATGAAATTATCCCGATATTATTTAAATGTATATTTTCCCATATAAACAATCTTTTATGAAGGTTATAATATATTATGGAAATATTCTAAAGATAAAATCATCCATATTTTAATGTATGGGTTGTGATAAATTTTACAAAGGGTGTATTGATATCACATATAATAGTTTTTAATTTTGACAGTTTTTTATTTTTAAGGAATATTGTAAATGTTGTATTGTATATTAAATTGACCAATTTGATAAAATAATAACATTTTGGGTGGGTCCTGAAATTACATTGCCACTAAATTAAGTGGAAGAACTTAGGATACATAATAATCTGTGTATATGGCATATTGCACACACATTTATTAATATCTCATCACATGAGGCATTTAATGTTTTATAAATATCATGAAATGAGGCCTCAACAGTATGTTTCATATGATTGGTATTACGAATTCCATCATTATGAGGCTTGTAAATGATTTACAAGTAATTTTTTGAATAATTAGTAAATACATAGATAAATCATTCTTTTAAAATAATTTATTTTATATATACCTTTAAAAAGAATCTGTGTGTGATCCTAAATTGTTATAGAGTTAACATGTTTTGGAATTTTTGTACACTTTTTCCCTTATTTGAGTAATTGATTTTTGTTCTGAATTTATGTATGTTTGGGTATAATTTTGAGGAAAATGAAAATTAAAAGGCATTACATAGTTAGTGAAAAGTTTTTTAAAATGTGTGCCCTCTTAGGATTAATTTGGAAACACTAATATAATTGGTACATAGTCTAGGTGGATGGTTAGGGGAAAACAAGCAAATATTATCCATAAAACATGTGAAAATTTTAATTTCAACCAATAATAATCTTTAAAATCACATTTTCCCCCCAAAACCCGCCTATTTTAACCCCCGTTCAACCCTCTGTGATCATTGACATTATTGGAGTTCTTTAAATGGATTTCTATCCCTATGGACATCCATTCATTATAAGTTGAACCTTGTATAAAAGAACATATCCTATCCTAGTACTTTCATCCTCTGCAAACTTTTTTATCATTATTCTCCATCTCTTTTATTTTTATTTCAGCAATGCAACCTTATTTTATAGAAAGTTGTAAATCAATTTGGTGACATCTATATCTATGATTCTAGACCCTTATCTTGATCAACTATTCTAGAAACATATCATGAATTATAATATCTTGATTATATTTGTACTTGATTTAGGGTTTGCTGATTTTGGTCTATATCCACATCATTGTACATCACAATTTTTGGGGACTTCCATTGGGTGATTATTCTTTGATGAATTGACGTAGGTGGAATAATTTCCAATTCCCATAGTCATCTTTTTTATACGTGTGCAAATATTTTTTAATTGTAAGAAATCTTATTAAATTGGAAATCCTAAATGAGGTTAATTAATATTTTTAAATGATTAATTTAAGTATTTTTTAAATAGATAATTAATTTTGGAAACAAATATTATATTTAGGGGCTTTCAAATTATATGATTAATTTGGATATTTATTATAAGAATTATGGATTCTGATTTAGATAAAAAATTGGGAAATTAATAAAGAGTTATTAAATTTGTTGACATGATATTATTAATAATGGAATTAATTATGTGATTTTGATTTCATGAAAATTATTAATCATTTGTGGTATTAATTATGTTATATTGATAACATAGATTGAGATTATTCATGAGATAATAAACACTATAAAGTAATTATTGATTTTTTATTTATAAATATTTATTAAGTTATTGTTAAATTAATTAATGGGTTTGATAACCTAATTAATGTGAGAATTAATTATGGTTAATTATGTTATAAAGTAATTTTGGAAATTGTAGTGCAATTTTATGTATAGATAATTTATTAATTAATTCCATATTTGTTAAAGGTTACATGGTCTCTTATGTATGAATTAATGAAATGGAACATGGTTATTCTAATGTGGGATGTATAATTGGGAACATGGGTACTCAAGTATGAATTAATGACTGAGAACATGGTCATTCTAATGTGTGAAAATAATGAATGGTAACAATGGTATTCTTATACATGATATCCATTGGATATACTTCGTGCCCAATCATGACCTAAAGGAGGTATTTAAGAATAAATATCTACAGGAACTTGGGGAGTTTATTTGGTAATGTAATGAATTGTTTCATAATGTGATTACTATTTATTTACACATTGTACTTAGTTAAATATACAACTACATACATTTTTATTGATTATATTTGTTTTAGACCATATTGGTTGTGGCCTAATATGTTATACACACACCCTACTCAGGATTCCTGATCATAACCGAAATTGACTTTTTTAATACAGTATATGTTAAGGATAAGGACTTAGAGATAGATTTGTGAGTTGGGACAAAGCAAAGATAAGGGAACCATATGTGGCCTGAGATCCTCTTAAGATTCATAAATTATTTTATTTTCAGTATGACTTTTATAAACAATTAACTTACATTAGCACAACATTTTATCTGCATTAGATTAAATTTATATTTTCTTGCATTGAATATCTTGATAGAGTGGTAATATTTATTTTTATATATGTTTCAATTATTTCTTTTTTTTATCTACTTGAGTAATACTCTGATAAAAGAGTTCATAATGTCCCCATGATAATCATAGCATACCCTCACTGCTACTCGACATCCGATGGAATCTGGGGAGGCTTGTTTGATGTCATTTGACTGACTAGATTGGGGAGCTGGTGTGTGGTAGCAGAGATGGAATGTTATAAAGTGTTATAAGCATTGTTTTTTACATACAATTTTGGGAATGGTATAGAGGATATTAGTAAGATTTTGTGAATGTGTCTAATCACATGCATGGTTCTTCCAAACCCATATTCGGGAGGAAACCCATGTAACTTGGGTGGAATTGTTTTTATTATTGTTTGATTTTACATTTAAATAGTATAGCACCATGGGTGACATAGTTGTTGGGTGATGTGATTTTTTTTGTGATTTTTAGTGATTTTCTCCTGGACCAAAAATGGAAGACTATTGAGTTTACATTTACCATTCTAGCAATATAGTTTTATTTATGAAATGCATCATTTTAGTCACACATGGGAAAATAGAGTTTTTTTATGTTGTTGGACATTATTTTTTTTGCCTTTCATGAGAGATTTAATTAAAAATAGTGTCAAAAATGAAATTGGATGTGGTAAATTGATAAAATATGGTAAATAAAAAGAGGTTTTAAATGATATACTTGAAAATTATAATGTTTTCACCCTAGATACTCATGACCTAATAGTTGGATAGTTATGGTCAATGATTGAGCCTTATTTTGGAATATATGATTTGATTTTAGTATAATACTTTCTTTTTTTTATTATTTCTCTTCAGTAAATATTATAAAGTTATGTTATGAGTCTACAAAATGTCTTTGAGATTTTAGAGTTCTAAATATATAATGAGGATAGTATAGAGGATTAAATGAAGAGATAGTTGGAGACAGTTAACAAGTAGTGGATCCTGACACACGAAAAGTGCTTGGTGATGAAGTTGTGGAGTAGTCCTGAATGAACATCAATTGCTTTATGAAATTCATAGAATGTGACATAGGGTAGTTTGATATGAATGTTTCTGATGTTAAAATGGTGATTCAATTGTAGAACCCTCCATTTATGATTAAAGATTTGGGATCTAAGGGATGTCAGTTCAGGGTTGACTTCATTGATATTATACTTGAGCATTTATATAATATTGTTTAGAAGAGGTATACACTGGCTACTTATATTCTGGGTAGAAAAATAAATCATTTTTTGGACACTCAGGCATATACTAGACAGACTGATATTATGTTATGGAAGGAATTGTTGAAGTGTTTCTTGAATCACATCAATCATCAGACACCGTGGTGGGATTGAAAAGTGAAATTCATGCAGTTTGCTGAGAAGAGAATGTCCATGATGGATTATGATGGATGGTTTAAATAAATGGAATTGTTCTCTCTAGCATTGGGAGGATATGAGATATAGAAATTGAAAAATTTTAAGGATGGAATTAAGTGTGATATAATGTCCCAAGGTATCCTTTTTTAACTAAAGATGTTTTATAAATTTGTCAATAAAGATATAATTGGTGATTGAAAGCTAAGAGATGATTCATGTCTGTGATAGATAGTTTATAGTGGATGATTAAGAAGAGAAACTTCTAAGAGTAAGAAATTCCAGGATGAGAATATTAGTTTGTGTAGTGGGAAGTAGAGTGTATTTGTAGAGGGATCAATTTTCATATGACCTTAATGGAGTGATCTCCCATCAGTGTGGTAGGACATGCCAAAATCATCGACACAGGCTTCGAGCACCACTGTTATGAGGATCTTGTTGCAAGATGGGTAATCTGAATATTTTCAAAGGGATAAAGAGATAGATGGTCAATATAGGAGAGGTAGATATAATCGTGTTTTGATTAGGTGATATTCTGCACCATATTATCATGGCAGATGGATGTTTTCTCACTGAGAGAGTAGAGGTGGTTGATGTGATGTTTCTGTAGAAGATAATCAATATTTGAAGAGGGGTGCAACCTAGGGGACTCAGATTATATCATATTGAATAGGGAAGGTAAAATACTTATAGTGTTGCCTATACATGTTGATCAAATGGGTGGACATTAGACATTGAGATGTACTATTCTTGTTGCCACTATATTAGCTATTAACATATTTGATACTATTTCCTCTCATTCCAATATATCTGAAAAACATGCTAATGGTTTGAGCCTGTCAGTAATGTTTGAGTGTATAATAATGATGATATATACAACCTTATTAATTAAGACTATATACTACTATTGGTTAATTCTATGTTCTCTTGATATTAGGGAGTATCATTTTCTATGGGATCTCTATATCAATGACATGTTAGGATTTGACCTAATTATGAGTATGGTTTGGCTTGTTTCATACTGATACCACATTGATTATTTTCATAGGATAGTGACCTTTATGTCTCATATGGGTGATAACTATATTCACTATGGATCGTGAGACATCCAGGAAGGTTCAGTAGGTCCAACTACTCAGCAACAATGATATCATAGTGCCCTGTATTATAGTATAAATTTATATAATGGAAGTGTAAAACAATATATATATATAGTATTGGAGGACCAATTTTAGGATGTTTTTATAATGATTTATTAGGTTTTCTAATTGATAGATATGTGGAATTCAACAATTAGTGTATTCAGGGAGCCGAGACAATTTTTATTCCACTATACATAATGGTAGTGACAGAGAATCATGAACTCAAGATGCAACAGGATAAGTTGGAGGATAAGCGATTTAACCATTAATGTATGTATCATTGGATTTATACAGTGTTGTTTTCTAAGAGAATGATGTTACACTATGCTTTTATGTTGATTTGAAGATGTTATAATAGAAGACTGTGAAGAACTAATATCCTCTTCCATGGATCAATTATCTATTTGACATGTTGATTGGGATTGTGTGTTCTCGATGATTGACATGATATTTGGGCATCATTATATGAGAGTATGGAATTCTAATATACCATGTAATCCATTAAAAACATGGTATAACTTATATGAATTTTATGTAATTATATTTGAGATGAAAAATGAAATTTTATTATTTACGTCATATATTAACAGAATCATCCACCCATACCTGGATCAATTTTTTTAGTTTTTCTGGATTACATATTTATTTACTCGATCACTCATGAAGATTATTATAATAACATTTATATAGTCATTTGAACATTTTGAAACCATCCCTTATGAACTTGTCTTGGTATGGTTCAGTTTTGGATTGATTAGGTACACTACATGGGACTAATCATCACAGAGGAAATCATGTTAGTGTACATTGAAAAAATAAAGGAAATAATTTATTGAGATAATCCTATAAAAATTATATATATATATATATATATATGGTTTATCTTGATATTATCACAGATTCATCCAATTCATTTCTTGGTTGGTGGGGCCACATTCTTTCTTTGACAAAAAAGGGGATACAAATTGACTGGTATGAATAATGAGAGAAGGCATTCTATGAGATGATTATGTGTTGTCCATAAAAATTGATCATTATCCTACCTAATAACGGTTTTGAGTTCACATTATATTATTTCATATTTTGGAAGGTAGATCATTGTATATAGGTTCTCGAGTATAGGGTGTTTCCTTGTGTTCTTGCCTATAGTAAGTCTTGGAATAATCACCATGCATTTATAGAGTTTACCGATAACAACTGATATTAGGAATCTATACATATAGATCTATATGAGGAAATTTATGGTAGTCCAAAAATATCACATATATGACACTTGAATGAAGGTGAGTCACAATTATTGGGAAAAAGGTTTATAAAGTAAACATTAGAGAAGGTTAAACTAATTTGGAAATGTATGGCTATGGATCTGAGTAGACAGATGGAATATAATAATATATGTTGTTGAATCCAAGAGTATAGATACGGTGATCAATTATTGCTTTGCGTTTCACCTAGATTAGGCTACAACAGGATATAGATACTAGGAAAACTATTTCCCGGGTTGACATTGTAGAGAATTGGGTAGTGATTAATTGATTAGCTCTTCTTAAAAATAATGCACTAAAAATGATTTTTTCCATTTATAAAATCATCAATAGTATCACACATACACTTATAATTTTATTTACATGGTTGGAAATGATCATGATATAGATGTGTCCTTTTAGTAGCATCTAATACAATTTTTCTGATCATAGTGTGAATGAATTGTGGGGAATGAACATGATATTTTTTAGGTATTGTAGATACATGGTCACATGAAGTATGGGAAATGGAATAGGTAAGATGATATATACACATAGTGGAGCAATATTTTTGGCTCAGAATATTAGTGAAACATAGGAGTGTAGCATGCAGATGAGTTGTTATAAGGTGGGGAGTTGTAAAATCCAGATTATTTTTGGATTTGAATCAACCATGAATTCCTAAAAAAATTTGTCCTCACATGAGTGATTTTTAGTTTGGGTTTTGAAAAAGGGTGTGTTACAATGGAATTCTGAGAAAACTGGATATTATAGGATTGTGAATGGCTGGTACATTTTTTCCCTAAACATGATCCCTAACTATGAAAACCATTCTAACTGAGGCTAATGGGATACTCATGGATAGTGCAGGGTTTGGAAAATTGTGTGCCCTATCAGGAGAAACCGTGAAATCAAAAATATGATTTTTCACCATTTTGGTTCATGGTTAGGGAAAACCAGGCAACCCTTCTCTACAATCAATGAAATATTTTAAATTTAAGTTGATTTTCATTTTGAAAATCCACCAAGACCCCAAATCCCTCCTATTATGACACCCTTCAACCCTTGGAGATCTTTCATGTTATTGGGTCTCTGTAGATGAATTCCAAGCCCTACAATACATTGTTTTTTACAATTTGAAACCCATATCATAGATCAACTCATCTCCCACTATGTGAATCATTTCCCAGTTCTTCTCTTATTCTAATCCAAGTTATAATGATTTCTTTTAGTAATTAAATTCTATGTTAAAGATATATATAAATCTATATGATAATAGAATAATATATGAATCTAGATCTAGATCATGATTTATATAATATTGATTTTATTTAATATTAATTTCGGGTTGTGAGATTCAGATCTAGATCTATGTTGTTGTGTTTCTCATTTTATTGTCGATTTACATTTTGTGATTAATTTTTTTTGATGATTTTAGGTTTTTGGTATAATATTCAATTCATATAGTCTTGATTTTGGTATTTTTATGAAAATTTTGTAATTGATATTGTCTTTTGGGAAAATTTAATCTGAAATTTGGTAAATTAATTGTGTATGTTAATTACTTAATGTATTTTGAAATAATTAGTAAATTTAGGATGTAATTATGAGATTTAGGCAGTTCCCCATTTATATAATTAATTAGAGGGTTAATAATGATTTTAATGGAATTTGATTTAGATATTTAATAGGGGAATTTTTAATGATATATTGAATATAATGAGATAATAAAATTAATTATGGAATTAATTATTTGATGTCGATATCACGATTTGAGATGATTAATTATGAGAAAAATTATGAGTTATTTATATCATAGATTGAGATAATTTATTGTATATTTAATTTTAATGATTTGAGAATAAAAATGGAGAATTAATTCAGAAAATTAATTACGGAATGTTGAGTAATAAATTTTGATTTCTTTGTCGTTAAATTAAATAATGGGTTTGGAAACATAATTAATTGGAGAATTAATTAAGATTGATTATATGAATAAAAAATTATTGAGTTTATAATTTAATTTATGTGGACAATTAATTGAATAATAAATTATGTGTTTATGATTGGTATCATGGTGATTGAACTACGAATTAATGAATTGAAATTGGTTGTTCTATTGTGTGTTTATAAATGATAACATTGTTATTCAAGTATGAATTAATGAGTGAGAACATGTAAATTTTAATGTGTGAATTATGAATGGAAACATTGGCACTCATATATGATTTAAAGATTGAGAAATTAATAATTATAATGTGAGAAAATAATTACTGGTAACAATTGAATTCTATGACATGATATTCATCTCTCATACTTCAAGAATTTACATGACCCGATGTAGGTACTGAGGTAAAATTGTGTAATGGATCCTAGGGATCATATGTTGTTAAATAATGAATATTTTGATAATGTGATAAATTTTTATTTATACATTTTACTTATTTTTTTATAAAAAGGCATGCACTATTGTTGACTGAATTTTTCAAGATATCGTTGGTTTTAGTGTATTCAGATGTACAAAAACACTACATGGGAAACATGATAGGTATCCAAATTGACTATATTGTTGCAATACATGTTCATATAAGAAGCCTTATTTTTTATGTAAATATTGGGATGAAGCTCAAATGGGGGAAGCAGGTGTGGTTTGGAACTCTATTTGGTGTTATCAGTGCATTTAGTTTCAGTATGAATTTTAGACACTTTACATGTATGTTAGCATGGCACATTTTTGGTTTTGGATGAATATTTTATGTTCATACATTGATTTTCATGAGATATTGGTATTATTTATTATTTTATTTTATCACTCTATTTTTTCTTATTTCCACAAATTAATTACACTTATAAAAGATGGTATGATATCCCCATGATATCTATATTAGAACCTAAAAACTAATAAAAATCCTATGTCATATGGGGAGGTGCATCTGAAGTTATATTAATAGTCCTCTTAGCGAATTTGTGGGTGGGGCCTAAGTCGGGATGTCATGATATGAGCAAACCCATTTATTGTGTTTCATTTTTCTCATATTCAATGAAGTGTAAAATGGGTTATTAATATAGAGGTAATAGATTAAACAATTATTTTGACATTTAAAATTATATGTTATTTTTTTTAAAATGCAATATGTGATTTTTTGCATCTATATAGTTTACAATGAAAACTAAATAATTCGGTTATTTCGGATGTGACTACCTTTTTCTTAAGAATATTTAATAAACCATGCTTTGGCATTTCCCATACTAGAGTTGGGGTCTTCATAGTTGGTATCATGAAATATTTAGTTCAAACCCTGGGAACAATATTTTAGGAAAATATATATTAGTAAACATAATCCTATGTGAGACATTTAAAATTTTCAAATTCTGCGAAAATATCATAATAATCATGGTAATGTAAATATTTTTTTTATTCTTTTAATCACATCTTGTTATGTATAACACATGTAAATATGTTTTATTAGAAATATATATCTCAATGGAATAACCATAAAATGATTTTAGTGGATGTAATTCATCCATCATTCTAGTGCATGGTTAAAGTACGCTTACTATAAATTTGGTTTGGCACACTTAATAGATTTCCATAGGATAATTCATATTTCTTATATGAACCATTAATATGAATTATTTAATTGAATATATTAAAACCTATTATATGGAATGGAAATACAATAACATCCAAAAGTGTCTTAGTTTGATATGTATACGGTTGATCAATAGTTTGAATGAATACATACACATTTTGAGGTCATATCTGATAGGTGATTATCAAAATTAAGTATAATTTGGGTAAATTTTAGGGGAATACAACCCTTTGGTTTATGATATGATTTAAGGAAAATTATATTTGATTAATCACAATTTTAATTTTTTTGACAATATTTTTAAGGTTGTAATAAAATTTTAGGATTTATATGATCATTGATGTCTAGGTAATCATGTGTTATTAAATTTTTTGAAGTTATATGTTTTAGAAAAATGTTAAATTTAAATTTTATTTAGAGAATATGTAATTAATTGTATTTCGGAACAAATTATCTATTTATTTGCGTTATTTAAAAAAGAAAATATGTTATCTATGATGGTATATTATTTTCTAAATAAGGGAAGAATTATCTTTTGAATGTATATTTTATTATATTATTTTTGTATGGTGAATCTGGTTATTGATGTAAATAGTTTGCATATCTTATAGACCTTACAACTAAGGAATATAATTATTTTGGTAGTATATCTTTATGATTGAATAATATTTATAGGGGTTAAATGTTAAATTAATCTACAAAGATACATGAATACATTTTCATTTTTTCGATTTCAAAATTTGGTCACATATATTTTGGGCGATTCTAAAGGTTTATAATTTATGGATTATATAAAATTGAATCTGGTCTTTATTGTTGATTTTTTAGTGACTAATTTTTTATTTCATTATATTATAATTTATCAATGTTGGATACATTATGATATTCATTTTTTACTGAATTAATGGAGACATGATGAATGAATTTCGATTCTTTATATATTTAATTATTATTTAGAAGTTAATTTTAGAGATCTAGGAATGAAAAAACAATATAGAATATTAATTTCCTATAGTAATAGTGGGATTGGAAGGTTATAATTGCATAAAGAAAGGAATAAGTGTTTCTTATTAACTGAAAAAAATTAAATAATTATATTTCCATGTTTTCTATATTTTGATAATAAAATAGACCCTAATCAAAATGAATTGCATGTTGAATTAAAAATTCTATATTTTAAATTGATAAATAATAATTAATAGTCTTTTCACCCATCACCTACTAATGGTTTGGTGGTCATTAACATTATTGTTACCATATTCTCTATCACCATCTACTAGTTTCTATATTCTTGTTTCCATCTCCACATGAAAATTTGAACATTTTACTAATGTTTACCTTTTCTAGGAAACCGAATATGCTTTATTTTTTACCTTTTTGTAACCAAATATCTTTTTTAAAATGGATTTTTATTATATCTTCATATAATATTGGTTTTCAACATTTTTAATTTCAAATATCGATCATTTAATATACAAGATAAAATAAATAGAGTGTACTATTTTAAGGGTATTGAATGTAACACCCTATGATTTGAGAATATTTTTATTTTAAAATAAAAATTAATTTCTTCCTATATAATTTCGTACACACAAAATTCTGATTAACCATACCCTCATATACTAAAAAAACTATTATTATTTTATGTTCCCTATTACAATGTATCGGTTAAATGTAGCAGTATGGATAGGAATACCCGAATTAAGATATAAATTTATAATGGTTTTATATAATAGTATTTTATTAATGTATAGAAAATAATTTCTAAATTTTCTATAAATTTATTTTATGCCTCAATAATAATTTTTTTTAAAAATTTCTGTTATTAATTTTTTTTGGAAAAAAATAAATCTCTTCCAAAATAAACTTTTCATTTGATAAAAAGTGATTTAACTGCAGAAACTGTAATATAGAAATTATATTATAAGATTTTTTTTAACTTTATGAAAATGATTTAATTGTCTTTAAAATTTGCAAAATTCCACTTTAAAAAATATAATACAATTTATGACATATCATTGAATTAATTATGAAATTTAAATTTATTGATCATAAAATAAAAGGGAATAACCAACTATAATATTACAGAAATATATTATATAAATAATTAAAAATATTCAAATAAGAATTTATTTCATGATAAATATGAAAATAATTTCTAGTGTCCACATTATGATTGCATTGGAAAAAAATGTAAAAATTTGTTGTCCTAATTTTTATAATTGAGAAATAAAATTCATTTCATGTAATGGATAGTAAAAATTAATTAAAAAATATGATTTTTATATATGTTTACTAATTTTAAATTATGTAATGAGAATCTTATCCGGATGATAGGTCAATACTTTCCCAAAGCTATAAATGAAAAAAATAAACGAAACATTTATTCATGAAATTGATGTGATAAAATATAAATATTAAATTAATATAATTTTTTTCAATTTTACATACATATTTTATTTTTATATCGATGATTTATTTTATATTTTTATAGATTAAATAATGTCTTCTAAATACATATAAAATTTTGAAAATGTATTTAATCAATTAATTTATTTATATAATATATGAATTCTAAAATTTTATAAGTAATATAATTTGGTGTTTTTTTATTTCATGAATTTTATTTATTGATATATTTTGTTTTTTTATGTATTATTTCCAAATTAAATCATCATCTTTATGTCGATATGGAAGTATTAATTGAGTATTATTAAAAATGACAATAATGATATTTTAGGAAAATATAATTTTAAAAAAACATATTAAAAAATCTAATCAGATATCATGGATAATATATTTATTTATGTTCCATCTATTTTTATTTAATTATGAAATTTTATCTTTTTAAGTAAAATTTTGATCCATTATGATTGAAAAACATGTTACCGTGATTAAGGATAAAATTTTATAACCAACATGATAATCCAAAATATAATGTTTAGAAAGAATAATCAACCTATTATATTATTATTGGAATATTTAATTATGTCTATATCATTTTTTACATCAAATTGATTTAATTTTTATACCTTTTAACTAGGGATATATAGATAATGTAGTATAATATTCCATTAATTTTATAATGTTCCCCTCCCCTCAGTTTCAAAAAAAAAATATCCTCCAACCTCTTTTGTAGTTGAAATTTATAATCCTTGAAAGAAATATACGCAACCATATTTAATATAAACATTATTAACTAAGTTATATAGGTTCGTGTATTCCAAATTGAATATCATTAGCTCGCTTAATTTTAGATCTAGAGGATGTTTACCGAAAATAAGGTAATATTCTTTACCAATCCTTTCAAATTTATAGCTTATTTATAACCTATAATTTTTTTACCCATAATAAAATAATTAATAAATTATCATAATTTAATGATATTTTATTATGAATATCGTACAATAATTTTCCTATAAATTTCTATCCAACACAAAGATAAAAATATTTCCCCTGTGTACATACTGCTTACCATCTCCACATTTCTTAATAATTCATTATTATCACAATAATATTAGGATATATATAATGATAGAATTAAAAATTATTAATTCAATTTTACAAATTATTATGTTTAAATAATGGTGATTTATTATTTAACATTTTTTCTTCAGATTCGTCAATACCCAATAAAAACATTCTCATGCACATACGGGCCACTGTCTCCATGAATAATTTAATTTTTTTCATTCTATAATTTTTATAAATGTGCCTATGTAAACTTATGTTTTGAATATATAATTTCTTAATATTAGTATTAAAAATATTTAAATTAGGAAAAAATTATCAAATAAAAATGATAAAAATTAAAGTATAAAGAAATATATGGGACAATAAGTAGTTGTTACATGGAATAGTCATTTTAATAACCAATTGTTAATTAAATGACATTAATTGTTTAAAAGTAATTTCTATATGATATGATGTATATTAATATAGATCTGTATTGTATTTTTG
Organism: Viscum album; assembly: GCA_963277665.1. Lineage (NCBI taxonomy): Eukaryota > Viridiplantae > Streptophyta > Magnoliopsida > Santalales > Viscaceae > Viscum > Viscum album. The sequence continues at coordinate 1,023,681,901 of OY728133.1, read as the reverse complement.
ATAAATTTTTATTTATTATAAAACATTTTTTAAATCTCATGACGGAATTCCGAACTAAGGGAATGGTTCTATATGTCAATTTAGGTTTGTTGAGAAATAATATGTGTTATGCACCATATATTGTTTATGAGGTGAATATAAGTATCCTTTAATTTTATATATCATTAATATAATGGTTTCATGACATTAAATATTTTATTTTATGTAATCCCACCATGTTTCATACAATTCAAAATTTACTAATGTTGTGTGACTTTATTACACAATATCATTATCAATTGGGATTTTTTATGTTTGATCATAAATATGGTAATTTATTTGACATTTATATCATTAACAAAATATATTTTCCCCCTCTAGTATTTTCTGGATATTTTAAACATTCCTATTATATTCTTCCCTTTAGGATATAAAGATAGTAAAATAATGGTTTAAGGTAAACTATCATCTCTTTTCCACTAATTCTAGATTTATTCTCAGATACCTTATTTTCCATTTAATATTTTCAATAATTTTTTTAATATTACCCAATGAAATATTTAATAAAATGTTCCAATTTTTAAAATTTTATGCAATGGTTTTAATGGAAAAATATTCTAATTTTTCAAATGAGGTAATTTTTTTTAACATTTTTTACAAAAGTTTGGAAGTATTATTTAACTATTATGGTTTGAAAAGAATTTATAAATATCCTGAAAAATAAATAATTTTATTATTAACTCAACATTTAACTAGGTTATTTTCTGTGAATTATTTTTCCATTAATAATTTGGAAAATTTATGATTTTAAATTAGTGATTCTCAAAATAAAATGTTATTTAAAAAAATATTTTATTTGGATATATATTTAATGTATTTTCATCTATATTGGTATACGTTATTAGATATTATTAATAAGATAATATTCCAGTGATTCTAACCATCATATTCCATTGGATAGAATAAGATCAGTTTCAATCAGGAAGTATAGAGAAACCATAATATTGTTCATTAATTAACCTTATTTATTATCTATTAGTGCTAGTTAATTATTTTTTAATGTGTATTCATATTTTTAGTTAATTATACATATTATAAGAAGGGGGGTAATTTAATTAAATATCCCTTTGATGAATCAGTAAATCTCATTAAGAATAATAGGATGGGTATTTTTCTAAGGCCTTACCCATTAATATCGATATCATTGCCAGTATCCTTGATGGTATGTTTAGTTCTCTTAGAATGAGGCCTCCACAATAAGCTTTATATAGAAGACAATATGCATCACATCATTATGAAAAAAGATATAGATTTCATTCAGGTTCCTTAAATAGTTAGGATATTTTTTTGATAACTATTTATCATAGGTTATTATTTATTTGGAATTATTGGATCATCATTTATTATTTACCTATTATTTATGAATTATATGTTTAATGATTGATTTGTTTTATATAGATAACATTACTATGAATCCAAGATTCCCATTTTTCTTTTTATTTTTTCTTGGATTCTATATTATATCCAAGGAGTGTTACATAAATATATTATAGATTAAATAATAATGTTTTAAAATAAAAAAGCATGTTTAAATTTATGTTTTCAAATTTAATTTTCTATTTAACCATGAATCATGTTTATCATGATTAAAAAACATTTTATTCCATTACTATTTAATTTTTTATATGTTATTAAAATGTTACCATGTATCCATCAGTTCTACAATTCTATATACTGGATTTTACATGTAACAAGTAATAATAATGGTGGTTCAGCTAAACTATCAAACATAGTATCTATTTGACCTCATAATGTCAGGTTAGAATGATGAGCCATAAGTTTGTGAAGTAAAATAATGATATTCTACATGAAAAACACCAAAACTGACCATATTCAATATATATACCCTAGTTTTGTAATATGGAAAAAATCCATGTTTTTTAATTCGTATGAATAGATTATCATCATAACCAATTGTTTTAATGGATAGATAATTAAAGAAAAAATCACTTTATTACTAACTATAAAATATCATGTTCTATTTTAGAACCATTATTAACAAATACAAATCTATTCCATGAAAATCATCGGAATCATTCCTTTCCCAATCAATAATTTTTAATGAAACAAGCTGAAAAATATTACAATAATGTAAATTATTCTATTTAATAATGGAATTGAATCTCACCTATTCAATGTGATTGTAAAAAATATTTTTATTGAATTTCATTTTATGCCACATTATCCTATAATTAGTTCTTGAAAAAATAAATATATCAAATTTTATGATTATGAAATAAAATTATTATTTTTGTATACGAAGAAGGATACCCATTATATAGCACATATGACTAAGGGAATGTGACCCATGAACAAGGCATATTGGAGTAATTCATTATCAATATTGTATCATCATTGAAACATCAAGCATGTGTCAATGCCTTCATACATTATGCTTATGTCATTTCCTATATCATTCTCCGACATGGATATTACTATGATTCTCACCATAGTGTTTTTTATATTAGTTTATCAGTTTTACTATTTAGGAGACAACACAACTGTATAATCCTATTTTTGACAAAAATATCATCCCATAATGTTTCGATCATGTCTTGATAACTCAAATACCAAGACCAAAAGGTTCTTTATACATTACATGAAACATTTAAATAATCGTAGTTTTCTTATATCGAGGCCTTGAAATCCATACCTCTAGCCAAATCCCTCCATTCAGAAATCACACATCTTGTGATTCAGGATCATCAGCCTAATCTCAAAAAACTCCTACCAATTGACAAATAAATGTTTCATCATTGGATAAAAAATAGAAACTTATAACTAATAGATCATTTCACATTAAAATATAATACTACCCTTTACCAGTACAATTTAAAATAATTTCATTTAAAATGTTACAACGTATATTGTTGAATATTCACAACTATCATGTTAAACACAATCAATATTTTTTCCAAACGTGTTAACAAATCATGATGACGTTAACTCATTGGTATATACATGGTGAAACATATTTTTAATTCGTCCAAATGATTAATTTATTTTATGATTATCCTAGTTGATTACTATTGGTTACTATGGAATACCATTATATGTAACTCAGATATCCCACCACACTTGATCGAATGTCATACTCTATATCATTGTACATTGATAGATCAGTTAAGTTAGTGTAGGGTCCTGAAAATTCCACAAGGGGGAAATCTGATTACCCCAAAACTTGGAAAAGGACCGAACCAGTCCGTGTACCAACTCTCAACAAGAATATGCAGCCGGTTCGGTGAACCTCCCTCCCGAAGATTCTATCATTCATGAAATGGGGCGGAGCGCCTATGCGGGCGGGAACCAGGAAGACCGCCAATGAAGCCAGGCCGGTCCACCGCCGTGAACCGTGCCAACCGGCCCATTCCGCGTGCTCTGTCGTTCGTGATATGGAGGTGGAGCACCTATGAGTAATTGGACCACTGTCTTCTGCGGAATAGAGGCGGAGTGGTTCCCAGCAGTAGAGAATTCCTCTGATCTCAGTTCCTAAAATTGCCAGCTCACAGAGTCATCCGGGTGTGGGGATTCCTTCATGGGCTTCCGCAAAAAGTGCCATGTTTCATATTCCCTTTGAGACTCTATAAATATTCATCAAGGGGCACCAAAAATGAAGAGTGGGAGGACGGGCGAAAACCCATGGGGAGACGCTGGAGAAATCCCTCCCAGTAGTAATGTTCCACGACCATCTGTGGACCTCATATCGTCCGCTGATGCCCTCTTCCACATAGAGGAGAAACCAAACCGTGAACCACATGTGGCCCGCTCCTCCTCAGACACACTTCGCGGACAGCCTCCTCCGCCTCCAGCTCCACCTCAGACAACATCCTCTGCAGACACCCTCCGTGGATACCCTCCTCTATGGCCATCTAATATACGGACACCCTTCGCAGACAACATCCTTTCTCGGCCCACTCTTTCACGGTCTGCCCTTTTGTGGCCTGCTCTTTCGCAGTCTGCCCCTATGCGGACTGCTCCCTCGCAAGAATCCTTCCGCGGGCACCACTTCGCGGACTTCTCCCTCATAGGCATCCTTCCGCAGGCACCCCTATGCGACATGCTCCCTCACGACCAGATTCTATGTGGCTCGCCTCCTCCATAGCCAACCTTCCGCGTCCAGTTCCCCGCAGACTGCCCCATGCGGAAAACCCCATGCACCCATTGGTCCATACCGTAGGGGCAGCACCCCCGCACCCCTGATCGGGGTTACTGTCGAGCTGTGGTCCCGGTCCGTTGGGACGATCCCTTTGATACCATCACTAATCCCCATGAAAAATGGAGAGTCACACCATGTTATTTGGGGCTGGGTCAACAATATTTTACATTTCACCCTTACGCCACCCCAACATCCTTCCTATAAATTACATGAGTCATGATACTCCTCATGACTAATCTATAACCCCATTTCGTAGAACCTTTTGCAACGCTCATCCAGAAAGGGTCGCGCTTGTGTAATTTACACACCAACCATATCTTGGTATCTCTTACATAGTCATCTTGACCACATGACGTTAAACTATATGACCCTCGTCCTACCAATATGATGCTAAACTATATGGAAACAATCCTATCTACATGACTTTAAACTGTATTATTTCCTACCTTACAAATGTAGGATGCCTCTTCTCTAATAAGAGATACCTTATGCTCCAAGCATAAGATGCCTAATGCCATGATCATAGTGGTGTACCTTCAAGAGCATTGGGATCTATTCAAACACTCCATAACTCCCTCTCACTCTTTGAGTGTACTTCATTGGGATCTTTATCCACTTCTATGTGTGAAGGGACACTCTAACGGCCTGACATCATGCCACATTGGCTCACCTACCGTCTTGGGGAAACGCACTAGAAAACTTTGGACAACACTTCGAGTCATGTCATATGTTTTGAACATGGTCAGCAGTCGCCCCTTATTTGTTTGTCCCCATTTTAGGCAAAATGTGATATGGATGCTGTGTTTAGAACACGGTGAACTATTATCCTCCATCACCATGCCACCCTCATTGCATTCTGAATGTTTGGCATGTAATTAACACTTATCATACCCCTTTGTTCGAACTAATTCCAATGCCCTTGGCGTTATCCCGCTCTTGCAATTGCACATAGGCATTGGACCCATTTATATTCCTCAACCCACCAACGGGATGGGATAGCCTCATGGACATACATGAGGAAGTCAACTTGGGCGTCCATCTCAGAGTAAGCCCCAACCTTATGGGCCTCTCTATGATAAGCCCCACTCCACTTCTCATGGGCGCACCTTTCGCGATGTGATCGTCTGGTCCCTGCCGCCTCTTGTTTCTCACACCGAGTATGACTCACGTGTGCTTAGAGTAAGAATCGACCATGATATCCTCTTATGGGATACCTCAGAGTGTAATACCCACTCATCCGAACTACATGGACTTTGATCCATGTATCCTATGCAGGGTACGTAGGAAGCCTCCCAGGAGGTTCAAGCCCGATCACCGTCGGACCCTCGAGGTTTACCATCCCACAGGCCCACCTTCGTGTCAGTTCTCCAACACCCTAATCCAAACTACGTGGACTTCGATCCATATCTCCCAGGTAGGGTACATATAACGTCTCCCTGAGGATCAATCCCAACAAGTGACTGATCCAACTATCTTCACGTCTGTTCACCACACAAACCCTAGTGCCACCTCAATGAGTCCAGACTCCTCATGGTCATTAATCCAATGAGGGATGGTAATCCTTGGGCATAAATGATTCTGAATTCTTGCATCCAGCTTACCATTTCCAATCAAGAGAAATTTGTGGATAATATGCTTGGGTATAAACCAAATATTCGTGAACATCTGAATACGTCTTAAATCTATAATAGAGTCCCAGAATAGGAAATAATTCCCCCCAAAAGGGTTCGATGAGCCTGACTTCCCATCCTCTTGACCAATGTGAGTTTTCAAGCATCGTTCGTCAAACAACCCAGAAAACGCCTACCTTTGGAACGCAGGACCATGTATTACTAGATATAGAACCCTTGGGCATTTCGAGGTGGAAAATGGTGCAACCGATATGATTGATTAAGTTGAACCAAACATTCTCTAATCAACTGTCAGGTAGCACACATTTATTCCCCACGACCCCATTGTGCAACGTGAGACAGTGAGACATAAATCTATACAACCATTCGTATTTTGCTTATCATATCATCTAATATCTATCATTTAGTAGGATTCACAGAGTGTCCCAATGCTCAATAGATTATATGTATGATTTTTATGAGAATCTATATTAACATAAAATTAATACTCTCATTACACCCATATTAAATCTTACAAGGTTCTATCAAACCCACTCACATCTACATGCAAGACCCACAGAAAATTAAATTACATATAAAATATGAAAAAAAATTGATCCACTGATGCATTCTATTATGTAGTCTCCATTTAAAATGAGCAACCCAACCATTCTTGATCATCCCCCTTTTCCACAAACTCTTTGATTATTAAAACACAATATATTAATAAGTTTATCAACTCCCATTATATTTTGAAATTTGAATATTTTTTCATAACCCCAATAGTAAATTTTATCTTACCCGAATCGCAATAAACATAATAAAAATATATATTTACATGCATCTGTGATTACTATTGGAAAATACTCATATATATAATAAAATTAAAAAAAATTATAAATGAACTCATTCGATATAGTAGAAAAAGTACACTATGTAACTCCAAGATATTGTTGAATATCATTAAATGATATAAACATTAATATTATATGTTTCCAAAATGATCTGGTGGATTGATAAAATACCCTTCATAAAATTTATATAGAATACAAAAATAAGAATAGGTTGGAGAATTATGAAAGGGTAATGGGAGGTTACTATAATCAATTATTGAAGGAAAACCTCCAACATTTGATGGAAGAGAGGAAGAAGAAGAATGATATATGGATAAGAGGATTCTATGTTTTCAACCCCATCATCCACTATAAAAAAATTACACTAGGTTTGGGTTAATATTTATAATGGGATATATCACTATTATAATACAATTAATAACCTATCTTAGTAAAATTTGTTCCCTATATAATAAAATCTATTTTTGGATAGAAAATATAAAGAGAAATGATGTATAACGGGACACCAAATGGCTAACCTATATGGAATTACCCCTCACTCCTTTAATTTCATACGATATATTAATGTCTTATTTATTAAATGGGTCAATCAAAAACCCCAAAAATTTATTCTGTTTCTATTAAATAAAAACAAAAAAATATATATACGTATTATCCAACACTAATAAATCCATTCAAGAAAATATTTAAATAACATATACATTCCAAAATATTCCTAAAACTAATTCTCTTAAAAATTTAATATTTTTTTTTCTCCATTTTTACGAGTATATGATATTTTCCATATTCCAATAACAAACTATAAAAAACATTATAATAAACTTCACTACAAATATTTTCATGTCTTCTTAAATTTTATCTATGAATTACTATAACTTTATCATTATCATTTTCTTAAGTAAAAATAGTTATTTAGTTAATAGAATTTTAAATATAGTCATTTCATCAACCTATTTAAAAAATATTATGTATTTATTCTCTTTGTTTTTATTAATGATGTTTACAAGAAAATAGCATCACCCGAAAAACAATACACTAAATTTAAATATCAAATCACTACACCCACTCATATAAAATATTTTCCATCCATTTTACAACTAAATTTTCTCTGGTTAAAATCATATTGTAATTGCTCGAATTTCAAATATAGAATAATTATATTCTATAGCTTGTATGGCGTGAAACACCAACTATGTAATGCAATATAAAGTCCTGATTATTTATAATAATTTATAATATATTATATGAATTCAATATATTTTATATCATTAAATTCATATGAAACATGGTTAGTTTAAGAATTATGAAATAATATGGTTCTTCAATGACTTTAATTACATGATAGACTGAGTATTACCAAACAATAATATAACATTAAGATATTATAATTTTTATATTAAAGGATATAAACTAGTAGTTATAAATTGTGTTAAGTAACATATGAAAATATATGGTTTATAGAAATATATGATGAATTCATTAGTTACAAATTAAATACATGAATTTAATAATTATAATTTTATGGGGGAAAATTATTTTAGTGTATTTTTTTTGAATTTTTCAGTATTGTTTCATTTTTAATGAATAGTAAAAAATAATAAAATCTAGGTCAAAAATGATCATTAATCTCATTTATTTATATTGAAATATTTTAAATTATCATTAAATATTAATTATATATGATTTTATAATTTAATCCAATTTAGGTTTTAAAAATTGATTTCACATTGATATTGACTATAAATTCATAGAAAACATCTAGAAGTTTTATACTTTAAAAAACTCCATTTTCATCCCATATGAGGGATTAAATTTTCATTAATATCAACCGATTATGTTATTAAATTTTGATAATTAGACTCCATATATTTAGATATAATTATGATTATTTTAAAAAATTGTCAACATAATTTTTTATATAAAATATTAGTGAATTTAATTAATATTATATACAATTATTAAGAAAAACGTGATCTTAATAATAGACTATACCTATAACATAAGAGGCCAAATGTCCTCAACACATGACCCACAACCATTTTATTGCCCTAATTTGGAAATTAATCATCAATTATTGAGATTGGTTGTTTTTTAAGAAATATTTTTATGTAAAATAATGAGTACACATAATATGTTTTTAAAACATCAAATGAGTAATATTCATCTATGATAAAAGGCCCCCACCTTTCTCACATCCTCAAACCACTAAAGATATTATGGATTGACCCAAGTCATCACATATAGAGCCTCAGATTCCCTAAATTAATTATATAATCCTTCCCTTTGTGGATGATTCCCTCCAATGAATATTTTTGGTAAAAAACAAAGGAAGTTACCCAGTTAATAGGTAACATCTTTTCTTAAACTACTTTGTTTTATTTCCATTATTCTCCCCTAAATACTTATTTTTATATTTTTTGTATTAAAAATAGTATCCCTAATATACTAGGATGTTCTTTTTCTATGGATTCTACATAAACATATACACACATCCATATAATTGTTTACATAATTACTATTTTTGTGTATGGAGAACTATTGCTGCATGAAATGATGATTGTTCATTTTCCATTTACAACCTATAATGATGACTATTCTGATGGGAAATATATTTATATATGTCACATATTATGTTTATTATTTATTTATTCTTCTATAAATATTTTATATCCATACCATAATAATTTCTGTTTTGTATAAATATGATTACATCATTTATGGAATTATAGACTAGTACCACCCAAAAGCGATGTGATTCATTGATAATAACCATGGAACGTACAAAGGATTTTTTTAAATACAAATATGTGACATAAACAACCTCTATATGATATTAATTACATTATTACCTTTTTAGACATATTATATATATATATATATATATACATTTATATCTTTTTCTTTTCTACCTATCAAAAACATAAAATGCTATAACGTCATTCGTGGTCATGTGCACTAATGAATACTCAACCTGATGTCATTCCATTTACATATATATAATACTATTTGACTAAGAAAAAATTTATTTTTGATATAATATTAATTCTTAATATATATGATGTTACTTACCTTTATTCTATAATGGGCATTGAAAAGTGGGAATGATACTCGTGTAAATGTATGACTAACCATCTATATGATTATAACAATCATTCATTTATCACAACATTATTTAATGATATGTTTTAAAAATAGAATTCATGTATAAATATAATAATTATATCATGATAATTATTACATATATGTTTTATAATTCCCAATTTAACCATAGTAGACCTACCAATGGTTTTTTAACACGTAAACCAAATTATGTCAGGAAACATGATGCAAACATAACTTATTAATTTGATGTATAAAACATTGAGAAATGTAAAATGGATGTAATTATAAACAAGAAAAGGTTCTTAATCAAGTATATAAATAAAAAATGTTTAAAATAATGGATGTTAACGAACTTTTGTACTGAATGGAAACAAAAGGTAAGTGATATCATCTCAATTAACATTCCAATATTATTATTATTTATTATGCACATAGTTTCCTTCATATGGTGTGTATACATCCCATTTACATGAAATGTCATGAATCTCAACACTATAATAAAAATAATATAAATTTCATTTTATTTTATTCCATAATATGGATTATGATTGAAATATTTTTAATGTGGTATGGGGTACTTTGGAATGTTTAGTGATTATTTTCCTCATTAATAATTTTACAGATCATTTATTTATATTTGAGGATATTATATATCAATTGTTCAATAAACTATTTCATTTTAAACTGTTATTGTCAATAATGTCATTTTACATGTATTGGTACAATTTTTTCACTCTTTCATACTCATGGGGTATTAGAAAATGATTTCAATGAAAATAGACTTCATTACTGTCTTTAGTCGGAGAACACTTTTTTTCTAAAATTTTGTAAAATTTAAATGTTTCTGAAAATGATTTGAAAATTATTTCTTAAATAAAATTCTACTTTTTTTCCTTTTACCAATGTTTTCAATGGAATCTTGGTGTCTTTTTTCTAAAAATGCATCATTATAACCTTTTAACGGTGAAAAAGAATGTCTTTTTCCTTTATTTGTATATATGGAATTACCTTCCATCATTCCACTAAATCTTCATTCTCATGTTTAAACGTTCAATTTTAATGTAATTTTTTATAAATATTTTTTAGATTTTTTTCCAAATGAATATTCAATAAAATAATATAATCCCCAATAATGTTTAAAAAGTAATTCTTAAAATATATAAATTAAAAAATGAGAAAAACACATTAGTTTACTCTAAATCTGCTATGTTCTATTGATATCATCCTTATTATGCTATTTTGTTGGTTTATGGTTGATTTGGAGAGGGATAATATTCATATTCACTTCCTTAATTTATTTTCCACCTAGAAATGTTCAATTTCATGTGATAATTGATCATTGATTTTCCATTATTTTTCCATCATTTGGAATGGATATATTCATTTCCTAATCCATATATCATTTGGTCATATGGTGTTCACATTAATTTTTAGTTGATTATTTGGGTAAATATTGATAAATTCATATCACTTACTCCATACACATATTTTATAAGAAACATTTCTAAATCGATTATTCAATATATGATAAATTGTTTGGACTGGTAAGATACAGATGGGACCCATGTATAGATAGCACCTCGATTAATAGGTAGTCTACTTGTATGAGTTATTTGTCTATACACACGAGATGAGTTCTTACATGATATTTTTTAAACTGTTTTGTGAATGTTCATGATTTTCAAGGTACCATGTACATAAGAAACATGGAATCCAATAATCAATTGTTTCCCTCATTTATTTTCAGGTATTATTTATCCATGTGATTTTTCATCAACACGTATATGAATAAATTCAATATTTTGTTCATTGGTCTAATTTTTTGTGTTTCTGTTTCTTAGATTTCCACATTGATTTTTCCTAATCTAGTTATTTAAATTGAACGTGTTTCTAGTAATTACCATTCAATATTGTTTATTAATTTCCTTCTCTATTTTTGATTTCATTGTATGTATGTTTAAATTATTTACCATACAGTAATAATTACTATTGATTCATTATTGATTCCACTATACTATACCTTTATTGATCATTATATTTCACCATTTTTATGACTCCTTTCCCCATGATTACTAGAAAAATTATATAAATGATATGGAAATATATACTAGATTTAATAATGTTATAAATGAAGTCATTATGATATAATTCATATATTTTTAATGAAAAAATATGTTTTAATTAGTGTATTTGTTTGAAATACAAGACACATATATGTATCTGGTTTACCAAGAATAATATACTCTATGTCCATCAAAATTTTATTCCTTGTAGTCATGATAATTAAATTGATTGAAGTCATTGTCTCTAGGATTTTTGGGGAGGGTCACTACAATTGGAATTAGTGAATGTTTAGTAGAATCATTTGGATGTTTATTTAAGAAATTATAGATTATAAAACATAAATCTAAAGTATAAATTCATTATAAGTATATAATAATATCCTAGATATTTAGATAGATTGAGATTATGTTGTTTTCCTAGAAATTCCTCCATTACTAGATACAAAAAGTGGATGTGGTTTTGTAATATATTCTCTGAGGAGTAACAAAAATGCTAATGTTAACCAATCCTAATTCGGTGTAACTTGGTACATGAAAACGGGTCATACGACACACCTAATTTGACACTCATGGGGAATATTATTAAGATAATTCACATCTACTTTTCAACCAACTTTTGATGGATTTTGAAAAGGAATGACGCAGGTTATACCAATAGTTTTATATTAAACATGAAAAGTCATGGTGTTGAAATCCTAGAAATGAAATGGTGGATAAAAATAGACCAAGGATGGACCTATGATAAAATAAAATGGATGAAGTATTTACGTATTAAGGTTTTATTAAAAATTATAGTCAAATGTATATTTAGTGATTAACATAATTTCAAGAATGTCTATCGTAGTTATTATGGTAATTATATTAATTTGGTTTTAGAAAAGTACAACATATAATCCGGGTGACAACCAAACAAATCTTGCTAGGGCGTGGGTCATGTACTCATGACCATAGGATGATATGATTTTCACACTAACTACAAACCTATGAAATTTCCTAGTAAAATTGTTATTGTTTTTAGTTAAAAAATGTTATCAATAAATGTTAATGATAATCTTGTAACATCACTTATGATTATTAGAGATTATTCAATTAAGCTTATTGTTTTTGGATGATAGTTTTATTAATATAGTTAGACTTTTCACACTTTTAGTGGCCTTACAATCCTCTAGAAATAAATTTTAGTGCTTTGTGAAAGAAAATTAATTTTTTGATGAATTGATTAAATAAAAAATAAATGATGGAAATTTGTTTATATAAATATATAATTTAAGTATATATATGATGTAAAATAATTACCAAACATTATATATATTAATTATAAAAAAATTAGTTCGTGTTTCTTATTATATGTTAAACTTAAGCTCTTCAAATTCAATAAGGATTTATTGATATGAGGCCCCAAAAAATCTATTGATAATTAATTTTTTTATTTATAACCCCAATCACTCCCTATACATAATTATTGTTTTCCTCCATGCATATATCCTTACTTCCAAATAATTCTCACATACAAATAATCCTAGTGATATTTTAGTCTATGTGTCCTTTGTAATTCACATTATATCTTATAGAGATGGTGTTTTAAGATAAATTATAATTATTCAACAAATAAACATTAGAAATATAACTAAAAATATTTCCATGATTTTTATTAAATTGAGAGCAATTAATTTAATTAAGGATGAGAGAATATTTCATGCCAAATATGTAATGTTAGAACATTGTATTCAATAGGGTGTATGTGACCCAACCTCAAGAACATATGGGAATATAATTTATAGATAATTTATAATATATTTAAAATTTTAAATGAGTTCCTTTTTTATAACATTCATTTCATGTGACACTAAGTTAGAATTTTATACACCCAACAACAAGTGTTCTGGATGCCTTGTATTCCATGCAATCTATTTTTATCAAATAAAATATATTAAAGATATATTTTATTATTAATAATATATAATCTGGCAGTAATAAATTATTTTATCTATATAATTAAAATCATTGGATTACCCAAATATATATTAAATTCCTTAGTTACACATTAATTCAAAATGAATGTGAAAACCGATTAAATTTAAGGTAGAATATTATTATTTTTATTGTCACAATGATTTTTAAACTAATAAATTAATGAAATTGCAATTAATGAGTCAAATTAAGGGTATACATAAATATATTTCATATTAAAACAAATATTTTTTATATAAATCATATATATATTATAGAAATAAGATAAAAGTCCCCAATTTTAGGTCTAAAATACTATATTTTTTACTTAGGCATTTTCACCACCATTTAATGGCGAACCAATTTTAAATATAGTTGTCGACCCTTTTATAATATTAATATTCAATGATATGTTTCATTTAACTCATAAAAAAATTAATACAGTTAGGTAAAATTTGTTAAATTTCACCGTCATGTTTAACATTATAACGAGAACTAAAAAATATTCAATCTAAGTTTAAAACATCATTTAATTATTATTTAATTATAAGAATAAATTATATTTTAAATGGTTTTTAAAGATTTATTATATATTATTTTTATTTTTATCTTATTAAGGTCATTGTAATTAATTTCACATTAAATCAAACTAAAAAATAGCAAACATTTGGATTTTTTTCTATAAAAACCCACTTTTAAATCTGTTCTATGAGATTAAATATAAAATAACTTCTACAGCTGCTCTGTTTCAAATTTATCAAAGTAGATTTAATATTTAAAAAAATAATAATTTATAATGTATAATATGTTCAGCTAATTATTTAACAAAAAAACTAGTGTAGGTAATTTATATTAAATATAATTATTTATGAAAAATTATGCTTAATAAAGAACTATACATTTAACTTATAGGAGAAAATGACCTACATAATTTTACAAAACCCATTTTCTAGATATAATTAGTTCATGAACCATTAATTATTGATTATTTTATTATTTTTGATTAATTTTTAATTTTTGAAATTTGTGTTCACCTAACTTGTTTTAAAATTTACCTAGTGAGCAACTCTTTTCGCCTATAACCACCTCCTATCCCTCTTCCTCAAACCACTCATTCCAATTTGGCTCAAACATGATATAAAAAATATCTCCTCAAAATAACTCCCCTAATTCTAGAAATATCTCTTTGGGAAGACTTCCATCCCTGTTAGTCTTTTGTTACATACCAAAAAAAGTTACCTATTCAAAGGTAACATATTTCCTTACGTATTTTAGTTTTATTTCCAATATAAAATCCATCATATATAGTTATTATAATATTGTATAAAAACAAAAGTACCCTTATTATAGAAGGATTTTTTTATTTTAATTTATCATCCTAGACATATAGACACTTCAATCTATTGTATAATGTATATATTGCTATAATGTATAACGAAATACTACCTCACGAAATAATGATTGGTCATTTTTAATTATATCCTCTCGTGGTGGATATTAGGATGGAAAATATATTTATATAAGTTATATATGAATTTTAATTTTTTTAGTCTTATTTAATTTTTTATCATATACCCTTATACATTACATTTTTTCTAAATATGATATCAATTTTTATAGAAGTGTGGACTAAAACCTCTTCAAATAGATTCGATCTAATCATAATAATCATGGAACACATAAAGATTGTTTTAATTAATTATATGTGAAATAAAAGACCCTATATGATATTAATTAAATAAAATCATTTATAGAAATATAATTAATATCATTTTCATTTTTACACTTCCTCACACTTAAAAAGTGATGATGTCATTTGTGGATGGGTGTACTGACTCTTCCACGACACGATTTGATTTATTTTACATAATGAGAATTATTTATATAATTATATATGATATAATTATATTTCTATAATGATATGTTGTTACCATTATTGTTTCCATAATTTTCATTTTCAAAAAATTTAATGTTACTCTTGTGTACGTATTACCGATTGTTATTATAGTTGTAATATTGATTCATTTTTCATAACCATATTCAATGATTCATTTTTTTAAAAAAAATTGTGTATAAATATTAGTATTATTACATTATTATTATTCTATAGATGTTATATAATTGTCCCTTTTTCAATAATTGACCTACCAATGTTGTTTTTGACACACAAATTGAATTGGTTCCAAAAGACCAATGTACAAATAATTCTATATGTAGTTTTATAAAATATAGTAGAAACTAAAATAAAATTAAATATAAATATTAAAATGTTTCTCAAGAAAGTAGATAATTAACATGTGTTTATTGTAATGTATGTTGAATTATAATTCACGTTAAGACTAAATGTTATATATATATTTTCTGTCACATTTTCTTTGTTTTTTATTCATATATTGGATAATGCACATGGTAGATGTCTAATTTTGCAGCAAATAGAGTATCACAAGATTCCAAGGAAGAAAGGTAGAAAAGCATCAAAAATTCCCATGTAAACATCATGATGGACAATTTCACATCATGTACTTTATAATCATAGCCTCCATCAATCTTTGAAGCTTATGTCATGAACAACCACAAAAAATGAATAAATTGTCAGCTCGTTTTGGGAGTCCCTCTTAATCATCATGAAACCAGTCAATCCAGACGGCGAGAAAGCTGTGAGGATTCAATACAAGAAGCTAGATGGCCATGGGTTACCTATCATGAACCACCTGCACACGACGTAATCATGGTAAAATGTTATAAATCTGCTGAAGGCACATGCTCCACACTGGAGATCCTGGTTGAAGTAAGGTGGATCTAAGTTTCACGACATGACTATCATGTACATGTTGTGATCATTTTTGCCTATATAAGTAACACCCAGAAAAAGTGATTCTCATGCTCCTCCCTTGTCTTCGAATATACCAGAATATCATCCACAAACACCACCATGAATGCATCCAGATATCTTGGAAATATATGATTCATCAATTCCATAAACACCGCTGGCACATTCGATATACCAAAGGGCATCACCACTTACTCATAATGGCCATATCAACTTTTGAAAGCTTTTTTAGGAATATCCTCCTTCCTCACTCGCAATTGATTATATCCCAACATTAGGTTGATCTTGGAAAACCATTGGGCTCCCCTCATATGGTCAAAAAAATCATCTATTCATGGACATGGCTATCTGTTATTTATCATCTCTTGGTTAAGTCTATGATAATCAACACTGAGCCTCAATGTTCCATCTGTCTATTTCACAAACAACATCGGCGCTTCCCATAGAGATGTGCTAGGCCGGATAAAGCCTTTATTTTCTCACTCCCCCAATTGGACTTCCAACTTCCTAAATTCTGCAGGTGACATCCAGTAATACAGATGTGAGAAATGGCTAGTCTCATGATGGAGATCAATCATAAACTCCAATTCTCTTACATGAGGTACCCCGAAGAATTCTTCAAGAAAACATCCATGAACAGGTCGAACACTACTGAAAAAACCCTATACATGACACCCTATATTGATTCTAATGACAATACCACCAACTGATATGATAACATGCCAACTATTGGTGCCAACAATCCTGCTGCAACCTACTTCTCAATCCTCTCTCCTCTAAAGAGATGTCCAACACCATGATGCATCGTAAAACTCACTTTTCGCGCATCATAATCGATGTGGGCCTTAAGCGCTATAAGCCAATCCATGCCCAAGATTTAATCATAGTTATCCATATCAATTACTTAAGAATCCCACACTATCTCAATTTGGACCACAACAATAAAGAATTCTTTACACAGGAAGGCTCGACACACTTTTCTACCAAGAGGGCTTTGATGATTCAGAACCGAAGGCATCATCTCTACATTTGAAGCCATCAACTCAATAACATGTGCAGAAATAAAAGAGTGTGAAACACCCATATCAAAAAAACATGCATGCATGTAGAATTTAAATGAATCATACCTCGCACCATAGATGGTCCTGACTGATCATCCATCACAAGCTACTCAGCTCCGAACAAAGCCTTCATTGTGAGACTCTATTCTTTATTTCCCTGTATAGGCGTCATGGTATTTCAAGATTCCCCATGAATAACCTTATCATGCAGACAAGGGGTATACTTCTTGTGACGCCCCGACCCCAGTTACCTAGAGTCAGTGCATTATTACATAACATTGGCATGATCACAAAGGATCATGTCTCGAAATACCGATTAGTTTGGTAGTCTTGGAAACACTAGATATATTAATTAGTCTTACATTATATCATAAGGTAAAAAAACTACAACAACATCTTGTCTTCATATCCCCTTATACTATCCCTCTATGTCATTCATAAATTACTTCTTCACATCCTAGGGAAAAAACATTGAAAGGGGTGAGCTCAGATGCTCATTAAGGATAATAATATAGCAGAAGCTTTCATAGATAAGCATAAAAACATAAGGAAATGTATAACTAAATCAAAAGCCTTTTAAATTTGAAATTCAGAAAAAATGGAAAAGATAAAATGAAATAATTACATTTACTTATTCACATGGATATTCTACGAGTCGAATAATCACATGAAATATCAATAACAACTTTCATAATGATGGAATGCATAATTCCAGACTATCATAACCATGTAGCCAAGGACTTGTGCTGAGACTACAAATAATATTTTGTCAAGGCCTCATTCTAAAAAACTAGTCTATCTCATGAGACATATCGATGCATCGAGGAGCTATAGCAGGGTCCACCCGTCACTTACTAAGTCTAATACATTCCTCATATGAACAAGTTTAAACATAATGTAAACATTTATATTAAAACTAGTATACGAAATGTTAATACATTATACACAAACCATGAATGGTATAAAAATAGCACATCCACAGTCAAACATAACTCATTCGATTCAATATGAAAGATTTTATTGTATCAAATTAACCACAGTCGAGATTAATTAAGGATAGATGAAAATAATCATGAAAACTATTAGAGAGAAATATCCCCATTTTTCTTGAAAACATTTAAAAGTCACACTATTTTTCAAGATTCCATTTAAAAATAGATGTCCCATACCACATTGAAACATAAAAAATTAATTTCAATTTTAAAACATTATTTTCCATATATATAACCCTTAAAAATTTTTAAAACATGTAAATTAAATATTTTAGAATAATAAATCATTAAAATGTTTAAAATAATATTTTAGTTAGAGTTCCTAAAACAAGAGACACTTGAATAAAATTAATTGAGGTAATAAAAACATAATAATATCATGAGAACAAATGGATTCATGATATACTATATCAATGTACATTATATACACCATATAAAAGTGATTTGGTGTATAACAACAAAGAAGTCTCAATGGGATGTAAATTGAGATTATGTCTCTTATAAAGACTGTATCCTAAGGTTAAGGATAAATCAATTACATAATTATGTGTGAAAAATATAGATATACTCAATATTATTGGATATTCAGTGTAAATTAATTAGAGGAAATACATATATATTCATGTAAAAACAACACCATTGAATTGGATGTTTAACTAAATAAATGGAGATTGAGTTAAAATTACTTTTATCAAGTTCATATCGATGACTTGAAATTTATCAATAGAGTTATTATTTGTATAAAAATTATATCCATATAAATATGAGTGGAATTTATGACATATGAAAATTATTAGTGATTCCACACATAATCTTGGAGTAAAATAATCAATGAAGTATGTGTAAACCAAATGAGTGTAAATTGAAATTTCAAATTCCCTTATCGATTTGGTAAATTACGAAACATACAAGAATGAAACAAGGATCATACAATGATTATATAAATATAAATGAATTAATGTATAATACACAATTAATACAAACATGGGTACTATATACACCACATGCAATAAATAAGTGGTGAACAATGGAAATCTTACGGAATTAAAAGTGAGATAAGAAACCCCTTACATTGTACTTTTTCCTTGGCTGAGGGTAGGTTATGCTCCTGTATAATGGTGAAATAATTGTCATTGAATTATAAATTAATTAAATACATTAATATTATATCATATATGATCTTTTAACAATGATTTGTTAATAATATCTTAGTATTATCATCGTTTTGGGTGTTAACAGATTCATTATACATTATATTATTTGGTATGTGAGCCATATTTGTTATGGATGGGGAGTATATTATTAATATACAGAACTATATCATGTCTCTAAAAATTATTTTTAATCATCAAATTAAATTTATTATTCAATTGATATAATGGGGAATGATTCTTATCACGTTCATGGAGACGGTAATCTGTACGTACGCACGAGCGAAAATATCACTCTTTTGATATTAAAATAATATATAATTGGATTTTATATCACATATACAGAATAATTATCATTTTATATTTATTGTTTACATGAATTAAACATCATTATTATACCCATCCAAATAATAAGTTATTGAATAACAATTACACCACGACATGGAGACGGTAAGCCATACGTACGCACATATGGTGACATGTCAATCAAAGGATGAATAGAATACCGAATATGGTCGTACTATATTTATAATAACATCAAATTATATTGAGTATACTGGAGTTTATATTTTATAATTTAAAAAACAAAGAACGAAAATGTGGAAGAAGAAAGTAACTTGAAAGAGGGTGGTGAAAACATTACATCTTTTTCCGGTTCTTCCTTTTGATTTGATCAAAAGGGATCCATAAGTTGGATTTCTGACTAAAACAATGTTTCTAGGATTAAGGGAGGTCTTTTGAGAGGGTATTTGGGTAGAGGGTGGCCGAACCAAAAGGCTTTTAATGTATGAATTTGAGAGAAGGGGGAGTTCCCTTTTATAAGAGGGGTGTGAGTGCATATTTGGAAAAGCTAGAAATATTATTTTATAATAAATTAATATTCAGTTTCTAATGGTTCAAAAGTGGATTAATTAAAGGTTAAGGTGGGTATAGGTCTAAAACCACTCAACTAATAGATTTTAGACATGTTTGGGACACTATAGTAACCTTATCCTTTAGTTTTAACTCTTAGTTAATTAGATTAGCATATACCATGTCACTTTGTATTTTTTATATTATATAGTTAATAAACATAATATATACATCCCAGAGACCCCCAAGAGGTCCATTAATTATAAAAATATCATGATAAAAGTCTCTTGGCCAAGAAATAGATTTTTAGGAATTTAATATCAAATAATAATAAAATATTTATTTTAAAAACTCTTTTATGTCAATTTTGACACTATTCAATAATTGATTTTTTTTAAGTCTAAAAAAACATTATTAATTAGAAAACAATTCATTTATGAAATCCTATAATGTTATATTAAGAAATAAAATTCATTTATGTCATCAAAACTTTCAAATTATATTAATTTTAACATTTATATTACCAATTATTTGATTCTTTCATCAATAAGGAAAATACTGCATCATTATTGTGTAATAAATAATATTAATTATTTAATTTCTAAAAATTATAAATAAAATATAATTATATAGGAACACTTTTTATCTTTCAAAAGAATATTTATAGTAGAAACACCACCATATATAATCCTATGTAAATTTTTTTTCTAAAAGATATTTGCTTATGTCATTTTTGTATTTATATCAACTTAATTAATATAAAGTGTCATTATGACTTACATGTGGATCCATGTGGTCCTAAAATCGCCCCAAAGATGCACATGGTCAGACATGTATCAACCAACAGGGTTACTTTGTTTTATGGTAATTTAGTATTATTATAATATTATTTTTTGACCCTTATTTACCGGATTTACCCTTTAACCACGATAAATAAAATATTTACCGAAATAATTATTCAAAATGTCTTAATATAAAACTTAACTATTTACACAATTTGGACCTCCTGATTATGAATATGGAATCAATTTTTCTAAATTCAAAACACAGAAGTGGCAGAAATTAATTTAAAATTAATTCCCATTGTTAAAACAAAAAAAGTGTTTTTAAGAGATAATAACTATCAAAATATTGACAATTGTTTATGTCCAGTTTAAATGTGAAATTATGTCCAATGACTAACAATGTATTAAATGGTAAAAATATATTATAAATATTCTTTATAACCACTAGAATTCATAATTTATCACTTTTAATTATTTTGATTAAAAAAGTTGTTTTTAATTAATATTTAAAAATTTCACTATTCATCATAATATAAAAGTTATCCGAAAAGTACCAAAATTTTACCCTAGGATAATTTCGATATTTTGAATCCAAAAATGAATTTTATTTTGTGGGATAGAATTCATAAAATTTAAAAAAGTGGGTATTATTATTAATAACGACTACTTTGATTGGTCAGGGTGTGTTAGAATCTCGAAGTTGTGTACAATGCAAGTTATTGCATTATTCAAAGGGAAACGTACCGTGGAAGCTTGGGGTGTTAATCTATCCCCTCCTTCAATAAATCGTGTCTTCACAATTTTTAAAATAGGGCATGGGAATATAATGGAAAGTCCCACATCAGAAACAGTGTCAATAAATCTATCACTTTAAAAAAGAAAGAGAAGTACAAAGGTCACTCGAGATAACCTATACTAGGATTAAATGTAGAAAAACATGGATATAGATGATAAAATAAGTCTCAAGATCTGATGGAGAGGGATAGAAAACATGATCAAGAGAATGTTAACCTCAAGAAAACCACAAACTTGTGATGGGAAAAATGGTCATTAGTTTCACAGTAGGAAAAGTAAACAGACGACATTTTGTTAAGATACATTACATAAAGATGAGGAATTAATTTCTGAGATTGACTATGAACATAAAGAGATATACTTACATTGAAAGTAAAGTTTCATTCTTTAATAAATTTCTACTACTAACTCATTTTTAAGCTACGAGTATTTCAGAATACTTGGTCCCAGTAGAAGAGCTAGAATAAACTTTTATAGAATAACAAGATCCAAAAAAGATAAACTATATATTTAACTTCTTTTTAGAGAATAATCAACACCAAAACGGTTAGTACAAGATTTTTTGATCCCCAAAAAGGATATTCCATTTGAGAAAGAAACACTAATATTTAAATTAAACCAAAAATACCCCAATGTTAAATAAATACCATTAAATAAACAATTGTTTTTAAAATACTTCCATATAATCCAAACAAATATTGAAACCCAAAACATTGAAGAATTTGGTTAGGTAGTCTTCCACCTTAAATTGTATCTCCAAATTAAATCAAATACTCTTAAAGTCACATACTTAAAAGTAATTAACCTAATTACATATTCTCTATTATAGGTTAATCATTTCCATAAATAACCCAAATCACTCTAAATCCACAATAAATAACAATCCACCGTTACTCCTCAAATGAAACCCCATAGTATTCTATTTTCCTTGGGCATATAGTGTTACCAACAAAGAGAACATCCTCCAGAATAACATTTATCACTTAATCACCATATCATTTTCCTATACATAGGGTATTAATTCGATAAGAAATAAGAACACAAATCAACTTATTATTCATCAAAAAAATCATTTAACTAAATATAATTAGTCACAATAACCTGGGACTTCACGTAGTCCATTGGTAGGCGATAAATCCAAATCAAAGATTGGTTGTGGGTTCGATTCCTATAGCTTTGTCCAATGCGATGGGTTGTCACAGGTCTGAGTGTTGTCCTTTTTCAAAAACTATATTTTATAACATTGCCAAAATGAGATAAATTCCTCAAAATATCCATTACATAAATTAACCACAAATGTTATCTCATACCTTGAATTTTCATTCCAAAAAATAATAACATTCAATTACATCAAATTCAAGGATCATATAAAACCAAATGGTTATTTATGACTATATCCACATGAGAAAAGAAAATTCCTCATCAAATATCATTTTCACATGATAAATTGCAGGGTTACACATATAAGATAAAATTCACCCAAAGTAATCTCAACAACAAACAGCTCTAATACTTTTAATCATTTATCCAGCCATTTATTTCCACATAGATTCTTCTTTGACCAAGAAAATATCCTATAGAATAGGTCATTCACTCAGGTAATGGCCAGGTCCCCAACATTTATGTAAACTGACTCTAAATGGATTATTGGGACCATTTTTATTTTCATCCATAGTACTATTAATTTTTCCTCAGAAATTCTTTATTTTATGTCCTTCTTTCCCGCACGTAAATCATTTATTTGTTCCGTTGAGAAACATTCTTGGGTGTCTCCTTCCACATTTCCTACATGATGGAAATTTAGGATTCTTTTCACAACGTTCTCTATTTCTGGAGCTCTTATCATTCATCACCTTTCTCTTCTTTGTTGAGTCCGGGAGTTGGTTAATATTTATGTTGTTGATCATATTTTTGGAAAACTGATTTGGCATGAACACAATATCTTGTACGACTATCAAAATCCAATTTTGTTTCTCATTTCCACCCCCGTCCCCACCTTGTAATTCATTCTCAAAGTTACTTTGACTTCCTTTGAATCCAGCCATTGACTAAAACAAGAAATCATTGTGTGAGTAACAGTAGTCATAAAATCATTTATAGAATATGATGACACAATATTCATAATTTGAAACAACTTAATATTAACTAAGTTCCTTTATTATCATCTTATATTAAAATCCATCAAATCGGTTTGTAAAGAAAATGTAAATTATCCTAAGCATATCCCACGGGTGTGTCGTAACCAAGAGTGCAGTAAGTCCCGTTGTTGTGCACTAGTACCCATTCGAGTCTATCTCAAAGTAGTGTTTTTGGGTTTTACCCCTAGGTATATCTGTGCCAGAGCCACCTCTACCTGCTTGTATCCAGACATGGATGTCTTTCTTGGAAAACTCACAAAATATATACAATACCAAAATTCTAGGAAGTGCTTCTATACTAATCCTCAAAGTCTATCTTAGGGCTATGTGCTCTAATCAGAGTTTATCTAATTCTAGTTTCCAAGGTTTGTACTAAAATTCCTCTAATACCAACGATAAATCCCCGACCCAGTTACCCAGTGTCAGTGCATTATTACATAACATTGGCATGATCACAAAGGATCAAGTCTCGAAAGACCGATTAGTTTAGTAGTCTTGGAAACACTAGATATATTCATAAGTCTTACATTACATCATAAGGTAAAAAAACTACAACAACATGTTGTCTTTATATCCCCTCGTACTATCCCGGCAGGTCATTCATAAATTACTTCTTCACATCCTGGGAAAAATAAAACATTGAAAGGGGTGTGCTCAAATGCTCACTAAGGATTACAATATAGCATAAGATTTCATAGATAAGTATAAACACTTAAGGAAATGTATAACTAAAAAAATCCTTTTAAACATGAACTTCCGCATAAAATGGAAATGATAAAATTAAATAATTCCATTTACATATTCACATGGATATTATACTAGTCAAATAATAACATGTAATATCCATAACCACTTTCATAATGATGGAATGCAAAATGCCAGACTATCATAACCACATAGCCAAGGACTCATGCTGAGACTACAAAAAAGATTTTTTCAAGGCCTCATGCCAAGACACTAGTTTGTCTCATGGGACCTACCTATGCATCGAGGATCTATAGCGGGATCCACCCGTCACATATTAAATCCAATGCATTTTTCATATAAATAGTTTTAAAGATAATATAAACATTCGTATTAAAACTAGCATACGAAATGTCAATACATTATCCACAAACCATAAAAGCTATAAAAATAGCACATCCACAGTCAAACATAACTCATTCGATACAATATAAAAGATTTTGTTGTATCAAATTAACCACAAACAAGAATAATGAAGTATATATGAAATTAATCATCAAAACTATTAGAGAGAAATATCCCACTTCTTCTTGAAAACATTTAAAAGTCACACTAATTTTCAAGAAGTCATTTAAAAATAGATTTTTGTATAAAATTCTCCCATACCACTTTGAATCTTATAAAAGAAATTTTAATTTTAAAACATTAATGTCCATATATATAAATCCTTAAAAAATTTAAAAACATGGACATTAATGAGATTTATTTTAGAATAATAAATCTTTAAAACATTTAAAATGATATTTTAGTTAGAGTTTCTAAAAAAATAGAGACACTTGAATACAAATAATTGAGGTAATCAAAACTTTATAATATCATGAGAATAAAGGGATTCATGATATACTATATCAATGTACATTATATACACCATATAAAAGTGATTTTGTGTATAACAACAAAGAAGTCTCAATGGGATGTAAATTGAGATTAAGTATCTTATGAAGACTGTATCCTTAGGTTAAGGATAAATCAATGAAATAATTATGTGTGAAAAATATAAATACACTCAATATGATTGGATATTCAGTGTCAATCAATCAGAGGACATTCACACATATTCTTGTAAAAACAACACCAATGAAATGGATGCTTAACTCAATAAATGGAGATTGAGTTAAAATTACTCTTATCAAGTTCATATCAACGACTTGAGAATTTATGAATGGAGTGATTATGTGTATCAAAATTATATCCATAGAAAGGGGAGTGTAAATTATGACATAAGCAAATTAATTGTTATTCCACACATAATCTTAGAGTAAAATAATCAATGAAGTATGCTTAAAGCCAGATGAGTGGAAATTGAAATTTCAAATTCCCTTATCAATTTGGTAACTTATGAAACATAAAAAAAATGAGAGAAGGATCATAAAATGATGATGTAAATATACATTAATTAAAGTATATTACAAAATGAATAAAAACATGGGTAGTACATACACCACATGCAATAAATAAGTGGTGAACAATGGAAATATCATAAAATTAAAAGTGATATATGAAAACCCTTACATTGTACTTTTTCCTTGGTTGAGGGTAGGTTATCATAATTTATAATGGTGAAATAATATCCATTTAATTATACAAGAATTATATACATGAATATTATATCATATATGATCTTTCAACATTGATTTGTTAATAATATCTTTGTATTATCATCTTTTCGGGTGTTAACAGATTCATTTTCCTTTATATTCTTTGTTCTGTGTGCCATATTTGTTATGGAAGGGATGTATATTATTTATATACAGAATTATATCATGTCTCTAAACATTATTTTAATCATAAAATTAAATTTAGTGTTGAATGGATACGATGGGGAATGATTCACATCATATTCGTGGAGACGGTAATTCGTACGTACGCACGAGCGACAATATCACTCTATTGATATTAAAAGAATATATAATTGGATGTTATATCATATATACAGAATCATTATAATGTTATATTTATTATTTACATGTATTACACATCATTATTATACCCATCCAAATAATTAGTTATTGAATAACAATTACACCACGACGTGGAGACGGTAAGCCGTACGTACGCACATATGGTGACATGTCATTCAAAGGATTGATATAATACTGAATATGGTTGTACAATATTTATAATAACATCACATTATATATAAGATACTGGATTTTTATTTTAGAATGGAAATAAAAAATAAAGAAGAAGTGGAAGAAGAAAGGAACTTGATAGAGGGTGGTGAAAACATTACCTCTTCTTTGGGTTATTCCTTTTGATTTGATCAAAAGGCCTCTTTAATATGGCTCTTTGACTAAAGGAATGCCTCTAGGATGAAGGTAGGATTGTTGATAGGGTATTTGGGTAGATTTTGGCCGATCCAAAAGGCTTTGAAGGTATGAATTTGAGAGAAGGGTGAGTGCCCTTTTATAAGAGGGGTGAGGGGAACATTTGGAAAAGCTGGATATATTATTTTATAATAAATTCATATTCAGTTTCCAATGGCTCCAAAGTGGATTATTTAATGGTTAATGTGGGGATAGGTTTACAAACACTCAACAAATAGGTTTTAGACATGTTTGGGTCACTATATTAACCTTATCTTTTAGTTTTAACGCTTAATTAATTAGTTTAACATTTACCATGTCACTTTGTATTTTTATATTATTGTTATTAAACATACTATATACATACAAGATACCCCCAAGTGGTCTATTAATGATACACCTATCATGATATAAGTCTTTTGGCCGATCATTAGATTTTTAGGAATTTAATATCAATTAATAATATAATATTTGTTTTAAAAACACTTTTATGTCAATTTTGACTCTATTCAATAATTGATATTTGTTAAAGACTTAAAAACTATATTAATTCGAAAACAACTCATATAAGAAATCCTATAATGTCATATTAAGAAATAAAATTCATTTATGTCATCAAAACATTCAAATTTTATTAATTTTATCATTTATAATACCAAATATTTGATTCTTTCATTAATATGGGAAATATTGCATCATTTTTGTGTCATAAATAATATGAATTATTAAATGTATAAAAATTATAAATAAAACATTATTATGTAGGAAATATTTTTATATTTCTAATGAATATTTATAGTAAAAAATCCATCATATATAACCATATGTAAAAATTGATTTTCTAAAAGATATATGATTATGCCATTTTTGTATTTATTTTAATTTAATTAATATAAAGTGTTATTATGAATTACAAGTGGATCCATGGAGTCCCAAAATTTCCCCAAAGTTGTCCATGGTCGGACATGTATCAACCAATAGGGTTATGACACGTTTTAGATTAATTTAGAATTATTATAATATTATTTTTTTATCCTTATTTACCGGATTTACACTTTAACCACGGTAAATAAAATATTTACCGAAATAATTATTCAAAATGTAAAAAAAAGATACTTATTTACACAATTTGTACCACCTGATTCTGAATACGGAATCCAATTTTCTAAAATCAAAAAATAGAAGAGGCATTAATTAATTTAAAATTAATTCCGTTGTAAAAACAAAAAGCGTGTTTTTAATAGATTATAACAATAAAAAGATTTATAGTTGTTTATGTCGATTTTTAATGTGATATTATGTCCAATGACCAAAATTGTATTAAATGGTAAAAATAAATTCTAAATATACTTTAAAACAACTCAAATTCATAATTTATCACTATTAATTATTTTGATTAAAAAAGTAGTTTTTAATTAAAATTTATTAATTTTCATTATTCAACATAATATAAAAGTTATCCGAAAAGTACAAAAATTTTACCATAGGCTAATTTTGATATTTCGAATCAAAAAATGAAGTCCATTTTGAGAGATAAAATTTATAAAATTTCAAAAAATTTGTATTAATATTCATAATGGCTACTTTGATTGGTTGTGGTGTGTTAGAATCTCAATGTTGCGTACAATGCAATCTATTGCATTATTCAAAGGGAAATGTAACGTGGAAGCTTGGGGTGTTACATTGCTACCCCCGTCCCGTCAAAGAATAGGACGCTTGCGATCCCTGCGGAGTGTCCCGCAAGCTTGTCCTCAGAGCATTTCTACAGTAGCGCTGTAGGTTCCCCATATACATAAAACCATATCATGCTATGGGTTGTGTCGTGAAATCCGACTTTATATGCGTCGAGGAGCAACTCTGAAAACAACCCAATTTACTCTGGCGATTCAGAGGATGGTTAACAGATCCTTTCGTCACATGTTGTGTCATGCCCCCGCTCTAGGAATATGTGTCCCTCTTTCACTTGAACCCGACATTAGAGTTCCCACTAGTCCATGTGGGTATTACCACACTTCCTCCTCCCAGAGTTCCCAGCAGATCTCGCTCAGCTACCGAGGCTCGATTTATGATTTCTGTGTTGTCCCCGATACATAGCAACACTATTTTAGAACGGATTTCCTACCTCAAGCCCATCTCGATAATCCTTGCTTTCAGCGACGTGCTACCCGCAACCTCAGTTGCAAACCACACTAAGCTCATAAAAATTGATGTATACTCCATTACTAACAGTTGTTCTTGCTTCAAACTGAAAAAGTCAGTTGTATGCTGAATCTTGATCATATTAGGGTAGAATTGTTTGTTAAACAATTCCTCATAGGTTTCTCAGGACATACCGTGGTCCGCCCCCACATGGACAACCAGATCCCACCATTGAAGGGCAAGATCCTCCAGTTTGTATGTTGGTAGAAAAATCTTCTGCTCGGCCGAGGATCCTAAGAATTCAAAAATTCTATTTATTTGGAATAGCCACGCCTATGCTACTTCTGGGACCGCATCACCCCTAAAAATTGGTGGGGTCTGCTTCTAAAACTGATCCACCTAGTCAACATGATTGTGCTATTATACTCTATTTATACTTCCCACCACTTGGAAAGCTTGGACTATTCTTTGCACTAGCTTCTTGTTCACCTGGGGCTCAGGTGAAACCATGTTCTCATCAGCCGCTTATGGTTGGTCTCTACGACGCCTACCCGGTGCCATTTCTAAAAACATAAAACAAACAAGAATGAGTCTCACTTCTGTAGAAATTAATAATCAACCACTTCAAATACCATTTCATAAAAATAAATCACAACCAGACCTTCCATTCTTGCACATTTTCCATGTTTCACCATTTATGAAAATCAACCATTTTCAAAATACTACCAGTTTTCATCTTTCCAATCCTTCCGGTTTGAAACCCAATTGAGATTTTTCAAAATCCAAACAATCCTATGATACACTAAATCATTATACCCCAATGAAATGTGCATCCTAGTGGGAAGTCATTTCTACCATGCATACCATGCTCATCTCATTTGCTACACCCACAACATTGAGATTTCCAATACCTATAAGTGTCTCCAAAACACTTATGTACCCAACTCCCAGGTAACATGGAGTTCAACATAAAAGGGTTAGATACGTCCTTTCATGCTATATATTCTATGTTCTGATAGTCCTACACCTAGATACCATCCCGACTCAAGGAATAACCAAGAACGAATGGCAACTCCCAAGGACCGAACAAGGTGATACCACATGTAACACCCCGCACCTACCTCACTGGCTTGAGGAGGTGGTGAGGGTTACTTGGCCTTAAGATACATTCCCAAGGCACTAAAGGATGGCAATAAATGTCGAGGGATTCAAGAGAGAAGTGGGGAACTATTTTCCGTCAAGAGGATAACCCAACCAACCAATAATCAACAATGATAATGCATGCATATGTTTTCAGCAAACCATTTCATAACACCCCAAGGATCATACAAACCAAAAGAGATTCCAGAACATCAAAGTATAAAAGAAATGAACAGACAAACAAGACATTTCGTGACACCACCACATCTCCACTCTAGCTCCAAATTCCATGAACCACCAAGCATCATGAGGCACCTCTAAAAGATGGAGATGCCTTACCTTTTCCCATGTCTCGGTATACTACATCTGTAAAGACACCATAGTGCAAAAGCAGGGCCTGAGTACAACTATTTAGTAGGATTTACCCAAATGACTTCTCTACACATGCCATTAGGATAAACCTTAGCACATTTATATAAAACATTTGATATAAAACAAATTCATTTGTAAATTTATTAAAAAATGCAAACATGACACACAAGGGAAAGCCACCAAAACCAAGCCACACGCCGGTTACCATGTTCATATTCCACTCACAAGCTCTATCCACAAACATCACATACTCAATGAATTAACCAACAATGGGGGTACTTTCTCAGCCAACCCTTTCACAATCCGACAAGTGGTACTTTCTAGGCCAGTTTCCTTGATGTTGGCCCTTCCGACCAATATCCATCCATCTCCCTGATTATAGTGGCACTTTCTCGACCACTCTACAACATCACAACCCATTCCAATAAAACATCCCATCCATATCCACAAAGCACAAGCCATAAAAGATCACAGATTATTGCAACCACCATCACATTCCATTATCATGATCATGTTCAATGTCATTTCAAAATCAATAATTTAAAATCATCCAATTGAACCCATTCCCAAGTAAACCCGTTTTTGCCCAAAAATCCCAATTTTATTCCAAATCCCCCAATTTCATAACCCATACATATTCCAAAAAAATTTCCACATGATTTACCAATTAAATTTCATAATATCAATTTAATTGTAAATGAACCACACAATTCCACCAAGTGGAGTCGAGAGAGAAGCCACTGCCACTTAGGGTTTGGAGAAATCAAATTATCACCCAAACACACCTCAATATGGTAGAACGCCTCCTCGAAACTCCCTTAAAACCCTTGCATAACATCAACGGGCCCAAATGATAGCATCATAGGCAAAAAAACCCAAGATCTGCACACAACAAGTGTAGATCTAGAAAACCATGAAGGAGGGAAGAGAAGATCTAGAGGAAACCACCAAGGAACCATGGGAGGAGACTTACCCAGGAGAGATCATCCCCAAACCACCTTGAATCCTCTTCATAACCCACCCAAACCAAGCAAGAGAACCCTTCTAGCCCATGAGAATGGAAAATCTCGAGTGAGGATCGAGTGGAATGAAGAGAGGAGTGAAGTGAAGAATTCTGGAGTAAGCCTGGGTTTTATAACACTAATTGTAAGTGGCCGCACGGTTAGCCCACACAGTTTGGAAAACTGTGCGCACTCCACTACCTCGAGACCAAGGGTCCACACAGTTTCCTCGCACGGTCTTGAAAACCATGCATAGGCCGTGTGAGGCCTACTTTCTCTAGAACAAGGGTACGCACAATTTCTTAGGGAATCTGCACGGTTTACACTAACTGTACTCAAATCGTGCACCCCTTTAAAAGCCTCCAAACACATCCAGAACCAATCCAAACTCTCCCAACCTCTTCCCAACTCATCTCAAGCACTTTAAATGCATAAAAAGGCATAAAAAAGGCCACAAACCTCAAACCGGTGGTACTACAACTAAGCACATAGGACCTATCAAATATTAGAACTAGTATCACCCTTATCTAGATACCCATACATGATCTAAACTCCTATTTAATCACTTGATGGGAAAACCAAAATTAGATAGACACTTCCCTAGATTTAATCAAGCATGTAAATACTCCTACAAATGATTCAAAATCAGATTTCATTTCCCGAGAAGAATAGAACCCTACTCATGGGATATAACCTAGACTTATACCATACTACAAACATTTAGTTTGAAATGATTGAGAAAAATATAATTTTATAATTATACATGCACCCTAGGGAACTAACGACACCTTTTGGGTGGCCGATCATTCACAAGAAGGGTAAATCATGTTAAAGGGTTTAATCTCAATACACATTCCATTAGATATTAATTTTTTATAGACATAATTTCTTTAATATAGTGTATCTAATACCCTTTTACATAATATATAATAAATCACATTTCTCTCATGAATATAAAATAATCAATTAATTTTTTACCTTCTTGGTTCTTATGATTTTCAATGTTTTAACATATTATGGGACACTTTGGAATGTTAATAGATTATTTTACTCATGAATAATTTCATTAATATTTCATATCCAATCAAAGTAACTATATGACCATTGTTCAATAAATTCTTCTCTTTTCATCTCCTCTGGTTAATATATATCCTTTTCAATAATTTGTACCATTTTCCCACTATTTGGTAATAATGGTTTTTTAAAAGATTTTTTAATAAATATCTAACTTCAAATAACTCTTTAGTATAAGAACATGTTTTCTTTTAAAACCCATTTTTTAATAAATAAATTTAAACAGGTATTTAACATTATTTTGTAATGAATTATTTTTCTTTTTTGTCATTCACTAATTTTTTCAATGAATTCTTCTCGTCTATTTCTAAATTACATTTATCTCATAAAGTTTTAACATGAAAATGGCAAGTTCTTTTTATAATTTTATAACATGTACTGATTTAACCACCAATATTGAATTAAATATTCATTTTCATATTTAATAGGTCAATATATAATGAAATTTTTTTAAACTTTTATTTTCAAATAATTTTTTCCCTAATGTTATTTTAAAACAAAAGGTATTTTCTATCAATAATGTATTTCAAAGAAATTATTATAAAATTTTCATTCATTAATGACAATAACCCTATATTTTACTCCACTATGGGAATGTTGTATTGATATAATCCTTAACATTCCTCTGGATAGTTCGTGATTGATTTGGACAATTATTGTATTCAAATTCAAATTATTTATTTATTTCCCCTTGAAATATAAAATATCATGTGATCATTGACCATTGAATTTACCTATTTTACCCTTCCATTTATCATGGATATGTTCATTACCTAACCAATATATCATTGTCTTATATGGTGTACATTCTGAATGTTATTTGATTATTTGTGTAAATATTGATATATCTATATATCTTACTCTATAAAGATATTTGACCAGGTACATTTTTTAACATATTATTCAGTATCTGATAAAGGTTTTGGACTAGTATGAAATAGGTGGGGCACAGTTATAGATATCCCTTTATTGCATAATTAGTTTCATGAAACGATTCATTTGTCTAGAAACCTTCTAGGGGTTTTTACCTTATATTTTGTGGACTGTCTCATGAATTCTATTGACGGTAAATGTCTAAAATACTTATGAATCACAATGTCAAATAATCATGCATCTACAAAATTTAGTTTCAATTATAATTCATCAATTATATTTTTCATTGAAATTTATATGAGAACATTTCTTTTTTATTGCATTGATTAAAATATAATGGTTTTTAGTTTCATACCTTAAGAATTGTTTATCATTATCAAAATATTTGATTGTGGTTTGTTTCATGTTACAACATTTCTAAATTTATTCAATTTTATTCTTAGTTTTAATATTACAAGGTATGTGTGTTTTAGTTATTTATTATTTTATAATTACTATTCGCATTGATTCGTTATTTATTCAGCTACTGATTAACCTTACTGATAATTTGAGCTCACCCTTATTATGTTTCCTTTCCCTAAAAATCTATGAAGTATAAAATAAATGATATAAAAATATATCCTAGATATAGTAATGCTTTCTTGATGTTATTATCATGATGATATTTATTTTTATAAAAAAATAATGTTTCAATTAGTGTATTTACCTGTACTACATGAATAATGATTAATCCTAGATTACCAGAAATATAGAATTAATGGTAATTCAGGATTTGATTTAGTATTATTATGCTAATGTAAATGATAGAAGACATAGTAGTTAGGATTTCTGAGGTTAGGTCACTACATATATTGACTCTATATCCAAGGAAATAATTATGAATATGAACTCAGTTTTAACACATTTATATAAGTGAAATTAATAAAATACCATTTTATTATATTTATAATAAAATGATTAACATCATTGTTTAATACCAAACTATGTTCCACATATTGTTATAGTAGATAATCCCCCAATCATCCATATTTATATACAATGTAGTAACAATTTTTTTAATTTGATTACCAAATGGGGAATTGTTTCCAATTTTAGTCCAATATATTTTCCCTGCATAATGAGACTCTGAATTCAGGATTACTATAGAATAATATTTTGTGAATATATTTATTTTAATTATACTGCATACTGAATCTATCAAATAATCATTGATGAAATATTGAATGAAGGTAGTTTGGTCTGATTGGGCTTACATTATCAACCTGTCTCTAAGATCCATTTTAAAATATTGACTTCCTATAGTCTGTATCATTCTGAAAAATCATATATAATGGTATTCATTATTTTTTATCCAATTTAATTTAAAAAATGTGATGTTCTACTCATTATTATAGGATTATCCTGATAATCACTCTATATGAGTCGAATTACATAGAATTCATTATCAATCACCTTTTTTTATCTTATTATGCTTGTTTGATCCATCAAAAAACTCAACTAGATATCAACATCAAAAGGTCAATATGCTTCATGGAACTATACACTACCACTTTTTTGATATAATTATATAATCACTATTAAAAAAACACATCCTCAAAGATATATTTCTAAATTATAGTACTTATTAACAGTTATATTACTATTTTATTTAATATTAATAGGAAATCCATGTCAACCAACTAGTGGTTCCACAGTTTCAATGGTTTATATAAAATTTTAGTAATTTCACCCTCCATATTACATAATAATCACTCAAATGAAAAAATCTCGTTAGTGATCAAATGAATAATTATATCACCTCATCATATCACACTTTATCGTTTCACACATAACATCCTATACTCTATCATCATAATAGATATAATTCCACTAAATTTTAAACAATATATGGTTAAAGTGGTAATTCTACTATCCATTTTTTGGGACCAAGATAATGTTTCATTAACCATTCCATTTTTTTATCTGGCCCAATAATAAACACCACAAGACAAATAATTGGATACCACCAAAATCCCATGAATATAATCTATCCTATCATGTATTATAATGTGTCATTGATTATATCAAAATATCATTTCCCTAGATAGTTCTCACCTATCTCCAATTCATATATTTCACTTGATTTTCGAGATCATTAATTCCAAACAGGTTTCTATGATCATTTTATCTAGGTTTTTCTTAGATCATATGGTCCATATTTTATAAATATAAAACTTAGTCTCATTATATTATTCCCATGGGAGTAATTTCTTTAAATAGTCACAATGGAATTAGTGAATAACCCCAGCTGTTAAATATATAATTCAATTTATAAATAAGAACGCGCTATTATAAAACCCTAATACCAAAAACACTCTCAAAATCAAAGGATATAACATATAATATTAGATATCACCATCATAATCATGCATCTAGCCAAGCATTTCATGAATTTCAAATTCATTCAAGAATAAAATATAAAAACTGTAAATCCATATAAATTTAAATAATAATTCACCCAAAATATGCATATGAATGATTCCTACAATTTATTAACTTTATCCGTTATATATATAAGCACCCATGTTCTATGATAAACTAATTTCCCCATATATAGCCTCAACTAACAAAACCTATTATTATAAAGAATAATAAAATTTCTCACTGCATATAACAGAATGTTGACTGAAATTATTCCACAATCAAGTGATATTGTAATTAGTTATATTTTAGCATCAATAGAAAACACAAATTTATCCTCATAAAATATTAGCCATTAGACATTACTCGAAAAGATAAAACAATACATTTTTTTAGAAATCCATGTTATTTCATATTCCATAATACCCACCATACTGAAATATTTACACCTATACATATATCAATCAAGACAACACAATAATGAGGTGAAATTGGAGAATGTATTTAATATTTTATTTTAGTAATTAATTGAATAATATTACATTATTAAGGAAAAAAATAAGAATTTATTATGTTTCAAATTGACCATAATGGTATGATCTCTAAATGTTATTTTCATTTTCTCGAACCCTTATAGTCATTATAAGCATATATATCTCAATTATTTATCGTTAATGTGAATATAAAATTATCCTTTCTTATATATAATTTCAACATGTTATTTTGAAATTATTTATGTAAGATTACTATAATGTATGATATTCGTAGGATATTTTGAAAATCCATCATTTAATTAAAAAATTTGGTTCTATGTATCCATATACACTACAATATTATAGTCCTTAGGCATTAACTTGTGTATTGTATTGAGTATTCATCTAAAATGATTTAATATATATGTATGTCATGTTTGGGTCAACAAAGTTAGTATCCTAGGGAAGTTATATTCATCCTTCATGATCAAGTACAAGAAAACATTAGTGATATATCCAATGATACATCTATGTATATATATATGGGTTCCTCTAAAGATAATACTAAGGTATCATTGATTTAATTTTTTTCATTTATTTATACATAATATAAGTATCATTATTATTATGTAGTTTTACTATGAAAAGTATTTATCAAAATATAATTTTTGGACATATTCAATTGAAGTAGAAAAATGAACTAGGTTAAAATTGAATGTTTTAGATGTGGAAAATATGGGCAATATGAAAATCAATGTCCATTGGGGAAATGACTTGAAGGGAATCTAGAAGGTTCCACGAGTATTGGTTGTACCACTAAAGATAAAATGTCCGCAAATGAAATGTGAAAGTAATGGGATGTTTAAATATTATTAGTTACCTTAATCATACTAAGAATGATTAAATTTATATTGAGGAAACATAAGTCAAGAATCATATTTTATATTATAGGAAATTTTTATTATGAAATATGAGATGAATCCTAAAAAATGGTTTGACAAAAAAGTTATATGATTGATGTATAACAAAAATTCCCATTATTAATCGTTAATACATGATTGATTTATAAACAATTACACATAATAACAAATAAGTGATCAAGAGTTCTAGTTTCTTTGATATTTAGGTACATTTCATTACAAATTGTATCCTAAATTACATCATACTTAATGAAAACATGTTTTACATTCTTGAGCTTACAAGTGCACTGGATATCAAGGGAAAAAATACATAAGAATGGGGTGAGATATTAATCTGATTAATGTAATAATCATGGAATAACCTAAAAATAAAAAATACGTCTTAATCAATAGACATAACCATGGAAATTAATAAATATAAAACATAATGAATGATATAACATGATTATCATATCATTAGAAATGTGGAAACAACATAAACACTATATCATAGGTCAAGGATAAACCTCCCAGACCTAATGGTGGGAAAATTACCAAAATTTTATTAGGCACAACCCTTTCTCTAAATTATTTATCATGATACTAAGCATTAAAAAACTTATGAGTGTGCTATATATTTTTCGGCGCACTCATCACATTTATTTTTTTTTATTCTGAAATATGCCATAGAGATAATAAAAAATTGATTAATTAATCATAATAATATATTATATGATCATGGAGTATGGAATAAATACATTGAATTCACCAATAAAATGTTATTTTTTTATAAAATTTGAATCACTTGATATGAAATGCATATGACAACAACTCCACAAATGGTTTTTCATGAAAAGTTATGGTGAAGATCCATCAGCAAACCGGTGTCACATATAAATTAATGAAATTGTTTGATGAGAAATAAATGGGTCTCTAATAATTTTAACATGATGTGGAAATTAACAGAAGTACATAAGGACATGTAAACACATACATAATTATAAAATTAAGGAATACATTAGTAAATAAGGTGAATAAGAAGGGAAAGGCTAAGAGGCTTAAGAAATTTCGGCATGGTAACATGTGTACATGGTAGGGATTAATTAAGGGGAAGTGAGAATATCAACATTTATATACAATAAGGTAAATATGTGTAGGTGATAAAACACACCCCATTAATAGAAATTGACAAAAAATTTCATAATAAGATAATGAAAATGGGATAAGGATGAGCAAGGAAGGAACCCTTACATGATTGTGTGGATCCAAAATCATGAAAAGGGGCTTTATGAGACAATTAGGCACCTTATGAGGATTATATAAAGGAGAGGGCATAGTATGGATGTGATGAACTTATTTCTAGTGAAGATAAGTTGGAGTTAGAGAGGTTTTATATCGTAAATGAGAGGGAAATTCTTTAATATTTGACAAACATAGTTTTGGTTCACTATATTGTAAATTATTCAAAACTAAAAACCATCCATAGGCTTATCTAATGGTTTTCAATAATTTATGGATGTTTGTATTATTTTATTTGGAAATTCTAAAAAATTATAAAACTGTACCCTTGCTTATTTTAAGGCGAGTCACTCTTTTAATGAAATTAATTTAAAATAAAAATATATATTATATTTCATGGACGATTCATAATGGAATTATAAAATTAATTAAATAAAAATAAAATCATTTAATTTAAGTATGAAATAATAAATTATAAATATTATACTCATTATAGTATTTATTAAATCATTTTTGGGTTATTATTATTTCATAAAACAGACCATATATTTACAAGATATTTCATATTAACTAAGAATCATTTATTATATTGTAAAATAATGAAAAATTATCCATTGAAAAATGTCAATGTTATGATTCTTAAAATAGTATACATTTTTATCGAATTAATTTTCCAAATAATTAAATTTTTCATTTAAAATAATATTCAGCAATTATTAAAAAATGTTGTGTTTTTGAGAATAATGTTTATTTTAATTATGTGATCAATGTTAATCATCTATAATATCAATGGTAAATATTATGAAAGTTATTTTAAATCCAAAAATATATAATGAATGATGTTTATGTATTTTATATAACTATGTTATGAAATAAGATTTTAAATTACATCATAGAGGGAAACATCATTTATAACTGTTTGGGTCATTATAATATTCTCCTTTAAAAACGTTTTCCTTTAAATTTTTTATTTCAACCCTTATAATATATGAGTGTAATTTTTTCACAACAATTCTTCTGATTCCCACGTTGTTTCCCCAAACATGTGGTTTCTCCACAACACATTGACAAGGGGTATTATATTATTTTGTATATCCTTGTCTGTATTATATAAGATATTCACTCGCTAATCCCCATAGGAAATATAATTCTCTAAAGATACCACATATAGATTGTGTATATGTGATAGTTTTTTCATGTACATTTCCAAGAGTCATATATAGAATACATCGTGAACTCCGGATATGACAGTTTGGTATGCATATCAATATTCCACCACTCTGGTGGGATCATGGATCGCAAAGGATCCTATGTTTCTTGGTATATTCATTCCATTCATCAATAATCACATTACTCTCTTCCATGGAGATATTTAGAGGAATACCAGGTCTCCAAAATCAATCACTATGTCTCCTTGATGATTTTATGCATGTCTCTTTTTTCGACACTATGTATCCTTGATGTGGTGATGAACAGTTTTAAAATTTTCCACTATTTCATCGAAATTATAAGGACCTGGCATTTTTCATTCCCCAACATCATCCTAGCTTGCAGGTGTCATGAACCTCTTCCCATTAACGGCCTTATAGGGATCAATTTGGATGCCCAAGTGGAAATTGTTTTTTGAAATATAACCTAATTAAAGAAATATATTGATCACATCCTCCTTTGATGTCAATTGATCATGCCCTCAACATAACCTCATGTGTCAGCATAGTCTCCTCGGATTTGACATCAGTTCAATTTTGATAATATGTGTTGAAGTTCATCATAGATTCTAGATAATGCAATATAAATTTCCAGAACATAGCAGTGAATCATGTATCTTCATCAGATACATTTGATAGTGGTACTCCTTGTATATTGACCATTTCCCTAATTTATATCAGTTAAATAAGATCTAGTGAGATTTCCTATCATATCACAATGAAGATTAATGTCATTGAATGATGATCCACCACAACCCATATAGAAATATATCCAATTAATGCCTTTCGATGTACACCATCAATTTCCATGGGGATTTCTTCCCATTTCTTTGTAGGTATGTGTAATAGATGAATCATACCATTTTTTTCCTAACCTCTTTCACTTTTTTAAATAAAAGACTCATTGATGTATA
This sequence comes from Viscum album, assembly GCA_963277665.1. NCBI lineage: Eukaryota > Viridiplantae > Streptophyta > Magnoliopsida > Santalales > Viscaceae > Viscum > Viscum album. Next base: position 1,023,640,741 of record OY728133.1, on the reverse strand, counting down.
TTCAATGATATAATTATTCATATTGTCCCACCAATAGTGTTCTCATAGATCTCGATAATCTATTATTCTTCCTGGAAGGATGGAGAAGGTTGAGGTGTTTGCATAATCCAACAATTCATTCATTAACACATGAATGGATGGTACACATAGTATTGACCCAAATAACACAACACATTCATCATTAACTTATAACTCTATTGATTTACCATTTATTAAATATTCCACTTTCATCTGAATTACCGCATCAAATCTTAGAGAATCCATCAACCTCTCTAGAAGATACGTTTGAGAAATCATTTGTAAAATTACTCACAATTCTTCTTCTTTTATAATTCCCATGTAATTATTTTAAAAATAAAAGAACACCTGATCCTTTTAAATTATCATCAATGATAGAATTTGTGGATCCTTTATACATAGTGCATCTTCCACTTTGTATAATTTATGATGATGTTAGTGAATTATGAATTGTTTTATATGATAACCACTATCCAAATTCACCAGTACATGATCAACTCTTTTTGTGTTAATATCTACATGAGTCTTTAGTTATCAATTTATACTTGACACTTTTCTCCAAAGAGATAATGCCACAATTTTTTTTGAGAAAAAACACAACAAAAAACCCTACATTCTGTTATAGGTTGTGTTATTCATAATGATTCAACATCGTCGAAGAATTGGCAATTCCTTTATCATTTTTCATCACCCTATATCTTATGAATTGTTTCGAATAATTATTGAATAACACCAAAATAGATCCACGTGTTTGTAGTTTTAATTACTTCTTATTGATAAGACAAGTTTTCAAATACATAATGAATAATTTGAATTCATAATTCCAATAAAACAAGAGTCCCATTCAAGATTTTCTAGTGAGAGAGTTTGACTATAATGACATATTTCTCTAGAATCCACGATAATACCCATCATACCCAAGGAATATTTTTATATAATTCACAGATATTATCATTGAACATCCATGAATTTTTTTTTTATGGGTCTACAAATATCTAATTACTTGTGATCATATTCACCTTAAAAATACATTTTCAAACGAAAAATCACATTTTTTTTACGTGGGAATACAATTTTCCTTTCCAAATTCATTTTACACATTAATCAAATTCTCTTCATGATCCTCTTTACTATGAGAGTATATTAGAATATCAAATAAAAATAGTACCAAAAATTTGACAATGTAATCTATAAAGACTATATTCAACAATTCAAAGATGATTTATGGAGAATTATTGAGTATGAATGAAATTACTTTGAATTTATAGTGCACATCCCATTTACAAAATGAAATCATAGGGATATCCACTATGTTCACCATAACATGGTAATATCCGGATAGTAGATCGACCATGGAAAATCATTGTGACCTACATACCTATTCTAATAAGCCAAATACCCAAAGAATATGATAAATTTTCATTAACATGATCATGTTCACCTCACAATATTCAATTCAAAGGCACATTGACCCGTTATTCTTCTCAACATAGAAAACTGGTCATGAAGCACATTAGTCTATGAAACCTTTATCCTGATTCTGTTGTAGCTATTTCTTTAGATCCAATTGTTACAAGTCTTCAAATATATATAGAGTCTTGGATAAAGTTAACTATATAGGTATAATATTTATGGAAAATTAAGAATACAAACTAAGAGGAAGACCATTATATTCCTTGAAAAACACATCAATGTATTGACCTAAAATGGGCATGTCGTTAATGATGATTCATTCCATTGACTCAATCATTTTTTCTACATAAACTGTGTCATAGGTAAATAGTATATATGCTCTAGCTGATGGTTCTTAAGGAGGATTCATACTCCACCTTGAACGTGTACAGATTTGTCGGTTGATTCTCAATATAGTGATTTACTTATCATGGTATTTTATGTTTGATTTGTATTGGGAAAGACAATACCTTCCTATAATTCGATAAAATATCACTAAAGTGTGTGTTATAAGGTTCCCTATGATGTTAAAACCACAAAATCTAACATGGTATGTGTTATATAATAGGGAAACAATAATTTCTACATTGGTTGTTTTCACTGAGAATTATGTGGCCAATATTTTTGGTGGTGTATTGATAGTTATAATAACACTTTGTGATATGAATAATTTTGTAGAATAAAATAAAAAAAATATATTTCATATTGTTTTATTGATATCTATCTTACCTATCACCACATTATTGTAAGGATTCAATTCACCAGTAGTATTGGAAAAATCCCTCCATTGCTAGATTGGACGTTGTTGGTGGTCTCTGAAAACCCTTGTCTTAGTGAAATGGATTTCAAAGTGCCCAAGTTCCTTGTAGTAATTTACATGAATATTACACTGAGGTTTTAATATTGAATTCCATTCATCCATTATAGTATAAGGATTCTCTGGTTAATAGTCACTGGATAGATTCCCTTCATTTCTAAACCTAAATCATTTTCTTATCCACTTCAAGCAATTTTTAGGGTTCTATTTTCTGCAACATTAGATTGCATGTTGTTAGAAATACATTGAATTATTTTATCTCGTTATCAGACTACAACAATTTATATCAATTTTCGTCTTCTTATCCTCAGGATACACAAATGATTTGATGTTCTAAATTTTAATTTTGAGGATACATATTCCAATTTCATCAAAGCTGTCAAATTCAAAGATCACCAAGGATTTTAAAAGTATTGGTTTTATCCCACAAAATAATCATCATCTTTTTATTGAGGTGTAACAAAATGTTGAGGAAATATCATGAAAGGATTGTGAATTTTTTTCTCATACACCCTGATATATTTATTGTCTTCTTTTATAAGAGAATGGAAATCCCACTCCATTTTAAGACAGAGTGATGGTGGATAATATTTATCAATTATTTTTCCAAAAATACGTCCACATCATTGTTTTGATCTCTTCCTCATGATTTTTATTTTTGATCAATGACCTCCCCTGATCAACTTCACCATCAATTTCATAAATAGTCCAAAATACCTTCTCATATTAAGAACATTGGAGGATGGATATGATCATTTCAATTGAGTTAATCCACTCTACTAGGATTAAGGAATCAGAGGAAGTATTTCATGAAATATGCCTATGATTCTTGGAGATCTGAACTATGGAGTGTTCCATATTAGATTGTGTCATACACTCCTCCATATATAGGTTTTTTATTCATAACATTTTTCATATTAAGGATTATAATCACGAAGTGTTCCATTCCTGCCTCATTTTGGTTGGGAATGTCATTGGCGTAGTAATCACATTATAGTTCAAATTGAATGTTTACGTGATTCCTCATATTTATTTAATGTTTATATAACAAAAATTATCTTTTGGATTAATATATATAAATTTTAAAAACATAAACACGAATTTAATGACAATAAAGGGATAACATAAAACATATATGTATTTTATTAAATTATTATCTTCTAGGATTCATGATATTTTATCCATGATATATTTCATAATATAATTTCTTATTGGAAATTTTTTATTCACATAATAATTTTTCATTATATGATTACTAATTTCTAAAAGAATATACCCCAGGGGAGTCAAACCTTGTTTTTAGTGTGGCTCATTTTCATGTATCATGTTACACTAAGTTAGGCCCATGACACCTTGTCGATGTTGTCACCCCAATGTACATATATACTAGAACCACATGCAAAAATAGTATATAGAGAAGGATATATTTTATTGATAAACCAATAGCTATATACAAACCAGCATTCAAGGATGTTTCAGATATAGGGTCATATCACTATGGTTATCACTTGGTTTTTATAATTCAAATCCCAAAATTAATTATATGTTTCCTCTAATACCAACTATAAAAACCATTATTTTTTGAAACATTAATAAATGAATTAATTTCATTAAATTACACTAAATTTGTCCCAAAATATTGATAAGACATACGTATTTGGGAATTAGGTACATTGAATTTAAACATGGAACATGAAATACACCATTATTACAAAAATCTTCTCTAATGATATTGAGATTAAAATTTAATTGGATATCCTAAGAAAAAACACATAAAAATTGGTGTCCTACAATGCCCTATATGGGAATATACACGGTATAATATAAATATAATAATACTAATTAGAAAATAGAAATAACCATCGGAAAATATGAACATGAATCACAAAGCATGATATAGCATGATAATCATAGCATATGAAATCTGTCAAAAAACATGAAACACAAATTCATATATCTAGGATAAAATTAAAATACATCATGGAGGACAATTTTCCCTAATGTATTCAGTTACACCCCTATACCAATATTAAGTATCATGATAGTAAACATTATACAATGCATTGGAGTGCTCCATAATTCTATGCACTCCTATCAATTTCATTTCATTCTCAAGCTTATGTGTTCAATGTAGATAATACAACAAGTGGTAATTCATCATTACAATATATTAAATGATAAAGTAGCATGGACTACATACATATAAGGCGGAAAGGAAATTTATTTTTTCTAAGAATTTAACAACCTATATATGTAATGGGTATGAAAATACCCACACAAATGTTTTGGGTTGGAAAATCACAGTGAAAATCTCGCATCATTGCATTATCACAGAGAAATTCTTAAAATTTGTTGAGGAGAGAGAAACGAGTCTCTAATAATATTTACACAAATTGGATATCAATTGGAACTTATAAGTACCTTTCCAAAAATCAATAACTTGATAAATAAGGCTTAATAAAATAAATAATCATGAAAAATTAGAAAGGAATTGATTCTTAAGAATGTTCGACATTGTTACAGGTGTACGTGGGTGGTAATAATGATATATAAAGGGGTATATAAACACATATAAAATATAAGGGTAGAATAGGGAGGTGTTAATGAATACCTCTTTATTAGTAAATGAATATTAAATTCTATAACAAGGCAATGATACATGGATAAATATGAGAAAGGAATGAACCCTTACACGAGTGTTTAGTTCCAAAAGCTCGAAAAGTGTCATTTTAGTTAATCAGGCACCTTGTAGGATTATATTGAGGATAAGGAAGAGTATGTATGTGATTTATATATTTTTTATGAAGATAATTTAGAGATTTAGTGGGTCATTATAGGAATAGAAAAGGAAATTTTAAAATATTTCAAAAACATAGGTTTTTTACTCTATATAATAAATTATTCAAACCCGCAATAAATCACAATGTTTTCAGCCAATGGGGTTTCCAAAAAAAATTAGGTTCTTATTAATGTAAAAGGTATGGGTCAAAAAATATTTAAATATTACTATTTTTATTTGGAGGCGAGTCACTATTTTAAATAAATGAATTTTAAATCATAAAATATATTATATATCTTTGAGGATTCATAATGAAGTTATAAAATTAATAAAAATAATTAAAAATCACATTATATTAATGGGAAAAATATATTTGGACGATTATACGAATTATATAATTTATTACATCATTTGTGGGTTACTATGATGTCATAAAACAAACTCTATATTTATAGGTTATTTAATTTTTACCCAAAACAACAACTATCACAATAAATTATTAAAAAATCACCACTGGATAACTTCGATATTACTATTTAAAATATTTTATTCATTTTATATAAATAAGTTTATAAAAATATGAATTTTTAATTTTAAAAGAAGATTTGAAATCTGTTTAATGATATTTGGTTTTTACAATAACTATTTTTGAACCCTTATAAAATGTTCATTTCACAAAAAATTAATTATATGAAAATTTAAAATTAATAATCCTAATATAATAAAAAAATTATTAGAATAATATTTATTTCGAAAATCAAATAATTCACCAAAATTAATCCCTTAATTATTTATGGATATTACTAGAGAATAAAATTTGTGTTTAATTGAATCAAAATCAAAATAATTTGTAATGAAACAATAAATATGGAAATGATTTCATAAATATATAAAATATACATATTCATATTATTTTGATCCTAATACTTAACCCTTTCTTACACCAGATTATGCTATATGAGTAAGGTGCATGATGGATATTCTTTTATGGGATTTTTCGAAGAACATGGTTTGGATAGTGATCTCAATGATATTGAACTTATCCGGTAAATAGACTTTCTCATGATTAAGTTGTTAGATTTGGTCATGGGATTAGTAAATTGTAAATCCAAGAGAATATTTATTCCTTTGAAGCTTAGATTGTAACACCCCAGGTAAATAAGGAATACAAAATTTTTATATTTATATATATTTGTGCATAAAATAATAATATTACTTTAAATTGAACGTTGTGCTCGATAGCGTAACCAATACGCAACAATGAGTTACTTTGAAATCTTACGTTGCACTCTAATAGTAAAATAAATTTATGGTAATTAACGCCTAGACGTTGTATTGGCATGAATGAATAAAAACAACTAAAATATGATTTTATATGTTTTTAAAATGTTTTTACATTTATCCAATAAAATATAGTGGATTTAAATAAGAAAAAAAATCAATTTTAAGCACAAATACTCGAAAATTAACTAAAAGGTCGATTTATAGCCATTTGATGGTGAACTCTCTTTAATATAGTTTTGGTCACTCTTATACATTCTATTGGACCAAATAAATTTCTTCTTAAGAATCATGGTATCAAAATTTATTTTGTGTAAATTTTTTGTATTTCTTCGATAAAGTTTATTTTTTAAATAAACAATAAAAATGTTGTATTTTAATTCAAAACCTGTTTTAATCTAATTTATTTATATGATTATATTATCTTTTTAATTGGTTTTAAAGTCCAAATATAATATATTTTTACCATTTAATCCAATAGTGGTCATTAGAATTATTTTCACTATGAAATTGCACTTAAACTAGTGTCAATCTTTTGATATATATTTTTTCATAAAAACACGCTATTTATTCTGACAACAGTAATTAATTATTAAATTAATTATTGAAACTTATATGTTTTTAATTTTGTAAAATATAAATCATATTTGAATTTGGAATATCAAATATAAATTAGGATGAATTTTTTTTATTTTTCTGAAAAACATCAATTTTTGATGAATAGTGAAACCACTAATTGGTAGTTAAAAAAACTGATTTTTCATTTAAATGAAAATTTAACACTTCTGTGATTTTAATTTCAAAAATCCAACATATATTGTTGTCATTAAGATGTAAAATGTGGTTCAATGAGATTAAAATAATTTTTTGGTGAATAGTAACTTTTAAGTTTTATTAATCACGATTAAAGGTAATTAGTGTAATTTTAGGTAAAGATAATGTTATAATAATATGAAATGACCTTGACACATGTAATACCATTATTGGATGAGTCATGGCCGACCGAGAAAATCCATGGGTCAACTTGGGGACCCCATGGATCCACATTGGTAGGAAAATGACTTTAATTACATTTTATTTAATGATAAAATTAAAATGTCACAAACATGTATTGTTTCACTAAAATAATTTTTGATGGGGTTATACAAGTCATATTTTTGACTATAAATATTAATTATAAAGAAAAAAGTATTTCATACATAATTATATTTTTTAATAATTTTTTTACATTAAATAAATTAATGTATTTATGACACCGTGATGATGTAGTGATTACCTCATAAATGACCGAGTTAAATAAAATGAGAATATAGGTAAACATTTAAGTCTTAAACTTTTCAAAAACCTATAATAAGGGTTGATTTCAAAACCTTGTCACCTTAGACTTTATATATATCTTTTTGACCTTAAAAATCCGAAAAGAATTTTATAATAAAGTAATATTTTATAACTTTCCAAGAGTGCCCCTCCTCTTCTCTTATAAAAGACCCCCACCTCTAGCACCTTACCCAAACCTCTCAAGCCATTGGCTCGGCCAATCCCTGCCCATTGTATCTATCCACATACCTCTTCACATAATATAATCCTTCCCTTAGGCAGAAATCTCTTCAATAAACCCTTTTGTTTCAAACCGAGGGGAGTTACCCGATTTAAAAGTAAAGTCTTCCCTAATGTTCTTTTGTTTTATTTTGCTTCTCCAACCCCCTAAACTATTTTTATTCCTTTATTTTGTATCAAAACCATTATCTTCAATTTACTAGGATGTTTTTATGAGAATTATTCGATCTACACTTACACACACCTCCGTCTAGTGGTTAAAGAAGAAACTATTTCTCTAGATGGTGAATTATTGACTCAATAAACGATGATTGTTCTATCTTCTCCTACCACATCTCATGGTAGAAATTATAATGGAACTATTTTTATATGATATATATTATATTTATGTACTCTCTATGGTTCTGTATTTTATATATAAAATATAACATTATGCTTTTCATGTTGTACAAATGCAATAATTTTATACGAGGAAGTGTGGACTACCGCCCCCTTAAGTGATGTGACTCATTCATGCAATACATGGAATGTATAAAGAATGCGATTAATGAACATATGTGACCTATATAACATATATATAATACTATAATTCTAATATATATATATATATATATCATTTATTTTTAATTCCATTAATATGACAAAGAAATGAAAGTAGCTTTCATGCGTACGTACGGCCTACCGTCTCCATGAACAGTGCATTTCATTTATTTTTATTTCCAAATGTTATGGAATAGTATAAAATGAATATGTACTAGATATACATGATATTTAAATCATTAGTACTATTCTGGAGACGATTTACTTATATCTACATGGACAATCATTTTCAAACAAGTTCATTTTTGACTCATGTAGCAAACATCTGATATGAATTCACATTATTAACTAGTTATTATAACATTATAATATGTGATATTAACTGAATAATAATCATTAAAGGAGGTACTTAAGAAATTATAAATTGACCAATGTATATTATTCAGGAATATAAAGAAGCGAACAAGACAAGTCAGTCTTGAGGTAAGGGATCCTACCTCTCTCTTTCTTTTTAAGTACTATTTTTTACGTAACATACTTTAAGCTCCTCTTTCATATATTGGAGGATGATTTTTTATATTACTCTTAATGTACTTTATATTTTCATATTATGAGACTCCATATTTTATTTCATCAATCCATTTTTTTGTATGTTTTTAGTGGCGCTGTTAGGCTGCTGAGTTTTCGTAAGTGATTTTTCATCTCACTTTTATTCCCATGAGATTTATGCTACATTTGCCACTATTTATTTTGAGTGGTGTATGTTCATACCATTATTATACACGTTTATTAATATAATTTCTTTTATGGATATTTACACCAATGTTGTACAGTCCTTCTTTCATGGGGTGAACATTTCGAAAGGTACCAAAATCAGTAAGGGAACCTTTCACCCTCCTCTTTTTTAAAAGACTTGTTTTTTTATATCTTTTAATTTAAATCTTTTTGGTTTGGTATATGTTATTCTATATCCTTATTGATGTAAATTTAATTTCCATGTGATGAGATACCATTTTCTCTCTCATAAACTAATTTGATGAATTTTAAAGTGATGTTGTTAGGCTGTCTAATTTTACCAAGGGAACTTCTTAACCCAATTTCGATTTCATTGGGTTCAACATGTAGTTATTTAATATATCATCCTTTGAATATGTGTGAATTACCTTTTATTTTTTTACACATAATATCAACCTTTATTTGGAGTATTTATATTTGTCACACATAATTATGAGACATCTTTATCATTAATTTTAGGATACCATCTTTATGAGGGATTTCATCTCATTTTACATTTCTATTGAAACTAAATTGTTGTTCTGCACCAATTCACTCTTATATGGTGTATATACTGTCCATTGGAATATTATACCATGAATCCCTTTATTCTAATGATATTATAAAGTTCTGATTAAATGTTATTCCTCAATTATTGTATTCAAGTGCCTCTCATTTTGTTAACAACACTTTAACTAAAATATCGTTTTAAATGTTTCAATGATTTATTGTTATAAATATTTCTCATTAATATCCATGTTTTCAAAATGGTTTTAAGTATTTATTTATATGGATATTAATGGTTTAAAATGTTAAAAGCTTCAAAGTAGTATGGGACACCTTGATTCAAAAATCTCTTTATTAAATGTTTTAAATGGTTTTTATAATGGTTTTTAGAATGGATTCATTATTTTGTTATCTTAAAATGTTATATTGTTATTTTAATGTGGGAATTTTATCTTTACTTTATGAATAAGTTATATTCTATGATTATGTTATGGTTCTTGGGAATTGGTTATGAAGACGGGTGGTTCCATGATAAACTAAAGGGGGGGTGATCCCGATATAGCGTTCCAATGTATTGGGTAACACGAAGGTGTTAAGCGCTAAGGTTTCTCCGAAGAGGTTTTGGGCATATACTATGTTGGGTATTCCAAATGTTACCATGAGGGTTAATCCCTACATAATAATGTTATTAATGCCTCATGTTACCTTTATGTCATATGATTTCTATTTAGTTGTGCATAAATCTTATGATTTCATGAGGTATGTTAAATTGCTTATGTTTTATGAGTAAAGTATGATTTCATTGATTCTTATATATACATGGACTAATTTTTTATTTACTTATTTTTATAACCGTTAATGATCTTTTTATTCTCATCCCCATTTTTTTTTGAAATGTTTTTCACAGGGCATAAAGTGGAATAGGGTCAAGGATGGGATCAAATAAATGTCATGATGTCTAAAACAAGAACTAGACAAGAACCTTTTAATCAAGAGTTTATATTTTGTGAAAAGAATGGAAACTAAGTAGATGTGTCTACAATGTAATCTTTTAGATGAAATATTTATGTTCTAATTCTCTAAAACTCTAAACCTTAAAAGACCCTCAATGTGAATTATTTAATTTAATTCGTGATTAAGTAATTTTTTACGGTTGGACCCTTATAGTTGGTATCAAAGTTCAGTTTATAAGACTTTAGAGATTAGGAGTTTTCATTAAACACATGATTAGTCCCCATGTTTATTATCTTAGTTAAAATATAGTTTTATAAGTTTTAATGATCATGTAATTGGAAGGAGGAGGATCTCAAACGACATTCTTATCTCTTCCTAATGACTTGATTGCAAAAATTATTGCAAAGTCATGTTTAGATGATTGTGAAACATTTTCTCGCATACAAATCACTTGCAAGAAGCTGTTTCATATATCAAACACCTCCACTCTACCTCGTTATCATCATGGATCATGGTTTTATTTAGACAAATCATATTTTCACAATATTCTTATATTTTTAGGAAATGTATATATTATCAAGTCATTTTCAAATATTTTACATTTTCAAAAGATTTTGAAGCATATTATGATTTTAAAGAAGGTTATAAAGAACGAGACCCTTTTGGAATATATTTATATTTTATTTTAAAATATAGTCTCTCATTACATACCTATGGTGTTTTAAAAGGACCATTAATTGAATGTTTCAACTCAAGTTCAGTCATAATATTTTATAGAAATCATGTCTTATCAGATGTCTTGAAATTATATGTCAAACATGATTATTTTCCAAAATTGGTTTTTTAAACACCCATATGACCCATGTTGTACAAGGTGTATTTGGATGGAGGAAGCAAATAATTTTGAAGGATCTCTAAATCATTTTTGTGATGCATGGACCTTCTACCTACGTGAACAAGATGATGATGAAAACAAATGGACACCATGCTCAACGTAAGATGTTCTTCTTTTTTGGGGATCGTTTTTTTATATCTTATGATGGTGGAATAAGACTTCAAAGTTTAAGATGTTGAGATCGTAATAAATTTGGATGAAAATGGAAGGTATACGGAAACCATTGAGGTTAAAACATGTTAGGATTATTTTGGGGTTTTATAAAAAGGATAACCCATAGGATGGGTGACAACCCGTCGCATCTGGTAAGGCCACAGGAATCAAACTCACAACTGAAGGGCGGAAGGGTGCATCGCCTACCACTGGACTACGTGAAGTCCCTGGTTAATATTATTTAATATTTTTTGTTATATAATTTTATTAATCAAGAATAAGTTTATTTTGGGTTATATAAGAAAATATTGTCCTATCATGGAGGATATATTCTTAAGTTAATTACTTTTCTATATGAGACTTTAAGAGAAACTGATGTTATTTGGAGATAAATGTTAGTTTTAATGTTGAAAACTATGAGATTAAATCATTCAAATATTTGGTTTTCAATCTTATTTTGGTATACTTTGATGAATTTTATGGACATATTATTTATCGAATGGTCTTCGTTGAACTTTGGGTTTTGTTGGACAAATTATTGAGACTAAGAATAGGTTTTTTTCATAATGGATTATCCTTTTTGGGTATTATCTGATCTCGTGATAAAAATTTTGGTTTTGTTTTTTGTCTAAAGACATGGGAAATATATAGTTTTCTTTTGTGGATTATTTTATTGTCTATATGTTGACTATAGTGCTCTTAAAGTGATCAAGTCATCCTAAATACTCATCATTTGGGGAAAGTATGAGTTTGTGTTAGAAATCTAGTAAAATATGAAAGTATAAACGACAAGTAAGTATGTTCCATTATGAATAATTTAATCTCATAAATAAATTCCTCAATGAAAAGTAACATAAAACAAAAATGTTGTCCGTTAACTTTTTCAATTGGGGAATAAAATATCGTTTATCCCATCACAGGTTTGTGATTTTCTTGTGGTTAACTTTCCCCTAATCATGTTTTCAATCACTCTCCCTCAGAACATGAACCTTTGTTTTTTTCTTCCATATCCATGCTTTCCTATATGTAATCCTATTATGGGTTAAGTTGGGTGACCTCAGTACTTATCTTTCTTTCTTTTAAAGTGATAGTTTTACCGAATCTTGTTCTGATGTGGGACTTTAAATGAAGTTTCTGAGCCCAAATTTAAAATTGTGAGGACGCATTTCCCAAAAGGGGGAAGGATGTAACTCCCTAGATAAATAAGGAATATGACATTTTTATATTTATCCAAATTCGTGCATAAAATATTAATATTACTTTAATAGGAACACTATGCTTGATGGCGTGCCCAATACGCAACAACGAGTTTCTTTGAAATCTTATGTTTCACTCTAATAATAAAATAATATTATGGTAGTTAACGCCTAGCCGTTGTATTGGTGGGATATAATAGAAATAACTAAAATATGATTTTATATTTTTGTTAAATGTTTTTACATTTATCCCATAAATGATAAAGGCTTAAAATAAAAAAAATTCAATTTTAAGCACAAATACTGTACAATTCACTAAAAGGACGATTAATTGCCTTTTGACTTTGAACCCCCGTTAATATATTTTTCGTCACACTTATACATTCTATTGGACCAAATAAAATTCTTATTTATAATTGGGACATCAAAAATTACTTTGTGTAGATTTTTGGTATTTTTCCGATAAAGTTCATTTTTTTAATGAATAGTGAAAATGTTGTATTTAAATTCAAAACCTATTTTTAATCTAATTTATTTATGTGATTAAATTATATTTTGAATTTTTTTAATGTACAATTATCATATATTATTACCATTTAATCCAATAGTGGTCATTGGAATTAATTTCACTTTGAAATTGGACATAAACTAGTGTCAATCCTTTGATATATATTGTTTTGTAAAAACATGCTATTTGTTATAACAACGGGAATTAATTATTAAATTAATTAATGAAACTTATATGTTTTGAGTTTTTGTAAAATATACATCATTTTTGAATTCGGAATATCAAATATAGCTTTGGGTGAATTTTTTGTATTTTTCTAAAAAACATCAAATTTTGATGAAAAGTGAAACCACTAAGTGGTAGTTAAAAAAATATATTTTCATTTAAATGAAACATTACCACTTAAATGAATTGAATTTCAAAAATCTGACATAATTGGTTTTCATTAGTATGTAAATGTGGTTCAATGGGATTAATATAATTTTTTTGGTGAATAGTAACTTTTAAGTTTTATTAATCGTGATTAAAGGTAATTAGTGTAATTTAATGTAAATGTAATGTTATAATAATATGAAATGACCTTGAAACAAGTCATAAACATGCTGGATGAGTCATTTCCGACCAAAAAAATCCATTGGTGAACTTGGGGACCCCATGAAGCCACTTTGGTAGTAAAATGACATTAATAACTTTTTATTTAAAGTTAAAATTGAAATGTCACAAACATGTATTGTTTTACTAAAAAAAATTTACATGGGGTTATACAAGTAATATTATTTACTATAAAAATTAATTATAAATATAATAATATTTCCTAAATCATGCTATTTTTTTGTAATTTTTAGACCTAAAATTTATTAATTTATTTAGGACACTATGATGATACAATGATTACCTCATAAATGAACGATTAAAACAAAATGAGAAGATAGGGTAACATATAAGTGTTAAACGTGTAACAGACCTATTGGGTGGGTGGATTTAGAAAGCTTATAACCTTATCCTCAAAATATATCCTTTTGGGACCTTGAAAATCCGAAAAAAAATTTATAATAAAGTAATATATTATAACTTTCCAAGAGTGTCCCTCATCTTCTCTTATAAAATGACCCCACCTCTACCACCTTACCCACACCTCTCAAGCCATTGTATCATCCAAGATCTACCAATTTTTTCTCTCCACATCCCACTCCTCATCCTAGAATCCTTTCCTTAGGTAGAAATCTCTTCAAAAAACACTTTTGTTTCAAACAGAGGGGAGTTACCCGATTTAATGGTAAAGTCTTCCCTAATGTTCTTTTGTTTTATTTGTCTTCTCCAACAACCTAAAATGTTTTTATTCCTTTATTTTGTGACAAAATTGTTATCATCAATATTCTATGATGTTTTTATGAGAAATATTCGAGCTACACTTACACTCTTCTATCTAATGGTTAAAGAAAATACAGTTTCTGTGGATGGCGAATTACTGCCTCAAGAAACGATGATTGTTCTATATTCTCCTACCACCTCTAATGGTGGCCATTATGATGGAAATATTTTTATATTATATATATTATATTTATTTCATCCTTATTCTTTGGTATTTTATATTTAAAACATACCTTTATGCTTTGCATGTTGCACAAATGCGATAATTTCATACGAGGAAGTGTGGACTACCGCCCCCTCAAGTGATTAGACTCATTCATGAAACACATAGAATGTATAATGAATGAAATTAATGAACATATATGACCTATATAAAATATATATAATAATTTAATTATAATTTATATATCTCTCATTTATTTTTAATTCCATTAATATGACAATGAAATGAAAGTAGTGTTCATTCGTACGTACGACCTACCATCTCCATGAACGGTGCATTTCATTTTTTTATCTCCAAATGTTATGGAATAGTATAAAATGAATATGTATTAAATATATATGATATTTAATTCATTAATACTATTCTGGAGATTATTTACTTATAAATACATGGACAATCATTTTCAAACAAGATCATTTTTGACTCATGTACCAAACATCAACAAAAACATCTCATATGAACTCACATTATTAACCAGTTATTATAACATTATAATATGTTATATTAACAGAATAATAATCTTTATATTATGTCCTTATGAAATTATAAATTTACCAAAGTTTATTATTCTAGAATATAATGAAATTAACAAGACAAATCAGACCTGAGGTAAGGGATCCAACCTCTCTCTTTCTTTTAAAGTACCCTTTTTCATGTTACTTACTTTAAGCTCCTATTTATTATGATGGGGGATGTTATTTTATATTCCTTTTACTGTAATTTATATTTCATAATATTAGATACCATATTTGATATTATCAATCCATTTTTTGGATGTTTTATGTTTCGCCCTTAAGCTGGTGAGTTTTCATAAAGAATTTTTCATCTCACTTTTATTCCCATGATATATGTGCTACATTTGAAACTATTTATTTTGAGTGGTGTATGTACTTAATATTTTTCTACTCATTGTGTAATATAATTTCTTTTATGGATATTTACAAAAACGTTGTATGGTCCTTCTTTCATGGGGTGAACGTTTCAAAAGTTACCCAAATCAGTAAGGGAACCTTTCAACCTCCTCTTTTTAAATTTTTTTTTTGTTATATCTTTTAATTTACATCTTTTTATTTTTGGATATGTTATTCTATATCCTTATTTATGTACATTTTATTTCCAAGTGATGAGATACCATTTTCTCCCTCATCAACTAATTTAATGAATTTTAATGTGACTTCATTAGGTTTTCGAATTTTACAAAGGGAACTTATTAACCCAATTACGATTTCTTTGGGTTCAACATGTAGTTATTGAATATGTCATCCTTTGAAAATGTGTGAATAACCATTGGTTTTTTTACAAAAAATATCAGCTTATATTGGGTGTATTTATATTTTTCACACATAATTACGAGATTGATTTATCCTTAATTTAATGATACCTTTTCTATAATGGATTTCATCTCATTTTACATTTCTATTGAGACTATATTGTTGTTATGAACCAAATCATTCTTATATGGCGTATATAATGTACTTTGTAATATTATATCATGAATACATTTATTCTCAAGATATTATAAAGTTCTGATTAATTTTTTTCCTCAATTATTCTATTCAAGTGTCTCTCAATTTGTTAAAAACACTTTAACTAAAATATCATTTTAAATGTATTAATGATTTATTCTTATGAATATGTATCATTAATATCCAGGTTCTCAAAATGGTTTTAAGGATTTATTTGTATTGATATTAATGGTTTAAAATGTTAAAGGAATCAAAGTTGTATGAGACACTTTGATTTAAAAATATCTTTATTAAATGTTTTAAATGGTTTTGAAAATGGTTTTTAGACTGGATTCATTATTTCAATATCATAAAATGATATATTGTTATTTCAATATGGGAATGTTATATTTCCATTATTATTAAGTTATGTTCTATTATTATGTTATGGTTCTTGGGAATTATTTAAATATATGTGTGATAAACAAAGGGCGGGTGATCCTGATATAGCTATCCAATGCATTGGGTAATGCAAAGGAGATAAATGCTAAGGTTTCTTCGAATATATTTAGGGAATATACTGTCATGGGTTTTCTGAGCGTAACCATGAGGGTTACTCCCTATGTAATAATGTTATGAATGCCTCATGTTACCTTTATGTCTTATGATTTGTATTGAGTTATGCATAAATCTTATGAGTTCATGGGGTATGTTAAATTGCTTATGTTTTATGAGTAAGGTATGATTTCATTGATTCTTATATATACACGGACTAATATTTTCATTTCATATTGTTATAACCCTTACTGAGATTTTTATGCTCATCCCATGTTTTTGGAAATTTTTTTCACAGGACATAAAGTAGAATAGGGTCAGGGATGGGATCAAGGAAATGTCATGCTGTCTAAAACAAGAACTAGACATGAATATTTTGTTCAAGAGTTTTTATTTTGTGAAAAAAATGGAAAATGATTAGATGTGTATACTTTGTAATCTTTGAGATGTAATAGTTATGTCCTAATTCTCTAAAACCCTAAACCTGAAAAGACCCTCAATGTGAATTATTCAATTTAATTCAAGATTAAGTAATGTTTTAAGGCTGGGTATTTTTATCGATATATTTAATTCATTGGGAACCATTCAAATAGTTTAGGTCATCACATAATTTGAATGATTCAATTTGACTTTTCAAAAGACCTATATTTTTATTAATCATGTGATCGTTGTTCAACGTCAATATTACCAACAATAAATGTTCGTAATAGTATTTTAAATCCAAAATATATAATCAAGGATATTCATGTATTTTATATAACAATATTACAAAATACTGCATTAAATTAAATCACAAAGTGAAACGTCATTGAAAATTTTTTGGGCCATTATATGAAGCTTTCATGAAATGGAATTCAGTGATTTTTAGATGAATAGTGATATATATAATATCATTAAGAATAATATTTTCATTAAGGTTATAGAATAATAATTATAATGGTGATGATTACATATAAAATAGTTTTAATGGAAATGTGATAATATTATTAATGGAAGGAAAATTTTAATGTTTCCCTGAAATTGAGAAAAAATGTTTTTATATTTAATAAATAATTGATTGATATAGATAAAATCATCTTCATTGTATATGTAAATGATTATTTATTTTATTAATATTTTTATTATATAAATGATTAAGCTTAAAACATATTTTGATTTGAGGAAAATATCAAATAAACTATGGATTAAGTAATCATGCGTGTTTTAATAAGGAATTAATGTAATTCATGTTATAACCATGTTTCAAAAGAATACATGATGAATGTTTTGTATGTAAAAATTTAATGATACTTTGTGATATATGTGGGATCAATTGTAAGGTGATGTTCTATAATTTTATTGAACTTATTTATAAACATTGTAATTTAATCATTTATGTAGGTTAAATGGTTAACAATTTACGGAAAGGGTTATGTTAAATATTTGTTGAGCTTTTATATATTACTATATTATCTATCAATATGATGAATTTGGTAGACTGGATATCTTATTCTATCCTTTTTTAGGAGTATGATTAATATAATATCCTATTATTCCATTCGTTTATAACATTAACTACTAATTCTCTAGAAATAACAAATTCAACATCATTTCAAAGGAATAAGAGATAAAGTGGAAATTGATCAAGGAACTACAAAGGGTGATATTTTATTGATAGAAAATATGTATATCATCTAAATAAAATTATCTATAATTAGAAAAGGTTCATGAAATAAACTTCTTTCATGGTATCATCATTTTTTATGATATCAATGACCCCTTTCCATCTTCATTGGGTTATGGACTTGTGATCATTATCTTCCTCATATCCATGTTATTCGCTACTATCAATCAGAAAATTATAGTTACATTTCTATTTAATTTCAATGTATTTAAATTCCACATATGTTCTTCTATATGGAAAAGTATTATTGAGTTACATTGTGTAATTGATATGATTCACCTTTCTTTTTTTAAAGGATTTATTAGTATTCTTTTAATATGATATGTGTTTCTAGGAAAGGAACCATGAATTATCAAACCATTTATAACAAACATTTTTGATGTCGAAATTAATTTTATAGTTGGTAGAATGTAACATCGCAATATTTTTTGAAAAAAACATTAAGATTAATTTAATTTTTCCTGTATTATTTACATCACCCAATAATAAATATATCATGTGATATATAAAAGAACCAAGTATGTTTTAATCAGTATGAAACACAAATTCATGATTTTACTACACATAAAACATAGATTATATTTTGGTATGCCGAACAATATTTTTTTCTTGAGATATAGAAAATTGTTTTCCTTCAATATCTTGTGTTACATAGAAAACCTATTTTTAAATAACTATAATTTAATATTAATAATTTAATTAAAATATTATTATTGTTATGACCAAGACATATGAATGGAGGTTGTGAATAAGATTAATTTTTCAAAAATTGGTTACCCATATATATATTAGTAATAATTTATTGAGAAATTAAATTGAAATGAAAATAAGAACCTTTTAAAAATAAATATATATTTTCTGTTGGAAAACTATATTTATTAAATTAAACACATTATATCTCAATATAATAATTTATATAATTTTGATAAATTATATTAGTAATATATATATATCTATATACATATATATAATATTCATTCAACTATATTGTTTCTATATTATGTGTTTTCTAGAAAACATGTAATGCTCAATCCAATTTTATGAATTAAAATTTATTTTTTAAATGGTAAATTTACACCCTTTTCATAAGAAAACCTATTTTAAATATACCTTTAAACACTTCTATAATTGTTTTTGGAAAAAATATGGGTCATATTGGAAATATTATTATCAATTTTTACTTTGGGTGATTTTTAGGTATTTTAATGAGAGGTTTTATTTTTTGTTGAATATTGGAAAAACTAAAATTTAATAAAAAAAATATTTTTCATAAAATTTAATTTTAATGTTAAATTATATATTAATATTTTATTGTATAATTATTCAGTTATTATAACGAATAATCTAATTTAGGGCATAAGAAAAAATATTACATAAAAATTGGAAATGAGACACATCATTGAGGTCAATGTCCCGTGAAGTATTTAGTTACACCCATGTACCAATATTAATTATCATGATAAGAAACATTAAACAATGCATTGGAGCGCTCTGTAATTTTGGTCACAACCATAACTTTTATTTCATTCTCAAGCTTTTGTGTTACACATGGATAATACAATAGGAATTAGTTCATATAAATAATATATTATATGATCAAAGGGCATGGAGAAAATAAATATGTGTTCCAAATAAATTCTATTTGTTTATAAAAGATAACAATCTTTATAGGAAATGGGTATGACATTCCCTACACAGAGGATTTGGGTTGGGAAATCAGAGTGAAAATCATTCAACATTACAGTGTCGCATAAAAATTCATAAAATGTGTTGATGAAAGAGAAATGGGTCTCTAGTAATATTTACATGATTTTTATAGTAATTTGAACCTATAAGTACATGTCCACACATAAATAATTTGAAAATGAAGTCATAGGATAATAAAAAATCATGAATAAAAAGAGAATGGAATTGGTTCTTACGAAAGTTTGACACTGTTACAGGTGTAAATGGGAGGTCCTAATGAGATATAAAAGGGTATATCAACACATATACATAATAAGTGATGGCTAGGATGGTGTTAAATAATACCCCATTATTATTAATTGAATATAATATGGTATAACAAGGGTACAAAACTTAGATAAATATGAGAAAGGAATGAACATTTACATGAGTGAGTGGTTCCAAAATCTCGAAAAGGGACATCTTGAGAGCATCAGCCAACATCTAAGGATTATAGTGATGATAATGAAGAGAAAGTAAATTATTTATATATTTTCTAGGAAGATATGATGGAGCTTTGGTTGATTTTTATAGGAATTGAAATGGAAATTTTTTAATATATCAAAAATATATGTTCTTTACTCTATATAATAAATTATTCAAACCCATAATCCATCCCAAGGTTTTCATAAAATGGGGTTTTCAAATAATGTAAGGTTTTAATTATTTTATTAGGAATGGGTCAAAATTTAATTAAATATTACTATTTCTTATGTAGAGGTGAGTAACTATTTTAAAGAAATGAATATAAAATCATAAAATATATTATACATCACTAAGGATTCATAATGGAATTATAAAATTATTAAAATTAACGTAAAATGCTATTATATTAATGGGAAAAATATATTTTTCAGATCATACAAATTATATAATTCATTACATCTTTTTCGGGTCAGTACGATGTCATAAAACAAACTTTATATTTGTATGTTATTTAATTTTTAACCAAAACATCAACTATCATGAAAAATTATTAACAAAATCACCATTGGATAACTTCGACACTAGGATTCGAAAGATATTATATATTTAGATAAATAAATTTCTAAATATATGAATTTTCAATTTTAAAATATAATTTGACATTTTATTAAAGATATTGGGTTTTTACAATAACTATTATTGAATAATTAAAGAATGTTCATTTCACATAATATTAATTATATGAAAATTTATAATTAATAAACCTAATATAATATTAAAATTTTATAAAAATAATATATATTTCAAAAATACATTAATTCAACAAAATTAATCCATTTATTAAATTTGAATATTACCATAGAATAACATTTTTGTTGAAATGAAAAAAGAATCAGTATCATTTATAATGTAACAGTCACAATTAAAATGATTTAAAAATTATGTATAATATACATATTCATATTATTTTGTTTGTGATATGTATCCCTTTCTTACATGAACTTCCGCCCTAGGAGTAAGGTGCATGATAGATATACATTTATATGGTCGCTTGATGAACGTGGTTTGGGGCGTGATCTCGATGAGTTTGAACTTATCCGGTAAATAGTTTTTCTCTTGACTAAATTGTTAGATTTGATAATGTGATTATTCATGGGTAAATTGAAGATAATATATCTCCCTTGCAGGATCCGTTATATGGGATTCACTGAGAACCATTCAAATAATTTTGGTCACCCCATACTTTGTATGATTCAATTAGATTTGTCAAAAGACCTATATTATTATTAATCATGTGATCAATGTTCAATATATATATTACCAACGATAAATATTCATAATAGTATTTTAAATAAAAAAACATAATCAAAGAAGATTATGTTTTTTATATGACAATATTACAAAATAAATTATTAAATTAAATCACAATGTGAGATATCATTTATAAATGTATGTGTCATTATATGAAGTTTACTGGTTATGGAAATAAATGATTGTTTTACACATATCATGATATATATAATTTCTCTGAAAATAATATTTTCATTAAGGATAGAAAATTATATGTTTAATGGTGATGATTACATATAAAATGGTCTTCATAGAAATGGGATATTATGATTAATGGAATGAAATCTGTAATGTGTTCCGGAAATTGAGAACAAATGTTTTCAGATTGGATAATGAATTGATTGTTATGGATAAATTGAATTTTATTGTACTATGTAATTGATTATTGATTTTTTGTAATTTTTTTAATATCAATGATTAAGTTTACAACATATTTGGAGTTGAGGAAAATATCAAATAAACTATGGTTTATGTAATCATGCATGTTTTTAATAAGGAATTATTGTAATTCATGTTATAACCAAATTTCAAAATAATAGATGACTAATAATATGTATGTAAAATTTCAAAGCATCATTGTGATATCAGGGGGATTAATTGAGAGACAATGTTTAGAATTTTAGTAATCTTTTTTATAAACATTGTAATTTCATCTTTTATATGGGTTATATGGTAAACCATTTATGGAATGGGTTATGGTAAATGTTTGATGAGATTTTAGATATCAATGTATTATCTCAGCATATGATGATTTTTGTATATTGGATAACTTATTCTATCATTTTTTTTTGATTAAGATTAATATAATAACCTATCATTCCATTCCAGAATAACATGATCTACTAATTCTGTAGAAATAAAAATTACCCCATTATTTCATTGGAATAAGACATGAAGTTTAAATTGATCAAGTAATAACAAAGGGTGAGATTTTATTGATATAAAATATGCATATCATCTAAATAAAATTATCTATCATTATGAAAATGGTAATTAAATAATATTTTCTCATGGTATCACCATTTTTTATGATATAAACGAACCTTTACAATTTTATTTTTGTTATGGACTTGTGATCATTATCTTCCTCCTAACCATGTTATTGGTCACTATCCATCAAAACATTATAGTTATATTTATCTTTAATTTTAATTCTTTACATTCCACCTTTGTTCTTATATATGGAAACATATTATTGAGTTACATTGGGTAATTATTATTACACTCCTTTCTCTTTTAGAGGATTTTTTAGTATTATTTTGGTATGATATGCGTCTCTCTGAAAAGAAAACATGAATTATCAAACCTTTGATACAAAACATTTTTTTGGTTGAAATTAATTATATAGTAGGTAGAATGTAACATCCCATGATTTTTTAAAAAACATTAAAATAAATTTAATCTTTTCAAAATTATTTACATCACTCAAAAATAAATATAGCAAGTGATATATGAAAGAACCATGTTATTTTTACTCAATATGAAAAAAAATTCATCATTTTAGTACACACTAGACCTAGTTTATATTTTGGTACACTGAACATTATTTTTTCTTGTGTTATAGAAATTGTTTTCCTTCAATATGGTGTGTTACACGAAAAACCTAGTTTTTTATAACTATAATTTAATATTAATAATTATAATAAAGTATTATTATAGTTATCACTGAGAAATTGGAATGGAGGTTGTGAATAATATTAATTTTAAAAAAATTGGTTACCCATATATGTAATAATATAAATGCAGTGAGAAATTAAATAGAAATTATAATAAGAACCTTATAAAAATATATAAAATTTTTGTTATAATTCCATATTTAAGAAATTAAACACATTTTATCTCAAATGAATTATTATGATATATTTAATAAATTTTATTAGTAATATATATATGTATATATATATATATATTAATTGTACTATATTATGTCCATATTATGTGTTTGATAGATAATATGTAATGCTCCAACCAATTTTATGAATATAAATGTAATTTTTAAATGGTAATTTTACACCCTTTTTTAAAAGACCCTATTTTATATATACCTTTTTACAAATTGATAATATTTATATGAAAAAATAAAATTCATCTTTGAAATATTATTATCAATATTTACATTGGGTGATTTTTAGGTATTTTTATGAGAGGATTAATTTTTTGACGAATATTGAAAAAACAAAAATTTAATAAAAAACGTCATTTTCATCAAATTTAATTATAATGATAAATTATATTTTAATTTCCTAATATGAAATTATTCATGTGTTATATTAATTAGCATAATTTAGGGCATATGAAAAAATTTCACATCAAATTTTGATATGAGACACTTCTTACATTTGAACAGCTTCACTTAATGAACATGATTTCATTACACGTCTATGAGATTAATAATAAATAAATTTCATATAATTATTTGAATAGAATTAATAAAAATATATTTAATATTCTTAATCATACTAATTTATATTTTTGAAAAATTTAAACACAATTTTCTATAAAATTGATTAGTAATTGTAATTAAAATTGAATACTGCGATTATGGTAAAAATGAGTTCACTTAGTGGTTAAATATTTTTTAGGGGGAAAATAATATATAATCCTTTAAAAAGCCACTTTATATAAATATTTTTATGTAATACCCTATTGGATAGAAAATGAAAAATAATTGGAGCAACATGACGTATGAGAGGACACTCAAAAGTGTTTATTTTTTCATTTATAAGAATGTCACTCCTCCTCCACTATAAAAAGGGAACTCACCCTCACAATTACTCACCCATTTCAAGACCATATATCCCAATAAAAAATAAAAAATATCATCCATTAATACCTTTCATTATCCATTAATCCACCTATTTGGAATTAATACAGCCAATGAATCCGTTTGGTGAAAACTATAAAGAGTTACGAAAACAAATGGTAATAACCTTACAAAATCACTTTTATTTTATTTATTTCTAAACCCCCTAAACTCTTATTATTTGATGATATTATAATTATATCATTATATTTTATATAATGGGATTTTTTATGCTTTTGGTACTAACAAAACATGCAATTAATTCTATAAAAATTGAATCTTCAATCATCATTTGTGAGTACAGAAGACAATCTTCCTGCAAACAAGTGACATTTGTTATTCCATTGATACAATTAATCATTGGTAATACTGATGATATTTGTGTTTTTATATTTTTTTTATAATAAATATTTATCTTTTTAATTTATTATAGATGAAATCGCTTCATCTTATCGATTTTGTGGAAATATTATAATTTTTTTGTCAACGTGTGGACAACTACCTTCTCAATGGGATGGGATTAATTCACACATTACATGTAATGTATTAAGTATGGGTTTAGTAAAATTATATGAAATATTTGAACTAATTAATATACCTTATAAAAAAATAAAAAAAACTTATATTTTTATTTAAATAAACAATTTAAAAGAAAAAATATGTTTACCTTTATGTATACACTATAATAACATAGAAAGAAGAATTTCATTTCTTGTTACAATATTTTTTATAATATTAAAAATTTATATATAATTTTAATGTATGATATCAATATATTTTTTTACAATATATAAATAAATAAATCATAATCTATGTTTTATGATCATTAATTACATGTCCAATAATATATGAAAAATAATAAAGTTATTCCCCCAAATATAACATTAACATAAACTTGTTAATAAAAAAGTAATACAACATAATAATGTAACAATATATGATCTTTTATATTATATTAATACTTTTTTGTATATTTATAATAAACCTATTTTAATTATTCATGTGTTTTGAATGTTTATGATAAAATTCATGAATTATGTTATGGAATATTTCATATCACATTCATATATTCATGAGATTCATGCCATATTCACCACCCATTATTTTATGTGGTGTATATACATTCCTAAGGAAAATAATAAAATTAATTATAATTAATTAATTAAATAAAAATATGCATCGATTTTCAATCATTCACAGGGCCCATGATTCAAAAGTTACTCAAGAAGTACAGTTTTTAGTCTCAAGTTAATTGGTTTGATACACAACCCTAATTATGAAATAGTTTATATTTTCCTCTATATAAAAATTACATGAATTTATTATATGTTTATTATCATTTAATTTATTTTCAATTACTTATCAATTTTATCATCATTAATTCTTGGTTTATAGAGTTAATAATATACCAAATAGGTAAACTAATTTTGTTTCAAATTTTCTTCTATGAGACACAGAATATGTCATCAGAAATTTTTTTTATTAGGTGTATATAATTGAAATTGAAATGTTGTATCTTGAATATAATTACATTAATGTTTTTTTAATTACTATTTAATGTTATTATTTCATAAGGAATTTTCTTTTATGTAAAAAAAGTGGTAACATATCAATTTTGTAATGAAATCAGTTAATATGATTTGTTATGATTAGGCATTAGTTGAATAGATAATATAATCAATCTATAAATAAATATCATGTTTTTTATTTTATTATATTTATTCATGATAACATTATGTAATCGTATATTTATGAAAATATTAAGTACACTTTATAATTGATAAACTGATTTTTTATAACCAAAACCTTAATTCTATCTTTATTGAGAAATATGTTCTATTTATGAAAATTATTTTTATCAAAAATGGTTTTTAATATATTTTAATTATTTATTTATAATTCATAAATCTATTTGTATAGAAAAAAATATTGAACTTTTTTGAAGAATTATTTATATGTTATCAATATTTTATAAAATTGATTCAAAATGCCATTATGATTTTTTATATGTTTCCAATGTTTTTAATAGAAAAATGATTTGAAATTTTTGTCAAGATTTATATATAAATTTTAATGTATTTTAAAATAAAATGAGTTTTAAATTATTTTCCAGAGTCCTTTATGTACCATTTAATATATTTTCAAATAAAAGTGCTTAAATAGGTTTTCAAGATTCCATTACAAGTATTCATGGTTATATATAAATAACATGATTTAAATGATATCAAAACTTCATTTATATGATTTAAAATCCATTTTATAAGGTATGAATTTTTTAGAAATGAATTTAGGTTTAATAACATTTTTAAATTGTATTGAAATATTAATTTATCTATTTTGAAATGAATATTTTCAATGAAAAATATGATCAATGTGTTTTTCAATAGAATTTTTTTTTCTCTAGAATTTTTTATAAATGATATTTCAAAATTATTATCCATCTATGATTAAATCATTTGGGTTTACTCATTCATCACTGGGGATATCTTATATTGGTTCTATTATTATTATTCAATTGAATGGTCTATGTTTTGATATAATGATTTTTAAAAACAGATTTTTATCTTTAATAAGATAAATGAACAGAGAAAATTATTCTTTTATATTTTTTTACAATTATTAAATTATTATGAATCCTATCTCACTTGTACATGTTATTACATGATGTTTTTGAGACCCATATCTTTTATGGACCATGGGATGATTATTGTTTTATTATTTTTTGGAACATTTGTATATGATTTAATTATAATGAAGGTGGGGAAAATATCTTCCTCAAATAAATTGGTTAATGGTTTATATTTCATGATATTTACAGGACTATAATGGGGAGTGTATTCGGTTTGGTAAAGGATATTGTCTGTTAAGATGATATAAAGAGTTAACAAAGGAAATATGATGATTTTGGAATAAATATTTACTACAAAGATGGTTTGGGTATTGACCACATTCCATTTGAAGGAAAGGGATTTGATGGTGGATAGTGGTGGGTCCCTCCTAGTTATTGTATCATTGAGGATGTTCCCTCTATGGTTTTGGAAATGATCATTGACTTCTAGTGAATTATTTTATTTTATTATGTGTATGGAAATCAACATTTTTTTATTCCAATGTTATTCTCTTATAATTTATTCACATTATTCCTTCATGATTCATGTCTTTTAAACTTCCAATCATTATTATTTGAATCGTGCATATAAAATCTTTTATGCATGGTATTATATTTATATTTCATTCACATGTTCTTATACCCTTAATATCAAGTTAATATTTTATATATTCTTTATTTACACTTATTTAGTATTTGATCTCTCTAATTCATTCGTTTCCTCACTCCAAATTATAATGAATGGTTTTATATAAGAGTAGGAAAGGGGAATATCTTTATAGGACATTTTTATGCACTTTCAATAAATTAGATTAATGTGCCCCATGTTTTTAAAGACAATAAACAATTATAGTTCCCTTGAATGTAATTTTTTTAATGTGATGAATATTCTACTAAAATGAATTAATGTAAATGTATTTAAATATTAGTTCTATAAAAATGATATCAAGAATCTAATAAGATCCAATGTGTTACTATAAATATTTAATTATTTTACATAAATAATTTTGTATTGTTTTTTTTGGATTATGATTGAATAGGAAAAAAATGTCAACTATGTCAATAAGTTGGATCCTAAATTCAAATTTTGATTAATGTTAATCATTATATGGTATCCCTTGGTGATCATAGTTTCTTACGATGTGATGTTTATTTAAGACATACCATGGAATCAGTTTGGGATTAATGACCAAATATCATTGAGTTTTTACTACATATGTGTCATAGTTTTATGCTATGATATTTTCAAATTTTTTCAATCATTTAGGATAGTTTAATTTTGGTATTGAATCAATCATTTTCCATGAGGTAGGGGATTCAATCAAGTTTCTGTGACATGTTCTGTCAAATATAGAACTACAATGTATTAATTGTTTAATGGAACTGGACTAAATTAAATATAATATTACAAATATATATAAGTTGGAGAATCAATTTATTGTTATGATTTTAAGGAATGACATTCATGGGGAATTCTCTACTTGGTCCTTTATGCATCCATCTTTTTTCACCATATATATTATAATATGTTATGGGTATTCATTATACCATCCTCGGTAATACTATATTATGAAAAATTTCACATTATATTTATTTCATTTTCTCTAGGACCAGATAATTTATGTCTCATATGTTTTATGAACCAATGGGTCCCATCATACTAAAAATCATGGTAATAGAGTAAAAATGAAATATGGAAGTCATATGTGATTATAATTGAAAAAACCGAACATTATCAACCCAACACAGAATCTAATTTCAATGAAAATAATGATATCCAAAGGGAAATACACTAGTAAAAAAATATAGGTACATTATAGGAAATATGGTTCATTTATCCTCCCTAAAATCAATATCATCTATTTATCAAAGTCTAATGACTTTTATTTTATATTTTCATGATCTTGTATAATCATACTAAAATATAAAAATATATGTTTTTAAAATCATGGAGATATCATAGGGTGCATAATTGTAACAGCCCAATATTTTATAAAGAAATATTCTTTTTAATTTTATTAATGTCTTGTGTTGTACGCTACACCAAAAGGAGCTTGCACAACACGCATCCTTGTCTTGCCTTGCATTACATGCAATCGCGACCTTCCTCGATAGCGTGTGTAAAACGCAATACCGAGTTTCACTAAACAACGATGTGCTATTAAAATATTATTAAAACTAGCCGTTATGAATAGTAATAACCACTTTTTTAAAATTCTTTAAATCTTATTTTTCAAAATGAACTTCATTCTTGGATTCGGAGTATCGAATTTAGCCTAAGGTGAAATTTTGGTACTTTTCGGATAACTTTCATATTTTGATGAATATTGAAAAATTACTAAATTATAATTAAAAACAACTTTTTTAATCGAAATAATTAATAGTGATAAATTATTAATTTGAGTGGTTTTAAAGTATATTTAGAATATATTTTTACAATTTAATACAATGTTGGTCATTGGATGTAATTTCACATTTAAACTAGAGATAAACAAGTGTCAATCTTTTGATAGATATTGTTTCTTAAAAACACGCTATTTGTTTTAACAGCGGGATTTAATTATAAAATTAATTAATGCAACTTTTATGTTATGAATTTGGTAAAATAGACTTCATTTTTGAATTCGGAATATGAAATATAGCTTGGGATGAAATTTTGGCATTGTTCTGAAAAACATCAATTTTTGATGAATAGTGAAATTACTAAGTGGTAGGTTAAAAACTGAATTTTGCATAAAACTTAATTTTACCGCTTCTGTGAATGGAATTTCGAAAATCCGAGAGACACGGTTAATATCAAGGACTAAAATGTGGTTCAATGAGATGAAAATAATTTTTTGGTGAATAGTAACTTTTTATTTTTTTTACCGCGGTTAATAGTAAATAGGGTAACTAAGGGTAAATATGATATTACTATTACCCTAACACATGTCCTAATTCTATTGGACAAGTGTAATTCGACCAAAAACAAACTTAGGAATAAAATATGACCATTTAGGCCCACTTGGATTAGATTAGGACATTTATTATTAATTTATTTAAAGAAGGGTTAAAAGAGTTAAAATCAATGTTTATTTACTAAAACATTTGTAATATGGGGTTATACATAAGATAAATTTGACTATAAATATTCATTAGAAAGCTAAAAAGATTTCCTACATGATGGTATTTTATTTGTAATTTTTAGACATCAAATAAGTTAATTTATTTATGACACAAAGATGATGCAGTAATTATCTTATTAATGAAATATTGACATAATTGATGTTATAAACACCAAAATAAATATAATTTGAGACTTTTTATGAATTCCACTAATTTTCTAGGTTATTATGATATATTATTGTTGATTTAATCAACTTGGTTCGAACATATAATTCTGTTATTACTTTCAAAAAAATCATATATCAAATAGTGTCAAAATTGACACAAAATAGTTTTTAAATCAAATATTATATTATTAATTGTTATTTTATTCCTAAAAATCTAAGGATCGGCCAAATGACTTAGATAAGGATATATGTATTAATAATTTACAGTTTGGGGTTCTTTTGGCATGTTATAGTAAGTTTATTAACCATATAGTGAAAGAAAACAAAAAGACACGGTAAAAGTTAAATTATTTAACTTAGAGTTAA
The DNA here is from genome assembly GCA_963277665.1 of Viscum album. Classification (NCBI taxonomy): domain Eukaryota; kingdom Viridiplantae; phylum Streptophyta; class Magnoliopsida; order Santalales; family Viscaceae; genus Viscum; species Viscum album. Next base: position 1,023,609,503 of record OY728133.1, on the reverse strand, counting down.
ATCTAATTGATAAGGTTAAAATTATATCCTAAACTTGTCTAAATTCTATTGGTTGATAGGATTTCGACCCCTCCCCACTTTATCTTCTAAATAAGACCCTTTGTAACCATTATAAACCGATTTTGACTTTAATATAAAATAATATTTTGAGATATTCCTAAGGTGCCCCTCTCCTCCCCTATAAAAGGACACCTCCTCCCCCTCCTCCTCACACCAATTTGAGCACTAAAGCTCGGCCAACCCCTGCCAAAATCCCTTCTCCACTTCCCTAGCAACATCCTAGAGGTTCTGGTCTTCCTCAAAGTCCAATTCTAGTGCCCTAAGAGGAGGTCTCAAAGAGGCACTTCAAAGAAGAGGTAATTACCGTTATCAATTCTTTCATCTTTATTTCTTCTTCCACTTCTTCTTCATAGGTTGTTTCATTATGAAGTAATAACATCAGTATCACTCATATACTGATATGTTATTATAAGTATGAAACAACCCTATTTCACCATCTATCCATCCTACGGAAAAACAAATCACCGCGCGTGCGTACGTACGGAATACCGTCTCCACGCCGTGGTGTAATCTATTTTCCACCACCACCTTACATGGATGGGTATAATGGTGTAAATAATAACTATACATAGTTATTACAACATCATATTGATTCTGATATATTTTATAATCCACTCCAATTCAATTCAATATTTATAGAAATGATATCATCGCTCGTGCGTACGTACGGACTACCGTCTCCACGACGCGATGAGATTTCATTCTCCATGTTAACCATTTAAGAATGATTATAATGTATATATAAGAAATAATAATGAAATATATGACATTATAAAGCTACTGGATTTATGTATATATATACATATGTATGTCATCTACTTACTTCCATTTCAAGACAATAAGGAAAGAAAAACAGCGTTCATGCGTACGTACGGACTACCGTCTCCATGAACGGTGTTTTTCATTTTATTTATCTACCTGTTATATATATATATATACTGAATATATATGATATATAAATCATATTTTATATTCTGGAAGTGAGTAAATCATGATATAAGTAATAATGATGTCAAGAACAACAAGTCAAAACACCTACGATAAATGAAACGATTTTACCCAAAACGCTTCTTTAACATGGAATTTACAAATGAACGGGTAATATAATGTCATAAGTGAACCATATATGATATCATAACAATGAATATGATTCTGTAATAAGTCAATAACATGATTTAAATCATTATACAGGAGGTTCGGACACTTACAAAGCAAGTCGGACCTAAGGTAAGGGAAATATCACAATCTCATTTTTATCCGAGATTGTTTATTCGTAAGTATTTACTGGGGTTTATTTTATCATCTACATCCATGTTTCCTCAATATGTAATATTATTTCCATCCAACTACAATGGTTTAAATCCAATTTTACCCTTTGGTTAGTTTTTAGTAAAACATATGAAAGGAATCTTTTGTCGTTTATCGTACGAGGTACATTTTGACTTTTTCGACAAAAGTACAAAGAATGTTTTTTTAACTTATACGGCACGAACGGATTTCTACTGTTTTATAAAGCCTTATTTTCATGAAGCTTCCTCTAAAAGATTTCATGACTATTTTCAATAAAATCTATTTCTTTTAAAATTGCATGATGTTTTGTGAAAAGAAATTGATTTTGAAGAAGAAAGGATATTTTCCTCAAGAATTCAATTCAAGTGTTTTATCAAAATTATTTTCCATATAAGATAATAAAGGGTTCTGTTTCTATCCATATTTTTACATTGATTTGACTATGTTGTGATGAAATTATGTTTATGAATTCCTTTATCTTATATGAATGGTTTTATGATGTCATGTTGTTTAAGAATCCCATTTTTATTACATGGGTTATGAAATGATGTATGATTTATGATTTTGTGGCACACATAAGAAAGGATTCATTAAGAGATGGGTGGGACCTATATCTCCCTCCAATGCATTGGGTAAAGATTTTATATCTCATGAGATAGACATGGCTGGAATGGTAGGTTATACCGGTTCAGTGAAACAGGACTGAAATGAGGATTACTCGATTCAGAAAGGGACTTTGTCCACTAAGATAGTCTTGGCAATGAGTCTTGACTAAAAAGAAATGATTCTATATGATTATGTGTGTATGCCACAATGAGTAATGTTTTAAGTTATTATTTCATTTCACTACTATGATTTATCCCATGTTATGAAATTATGCTCTCTTTTGCAGGTTAAGATTTCCAAAAATGTTATGTTCTTATGAAAATTATGTGATTGATATTTCCTTTGTTTACCCTTACTGAGCATTTGAGCTCACCCTTTTATGTTTTCTTTTCCCCAGGATATAAAGAAAGGTTTTAGGTAAAATAAAAAGGAAGATCTTTATGGGAGATGTTGAAGATCTTTCCCCACGATTAGAAGATTATACTCCGAGTTTCCAAAGACACTAAACTATTACGGTCCTTGTGTGTGTGTTTTTGTTATGTACTAAGTATTCCGCAAAAGTAATGTAATGTTCATGTACGTTAGGCTTCGGGTCTCTACAATAATAACTTTTGTAATGTCGATAAAATCATTATAATCGTAAAAATTAAACCCACATAAATATTTTTTAAAAAAAGTGTAAGATGTTGGTAAGAATACAAATGGGTCACCAATATTTTAACACATCCTCAATTTGAATTTAAAATTTTTATTGTATCATAATAAGGATAATGGATGATTTCTCTGCGATGCAATCAACCACCACGGAAAGAATGAGATAAGGGTGTATAATAATAAATAGAAAAAGATAAAAAAATTTCCCCCATTAAAAAATCATGAATATGATTAATGGGATCATATTAACCCTATATTAGACCCTACATAAGCTATAGTTGACCTAATGGAAAATCCTTTGGGAAATACATTATAGTCTATTAACCAAGTACAAATGGAATATCAGAAGAAGTGAAGTAGATCCAAAAACCCAAATAATATTTCTAACTACCTAGCAACTAAAGACCCACTATAGGTATTTTAAACATTTCTTTGTACCTAAGAAACAAATATTAAAACATCATTGATTATAAACTGAATATACTTCCATGCCCATATTTAATATTTAAAAATATTAACTTCTCAAATTCCCATATATTTTTAAAATATCATGTTTTTAATGACATGTATTAGTGAATGATATAACAGTTATCATGACCCATATTCATATTCATTTCCAGACATAAATATTCATTTAATTTCAAATTATATTCAATTTTTTCCTAAACTAATAAAAAAATTATAAAAAATTATATCTAACAACTTGGTGCGTGAGAAAATAAAAAAAATAGTCCATCAAGAGATATCATTTTTATAATTTAGGATTAATACATTAAGGTGAAGAATGTATAAATCATGTCACTTATGTTTAATATCACTAAAAAATGAAAATTATAATTTTATGTTATGTTTATAATATAATGTGTCTGTTAACAGAATATTTTTTACTTTTTAGATACTTTTAATTTGTTTAATGAAAATAAAAATGATTATAGATGTCTTTAGTGAAGCTAAATTTTGAGTAATAAAACCTAAATATTATTTTTTTTTATTTGTTGATAATTATGGAAGTAATTTTAATGAATAATATTAATTGGAATAATATTACATTGATGAATAATAATGAATTTAATTAAATATAATTTTCTTATTCTTTAAAATAATTTAATTATAAAGAGAATGAGTTTATTTGTAGTCATATTTTGGATAATACAATATATATGCAAATGATAGTTTTAAAAATGAAATAAGAGATAATTTCATCATTTTTATAGCAAAATATTTCTTTTCATATCATATTGTTAAAAATATATGTTAATTGAAATTGAACATGATATTAAAGAAGGTGCCCAAAATATCGTGAAAGGAATATAAATTTTATATGTGGTAGAATGGCATCATGAAATTTTCTATGAATATTTTTTAGACATTGAAAATTATTTTTCAAAACCCACATATAAAATTCGAACGATCTTTCGATAGTTCATTAACATGTTGAACATGGATGAGAGGTCTTATTAATCATAAAAATATAAAATATAAATATTTAGAAAGATCAATTAAGTTTTATCATATAACACGAGTATAATCAATATTATGACTATAAATTATTTTAAAAAATTGTGATGATCATAACGTCAATTGATGATATTCATAAATCATTACTTTGAGAAAATAAATTATATTTTAGTTTAAATAAGTTTCCTCTTCTTCATTTTTTATCATTGAAATTTAGATTGATACGGTGAATCTTGTTATATCATAAATAATTTATATTATATTTTAACAAATATAAATAAATTTAAATGATACAATGGTAAAATTATTATGGATGATATCTCACTTCGAGATGAAAATATATTTAACAACATTCCAAAATCTATAAGTGAATATATATATATTATTTAAGTTATTTAACATACATTTTTTTATATAAGGAATAAAAAAATTGTACTAAATATTATATAAATATTTTTTTATAATATTCATGTGTGTATAAGGTGGGATGTTATTTATAGAAGAAAAAAAAGGTTATTTTTTGTCAATGGACATGAATTTTTAATGAAGGATTCATGAAAGGTGTGGATCCCAATATTGGATAGTGAAATTTCATATAACATGAATGATAATATTGATTTTATAAATATATTTTGAATGAATAAAATTTGAAACAATTTTTGACAAATAATTTATCATGATATAATCTTTTCACTGATGAATAATTTATTATTTTATACCTAAATCCTACAATATTTTTTAGTAAACTTCTTCGAAACAATATTCATTGTGTGGATAATTTATGTAATAATTTGAATCAATTGATTTTTTTATATTGTTTATATTTTTTTGTAGAATATTTTACATTTGTAATGTTTTTTAAGGTAATAATTAAATACATATTTTCAACTTGATGATTATTAATAACATTATACTTTGAGATATATGGGGATAATGATTAGTGGCACCAAAGAAATAGCCATAACAGTCATAGTAAATTAAATTATTTTTCTCTATGATATTTTTATCATATTCATAAATTTATTATCAAGAGAAATGGATGTATACCACATTTATTTTTGTGATTAATTTAACATTATGACATTTTATGTTGAGATAAAAATGAATTTCAAATTGAATTAGAGTCACAGAAATTAAATATATCATGTTTTTCACACATATGTTTGAGGATCCATGCAGTTTAACAATTTTTTTGGACTATAATAATAATATATATTACATTTTTATGGTTATTTAATATAGTATACAAAAATATAAAACTATGATGGTTCAATCCAATATATTGAACAACAAAATACAATATATGTGTATCTCTCCATACATAATAAAAAAGTAAATTTCTATAATGAATAGAATTGATTTTAGTAGTGAAAATTTAGAAAAGTATTGTCACAAAATTAATATCTAATTACACTGGGACATGAATAATTATAATTATTATTCATTTAAATATTATATTTTATTATTATTATAATTTTCATATATGTAATTAAATATTTCATGAGAAGAATTCATTAATTGTTACTTATTTTTTAGTTATTGGATGTTTTTATATAATATAGGTAAAATAAAAGACATGTAAATTTTTTAGAAACATAATTTTTATTTATTATTATTCACACATTCATAATATGGTATATATTATCAATATTACAAAATGAAATTTGGATATATTATTTCTAATATTCATATAAATGGAATTGTGAAAATTATTATTAATGGAGGAATGAAAATAATATCACTTGACGATGATCAAGTTAATATAAATATTGATAAACATGAAATATAATGTTTATAATCTATTGAAAAAATATCTAATATAAAGTTTTTATGATGATTCTAATTATTTATGTGAGCTGGGGAAATGATGTTTACTATATTGAATGATTATAAAACAAGTACTACCATAAAATTTTATTAGAGATTAAAAATTAGTTTTTTGAATTATTTGTTATAAATTAAGAAACATAAGAAATATATTATTGATCTTATTAATTAAATGTATATTAAAAATAAAATAATAATAAACTTTGAATTGAATTGATTAATGAAGAGTTCAGTGGGATAAAAAAATAGTCATGTGGTTGTTTTTAAAAGAAATTTATAAACTTTTCAATTTGGAAAGGTATATAGAATGTACATTATTCATGGAATGTCCAAATATCAATGGATATTACTATAATGAAAAACATTAACAAATTTTTGGTCATGATAACAATATAATATTTCATTATATCATCACATAATGGATATATTAGATAATTCAAAGAGATTTTTTGTCAATATTTAAAAATTGAGATCTTGAGGATTATGATTAAATCATATGATATATTATTGTCTTATTTTAATATTATGTTATATTTGTGTATAAAAGATATAAAGGTTTTACTCAGTTCGATAAAATTAATATAATATTTTTTTTAATGTTAGATAAATATTTTTTGACATTTAAATTTTTGAATGGAATAGTTTACAACATATAAAAAATTGATGAATTATTAATGAAGTCTCAATTTCTTATTATTCTATCTTATTATTTAAATAACTATTATTTTTTATAAATATTATTCAAAAAAGGTTGATATTTATTTTGAGATGTTTATTCATTTTCTTATGTGACATATCATGTGCTATTAAATTACTCATTGAATCAATTTTAACTTCTTGTCTAATTTTTTTTGTGAATTATTTAATTTTATAATGGAAGAACATAAGGGAATTTCTTCAGTGAAATGACTAGGAATGAACATAAAATAGATAATAGTGGTAATGAATTCATCCAAAAAATATATTACCAAAATAAATTGTCCTTTACTATATTTTTATGCTTTGAGATAAGATTGATTTCATGTAAAATAATTATTTACGATCTGTAAACATTTTTAGATTGAATTTGATATCATTTTTGTCAAGGTAATACAAATTTATTGTAAGTAAACTATGTATTTTGGGATAGTAGATTAAAGAATAGGATATTTTATCTTTTTTTGTGATATATTTGTATATTAGGATGTTAGTATTTGTTATTATATGTTTTTTTTTATAAATAGTATTCAATTTTAAGATAATAAATATTCATGAAATATATTTTTTTTACCCAAAAAAATAATAATAAAGATATGAATCAATATTACACATAAAAAAACAATTATTGTTCATGGTGAATCAATTTTAACTATTTTTTGTCGAAACAGTGTTACTGTCTTTTTTTTTGACGAATACAAGGTCAAATTAATATATCAAACCATACTATTAAAATTTATCTAGAGAATAATATTCATATATTGTTTTAACATATGTTACAAATGTATAAGAAATTAATATTGATAAAATAGTTCAATACTAGAATGGAGAATTTGGTCGATTACTTTAATAAAGCATTGAATACTAATTTATTTGAAAAACATAGTTTTACGAGTATATTTAAATGTATCATCTGCATTTATATGATAAATAAAGAATATTTTTGGTTTCATTGTTTATTACTTTAGTAAAAAATTTATAATTATCAATGTAGTAATTAACATTTTATAGGAATTATTATTTTTATAGGGGAAACTCATGATAAAAAAAGGGTACATTATTGTTTGAGGTGTTTTACATAGTTTCAAAATGTGAAGACTTTTTTTATACACTAGGTAAGGATAAATCTAAATTCCATGAGGATGAGTAAAGGTAACACATTGTTTCATAGGGGTAGTTCAATTTTCACATAATGGTATCACCAATATTACATAAATTTCATAATGTCAATCCCCTATTTTTTTAGAAATTGTCTGGGTTCCTAAGAGGCTGCATAAATGTTGATCCAAATTCCCATGGATACATAGCAACAAACATTATCTGAACAAGGTATACTCTATGTTCTTGTAAAAATTACTAATATTTTATATACATTATATAATGGTATGCCGATATAATCAAATAATGTTAATGTTTACCTCAAATTCATCATAAAGGAAACATCTAATTATAAAATACCGTATAAGGGAAGAGATGTGTTGTATAATGGAACATACAACTGCCAAGATAAATTTAATGGTAAAAGAGTTCCCCAAATTGACACATATAATATTATAATGGGATAAACCATGTTACAATTATATATTGCATTGTCTTAGAAAATATAACTTATGTCTCTATTTTAACTTTTTTAATTTCCAGCATAAATATATAACACATTTTTATTATTTAAAATTCATAAAATTGTGAAAATTTAATATATTGTATAATTTAAAATTGATGATTGATATTTAGGATGCATTTAAACACTATAAAATTTTATAATTATTAAAGGAAAAATTAAATGATGAATTTAATTTTTTTTATTTCCAAAGAGAAAAACCAGAACATTGAATTATTTATAAAAATATAATATTTCCATTGATTTTGATATCATATTGAGCCTGAGGAGTCTATAAGTACAGAATTTATGATGTGTAGATAATAATTCTATTAAATTAGGTTCATCGTGAATATTTTTGGCATGTAAGTACATTAAAACTATTTCAAATTTACTTAGTCATGAATTTTAAAAGGAAAACTCTTGGATATATTCTTGTTTACTTTTATTCACTAATTTGATGAACGGTTTATGATTTTATTTTTATGTAAATTTCTAAAGAAATGTTAATGATTTATTAAATGTAAATACTCAAGAATTATTAGAATTTATTACAAGGAATGGCCAAGTGGGCCATTTTTTTCCTAGATTGAGAATTTTTTACATATTATATTCTTTCTAATTCTTCTAGATGTAAAATAATATGGAATCAATTCGTGGAATTATGATCGATTGGTTTGAATAAACCAATATCTGATCTTGATATATGAAAAAAATTCAATTATAAAACGTGGATTGTATAATAAAAATATTTAGATCGGAAGTACCACGTCATGTGGAGATATTTATATGTCATTTAAATGATATATAGATTTTTCTTGATAACCAATGATACTTATGTGTCAACATGTTTGAGTATGTGAGATCTTGAGACCATTTGCACTTGTGACCATAGGTTTTGTCTGTAATATATTGAGTAATGTTCCTAATATTCCTTGTGGTCTCATGTTATCTTATATATATATATATATTCATTAAATATCTAGTTGAACAATTATATAGAAAAAGGATGATCGTGTTTCCCATTATATGTTAGATAACACAATGGAAGGGGAGTGAGTTGATGTAAATATGGATATTCATAAAAAAATAATTAAATGGACAAGATAATAGATATTCATATTGATTTACGATTAGAAAATTATTTTGTTGAATATTTATCAAATTTTTTCTGAATCGGAACAATTCATTGTTGTCATAATCTGTTATATAGTAACATAAAAAGTATGGGAGGGATATACCATCATTAAAGGGTAATGGCCACAATCAAGGTAACCTTTGATTAATCATAGTTAATGACAACTATTAGGGGTTGGTAATGTGATATTCCAGATAATGACCAAAATCATGTTGTGGGTATTTAGGGTTTTAGAAAACAACAAGTATTTGTGCGGGGAATGTTGTGTCCTAGGTAATTTATACTATTAGGGACGAGAATGTGGTGTACATAATGACAACAACAATTAGGGTAGGTAATGTAGTTATTTATCGAATGTTATTACATGGTAGATATGCATCTATATCCTTACCAGAATATAGCCAAAGTAGGTGGGGATATAGTTTATAAAAGATAATATTTTATAATTTTATGAGATTATTATATATTATTATATTATGATTTGTTTATTATTTAGGGAGATAACATTATATCATGTTAATAGTATTTATATTGATGTTTTATGCCCCCTAATCCTATTTGGTATCCTATTATAAATGTAATGTCATGCTTGAGGTCAAGTGACTCTCTAGAATGGATGTGGTGGTTCTTATTAAGGAATTACATAGTAATATCAGGGAAAATGTTTCATCTTTTCTTTTTACTAACATAGGACATGGTAGAATTGATCAATGATATTGGGGACTTCTGTAGTGGAGTAACATTTTTTGAGATAAATTATTTTTTGAAAACCTATAAGTTACCATTGACTTTATTTTTTATTGAATATGTTTATTTTGATGAATACATGTATCCCCAGACAAACTCTACAAAAAAGAGGTGCCCTAGATTCAGACATAGAGCAGGTGAACTCACAAGAGAATAGGAAAATGGATTGTAAGAATGAGAGGGTATGGCTTTGCCATTGGGACCAGACAGTGCTTGCATGGGAAGCCTAGCCAGATGGGTTTGCAAATGTGGAGAGATATTATCACAATGCTGATGTTGGGGAGGGGCCATCCTTGTATATAATATGGTTGAATTCCTTACGGACTTTGAGTCATGTAGTCTCTTAATCCTGTGTGCCATGTAATCTAGGAGCCTAAGGGCCTTGTAAGGGTTCCCTTTTATCCATTGAGATGGGGGTTATCAAAAATCAATAAAAAAACTAGTCATGGAGGATCACATTCCATGTAAACACATATTTTTCTTGCATATTGGTATTTTAATTTAATCCATCAATTTCAAAATCATTTTGTGAAATACATGGATTTATTGAGAGCATGATATATATAATTTCCACATTATAGTAATATATATTGTGAAATTAATTTATTTTACATGATCGAGTGGTTTTGTTATTTTTAAATATGATTAGAACCGATATAATGTTAATATATATGACTATTCTTAACATATAGGTATGGATAATATTTGATTTTTTCTAGGAGGGATACACCTTGATATATAGATAAAGTCTTAGTAGAACCATTATGTGAAATTTTACACTATTTATGATATATCATCTTGAAATGTTTAAAAGGTTGTATTGTAATTTTAAAAATATATCCATATAGAAGTTTAATGGGACATCCAACTATTTCCTCCTAGAATGCATTCCCCCACCAATGGTGCTGGGGGATTTATACCAACATGCCCCTACACTGGCATTAGTTATTTAATCTATGAATCCCATTTAGATTGAAATTTTTTTTTTCAATTTATGGTGGAAACATCCATAATATTGTGAAAAAATATACACAAATATTTCATCCTTATGAAGATTATAGTTTTTTTGGGTAAAATTTTCCCATTGGATGTTGGGTACTAGCATGATTTTATCCTGAGTATTATCTAGTTACCCTCGAATCATTATGATGTGAGAGTTATTGTATAAACATTATTATTCCAAAGACCTTACTAGAAACTATTGGAAACCATGAATCAATTATTATGTCAATATGGTCTTGATTGGGAGACAATTAAAGTGTACATTTTTTAGAAATAATTTCAAAAAATGATTAAAATATATTGTTCATATGACTCTATGGATTTTACCAGTAGTTTATGACTATCTATTGGTATTTTTCTCAATTGAAATAGTTTTTACATTTTTTTCATATATTTAATGACAATGAGGTTCAAATGCTATGAAATTTGAGATAGGTACTTATAGTGAACATTGACATAAGGTTATATTCTTTTATCTGATTATGTACACACAGGTGCATCATAAGGAATTGAATTCAGAAATGGGGATATATATCGATAGGTTTGTATGTTATGTTTATATCCATAGAATAAAATGGAATAATATTCATCCTATAAACATGGGATACTATTCTGGTAGTAGAAGAATATTACTAGTAAGGATAAATTGGGGAGGAGGCCGATGGGTCGATGTTGTATCTTTTTTTTGTCCACTATAGTAGATGATTGAAAAAGGTTATTGAGTTAAGATAATGGGGGATTTATATAAAAAAATCTAGGTCATCTCTTACAGAGTCACATATTATTGTTATGTGTAACCCCACTATAGTTTATGATTTTTTACATAAATATTTAATTTCATTGATAACTTCTTTTACAAAAAAAATAGTGTTTTATGAAATTGTGATTTAATATTTATAGTATTATTTTTACCTGAAAATACTAATGAGGTTGTTAAATTTATAGGTATGAAAATAAATTCATTTTTTAATTATAGTTGTTTTATAAAAGGAAAAATACTTTTAAAGAAATACTTTAATTTTTTGTAATGACATTATATGGTTTGAAAATACATTTTGTAAAATAATGATTTAATTTTATAATGTGAAAAAATAATAAAAGTAATTTTTACAAAATATATGATATTTATTTTAAACATTGAAATAATTTTCGAAATCAATAAATCAAATTTATAATGGAGTGACTATCTGATAAAATTATAAAATTTTCATTAGTTCTATGAATAGTGGAAATGATAATATTAAATAAAAACCACATCATTATATAAACAATTTTCAAGTGACATTTTTAAATGAAATGTGTTTAAATGTATTATTAATAAATTATACATATTAATAAAATTTAGGTCATTGAAAATATATTTTATGATTAATTTTTATGTAAAAATAACATACACTTACAGATATATTTTCTTTGGAAAATTATGTTTAATCAATTACAAGGGTTTAATTTTAAATTACCATCATCCAAATTTCTGAATTGAGTATATTAAAATGAATTAAATATTTGGAATCGTTATATATAAGATTTAGAAAATGATTAACTTATGTTTTTAATATTGAATATTAAAAATAGTAAAAATTAATTATCCATGTTATGGTTTATACATGTTTACTAGTGGTTAAACTAATCATATGACAACCTAAATGATCTAAAAACCTAAAATTTTCCATTATATGGTAGTATTTCAATTTTATATAATAAAATTTTAAATAATGTTACATAATGGGTCCCTTTTACTTATTTGAAATAATAAAATACCTCTATCGTTCCGAAAATATCAAGTGTGTCGTCTCCCCCACTTATAAAAGGGTACCCTTTCTTAACACCTCTTCACAAATACAATGAATTTTGGTTCATCAATGAAATAGTTAAATAAAAATATTTTATATAATTACCCAAAATCCTTAAGGACTTATTTTTATATTGAAACCCTCCAATGATGTTCTTTTGGGAAATCCAAAGGAGGTTGTCGGTATAAGTTGTATTGTTCTTTCGTAACCATTTTTTTTCATTTTTTCACACACCTCTGTAAAGAATTATCCAAATTGAATGAAATAATATAAAAAGTATCCCAGATATAATAATATTTATTTTTCAAGGTAATAACTTATATCCTTATCCACATCATTATAATTGCAAAATATAGAATTGAACATTTGTATGGAAAACAATGACCTCACGAATCGATGCAATTCGATTTCCATTACCGCCACTCACAGTTTGAGATAAAGAAGGATTTTAAATATAAATATTATTATGAAATATATATACACATTGTTTTCTAATACTACATATAAATTCTTATAATCCAATCCAATGGAAATTTATAACGATGCTAATGCGTACGAGTCGACTACCACCTACAAAAAGTGGTGTGAAACATTTTTTCCTTTTATATTTGAATAAATGGTTATAAAGATGGATTTATTTAATTTATATGATACATATTAAATAATATTTTTTATTAAATTGTTTCATATTATTTTCCTTTCTTTCATTATATCTATTGTGATAATTCAAAAATTGATCATGCATATGCACGACCTACCGTCTTGATGAACATTGTAATACACATTCAATCACTATCTTTTATTGACGTCTCTAATTATATATATTATTTAAATATTACATATGAATATATTATTAATTTTCTTGATATTATTTAACCATTATAAATGTAAAATGACTCAAAATACATGAACATAACATATATAAAAAAATAATTTATTTATCACTCTAACCTAAATTTTTATTAAGAATTGTTAATAAGTGTGTGATGATTATTATATGTAATTCATTTATGATATGATAAATTTAACAATTGAACTAGATTATATTTGTAATAAACATATATTTTTTATATTCTATGATAAAATGTAGAAAAATAAATAATTAAATTTATGTAATGGATTTTCATCTCCATTTATCTTTTATGGGAAATTTCGTAAACACAATATGAGTTTTTTATGGGATGTATATTATTCCCATGAATTCATTTTCTTATTCCATTCATGAACTTATGGTATATTAATTCTCACCTAATTTTATTTATTTAATGACTATTTTGATTCAATTTTACCATAATATTAAAGGTGTTATATTTCATTACAATTAATTATTAGGGTCTTTTATGATTATACTTATGATGATTAAATAATATGATCAGTCTCTCAAGAAAAAAAATACTTTTCAAATAAATAATTAAATAAAAAAATGGTTTTTTATTTAACCATTATTAATTTTTTTAGTAATGATATTAATATTTTAAAATTATATTTTATTTTTATTTTTAAAACAGGATTTATTTTTACAAAATGGATTGAAATGAATCTTCATGACTCATTCCAAGTGGGGTACTTTTTATTTTTTGCAAATAATGTCAATTTAATACTTTTTTATCATTTATAGAATGAACTTTTTTATCCACCATAAGGGAAACTAAATGGTTTGAAGATTATTTTACATTTTTATATGTTTAATTTCAATGAAAAATATTTCTACAAAATGTGAAAAATGTTCATATTCGGAATAATTTATTTCGAAATAGAAATGATAGTTTCCTCTAGAAATGTTCCATGTGATATTAAAATATCCTTTTCTCTAAAATTTGACATCCATTAATGTTATTTAGTACTTAATGGGGTTATAAACCAATCATATTATCATTTTTCTTTATCTGGAAAAATTATGATTTTGATAATAAGATATTTACGAAACCTGTTTCTTTTCCATAGTTAATACTCTGATGAAATATTTTTTTAACCCATATCTTTTCATAAGTTCATGTTATTTTGATTTATATTTAAATATTGTGGAAAACAATTAGGATTCTCATTGTGTGATTGTTGGGACCAGTAGGTATATTAAATGAATGGTGTAATGATTAATGTACAACATGATCAAATGGTTAATGAGATGTTATTATAATTATAATGGATAGTATACGAGTGGTTATCCCAATCCCATTAGAGGGTGAAATTGAGGTTATATCAGGGCCAAAATTGGGTACATGGGAGGTTATACCATGTGCAAAGAAGGTACATAGTTATTTTACCCAAGTCTATCCTATTATGAATTACATGGTGGGTAGCCTTGTAATTAGATTTTATATGCTTATGCTTATGCCACAAATATGTGTCTTCTTCCAATTTTACTGTGTCTCATCTTATGTCCTATTATACCATTATAATCAAGTAATTATAAACTACTAAAAAAATTCCATGAATAATTTTTATGATATATGATATATAGGTTTCGATTATGATATTTGATTTTCATGTTCTCAAAACCCTATGTTCATATTATTTTGATATATCCCTTGTTTATCCTTATTGAGAATCTGAGCTCACCCTTTAGGATGTTTCCATTCCTAAGGTTGTGAAGAATAATATTATGTTTGATATTTCTATGAATCCCCTTATTTATGATGAAAATTATGGGATATGTTATTATTCACCTATGAATAATTATTTATTAGTCCACATTTCGAATGGAACTAGACATATATTATATTATCATGGATCATTAGGTTATATAATTAATATTCATATGTTAATATGAGATATCAATATATGAAATGTATGGGGCTCTATAATTGGATTTAGTGAGATGTTTAAACAACCATTGGAAACTATTATGTTAAAATAATGGATAGTTTCATTTTTATATATTTATTTATATGATTATATCCTGGAATTCTTGTGAATGATATAGTGAGTGGATTCCAAAAAATTACATCCATGTCTAGTTTCAATATGTAGATAGGGATCAGATAAAGCTGTACCCAGTGGTAATCACTCAGTGAAGGACACATTATTATTTGACCCTATCATCACATTGTTTGTGATAATTACACTTGAGGCACACCAAGATTTACACTTACGATTTATAAAAAACAATTGGGTCATATTGAGATCTTCGACACCACACTTAAACATTGTCGTTGGTTCCTAGCCCTCATAGTTCCACTAGTGTCTTGTAGACATGTGGTCTCCACCCTGAGGACCACCCACATGCCTAAACAGGTCTTCTGACTAATGACTCTCTTCACATTCTTACAAATGACTTTTCTCATGATCTATGTTCTCTCACACACACACTGTGGGAAATGTCCCATAATTTAACCATAATAATATCTACATGTGGACAAGAATGTTTAACTGTGGAGTTCTAATTAAGAATGCTCAAAAAAAGCTTCACCTTTTACACATGATTTAATGCATTTACCCATTTAACCCTTTATTATTCATGACTGTTACAATTACCACCACCCCCTTAGAGAACAACCTCTTCATTGTGGGACCTACATCTCAACATAGAATATGAACCACACTTAAGCCTGATTTCCTCCTCTGATACCAAGTGTAAAAACTAGGCCCCACTGACAACATAAACACCCCACCTTAACATGGTTTTCATGTCCTATCCCAACATATACCAGCAGTTTCCCCACAGTCACATGGTCCCCACAATGGGGCCCCCCATGTGCCTGAACAGGTAATCCGACTTATGATTATCCACACATGTGATCACATGTCCTTTCAAGTTTCATTTTTCCTCATTCACACACACCCTAGGATACATCTGATACAATCACCCATTGTGATATCTACAAAAGGAAAGTCACAGTAAACTAAAGAGTTCTAATCATTTAGTTTCTGAAAATGAATCTTCCCCATGTTGACATGAGTTATATCATTTATCCATTTACCACTTTATCAATCAGATTTGTTACATTATATCATTTTGAAATTCTAAAACACATTATGAATCATCATAAAGTATTTAAATCTATGATTACCATGAATCTACTGGGTTTTACCTATGGTTTCATAGATTAAAAATATGTTTACATTATTTAGAAATATTAAATTATTTTTCTTAATTTTCAAGATTCCCACTATGACTATTATTTAATACACTATTATTTTATGGTAATACTCAATTTTAGAAATGGAAAGAAGTTTTTAATTAATCTATGTGATGAACAATGAAATGATTTTCCTCATGGTTAATTTTTTTTATATGGAATGAAAAATACCATTAATATTATAACAAAAAATTCCCAAGATATGAATCATGATGAAGTTCCAAATTAGGAATGATGGGATCAATATCTTATTGAGCACTACATGTGGTAATTAACAAATTAATTTAGTTGATACACTAGTCATCTTATTATCAAAGAGGGTTTAATTCCATTGAAAGTATATTTCTCATTCTCTGGTTATTGGATATTTATAATGTCATTTTGTTTAATTTTCAATTTGATGAAAAAATAGACCAATTGTTTACTCTCATCGATAATACAAGGAAACATGAATAAATAGTCTCTAAGGGCTGGTATGAGTTTAAAAACATGTATTTCAATTAGTAAATTCATCATATTCCATGAATGAAAATATAAAAGGAATTACATCAACAAAATTTAAAAGATAATTAATTCATTAGAATATATAAATAAAATTTAATAGAACATGCATGGTACACATTCAGTTACATTATAAAACAAAAATAAATGAATTTGGTTAATTATTAAGTTGAATAATGAATGTATCTTAATGTCATTATACATAAAATACATCATTATCTATGATTAAATTATTAAATGTGCACTCATGGTGAAAATGTGATTTGAGTTACCCATCAATTAGATGGACATGATAATATATGAATGATGGAATTCAAAGAAATTATTAAAAACCATAGATGTGAGAAGAAGATATTTCCATAAATCTCGATGTGTGGAATGAAAAATTGAGAAAATTTTAATATGGGGAAAATAATATTTTTATAAAGGATGTTCATTGAGTGAAAAAATTATATTGTGATATGTTGATGTTTACTAAAGATGCGAAAATAGAGATATCAACATAGAGAACCCCCCCAACACACTAGTTTTCAAGTGAATGATGTATAAGAATTTTTCAATTCTATTAAAAAATTAAAATGTAAAATACAATGATTAAAATAAGAAACCTATGATGGTTAGAGACAAAGTGAACATTCACGTGATCACTATTTCTGTTGGGGTATGAAATAAGAACATAGTGAATAGTAAACTACCATCCACTCTAAAAGTACTACAGTATTATTTTATTAAAGTTCTACACTATAATTTATATCTGATTAATTTTCTTTAGTTCTCAAAATTCTAACCTAATAATTCGATCTTGAGTTAGATGTAAAGTACCCAAATGAAAAAATGAACACATGTAAAGTTTACATTACTTCTAAATAAGAAGTATTTCAGAATATGCTTCCTAAAAATCATGTTATTCTCTCTCTTATTGATTTTGATATTTTATTAATAAAATATATAAAATCAATAAATTAATCTAAAAATAATTAATTAGATAGTAATGTAAAATTTGATATTCCAATCCATCTTATGCACATCTATGAGTGTGATGATTAATAGGAACATGAAAATGATATAACATATTTTGTATGGATCATGAGTCATTTTCAAAAGGATGTTTATTTTATATTGTTGGGGGAAATATAATAATTGATGATATGATTATTGAGATGGATTATATTGATATCTTTTTCTAAGGGTTTCCATCTATTTTATTTATATATGAAGTCGATTTCGGTATATAACTCAAACAGGGTGATAAATTTTCTCAGAGACAACTTATATAATGACCCCTATTGAGTTTCAAAATTATAGTAGAATTTCAATGATATTATTGAAAAGGTATTTAGTCAACCATGTGTGTTTACATGGGATGTAATATTTCTTTCATAATGAATATAGATATATTGATGAGTCTTTTCATTTATTTACGATAACTAACCATAATCATAATCTAGAGCAAGCATCCCCTCCCATATATTGATGACTTGTCTGATCAACTTCATGGACCTCCAAATTATTTCAGGTTTGACCATAATTATTTGTATAAAATATTGAGGGTTAATAAATTATATATACCAAATAAAATTTTCTATATAATACAATGATACTATGAATTTAATTGTATTTTATTTAGTATTAGTAACCCCCCCCCACTATATTAAAAAAATAATTGAATTTAGTTTCTATAGATTTATTTAATCATTCATTGATTATAATTACCCATTATATTATTCACATTTAAAATACTAAGGATGACCAAAAATATCACATGATAATTACATTGATGACCCAGAGGAAGGAGAAGTTGAATGAAAAATATATAGGTGAATTTTTTTTACATAACATTTAATTTATGGACATATGTTCTATTTAATGGTATATATTATGATAAATCAATGATGGAGGCTAATCGAAATTATCCAAAACTACCCTAAATGAATGAGATATATAGTTCTCATTGATGATCTTGATATTATAGTAATTTGGGGGTCATTTCCCTAAATATTCTAATTAACAAAATATTTTAGCATGGAAGGGAGAAATGTTATTCCATAATAATGAAAGGGAGGAAAAGTTCTTATATATAAATTGAATTATAGTTCATAAACCACTTATTATTCTACCCTAAATTGTAAAATGTTTTATAATTTGTACAGATGTGACATGAACTCAATTGAGATAAAATCTCATATAGAATGATATCATGATATCTTACAAATTATGAAAAAAATTTATAAGAAAAAATCCAATTTTTTTTTTAAAAATTAATGTGTTAAAAATATTAATCGAATAAAATATTTCATATCTTTATAAATGAGTGTTCAACCATCTATCCATGTGAATAATAAATAATCATAGGAGGACCATATAGAAAAAAAAAGTAGGCCACCAGTTTTCCTATGTAAGGCAATGATTATAGTGAAATTACCCATCTTAGGAAACATGTATATGGCCCATATATTAAATATTTAAAGAAGGATCTTTTAGATTATACACAATTATCATTATTTTATACTAATACAGGATGTTATATTATAATTTTATATTTTATAGAGTATTTATTATGGGATGGAATGATGGGTGATTTTGAATAGTTGGTATCATAGTTATTGGTGGGTTTTTATATTAATGACAAGAGATACAAGATGATGGTAATGTTAAAAACATTTCCTATATTAGAATATAAATGGGAGCACATCACCATAAACTTTTTACACAACAATCACAAAAACATGTAAATGATATAATGCTATTTTTGTATTGTAATTGTTTTTAAAAATGAATCACAATTATTTTCTAGAGGATACTTTTATCTCTAGAACAAAATTTGGGGATATAAATTTAGGAAGTGGAAATGTTGTATGGAGTAAACTATTATATTATATCTAATCTGGATATAAATTTTATGAGTCTGTTTCAGAGAATTATTATACAAAACTAGATAAAGAGTTATGGTTTATTATAGTTTTTCATCCATAGAAGAACCTTCATCCTTGGATAACTATTCACACCCTAGAGGATATGTTGGGATATTATTCTTTGAATCTCAAATGTGTTTTTTTTCATAACTCTTTCCACTAATATAGTTTTTATACGACATTACCATAACTCAATCATTCATATAGATACTTATGAAGACATATATGGAATAAATTGATGAAATATATCATGATGGGATAGATATAGTAAAATTAAACTACTGAGACATGAGATATATATGTACACTATAGAAAAATTCAGAGTCAATCAATATCACACCAATGTAGATCAGAGTCAATTGCTTTCATCAGAAAATCATAAATTGATATAAAGTTTGATGTTTTCGAGAAGGTTTATATATATATATACACACTTATAAAAATGATATAAATTTTTTAAAAAGATAAAATTCAAATAATAGGAAAATTTTATATGTTGATATTCACAGTTGAGTATATACAATTTCTTTTATTTAATTTCCCATTTTCAGTGAATGTGTGAGTTCTGTGGAAGAATTTCTACTTTCAAGCTAGAATTTTTATGATATAGATTTTAGAAAAGACATGTAATCGTCCTATATCATCAATATTGGTTATTGGACCATAATAGAAATGAGGTATGTTGTATGTCATCATGGAATTCAATATAAAATTCATCATATATGTAACAAATTACTGGATCTCCTTTCTTATTTTTTTGGGCAGAGTAAAGGAGTAAATACCCCTTTGGTTTTTATTTGTTTTTTTTCTTGATTCTCGATAGTTGTGATTAATCCTATACAGAGGTGTCATAGGTTTTTGGTTATATGATATCCCTTACTCATGTGGTAAAATTTAATGTCGTTGGTTATTATTTACAAGGGGTCATGCATGGTGGTGGTATGATTGAGGATCACTTATTATGGATTTTCCTACATATAATGGGGAGGGTACATCAGTGGTGGAAGAAGTATTAGTGATTATTAAATGTATATACATATAGAAGTCATAAGAAATCAATATAGATGGTGTTTAATATTATGTCATCTTGTCCTTGATTTATTATCTATTTAAATTGTGCTTCCATGGAAATTATTCACCCTAATATAATATTTCTTTATTGTTGGAGTGAGGGTAATACGATGGCAGATAATCGTGCTTCCAAATGTAATCAAGATTATAAGTTTTTTTGTTATACAATATTGTTTCTCTTAAAATAAATAGTTCTATTGTTATTTTATCGGATTCACTCTAACATCACCATTTCTAGACCCCATGAAACATTTATCTCTTTCCCATGTATGCATATTAATTTCTCTCTCATTAGTAAAAGTAGATATTGTTTATTCCGGTGTGGTTTTTTATCACTTGGTGATTCAACCAAACCACTCTCATGTCCACAATGTGTTCCATATATCAATCATATGAACATTTTTACATGAAACATCACATGCACTAAACACAAAGTGACCGTACCTTGTACCAAAAGGATTCTTAGGGATATCCTCCTTTTTCTCCTTAAAATGGTAATATCCGAACCATGGGTCAACATTAGAGATATTTTTGTTCCACATAGTTGATCAAACAATTCCTCAATTTGTGGAAGAGGAAAATTTTTCTTCACCATGATTTATTTTAGATGAAAAAATACAAACCAAAGTAGCATTGACCCATCTTTCATTTCGATGAAGTGGATTTGTTCACCCCATTGTGTTTACCATATGTGTATAAAGCCTTTTTCTATTTTCCCATGTAGTTATTTCCTCATCCCCTCAATTTAATAAACAACCATTATATATGGAGTCCTAGTTAATAGTGACTCCTTATTTATATGTTGGATGTAATATTTAACCTCTTTTTAGGAGAAATACAAAAATGTTCTTCCATAAACACATTAATTTATTCCCTCATTATAATAACGTCTTCGAGGATGGATAATTCCATAGACTCAATAATTTGAGCTAGATAGCACTTATAATCAGGGAATGATATAGATGATTGATATTTTTTCAATAGATGATTTTTCATCCTTCTTTCACATGAACATAATTAGGGGAATATATGAAAATTGGACCCTAATTTCATTCGCATGATGATTTTTGTTTACTATTTTTTAGTTAAAGGCAATCCATAATAAGAATTGTGTTACTTCTAACAAAATGGTGTATTATAATGTTTTATGGGATGTTCATCTAAAATATTATTATAGGGGAGGAGTTATATTCCATGGATCTAATAATTTCTACAAATTTTATTTTCACCAATTACTCCACTTGTTATCTTTGTGGTGGTGATGGAATATTTCTACTAAACTTCTATGATATAAAGGAATGTGTAGAACAAGAATAAAAAAATACATTCACTATAATTGAATAAATATCAAGCATAATTTTCAAAACATCATTGTTAAAATCCTCCTCGATAGTTGTTATAGAGAATAATCAACAATTCAACCTTAGAGTATGATGGTTTTCTCAAAAAAAAAACCCTCAGATTCATTCATCTGTTTGAAAAATTTCATGGTTTCATGAATTTGTAGAAAAGAAAAATAAACTAAGGGTTGACTAGTGAATTAATTTTCTGAAAAATATTATTTTTTTTCATTGGAGGATAATATTTTCCGTGTTTTACTTCGTTATCAAACATAAAATATTTTTCTCATCCCCCAAAGTAAATATCTGGGGTGCTTCTTTCTACACCGTTCACATATTGGATGGTTAAATTTATTACAACTATTTTATTTTTCAATTGGAACTCTAAAATTAATCATTACATATGGTTCTTATCCCTATGATTCCGGAGATATCCATATAACAACATTTAAACTTTTAGAGAATGTCATAAAATCTCTTCATAGCTATCAAATTCAGGGTCCTCTTGGGATTTTTGTAGAAACGTTTTACCCCACCAAAGAACCAGTAAACTTATTATTTCGGAATATTGGAATGATGTAGGCATATCATGTTAGTCCTTATATTTATCCTTATATTACCTAAAAGATTCACCATCTTTCTAATTTAGGTTAAAAATCACTTTCTATTTTGAAACGGAGTGTGAGAAGAAAATATTAACCAAAACTATTTATGTAACTATTTCCTCTCCACCACATGGATCTATTCCTCAAGATTTTTATTCTCAATAAATTTCTGCCAATTATCAGAACCCCCCTCCAAATTATAATCATTTAGAATAACCTTATGTATTTTTTTTAATCAATGAAGAATTTATATGATCATCCTGAT
Organism: Viscum album; assembly: GCA_963277665.1. Classification (NCBI taxonomy): domain Eukaryota; kingdom Viridiplantae; phylum Streptophyta; class Magnoliopsida; order Santalales; family Viscaceae; genus Viscum; species Viscum album. The sequence goes on along the minus strand of OY728133.1, from coordinate 1,023,585,859 downwards.
GGAGTTGATATGTTTTTTCAGGCTAATGGGGTATAATGATCTATAAAATGTCAGAGTCCATTGTTGGATAATGTTCTCAATCATATCTAGTTCACTATTAGGGGGGTTCAGGAGCTCGTCAGGATCTAGGTTTTTATATAGAAACTGAGCAACTTAGAGGGTTTCATTATAATGTTCATGATTCTTACTCCCATCATGTTGGGCATGTCGTTGGGGTAGTCATCACATTGCTCATCACATTGATTATTCACATGATTCATCCTATTTTTGTCCATTGACATAAATAAAATGGACTTTATAGATCATTATTTATTGACTATTAAATGTATTAAGGGGAATCCAATTAAATTTTAATTATAACTTATAAATTAAATTTATTTCCATACATATGAATTTCTATGATTAATTCTGTATTATTTATGTTATATTTTCTATCACATAATCTTTGGGAATTTTTATGTTCCCCTAGAAATGGTTCATAATGAACATATGTAATTACCAAAGAATATACTCCTAGATAGTTTAACCAGGTGAATTTTATGGATCTTGTTCATGTACTAGGTGACACCATGTCATGCTCAGAATACCTTGTCAGAGTTATTAGCCCTAGGTAAATCTATTATAGAACAACATCAACTTATAGTTTATAGGATGATATTTATTTTCATGAAAAACCAATATAACTATAAGTACCAAAATTTAGGGACGTTTAACTATACTTATTCTTACTCATAATGTATACCCTACATTTTTCAAATCCAAATCTCAAATGTAACTAATATTTTTATCTAATACCAACTACATCAATCATGTTGTTTATTTCTAAATAATTATTGTTTTATTATATAAAAGTATACATGATATATCTAGAATGAATGAAATATCTAGTGTATTTGGGAATTAGTGAACAAATATAACATTGTGAACATGGGATAAAATAACAATTTTAAAACTTTATTAACATGCTTATAATATTCAACAGATTTTATAACTAGAAGGCCTAACCTATGGACATACATAATAAAGAGGTGAGCTATAAAGAATATTATAAGAATAAACATGGTATAATTTGACAAATTATAAACAATAGAAATATAAATGGTTTATAAAAAGAGAAGAAATCATAAACATGAACAATGAAACATGATATAATAAGATAATCATGACACGAGAAATGTGGAAAAAACTAAAGACACCTTCTCATAAATGTAGGTCATGGTAAAAATTCCAAGAAATCAAGATTAAAAAATACCCATAAGGGTATTAGATTCACTCCATATCCCAATATGATTCATAATGAGACTAAAAATTACCCAATTAATTTAAGCACTATATAATTATGGGTTCACATATCAAATTCATATCACTATCATGCTTATGTGTTCCACATAGATCACACAAGATGGACTCATTCTAGATCAGAATTTATACAATTATAAAGGAATAGGGAATGAATAATTTTATGTCACAAATGAATATTATATGTTCACAAATTTTAGCACCCTTGATGGGAAATGTGTATTGTATGCACATCACTATTCATTCTCCTTGAAAAATCACTGTGTAATTTTAGCGGCATAATAATGTGACATAAAAATTCATAATAATTTTTTCATGATAATAAAGGGTTAATGTAAGATCATATAAATAAAATTGGTAGTAATATATACATGAAATAACATTTTCAATCATTATTAATTGAAAATTGTAGTCATAGTTTAATGAAGAAATTTGAATAAAGAAATAAATCCTAATAATATTTCAACGTGGTAATGGGTGTACAGAAAGGATAATTGGAGGATTAACGAGAGTAAAAGGTGGTTAAATTGATTTACACATTGAATGAAATTTGTGGGGAATATAGAATAATATATCCCAAAATATGAAAATGGATGTTATGTGACGTAACATAAATTAAGTTCCTGGATAGAAATGAGAAGAGATAAATCTCTTATTGAATTGTTTTATATTACTTAACAAAGAAAATATTAAAAATGAGGGAGGATAAATAAAATATCCTTAATATAATGAAAATTTAAAAATTAAGGAATGTTTATAAAGTAATGTCAATACAATAAATTTAAATTAAAAGGACTAATTTCAAATGATGTTTTTAAATTCATATGAAGGGATATGAATTACATACTATATTTTCGACAACAACTGCTTGAAAATGGATTATTGGTAGATTGAGTGTTACTTGGGAAGAAATTAGTGAGTTTAAAGATGATTATGGACATTATAAAAAATAATTAGTGAAGATAAATGGAATATTATGATGTATTCTATAAGAATAGTGGGGAATTTCATTATTATTTCGGTTTTAGACTCTAAATTTTAAAATAGAAAATATTGTAAGCCAATACCATATTTTTTCCCAAGGATTATACCAAATGGGATTATATCTCCTTATTTTATAAAAAATATATTATAAATTAATAAAATATCACCATTATTTATGTGAAGATGAGTCATACTCTTAAAAAAAGGGATTTAAAACCTAAAAGTATATTAACTGATTTAGAGATATCATAAGTGCATTGTAAAAATAATCCAATGAACACATAATCAAACAATTTAAAATTTAAAAAATACATTTACTTGTGGATACCCTTTATAGAATTTAATTCATCACTTTTGGGTCATTATGATTTCTTAATAAATTATGCATATTTATACTGTATTCTATATATACCTAAAAATTACACTATCTCAAAAAATTATGAAAATTTCACCATTGGGTAATTTATTGGTTATAATTCAAAAAATAATATTAATTTTATATAAATAAATTTCCAAATATTTTACTTTTCAATTCTATTCATGTAATAGTTATTTATTGATAAATTCATATTAATAGAAATAAAATTTTTTTGAACACTTATAAAAATTACATTTTTCTTAATGAATATTATATGATCATTAATATATAATAAAAAAATTAATAATATATTTATAAAATTTTATTTTTTTCAAAACTTTTATTAATAAATCACAATATATTCTAAAATTGAATTTTAATATTAACTGATAATACTTTTTCTATTTTATTGTATCAAAATAAATATAATTTATAAATATATAATTATCTGGGGAAAATAAATACATTATTTATTAAAAAATAACATATATAATCATATTTATTGGGTAATGATTCATATTCCTTTTATTCAACTACAAACACCCTAATTGTATTGTGTGAGATGGTGGCACATTTGTGGTGTGGTTTGGTGTATATGGTTTTGGCCATGACTTGGATGTGCATGAATTTATCCCATAAAATGGTTTTCTGATGCCAATGTTGTTTGATGTTAGATTGGTATTGGTCATGTCAAAATCTCAGTGATTCTATCTCCCTTGGAATTTTGTATAAATTTGAATCGATGGTTATGATTGAATTGGTTGAGTCCATTACCTCCTTTTTTATGTCTACTGTACTTGTTAATACAATGTATTTATACTAACCATGTTATAACTATTCAACAATGATTTTATAAATGGTAAAAATACTTAATAGTATATTAAATCCCAATAGATATAATAGTAGAAATATGTTCATGTGTTTTCTCTAACCATATTACGTGATAAGCTATATAATTATATCATAAGAAGAATTTTATTAATAATAATTTAGGGAATTACAAAAAATATATTATATATATATATCCCAAATAATAAATATTATCAATAGATATTTATATTTTGGTAGATTACATGTTTTCATTTAGTTCTACTCTATATATATATCCAAAAAATCAAAATAACCCTTTAAGGAATCCCTATAATTTTTCCTCTCTATTATAAAATATTTCATTCGACATAAATACCTTCCATAATAAATTTTCAAGAATATTTTGGGTATTATAAACATATTTAATAACTTATTTCTTACCAATATTATCATTTCAATAATATTTTTAAAGGAATATTCTTGACATATTTAAAAATGGTACATTTTACTCAAATAAAAAATGTTAAAGAGGTATTTGGTTTCATGTAAAATGCATAAAAGAATTTCCCATTATTATTTATTTTGAATTATTTTAATATTCCATAAAATTTTTATGTCATTATGTTCAAATATATATTTTACCTTTATATTTTGTATGATTTTCGATTTGAAAAAATTGGTTTCAAAATGAAAAAATATTTTATACTATAATTGTTATAGTGATTCCAAAAATATATTTATCTATAAAAATATCCTTTGATGTTTGTTTTTATTTATTTGGTATATGGCATAATATTATGATCATGATTTTGTAACATGATCTATTAGGATTATGATGATGAAATGTTGATGAAAACCAAATTCATTTTTATTAGTTAACGTTTGATATAATGAAACAAATTCTCAAGAGTATATAGAATATATATTTATATATTATTATTATGTACAAGATGATGGGATAAATTTTATACAGCAGAAATGTGGTTACATTATAAACCAAGGACAGGTGGATCTATAACATTATTAAAATTCTTAATGATGATATAGTTTTGAAACATATAAGAGTTGTGTGATTTTTCTATATAGGAGTTACTCTAAATAGAATATTGAATTGGATTCTATAATATTTAATATAATTTTTTTACTATATGGGAGTTACAATGTCATAATTTGTTAAAATATGATATTATATTTATGAATGTTATTCTATTATATAATTATAATTAATATATTTTTTTATATAGGATACTAAATAACATATAAATGAAATATAATTTAAGATAAGGGTTTGCCTCAATTTCCCTTCATTGAAAATTCATTTAATGTTATGAACATAATTCAAATTTTATTGGTGTGTTTACAACCTGGGAAAAGTTATTTTTTATATACAATGATTGAATTATATGTATACAATGAACTATGTAATATTCAATCATGCAGTTACTTTATTTTAAAAATTACTAATGTGTAAATTTTATTCAATCAATTATATTTATTTGGAAGATATTTGTTGTTATACACCTATTTATATTTACGTGGTATATATTTGGATGCTTTGAAATGTTATATCATTCATAGTTATCATTTCAATAAATTTAAACAAAAAATAAAAAAAATCAACCAAGGGTCTTTAAATTGATGTATATACAATTTGTATGGTTCTACGATCTCAAATTGTCTTCTACGAGACATATGTGATGTTTATATAGTTTTATTATTTAATGAGGTTTGTCTAATGACCCACTGATATGGTCTATCATGAATATAACCATGTTAATATTTTAAAATATTTAGATTCATATTATTACATTTGTGGGAATTAAAAAATAATAATTTTCGATGTAGTATAGGTTTTACATTACAATATCATATTTTGGTGAGATAGTTTATTATTAATTTCCAATACTCAAATTATAAAATCTATTTATCAGAAATAATATGATGTTTCTTATCATTAGATCATATATAGTGTTTATATTTTTTCATTAAAATATCATCTAATAATTTTCTTGAATATTTGAATGATTGTTTTTAAGCATAATTTTCCTTATTATTCCACTTTGGCCATGAATCTTTTCATTCATGTCCACATCTTCCTTAAACTATTTTATAGAATCTTTTTAAAAATTCATCCAATTTTTAGAAATTATATTTTTACAATCATGTTAATTTATATATATTTTTAAAATAAATAATCATATAATTTTATGAACATGTTTATTTTAACATTTAACAAAAATTTTAAAAAAGTCATTGTATTTATATACACCACTTGAATATAATTTCCCTCTATAATGTGTTCTCTTTTATTTTTTTTAATTTATAAAATATCAACATGTATATTTTCAAATAAATTAACATCTATAATATATGGGATGATTTTTATATTAAAAATAAGTAATTTCAAAATTAAAATGTTTAACTTCCTCAACACAGCTCACCCCTAAACCGGTGACCGGACTGGTCGTTACATTACCTCAAGCAAGTCTCCTCCTATGCCAGAGGCTTCTAACTAGTAGAAAGGGTCTTAGGATAGAGTGTGGGGAGACTGTAAAAACTTATACAAGTAATAATAGTGGACAATATCATAAAATAGAGGAAGTAGTGTGAATAATAGTAAAGCAGTGGAATACATAATTTTATAAATCTTGTATAAAACAAAATGACCAACATCAATGTTAAATAATGAATGCATGATATGATGTTAAAAATATGAATATTTTAAAAATTACATTATGATTTAAATATCAATAAGGAAATTAAAAAACGACTCAAAACCTGAGGGAAATCTCCTCAAGGATCATGAGCATCTGTTCGGTCCTCTTCTCCTATCTCAAAAGTACATGCAAACAACACAATCATGCCAGAAAATATAATCTATTATTATAACCAATAAAATGGATGCCCAAGTAGGGTGTGAGATATAAATATCAGTTGTCTGGGACCACTGGTGTCTACCCTAAATCTAGATATTCAATTTTAATAAATATCATGCAAGTATAATGATGTAACAACCAAATTGAATAAACAAACTACAACCCGTCTATGTTCCAAAGGCACACCTGACAAAGATACCTGCTTTGGCTCATATCTAGAAATAAGAGTCTGAATAAGAACTATATATATATATATTTCATAAATAAACTGTTGAACCCATTAATTGATATTATTTATTCTATCACATAAATCCATGGGTTCCGAGGAATAACCTTATCTCAAAACCTACCTTGACCGTCCTGGGGTCTGAACCATTTCCCATATTCAATTAGAAATCATTACATCACACAATCATTCATAATCCATTTTATTTTTTTAATGTATGACCCATTATAACCATGGTATAATGTAAATTTGTGGGTGTAAAATGTCATGTATAGAACTCTCGTGAGTATTTGGAGCATCAATTCCTGCCTCACAGGACACAAGTATTTGGAGCATCATTCCCTATCCCATAAAGAAATATTTTCATACAAGATAGATCTATACATCCATGTCTAGCACCCCATGAGTTGTTTGGAGAATCAGTCCATATCTCACAACCTATTTATCAATCATTCATAAATATTTATCATTTGTGAAGAACTCCATGTCTAATACCCCAAACCCATCCACTGAATAATTCATAAATTAATTATTCAAAAAAAATTATAAATTAAAAAACTAATTACCCAAATAAATATCACATCATATAATTCTATAATCAATTAAGTATTCACCTTCTCAATATTTAATAATTAATTAACAATTTATGAATCTTAACCATAAGCAATTGAACTAGTCAATTAACTCAATGTTTAATTATCCCAATTCTTTAACCGAAAACATGATAAATAATTAAACAATAATTTATCATAATTTCCTTACAAATCGAATGGATTTTTTAAATATAATAAATCTATTAGTTAACGCAACAATTAACTATGTACACATTACCATTAATTTATCCTGCAATTTATTATTCTACAAAACTAATCACATCCAATAATTATTATACCTCAAAATTATCATCCCATTCTAAATCTCAACACTTTGTTATAAATTTCCCCAATAAATTATCTAAATCAATCACTACAAAATTGAATAATTAATTCTCCATTAATTACATTAATTTAACCCAAATTACATATCACATTAATTAATTTTAAAAAAATAATTTATCACATCATATCCATTTGATTAATTTATAATTAATTAACATTTTTCAATATGGTCAACATCCCATAATTTATTAAACAATTAATTAACACTATTCTAGAGACTCATCATCCAATAATTAATTCAAAAATCAAATTTTCCATCTATGGTATCAAACCATCATATATCACTAATAATATAATGATATATAGAAAACTCAAACCACAAGAAATCATGATATAAGACTACCACTAATTTTTGGTTTGAAGGTAGTGACACTAAATTGAGGAGTTGTATTAAAAAAACTTTATGTTGTTTCTTACCTTATTCCATAACTATCACTAATAAGTTCTAATCATACCAAATGTGAATTTACAACTGACCATCTATATGATTATAAGACTCAATCATTTTTCATAACATTATTTAATAATTCGGCTTAAAAATATAATAATTATATCATTATCATGATAATGAAGATGTTTTATAATTTTCCTTTAACCATAGTTGACATACAAATATTTTTTTAGACACATAAACCAAATTATTTCTGAACAAATAATGCAAACATAATTTATTAACTTGCTATATAAAACATTGATAAATGTGAAATAAATGAAATGATAATCATGAAAATGTTCTCAATCAACTCGTTAAATAAAAAATGTTTAAAATCATGGATTTTAATTATTTTGTTTATGAATGGAAAATGGTATGTAGTATCATCTCAATTAACATTCCATTTTTTATTTATTATGAACATAGTTTCCATTATATGATGTATATAAATCCCATTTACATGAAATATCATGAATATCCATACTATAATGATACGAAAAATTTAATTTAATTGCATTACTCCATATTGATTTTTATTTAAATCGTTTTAATGTGCTATTGGGTTCCTTGGAATGTTTAATGATTATTTTCCTCATAAATAATTATACATATCATTTATTTCTATTTGAGGATATTATATATCAATTGTTCTGTAAACCATTTCATTTTAGATTTGTATAGTCAATGATGACATTTTACCAGTATTATTACAATTTTTTCACTCCTTCGTACTCATGATATATTAAAAAATGATTTCAATAAAATTGACTTCATTTTTCTCTTTATCTCGAGAACATGGCTTCTTCTAAAATATTTTAAAATTTATATTTTTCTGAAAATCATTTTAAAATTATTTCGTAATGAAAATTCAACCCTTTTTTGTCTCTTCAAAATGTTTTTCATTGAATCATCTTGTATTTTTCTTAAAAATGAATTTATTCTAACCTTTTTACAGTGAAAAACTAATGATTTTTACATTATTTGGTAATTATGGAATTACATTCCATTATTCTAGTAAAGATTCATTTTCATTTTTAAAAGTTAAAATTTTATTAAAATTTCTTATAAATTTATTTTCATTGATTTTTTTTTAAAATTTCTTTTAAAAAATGATATAATCCCCAATAATGTCTAAAAAGATATTCTTAAAATATATATTTTAATCAATAACAACAACACATTACTTTACTCCACTTGTGGTATGTTCCATTGATAGCATCCTTAATCTCCCATATGCATGGTTTAGGATTGATTTAAATAAGGATAACATTCATATTCACTTCTTCAATTCATTTCCCCCTTGAAATTTTCATTATCATATGACCATCAATCATTGAAATTACCTTATTTTCCCATCATTTGGCATGGATATATTAATTTACTATTACATATGTCATTTTTTTATATGGTGTTCACATTAATTTTAATTTGATTATTTGGGTAAATATTGATAAATTCATATCACATACTATATACGGATATTTGATTATGAACCTTTCTAAATCAATTATTCAATATATGAGATATGTTTTTGATTGGTACGACACATATATGGCCTAGTTATAGATAACACCTCAGTTAATAGGTAGTCTACTTGTATAATTCATTTTTCTATCCACCCAAGATTGGTTATTTCTTGTTATATTTTAAAATTATTTGTTAATGAACATGATGTTTAAGGTACAATGTACATAGAAAACATGAAATCCAATAATCAATCATTTCCCAGATTTATTTTTGGGTATTATTCATCCATGAGATTTTTCATTAACAAATATATGAATAAATTACATTTTTTGTTCATTAGTATATTTTTTTGTTTTAGATTCATATATTTCCACAATGTTTTTTCCTAATCAAGTTATTTATATTTTACGTGTTTCTAGTTATTACCATTTAATATTGTTTACGAATTTCCATCTCTATTTTTTTTCATATGTGTGTTATATTTATATACTATACATTTATAATTACTATTGATTCAATATTTATTCCACTATACTCTACCTTTAAATATCATCTTATCTCAACATTTTTATGATTCCTTTCCCTAATAATACATGAATAATAATATAAATGATATAGAATTATATACTATATTGAATAACGTTACCTATGATGTTACTATCATATAAGACATATGTTTTTAATGAAAAAATATATTATAATTAGTGTATTAGTTTGAAATACAATACACAAATATGTATTGGGTTTACCAAGACAAAAATACATTATTCCCATCAAAATTGTATTCCTTGTAATTAGGTATAGTTAATTTATTTAAGACATTGTCTCTAAGATTTTTGGGGTGGGTCACTATAATTGGAATCAGAGAAAGTTTAGTAGAATATTTTCATTGTTTATTTAAGAAATTTTAGATTTGAATGCATAATTATAAAGTATAAATTGATTATATGTATATAATAACATCATATATATTCAGATATATGTAGATTATATTGTTCTCCTAGAAATTCCGCCATTACTAGATACTACAATTGTATGTGGTTTTGGATTATATTCCTTGAGGAGTAAAAATATTGCTATTGTGTACCAATCCTAACTTGGTGTAACTTGGTACTTGAAAATGGGCCAGGCTACACACCTAATTTGACACTCATGGGATATATTCTTAAGATAATTCACATTTTTCTTTTCAAACCACTTTTGATGGATTTTGAAAAAGAATGACCTAGGATACACCAATCTTTATTCGATTAAACATGAAAATTCATGGTTTTTAAATACTAGAAATGAAATTATGTATAAAAATAGAACAATGATGGACCTATGATATAATAAAATGGATGAAATATTTATGTATTAAGGTATTATAATGAAATTGTAGTCAAATTTTTATTCAGTGATTAATATAATTTCAAGAATGTCTATCAAAGTTATTCAGGTAATTATATTAATTTGGGTTTGGAAAAGAATAACATGTAATCTGGGTGAAAACCAATCACATCAGGCTAGGTAATCGGTCATGTACCCACAACCTAAGGATGATAAGGGTTTTACACTAACCACAAACACATGCAATTTCTTAGTGAAATTGTTACTACTTTTAGTTAAAAAAATTATGAATTTTATTAATGATGTACTAGTAATATCAGGTATGATGATTAGTGATTATTCAATAAATCTTATTGTTTTTGGAAGATAGTTAGAAGAAAATAGTTAGACTTGTCACTCTTTTATTGGCATTATGATCATCTAGAAATGAATTTTAGTGCCTCATGCAACAAAATTAATTTTTTGATGAATTGATTAAGTAAAAAATAAATGATGGAATTTTGTTTATATAAATATTTCATGTTAGTATATAAATTATATAATATAATTACCCAACATTAAGTATATTAATTATAAATAAAATATAGTCCATGTTCTTTATTATATGTTAAACTGAATTTCATCAAACAAAATATAGATTTATTGATATGTGGGCCTCAAAATTCCATTGATCATTTATCTTTTTATTTATTACCCCTTTCGCTAACTAAAAATAATTATTGTTTTTCTCCATGTATGTATCTCAACTTATCAATAATGTTCACCTAAATATAGACATAGTGATATTTTAGTCCATGTGACCATTGTACTTCTCAATATATCATATATAGAGGGTGTTTTATGATCCATTATAAATATGAAAGATATCAACATTAGAAATATATAAAAATATATTTCTATGATTGAGATTAAATTGAGAAGAAATAATTTAATTAAGAATGAGAGAATGTTACATGCCAAATATGTAATGTTAGATCATTGTATTTAATATTGTGTACGATACCCAACCACAAGCACATAAGGGAATATAATTTCTAGATAATTTATAAAATATTTACTATTTAAAATGAATTCATTTTTTAATATCATTCAATTCTTGTGACACTAAGTTAGCATTTGACATATCCAACAACAAGTGTTTTTTATGGCTTGTATTACATGAAAAATTGGGTTTTACCAACAAAATATATTAAACAAATAATTTACTAATAATAATATATAAAATTGTTGTAATAATTTTTTAATCTATCTTATGAAAATCTTTGGATTACACAAATATATAATAAATTTTTTTGTTACACATTAATTTGAAATGAATATGAAAATTAGATGAATATAAGGAAAAATATTATTATTTTGATTCCCACAAATACTTTTTATCCAAATAAATTAATGAAATTTCAATTACTAAATAAAAATAAGGGGAAATATAAATATATATTATATTCAATAAAGTATTATATATATTAATCTTATATATCGTATGGGGATAAGATAGAAGAACCCAATTTTATGTTAAAATATTATATTTTTACTAAGGCATTTTCACCGCCATTTAATGGAGAACTAATTTTAATTCTAATGGTTGACCATTTCATAATATTAATATGTAAGGATAAGCATCATATAATTAATAAAAACATAATAATATTGTATGGTAAAATTTGTTAAATTTCAATTTGTTTTTTAATTTCATAATGAGTACTGAAAAAATACTCAATTTGAGTTTAAAACTTCATTTTGTTATGATTTAATTATAAGGACAAAATTTATATTAAATTTATTTTAAAGGTTAATTGTATAATTTTTCTATTTTTATATGGTTATGGTCATTGGAATCAATTTACATTAAAAATGACTAAAAAAATAGAAACATTTGGATTTTTTAACTTTAAATACCCACATTTTAATTGGGTTTGTTGAATTAAATTAAATTTAACTTATACAACATCTGTGATTTGAATTATTTGAAGTATATTAAATAGTTTCAATATAAATAGTTTATAATTTATAATATGTTCAATTAAATATTTTATAAAAAAATGGAGTGAAAGTATCTAAAACTATATAGAATTATTTAGTAAAAATTATTCTTAATAAAAAACTATACATTTATCTTATGGGAGAAAATGGCCTACAATATTTTAAAAAACCGATTTTCTAGACATAATTAGGCCAAGAACCTAAAATTATTTATTTGTCTCTTGTTTTGGATTAATTTTTCTTTTTATGAATTTAGGTACACCTAACCTATTTTACAAAATACCTACTGAGTTTCATTCCACACCTGTAACCATCTCCCCTTCCAATTCCTCACACCTCTCAATCCAATTTTTATCGAACAAGATCTAAAAAATATCTCCTAAAAATAACTCCCCTAATCCTAGAAATATGACATTTGTAAAATACCATCCATTTTAGTCTTTTGGTACATACCAAAATAAGATACCAATTCTGTGATAACATATTTCCTTACGCTATTTAGTATAATTTCCATTCTAAAAATCATCAAATATTCATATTATCATATTGTATAAAAACAAAAGTACCCTTATTATAGATGGATTTTTTATGGTAATTGTTCAACTTATACTTATAAACACTTCGATCTAATGTATAATGTACATATTGTTATAGTGTATAACGAACTAATGCCTCATGAAATAATAAATGTTCATTTAAAATTATCTCCTCTCATGGTATAAATTATGATTGAAAATATATTTATATAATTTATGTATGATATTTATTATGTTTTAAGGCTTATTTAATTCTTTTATAACATATACATTTTTACTTTAGATTTTTTTAAAATATTATATCACTTTTTATAGAAGTGTGGACTACGACCTCTTCAAAAAGATGTGATATGATCACACTAATCATTAAATATATAAAATATGTTTTTAAATAATGATATGTGAAATAAAAACCATATCTGATTTTAATGAAATAAATTCATTTCTATAAATATAATTAATATCATTTTCAATATTACACATTCACACACTTGAAAAGCGGTGATATCGTTTTTGCATGGTTGTACTGCCTCCTCCTTGAAACGATGTGATTAATTTTACATAACTAGAATTATATATATAAGTATATATGATATAATTATATTTCTGTAATGATATGTTGTTTCCTATATTATTTTCATAATTTTCATTTGAAAAAAAATTCATGTTACTCATGTATATGTATTTCTGATTGTCTTTATTGTTGTAATATTGATTGATTTTTCATAACCATGTTTAATGATTCATTTTTTTAAAATATTTTGTATATAAATATAATAATTATTACATTATTATTATTCTATAGAAGTTATATAAATATATCATTGACTATAATTGACATACCAATATTGTTTTGGACACACAAATTTAATTTTTTCCAAACAACCAAGGTAAACATAATTCCATATGTAGTTGTATACAATATATTACAAACTAAAAGAAATTAAATATATATATATGAAAACGTTTATCAAGAAATTAGATAATTAACATGTTTTTATTATAATGTAGGTTGAAGGATGTTCAATTATAAGATGAAATGTTATATATATTTGTTTCTGTCACATTTCCATTGTTTTTTATTCATATATTGAATAATGCACGTGGAAGATGTCAAATTTTTCAGGAAACAGTGAATAAAAAGATTCCAAGGAAGGAAAGTAGAAAAGATTTAAAAATGTCCAAGTACACATCATGATGGCCATGTTCATGTCATGTACTTTATGAATATAACATGCATCTAGCTTTGAAGCCTACATCATGACTAACCACAATGACTGAATAAATTGTTAGATCACGTCCAGAGTCCCTAATACATGTCGTGAAATTAGTCAAACCAAACGCGGAGAAAACCATGAGGATTCAATATAAAGAAGCTAGATGGCCATGTGTTACACTTCACGAGACACCTATATATGATGTAAACATGGAAAAACATTATAAATCCACTAAAGACACATTCTCCACAGTAGAGTCCCTGGTTTAATTAATGTGGTTCTAGGGTTCACGGCGTGACTATGAAGTACATGTCGTGACCATTTTTTCCTATATAAGGAACACCCCTACAACACATTTGAGACATGATTGAATTATATATATCTCCATCTTAGACTCATTTTGAAATTTCTTATTTCATCTCTCTGTAAACACCTTATTTATTTCTAATTCATTTAAATTTTGAAGTCAAAGTGCCTAGGATTTCCTTTTCATCAAAGCCATCCATACCAGCTTTTCTATATTTTTGATTCATTTTGAGTAAGATTTTTTAATGTTTTTATGCATGTTCTCAAATTCGATTATCATAATCATGATTTCCTTAAAAAATATATTTCTCCAATTACCACCATGAGATACTAAATGCATCAATGCAATGATCTAGGTTCAATGTATCTATATGCACAATTAGACCTCTTGTTCAAAAATTGGAAAACCAAAATTGATTAGTAATTAGTATATAAACCATCAGTCAAACACCATTTGAGTGACTGTACAATGACTAGTAGACATAAAAGAAAATTACCCTATCCTAATTGAATTAAATGATGACTATGACAATTAACATTGGGAACATTATATAATAGAAGCTGAACGTAATCCATCTATAACTATAGCTAGCCTCCTGACTATGTAATACTTATATAATATGTAGAACTAGACTACTTGACCATGGATGACTTGTGACTACTGCCTGCTTCATAGACTATGAACTTATGTCCTTTCCATGATTAGAACTATGATCATTATTATCTTGATACTCGTACATGATCCCATATTCTATTTAATAACTTGAAGTCCAACAAAAAATTAGATAGTCACATCCCTAGCTTTATTCAAGCTATTCAGGGACTCCTACGAATGATTCAAGATTAGAATTCTTTTCCCCATAAGAATAGCACCGTCCTTATGGGATCTAACCCATAACTCTACCATAATACCCATAGGTAGAATGTAATGTTTGGGTCAAATATAAATTTCTAATTTAACACAAGCCCTAAGGAATTAAATATTCATTTTGGGAAGCTGATCTTTCATGCGAAGGGTAACTCAAGTTAAAGGATATCATCTCAATATACATTCCATTGTGAATTATTTTTCTATGCACATAATTTCTTTTATATAGTGTATCTATTTCCGTTTTACATAATATACAATGAATATCATTAATCTCATGAAAATATAATAATCATTTAATTTTATTCATTCATGTTTCTTATGAATAAAGAAATTTTAATATAGTATGGGACACTTTGGAATGTTTATAGATTATTTCCATTAAGAATAATTTTCTTAATATTTCATATCCATTCCAGGATACAATATTACCATTGTTTAATAAATTCTTCAATTTTTATCTCCTATAGTTAATATATATCCTTTTCAAGAATTAGTAACATTTTTCTATTCTTTAAAAATCATGGTGTTTTAGATGATGTTTTTATAAATAATTTTCCCCATTTACTTCTTTAGTATGAGAAAATGATTTCTTATAAAAACTATTTTTTATTAAATTGTTTTGAAAAAAGTATTTAAAATTATTTGGTAATGATTTTTTATCGTTTTTTGTCTTTGACTAATCTTTTCAATGAATTATTCTAGTCTATTTCTAAATTACATATTTCTATTACATTTTTAACATTAAAATGGAATTTATTTTTAACCTTGTATAACATATATGAATTTATCCACCGCTATTCAATTCAATCGTCATTTCTATGTTTATAAGGTTAATTTATAATTAAAATGTTTTAAAATATTATTTTAAAATAAATTTTTTCCTATTGTTTTTTTTAAAGGATAATTTCAATCAATGATGATTTTTTTAAATAAATATATTTTTTAAATTCATTAATTAGGAAAACACTTTATTTTACTCTAGTTGAGGTACATTGTATTGATAAAATCTTTAATATTCCTCTAGACAGTTCATGATTGATTTGGACAAGGATTTTATTTAAAATCAATTCATTTATTTTTCCAATTTTATTCTAAAATTTTATATGATCACTAACCATTGAATTTTCCTATTTTAACCTATAATTCATCATGGATTTGTTCATTTTCTAAACAGTATATCATTTTCATATACGGTGAAAATTCTGAATTTTATTTGATTATTTGTGTAAATATTGATATATCTGTATATCTTACCCCATATAGATAATTGTTCAGGAACGTATTCTAAAATATTATTCAATATCTGAGAAATGTTTTGGACTAGTATGGCATAGGTGGGCATAGTTATAGATATCCCATTGTCGCATCACTAGTCTCATGTGACGAGTCATTTGGCTAGTATAATTCTATGGGTTTTTACCTTATATTTTGTGGAAAATATCATGAATGATATTGACATTAAATGTTTTATATACTTAGCAATCACAGTGTCTAATAATCATCAATATCCTAAATTTATTTTCAATTATAATTCATCAATTACATTTTTCATTGAAATATCTATGAGTAGATTTCCTTTTTAGTTCATTGATTAAAATAGAATGTGTTTCATTTTATTCTTAAGACATTGTTTTTTCATTATCAAATTATTTGAATGGTGTATGTTTTATGTTATTAAATTTCTATATTTTTTGTCAATTTCATTCACAGTTTTTCAATTACATGGTATCTGTGTTTTAGTTATTTATCACGCTATAATTACAATTCTCATTGATTCATTATATCTTTAGATACTAATTATCCTTACTGATCATTTGAGCTAACAGTTATTATGTTTTATTTCCCTAGTAATATTTGCATCATACAATGAATGATTTACACGGATATCCTAGATGTAATAATGTTACCTTGATGAAATTATCTCGATGTTATTTATTTTTTTGAATAAATTTATGTTGTAATTAGTGTATTTATTTTTAATATAAGAATAATGTTTAATCTTGTATTAACATGACTAATAAACTCTTGGTCCTTCATGATTTTATTTAATATTATCATGATAATGTAGTTGATAGAATATATAGTATTCAAGCATTATAGGGTCTCTTCACTACACATACTGACTCTACAACCAAGGATATAATTATTCTTATGAATTCAATGTTAATTCATTGATATATGTGAAATTTATAAAATACCCTTTTATAGAATTTATGCTATAATGATTAATGAGACTCTGAATTAAGGAATCACTATAGAATAATATTTTGGGAATATATTTCTTATCATTATAAAACATACTGAATCTATTAGAGAATCATTGATTGAATCTTTGATGATGGTAATTTTGTCTGATTGAGCTTATATGATCAATCTGTCTCTAAGATCTATTTCAAAATATTGACTTCCGATGGTCTGTATCATTCCAACAAATCATATCAAATGATATTCATTAATTTTTTCCCAATTTTTTTTAAAACATGTGATGTTTTACTAATCATTATAGGATTATCTTCATCTTCACTCTATATGATTCGACCTACATAGAATCCATCATCAATCAATGATTTTTATGTTATTATTCTTGTTTGATCCATCAAAAAACATAACTAGATATCAACATTCAAAGGTCTATATGCTTCATGGATCTCTACACTACCACTGTTTGATATAATTATATAATCATTATTAAAATAACATGTCCTCTGAGATATTTATCTAAGTTATAGTACTCAACTATAGTAATATTACTATTTCATTTAATATTAATTGGAACTGCATGTCAACCAAAAAGTGGTTCCACAGTATCAATGTTTCATATACTATTTTAGTAATTTCACCCTACATATTACCTAATAATCAGTCAAATAGATATATCATATTAGTGATTAAATGAATCATTTAATCACCTCATCACATTATATAGTTAATATATATTATACACAATTCATATTGAATAAATACTTCCCAATAAAAACTATGCACATCATTACCTATGCATAATTTATATATAGCACCACAAATATTTCATAACCTACACCAATCATATCACGCTTTATCATTTCTCACTAGACATCTTATACTCTATCATAAAAATATATATTATTCCACTCACTTGAAAATAATATATGGTTAAAGGGGTAATGCTACTATCCATTTTTTGGACCATGATTTTGTTCCCTTAACCATTCCATTTTATTGTCTGTCCCAATAATAAACCCCACGAGACTAATAACTAGAAACCACTAGAATCCCATGAATAGACTCTAACCTATCATGTATTCTAATGTGTCACTGATGATATCAATATATCATTTACCCTAATATTTATCCCCAACCCCCTATTCATATATTTCAATTGATTTTCAGGATCCTTCATTCAAAATAGGTTATTATGATCATTATATCTAGGTTGTTACAAGATCATATTGTCCCATTTTTTATAAATATAATATGTAGTCTCATTATATTATTCCCATGGTGGTAATTGTTTTAAATAGTCAAAATTATAGTAGTGAATAACCCCTGCTGTTAAATATATAATGCAATTTAAAAATAGGAACACACTATTATAAAACCCTAATACCAACACAACTAACATAATCATAGGATATATCCTAGATTTATAGATATCACCAACATAATCATGCATCTAGCCAAGCATTTGATGAATTTAAAATTATTTCAAGAACACAATATTTTAATTTATTAAAATAAACAATGTGTAAATCTATATGACTTTAAATATTAATTCACCCCAAATATCCATATGAATGATTCATACAATTTAATAAATTTTTCCTTGATTTATATAAGAACGCATGATCCATGATCGACCAATTTCCCCCATTGATAGCCTCCACCAATCACCCCAATCATTATAAAGAATAATAAAATTCATCTCTACATAGAACACAATGTTGACTGAAATCATTCCACAGTCAAGTGATTCCATAATAAGTTATATATTATCATCAATAGACAACAACAACTTATCGTGATACAATAATAGTAATTAGACATTACTCAAAAAGTTAAAACATTACATCAATTTTAGATATCGATTTTATTTCTCATTCGATAATACCCCATAGTGAAATTTGTAAACATATACAAATATCGCTGATGTCAACACAATAATGCGATGAAATTTGAGAATTTTTTACTGTTTTCTTTTAGTAATTAATTGAAATATATTAATTTCTTAAAGAAAAATGAATAATAAGAAATTATTATGTTTCTAATTGACAATAAGGGTATTATCTCTAAATGTTATTAAAATGTTCTCAAACCCTTATAGTCATTTTAAGCATATATATCTCAATTATTTATCCTTAATGAGAATATAAACTCATCTGTCCTTATATTTAATTTCAACATGTTATTTTGAAATGATTTATGTAAGATTACTAAAATGTATGCTCTGCATAGGATATGTTCAAGATCCTTCATTTAATTAGAAAATTGGGTTTCATGTATCCATTTACACTACAATATTATATTTCACATTCATTAACTTGTTTAATTTACTGAGTATTCATCTAATAGGATTTAATATATATTTATATTACATATTTGTCAAAATAGTTAGTATAGAAGGGAAAGCATATTCATTATTTTGGAACACGGATAAGAAAGCATTAGTGATATATCCAATAATAAATCTATGGATATATCTAGTGATGTTACTAATTTTAATCCTAAGGTGTCATAGATTTTATTTTTACCATGATTTATAAAACATATAACTATCATTATTATTATGTGGTACTTCTATATAAAGTGTTTCTCACGCTAGGGTTTTTGGACATAGTCCATAAAAGTAAAAATATAATCTGGGTCAAAATTGAATGTTTCAGATGTGGAAAATATGGGCAATATGAAAATCAATGTCGTATGGGGAAAATTTGTGAAGGGAATCTGGAAGGTGACACGAGTATTGGTAATACCATTGAAGATAAACTGACCGCGATTGTAATGTGAAAGGAATGGGATGTTAAAATATTATTGGTTACCTTAAACATAATAAGAATGATTAAAATGAGTTTGAGGAAACATATGTCTAGAATCATATTTGATATTATAGGAAAATATTGTTATGAAATATGAGATGAATCCTGAAAAATAGTTTGAGAATAATGTTTTTTGATTGATGTATAAAAACAATTACCTTTATTAATCATTAATAAATGATTTAATTACTAAAAATTAAACATAATATCCCTTAGGTGATTAAGAGTTCTAGTTTCTTTTATAATTAGGTACATTTCATTAAAACTATTATCATGAATTACATCATACATATTAAAATTTTGTTTTACATTCTTGAGCTTAAAAGTGCTCTGTATATCCTGGTACAAAATGCATAAGAAAGAGGTGAGGTATAAATCCTATTAATGGAATAATCATAGAATATCCTAAAGAAAAAAATACATCTTATAAAATAGACATAACCATGTATATAAAGGAATATTAATCAAAAAGCATGATATAACATGATTATCATAACATTAAAAATGTGGCAACAACGTAAACACTATATCAAATGACAAGGATAAACCTCCCAAAAATAATGGTGGGAAAATTACCATAATTTTATTAGTCACAACCATTTCCCTAAATTATTTATCATGACACTAATCATTACACAACCCATAGTGTGCTATGAAATTTTTGGGGCACTCTTCACATTGAATTTATTTTTATTCTTAAATATGCCAAATAGATAATAAAAAATTGATTAATTAATCATAATAATATATTATATGATCATGGAATATGGAATATGGAATATATACATTCAGGTAAACAGTAAAACACTACTTTTTTTATAAATGTGTAATCACTTGACAGGAAATACATAAGACAATAACTCCATAAGTGGTTTTTCATGGAAAATTGCGATGAATATTCATCCACAAAACGATGTCACATAAAAATGGATAAAATGGTTTGATGAAAAAGAAATGGTTCTTTAATAATTTCAACATTATGTGGACATTAATAGGTAAACATAAGTACATGTACACAAAATCTTAATGAGAAAATCATGGAATGTAATAATAAATAATCTTGAATAAAAAAAGAATGGTTGGGAGGCTTAAGAAATTTCGGCATGGTAACAACTGTACATGGTGGGGCATAATTAAAGAGAATTGGGAATATCACCATTTCTATACAATAAGTTAAATATGATTAGAAGATAAAACACAAAAATTTAACAAAAATTGACCAAAAATTTCATAATAATGAAATGAATCATGGATAAGGACGAGCAATGAAAGAACCCTTACCAGAGTGTGTGGCTCCAAAATCATGAAAAAGGGCATTATGAGATAATGAGGAACATTATGAGGATTATATAAAGGATAGGTTATAGTATTAATGTGATAAAATTATATCTAGTGAAGATAAGTTTGAGCATCAGTGGGTTTATATCGTAAATGAGAGGAAAATTCATTAATATTTCACAAACATAGGTTTTTGACTCTATATTATAAAATATTCAAATAAAAAAAGCATCCCTAGGGTTATCTAATGGTTTTCAATAAATTTTGGAATATTTTATTATATTAATATGACATAAAAAATTATAAAAATAGTACCCTCGCTTATTTGGATGTGAGTCACTCTTTTAAATGAATTAATTTAAAGTCAAAAAATTTATTATATTTCCTAGAGGACTCATAAAAGAATTATAATATTTATAAAATAAAAATAAAAAAATTATTTAAATAAGAAATATAAAATTTTACTTATTATACTTATTATATTATTTATTATATCATTTATGGGTCATTATGATGCCATAAAACACACTATATTTACACGATATTTAATTTTTACCAGAAATTTGAATATCTTATAAAATAATAAAAAACTATCGATTGGATGATTTTAATGTTATGATTCCTAAAATAGTATTTATTTTTATCAAAATAATTTTCTATATAATTTCATTTTTCATTTAAAATATTATTCCTCATTTATTGAAAAATGTCACGTTTTGAGAAAAATAGTTTCTGAACCCTTATAAAAAGATCATTTCACCTGATAAAATTTATAGAAATATTTTTAATTCATAATCCTTATTTAATATTAATATTTTATTAAAATAATTATTATTTCAAAAATACATTGATTCATAAATATAAATCCCCATAAATAAATTTGAATGTTACTTGAAAATATAATTTGTCTTTTATTGAATAGAAATACAAATAATTAATAATGTAAGAATAAGAATTAAAATAAATCATTTATGCTATTCAATATAACTATTCATTTTATTAATGTTTTGATACACATCTCTTTATTACACTGGTGTATTCCCTAATTGTAAGGTTCAATATGGTGAGACTGACATGGGGTTGTTCAGCCGACATGGTTTGGGTCACGAACAAAATTAGCATGAACTTATACCATAAAATTTTGGATAATGATTATGTTTTTCGATATTATATTGGGCTTGGTCAAGATATTATATCAGATAAGAAATCTTGTGAGTGATGCATTGAAAAAATGGGCTTTATGGGGCACAATTCAACTGGTTAAGACCATCATATCCTTTGTTTGAGTCAAATTGGATTATATAAAAACATAATATTTATAATAATCATGAGATCAATTTTAAACAACTATATTATAAATGGTAAATATTAAATAATGTTATTCTAATTCCAAAAATATATAATGAAAGATGTTCAGGTATTTTATATAACTATGTTATGAAATATGACATTTAATGTAGAGACCCAAAGCTTGACGTACATGGAAATTACATTATTTATAGGAATACTTAATACATAACACAAATAGACACACAAGGACAGTAATAGTGTAGTGTCTTTGGAAACATGGAACATAATCTTCTAATCATGGTGAAAGATCTTCAACATCTCCCATAAAGATCTTCCCATTTTTTTCTTACCTAAAACCTTTTTTATATCATTGGGAGAAGAAAACATAAAAAGGGTGAGCTCAAATGCTCAGTAAGGGTAAGCATGGATAAAATAAAACATACCATATACATTTGAGCTTAAAAACATGAACATAATGTTTAAACATCAAAAGCTTGAGCAATGACATAAAACATGGATGTATGTAAGGCATAGATCATAATGAACCATTAAGAATGATATCATATATGTTTCACTTATGACTTTATATTACATGTTCTTTTGTAAATTCCATGTTAAAGCAGCATTTTGGGTAAAATCATTTCAGTTATTGTATGTGTTTCGACTTGTCGTTCTAGATATTATTACTTATATCCTGATTTAAATAATTCCAGAATGTAAAACATGATTTATATATAATATATATTCATTATATACATATATATATATTATATATCGATAAAAGAAATGAAATACACTGTTCATGGAGACGGTAGGCTGTACATACGCATGAATGCTATTTTTGTTTCATTATTGAATTGAATGAGAATAAATAGATGACATATATATATATATATATACATAAATCTAGTAGCATTATTATTTCATATATTTCATTATTATTCATTAAATAAACATTATGATCATTCATGTATGGTTAACATGGACAATGAATCTCATCGCGTCGTGGAGACTGTAGACCGTACGTACGCACGAGTGATGATATTGTGCCCATAATTGTTGAATAGAATTGGAGTGGATATTATAATATATAAGAATCAGTATGATGTTATAATAATCATATATAGTTATTATTTACACCATTATACCCATCCATGTAAGGTGTTGGTGGAAAAACAAGTTTCACCACGGCGTGGAGACGGTATTCCGTGAGTACGCATGCATGGTGATTTCATTTTCTGTAGGATGGATAGATGCTTAAATAGGGTTGTTTCATACTTATAATAACATATCATTATATGAGTTATACTTATTTTATTACTTCATAATGAAAAAACTAATGAAGCATAAGTGGAAGAAGAAATAGAGTTGAAAGAATCGGTAAGGGACATTACCTCTTCTTTGAAGCGCCTCTTTGAGACCTCCTCTTAGGGCACTAAAATTGTTCATTGAAGAAGAACAGAACCTCTAGGATGTTTATATGGAAATGGAGAAGTGAATTTTGCAGTTTTTGGCCGAGGTTGAAGGCTTAAAGTGGTGTGAGGAAGAGAGGGAGGAGGTTCCCTTTTATAAGGGAGGAGAGGGGCACCTTTGGAAATCTTAAAAATATTAATTTATAAAAAATATAAACCCACTTAATAACCTAAAAAAATGACTCAAATTCTAATATTAGATGAGATATGGTTGTAATATCATCAACCAATAAAATTTAGACATGATAGGAATTTTTTTTAAACATTATGAACTTGATTTATCCTTACTTAATCAATTTAATTTTATTTGTGGTAATAACATTCTAAATTTTAAATTATAACTAATTATTACTTATTTTTTGTGAATTTTCCATAATTGGATACTTTATAACATTTTAGACCATATAAATTTAAATTTATAATTTTTAAATATTATTGTGATTTTTAAACAATTTTATAATATGTTATTTTTATAATATAACAATAGTGTCAATTTTGACACTATTCATTTATTTGAATTTAAATGAAATATATACAGAATAAATGTTCAAAATAAATTCTTTAATAGATTCATAAAATGTCACATGTATCTAGAAAATTATTGTAGCACATTAAACAGTTCATATAATAATAAATTTTATTTTTTTCAAAACCATTTATTTGGTTTATCTCTTAATAAAATAATTACTACATCAATTTTGTATAATTATTTAATATACTTATTTGTTGCATAAAAATTAAAAATAAAACCTTATGATGGAGATAAATATATTACTTTCACAATAATACTTTTACTCGAATTTATCATCTTAAAATAACAATATTTAAAATGATATATTTATAAAATAAAATAATATAAGTGTCATAATCACTTTTATAAGACTCCACACGGTTATATATTAGGTCATTGGATTATTACGGTATAGATATAAACTAAAAATAAGTTTTTATCAGGTTTGTGGGCCTTTTAATAGGTATTATTATTTCAATAAAAACTATATTACTGATTTTTCACTTAGTAATTAATTTCTGCATCATTAATGTATCACCATTAATGACAATTATTTAATCCCTAAAAATTCTAAATAAATTATCATGATGAAGATAATTTTATTATCTTTCTGGATACTATTCATGTTCGATGTTTTATGATGTTTATCACTAAATAAAAATTATTATACTTTTAATATTTAAGATAGTGACATGTTGTCACTTTCTTTGGTTTTAATAATAATTAAATTATTTTCATAGTAAAAAGTCCATAAAATGATTCTAATCCAACCCTTAGGTGATATGTGACTACTTTTAGCCATCCAATATAATTTTGGAATGTGTTAGGGTAATTTTATAATATTATATTTACCCTTAATTACCCTATTTACCTTTAACTATGTTAAATAAAATTTACCGTAATTACTATTTAGAATTCCCAAAAATAAAAAGTAGCCTATTACCATAATTTGGCCCCAATGATTCCAAATATGGAATAATTTTTTTCAAATTCAATACAAATAAGTTGCATAAATTAAATTAAAATTAATCCCCTTGCCGAATGAAAACAGGTTTTTGTTTAAAACTTTGCAAAAGATTGAATTGATTTAACCTACGAATTTAATGTAAAATAAATGCTAATGACATACATTATATTAAATGGTAAAAATATATTCTATTTATATATTAAAACAATTCAATATTATAATTTAACCATATATATTATTGCGATGAAAAAACTGCATTTTTTTTAAAATACTTATTATACCCGAAAAAATTTATTTTGTTCTTATAAAATGTTCTAGAAAATGTGTAAGATGAATAATAATGTTATAAAATTCAAAATTTAGTTAATACCATTCATAACATCTAGTTCATAATAATATTATAATGATATATCGTTTTTTAGTATAACTCGGTATTGCGTACAACACAGGCTATCGAGGAAGGTCGTGATTGCGTGTAATGCAAGCCAAGTCAGGGTTGCGTGTTGTGAAAAAATCCTTCGTTTTTTCATATAACAGAATCCAACCATATTTCATTTATACATTGAATATATATATATATATACTCAATGTTGCATAGAATAACTATTACCAAAATTGTGTGTAACACGATCCAAGAATAGTGTTGCGTATACTGCAAGCTAATACGGTGTTGTATATAGCGCAAGGTAATCTTGGTGTTGCATACAACACAAGACATTAATGAAATTAAAATAATATTTTTCACAATATCTTGGGGTGTTGAATTCTACCCCCTTAAAAGGAATTTCGCCCTCGAAATTCTTCAGGGTTATAAATGGTCTACTACTCGAATGTTTGTTTAATAGAAACCTACATCATAAAAAGGAATACCAAAATATGGCTTTAGAATCTAAAGTATGAAATGTAACGGTTACCAAATTAACTCATCACTGGGTTTCCACGTAGGAGAACATATGTAAAAATATGGATATGGAAGAAAAATCTAACCATCAAGTTCTGATGGAGAGTGGTATAGAACACGGCTATGAAAAAGAAATCAATCACAAATCCATAGATTTGTGATGATCTAAGGTACCATCTGATTCATCAGATATAAGGGCACTAGGACAACATTTTTGGTTTTCAAGATCATTGCCCTAAAGTTGATGAAATTGGAAATAGAACAAATACTTTCTTGATTTTGGTACAGTCTCACCATTGTTCGTTCTTTGGACAATTTCCACTTCATATCTTAAATAAATGAAGTTGAATTTGTCAATCGTGACGTGTTAGCAGCTCATGTGATAGAATGATGGGTCATTCCATCTGTCTCAAACAAAAGGTTATAAAATTTATCAAAAATACATAAGTCCATCTATAGTGAGATTAATCATATATGGTTCCAAAAATGGACTTATACTACATATATCTTACTTCTTAATATAATAATACTAGTTTCAACTAAACATGGACTTTCTGTAGGCCAGTGGTAGGCGATAAAGGGCAGTCGCACTTCGGTTGTGGGTTCGATTCCCACAGCCTTGTCCAACGCGATGGGCTGTCGCCCATCCTGTAGGTTGTCCTTTTTCTAAAACTACATTACTATAACATCCCATCAATAATATCAAAAAAAATTATCCTTAAACAAAACTAACTTATGTCCAACATAATCCATTCCAATCATTAGGCTTTACTAAAATATTTCGGTCCAAGCTCATAGTATAAAGAAAACGATTACTTGAAATGTCATCAACCAAGCATGTGAATACCATCATTTATCCCCCATATATCTTGTTGGTCAGATTCCAATCATGTGAATACCTTAATCATGTATTCTCTTGAAAAATAAATACCCATTAAACCTTAGTGAAAACATGAATGCGGTCAAAAGTTAACTATTTCCACATTCCAAAATCCAAAAATTCTATATACTCAAACCATGATATATCCTTCTCCTTATATCAGTCATGAGCTCATGAATACTATCAAACATTTAATTTTCTCCTTATCCCTTCATTATGCGCATATCATCTACATTCCAAAAATATCTGAATAACCTTTCATGGATACTGGTATCATTAATCATACACTTTCAAAACTCTAGGAAAGACAACAGTGTAACAATCCTTAGATGTCTCTTTATCCAATAGTACCATGAGATTACTTATACAACGTTAAACATGATAAACATGTAATCATTCCACTACCTTCTTAAACCATTGACCGAGCTTCAACAATTCTTTCATCTCACATATCATTTGTAGTCTCTTCATCATCATCAACATAAATACTACCCATACGGCCATGCTTGTAACACCCCAGGTAAATAAAGAATATGACATTTTCATATTTATCCATATTTGTGAATAAAATATTGATTTGACTTTAAAGGGGACTCTATGCTCGATGGCGTACCCAACACGCAACAACGAGTTTCTTGGGAATCTTACGTTGCACTCTAATGATAAAATAATATTATTTTAAATGGTAGTTAACATGTAGTCGTTGTAATGGCGGGAATGGATAGAAATAACTAAAATATGATTATATATGTTTTTAAATGTTTTTACATTTATACAATAAAAGATAAAGGCTTAAAATACGGAAAGAATTCAATTTTAGGCGTATATGCCCTAGTTTTCCCTAAAGGTTCACTTGTCGCCTTTTGATGACGAACCGTCATTAAATATAGATTTGATCAACCTTATACATTATTTTGGACCAAATAAAACTCTTATTAAGAATCGGGACATCAAATTTTACTTTGTGTAATTTTTTTGGTATTTTTCTGATAAAGTTCATTTTTTTAATGAATAGTGTAAAATGTTGTGTTTTAATTCAAAACCTCTTTTTAATATAATTTATTTATATGATTAGATAATATTTTGAATTGGTTTTAAAGTGAAATTAGAAAATATTTTTACCATTAAATCCAATAGTGGTCGTTGGAATTAATTTCACTTTGAAATCGGATTTAAACTAGTGTCAATCTTTTGATACTTATTCTTTCATAAAAACACGCTATTTGTCATGACAGCGGGAATTAATTATTAAATTAATTAATGTAACTTATATGTTTTGAATTTTGTAAAACGGACTTCATTTTTGAATTCAGAATATCACATATATCTTAGGGTGAATTTTTGGGATTTTTCTAAAAAACATCAATTTTTGATGAATAGTGAAACCACTAGGTGGTACTTTTAAAAACTGATTTTTCCGTTTAAATGGAATTTTTCCATCTTTGTGTTTTGAATTTAAAAAATCCGACATACATGGTTGTCATTATGAAGTAAAATGTGGTTCAATGGGATAAAAATAATTTTTTGGTGAATAGTAACTTATTAAGTTTTTAATCGCGATTGGTGGTAATTAGTGTAGTTTAAGGTAAAAATGATATTATAAGAATGTGAAAACACCATTAAAATTGTCCTAAACCTATTGGGTGAGTCATGGCCGACCATGACAAGCCATGGGTCAACTTGGGGACCCCATGGAGCCACATTAGTTGGAAAATGACAATAATATAATTTTTTTTAATGTTAAAATTAAATTGACACAAACATGAGTTGTTTTACTAAAACAGTTTTTAAATAGTGTTAAACAAGTCCAAATTTTGATTATAAATAGTCATTGGAAAGATAAAAAGATATCTTACATCATAGTAGTTTTTTTATAATTTTTAGACATTAAATAAATTAAATTATTTATGACATAATAATGATGCAGTGATGACATCATTATTTGACGATTTAAATAAAATGGAATGATAATGTAAAATATATGAACTACACATGTCCACAACTTATTGGATGGGTGTATTTAGAACCCTTATCACCTTATCCACTAATTATATCATTGTGGGACCTTTTAAAACCGAAACACATTTTCAAATAAAGTAATATTTCTTACTTTCCAAAAGTGCCCCTCCCCTCCTCTTATAAAAGGCCCCCACCTCTACCTCATTTCACACCCTCCTCAAGCCTTTGGCTCGGCCAAACCCTGCCCATTTACTCTCTCCACATCCCTCTCCTCATCCTAGAGGATTCCCTTTGGGAATAATTCTTTCAAAGGAAGCCTTTAGGCTCAAATCAAAAGGAGTTACACTTTTAAAGGTAATTCATTCTCTCATGTTCATTTGTTTTATTTTGCTTCTCCAACCCCCTAAACTCTTTTTATTTATTTCTTTTGTAACAAAACCAGTATCTTAAATATACTAGGATGTTGTTATAATATTTATTAGATCTACACTCTCACACAAATACATCAAATGGTTAAAGAACATACGGTTTCCGTGGATGGCGAAATTCTGCCTCCCGAAACGATGATTGTTCAATACTCATTTAACACCTTCAAAGGTGGCCATTATGATGTCACTATTTTTATATATGATATATAATATGTTAATGTTTTACTTATTCTTCTGTATTTTTCATTTGTCTCTTACCTTTATGGCTTCCATTATGGGTATACACGATATCTTCATTTAAGGAAGTGCGGACTACCGCCCCCTCAAAGTGATTTGATTCGTTAAATACCATATGTGGGACGTATAAAGGATGGAACTATGATATTATATAAGATATTATAATGGAATTATAATATACCTTTATATCATTATTATTCCATTCTATAAAATACGAAATAGAAATGAAAGTAGCGTTCATGCGTACGTACGGCTTACCGTCTCCATGAACGGTGCATTTCATTTCTTACCTCTAAATGATTATGTAATGTTATAAATGCATGAATGTACTGGATATATATGAAATATATTATATCTAAATCATGAATACAATACTGGATATAATAAACATTTGGCCACACGAACAACATGTAATTGTAAGAAGTCCACTTTCGACTTAAGAACCAAATATCGACAAAACAATCATTATTAACTTAATGATTACATATTGTTTATAACATGGTAATAAGTGATATAAAAGGAATAATTAACTTGAAAAAGGTTCTTAAGGAAGTAGAAATTAACTCAAGTTTATTATTCAGGATATTAAAGAACGATCGAGTCATGTCGGACTCGAGGTAAGGGATCCTACACCTCTCTTTCTTTTTAAGTACACTCTTTTATGTCATTCCTTGTAAGCTCATATTTCTTATGACTGGGATGTTATTTTATATTAATCCCACAGTACATATTATGTTCATATGATGAGAGACCCTATTTCCTCTCATCAATCATTTTTGGAAGTTTTAAGTGGCGTCGTTAGGCTGCCGAGTTTCCGTAAGAGATGTTTCATCTCACTTTTATTCTCGTGAGATTTATGCTACATTTACCACAATTTCCTTTGAGTGGTTTATGTACTACCCATTATTACACTACTTTTTTAATATAATTCCATTTATGGGTATTTACATATTCATTTTATGACACTTCTTCAATGGGGTGTACTTTTCGAAAGTTACCCAAGTCGGTAAGGGGACCTTTCACCCTCCTATTTTTTAAAAGACTTCTTTTGTTGGGTATTTTAATTTACATATTTTTATGTTGGGATATGTTCTCATATATCCTTATCGATTTAAAGTTTATGTCCATGTTATGAGATACACTTTTTATCTCTCATCAACTCATTTTGATGTGATACCGTTAGGCTGTCAAGGGAACTTTTTAACCCAATTTCGATTTCTTTGGGTTCAACATGTAGTCATTGAATATGTCATCCTTTGAATATGTGTGAATGACCTTTTATTGTTTTACACTTAATATCCAATTATATTGGTTGTATTTATATTTGTCACGCATAATTTTGATATTGATTTATCCTTAATTTAATGATACCTTCTTTATAAGGGATTTCATCACATTTGACATTTCTATTGAGGGTTCATTGTTGTTATGCACCAATTCACTATTATATGGTGTATATACTGTACTTTGGAGTATTATATCATGAATCCATTTATTATCATGATATTATAATGTTCTGACTTAATGTTATTCCTCAATTATTGTATTCAAGTGTCTCGAATTTTGGTAAAACCCCTTTAACCAAAATATCGTTTTAAATGTTTTAATCATTTGTTCTTATTAATATCCATGTTTTGAAAATGGTTTTAAGGATTTATTTATATGGATATTAATGGTTTAAAATTTTAAGCTTCAAGGTGGTATGGGACTCTTTGATTCAAAAATCTCTTTATTAAATTTGTTAAATGGTTTTGGAAATGGTTTCTTTTTGAATGGATTCAATATTTCAATATACTAAAATGTTATATTGTGATTGAAATGTGGAAATGTTATGTTTCCTTTATGCATGTTTTATGTGACACATTTATGTTATGGTTCTTGGGCATTGTTATGAAAACGGGTGGTTCCGTGATAAACTAAGGGCGGGTGAGCCCGTTATAGCTCTCCAATGCATTGGGTAATGTGAAGGAGTGAAACATTAAGGTTTCTCCGAAGAGATTTAGGGAATATACTGTGATGGGTATTCCAAACGTAACCAAGAGGGTTACTCCCCACATAAGAATGTTATGAATGCCTCAAGTTACCTTTATGTCTTATGTTTTCTATGATTTATTCATGGTTTGATGAGGTATGTTAAAGTGCCTATGTTTTATGGGTAAAGTACGATTTCATTCTTATGTATATATGAACTCATGTTTCCTTTCCATATTTTTATAACCCTTACTGAGCTTTTTATGCTCATCCCAAGTTATTGAAATGTTTTTCACAGGTCAAGGGAAAGGTTCATGATGTGATGATAGTGTCAAAGATGTGTCAAGAATGAATCCGTGTTATATTTTAAATATGTTTCCGTTGATGGGAAGAATGAATAATGTCTTTTATGTAACCACTTTGTTTAAATGTGGAATGTAATGCAAGTTTCATGATCTAATTCTCTAAAACTCTAAACCTGAAAATATACTCAATGTGTAATCCTGTAATAACTCAAGATTAAGTAAGGTTTAAGGCTGGGGCCTTATAGTTGGTATCAAAGGTCGGTTTAGATAACTTTAGAGGTTAGGGTATTCTTTAAGCATAAGTGGCATTACCATAATGGTTAGGATTTCAGAAAGAGTCCTAGTTTTAGATAAAGTGAATGAGTAAGTATATCTTAGTGTTTATCTTACTCATTATTACATGATGGTTTTTTTGATATACTAACACTGACCTTTTTGGTTTTAGTAAATGGCTGGATCTAGCAGGCACCAAAGAAATTGTGGATGTGAAGGAAACTGTGGCAGTTTTTTGAGCAAGCAACTGAATGATATGGGAGCTGCAATGAGAACTCTTGTGATTATCCTCAACCAACTATCTGGAGTCATGATTGACCACCTAAACCTTGGAGATTTCTCTAAGACGTCATATATGTAAGAAACAAATCCCTACGAAAGTACATGTAATAATCATAAAGGTAAGTGTGTTCAAAAACCTATGTTTCAAAGGGACAGAAATATTCTATAGATGTGGAAATGAAGGTCATAAAGCAAGAACCTGCCATGTAAAAAGGAAGCATCCAGTTGACTCGAGGAAAGGGAAAGAAGTTCTTTCTGAGGGATCAATTGAATGTTTTAAATGTGGTGTGCATGGTTATTATGCAAACACATGTCCTATGAAGAAGTTTCGTGAATGGGGTCACCAAGAGAGTGCCAATATTTGTTTACCAATACATAATGCCATTCCGATTGAGGATGAAGAAACTGACAATGACCAATCAAAGGTATGTACTATTTCATGACTATTGTTTTCCTATTTTGGAATCTTAGGATATGATTCATGATTTTGTTTGTAGGAAAGAGGTATTTCAGAATAAGTTGGGAAGGAATGGATAATGGATCATGAAGAATGTTGAATGTGTAAGATGTCAACATATAAGGGCTTCAAGAGTTATGGTGAAATTATTAAGATTATTAAGTCTTTTTTGATGATGGGGTTACATTAGAAGACTTTTTATATTATGTGTAACCCTGATGTTTAATATAGTCAAATTTTATTCAAGTAATAGTTATCTTTTCTTTTGTGGACATAGTTATAAAGAACCATTTGGGTTTATATGATCCTTACTTTTGAGGTAATTATGGGTTACTATATGTTATGATGGAAAATGAAAGGCATGAGATAAACTTGAGGTTAAAATATGTTATGATCATCTTTGAAGATTTTATCTCATTTTGGGGAATGTTTTAAGAATTATATAGTTTTGGAAAAAGGACAACACGCAGACCGTGTGACTACCTGTCGCGTCGGACAAAGCTGCGGGAATCGAACCCACAACCAAAGTGCGACCAGTATTAATCGCCTACCACTGGACTACGTGAAGTCCCTGGTTAGTATGACTGATTCCTTTTAGTTATATGATTTTATGAATTAAGAGTAAGTTTATTTTGGGTTAATTATGAAAATGATTAACCTATCATAGAGGATATGTGATTAGGTTAATTACTTTTCAATACGAGACTTTAGGAGCAACTAATGTTGTTTGGAGATAAATGTTACAATTTAACTTGGAATAATATGTGAATAAATCCTTCAAATATTTTGGTTTCAATCTTAGATTGGTTTACTTTGAAGAATTTTATGGACAAATTGATTATAGAATGGTCCTCGTTGAAGGTTGGGTTTTGTTGGAAAAATTTTGGCGGTTAAGAATAGATTTTCTTTTTATAAAGGGTTATCCTTTTCTGGATTATTTGATCTTGTACTAACATTTTGGTTTTGGTTTTGGTTAAAGCCTAAAGAAATGGGAAGTATATAGTTCTCTTTTGTGGATTAGGTGATTCTCTAGAAGTTGATTATAGTACTGTTAATGCGAACAAGCAGTACTAGAAAAAATGTTTTCTGCGTCTATCGGAACGGGCGACCGCCAACGGCGGTCGCTAATGATAACATTAGCGACCGCCAAAGGCGGTCGCTACTGCTAAAATGAATTTGGCGGGATTTTTCCTGCCCCACCGTCGTGCTGTCTTCTCTGTAACTCGGTGCTTTCGCCCACCGCCGCAGCCGATGTTGGTGCTTCCGCACACCGCCTTCACCGATGCTTCCCGTCGCCCCTCTATCACCCTCGTCGCCACCCCCGATGCTTCCCGTCGGCCCTCCCTCACCCGCCGCTGAATCTCACGCCACCCGCGCCCTCACCCACCGCTAAACCCTCACTGGACCCTCCCTCCGGCCACCGTGGATCCGCCATGGCCGGCGGCCACAAGTTCTACACCTTCCTCCGTCAATACCGCGGCTATACCGCATTACCCCATGCATAAAACTGCGGCTATACCCATGGAACTTTAGCGGCCGCCATTGGCGGTCGCTGTTGGTCATTACCGACGAAGCAACAGCGACCGCCAAAAGCGGTCGCAAGGCGGTCGCTAAAGACCTTTAGCGACCGCTTTTGGTGGTCTCTAAAGGGGTTAATTCTAGTAGTGAAGTCTCCCTAAATACTCGTCTTTTGGAAAAAATATGAGTTTGATTAAGGAATCTAGTAAAAGTTGAAAGTCAACATGATAAGTGATTATGTTTCCTTATGAATAAATTCCTAAATAAAAAGTAACTTAAAACAAAAATGTTGTCTATTAACTTTTCCTACTGGGGAACCCAACACCGTTTAACCCATCACAAGTTTGTGATTTTCTCATTGTTAACTTTCTCCTAAACATGTTTTCTATCACTCTCCATCAGAACATGACCCTATGTTTTCTCCTCCATGTCCATGTTTTCCTACATGGAGTCCTAGTATCGGTTAACTCGGGTGACCTTTGTACTTATCTTCCTTTATTTTAAAGTGGTTGTTTTACCGACTCTTGTTCCGATGTGGGACTTTCAAGGATGTTTCCAAGGGCAATTTTAGAATTGCGAGGAAGCAATTCCCAAAAGCGGGGAAGGATGTAACACCCCAGGTAAATAAAGAATATGACATTTTCATATTTATCCATATTTGTGTATAAAATATTGATATGACTTTAAAGGAGACTCTGTGCTCGATGGCGTACCCAACACGCAACAACGAGTTTCTTGGGAATCTTACGTTGCACTCTAATGATAAAATAATATTATTTAAAATGGTAGTTAACATGTAGTCGTTGTAATGGTGGGAATGGATAGAAATAACTAAAATATGATTATATATGTTTTTAAATGTTTTTACATTTATACAATAAAAGATAAAGGCTTAAAATACGGAAAGAATTCAATTTTAGGCGTATATGCCCTAGTTTTCCCTAAAGGTTCACTTGTCCCCTTTTGATGAGGAACCGTCATTAAATATAGTTTTGATCACTCTTATACATTATTTTGGACCAAATAAAACTCTTATTAAGAATCGGGACATAAATTTTTACTTTGTGTAATTTTTTGGTATTTTTCCGATAAAGTTCATTTTTAATGAATAGTGTAAAATGTTGTGTTTTAATTCAAAACCTCTTTTTAATCTAATTTATTTATATGATTAGATAATATTTTGAATTGGTTTTAAAGTTAAATTAGAAAATATTTTTACCATTAAATCCAATAGTGGTCATTGGAATTAATTTCACATTGAAATCGGACTTAAACTAGTGTCAATCTTTTGATACTTATTGTTTCATAAAAACACGCTATTTGTCATGACATCAGGAATTAATTATTAAATTAATTAATGTGACTTATATTTTTTGAATTTTGTAAAACGGACTTCATTTCTTAATTCAGAATATCAAATATAGCTTAGGGTGAATTTTTGGGATTTTTATAAAAAACTTCAATTTTTGATGAATAGTGAAACCACTAGGTGGTACTTATAAAAACTGATTTTTCCGTTTAAATGGAATTTTTCCATCTTTGTGTTTTGAATTTCAAATATCCGACATACATGGTTGTCATTAAGAAGTAAAATGTGGTTCAATGGGATAAAAATAATTTTTTGGTGAATAGTAACTTATTAAGTTTTTAATCGTGATAAGTGGTAATTAGTGTAGTTTAAGGTAAAAATGATATTATAAGAATGTGAAAACACCATGAAACTTGTCCTAAAACTATTGGGTGAGTCATGGCCGACCAAGACAAGCCATGGGCCAACTTGGGGACCCCATGGAGCCACTTTAGATGGAAAATGACAATAATATATTTTTATTTAATGTTAAAATTAAATTGACACAAACATGAGTTGTTTTAATAAAACAGTTTTTAAGTAGGGTTACACAAGTCCAAATTTTGATTATAAATAGTCATTGGAAATATAAAAAGATTTCCTACATCATAGTATTTTTTTTATAATTTTTAGACATTAAATAATTTAAATTATTTATGACATAATAATGATGCAGTGATGACATCATTATTTGACGATTTAAATAAAATTGAAAGATAATGTAAAATCTATGAACTAAACATGTCCAAAACTTATTGTATGGGTGGATTTAGAACCCTTATCACCTTATCCACGAATTATATCAATGTGGGACCTTTTAAAACCGAATCACATTTTCAAATAAAGTAATATTTCTTACATTCCAAAAGTGCCCCTCCCCTCCTCTTATAAAAGGCCCCCAACTCTACCTCATTTCACACACTCCTCAAGCCTTTGGCTCGGCCAACCCCTTCCCATTTACTCTCTCCACATCCCTATCCTCATCCTATAGGATTCCCTTTGGGCAGAATCCTTTCAAAGGAAGCCTTTAGGCTCAAATCAAAAGGAGTTACACTTTTAAAGGTAATTCATTCTCTCGTGTTCATTTGTTTTATTTTGCTTCTCCAACCCCCTAAACTCTTTTTATTTATTTCTTTTGTAAAAAAACCAGTATCTTCAATATACGTGGATGTTGTTATAATATTTATTTGATCTACACTCTCACACAACTACATCAAATGGTTAAAGAACATACGATTTCCGTGGATGGAAAAATTCTGCCTCCCGAAACGATGATTGTTCAATACTCATTTAACACCTTCAAAGGTGGCCATTATGATGTCACTATTTTTATATAAGATATATAATATGTTAATGTTTTACTTATGCTTATGTATTTTTCATTTGTGTCTTACCTTTATGGCTTCCATTATGGGTATAAGCGATATCTTCATTTAAGGAAGTGCGGACTACCGCCAACTCAAAGTGATTTGATTCGTTAAATACCATATGTGGGACGTATAAAGGATGGAACTATGATATTATATATGATATTATACTGGAATTATAATATACCTTTATATCATTATTATTACATTCTATAAAATACGAAATAGAAATGAAAGTAGCGTTCATGCGTACGTACGGCTTACCGTCTCCATGAACGGTGCATTTCATTTCTAACCTCTAAATGATTATGTAATGTTATAAATGCATGAATGTACACGATATATATTAAATATATTATATCTAAATCATGAATACAATAGTGGATATAATAAACATTTGGCCACACGAACAACATGTAATTGTAAGAAGTCCACTTTCGACTTAAGAACCAAATATCGACAAAACAATCATTATTAACTTAATGATTACATATTGTTTATAACATGGTAATAAGTGATATAAAAGGAATACTGAACTTGAAAAATGTTCTTAAGGAAGTAGAAATAAACTCAAGTTTATTATTCAGGAGATTAAAGAACGATCGAGTCAAGTCGGACCCGAGGTAAGGGATCCTACACCTCTCTTTCTTTTTAAGTACACTCTTTTATGTCATTCCTTTTAAGCTCATCTTTCTTATGACTGGGATGTTATTTTATATTACTCCAACTGTAATTATTATGTTCATATGATGAGAGACCCTATTTCCTCTCATCAATCCTTTTTGGAAGATTTATGTGGCGCCGTTAGGATGCCGAGTTTCCGTAAGAGATGTTTCATCTCACTTTTATTCCCGTGAGATTTATGCTACATTTGCCACAATTTCCTTTGAGTGGTTTATGTACTACCCATTATTGCAATCCTTTTGTAATATAATTCCATTTATGGGTATTTACATATTCATTGTATGACACTTCTTCAATGGGGTGTACTTTTCGAAAGTTACCCAAGTCGGTAAGGGGACATTTCACCCTCCTCTTTTTTAAAAGACTTCTTTTGTTGAGTCTTTTAATTTACATATTGTTATGTTGGGATATGTTCTCATATATCCTTATTGATGTAAATTTTATGTACAAGTTATGAGATACACTTTTTATCGCTCATCAACTCATTTTGATGTGATGCCGTTAGGCTGTCAAAGGAACTTTTTAACCCAATTTCGATTTCTTTGGGTTCAACATGTAGTCATTGAATATGTCATCCTTTGAATATGTGTGAATGACCTCTTATTGTTTTACACTTAATATCCAATTATATTTGGTGTATTTATATTTGTCACACATAATTTTGATATTGATTTATCCTTAATTTAAGGATACCTTCTTTATAAGGGATTTCATCACATTTGACATTTCTATTGGGGGTTCATTGTTGTTATGCACCAATTCACTCTTATATGGTGTATATACTGTACTTTGTATTATTATATCATGAATCCATTTATTCTCATGATATTATAATGTTCTGACTAAATGTTATTCCTCAATTATTGTATTCAAGTGTCTCTAATTTTGGTAAAACCCCTTTAACCAAAATATCGTTTTAAATGTTTTAATCATTTGTTATTATTAATATCCATGTTTTGAAAATGGTTTTAAGGATTTATTTATATGGATATTAATGGTTTAAAATTTTAAGCTTCAAGGTGGTATGGGACACTTTGATTCAAAAATCTCTTTATTAAATGTATTAAATGGTTTTGGAAATGGTTTCTTTTTGAATGGATTCAATATTTCAATAAACTAAAATGTTATATTGTTATTGAAATGTGGAAATGTTATGTTTCCTTTATACATTTTTTATGTGACACATTTATGTTATGGTTCTTGGGCATTGTTATGAAAACGGGTGGTTCCGTGATAAACTAAGGGCGGGTGAGCCTGTTATAGCTCTCCAATACATTGGGTAACACGAAGGAGTGAAACGTTAAGGTTTCTCCGAAGAGATTTAGGGAATATACTGTGATGGGTATTCCAAACGTAACCAAGAGGGTTACTCCCCACGTAAGAATGTTATGAATGCCTAAAGTTACCTTTATGTCTTATGTTTTCTATGATTTATTCATGGTTTGATGAGGTATGTTAAAGTGCCTATGTTTTATGGGTAAAGTATGATTTCATTCTTATGTATATATGAACTCATGTTTCCTGTCCATATTTTTATAACCCTTAATGAGAATTTTATGCTCATCCCATGTTTTTGAAATGTTTTTCACAGGTCAAGGGAAAGGTACATGATGTGATTATAGTCTCAAGGATGTGTCAAGAAAGAATCCGTGTTATATTTTAAATATGTTTCTGTTGATGGGAAGAATGAATACTGTCTTTTATGTAACCACTTTGTTTAAATGTGGAATGTAATGCAAGTTTCATGATCTAATTCTCTAAAAATCTAAACCTGAAAAGATCCTCAATGTGTAATCTTGTAATAACTCAAGATTAAGTAAGGTTTAAGGCTGGGGCCTTATAATGATTATTCTTTTCATGAGACTTTCCCTTAGGGCATTGGTTTTCATAATTCCCATACATTCGACATTTAAAACATTTAATCACTGTTTATGTCATAGCAATACCATTATCCTCTTCCATGGTGTTAACCGAACCTTTTCCTTTGCACTTACTGGATTAGTGTCATTCATTTCCACACCCAAAGCATCTTCTAGTTCCCTTGAAAAAATCTCCCTGATGCCTCTTCCCACATGATTTACATGAGGGGTATTAAACTTTCTTTCCTCTATGATCATCATGAAACTCCATCTTTCTATATCATGATATATAAATCTTTACCCAATTCATTGTAGGGAGATATAATTCACACCCATCTCATAGTGAAATCATTATTACTTATGCCACAAAATAAACTTAAAACATTTATCATAACCCAAATAATAAAATGGGTTTCATAAACATCATCCCATCATTTCATAATCCATATAAAACAAATGGACATTTAATAATAATAAAATTGAACCATGTAAATCATAGAGACATTAAACTTGAAACATACACATATCAAATAATGTCATCTTAGATGGAAAATGGTTTTGATAAAACATTTGAAATGAATTCTTGAGGAAAATATCCTTTCTTCGTCAAAATCATTTTCTTTTCAAAAAATGCCATGAACTTTAAAAATAAAAGTATTTTGTTGAAAATATTCATAAATTCATGTAGAGTAAGCTTCATGAAAATTAGTTATTACGAAACCTTAAATATCCATTCACGCCGTATAAGTTAAAAATTACATTATCCTCGTACTTTTGTCGGAAAAGTCAAAAAAGTACCTCATAATGTAAACAGAAGAAAGATTCCATACATACCATGTAGTAAAAGTCAAAAATGATTAAAAAGGAATTTAAAAATAAATGAAAAGATTTTTATAAAACATGGACATGGATGACATAAATAACCCCAGTAAATACTTAGAAATATGCAATCTCGGATAAAAATGAGACTTGCCAAATTATCCCTTACCTTAGGTCTGATATGCTTCGTACGTATCCGAACCTCCTGTAAAATGATTTAAATAATGTCATTGACTTATTACAGAATCATATTCATTGTTATGATCTCATATATGTTTCACTTATAAATTTATATTACCCGTTCTTTTGTAAATTCCATGTTAAAGCAGTGTTTTGGGTCAAATAATTTCATTTATCGTATGTGTTTCGACTTGTCGTTCTTGATATTATTACTTATATCCTGATTTACATAATTCTATAATGTAAAAAATGATATATATATAATATATATTCATCATATCCATATATATATTATATATCGATAAAAGGAATGAAATACACCGTTCATGGAGACGGTAGGCCGTACGTACACATGAACGTTGTTTGAGTTTCCTTATTGAATTGAATGAAACCAAATAGATGACATACATATATATATATATATATATATATTTAGTAGCATTATTATTTCATATATTTCATTATTATTCATTAAATATGCTTTATGATCATTCATGTATGGTTAACATGGAGAATGAATCTCATCGCGTCGTGGAGACGGTAGTCCGTACGTACGCACGAGCGATGATATCATTCCGATAATTATTGAATAGAATTGGAGTGGATGGTATAATATATCAGAATCAGTATGATGTTATAACAACAATATATAGTTATTCTTTACACCATTATACCCATCCATATAAGGTGTTGGGGGAAAAACATATTTCACCACGGCGTAGAGACGGTATTCAGTACGTACGCACGCATGGTGATTTCGTTTTCCATAGGATGGATAGATGGTGAAATAGGGTTGTTTAATACATATAATAACATATCAGTATATGAGTTATACTGATGTTATTACATCATAATAAAACAACTAAAGAAGAAGAAGTGGAAGAAGAAATAGAGTTGAAAGAATTGGTAACGGACATTACCTCTTCTTTGAAGCGCCTTTTTGAGACCTCCTCTTGGGGCACTAAAATTGGTCTTTGAAGAATACCAGAACCTCTAGGATGTTTCTATGGAAGTGGAGAAGAGAATTTGGCAGGGTTTTTCCGAGCATGAAGGCTCAATGTGGTGTGAGGAAGAGAGGTTGGAGGTGCACTTTTATAAGGGAGGAGAGGAGCACCTTTGGAAATCATAAAAATATTAATTTATAATAAATCTAACCCCACATAAAAACCTCCAAAAATGACTCATATTATAATATTAGATGATATAGGGTTGTAATATCATCAACCAACAAAATTTAGACATGTTAGGAATTTATTTTAAACATTATCAACTTGATTTATCCTTACTCAATCAATTTAATTTTATTTGTGGTAATAACATTCTAAATTTTAAATTATAACAAATAATTACTTATTCTTTTTGAATTTTCCATAATTGGATACTTTATAACATTTTAGAAAATATAAATTAAAATTTATTATTTGTAAATATTTTTGTGATTTTTAAACAATTTTATAATATGTTATTTTTATAAAATAACAATAGTGTCAATTTTGACACTATTCATTTATTTGAATTTAAATAAAATATATACAGAAGAAATGTTCAAACTAAAAGCTTTAATAGATTCATAAAAGGTCATATGTATCTAGAAAATTATTTTAGAACATTAAATAGTTCATATAATATTTATTTTATTATTTTTAAAACCATTTTTTTGGTTTATCTCTTAATAAAATAATTAGTACAACATTTTTGTATAATTTTTTAATATACTTATTTATTGAATAAAAATTAAAAATAAAATACTATGATGAAGATAAATCTATTACCTTTCACAATAATACGTTTACTCGAATTTATAATCTTAAAATAAGAATATTTAAATTGTAATATTTATTAAATAAAATAATATAAGTTTCATAATCACTTTTATAAGACTCCAAACGGTTATATATTAGGTAATTGGATTATTATGGTTTAGATATATACTACCAATAAGTTTTGGTCAGGTTTCTGGGCCTTTTAATGGGTATTATTATTTCAATAATAACTATATTACTGATTTTTCACTTAATAAATATTTTCTGCATCATTAATGTATCACTAGTAATGACAATTATTTAATCCCTAAAAATTCTAAATAAATTATCATGATGTAGATAACTTTATTAGATTTCTAGATACTATTCATGTTCGATGTTTTATGATGTTTATCACTAAATTAAAATTATTATACTTATAAGATTTAAGAGAGTGACATGTTGTCACTTTCTTTGGTTTTAATAATAATTAAATTATTTTCATAGTCAAAAGTCCATAAAATGAATCTAATCCAACCCTTAGGTGATATGGGTCTGCTTTTAGCAATCCAATATAATTTTGGCATGTGTTATGGTAATTTTATAATATTATATTTACCCTTAATTCCCTGATTTACCTTTAACTATGGTAAATAAAATTTCCCGTAGTTACTATTCATAATTCCCAAAAATAAAAATTTTCCTATTAACATAATTTGGACCCAATTATTCCTAATATGGAATCCATTTTTTCAAATTCAATACAAATAAGTTGCTGAAATTAAATTAAAATTAATCCCGTTGTCGAATGAAAATGGGTTTTTGTTTAAAACATTGCAAAAGATTGAATTGATTTAACCTTCGAATTAAATGTAAAATCAATGATAACAAAATAAATTATATTAAATTGTAAAAATATATTATATTTATACTTTAAACCCATTCAATATTATAATTTAACCATATAAATTATTGCATTGAAAAAATTTCTTTTTAATTAAAATATAGTATGTTTTTACTATTCATCAAAATATGAATGTTACCAGAATAATATGAAAAAATTATCCAAAGTAAATTTTTTTTTCATGATTCCAAAGAAGAATTTTATTTGGTAAAATTGAACTTATAAACATTTCAAGAACTACATTTAATGTGGTTGAGCCATCAAAAGGCATAAAAACAGCAATTTTTT
This sequence comes from Viscum album, assembly GCA_963277665.1. Lineage (NCBI taxonomy): Eukaryota > Viridiplantae > Streptophyta > Magnoliopsida > Santalales > Viscaceae > Viscum > Viscum album. Next base: position 1,023,541,294 of record OY728133.1, on the reverse strand, counting down.
AAAAATACTTATTTTACCTGAAAAAATTTAATTTGTTCTTATACCTTGTTCTAGAAAATGTGTAAGATGAATAATAATGTTATAAAATTCAAAATTTAGTTATAATATTCATAAAATCTAGTTCATAATAATATTATAATAATATATCGTTGTTTAGTAAAACTCGGTATTGTATACAACACACGCTATCGAGGAAGGTCGCGATTGCGAGTAATGCAAGCCATGTCAGGGTTTTGTGTTGTGTAAGAATCCTATGTTGTTTCGTATAAAATAATGCAACCATATTTCATTTATACATTAAATATATATATATATATATATACTCAACGTGGCGTAGAATAACTATTATCAAAATTGTGTGTAACACGATCCAAGAATAGTGTTGCGTATACTGCAAGCTAATACGGTGTTGTGTATAGAGCAAGGTAATATTGGTGTAGCATAAAACACAAGAAATTAATGAAATTAAAAGAATATTTTTCATAAAATCTCAGGGTGTTACATTTAATTACATTAGAGAGGGAAAATTCATTTCTAATTGTCTGGGTAATTACAATATTCCCCGTTAAAATTTTTCTCCCATAAAATTTTTATTTCAGCACATAAAATATAATATTGTAATTTTGTCTCATCACTTTTTCTGGTTCCCATGTTTTTTCCTCAAACATGTGTTTTCTCCGCAACACATTGACAAGGGGTATTATTTTATTTTTTAAAAAATTTTCTATATTATATAAGATATTCACTTGCTAATATTGTTAGGATATATAATTCTCCATTGGAACCGCATATAGATTGAGTATATGTGGAAGGTTAGTCATTTATATTTCCAATAGTTATATATGGAATACATTATGAACTCAATATATGATAGTTTGGAGGTAATGTCAATATTCCACCACTCTAGTGTGATCAAGGATCTCAAAGGTGCCTATGTTTCTTGGTATATACTTTCCTTTCCTCAAAAATCTCATCACTCACATCCAGGGAGATATGTGGAGGAATACCATGTCCCCAAAATCAAACTATAAGTGTCCTAGATGATTTTAAGAATATCTATTTTTTCGACATTATGTACCCTTGATGGGGTGTTTAACAGTCTTATGCTTTTCCATTATTTCATCGAACATTTAGGGACCTATCTGTTTTCATTCCCCAAAATCATCCTAGCATGCAGGTGTCATGAACCTCTTCCCATAAAGAGCCATATATGGGTCAATTTGGATGCCCATGTGGAATAAATTATTGTAATATAACCTAACTAAAGGAATATATTTATCCTATCCTACTTTGATGTCAATTGAGAATGCTCTTAATATGTCCTCATGTGTCAGGATAGTCTCCTATGATTTGACTTCAATTTGACTATGATAATATGTGTTGAAGTTCAACATAGTTTATTGATCATGCAATTTAATTTTCCAAAACATAGAGGAGAATCAAGGATCTTGATCGGATACATTTGACAGTGGAACTTCATGTATCTTGACCACTACCCCGATGTATAGTAGTGCAAGTAGATTTAGTGAGAATTCCTATCGTATCACAATGAAAAGTAATGTAATTGAATGATTATCCACCAAAACCAATATAGAAATATACCCAATTGATGTCATTTGAATTTCAACGTCAATTTACATTATGATTTCTTCCCATTTCTAGGTAGGTATGGGGAATAGTTGCATCATCCAATTTTATTTTTTCTTATCCACTTTCACTTTTTGACAGAAAAGAAACATTAATTTATATTCTATGATATTATTCATCATATTTTCCCACAAATAATTTTCCCATAGATCTAAATAATCTATTGTTACTCCTGGCTAGATGGGGAAGGTTAAGGTGATTGCCTCATCTAACAACTGATTCATTATCACATGAATCGACCGTACAAATATTCTTGATCCAAATATCACAACACCTTCATCATTAACTTTGAACTCTTATGATTTACCATTTATTAAATATTCCACATTCATCTAAATTCCCAAATAAACTGTTTTAGAATCAATCAACCTCTATATAAGATATGTTTGAGAAATCATTTTTGAATTTACTAACAATGATTCTCCATTTATAATTCTTGTGTAAAACTTTAAAAAATAAAAGAAGATCAGATCCTTCTCAAATATCATCAATGATAGTATTAGTGGATCCTTTCTTCATAGTAAATCTTAAAATATTTTTAATTTCAAATGACGGTAGTGAGTTATGAATTATAATATATGATAAGATCCAATCATATTCGTCAATACATGGTCAACTCTTTTTGTGTGAATATATACATGAGTCTTTAGTGATTCATATATACTTCACACTTTTCCCTATAGAGATAATGCCACATTTTTTTTTAATAAAACAACACAATTAAAAAACTTATATTATATTTTCGGTTTTTATATTCATGAACATTTTACATCCTTGAATAATTGGAAATGCCTTTATAATCATTCATCACCCAATAACCTATGACTTCTTTCTAAGATTTATTGAATAAGACCATAATATATCCACATGGTGGTAGTTTCAATTCATGCTTAGTGATAATAATTGTGTTTAAATCCATAAAGATTTATTTCAATTTATCATTACAAGAAAACATGAGTCCCTTTCGAGAGTGTCTGGTGAGATAGTTTGACTATACTGAGAAATTTAGATTGAATCTATGACAATTCCCAGTAAACCCAATGAATCATTGGATAACATTCACAGATTTTGGCCTTTAACATCCATAAATTTCTTCTATTTTTTAAGGGTATATAGATATCATATTTCCTAATATCATTTGCACCTATAAAAAGACTTATTTAAACCAGAACTCACATTTTATGTACATGGTAAAACATATTTCCTTTCACAATTAATTTAACACATTTCTCAAATTCTCCCCATGATCATCCTTAATTTTTGAGTATATTAAAATATCATATAAAAACTATGACTAAAATTTTGTTGAGGTAATATATAAAGAAAATATTCATTAAGTCAATGATGATTTATGGAGAATTATTGAGTATTAATAGAATTTCTATGAATTTATATCACACATACCATGTACCAAAATAAATCTTAGGGATATCCTCCATATTCACAATAACATGGTAATATCATGATAGTAGAGGGACCATGGAAAATTATTGTGATCCACATAACTGATTGAATAAGATATAAATAAAAGGATGATGATACATTTTCATTAAAATGATCAGGTTGAGAGAAAAATAATCAATTCAAAGTCACATTGAAAAATTATTCTTCTTCACTTAGAGGACTGGTCATGAGGCGCATGGGAGTACGAAACCATTATCCAGATTTCGTAGTAGCTATTTCTTCAAATCCAAAGGTTACAGAACATATAATATATATAGTGTCTTGGATAAAGGTAACTCTCTAGGTATAATATTTATGTATAATTCAATATATCAACAAGGAAGAAGACCATTATATTCCTTGGGAAACACATCAATGTATTCAATTACAATGGCCATGTCATTAAAAATGATTCATCCCATAGATTCAATGATTTGATCTTTATAAACTAGATCATAGGAAAATAGTATATATGCTTTAGCTGGTGGTTCTAAAGAAGATTCGTACTCTGCCTTGAACGTGTACAAAATCTTGGGTCGATTAGCAATACAGTGATTTACTTCTTAGATTATTTTTTGTTCGATCGATAATGGGAAAGACAATCCCTACATATAATTACATCAAATAACACTAATGAGTGTGTTATAAGATTCACAATGATGTTAATCCCACAAACTCTAACATGAGATGTGTTATATACTTGTGATACAATAATTTCCCCATTTGTTGTTTTCACCGACATGTCTACGCCCACGATTTGTGGTGGTGTTTTGATAGCTGTAATAAAATTTTGTGATATGAAGGAATCTATAGAACATGAATCAAAAAAATGATTCATATTATTGTATTAATATATTTCTTACTTATAACCACTTCATATTAATGATTTAGCTCGGTGGTAGTGTTGGAATAATATATCCATTGCAATATTGGATGTTGTTGGTTGTCTTAGAAAACCCTTGTCTTAGTGCAATGGATTTCAAAGAGCTCTGGTTCCTTGTAGTTATTTTAAGGAAAATTACACTAAGGATTTAATAGAGATTTTCTTTCATCCATTTGCAGTAGTAAGATTATCTGGTTGATAATCACTGGATAGATTCCCTTCATTCCCACTCCTAAATCATTTTCAAATCCACTTCAGGAAATTTCCAGGGATCTTATTTCTGAAACATTAGAATGTGGGTTCTTAAAAATTCATAGAATTATTTTATATCTTTATTAGAATACACTAATTAATGTCAATGTTTTTATTCTTCTCCCCTATATCCAACTATGATTGGATGATCTCAATTTTTTCTTTGAGGATACATAAACCAATTTCTTCAAATCTATCAAAGTCAAAGATCACCAAGGATTTTTAGAGGGTTGGTTTCATCGAACCAAATAGTCATCATCCTTTTCTTAGGTTTAACATAATGACAGAGGAATATCATGAAAGGATTGTGATGTTTTTCACATGTAACCTAATATACTCATCGTCTTCTTTTATAAGAAAAACTAAATCCCTCTCCATTTAAACACATAGTGATAGTGGAAAATATTTATCAAAAAACTATTTCCAAAAAATACATCCACATCATTGTATTGATATCCTCCTCATGATTTTTATTTTTGTTCAATGTCCCCAACTGATCAACACCACCATCAATTTAATAAATATCCAGCAATACCTTATCATATTCAGAACATTAGAGGATAGAGAAGAGCATTTCAATTGTGTTAATCCATTGTTCTATGATTAAGGGGCCAGATGAATAATATAATGTAATATACCTTTGATGCATGGATATATCAACTATGGATTTTCTATCTTAGGTGGTTTCATACACTTCTCAGAATCTAGGATTTTTATTCATAACCTTAGACATATTATATATTATAATCATAAAGTGTTCCATTCCTACTCACATTTGGACGGGCATCTCATTGGTATAGTCGTCACATTAATGTTAAATTTGATTTTGTACAGGATTCTACTTGTTTATAAAATTTTAATATAACAAAAGGAAAATTTTGGTTTAATATATTTAACTTATTAAAAAATAAATCGGAATTTAATGAAATTAATTAGATAACTTATAATATACATATATTTCATTAAATTATTTTCTTCTAGGATTCATGTTATTTTATCCATGATCTATTTAATAATATATATTATTATAGGAAATTTTTTATTCACATAATTATTTTTCATACTATGATTATGAATTTTCAAAAGAATATTCCGAAGTAGTGTCAATCCTTGTTTGTAGTAAGGCATGTTTTCATGTATCGGGTCACCCTGAGTTAGGCTTCGGACACCTTGAAAAGGTTTTTACCCTGTGTACATATATACTAGAACCAAAACCACATACATTATATAGAAAAGGATGTATTTTATTGATAAACCAATAAATATATACAAACTGACATTCAAGGATGTTTTCATATATATGGTCATATCCATAAGGTTATCTCTTGGTTTTTCTACTGCAAATCACAAAAATAAATATATGTTTCTTCTGATGCGAATTATAAAAAACATTATTTTTTTGAACATTAATAAATGATTTAATTTCTGAAAATTACCCTTATTTTGACCCAAAATAATGATAACACTTGTGTATTTTGGAATTAGGTACATCGAATATAAAAATTAAAAATGAATTATATCATCATTATAAAAATCAACTTTAACATCCTTGAGATTAATAATTAATTGGATATCCTTGGAAAAAACACATAAAAATTGGTTACATATAAATCCTATTAAAAAATATACAGAGAATAATATGAATATAATAATTATTAATAAATAGACATAACTATGGGAATAAATGAACATGATTCACAAAGCGTTATATAACATGATAATCCTAACATCAGAAGTGTGTCAAAAACATGAAACACAACATTATACTTCAGGGATAAAATTCCTATACATCAAGGAGTACAATGTCCCATAACGTATTTAGTTATACTGTTATACCAAAATAATGTATCATGATTATAAACATTACACAATGTAGTGGAGCACTCAATAATTCTTGGCACACACATCACTTTCATTTCATCCTCAAACTTATGTCTTCCATGTGGATAATACAACATGTTTGAATTCAAAATCATAATATATTACATGATCATGGATGGTGTAATAAATACATGTATGTCCCAAATAATATTTATTTGTTCATTAATGTTAACAACCTTTATAGAAAAATTAGTATGACATTCCCTACACAAATGGGTTGGGTTGGAAAATCACCGTGAAAATATAGTATCATTACATAGTCGCATAAAAATTCATAGAATGTGTTGATGAGAGGTAATAGGGTCTCAAACAATATTTACAATCAGTTGACAGTAATTGGAACCTATAATTGTATGTCCAAACATACTTAATTAGAAAAAGAAGGCATTGGATAATAAATCATCATGAATAAAAAATGAAAGGAATTGATTCTTATGAAAGTTAGACATTGGTAAAGGTGTACATGGGAGGTCCTAATGAGATATATAGGGGTATATAAACACATATACAAAATAAGGGTAGTGTGGGGAGGTGTTAATGAATACCCCATTATTATTATTTTAAAATAAAGTGGTATAACAATGCAACAAAACATGGATAAATATGAGAATGGAAAGAACCCTTAAATGAGTGTTTAGTTCCAAAAGTTGAAAAGTTCCATCTTGAGAGAATTAGTCACCATGTAATGATTATAGTGAGGATAATGAATAAATAGTATGTGATTCATATATTTTTCATGAAGATATGTTGGTGAATTGGTGGGTTTTTATAGGAATTGAATGGGAAATGATTTAATATTTAAAAAACATAGGTTTTTTACTCTATATAATAAATTATTCAGACCGTCAATAAATCCCAATGTTTTATTCCATTTTTTTCCAATAATATGGATTTTTTTATTATTTTATTAGTAATTGGTATTAATTTATATAATAGTACTATTTCTTATTTAGAGGTTAATAAATATTTTAAAGAAATGAATTTAAAATCATAAAATATATTATACATCTTTGAGGATTCATAATGGAATTATAAAATTAATAAAAATAATTTAAAATCACATTATATTAATGGGAAAAATATATTTGGACTATTATAAAAATTATAGAATATATTACAACATTTTTGGGTTAGTATGATGTCATAAAACAAACTGTATATTTATACGTTATTTAATTTATCCAAAATCATCCACTATCATTAAAAATTATTAAAAAATAAACATTGGATAATTTTGATATTAGGATTTGAAATATATTATATATTTTAGATAAATAATTTTCAAAATATATGAATTTTTAATTTTAAATTAATAGTTTACATTTCTTTAACGATATTGTGTTTTTACAATAACTATTTTTTAACCCTTATAATAAGTTCATTTAACATCATATTAATTATATGAAAATTTATAATTAATCGAAGAAATATAATAAAAAAACTAGTAAAATGATATTTATTTAAAAATTCCAATAATTCAGGAAAATTTATACCTTTATTGAATATGAATATTACTATAGAATAAAATTTTTGTTTAATTGAATCAAAATCAAATACATTCTACTGAAACAGTCAAAATAAAAATAGATTCATAATTATGTACAATATAAATATTATTATTATTATATCCTAGATACATATACCTTTCTTACACTATCTTATTCCCTATGAGTAAGGATCATGGTGGATATACTTTTATGGGGTCATTCAATTTTTATGGTTCGGGCCTTGATCTCATTGAGCCTAAACTTATCCAGTAAGTAGATTTTCTCATAATTAAGTTGTTAGATTTTATCTTGGGATTAATAAATGGTAAATTCAGGAGAATATGTCTCCCTTGGAAGCTCCAGTATATTTTATTCATTGGGAACCATTAAAATTTTTTAGTTAATCACATACTCTGTAGGATTCAATTAGAATTGTAAAAAGACCTATATTTATATTAATCAAGTGATCACTATTAAACGGCTATATTACCAACATTAAAGATTCATAACAGTATTTTCAAAGCAAAAAGATATAATCAAATATGTTCATGTATTTTATATAACAATATTACAAAATATTAAATTAAATCAAATCAAAAAGTGACACATCATTTATAAATGTTTGGGTCATTATATAATGTATACATGTTTTATAAATCATTGATTTTTTAATAAAAATAGTGATATATATAATTTAATTAAGAATAATATTTTCATTAAGGATATAAAATTATATGTTTAATGGTGATGATTAAATATAAAACAGTTTAAATAAAAATGTGATTTTATGATTAATGGATAGAAAATTATTATGTGTCCTAAAAATTGAGAAACAATGTTTTTAGATTGGATAAGCAATTGATTGATATAGAAAAATTGAATTTGATTGTACTATATAACTAATTATTGATATTATTAATTTTTTATGATATTAATGATGAAATTTACAACATATTTGGATTTGAGGAAAATATCCAATTAAATATGTATTATGAAATCATGTGTGTTTTTAATAATGATTTATTGTAATTCCTGCAATAAAGAAGTTTCAAAAGAATACATGACGGATGTTTGTTATGTAAAAATTTAATACTACTTTGTGAATATGGGGGATCAATTGTGAGATGGTTTTTATACTTTTGTGAACATATTTATAAGCATTGTAATTACATCTTTTATATGGGTTATATGGTTAACCATTTACAAAAAGGGTTTTGTTAAATATTTGATGAGATTTTAGATATTAGTGTATTATTTCACAATATGATATTCTTTGTATATTGAATAACTTATTATAACCTTTTTTATGATTATTATTAATATAATATCCTATAGTTCCATTCATGCATAACATGAATAACTAATTCTTTCGAAATAACAAATTCAACATAATTTCAATTGAATAAGAGATGAAGTGAGAATTGATCAAGGAACTACAAAGGGTGAGATTTTTTTGATAGAAAATATGTATATCATTTAAATAAAATTATATAACATTAATTAAAGTGTGATGAAATAAAAATTTTCCATGGTATCATCAATTTTTATGATATCAATGACCCTTTTCCATCTTTTTTGGGATGTAGGATTGTGATAATTATCTTCTTACAAACCATTTTATTGGTCACTATCAATCAGAACATTGTTGTTAAATATTTCTATAATTTCAATGATTTTACATTCCGCCTATGTTCTGATATATGGAAACATATTATTCTGTTACATAGGGTAATTGATACGATTCACCTATCTCTTTTTAAAATATTTTTTAGTATATATTTAATATGATATGTGTTTTTCTGAAATGAACCTTGAATTATCAATCATTTGATAAAAAACAACTTTGAGGATGAAATTAATTTTATAGTTGAAATATTGTAACATCCCATTATTTATTGAAGAAACATTAAGATTAATTTAATCATTTCAGTATTCTCTTCATCACACTATAATAAATATTGAATGTGATATAAGAGAGAACCATTTTAGTTTTACTCTATAGGCATCACAAATTCATTATTTCTCTACACACAAAACATAGATTATATTTTGGTACAACAAAAATGATTTTTTTCTTGTTTTAAAGAAAAACGTTTTCCATCAATATCATGTGTTAATCCCAAAACCTAGTTTTACATAACTAGATTTTATTATTAATAATTTAATTATAATATTAATGTATTTTTCACATAGACATTGGAATGGAGGTTGTGAATAGTATTATTGTTATAAAAAATGGTTACCCATATATATAATAATTATACTTTAGTGAGAAAATAACTTAAAATTAAAGTAAGTACCTTTTAAAAATATATAATTTTTTTTTGGAAAACTATACATATGAAATTAAGAACAATTTATCACAATAGAATAATTAATATATTTTTATAAATTATATTAGAAATATATATATATATATATATAAATGTGTGTGTGTAATATTTGTTCTACTATATTATGTCCATATTATGAGTTTTCTATACAATATGTAATGCTCAATCCTATTATATGAACAAAAATTTATTTTTATTAAAAGTTAATATTACACCCTTTTAATAAGGAACCTATTTTAAATATAATGTTTATCAATTTTATAATTATTATTTGAAAAAATACACTTTATCATCCAAAATATTATTATTAATATTTACTTTGGATAATTTTTAGGTATATTTATGAGAGGTTTTATTTTTGGATGAATATTTAAAAAAAAATTAATAAAAAACATATTTTTCTGAAAATTGATTTATAAGGATAAATTTTTTTTCAATTTTTTTTAAAACTTATAAATATTTATTTGTTATATAAATTAATCTAATTTAGGGAATAAGTATAAATTTCACATCCAAATTGGATATGAGACACATCATGGAGGGAAATGTCCCATAAAGTATTTTGTTACACCTCTGTACTAAAATTTAATATCATGATAATAAATAATACACAATGCATTTGACCACTCTATAATTCTGGCCACACCCATCACTTTTATCTCATTTTAATTCTTATGTGTTCCACTTGGATAATACAAAAGATATTAATTCATCATCATAATATATCACATGATCAAAGAGCATGGAATAAATACATGTATTTCCCAAATTGAATCTATTTTTTCATAAGAGTTATCAATATTTATAGTAAATTGGTATAACATTCCCTAAACAAATGATTTGTGTTTGAAAAGCACAGTGAAAATCTGGGAGCATTACATCACTGTATAAAAATTCATAAAATGTGTTCATGTGGGAGAAATGGGTCTTCAATAATATTTACATGAAGTGAATAGTAATTTTAACCAATAAGTACATGACCACACATACATAATTTGAAAATAAAGGCATAGGATAACAAATAATCATTAATAAAAATAGAATGCTATTGATTCTTACGAAAGATCGACATTGTTACAGGTGTACATGGAAGGTCCTAATGAGATATAATGTAACTCCTCGACCCTAGTTATCGAGAGTCGGTGCATTATTACATAACATTGGCATGATCCCAATATATCAAGTCTCGAAATACCGATTAGTTTAGTAGCCTTGGAAACACATTATACATTCATAAATGTTACATTACATAACAAATTGAAAAATCAAAATATCATTGTCTCCATAGTCAACACTCATATCCCCTTCAGACTATCCCTGTAGGTCAGTCATAAAATATTTCATCACATCCTGGGAAAATAAAACATAGAAATTGGTGAGCTCAGATTCTCAGTAAAGATAAAAATACAACAGAAACATTCATAAATAAACATAAACATTTAAGGAAATGTATAACTAAAACAAAATCCATTTAAACTTTAACTTCATCATAATATTGAAAAAATAAAATGAAATAATTCTATTTACTTATTCACATGGATATTCTACTAGTCGAATAATAACATGCAATATTAATAACCACTTTTATAATGATGGAATGCATAATGCCAGACTATCATGACCACATAGTCAAGGCCTCGTGCCAAGAATAAAAATAAGTTTTTTCAAGGCCTCATTCCAAGACACTAGTTTGTATCATGATTCCAACCGATTCATCGATGGTCTATAGCGGGCTCCACCCGTCACTTATAATGTCCAATGAATTCCTTGTATAAACATGTTTAAACTTTTTATAAACCATAACATAATCGTATCACATAAAACATGCATAATGGAAACATAACTTTACCACATTTCAATCAAAATATATCAATACAACACATTGATATAATAAAAAAAATCCAAAACCATTTTCAATACCAAAATAAAAGAAAATTAAAACATTGCATTTAACGTTCATTTAAAAAAATTTATGGCTTATAGAGGAAGCTGAAACTAAAATAATGGTCATGGCGGTGGAGAATTCATTGTCTCCACATACGTACGACCAAAAAAAATTTCTTCTATTGATTAGTAAAATTATTCGTATAAAAAAATATTCCTTTTGAATAAACTTAAGAGTCAAAGGGGTTTATACAGCGTATAAAAGAAAGTTGTGTATAAAACAAAATATGCCTCAATGAAGGGAGATTGAGACGAAGTCCCTTACCTCGTGTCCAACATGACTCGACCATTCTTTAACCTCTTGAATAATAAACTAGAGTTAATTTATACTTTCTTAAGAACCTTTTTCATCTTCATTATTCCTTTTATATCACTTATTACCATGCTATGAACATTATGTAATTATTTAAGTTAATAATGGACGTTTTGTCGATCTTTGGTACTTGAGTAAAAAAACTTCTTATAATTACAAGTAGATCATGTGCTAAAATATCCATTATATCTAGATTTATATTCATGATTTAGATATCATATATATCATACATATCTAGTATATACATTCATTTATAACATTATATAACATTTAGAGGTAAGAAATGAAATGCACCGTTCATGGAGACGGTAAGTCGTACGTACGCATGAACACTACATTCATTTCTATTTCATATTTAATGGAATGAAATCATAATTATATTAAGCTATATTATAATTCCAATATAATATCATATATAATATCATTTATTCAATCCATTATATGACCCACATATGGAACTGACGATTCAAATCACTTTCAGGGGGCGGTAGTCCGCACTTCCTAAAATGAAATTATCGTGTTTACCCAGAATGGAAGTCATAAAGGTATTCATTAAATGAAAAATAAATTATCATAAGGAATACATAAACATAATATATATCATATATAAATATAGTTACATCTTAATGGCCACCATGAGAGGTGTTAAAAGAAGATTCAACCATCATCGTTTCGTGAGGCAGTAATTTGCCACCCACAGAAACAATATGTTCTTTAACCATTAGAAGAAGGTTTGTGTATGTTTAAATCAAATACTTCTAAAACAATCATAGTACATTAGAGATACTGGTGTTGTTAAAAAATAATGGAATAAAAAATTGTTTAAGGGGTTGGAGAAGCAAAATAAAACAAAAGAACATAAGAGAAGACATTACCTTAAAATCGGGTAACTCTTTTTGATTTGTGCCAAAGGCTTCCTTGGGAAGACTTCTGACCAAAGTGAGGCTTCTAGGAGTAAGAGAGGGAAGTTGAGAGAGTACTTTGGCAGAGTTTGGGCGAGCCAAATGGCATTGATGTTGCGAATAAGGTGGTATATGTGGGGTTATTTTATAAGAGGAGAGGAGGGGCGCTCTTGGAAAGTCAAGAAATGTTACATTATTATATAATGAGTTTCAGATTTAAAAGGTCCCACAATTATATATTTCGAGGGTAAGGTAATACAGGTTCGAAATATACTCATCCAATATGTTTTTTACAAGTGTATATCTTATATTTTACATTATCTTTTCATTTTATTTAAATCCTTAATTAATGATGTAATCGCTGCATCATCCTGGTGTCATAAAAAATTTAATTTATTTAATGTATAAAAATTATAAAAAAATATAATGATTTATAAAATCTTTTTATCTTTCCAATGAATATTTATAGTCGAAAAGATAACTTATATAACCCCATTTATAATTGTTTTAGTAAAACAACACATGTTTGTGACAATTTTATTATCACATTAAATAAAAAGTTATAAATGTGATTTTCTTACCCAAGTGGCTCAATGGGGTCCCAAAGTTGACCCATGGATTGTCTTGGTCGGACATGACTCATCAAATAAGGGTAATACAAGTGTAATGGTAATTTTATATTATTATAACATTATATTTACCATAAATTACACTAATTACCTTTAATCGTGATTAATAGAAATTAAAAATTACTATTCACCAAAAATTATTTTAATCCCATTGAACCACATGTTACTTCACAATCACAATGATGTATGTCGGATTTTTGATATTCAAATCACAGAGGTGTTAAAATTTTATTTAAAAAAAATAAGTTTTTTAACTACCACTTAGTGGTTTCACTATTCTTCAAAAATTGATGTTGTTCAGAAAAATACCAAAAATTCACCCTAAGAAAAATTTATATTCTGAGTTCAAAAATGATGTCTATTTTAAAAAATTCCAAACATTATTTTGCAATAATTATTTTTATAATTAATTCCCTTTGCTAAAACAAATAGCGTGTTTTTAAGAAACAATATCAATCAAAAGATTGACAATTGTTTGTGTCCAATTACAATGTGAAATTAATTCTAATAAAACCATTGGATAAAAAGGAAAAAATATATTCTAATTATACTTTAAAACCACTCAATCGTATAATTTATCACTATAAATTATTTTGATTAAAAAAGTTTTTTTTATGTATTATTCACTATTCATCGAAAATTGGAAGCTCTCTGAAAAATACCAAAAATTCAACATAGGCTAATTTCAATATTCTGAATCCAAAAATGAAGTGAATTTTGATATATTAAATTTATATAATTTCAAAAAGTGGGTATTACTATTCATAACAGCTATTTTGATTGGTCGCAGTGTGTTGGAATCTCGAACTTGCATACAATTCAAGTTGTTGCATTATTGAAAGAGAAGCATAGCATGGAATCTTTGGGTGTTACATTATCCCCTACATCAATAAATTGAATCCTCACAATTTGAAATTGTTCTTCTAAAATAAAAGGTTCAATGTAGAAAATACCTCTGTGGAAAACCCATATCGGAAATAGGGTTAATAAAAATATAAATTTAAAAGAATGAATGAGAAGTAAAAAGGTCACCCGAGATAGCCCATACTAGGATTCTATAAAAACATGGTTATAGAGGAGAAAAAAACCATCATGGTCTGATGGAGAATTGTAGAAAACATTATTAGGATAAAGTTAACTACATTAAAATCAAAAACTTATGATTGGTTAAATGGTCATTGATTCCCCAGTTGGAAAAGCTAACCGATATCGTTTTTTATTTATGTTACGTTTCATAATATTGAGGAATTATTTAGTAGATTTACTGAGAACATAATTAAATATACTTACTTGTCATGTAGAGTATCATTATTTTATAAATTTTTACCATAAACCCATCATTTACTCCAAAAGGTAATAGAACTCAAAAATATTATATGTATACTAATCGTACAAGGTTACAAATATTAACACATACCATTTAGATTAGGAAAAATGTTTTATAACAACTAGGGACTTCCTGTAGGCTAGTGGTAGGTAATAAAGGCATGTCGTACTATGGTTATGAGTTCGATTACTACAGCTTTTTCCGACGCTATGGGTTATCCCCAAACCTGCAGGTGGTCCTTTTCCTAAAACTATAGGATTATAATATTACAAAAATATGCTTCAGAAATATTTTAACCATAACCAATACTATCCAAAGTTCAAATTAATCCATTCCAAACATTATTGTAATCCGAAATACCTTTGTCTAGACTTTCTCTAAAAGATCTATAAATTCCAAAATCAATTGTATCATCAGATTCCCCAAACAAAGAAAAGTATCTCTTATTGTCATAGTCTAAAAATATGATTAACTTCATCATTTTAAAACCATAATGAAAACAACAAGTACTGCAGTACAATCCTTATATTTATCACATTATTCTTATAACCATAATATAGTTCTTGAGTCTAAAAACACAAATAAAATAATTATTCCACTTCAACTGTAGTAATAGCATAAAATTGGCCTTGCTCCCTTGGCCTTTTCTGATGTATGATTCCTTGGCGTATAGGGAATTCATTTGCATAATTCCCCATTTCTCTACAATTTTAGCATTCAACATTGACAGCGTCTTTCATTCCCTTGAAATCACGAGCCTGGTGACCTTTTTCTCCACATTTATAACAAACTCCCATTCCTTTTAGGAAAATACCGCGGTGATTCTTCCAACAATTATCGCATAATCGAAAATCCTTCTTTCCGTTTTTCCCTTTATCTGTCTCTTGTTCCACCATTCCCTTCATCTATTACTTTACTTTATTGTTATATTATATAAATAATTCATTTTGTGTCTTGATAGAACATGAGACTATATCTTCGTATGTTGAGAAAGATTGTGATACTAATTCTTGACAGAGAAACGGTTTGAACCCATCAATGAAACGATCGATCTTACTTCTTGGGTTATATATATAATCTACAGCATGCCTCGCTAACCATGTAAATATTGACTCATAATATTCGACATTCTCATCATCCTTTTGTCTCAGACTTAGAGTTTGTCTTTCCATATCATCTCGATGGTCATGAGGAAATTATTTTTCTAAGAGAAAATCTTTGAACACCCTCCATTACATATTTTATACTTCATCATCTTCATTTGTGTTTTGAATCAGTGACCACCATTGACCAACATCTCCAGTGAGGCGGTAAACTGCCATGATAACTATTTCCCTTTCACTACTTACCAAGGCATTGAATATTTTCTCTAAAGAAATTATCCATTTCTCAGCTACTAAGGTATTTGTTCTCCCATAGAAAGGTGGTGGTTGTTGCCTCATGAATTGATCTAACATCGATCCTCCACATTGCGGATCATTGTTCTCCATTTGAGTAAGGTTATTATTCATAACCTGAGTGAGTTGTCCTAGTATGGTGATATGCTGATCAGCACCAGTTATATCACCATCTCCATTATAGTTATCTTGAGAAGTAGGGTAATCCATACATGGAGTGCGTGCATTGATATGGTTCCCATTCCTTATTCTAGGATCCATTTTTAAACAATGTCATAAACAAGATTATTTCATGAATTGAAATACATAATAACAAACTTGAAAAACACCTAACATAAATTGAACAGTTTATGGATATAATCCATAATCATAAAAAAAAATTCCTTGAGAAATTATATACTCATAAACCCTTAATAATGGTTTCTAAATAAAATGAAAATTATCTAAGAATATCCCTCAGGAGTTTCGTAACCAAGAGTTCAACAAGGCCCGTTGTCGAGCACCAGTTCTCGTTCGAGTCTAGCTCAAAGCGGTGTTTTCGTATTTTACCCCTAGGTACATTGACGCCCGAGTCGCCTCTAGCTTCTTGTATCTAAACATGGATATATTGCTCGGAAAACTCACAAAATCTCTATAATGCCAAAATTCTAGGAAGTTCTTCTATAATAATCCTCAAAGTCTATCATAGGGCTATGTGCTCTAATCAGAGTTTATCTAAATCTAGCTTCCAAGGTTAGTACTAAATTGCCTCTAATACCAACTATAATGCCCCAAACCCAGTTACCCAGAGTCAGTGCATTTTTATGTATCATTGGCATGATCTTAAAAGATCATGTATCGAAATATCGATTAGTTTAGTAGCCTTGGAAATACTAGATACATTCACAAATGTTACATACATAATAGAGTGGAAAATCACAATAACATAGCCTCCATATTCCTCACTTCTATCCCCTACATACTATCCCTTTCAATTAGTCATAAAATATTTCTTCACATCCTGGGAAAATAAAACATAGATAGGGGTGATCTCAGATGCTCAGTAAGGATAACAATACAGCAAAATCTATCCAAAATAAACATAAACATTCAAAGAAATGTATAACTAAAATAAAAGCCTTTTAAACGTGAACTTCATTATAATATGGAAAAAATAAAATGAAATAATATCATTTACTTATTCACATGGATATTATACTAGTCGAATAATCACATGCAATATCAATAACCACTTTTATAATGGTGGAATGGATAATGCTAGACTATCATAACCACATAGTAAAGGCCTCGTTCCAACACTACAATTAAGATTTTGTCGAGGCCTCGTGCTAAGACACTAGTTTGACTCATGAGACCAACTGATGCATCGTCGAGCTATAGTGGGCTCCACCCGTCACTTATTAAGTCCAATGCATTCCTCATATGAACAGGTTTAAACATATAATAAACCATATATAATCGTATCACATAAAACATGCATAAAGGAAACATAACATTTCCATATTTCAGTCACAAGATATAAATACAACACATTGATATAATAAAAAAACTTTCAAAACCATTTTCAATAAAAAAATAAAAGAAAATTAAAACATTGTATTTAATTTTCATTTAAAAGAATTTATGGCTTATAGAGGAAGCCGAAACACAAATAATGGTCACGACGGAAGAGAAGGCATTGTCGCCGCATACGTACGAAAAAAAAAACATTTCTTTTTGTCGTTTAGTAAAACACTTCGTATAATAATATATTCCTTTGAATAAACATAAGAGTCAAAGGGTTTATACACTGTATAAATGAATGTTGTGTATAAAACAAAATATGCTTCAATGTAATGAGATTGAGACAAAGTCACTTACCTCGTGTCTGAGTTGAATTAATCGTTCTTTAACCTCCGGAATAATAAACTAGAGTTAATTTATACTTTCTTAATAACATTTTTCATGTTCATTATTCATTTTATATCTCTTATTACGATGTTATGAACAATATGTAATTATTTAAGTTAATAACGGTCTTTTTGTCGATCTTTGGTAATTGAGTCAAAAATAAACTTTTTATAATTACAAGTTGTTCATGAGGTAAAATATCCATTATATCTAGAATTATATTCATGATTTAGATATCATATATATCATACATATCCTGTATATACATTTATTTATAACATTACATAACATATAAAACTATGAAATGAAATGCACCGTTCATGGAGATGGTAAGCCGTACATACGCATGAACGCTACTTTCATTTCTATTTCATATTTAATGGAATGAAATCATAATGACATAAAGGTGTATTATAATTCCATTATAATATCATATATAATATCATTTACTCTATCCATTATATGACCAACATTTTGTATTGACGATTCAAATCACTTTGAGGGAGCAGTAGTCCGCACTTCCTAAAATGAAATTATCGTGTTTACCCATAATGGAAGTCCTAAATGTATGCAATAAATGAAATATAAAGAATCATAAGGAATACATAAACATAATATTTATCATATATGAATATAGTGACATCTTAATGGCAACCATTAGAGGTGTTAAAGGAATATTGAACAATCATCGTTTCATGAGGCAGTCATTTTCCACCCACCGAAAAAATATGTTCTTTAACCATTACAAGAAGGTGTGTGTAAGTGTAAATCAAATAAATATCATAAAAAAATCCAAGTATATTTAAAATACTGTTTTTGATAAAAAAAAATAAATTAATAATAAGAGTTTAAGGGGTTGGATAAGCAAAATAAAACAAAATAACATAAGAGAAGACATTACCTTAAAATCAGGTAACTCTTTTTTATTTGAGCCAAAGGATTGCTTAGGAAGACTTCTGCCCAAAGTGAGGCTTCTAAGAGTAAGATAGGGGAGTTGAGATAGTATTTTGGTAGAGGTTGGCAGATCCAAATGGCTTTTAGGGAGTGAATAAGGTGGTATATGTGGGGGACTTTTATAAAAGGAGAGGAGGGGCACTCTTGGAAAGTAAAGAAATGTTACTTTATTATATAATGAGTTTCAGATTTTAAAGGACCCACAATTATATATTTCGAGGATAAGGTGATAACGGTTCGAAATATACTCATCAAATAGGTTTTTGTCAAGTGTATGTCTTAGAGTTTACATTACCATTTATTTTATTTAAATCGTTAATTAATGAGTTAATCACTGCATCATCATGGTGTCATAAAAAATATAATTTATTTAATGTCTAAAAATTAAAAAAAATATCATGATGTAGGAAATCGTTTTATCATTAAAAGAATATTTATAGTTGAAACGTTAACTTAAATAACCCCATTTATGAATTTTTTTAGCAGAACAACACATGTTTGTGACAATTTTATTTTTTACTTTAAATAAAAAGTTATTAATGTCATTTTCATACCCAAGTGGCTCCATGGGGTCCCCAAGTTGACCCATGGATTGTATTGGTTGGAAATTATTCATCCAATAAGTGTAGGAAAAGTGTAAATGTAATTTCATATTATTATAACATTATATTTACCTTAAATTACACTAATTACCTTTAATCGCGATTAATAGAACTTAAAAGTTACTATTCACTAAAAATTATTGTAATCCCATTGAACCAAATTTTACTTCCTAATGAAAATGATGTATGTCGGATTTCTGAAATTCATATCACAGAGGAGGTAAAATTTCATTTAAACTAAAAATCAGATTTTTAACTACCCCTTACTGGTTTCACTATTCATAAAAAATTGATGTTTTTCAGAAAAATACCAAAAATTGACCCTTAGATATAATTGAAATTCCGAATTAAAAAATGATGTCTATTTTAAAAAATTCCAGAAATATATGTTTCATTAATTAATTTTATAATTAATTCACGTTGTTAAAACAAATAGCGTGTTTTTTAGAAACAATATCAATCAAAAGATTGACATATGTTTGTGTCCAATTTCAAAGTGAAATTAATTCTAATTACCACCATTGGATAAAAAGGTAAAAATATATTGTAATTATAATTTGAAACTACTCAATCTTATAACATATCACTATAAATTATTTTGATTAAAAAAGTTTTTTTAGGTATTTTTCACTATTCATCTAAAAATGGAAGTTCTCAGAAAAATACCAAAAAGTCAACATAGGCTAATGTCGATATTCCAAATCAAAAAATGAAGTCCATTTTGATATAAAAAATTTATATAATTTCAAAAGGTGGGTATTACTATTCATAACATTTATTTTAATTGGTCGCGGTGTGTTAGAATCTCGAACTTGCGTACAATTTAAGCTATTGCATTATTGAAAGAGAAGCCCATCGTGAAAGCATGGGGTGTTACATATAATGGGGTATATTAACACTTATACAAAAAAAGGGTAGATTGGGAAGGTATTAAAGAATACCCAATTATTAGTAATTGAAAATAAAATGGTATAACAAGGCTATGAAACATAAATAAATATGAGAAAGGAAAGAACCATCACAAGAGTGTGTTGTTCCAAAATCTCGAAAAGGGTGATCTTGAGAGAATCATACAGCTTATAAGGATTATAGTGAATACACAGAAGGGTATTTAAGTAATTTATATATTTATGGTAAATATAAGAGGGAGCTTTGGTTGGTTTTTATAGGAAATGAAAGGGATATTTTTTAATATTTCCAAAATCTAGGTTTTTTACTTTATATAATATATTATTCCAACCCACAATCCATCCCAAGGTTTTCTTCCATTTTGTTTTCTAAATATTTTGAGGTTTTTCTTGTTTTATTAGAAATGTGTCCAAATTTATTTAAATAGTATTGTTGCTTATATAGAGGTGATTCACTATTTCAATGAAATGAATTTAAAATCATAAAATAAATTATATATCCTTGAGTATTCTTAATGGGATTATTAAATTAATAAAATTAAATTAAAATCATATTTCATTTATGTAATAAATATATTTTTCCAATTATAAAAAATAAAAAATTTGTTACATAATTTTTGGGGTAGTATGATGTCATAAAACATAGTATATATTTTATGTTATTTAATATTTACCCAAAACATCAACTATCACGAAAAAATATTAAAAAATTAACCATTGTATAAATTAGACATTATGATATAAATGTAATTTTTTGTTTTATATAAATAACTTTTTAAATTTATGAATTTTCAATTTTAAAATATGATTCGACATTTGTGTAAAGATATTGGGTTTTTACAATAATTACTTTTGAACGCTTATAAAAAGATCATCTCACATCATATTAATTATAAGAAAATTTATAATTAATAAACCTAATATAATAATAAAATTTTATTAAAATACTATTTATTTCAAAATTCTATTAATTCAACAAAATCATCCCTTTTATTGAATTTGAATATTACTAGAGAATAAAATTATAGTTTCATTGAATGAAAATCAAAATCATTTGTAAATTAACTGTCAAAATGAAAATGATTTCATAATTATATACAATATACAAATTCATATTATTATGGTCATGATATATATCCATTTATTACACCATATTACTCCCTAGGAGTAAGGTTCATGATGGATATACTTTTTTGGGGTCATTCAATGAACATGGTTTGGGTCGTGATCTCGATGAGCTTGAACTTATCTGGTAAATAATTTTTCTCACGATTAAGTGGTTAGATTTGATCATGGGATTATCCAAGGTAAAAATCAAGAGAATATATCTCCCTTGGATTCTCTGATATATGGGGGTCACAGGGCACCATTTTAATAGTTTAGGTCATCACATACATTGTATGATCCAATTAGAATTGTCAAAAGACCTATATTAATATTAATCATGTGATCATTGTTCAACATCTATATTACAAACTATAAAGATTCCAAAAGTATTTTAAATCCAATAATATATAATCAAGGATTCTCATGTATTTTATATAAAAATATTGCAAAATAATCCATTAAATTAAATCACAAAGTGATACATCATTTATAAATGTTTGAGTCATTATATGAAGTTTTCAGGTTATGGAATTCAAATATTATTTTATAAAAATCATGATATATATAATTTTTTTTATGAATAATATTTTCATTAATGATAGAAAATGATATTTTTAATGGCTATTATTATATATAAAATAGGTTTCATGGAAATCTGATATTATGATTAATAGAAGGAAAACTGTAATGTGTCCCTGAAATTGAGTACAAATGTTTTTTAGAATGGATAATGAATTTATTATTATATTTAAATTGAATTTGATTTTATTATGTAATTTATTGTTGAGTTTTTGAAATTTTTTATGATATCAATGATTATGTTTACAACATTTTTAGATTTGAGTAAAATATCAACTAAACTATGGATTATGTAATCATGCAAGTTTATATTCGTGTATTATCTAACCATATGATGATTTTTTTATGATGGATAACTTACTATAATTTTTTTTGGATTAAGATTAATAGAATAACCTATCTATCCATTCCTGTATAACATGAACTACTAATTCTTTAGTAATAACAAATTCACCATCATTTCATTTGAATGGAAGATGAAGTGTAAATTGATCAAGGAACAGAAAAGGTTGACATTTTGTTGATATAAAATACGCATATCATCTAAATAATATTTTATATAATTAGGATAAGGATCATAAAATAAAATTTTCTCATGGTATCACTATTTTTAATGATATTAATGTACCTTTTCAATCCTTCTTCGGTTATGATAATGTGATCATTATCTTCCTCCCAACCATGATATTGTTCACTATCCATAAATACATTATAGCTAGATTTCTCTTTAATTTAAATTTTTAATTCCACCTATGTCCTTCTATATTAAAACACATTATTATGTTACATTAGGTAATTGTTATGATTCGCCATTCTCTTTTTAGATAATTTTTAGTATTATTTTTCTATGATATGTTTGTCTCGAAAATGAACCTCGAATTATTGAACCTTTCATAAAAAACAATTTTGTGGTTGATATGTATTTTATTGTAGGTATATTATAACATCCCATGATTTTTTTTGAAAAAAATAAGATAAATTTAATATTTTTTAGTTTTCTGTACTTCACACAAAATTAAATATAGCATGTGATATTTAAAAGAACCATGTAATTTTTACTCAACATGCCACAAATATTTATGATTTCACTACACAATAGTTATAGATTATATATTTGTACACTGAACAAGATTTCTTTTCTTATGTTATAGAATATTTATTTCCTTCAATATATTGTGTTACATGGAAAACCTATTTTTACATAAATATAATTTAATATTAATAATTTTATTAAATTAATATTATATTTTTCACCTAGACATTGGAATGATGGTTGTGAATAAGATTAATATTTAAAAAAAATTGGTTACCCATAAATATAATAATAAAAATTTAGTGAGATATTAAATATAAATAAAAATAAAAACATTTTAGAAATATATAATTTCTTTGTTGGAAAAATATATCTATAAAATTAATAAAATTTTATTTCAATAAAATAACTAAGGTAATTTTAGAAAATTATATCAGTAATATATATATATATATATATAATTTATTACACTATATTATGTCTATATTATGTGTTTTCTAGAAAAAATGTAACGCCCCATCCAATTTTATGAATATAAATGTAATTTTGAAAAGGTAATTTTACAACTTTTTAATAAAGAACATATTTTATATATACCTTTTAACAATTATATAATATTTATTTAAAAAAATAAACATCATCTTTGAAATATTATTATAAATATTTATAGTCGGTAATTTTTAGGTACTTTTATAAGAGGTTTCATTTTTTGATGGATATGAAAAAAAATAAAATTTAATAAAAAACATGTTTTTTATCAAATTTAATTATTATGATATATTTTATTTTATTTTTTTAATGTAAATTTATTAATTTCAATTTTTATTTAATCTAATTTAGGGAATAGGAAAAAATTTCACAAAAAAATTGAATATGAGACACTTCGTACATTTAAACGTTTTAGCCTAATGAACATGTTTTCATGAAACGTCTATGAGATTAATAATAAAAAAATTGTATAATTATGTGATTAGAATTCATAAAAATGTATTTAATATTTTTAATTATACTAATTTATAATTTCAAATAAAATTAAACATAATTTTTTACTAAAGTGATTAGTAATGGTAATTAAAATTTATTACTGTGATTACGGGGACTGGGGAGAAAACTATCCAATGAAGAATGCCGAAACATGAATTCTTCCTCCAGATATCCTCCAACATGTGATGCCTTTAACCGACATCCATTCATTCCTTCTCTTGGATGTCAACAAGCATTCAAACGAGGTAGAGGTTTTGTTCCCAAGTTATTTCCTTCTATGTTTTTTTGGGAATGGGATTAGTGATTGATGATGGTTGTGGGGATTGATGTTCTTAAATATCTTCCATACTCGTTTTTTGTTCTTGTTGAGCTGCTTGATACCACTCCAATGTGGATGGAGTGGGCCAAACAAACATGGAACGAACCCTCCACAGTTCTTCTTGAATGGTGAATCCTTCCTGATGGAAGAAGGTGAATTTGGTGACGGTGACTGGTGCCAGTGTTCGGCACCGGTAGAACTCGAGAACCACCGATGAAGGAACGCGCCTCGCCACCCTACTTCCTCCACCGATCCGCACCGTTTGCAATCGAGGCGACATGAGTCGTCTCCATTGTCCGAACCGCTGCTGTCGGGCTGATGTGCTGCCGCCATCTAGGCTGAGTCACAGCCGTCATCCATGTCACCACTGCCGGGTCAAGCCACTATTGCCATCTGGGCCGGACCACCACCGCTGATCGGGACGAGCTGCCACTAACCCACTATCGTCGGGCCGAGCAAGCTTTCTAGATGCTTCCATATTCCAGCCCGAGCCGTTGCTCGAGCTGCCACCACCCATCCGGCCAAACCACTCTGGCCGAGACGCTCGGTGACCTTGTGCCCTCGCGGCACCATCTACGGCCTCGCAGCCACCCACGACTCTCTGTAGCCCCTCGCGGCCTACCGGGCTGGACCCAGCCAGCCAGGATTCCTAGAAAACAGGGCTGAACCCAATGGGCTAGGTTAGACCCACCATGTTATGACAAGGTGACCCGAACTAGGTTGGCCCAGGCTAGGTCGGGCCGGGTCAGTCCAACCGGGCGGACCAGACCTGCACCCACTATGACCCATTTACATATTCTTGGCCATAACATTTTCACCTGACATCCTTTTGACAAACTGTCAGCGCTGCTGGAAATCATGGAGTGAGACAGTCCCATTGGTATTCCCCAATGTAGTTTTGGATAATGTTGGAGAACGTTCAGGTTGGATCAACCATGAATCCAACTGGGTCCTCAGGACAAAAAGCTGATAACTCACATGCTGGGTGTCTGAATGATGCACCATCTATTGAGTCAAGACCCTTATTATGTGGCGGTCCATTGAAATACTTCTTCGTGGGACATCATTCATGTTGTAGAATCATCCAATGGCTTGGGGAACACACTCTCTCAGAGACAAGAAAGCCTAGTGTTGAAACATAATAGCTAGATGTGACAAGAATAGTGCTCCTAGCTATCATGTGCGGGTCATCTCCTCGTGATTTTGTTTAGGTCATATCCTAAAAATGTTGTCTGGGTTATCATCTAGAAATATGTTTTGGGTCAGCTCCTGCAATCATGTGTGGGTCAGCTCATAGCGATCATGTGTAGGTCAGCTCCTAGCGATCATGCGTGGGTCAGCTCTTATTGATCCTATGTGGGTCAGTTATAGAAATCTTGTGTGGTTCAGCTTCAAGAGATCATCTGTGGGTCAGATCCTAAAGATCTTATGTTTGTTAGGACCTAGGGAACCTATGAGGGTCAACTCCTAGCGATCGTTTGTGGGTCATCTCCAGCATTCCTGTGTATTCATCTTTTAGCGATCCTATGTGAGTCTTCTCCTAACGATCCTCTATGGGTTATCTCCTAGCGATCATGTGGGGGTTAGCTCTTAGAGATCCTATGGGGGTCAAGTCCAAGTGATCCTATGTGGGTCACCTCCTAGCGATCCTATGGGGGTCACCTCCAAGTTATCCTCTGTAGGGGTAGCTCTTAGTGATTCTGTACAGGTTATCATAGGAGGCTCTTAATGGAGTAAGATGATTCATTATATATAACTAATTATCGCTTCTACAATACCTAAGTTATATCTGCTGCGAGTTCAGTTAGAAACTCTGTGTTTCTTCTGGTTTGATATGGATTTCATGATAACTTAATTATATGTACTAGAATATACCAATGTAGGGTTATCAATTATTGTTTTCATACCTTGTTGTTTATCCTTGGGGGATTTTATCAGTACTTGAGAGTCTCGGGGCCCCGAATAAGTATTTTTATACTCACCCCTGCACAAGATGTTCCCACACCATGTTTTTTTGGATGCTGATGACAGAAAATGGTGAATATGGCTGAGAATACTAGTACTGGACGGTACCCGGAGGTGGACCATTTGGTGTGTCGTTGCGTAGAAGAGACTGGTGTTTGTGGAGTTCTTACGGGGAGATCTATACCTACCGTTCAGGTTGAATCCTTGGAGGATGATCTAGTAGCTATATTTTCTATTTATTCAGTTTTATTGTATTTCATTTGTACTTGTTTCTTTACAATTGGGCATGTATTTTCTCCCCTTTAACATTGAACACTCTTTCTGTTATATAGTTTTCTTGCATTTGTATCTTTTTGTGCACTTGGTTATGTTAGTTTTACATGTTATAAAGAAAACTCCTTCCCAGTTATAGGGAATATGCCTTTCGGTGCTAGTCACTAGCCCCTAGCCTATATAAGGCGAGCTTGGGGTAGTCATGATATGGGCCCTAGGGGATGGGTCATGAAAAATTGGTATCAGAGAAGTCAGTTCTACCATAGAGAATAGAACTCAGATAATTATTTTAACGATAATAGTGTTAATTTTAGTGACTGTGGTTATCAGTTTAGGGAATCCACTATTAGTGTGGTGGCCGATGTATCCAAAAACCAGGACCCTGACTTCTGATTTCCTACTCAGTGCATGAAAACACTGATTGTGAGTGTGTTTTCAAGAGTTTTTTGTGATCTGTTATGTCAGCTCACCATGTATAAATTATTAACTATGAAAAACTTTTTTCTTTTCAGTATTCCTCTACGTAGACATCCATCTAGGGTTTTGTGAGTAGCACACACTGATATCCCACTGATCTATGAGGGTTTGGTGCATGTCCCTTTTCCAGTAGAGGCACCTGTGGAGGCCCCAGAATTACCATTCCCCATTGGGCCACCAATTCCACCAGCCCCAAAAGCAGACGATGCATGCCGCATGAGTACGTTTCACAAGTTCCAGTACTAGAGGCCACAAAAAATCAGGGGAGAGACAGACCCACATGCAGTTAAGGATTGGTTGAAGGTTGTATTGAGAGTCTTCCAACTGGTAGGGACACCATTCGATCTCATGGTGATCCTTGCTACCAGCCATCAATAGGAATCCATGAGATGATGGTGGATCATGATGCTACAGGTTCATGATGAGGTGACACTTCTATCTGTATACTTCAAGATGATGTTTTGGGCAGAGTTTGTCCCAGCGACTATTCGTGTTGTGCGCATACTGGGGCTTATTCATCTATAGATGTGCATCATGACTGTAGCTAAGTACTCAGTGAGGATCCATTGCCTCCCATTCTACTCCACTGATATGGTGTGAGACCCTTTCTTCATGGCTTGAACCTTCGGGCATGGAATCAGGCGGTTGATCAATGCTTCGATGATCTCACTCAGTATCCTGACGTTTGCAGGGGTATTAGAGAGATCCCTAATAGTGGAGATTCTTTTTTCTGAGCAACCACCGGTAGAGAGATCCACAACCAGTCATCACATACTGTAGTATTCTATAGCTGGAAGCAAATAGATGTCATAGTGGTCCAAGAAGACCAGACCTACAGGTTTATGACTGCAATATTCATGGTCTGTTGTGTGGGGATACCTGAGGCAGAACCAGTCATACAAGGAGAAAGCAGTGTTACTCATGCTGCAGGAAAGGTCACATTGCTCATGACTATCTGACCCACCGTACAGATGATCCACAGATAGTCGAATGACCGCCCGGGCAGAGATAGAGGTTCGACCAAGGATGTCCATAGGGAGGAGTAAGACGTGGAAGAGGAGCTGGTCATGCAACTGGCATTGGGCGAATATTCGAGATGTTAACACCACCAACATCAGGAGGTCCACCCTGACCATTGGGAGCATGTGTAAAGGGGAGTTCTTAGCTCTTGGAAGTTGAGGCTTATGATCATGGCACTCTGAAAATGATACGAGGTATGATCTATGTCTAATCCACCATAGTTTCAGTACTTATAGCCATAGGTGAAAATATTTCTTTTATTTCCAGTACCATTGTTTAGAACTCGAAGATTCTGACAGAGCCGTTGGAATGATCTATTTGACTAGAGACTCCTACAAGTCCTGATTCTATGATTATGCACTGGTTCCATCAGTATGATCTTACTCTTGGAGGAGAGAGCTTCTGCTGGGATCTCCTAGTAGCAGCGTTGAGGCCTTACAATGTCATCATGGGTATGGTGGAATTGTTATCTATAGTCCATGCCCAAATAGACTATATTAGGTGAAAATTGTGGTGTGTATGCATGGATGGGACCCTTTTTACCTTCACTGATGAGAAGGGATCATGTGAAGAATAGGGTGGACTTACCCAAAGGAATATGCTGCTGATCACCCATCAGTTGGCTAGCCTTACCCATAGAGCGTTTGAGGTGGAGAGTTGGAATTATCCAATAGTGGTGGATCAGTACGTAGATGTCTTCCCTGATGATGTCCAAAGACCACCACCTTACATAAAGGTGGACTTTTACATTGACTTGTACACCGAGATGGAACTGATATCTACACCATCATATCAGATGGATTTCGCAAAGTATTTTGAGCTACGGGTACAACTGGAGGACTTATTGGGGAAGGGGTTCATCTAGCCCAGTGTTTCACCTTGGGCAGCCTCGATTATGTTTTCCAAGAAGGCAGATGGGAGCCTGAGGCATTGTGTTGACCATTGGTGCCAGAACCAGGTGACCGTGAAGAACAATTACGCACTTCCAAGGATTGATAATTTCTTTGATCAGCTTAAGGGAGCACAGTGGGTCTAAAACTTAGACCTAAAATCAGGAAATCACCAACACATAGTACAAGACAAGGATGTGCAGAAGATGTCCTTCAGGTTTTGGTACGACCATTATGTGTTCTTTGTTATTCTATTCGGTGTAACCATAACTCCAACAATGTTCATGGGACACATGAACATGATCATTTAGCCATACCTTAATTTCTTTGTAGTAGTCTTCATCGACAAAATTATGATATACTCAACTGCTGAGGAGGAGCTTGCCTATCGTTTACATGTACTACATGACACACTCCGAGAGCACCAGCTTTATGGTAAGCTCTCAAAGTTCATGTTTTGGATCCGAGAGGTTCACATTCTAGGATATATCATCTCGGAGGCTAGAGTTAGAGCGGATCCAGTGAAGATTGATGTGGTACTTTATGGGGAGCCATCGAGGAGGGTGATAGAGGTACATAGTCTCCTGAGATTGGCCGGATACTACCAGAGATTTGTACTATATTCTTCCAGAGTTGAATAACCACAATATGCATTGAAGAATAAGTGGAAACACTTCATTTGGTCAGAGAAATTCCTGCAGAGTTTTCAGGAGTTGAGGCACAGGCTGACTAGTGCCCCCTTCTTGAGGCTTATAGAGGAGGGCGAAGGGTACGTTGTCTACTGTGACACATCGTGGTCCAGGATCAGATATTTCTTAATTTAAGAGTGATAAGTGATTTCACATGGTTCTAGATAGCTGAGACAAAATGTAATGGACTATGTTACCCATGAATTTTAGTTAGAAGCAGTGGTCTTCTCCTTAATGATGTGGCAGCACTATCTAATGGTCGAACGTTTTACAACGTACTCTGATCCCAAGAGCCTCAGATATATCTTTTTTCAGAAGGAACTGAACCTACGATAGCGAAATTGGCTTGAGTTCTTCAAGGACAATGACTTTGAGATAGTCTATAATCATAGAAGGGGAATGTTGTGGTTGATGCACTCAGCATGTGGTCAGTTATAAAGCTACTAGGAGAGGTGACAGAGCAGCTAGCTTCTATGTAGATATCCGTTGTGGATCGAGATGAACCAGTTTTACCTCAGTCTCACTCATTCTAACCCCCACTTCTTTAGAGAGTCAGGGAGGCGCTGCGTGGGGATGATGACTACGAGGTACAACATGCTCATATATCAACAAGACATGCACCTGATATATTTTTTTAATGATAGGGAGCTTGAAATCCTCTTCATAAGACGTACCATGGTACAAGTGTCACTTTAGGTGGATGTGTTGAGGGAGTTCCATACATCCCTTCTATAGGTACATCCAAGTGTGGTGAAGATGTACCAGGATCTCCGAGGACAACACTGGTGGCTGAGAATGAAGAAAGCAATAGTAGAGTTTGTTTCTCTATGGCTCACATATCAGCAAGTGAAGGCAAAGCATCGGGTACCAGAAAACATTGTTCATCATTTTGAGGTCCCAAAGTGGAAGTGGGATGGGATATCCATGGACATTGTGACATGACATCCATATACATGCCGAGGTCATGACTTTATCTAGGTGATCATTGACCAACTCAGAAAGTCATTCCACTTCCTACTAATCAGATAGAAGTATTCAGTGGACATATTGGGGTGCCTCTATGTGAAAGATATTGTGAGGCTACATGGAGCACCCTCAACTATTGTCTCCGATCGTGATCCAATTTTTACTCCCCGTCTGTGGAATGGGTTGCAGGAGGATTTTGTGATGCAACATAAATTACGAACAACATTCCATCCTCAGACAGTTGGCCAGACTGAGTGGACCATTCAGACCCTTGAAGACATGCTACGTGCATGCGTCCTTGACTTCAGTCATAGTTGGGATGGAAACTTTCCATTGGTGGTGTTTTCATACAACCAGTACTAGCACTTCTCCATTGGGATGGCCACCTTGGAGGCATTGTATGGGTGACCTGGCAGATCACATTTGTGATGGACTGACCTAAGGGAATCAACACTAGTGGGACCAGAGATGGTACGTGTAAAGACCTGTAAAAATAAAGGAAATTTTTTTCTTAATTTTCTTTGGGATTTTACAAGAACGCAGTTTATGACGGCACCTGATTCTGAGGCCCGGTGTGCCCGGAATTTCTATATGAAGTTTACCTCAGGTACGTTCAGTGAACGAACGTTCCGGAATTTCTATATTTTTTACCGGTGCTTAGAATCGAATTCTGAGTGCATCAATGGATTCGAAGCTCTGG
Organism: Viscum album; assembly: GCA_963277665.1. Taxonomy (NCBI): domain Eukaryota; kingdom Viridiplantae; phylum Streptophyta; class Magnoliopsida; order Santalales; family Viscaceae; genus Viscum; species Viscum album. Next base: position 1,023,509,500 of record OY728133.1, on the reverse strand, counting down.
TAATTTCGTAGGAACACCTTTTGCGGAGTTGCGTTTTTACGAGAGAAGTTGATAAAAATTGTGTAAGTTAAAAAAAATTTAACTACAATATTTATTTTTTCTAAGTGGATTTATACTTTGGGTAGATGTTGGATAACTACCCAACATACCTTGGGAGGTTATGAGGGGGGTGAGGCCCACACTAACCCCACCCCTTCACATTCCTTAACTCCCTCAACTCACAATTAAATTTGATAACTTCAGTTTTAATAACTTATGATATTAATGAAGTGAGTTTAATGTGAGTTTTTGAATTTCAAAATTATGAAAAGTTAATAAAATAACTGTGGGCTTATTTTATTTTTCTTGGAGTCTTGTTTCTTTGAGAGCCTTTGGGAGAAAAGCTAGGAGCTTGAAGAACTTCTTCCTCTTCGTCGAAGAACACGAAGAATGCGAAGAACGTGAAGAAAGCCGGATTCCTTGGAGGTTGACGTCTCCTTCCGCGACGTCTCCTTTCGCGACATCTCCTTCTGTGACGACTCCTTCCGCGACATCTCCTTCTGTGATGCCTCTTCCCACGACGGATATTCCGTGACGAATCCTCGTTCGACGAACCTCCATTCAAGCTATTCTAAATGTAGGGGTGTATTTATTTATTTTGTTCATTAATACTACCTTGTCGTTCTTCTTGAAAATTGGACCAATTGATATCGATTAACGAGAGGGGGCCGGACCGCACAAACTCGACCGAACCTCCTCCCTTACCTTTGTTATTGTTTTTATTGTGGATTGGAATGGAATGGTGTGGTGCCGTCGCACATCGCGGTATCGTGCGGTAAGGAATGCACGGCGCAGTCGCGCCACACCGTGAAATAGAACTGGGTCGTGGCGCCGTCGCATCGCACCGGAGAACCGCAAAAGCACCGCGGCCAGAGCGGGGCCACGATGGAGGGGTGCGACACCATCACTCCGCACCATCTGAATGAAGGCAGCGATCGGTACCGGGCCGAGGTGGAGCGAGATAACCAGCGGTCAGAAACTGGGCCGCTGGTGTCGGAGCAGGGAGGGGATCGGTCGACGCCGTTCACGTGGCGGCAGAAACTGGCTGGCCGGGGCAGGCCAGTCACACAAGAAAAAGTCGGGGTTTCAATCCCCCGGCCAGCCAGCTGAGTGGCCCCCATTAATGGGGGTCGCGGTTACAAAATCCAGGTGGCAGGCGCCCCCTCTCCCTTTCAACGGCTCAGTCGTTTGGCTGAGCGCCGGGCCGGCCCGCCTAGCGCGCCGCGTGCCTGGCTGGGACGGCTGCCTGGCTGGTCCGCCAGGCTGGGCCGCGCCCAGACCGGGACGGACCCGGACCCGGTTCGGGTCCACCCTGGGGGTATCGGTCCGGGTCGGACTGGGCCCGAACCCCTTAATACCGAATCTTTTCCAGTCGGACACCCATAACGTGTGATACGTGCCTCCGATCGAAACACCGTTAGTTTATATGTGATCCTTGGATCGAGAAGGTCGTTTCAGTATATCGCACTCAAGGTTTCAGAAAACTTTGGGTTCGGCCGAGTTGGTTCGTACACGAAACCAACCGGGCCCTCGAAGTGGAAACACTCATATCTTGAGCTCCGGACGTCCGATTGACGTGTCGTCGACTTTGTTGGATTCCTCTAAGTGAGACGGATCTTTTGGCTTACTCCGCCCGAGGTTTGGACGCAGGTGGAGTATGTCCTGGTTTTTTTTTGCCTTAAAACCCAACAGGGCCCCGGAAACGAAAACGCCAATAACTCTCAGACCGGGTGTCCGATTGGAGCGCCGTCTGCGACGTTGAGTTCCTATTCACGATACAGAACTTTTGGATACATCAACTCTAGACTATGTGTTAGTTGATGTATCATCCTCTCAGCTCGTGGAGCAGACCCTCCCGAACAAGCATGTTGTGTGCGGGAACCCTAGAGCTGGTTGCGTTTGCGACTGTGACAACGAAGATGACTGTATAGAGATCCTCAGTGGATTCAACCGTGACGACTACAGCACTCAGCGATCCTATGTGGATCTGTACTACCGATCCTATGTGGGTCTGATCCTGTGTGGGTCAGCGCTCAACGGTTCTGTATGAGCCAGCGCCTACAGATCCTATGTGGGTCTGATCCTGTGTGTGTCTTTGCGGGGGTTATTTACCTATCGATCCTTTGTGGATCAGATCTTATGTGGGTCATTGTGGGGGGTCAGTTACCTATTGATCCTATGTAGTTCAGATCTTTTGTGGGTCATTACAGGGGTTAGTACCTTTCGATCCTTTGTGGGTCCGACGTCTTAGATGAATAAGTGGCAATATCTGATCATCTCTATCGTCATATGAAGAAGTATACCTGTGTGAGCTGAATCCTGTTGTGCAATCCTGTGTGGATTTACGTTTTTCTTTCCTATGTGGATAGTGTTGTGCTATCCTGTGTGGATTTACGTTTTGCTTTTCTATGTTGATTGTGTTGTGCTATCCTGTGTGGATTTACGATTTGCTTTCCTATTTGGATTATGTTGTGCTATCCTGTGTGGATTGACATTTTTCGTTCATGGGTGGACTGGGTTGTACATGGGCTCGGATGTTGGAGCCGAACGAGAATTGATGACTTAGTTATATGAATGGGAATATACCTAAGCGGTGTCGTATGTTACTTCATGATTGTATCTTTCCTTCGTGGATTTTGGGAGACCTTCGGGGGTCTCGGGGTCCCTACTAAGTAGCTTATACTCAGCCCTACATGGGCTATGCCCGCACAACGTTGTGTTGGTTGAAGACAATGGATAGCGCTGATCGTGTTTGAGGCATGCGAAGCAGGACAGTACCTGGAGGTGGACCACTAGGCGGGACGTACTCGGAGCGGTCGGCTGGACCCGAGGAGCAGTGGAGTCTATCTGTACCCACCCTTCATGTGGGATTTCCAGTGGACAGCTCGACGTTGCGGATTTACATTTCAGTTGCTGTTTTCCCTTCCAGCTGTACTTTACTTTCAGTATGGGTTTGTATACTGGCCCACTTACTTTTCCACACTTACTATTGTACTCAGTTTTTACATAGTGTTTATTTCTGCTGCTTGCTTTCTCTATGGTGTTTTTTTACTTTACAAAGGTAATGCCTTCCCTTTTTATCGGGATTTAGGCCTTGGTGCTAGTCTCCAGCCCCTGGCCTATGGAAGGCGGGCTTGGGGTAGTCACGTCATGGGCCCCGAGGATGGGTCGTCACAAATTGGTATCAGAGGAGTTCGGTTCTACCACAGAACGTGGGACTCTGATCTTTTTTCTATGTGAAGAACTAGTGTTAAGCATATTGGGTGTGGTTATCAGTCCTGGGAGACCAGTGTTGGTGTGGCGGCTGACGTATCTGTACACCAGGACCCTGGCTTCTGATTTCCGACTTAATGCACGAAAACATTAATTGCATGTGTGATTCAAGTTTTCATTGTGATTACATTGTGTCAACTCCCAAGGTATATTGTTCTGACCGTGGCACACCTGTTTCCTTTTTAGGATGACCCCACGATGGTAGCCAGCTTAGGTTCCAAGAGTTGAGCGTGACTACAGCCCACCGAGCGATGAGGCCTCAGTACATGGCCCTTTGACAGCTGAGGCACCGGAGGTACCTTTACCCGCCGAGCCACCGATGCTTCTAGCCCCAGCCGCTGACGATGCACATCGCCTTATTACACTGCACGAGTTCCAGTGCCAGCGACCTCCCAGGTTCCGCGGGGAGATGGACCCCCAGGCAGCCGAGGACTGGATGGAGGCAGTTGTACGAGTTTTCCGGTTATGAGGACACCAGCACACCTCATGGAGATCCTCACTGCAAGCCTACTGCATGCAGAAGCGAGCTGATGGTGGAGCTTGATGCTCCAAGTACATGATGAGGCATCTCTTTCGGACATTGAAATCCTCTTCCGCTCAGAGTTCATCCCAGCCACCCTCCGTGTGTTGCTCATCCAGGAGCTTCTTCAGCTGTGGCAGGGTAGCTTGACAGTCGCCTTGTACTCTGAAAGATTTATCAATCTCTCGCGCTACTCGACAGGCATGGTACGAGACCCATTCTTTTGGGCCCGGACCTTTGAGCAGGTATTGATGCATGAGATCAGAGCATCGCAGATCTCCCTAAGCATTCCGACTCAGGCAGGAGTACTGGAGTGAGCCCTTTTGATTGAGAGCTTTCTTACTGATCCTTCATCAGCGCCGAGACCCACCGCAGGGCGGCAGGTAGCAGAGTCTTCTGTAGCAGGCAGTCGATGGATGACTCATGAGTCCAGGCAGACCAGACCATCGGGCAGACGACCACAAGATACTGGCTCATAGGTGCGGGGCACATGCAGCAGAACTAGTCTTACGAGTGGAAGACGGTGCTATGCATGCGGCGGGCAGGGCCACATGGCTCATGACTGCCCGACCCGCCATGTAGAGGAGCATCAGACTGTTGAGGAACCACCTAGGTATAGGCAGAGGTTCGACCGTGGCAGTCCGCAGGGAGCAGGTGGACGAGGCCGAGGAGCTGGTCGAGCGGTAGGTGGTGGACGACGTTTTGAGGCTCTACCACCACCACCAACAGGAGGTCCACCCCGACCTCAAGGGAGAGCATAGCTTCAGGCAGTTGAAGCTTATGATCATGGAGCTCCGGAAGTGGGTGGACTTGTGTGGGACTAGCTCCATTCATAGAGGCCTTTGCCCTAATTCCTCTAGCTTCGTAGTTTGTGTTACATTGTGTCCTTGTACTTTGAGTTTAAGTAATAAAAGACACTTCCAATGGTGACATTTTCTTTCTTGTCTTTTTGTTTGTTATTACTAAGAGGTGCTGGTTAAAAACTGTTGACTTGACCCTCACTAGCGAGATTCTTACTGGAGGAGACCCAGTGACCACACACTGATGCAGAAAGTGTGACTCAACCGTTGGAGGTAAGAGTAATGGTTGGATCTCTTGGTAGCAGCATTGAGGCCTTACGACTTCATCCATGCCATTAATTAACTAATCATGATGGGATTGAATGTATTAGGCACAAAACATGGTTCATCCAGGGGATGAGACCAGATTTCCCTTTTTAGCAAAGGATAAATTTCTGCAGCTTTGCAGAACGTTAAAGTGGAAGGGGAAACACTTCGTGTGGTCAGATAGATGTCAGTAGAGCTTCCAGGAGCTGAGACAGAGATTTTCCAGCGCTCCTATCTTGAGGTTTCTAGAGGAGGGAATAGGGTACGTAGTCTACTGCGACACATCAGGGACCGGACTCAGATGTGTCCTGATGCAGGAGCGGGCTGTGATCGCCTATGGATCACGTCAGTTGAGGCTGCATGAGTATAAATACGCTACCCATGAGCTGAAGATAGCAGTAGTGGTATTCACTCTGAAGACATGGCGACACTACCTGATGAGCGGGCATTTTACAGTCTTTTCTGACCATCAGAGTCTCAAATACATATTCTCTCAGAAGGACCTGAATCTGAGATAGCAGCGATGGCTCGAGTTTCTCCAGGACTATGACATTGAGATAGTATATACTCCTAGGAAGGGGAAAGTGGTAGTTGATGCTCTTAGCAGGAGGACGGGCTTTCAGCTACCAGTCCACCATCAGGATGGCACCATACGAGGCGTTGTACGTCAATCCTTGCAGATCTCCTTTGTGTTGGACAGACCCTGGGGAGTCAGCACTTGTGGGACCGAAGATGGTACATGCCACATCAGAAAAGGTCCAGATCATCCAGAAGCAGATGAGGATACCTCAGAGCCGGCAGAAGTCTTATGTTGACAGGAGGCGGAGGCCACTAGAGTTCGAGGATGGCGACCACGTCTTCTTGAGTGTGTCACCTCGACGTGGATTACGGATATTTGGCTGAGGTGGCAAGTTGTCTCCACGCTTCATCAGACTGTTCCAGGTCCTTAATAGGATTGGAGAGGTATCTTATCACCCGGCTCTACCACCTCTGTTGCACCGGGTGCACAACATCTTCCACGTATCTCAGCTAAGAAGATACGTGCATGAACCGATGCATATCATTGACCATGGGGAGCTAGACGTGGATGATGGGGAAACTTTTATGGAGGTCCCAGTGGAGATTGAGGATCAATAGGAGAGGGTCCTACGAGGATGGTCGATTCCTCTAGTGTGCATCAGATGGCAGCAGGAGAATCTACAAGAGAGCACTTGGGAGCGGGAGGCTCAGATGCGTGCTCAATACCCACTTTTGTTTTCCTAGCTTATGTTGTATCATTACGGGGACGTAAATCCCTAATGTGGGAGTAATGTAAATACCCGTAAAATTCAAGGAAATTTTTTTCTTAATTTTCATTGTGATTTTACAACAATGCAGTTTCTGACGGCGCCTGATTCTGAGGCCCGGTGTTCCCGGAATTTCTATCTGATATTTAGCTCGGGTACGTTCAGTGAACGAATGAGCGGGAATTTCTATATTTTGAACCGGATCTCGGAATCAAATTCTGAGGGCACTGATGGATTCACAGCACCGGTAATTGATTAGGAACACCTTTTCTAGAGTTTCTTTTTCACAAGAGAAATTGATAAAAATTGTGGAAGTTAAAATAAAATTTTAACTACAATATTTATTTTCTCTAAGTGGATTTAATCATTGGGTGGAATTTTTATAACTACCCAACTTCCCTTAGGAGGTTATGAGGGTGGTGGGGCACACACAAACCCCACCGCTTCACATTCCTTAACTCCCTCAACTCAAAATTAAATTTGATAACTTAAGTTTTAATAACTTATGATATTAATGAATTGAGTTTCATGTGAGTTTTTGAATTTCAAACTTATGTCAAGTTAATAAAATAAGTGTGGGCTTATTTTATTTTTGTTGGATTCTTGTTGCTTTGAGAGCCTTTTGGAGAAAATCTAGGAGCTTGAAGAACTTATTCCTCTTCATCGAAGAACACGAAGAACGCAAAGTACGTGAAGAACGCCGGATTCCTCAGAGGTCGACGTCTCCTTCGACAACATCTCCATTCGCGAGGTCTCCTTCTGCGTTGTCTCCTTCCATGACGTCTCCTTCCACGAATCCTCTTCCAGCATTGGATATTCTGCGAAGAATCCTCATTCAACGAACCTCCGTTCAAGCTACACTCAATGTAGGGGTTTATTTATTTATTTTGTTCGTGAATACTACCATGTCGTTCTTCATGAAAATATGACCAATTGGTATCGATTAACGAGAGGGGGTCGGACCGCACAAACACGTCCGACCCTCCTCCCTTACCTTTGTTGTTGTTTTTATTGTGGATTGGAACAGAATGGTGAGGTGTCGTCGCACCGTGCAGGATCGTGCAACAAGGAATGTGTGTCGCTGTCACGCGGTGCCATGAAATACAACCAGGCCACGGCGCCATCACGCCACGCTAGAGAACCGCAAAAGCACCGTAGCTGGAGCGGGGCCGTGACGGATCGTGAGAACCGGTGCCCGGAAACGGGGCCACCAGTGTCGGAGTAGGGAGGGGACCGGCCGACGCCGGTCCTGTGGCCGTAGAAACTGGCCAGCTAGGGCGGGCCGGCCAGACAAAGAAAAGTCGGGGGTTCAAACCCCCGGCCGGTCAGCTGAGCAGCCCCCATTAATGGGGGCCGCGGTTACAAAATCCAGGGGGGCAAACGCCCACCCCCCTTTCAACAGCTCGACTGTTTGGCCGAGCGCCTGGCCAGTGCACCCAGCGCGCCATGCGCCAGGCCTGCCCGGCTGCCTACCGGTTCACCAGGCCGAGCCGGACCCGGACCCGGTTTGGATCGACCCGGTTCGGGTCGACCCTGGGGGTATTGGGCCAGGTCGGACCGGGCCCGAACCCCTTAATACCAAATAGTTTCTGGTCAGACGCCCATAACATGTGCTACAGGCCTCCAATAGATGCACTGTCAGTTGTGATGCGATCCTTGGATCGAGACGGTCGTTTTGATATATCGCACTCAATGTTTCAGAATACTTTGTGTTTGGCCGAGTTGGTTCGAACACGAACCAACCGGGACCTCGGATCGGAAACAGTCATATCTTGAGTTCCGGACGTCCGATTGACGTGCCGTAAACTTTGTTGGATTCCTCTAAGTGAGAAGGATCTTTTGGATTACTCCGACCAAGGTTTGGACGTAGTTGGAGTATGGTCGGGTTGGTTTTGCCTTAAAAACCAATCGGGCCCCTAGAACGAAAAATCCAATAACTCTCAAACTGGGCGTCTGATTGACGCGTCGTCTGCGACGTTTAGTTCCTGTTGATGATACAGAACTTTTGGATACATCAACTCTGGACTATGTGTCAGTTGATGTTTCAGCCACTCGGCTCATGGAGTGGACCCTCTCGAATGAGCATGTTGTGTTCGGTAACCCTAGAGCTGGCTGCGTTTGCGACTATGACGACGACGAAGACTGTACAGAGATCCTCAGTGGATTCGACGGCGACGACTACAACACTCAGCGATCCTACATGGATCAGTGCCACCGATCTTGTGTGGGTCCGATTTTTTGTGGGTCAGTACTCAGCGGTTCTTTGTGAGCCAGTGCCTACAGATCCTGTGTGGGTCCAATACTATGTGGGTATTTACGGGGTTTAGTTACATGTCGATCCTTTGTGGGTCAGATCCTATGTGGGTCATTGCGGGGGTTAGTTACCTATCGATATTTTGTGGGTCAGTTCATTTGTGGGTCAATGCGGGGGTTAGTACCTATCGATCCTTTGTGGGTCCGATGAATTAGATGAATCAGTGGAAATATCTGATCATCTCCATCGTCATACAAAGAAATATACCTGTGTGAGCTGAATCCTGTTGTGCAATCCTGTGTGGATTTATGTTTTCATTTCCTATGTGGATTGTGTTGTTCTATCATGTGTGGATTTATGATTTTCTTTCCTATGTTGATTCTGTTGTCTATCCTGTGTGGATTTACGTTTTGCTTTCCGGTGTGGACTGGTTTGTACTTGTGCTCGAATGTTGGAGCCTAACTAGAACTGATGACATAGGTATATGTATGGGCATTTACCTAAGCGGTGTCATATGTTACTTCATGATTGTATCATTCCTTCGTGGATTTTGGGAGACCTTCAGGGGTCTCGGGGTCCCTACTGAGTAGATTATACTCACCCCTTCACCGGCTATGCCCTCACTACGTTGTGTTGGTTGCAGACGATTGATAGCACTGATCGTGGTTGAGGCGTGTGGAGCAGGATGGTACCTAGAGGTGGACAACTGGGTGGGATGTACACGGAGCAGTCGGCTGGACCCGAGGAGCAGTGGAGGCTATCTGTACCCACCCTTTAGGTGGGATTTCCAGTGGACAACTCGACGTTGCGTCTTTACTTTTCAGTTGTTGTTATCCCTTCCAAATGTACTTTACATTCAGTTTGGGTTTGTATACTGGCTCACTTACTTTTGCGCACTTACTGTTGTACTCAGTTTTTACTTAGTGTTTACTTCTACTGCTTTCTTTCTTTGTGGTGTTTGTTTACTTTACAAGGCAATGGCTTCCCTTTTTACGTGGATTTACGTCGTGGTACTAGTCGCCAGCCCCTGGCCTATGGAAGGCGGGCTTGGGGTAGTCACGACATGGGCCCCGAGGACGGGTCGTGATAGTACGTGATACTATAATGATGGTGAAGATCATCCAGGAGTGGATGAAGACTGCACATTGGAGGCAGAAGTTGTATGCTGACCAAATATGGATTCTTCTGGGGTTCGTGGATGGAGACCACGTCTTTACACGAATCTCAACTCGATGAGGTTTTTGGAGATTTGGATGAGGCGGCATGTTATCTTCAAGACTCGGCTGAACTTTTCAGGACCTCATTAGAGTTAGAGAAAAGGCATACCTCTTATCTCTTCCACCTTAGTTGCACTGGGTGCATGAAATATTCCTCATATCCTAGTTGAGAGGATACGTGCATGACCCTTCCCACATCATCGACCATCGGGAGATGGATACCAAAGAAGGGGTGACTTTTACAGAGGTTTCAGTTGAGATTGAGGATCGATTGGAGTGGGTCCTTCGTGAACAATCGATACTTCTAGTGTTCATTCGCTGGCAGTACGAGAAGCTCTAGGAGAGAACATACAAGTGGTGGGCTTAGATACGTGATCAGTACTGCCACTTTTTTAACTAGTTATGAGTTGTGGCTAACTGGGACGTCAAGCCTTGAGGTGGGGAGAATGTAAAGACCCCGGATTTTCATGTTAATTTTGTTATAATAAATGGGAATATTATGAGTCCACTAAAATTGAAGGGGCATAATTTCGAGGCCTGGAGTGCCCCGAATGAATTTTTAAAATTTATTTCGGGCATGTTTAGTAAACATGCAAGCGGGATTTTATAACGTTTGAACCGGAGATCGGAATTGAAAACTGAGGGAATCATTAAACTCGCAGCGCCATTATTCACATAAGGAGACTTTCACCTAGACCTTAGCTTTATTTTTATTTTTATTCCATGTGGATGTTGAGAAGTGGGGACCACAAGGCCTAAACCTCTAAAGAGAGGTTATGATGGTGGGGACCACCCGAACTAACATCCCATGAGAGGTTATGGTGGTGGGGACCACCCGATTTATAAAACCCATGAACTCCCCTTTTATGAGGGATAAACCTCTTAACACCCTCTTTAACGCGGAATATCCTCTTGAGCTTCCTCCATATTTATTGTGAAAATTCCATACATTTATTATGCATCCTAGATAAATAATTTAGCCAAATGGAATTTTGTGCCAATAGAATAAATAATAGATAACATAATTTATTATTTTGGGCTACATTTAATTTTGGTGGAATTGAAGGAAAATGCTTGGCAGAGGAGAGAACATTGGATACATGGGAGAAATATCTCCAACGAAGAACGTCGATGCAAGAATTCATCCTCGGGACATCCTATAATGAAGGATTCCTTCAATAGATGGCCATTATTTCCTCCTCTTGGACATCAACCAACAATCAAATGTGGAACTGGTTTTTTCCCCTTGTTCTTTCCTTCTAGGTATCTATTACGGGAATGGGATTAGTGATTGATGAAGGTTGTGGCGATTGATGTTCTTAAATATCTTCTATACTCGTTCTTGTTCTTGTTATGCCACTTTCTACCACTCTAATGTGGAGGGTGATTGTAAGCTAAACATGGCCCAACCACTCCATCGTTCTTCTTGAATTGTATATCCTTCATGATGGAAGAAGGTGAACTTGGTGACAGTGACCGGTGCCTACGGTCGGCACTGGTGGTTCTCGAGAACCACCATAGAAGGCACGACACCTCTCCGCCCTGGAGGCCTCCACCACTCCGCAACATCTGTATCCGAGCCAACCCGAGTCACAGTCACCATCTGAGCTTCCGTCACCGTGCTAAACAACCACTACCATCCAGGATGAACCGGCACCACCTTCTGAGCCAGACTGCCATCGAGCCGCTCTTACTGGGTCATGCTATTGTCCAAGACGTAGTCACCGTAGAGGCCGATCCTCCACCCAAGTCGTCATCGCACTTCCGGCAGAACCACTCAAGTCGAGTTGCCACGTGGCCCTGTGCCCATGAGGCACCCTCCGCGGCCTTGGGGACCCCCACATCCCTTCGTGTCCCCATGTAGCCTACTAGGATAGACCCAGAGGGTCGGGTCGGACGAACCGGGTTGGACCGGACCTAGGCCCAATACAACCCATTTACATATTTGGTCCATTTAATTGGAAAAATATGTCCGTTTTATGAACCGCCAATGTCACTATAAATCTGGGAGTGAGACTGTCCCCTTGGTATACCCCACTAGTGTTTTCAGTAATTTTAGGGAACGATCGGGTTTGATCGATCATGAATCAAAACATGCCATTGTGACTAAAAGGCTAATAACTCACAGACCATGTGTCTGAATGACGTGCCGTCTATTGCATTGATTTCCTTATGATGTAGAGGTCCTTTGAGTTTCTTATTTGGGGGACATCGTGGTAGCTTGAGAATCGACTACTGGAATAGAGAGCAGACTCTCCTAGAGATGAGCAAGCATAGTGCGGAAACCCAGTAGCTGGCTGTAGTGGGAAAAGGGCTCTAAGCTTTCCTATGCGGGTCAGCACCGTGTGATCCTATGCTAGTCAGATCGTAGCAATCCTATGGGGGTCATCTCCTAGAGATATTCTGTGGGTCAGCTCTAGGGATCCTGTGTGGGTTAGCTCCTAGCGATCCTCCATGGGTCAGCTCCTAGCGATCCTGTGTGTGTTATCTCCAAGCAATCATCTATTGTTTATCTCTAGCAGACCTCTGTGGGTCAGCTCCTAGAGATCCTGTGTGGGTCAGCTCCTACTGATCCAGAGTGGTTCATCTCCTGGTGATCGTTTTTGGGTCAGCTCCTAGCGATCCTCTGTGGGTCTGCTCTATCGATCATGTGTGGTTCAAATCCTAGAGATCTTGTGTGTGTCATCTTCTAGCGATCCTGTGCGGGTCAGATCCTAGAAATCCTAGGTGGGTCATCTCCTACTGATCCTGAGGGGGTGAGCTCCAAGTGATCCTGTACAAGTCAGCTCTTAGCATTTCTAGGGGGGTCAGCTCCAAGCGATCATGTTTGGGTCAGCTCCTAGCGATCTTGTGTAGGTTAGCAACAGATCCTCCAAATGGATTAATTTGATTTAGTATATATAACTAATCATATCTACTGATGTACCTATGTTATACCTAGTGTGATCTGAATCTGAAACACTGTGATTCATCATTATTGAGATGGATTACTTCATTACATAGGTATATGTATGGGCATATACCTAAGTAGGATTATCTGTTATTTTTTTCTTACATTGTGGTTTATCCGTGGTGGATTTTGTGAGACAATGTGAGTATTTAGGTCCCTAATATGTATCATTATACTCACTCCTACAAAGGATATGCCTGCACCTTGTTTTGTTGGACGAAGATTATGGACATCACTGACATAGGCTGAGAGTACTAGGACTAGACGGTACTCAGAGGTGGACCATTCGGTGTGTCGGTACACATAGGAGACGGGCGGACATGGAGTGCTGTGGAGGCGATCTGTACCTACCCTCCATGTAAAAACCTCAAAGGTTGATCCAATAGCTATATTTTCTCTTTCTTTAGATGTATTGTATATCAATTTTACTTGTATCTTTACAGTTGGTCATGTATTCTGGCCCCTTTTACTTTAAACACTCTTTTTTATATAGTTTTCTTGTGTTCGTATCTTGTTGTGGGCATGATTATGTGAGTTTTACTAGTTATAAAGGCAATTCTTTCCCAATTCTAGGGAATACACCTTTCGGTGGTAGTCCCCAGCCACTGGCCTTTGGAAGGTGGGCTTGGGGTAGTCACGACACTGGCCCCGGGGGACAGTTTGTGACATCCATTATAAGTATACATTGTTATTTTTAGATAACATTATTTAAATGATATCAAAGAATCATTTATATGTTTCTAGATCCATATTATAAGGAAATTGTTTTTAGAAATTATTTTATGTTGAATAACTCATTTAAATTGCATTGAAATATTCATTTATCAATTTTGAAATGTTTATTTTCAATGAAAAATATGATCAGTGTGTTTTTCAATAGAATGTTGTTTTTCTTTAGAATTGTTTTATTTATATTTCACAATTATAACCTATCGACGATGAAATACTTTGGGTTTACTCATGCCTCACTAGGGATATCGTATATTGGTTCTATTATTATTATTAATTTTAATGGTGTATGTTTTGATATCATGATTTTTTTTAAAATATTTATCCTTTATATGTTAAATAAATAGAGAACATGATTATTTTATATAGTTTTTAATTATGAAATGATTATGAATTATATCTCACTTCCATAAGTTATGATATGATGTTTTTGAGACCCAAATCTTTTATGGATCATGGGATGATTATTGATTTATTTTTTTATTGAAAATTCTTATATTATTTAATTATAATTAATGTGGGGAAAATATCCATCAATAATAAATTTGTTAGTGATGTATATTTAATGAGATTGACAAGGATTTAATGGGATGTGTACTCGGTTCTATAAAGGACAGTGTCTGTTAAGATGACCTAAAGAGTAAACTTGGGCTACTTGATGATCAGAGAGGGAACATTTACTACAAAGATGGTTTTGGGATTGAACCCATTCCATTCCAAGGAATGAGATTAGATTGCAGATAGTGGTAGGTCCCTCCAAGTTATTGTATCATTGAGGATGTTCCTTGAAAGGTTCTGGAAATGATCATTGACTTGTAGTGTTTTTTTATTATTATGTGTTTGGAAAACACCACTGTATTATTCCAATGTTATTCTCTCATGTATTATTAACTTTATTCCTATATGATTATTGTCTTTTAAATTTCCAATCAATATTCTTTGAGTTATGTATATAAACATTTATACGTAGGGTATTATCATTATATTCTATTCACATGTTCTTATATCATTAAGATAATGTATAGATTTAATATATGCTTTATTTACCCTTATTTTCTATTTGAGCTCCCTCATTCTTTCTTTTCCTATCTTAAAATTATTAATAATGCTTTTATTTAAGAGTGGAAAAGTGAAGATCTTTATAGTAAATTTTTAAGCCCATTCAACAAATTATAATAATTTGTACCATGTTTCTAATGAAACTAAACTATTATAGTACCCATTAATGTAACTTTTTTAATGTGATGAATATTCATCTAAAATGATGTAATGTCTATTTATTTAAATATTAGTTTAAATAAAAATGATATCCAAGAATATGATTAGCTCCAATTATATATTATGAATAATTAATTACTTTAACACAATAATTTTGTATTGTTTTCTTGGTTTAGGAATGAATATGAAACAACTCAAAACTTTGTCATTAATATGGATCCCAAATTCATATTTTTATTAATGTTAATCTTGATGTGGTATCCCTTGGTGCTCATAGATTCTTATGATGTGATGGGTCTTTCAAACATATCTTGGATTCATGGAGGGATTAATAACAAAATATCAATGTGTTTTTTCTACATATGTGTCATATTTTTAGGCTTTGATATGTTCCAATTTTTCTCAATCATTTAGGTTATTTTAATTTGTGTATAGAATAAAACATTTTCCATTTTTTAGGGTATTAAATGAATTGTTTGTGACATGTTATATGAAATATAAAACCAATGTGTATTAATTGTTTACAGGAATTAGACCAATTAAAACATAATGTTAGAAATATATATAAGTTGGTGAATCAATTTATTTGATTGGTTTTTAGGAATGAAGTTCATGAGGAATTATCAGGGTGGTCCTTTATGTGACACTTTTCTTTTTCACATTATATGGTCCAAAATGTTATGAGTAAGTTTTATACCAACCCATGTAATACTATTTTATGTAAAATTTCACATTATATTTATTTCATTTTATCTGGGACCATATAATTTATGATTCTCATATTTTATGTATAAATGGGTTCTATAATACTGAAAAACACGGTAATAGACTTACGAGGACACGTGTAAGGCAACTAGGACTATAATAGGAAATAGACCAAATTAGAAACCCAACACAACATCTAATTACAAAGTAAAATTAATGACAACCAAAGGGAAATTCACTGGTAAAAGAAATATAGTGAAATTATAAGAAGAATGGTTCATTTATCCTCCCTAAAACCATTATCATCTATTTATCAATGGATAATGACTTTTATTTTATATTTTCATGATCTTGTGTAATAATAATAAATATAAAAATATATGTTCTGAAAATCATGGAGATATAATAGGGTACATAATAAGTTGTGTAATGTTGATAAAATAATTATAAACTGATAAATGAAGCCCACTTCAACATTATTCAAAAAATGTGTTAGAATTTTGTAAGAATAAAAATGGGTCACCAATATTTTAACACATCTTCATTTTGATTTTAAAATTTTTATTGATTGTTAGGAATTTTAATGGATGATTTCACTCCCATCTAATCAACCACCATTAAAATAATGAGATAAGGGGTATAATATTAAATAGAAAAAGATACCTAATTTCCCCATTTAGAAAATCATGAATTGGCCTAATGGGATCATAGTACCCCTATTTTAGAACCTTCATTAGCTATTGTGGACGTAAAGGAGAATCCATGGGGATATACATTATAGTCCATTAACCAAATAAAAAATAGAATATGAGAAAAAGTAAAGTATATCCAAAAAACCGAATGAATTTTTTAAATACCTAACAACTAAAAACCCACTATGGGTATTTTAAGCATTTATTTGTACATCAGAAACCATAACAAAAACATCATTGAATCTAATCTGATAATAATTCCAAAACCATATTTAATATTTCAAATTTATTACTTTACAAAATCACATATATTTTTAAAATTTCTTGTTTTAATGATATGTATTGCTGAATGATATAATAGTTATCATATCCCATATTCATATTCATTTCCATATATAAATAGTCATTTTATTTTGAATTATATTCGATGTTTTTCTAAATTGATAAAAAATTGATAAATAATAATTATATCCAATAGTTTTATACATGAGAAATAAATATATTAAATCAAGAGGATTGTGTTTTATAATTTAGGATTAATTCATTTAGGTGAAGCATGTATAAATCATGTCACTTATGTTAAATGTCACTAAAAATGAAAATCATAATTTTTTTATGTATGTAATATAGTTTTTTAATTAATGGAATGTTTCTCACTTTTTAGATACATTTAAATTGTTTAATGAGAATAAAAATGATGATTGATGTCTTTTATAAAGCTAATTTTTTTGGAATTAAACTTAAAAATTACTATTTTTATGTTTTGATAAAAATGGAAGTAATTTTAATGAATAATATTAATGAAAAAAATATTTCATTGATGAATAATAATGAATTTAATGAAATATAATGTTCATATTATTTAATGTATTGTAATTATAAATATAATGAGTTTATTTATTAATCATATTTTGAATAATACACTATATATGAAAATGATAGTTTTAATAATGAAATAAGAGAAAATTTCACCATTTTTACAGTGATATGTTACTTTTCTTATCATATTGTCAAAAATTGTTGTTAATTGAAAAAGAAAACGATATTAATGAAGGTTTATCAAAATATCATGCAAGGTAGATAAATATTGTGTTGGGTAGAAAGGTATCATTAAATTTACTATGAATATTTTTTAAGATATTGAAAATTAATTTTCAACACACAATATAAAATTCGAATGATCATTCGCTAGTTTATTAACATGTTGAACCAGGATGAGAAGTCTAACTACTCATGAAAAATATGTATTTTTATATATATAGTAAAATAATTTAATGTATATCATATAACATGAATCTCTTCAATATTATGACTTTAAATTATTAAAAAAATTGTGATGATCTTAATGTGAATTGATGATATACAGTAATCAGAACATTTAGAAAATAAAATATATGTTAGTGTAAATAAGGTGCCTCTTCATCATTTTTTTCTTTTCAAGGATATTTAGGCTGATATGGTGATTCTTATTATATCATAAAGAGTTTATATAATATTTTAATGAATATAAATATTTTTAAATGATATTGTGGAAATATTGTTATGTAAGACATTTCACATAGAGATGAAAATATATTTAACAACATTACAATAATCAATAAATGAATATATAAATTATTTATGTTATTTTACATAAATTTCTATTTATATAAAAAATCAAACAGTTGTACTAAATAATATATTAATTAGATTTAATAAATTTCATGTCTGTATAAAATGGAATTTTTTAATATAAGAATATGAATGATTTTTTTTTGTAAATGGACATGAAATTTTAATGATTTTTTCATGAAAAGAGAGACACAAAATATTGTATTGTGAAGTATCATATAACGCGAATGATGATATTAATTTTTTAAATTTATTTTGAATGATAAAAAATAGAAATTGTTTTTGACGAAAAATTTAACATGATATAATGTTTTTATTGAGGAAACATTTATTATAGGATGATTAAATCCTTCAATATTTTTTTAGTAAATTTATTGGAAAAAATATTCATTGTGTGTATCATTTATGTAATAATACGAAGGAATTGATTTTTTT
This sequence comes from Viscum album, assembly GCA_963277665.1. NCBI lineage: Eukaryota > Viridiplantae > Streptophyta > Magnoliopsida > Santalales > Viscaceae > Viscum > Viscum album. The sequence goes on along the minus strand of OY728133.1, from coordinate 1,023,491,465 downwards.
ATTTTTTTATTTTTTTTATGGTAGAATATTTTACATTTTTAATGTTTGGTTAAGATTATAATTAAATAAATATTTTAACGTTATGATTATTAATAACATTAGACTTTGAGATATTGGATTATAATGATTAGTGGCACCAATGACACAACCATAACATTCTTGGTAAATTAAATAATTTTTCTCTATAATTTCTGTATCATATTCATAAATTTAATATCATGAAAATGGATGTATGACACATGTATTGTTGGGATTAATGTAACATTAACACAAATTTTGTTGAGATAAAAATGACCTTTTCATTGGATAAGAGTCAAACATATTAAAAATATCATGTTTTGGACACATATGTTTGAAGCTCCCATGAATTTTATGATTTCTAGTGGTATTATAATAGTAATATATATTCTATATTTTTGTTTATATCATATATTATGATAAAAATATAATACTATAATGGTTTAATATAATCTAGTGAATAAAAAAATACAATATATGTGCAGTACTCCATACGCAATAAAAAAGTAATATTCTATAATGAATAGAAATGATTTTTGTAGTGATAATTGAGAAAAGGATGGCCAAAAATTTAACATATCATTACATTGGGACACACATAATTATAATTATTATTCATTTAAACAATAGATTATTTTTTTATTAAAATATCAATATGTTTACTTAAAATATGAATTAGATGAATACATTAACTGTGACCTATTTGTTAGTGAATGGGAGTTTTTATATAATATATGTTAAACAGAAGACATGTATATTTTTTTAAAAAATAAATTTTATTTAATATTATTTATATAATCATAATATGTTATTTATTATCACTATTACAATATGAAATTTGGAAATATTGTTTTTAATATTTATATAAACGACATTGTGAAAATTATTATTAGTAGAGGAATGAAAATAATATAACTTGATGATGTTGAAAATAATTCATATATAGATAAAAATAAAATATAAAATATATAATCTATTGAAATATATATCTAATATAAATTTGTTATGATGATTCCAATTATTTATGTGATCTGGGAAATGTTTTTACAGTATTCAATAATTATAAAACATGTATAACCATAGAATATTCCCAGAGATTAAATTAAATTTTTTGAATTAGTTGATATAAATTAAGAAACATCATAAATATTTAATTTATCATATTTATGAAATGCATATTAAATTTAAATTAAGAATCAATTGCGAATTTAATTTGGTTAATGAAGAGTTCATACAGTTAAAAAATAGTCATTTGTTTGTTTTGAAATGAAATTTATAAACAATTCGATATGGAAAGGTATATAGAATTTACATTTTTCATGGAATTTCCAAATATCAATGGATATTACTCTATTGAGAAACATTAACCAATGTATGTTATGTAGGAAAAATTAATATTTCATTATATCATCACATAAAGAATATATTATATAATTCAAATAGATTTTCTGTCAATATTTAAAAATTGAGATCTTGGGGAATATGATTATATCATATGATACAATGTTGTCTTATTTTAATACTAGGTTATATATTTTTATAAAAAATACAACGGTTATACTCATTTTGATAAAATTAAAATAACATTTCTATTTAATGTCAGATAAATATTTGGTGAAATTTAAATTCCAGAATGGAATAGTTTATAGTATATTAAAAATTTAATTATTATATAAGAAGTATCCATTCAATATTTATATATATTGGTATATAAAAAACCATTATTATTTTTAAATACTATTTAAAAAATTTGGATAATTTTTTTAGATGTTTTTTATTGACGTATGTGACATATCAAGTGATATTAAGTTACTCATTGAATCAGTTTTAAAATTTTATCTTAAAAAATTTCTTTATGTAATATTTAATTTTATAATGAATGAAATAAAGGGAATTTCTTCAGTGAAACCACTAGGTAATATACTTAAATAGATAATAGAGTTATTCAATTCGTCCAAAAAATATCCTACAAAAATCAATGGTCCTTTAATATATTTGGATGCTTTGAGATAAGATTTATTTCATGATAAATAATTATTTATGATATGTAAAAATTAATATATGGAATATGATATCATTTTAGTTAAGGGGATACTAATGTATTCTAGGGATACTTTGTATTATGGGACAACAGATTAAATAAAATGATATTTTATCCTTTTTCAGATTATAGCTATATATTAGATTTTATGTATTTATTACTAGATGATCTGTTGGAGAGAAATTTCCAATTTTATGATAATCAATATTCATAAAATAGAATTCTGGTCACCTGAACATAATAAGAACAAAAATAGGAATCAATGGTACATATAACAAAATAATTAATTTTCATGGGGAATCAATTGAAACTTTTTTATGTGGAAACAGAGTTGTTGCCTTTATGGTTGATGAATACAAGGTCAAATTAATATTTCAATCAATACAATTAAATTTTATCTACAAAATAATATTCATATAATGTATTAACAAATATTATAAATGTATATGAAATTAATTTTAATGAAATATTTCATTACTAGAATAGATAATGTGGTCGATGACTCTAATAAGGCATTAAATAAAAATGTATTTGGAAAATATATTTTTATGAGGGTATATAAATGTATCATAATCATTTATATGATAAATAAATAAACATTTGGGTTTAATTTTGTAATTTTTAGTGAAATTTTAATAATTACCAATTTAGTCATTAACATTCTATAGGGATTATGATTTCCATAGAGGAAACTCAGTAAATCAAATGGGTACATTAAAGTTGGAGGTGGTTTACATAGTCTCAAGAAGTTAAGTATTCTTTTTAGGAACAATGTAAGGATAAATCGTAATTTAATGAGGACGAGTAAAGGTAACCCATAGTTGCATATGGTTAATTAACATTTCACATAAAGAATACAAAAAAATTATATAAATTTCCTATTGTTAATCCCCTATTTTTATATAATGTGTCTGGGTTCCTAAGAGGCTGCATAACGGTTGATCCAAATTCCCAGGGGTGCATACCAACAACCCTTATCTGAATATGGTATATCCTATGTTATTGTAAAAATAATTAATATTTTATATACAATGTATAAGGGTATTCCCATATAATCAATGTATGTTAAGGTTTACCTCAAGTAATTCATAAAGGAAACATCTAATTACAAAATAACATATAAGGGAAGAGATGTGCAGTATAATGGTAAATACAACTGCAATGATACATGTAATGGTATAAGAGTACCTTCAAATGAAAAAAATGATATTATAATGGGATACACCATGTTACTATTATGTAGTGCATTATTTTAGAAAATATTTCTTATGTCATTATTTTCACTTTTTTAATTTCCATCATTAATATATAACACATATATATTATTCAAAATTCATAAAACTATGAAAATTTTATCTTCTGTACCATTTAAAATTGATGATTCATATTTTGGATGAATTTATACACTCTAAAATTATGGAATAATTAACCAAAAAATTATATGATGAATTTAAATTTTTTGATTTTCAAGGAGAAAAAATAGAACATTGAACTATTCATAAGAATATTATATTTCCAAAGATTTTGATATCCTTTTGAGTCTTAGGAGTCTAAAAATAAAAAATTATTGATGTGTAAATACTAATTCTATCAAATTAGTTTCTTCGTGAATTTTATTGGCATGGAATAACGTTAAAACTATATCAATTTTATGTAGTCTTGAAATTTATGTGGAAAATTATTGGATATGTTTTGTTTTAATTTTATTCACTTCTTGGATGAATAGTTTGTGATGTAATATTTATGTATGTTTCTAGTGAAATGGTAATGATTTATTAAATGAAAATATTCAATAATTTTTTGGAAATTATTATATGGAATGATCTAGTGAGCCATTATTTTTCTCCGATTGAGAATTTATTACATATTATAGTGTTTCTCATTATTCTAGATGTAAAATATTATGGAATCAATTTTAGGAATTATTATCGAGAGGATCGAAAAAACTAATATAAAGAAATGATACGTGTGAAAATTCAATTTCAAACCACGACTTGTATAATAATAATCCTGATTTAGGAAGTACCACATCTTGTGGGAATTTTTATACGTCATTTACATGATATATAGATTGTTCTTGATAACCCATGATACTTATATGTCCACATTGGGATTATGTGAGATCTTGAGACCATTCATACTTGTGACCATTGGTTTTGTCTACAATATATTGACTAATGATTCTAATATTACATATGTCCCTTATTAACTTAAATATAAATTTTTTCATTTAATATCTAGTTGAACAAATATCTGGGAAAAGGATGATCATGTTTCCCATTATTTTTTAGATAACCCAATGGAAGGGGAGTGAGTTGATGTAATGATTGATTTTCACTAATCAAATTTAATTTAATGGACATGGTATTATATATTCATATTGATTAGGGATTAGATCATTATTTTGTTGAGTATTTATCAAAAGTTTTCTAAATGGGAACAATTCACTGAAGCGAAAATATGTTATATAGGATAATAAAAAGTTTTGGGTAAGATATACCATCATTCAAGGATAATGGCCACCATCAAGATGACATTTGATGAGTAATAGGTACTGAGAAATATTAGGGGTGAGAAATGTGGTATTATAGATAATGACTAGAATCATGGTGTGAGTATCGAGTGTTCTAGAAAACATCCACTATTTGTGTGTGGAATGTGGTGTTCTAGATAATGTCTACTATAAAGGACTAGAATGTGGTGTACCTAATAATAATAATAACCATGGTAGGGAATGTAGTTTTCTCTACAAGGGTATTACACGGTAGATATTAATCTACATCCTTACCAAAATAGTGCCAAAGTAGGGGGGATATGGTTTATAAATGAAAATGTTTAATCATTTTCTTGAATTTTTATATATTTTTATATTTTGATATGTATATTATTTAAGTAGTTGACATTATATCATGTTAATAGTCTTTCTACTGATGTTCTTTTGGCCCCTAATCCTATTTGGTATCTTACTGTATATGTAATGTCATGCTTGAGGTCATGTGAATCTCTGGAATGGATGTCATGGTTATTATCTAGGTATTGAAAATTGATATCAGGGAGAAGGATTCATCTTTTATATTTACTAACAAGGGACATGGTAGAACAGATCAAAGATATGGGGGACTTGGGTAGTGGAGTATCCTTTTTCCTATCTCTATTAATAGTATCAAACCTCTATGTTACCATTGAATTTACTTTTTTTTGAAGAATTCATGTATTATATCTAGGCTTGGTGTGTCACATTCTATATAAACAACTATTTGTTTTTCATATTGGTATTTTAATTTAATCCCTCAATTTTTCAGTCTTTCTGTGAAATACTTGGATTAATTGATAGAGTGATATATCTAATTTCCACTTTATAGTTATATATATCTTGTGTAATTAATTTATTTTACATGATCAAGTGGTTGGGTTATTTATAAATATGATGAGAACTACTATCATGTTAATTTATATTACTATTATTTACATCTAGGGATGGTTAATATTTTATTTTTTCTAAGATGGATACACCTTGAGCTATAGATAGATACATAGTTGAACCACTCTATTAACTTATAGACTATTTATGAAATATCATATTAAAATGTTTAAAAGGTTTTACATTAATTTTAAAAATGGCTCCATATAGATGTTGAATGCGACATCAAACTATTTCCTCCTAGAATTCAATCACCCACAAATATTGTTGGGGGATTTATACCAGCATGATGGTACACCGGTATTAGTAATTTAATCTATGAATCCCATTTAGCATGAATTATTTGTTACCATTTATGGTGGAAACATCCACCAGATTGTGAACAAATATACACCATCATATTAAACATAGGAAGATTCAATATATTTAGGGTACATGTTTCACATAGGATTTTAAGGACCCTATTCTTCTTTTCGGGCATGTTTTTATTTTTCTAATGTTTTTTAGAGAAAAAGGAGTTTCTGGATGTTTTTTTGAAGTACATGTCGTGTACTTTAAGAGTACACACCATGTACTTGGATACCATGGGTAGTCATGTGATGTCCATGTAATGGCCTAGCACACTGCCATGTGGGGTTACCTAGAGGCCGCTTAATGTGGAGTACAGAAATAGAAAGTACATGCTTTGTACTCCACAAGTACACACTATGTATTTTGTGTTTTTTTCGTTAAATGCATCGGGTAAAATTCTGATGAACAGAACACCCTTTTTCTAGGTTTTGTTCATCTAAGAGAACTCGTACGATAGCAGATCATTGACGAGCCCCTGATCCTCCGTCTGTCCTCTGAATCGAACACCGTTGGTTTTGTTGGATTCGCATCGGTTAGTTCTCAATTCTCATAGAGAAAAATTCATTGATTTATCTACCATAGTGAGTTATCGTGAGTTGATATGTTTAAATGTTTTTGTAGATCTACAATGTTCCTAAGAGATTCAAGCCTCCGGGTTTAAGTATCTTGATCTTTCAACACCTAGGTAGGTTGTTTGTTCCATTCTGTAGATAGTCCTTTAGTTTTATTTGAAAAGTATTTCAATACCCATGAACGGGGCATTGCACCACTTCTTTTCCACCCCAATTGTTTCTCTGCTATGCGAGTATGCTAGAGTATATGGTTATTGATTGTAAATAAGGTGAATTTTTGTGATTTTGATGTTTTTCCCATCCTTGTTTTTCCTATTTGGACCTTTGAGTCCTGACTGCCTGTTAGGCAGTAGTTTACATTCCCATGCCTAGTATTATAGGATTGGGTGACTGTAGTTCTATTATGATATTATGTTATAATATTCTTCCCATTTAGTTCTTAAGGTTTACCTTGGTCGTTACACAATGCGACACTTTATTGACTTACATGCGGCCGTGAGAACCTGGTGTATTGACCATAGGGGAAATGGACATTGAGGGATTCTCCAGAGTTTCTTTATAATTTACGATGTGACACAACATGGATAATTGATGTTTAGTGCCTCCTTAGAGTTTTTCTGGTTCCTTCACATGGGTCACAAATGGAATATGATGTAAGTGCTTCGCTAGAGCACCTATAGTACTGATACAATACTATATGGGGAATTGAAGGTGAGTGCTTCCTCAAAGAGTATATGCTTTAGCTGAACCAGAGGGGCTAGAATGAGTGTACTACCCATAGGGTTTCTTGTACTTGTTACGTATGACCAGAGGGGTTATACTGAGAGTGATTCCTAGAGGGTAACCTGTTTTTTTCCTTCTAGTTAGTTATTTCTTAATATTGAACTGTGAATTGTTTTCTGTTGAGTACCTTCTTTTTTACTGCTTTCTGTACTTTTTCCTACCATATACTCATTGACTGTTAGACACAGATCATGTGGTGGTTATCGACTGGGATTAGTCTCACAAATTGTTTGGGCCCTGTTTTTTGGCGCAAACTAATTATATTGTTGCAGGTCTAGAAAAGGGAAAGCGCCCTTCTACTTCAGGTACATGACATGTTGTGGAACTCGAGAGCATGGGACCAAGTGTAGGCTTGCGATGTTGTGGAGCTAATTCTAATTTTATTTTGTACTTGGTTTAGCACTGTATTCTAACATTCTTCTTTGTTTTTCTATTTTCCTAGACATATGTATCATGCATCACTTTATATATATGATTTTTAGTTTATAACATCAGTTTTTTGTTGTTTGTCATTATTAGTGCTTCCACTCTTGTATGTATTTGTTTACGTCTGCTATGTACTCTTCCAATGAGGGCATAGTTTTCTCACTATCACACCAAAGTTCCTCACTTCTAGTCGGGAGCCTCTGGCTTTTGTGGAAATGCGCTTGAGGCCGTGTGACCAACCGGGTACGTGGAGCCTTTGGGTGGCTTCGAGAACGGGGACATTACAAATTGGTATCAATGGAATTATTTTCTATAGGCTTACTATTTGGAGCCATTATCCCAGGATATGATGGAATAGGTACATTTTAATAAGTTGTTTCTGAGAGTAGCTAACTTGTGTACTGGGAAAATCCAACCTACATCATTTATTGAAATTTTATGGTTTTTCAAGATTAAATTTGATTTGACTTCACCTAAAGTGATTCACAGGATTTATGCTGTTATAGATGTTTTATTGAGGTTATATTTCTGTCACATCTTGATGAGTTTAGGGTATGCCATCTCATGGATCATGTAAGAACATGTTAGAAATCACATATCATGAATTCTTGCCATGCCATTTATGGTGCATTAGAAATTGCATGTTGTTGTGATAGATGTTGTGTGGAATATGCATTCCTTTGTGATAGTTCCCTGATCAGAATACATGTTGTTTGATAGGGTATCATTTTGTGTAATGTTTTTCTTGAATGGACACCATACTTCGGTTCTTAAGGTGTTATGGGCCCTCATGGATCATAATTTGGTGGATCATTGGCTTATTAAATTTTTATGACATGTTTAAGATGCCAAGCATTGATTCTCGATAGTATGGGAACACATGGATCGATATTTGGCACTTTTAGTGTTCGTTTCAGTTCTTTTTGGTTTCCAGGGAAGTTTTTAATGATTAATTCCTGGAAAAACCCATAATACATGACTTGTAGTTTTTATTACACTCCATGTGTTCTTCTATTTGGGAAGAAACTATTTTTCTTAAGTACAAGTCTTGTACATTATGTACATGCCTTGTAGTCTCTAACTGTGTCATTCTCCATGTGGTCAGAGACATGGAATGTTGAAGGTCCAGATGGAACATGACATGTACCAAACGAACTTGTCGTGTTGTGTCAACCCTGTGTCCACCCGTGTGACCAACAAACACGGATGGATAATACCTTAAGTTGTACATGTCGTGTTCGCGTCAAACACACCATGTAGTCAAACCCAGGTACCCAGCTATGTCACGAAGAACACGGGTCAGTGTTATCCCTTCTCATACATGATGTGTCCATATGGAACACGCTATGTAGTGAGAGCTGTGTGTTATGCCCGTTCACTGACAGCACAGGCCATGTGATGATTGCCTAGTACATGTCGTTTCCATCTTGAACATGACATGTAGTCTTGTCTTTGGAGGGTCGTGTGGCGTAACTGTGTATAAGGACATGGTCATGGGAAGAGGATTCAAGTACACACCATGTGCAACGACAACAAGCAGTTTGATTGGGCATTACAAGACCAGTTTATGTAGGACTACACGCCCATGTAAATGACTTAAGGGAACACGTCGGGTAGACATTTTTTGTAAAACATTAATTATTTATTTCTCCTATTCCCATCTTACACTCCATTTTTCGGGCTTTGATAACCTTGATCTAAGGTGTTCATTTGACCTTGTAGAGCCATGCCACTATGACATCCTCCGGTTGAGCGCCAGTTGTAGGGTAGTGATCAGACACCGAATGTGGTTGATCTAGGACAACCCGTAGATCCTCTTGTTGTTCCAGTCTTGGTTCCAACCATTATATTAGACACATGTGTTGATACACAGTTTAGGGAAGGATTTACGAGGATGATGCATACCTTTTAGGAAGCACCACCTCCTTCCCCGTTGATGTCTCATTTTGACGCGGGTCTTCCAGCACCAACATCCTCCGACATTACCTGGGGATGAAGGAACTTAGGATGCAGAGTCATGGATAGAAGCAATTTATATGATCTATGAGGATTTGGATATGCCTCTAGAGAGGAGGGTCAATCTTGCTACGTATATTCTTCGGGGCTCCACAAAGATGTGGTGGGATGTGATATCATAGGTGGGATGCCAGCAGGTTTTGGGATGGGATGAGTTTCATCACATCTTCTATGACTACTTCTATCTAGAGACCTTTAGGACTGATCACGCCTTGTATTTTATGAGTCTGTAGCAGGGTACTCTTTCTGTTATGGAGTATTCCTTCTGCTTTACCAAGCTAAATCACTTCACGCCTATTTAAGAGGTGATCATTTATTCATGGAAAGGAAGGTCATGGATGGTCTAAGGAACGACAACTGATAACTGTTGTACATATTCTGGTTGACTTCCATGACTTCTATTTTCAACCAGGCACAGATCACGGAGCTCAGTATGAGGGATTCCAGAGTTGCGAGCCAGGGCAGCTCATCATCTAGAGTTAGCATCCCTCCTACTGCGAGTAGGAACCACCGTAGGGAGTCTTCACGTGATGATTAAAGGAGGTGATACACATCATCTGGTAGCCGGGTGTTGTTATACCATTGTTGGATAAGAGGGAATACTAGGCCGCACAACACAAGAGTCCCAGTTCAGTGTCGATCATGCTAATGTTGGATCACCTTCAATGATTCTGTCAGATCTTCTCAACCATAGTTGGCGATAGGGATTCTTCAATGACTCCTCGTTTAGGAGAATCACCACAAATTTCTCACTAGTCATGGAACTGGAGATCTTCTGACCATTCTGACTAAGGTGGAGGTCGTGGCCATGGTGGTTAGTCGTCGGTCATTCAGCGATAGTAGAGTGGATCGGCTTAGAGTGATCAGACAAGGTCACATGGCCACATTGTGGGCCAAACATTTTTAGTGGAGCAAACCTTGTAGGAGCAAGATCTCAGAACTTCTACATTTCATGGTAAAATAATAGTTTCCTCAGTTTTAGCTAAATCTCTTTTAAATATAGGGGCTTCTCATAGCTCTATTTCTATTGTAGTTGTGGAGAGGCTTGGGATCTGAATCTTTTCTACTGATAACATCTGAACAATATACACTCTGTTGGGGACTAGAATTACTGGTGTATGTCAACTAAAGAAGTTCCCTCTAGAGGTTGGTGGGTGTCACTTTTTATGGGACCTATATGTCATAGAGATGATATACTATGATTTCATTCTGGGGATGGAATGGCTAGTTCCCTTCGAGGAAGTCGTCGACTGTTATCACCGCATGGCGAGTTTCACATCACTAGAGGGAATATCGTTTCTTCATAAGGGTGAGTGGGATGTCCAGGTGAGAATAGTGGGTCCAGAGCATCATAGGTAAAGAGATGATACATCCCAGATTGCTAGTCTATATCTAGATGATAGGGTGACTATACAGTTAGACTTTCCTCCAGTGGTGGAACATTTCATAGATGTCTCTTCAGAGGAATTTTCATATTTTCCTCCTAAGAAGGAGGTAGAATTTTCTATATTTCTTGTTCCCGGAGCAGCACTGGTGTCCATACATCCTTATAGGATGGCTACACCAGAGTTTCAGGAGCTCATGATGTAGTTGGAGGAGTTGCAGGCAAAGGGTTTCATCTGACCTAGTACTTCTCCATGGGGTTTTCCTATCATGTTTGTGAAGAAGGCAAACGTTATCCTTAGGATTTGTGTAGATTATTAGAAGCTGAACCAGTTAATGGTCAAGAACCGATTTCCCTTTCCGACGATTGATGATATCTTTGATCAGCTTCGAGGAGCCCAGGTGTTCTCAATGTTAGACTTGAGTTTTGATTATCATGAATTGTGTGTTAGAGCATCTGATATAACTTTTATAGCCTTTTAGAGTAGGTATTCTATATAAGAGTATATGGTTATACCATTCGGTCTCATGAATTCACCTGCAGCTTTCATAGAACTGATGAATTGAGGGTTCCACCCATACATGGATTTTTTCATGGTGGTCTTCATGGAAGATTTCTTGGTGTACTCTCACACTCGACATGGCCATGCTACCCATATTGAGATCATTTGGAGTATACTAAAGGAGAATCAGTTATATGCTACTCTCTCAAAATGACATTTCTGTATGGATTAGATTCATTTCCTTGGTCATGTTATCTCCGAGGAAGGAGTATTAGTAGACCTAGAGAAAGTGAGAGCTATAGTTTCTTGGGAGTAGCTGAAGAACATCTTTGTGGTGAAGAGTTTTATAGGGCTATATGGATACTAAAGCTATTTCATACATGACATATCATGCTTAACATCACTATTGACGTGTCTAACTATGAACGGTTTGAAGTTCTCATGGTCAGATTCTTGTGAGTCAGCCTTTTAGAAGCAGAAAGGGCGGTTGACATCAGCACTGATACTAGTCCTTTTAGACCCAGGCAAGACCTATACTGTTTTTAGTGATTCTTCAGGTATCAGGCTGAGATCAATGCTTATCCAGGGAGATGGAGTCCTTGTGTATAGTTCTCAACAGTTGAGGCCACATGAGAGGAACTACCAGATGCACGATCTGGAGTTGGAACCTATTGTTCATTCCTTACATTGTTGGAGACATTATCTTCGGGGAGAGAATTTTGTAGTTTTCACCGACCACAAGAGTCTCAAGTACATCTTCACTCAGCGTGATATAAATTTTAGATAGCGCAGGTGGGTTGAGTACCTACAGTCCATTGACATTGATCTTTCCTATACGTCTGGGAAGGGCATCACAGTAGCGGATGCGTTGAGCAGGAGGACTCCGATACAAGAAGTTCAAGAGACCAGCAGTGAGTGGTCGCTTATGGCTCTATTCTATGAGATACATTTGGAGGTTCACAATAGATAGGGGTAGACATTTCAATCTTCTATAGCTCTTACCTCTAATCTTCTTGATCAAATTCTAATGAGGAAGCTATCTTATTTTGAAGGATTAGTCCTATGGGAGAATGTATTATGAGAGGAACCTTTTCATGTATGGACCATAGAAGAGGATGAGATCTTGAATTTTCAGGGGCACGTATGGGTTCCAACATACATACGTGAGAATATGATGCGAGACTCTCATTCCTTAGTTTGGTCAATTCATCATATCGTCACTAAGATGTATCGTGATCTACACCATCAATATTGGTATCCATGTATGAAGAGGGATGTTCCATGTTTCATCATGAGGTGTTCCACTTGTCAGTAGGTTAAGGAAGAGAATCAATGACCATCAGGGTACTTACAACAATTTCCCATTCCCGAGTGGAAGTGGAACGATGTCTCGATGGACTTCTTGATCAGTTTGATGAGGTCCCCTTGAGGGAATGACACAGTTTGGGTTGTCATTAAAAGGCTAACGAAGGTGGATCACATATTGATGATCAAAGAGACCTTCGGTGTTGATGAATCGGGAAATTTTTACATTTAATAGAAATTAGATCTGCATGGAGTTCCACACTCTATTGTTTCATCTAGGGATGCACGTTTTACTTTTCAAGTCTGGTAGGGGCGTCATAATGAATTGGTTACATAGGTACTATTGGGTACATCATACCATCCCCAGACTGATGGCCAGACTGAGCATACAATTCAGGAGCTTAAGTACATTCTCTGAGCATGAATTTTGGATTTTTGAGGTTTCGAGGAGAAGTACATACCGTTTTTATTGATATCCAACAACAATAGTTTTGAAGCCACTATTCAGATTGCACCATATGAGGCATTGTACGGTAGGCCATACCGATCACACTAATGTTGTATACAGGCAGAAGAGGTAGATTTTACGGGACATCATCTTGTTCAAGATACGATGAATTAGATAGATTTGATTCAGAATAGGATGGCTACTGCATAGTCTCGTCAGATGTCTTATGCTGATCAGAAGAGATCACCTCTAGAGTTCGAGGTCGGGGATCAGGTTTTCCGGTGTGTCACACCAAGTTTGGGAACCAAGAGGATTAACAGAAAAGGTAATCATTCACCGCGGTACATCATGCCATTTGAGGATTTTGAGAGAGGTGGGCCAGAGGCCTATCAGTTGTAGTTGCCTCAGAGGTACCGGGATATGCAAGACATTTTCCACATTTTTTTGCTTTGATGTTACTTTTCAGACCCATATCATTTTTTCCAAAAAGAGGAGGTTGAGTTGGAAATGGATGCATCCTTTGAGGAGAATCCTATCTGGATCATCGATCGCAGTACAAAGGTTCTCTGTGGCTGGTCTGTTCCTATGGTATGAGTGCAATGGAAGCACGAGTGAGTAGAGGATGAGCCTTGGGAGAAGGAGGAAAACGTGCGATGACAGTGGCCAGAGCTGATCGAGGTTTCTTCTTCTACCTTAGGCTAGGGAAATTTGGGGATGAATTTTTTAAAATGGGGATGTTTGTATAATCCTGGATATTCTATTCATGTATTCTTATTTTTTGGAGTTTTTGATCAAAAAAGTTGTTTTTGGAATTTTTTTTGAAGTACACGCTGTGTATATTCTGAGTACATGTTGTGTACTCAGTTACCATTGGTATCCATGTGCTGGCCGTGTAGGGGCCTGGCACATGAACAATTGGGGTGACCTAGAGGCCGCTTAATGTGGAGTACAGAAATGGAATGTACACACTGTGTACTCTAAAAGTACAAGCCGAGTATTTTGTTTTTTTCATTAAATGCACTGGGGTCACGTCTGACGACCAAAACACCCTTCTTCTGGGTCTCGTTAGTCCGAGAGGACCCATACGGTTGTGGATCTTCAACGATCCCCTGAGCCTCCATCTGTCTTCTGAATCAAACACTGACAATTGTGTTGGAATCACATCAGTGAGTTCTCTCTTCTCCTAGAGCACAATTACTTGATTTCTCATCCTTCTTGAGTTATTATGGGTTTAATGTTTTATACATTTTCGTATATTTATGGCGTTCTAAGGTGATTCCAGCATCTTTGTTCATTTTTCATGATCTACCAATAATGAGGTAGGTGGTTTGGCCTTTCTATAGATAGTCCATGAGTTTTATATGAAAAAGTTCCCAATACCAATGAATGGGGCATTTCATGTTTACTGTTTTCACCCTATTGATTCTCCACTATACTGGTATGCCTCGTTAGATGGTTATTGATTAGGAATAGGTGAATTGTTGTTCTTTGGATGTTTTTACCATGCATGTTTTTCTTCTTTGGACCTTTGAGTATTGATTACCTATTAAGATATTGTTTACATTCCCATGCCTAGTTTTGTAGGATGGTGTGACTGTAGTTCTCTTATGTTGTTATGCTGTAGAATTCTAGCCATGTAGTTCTTTAGATTTATCTTGGTCAATATGTTATTCTACACTTGATTTAATTACACGGGACCATGAGAACCTGGTGTATTGACCATAGGGAGAATGGGCGTCGAGGGATTCTCCAGAGTGACTTTATAATTTATGATGTGAGACCTCAAGAGGAATCGACGTTGAGAGCTTCCTCAGAGTTTCTATAGTTCCCCGACGTGGGTCACAAAAGGAATGTGACATAAGTCCTTCCCAAAAGCGCCTTTAGTACCAATACAAGAATATAGGGGGAATTGACAGTGAGTGCTTCCTCAGATAGTTTGTTCTTAAACTAAACCAGAGTGGCTAGATTGAGTGTACTACCCAGTGGGTTGCCTGTACTTGTTAGACATAACTAGATGGGTTAGATTGAGATTGCTTCCCAGAGTTTTACCTATTTTTTTACCAGCTTTTCATTTATTTCTTGATACTGAACTATGGAATGTTTACTATTGAGTACCTTTCTTTTTACTACATTCTTTACTTTTTCCTACCATATACGCATTGACTTTTATGCACATATCTCATGGTGGTTGTCTACTAGGATTAGCCTCACACCTTATTTGTGCCATGCTTTTGGGACCAAATAGATTATATTGTTGTAGGTCTAGACAAAGAAAAGATCCATTTTTCATCTGGTACTTAACATGTTGTGGAGATGGAGAGCATGGGACCAAGCTTAGGCTTGCAATTTTGTAGTGATGATCTTAATTTTTTTGTACTTGGTTTAGCATTGTATTCTAGAATTATGATTTGTATCGCTAATTTCTTGGACATATGTATCATGAATCATTTTATATATATCTTTCCCAGTTTATACCCTTAGTTTTCTACTATATGTCATTATTACTGCTACCGATATTGTATGTATTTTTTACTTCCACTGTGTACTCTAACAATGAGGGCATAGTTTCTCCACTATCACACCCAAGGCCTTCACTACTAGTCGGAAGCCTCTGGTATTTGGGGAAATGTTCTTGAGGCCTTGTGACCAATTCGGTACGGGGCGCCTTTGGGTGGCTTGTAGAACCGGGATGATACAAGGATGTATGGTATTAACAAGGTTTTATCATGAGTATTATCTAGTTTTTCATGACTCTCTAAGAGGTGAGAGTTATTCTATATACATTATTATTCCATGGACCTTCTTAGAGATAGTGGGAACCATGAACCAATTAGTATGTAAAGAGGGTCTTGATTGGGAGACAATTAAGGTGTACATTCTTGGGATATAATTTCCATAAATAATTAAAATAGATTGTTCATATATGTCCATGGATTTTAACAGTAGTTTATGACTACCTATGTGTCTTTTTCTAAATTGAAATAGTTTCTAAATTTTTATTATATATTGCATGAGAATGAGGAGTATATGTAATGCAATTTGAGATAGGTACTTTCAATGACCAAGGAGATCAGGTTATTTATTTTTATCTGATTATATACACACAAGTGAATCATAAGGAATTGACTACGGAAATGGTGATATATATCGATAGGTTTGTGTGTTATGTTTATGTCCATAGAAGAATATGGACAAAGATTCAACTTATGAACATGGGATACTATTCTTATAGTGGAGGAGGAAGTCTATTAAGGATAAATTAGGGAGGAGGTCTACGGGTTGATGTTGGATCGTTTAATTGTCCACTATAGTAGATGATTCAAAAAACAATATTCAATTGTGATAATGGGGGATTTATATAATGGAATCTTGGGCATCGTCTATGGAGTAACATAATATTGGTATGTGTAACCCCACTATAGTTTATAATTTTTTTCATGTAAATTAAATTTCATTGATAACATCTATTACACAAAAGTTAATGTTTTCTGACATTTTGATATAATATTTGTAGTATTATTTTAACAAGAAAATACTAATGTATCTATTAAATTTATATGTATGAAGAACACTACATTTTTTATTTAATTATAATGGGTTTATAGATGAAATAATAAATTTAAATAAATACTTTATTTTTTTAAAGACTTTATATGGAATGAAAATACATTTTGTAAAACAATGATTTAATTTCATGTGAAAAAATAATAAAAGTAATTTTTACAAAATATATGAATATTATTTTAAACATTGAAATTATTTTTGAAATAAATAAATTAAAATTTTCATGGGGTGAGTATCTGATAATATTATGAAAATTTTGTTTTTTCTATGAAAAGTGGAAAATGATAATATTAAATAAAAACCCGATTTTCATATAAACAATTTGGAAGTGACATGTTTTATTGAAATGGTTTTAAAAGTATTATTAATGAAATTTTATAATTATTAATAAAATTGATTTCATGGAAAATCAATTTGATGTTTAATTTTTATGTCAAAATATCATACCCTTATGAATATATTTTCATTGGAATATTCCTTTTGATCAATTATATTGTATAAATTTTAAATTAACATCTTCCAAATTTATGAATAGAATTTTAAAATATAAATTCATTATTTGGAATAGTCACATATAATATTAAAAAAATATTTAACTTATTTTTTTCATATTGAATACTTAAAGTAGTAAAAATTAATTATCCATGTTATGGTTAACATAGTTTTAGTAGGGGTTAAATTAATCATATGACAGTCTAAATGATCTAAAACCCTAAAAATTATCATTATATGGTATTATTTCAATTTTATATAATATAATTTTAAATAATGTGACATTTTGGGACCCTTTTACTTTTTTAAAATTGGAAAATACCACTATCGTTCAAGAAATATCAAGTGTGTCCTCTCCCCAACTTATAAAAGGGTACCCTTTCATAACACCACTTCATAAATCCAATGAATTTTGGTTCGACCATGAAATACCTAAATAAAAATCATTCATATCCTTACCCAACATCCTTAAGGACTTATTTTTATTAGGAAACCCTACCATGATGGTGTTTGCTGAAAGCATAAGGAGGTTGTCAGTTGAAGTCATATCATTCATTTCCAAGCATTTTTTTAATTTTTTCTTAAACCTCTGTAAACAATTATCCAAACTGAATAAAATAATATAAAAAGTATCTCAATTATACTAATATGTATTTAGTTTAATTTAAATAACTTATATCCTTATCCAATTCATTAAAATGGGAAAATAAGAAATTAAACATTTTTATGGAAAACAACTACCTCACAAACTGATGTAATTCGATTTCCATCACCACCACCCACAGTTAGAGATAAAGAAGGATTTAATATATAAATATTGTTATTATGAGAAAAATATATATACATGGTTTTATAATACTACAAATACCTTATTAATATCCAATCCAATGGAAAATCATAATGATGTAAATGAATACAAGTCGACTTCCGCCTACACGAAGTGATGTGATTCATTTTTACATTTTATATTAGAATAAATGATAATAAATATGGATTTTTTTAATATATATGACACATATACAATAATAATTGTTTTTAAATTATGTCATATTATTTTACTCTCTTTCATTCTATCTATTGTGATAACTCGAAAAGTGTCCATGCATGTGCATGACCTATTGTCTTGATGAACGATGTAATACACATTCAATAACTATATTTTATTAACTTCTCTAATTACATATATATAAATTACATATAATATTTTTATATAATATTAATTTTTTGAGATTATTTAACCAATATAAATGTAAAATGACTCAATATAAACAATCATAACATATATAAAAAATCAATTATTTATCACTCAAACCTCAATGTTTATTAAGAATTGATAATAATTTTTTGATGATTTTTATATGTAATTCATTTATAATGTGCTACTTTTGAAAATGTAATTAAAATATATATTGTAATAAACATATATATTTTATATTCTATGGTAAAATTTAAAAAAATAAATAATTAAATTTATGTGTTGGATTTTCATCACAAATTATATTTTTTTGGAAATTTCTTATACACAATGTGATTCTATTACGGGCTGTATATTATTCCCATGAATTAATTTTCTTATTTCATTGGTGAAATTATTGTAAATTAATTTTCACTTAATTTTATTTACATAATTTTTATTTTGATTCAATGTTACCATAGTATTAATTGGTTTTATGTCACAATAAAATTAATTATCATTGTTTTTTAAGATTATACTTCTGAAGATTAAATTCTATTATCAATCTCTCAAGAAAAATACAAAATTACTTTTCAAATTTTTATTTAAAGAAATAAAAGGTTCTTGTTTTATTTTACTTTATTTATGTACTCCATATAAATTTTTTATGTGGTTAAAAAAATGTACATTATGTCAATATGTTGTTGAAAATTATTTTTATCCCATATCCCTATTTTCTAATAATGTTTTTAGTAATGATATTAATATACTAACATGAAATATTAATTAAATTTTCGAAATAGATTTAATTTTTACTGAATTGATTAAAAATAATATTGAAGACACATTCAAAATGGGGTACATTTTATTTTTAAAAAATAATGTCTAAGGAATGTTTTTATCATTTACAATATAAACTATATTATCCACCATCATGAACATTAAATGGATTAAAGAATATTTTTCATTTTTATATGTTTACTTTCAATGAAAAATATTTCTTCAACACTTGATATTTTTTTATATTCTTAATAATTTATTTAAAAATAGAAAGATTATTTTCCTCTAGAAATGTTCCATGTGATATTAAAGTGTCATTTTCTATAAATTTTGACATCCAATAATGTTATTTAATACTTAATGGGGTTATCAAACAATCATATTATTTTCTTTCTTTATATGAATGAATTATGATTACGATTAAATGTTATTTATGAAACCTATTTCTTCTCCATAGTTAATTCTATGATGAAATGTTTTTGAAACCCATATCATTTCATGGGTTCATGATATGTAGATTATTTTATAATATTTTTGTTAAAAATAATGTTTCTAATTATTGGATGGGTTGGACAAGTGTGTAAATTAAATGAATGGGGTAATTATAAAGGTAAAATGTTCTTAAATTATTAATGTTATGTTATCCTAATTATAATGGATGGTGTAAGAAGGGTAATCACAATCCCTTTAGAGGGTATGATGTAGGTTATATAATGCCCAAAATTGTGTACATGGGCGGTTATCCCATGTCAAAAGAAAGAACATGGGTTTTTACCCAAGTCTAACATGTTAGGAATTACATGTTGGGTAGCCATGTCATTAGATTTTATATGCTTATGCTTATTCCCCAAATATGTGTCTTCTTTCGATTTTGTAGTGTCGCAACTTATGTCGTATGATACCTTTATAATTAGGTACTTATAAACTAATAAAAAAAATTCATTGACTAATGTTAATGATGTATGATATATAAGTTTTGTTTATGTTATTAGATTTTCATGTTCTCAAACCCATATGTTCATGTTATTTTGATATATCCCTTTTTTATCAATATTGAGCATCTGAGCTCACCCTTTCCGATGTTTCCATTCCTAAAGTAGTGAAGAAAAATATTATGTAATATATTTCTATGAATCCCCCTATTTTTGATGAACATTATGGGATACGGTATTATTGGCCTTTGAAAAATTATTTATTAGTCCACATTTAGAATATAAATAGACCAGTATTATATTATCATGGATCGTTATGTTATATAATTAATATTCAAATGTAATTATGAGATAACAATGTATGAAAAGATTGTGGATCATTAATTGGTTTCAGTGAAATTTTTAGATAACATTTGTAAACTATTAGGTTAAAATTATGGGGAGTTTCATTATAATTTGTTAAATTATATGAATATATCCTGGAATTCCTGTAAAGGGTATAGTGAGTAGATTTCATAATATTACATTCATATCTAGTTTCAATAAGTAGATGGGGACCCGACATAGTTGTACCCATTGGTAATCACTAAGAAAAGGACAAGTTATTATTTGACCTGATCATCACATTGTCCTTGACAATTACCATTGATGCACACCTAGTTTTACACATTCCATTAATAATTAACAATTGGGTCCCATTGAGAGCATCTACACCACACCTAAACATTGCAATCAACTCCTACCCTAAAGGTTCCACCAGTGTCCTGAAGCCATGTGGTCCCCAACCTGTGGACCACCCAAATTCTTAAATAGGTTTTATGACTGATTACTCTTCCCACATTCCAAAACATTACCTTTATAGTGTTCCATGTTGTCACTCACCCACACCATGTGAGACATCACAAAATTTCACCAATCATAATCCCTACATGAGGAAAAGCACATTTAACTGTGTTGTTGTAATTAAGAAGGCTCCCTAAAAGGAAGATTCTGCTTTTTGACACGAGTCATTGGATTCATCCATTTATCCTTTTACCATTCCTGACTATTACATTCACCCCACCCCCTTAGATCACAACATCATCATTATGGGACCTACATATCAACCTAGAAAATGAACCACACATCAGACTTGTTTCCTCTTATGATACCAAATGTATAAACTATTCCCCACTGATAACACAAACACCCCACCTTAAAATGGTTATTAGGTCCTAGTGTAATGGGTACCACCAGTTGGCCCATTGTCACATTGTCCCCACCTGGCGGCCCACCCATGTGCCTGAATAGGTAATCTGACAAACGATTAAGTCACGAACCCCTCCCCACAAAGTGTACCTCTCTTGGGCCAACAATGTGAGAAGGGAGATAATGACCACCGAGTCCCTCCTCCAATAGGCCCCGGGATGCCGACTAGCACCGATGGTATTGTAAAAACACAATTGGGAGGCATTACACTCTAAGATAACACATTCAGAAGAGAGAGATAAGATAGACACCAACCAACTCCAACTCAAAAATGAAATATAAAAGAAAACACAAGTTCAAAATTGTAATTTCAGGAAAATTTCTACAACTGGATGGGGAAAACATCAATTACCCAAAAGAAAGTAAAAACAGTAGCAACCAAAAGCCCAAATAGCTCCTGCAACCCCACGCTAGTTGAAACTAGCTTGATCTAAACCTGATCAAAGTGACCTGAAAAACTGTGTATATACACATAGGGTGAGCGTAATAGTATACTCAGTAGGATCCTCCCTGAATCCTCTTGTGAAATAGTAAATGAAGCGTCCTAAAGCATAATGAACCACAAGTGAAACTAAATCGTCATGTAAAAATAAAAACTAAGTTCCCAACCCCACCATGGATTCTCTCACCAAGTAACTCATACAAGAGTATATAATATAATAATGAATATCAAGGGTATCGTGCTACTACTTCCCCACTGGTTTTCCGCTTTTCCCCAACATCTCACGTCCTAACCATCTCCCTCAAAAAAGGCTTTCCCATAGACACCTGGGTGAAGCCCCACAATATGCACCTTGTGCAAAAAACCACCACATCTACCCAAGAAAGTACCCAGGTAGTTTCTGGGATCCACCACAGCTCGCATAACACCTATCATATGTTTGGTATTATAACTCAATCCATTACATCCTATTCACCGAGAAAGGATCCTCAAGACATCATCGCATATACAAATTACACGTATAGTAGTCTATAGGATACTATATCCGGAATATACGTGTGTGAATAACCATAAGCCATTACAGTCCTCTACACGCATATATTGGAAAACTAACCATTGTGCCTACCAGCACAAGTATCTACCCAGAGAAGAGAGTGGGGCCAAAGGGAATAGTCATCCATCCATACTCCCACCAGAATGTTGGGAAAACACCCCAAGGCTCAGAATACCTAGGGTGTCAGTTTCCCTTACCGATAGGGTAGAGTAGCATATAGAAACAAAAAAGATATTGGATGTACTATATCTCACAACCACACTATGGGCATAACCATGTATATAAATCAAATACGTCTAATGTCTCTCAGACACTGGGATGATACATCTACGACTAGGTATCCTATAAGCTCACAACCATTTAAATAACTTTAATAAATTATTTCATTCCCTTTTCATCAGGTCCACATTACGTTAATTAATTCGTTAAACATTAATAAACAATTTACACTTCCAAATTAAACTTCGTTAGCATCACACCCAAAGTCCACTATCCCTATAAAATTACAACCTCATCATTATGTTCCAGCAACTTCAACCCCAATAGATAACATAATATATTCAATTAATCATTACAAAATTACTTTCCCATATTC
The DNA here is from genome assembly GCA_963277665.1 of Viscum album. Taxonomy (NCBI): domain Eukaryota; kingdom Viridiplantae; phylum Streptophyta; class Magnoliopsida; order Santalales; family Viscaceae; genus Viscum; species Viscum album. Next base: position 1,023,468,418 of record OY728133.1, on the reverse strand, counting down.
CTAGGCATTCTAGAAAAACATTCTATGCTACTTAACATAAGGGGGCTCAACAGTGTGAGTATATGTTCTACCTATTGAGTATTTTCCGCCTATAGTAAGAGCGTAGACCAATCCTCCATTGAGAAGCTAAAAACGGAAAGCATGAGGAATACCCTGCGCATCATTTCCTCTTAAGAAAGAAGGGTAAACAAGACCAGATTTCTTGAGCAGTGGGGAAATGTAAAGCAGATAATCAACCAATAAGAATCAGTAATCATCCAACACACACATTGATCCCATTCCATCATCCCTAGTGTCCTCCCTGACACCCACATGCATAAACCAAAGCATATTTCCACTCTAGGAATCATCTCTATAACACCCCAAGATTTCATTGTATGCTAGTTCTTCAATGTAATTCAATAAATTACACTACATGCAACATCGAGTTCATGCTCACCGCGACTTACCAAACAAGCCGTTAAAAAGCACTTATTAATAATATTAATAGAATTTTATAATTTATATAACACTTATAATTTTAGAATCCATATTATGTGATTTTTAGACATAATGTAAGGAAAATTCATTTTTTTCAGATAAAATAAGTATTTTTTAAAAAATGCAATTTTACCACTTTTTAATATAGAACAGTTTTTAAATCCAATATATGAAACTTTTATATATTCAATTTGAAAAAATAAACTTCTTCTTTGGGATCGAGACATAAGAATTTAGTTTCAATAAATTTTTGGTGTTTTTCTGATACATTGATATTTGGGTGAAGAGTGAAAAATAATATATTTTAATTGAAAACAACTTTTTAAATCAAAATAATTTATAGTGTTCAACAATACAAATGAATGGGTTGGATGTATAACTAAATTATATTTTTACCATTTAATTCAATGATTTTCATTGGATGTTATTTCATTTTGAAATTGGACATAAACAAATGTCAATCTTTTGGTAGTTATTAATTCATAAAAATATGCATTTTGGTTCTGACAACAAAAATTAATTTTAAACTAATAAATGCAATTTCTATGTTATGAATTTGGAAAATTACAATTCATTTTTGAATTCCAAATATCAGAGATATATTAGGGTGAATTTGTGGTATGATTCTGAAAACATTTATTTTTTGATGAATTGTGATAAACAATGAGTTATAGTTTAAAACTGGATTTTAATTTAAATAATTATTATTTTTAATTAAATTTATTTTATGAAAAAATAGAAACATAATACATATATAAGTTCAATTTAATTCAATGGAGTAATTTTATAATAATTTTAGATATATAATCATTTTATTGATCTTTTCACCGTCCTTTAGCCACCTCATAGGAGAATTTTCATTTTCATGAAAAACATAATTTTACCTCTTTTGTGAATGGAATTTAAAAAATCTTAGAGACATGGTTGATATCAGCAAGTAAAATGTGGTCCAATAAGATGAAAATAATTTTTGATGAATAATATCTTTTTACTTTTATATACCACAGTTAAGAGTAAATAGAGTAATTAAGGGTAAAAATGATATTATTATTACCCCTATCACAAGTCCTAATTCTATTAGATAAGTATAATTCAAAGAAAAACAACCTTATGAATACAATATGAACATCTTTGGTCCACTTGGATTATATTAGGACATTTGTTATTATTTAATTCAAAGAAAAGTTAGATGAGTTGAAAATCAATGTTTAATAAGTAAAACCTTTTTAACATATGGTTACATGGAAGATAAATTCAACTATTAACATTAATTAGATAGATAATAAGAGTTCTTAAATAAAGGTATTTTATTTATATTTATTAGACAAAAAATAATTTAATTTATTAATCACACAATTATGATGCAATAATTACCTAATTAATGAAATATTAAACTAATTCATACTATAAATATCACAATAAATGTAATTTGACAGTTGTTATGAATTAGACTAATTTTATAGGTTATTATGACATATTAGGGTTTGTTAGATTAATTTTTTTCAATGAAATAATGCTGTTATGAATTTAGAAAAAACAAAATACCAACTAGTGTCAAAATTGATAGAAAAGAGGTTTGGAAACAAATATTATATTATTAATTAATATTATAATCCTAAAAATCTAAAGTTCATCAAAAAGACTTACATAATTATTATTTTATCATTAATGGACCACTTGGGGTTGTCTTGGAAGTATATCGTTAGTTTATTATCCATATAATATAAAAACATAAAGAGACATGGTAAATGTCAAACTATTTAACTAAGAGTTAAATCTAAATGATAAGGTTAATATAGAAAACCAAACCTATCTAAAACCTATTGGTTGAGTGGTTTTAGACTGATGCCCACCTGATAATTTAAAGAATCCTTTTTGGAGCCCTTATAAACCGAAACTGATTTTATTATAAAATCTTATTTCTAGTTTTTTCTAAGGTTCCACTCACCCCTCTTATAAAAGGGCACTCCCCCATACCTCATATTCAAACCATCAAAGGTTTATGGATTTTCCTAACTCTACCCAGATACCCTTTAAACAATACTAACTTTTTTCTATAGTATCTCCTTTAGTCATAAAGTCATCCTAATATTCCTTTTAATTAAATCAAAATGAAGAACCCAAAGTAGAGGTTAATATCTCATCACCTCTTTCAAGTTCGTTTCTTCTTCCACTTCCTCTTTATTTGTTGTTTCAATTATAAAATAATAAATCTTGTATCTTATATTTAATTTGATGTTATTATGAATATGTTAAATCCATATTCATTATTCTATCCATCCTTTGAATGACATGTCACTATACGTGCATACGTACTTCTTACCATCTCCACGTCGTGTTATAATTGTTATTCAATACATTGTTATTTGGATGGGTATAATAATGATCTGTAATTTATGTAAATAATAAATATAACATGATAATTATTATGTATATATGATATACCATCCAATTATATATTATTTTAATATGAAAAGAATGATATTGTCGCTCATGCGTACGTACGAATTACCGTCTCCATGAACGCAATGAGATTCATTCCCCATAATATCCATTAAAGACTATATTTCATTTGATAATTAAAAATAATGTCTAGAGGAATGATATAATTCTGGATATGAATAACATACATCCCATCCATAATAAATATGACTCACATAACAAGGAATATAAAGTAAAACGGATCTGTTAACACCTGAAACGACGATAATACAAATATATTATTGACAAAGAAATGATAAAAGATCATAGATGATATCATATTAATGAATATGATTCTTTTATAATTTAATAAAAATTATTTAAACATTATACACGAGTTTGACCTACCCTCTACCAAGGAAAAAGTACAATGTATGGGGCTTCTAATCTAACTTTTAATTTTGTGAGATTTCTATTGTTCACCACTTATTTATTGCATGTGGTGTGCATACTGGCCATTATTATATTCATTGAGTAATATAATTTTATTTATAGATATTTAAATCATTATTTTATGATCCATATTTCATGGGATGTATGTTTTGTAAGTTACCAAATTGGTAAGAGAATTACAAATTTCTATTTCCACTCATTCGGTATTACACATACTTTATTGATTATTTTACTGCAAGATTATGTTTGGAATCACAATTCATTTGATTATGTCTTAATTTTCACTCATCTGTCTATGTATATACTTATTATACACATAATCACTCCATTTATAAATTATCATGTCATCAATATGAACTTGATAATAGTAAATTTAACTCAATATCCATTTTTTGAGTAAAATATCCAATTTATTTGTGTTGTTTTAACAAGAATATGTGTGAATGTCCTCTGATTTATTTACACTTAATGTCCAATCATATTGAGTGTATTTCTATTTGTCATGCGTAATTATTTCATTTATTTATCCTCAACCTAATGATATAGAATTTACAATAGATTTCATCTAAATTTACATTCCATTGAGACTTTTTTGTTGGTATACCCCAAATCACTTTTATATGGTGTATATAATGTAGTTTGACATAGTATATTTGTATTCCCTTTATTCTTGTGATATTATAATTTTATGATTACCACAATTATTTGTATTGATGTGTTTCTCTTTTTGTTACGATCTCTATATAAAATAACATTTTAAAATGTTTTAAAGATTACTTATTCTAAATTTTTCTCATTAATGTCCATGATTTAAAAATGTTATTAAAGATTTATTAATATGGAAATAAATGTTTTAAAATTAAAATTCCATTAAAAAGAATCAATTTGGTATGGGACACTTTGATTCACAAATCTATTTTAAAAGGCTTCTTGATAAATAGAGAGACTTTTAAATGTTTTCAAGATAAAGGGGGATATTTCTCTCAAATAGTATTGATGATTACATTAATCGTTGTAAATATGATTAATTATTCTCTATTGTGGTTGATATATTATAATACAATATTTTATATTGTATTGAATGAGTTATATTTGACATTGGATGTCCTATTTTTAAACCATTCATGGTTTGTTGTTAAAATATTGTCATTTCATATGCTAGTATTAATACGAATGTTCATATTATGCTTCATACATTTAATTTTAGGAATGCATTAGACATAGTAAGTGAAGGGTGGTGCCCACTATAGCTCCTCGATGCATCAGTAAGTCTCATGAGAGAAACTATTGTCTTGTCACAAGGCCTTGAAAAAAATATTATTTGTAGTATTGGAACAAGGACTTGACAACATGGTTACGAAAGTCTGGCATTATGCATTCCACTATTATGAAAATGGATATTGATATTTTATGTGATTATTCGACTAATAGAATATAATTCTGAATAAGTAAATGGAATTATTTGGTTATATCGTTTCTATATTATTGTTAAGATCAAGTTTGAAAGGCTTATATTTTAGTCTTATACACTTACTTAAATGTTTTTGCTTATTTATGAATGGTTCCTCTATAATGTTATCCTTTCGGAGCATATGAGCTCACCCCTTTCTATGTTTTATTTTTCCCAGGTTGCAAAGAAGTATATTATGACAGACCTTTAGGGATATTCTATGGGATCTCAGTGTTGTCTATGGAAAACATGTTGTTGTACTTTTCAATTTTATGATGTAGTTTAAACCTTATGAATGTATCTAGTACATCCTAGGATTCAAAACTAATCGGTTTTTCGAGACTTGATCTTTTATGATCATGCCAATGATATGTAATAATGCACCGAATCTGGGCTTCTAGGGTCGGGCCATTACAGTTTGTATCAGAGTATGTTTAATAAAATCCTTGGAAACTAGATTTAGATAATCTCTTATAAGAGTACATAGCCCTAAGATAGACTTTGAGGATTAGTATTGAGAAACATCCTTAAATTTATGGTATTGTAGTGATTTTGTGAGTTTTCCAAGATATACACCCCTGTCTAAATATTTTCATGTAGAGGCGGCTCTGGTATAGATGTACCTAGGGGTAAAACCCGAATACACTGCTTTGAGTTATAATCGAACGGGAACTGTTGCATGAAAATGTTTCTTTCTGCACTCTTGGTTATGAAACTCTCCGGGGATATTCCTAGGATAAATTACATTTTCATTTCAAACATATTTAAAGTATTTTAATATAAGATGACAATAAATAACCTTGGATAATCCTAAGGTGTTTCAATTTGAAAATATGGTGTCATGATATTCTCTAAATGATTTTATGACTACTGTTACTCACACAATGATTTCTGGTTTTAGTCAATGGATAGATTCCATGGAAGTAATACTATCCTTGAGATTAATGTATAGGGTGGGAATGGTGGTGGAAATGTGAAACAAAATGTACTGTTGATGGGCGTAAAAGATATCATGTTCAGGGAAAATCATTTTTCCAAAAATATGATAAAAACATATATATTAACCAACTCCCAGACTCAACAACGAATAGAAAGGTGATGAATGATAAGAGCTCCATGAGTGGAGACCATGGAGAAAAGAATCATCAATTTACATCAAGTAGGAAATGTGGAAGGAGAATCCCATGAAAGTGACTCAATGGAAAAATGAAATGCTTTACAAGTGGGAATAAAGGACATAAAGTGACGAATTTATGAAGAAAAATGAAGAGTGCTATGGAACAAAAAAATGGTCCCAAGAATCCATTTACAGTTATTTTCCGTAAATGTAGGGGACCTGGCCATTACCCGAGTGAATTCCTTATTCTATTGGATATTTTGTTGGAAAATTAAGAAGATATGTTGAAATAAATGGTCGGAGAAATGTATAAATTTATTAGTGCTCCTTGTTGATGGGATTATATTTAAATAATTTTCTCTAGTATTTGAAACCCTATAGTTTTCCGTGTGAAAATGATATTTGTCAAAGACTTGTATTTTCTTGTGTGGATATAGTGATAAATAACAATTTGGTTTTATATGATCATTGGGTTTGAGGCAATTACAAGTCATTATATTTTGGGATGAAAATGTACAGTATGAGATAAAATTTGTGGTTAAAGTATGTTATAGTTATTTTGAGGAATTTATCTCATTTTGGTAATGTTATAAAATAAACTTTTTGAAAAAAGACAACATGGAGACCATGTGATAACCTGTTGCATTAGACAAAGCTGCAGGAATCGAACCCGCAACCAAAATGTAATTAGATTTTATCGCCTACCACTGGACTACATGAATTCCCTTATTAGCGTGACTAATTATTTTTAGTTAAATGATTTTATTGATCAATATTAAGTTGATTTGGTATCTAATGTATTATCAAATTAATAATCTCAGTATAGGAAAATGATTTGGTTATTAAGTGATAAATGTTATTTCGGAAGACGTTCCCTTTGTTGGGAACACTATATTCCCAAGGAAAGTAGAATACTATGGGATTTCATTTGAGGATAAATGGTGGATTTTTATCTATTTTTTTGTGGATTTATAGTGATTTCGGTTATTTGTGGAAATTATTAACATATAATATAGAATATGTGATTTGGTTAATTACTTTTAAGTATGTGACATTAAGAGTAGTTGATGTCATTTGGACATACAATTTAACGTAGAAGACTATATAACCAAATTCTTCAATGTAGTGGTATTTAATATTAGTTTGGATTATATTGAAAAAAATTTAGGACAATTGTTTATAGAAGGGTATTTATTTAACATTGGGGTATTCATAGATTCATTTTAGAAAATAATATTAGTGATTCTTTCTCTAAAGGAATATTCTTTTGGGGGATCATCAGATCTTGTACTAACTGTTTTGGTATTGTTTAATCTCTAGAGACAAGGTAAATATATAGTTTATCATTTGTGAATCATGTGATTCTCTAGATGTTTATTCAAACTCTTCCGGTGTGACTAAGTCTTCATGAAAACCCATCGTTTAAAAAAATGAGTTAGTGGTAGAAATTTATTAAAGAATGAAACACTACATAAAAAGTAATTATATCTCCTTATTTTCTTATTCAATCTCACAAATAAATTACGCATCTTTCTGAAATGTAACTTAAAAAAATGTTGTCTGTTTACTTTTCCTACTGGGAAAATAATGATCATTTGTATCATCACAAGTTTGTGGTTTTTTGTTTTCAAATTTCTCCTGATCATGTTTTCTATCCCTCTCTATCAGAACATGATACTTCGTTTATCTTCCATATCCATGTTTTCTTACACGGAAACATAGTCTGTGTAATCATGGGTGACCTTTGTACTTCTCTTTCATTATTTTAAAGTGATAGTTTAATTGACCCTTTTTCTGATGTGGGAAATTCCATTATATTCCCAAGCCCAATTTTAAAAAATAGAGAGGAAACTACAACTTACAAAACTAGTTGTTCAAAAGCAGTTGTGGATAGTATTAATAGAATTTTTAAAATTATATAAGCTTTATATTTTAGAATCCATATTATGTGTTTGTTAAACATAATGTAAGGAGAAATTAATTTTTTCAGATAAAAGTAGTATCTTGAATAAAATGAAATTTTGCAGCCTTTTAATGGAGAAACATTTTTAAATCCAATATTTAATACTTTTATATATTCAATTTGATAAAATAAACATTCTCTTTGGAATCAGGACAAATGAATTTAGTTTCAATAAATTTTTGGGGTTTTTCTGAAAACTTTCATATTTGGCTGAATTGTGAAATATATTATATTTTAACTGAAAACATCGTTTTTAATAAAAATAATTTATAGTTTTAAACTATACATATGAGTGGTTTTTATTTATAATGAAGTTATATTTTTACTATTTAATCCAATGTTGGTCATTGGAAGTAATTTCAGTTTGATATTGGATAAAAACAAATGGCAATCTTTTGGTAGTAATTATTTCACAAAAATACTCTTTTTTGGTTTTGACGATGGGAATTAACTTTAAAGTAATAAATGGAATTTCTATGTTTTAAATTTGGTAAAATAAACTTCCTTTTTGAATTAATAATATCAAAATTATCTTAGGGTGAATTTTTGGTATGTTTCTGAAAACTTTTAATTATTGATTAATAGTGAAAAACACTAAGTTATAGTTTAAAACCAAATTTTTGTTAAATAATTATTGTTTTATTTAAAATTATTTTAGGTAAAAATAAATACATTATTCTTATGTAAGTTAAATTTAATTCATTGGATTCAGTTTATAATAATTTTAGATATATAAAAATTTATTGAACTTTTCACCGTGTTTTACCCACCTCCTAGGAGAATTTGCAAATTCATATAAAACAGAATTTTACCCCATCTGTGAAAGGATTGTAAATTATTCTAGAGACATGTTTGATATCATAAGTAAAATTTGATTCAAGAGGATGAAAATAATTTTTTATGAATAGTAATTTTTTACTTTTATTTACCACAGAAAAAATAAATAGTGTAATTAAAGGTAAAATAGATATTTTATTGCCCTAACACATGTCCTAATTCTATTGGATGAGTATAATTAGACCAAAAAAAAACCTTAGGAGAAAATATGAATCACTTCAGTCCAGTTGGATTATATTTGTACATTTATTATTATTTATTTCAAAGAAGAGTTAAAAGAGTTAAAAAATCAAATTTTAATAACTAAAACATTTTTAATATAGGGTTACACATGAGATAAATTCGACTATAAATATTCATTTGAAATATAAAATTATTTCATACATAATAGTATTTTATTTATATTTTTTATACAGTAAATATTTTTATTTATTATTGGCACAATGATGATGTAGTAATTACCCAATAAATGAAATATTAAACTAATTGATATTATAAATATCGAAATAAATGTAATTTGAGACTTTTTGTGAATTAAAATAATTTTATAGGTTAATATTACATATTAGGATAGGTTAGATAAATTTTTTCGAAGTAATAATGTTGTTATGAAATTAGAAAAAACAAAATACCAAATACTTTCAAAATTGACATAAAAGGGTTTTTAAAACAAAGATTATATTATTAGTTGATATTTTATTCCTAAAAATATATGGTTCGGAAAACAACTTATATAATTATAGTTGTATCATTAATGAAAGACTTGGGGTTCTATTGGATGTATATAGTTTGTTTATTTTCCATAAAATATAAAAATATAAGGAGACATGATAAATGTCAAACTATTTAATGAAGAGTTAAATCTAATAGATAAGGTTAATATAGTAACCCAAACCTCTCTAAAACCAATTGGGTGAGTGGTTTTATACCAAAAACAACCATAGACTTTAATAAATATATTTTGGACCCATTAGAAACATAAATTTACTATAATATAAAATAATATTTCTAGTTTTCCTTAAGGTGCCCCTCACCCCTCTTATAAATGGAAGAACCCAAAGAAAAGGTCAATATCTCATCACCTCTTTCAACATCAATTTTTCTTCCACTTCCTAATTCATTTTTATTTCCATTAAAAAATAATAACACTTATATATTATATATACATTTATTTTATTATGAATATGGTACATCCATATTCATTATTCTATCCATCTTTTTAATGATATGTCACCATATGTGCGTACGTATGGCTTACCATCTCCATGTCTTGGTGTAATTTTTATTCAATACATTATTATTTGGATGGGTATAATAATGATGTTTAATTGATCTAAATAATAAATATAACATGATAATTATTCTTCATATATGATATAAAATCCAATTATATATTATTTTAATATCAAAATAATAATATTTTTGCTCGTGCGTACGTACGGATTACCGTCTCCATGAACGTGATGCGATTCATTGCCCATCTTATCCATTAAAGACTTAATTCCATTTGAATATTACAAATAATGTTTAAATACATTATATCATTCTGGATATGAATAATATAAATCCCATCCATAACAAAAAATGACTCACATAACAAAGATTATAATGTTAAATAAATCTTTTAACACCTGAAAGGATGACAATACTAAGATATTATTAACAAAGCAATGATAAAAGATCATATATGATATCATATTAAAGTATATGATTATTTTATAATTTAATAAAAATTATTTTACCATTTTATATGAGGTTAACCTACCCTTGACTAATGAAAAATTACAATGTCAGGGCCTTCTTATCTAATTTTTAATTCCGTGAGATTTCATTGTTCACCACGTTTTTATTGCATGTGGTGTGTGTACTACCCATGATTGTATTAATTGTGTAATATAATTTAATTTATGTATATATACTTAATCATTTTATGTTCCATATTTTATTTGATTTATGCTTCATAAGTTCCCAAATTTGTAAGGTAATTACAAATTTCAATTTTCACTCATTCGGCTTTATGCATACTTCATTGATTATTTTACACCAAGATTATGTGTGTAAACTTATGTCATAATTTAAACTCCCCTTTCTGTGGATATACTTTTGATACATATAATCACTCTATTGTTAAATTCTTTTGTCATAGATATGAACATGATAAGTGTAATTTTAACTCAATCTCTATTTGTTGAGTTAAATATCCAATACATTAGTGTTCTTTTTACAAGAATATGTGTGAATGTCCTTTTTTTCACTGAATATCCAATAATATTTAGTGTATTCATATTTTTCACACATAATTATGTTGTTGATTTATCCTTAACCTAAGGATATGGTCTTTATAAGAGATTTCATCTCAATTTTCATTCCATTGAGACTTCTTTGTTGTTATACAACAAATAACTTTTATATTGTGTATATAATGTACTAATACATAGTATATCATGACTCCCATTATTCTCATGATATTACAATGTTTTTATTACCTCAATTATTTGTATTCAAATTTCTCTCTTTTGGTTAGGGACACGAACTAAAATATAATTTTATAATGTTTTTAAGACTTATTATTCTAATTCTTTTTCATTATTGTCCATGTTTTAAAAAATGGTTTTAAGGATTTAATTTTATGGATATTAAAGATATAAAATTAAAATTCATTTTAAAATATTCAAAGTGGTATGGGACACATTGATACAAAAATATTTTTTAAACGGCTTCTTGATAAATAGTGATACTTTTAAATGATTTTAAGAAAAAGGGGGATATTTCTATCAAATAGATTTCATGATTATTTTCATGTATATCTATATCATTAATTATTCTCTATTGAGGTTGATATATTATAATACAATCTTCTATATTGTATTGAATGAGTTATGTTTGACTGTGGATGTGCTATTTTTATACCATTCATGGTTTGTGGTTAAAATATTGACATTTTGTATGCTGGTTTTAATATGAATGTTCGGATTATACTCCAAACTCTTCTTTTGAGGAATGAATTGGACGTGGTAATTGATAGGTGGAGCCCGCTATATCTCCTTGATGCATTGGTAGGTCACATGAGAAAAACTAGTGTCTTGGAACAATTCCATGACAAAATCTTATTTGTTTTCTTGGCACAAGGCCTTGAGTACCTGGTTATGAATGTCTGGAATTATGCATTCCATCATTATGAAAGTGGCTATTGATATTGCATTTGATTATTTCACTTGTAGAATATCTATGTGAATAAGTAAATTTCAATATTTGATTTTATCTTTTCCATATTATGCTGAAGTTCATGTTTAAAAGGCCTTTGTTATAGTATTATACACTGCCTTAAATGTTTATGCTTTTTAAAAAAATCTTCTGCTATAATGTTATCCTTACTGAGCATCTGGATCACCCCTTTATATGTTTTATTTTTCCTTGGATTCAAATAAGTTTGTTATGACTGACATGTGGGGATAGTCTTTGGGATCTCAGTGTTGTCTATGGAAACAATGTTGTTGTAGTTTTACATTTTATGATGTAATGTAAACCTTATGAATGTATCTAGTACTCCCAAGGATACTAAACCAATAGTTCATTCGAGATATGATCTTTTATGATAATGCCAATGATACGTAATAATGCATCGTCTCTGGGCTTCTAGGGTCGGGGAACTACAATCTCCTACCTCAACCAATGGTCTCCACGCACCCATATACCTGAACAGCCATTTAGGCACACCTCAAAACACAAGTATTAGTAAAAACAATCATCTTAACAATTGTTCTCTTTGACCTTTAACAATCAAGGGGGTAACTTAGAACCCTTCAAGGAATTATCAATCAATCAATCCTTTAATCCATTTTTGAATTAACCGATTAATTATTCCTAGGTTCTAAATTCATGAAACCTAATAAGTAAGCTATCTAAAATAATTAAACATGATTACTACACCAATTTTATTAACATCAAATAACAATAAGGTTACCTAGATTCCATACATGCTTCTTCATCTTTTAACCAAACAATTTTCAATTAATTTTTTCTTAAATTCATTAAAAATTTACATCAAGAATGAACAGCTAAAAAAGAAAGCATATATATCACACAATCTAGTAAAACAAGTGGCAATAACATACTATCGATATCAATTTTTTTATCTAGTTAAAACATTTATTAGGTTAATTCCATTATGATCCAGTGGGATAAAACATTCTAACAATATATTTGCACGTAACAGAAGAGAGTAATAATGAATCCCCTACCTCAAATTGTTTTTGATGTTCTTTATATGAGAACAATCCTCACAACAGGTGACAATCCTCCTCTCGTGACAACTACATCCTCCCGACGATGCCACAGTACGACCAAACCAACTGAAACCCATGAAGACACCATTAGAAGCATGGATATAACATGCTATAATAAGGATGGAGAAACATGAGAAGATGTACCTCAAAAGAACGATGATAAAACATTCATTATATAGAAGATTGATTGATATAGCTTGGTTGCATCAAACCCGAGCAGAACCAATCTGAGAATGAAAGTTAGATTGTGAAAATCCAATGAGAAGGAATGGGATGTTCGAGAGTCTCACCCCTAATAACAAGGAGATATAATTAGGTAGGATGATATCCCGTCACTTTAAAAGATTTAATGTAGCGACAATTTATGATATGCTAAATTTCCCATTAAAATCGGATCACATTAAACCATGCGGTTTGACCACGTAAAAACATCCCAAGCCTTAGGGATAATTAATATTGCAGTTATGGCCTTTGAATTGGACTTATAGTCCTTAAAATGAGTCTTTATATGCATTTATTTCAAAAGAAACATCAATGGGGTGAAAAAATAGGATGCTCGAAACACATATCACTATTGAAAGCTCACTGTTCTAGATACACTGTTCATGAACCTCATGGTTGGAACCTCACTGTTCTAGAAACACTATTCACAAACCTCACTGTTGGAACCAAACTGTTCGGAAAACACTATTCATGAACGTCACCATTGGAACCTCACTATTCTGGAAACACTATTTTTGAACCCCACTGTTCTAGACTCATTTTTCATCCATGGTTACCATTTCTCTATTCACGGAAGTTTTATGTTGACATTGTTCACCTAAGTCTACCATTGGAACTGTTCACACAAGGTTAATGTTGACACTGTTCACATATGTCTACCCTTGGAATTGTTCATAGAAGGATAATGTTGACACTGTTCACCTAAGTCTACCGTTGGCACTGTTCACCTAAAGTTACCATTGCACTATTCACAACAGTCTACCAGAGGAACTATTCACAGAAGGTCACCATTTCACTATTCACAACGATCTACCGTTGGAACTGTCCACTGAAATGTAAATTTGGAAATGTGTTGGGAATAAGTCACCGTGACCTCCTAGAACACCTCAGACACTATATTTTTACAAAGGAATGGATCAGAGAGGTTTGTGCCATTACATCAGATACCTCTCAAAACATTCTCATCCTTGAGAAATCAATACCCACCTAACGGGAAAACTAAATAGGGTCCTAACAACCATAGATCAAGATACCTCAAAAAAGAGAACATTCCACAAGAAGCAATAAACAAAATTCATATTAATAACATGAAAGGTTTAACCACAAAGGGGACATCGTTACATGAAAAGAGTTAACATCAAACAACATAGGGTACTAAGTTCATATCTATGACTAACATTCCAAGGTTCACTCCTCTATGCCGCAGTGCCACCGCATTGCATGAACCAGGGGGATATAACGCTCACACAACACCTTCTCCTTGTGGTCATGGATCTCCACAGGTCGCTCCTCAAAGGTCGCTTCATCATCAACATCGATCTCTCCCCAATTGATGATATGAGAGTCATCATGAAGATAATGATGGAGTTGTGATACATAGAAAAACCAATGTATCTGACTCATCTGTGGGGGGATGTGATAATCGATACGCCAATACTACAACATGATCTAACACCTCGAAAGTGCCAACAATGTGGGGTGAAAGCCTACACCCACGACAAAACCTTTGCTACCCACGATAGGGAGTCACCTTCAGAAACACATGATCCCCAAAATCATACTCTAAGGGTATCGACCTTTGATAATCATATGATTTTTGATGATATTTCACTTTCTTCATCCTCTCACGAATCACCTGAACCATCTCTGTTGTATTATGCACTAGTTCCGGTCATAGAATTCCTGAATCTCCTACCCCAGTATAGCACAATGGAGTACGAAAATGTTGTCCATACAAGTCTTCAAACGGTGCCATACCGATTTTGGATTTATAACTATTATTGTAATCGAACTCCCACAAGTAAGTGCTTGAACCACGAACCTCCAAAATCTAGGACACGAGTGCGTAATAGGTACTCAATAGTTTGGATGGTTCGCTCTAACCGACTATCCGTTTGAGGTTGAAAATTAGTGTTTTGGCATGGTTGAGAACAGAATGCATGTTGGAGACCTCTCCAATACCTGGAGGTAAAATGAGGATCTCGACCAGAAATGATTATCCTTGGGACTCCATGAAGTCTCACCACATCATCCAGATACTGCCTCGACAAAACATCCTCTGAGCTTGACTCCATGATCGCTATGAAGTGGGCCAATTTTGTTAAACGATCCACTACCACCCAAATAGCATCATGTCCTCCAAGAGATAGTGGTAAACCAACAACAAAGTCCATTGAGATGTCCTCCCACTTCCACTAAGGAATCTCTATTGAAAATAGAATACCGCCAGGAACATGGTGTTCATCCTTCACCTTATGGAAGACCAATGATTGAGTCACAAACTCTGCAACCCCACACTTAAGCCCGGATCACCAAAACTGGTTTCTCAAGGCTCGGTATATATTTTTCATGCCAGGATGAAATGATAAAGTAGAACTATGAAACTATCTGAGAACCATATCGTGCATCATCAAAGGAACAAAAATCCTTCCATGATACAACTGTCGGTGTTGTTCATCGTCCAACCAACCATCAGGTGCCTCACCTTAAATAACTCGGTCTCTCCTGAACTCCAACTCAAGATCCCCCCAATGGGACTCTTCCACCTTCTTCAACAGGGATGACTATACCATCGTCTGAAAAAGAGAACATCTACCCCCAACTTCATCCATATCACAATGTAATGCTGACGGTTCTTCCATTACCCTCCAGGAATCACCAGATTCTTGAACCACATCACTACATGACTTTCGACTCAGCACATCAGCTACAAAATACCACATTCTAGGTGTATATAATATCTCTAATTCATATTCTAGTAAGAAATCCATCCACCGAAAATTTCATAAGTTCAAGTCATGCTGGGAGAAAACATACATCAAACTCATATGATCAGTGAAAACCACAAAGCCCTCACTAATGATGTAGTGTCTCCACAACTTCAGTGAAAACACAATGACTTCCAACTCAAGATCATGGGTGGCATAGTTAGGTTCATGGGGACGCCACTACCAAGTCCCATAATATACAACTGAACACTACAGAAAGAGAATACAACCTAACCCCAGATGCGTAGTATCGATGAAAACATCAAAATGAACTCCCACAGCTGGAAGACAATGACCTAAAGCACTTACATACATCTCTTTTATATACTCGAAAGTATCCTAACACTGATTAGTACATATGGATTCTTAAACAATTCAGGTCAAAGCTGTTAGAGGAGTCACAACTCATGAGAAATTTACTACTAACCTCTTGTAGTATCCTACAAGACCAAGGAAACTTCACACCTCTGACACAGTCTTAGGGACTTACGAAGACAAAACTACTTCTATATTCGATGGATTCACAACTAATACCTACTCGGACACAACATTCCCCATGAAACAGACTTCTCAAGCCGAAAACACACCCTTAGACAACTTCCCAAACAACTGATGTTGATGAAGAACTATCAATACAACATATATATGCTCTTCATGCTCCTCCACATATGTGGAGTAAACAAGGATGTCATCACTGATAACCACCACGAAATTTTCAAAGAACTCATAGAACACCGCATTAATCAATACCATGAACACAACTAGAGCATTCGTGTCACGAACCACCTTTAACAAAAGGATGGATGGGACCGCAGATTGCCAGACCCTTCCTTCTTTATGTTGAAGGAGAGATAATGAACCCTGAAACCTGCCTTCAATAGGTCCCGGAGTGGCGACTAGCACCAGGGGTATAGATTCTCACACAAAATAAAAGGAATTACCCTTTTTATTTTAATAGGATCGAGAGATAAGATAGAAACCCCAACAACACTAATGCTGAAAGTAAAGGTAAAGACAAAATTAACCCATTCCCATATGCATGTTCAACAATAAATGATACAGGCCACAAAACACCAAAGATAAGTACCAACAAAAGGAAAAAAGACAACCACAACTACCCCGAGGTCCAAGCTAGTACAGTCCCTCATGATCCCTGAAGTCCTCCTAGAAACCTAAATGAAGATTATATACGTAGGCTGAGCATACATGAATACTCTTTACGGAAAACCGAAAGCTCTTGTGCACAAGTGGGGGAAGCTTTATAATTCACTGTGAGAAAAAAACTGAAGCACCTATCAATGAAAACTATCCACCCAAGCCTCGCCAAGGCACACTCCCAAAATAATGAAAGGAAAGTAATGTATAGTAATAGAACATCGATATTTTAGTACCCCATGCCACTTTTCCATTGGTTATTAGAGACATCTTAACATCGAACCAATCCCGCCATTCTCACCGCAATCCCACTGCCAAACCCCGCCCACGAACACCTAGGCCACAACCTCACTGCATTCCCACTGCCAATCCCTGCCCACACACATATGGGATAAAAAAACTACTACCACGCCTAATGAAACCTGGTCCATAACAACTACTTTCATCCTCAAAGACTCCTAGGACTCATCCCGAAGACACTTGGGAAAGAACTTGCCTGCAGACACCTAGGCCAACCACCACAACTACCCTGCCTGAAGATTCATGGGCTAATAATGGACCTTATTCTATCATAGCCTGCCCGAAGAGTCTTGGGATATTCGGGAAAGGGAGCAGAAAGGAGCTAATAACCACCCACTCATAGGAGTGTTGGGAAAAACACCCACCCCATGAAATGGGGCGTTCGACACTATGTGCTCAACTTTGGTGGGGTGCGAATAAAAACATAAAAACTACATATATATGTATAGGTAACAAGCACTCATCACATCCTAGGGTTCCAATGCCTAAGAAAAACCCCCCTCTCTTCTATTCATTCATAAATGAATAGCACGTTACTCATGGTCTAGTCACAACTCATACCAGAACCAATCTCTCAATTAAGCCCTTTATTGTTTTCATGTTCAAGTGACCCCATTTAATAAATTCTTCACTACTGGGAAACTAACATGCACAATCAAAAGCCTAGAGGAAAAAGCTACAGCCAACAAGAATTTAAACATTCACACCCATTTCTCTAGTAAATTCACAACAAAGTGAGATCCCTCCATGTATTGGAACTATTGCAGGATTTAAGATGCAGCCACCACATCCCCAGAACTAAGGATAAAAAGGTTTCAAAATAGAAGAGGATTTCACTCCAATTCGTGATATAAGTAGAGCAGCCTCAACCCCGGATTCCCAACCAGCAACCGTGCTACATCGGAGGATCCCATCCTCACCCACATCACCCCATAAACAACAAAAGAGAACAATTCAACTACTACCAAAACAGAGTAGATAAAATTCTAGGTTCAATCACATCATTTATCTATTTCCTCTTTCTGTTAGTTAACCAGGGTGACCACATAAGGGTATATGTTTTCAAGACATCCATTTAATCCACCTAGTTTACATGATTAACCTATTTCTATGTTACATACATTTAATCATCATAGGATACAAGAGTTTATCAGTTCACAGAGAAAGACCACCAACGACCATGATTTTTAGTAGGCATAAATTCATATAGTTCCCAACAAAGAGAAATTAAAAACAGTATAGAAAAACATCGATCACACTACCCTTCATTATTTTAAGTTCTATTAATTTTCCCTATTAAGTTGGGTTCCATCAGTTCCTACAGAGACATATGCGTACCCACCCCACATGATATACAAAAAGAAAAGGTAAGGGAAAACCCAACATGATTGATCAAGTATCAATCTTTTTCTCCATGCGCCAAGGACAGGGGATGTGCGGCTTGCAGGGGAGATGTTTCGTGGACTCTAATGGGTGAAAAAAGCTCCAGCAGAGGTGCACCACATGCCACATGAAGAAGGGACTCCAGGAGCACCAGGGAGAAGGAGAGGAGTTGAGCAAAAGGAATAATAGATAAAAGAACTCTCTCTGCGATATATAGATAAAGTCCTGTTGTTACGGAATATATGGATTTTGAACGCCTAGAAGGCCGGATCGCGGTTTCCCACGCAGTTTGATAGTTACAGATGATGGCATTAAGTTGTTATTTAATATCCCCCATCACGGAGGTTTATTAGGATTTTTAGGAATTAATTATGGGCTGTAAATGACATTGAGAGGGTAAAAGAATTAATTTATGTCAAAAAAAGACGTTGCAGGAGTTGGACTGGAAAAAGAAACGGAGGGCATGATGCCACCGTCATGGTGTCACCCTCACGGTGCTACCGTCATGGTGCCACTTTATTAGTGGAGCCTCACTTTTGGAAAAGTAATGGGCCAGGAGAGTCTGGGCCAATACATTAGATTCCTCTCAAACTATTCTCGCCCTCAATAATCAATACAAAATAGAAGAGATGAGAGGGTCTGAAAAACCACTTCCAAAGATACCTCTCATGAGTGAACCTCATCATTATCTAGAGAACACCTCCCTCTCAAGAACCATGAAACATACCAGAGTCAAACTTTCCAGTCATATGGGTCGGTGAGTCCCTTCCCCCATGTCAAGATATTATCTGATTTGGGTAGCACTGACTCGCCCACACAGGTTTAATCGCATCCACCTTAATGCATCTTGATTAGGGGTCGGGTCCTCCCCTCCCCATGGCCAGGACATTTCACACACATTCATAGAATAAGGAAAACAACACATTTCACAGCCAACAAGGTAAAGAGTTTTATCACAAACAAGAACAAACAGAACAGCAGAAAACTCAAAACAACTCTCGGTACTGGGCGCACATATGTGCTTCCCATTCACAGGTACTCACCTCGAGCCTACCCTGCCTCCACACCACAAGATCCACAGGAATGGTCTATCCACGGTGTACCATCTCTTTACGACCCTCGAACCTCACTGGTCTTTCCACAAATGTCACATCATCCTCGATATCTAGCTCACCCAAGTCGAGGACATTTTAATCGTCGTGATGATACTATTGGAGCTAGGAAACATGGAAGATGTCATGTATCCTCAGTAGTGGAGGTGGTAACACTAACTAATAAGCCACTTCACTAACCCACCGTAACACTTCGAAGGGACCTATGAATCTGGGAGAGAGCTTTCCATCTATCGAACCTCTATTTTCCACGCCAAGGGGAAACCTTCAAGAACACATGGTCCCCGACCCCCAACTCCAAGGGTCTCCTCCTATTATCGTCATATGACTCTTGTTGGTCCAATGTCGCCTTCATCCTTTCCTATATAAGCTGAACCTTATCTGTCGTGCTCTGTACTTATTCCGGGCCAAGAACACTCTCTTCTCCAACCTCAGTCCAGCACAATGGTGAGCGACATAGCCTTCCATACAAGGCTTCGAATAGAGCCATGCCAATGGTAGAGTGACATCTATTTTTGTAGGTGAACTCTACAGGAGGTTATTGTCGCACCCATGATCATCCTAAGTCCAGAACACATGCTCGCAACCTATCCTTCAAGGTCTAGATGGTGCGCTCTATCTGTCCATTTTGCTGGGGATGGAAAGCAGTGATAAGATGTAACTGGGTGCCAAAATCATGAAGCAATTTTCTCAATATTCATGAGGTTAACCGTGTATCCCTATCTGATACTGTGTATATTGGAAATCCATGGAAATGCACCACCTCTTCCACGTACCTTCGTGCTAAAGAATCCACTGCACCTGACTCCTTGATTGCCAGAAAGTGATCTGATTTCGTCAATCGATCCACCACTACCAAGATATCATCGCAGACCCCCTCAAACCTTGGGTAGTCCCATGATGAAATCCATGGAGATGTCCTCCCATTTCCATTTGGGGACATCTAGATACTGCAGCAGACTGCCTGGAACACGGTGTTCGAACTTCACCTGCTTACACACGAGGCACATTTCTACAAACTCTGCTTCTGCCTATTTCATCTCGGGCCACCAAAACTATCTCCTGAGGCCCTGGTACTTCCTGGAAACACCCGGGTGCACCGCTAGGGGTGAGTTGTGGAACTCACTATGATGTTTTCCAATCATTGACTCGGGAACAAATAGCTTTCCTTGAAAAAGCATCTGGTTCAGACCATCATCCACCCATCCTTCTCGGGCATCACCTTGGGTAACCTGGTCACCTATCACATCGCTTTCTGAGTCTCCCAATTGGGACTCCTCTACATGCCTGGACAAAGAAGATTTAACTTTCATCTGATAAAGACAACCTCTACCACCCTTCATCCTAGCATCATGGTGCTGGCCAGCCAACTCCCCCCTTGCCTTCCAAGTATCTGCCGACCCTCGGACTATATCCTTCTGTGACTTTCTTCTCAGGGCATCGGCCACAACATTCCTTTTTTATGAGGTGTATGAAATCTCGAAGTCATAGTCCTGAAGGTAGTACATCCACCTTCACTGTCATAAATTCAGGTCCCTCTATAAGAATACATACTTCAAGCTCTTGTGATTGGTGAAGACCACGAAGCGCTCACCGACGAGGTAGTGCTACCACAACTTTAGTGCGAACACGACCGCTGCAAGATCCATATTGTGGGTGGAATAATTATGATCATGAGGGCGTAATTGTCTAGACCCATAAGATATCACCCCTTTCCGCTGCATCAACACACATCTGAGGTCATTCCCTGAAGCATCAAAGAACACCTCATATACTGCCCCTTCTTCTAGATACCATAGCACTGGGGCACTAACCAACTTCTCCTTCAGATAGCTGAAGGCAGCCTCTCTCTTCTCGTCCCATACGAAAGCCTGGTCCTTCTTCATGAAGGCTTTTAAGGGTGCCGCAACTTAAGAGATGTTGGGAAAAAACCTCCGGTAGTAACCGTCCATCCCGAGGAAACTATGAACCTTCGCTATTTTCTTGTGTGATGAACAAGAAACAACCACATAAAGCTTCGATGGGTCCACTTCTATCCCCTACTCGGAGACCATTTTCCCAAGGAAATTAAATTATTGCGTCCAAAACATTCACTTGGACAACATTTAATAGAGCTGGTGCTGTCAGAGAACCTCTAAAATTTTTCTCAAGTGCTCAGCATGATCCTCCTCTGATCTTGAGTATATCAAGATGTTGTCAATGAAAAAGACCATGAACCAGTCTAGATATTCCTGAAAGATGGAGTTCATGAGTCCCATGAACACGTATGGAGTGTTTGTAACACTGAACAGTATGACCAATAACTCAATGTTTCCATATCTACACCTGACTGAAGTCTTCGAGATGTCTCCCTCCTTCACCCTCACTTGTTGATAACCCGACCATAGATTGATCTTTGAGAACCAACCTGCTCCCCTTAGTTGGTGAAAGAGATCTTATATCCTTGGAATAGGGTAGCAATTCCTGACTATCACCTGATTTAGTCTCCTTTAGTTTATTCATATCCTTATACCACCATCCACCTTCTTCGTAAAAAAAATAGGAGCACACCATGGAGACGCAGTTGGCTGAACAAAACCCTTCTTCATCAGAACATCAATTTGGATCTGTAACTCCTGCAGCTTTGAAGGTGCCATCTGATAGGGGGGAATCAAAATCGAATGAGAACCAGGTTGCAAGTCTATTGCGAACTCAACAACATGTCGAGGGGGCATAGTTGCCACCTCTTCAGGGAATACGTCCATAAATTCACTGAAGATTCTTGGGACTTCCTCCATTTATGCCTCCACCGACTCAACTGATAGCTGATCCAGCTAGGAGAGGAGGGGTTCCCCTCGCTTGCCTCATCCCTAGAAACTCCGCTTGCCAATGAAAGTCACTCGTCGGCTGCACAAGACAGAAAAAAACCCTTCCTCAGAAGCAGTCAATGATGAAACATACAGAGAACAGCCAGTCAATTCCTAGCTTCACATTTTATGGCTGTATCTACAATAGTAGAAGATCACTGACTAACTGATGTGGCCCTATCATCAGTCTACATCCCCGAAAAACATACAACATGTCGGTATGACCTCCGACTGGTGTGCTAAGCACCGGGGGCACTAGAAGTCTCCCTGCATCTAAACCCAGAGCATGGGCCAGACCGGGTGTAACAAAGGAGAGCGAAGCTCCTGTATTGAACAAGGCATATACAAGGGTGCTAAACAAGATGATAATACCTCGAACGACCTCTGGCCCTGCTAGGACTGCTTCCTCCACGGCGTGAAACTTCCCACACCCAGATCCTCTGCCTCTTGGCTATTGGCCACCTCCCAGACCATGCTCGGGTTGAGGTCTCTGAGGAGCGCCATTAGGTCGGCCTCCTCCTGCAACCTCGACCCATGGCGGAGCGGGAGCCCGTGACCCCTACTACTGCTGCTGAAAGGGCCTAGCCGGGAACTACTGCTGCTAATGTGGGTGTTGGACCTGTCCACCCCCACCGTACTGTACTCTGTCCAAGAATTGGTTTCGAAGGTGCCCATTTCTGCCACAAATGAAGCACCTCAATCCCATGCCTGATGGGAAGGGAACAGACCGGGAGATCAGAACTGGACCTGCTGCGGCCTGCTCTTTGCTGGTGGGAACCTAGATGACCCTGATGCTGGAGGCCTACTGCTGACAGCCTTCCCCTTTGACGGGACCAACTGGATTCCCCCTCGTGACACACCTACCATCGTGTAAATCCTCTCCACCTCTTCAGCATTCTTCTGCACCTCCAAGTATGTCTGTAGGGTGAATGGGGTAACATCGTACTGAAGAAAAGGTCGATCTGCCTACTATAAACATCTCATCTGAGATTCCTCATCCAGAAAGAGGTCCAGAGCGAAGCGAAAGAGATCCTTGAACTTGATCCCCAACTCTCTCACTGATATACTCCCTTGCTAGAGCGAGAGTAGCTCTTTCCTCTTCATGGCCTTCATAATGGAAGAGAGGAATTCCACCCGGAACTCCTTCTAAAATTCATCCCACACAAACTCAATCTACCCCATCTCTCCAAGATAAACCCTCCACTAATGATGCACTGCTCCCCGCATCTGGCTGACGGCCAGAGGAACCCAGTACTCCCTTGAACCCCAAATCATGCAGAAAGCTATCACAAGCTCCTCAAGCCAGCTCTCTGTCTCCATGTCTGAGATGCTACCCTCGTACATCCCGAGGGTCTATCAATGAAATTCTCAAAGAATCTTCTTCCACTGGTTATCCTCCTCCTCTCGGTCGGTCCTCTACCGATCGGCCAATTCATCCTCCTGGGCCTCGATAACCCGCACTACTCGTGGTCACCTCCCAGGTGCCATAGCTACTGGGTAAACAAGGAATGCCTAAGCCCGAGTAGTGTAGAATATTGTTCATAAATTTTCTTAGACTTCTTTATTTATTTTAAATTCTCAAGACACCCACAAAACAAGATAACAGAAGTCAGTATGAATCATATACCTTTCCTAGGGTCTCTACACTGCAATCAGTGTGCCCTCACTTGGTCGTTCGGTGGGTCTAGAGTCCTTGCATCAGATCATAGGGCCCCCAAAAATATCGTGTCCTACCTAGTCTTACCTAGCTCAATTCACACACTGAGGTCACCCAACATTATTTCCCTACCATCCAATGCAATACTCACAGTTCCTAACTCCAAACTCCATCATATCTGTCAAGCCTTGCCTCTGATACCATTCTGTCACGGCCTTCCATCACCAAAAGGAGGGAAGGGACATCAGATTTCTAGAACCTTCCTTCTTTATGTGAAGGAGAGATAATGACCCTAGAGACCCTACTTCAATAGGTCCCAGAGTGGAAAATAGCACCAAGGGTTTAGAATCTCATAAAAAATGGAATGAATTTCCCTTTTTATTTTAATAGGATTGAGAGATAAGATAGAAACCCCAACACACCAAAGCTGAAAGAAATGGTAAATCCAAATGTAACCCATTCACATATGCATGTTCAACAGTAAATGATACAAGCTACAAAAACTCCAAAGGTAAGTACCAAGAATAGGAAAAAAGACAACATCAACTGCCCCGAGGTTCGAGCAAGTATGGTCCCGCATTATCCCTGAAGTCCTCATGGAAACCTGAAAGTAGTTTATATATATTGGGTGAGCATACAAAAAATACTCAGTAGGGAAAACCAAAATCTCTCTTGCAAAAGTGGGGGAAGCATTCTAATACCCGGCGAGAAAAGAAAAAGTAAATCACCTAGCATGGAAAACTATCAACCCAAGACTCACCAAGGCACACTCACCAAATAACGCATGGCATGTGAAGTATAGTAATAGAACATCGATATTTGTGTACCCTGCGCCACATTCCCACTAGTTATTAAGGACATCCTACACATCGAACCAATCCCGCCATTCTCACCATAGTACAACTACCAAACCCTACCCACACACACCTGGGACACAACCTCACCGGAGTGCCACTGCCAAAGCCCACCCACACACACCTAGGCGAGAACAACTACAGCCATTCTTTAAGTCACCTGGGCCAAAACAATTACTTCCACAGTTGAAGACACGCCGACCTCATCCCGAAGAAACATTGGGAAACAACCTACCCTCAGAAACCTAGGCCAAACATCACAACTACCCTGCCCGAAGATTCTTGGGATAATAATGGACCTCATGCTATCACAGCATGACCAAAGAGTCTTGGGATATTTGGGAAAGGGAGAAGAAATGAGCTAATAACCAGCCACTCATTAGAGTGATGGGAAGAACACCCTCCCCATGAAATGGGCCGTTCGACACTATGTTCTCAACATGGGTGGGGCACAAATAAGAAACATAACAACTACAAATATATGTATAGGTTACAAGAACTCATCCCAACCAAGGGTTCCAAGGCCTAAGCACAAACACCCTCACCACTATTCGTTCATAAAAGAACATCAAAACACTCATGATCTAGTCAAAAATCATACAAGAACCAATCTCCCAATTAACCCCATTATTACTTTCATGGTCAAGTGACCCCATTTAGTAAATTATTCACTACTTTTCAACTAATAGGAAGAAGAACAAGCCCAAAGGAAAAAAGTTACAGCCAACCATAATTTAAACATTCACAACCAGTTGTCTTGTAAATTCACATCAAAGTGAGATCCCTATATGTATTAGAACCGAATAATGCTTTAAGATGTAGCCCCCACATCCCCAGTACTATGGATAACAAGTTTTTACAATAGAAGAGGATTCCACCCCAATTAGTGAAATATGTAGAGCATCCAAAACCACAGATTCACAACCAGAAACTGTGCCACATCAGAGGATCTCATCCTCACCCAGATCAACCCATAACCAACCAAACAGATCAATTAACCTTCTAAGAAAATAGAGTAGAGAAACTTCCAGGTTCAAACACATCATTTATCTATTTATTCATTCTGTTAGTTAACTGGGGTTACCACAAAAGGGGATATGTCCTCAAGGCATCCTTTTAATCCCCCGAGTTTACATGACTAACCAATTTCTATTTTAAATCCATTTAATCATCATAGGATACTAGAGTTTATCAGTTTATAGGGAAAGACAACCAACACCCATGATTTCTAGTAGGAATAAATTCATACAGTTCCCAACATAAAGAAATTAAAATGAGTACAACAGAACATTAATCACACCCCCCTTTATTATTTAAAGGTCAGTTCATTATCATCAGTAAGTTTGGTTTCATCAATACCCATAGAGACAAATGTGTTCCCACCCCACATGTTACATAGAAAGGAGAGGCAATGGAAAATCCTACTTGATTGATCAAGGATCGGAATTTTTCTCCACGCGCCAAGGACAGGGGATGCGCGGCTTGTAGGGGAAGAGTTTCGTGGAATCCATGGGGTGAAAAAATCTCTAGAAGTGGTGCACCACATGCCACAGGAAGAAGGGAATCCAGGAGCACCAGGGAGAAGGAGAGGATTCAGCCAAAAGGAAGAAGAGAAAGAACAACTCCCTCTGAGATATATAGATAAAATCCAATTGTTATGGGATATGGGTATTTTGAATGCCTGGAAGGTTGGATCGCGGTTTCCCATGCTATTTGGAAGTTACACACAATGACATTATGTTCTTATTTAATATCCCCCTATGGGGAGGTTTATAGGGATTTTTAGGAATTAATCATGGGCTTTAAAATGACCATGAGTGAGTAAAACAATTAATTTATGTCCAAAAAAGATGTTGCGGGAGCAGGGCTGGAAAACGAAATGGAGGGCACAGTGCCATCGTCACAGGGTCACCCTCACGGTGCCACCATCACGGTTCCACCGTGACCGGTTCCACTATTTTGGTGAAGCCTCACTTTTGGAATCGTAATGGGACAGGAGAGTCTGGGTCATTATAATTCGTCAAACCAAATGGAATTACAATGAACTCATGATGCTTATGAAAACAACAGAAAGTAGTCTTAGGAATATCTTAATCCTTTACATGCACCTGATGATATCATGACCAAAAGTCGATCTTTGAGAAACTAATTTCACCATTCAGTTGATCAAATAAATCATCAATCCATAGAAGTGGGTAGCGATTCATTATTGTCACTTTTTTAAGAGATGATAATAGACACACAGCCACAAACTTCCATTAGCCTTCTTCATGAAAAAAACTAGTGCACCCCATTGTGACACACATGGATGAAAAAAAACCACATTATAATAGACCATCATGATTTATACGTAGCCATTGTAACTCATAAGGGGATATCCTATATAGAGAAAATGAGATAAGAGACGCTCCTTGTAGTAGCTCGATCCCAAACTTGATCACTCATTGAGGGGTTATTACTACAACCTCTTCTGGAAAGACATATGGGTACTCTTCTATGAAACTAGGGAATTCCCACTGCTGATCCTCTAAAGAATACAACATCATCTTAGTCATCATGGATGATAATGATAGAACACACCTATTACCCATCAAAGGATCTTTCTCCCCAAAAAACACCAATGGATCTCCATCCACACCAATGAAAATGACCTTCTTCCTGAAGCAATCCATGATATCCTACACTGAATACAACCAATCCATGTTGAGGATGAAATCATATGGTTGTATTCGTAAAAATAGGAAATCTCCCTAATAACAGTTTTTCAAAAACACTAGCTAAAAGTCTCCATATACTTCAAACAAGTCAGGTCGACCACTAATAGGCGTAGTCAACACCAAGGGAACTAGAAGCATATTTAACTCAAGTCCTAATGAATTGAAAAAGGTAGGTGATATGAATGTGTGTGTTGCTCCCCAATGAAACAAGGAATACACTATGGAAGAAAACAAGAAAATGATACCTCGAATGATGTATGGCTCACCAGGAGCTAACAATGCTAGAGCATGATGCTGACCATGACCTCCTCTACAGCCTCTCAAACCTTAATGGTGGCCACCACCATGGACGCACTGTACTAAATGAGGAAGTGGAGCATCTTGGGGTTGTACTCAGCCTTCCACATCTACCCTCTGCTAATCTAAAGCTGGTGCAACCCGCTGCTGCTGTCTCGGCTGGAACTGACTCAAAAGAAGAACCTATAGCATAGCACCTAGTGTACGATGACTGCATTGAAAGTCCAGGCACTCCCTCAACTAATGAACAAGACCACCACAAGAAAAACAAGCACTCGATTCCTTGGAATATGTCTGAGATTTACTACCTATGGAGAAACGAGATGTGATGAGCAGGGACCAACCCCCGGTTGAACGGAAACTCTTCTTCCCTTAAAACATAGAACCCTAGACCATAGCTCTACATCGTGAGGAATCATGACGATTCCCCTCTCATGATGATCTGGTCCTATCAAATGTCCTCTCAACAACCTCTACCCTCACCATCACCTCAAGATATGTTTTCAGCATAAATGGGGTGACCTGGCGCTATGTCTCTAGATGAAAAGCCTCATCGAAATGCCGCTCCCTATACTACTCATCTGGCAGTAGGTCCGAAGAATATTGTAAATGGTTCTTGACACAGATTCCAAAAACTTGAATAATGGAACTCCTCTATCAAAGGGTAAGAAGTTCCTATCAATTGGATGCATTCATATTCGAAGAAATAATCTCGACTCTAAACTTGTCTCAGAACTCCTCCCATGAGATCATTGACTCAACACAATAGATGAGGAACAAGAACCACTAATGCCTCGCTATTCTACGTAGCATCATCACAACCATGGACACCCAGTGATTTTTCTGAGCACTGATCAAATTGAAGCATATATCGACCTCCACCAACCAGCCATCCATGACTGCATCTAAAACGGATCCCTCATACTTATTCAGACTCTAGTGCGGAAACTCTCATAGTGTCTTCCTCCAAGTGTCGTTGTCATCAACCTCTACCCTGCAACAATCTTCTAGAATAGACCGGTAGACATTTTCTGTGCAAACAAGATGAGGACGTTGACCATGATCTATACATGTAAAATAAAAAACTGTTAGGGCACCTAAACCTGGAATATGGAAGACTCAACATTAATTAATTAATTTTTTTCATTAATTGATTTTAGGTTAACCTATCCCATGGTCTACCCATTCAAACACAAGCACAGTGAAAAATTATGCATGATACTTTCCTAGGTTGTTACCCTGTAACTAGTATCACCTTGTTTAGTTCAAATTGTAAACATAATGGTATGTACATCAGATCATTGGGAGCCCTAAATGCCTATTTCTTATCCGGTCTCCAATGTTTACATCGCTTTCTAAACATGAATAACACCATTTCCCAACCAACCCATGCAACATTGCTTTGCCTAACACCAATCTCAGTCCTATCCCTCATCTAGACCTCTGATACCACGCTGTCATGAACCCCTCCCCACAACGTGAAACCCACATGGGCCGGCAATGTGAGAAGGGAGATAATGACCCATGAGTCCCACCTCCAGTAAGCTCGGGGGTGGTGACTAACACCGAGGGTAGAGTAAACACAGAAATGGAAGGCATAACTGTCTAAGAGAACACATGCGAAAGATAGAGATAAGATAGACACCAACCAAATCCAACTCAAAACTAAAATATAAAATATAAACAACTTGCACATATTCAATATCATGAAAATGTACTACAAATCTAAGAGGATAATAGCAAGTACCCAAAAAGAAAGTAAAAACAGAAGAAACCACAATCCCGAACAGCTCCTGCAACCCCAATCTAGTAGAAACTATCATGATCTCAAACCCGATCCAAGTGACCTTAAAATAGTTTATATACCCATAGGGTGAGTATTACAGTATACATAGTAAGATCCACCCCGAAGCCTCTCATGAAAAAGTAAAGGAAGCATGCTAAATCACAGTGAACTACAAGTGAAACTCACTCATCACCTAAATAAGTATAATAAGTTTCCAACCCCACCATAGCTACTATCACCATGTAATGCATACAAGAGTATATAATATAAAAAATAATATCAAGGGTACCCCGCTACTACTTCACCAATAGTTTTCCTCTTTTCCCCAACATCTCACATCTTAATCATCTCTCTCCAAAAGGGCTTGCCCACAGACACAAGGGCGAAGCACCACAATATGAACCTTGTGCATCAAAACCACCAAATCAACGCAAGAAAGAAACTAGGTAGTTTCTGTGAGCCACCACAACTCACATAACTTGTATCATATGTCAGTTATTATTCCTCAATCCATTACAACCCATACACCGAGTAACGATCCTCAAGCCATCATAGCCAATACAAGTTACACCTATAGTAGTCCATAAGATACTATATCTAGAATATACATGTGTGAATAACCTCAAGCTATTACAGCCCTATACACACATATATGGGTAAAACTAACCACTGTGCCTACCCTCACAAGTATCTACCACGATAAGGGAGTGGGACCGAAGTGGGTAGTCATGCATCCATCCCAACACTAGAATGTTGGGGAAAACACCCCCTAGGCGTAGAATCCCTGGGGTGTTAGTTTACCTTAATAATAGGGTGGAGTAGCATATTAAAACACATAATGTATAGGATATACAATATTTCACAACCACACTATGGTCATAACCTTGTCTTAGACTCAATTACAGCTATTGTCTAACGGACTCTGGGCTGCTACTTATAAGACTAGGTATCATATAATCACACTACCATTTAAAGAGCATTAATTGATTATTTCATTAACTTTTCATCAGTTCCACTTTACATTAATTAATTATTTTAGAATTAAATAACCATTTACAATACCACATTAAACTTCGTTAGCATCACACCCAATGTCCACTGTCCCTTTTAAAATTACAACCTCATCATTATGATCTCGAAACTCCAACCCCATGGGTTAACATCATTTATTCAATTAATCATTATATAATTACTTTCCCAAATTCCTAGGAAATTTAAAAATATATTCTATGCTACTAAACACAAGGGGGGTGTAACACCCCAAGATTTCATAGTGTGTTATTTCTTCAAAATAATTAAATAACTTGCACTACACGCAACACCGAGTTCAATCACACCATGACTTACAAAAATAAGCCATTCAAAAGCGGTTATGAATAGTATTATCTAAATTTTAAACTTTATATAATCCTTATAATTTTAGAATCCATATTATGAGTTTCTTTGATATAATGCAAGAACAAATTCATTTTCAGTATTGCACTTTTATCAACTTTTAATAGTGAACCCTTTTTAAATACAATATTTTAAACATATTGACTAAATGGGGACATCAAAAAAATTTAAAATGAAACATCCCAAGCTTCCACGGTACGCTTTCCTTTGAATAATACAGTAGCGTGTGTTATACGCAACCTCGAGTTCTAACACACACCACAACTAATTAAACTAGCCGTTGTGAATAGTAATACCTACTTTTTGAAATCATATATATTCAATATTTCAAAATGAACATCATTTTTAGATTCAGAATATCAAAATTAGCCTAGGGTGAAATTTTGGTACATTTCGGATAACTTTCATATTTTGATGAATAGTGAAATTTTTTTAAATTTTAATTAAAAACAACTTTTTTAATCAAAATAATTAATAGTGATAAATTGTGAATTTGAGTGGTTTTAAAGTATATTTAGAATATATTTTTACCATTTAATATAATTTTGGTCATTGGACATAATTTTACAATTAAACCGAACATAAACAAGTGTCAATCTTTTGATAGTTATTACCTCTTAAAAACACGCTTTTTGTTTTGACAGCGGGAATTAATTTTAAATTAATTTCTGCCACTTCTGTGTTTTGAATTTAGGAAAATGGATTCCATATTTGGAATCAGGATGTTCAAATTGTGTAAATAGGTAACTTTTATTTTTAGACATTTTGAATAGTTACTGTGGTAAATATTTTATTTACCATGGTTAAAGGGTAAATCCGGTAAATAAGGGTTAAAAAAATAATATTATAATAATACTAAATTACCCTAAAACGTGTCTTAACCCTATTGGTTGATACATGGTCGACCATGGGCATCTTTGGGTCTATTTTGGGACCCCATGGATCCACTTGTAAGTGATAATGACACATTATATTAATAAAGTTAAAATAAAAATAAAAATGGCATAAGCTTACATCTTTTAGAAGAACAATTTTTACATAGGGTTATACATGTTGGATTTTCGATTATAAATATTCATTAGAAAGCTAAAAAGATTTCCTACATAATGATGTTTTATTTATAATTTTTAGACATTAAATAATTTATTTTATTTATGACACAATGATGATGCAGTAATTACTAAAATATTAAAAAATTAACATAAGTGATATTATAAATACCCAAATAAATATAATATGAAACTTTTAATGAATTAAACTAATTTTCTAGGATAATATGATATATTAGGATTGATTTAATTGACTTTGTTCGAAGTAATCAATCTGTTAGGAGTTTCACAAAAAATCAACTATTGAATAGTGTCAAAATTGACATAAAAGAGTTCTTAAAACAAATATTATATTATTAATTGATATTAAATTCCTAAAAATATAAGGTTCGGCCAAGAGACTTATATTATGATAGGTTCCTCATTAATGGACCACTTGGGGGTCTCTTGGATGTATATAGTAAGTTTATTAACCATATTATATAAAAATACAAAGAGACATTGTAAAAGTGAAACTAATTAACTTAGAGTTAATACTTAAAGATAAGGTTAATATAAGTACCCAAACCTGTCTAAATTCTATTGGTTGAGTGGTTTTCGACCTATCCCCACCTTAACCTTTGAATAGTCAACTTTGGAGCCATTATAAACCGAATATGAATTTATTATAAATTAATATTTCTAGCTTTTCCAAAGGTGCCCCTCACCCCTCTTATAAAAGGGCACTCCTCCTTCTCATTTATTCACACCTCTCAAGCCACTTGGCTCGTCCAAACTCTGCCCAACTAAGCTCCCCACATCCCTCTCCTCCTCCTTGAAGCTTCCCCTTAGGCAGAAAGCATTTAAATAAGTCCTTTGGTTCCAACCAAAGTGAGTTACCTAAATTAAAGGTAACGATTTCTCTTAAATTATTTTCATTTATTTTGCCTCTTCAACCCCCAAAATCTTTTTATTTCCCTTCTTTTGTAACAACACCAGTATCCTAAATATACTAGGATGTTGTTATAAGAAGGATTCAAACTACACATACACACAACTCCATCTAATGGATGATGAACATAATGTTTCTGTGGATGGAAAACTAACGCCTCACGAAACGATGATTGTTCAAATACATCTTACCACCTCTCATGGTGGCCATTATGATGTCACTGTAATTAAATATGATATTAAGGATATATATTTTATATATAAGCTTCTGAAATTCCATTTTATTTCATACCATTATTCGTTTCATGTTGTATATACATACGATAATTTCATTTGAGGAAGTGCGGACTACCGCCCCCTTAAAATGATATGACTCGTTCGTACCACACATGGAACGTATAAAAGATGGTGTTAATGAAATTATGTAACATATATAAAATATTATTATACTGGAATAGTAATATACCTATGTATCATTTGGATTCGATTCTTTTAAAATAAAAAATTAAATGGAAGTAGCGTTCGTGCGTACGTACGGACTACCGTCTCCACGAACGCGATGAGATTCATTCTCCATCGTATCCATTCAAGTATAATTATAATTTAATGATTTAAAAATGATGTTTAAGGACTTGATATAATTCTGGATATGAATAAGATACAACAAACATGGCTTATGTAACAAAACATATAAAAGAAAATGAGTAAGTTAACACCCGAAACGACGATAATTCTAAGATATTATTAACAAATCAATGTTAAAAGATCATATATGATATCATATTAATATATATGATTCTTGTATAATTTAATAACAATTATATAACCATTATACAGGAGGTTAACCTACCCCAACCAAGGAAAAGTACAAGGTAAGGGTTATTTCACAATCTCTTCATTATCCGAGGTTGTATTATACGTAATAATCTACTGGGATCTCTTTATCATCCACATACATGTTTCTTCGAAATGTATTTCAAAACATTTTTACTATTTACAAGAATATGGGTTAAAGTCATTTATACCCTTGTTTGACTTTTTATAAGAGGTTTATAAAGGAATCTTTCCGTCATTTTCAAAACAATGTCCTTTTTAACCTTTTCGACAGAATTGAGGTAAGAATGTTTTTTTAACTTATACGGCGGGTGCGGTTATTTTCCGCCGTTATAAAATCGTCGAAGCTTTCCATACAAGCTTATAAAAATATTTTCAAAGAAAATGTTTTATTTTATATGGCTCTTAAATGATTTCAAAATAAAAGGAGATACTTCTTTAAAAAGAATTTTGATTTCATCTATGTCAACATCCTTTGATGGATTTTAAGATTATTTGAAGTTGATTTATTATGATACAAAACTTCTATATTGAATTGAAGGTTTTGTGATATGTTTGAATGTGGATGTGCTATTTTTATACCATTCATAGTTTATGGTGAAATTATTGACATTTCGTATGCTAGTTTTAATCCGAATGTTTATGTTATATTTCAAACTTTTCTTCAGATGAATGTGCTAAACAAGTATGTTCCGGGTTGGGGACCGGTAAAAGTAAGCCCTCCAGGTTGGAGACTGGTAAAAGTAAGCCCTCCAGGTTGGGGACTGGTTAAAGTAAGCCCTCCAGGTTAGGGACTGGTAAAAGTATGCCCTCCGGGTTGGTGTCCGGTTATTAGAGGCACTCCGGGTTGGTGTCCGGTTATTAGAGGCACTCCGGGTTGGTGTCCGGTTATTAGAGGCACTCCGGGTTGGGTTCCGGTTATAAGTAACCCCTAGGTCTTGGGATGAGGCCTAGAAAAAGAAATTAATGTTTAGCATTATGCATTCCAACATTATGAAAGTGGTTATTGATATTGAATGTGATTATTCGATTAGTAGAATATCCATGTGAATAAGTAAATGGCATTATTTCATTTTACTTTTTCCATACTATGTTGAAGTTCAATTTTAAAAGGCTTTTGTTTTAGAAATTCATTGCCTTAAATGTTTATGATTATTTTGAATGTTCCGCTATATTGTTATCCTTACTGGGCATTTGAGCTCACCCCTTTTCTATGTTTTATTTTTCCCCAGGATGTGAAGAAGTAAATTATGAATGACCTGCAGGGATATTATGAGGGGATATTAGTGTGGATTATGGAGACATTATGTTGTTGTAGTAGTTTTTCATTTTATGATGTAATGTAAAACTTATGAATATATCTAGTGTTTCCAAGGCTACTAAACCAATCGGTCTTTCGAGATTTGATCTTTCTTGTGATCATGCCAATGTTACGAAGTAATGCACCGACTCTGGGTAGCTGGGGTCGGGGCGTTACAGTTGGTATCAGAGGAAGTTTAGTACAAACCTTGGAAGCTAGATTTAGATAAACTCTGATTAGAGCACGTAGACCTAAGATGAACTTTGAGGATTAGTATAGAAGAACTTCCTAGAATTTTGGTATTGTAGAGATTTTGTGAGTTTTCCGAGCAATACATCCCTGTCTGGATACGAGCAGGTAGAGGCGGCTCTGGCACAGATGTACCTAGGGGTAAAACCCAAAAATACCGCTTTGAGCTAGACTCGAACGGGAACTGGTGCACGACAACGGGCCTTGCTGCACTCTTGGTTACGACACTCCCGGGGGATATGCTTAGGATAACTCTCATTTTCTTTACAAATCATTTTGAAGGGATTATGAGTATATACTTCCTCAAAGAAAACATTCTTATGATTATGGATTATATCCATAAATAGTTCAATTTATGTTAAGTGTTTTATAAGTATGGGATTATGTATTTTGATTCATAAACTGATCTAGTGTATTCCATTGTTTAGAAATGGCGCCCAGTAGAAGGAATAAGAACTCCAGAAATGCACATGATCCAAAGAGAAGGAAGGATCATATCTTTCATGGTCTTAAGCTAGAATTTATAAGAGAAATAGTCTCCCATGTATTATCATCATATAATGTGTTGATAAGATAAGTAAAGAGTTTACTGAGTCCTATGGCTTTGAAGGGAAGCAAGAGAAGAAATGGATGGAAGAGTGAAAGATGGATAAAGGGAAGAGGGAAAAGAAGAATTTTCCCATATGTGGTAATTGTGGAAAGAAACACCCTGGAACTTTCCTGAAAGGAATGGGAGTTTGTTATAAGTGTGGAGGAAAAGGGCACAAAGTACGTGACTGCAAAGGTAAGAAAATGGTTTCAAATGTACAATGCTTCATTTGCAAGGAGTTTGGACACTACGCGAACCTATGTCCCAGTCATCAGACTATGCCGCAAATGATTCTATTGGATAATAATCAAGTTATGATACTACCACAGATTAAGAGGAATGATTAGAGTTATTATGTTGATTATGTCAATTGAGTGTTGTATCAACAATGTACTTGTTATAATAATTATGGAGTATATAAGGATTGTACTGCAGTACTATTTCATTAAGGACTTGAGATTATGTGGAACAAAGAAAAGTGAATCAATAGCAGGATAAATTTTTGGAAAATATATGGTTGAGAGAATGATAAACCATAATATAGTTCTGATACCGAAGTAGTGATTTTGGAATAATACATGATTGTTTTGGATAAATTATATTGGATATTCTTGACTACCTTCGAACTGATTAATGATTTGTATATTCCATCATTTTTGGGGTTTAAAACATTTTTGTATTAATGAAGTATATCCAGCTTTCTATATGGAATAAAGGAGCATGAATGTAATCAATAAGGAATATGGTAATTCAGGATGTTTCAGTGTATTAAAAGAATACATGATGAAGGTATTCATATGATATTACGGGGTAAAAAGGTTCTACATTATGTTTACCTTACTTATAAATGTTGGACTGTGAGTCTGGATAGAAGTATTTTGGATAGTTCTAGTTTGGATTATTTTGGATTACCATAAAAGGAAAACCCGGAGGTTGGGCGGTAACCCGTCGCGTCCGGCAAGGCTGCGAGACTTGAACCCGCAACTGAAGGGCGACAAGGGTGTATCACCTACCACTGGCCCACGAGATCTCCTGGATTAAATAATTTAGTTTTTATTAAAAGATCTGGTATATGAATTATAAATTCATTTATTTTGGAACCCTGTATAAATTTTTTTTACGTTCTATTATCTCTTAGAGTGAAAGATGAGTTTGTGGTAGAAATTTATTATTAGATAAAACTCTAATTATAAAGTAAGTATATCTCCTTATGATCTTAGACAAACTCATAAATAAATTCCTCAACATTAATAAAAGGAACTTAGAACAAAAATGTTGTCCTAGATGGTACCTTAAATCATCACTAATTTATGGCTTTAGGATTGTTGGCCTTTTCATAGCCATGTTCTCTACCACTCTCCATCAGATAAATGATGGTTAGATTTCTCCTCCATATCCATATTTTCCTACATGGAACCCTAATATGTGTTATTTTCGGCAATCTTCATACTTTCCACTCTTTATTTTAAATAGAGGCCTCATTAATTCATTTTTCGATGTGGGATTTCAACTAAGATATTTTGAAACGTCAAAAATGTGTTATCCCAATACCCTATGTTTTGTTGAACCGATGGTATTTCAAATCATCATAGATTGATGAGTTTAAGGACCTCAATTTTACACTTGTTTGTGATTGATGACCTCAATCACTACCTATAAATATTTACGTTTTTCCTCCAATTATATGTCTCTAATTGCCACCAATGTTCTCCTAATCGAGATCATAATTTGGTGGTGACCCTTTCATTTCTCTTTTCCTCATATTAAGACTAAATTTTAGTAACCCAATTTCCGATGTGGGTTTTCCCACAAATATATTTTCTATTTTCAACCTTTTATTTTTGAAGAACAATTTCAAATTGCGAGGACGCAATTTATTGAAGGAGGGGAGAATGTAACACCCCAAGATTTCATAGTGTGTTATTTCTTCAAAATAATTAAATAACTTGCACTACACGCAACACCGAGTTCAATCACACCATGACTTACAAAAATAAGCCATTCAAAAGAGGTTATGAATAGTATTATCTAAATTTTAAACTTTATATAATCCTTATAATTTTAGAATCCATATTATGAGTTTCTTTGATATAATGCAAGAACAAATTCATTTTCAGTATTGCACTTTTATCAACTTTTAATAGTGAACCCTTTTTAAATACAATATTTTAAACATATTGACTAAATGGGGAAATCAAAAAAATTTAAAATGAAACATCCCAAGCTTCCACGGTACGCTTTCCTTTGAATAATACAGTAGCGTGTGTTATACGCAACCTCGAGTTCTAACACACACCACAACTAATTAAACTAGCCGTTGTGAATAGTAATACCTACTTTTTGAAATCATATATATTCAATATTTCAAAATGAACATCATTTTTAGATTCAGAATATCAAAATTAGCCTAGGGTGAAATTTTGGTACATTTCGGATAACTTTCATATTTTGATGAATAGTGAAAATTTCTAAATTTTAATTAAAAACAACTTTTTTAATCAAAATAATTAATAGTGATAAATTGTGAATTTGAGTGGTTTTAAAGTATATTTAGAATATATTTTTACCATTTAATATAATTTTGGTCATTGGACATAATTTTACAATTAAACCGAACATAAACAAGTGTCAATCTTTTGATAGTTATTACCTCTTAAAAACACGCTTTTTGTTTTGACAGCGGGAATTAATTTTAAATTAATTTCTGCCACTTCTGTGTTTTGAATTTAGGAAAATGGATTCCATATTTGGAATCAGGATGTTCAAATTGTGTAAATAGGTAACTTTTATTTTTAGACATTTTGAATAGTTACTGTGGTAAATATTTTATTTACCATGGTTAAAGGGTAAATCCGGTAAATAAGGGTTAAAAAAATAATATTATAATAATACTAAATTACCCTAAAACGTGTCTTAACCCTATTGGTTGATACATGGTCGACCATGGGCATCTTTGGGTCTATTTTGGGACCCCATGGATCCACTTGTAAGTGATAATGACACATTATATTAATAAAGTTAAAATAAAAATAAAAATGGCATAAGCTTACATCTTTTAGAAGAACAATTTTTACATAGGGTTATACATGTTGGATTTTCGATTATAAATATTCATTAGAAAGCTAAAAAGATTTCCTACATAATGATGTTTTATTTATAATTTTTAGACATTAAATAATTTATTTTATTTATGACACAATGATGATGCAGTAATTACTAAAATATTAAAAAATTAACATAAGTGATATTATAAATACCCAAATAAATATAATATGAAACTTTTAATGAATTACACTAATTTTCTAGGATAATATGATATATTAGGATTGATTTAATTGACTTTGTTCGAAGTAATCAATCTGTTAGGAGTTTCACAAAAAATCAACTATTGAATAGTGTCAAAATTGACATAAAAGAGTTCTTAAAACAAATATTATATTATTAATTGATATTAAATTCCTAAAAATCTAAGGTTCGGCCAAGAGACTTATATTATGATAGGTTCCTCATTAATGGACCACTTGGGGGTCTCTTGGATGTATATAGTAAGTTTATTAACCATATTATATAAAAATACAAAGAGACATTGTAAAAGTGAAACTAATTAACTTAGAGTTAATACTTAAAGATAAGGTTAATATAAGTACCCAAACCTGTCTAAATTCTATTGGTTGAGTGGTTTTCGACCTATCCCCACCTTAACCTTTGAATAGTCAACTTTGGAGCCATTATAAACCGAATATGAATTTATTATAAATTAATATTTCTAGCTTTTCTAAAGGTGCCCCTCACCCCTCTTATAAAAGGGCACTCCTCCTTCTCATTTATTCACACCTCTCAAGCCACTTGGCTCGTCCAAACTCTGCCCAACTAAGCTCCCCACATCCCTCTCCTCCTCCTTGAAGCTTCCCCTTAGGCAGAAAGCATTTAAATAAGTCCTTTGGTTCCAACCAAAGTGAGTTACCTAAATTAAAGGTAACGATTTCTCTTAAATTATTTTCATTTATTTTGCCTCTTCAACCCCCAAAATCTTTTTATTTCCCTTCTTTTGTAACAACACCAGTATCCTAAATATACTAGGATGTTGTTATAAGAAGTATTCAAACTACACATACACACAACTCCATCTAATGGATGATGAACATAATGTTTCTGTGGATGGAAAACTAACGCCTCACGAAACGATGATTGTTCAAATACATCTTACCACCTCTCATGGTGGCCATTATGATGTCACTGTAATTAAATATGATATTAAGGATATATATTTTATATATAAGCTTCTGAAATTCCATTTTATTTCATACCATTATTCGTTTCATGTTGTATATACATACGATAATTTCATTTGAGGAAGTGCGGACTACCGCCCCCTTAAAATGATATGACTCGTTCGTACCACACATGGAACGTATAAAGGATGGTGTTAATGAACTTATGTAACATATATAAAATATTATTATACTGGAATAGTAATATACCTATGTATCATTTGGATTCGATTCTTTTAAAATAAAAAATTAAATGGAAGTAGCGTTCGTGCGTACGTACGGACTACCGTCTCCACGAACGCGATGAGATTCATTCTCCATCGTATCCATTCAAGTATAATTATAATTTAATGATTTAAAAATGATGTTTAAGGACTTGATATAATTCTGGATATGAATAAGATACAACAAACATGGCTTATGTAACAAAACATATAAAAGAAAATGAGTAAGTTAACACCCGAAACGACGATAATTCTAAGATATTATTAACAAATCAATGTTAAAAGATCATATATGATATCATATTAATATATATGATTCTTGTATAATTTAATAACAATTATTTCACCATTATACAGGAGGTTAACCTACCCCAACCAAGGAAAAGTACAAGGTAAGGGTTATTTCACAATCTCTTCATTATCCGAGGTTGTATTATACGTAATAATCTACTGGGATCTCTTTATCATCCACATACATGTTTCTTCGAAATGTATTTCAAAACATTTTTACTATTTACAAGAATATGGGTTAAAGTCATTTATACCCTTGTTTGACTTTTTATAAGAGGTTTATAAAGGAATCTTTCCGTCATTTTCAAAACAATGTCCTTTTTAACCTTTTCGACAGAATTGAGGTAAGAATGTTTTTTTAACTTATACGGCGGGTGCGGTTATTTTCCGCCGTTATAAAATCGTCGAAGCTTTCCATACAAGCTTATAAAAATATTTTCAAAGAAAATGTTTTATTTTATATGGCTCTTAAATGATTTCAAAATAAAAGGAGATACTTCTTTAAAAAGAATTTTGATTTCATCTATGTCAACATCCTTTGATGGATTTTAAGATTATTTGAAGTTGATTTATTATGATACAAAACTTCTATATTGAATTGAAGGTTTTGTGATATGTTTGAATGTGGATGTGCTATTTTTATACCATTCATAGTTTATGGTGAAATTATTGACATTTCGTATGCTAGTTTTAATCCGAATGTTTATGTTATATTTCAAACTTTTCTTCAGATGAATGTGCTAAACAAGTATGTTCCGGGTTGGGGACCGGTAAAAGTAAGCCCTCCAGGTTGGGTACTGGTAAAAGTAAGCCCTCCAGGTTGGGGACTGGTTAAAGTAAGCCCTCCAGGTTAGGGACTGGTAAAAGTATGCCCTCCGGGTTGGTGTCCGGTTATTAGAGGCACTCCGGGTTGGTGTCCGGTTATTAGAGGCACTCCGGGTTGGTGTCCGGTTATTAGAGGCACTCCGGGTTGGGTTCCGGTTAGAAGTAACCCCTAGGTCTTGGGATGAGGCCTAGAAAAAGAAATTAATGTTTAGCATTATGCATTCCAACATTATGAAAGTGGTTATTGATATTGAATGTGATTATTCGATTAGTAGAATATCCATGTGAATAAGTAAATGGCATTATTTCATTTTACTTTTGCCATACTATGTTGAAGTTCAATTTTAAAAGGCTTTTGTTTTAGAAATTCATTGCCTTAAATGTTTATGATTATTTTGAATGTTCCGCTATATTGTTATCCTTACTGGGCATTTGAGCTCACCCCTTTTCTATGTTTTATTTTTCCCCAGGATGTGAAGAAGTAAATTATGAATGACCTGCAGGGATATTATGAGGGGATAGTAGTGTGGATTATGGAGACATTATGTTGTTGTAGTAGTTTTTCATTTTATGATGTAATGTAAAACTTAAGAATATATCTAGTGTTTCCAAGGCTACTAAACCAATCGGTCTTTCGAGATTTGATCTTTCTTGTGATCATGCCAATGTTACGAAGTAATGCACCGACTCTGGGTAGCTGGGGTCGGGGCGTTACAGGGGGTCAACACGGTGAGTAGATGTACTACCAGTCGAGTCTTTTCCAACTATAAAAAGAGTGTAAACCCATCATCCCTTGAGAATTTAAACACAGAAAGCATATAGCATACCCCGCGTGTCTTCGCCTCTTTCAGATGATGGGTAAGCAAGACCAGCTTCCTTGAGAAATGGGGGAATGTAAAGCAGATAACCAACCAATATGAATCATCAAGCATCTAATAATCACATCCATCACATTCCATCATCCCCGGTGTCCTCCTCAACACCCACATGCATAAATTGATGTGTCTCACAACTTTAGGCGTAATCTCTTTCCACGTCCAAAGGACTCTATTCCACCACATACCACAATATCCATTCATGCTCACATCACAACACAAGCAGTAGGGAAAACAAACATCATAAAAATTGGGTTATTGGCCATTTAGCAATAAAGAGGTTAACTCAGAAGCCTTCAAGTAATTATCAATCAATTAGTTCATTAATCCATTTTGAATTAATAGATTTATTATTCATATGTTCCAAATTCAGGAAACCTAATCTGTATGTTATCAAATATAATTAAACATTTTCAATATACCAATTTGTTTACCATCAAATTACAACAAGGAGAAACAGATTCATTTACATGCCTCTTTATCTATTTACCACACAAGTATCAACTAATTTTTGCTTAATTTCATTACCAATTTCCATCATGAATGAATAACTAAACAAGCAAGCACAAATATCAAACT
Source organism: Viscum album (assembly GCA_963277665.1). Lineage (NCBI taxonomy): Eukaryota > Viridiplantae > Streptophyta > Magnoliopsida > Santalales > Viscaceae > Viscum > Viscum album. The sequence continues at coordinate 1,023,424,903 of OY728133.1, read as the reverse complement.
ATCTAGTAAAAAAAGAGGCAATAACATAAGATCAAATTCAATTATTTATATGGTTCAAATATTTCTTTGATCAATTACATTATGATCCATTGGGATAAAACATGTGAACAATATAGTTGCACGTAAAAGAAGAGTGATGCAATAAATCCCCTACCTCAAATGGTTCTTGATGTTTTTTATGAGAACAATCCAAACAACGGGTCATGATCCTCCTCTCGCGACAAATGCATCCACCTGAGGATGCCACAGTACAAACACACCAACCAAAACCCAAGAGATCTGAATTAGAAACATGGATATCACATTCTATAATATGGATAAGGAATCAAAAGAATATAAACCCCAAAAGAATAATGATAAAACATACCTTATATCGAAGATTCAATGATATAGCTTGGTTTCATCAAAACCAAATAGAACCAATCCAAGGATGAAAGTTTGATTGTGAAACTCCATTGAGAATGAATGGGATGTTCTAGTGTCTTACACCCATGAACAAAGAAATATAATTAAGGAAGAAGATATCCCATTCCATTATAAGATTTAATGGAGTGACAGTTTATGATACACTTAATTTCCCGTTAAAAGCGGATCACATTAAACCACATAGTTTGACCAAGTAAAAACATCCCCATCCTATGCGATAATTAATATAGGAGTTTTGGACTTTTAATTGGCCATAGAGTCTTTAAAAAGAATCTTTAAATGCATTTTACATCAAAGGAAACGTCAAAGGGGTGAAACAGTAGGAACCTGGAAACACTGTTCACAGTTGGAACCTCCATATTATAGAAACAATGTTCAAGAACCTCATCGTTGGAACCTTTCCATTTTGGAAACATTGTTCATGAACCTCACCATTGGAACCTCACTATTTTGGAAACGATGTTCATGAACTTCATCGTTGGAACCCCATTGTTCTGGAAACACTCTTCATGAACCTCACCGTTGGAACCTCACCGTTCTGGAAACAATGTTCATCTAAAGTTAACGTTTCACTATTAATAGAAGGTTAATGTTGACACTATTAACCCAATTATACCATTGAAAATATTAAAAAATGGTTAATGTAGTCATTATTCAACTATGCCTACTGTTGGAACTATTTACAGAAGGTTAATGTTAAAACTGTTCACCTATGTCTAACGTTGGAACTGTTCAAAGAAGGTTAATGTTGACACTGTTCACCTAGGTCTACCATTGGAACTGTTTATAGAGCGTTAATGTTGACACTATTCACCTAAGGCTACCATTTCACTATTCACAGTAGGTAAATTTTGACACTTCTCAAATAAGGATACCGTTTCATAATTCATAGAAGATTAATGTTGACAATGTTCACCTAAGGCTACCATTACACTGTTCACAACAGTCTACCATGGGAACTGTTCACCTATGGTTACCATTTCACTATTCACAATGGTCAACCATTGGAACTGTTCACCTACGGATACCATTGTACAATTCAGAATGGTCTACCATTGGAACTATCCACATAAGGTCACTGTTGCACTATTCAGAACGGTCTATCATTGAAAATATTCACCAAACTGTAAATTTCGTAAACTATAGGGGATAAGTCACCTTGAACTCTCGGAACACCTCGAACACCATATTTTTACAATTGAATGGAACATGGAAGTCTGGACCATTACATATTATCCCCACATGTGAGTACATGTCCTTTCTAGTGTGATTTTTCCTTACTCACACACACTATGGGAAACATCCGAGTTGGTCACCCATTGTGATCACTACATTAGGAAAACAACACTAAACAGTGATTTTCTAATTAGGTAGTCTTCCTAAAATGATCATTCCCCATGTTAATTAAAGTTATATCATAAATCCATTTACATCATTATCAATCAATTCTGTTACATTATATATTTTTAATATTAAAAAAACGTTATAAATCATCATCAAAGATGAGAATATATGATTACTATAAATCTAATAGGTTATACTTCTGGTGACATAGATTCAAAATATGTTGGCATGATTTGGAAAAATTAAATTATTTTTCTTAATTTTGTGGTTTCCCACTATTATTATTATTCAATACACATGGATTTTTTTTATACTCAATTTATAAAATTCAAATAACTTTATAATTGATCAATTTGAGGAACAATGAAATGATTTTACTCATGGTAAATATTATTTTATTTTATATGGAATGAAAAATATCATTTATATTATCACATAACATCCTCAAGATGTGAATCATGATGAAGTTCCAAATGAGGAACGTTAGGGACAAAATCATACTGAGCACTACATGTAGAAATGACCAACTTCAATTAGTGGATCCACTAGTACCTTTATTATCAAAAAATGGATTAATTAAATTGAAAATATATTTCAAATTCTCTAGTTATTGGATATTGAAAATTTAATTTGGTGTATTTTTCATTTGGATGAAAAATATAGACCAATTTTTTATTCTCATCAATGATATAAGGAAACAAGAATAAATAGTCTCGAAGGATTGGGATGAGTTTAAAAACATGTATTTTAATATTTAAATTTATCATATTCAACAAATGAGAATATATAAGGAATTACATCAATAATGTTTTATGGATAATTAATTTATTGGTATATATAAGGAAAATTTTATAGAACATTCATGATACACTTTTTGTAATATCATAAAACAAAAAATAAATGCTGATAAATTATTTACTTGAATATTGCATGTATCCAAATGTACTTATAAATAAGGGACATCATTATTTATGATGAAATTATTAAACACGATATCATGGTTGAATATTTTATTTGAGTTTACCATCAATAAAATGGATTTGATAGTAAATTAATGATGGAATTCAAAGGAATCATTTAAAATCATAGAGACAAGAAGATTATATTCCCATAAATCTTGATGTGTGGAATGAAAAATTGACATAAGTTTTATATGAGGAAAATAATTTTTTTGTAAAGGAAGTCCATCTAGAGGAACAGTTATTTTGTTATATGTTGATGTTTTCTAAGGATATGATTAGAGAGAAATCCACATAGAGCACAGTAGAACAAACTAATTTTCAAGTGAAAATTGTATAAGAAATTTTCTATTCAATTCAAAAATTAGAATGTAAAAGACGATGATTAAAATAAAAAACCTATGAAGGTAAAAAAGAAAGTGAACATTCATGTCATCTCTATTTTTATTGAGGTTTGACATAACAACATGGTGAATGGTAAACTACCATCCACTCTAAAACTACTAAAGTGTTATTTGATTCTAGATCTACAATATAATTTATATCTGATGAATTTTCAAATTGTATAAAAATTCCAACATGATAATTTGATTTTTAATTAGATGTGAAATACATAATTGAATCAATGAATATATCTAATGATACCATTACTCCTCAATTTGAAGTACGTCGACATGTGCTTCCTACAAATCATGTTATTCTCTCTTATTAATTTTGATATTTTCTTAAAAAAATATTTTCCTTCATTAAATTATTCCCAAATCAAATAATTAGTAAGGGATGCAAAATTTGAAATTCTAAACCAACCAATTCATATCTACGTGTTTGATGATTACTAGGATCATCAAATATAAATATCATATTTTGTATGTCTCATGAGTTGTTTTCAAAAGGGTGTTTATTTTATATTGTTGTGGAGAATATTTTCCATAATGATGTGGTTATTGATATGGATTCTATTGATAACTTTTCAAAATATTTTCCATGTATTTCATTGATATATAAAGTTGAGTCATGTATATAACTCAAACAAGGTGTTAAAGTTTCTTAGGAACAACCTATTGTATGACCTATATTGAGTTTCAACATTATAGAAGAAAATTAAGGTAATTATTGAACATGTATTTAGTCAACCATTTGTGAAGCCTTGGGGGGGTATTATATCATTTGTAATGAATAATGATATATTGAGGAGTCTTTTCATTTATTAATGATAACTAACCATCAACATAATGATGAACAATTATCCCCAACCATTTATTGATGACTTGTTTGATAAACTTTAGGGAGATCCATATTTTTTCTGGGTTGACCATCATTCATTTTATAATAAAATGAGTGTCTATGAATACTATATACCCAGTAAAATGCTCAATATATGGTAACAATACTATGAATTTATTGGGATTCCATTTGGAATTAGTAACCCCCACCCCACACTATATGAAATGATTAATTGAATTTAGTTTTGATACATTTATTTGATCATTAATTAATTATCATTACACAATATATTATTCACATTTCAAAAATCTAGGACGACCATAATATCACATGATAATTACATTGATGACCTGGAGGAAGGAGAAGTTGTATGAAAAAAATTATAAGTGATAAAATGGTCTATATAAGATTTATTATAGTGACATATATTCTAAATAGATGGTATATATTATGATAAATAAATGATAGAGGCTAACAAGCATTTTCCCAAACCATCCATGATGAATGAGATTTATAGTTCTCATTGGTTAGGTAGATATTATAGATGATTTGGGGGATATTTCATTGGATATTGTAATTAACAGAATATTTTAACATGGACAGGAGCCAAGATCTCTTAAAAGAATGAATGTGAAGAACATTTCCCAAATATAAACAGAATTATAGTTCATGAACCAGTAATTGTTTTTCCATATAATAGACAATTTTTTTAATCTATATAGATGTGTCAAAAACTTTATTGAGAGGAAATATCATATGGAATGATATCCTGATATCTTATGGATCATGCATGTTGGTGATATGAAAAAATCCAATATTTTTTAAAAGGATAGAATTGAAAATATTAATGGAATACATGATATCATATCATTGTTATATGAGTGTTGAACCATCTATCCATGTGAAGAATAAATAATCATTGAAGGACGATAACATGCATATGGCTCATCTATTACATATTTAAAGAAGGTTATTTTAGATTAAACACAAAGTTCATTATTTTACACTAATACTAGTTCTTAAATTATAATTTGGGATTTTATAGAGTATTAATTGTAGGAAGGAATGATGATAGATTTTGAATAGTTCGAATGATAGTTTATGGTGGGTCTTTATGGTATGGAATATAGATAAATTCCTATGGTAATGTTACAAACATTAAAAATATTAGAATATAAATGGGAACACATAACTATCTATTTTTTTATCCGTAATCACCAAAACATGTAAATTATATAATTCTATTTGGGTTATAGTAACTTTCTTTACAAATTTACCACACTTCATTGCCAGATGAGAATTTTATCTCTAGAACAACATTCTAGGATATAAATTAAGGAAGTGGAAATATTGGATGGAGTACCCTATTCTATTAAATTATATCTGGATATAATATTTATGTTTATGTTTTAGAGAATTATTATATAGAACTAGATAAAAATTTATGATATATTATAGCTTATCATCACTAAAAGAATTGTCATCCTTGGATAACTATTAATACCCTAGAGGATACGTTCTTATATTGTTCATTGAATTTCAAATTTTGTTTTTCATAAAATTTTCCTCCAGTATAATTTTTATACATCATTACCATCTCTCAATCAATCAGATGGATAACTATGAATAAATATATAGAGTTATCTAAAGAAATCTAACATGATGGGATAGATATGGATAAATAAATCTACACATACATGAGATAGATGAGTAAATTTTAGAGAAAAAAAAGATCCATTCAACATCACACCAATGTAGTTCAAAGTCAATATTTTTTTTTCAGAAAATCATAAATTGATCTGGAGTTTGAGGTTACTAAGATTGTTTTCATATATATATATATATATATATATATATATATCTATGGAAGATGGTTATAAAATTTGAAAACAGATATAATTCAATCAATAGGTAAATTTGATATGTTGATATTCATAGATGAGTATGTATTGTTTCTTTTTTTGTAATTCCCAATTTTAGTGAAAGTGTGAATTATTTGGTAGAATTTATAATTGTATGATATATTTTTTTGGATATGGATTGTGAAAAAGACAAGGAATGGTCCTATATCATTAACATTTCTTTTTGGACCATAAGGGACATGTTAACTTTCTTATGTCATTAGGTAATTCAACATAACATTCATCATATATGTTACAAATTATTGGATCTCATTTCGTAATTTTTTTGGCATAGAAAAGGAGTAAATATACCTTTAGTTTTTTATTTGTTTTCTTCTTCTGGATTCTTCATTGGTGTGATTATTCCTACACAGCGGTGTTATAGTGTTTGGGTTATATGGTATCCCGATGTTCATGTGGTAAAATAAAATGTGGTTGGTTCTTATTTTCATGAGGTCATGCATGGTTGTGGGATGATTGAAGATCACTTATTATGTATTTTCCTACATATTATAGAGAGGGTACATTAGGGGTGGAAGAGGTATTAAAGATGATTCAAGGTATCAGAATCTTGAAGTCATGATCTATTCATCTGGATGATGTTTAAAGTTATATATTCTTGTCCTTGATTAATTATCTATTGAATTCATGATTGCATGTATCTTTTTCATACTAATATAATAGTACTTTTTTCATCGTGTGAGGGTAATATGATGGCAGATCTCTATGCTTCCAAATGTAATTAGGATTATAGTTTTTTAATGTTTCCCAAATGTGGTTCTCTTACAATAGATAGTTCTAAAATTATTAGTTGTGATTCCCTTGAACATCACCATTTTTAGACCCCATGAACCATTTTTTCTATTTCCCATGTATGCATTTCATTTTTCTATTGTTAGTAAATGTATATAATGTTTAGTTAGGGATAGATTTTATCACATAGATATTCCACCAAACCTCATTCATGTCCGTAATGTGTTCTATATATTTATCAGTAAGTTGTTTTTACTTAAAATGACACATTCACTAGAACAGACAATGCTCGTACATCGTACCAAAAGGATTCTTGTGGATATCCTCATTTTTCTCACTAACATGTTAATATCCTATCTTAGGTCCCCATTAAAGATGTTTTTTGTTCCAAATAGATGATAAAACAATTCCCTAATATGTGGAAAAGGAAAATTTTTCTTTACCATGATATTTTTGAGATCACAAATTTTAATCCAAAGGATCAATGACCCATAATTATTTTATATGAAGAGGATTGGTGCATCCCAAGGTGAATCACATAGGAGTATAAGACATTTTTCCAGATTCCCATGTAGTTTTATCTTCTTCCCATAAATTTACTCAACAACCATTATATATAGAGTCTCAGTTAATATTGAGTCCCTAGTTATATACTTGATGGAAAATTTAAACTCTTTTTAGGAGGAATTCAAACATGTTCTTCTAGAAACACATAACTGTTTTCCCTCAAAATAGAAATGTATTTGAGGATGGTTCATTCCATAGACTCAATAATTATAGATATATAACACATAAAATAGGGAAATAATATTGATTATTAATATTTTTGACCTATAAGTGATTTATCATCCTCCTTGAACTTGTACAGAATTAGAGGTATATTTGAAAATTTGAGACTAATTTCATTCTCATAATGATCTGTTTTGAATATTTTTTGGTAATGAAAATCCATGAAATGAATTGTGTCAAAGTCAACCAAATGGTGTATTATAATTTTTTATGGGATGTTCATCTAACAAATTATTATAGGGGAGGATTAATATTCCATGGATCTAATAATTGACCCCTATTAAATATTTACCAATTAATATACTTGTTAGCTTTGTGGTTTTTTTTAATAGTTGTACTAAACTATTGTGATTCAATGGAATGCGCAGAACCAGAATAAAAAAAATACATTCACTAAAATTTAATGAATAACTATCATAATTTTCACCCCATCATTGTTAAAATCCACCTCAATAGTTGTTATAGAGAATGATCACCACTACTAACTTTGAGTTTGATAGTTTTCTCTAAAAAACCATTGACTAATTCATTTGTTTGAAAATTTTCCTGGTATCATTTAGTTGTAGAAATAAAATATGAATTGAGGGTTAACTGGTGAATTCAATTTCCTTACCATATTATCTCATTTCATTGGATGATATTATCTTTATTTTTTCCTTCCTTATCAAACATAAAATATTTTTCTGATCCCCTATAGTAAATTTCTAGGTTTCTTTTTTTACACCTTTCACATTGGGGATGATGAAATTCATAACAACTACTTGAGTATTACATTGGACCATTATAATTAATCATTACATTATGGTTCATATCCCCTTGATTCCCGATATATCCACAGATAAACATTTCAAATTTTAGGGAATGTCATATGATTTCTTCATAGATATCAAAGTCATGGTTCTATAGGGATTTTTTAGACTATGTTTTACCTCACCAACGAACCAATAAACTCTTTATTTAGGAATATTGGAAAGATGTAGGCATATCATGTATGTCTTTATATTTGTTCCTCATATTCCCTAAAATATTCACCATCTTTACACTTCATGTTAATGAAATACCATTCTATTTTGAAATGGAGTGTGTGAGAAATATATTAACCCAAACAATTTATGAAATTATTTTCTATCCATCACATAGATCTATTCACCAAGATTTTTATTCTCTATAAATGTCTTCCAATGATCATATTACCCCTATATATGATAAAAATCTAGTATAACCTTATCATTATTTGAATTAGCGAATAATTTATAAGATCATCTTGATAGAGTTGATATATTTTTTCATGATATTGGGCTATAATGATCCACTGACTGTAAGAGTCTATTGTTTCATAATGTTCTCAATCACATATGTTCTACTATTAGGGGGGTTAGGTTTCTCCTCATTATATAGGTTTTTATATAGATCCTGAGTCAGTTGAGAGAGTATCATTATAATGTTCATGATTTCTACTCACATTAGGTTGGTCATGTCATTGGGGAATTCACCTTAATGCTTGTCGGATTGATTACTCACATGATTCGTCCTATTTTTGGCCATTGACATGAATAAAATGAATAAAATGAACATTATAGATCATTATTTTTTTACTATTAAACATATAAAGGATAATCCAATTAAATTATAATTATAACATTTAATTTAAATTTATTTAGTTACATATGAATTTCTATAATTTGGTCTATATTATTTATGATTTATTTTCTATCAGATAATATTTTGGGATTTTTTTATTCCCATATAAATTGTTTATAATTATCATATGAAATTACCAAGGAATATACCCCTAGATAGACTAACCATGTAAATAGTAAAGCTAGTGTTCCAGTACTAGGTGACTCCAAGTCATGCTCAGAACACATTTTCGGAGTTATTACCCATAGGTAAATCTTTTCTAGAACCACGTCAATATATTGTAGATAGAATAAGAGTTATTTTATTGATAAACCAATATAACTATAATTATCAAAATTCAGGGACATTTTGTTATATTTATTCTTAATCATAATGTCTTCTATATTGTTTTTATAATACAAATATCCAAGTAACTAATCTTTTCTTCTAAAACTAGATTTAACAATCATGTTCTTCATTTCACAATAATTATTGATTTTTTATAGAAAAGTAAACATAATATATCCATAATGAATGATTTTTCTAGTATATTTCAGAATTAGTTACATAATATAATATCGTGAACATGGGATAAAACTGCATTGTTGAAAACATACTGAACATGCTTCTAATATTACATGGATTTTACAATTAGAGAGGATAACATATGGACATACATGAGAAATAGGTGAGCTATAAACACTATTAAAAGAATTAACATTGTATAATTTGAAAAATTATAAACAATAGAAATATCATTTGGATATAAAAATAGAAGTAATTATAAACATGAACAACGAAACATGATATAAAAAGATAATCATGAAATGGGAAATGATGAAAAAACTAAATACACTTGATAATAAATGTTGGTCGTGGTTAAAACTCCAAGAAATGAGACAAAAAATTATCCAATTCAGTGAAGTGCTATATAATTATGGGGTCACCTATCAAATTCATATCACTCTCATGCTTATGTGTGCCACAAAGATCATACAAAATGGATTCATTCAAAATTAGAATTTATAAAATCCTCATGGAATGTGGAATAAATAATATTATGTCCCAGATATATATTATATATTCACAAATGTGAACAACCTGGATGGGAAATGGGTATGGTATACACTACAATATTCTTTTTACTGTCGAAAATCACATTGAAATTTCAACAATATATTAATGTGACAAAAAAATCATACAAATGTTTTGATGAGAATGAAGGGTGAGTATAAGATCATATACAAAAAATGGTAGTAATATAGACATGAAATAACATATTCAATCATTATTAATTTTAAATTTAAGAAATAAGTTAAAGAAGAAACTATAATAATAAATTGATTCCTAATAATATTTCTACAAGGTAATGCGTGTACAGAAAGGATAATTGGAGGATTAACAAGTGATAAAGGGGGTTAAATTAGTTCACACATTAAATGAAAAGTGTGGTGAATATTTCATAATATATCCCAAAAAATGAAATTTGAAGTTATGTGACATAACATAAATGAAGTGCTTCAATCGATTTGAGGAGAGATAAATATCTTATTTATTTTTTGCAAATTAATTTCTTAAAAAATATTAAAAATGAGGGAGGATAAAAGAAATATCCTTAATATAAAGAAAATTTAAAAGTAAGGGAATGTTTTTAAATTATTTTGAACATAATAAATTGAAATGAAAAGGGATAATTTCAAATGATCTCCTCTAATTGAAAAGAAGGTACATGAATTCCTTACTTGAGTTTTGACTCTAACTACTTAGAAGGGGATAATTGGCAGATTGTGGTTGACATAGGAGGACATTAGGGAGTTTAAGGATGAGTATTGACATTCTAAAATAGGTTTTATTAAAGATAAATGAAATATTATATTGTATTATATAATAATAGTGGTTAATTTCATTATTATATTGGTTTTGGACTCTATATATTAAAAAAACTACAAAACAAACCCTCCTTTTTCAATAAGGATTATACCAAATGGGAGTGGATCTCATTATTTTATAAAAAATATAGCATAAATTAATAAAATATCACCATTTTCTATGTGAATATGAGTCATAATCTTAAATAAATGGATTTAGAACATTTAAATATATTAATGGTTTTAGAGATCTCATAAGGGCATTCTAAAATTAATCCAATATACAAATAATAAAACTATTTAAAATTTAAAATATTAATTTTCTTCTGGAAACAGTCTATAGAATTTAATTCATCACTTTTGGGTCATTATTATTTCCTAATAAACTATGCATATTTATACTGTATTTAATTTGTACTTAAAAATTCCATTATCTCAAAAAATTATGAAAATTTCATCATTGGATAATTTATAGGTTCTAATTCAAAAAGTAATATTTATTTTATCTATATAATTTTTAAAAACATTTAATTTTTAATTCTATACATGTAACAATTATTTATTGTTTAATGATTATTTATTGAGAATAAATGTTTTTTAACACTTATAAAAAGTACATTTGTCTTCATGAAAATTATAAAAGTATTTATATATAATAATATTTATTTTTTAATAATATATTTATAAAATATAATTTTTTTCAAAAATTCAATTAATTAATCAAAATAAATTCTATAATTGAATTCGAATATAATACAAAATTTCTATTTTTTTCATTGTACAAAAATAAATATAATTTATAAGTATAAAATTATTAGAATAAAATAAATACACTATTCGTTAAAAAGTAACATATATAATCACATTTATTGGGTAATGATGCATATTACTTTTATACAACTGTAAACACCCAAATTGTAAGATTTGTGATGGTGGGACATTCGTGGGGTGGTTTGGTGTACTTGATTTTGGCCATTATCTTGACTATATTAAACTTCTCCTATAAATAGGTTTTCTGATTCCTAAGTTATTGGATCTTAGATTGGGATTGGTCATTTAAATATATTAGTGATGATATCTTCCTTGGAATTTCCTATATATTAGATTAGAAGGTTATGACTGAGTTGGATGAGGCCATTACATCATTTTTTTGTGTCAATTGTATTTGTTAAAACAATATATTTATACAAATCATTTTATAAATATTCAACAATACTATTATAAATGGTAAAAATACATTATAGTATATTAAATCCAAATATATATATAATAATAAAAATAATTTCATTTTTTTACTCTAACAATATTACATAATATGATATATAATTATATCATAAGAAGAATTTTATTTATAATAATTTTGGGAGATACACAAATTATATTGTATATATATATCCGAATTATAAATTCTTACAATACATCTTTATATTTTGGTAGATTACAGGTTTTCATTTAGTTCTACACTATATATATATATAACCAAAAATTCATAAAAACCCTTTAAGGAATCACTACATTTTTTCCAATTCATTATAAAATATTTTATTCGACATAAATATCATCCATAATCAATTATTAGGAATGTTTTGGGTATTAGAAACATATTTTATATGTTACTTTTTACCCATATTTTCATTTCAATAATATTTTTAAAAATACTATTCTTATCATATAATGGAAATATAACTTTTTACTTTAATTAAAAATGTGAAAGAGGTATTTATTTTATTGTAAAATGCATAAAAAAATTTCCCATTAGTTTTTATTTAAGATTATTTTATTATTCCATAACATTTTTATGTCATTATTTTTAATGACATACTTTTCCATTATATTTTTTAGGATTTTATATTTCAAAAAATCGGGTTTTAAATGAAAAGAAATTTTCCGCAATATATGTTATAGTGATTCCAAAAATATATTTATCTATAAAAATATCCTTTGATGTTTTCTTTATTTATTTGGTATATGGCACAAATTTGTAATCATTATTTTATAACATGATCAATTTGGATTTTGATTATGAAATATTGAAGAAAACCATTTTCTATTTTATGAGTTATTATTTGATATAGTGAATAACATTTTCAAGATCATTTAGATTTAATATCTATATATTATTATTATGTGATAGGTGATTTTAGTATATTCCCAGGATAGTAAGATAAATTTTATACAGAGGAAATGTGGTTACATTATAAACCATGGATAAGTGGATATATAACATTATTAAAATTCATAATGATAATGTAGTTTGGAAACTTATATGAGCTCTGTGATTTTACTAAATCGGATTTACTCCAAATAGAATAATGAAAATATCTTATTTTGAAATTCCATTATGGGACATTATCCAATATTTTAGAATTGATAGTTAATCTTGACTAACAATGTGATTTCTTATACTTATGTGAATTCCAAAAATATATATTACATATTCTTAGGTTGTGTTCTCATGAATCATTGTGAACTATTTATAACTATCCAATCATGCAAGTTTTTTATTTATATAAAAAACGCTTATTCCTAGTACCATTATTAAGGATCTTTGTCTAATTTGGTATGATTATTGTCAGTTTTCATCAAGAACTCCTTTCCAAATGACTATTATTCTCACCTGTTATAATTTAATAATATCTCCAATTATTAACATTACTATTCATTTTATCTAACTATTTGTAATATTTCAATTCCACAGGTTATTATTAATGGAATTCGGATTGACATTTTGAATCTAGTTTGTAGTTTTTAAAAACATAATTTGTAATAATGTAGATCATTCATATAATAGTAGTTTATGTATCCACGATTATTTTGTTAGAAATCCTTTAAGGCTATGGAATGGATCATATAAATACTTAATGTGTATTCATCTAATATGATGTATTTTTTGTAGGTATATTGTTGGGTTTCTGTAGTAGGTATCATAATTATTTTTTTAATTTGGAAAATTGGATTATAAATTTTTTAAGGGCGCCTTCGAATTATCATATGCATAATATAACATCCTAATATCTTGGAAAGATATATATTATGTGAATTACCTAGAAATACTTACATTTCATGATTATAAAAGTTGACATGGATCTTTCACTGAAGCCTATAGGGATAATAACTAAAAAGGTAGTGGTTGATAATCTATTGGCCATCATTTTAGTGTAGGTGAATATCCAATCACTACACAATTATTTTGAGAATCCCAGATAATGTAATTGGGTTAGTTTTTGTTTTCATTATGAACCATTAAAATGGATCTTAATCTAGAAAAATCATTAATGGCCTAGGATAAAACTACGTTTATATTGGTAACAAAGATGGTGACATGATTTAAAATCATATGAATGATTTTTACTGATTAGATTATAATTAATTACTGATGATCATAAAATTATTTAGGATATAGTTAATTAAAATTCCTAATAGGAATCTTGATAATGATAAATGCGATAGACAATAAAAAAATTACTCATGGAAAACCAGACATTATTTTTGATGAAGTGTAAAATATTTTGATTATTCAATGATAGATATGTAATTATTGGTGTAAAAGAAAGAGAATTTTTTATTTTATGAATGAAAAAAGTGAAAATGGAGTTTCTTGAATGTAAAAAATGAAATAATATTTACCTTCTAACATGTTAAGAAGGTTGGATGAAACACTATAGGAAATATCATAAAAGATTGGGAAGATATTCCATGTGTTGAAAATAAGGACATGAATAAATTATTATTTTTTTTGGAAAAAAGAGCTGTTCAATGGGAGAAATAATCTGTACCTTATGGTATAATTTTTTATTCATTGATGTCTACATGAAAAAATAGCCCTTATTATAGAAAATTCTCTAAATAAATTCATAACTCATAATACAAGATTGAAAATACATTCTTCCAACTATGGATGTTGAATAATTCAGGTGTTTATGTATTGGTATTTGAGAATTATTTTATAAAATAGTTTACTAATTGAAAATATAGTTACTAAAATGAGATAAAATAAATGGATTTATCTATTGTAGTTTTTATTAAATTATCATCAACAAAATATTTAACTGGATCGAGAAACTAATAAAGGGATTTGTTTATAAGGTTTTATTTTAGGAATACACATGATTAATCGATATATAACCATTTCTATAGGCATTGGGAGGTGATAATAATTTTATTTGGGATAATTTTTTTATAGTTATCGATAATGTATATCAGATATTAATTTTTACCTTTAATTGGATTTGAGGTTCGATGAAAAATTGATAAAATTTAATATGTTTTTTCCTTTTATTTAATGTATTGTAATGACTCCCGTCTCCTTGATATAAAATCATCATAATTATTTTATTTCATTTATTTCTGGTAAAAGTGATGGGAAAATGGTTATTTTCCCCTAGAATATTATCACTATTATTTTTTTGACAACAATATTCCCCTTCAATAGGGATTTTAGAAAATAAAAAAAATTGGTAGATTTTTTTCTTTTGGGGGTTTTAAAAAATATTTCATTTTAAAATAATTTAATATTATAATATGTTCCTAAGTTAGGATGGTGATATCCTATGATCTGAGCATCAGATTGATATTTAAAAATCATGTTTGATTCCAAACTAGGGGGTATACATAGATGAGGAATAAGACCACTTCGATATTTTACACCAAAAACATGGGTTTAATGTAATTATAATTAATTAAAGAAATAATAAAATTAAATAGACACCAATAATTTGGATTCCCATGCATTGTTGGGTGATTCATAGGTCCTCTAACATACTTAAAATGGATATAGGGAATGTTATGGGGAAGGATAATCTACGAAACAATATCAATAATAGATATTGAGTCCAGATCAAGGTGTATCTACATCATGGAGTAGATTTAGACCCATGAAATCAATGATTCGACCATGTTGTAAGAAGAACTAAGATATTTGTTAAATGAACCCATTATAATTTTTTTATATTCTTTGGCCGAATTATGGTTTTTATGACTCTATAGGGGTTTATCTATTATAAATTCGAGGAGAACAGTGTTTTGGGAGGTTCATAGTGGGTTCCTCATTAGAATACCCAACTACATGTCATGTAGTTTTAAGAAAACATTATTTTTGTTCATCTTGAATGGGGAGAATGAGATGAATATCACTTCATTAAATGTAGTCCGGAGTAAATTCAATGTAGTTTACCTCAGTTTTTATTTGATTACATGGACAAAAAAACTATGTTGGGGTCTTGGCCATGTATGGTATAGAGATGGACCACATGTGAGATAAATTAGATGTATACGTACAAGGATAGGAAAGGAAAGATGTCCATGCCATGTAAGTTATACATAAAGGTACGTCATGTTGGGTACACACAATATATATGATTTACACAATGTGTACATGTGTTTTGCATGAATTGTATAGCTGAAGTACATCACCATTTAATGATTCGGTGGGTATACAACAAAAACTATTGAATAAATGACATGTACATATCACATGCTACCATTTAGATTGACAGTTATGCTTTTCATAACACGGTGTAAAAAGTGTAAACTTTATGAGTGAATTTTATGTATTTTTTCATAGAGTGTAATACTGGGTCCAATTGGAATATTGGGGACATCTATGATATATTTTGGGGTGACTATGTAATGAAAGTGGAGTTTTAATCCATAATGTGAGTTCAACTATCTCTATATTTTTCGATAATGGTTGATATTTTGGTTAGGGTAATTAGAGTGATTTTAGGATGTATAATGAGTACATAAAATACCGCAATTGCTGTTGTAATGGAATTTCGAAGGGTCAGTGGGACTATATTGTGATATGTGGTTGTATAGAAGATGAGTTTATGTCCAAAGTCGGTTTCCTAGGAATTATATTAATATTGAGGCAATCTCTATTATTAGGATTTACTAATTTTTGGGAATGTCTTTTTATGACATTATAGTGACTAGATTTCAGATTTTTTGACAATCGAGATATGGAGAATATCTTGGGTGTTTGGTTGATATCATGGATTTGAATAGGGAAAACTCTTATTTAGTTACATTATAAATTATCTAAATTATGTATTGATCTATTTATGTTTTGATATAGAAATATTTTTAGGTTCCTAATTAATTGGATGACCCTGAATTGGGGCCATGATCTTGGTATACACTAGTAGGGCCATTGAGATAGGATGGCTTGGAATATTTTTTAACCTTTTATAATGTTATTGGATTGTATAACTAAGAGGTTTTTTTGACACTCTACATTTATGGTTCTATATTTATTAAATTATTCTCCACATTCATGGATTATAGAGTTGGACAATATTTTCCGTAGTTATATTCCATATATCTAACATAAGCCCATCACATATAATGTTGATAGCGTTGTATATGGAATTCCTCATGCATGGTTCTAGATATTCGACAAGATGCTACATATACTCGGTTGTGTAGTTTAGACTTTATGGACCTATATCATATGATTTGAAGTTAGGTATCATTATTAATGGTGTGTATGAAAATCCATAGATCAAGATGTGATTTTTTAATCATGGTGCTCCACATATATAACAAATAATCATTGACACGGTGATCCAAATATATGTTTGAGATACCTCTCCGAGGGTCGAGTCATGGGAAATGATATCATTCAATAAGTAATCAGAAAAATGGATAATTATTCTTATTTTCACTATTTTATATTAATTCTTTGATCATGATCTATTTCGATGCATAATTAAGGGATATAAAAATTCTCAAGACGCTATCACATGTGATATGAGTGAGATAAGTAAGACTAATGTTTTAGGTTTTTCATAGTAATTTAGCATGGATTATGTATCTGATATAGAATAATCTAGGTATTTAGTTAAAGATGTGGAGTATTATCATGTGTTTAGGTTTGCGATACCTTTATTTTTTAATGCACTTGTTAATTGGGATGAATTTTCATCAAGATGTTCATAGTGACTTATGCTTTCGGATAAAGAAGTATCGATCGATTAGGGTCATATACCTAAAGATACATTATGGTTTTATTTATCATTATTTCAGGTATGTTCTATATAAGAACAAGATATTTAATGAGCATGAACCAGTTAGAAAAATATCAAATTCACTATTGGGTGTTGCCAATTGAGATTTATATCTCACCCACTATATATTCCTCTTCGGTGGGTGTGTGTGCAATACTTACACATTCATTCAAGTAAATAATATATTCATGATGGATAAGGTGAAGGCCAATGATAATATGATTTTGGGGGTTTCTCATGTGGGTTCTAAAGATCATGTTGGAGTGGCATGACCTGGTAATGGATACTTGGAATGGGCCATGTCTCATAGCCTACTATTGAGCCGGAAATATTTGTTTTTCATATTTTAATTTTTTACACGTTATCAACCAAAAAGGCACTCAATGTTTTATATATTGTATTTTAATATTTCCCACTACTGTATTTCATTTCATTTTTCCATGATTTTATCTCTGTCGGTTTATTCTTTTAGTGCACTATGAAGTATATGATGAGTGGATATTTTTAAAATATTTCATATTATGAAATTGGAGTATCGTATCCCTATAATACATTATAAAAACACAACTACTATTCAATGGAATCTAACATATGTGGAGGCATACCTATAGCCATGTTGAAACTATATTACGTCACAACATTAGTGGAATATATTTTTGACATTACAAATAATTATTAGGCCATTTATTCTATATTTTATATTTTTATTTGTGATTTTCTATACTTTAGATATAGGTATGTGTCAGATTCTATTATGGAAATCCATGATGTGTCTTGAACACCAATACTAGCATGAAGTCCATTTTACAATGATATGGTATTTAGATGATTTTTTTGATGTTATAGTTTTATATGTATTTTTCCATGGAATATATAAATGTGTTTTTATGTATTAATATGATATATTTATGAGTCTATTAACATTATATAGGGGCCTATAATTCGATTTGAATCCTCAATTGTATAGGAAACTGGTATATCTTGATCCTTGATAGGAATTTAGGATCAACCTGTTATATCTACCCTAGTGTGTGAAATTATTGGAAATAGAGGTTCAAATTTTTACAGTGTCATAAACATTACATAGATATTTTAAAAAAACAAGTATTTTATAGAATTATGATTAGTTGTAATGGCTTGTGTGTAGATATCATTCAAATTTCATGAATTATAGATTAATGGTGAGAAACATGGTGGTTAGGATGTTGGTGTCGTCCTCATAAATAGATGGTGCAATGAAAATAGTTAGGTTTCATGATATATGTATATAACCATAATACCTATTACAGGTGGTTTTTTTTTGATCTATTTCATGGAATCATCCTATAGATATCATTCATATGTGATAATTCTCATAGTGGCCATGAACCTTAGATATGGGAATTTTTTGATGTGTGATGTATTTCAGATATAAAACCCTAGAGATTGATATTTTTAAACATTAATTTTTATTGTCAGATGATTTGTATTATTCTTGATAGACTATCATTATTTTCCATGCCTATGTTATCCTTATACTAGGTAAGTAAACCTAATTAATTGGCCCGAGATGTGAATGTATGGGTTATGTGGGAGTTCGTTGTCACCCACATTGACATGATTATAATTTAGGTAGTAGGTTTTATTTGATCATTGATTATGACCCATGAGACGGTTCAACTCAGTTATTTGTTCCATAGGCATGTGAGGTATTGGTGTGTGTTTTGAGTCATTTTGAAAATTGTTCATAAATTATAAAACCTGTTAAGGAGAATATGAATGTTGGATTCCTTTTTTTTAAGGATAACTAGTCTGCATGGTCTTTAGAATTATGTATATTCTTTAGTGGGGATAGTTATTTTAGCATATTAGCCTTTGATATTGTTGTATTATAATGTTATACTGAGATATTATGATATATATTAGGTTCATAATAGTTGTTCAAGGGTTTTTTTCTTAGTATTGAGACATGATAATTGATGTGGTGTGTCTTATAGGAGTCAAAATTGGTTTCCTGGTGAGGTTACTCAACATTGTGCAATGGTGTATTCTTAATGGGATTTTAGAGGCACAATTACAGAGTATTTCTTGTTTTATTTTTATTATAGACTATGATGTAACAAATATTTCACTTGTGATGCTTGAACTGAGCAGGTAGCCATGAGTTTTATGAGAACAAATTTTTGTGATGTGATTCTTATATGATGAGAGATTATAGGTTTTTTATTTGGGATTATTTGTCCTTGACGTTTTTGGAGACATCAGGAATTTATGATATTATAATAGTAATCATTGATGAAGTATCATATAATTCTTAGTCAATATACAGTCATGAACACTAGTTTTCCAATATATTTATTATTTTGATAGGTAATTAGCTATATGTTAAGATACATAAATATATTTTTTAACATGATAAAAGTAATTATTTAGAGATTATGATTGTGGAGTAGTGTGTGATGTATTGTAGTGGCAATTTCATAATAAAACATCTATGATAGGGTCCATAATGATGGTCAAATTGTCAATGATTACCATGGGTTCCAGCGTCAGAGAAAAGGAACATGAGATAGTTTATGTTTCGTTTTGTTACATGGTAATGTGAATGATGGACATGTCATGTTTGGATGATCAATATTGATTAGTCGATGTGATATGAAGTTAGTTTCTAGTTTTGAGTTTATTTTATGGATACCCCTTGGGTGGGGAGTATTAGAGTACACATAATTTTGTTCCCTTCATGAATATAATGTCATTAATATAGTGGGAGGCACATCTATTAGGTTGGTGGACAAATGAGGAAGTGTTCTAGTAGTAAATTATTACTATTGGATATATAATGAGATAAAAGTGGTCATTGTTGGTTGATTTTTATAGAATATAAAACCATCATATTAATGATGATTTTTGGATAATGTTGTAATATATAAGGATTTTGAGTCTAGTTATAAACTATCATAACAATTTTTTTTGATCGGCGTAATTGGTTGATCGACCGTGATGGGTAGAGAGATTTATCTTTAGATTTCGTCTATCAATCTCAGTTTTCATCTAATAGTATAATGAAATGATTGGGAATGAGTTTATGACCATGTGTGGTAGGTATATTTTGTTGGATGTCCACCTAATTTTCTTTAGGATGAGAAAATTTATAGTGTGGAGGATATGAATATCCATGTTTTCCTAGATTCAGAATTTGACCTGATATAGGAATGTTTTTATTTTGTGATATCATTAGCGAAAAATGGTAATTTTTCCATATAATATGATATTAAATATTTTTTTGAACACAATAATGGTTAAATAAATGTTCATTTAACATAGTAAAAATAGTTTGGTTGAATTTCGAGCGGTTTGAGTTTTAGAGGAATATTTAATATTTAATTACCTAAATATTAAATTATTTGTGTGATTTCATGTTGAAATATCTTTGGAGCGATGTATCATATTGAGATTAATATTCACCATTTTTTTAGATGGGTGGTTTTTTCTTTGGTGAGGTATAATCCCAATTCAGGATTCATGACATTAGATTTATATTGAATGGTATTTTAATGATGAAATCAACAAGTTAATTAAAATCCCCTCCCATCAGTTGGAGTGGGTGGGATTCTAACATCCCCACAACGTAAATATGAAATGATAATGTGGATTATGGTTCCACTATATTTCATTTATGGAGTCAACCAAGACCCAGTCGAGGTGCTACAATGTCTAGGAGTGAATTTTGACAAAATGCTATGGTGTTATCACTATGAGGTAGGTTTTTTTAATTGTTCAACAAAAAATCTATAAATTATTGTTTTTCTAGTTTTCATTCAACTTTATTATTTATTAGCATGTAATGGGTATTGATCAATTATAAATTGGCGGAAATGGGAGTTTATTGATGTTCTTAGGGGTGTAGTTCTGAAAACCATACTACATGATATGATGTTGTTATAACTCATGAAATGTGTTCATCCTATTTGGGGAAGAAGAGATGAACTATAGTACACAATGTGCTATATAAAGGACATGGTTTTATGTTTCTCTTGTAATGTGGGTATGTTCATGGCATGTCATCCCTTTTAAGGAAACTCTTTATGTATAATACATGGATGGACCCCGTGTGGGTTACATACTAGGTGGAAATACAAGGTCAGGAAAATAAAAATTAATAAAATATGCGATGAACATGGTAATGTATTCCATGTAGAGAACATGTAGTGAAAATATCATTAATTCCATATTAGAGGTGTGAGCATGGACAATCCTACAAAATGAAACTCCAATATGTGTCTTTGAGAATACACGTCAGGTAGTTAGGTATACAATTCAAGAACATATCAAATTCTAAAATAGTATATTTTATTATTATTATTATATTATATAATTTCATAATTTGATATGGGAGGAGTCAGTTTTGATTTTTCATACCTGAATAAAATCAATAAAGGGCCCTTGTGGATTTTTTTGTCTTCAAAGAATCCATATAGTGTGGGTATGATTGGATAATGTTTTCTCCATAAATACATTGTTTTTACATATCTCCTATGAGTGAGACATATATTTAAACATAGTAAAGGGAAATTTTAATTAATGGATGATCTAAAAAGAGTTATTTAGTGACCTCGATCAGTGATGGAAGTGGGGATTTCGTTATTATTAAGGATGAGTTGTGACTCGATGTGTGGATAAGTTGGGTGTTCAACCAACCTTGGGATACATGGAATGTTTCTATGCATGATTCCTTATCACATATAAGGATTTAATGTATTTGAATAATGTGGGACCTTGAGATGCTATATATGGTTGTTTGAGATGTGTGACTTACTCTATTTATGTTTTGACCTAGAGGGAAATTTGTTTTGCTGATTGATATGATGATCCTAAGTAATTGAACAGTTTTGGTTAGAAAATGATTACAAGAATTATCTATTGGTATGATCTGATCAATTTGGATATTTGGATTGATATTTTGATTGTGTGAATAAGTGTTTAGTCAAACAGTGATATATAATTTTTTATTTTTGAATGGGTATTATGTAGGTTAGAAAATTGAGATAGTGTTGGGTTGGATTGTTTTTGATCCATATTTAATGTTATGGTTCTCTATCATTGAGATTGTTAGAAATGATTCCTTCCATGTGTAGTTCTAGATGACTAAAACAACACACAAAATTTGAGGTCATGAGAAACTATGATTATGTATTTTTATGAATGATTCCACATCATAGGTTGATAGATTTAGACATGGAGTTCATGATGCATGATTCCAAATTTAAAAAAAGATGTTCCACATCTAATCATGTGTTGGTTGGACGTGACACCACATGACAGAAAGATATATGGTTTTTTATTTGTTCTGATTGCTGACAATGAATTCCAAATATTTGGATGAGAATGGTGGACATGCTTTTCAATAGATATAGGTGAGAATATTGGACAGAAAATTCCACAATGGTGGTTGATAATACTGAGTGAGGCTCTAGGAATGGGCAGTAGTGTCATACAATATTGAATAGATTTCAGGACAATTACTTCTCATATTCTTCATGGTTCCATGTTGACAATATTGAAAAAACATATGTCAATACATATTTAGGTTATGGAATGATTACCACTGTTGTGGTGACCACATGAAACATTTTATGTCGGGTCATTAAGACTGAATAAAAGACACCGAGCATCTGACAAAAAATTTTCAATGAAAAATTTAAAATACCTAAGGAATGATGATGTATTTAATTGATTTTTTTCATTTTATTTGATAAGTTTATAATATTTCATGAAAAAGTACTTATAAATGAAATTTAAAGGTTCACCATTAGGGATTGAGAACTATGATTTAGTACTCAACCCTAACATATGCACATTAGTATTTTTCATATTTACTAATTATTTATGCTTTATTGTTGAGTACAAAACCAACATAGATAGTGTGAAGGACCATGACTACATGTTTGAGAAAGATAGTAATGTAGAGTTCCATGATTGGTATAGATCAGGTTGAAAGGGGATCAGACACCAGGTATGTTCCACAACAAGAAGTGGTAATAGATCCTGAGGAATTAATATTTTTATTTATTTATTTTTTATATGTGATTGGAATAGTTGTAAATGATTATGTTATTTCTGGAATTGATATTTTGTAATTTTTTGTATTTCATTTCATTATAGAGTGCTTTTATTTTATGTTATTTATTATTTATACTATATAAGATTGGTATAAATATTAGTTATTTATTTATTTTTAACACATTGATATAGTGATATAGTCATCTCACAGAACAATTTTAGAACATCACAACTAGATGGAAACCTCTTAGGTATGAGGATGTGTGCAGGTGGTCATGTGAAGAAAAATCACGGCGAATTGGTTTAGTGTCATCTAGGTATGGATGTTTCATATGTTGGATGGAATGTGATTTTAATTAATTAATAATTATATTCTTAAATTTTTGGGATTATATGATTTAATTTAGGTTTTATAATTAGAGTTATTAGCATGTTTTGGGAGAGTACATGAGAATGGTAAACACATCATTGTTATATTATATTAAGAGAGATGTTATGTTAATTTGGGATAAATGATAAAGTTGATCTATGAAAAAAAAATTGTTAGACCACAAAAATATTCATTATGGGTTTTGACTTTGGTCCGAAATAATTTAGATGAGTTTTAAGATTAACTATTTTCATAATTGTTTAAATTTTAATTATGGTTTCATTAATGATTTTGTAAAATAATAATATATAATTTAATCATATAATGATTTATCCATAATTTATATCCTTGGAAAACCAATTTGGTATGAAAATGATTCTAGATATTGGAGGAATGACTTATTTTTATTTTTGGAATCATATATTCTATTAACTTTTAATTTTATTTATTCAACAAGGAAAATTTCATCACTAATAATCATTTTATCATGTAAGAGATGATATTAATGTTTAAATTGATCTAATTTTATCCAAAATACGAAATTAGGATTACAAAATAGAAATAAATAATATTTGTATATTTTTCTATAATACATTTTTAATGAAATACAGAACTACAGGAAAAATTAATATTAAAATAAAAAATAAATAGATTTATTTTTATTTTCTAATTTTGTGTAGTTGATTGTCATTCTCACCTCTCACTTGTTCATATATTTGCATTAATTTAATATTTCATATTGTTATACTATATCACTACCTATTTTTTTACTAAGCATTATCCTTCTCTCTACAACCATTTAATCACTTACCAAAATTTTTATATGTATCCTGGTACCATATTATGTGTAATATCAGGAGATCATTATCCTTTTAACATTCTATGTTAAAATTATTTATTATTGTGCCTTCGTATAATGTAGGGTTTCTATAAATGTATTTTTTGAATACCAAACAATTTATTAACAACATAGAAATTTCACAGATTTTATTTTTTTAATTTGGGGATAATTTAACCCCTTGATATTTTAAAAAAATCTATATTATTTTCATTAAATAAATTTCAAGGGTTTGATATCCTTCCTTACACACTACCCAAAATCTATATGAATATTAAAATATTATGATGGTATAATCTACCCCATAAACTAAATGCTACAAATAATAAAAAAGAAATTTAAAAAAATCAGTATAATGTTTTCAAATAATTCATAAATTAAATAACTTAAATATATATTATTATTATCATGATATAGGTTGTGGATCACTAAAAAATGCTTAATGACAACATGTAACATCCCAAGAAAATACAGAATAATACGTTTTCATACTTATTTATATTTAGGAATTAAATAATAATTTTACATTAAAAGGGGTTGCTATGTTCGATAGCGTACCTGATAGGCAACAAAGACTTTCTTTGAAATCTTACATTGCACAGTAGTAATATAATAATATTATTTTAAATGGTAGTTAACACGTAGCCATTGTATGGGCAGGAATGAATATAAATAACTAGAATATGATTATATATGTTTTTTAAATTTTTTTACATTTATCCAATAAAATATAAAGGCTTTAAATAAGAAAAAGATTTCAATTTTAGGCATAGATACTCTAATATTCACTAAAAGGTTGAACAATCACCTTTCGATGGCAACCCATCTTTAAATATAGTTTTGGTCACTCTTATACATTCTATTCGACCAAATAAAACTCTTCTTTAGAATTGGGACATCAAAATTTACTTTGTGTAAATTTTGGGTATTTTTCCGATAAAGTTCGAATTTTAATGAATAGTGAAAATGATGTATTTTAACTCAAAACGTATTTTTAATCTAATTTATTTATATTATTAGATTATAATTTGAATATGTTTTAAAGATCAATTAGAATAAATTTTTACCATTTAATCCAATTGTGTTCATTGGAATTAATTTCACTTTGAAATTAGACTTAAACTAGTGTCAATCTTTTGACCCATTTTGTTTCATAAAAACTCACTATTTGTTCTGACAGCGGGAATTAAATATTAAATTAATTAATGTAACTTATATGTTTTGAATTTTTTAAAATATAAATCATTTTTTATTTTGGAATATCAAATATAGCTTCGAGTGATGTTTTGGTATTTTTCTGAAAAACTTCATTTTTTGATGAATAGTGAAACCACTAAGTGGTACTTAAAAAAACTTATTTTTCGTTTAAATGAAATTTTACCACCTGTGTGTTTTGAATTTCAAAAATCAAACATACATGGTTGTCATTATTATGCAAAGTGTGGTTGAATGGGATTAAAATATTTTTTTCTGAATAGTAACTTTTATGTTTTTAATCACAATTATAGGTAATTAGTGTAGTTTAATGTAAAAATAATGCTTTAATAATATTAAATGAACTTGAAACATTTCCTACCCTTATTGGATGTGTCATGGACGACCATTAAAATCCATGGGACAACTTGGGGACCCCATGGAGACACTTTGGTAGGAAAATGACATTAATAACTTTTTATTTAATGTTAAAATAAAAATGTCATAAACAAGAGTTGTTTTACTAGAACAATTTTTAAATGGGGTTATACAAGTCATATTTTGTACTATAAATAATAATTATAAAGATAAATATATTTCCTACATCATGATATCTTTTTATAATTTTTAGACATTAAATAAATTAAATTATTTATGACATCATGATGATGTAGTGATTACATCATTATTTAATGATTTAAAAAAATGAAAAGATAATGTAATCTCTAAGACCTACACATGTCAAAAACCTATTGTATGGGTGGATATCGAACTAATATCACCTTATCCTCAAAATAAATCAATTTGGGACCTTTAAAATCCGAAACTCATTTGAAAATAAAGTAACCTTTTAAAACATTCCAATAGTGCCCCTCCTCTCCTCATATAAAAGGCCCCCACTTCTACCACATTACCCACACCTCTCAAGCCTTTGTCTCGGCCAAAACCTGACCATTTTGTCTATCCACATCACTCTATTACTCCTAGAACCCTCACTTTAAGCATAAGTCTTTCCAAAGAAGCCTTTGAGCTCAAATCAAAAAGAGTTACCCATTTTAAAGGTAGTGTCTTCTCTTCTGTTCTTATGTTTTATTTTGATTCTCCGACCCCATAAACTCTTCTTATTCCATTATTTTGTAACAAAACCAATATATTCAATATACAATGATGTTGTTATGAGAATTATTATATCTACACCTACACACACCTTTGTCTAATGATAAAATAACATACTGTTTCTGTGGTTGGAGATTTTCTGCCTCACGAAATGATGATTGTTCAATCTTTTTTCAACACATTTAATTGTGGTAATTAAGATTTCAATCTATTTATATATGATTTATATTATGTTTATGATTTCCTTATGCTTCTGTATTTTTCATTTATGGCATACCATTATGGGTAAACACGATAATTTCATTTTAGGAAGTGCGGACTACCGCCCCCTCAAAGCGATTTGATTCATTAATGCCATCTGTGGAACATATAAAGGATGTGGTTAATGATATTATATCTGATATTATACTGGAATTATAATATACCTTTATATCATTATTATTTCACTCAATTTAATATGAAATAGAAATGAATGTAGCATTCATGCGTACATACGGCTTATCGTCTCCATGAACGGTGCATTTCATTTTTACCTCTAAATGTTATGTACTATTTTAAATACATGTATATGATGGATATATATGATATATATGATATACAAATCATTAATATCATTCTAGATATAATGAACCTTTGACCACATGAACAACAAGTAATTGTAAGAAATCTACTTTCGGCTTAAGAACCAAATATCGACAAAACACACATTTTTAACTTAAATGATTACATAATGTTTATAACATGGAAATAAGTGACATAAAAGGAATATTATCATTGAAAAAGGTTCTTATTCAAGTATAAATTAACACTAGTTTATTATTCAGGAGATTAAAGGGAAATCGAGTCACGTCGGACACGAGGTAAGGGACTTCGTCTCAATCTCCTTTCATTGAGGCATCTTTTGTTCTAATACAAGGATTTGTTTTATACGGTGTATAAACTCCTTCGACTTTTAATTTTATACAAATGGAATCTTTTTCTACAAATATTTTTACGAAACAACAAAAAGGAATATTTCTTTTAACGTACGCGGTGACAACGACCTTTTCTGCCGGTGTGAGTATTATTTTGGTCTTTGGCTTCTTCAAAAAGCCGTGATGTTTTGTTTAAAATGAAATACATACCATATACTATTTTATGTGTTTTGGTATTGAAAATTGTTTTTATAATGGAATTGATATGTCAATATATTTATGTGATATATTGTGTTTGAAATGTCGAAATATTTTCTTTCCATTATATTTGTTTTGTGTCTTATGATTTTATAATGGTACTTGGAAATTTTACGGGTGGTTACGTGATAAAACATATGATGGGTGGTGCCGTGAATACCAAGATGGGTTGTTACGTTATAACCTCCAATGCATTGGGTATGGAAGTCGGCCGTATGGCTGTTCCATTAAGTTATATTTGTGGAAGTCGACCAGATGGTTATTCCACTTATGTATGTTTATGTCCCAAGTTACCTTTATATTTTATGTGTTGTTTATATTGGTTTTATGGTAATATTTTGGTTAGAAAAGGGTATTTAATGATTTGTTATTAAATGAAGAGTATTTTCTTCTTCATAAAGGTGAAAAATATTACTTTGATAAAGTATTCTTGGTTTACTGATTGTTTTGAAAAACAAACAGTTTTCCTTCTTTGTGTATCCCTTACTGAGCTTTTTATGCTCACCCCAAGTTTTTGAAATTTTTTTCACAGGACTTAATGTGGAATAAGGTCAAGGATGGGTTCAAGTAATAGTCATGCTATCTAAAACATGGAACTAGACATGTTTCTTTTTAAGAGTTTTTATTTTATGTAAACTTAATAGAAGTGTCTACATTGTAATCTTTTGAGATGTAATAGTTATGTCCTAATTCTCTAAGACACTAATCCTTAAAAGATACTCAATGTGAATTATTCATTTAATTCAATATTAAGTAATGTTTAAGGCTAGGGCCTTATACCATACATATCAATGTAGAATATAAATGAAAAAGAAAGAAATCATCACATGAAATGAAGAGTTTTATAGACAATTATTAATAAAATGTTATTCCAATGATATAAGTTGACCATAAAAGATATTATATTTATGAATGTAATTCTATTATATAATTATAATAAATATAATTTTTTATACATGATACTAAATAACTTATGTATCAAATATAATTTAAGATAAGGGATTTGTCTCAATTTACCTTCATTGAGACATCATTAAATGTTATGCACCAAATTTATATTATATTGTGGTGTATACAACCAAGGAATATTTATTTTTATATAAAATTATTTAATTATATGTATATAATGAACTATGTAATTTTCAATCATCCAATTACTTTCTTTTAAAAGTTACTAATGTGTAAGGTTTATTCAATAAATTATTTTTATTTGGATGATATTTGATGTTTCAAACCAATATATATATATATATATACGAGGTATATATTTGGATTCATTGAAATGTTTTACCATGAATAGTTATCAATTCAATAAATTTAAATAAAAAATTCCAAAAAAATCAACCATGGGTCTTTGATTTGATGTCTATAAAATTTTTACGGTTCTACCATATCAAATTGTCTTCTATGAGACATATGTGATGTTTATATAGTTTTATTATTTAATGAGGTATGTCTACTAACCCCCTAATATTGACTATCAGGAATATACCCATATTAATATTTTAAAATATTTTGATTCATTTATTTCTCTTGTGGGAATTGAAAATAAATTACTTTTAATGTAGTATTGGTTTTACATTACAATATCATTTTTTGGTGAGATAGTTTATTCATAATTTCCAATGTTCAAATTATATAAAAAATATATCCAAGGTAATATGTTGTTTAATATAATTAGATTATATATAGATATTAAAAGTTATCATTCTATTTCCATCTATTTATTTACATGAATGTTTGAATGATTGATTTTAAGGATAATTGGCCTTGTCATTCCTCTTTGGCCGTGAATATTTTCTTTCACGTCCACATTTTATTTAAACTAATTTACAGAATGTTTTAAAAAATATTCAAATCTTTAATAATCATATTTTTAGAATCATTTTAATATATATATTTTGTAAATAAATAATCTTATAATTTTATGAAAAGGTATATTTTGAAATTTTAACAAAAATTTGAAAAAATTAATTATATTTATGTACACAAAATGAATATTTTCTCCCTCTTTTATGTGTTCTCATTGATTTTTTTAATTATTATAATATCACCATGTATATTTTAAAATAAATTAATTTTCATAACAGATGGGATGATTTTTATATTTTAAATAAGTAATTTCAATATTCAAATGTGTAACTTCCCCGACCCGGCTCACCCCTGAACCGGTAGTCAGACCGATCGTTACATGTCTTTAAGCACATCTCCTCATATGCCAGTGGCTTCTGAAAAGTATCAAGGGTATTAGGACAGATAGTGGGGATACCATAACCACATATACGAGTAATAATAGTGGACAATTTCAGAAAATGGAGGAAGTAGTGTGAATAATGATAAAGCACCGGAATACATAATTATAAAAGTCTTGTACAAAACAAAATGGCCTTAGTTAATATTAAATAATAAATTCATGTTATGATGGTACAAATATGACTATGATAAAATATATATTATTATTTACATATCGATAAAGAAATAAATAAACAATAACTCAAGCCCTGAGGGAAATTTCCTTGAGCATCCTGAGCATCTTCTTGGTCCTCTTCTCCTATCTCCCTAGTGCTTGAAAATAAAAAAATCAAGCATGAAAATAGAATATAATCAAGTACCCAATGAAATTTTTACCCAAGTAGGGTGTGAGATATAAATATTCGTAGTCTTGGACCACAGGTCTCTACTCCAAATCTAGAAATTCAATATAAATAAATAGAATGCATGTATAACTATGTAAAAACATATTTGAATAAACAAACTACAACCCATACAGGTTTCTAAGGGACATATAATTGAGATACATGCTCTGAATCGTATCCAGAAATAAGCGTCTAAAGGGGAATTATATATATATTTCATAAATAAACCGTTTAACACATTAATTAATATTCTTTATTTAACCACATAAATCTACAGGATCCCCTGAACACCTGTATCTCAAAACCTACCTCGATTGTGCTAGGGTCTGAACCATTTCCTATTGTCAATCCCAAATCATTACATCACACCAATATTCATTAAACATTTAATACATTAAATGTATGACCAATTAGTCCCATGGTCCAATATTAATTAGTGGATGTAGAACGTCATGTAAAGCACTCTCGTGAGTATTTGGAGCATCATTTCTGGTCTCATAGGCCATAGGTATTTGGAGAATCATTCCATATCCCATAAAATAATATTTTCATGCAAGATAGATGTAAACTTCCATGTCTAACAGTCCATGAGTAGTCAGAGAATTAGTCCCTATCTCACAAAATATTTATCAATCATGTATAAATACTTATTATTTGTGCAGAATGTCATGTCAAACACCCCAAAACCATCCCTTAATTAATTTATAAATTAATTAATCAAATATTCATTAATAAATTCAAAAAATAATTAACCCAATAAATCTCACATCAAAATATTCTATAATCAGTTAACCATTCAACATCTCAATAGTTAATAATTAATTATCAATTTTTTAATCTTCACTAAAATAAAGTAAACTAGATAATTATCTCAAAATTTAATTAAACCAATTCCTCAACCAAAAACATGATAATTAAATCACCAATAAATCATCCTAATTTCCTTACTAATCCAATCAATTTTTTATATATAATAAATCTATTAGTTAACACAACAATTAAATACATACACATTACCATTAATTAGTCCTTCAATTAATTAATCTACAAAATGAATTACATCCCATAATTAATTTTCCACAAAATTTTCATCTCATTGTAAATCTCAACTCTTTTTAATTAATTTCAAAAATTAATTATTTATATCAATCACTTCAAAATATAATAATTAATTATCCCTTAATTACATCAATTTATCTCAAATTACAAATCAAATTAATAAATTTTTTTTAAAAAATAATCTACCACATCATTTACAATTAACTAATTCATAATTAATTAAAATTTTTAAATAATACCAAAATCCCATAATTAATTCAACAATTAATTAACACTATTCAATATGATC
This sequence comes from Viscum album, assembly GCA_963277665.1. Lineage (NCBI taxonomy): Eukaryota > Viridiplantae > Streptophyta > Magnoliopsida > Santalales > Viscaceae > Viscum > Viscum album. Next base: position 1,023,392,299 of record OY728133.1, on the reverse strand, counting down.
ATCATCCCATAATTAATTCAATAATAAAATATTCATTCCATGATATCAAACCATCATATATCACTACTAATAGAATGATATTTGGAAAACTCAAACCACAAGAAAACATGATATAACAATACCGCTAATTTTTTGTTTGAAGGTAGTGCACCTTCATTGAGGTGTTTTATTTAAAAAACATTATATTACTTATCACCCAAATTACTTATTACATTTATCATTTTAAATCATTAAACATGCTAAATTCACATTAATTGGAATTCAATAAAAATAATTCAATCCATCTATTTAATTTCAAATAAAATTCTATTAAGAAATTTATTAATTCATTTATAAAATTGAGGATTTGTAAGGGGATTCTAACTCAATGAATTTGGCTGATGTAAAGGTTTATAACTCAACTATGATCTGCTTGCATACATGAAACGTAAAAAAATCACATGGGTATCCGGAATATATCTTCACACATAAAAAAATTAACTGGAACCCACAAATAGTGTGGTGGGTACCAACACACACCCAAAATATTAACTACAACTCTAAAACAATATAAGAATATAATTCAGATGGTGTGAAACAAAATAACTTCTTTAAACCCACACCCTAATATGTCATAAGTAAAACAAAATTGAGCCAAAATGATGATCCCTTGGAAGTCATAGTTGATATATAGACCAGTGAGTATTGAGGAGCCCCATGTACAACCCCAGAATCAATGAATGACCAAAATAAAATCAATCCCTATATTTTGCGTTTTAGCTGAAAAAATCAGTTAAGGGAGGAGCAGAACAGTCATTGTGAATGACGAAACAGAGGCTGGAAAACTCACCTTATCGAGTTAGACAAGACTCGTGAATATAATGGAAGGATCCAAGTGCGTGAATAGGAGCCGACAAGGGGGTTTTAGCACACCTCGTAGGGGTTGGGGGCCAGGTGCGTGTCACGGATCCTACATTGTTCCTCCTCCATTATTCTCTCTAAATAAACTATTCCGCACCATAATGAGATAATAGATATAATATATTTATGATAACATTTATTATTCTCATTTAATATAATTTTTTTTCATTAATTATCCTTTAAATAAAGGATTTAAAATTAATTTTGAAATCCCCCATTAACCATCTAATTAAATTTTCATAAAATATATTTAATTAAATAAATTAAATAATAATAAAAACATCTTTATTATAATAATTATTAAATATTACACTTATTTATATTTAATAAAACACATTTTAAAACCTGGGTAACCGGGTAGCTGACGCACACAGTTTGACTAACTGTGCACAACACGATATCTACATTTAAAATTGTCCTAATGTGCATTAAAAATTAAATATAACCATGAATTCAATTAAATAAAAACCCATTTGGCTTCAATTAATTAAATTCGTCATTACCATCAATTTTATTAAATTCATCTTAACATTTCATTTATTCCTCATTTAATATTACTATTTATTATTTCCATTCTCCACTAGCAACCAACTCCTAATTTACAAGTCTTTGAATATTACCTTTCATTGATAATGACTAACTAATCATTAACACATTATTTAACTAATATTCTTCACAAAATTTAATTAAATAAATTACCCCTTCATGTTATTTATATATATTCTCTCAACACAATTTAATTAAATAAAAAAAATTCAAACTCATCATTTTGTAATTAATTCTCTCAACACGAATTAATAAAATAAAATCTCCACTGAACAGTGATTAATTAAAATCCTAGTGTCGTAGAATTTAATTAAATGAATTCAAAAAAAGTCATTTAATTAAATTAATTTCAAAATAAAATTAAATAAATGTGACTTCCATAAAAATTATGATCATCTAATAAAATATTTCTTTGATAAAACCCAAAAATTATGTGTATACATCATTTAATTAAAATCCATTTGACTCAATTTAATTGAAATAAACCACTCTTTCACAAAAATTAATTAAATCCCACTTTTCATTGGATTTAATTAAAAAACCCCAAAATAAATTATTATTCTTCTCCATAATAATAATAAGATCAATAATTAATTATAATTATAATAATTTAAATGCATAATAATAAAAATAACACTATTAATATGAATAAACCATAGATAAAACCCAACACCTCTATTAAAAACACTTCTATATTAATTTTAAAGTCAATATTTAATCAAAAACATCTTTATTAAATCCGAAAACTTTCATTTAACTTCACATAATAGTTACTCCTCATTTAATTAAACATTTCATTGGGATACCCAAAAGCCACATCAATTTCATAGAAATGTTAGAACCCATTAATCTTTCAATTAAAAACTCTCAACATCCAAATTATTTACTAAATTTCATAATAGTAATAACATATTATTATTATTGACAAATTATTTAATTTAAACAAAACTCTTATTCAAGAATAATTAATTAAAATAAATAAATTATTTAACTTGGTAAACTAAACGGGTTGGACTACAACTGTGTGCAGCTCGTACAGATCCATTAAAGTGAACCATTTTGGATTCTGTGGTCCCGACACTCATCAGGACACCTTCAAAATTAATTCGTTATTTACCTGAGTCCAAAAATGATACCTTTATGTGTTCCAATACTCATTATTTTATTCTGGTGCTTGGATTAAAAAACTGACATGACGATAAAACATAAATGTATGAACACCTTCACATTTTAAACCGTATCAAAATGAAGGGACTTAACAATATGCCCACATAAAAAACATATCTCCCTTGAGAAGACATCAAGAACTAGTACAACATCACCATACCAAGGTCATTTTTTGGAACAACGATGTTACATGTCCAAACGCCAAATGCACTACTAACCAAAACATAAATCTGACCTCTTAGTTCATAAAAAATCATGCCAAAGCTCACTAAATCAGAGCTTAAATTTTAGGAAATTTTATAGTCCGTATTGAAGAAAATGGTTAGATCCTGATCGACGAGTAGCAATTAGTCCTCCATGATTTCTTGTAATTACATTATGATCCCAAAATCCACACCCACCATTAAACTAGCAACATGACATTTAAAAAAAATTACATCACCAAACACATGTACACTAAAGTCCTTAAAATACCATTGGTGACATTCAAATTTCAAGCCATCACAAGTATATTTAAAAAAAAATAATGTTCCCCAACATAAATGAAGTCACAGGCCAAAGAAAACATGAATCTGACATACAACTAAGATAAAAACCACACATCATTCCCAATGACATTTAAAACTTTAGCACGACGTAAGACCAACACTATCATAGTGTCTCATATGATTAGCTCATGATAGGGGAATGATCTTCTCGTTGGGAAGAGTTCACTATGAGAAAACCAAGGTCCCTAAAAATATCAGCTGAACAACTACATGATGACTCTGTTCAACATTCTCAGTGTCACCTAGAGACACGTTTACCTAAATTGAAGCGAAACTACCCACATTATGATTTTCCATGACATGGAAATAAAAGACCATCCTCTCACCAGAGTGCTATTTCAGAACACCATAATTCATGCTTATGATGTCTCTCAAACGATGATCATTGCGTCAAACATTGATCTCAAAAGCCAAAACATATGCCTATGAACATGTCCAAACACCTGAGTCCCAAAAATTAATTACGAGTAGTGGGACAAACATACCTTAACACCCAAAACATTCTAAGGGTACCACCTACCAAATAATAGCTCGGTATGAAGCCTAAATGTTTACCCACTATTTTTGTCATGAAAAATAGAAATCATGTGTTTCTATAGCACCTTTTCCATTTATTAAAATTTAATTAATTTATATAAACCATTTAACATTTGAGTGAATTTCAATAGACACATAAATACTTTTTCATAACAAGTAACATGGTTTTCAAATCAATTTAATATGAAAAAATACTAAGGTATCACAAAAATACTCTATAACCATTTATAATTTAGTTTTACTCAGATATTAACATGAAATTATGCAACTGAATAATATTTAACGAAAAGGAGACTTCCAAAATTTAACTTATTCAATCCAGTTCCTTAAAAATGCAACCCCACAATGGTTCATTACAATCAAAACACAATAGTTTTATATTAATAAACATTTTCAAACATACTATGTCTATATGGTTCAGTCTCATGGGTGTCCATCTACCAATCAATAAGTTGCCTATACACCTTTTGGCTGACATTTTGCATCCATTTATCACAATCAACATTCATTTTAAATTTTCACTTTAGAAACACTTTTTACACAACAAAACATATTTAGAAAGATATCACAAGTAGTAACACAATTTTATCACCCCATGCTTCCATGGTACGCTTCTTCTTGAATAATACAGTAGTGTGTGTTGTACACAACTTTGAGTTCTAACACACACCACAACCAATCAAACTAGCCTTTATGAATAGTAATAAACACTTTTTGAAATTTTATAAATTTTATATGTCAAAATGGACTTCATTTTTTGATTCGTAAAATCCAAATTATCCTAGGGTTAAATTTTGGGACTTTTTGGATAACATTTATATTTTGATGAATAGTGAAAAATACTAAATTTTAATTAAAAACAACCTTTTTAATAGAAATAATTAACAGTGATAAATTATGAATGTGAGTGGTTTTAAAGTATATTTAGAATATATTTTTACAATTTAATAAAAATTTTCTCATTGGACATAATTTCACAATTAAACCGGACATAAACGATTGTAATCTTTTGTTAGTTATTATCTCTTAAAAACACTCTTTTTGTTTTAACAATGGGAATTAATTTTAAATTAATTTCATCCACTTCTATGTTTTGAATTTGGAAAATTGAATTCCATATTTGGAATCATTATTTCTAAATTGTGTAAATAGGTAACTTTTATTTTTAGACATTTTGAATAATTAATTCGGTAAATATTTTATTAACCATGGTTAAAGGGTAAATCTGGTAAATAAGGGTAAAAAAATAATATTATCATAATAATAAATTACCCTAAAATGTGTCCTAACCTTATTGGTTGATACATGTTTGACCATGGGCATATTTGGGTCGATTGTTGGACCCCATGGAGCCACACGTAAGTGATTATGACACTTTATATTAAATAAGTTAAAACAAATACAAAAATGACATAAGCATATATCTTTTAGAAAATAAAATTTAACATAGAGTTATATATGTTGGATTTTAGACTATAAATATTAATTAGAAATCTAAAAATATTAGCTACATAATGGTATTTTATTTATAATTTTTAGAAATTTTATAACTAATATTATTTATGAGACAATAATAATGTAGTTTTTTTTCTTTATTAATGAAAGAATCAAATAATTTGTATTATAAATGTTAAAATTCATATAATTTGAAATTATTGATGAAATACATGAATTTTATTGCATAATATGACATTATAGTATTTCATAAATTAATTTGTTTCGAAATAATAATGTTTTTTTTTTCTTTAACAAAAATCAATTATTGAATAGTGTCAAAATTGACATAAAAGTGTTTTTAAAACAAATATTATATTATTAATTGATATTAAATTCTTAAAAAATATAAGGATCTGCCAATAGAATTATATCATGATAGTTGTATCATTAATGGACCACTTTTGGGTTTCATTTATTTTTATAGTATGTTCATTAACTATATAATATAAAAATAAAAAGTGACATGGTAAATGTTAAACTAATTAACTAAGAGTTAAAACTAAAAGATAAGGTTAATATAGTAACCCAAACCTGTAAAAAACCTATTGGTTGAGTGGTTTTAGACCTATCCCCACCTTAACCTCTAAATTATACACTTTGGATCCATTAGAAGCAAATATTAATTTTTTATAAAATAATATTTCTAGCTTTTCCAAAGGTGCCCCTCACCCCTCTTATAAAAGGGCACTCTCCCTTCTCATTAATTCAAACATTCAAAGCCTTTTCAATCAGCCAAAACCTCCCCCAATACTCTCTCAACTTCCCTAATTTAAAACTAGAGGCCTTATTTTGATCATAAATCCAACCTACGTAGCCGTTTTGATCAAATCAAAAGGAAGAACCCGAAGAAGAGGTAATTTTTTCACTACACATTTTCAAATTCCTTTCTTCTTCCACTTATTCTTTCTTTGTTATTACCATTATAAAATAATAACTAGAGTATCTTATATATACTATGATGTTATTATAAACATGTTACAACCATATTCAGTATTCAATCCATCCTCTGAATGAGAAGTCACCATACATGCGTATGTACGGCTTACCGTCTCCGTGTTATGGTGTAATTTGTATTCGAAACATTATTATTTAGATTGTAATAATAATTATGTTTAATTCATGTAAATAATAAATATAACATGATAATTATTCTTTGTCTATGATATACCTTCCAATTATGTATTATTTTAATATCAAAAGAATGATATTGTCGCTCGTGCGTACGTATGGACTACCGTCTCAAAAATGTGATGAGATTCATTCCCCATCATATCCATTCAAACCTAATTCTCATTTTTTGATTAAAAATTATTTTTAAAGACATGATATCACTATGTATATGAATAATATACATCCCATCCATAACAAATATGGCTCACATAGTAAAGAATATTGAGGAAAATGATTCCGTTAACACCTGAAATGATGATAATACTAAGATATTATTAACAAAGCAATGTTAAAAGATCATAAATGATATCATATTAATGTATATGATTCTTGTAAAATTTAATAACAATTATTTAATCATTATACAGGAGGTTAATCTACCCCCAACCAAGGAAAATTACATGTTAAGGGTTTATTTCACAATCTCTTCATTATCTGAGGTTGTTTATACGTAATAATCTACTGGGACTTCTTTATCATATACATCCATGTTTCTTAAATATGTATTTCAAAACAATTTTACTATATAATGGAATATGGGTTAAAGTCATTTATACCTTTATTTGACTTTTTATAAGAGGTTTATCAAGGAATCATTATGTCATTTTCAAAACAAAGCCCTTTTTATCCTTTTCGATAGAATTATGGTATGAATGTCTTTTTGTTAACTTATGTAGTGGGAGAGGCTATTTTTTGCTATAATAAAATCATTTAACCTTCCCTTACAATCTTATAAGGATATTTTCAAAGTAAATATTTTATTTTATAATTATGTAACTTTTAAATGATTTCAAAAAAAGATATATTCCTATCAAATAGTTTTGATTTCATCTATGTCAACATCCTTTGATGATTTCAAGCTTATTTGAAGTTGATTTATTATGATACCAAACTCCCATATTGTATTTGAGGTTTTGTGATATGTTTGACTATTGATGTGTTATTTTTATACCATTCATGGTTTTTGGATAATGTATTGACATTTCATATGTTAGTTTTAATATGAATGTTTATGTTAGGTTTAAACATGTTCATGTGTGGAATGAATTGGGCTTAATAAGTGACGGGTGGAGCCCACTATAGCTCCTCGATGGATCTATAGGTCTCATGAGGCAAACTTGTGTCTTGGCACAAGTCCTTGAAAAAATATTATTTGTAGTCTTGGCATTAGGCCTTGAATATGTGGTTATGATAGTCTTTCATTATTCTTTCCATCATTATGAAAGTGGTTATTGATATTGCATGTGATTAAATGACTAGTATAATATCCATGTGAATAAGTAATTGGCATAATTTCATTTTATTTTTGCCATATTATGCTAAAGGTCATGTTTAAAAGGCTTTTGTTTTAGTTATACATTGGCTTAAATGTTTATTCTTATTTATGAAAGATTCTGCTATATTTTTATCCTTACTGGGCATTTGAGCTCACCCCATTATATGTTTTATTTTTCCCAGGATATGAAGAAGTATTTTATGAATGAACTGTAGGGATAGTATAAGGGGATATGAGTGTGGAGACAAGATGTTGTTGTTCTTTTCACTTTATGATGTAATGTAAACTTTATAAATGTAGCTATTATTTCCAGGACTACTAAACTAATCGGTCATTCGAGACATGATCTTTTTTGATGATGCTAATGTTGTGTAATAATGCACCGACTCTAGGTAACTGGGGTTGGGGCATAATAGTTGGTATCCGAGGGAGGTTTAGTACAAACCATGGAATCTAGATTTAGATAAACTCCGATTTTAGCACATAGACCTAAGATGGGCTTTGAGGATTAATATAGACAAACTTCCAAGAATTTTGGTATTGTAGAGATTTTGTGACTTTTATGAGTAATAAATTCTTATCTACGTACGAGCCAGTAGTGTTAGCTCTGGCACATATGTACCAATGGGTCAAACCCAAAAACATCACTTTGAGCTAGACTCCAATAGGAACTGGTGCACGACAACGGGCATTGATGCACTCTTGGTTATGATACTACTTGGGGATATGCTTAGGATAACTCTCATTTTCTTTAAAAATAATTATGAATGTTTTATAAGTATATAATTCTCAAAGAAATCATTTTTATGATTATGGATTATATCCCTAAATTGTTTAATTTATGTTAAGTGTCTTATAAGTATAGATTTATGTATTCTGATTCATAAAATGATCTAGTATATGCCATTGATTAGAAATGGAGCATAGTGGATGAAATGGAAACCATATCAATGCATGCACTCCATGTAGGGATTTACATCATTCTCAAGATAATTATAGTGGAGATGGTGATGCAACTGGTGCTGATCAGCTAATCACAATACTGGGAACTCACTCAGGTTATAAATAACAAAATTACCCGTATGGAGCCCCCTGATCCACAGCATGGAGGATCAATGATAGACTGCTTCAGGAGGCAACAACCACCAACATTCAATGGGATTAAAAATCCCTTAGTAGCTGAGCAATGGATAAATTCCCTAGAGAAAATATTTCAGGCTTTGGGGAGTAGTGAAAGTGAAAAAGTTATCATGGAAGTTTACCGCCTCACTAGAGATGCTGCTCAATGGTGGTCATTTATTACAAACACGAAGGAAGATGATGAAGTATCAAATATGGAATGGAGGGAGTTCAAAGATCTGTTTTTAGAAAAATAATTTCCTCATGACCATCGAGCTAATATAGAAAGACAATTTCTGAGTCTGAGATAAAAGGAGGATGAGAATGTCGCAAAGTATGACGCTAACTTTACAAGGTTAGAAAAGTATGCTAGAGATTATATACGTAACCCAATAAGTATGATTGATCGTTTCTTGGATGGGTTAAAACCATTTCTCTATCGAGCATTAGTCTCACAATCCTTCTCATCGTACGAAGACATTGTCTCATGAGCTGTCAAGACAGAAAATGAATTATCTAAGTATTATGAAATTAAAGCAAAGGAGGAGAAGAAGATATCTTCTAATCAAACTATGAATGGAAAAAAAGGGGAAGAATGGAAATGTTACATATCCATCTTGTAGTAAATGTGGGAAGAAACACCCTGGTACTTGCTTAAAAGGAATGGGAGTCTGTTACAAGTGTGGTGAAAAAGGCCACCAAGCTCGTGATTGCAAGGGGAAGATGGAAGCTACCTGATGTCCAATGCTACAATTTCAGGGAGATGAGAAATTATGCAAATTAATTTCCTAAGAGTCAGGGGAACTTACCTCAAAAAGAAGCCAAGGGATCAAGGCCAAGCTTATCTTATCACTACTACTGAGGTAGAAGCTCCGAAAGACGTGGTGGCAGGTAATTTAATGGTTTTCTCAAGTTTAGAAAATGCATTATTTTATCCTGGATCATCACATTATTTCATACCTTCCCAGTTTTCTATGAAAATTAGATATTTCCAATTTTATTTAACAAGGGAGTTTTCAGTTAAAACTACTAAGGGAAGTATCATTGAAACAATGTTTTGTGAATCATTCCCCATTAGAGCACATAAATGTTATTTATCTGCTGATATCATCGTTATACCTATGATTGGGTTTGATATAATCCTCGGTATAGATTGTCTTTCAAACCATGATGCGAAGATTTATTGTAAGAAAAAGGAGGTTACGATTTTTGATGATTATGACAAGGAACACCTTATATTTAGAGCAAAATCATCACCACCTAATTCTTATCTAGATGCACCACTAGTAGCTCAACTAAATTCAATTATTGGGGAGGAAGAGAATGAAATGATTGTGGGAGACGAAAGGAATGTTCAAATAAAGGATGTGTCTTTTGTGAATGTATATATAGATGTGTTTCCTGAAGATTTACCTGGACATCCTCCATAATGAGAAGTTCAGTTTTCCATTGATTTAATTCCGGGATCAAACCTAATATCAAATACCCCTTATAGAATGGTCACTATAGAATTAGTTTAACTAAAGAAACAACTAGAGTAATTGAGTAATAAAGGATTTATTCTCCCTTGTGTTTCTGTATGGGGATCCCCTGTTATTTTTGTTAAAAATAATGATGGATATATGTGGTTATTATTGACGTTTCACCCAGAATTTTGCCCAGTTGGCTATCCCATTAACAAATCTCACAAGTAAAGGGGTTAAATTGTTTTGGAAAAAAGACTGTGAAGAATGTTTCGAAGAACTGAAGTGAAGATTAGTCAAATCACTTATATTGACATTACCATAGGGGAATGATGGGTTCATTATTTATAGTGATGCATCAAAGAAAGGACTTGGTGGATTCTTTATGCAGTATGATAGGGTTATTGCCTATGCATCACGACAGTTGAAAATTCATGAACAAAACTATCCTACTAATGACCTCGAGTTAGCAGCTGTGATCTTTGCTTTGATGATATGGAGACACTACCGATATGGTGAAAAATGTGATATTTATACTGATCACAAGAGTTTGAATTATATTGTCTCACAAAAAGAACACAACAGGAGGCAAAGGAGATGGCTTGAACTACATAAGGATTATGATTTCACGATACACTACCACCCAGGGAAGTCTAATAAGGTGGCAGATGATTTGAGCAGAAAAGATCATGGAGTTTTGAACATGATGAGAATTTTAAGGGATCCTATTTTTATGGATCTAGTAAGGTTGGATATGGGAATCACCATGGAATGTGAAACAACAATGCTTTTTCAAAAGGTTGCCAACCCATCTTTACTAGAAAGGATAAAGAGTTCTCAGACCGATGATGAAGAGTTTCAGAAGAAGATTAAAGTTGTGAATGATGGAAGATTGATAGACTTTGTGTATGAAGAAGGAACCTTAAAATTTGGGAAGAGACTTTGTGTTCCCAATATATCTGATCTAAAAAGGGAATTATTGGATGATGCTCATAGTTCCAATTTCTCTATACACCATGGGAGCACGAAAATGTATTGACATTTGAAGGAACATTTTTGGTGGGAAAACATTAAGCGGAAGATTTCTGATTTTGTGTCAAGATGTATGGTTTTTCAACAATTGAAAGCTTGAAGGAAATAGACTAGAGGATTCATGCAACCTCTTCCCATACCTGAGTCGAAATGGGATAATATCATAATGGATTTTGTCATGGGACTACCAAAGACTCATATATGGAACGATGAAATATGGGTTATTTCTAATCATCTTTCCAAGTCAGCTCATTTTCATGCTATAAGTCAAGATCTAGCACTGGGAAGTCTAGAAAAAACATATATTGATGAAGTTGTGAGACATCATGGACTACCCCTATCGATTCTTTCTTATTATGATCCCCATTTTACTTCAAGAGTCTGGAAAAGTCATCAGAAATCCCTGGATACTGAACTTCGTTTGCACACTACCTACCACCCTCAAACATATGGACAATCAGAAAAGACTATTCAAAACTTAGAAGACATGTTGAGATCAAGCTCACTTGACTTTCAGGGTATGTGGGATGAATATTTACCTCTTGTATAATTTTTCTATAAAAATGGCTTCCATTCGAGTATTCATATGGGACCATATGAAGCGTTATATGGAAAGATATGTTGCACACCAACCTGTTGGGATAACGTTGGTGAAAGAAAACTTGTAGGTCCAGAACTGGTGGAGGAAACGATGGAAAAGGTGAATGTAATCCAAAACAACATAAAAGTAGCTCAAAGTAGGCAGAAGAGCTATGCTGATAACCGAAGGAAGGATTTGGAATTTCAGGTAGGAGAACATGTTTTCTTGAAGGTATCTCCATGGAAGGGAGTTATACGTTTCGGTAAGAAGGGTAAATTGAGTCCCAGGTATATCAGACCATTTGTTATTTTAGAACGAATTGGGGATGTAGCTTACCGTTTGGAAATGCCGCCAAGTCTCTCCAAAGTTCACGTTGTGTTCCATGTATCACTGCTGAGGAAATACATGCCTGACCCAACACGTGTACTCACCTATGAGGAATTAGAACTAGAACCCGATCTGTCTTATTTCAAAGAGCCCATCGGGATTCTTGATACAAGAGAACAAGTGCTGAGAAAACGGACGACTCGTCTAGTAAAAGTTCTATGGAGAAACCATAAGATGGAAGAGGCAACGTGTGAACCCGATGAATATATGATGAATAAACACCAGCGTATTTTTATGCAATAATATTCTAGAAATTTCTAGGATGAAATTATTTGAAGGAGGAAAGAATGTAACACCCTAGGCTTCCATGGTACACTTTCCTTGACTAATACAGTAGCGTGTGTTGTACCTAACATCGATTTCTAACACACACCACAACCAATCAAACTAGTAGTTATGAATATTCATACCCACTTTTTGAAATTTTATAATTATTATCTCACAAAATGGACTTCATTTTTTGATTAGGAATATCGAAATTAGCCTAGGGTAAAATTTTGGAAGTTTTCGGATAACATTTATATTTTGATGAAAAATTAAAATTACTAAATTTTAATTAAAAACAACTTTTTTAATAGAAATAATTAATAATGATAAATTTTTAATTTGAGTGGTTTTTAAAGTATATTTACAATATATTTTTACCATTTAATACAATTTTGGTCATTGGACATTGTTTCACAATTAAACCGGACATAAACAAGTGTCAATCTTTTGATAGTTATTATCTATTAAAAACACGCTTTTTGTTTTAACAACAGAAATAAATTTTAAATTAATTTATGCCACTTATGTGTTTTGAATTTGGAATAATGGATTCCATATTTGGAATCAAAAAGTACGAATTGTGTAAAAAGGTAAATTTTTTTTAGACAGTTTGAATAATTACTTCTGTAAATATTTTATTTACCATGGTTAAAAGGTAAATCTGGTAAATAAGTGTAAAAAATAATTTTATAATAATAATAAATTACCCTAAAACGTGTCGTAACCTTATTGGTTGATACATGTCCAATTTTGGGAATCTTTGGGTCTATTTTTGGTCCCCATGGAGCCAATTGTAAGTGATGATGACACTTTATATTAATTAACTTAAAATAAATACAGAAATGACTAAAGCATATATCTTTTAGAATTTTTTTTCTAAATAGGGTTATATATGTTGGATATTCGACTATAAATATTAATTAGAAAGCTAAAAAGATTTCCGACATAATGGTAGTTTATTTTTAATTTTTAGACATTTAATAATTAATATTATTTTAGACACAATAATGATGTAGTATTTTGCTCATTAATGAAATAATCAAATAATTGGTATTATAAATGTTAAAATTAATATAAATCGAAATTTTTGTTGACATTCATGAATTTTATTGCTTAATATGACATCATATTATTTCTTAAATGAAATTTTTTCGAATTAAGAAATTTGTTAAAAATTTAACAAAAAATCAATTATTGAATAGTGTCAAAATTGACATAAAATAGTTATTTAAAAAATATTATATTATTAATTGATATTAAATTCCTGAAAAATCTAAGGTTCGTCCAAGAGACTTATATCATGATATGTGTATCATTAATGGACCACTTGTGGGTCTCATTTATGTATATACTGTGTTTAATAACTATATAATATAAATATACAGAGTGACATGGTAAATGTTAAACTAATTAACTAAGAGTTAAAACTAAAAGATAAGGCTAATATAGTGACCCAAACCTATCATAAACCTATTGGTTGTGTGGTTTTCAATATATCCTCACCTTAACCTATAAATATCTACTTTTGAGCCATTATAAACTGAATATGAATTTATTATTAAATAATATTTCTAGATTTTCCAAAGGTGCCCCTCACCCCTCTTATTAAAGGGCACCCCCTTCTCACTAATTCACACATTCATAGCCTTTTGGCCATGAAAAACAATTCCCAAATAATCTCTCAAAATCCCTCAATTCAACCTAGAGGCCTTAGTTTGATCATAAAGCCAACCTATGGAGCCCCTTTGACCAAATCAAATGGAAGAACCCGAAGAAGTGGTAATGTTTTCACCACCCTTTTCAAGTTCCGTTCTTCTTCCACTTCTTATTTCATTGTTATTCCCATTATAAATTAATAACGTTAGTATCTTATATATATTTTGATGTTTTTAATAAAATTTTACAACCATATTCAGTATTCTATCCATCCTTTGAAAGACATGTCACCATACGTGCGTAGGTACGGCTTACTGTCTCCACGTCGTGGTGTAATTGTTATTTAAAACATTATTATTTGGATGGGTATAATAATGTTGTGTAATTAATGTAAATAATAAATATAACATGACAATGATTCTGTATATATGATATTACATCCAATTAAATATTATATTAATATCAAAAAATGATATTATAGCTCGTGTGTACGTACAGACTAACGTCTCCACAAACGCGATGAAATTCATTCCCCATCGTATCCATTCAATCATAATTCTCATTTTATGATTAAAAATAATTTTTAGAAAAATTATATCACTATGTATATTAATAATATACATCCCATCCCTAACAAATATGGATCACATAACAATGAATATAAAATAAAAGGATTCCGTTAACACCTGAAACGATGATAATACTATGATATTATTAACAAAGCAATGTTAAAAGATCATATATGATATCATATTAATATATATGATTCTTTTAAAATTTAATAACTATTATTTAATCATTATAAAGGAGGTTAACCTGCCCGCAACAAAGGAAAATTAAATGTTAAGGGTTTATTTCGCTATCTCGTCATTATCCGAGGTTGTTTATACGTAATAATATATGAGGACCTCTTTATCATCCACATCCATGTTTCATAAAAATGTATTTCAAAACGTATTTACTATTTACTAGATTATGGTTTAAATTCATTTTTACCCTTTTTTAACTTTTTAAAAGAGGTTTATAAAGGAATCATTTCGTCATTTTCTAAACAAGGACCTTTTTTTACCTTTTCTACAGAATTAAGGTACGAATGTCTTTTTTTTTACTTATGCGGCGGAAGTGGCTATTTTCCGCCGTTATAATAACATTAAAGACTCCATAACAATCTTATAAGGATGTTTTCAAAGTAAATGTTTTATTTTATAATTATATAACTTTTAAATGATTTAAAAAAAGTGATATTTGTATCAAATAGTTTTGATTTCATCTATGTCAACATCTTTTGATTGATTTTAAGCATATTTTATGTTGATTTATTATGATACAAAACTTCCATATGGTATTGAAGGTTTTGTGATATGTTTTACTGTGGATGTGTTATTTTTATACCATTCATGGTTTATGGAGAATGTATTGACATTTCGTATGCTATTTTTCATATGAATTTTTATGTTATGTTTAAACCTGTTCATATGAGGAATGCATTGGACTTAATAAGTGATGGGAGGAGCCTGCTATAGATCCTCGATGCATCAGTAGGTCTCATGAGACAAACTAGTGTCTTGGCACAAGGCCTTGACAAATTCTTATTTCCATTCTTAGCACGAGGCCTTTACTATGTGGTTATGATAGTCCAAAATTATGCATTCCATCATTATGAAAGTGGTTATTGATATTGAATGTGATTATTCGACTAGTAGAATATCCATGTGAATAAGTAATTGGAATTATTTTAATTTATTTTTTCCATATTATGATGAATTTAAAGTTTAAAAGACTTTTGATTTAGTTATACATTGCCTTAAATGTTTATGCTTATTTATAAAAGTTTTAACTATATTGTTATCCTTACTGGGAATTTGAGCTCACCCCTTTATGTGTTTCATTTTTCCCAGGATGTGAAGAAGTATTTTATGAATGACCTGCAGGGATAGTATAATGGGATATGAGTGTGGAGATAAGATGTTGTTGTAGTTTTCACATTATGGTGTAATGTAAACTTTATTAATGTATCTAGTGTTTCCAAGACTACTAAACTAATCGGTCTTTTGAGACTTGATCTTTTGTGATCAATCCAATGTTATGTAATAATGCACCGACTCTCGGTAACTATGGTTGGGGCATTACAACAATAGCATTCTATAATACAGAAGTATGGCACAATAATAAAACCTTATACACATAGAGGCATCATGGTATATAAAATTATAAGCTAGTTAAATCTATCATCGAAACATGCTATTTAATGAAAGTTTGAAAAATAAGTACATGGTATGAAACATACTCAAGTAACATAATCCATATTAGCAGACATATTAATAATGTAACAACATGGAATAGAATTTATGCTTGGCATGTGAATACTTATACACATAAGATGCTGTATGTATTCATATTTGATGCCTTACAAGGCACACAATTTTTTTTTGTAAAATTTATAATATCAATAATCAAAATATATATATACTAGTCACTCAAGGTGAAATAATATCAACTATAACCTCAAATACTACATACATCAATTTTCATCCGTGACCACTTACCTAATTCCCGTAGATGGGGTGACTAATCCCAAGCATGACTATTAACCCAATCACCAACACATTCTTAGTCTCATGTCTACCAACTACAAATTAGTTAGACAAAGGAAAATATATCTTTTGATATCAGTGGTCAGTGGATCGAAACATCCATTTGATTCCACATTGTAGCATCCCGACTCGACTCACCCCTAAACCAGTGTCCGGATAGGTCTATACATGACCTCCAGCATATATCCACATAAACCAGAGGTCACTAACTAGAAGTGAGTGTCTAAAGATAGAAAGTGGGGAGACTATACCCACTTATTAGATTAAAAATAGTAGTCCATATAAAAAAAATACCGAAGAAATGTGAATAATGATTAAGTAGTAGAATACATAATTTTATAAATCTTGTAAAATAAATGTCCAACGCCATTGTTATACAATTCATTCATGTTATGATGGTACAACTATGAACATCATAAAAATTACATCAAGATTTATATATCAATAAGGAAATGACTAAACAATTACGTAGTCCCCGAGGGAGATCTCATCGAGCATCCCAAGCTTCAACTCGATCCTCTACTCATATCTCCAATGTATTTTCCAAAGGCACAATCCTACAACCAAATAGAATCTACTCAGGTAACCAGTGCCATTGAGGGCTGAGTAGGGTGTGAGATATAAATATCTGTAGCCTGGGACCACCAATGTCTACCCCAAATCCAGGAATTCTATACAAATAAACAGTTTACAGGTATAAAGACGTAACAACCGAATTGAATGAAAACATACTACCCACCCAGGTTCATAATGGACACCTGATGGAGATACCCGATTTGTCTCATAGATGGAAATAAGATCTTAAATAGGAACAATATATATATTTCATAAATGAACTATTTAATCCATTAATTGATATTATTTTTTAACCTCAATAATCCTTGGGTTCACCTGGGCACCTGTATCTCAAAAATAGCCTCAGTTGTGTCATGGTCTGAACTATTTCCCATTACCAAACTCAAATCATTACATCACAAAAAATTCTTTTAACCATATAATTCCGTTCATGTATGACCAATTAGTCCCATAGTCAAATGAAAATCATTATGTTCGGAACGTCCTCTCTAGATCTCTCATGTGAATTTGGAGCATTAGTCCTTGTCTCACAACCCATGGGTATTTGGAGCATCATTCCATGTCCCATAAAAAATATTTTCATGAAATATGGATCTAGAAAACCATGTATAAAACCTATGAGTATTTGGAGCATCAAAATCTATCTCAGAACACGTTTATCAATCATACATACATATTTATAATTAATGTAGAACACCATGCCTAACACCCCAAAATTATCCAATAATTAAATCATAAATTAATTAATAGAAAATCTATTAAATAATTAAACTACTAATTAAATACATAAATCATCACTCATATAATTCTATTATCAATTAACCATTTTACATCTCAATAGTTAATAACTTTTTAACAACCACAAAATATTAACCACAAGCAATTCAACTAGATAATTTACACAACATTTAATTATCCAAATTACTTAACCTAAAACATGAAAATTAATTAACTAATAAATTATATTAATTACCTTACTAGTCTAATGGATTTGTTAAATATGCTAAATGTATTAGTTAACATAAATATTAACTTTGTACACATTACAATTATTTAACCCTTTATTTAATTAATCTACCAAACAAACCATCTCCCTTTAATTAGTTTTCCTGAAAAATAAATATCTCATTATAAATCTCTACTAATCATAATTTATTTTTATAATTAATGATTTAATTCAATCACTACAAAATCACGTAATTAATTCACCATTAATCTGTTCAATTAAGACAAAATGATATATGACATTAATTAATTTAAAACATTTACTATATAAAATCATTTTCATTTTCATTAATTCACTAATAATTAACATGTTTCTACAATGTCAACATACCATAATTAATTCAACAATTAATTAACACTATTCTAGATCCTTATCATCCCATGATTAATTCAACAATCAAATATTCCTTCCATGGCCTCAACAATTAATGTTTATGTTCTAATATAATGATTTATGGAAATCTCAAACCATAATCAAACATGATATAACAGTACCCCTACTTTTTAGTTTGAAGGAAGTGAACCTCAATAGAGGGGTTATATTACATAAAATTAATATTAATTACTACACAAATAACTTATAAAATATTTAATTATAAATTATTAAACATGTAAAATTTACATTATGATCCATTCATTATAAATACATCACTACATAGTTTTAATTTCAAATAAAAATGTAGTATGAAATTTATTAATGTATTTATAAAATTGATGAAATAGAAAAGAACCCTACCTCATTGAATTTGGTTGATCCAAAGATTAATATCTCAACTGTGATCTTCTTACGTGCACACACCATAATATAAATGCACATGTATCTAGAATTTATCATTGCACATAATAACCATTATCTGGAACCCAAAAATATTGTGGCGGGGAGCAATACACACCAAAAATATTAACCACAACACAAAAAAGTAATCACTTAATTCAAATAGTGTTATACCAAATAAATATTTGAAACCAACATTAGAATACCGCCGTAATGAACCAAAATAGAGCTGAAACAATTTTCCCTTGGTAGAAATATAAGAAATATAGGCCAACTGTAATGACCCAAAGATTCGTTAATAAAAATTCCTTTTGATCTAATTAAATGCCTTATTATGATTATATTTAATGTGAACTTTATTGGTTTTATGTTTATGGATTTTAATATACCGTTATGAATTGTAACATTTGATAATATAGTAGTTTAATAGGGACCACATGATTAGTATAAATATAGGGCTTTAACAAATCCAATTTACTCAGACATGGGAAGTGATTTCCCCATCCAGTAGACTCGACCCTTATGAAGGCCATTTAACAGAGCTCGGAAAGGAAGTGGCATCATTGGGATTATCTTTTGACCAAGCCCAAGAAAGCATGAACACATTAATCTTTAGCGGTACTGACATTGGGGGAAGAGGATGTCAATAAAGATTACCACCTGAGCGATGTTATCCAAGACACCCCAAGAGTCTTTCAGCATCGCACACCTTATCCTACGGTCTTTTTCATGTGTTATAAGGGGTTATTTTATATGAACCTAGAACTATGACTATTTAAATTATTTTTTATAATGAATGTGGATTATTTTTATTATGGTTACATTATAAATAGTTTTTAAAGTACAAATAGTATTTTTAGTTAATATTCAACTAAGATATCTATTTTGATGAATTATTGGATATTTTAATAAAATAAAATTTAAATAAAATATTATTATTACATTAATTTTTATTAAATATAAATGTTAAAATAATTTTATGCATGCAATTTTAATTATTATTATGGTTTGAAAACTATTTTTGTCATAATCAATAAATTTTCGGTAAATGTAAGTTCTTATTTTTAAAGTAAAAATTCACATATTTATAAAATTATTTAGATAGAATGAATATTATTTTTGGAATCATAATATCAAAATTATACAATAGTGAAATTTTCATAATTTTTGAGATAGTTGAATTTTTTGGGTAAATATTAAATACCGTTTAAATATATAATGTGTTTTATAAAGTCATAATCACCGAATAATGTTGTAATAAAATATATTAAACATTATTTTCATCCAATATATGTTTTTGAATATAAATAATATGATTTTAGATTTGTTTGATATATTTTACAACTCTTTTTTGGACCTATCGATGACTAATAAAACATTTTTTTCTTTTCAAATTGTTTTCTTTGTGAGTGTGACTCTCCTCCATATATGCAACCGTATTATTTTAATATTTTTGTCCATTGACCATATGAAATATTTTTTTCCACTACCATTTGGAAAAAACAATTGGAAAAGACCATGGGCTGGTTTGTGGCATTGACTAGTTTAATGTGAGGTGTTGCAAACCCAATTGCTAAAGAATTTCCTCTCATTTCCTATATAAACCCATCAAGGCTCCCACTTCTACTTCACTCAAAGCCATTAAAGAATTACCAACCCCTTCTCACATCTTTATATAATCCTCCCATGTTTCCCAAATATCATAATAAGCCTCTCTCAAGCCTCTCCCAAGCCTTTGGGATCATAATTCCAAGTAAGGGATTTCTTCCTTTCTCATTTTTGTCTAATTTTATTTAAGTTGTTATGCCCTTTTTTTTTCAAGTACAAATATTGGGGAATGTTTTCACACCTCCCCCATACATCCCTCTTTATGTTTTTACTATGATAGATCCATTCCTATCTCATAAATGACTCAAATGTACACTAGTTACCATGCCAAAATTCCATGAGGAATTTCCCTCTCTTCTTTAACATCCATATAATTATTTCGTATTATGCATCTAAATTCCAATAAGATTGTTGAGACATATATATATATATTACCCCTAAATTAAATTTCATATAAATATGATGATACACTCTTTTATATATCATCAACAATTTTTATGAATCCTTATCTCACACCGTTATGCTGTCGAAATTGCACATCGTTTTTCTAAGCCATGATAATTGTGTAGTGAATATCATACCCATATCTCTTTCAAGGGAAATCAACATTATGAACATATACATATATAATATTACTTTAAATTATTTATTCCACATTACTTAATCATGGAATAACTTATGTTTTTTATTGATTCTATCTTATATGATCTATGTGGAACACTTATGCATGGAATAAAATGTTTAATAAGGGTGCTCTCTAATAGTGCTTCAACGAATTGGGTAATGTACAGTATCGTGATACGTCAACTGAAATGATTGTTGACTCATGATAATTCCAGTGAAACGTGGTTTTACTCATACATCAAGTGCAATGAGGGTTTACTCATGCACCTTGTGAAATGAACTTTGGATCATTCTAATTCCATGTTAAGTGTTGTTGCCACATTTCCATGTTAGGATTGTCATTCTTTATCATTCCATTATGTTCATGTTTTCTTGTTATCCATTTATATACCTATTTTTTAACATTTATTATATTCATTATTTTATTCCAAGTTCATTACCTTACTGGGCTTTATAGATCACTATTTTCTTATGCATGTCATAAGGTTATCCCATGCAATACTAAGTACGAGGGAATGCAGTGATCATGTAAAGGATGTTTTCAATAAAGATGTTGTGTGTTTTATGTTTAAGCTATTTTGTAAAACTACTAAACCCCAAAGAATGTAGACATCTATATCATATATTTTGTGTCAAGTGATGATTTTATGTAATTAATCTGTTTTATGTGTGTGATAAAAAGCAGGGTTGTTATACCAATGGGTCCAATGGTGCCACATGAACAACCCTAGAATTGAAGAAACATGGAAACCCAATTAAAACAGAAACATAGTGTTTCAAACAAGAAAAATGGATGAGGGAGGAGCCAAATAGTTGATGCAAATCACAAAAAATATGCAAACAATCTCAAATTGATAACGTGGACAAGACTCGTTAAGGCACTCAAAGGATCTGAGCATGTAGTGAAGAGCCAAAAGGGGGGTGGGTGTAGCGCACCTCATTGGGGGTGGGGTCTAGAGCATGTTGCTCATCTTGTAGTGTACCTCCTACTTACTTCTCTTTCAATTAACATGTTAACACCCTAATACAATAATATATATATATATATAATATTATAATAGTAACTTTTATTATTACTATTTAATATAACACTTATTTATTAATTATCCTATAAATAATTATTTCGTAATTAGTAATGAAATCCCCCATTAATAATCCAATTAAATTTATGTATATTTTATTTATATAAATAAATAAAATAATAATAATAACCTTATTATTATTTAAAATTAATAAAAAACGAATTTTAAAAACTGGGTAATCGCACATCTGACCCTCCCTGTTTTACTACCCATGCACAAATTGTTTCCTACATTTAAAATAAGACCAATGCGCATCTCAAATTCAATATAACCATGAATTAAATTAAATAAAACCCAATATTATTATTATCAATTAATAATACACTTCTTTGATAAAAACCAAAAATATACACTACACGTCATTTAGTCAAAATCATTTTAACTTAATTTAATTAAATGAAACCACTATTTTGTAACAATTAATTAAATCCCCCATTTAATTGGATTTAATTAAAAAACAAAAAAATCAATTATTTTTATTCATAATAATAATAATAAAACATATTAAATGATATTTATTATACACAAAACCCATAATAATAATAATCACATTATTATTATTATTAATCCTTAGATAAACCCCGACAAAACTATTAAATAAAAATGATTCATATTAACTCGGAACCGCCTTATTTAATTAATCACATCTTCATAAAATTTGAAAATCTTCATTTAATTTCAAATTAGTGTAACCAGTCATTTAATAAAATGTTTCATTGATGTACCCAAAATCCACATTTACATCAAACTAAAGCAACACCCCATTAATCATCCAATTATAAACTGTTAACATCAAAATAATTTAATAAACCCCATAATAATAATAATAACATATTATTATTATTAACACATTATTTTATTTATACCCAAAACATCCATTTAACAATACTTATTTAAAATAAAAAACTTATTAAACTGGGTAACATATACTGGTTGGATAACAACCATGCACTACCTGTGCAGATCGTTTAAAGTGGAATTATCAGGATCTAGTGCTCCCAAGACTCATCAGGAAACCCAAAAAAATTATCATGTTTTTAACCATTTCATAAATTGGAACCTTTACATGTTATAACACTCATAATTTATTTCTGAAGCCCGAATTTAAAAAAACTAACCAATCGATAAACTGAAAAAGTTTGAGAACCTTCTTATTTTAAACAAGTTCAAGATAATGGGACATTACGAAATGGTATTTTTCACAAGAAATGATTTAGAGAGGTTTTAAAGGAATATTCATATATAAAACTATATGTTGATGATTCACGTTCATTAAATAGTTTACGTTTCAATTTTACAATATTTCACATTTCATTATATTTTTATGATCATAAGGATACATTATTTATGAAACCAATATACCTTTCCATGTGTTTTGATTTGATGCAATTATAATGTTTTCCCTAATTTTGTGAAATCTATATAAATAGAATATGATAATGTAATTATTTCTTCCATTATGGACCATGTATTACTGGTTTTGTTTCAAACTAATTATGGGTTGTAACATTATAAACCATGGATAAGTGATTGTGTTATGTCTATATAATTCATTGGGTAATGATGATGGGGTAGGGAAACTACTAATAGATGAAAAATTTAACTACATGAATGTTAGTCGTATGAGAATCTTGGATATGACTGGTAGGAATTTCTATTATTGGCGTCATCTAGAATGATGGACGTAGCTAAGAACCATCTCTAAAAAATATTTTCTATGATTATGTTGATATAAAAAACATATTCCGTATTTATATATTATGGTATAATACATCATGAATGACTATTGATTATTTGGATCTATTATATCCGATTAATGTTGATCGCAAAAAACATTATGCATTGATTCACGATAAGAGATCTTTGAATGGTTGCAAATTATTATTTTAGGTTTTGAACAAGTTCTCATATAGTTACTCTTTTCTGTATTCACTTCATATTATTGATTGATATCTTGTATGTTTACCCATACCATGCACATTCCGTCTCCCATTACTATATCTCATTTCCTCATGTTATGAATTATATTTTTATATATTATATTTATATAATGTGTTATAGTTGTGAAGAATATACTATGAGATAATATAAGTGTTTTTTTGGAAATTTTCTTATATATCAATGATTCCATATACATTATTCATTTATTGTTCTTTCATGTATCTTATTTATATTTATTGAACATTCATTTTATAAGATATAATATTAAAAATTATAATGTTTAGGGATTTCATATTGATAACTCGACAAATATGTTTCATTAATAGATATAAAATGATAATACACATCGTGGGGTTCATTTTGAAATGTATATAGATAAACCCTTGAGTTTTACAATTGAGACACATGATAAATATTTAAAATACTATCAATCTGTTAGGGATTTATTTTGAATAAAATTGTATAAATTTTATAATTTTTTTAATTATAAGTCATTATTCACTATATTAGAACATTAATTGAGAGGAAATGTATATATATGAGGCATAAATTATACGTCCACAGATACTATACCTTAAGATCTACATTGAGGTATTTGAAATATATTCCTCTAATGGTATAGAACTTCAAAATTTATTATAAATTTGGTAGAGAAATTGAGTTACCAAGATAATTAGTATCTTAATAGAGATTTGTTACACTATATATATTTTTAATTATTTATGATAACCAACATGGTATTGATATTATAAATACCATTATTATATAGAGGAATATATGGCGTACCGTTATCGATTATCATTATCTTAGGTTTTTATGGAGTGTTAAATTGTTCATTTTATCTGTGTAGTTGTGTAGTAATATTAATTAGGTGATGCTACATTCTTATAGATTTCAACCAGAATAAACCCAAGCAATATTTCCTTAAACTAGAATTTTTATATTAATTTTATTAATATATATATTATTCATTTCATCTCTTTATACGATTCCATAGGGTAACATTAAGATAAAAATAAAAATTTATATGTTAATGTGAGGAAATAATTAGGTTTCGATTTTTAATAATTATTTTTGTTTATTTATAGTTTTATTGTTTTAAAAAAGAAAAAAAATAATAGAATCAATATAAAAATTTATTTTATAGAGTCAGTAATTTCATGGTTCACAATTAAAATGAATTTATTCCCACAATATCATTTCTAGCATGTTTTATAAAGGCATAATTTCATTATTATATGATTGTTATTGTGGAATGTGAGGGTTTTCAATTATATAATTATTAGTTTTCATTATATGTCAATTCAGGTTTTTTAAATAGTCATTATGTTGATTTCATGGGGAAATTTTTTTCTTTTATTTCTCTAGAAAGGATCACATAAGACTATAAAATTTTCATCAATCATAATTATATATATATATATTCATTATTATTAATATGTTAAATTTTATCATAATTAATTTTTTAATTGTTTGTCTATGAGTTGAAAATGTTTATTACTATAAAAAATGTAATTTTTTTGTATATCAATTATCTTTCTATTTTCAACCCCAAAATTAGAAATAAATAAATAAATATATAATGATAATATTCAATAAATTTTAAACATATAGGGATATATAGGGTTTTGTCTTGAGGTATTAATTTAAAAAATGATTAAGATATTTTGTTTTGAATTTTGATTTCAACAAATTGATAATATTTTTTTAGAAAGGATAAATATATGTTGAAATATTTTTTCATGAAAACATTTTATTTTATAAATTTTAGAACAGAATATATTAAATTTTATTAAACACATGCACCTAATTAATTAGGCCCAAGTAGACTCCAAACTTTTGTCACTGATATTAGTGTAATTAATCACTCAATGTTTAGTATTGATTTGATTTATGGGGAAATTATATTAATTTTTATTAATTTTTATATCTTGAGGCCAATGTTTTTGTATCATATTTTTATCATGGATTGATAAGTAAGATCATCCATATATTTTCCCCTTTTTTTGAGATTAATGTCATGTCAATTTTATATTGAGTAATATAGTAATGTGTGGGGGAGTTGATATAAAAACTATTTGTCCAATAATTATTATAAAAATTGATATAAATTCATTGTGTTTATATTTTTGTGAATATATATTCAAATATTATAAATAAGTGATGATTTTAAAAAATCACATAAAATTTGATTCTCTTACATTTGACTCTTCTATAGTTTCCTTATAAAAATATAGTCATCTACCCTAATTTTTACATGATTATATATATATATATATATTCCGAATTCATTGGTGTCCAATTATCAATAAAACCATTATAGAAATGTAAAATACATAGGGGATGAAAAATGGAAAATATATTAAATATGGTTTGAATTAATAGATTTGACATCAAATTGACATTGTAAATTTAAAATATTAATGAATACTATATTGTGATGTAATTTTTATAGTTATTAAATATTTATTTATATCATCATTTATCTCTATGGTTATTTTTCTATTAAGGGAAACCATTTAAAAAACCGGTGAAAATTGGATGTAAATTTGGATTATGAATTCAACATGTACCATTTATTATTTTGAGACACATTCCCTCAATCACAACTCATATTATTTTCATACATGTGGACTGTTTTTTGTGATTAAAGGGTTGTGTTTCTAAAAAATATTGCTATTTTCCATTTTTGTAACCATTTATAACATGAAATAATATTCATATTTTTATCATTGGAAAAACTTATTATAAAAATATTTATTATATTTCTAGATTAAACCAGTTCCCTTCACCTATATTTATCTTTAGTAAAAAATTCTTCAATATCATAAATTTTAACTAGATTCATCATTTTTTTCAGTTAAAATCTAATAGTATATAAAATATTTGGTTATACCATCACAAAAATTTCATATGAAATTCATATAAATGATAGAATACAAATTATGGTCGAAATGATTCTATTTAAACTCAAAATAATTTGTCCATGTATGAATTTTCTGATCCCTTACATTATTATTCTATAATATAATTTGTTTCTATAGAAAATACAAATTTTTATTAGCGGTCTTAAAAAGTATTTTTAATTTATATAATAGTTTTCGATTAATTTTAGAAAATAATAAATAAAACATAATGTTTCATAATTTATTTGAGAAATTGATGTTGGATTTTTGGAAGAGATTTATTTTTTTACAAGAGTAATGTATTTTCTATGTAATAATTAAGACTATTATTAAGGATTTATATGATGGTATTTTTCAGTACATCACCCCTATTATCCTAATGTTGGTGGTTACATTATTAATTTTCAATAAGATACATGGAGTCTCTTTTCGAAGGATAGAATTTTTTATAGCCTTTTTAAACTAGACACATATTTTCAATGCACATTACATACAAAATCATATAACAAATGATGTGTTTTATTTGATAACACCATATTTTTTTGATTATATCAATGCTAATCAATTAAAAAATAATTTTGGATGTCCAATCAAAAATCAATCATAATATAGTGTTGAGATAAGATGCTCAGTAAGGGTATGTGCAAATAATAAGTGATCATGAATAAATAATAATAATAAATTTTACTGTTATGTAAAAGAGATACATTCCATTTATATATTAACATCAGCATATTATGTCAGCGATAAATGATTATCAAATAAAAAAATTCATAATCATATGATCTAGAACGATATTCATAAATATTCTAACTAATTTAATTATCATATGGAAATTAATAAAATATCTAAAAATTGGGGAGTGAATAATTTTGGACATCAGAAATATACATTCAAGACCATTCAAATGATAGTTTATATTTTTGGGTATAAATACATCATTTATTTTCAATATATTTTTCTAATATTTCAAAATTATGCATCAACGAGAAATATCTAATTGGTCCTTCCACATCACTTACTGTGTCCAATTCATTCTTACAGCCAAAGTGGTAAAAAATAATCAATAAGAAAAATTTTACAGAAAAACTAACATTACAAAAGTTAATACATTCTCCAATAAAATCAACATAATAAAAAAATGGAGAGTAATATGTTGATGAGAAATAAAGTCATACATCAACACTAAAATTGATTATAATCCATCCACTAAAGGATTGTGAATGATATAAATACAAAATATCTATAGTGTATCA
Organism: Viscum album; assembly: GCA_963277665.1. Taxonomy (NCBI): domain Eukaryota; kingdom Viridiplantae; phylum Streptophyta; class Magnoliopsida; order Santalales; family Viscaceae; genus Viscum; species Viscum album. The sequence goes on along the minus strand of OY728133.1, from coordinate 1,023,363,787 downwards.
TAATTAAAATAATGTATTGATCCCATTCCATAATATAAATTCCAAAAAAAATTCAATAAAATTAATTGTATAGAAAATAAGGATATGTCTTTGATTTTTTTAAATGTTCACAAACTATATTGAATATATTTTTCATTAAAATTATAATTTTAAATTGTTTCAAATAATCTTCAAACCATTCAATTTCGATAATAGAGATAAATTATGTAAATTAAATACATGTTAAATTAATGATTCATTTAACCTATATAGTAAAGGGTAAAAAATACATATTTTAAAAAAACCACCATATTTCATTCAAATTTTTTTAAAAAATTAAAAACAGGGAAAATATTATTTAAAAAATTATTTTAAGGAATTAATGAACATTTTTAGAAACATATTTAGATAACATGTATATTTTTGAAATATAATTTTTTTAAGGGAAAAATAATGTCAAATTTACATAAAAAACTTTTCCAATTAATTTGATGTCCAAATGAGTGGAAAATTTATAGTATTATATGAAAAAGTTAATGAAAAACTATTGGAGGATAAAATATACTTATTTTATGATCTAAATATTAAATAATTCAGTAAGGAAGAATTAAAAAAAATCCTAAAAATGATACTATTACAAAATAAAACAATAACACTTTCGAAACATCTAAATCATAATCCCTATAAAAGAAATAATCATAAAATATAATTTTTAATATAATTATGTTAATTGGATTCATGATATTAAATATAAAATGGAATATACATATACCACACAAAGAAATATGTATCCAATATGGAATATGCATCATGAAAGTAAAAGTTAGATGGAAAATCCATACCTCATGTTTGACTTCCATTTTTGGTTCCTAAATCAATTATATAATTAATATAGTCATATTAAAAATATAACACTGTACCATAATCATAAATATAATACCATATATTATCTACATATAGCAAGTTTCACTTTTTAGTGATAATTCTTGGTTAAAATCAATGTTTCTAGTTATAATGTCATTGTTCTACATGTATGTTTCAAATTTGAAATTTTATTACTTTTTCATCTATAATATATATATAATAAATAAGGATAATAATTATATTAATATATTAATATCTAATATATTTATATTTAGAGTTATTTATAAAATTTAGATACAGAAAATGGATTACAATATTCGTGGAGATGATAGATCGTACATACAAATGAACATTGTTTCCATTTTTCATAAAATATGTAAGGGAAAAAATTAATATTAATTAACATTTATACCATAATTATATATATATATATAATTTATATTAATAAAAAACTTTCTTTCTACCATCCTTGTAAAAATTAAATGAAAAACATTTCACATCACTACGATGAGCTGATAACCCACCTTTACGCAATGGACATGTTATTGTTTTCCATCATTTTGGAAGTGATGAAGATTAATATGATATTATATTTGAAAAATTAATCATAGGTCGTAAAATATAACATATTTTAATTAATTTTGACCATAATACCATCTATTTAGGGAATTTGTGAAAAAATAATCACATCACTTTACGAAACGGTAGTATATTATATACTTGAATGTTGTTATCATATCCCTTATAGAATAGATACTAAGATGTAATATTCAATTTCATAATTCATGATGTATAATTATATCATAAATATAATATAAATAGGTTAAATACATCATTATATTCATATATGAAATGTTTTAATGGATAATGAATTAATCGGTTCGTGAGATAGAAGTCCCCCTTACACACGATCGATGGTTTCCATTCCCATTTGAACAAAATTTGTCATATATCATGGTTATCAAATTAAGATAATATAATTTAATTATATATGTAATTTTATTATATTTATTTTACAATATTCTATGTATATTTTAATGAGTTATAATAATAAATAACGAAATACGCACGATTTATAATTTTACCTCATATTTATGTATCCTGATTAGGATTTTCCATAAAGACATCATTGGATAGATTCATAATAAAAATATGGGAACTAGTATATGGGAATTGATTTAAGGAATATTTTTAGTAATTTATTGGTTTAATGAATGGTGTTTTGGAAGTGTGAAGTGGGGTACAGAGAGGGTTTCCCTTGATAAGTTGGTGATAAGAAAAGCATGGGATTTTTCAAAGTAAAAATTGATAACCTTGTTTTTCTTTGGAAATAATACTATAAATTAAAAAGTTATTTATCCTCAAAGAATTTAAGGTGTAATTAATTTCAGAAAATGTGTTATAGATATGTATTAATTTATTTTATGACATATTGACTTATTTTAACACCTAGTAACCGCAATGTTACATGAAATATGATAACTATTTTTTACTATATTAACTATTCATTGTGATCTAAAATAATGTTCAAAATAATATATCATGTAAATCATGGGGGAAATAAATATGAAATATATTTTATAAAATTAATTTAATAGATGTTGATTAAAATAATTTAATATTAATACCACATCCCTTTTAAAAAAAACGGTTTATCAAATGAAAATCATTTAAATTTTTAAAGATAATGTATATCATAATAAAAAATTAAAATGACTTAAATAACATAAATTAGATAAATATTAATATAATATAATAAATTTTATATCAAATACAATTTATATTATAACATATCAAGAACAATAATTAAAATAAAAATCAGTTTCCAAAAAAAATTTGTATTTTCCCTTATTTAAAAAAAATTAAACATCCCTGAAAAATAAAAAACATTTATATAATGAAGATTATTAGAATACAATATCAATAATTAGGTTTGTTTTTTTAAAAAAAAATCAACTAGTAGTAAATTTTTTAATATAAAATATGTGTGCAATGCCCTACTAAACCATCATTTATACAGATAATTTTTTTTATAAAATTTATCTTTTTTCCCATTCAAATGATTCTTATATTACTTATAATCTATAGTTAAAATTAAAAAATATTTTATACCTGTGTAAAACAAAAAAAATTCATATTTTAAAAATTCATATTCAATACATTGATCTTAAGGTCAATCATATAATGTTTTAATATAAACTGGAAATTTTTTTTAATATGGTATCATATTTCATTTTAAACTAGTATTGCGTGTATCCCATTATATTGAAGTGACTAAATTTATATGAAATAAATATATCATAAAACCTCATAGTTTTTAATTATATTATAAAATTAATACATCACATCATATATTCAATTGATCATTATCATCCACTATTTAAATAAAAAGGTATTACATTCTACCCCATTAAAAAAATATGTCATCATAATTTATTCATGATCATATGTATTAAGTTTCTGAAATTTTAAAATAAATTTATTGGAAGAACAAAAAATAAATAATGTTAGTAAAACATAATCCTAAATATATTGAAATATATTTAAAACATTCATCCAGAATAACACATTCTATATTTATAAATTGTAGACCATTGGTAGAAGTGGAGTAATGTAAATAAATAAAATGCATAAATGATAATGGAAATTGAAAGAGTTCATTGAATAAATGAAGGTTAATGATAATGTAATTGTTAAGAATAAGAAATAAATAAAAATTTTATGTTTATTAGAGTAATATGATTATATTTGTTATTTTGATGAAATTTTCCTAATGGTGAGGAATAATTTCACTCTATTGAATAAATTGACAAGGAAATAAACATACTTGAAGTAAATATATTTAATACTCAAAATTTAAACTATTAGTTGTGATATTATCATTTTATGAATTTTTTATTACTCAAGTATATGAATTTCCAAGATGAATTTTTTGTGTTTAAAGAAATAAAATTAACTTATAGTTGATCATCAAATTGAAAAAATAGTTACAATTCATAATGCGTGTATCTAAAGGTCTACCTAAAAAAATGGTATTAATGAGTAATACAATATACTATATTAAATAATAATCCCCAATTTGAAAACCCAATGTTCATTTTAGTCCATTTAAAAAATAGTTAATGCACAAAAATATTTTTTAACCAAATTAAATGACTAAAAAATTATATGGATAGTAACTAAGTTTCCAAAATAAAATTAACATTATATTACCCAAACACCAGAAATCATATCATAATGTCACAAACCAAATATGGGTATACGATTAAAACTATAAAATCTGAAAGTTAAAATTAATCATTCTATAAATAAAATTTAATAATGTAATAAATATTCCATAAATCCGTACATTGATTAATCTCTAAAAAATATAACACAAATCACTAACCAATTTCAATGATACCAATAATACCCAATAAGAATATTTATATCATTATAATATCAACAATAAGGGTTTATTATCCCTCAATCAAGTGTTAATTTTTTTTAATATTCCACTAAATCAGATTTATCAGTCATTGGTACAATTCAACATATTCTCTCAAATCAGTAAATAAAATCTAATCAATTACAATCGATAATAATATAATATTTCATATGACCAAAATATCATTGTTCAAAATTTTTTAAAACATAACTATTGACTAAAAAAATTAATTATTCCACAATGTATGTTGTTATATCATAATCAATATCTTGATATATTAACTTATTCTAAGGTATATTCCCATGATGATTAGGTAATTTGTTTCAGTATTGTCCCATTTAAAAATAGTTAACACACTAAAAATATATGATTTACATCATACCATTACAATCATGATCCTTGTGGTATTTATATCCACACATATCAAAAATACCATTTATCTTAATGCAATTACCTATGGATTTATTTTAAAAACTATCTTATGGGGGAAGACCCTTCCTTCCATTATTCTATTTTAATTTATTTTTCTCTACCATCCCCATCTTATCATTCATCCTATAAAATCAACAATAAATATAAAATTATTTCTATATACACCTATGTAATGATGTTATGTCCTTGTATGAGAGGAATTTCAGGGAGGCTGGTTCACTTCAGAAGATTTTCTTAAGCTCATCAATTTAACAATAATTTATACTCATGGGATTAATTTCCATTATATGGTTACCAATATTTCTACAAGAGACTATTTATATAAAATAGAATACAATATAGTTCATTATAAAACTATATACATTTATTCCTAGTCCCTAAAAAAATTATAAATCATAATATAAATTGAAAAATTATATATTGTTAATCTCATAATCATAAACATGATTTATTTATGAAAGTTTCAAATATTTTTTTTCAAACCTATTAAAATGGATTGTAGTGAAATATGAATAGAGAAATTAGTTACCACATAGAGTTTCAGACATGGTGTATTTAGTGACCATGTTTAATTTTTTAGGTAATGATCGAGTGATGCTCATGATGACACTTTATGTGTGATTACGCCATTTTATATCTATTTCATAACAATTTCCAATTGAATATTCTAAACATGGATGTTTTTTAAGAAAAAATAAATTAATAACTACCTTATCAAAACATTATTATTATCTCCTATACATATACAGTATCTCTATTGTAATGTACTATTCCCTTATCCATCGTTCCTAAATTTAGTTAAGAAAGTTTCTACTAAACACACATTGATACTAACTATAAAAAACCAATATTGATTATCATTAAGTTGTTGGTTACATTATGACATTGTTATAATATATTAGTAATCACTTTCTAAAGGACCAAGTAGTTTGGTAGAATTGGTAAATGAGATACATATGTGAGCGAAAAATTACAATTGAAAACATAAACTACACATAGTGTTTTCTTAGAAAACCCTATATTTACCCTTAGCATATACATTGTTATGAATTAAAAAATACTACATGCTATTATAGCGATAAAATATAAGAATTAAGAGAAATCAGATGATCAATAAGGGTAATCATTCATCCAATGCAATCAATAATAAATAATTATAATCAATAAGTTATTTTACTTAATAGAAACTCAACTACTTTAAAAAAGAACAAGAGTATAAAAAGTAATGAATAAATTTTGTTCATATAAAAGCATATACTTAATCGATTGAGCTAAAAACATATCCATGGATATTATAAATAATAGAATAATAAAATAAACATAAATAATTGATCTTAGAATGAGGTAATTTTAAATTACATACATCTAAATTAATCATTACATACCTTTCAAAAAATATTTTAAATATATTGGTAAAATCCCATCTACATTCTGCAACTGATTTTCTTTACAAGTCCTCTCGATTTATCGATGATATATATATATATGAACTCCTAATATGAATTAATAAATATAAATAATTTCTTATATTAATAGGGTCAAGCATATTGAAAATAAGAATTCATATTAGAAAACTAACTAAGAAATTTTGATACTGACACCATTAAAATAAACATATTCATAAACCACCATGAGTAATATGTATAATGATAATAAAAGTTAACAATATCAGTCAATATGACTATAAAACATTAATAGAGTGATTTAGAGTGATATCAAATCAACGTATACCTAGTGGATAATTTGTAAAATAAAGAACTGATGTCATTAATTAATATATATATCATAAAATTGTCATATTTAATTTTTTTATGTAAATTACCTCTTCAAAAATAATATATATATATATAAATAAAAAAAATTGGAAAAAATTTCTATAAAAATAATATTTAAAAACATGAAAAATTATATAATGATATGTAAATTATTCATGACATAATAACGTTTTGGTCATCATATACATGATAAAATGGTGATTTTCATCACATTTTGGTTTAAATTTAAATGATCCTTGTTTTGAAAATGTCACAAATATTCCCATAAAATATTCAGAATACTAAAGGGTAAAAATGAATTAAATAAATAATCTGGATAATATATAAAAAAATTTATTTTTTATAAATTATGTATTTTGATGCAATTTTTTTTGATGTGAGAGTGAAATAATGTTTGAATTTGATAAAAACATTTAATCAACAATTTTATGTTCCAAGGAGAAGAATCACAGTATTATTACATGAAAAATTACCACGAATAAATAATGTAAAATAAAATAGATCTATTTTAGAATTTAAATATCAAATAATTCCCAAAAAGGAGGAATAAAATAAATCCTAAATAATGATGAGATTATGACATAGAACCTTACCTCATTGGTATCCTCTGAATCATAAATACAATAAATGAAATAGTTAAAAAATGAAACATAAAATACCCTGTAAATAAATAGATTCATGACATATCATTCTAATGGGATACTAAATAAAACACAAATGGAATATGTTTTTAATATGATGTATGTTTTGGCGCCAAAATATGGCACGAAAGGAAGGGCAAAAAAAGACGGCGTGCGCGCTGCCTCGCGAAGCACCGACGCGAAGCACCGATGCGAAGCACCGACGCGAAGCGCCCCGACCATCGCGGCCTCGCGAAGCTCCAGAGGTGGTAACGCTCCGCAAACGCATTTGACGTTCGCGAGCCCGCCGTGAAGCTCCAGAGGCGGTAAGTCTCTGTGAACGCATTTGACGTTCGCGAGCCCTCCACGAAGCTCCAGAGGCGGTAACCCTCCGCGGACGGCGTTGATGTTTGCAAGAGCGCCGTGAAGCTCCTGAGGCGGCGCGCGAGTTCCGCATCGCGGCGCCCCTTCCCTATAAATACTTGACTCCCCCTGAGTCCCGGAGATGGAAAATCCAACCTTTCGGCTTCTCCTATCCCGAATCGCGAAGAACTCTTTGCCCCGGGAATCATGAGCTCCGCGAGGTACTTCAACTTCGCGAGACGCCTTTGCTTTGTCTCGTTTTGAGCCCCTCTTCCGAGAGGGATGCCCTTCACGAAGCTCAAGGTAATTCGCAAAGGAAGGGGATTCCCAAGGGAACCCGGGCAGCCACAAAGTGTTTACATTTCACAAAACACCCAACCCATACTAGTGATCCATATGCTAAGTCAGGATCGCTCCACATCGCGAAGCACACTGCTTCGCAGCACCCTGCTTCGGGAGGCACCCCTTCTTCGCGAGGCAGTGCTCCGTGAATACTGTTCCACTTCGTGAAGCACCCTCCACTCACACGTACGCCTCATGCTATGGCCAAGGCACTCTGCTTCACGAAGCACACTCCATTGCTTGGCAATTCCGCTTCCCGTGCGACCCTCCAGGTTTGCACGGTGTGATTTCAAAGTCCCATGGAAAATACTAATCGTATCGTTTCTTCGCCTAATGCATCTTCACATAGGGACGCTAATGAATATTTCTTCTTTGAATGGCCATGCTAACATGGACCCCTTGATGGTTCGTTCCACAACCCCCCTTGACTATGTCCTTACTGGTACCTTCCCTTCCCCAAGGACTAGAGGATACCAGTTATGGAAGTCCTAGGGGTGAGGAGTGAACCCACTTCGTCCGAGCAGCAGGACGTTAAACTGCCAAGCACCACATCCTCAACACATGACGTTAAACTGTGACCCGACCTCGTGCCTCTCACGAAGGGTCCCCCCAGCTCGAACATTTTTTACACCACTCGTCTCCACGGGAGTGGAATCACCCATCCACAAGGGATGATATCCTCCTTATTGGAGTGGCGTATGTTCATTGGAGAAGGGCGACCCTAGTTCCCCAACGGATGGATGCACCTCTGCATCTCCGTACATTCCCACTACCAAGGTCAGTGGAGGGCATGATAGGGAATGAGGCACCTCCCATCATTGGTCCCAAATCCCTCTTTCGCTGCGCTTTGTCGCACTATGGGCCTCCATCCTGGAGTAAGTCCCAGCACCATGGGCCGCCTTATGTGTAAGCCCCTCTTCGCTTCTTAGGGACGCATCCTTCGCGATGTGATCGTTAGGTCCTTACAACATCTTGTTTCTCACACCAAGCATGACTCACGTGGGCTTAGATTGAGCACCGACCCTAATCCCCCCAGTGAACTACGAGGACTTTGATCCATGTCAAGGCATGGTACGTAGGAAGTCTCCATGAGGTTCAAGCCACATTTCTCGGTCGTTCATTCACGTCGAGTTTCACCCTCGTCTAGCATGAAGTTAAACTGTATGCCCCCCTTGTCCCGTATGACATTAAAATACACACCCATTTTAACTACGGGGTCTTTGATCCATGTCAAGGCGTGGTACGTAGGAAGCCTTCCAGAGGTTCAAGCCGACCTGCCATCATTCACGTCGAGTTTCGCCCTCGTCCATCATAACTTTAAACTACATTCTAGTCCGATGGAAAGCCATTGTGACTAACCCGGACTACGAGGACTTTGATCCATGTCAAGGCATGGTACGTAGGAAGCCTATACGAGGTTAAAACCCACCACCCGGTCGTTCCGACCTCATTCACGTTGGTTCACCCCCATCCCGCATGACGTTAAACTATATTCCACAACCCGAACTATGAGGACTTTGATCCGTGTCAAGGAATGGTATGTAGGTATCCTCCCAGAGGCTCAAGACCATCTCCCATCGGACCAAGGTCCCTCATTTACGTCGGTTCACCGACACCCACTGCTCATCATTTATTCACGTCAGGGTTCACTATCGTCTTGCATGACGTTAAACTGTATTCCATCAATCCTCTGAACTACGAGGACTTTGATCCATGTCAAGGCATGGTATGTAGGAAGGATCCCCAAGGTTCAAGCCCATCTCTCATCGGACCAAGGTCCACCTTCACGTCGGTACACTGAAGATTCCCTTCGGACCAAAGTCCACCTTCACATTGGTTCGCTGACAGCATTCTCCATGTCATGTCATGGTACGTAGGAAGCCTCCCCGAGGTTCAAGACCATCTCTCATCGGACCACGGTCCACCTTCATGTCGGTACGCTGATGATACCCATCGGACCAAGGTCCACCTTCATGTTGGTTCGCTGATGGCATTCATCGGGCCAAGGTCCACCATCACGTCGATTTACCGGCACCATCCCGAACTACGCGGACTTTGATACCCTACCACGTGGATACGTAGGGAGCCTCTTCAAGGCTCAAGCCCAATTTCACTGTCGCCCCTGCGATGGTCCCATTTCACTCTCCCTCCACTCCATTCATCCTCCTATCATCCATCCCGATTCTCGCTCGGACTGTCATATCTCGGTGAGACCATGTCGATACGCTCCTCTTCACAGCCGACCATGGGCTGGTCCCGGTATCGGCATCCCTTCAAGGGAAATCCCTCAATACGATCTATCCTAGCTAATGCTCCGGTTGGGTTGATCCGTCTCCACTGAACGTTAAACTCGCGGCATACCCTGTGTCAAACACGGGAAGCTGAGGAAAACCTTCGATATGTGTCTATAACATATAATTCACCGTGCTCTATGTGGGATTCCTCGGGCTTCCACGCCCTCGAGAAGCCCTGTGACCCGGGATAATAGACAGACATGCCAGGTTCCCCAGCATCCAGACACGCTACTGATGCCTCAATGTGACTACTCCCCCGACTGAAGGTTGCTGCCCTGACCGAATCCTTTGGAATATCCCGACAGAAGCAGTGTAATTAACTGGCGTCCATGGAAACATTGAACGAGGAATAGTTTCACAAACTACGTATTAAATCTATGAGGGACACCCGGACTAGGTGATGAGTTCTGAGGAGGAATCCACAGAAGGAAGATCCGACATCCCATCATCCTGTTTCGATCAAGGAGCAGACGTCCCTGAACAAGGAATGAATGTCGTCCGCCTTTGGAAAGCGGGAACACGGGGCAACAAGTGCAGCGCGTCATCCTCCACGGAAGGATGTGCGCGCTCCATGGAGAAAGCGTCGGAAATAGAAATGGTGAACACGACGTGAAAGTCTTATCCTCAATATGTAAATTAGTATCATTTGAGACACCTATAGATTGACGTGTCACCAGATCCAGATATCCGGCGCCTGGTCTTACCAAGCAAATAGCGGGCCTGTCGTGAAACTCACCAGAAGTCGGGGCAGTAGAACGTGGGGCACTCCGTTCTGCAGCGTGTTGGAGTGGATCCTTCTTACAGATGTGGAGAATGGAAGGACGCTGGGGCACTAGTTGTCAATCTTTTTCCCTCTCAGTGCTGATGAGTTGATCCCTTCGTTTCTCAGGAACCAGGTTGCTGTTACAGAGACGTGATCACCGCCCGCTAGCCTATGTAGGGGAAGGGGAAGCATCGCCACAGCCACCCCACATGGCGCCGCTACCGCCACGATGGCTGCCACATTGTGGAATACGGGGCACCCATGTCCCCTTTCCCCATCATATTTCATCCAGTGAAGGGTGATCAACAACCTCGTGTGCAGGTACGAGGAGGAAGGGGTCATCCCAACTAGGGATATGGCCCACCTGGACATGGAGGCATCCGGGCCCCGCCGTCAATGCCTCCCTAACAGGCCGCGCAGGGAGCCCCTGCTCCCCACCCCAACGTTCAACCGTTTTGGGATCTTGTCCCCAGAACGCCTTGACGACACCTCGCCTTACTCCGAAGAGGCGGGCGCCGTCCGACTCAGCCCACTCAGGGTCCTGACCAAGGGCTCCAGGCGAGAGCTCCCGCCCGACTGCGTCAGCGCCGCCATCCGGCTCCGCAGGAAGAGCAGGAAGGCCATGCCTGTGCACCACCTACACCAGTTCGCCTGACCCGACGTCAGCGCCGAGCTCGGGCTGAGAATGATCACCTAGGCGCGTAGACGTTGCCAGCTACAGTGGCCCGAGCCACCACCGACGTACATCAGGAAGCCCCCACATACACTGAGCAGGGGAACTCCTTCACCCAACCAGGATCGAGACCCCAACCTCCCCACGAGTAGGCTGGTTTGACTCTCTGGGTTGCAGGCCCAAGTGGTGATCACCGGGAACTAACCCGCGGTGATGTCACCCCGTACGGAGGTTCTCCTCGTACCACTACTCCACAGAGCGTGGGCCTTCCCCGCTCCGAAGTTCGACATGGAGGTATACCTCGTGCTACCCCCATCCCGAAGGAAGACCTGCCCCTCGGTAGTGACGCTCGGCGCGGAATCCTTTCTCACACCCACTATACAGGTTATGGAGTCTATCCTCCTGCCCCCGACCACCGATCTGTAGGCACCATCCATCCAGTCCTTCTCCAACATGGGGGCCCTCCCTACGTCTTCTCTGCAACCGGCGAAGGTCTTCCTCACCCCAGCAACTCGAGGAGTGAAGGTCAGCCTTGCCCCGACCGCATCGACCATGGAGGTCCTCCCCATGCTCCTGCCGATTCCGACAGAGGCTCTGCCTAAATGGGTGCTGCCCATGGAGGTCCTTCCCATGTACCCTTCGACATTTGCCCTGGTTCCCCTCGCACCTCGGCTATCTCGAGTGGGGGCCCTCTCCGCCATGGCGCCATCGCCGCCCCGAGACTCCATGATAGGGATCAACCCTGTCCCGAAGAGCCACCCAGGGGCAGGATAGCAGGTCGTCTCCGCCACAAGAAAAATCCGGGGAAGGCCCGGGTGGAGATCAAACAAACCCGCTTCTTCTACTCTGAAGCGGAATGCGACTCAGTGATGGAACCTTCTCCCCGATCCTCATTATCAAGGACCGGGGCAGGAACCAGACGTGTTAGCCTCATTCTCTTAGAATATGAGGTCCACTATATTCCCATCCCTCTCTACAGGTTCATCTAGGAGGATGAAATTTTGAGAATTCCGCAGGCCTCGACCGCGCAATCACCGCCATTGTCACCAGAAGTGCCCTCTACCTCTACTAGAGATCACAGAGAGCTATTTTGGGGGCCAACAGCGGTAGAGCGACGACATGACCGGTTGCCGGTAGTTGCGATTCCTGTGCCAAAAGATGTGACTATCAGACCATCGTATCGTGACATCGTGGCCAGGTCACCTTGCTCTTCGGAGGATGGCCCGAAATTCGGCAGCCAGTCAGCTCGTTCACCTTATTCTCCGCCGCCGAGTTTGTTATCCAAAAGGTCCGCCTCGGTACCTCTACCAGTCCCTCAGCCGCCCCCGGTTGATGAGTTGGGAAATACAGGGCCAGACCCTGAGTCTGAACCCAGGAGCTTCTGGAGTATTCTTGCAGCAGATTACTTCCCGGAGAAGTTCTGGCTGACGGTAGCGCTGAACTTTCTCGCACCAAAGTTCCTTACCCCTGAAGATGTGGGGTGCTTTTGTTGAACCTTATGGGAGACACACTTCTGCCTTCGTTACGAACGAGTGGTGTACCCCAGAAGTCGAGAGCACTTCAAAAAAATCGGCGAGCAGTGCCGCCTGATCGATTCGGCTACACTCCTTGTGGCCCAACACCCCGAGTCGCCAGGCCGTCAGAGCGCCCTTCAACGGAAATGTGTTCAGAGTTTTAAAGCACTCCGCAGAATCGTCAGGGAAGCTACCCCCCATATTCAAGTATGTGGTTGGGGACACTATCCCGCTCTCCTCTTCGACCCTATCCGAAGACATCCCAATAAATTATGTGACATCGAGGACATTCCCTCGATAGGGGTCGCAGTCCACATGGCCGACGTTGTGGACAGGAAAGACTAGCTTGAACTCCTTGATGGAGACTTACCCCCCGAGGGCGTACCTCCACTTCTAGACCCATCAGGGATAGTTACCCGTCAGCACAAGAACCTGTTAGGCCTCCCCGTACACACCGAGTCGCTAGTACTCGGTCGAAACACCGGCAAGGGTAAGGAGCACGTCGGAACTGTCAATCACTCCGACCCATCCACCTCTGTGCAGAAAACGGAAGAAGATCCCGAGAAGGCCACGTTACGCTAGCAGCTGGTTGAGCAGAAGAGGCTGGTTGACGAACTCTTGGCTGAGCGCGCCGCAGAGCGGCGACCCGACTATGGTAATCCCAGGCCGGGGCAGTAGGGGCAGGAACAATTTTCCCCCGGTGAGATGCCTCCGGGAAACCCTGATCATGCTACTGCAGCAGACATGGCAGAAGGTGGAACGTATGGAAAGGGGGTGCGATACGTTTCGCCATCCTCCCCCCCCCCCCCGAGCGACGGGGCAATCTGAAGAACCCATCCCGAGTTCCCCTTGTCGCCCCACAGGTCGTTCCGCCAGTTGATCCACGAACGGCCGAAGCCATCTATCATGTTGAAGAAACTAGCAATGCACTTGTGGTTAGGGATCCCCATCAAGACAGGGACCCCCACCTGGATGATCTTATTGTGGCACTCACAACCCACCTCGAAGCGTTGGAAACACGGCAGGTGGTGGTCCCACCAGATGGCAAGCCGTATCCCGCGTGGGTAGATGATATGACCGCGCCACTAGGTTTTGGGAACCCCACTTTCTCGCCTTTCAACGGGACAGGGGACCCGCCCCAGCACTTGGCACGTTTTTCTTCCAGGTGTGGCCCCATGCTGGGGGCCCCGGCTCAGCAAGAAGCCACCAAACTCCGATGTTCCGTACAGACATTGGAAGGTCCAACATTCGTCTGGTACAACCAGCTCCCTATCGGATCGGTGACCAGTTGGGAGGACCTCCTGTGGCAGTTCCTGTACCGGTTCAGCTCCACCACGCGGAAGACCAGCATTGCAGACCTCTTCAAGTGAAACCAAAGGCCTGATGAGCGGGTTGCAGATTCCATCACCAGGTGGAAGGGACTTACGTATTCCCTCGATATGACACTGACTCAGGAGAAATTACTGACGATATGTGTGGGGAACGTCAAAACGGAGCCGGTACCCTCCCTGATTACCCAGAACTACACTGGAGGGTTCAGAGATTTCTCTGATAAGGCTCAGCACCTTGAGGAAGCCCTGTAATAGGCTAGTCAGGCACGTATGTTGCCCCCTATGATCCCAGCCAGGAGGACCGCCAGGGCTGAACCCACCACGGTGGCCCAAATAGAATCCCTGAGGCAGTCAGAGTTACTGCCGGCGGCACCATCCCCGAAACCCCGAAGAGGTCCTCCACCTCAAGCACAGGCTCCTGCCCAGCAGCGACCGCCACAGAACCAACAGGTTCCCTCGCGTAATGTGCCACCGCCACCTTGGCGAGACAATCAGGCGCCGCCTCCTCGGCAGGCCCCTCCGGCCCCTTGTCAGGGCCAGGCCCCCAGGGCCCCCTATCCAGAAATAAGTCACCAGACTTATTCGTTCAATGAAGATCAGGTCCCTGGTTACTTCCAAAGCGCTCTAGAGCAAGGGATTGTGCCCCTGCCCGAGTGCAGAAGGCCGGCAGAGGCGAATCTCACCGATCACCCCAACTAATTCCCTTATCATCAGATTATAGGGCACACCCTCAAGAAATGCTATGTGTTCAAATAATGGCTTCAAGACCAGGTCAACAAAAACATAGTCAAGTTGGGCCCGGAACCAGCACAAGTGGCGGGTGTCCTTGCAGGATCAGAGATCGGCAGTGACAGCGAAGGCGAGTGGCAGCAGGTCCCCAACCGTGGATCCCGGAAATACAATGACTGGATGGCTCGAAAAACCGTCATGTGTGCCCATGTTATCATCCGGGCGCACCTGAAGCAGTCAGAACCTTCAGAAGAAGTAGCCGGTGCCTCCACATCATCTTAACAGTCGACCTCTTCCCAAAAGGGAAAGATGCGGTGACACAAGAAGAAGCAACGCGCACCGCCGGTGCCGTCGTCATCCCGCACTCTCAGAGACTTTATGCCCCCTGAAATGGGGATTCCTCCTAGAACTTGCCCAGCGGTGGATGACTCCTCGAGCGACAGCCAAGGGTACGCTTCGGTTAACACCGTGGAGCTGGTAAAGCCTTATATGACCCCCGACGAGGGGGAACGCTAGGCGAACCTCCCCAACGTTTCCAGCCGACGTCAACGTCAGCAGAATCACAACCTCACCGGTCATTGAGGTATGTCAGCGGGCACTTTTGGCCAAGTCGTGCACGCTACTGAGACCAGATAGCTGGCTCAGCGTAGAGCTCAGCACGCGCAACCCCATCTAACGCTCTCAGCTCTACCTCCACCGTTGTTCATGCTACTACATCAGGGAGAGCTACCTCGTTTGTATCACAGTCAGTCTTGCCCGGCTACAGGACAGCCTCCGCTATCTAATCCTAGTCCGGCGACTACTCTCCAGGATTCAACTAGTAGGCAGCAGGATGTACCCAGTACTAGTCGATCACCGGTTCAATCGGATGGACCCACTATGCCTCCAAATGTCGAACGACCTCCTATAAGAAGAGGATCACGTTTCGCACGAAAGAATGATGTCCTGAAGCACCTGGTCGGCATTCCGGTGAGGCTTTCTATTCTTGAGTCCCATCGCTTGTCATCTGAAATGCGCGAGGCACTTCCCGAGGCCCTAAGGCGCCCCCTCCAGTTTGAGACGGAGGTAGCAGTTGCAGAAGCCTTCCATACCGAGACGATTGAAAATGCCGAATGTCATGCGGTTATCTCGTTCTTCAGTGAAGATGAAGACCCTCCTATACATGGGCACATTCGCCCCATATACATCTGTGGCCACTTCAATGGTGTGGAAGTCCACCGTTGCCTCTTTGACACGGGTTCCAGAATCAATCTAATTCCGAATCAGACGTTGCGAATGTTGGGTCTGTCTGAAGGTTATTTAACTCCCTCTGACCTCAGAATCCAGGGGTATGACCGGACCGAGCAAACCCTAGTCGGCAAGATCTGCCTGAAGACTCAGTTCGGTGGCTTAATTTCCAGCACCAAGTTCATGGTCGTCTCTCAAGACACCGCCTACAACACATTGATGGGTAGGCCATGGCTCCATCTGCATGCAGCGGTCCCTTCGTCGTATCACCACTGCCTCAAACACTCACTCAACGGTCGAGTAGGCGTGCTCCAAGGAGATGTGGCCCCTTTCGCTTCTTATGAGGCCCGCTCTCTGGATGCAGGTTATTACAAATGTAAGGATAAACAGATCCTAGTATGTGAGGATGAACCCGCTCCGGTCACAAGTGATCCCTAGGCAAGCATTGATGATGCATACATCCATCCGATCCAACGATTGGAGGCCATAACCCCCGACATGGGGAAATGTTTTGTTGTTTCGGGTACACAAGGAAGGCATGTTACCTTTTCCAAGCGACGACAGAAAATCACCTCGTAATCCTACATCAACCAGGCTCAGGTGATCCCGGAACCTCCTACCGCTGTACGGTACCGGGACGTCAAGCTTATGACAACGGTGGTGCGCCATACATGTCTCTTTCGCCAGGCTGGAATAAAGTGAATCAGGATGACACATCACCACTGCTTTGATGTTATCAAACGTGGCCCCATGGGGCGAAGGCCATATGGGATAGGGTCGACTGCCTTCATTGCTATGGTATCAATGGAATGTGATTCTCCTGATATGGTGACCACTACTGCCCGAGCTGGCACCAGCTGCCCCTCAGATTTTGATAGCCCAGAAGTATCTCCCGTCGTGGGAAGTCCCCCCACGGGTGGAGAGGAAGACCTGGAGGATGATCCCCCCACCTTTGAAGAAGGAATCTCTACCACGGTTGATGAACTGGTACAGGTGAACCTTGGTAGCGAGGCAGATCCAAAACCCACATTGATCTGTGCAGCCATGTCCCCCGAGGAGTGGCATCAGTATGTAGACTTCCTCAAACAACACCGTGGTGTGTTTGCCTAGAGTTACAACGAGATTCCAGGACTAGATCCCCAGGTAGCCATTCATCGTCTGGGCCTCCCGGAAAAACACCGTGGGTTTAAGAAGCCCCCCAGGAAAATGAACCCTTATCATGGTTCTATGGTTGAGGCCGAAGTTGACAAGCTTATCAAAGCCAACTTCATTAAGGAAGTCCAGTACCCCAAGTGGCTTGCCAACATTGTGCCAGTCAAGAAGAAGAATGGGAAGATCAGAGTCTGCATCGACTTCCCAGATCTTAATCGCCACTACCCAAAGGATGACTTCCCACTCCCGGTGACGGAGTTATTGATTGACGCCACGACCGGGTTCTAAGCCCTCTCTTTCATGGATGGATACTCCGGGTACAACCAGATCTGGATGGCCCCCGAAGACGAGGAGTCCACTTCCTTCAGGGCTCCCCAAGGTACCTTTTGCTACCAGGTTATGCCATTCGGTTTGAATAATGCAGGTGCCACTTATCAGAGGTCCATTCATTGCATATTCAAACCGATCCTCGGGACATTGGTGGAATTCTACGTGGATGACCTCGTAGTCAAATCATGTCAGCGCCAGGACCATCTCAAAGACTTCAAGAAAGTGTTTGGTTTCCTCTGTTCCCGTCACCTGAAGATGAACCCGTTGAAGTGTGCCTTCGGGGTCACCTCTTGGAAGTTTCTGGGCTTTGTTGTCAGATACCGAGGTATCGAGATCGACCTAGAGAAGATCAAACCCATCTGCAAAATGCCTCACCCGAGCAACATTCGGGACCTTCGAGGCCTTCAAGGCCACTTGGCCTATATACGCCGATTCATCGCGAATCTGGCCGGCAAGTGTAAGCCTTTTTCCCGGATCATGAAGAAGGGCTCCGCCTACGAATGGGATAAGGAGTGTCAGACCGCCATCGAGGAAATCAAGCAGTATCTACTCCAACCTCTGGTCTTGATGCCACCCGTCTCCGGAAAGCCGCTGGTCCTTTATGTGACCGCCCTGGAGAGATCCCTCGGTGCGCTTCTCGCCCAGAAGAATAACGAGGGTATTGAGAATAGTCTCTACTATCTCAGCTGCATGCTTCTCGATACAGAGGTCAGATACTCCCCCTACGAAAAGATCTTCCTTGCGCTCGTATTTTTCATGCAGAAGTTGCGACATTACCTGCAACACCATGAGGTTCAATTGGTCTCCCGGTTAGACCCACTAAAGTACATCCTGGACATCCCCATGCTGACTGGCCGACTAGCATGGTGGGAAGTGATTCTCCAGCAGTTTGATATCAGGTTTGTACCTCAGAAGGCCATTAAGGGACAGGAATTGGAAGAATTTTTAGCGGCCCATCCAACCTCTACAGATCAGTCCCTAGACCTAGATTTTCCTGATGAGACGATCCTCTCATTCGATCATGTTGTCCCGTGTTGGAAAATGCATTTTGACGGTGCCTCCCATAGCCCCACCGGGAGGAGGATCAACGATCCCAAGATCAACAGAGTGGGCCTGGGTGTTGTCTTCATTACCCTGGCGCAGGCCGTCCTGCCATACTCGTTCCTGTTGTCAGAAGGTTATACAAACAACGAAGCAGATTACCAGGCTCTCATCACCAGCCTCGAGTTGTCACTTGAGATCCATGTTCCCCATCTACATGTGGAGGGAGATTCTGGGCTGGTAAATAAACAGGTTAATGGCGACTACGTCGTCAGGAAGCCAGAGCTTGCGTCGTTGCTGGAGTACACCCTCCGCCTAATGGCCCAGTTCTCTTCTCGACCAGAGGTTACCCATGTCCCACGGTCACAGAACGGTCAAGAAGACACCTTGGCTGGCTTGGCCGCATCGCTCACAGAACCCGAGAAAGATTATTTAATCATACATGTGGCACATCGGAGACTCATTTCCCTCATCACCCAAGAGGAAAATGATGGCCAGCTAGTAGGTCATCTCACCGCCGGACCCTCTACGTCGGGGGTCCCAGGTTCGTCAGACACAGTGGTTGAAGACACTCCCGACTGGAGGGCACCTTTTGTTGAGTATCTCTAAATGGTCACCTCCCGGATGACCGGGCCGAGTGCGAGCAAATCTGACGCCATGCACTGCAATTTACCCTCTTGAGCGTCCCCAGTCTTGAACAGATCCTTTATAAGCGGAGTTTCGATGGTGTCCTCCTCCGTTGCATCCAAGGAGTAGAGATACCTCAATTTATTCAAGAGGTTCATGCTGGTTCCTGTGGCTCCCATCAACCTGGTCCGAAGCTGTCCCATTAAATCCGGAGGTTGGGGAACTTCTGGCCCTCTATGATTCATGATTGTATTGGATATGCCAAAATATGCCACGCGTGCCAATTTCACGCCAACTTCCTACATCGGCCGTAGGAGCCCCTCCACCCCCACCAAGTACTCTTGGCCATTTGCAGTGTGGGGACTTGATGTAGTGGGACCGTATCCTCCGGCAACAGCCCGCCAGTGTAGGTTCATCCTGACTACTACAGATTTCTTCTCCAAGTGGGCAGAGGCAGTTCCGCTCAAAGAGGTCAAGGCCTGTTCCATCTTGGACTTTTTGTGCTCCAATATTATCCACAGCTTTGGGGTCCCTCACGCCGTCCTCACTGATAACGGCACCAACTTCCGAGCGGCTGAACTGATGAAATTGTACGCCATGTACGATATCCGGTCAAACCATACCTCCCGCTACTATGCGCAGGCAAATGGACAGATCGAGGCGTTCAACAAAACCCTCTCTAACATTATGTAGAAGATGGTTGGTCAGAACAAGAACAGTTGTCCGGACAAGCTCCCCAACGCCTTCTGGGCTTACCGGACAACGGCTCGCAACTCTACCCAGGTGACCCCATATTACCTGGTGTATGGAGCTGAGGTCATCCTACCCATTGAGATCCAGCTGCCATCGTTACACACTGCAGTTTATGATCACCAGACAACAGATGAGGTGGCCGAGATCCATCTAGCTGAATTAGAAGCACTGGACGAGAACCGGCATCGTGCCCTGCACAAGCTGGAAAGGCATCAGGATAAGATAGTGAGGGCCTTCAACAAGAAGGTTCGTCTCCGCTCTTTTCTACAGGGCGACATGGTACTGGCCCTTCGAGCGCCAATGATTCCTGGTAGGAAACCGCCCAAATTAGAACCCAAATGGGAAGGGACTTATATCATCCATAAGGTTTACCCCAATGGGGAATACTCCTTGGTGACCATGGATGGAGAATGTATTACCCCTCCCACCAATGCCATGTTCCTTAAGCGATACTTTGCCTAGGGCAAAAGGGTCCTGCACGACCCTAAACTGCATGTTGGTCCCGCACGACCTTAAACTTCATCTTCGTCCTACAAGACGATAAACTGTGAAATGGTCCTACATGACCTTAAACTGCACATTATGGTCCAACACGACCCTAAACTGTCAAGCCCTACACGACCTTAAACTGTATCTTCGTCCTACAAGATGATAAACCATGAAACGGTCCCACATGACCTTAAACTGCACATTATGGTCCAATATGACCCTAAACTGTAATGTCCTGCATGACCTTAAACTACATCTTCTTCCTGCAAGACAATAAACTACAAAATAGTCCAAGCTCTATGACTTTAAATTAATATCTCCCTCTGTCCTTACTGCAAGACATTAAACTACATGCCAGTCAGGCCTTTCTGACCGAGGCTCAGCCTCAGGCCCCTTGGCCTCCTCGGGCCCCTGGCCCCCTGTCTTCACCGCGAGACATTAAACCACAAGCTGTTCATGTCTCCCTGAACGAGGTCCGGCCCCAGGCCCCTTGGTTTTTCCCCGACTTACCCTCTTGCGGGATTGTATGGTATAGTATGGGATTACGTCCTCATTCACGTCGAATTACTTGTCATACCTTACATATCCCCAAATGAGATGCTCCTCGTCCCGCATGACATTAAACTACATTTCATGAACTATGTGGGCCTAGATTCCCATCATCATGGGATATGTAGGAACACTCGGACACCTCATCTTGAGCCCAGCCCCAAGCTTTTCTCTTCCACTATTCCCCTTCGGAATAGTGTCCTCGGAGGATCCTTGTATAGCGAGGGGAATTCTTTCTTAGCCCCGCTCATACAACCCCACTCGCACAAGGATTGTAAGGGTCTCACCATGTGCCCACTCCCGTTCTTCTTTCCCCCCACGTCCTCACTGCATGACGCTAAACTGCATGGCCTTCAAGAACTACGTATGTCTTGATTCCTCGTCCTAATGGGATACGTAGGAATGCCCAGGAATTTCGTCCATTGGCCCTGCCCAAAAGCCAAAATCATCCCTTTGGGTCAAGATAAGGCAGGGTACACACTTTTTCCCCAACTCACATCGAGCAATCCTCGACCCGGCTACACATCCCCCTGGAGATGTTTTCCTCTTTCGTGGATGGATACATCTATGCTTCACCCACTCCATGACTGGGATTCCATCATTTTGGCACACCCCGAGGGACCCCCAAGAACAACCTGGATACTATGCCCAAGGGCTCTCCTACCGATACGGGCCAACGCCCCCGAGGGTTTTCAAGCAACAAGCCGATACAAATCCCGCGTTGCGAATTTGGTCAGCGGTCGACGCTCATTTATTGCTCCCATATCGGGTCACCATAGGAATGGTGTGTTTCGAACATGGTCAACAGTGTCCTGGATCTTCGGGTCCACCCCAAGATGTCCGAGACAACGAGTGCAGTGATTCATTCTGCCCCATCCCGAAGTGACAAGCTTCCCCCCGGGTGGTGGTAGCGGTCATGCCCACGACCCCAATTCCCCATAGGGGTGTACGGTGTGGTGTGGGACTACGTCATCATTCACGTTGGGATCATGTAACATGTCGTACACCTTCCCTTTAAGGGCCCATCCTGAGGCCCCATGGCCTTCTCAGGTCCCCGACCCCTGTCCTCAAGTAAGACGTTAAACTGCAGACCCGTCAGGCCTTCCTGAATGATGCCTTACCTTATTCCCCTTGGCCTTCTCGGGACCCTCCGCCCAAACTCTTACCCGGGGAGTACGGTGTGGTGTGGGATTACGTCCTCATTCACGTCCGGATCATGTACCATGTTGTACGCCTTCCCTTACGAGGCCCATCCTCAGGCCCCTTGGCCTCCTCGGGTCCCCGACCCTCATCCTCATTGTAAGACGTTAAACTGCAAGCAGGTCAGGCCTTCCTGACTAATGCCTAACCATCAGGCCCCTTGGCCTTTCCGGGCCACGACCCAGGTCCTCCCATATAGGAGTGTATGGTGTAGCATGAGGTTATTTTCTCATTCATGATGATCTCGTAATGACCACGCCATGTACCTCTCCCTCTTGAGCTGTTTCGTCGATCCCTTTTCAGCAGTACACCGATGTGCCTAAGAGTACTCTGGTTTATTAACTAGAATACCAAGCTTTACTCGGACATGTCCGCACCCTCTTTCCAGGCATTGTGTATCCCTACATCAGGGATTTCATCATTTTTTCACACCCCGAGGGACCCCCATGAATGGCCTGGACACTACGCCCAAGGGCTCTCCAACCGTTACGGACCAACGCCCCCGAGGGTTTTGGACAACAAATCGATAAAATCCCGCGTTGCGAATATGGTCAGTGGTCGATGCTCGTGTGTTGTTCTCACCTCAGGCTAACGCGATATTGACGCTGCGTCTCCACCATGGATAACAGTTTTCCTCTATCTCCACGCCAACCCATTAGGCCCAAAATGTCGGGTTCACAATTCACACCATTCATCACATCACCATGTCCAAGTGGAGTCTCGGAACTTTTGGTACTTTTCCTCCGTGCACGTCCGCGCGTTGGGGGAACAAGCCGTGTAAAAGGTGTCCTTCGGGGCTCTACCAACTCCCGTTCGACTCTCCCCAAGTATTACGATGAGGATACCCCCCTTGTTTCCCACACCGAGTTTAACTCACGTGGTCTTAGGAATTGGGTTGACATCTGTGCTTACTCGGGAAGTTGTCACCATTCACGGTCTGAGAACTAAGACCATAAAATAAGAGTCTCATCTGGAACTACGTTCAGCATGATTCCTATCTTGATAGGATACGTAGGAATGCCTAGAGCCCTTATCTTTGGATCCAGCTTGAGTTCAGAAAATTCACCTCTCTGGTCCTGCCTTCAGGACCCCGACTACGGGACCGCGTGGCGTAGTTCGGGATTATGTCGTCATTCACATTGGGTTTGCAATGGTTTCAACAAGCACACCCCCATTCTGAGATTTATCCCTCCTATTCTTTTTCCAGCATGACATTAAAAGGCACCCTTCAGAACTACGTGTGGCTTCATTCCCATCTTCATGGCATACGTAGGACCGCCCGGACGCCCTGTCTTCGGGTACATCCCATTAAGGGAACCAGTCTCTCCCCCTGTTTCGCCTCTTACCTTTATATAGGCCCCTTGGCCTAAGGTCTCCCTCTCTGATTGGCGTACAATTTGATTTGGGATCAGGTCTCCGTCAATTGTGTTTTATAACACTGCGCACATTTCCCGCCTAGCATCGTCTCTGCTACGTCTGCACTGCATGATGATAAAATGCATGCTTGGGCCTATCATACGACCCTAAACTGTGACATTATCATCCTGGCCGCATGACGAAAAATGGAACTGCATTGTGCTGACCTCGTTGTAGAGGACATGACGTTGGGTATTGGTCAAGTGCCATGCCATTTGTCAATGCCCATCACAGCTTGATCCTTGTGGCGACACCACGACCTACTACTCTAGGCATGTCGCTACACAAAAAAAACCACTCACCTTAATGAACAAACAAGACTTATCAAATTCCGCTTCTTTTAGTGCAAGGGCCACGGCCGCACTCCCCTTTTCCCTGGCATTGGTATCTTACCATGTCACCTTTCAGAACTATGTATGGCTTGATTCTCAATCTTATGAGATACGTAGGAGCACCCGGGCACTTCCCTGCGGGCCCAGCCTAACCATTGTGTTCGGTCCCTCGACTTGAGAATTTCCTTAGAGAATGCATGGTAAGTAGGGCTTAGGTCCTCCTTCACGTCGGGTCTTGATGCCATGAGTCCCCTGCTCCTTTTACCCGTTTATGGTCTAAGGTCCACCAAGAACTACGTGAGGCTTGATTCTCATCCTTATGAGATACGTGGGAGAGCTCAGACACTTCCCCCCGGTCCCGGTCTAACTTTCTCTTTTGGTCCCTTGACCTAAAACCTCTCACTAGGAGGTCGTGCGATGTGATATGGGATTACACCCTCATTCACGTCAGGATGTTCATCGCATCATGTGCCCCTTATGTCTCCTCCCATCCATGGTCCGAATTCTACGACCCTAAACTAAGAACTACCTATGGGAAATGAATTTTCTCCCTCTATCTAATACGTCTCATTGTCATATTTAGATATGTTTGGACAAAGATCACAAAGTGTGGGATTTCTACAGGGGAATCCCCCTCATCCCATGACCATGCTTTGTGAACTCGCTATTTGGATCCTCATCCTATTCCACGTCCAAAAGGACCCTTAGACGACATGGATACTAGGCTTAAGGGCTCTCCATGAATGCTGGACCTAAATATCCTCCAATCGTTTCGGGCCAACGTCCCTACGGATATCTGATGACATTTGTGACATGGTCCCGTGTTTCGAACATAGTCAACGGTCAACCCTCATTTGTTTGTCCCCATTCTAGGCTAACGTGATATGGATGCTGGGTTTCCGCCACGGTCAACAGTTGTCCTCCATCGTCACGCCGCCATCATCGTGATCTAAATCTCAAGCTCTATGATTCACACATTTCCACTTCCTCAAGTTCAAGTGGAATTCTATCATACTCGGCTCTTTCTCTTCACTCATCTAGGTGTGCTAAATGATCATGTTAGTGTCAATGGGCCTGTATTTACCAAATGTCCCTTTTCCCTAACCTTCCCCTTTCTGTGTCAAGAAATTCCCACCACTACTGCTTGTTTCCCACACCGAGCACGACTCACGTGGGCTTAGTAGTTTTGGCAGGATGTGTACCAAAACGGCCAGGCTTCTCATCGTCCTGCATGACGTTAAACTGCACTTCCAGAACTACGTATGGATTGATTCCAATCCTCATGGGGTACGTAGGAACGCCTGACCACTCTACTTTGGGCCCAGCCCAATCCTCACTCATGGTCCCTCGACCTGAAATGTTTTCTCCAGGGGTATGTGGTATGATTTGTACTCCAAGTCCTCATTCATGTTGGTTTCATATCTACCACACCACACGCTCCCTGTGATCTTCTCTTTTATTCCATGTCCTATCGTATGACGTTAAACTACAGGAGTCCATGTGTCCTCAATGCATGACACTAAACTACGGTTCTACCCTGGACATGTTCAGGATGCCCCAAGATTCCATTGGGAAGTGACATATCCCCTCGCCAGAGAGGCCTTGTCTGAAAGAAGGAATGATCAATGATCAAACCAATGCGCCCATATGGTGTACTCCCACCATGGTGGTGTAACTACCTAAGTGTTGGATTCTGTTTGGACAAACCATCACTCCATATTCCATGCTTTGCGTACCCCTTATTCGGACCCTCGTCCCATTTCATGTCTCACATGACCCCCTAACGGCCTGGTCTCATGCCGCATCGGCTCACCTACCATCCTGGGCCAACGTTCCGGAAGACGGGTCATGTCTGGAAGGACCCCCTAACAGTATAGATGTCTGACCTATGGTCCGCCAACTGTCCTGGGCCAACGTCCCGAAGGATTGATCGACAAAACTCGTGACATGGTCCCGTGTTTCAAACATGGTCAACGGTCGACCCTCATTTGTTTTCCCCATTACAGCCTAATGTAGTAAGGATACCGCTTATCCACCAAGGTTAACGGTTGTCCCTTATTGTCACGCCATCCCCACAGTGTTCCGAATCATGGGTATCATGATTCACACGTTCCATTTTGATCTGTTTGGACCGATTTCAGCACCCCTGACGTTGCCCCATTCGTGCATAAGAGCACGCTGAAGAAACGTTAATTCGGCTATCCTGAAAGTTCCTTCTCCGATCAAGCCTCTCCTGTATTTCAGAAATCCGTACTGGTAATCCGAATCCCGGATGCCCGAGGCATGATCCCTACTCCTATGTTAGGTGGGATGAGAGGGCAACTATCTCATATTTCTCACATTGGGCTCAACCCACATGTGCTTGGGGAATTGTCTCCGAACGTCCCACAAACATTGTTGGGATGTAACATGGCAATTCAAACAGTAAAAATCGTGCGCGCTATGGCATTCAAAACAAATAAAGAAAAAAAAATTAGTACTAAGGTACTAATAAAAGGTTTTTGGGTTTGTTACAATACCCGGGGGTCGACTCCCCCCATGGACGGGTTGACCACGTCAAAAGAGCGTTGTAGATCCGCCACCCGTTGGATTGTGTCATCCAAGGCATGATGCCACTGACTTAGCTCCCTCTCCTCCTCAGTAGCGGATGGACGCAGTTCGTCAGTCCTGGATTTGGCCCTCTCTACGCCAGCATGAACGGCAGCCATCTTTTCAGATGTCTGCCTCATATGCTCTTCTGCCTCTGCCAGCTGGGCCTTCAACCATGAGACTATCTCCGATTGTGCATCAAGAGAGGCTGAAAGCTCGTCTTCTCAGGTTTACATCTATTGGACCTCGCCATCATCCTCCTGGAGCTTCTTGATGTTGGTTTCCTCCCTCCGCTTCCAGCCCACGCTGAGCCCACAATCATGATCTCGGATCATCTCAGCCATAAGATCTCGGATGAGTGCGTGAGGACGTTGGGCATCCACTCCCCCAGCACACAGTTCGCACAACCGCGAGCGACGTCTATCCATTTCGGCCAGCGGTTGCGCTTGGGGGGTGTCCTTGGTAAAGCGTGTGATCAGCTTCCATGACCGGCGGTAGAATATGCTGTTGTCTTCCTTGTCGGAGGCCATTTCGTCCCAGTCTGCGCGATTGGCGAGCTCGTACGTGGGATACACCTGCATGAAATCCTTGGCAGGATCAACATCTAGTGTTGAATCCAGTACGACACCTGGCACCGAAGCAGGCGTGACAAGACTGGGACCGACTGGTTGATCCTCTTCCTCGGAGTCCACCTCAATGACTTCAGGTATGGCCCTACTGGTGGTCCCGCTAGTGAGGATGTGTGTTGCAGCTTGAGGAGATGGGGGGACTATCACCACTGTCACCGGCATTCCCCTAGGCGGGACGCCACCAGACATCCCAACCAGTATTGCTGCAGCAGCCCACACCAGTCGGAGAACTATACGACAGAGAGGGACATAAACGTTAGTTGGCGGGCATAGTCTACATATGACGACAGGGGAACCGGTAAAGGAGATTTACAAAGATCGACCTTCGGGCGCTGCTCTTGAGTCGGTACTGATGGGACCCCGAGACGAGGCCCTCCGTATACTGTTGGAAGGTCTGGAGATTCTGGAGGAGCCACCTCGGGTGCTCTGGTCCCACCAGACGCGGAACTGGACGCAACCATAGGCACGAGTTCTGAAGGTCTCGCATCATCACCAGCCGAGGGGCGGGAACGGGGCTTGCGATCAAGTTCCTCCTGCATGGCTCAAACATCGGTGAGAAGTTAATAGCGACCCAAGGATGGATCTTAGGGAAAGAAGTTTGGAATTCTACCTCGAGAGCCTCTGCAAATTCCTCGGAATTTGAGCATCGGTCTCCGACCTCGCCCTCCTCCAACGGGCTCCCTCCTCCAGCCTTATCCTCCCGAGAAGAGTCCTATGATTCTTCCGGCAGGGGGAAGCACTCCCTCAGATCGGCAGCCGATAACTGTGGGGGGACCGTTTGATTCAAAATTACCCTCACCCGATCTGTCATTGGGCGAGGGACACCACTAGAGTGGACGTAATCCTCCACCTCGTACAGGTATAGTTCTGCCTCTGCCGGAGACGCCATGAATCCAGCCCGAACTGGGCCTATGCCCGGTAATTCCATCCCGAGGTGATTCAGGTGGGCCCATATCTCGGGTGGTCTGAGGAATTGCCGGTTGACATCCCAAATGTCCCAAGCTTCCGGGAAGACGACATCCTCTGCCATGTCGATATGACGCAGGAGCTTCCCAGGAGCCTGGGTAGATATCCTACGAAATATCCTCGTTGGCTGCCCCTTCGGATGGCCCTGCTCTTCCGGAATCACCGGATCCACTACTGCTACCATACCCTCGGCTGGTGTGGGTCTCGCCGCCATGGTAGCCCCGCTACCGCGAGCGGCCCTCACTGCCCTCCGACCTGATGATTGAGGAGGCCCACCGTCACCGACCCGAATAGTTAGTTGCTTCAGCATCTCCCCTGGGTAAGCAGCCTCCCAACTAATGGCGTACCCCCTCACCAATCCGAAAGCGGCGGTCGATGGAGGCAATGCAATCCGCATCTTCCCATCTTCCCGTGTGAACATGAGCCACAGCTGCCTCATCACACACGGGTGATCCTCGTGACGCACCTCCCAGTAGACTGATGAGGTCAGCCGCTGGAGGCACCGGAACTGCCTCGCGAACCGATGCGGTGTGTACGGTTCACTGAGTAGCTCACAATCTATCTGTGCCACTAAAACTACACCTCGAAAGGCCAGGAGGTAATCCCGATGTTCTTCCGTTCCCCGCCCGTCTTCAGTAAGTATCCTCGTCGGCAATGTGAATGGGTGGAAATTAAACTCATCCGCCCTCCACACCCGATTCAGGACCATCGGAACGGCTAGTTTGAACAGGAAGCTCCCGACCTCATTCAGGATGGAGGGGTGGAAGTTAAATCCCGGAGGAGAAATGGGGATTGGATACTCGTAAATCCCCCTGATATGCGATGTGATCCACCCATACAGGAGGTGGAAGGGTCCGCGTATCATTGGCGGCTTCTTGACCTCGCTAATGTGCCACAACATTCTGTACAGTTTGGTGAGCATCAGAATCCCAAGATTAATCTGCTGCCCCATGGCCAACATCGATGCCATAATAAACGAGCTGGGCCGCACGGCCATTCTTGTATCCCTCACCGGTAGAATCCAACCACAGATGAGAGCCGCGATGAACACCGCCAGCCTGACTATTGGCTGTTGTTCAGTGCTGACACTAAAAACCCATGTCTTCCATTGGCTGTCCTCCAAGACCCACCAATACGAGTGCCCCTTTCCCCGTTGGGCCGCTCTTGGACAAGTTCGAGGCCTCGGAGGGAACTCTCGATTCTCTGGGAAATTGAGGAAGCATTTGAACCATCTCTTAAAGTAGACATCCCTCCCTGCCTCCTTGTCCACTCCAGGGACGAGTGCCATCAGCGCTGACACCGGTAACGATATTTGCTCCTTATCCTCCCACGCACAGATGACGGGGAGGAACTCGTCATACATGGCCCCCAAGATTGGGACCCCAAAAATCTGGTGGACATCCCACAGGCTGATGCCCACCTCCCCGTGATGCAGGTGAAAGGTATTGGTCCTAGACGACCATATTCTCAGCAGTTCTGGCATCAGTTGCTTGGGTTGGTAAATGTGGATTTGGGAGGCACATTCCGCCTCATACAACCCCACTATCCTCAGCTCGGCCCCACACTCTTCGCATGAGGTGCCTACCCAGTAGGCCCAGGCCCAGTCATTAGTAAAGTTGCCGCCCTGGCGCATGTACCACACATTGGACCATCCCTTCTTCGAATCCTGCAAAGCGACCTTCAACATGGTGCGGTAGAGAGGAGGGGACGTCTCCGGTTGCAGTGGCTTCCCTTTAATATCGTTCAAATGGTTGTAGAGATAGTCAGCGGTGACGGGTGTGATGTCCTCTCACGCATGACCATCGGCCACCCTGAACCATTGGTGCTGGCATGGTGTGCTCCTGAACCAGCAAGCTGGTTCGTCCATACTCGTCTCAGGGATAAATACATCATCCCTCATCCCGAAGTCGTACAATGGTAGTTTCTTGCACTACAGATAATCCTTCTGACCCTCTGATAGAAGATCTGTCAAAGAAGTGTGGTCTGATTGGTTTCGGACCGTCTCCCCCAGGACTGGACGGTTGGCCATCTCATCCCAACGAGCAGCATCTGCAAGCACCCCCAATACAGCCTCTTGATGGGCCATTTCGATTCTGGCCATCAGAAAAGAATTTTCTTCAGTTGGATCGCGAAGCTAGACCGCGATGCTGAATCATGAAGATAGATCGCGAAGATCGGTTGCGAGACCAAGCCGCGAAGTCTGGCCGAGGCCAACAAGCAGAATTTGGCTTGGCGCGAATGCGGAGTCGGAGACCCGCGGTTTGCTGCGAATCTCAATTCGCGGAGGGCTGTCGCAGAGTACGTGGAGCTTCGCGATGTCGAGAGCACAAAAAGACAAGGAAGTCACGTGGAGACAAAAGAGGTCGACCCCCCTATTTATAGGCGGCGACCCCAGAGCATCGCGGTGTGCCTCACCCGCGCGGAGCATCGCGACGCATCTGGATCTGGGGACCCGGTCAGCACCGCGGGCCCCCTTCGCGTAGCGGCATCTCGACCCACCAACAATTTTGGAAATTTTCCCTCAGACTTTGACCCTTCACCCTCTATAGATCCAAGTCTAAGGGGGGGGGGGCATTTGTTGGCGCCAAAATATGGCATGAAAGGAAGGGAAGAAAAAAATGGTGGGCGCACTGCCTCACGAATCACCGACGCGAAGCACCGACGTGAAACACCGACGTGAAGCGCCCCGACCATCACGGCCTCGCGAAGCTCCAGAGGCGGTAACTCTCCGTGAACGCATTTGACATTCGCAAGCCCACCGCGAAGCTCCAGAGGTGTTATGTCTCCACGAACGCATTTGACGTTCGCGAGCCTACCGCAAAGCTCCAGAGCCGGTAACCCTCCGCGGACAGCGTTGATGTTCGCAAGCGCGCCACAAAGTACCTGAGGCGGCGCGCGAGTTCCGCTTCGCGGCACCCCTTCCCTATAAATATTGTACTCCCCCTGAGTCTCGGAGATGGACAATCCGACCATTTGGATTCTCCTCTCCCGAATCGTGATTCACTGTTTTCCTCGGGAATCATGAGCTCCGCGAGGTACTTCTACATCACTAGACGCCTTTGCTTTGTCTCGTTTTGATCCCCTCTTCCTAGAGGGATTCCCTTCGCGAAGCTCAAGGGAATTAGCGAAGGAAGGGGATTCCCAAGGGAACCCGGACAGCCGCGGAGCATTTACACTTCACGAAACACCCAACACATACTAGTGATCCCTATGCTAAGGCAGGATCGCTCCACATCACGAAGCACAATGCTTCGCAACACCCTACTTCGCAAGGCACCCCTTCTTCGCGAGGCAGTGCTCCGCGAATACTTTTCCACTTCGCGAAGCACCCTCCACTCACACCTATGCCCCATGCTAAGGCCAATGCACTCTGCTTCGCAAAGCACACTCCTTTGCTTGGAAATTCCGCTTCCCGTGCGACCCTCCAGGTTTGCACGATATGATTTCAAAGTCCCATGGACAATACCACTCGTAGTGTTGCTTCGCCTAATGATTCTTCGCATAGGCATGCTAATGGCTGTTGCTTTTTCACATGGCCACGCTAACGTGGACCCCTTGATGGTTCGTTCCACAACCCCCCTTGATTATGGCCTTACTGGTACCTTCCCTTCTCAATGGACCAGAGGGTACCTGTTATGTAAGTCCTAGGGGTGCGGAGTGAACCCACTTCGTCCGAGTTGCAGGACGTTAAACTGCTAATCACCACTTCCTCAACACATGACGTAAAACTGTGACCCGACCTCGTGCCTCTCACGAAGGGTCCCCCAGCTTGAACATTTTTTACGCCACTCATCTCCATGGGAGTGGAATCACCCATCCACAAGGGATGATATCCTCCTTATTGGAGTGGCGTATGTTCATAGGAGAAGGGAGACCCCAGTTCCCCAACGGATGGCTGAACCTCTGCATCTCTGTACTTCCCCACTACCAAGGTCAGTGGAGGGCGTGATAGGGAATGAGGCACCTCCCATCATTGGTCCCAAATCGCTCTATCGCTGCGCTTTTTCGCACTATGGGCCTCCATCCTGGAGTAAGTCCCAACACCATGGGCCGCCTAACGCGTACGCCCCTCTTCACTTCTCATGGAAGCATCCTTCTTGACGTGATCGTCAGGTCCTTACAACCACTTGTTTCTCACACTGAGCATGACTCACGAGGGCTTAGAGTGAGCACCGACCCTGACCCCCACCCAGAGAACTACGAGGACTTTTATCCATGTCAAGGCATGGTACGTATGAAGCGTCCATGAGGTTCAATCCACATTGCTCGGTCATTCATTCACATCGAATTTCACCCTCGTCCAGTATGAAGTTAAACTGTACGCCCCCCTTGTCCCGTATGACATTAAACTGCACACCCATTTGAACTATGGGGTCTTTGATCAATGTCAAGGCGTGGTACATAGGAAGCCTTCATGAGGTTCAAGCCCACCCGTCATCTTCACGTCGAGTTTCTCCCTCGTCCAGCATGACTTTAAACTGCATTCTAGTCCGACGGCAAGCCGTTGTGACTAACCTGAAATTCGAGGACTTTGATCCATGTCAAGGCATGGTACGTAGGAAGCCTCTACGAGGTTCAAACCCACCACCCAGTCGTTCCGACCTCATTCACGTCGGTTCACCCCCGTCCCGCATTTCGTTAAACTATATTCCACAGCCGAACTACGAGGACTTTGATCCGTGTCATGGCATGGTACGTAGGTATCCTCCCATAGGTTCAAGCCCATCTCTCATTAGACTAAGGTCCCCCATTTACGTCGGTTCACCGAAACCCACCACCCATCATTTATTCACGTCAGGGTTCACTATCGTCCTGCCTGACGTTAAACTGTATTCCATCAATCCTCTAAACTATGAGGACTTTGATCCATGTCATGGCATGGTACGTAGGAGGCCTCCCCGAGGTTCAAGCCCAACTCTCATCGGACCAAGGTCCACCTTCATGTCGGTACGCTGACGATGCCCATCAGACCAAGGTCCACCTTCACGTTGGTTCACTGACGACATTCTCCATGTCAAGGCATGATACGTAGGAAGCCTCCCCAAGGTTCAAGCCCATCTCTCATCAGACCAAGGTCCACCTTGACATCGGTACGCTGACGATGCCCATCGGACCAAGGTCCACCTTCACGTCGGTTCGCTGACGACATTCATCGGGCCAAGGTCCACCTTCAAGTCAGTTTACCAGCACCATCCCGAACTATGCGGACTTTGATTCCCTGCCACGGGGATATGTAGGAAGCCTCTTCAAAGCTCAAACCCAATTTCACCATCGCCCCTGCGATGGTCCCATTTCACTATCCCTACACTCCATTCATCCACCTATCACCCATCACGATTCTTGCTCGGACCGTCATATCTCGGTGAGACCATGTCGGTACGCTCCTCTTCACAGCCGCCCATGGGCTGTCCCCGGTATTGGCATCCCTTCAAGGGAAATCCCTCAATCCGACCTATCCTAGCTAATGCTTCGGTTGGGTTGATCCATCTCCGCTGGACGTTAAACTCGCGGCGTACCCTGTTTCAAACACGGGAAGCTGAGGAAAACCTCAGATATGTGTCTATGACATATAATTCCCCGCGCTCGATGTGGGATGCCTCGGGCTAACACGCCCTCGAGAAGCCCTGTGACCAGAGATAATAGACAGACATGCCAGGTTCCCCAGCATCCAGACACACTACTGATGCCTCAACGTGACTACTCCCCTGACTGAAGGTTGCTTCCCTAACTAGACCCTTTGGAATGTCCCGACAGAAGTAGTATAATTTACCGGCGTCCATGGAAACATGGAACTAGGAAGAGTTTCACGAACTACATATTAAATCTATGAGGGAGACCCGGACTAGGTGACGAGTTCTAAGGAGGAATCCACAGAATGAAGAACTGACATCCCATCATCCCGTTTCGATCAAGGAGCAGACGTCCCTGAACAAGGAACGAATGTCGCCCGCCTTTGGAAAGCAGGAACACGGGGCAACAAGCGCATGGCATCCTCCTCCACAGACGGATGCGCGCGCGCCCTGGCGAAAGTGTCGGAAACAGTATGTTTAATGGAAGTAAAATTGAGACGAGAAACCACTTACCACAAGTTAAACATCGTTCATTTGTGAGAAAAACTCATGTATAATACACAAATGTTTATTATAGGTATGATAGAGAATAAAAATCATATATATCATAATGTATTTGATTTTCTTAAATATTTGTAACTCTCATGTAATAAAATTTTTTTGGTTCAAATATCTTCATTTTAGGAAAATCGATTTGTTCATTAGGATTGTTTTGGATCATTAATTTTGGACATTTTACTTCATTCATTGTTACACCATCCCAGATATTTTTTCTATGTTATAAATATATTATATTATATATATATATGTATCTATTATAATATGTAATATTTAGATATCAAAAATGGAGTAAATCATTCATGGAGATGGTAGTCAGTATATACAGATGAATTATATTTCCATTTTTCTTCATGTGAGGAATTAAGGAAAAATAAATTCTACATACATATTAGAAAATAAAGAAATTATATATATATAACATAGACCTTTCCCCCAGGACAGATGTTGTGACTAACTAAAAACCACCAAAGAATGGCCCGAGGATGGTGAATAGAACAAAGTAGGCATAACCTACAAATGGGAGGCATTTTAGTTTAAACATGTAAACACACAAAAAACATTAAGACAATGGTACTATAAATTAAAATTAACAAGTAATGAAAATAAGCATGCATGCCACTATAACCCAACAACAGAGTACGATATGAGCAATGTAATAAAGTACAGATTGTCCATAATGCAGGTCCACATAAAAGAAAGAGACTATAACACATATAATAAAGAACATCCATAGAAAACCCCACCTAATCCAGCTACATTGTACGACACTAGAAAATTCTCTATAGGACACCATAACACACCACGATCTTTTTGAACATACTAGGCCCGACCTGGTCTGGGTCTTCTTGGAACACTATCAAATAGTCAAACATCTACACAAGACCTGTCACATGTGAGAAAATTCTGTGCAACGGTGGGTCAAAAAATAATCAGTAGGGAACCCAAAATATGATGTAAAATACCACAAATGAAACACCACTAAGAAGAAACACTCATCTCAACATAGTTATTATTCAACAAAAATATTTCAAGGATATCTAAGAATACTCGTAATGGATACTAGGACTTAGGGAATCATCCACTTTTATCCATATGGTTCTGATCATAGAATGCTCTATTTTTGGATATCTTAATCATTATGTAATTTGATTTTAAGAATGTAGAACATGTCTAAAAAACTATCTGATAGAAAATAAAGTATCAATACATTACCAAGACCCCTTTAAAATTCGGTCTTTCAATGACAAGGAGTCTCGATATAAAACACAATCCTAGGTTCTAGGATTCCACTCAAGGAACACTCATTCTGAGAAAACTCACTCCTCGATCCTTCATGTAATCAGAGGAAATTTATTGATGTCCGATTACTTTTATCGCCACATAATGTGAAAATAATGGTAAAAGATCATGATATAAAGACAGTGTAATCTCATCATCCAATACCACGAACACAATCTATATTAAAATTCTACATACTAGATTCTTATTAGATATTACCAAGAACCCTACCCTTGTGGATTGTAACGAAGGGGATTCTCCTCCAAGAATACCATGAAAAAAATTGATACATCCCACTAGATGATGGAATAAAAACTTTCCCTAAGAGTTAAAATCAATAGCCAATAAAAAACATCAGGGTTGATATAGTATCACTCTAGTCCCAATGATTATGCCAATACACAATACATGACTCTATCATCTCAAGGGGATTGATTCCTAGTGATTTGGACACAATTCCACAACAAAGCCATGATAAAAGGACTAAGGGGAATCTTTAAACCACCCCTATGCCTCTATAATAACCCAGGATTCCATTTCAAAAGGACAGACTCATTGAGAGGGCCCTAATTCCTCAATAGTTTTTTCAAAAGGGCATACATTTTAAAAGATATAAGTATTTTTATGAAAAGGGTCATGTTGGGTCTTGGTATTGTCTGACGCTGTCAAA
The DNA here is from genome assembly GCA_963277665.1 of Viscum album. Taxonomy (NCBI): domain Eukaryota; kingdom Viridiplantae; phylum Streptophyta; class Magnoliopsida; order Santalales; family Viscaceae; genus Viscum; species Viscum album. The sequence goes on along the minus strand of OY728133.1, from coordinate 1,023,327,302 downwards.
CTAACAAGATCCCACTTGATGAGTACCACGTTACATTTTGGGACAGCCTGACCTGTTGTGCTATGCCCACCCTGCCTGGGCACAACCCGTTCCTCCAGCCCGGACTACTGCTGCCCGGTCTAAGATCTCCAGCCCAACCTCCCGCATAGCGGCCCATTCACTGAAAATGGATGCGGCCAGTCTATATGTTCCCTAGGTCAATGTGGTTGGTCTATGATTCACATAACTTTTCTGCGTGATTATCTCACGCACACAGTTTACATATGGTTCCTCAGTCCGATTCTGCTTGGGGAGTCGCGTCCCACCGCTGTAGCAGCCTCTTATCATGGCATGTCACCACATACAATAGACGATGCTACCAAAATCTCCCCAAATCGACGCGACATTAGTTAGTTGTGTCCCTATTCCATGACATCTAGATGTGGTCTTCCTCATGGGTTGTAGCCAACCTGGCCATGGATCCTGTACGCAACCAGTTGTCGATCAAGGGGACTAGTCTCTTCACGCTACACATAGAAAGTGCATGGCTACCACCTCTATCTTCTACAAATTATTGTCGCCCCTATGTGACACTGTATCAAAATCTCACTCTATATTTTTATACCCATCAATAATGAGAAGTGATTTTTGGAAAAAGGGGGAACATCAGAAGCGCAAAAAATGTGAAAAAATATAGGACTTGATCATGTCATCTACGATCCTTACACACTATAATTTACAATGTGTAATTGATAAATAATTCTAAAAAAAATCATTTCTAATCATGGTTAATACATGATTGAAACACCACAATATAAATCCCAACCCCACACTACACACCATCAATAAATCATTATGTTCATCAACTGATTTCCATTTTCACAGTGAAAATAATGATTAACAAGGAATGAATAAAAAAATTATCTTTCCCTACCTAGATTCAGTTTGATCATTGATGAAGAGTGATTGTGTCATCATTGGTCATCGATCTTCAATCCTTGATCCTTTATCATTGATTTCCCATCGCATCATTATCCTCTATTTTATAATTAGTGTATTTCACCAACACTCTTTTCTAGTGATACATGGGAAATTCTCCATGTTTTTTCACCCAATAAATTTTACCTTCCATCAGTTAGAGAAGGAAATCATGTTTCCATATTAAAACACATTTCAAAGTTCATCTCATTTAAGAATTTTCATGTCACTGAATAAGAGTGTCACTATTTTTCCGCATCATAGAATAACTATGTTACATATAATCGTTTAAAATAAAACAATTCTTTAAAATTATTATATTCTTATAATTTTAAAAAAAATAAAAATCACAATAACCCCACGCTGGTTAAATTTTGGATCGACCTAGGAAGAACACCCCACTATGACCTTAATGATGATATCAAATTTTTAGTTTGTGTTACCATTTTTGATTTATTAGGATTTTAAAATAAAATAATTTTTTATAATTATTTTATTTATAGTTACATCATTTTTATGGTTTTATACAGAAGAACCGCAGTGAATAAATTCATGTCACTCCTAGGGTAAAGTCAATGCTCTAAGATCAATAGTGGCCTAAAATATCTGGTCTGGGAGCCCGTTTATATGTTATTCCACTTTTTTAGGAATACCACTCAGGCGCACTATTTAATAACATAAAAATTTTTAACTGAATGTTCTCGGCACACCGGGTGTCATAATTGAACATTGTCTTTGTTCCTATTCTTGTTATATTCGAAACAATTTTCTTAAAATAGAATAAATAATATATCAGTCAACTTATTTTTCCCATCATATGTTTTTATGTCCTAAAAAATACAATAAAGGTATACTAAACTAAAATACGAGAGTATAGAGAACGAATCTGAGCTTCCCAGTGTCATGTCCTCTTCTTAAGACCCCTCTACTTCCTTCAATCACACACTAATGGAAACGATCTTCCACCAAGGATAATATATCTTGGTATGGTAATAAAACCATGTCCCTCCATCATTGATATCTATCTAACCCTAGATTATGAAATGCAAATGGGTTGTGCATTAATCTCGTTGGTTGTAACATGTGGAAGATGTTTTGTACCAAGTCCTATTACGGGTTAGAGGAAACCTATATGATAACTTGAAAACCATACATAGTACCTAAAAAAGGGACCGTAGACATTGAAGGTAACATGACACCATGGAAACTCACTGTAACCCTAATTGATGTGATATATAATGGATGAAATGTTCTCCTTCCTCAATCTCCAATGGTCTCTCCCATCTGTCAGCATAAAATTCAGACAGCTCTATGCATTCTTCATCTACTCCTAAATAACTTGCACAATCTATACAATCGCCTCCTCCAAATCATTCCTAAACTAGGGTGTAATGATATAATCACAATCTAATACAATCATCGATGAATATTCATGGATTAAAAATATATCCATCATAGGGGGATTGACAATGTGAGATGAAAAACAAATAATTGTATTCTATTAAGCGTTCAATATTTATTTTGATAGGTAATCCCATTCTCATCTCATTGCTTCATCCTTGATGTCCTCCTTGACACCCACATGCATTAATCTATGCATCTGTCCAATCTAGACATCCACTACTACAAACATGTGTGGATTGAAATTAACAACATGATCCCGACCTTTCGAGTATCCAATAAGTGTATTCCCTATATACAATTGAGCTTTTAATGACTCACATTTGATCATATATTTTTGCATCCTGGACTAAATTTAATAGTAGAGGGGTAAAAATCCCTGATTGGAGCTATGCATCATTATATTTTTCCATAGAGGATAACTATAATGAGGCCAACTACTCTGTTTCCTCACTCAGTAAATACCAATGGATTGTCCTACTAATTTCTTCCACTACCATGTTTTCCTTACTATGAGAATACACCATCTCCATGTTATAGTACTGGGAGAACACTATAAAAAAAATTGACTCAAGATTTGATCCTTCTGAGAGAACATATATTTGATAGTATTGTGGTCTAAGTAGACAATAAACCACCCATGAATCAGGTAGTGTTTCGATATCTTCAATGAAAAGAATACCATTTTCAAATAAATATTTAGGTTTACATAGTTCTTATTGCATGGTCTCAACGAATGTAAATATTATAAAATCACTCCTAGAATCCGCATCCAGACACAATAATGTCATTTACCTTATGAATCATAGATTACTATGTACTTGAATCACTCCTCTGGAAATGTCAAGAACAAGGTACTCATCAAACACTATCATAACTGCATAAAATTTTTCGTACACCTTGATATCCACATAAAGTGATTTTTAATTTAACTGATCTATGTTCTCATCATCCATATGGACGTTGATACTTGTTCACCACTAGGACTTGTTTAAATTTTCAGTAATCGATGCATATCCTTGAACGCTGGGTCTTACTATGCCCTTCCTATACAAGTACTCCAACTATACCCTCTTCTTGTGAAACTCAATGAATGCCATTAGATATACTAAGGATGATATAAATTATGTATCTTGGTGTAGAACAATGTTCTAGTCTATCTACATGTTAGGATGTAAACTTGGAAACAACTCTTGGAATGATTTCCTCATACTCAACCACTACTACAATGAACTAAAAACTCATAACATCCATTACGTTGATGGTACGACTAGAAAACTCATGATTTATTGGTTTCACCCATATATGCATGAGTTTATACTATAATTCATGGGTTTGCATTGTCTTTAATAAAGGAAAAACTCATTCCATCATTGCAGACATACCACACCCTTTTTCCAAAAAATAGTCAATACGAGCACAGACTGTCGATATCCATTCCATACCAAGAATGATATTCTAAGGCCTAAACAATAAAATAATTATGTTCCAATAGAATATTTCTCATCAAGGGTCAGATCAAAATTTCAACACTAATGTGATTATCAGGTCTCCATCCATAGGTATATCCAAATATAAAGGTCATGTCAACAGTTTAACTAGAAAATCTTGTTCTCAAATAAGAATCAAGATAATGAATAATTGTTAACACAAATTTAGATTAATATAAAAACTATATTTGAAATATACCATGCCTAAAATCATTCATTTAGCCCTGTGGTTATATTCCTTGACCATAACTAGTTGTACCTTCACATATCCACCAGCTCTCTAAGCATGGTGATGGAAACATGGAGGTATTATTTGTAACATGTTGAAATGTATACAACCTCATGTTTCTCTTCCATATCATTTTCAATGTATTCAACATTAAAAATCCATCTTTTTATACCATTATCTCTACATAAGTGGCACATCCACTATTTCCCTATTAGTAATATGATCTGCATGACAACATTTTTCAATATTGCCCCCACCATCACATGAAAATAATTGCCTCTCTCTAGGCTGACTAGGAACACCTTTTGATCCATAAGCTGTAGGTCCCCAATCAAGTGACATATTTTTTAGACATTTCATGCATCCATGTCTCTGATACTGACATTGTCTTTATACTACTGAGGTTTGTACTTCATCTTTCCCACTACTAATATCAACTAGTTGTATCCACCCAGCCAAAGAAATTTCAACCACAAAGGTTCTCTCTATCACCCTTACATATGTAAAAATGCGTAGTGGAATAATTATGGTTAGAATGTCCCTAATTACACCTTAATCAATTTTCTGGGTTGAGAATAACTAGTCGTATCATATTCATCATGTACCTGGAAAGATCGGTATGCCTCGATTAATACTCAGATGCTGACATGTCATCTTGCTGAAACTGAAAATTTATTCGGCACAAATAGCCATTATATTTTATTCTTAGATCCCCATATTTGAGAAAGATTCTCAAAATAATTCCATGAGAGAGTCATCTAATAGAATATTATGTAATCTAAACCCTGCCATCCTCCTTTTTCTCTATTTATAAGGCTCATTAGCAGGACTTCCATCAAAATAATGGTGTCATGGCTAGATAGAAATCATGGTCATCACCTCAATAAATTCCTTAACCACATGTGGTTTGAGATCTCCTCGGAACATGAGGTATCTCTATTTCTAAATCACCTAATGTGATCTCAACATGTTCATCTCATCTGCTAGTACTATGAGTACCATTTGCTACTATAATGGTGGTGGTATAGTTGGTACACCACCTAGAGGTTTGGTCTTTGGTACAAATCCAAGCACCCATATCTCCTCTCCCATTAGATATTACATGCGATCATGCAGTTAAATATAAATAGACAACCTATGTGGGATAACCTTCCTGAAAAACAAGATGTAACATGATCAATATATTGTACATGGTAAGATAACACAAGAAGGAAATTCAATAAAACAACAAATTCATATATGATTCACTTACAATCGTATTTTCCATGAAACAATTGTTTTCATATAACAATTACAGAAAAGGAATCCAGGGTCCTTGTGTATGGATATAACATATGTCCCAACAGTACTATATTTTGTTTCCAAAAATATTAACTCAATAAAATCAACAAAGATACCCAATCCAAACTCATAGACAATGGGATTTAATGTAGATTTGACCGCCTCTATTACCAATATATCATGACCAGTCCATATGGGCCAATGGAATGACTACCCTAATCTTGTTTACAATAGGGCAGGGGCTAGAAACAAGTTCCATGTAGTCATATCCCACAAATGATAGGCGTTTTCTTATGAACTTGTACACACACACACACACACTAATACAAGAAAAATATACTGGAATGTAAAAATAGTGTGTAATGAAAAAAGAATTCATGGAACTGCAATATGAAAACACAGTATGATAAAAAAAATTATGCACAACTAGAAAATACTAAAATCCAACCAAAAATAAATATTATGTAACACAAGTATTGATGCTCATCCAAAAAAATCCCTACCAAATCAAATTGCATGGTATGTCACTGTAATTATGTCTGTAAGACACCAAAACACATATCAGCCTGTCAGATCACACTACGCCCCACGTGGTCCATGTCTACTCGATCACTTTCATGTAGGGACCCAGTTTCACAAGAGATGACCCATACAAGAATGCTGATGCATGGGTGTGCAAAACAACACTAATTAGGGAACCTGGAACACAAACCAGAATAATTCAAAAAAATTCCACTATGATGAAACAATTATCTAAATACATGTATATTTAAACAACACATATAAAATGAACATCTAGGTATACTCTTATGAGAATCCATTACTAAAGGTCTCATCCATATCCATCCATACAGTTTCTCCCATCGAATGATCGACTCCAAGATATCTTACTCCTTGATCAATTTGATAGTAAGGATGTATAATATGTCTACATAATTTATATGAAAGAATATCTAGTATAAATATCTAATGACGTTCTATGAGAAATCATGTATCATTAATACATCGATTATTGATATCACATACAATCATAGGTCACATCATTGTGGTAGAGGCACCATCATTTTGGGATAACTCACTCCTTGAGCATTGATGCCATCAGGGACTCTTACAAGAGGTCCTTCTAATTTGGGCCCTACCCAAACTGAAAACACTAGTCAAATATCTTGATATACATATAGGGGATTCTCCTTATAGAATTCCATGAACACAATCTGTATTAAGACACTACTTAGGGGATTCTTCTCATTGAATACCACATACCATATTGACGTGGCTAGTAATGAAAGAGAATCTTCTTAGAGAATACCATAAACCCTATAGATATAGGACACTAAATAGAGGATTGGAGATATATGCTCATATGTCATGGAAATATTCCTGAAACACCATCAGGGGTTGTAGAGTACCACATTAACCCCATGGAGGATTCCACATCTCTATACAGTAGTCTTTCCTCTCAAGGGGATTGATTCCCAATGATGTGGAGGCAATACTGTATTGAACCCTCAAGGAATGAAACAAGGGGAATTTTTTTACCCACAATAGTCCTCCCTAAATACCCATAAATTCGTATGAAAAGGAACACCTCATATCTATGGTCCCAATGCTTTAAACAGACTATGAAAAGGGATTATGGTAGAAATTTTATTGATCTTTTAGTAAAAAGGGTCTGGTTGATTCAAGGTCTAATCCGACTGGACCAGCGGGGCCAGACCCAGCCCACTACTGGACCGGTCCACCAAATCCACCACGTCCCACCAAATGTGGGAAAGTAGAATAAAATCAGATGAGGCTCGACTGGCGATGCCTCAGGTCAATGTTGGTGGTCTATATGACCTGCTCAAACATGTGGCTTAGTTGTGGGTACTCCATTTTATGTTGATTGGGGAGAATCTTCCACCCACAGGCTCCCCCATCAATTGGGGATTTGGCAAGCCACATCCATTCTCCATGACAATCCACTTCAGAGAGCTCCTGCTGCCAACTGTCATGATGATGCCCTTGTCTTTCTACAATCTACCTAGAAAGGCTAGAGCAGCAACCTCTGACAGACACCTTTGGATTCCAAATCCGTTCATCGTTGTCATCCCGAATCTTTCTCTAGATCATTGTTCCCTTGATGAATGAGAAGAAATTTGGGGGAAAAGGGTAATAACACAATAGCACAAAAATGTTGGTGGATCCTTTCATTTTCATGCCGTCCTTGATCCGTCCATGTTAGAATAATAAATTTGGGAAATATAAACTATTCAAGACATGGATCACTTCTTAAAATGAATCAATTATAATCATTGTTAAACCCTGATTCAAATCTCATAATAAAAATATAAACACTATACTACAAAAAATCCCTGAATCAATCTGTTAATTTGTTGATTCATGTTCATTATATTGGAAATAATAATGGATGGGTGATGATACCAAAAAAAGCACATGCTCTACAAGGATTTTGTTTGATCATTGATGAAGAGAGATTGTGTTTCATCGTTCACCAATCCCTGAGAGTTGATCCAAAATCCACAATTCATTGTCTCAACATCATCCAACATTCCCCAATAAGATAATTTCACCAATGCTATTCTCTAACACTCCATGTTAAATTGTCCAATAACATTTGCCCAATCATGTGTCCCAACCAACAAATAGAGAAGGAAATCACATTTCAGCATTATAACACATTTCAACATTAAACACCATTCAATATTGTCACATCACAAAATTGATGCATCACTAAGTTTCTGCATTACATTGATGATGTGTTATGTGTGAATTTCAAAAATAAAATATTTAATTCAAATTATTTTAATCTTAAAATGTCCAAACATTAACTTTCACAGTCTACCAGCACGGGTTGATGTTAGTCTCTGTCTATGGAAAAAAATCAAATTACTAACTCATAGATGTTCTCATTTTTCTAATATGAGTTTCCATTTATGATTTATTATGAATTAGAAAAATGTTTATTTAATTATTCTATTTACGGTTGTGTCATTATTGGGGGTTTTCCACAGAGTACCCATGCCGTCTAAATTTAAGCCTCACCTAGAGAAAGTCCAATGTTTTAAGCTCAATAGTGCCCTTGGATTTATGCTTTAGGAACCCATTGAGAATGTATTCTGATTTTTCTAGAAAACCAATAATGGATTCTTTTTAAATATATATCATTTTTTCAACGGATCTTTTCAGGCACACCGGGCCATGGAATCACGTGCCATCTTAGTGTCAGTTCTCTTAAATATCCCAACAGTTTTCTAAAAAAAGAATTTGGAAAATCCTAGTTGTTACATAGAATTTATATTAACCAAATTAATTCTTATTTTCATTCTTTAAAAAGTAAAATAAAATGCATTAGATATTGCTATGTCAAGGTGGAGTCCACACATACATAGAAATGTAGTGATTGTTGTCCCATAGATTGATATGTAAGAAGATATATTTGATATAATATTATAATAATTATTCATAGGTAATAAATATCACATATATTAATTAATTCTGACATTACTATCTTCCATGTGAAACATAATTGAAAAATTAATCACATCAATTTGTAAGGTATTAGTTAGTCATATACACGATTGTCGTTATCACATACCCAAAATCAATGAAAATTTGGAATTTATTTCTGATATAATAATTAAAAAATAATAATAATTGAATAAATATATTATAAATTTTTTTATACATTATTATTTTATTCTTTGAATGTTCATGAATGAATATGAATTAATCGGTTCGCGAGGCAGTAATCAACCATACTAATGATCGACAATTTCTTTTCCCATTTGATGATATTGTATATAGATATTGGTTATTACATTAACATAATAAAATATAATTGTATATGAAATATTATTATAAATATATTTCCATATTTAAATATGATTTGAAGGAGGTAGTAAATGAAATGAAACATATGCTCAGGTCTTAAAATTTTACGTCTCTTATGGATAACCTCATTATGTTTATACAAATAAAAATAATAACATGTATTTATGAAAAAACTAGTGTGTATATGATGTGGTGATGGAATTAAAAAATATATTTGGGAAGGTATTTTCTAAATCAAGATAATTGTTATGCGTTAATAGAAGAGTCGAATGGGAGGTCATGAATAAGTGTGGAAGAGGACATAGATTGATGTTTTGAAAAAAAAGTTATACACATGTTTTTGTCATGCCAGTAGACAAAAAAGGGTTCATTGTTGAACCATAGTTGTTTTATTGTATAAATATTCCTTTAAAATGAGTTTTGGACATGTTAATGTCATTTTTACAAATTATATTATTAGTTATACCACTGATAACAAAATATATACTTTTATCATGGTAAATAATTTTTATTGTTCACACAAGAAACTATTGTAACAAAATAAAATTTTCATTATTAGATAATATAAAATAATCATATGACAAATATGGAGTACTATTTTCAAAATTAATTTAAAAAAATGGAATAATTAAATTTAAAAAATCCCACTAAAAAATAAAAAATGTTTGCCAAAAGATATACGATAAAATGAATAAAATGATTTTATATTAGGAAAAAATTGAATTGATTGTAATAAAACTAATTTAATAAAATTTAATATAAATAAACAAATGTTACATTGACAACAATATAAATAAATATTCAATCTATTAAAAAATTTATAATTAAATGGATTTTTCAATAAAAATTATTATTTATGTTTATTTATCACAAAAAAAATATTTTAAAAAAAATAGAAAAAAATTCACCCAAATATAATGGTTTACAAAGAAAATTAAAAAATTATTGTTATTTGTAAAATATATATTTTTAAATTGATAAAAAATAATTTTATATTATTTATAAAATGCATGACTAAACTTTATTTTAGAAAAATAAATTTTTTATAAAACATTACATTCTCATTCAAATCGTATTTATTTTATATCTAATCAATATATAATATTTAGAATTATTTTTTAAATGTGTAACCCATAAAATGTTCATAATTGATTTATCTATACTCATTACCTCCAACATAATGGTTTTGTAATAGTAATCATTTTTTATAATATTTTTATGGATTATCACATTTCATTTAAATATGGTGTTACATACATCACTAGGTATCAAAGAGATTTAATTTATTAAAACTGAGTTATGTTGTAATGTTTCAGGGGTTTCAGAATCTCTTTTAATCTTGATTTTTCTTGTCATATCTACAATCGAATATGAAATTTCACTAATAAAATATCAGGGTGTTAAATGATTTATTAAAATCATATTTTTTTTCAATGAAATATTTATCTTTACAAATGAAAATCATGTTTTGAAGAGAAATAGTTGATTTAAATATGATGTGTAATGTAAAATATAGTTTTCCCATTAGTTTTGTAATGGTGAATCTTATAGAAATAAAATATCAGTGTAGGATATGGATGAAATTTATATTTTTCTTTATTATCATATATAAGGGAAATTAATAATTCTAGGACTTATAATAATATTAATCATTCTTAGAAAATATGTACTTAAGGGAAATGAAAAATAAAATCAATATTCTAATTATTATTTCCTAAAATGAAGTTGATTTAATGGTATCGTGTAAATGTACATAAATATTATTGATGATAAATATGTTAATAATTCTAGTAATTAGTAAATTGTAACAAGTATTTTCATCAAAATTCATATTTTTATTTTCTTTTATAATTTTTTTATTAGTACATGAATGAAAATATTTGAAAAATTAAAAGATCATTCAAGAAAAATAAATATAATATTTCACTGGTCACTATAGTTTTTCATTGGTTAATAATATAATTTCTCAGGCAGAAATTTTATTCTAGTATAAGAATATTTTGAAATTATACAAATTATTCATATTCTATGATCTATAAGTATAATTACATTGCAGAATATTTATTGTAATTTATGAATATTTTGCATATGTGATTTCATGCTCTAAAAAATATAAATTGTTGCCTATGTGATTTACTATATCGTATTTTTTTTGTTTTTATAGTTTTAATAGATTCTAGATACACAATTATTTTTAATATCATATTAATGATAATACTTATTTTCTAGTAACAATGGAGGATTTCCGAAATAATTACTGTCGAGATTATTGATAAGTGAAATACTTACATGTGTAGAACCCTATATTAAACAAATAACACACATCATTGATATTTTTTATAGTTAATATAAATCATATTTATTCATTCTATGTCATTTATTAATATATTAATATAAATTTAATAATTTTTTAAATCATAACTTTTTGGTTGAGTGATCTTGCCATTATTTGGTTAAGGATAAAAAAATTTGTATAATGATATCTTAGATTCAATTAAAATATTGTGTGGATAAAACATTTTAAAATTATTTATGAACTATGAAATTTAAAATATCATATTATTTAATGAAATCCTATTTCGATTTAATTAGACGATGGAGATTCTTGAGTCTATTATAGTGGAATAAGGATCTGATTACAGTGATGAATATGGGATGAGAATCCTGATGTTGTGATGGTTGAATGAGGTTCTGATTTTATGGGGATTTTTTATGGAATTATATATGTTATATGATTTAGAGAAGTGTTGGGAAACACATTTCGATGTTTTGGATGAGTTCTGAGTATGGACTTATCATGAATGGTTAATTCATTCAAAATTTATTCTTGATGGATGATGGAAAAAAGATATTATATAACCATTTTATAACTATGATGGATGTTTGATACCGTGGAATATGAACACAAAATTTATGATGTGTGTTGGGAATAGTCCAAGAGTACTCATATGGTTAGGATATGATATATGAGTTAATGAAATAATGGGGATGGTTTTTGACACATTCTTACATTGATAAGTTAAATTAGAATATATTCATATAATTAATTGTGTTTAACTAACATGTATTAGAAGACTATTATGTTAATTTTTTGTATGATAATTATGATTAATAATATATAATTAATTAATTAATTATAATGACACTTAATCATTTTATGGTTACGTGATGACAAGGAATTAATAGTGGTTAATTAAAGTACTAGGTAACATTAACAAAAGATTATTATAATGCAAGGTAGTTTCCCAAATTATGCTTCTATTCTTTTTATACATCATGTTTCATTTGGGAATTCATATGTTACCCTAACCGAGTTCAGCAGGGTGACTGAAAACTAGTGGATGTAGGGATCATTCTTCAAAAATATATAGGACAACAAGAAATAGATGGCAGACTACCTCCTCTGATGCAACTATAAACTCTATGTAGTGTTATTTTGTTTTATGAATATTTTTTATCATTCCCCAAATATATGTTTACTAGGATGTAATGGTTTATTTATTTTGAAAACATATATATTCAAATATAATATAGTATTTTCCATTATAGGTATGTTGTGTTAGAGTTGTGATGTGTTTAGCTATTTTACATAGTGAATGAGATGTGGTGGATATGTGTAAGTACAATGTGAATATTTCGAGATTTGGTTGAAATTATGAGATCATGATATTCATGGCATGATTAATGAATTATGTTTTACATGTATTCATTGTTCTGGGAAAAATTTCTGATGGATACTTTTGGTAATCATTCATAAGAGAGAGATTAATCATGAATTTCAATGTTGTGGATTAGAAGAAAACTAGTTGGAAAGTGGTATATAGGTACCATTATTTGATATTGTGAGTTAGATTATTGGATTTATTATATTACATAATTGGTAATTAGGCCGGTTTAAGGATGGTAATATAATTTTAATCCTATTTATGGTGTGAGTTAGTTTTAATTTCCTACCCACTAGGATTTTGTATTATACATTAATGAATAAAAAAGTGGTTTCTAAGATAATCCTGATGAGCACACATGTATTGAATGATATATATTTATGAAAAATTATTTTAATTTTATTAGGAACTACTTGTTAATAAATATTTACAACAAAATTTCGTGGAGTTGTTCTAGAGTTTTTGGATCATTGTTACCATGGCTATGGGTCTTTTTCATGTTTTTAGTTTGTTCAATAATATTTCAATTAAAGCATGTACATGAGATATTATAAAATTTAATGATGTGTATTTTTTATTTTGGATGCTTTTGTCATCATATCTATTACTCTTCATGTCATTATGGATGATTCCTCCCATCTATGTATTTGTAACAAAATCTATTATATGTGATAACTCAAGGCCTATTAGACGTGGGTTTGATGTATAATTTACCATATTCCCAGATTTATGACCCAAAAATAGAAACATTAGTGGTGGTGGTTAGGAAAGAGTGGTATCAATTGTGATGGCTGATAGGGAAGTCATATGATGGAGTTATGCGCTGCTGAGGATGAATATGATGATAGGGAAACCAAATTATCTTAGATTAGTTTGTTCTAAAAAAAGAGATGTTATCTAGGGAATGAGGTTGTATATGGCCATATATTCCACCACATAGACCTTAATGTTTTCTGAATATTCTATGAATTGTTATTTTATATTATAGGGTACAGACCTAGTAATGAATAATTTATCATTTTTTTCATGACTAGGTTTGATTATGAAATATAATATTAACAAAAATTAAATTGACATAACGAAATAAATTAAATTAATAAATATAATTTATTTGTAGTTCTTAATTTTTTTTATTTTATAGGAGATTCACATTGTTGAAAAAACAATTGGATTCATGTCGATTATGTTCAGTATGAGGGATCAATTTTAGATCATGATATGGTGGCTCATTTTGTGGTGGTGTCCATATCCATTATTTTGAGTCGTGCTCCATGATAGAACTATTCTTTGTTTTATATTATCATTTAACATTAATTCACTTGAGAGTATCGGTTAATGTTCCATAGGTTTCATGAGGGTTTGGATGTTTGTTGGGGGTATTCAGAAGATGGATTCTGTAACGCCCCGACCCCAGCTACCCAGAGTCGGTGCATTACTTCATAACATTGGCATGATCACAAATGATAATGTCTCGAAAGACCGATTAGTTTAGTAGCCTTGGAAACACTATATACATTCATAAGTCTTTCATTACATCATAAAGTAAAAAATACTACAATAACATGGTCTTCATAGTCCACACTCATATCCCTTTCTGACTATCCCTGCAGGTCATTCATAAAATACTTCTTCACATCCTGGAAAATATTAAAACATTGAAAGGGATGAGCTCAGATGCTCAGTAAGGATAACAATATTGCAGAAGCTTTCATCAATAAACATAAACATTTAAGGCAATGTATAACTAAAACAAAAGCCTTCTACACTTGAACTTCAACATAATATGGAAAAAGTAAAATGATATAATTTCATTTACTTCTTCACATGGATATTCAACTGGTCGAATAATCACATGCAATATCAATAACCACTTTCATAATGATGGAATGCATAATGCCAGACTATCATAACCACGTAGCCAAGGCCTCGTTCCAAGACCAAAAATAATATTTTGTCAAGGCCTCGTGCCAAGACACTAGCTTGTCTCATGAGACCTACCGATACATCGAGGAGCTGTAGAGGGATCCACCCGTCACTTATTAAGTCCAATGCATTCCTCATATGAATAGGTTTAAACATATCATAAATCATAACATAATCATATCACATAAAACATGCATAAAGGAAACATAACATTTCCACATTTCAATCACAAGATATCAATACAACACATTGATATAATAAAAACACTTTCAAAACAATTTTCAATACCAAAATAAAAGAAAGTTAAAACTTTGTATTTATTATTCATTAAAAAAATGGTATGGCTTGTAGAGGAAGCCGAAACTCAAATAATGGTCACGGCGGTGGAGAAGTCATTGTCATCGAATAAGTACGGAAAGAAAAACATTCCCTTTTTTCATTTAGTAAAACGCTTCGTATAAAAATATTCCTTTTGAATAAACATAAAAGTCAAAGGGGTTTATACACCGTATAAATGAAAGTTGTGTATAAAACAAAATATGGCTCAATGAAAGGAGATTGAGCCGAAGTCCTTACAAAGATCATTTTTAAAATAAAATAGATCTATTATGTGTATTCACTATAAGTACAAATAAAGAAAGTACAAATAAAATATAGGACATAATAATATCATGACATAATTTGAAAGTAGGAGATTAACCACAAGAATGGTAACTGGGTCAAGAAGTTCCCTTACCTTGTGTCCTGTCTTGACTCGACCATTCTTTAACCTCCTGAATAATAAACTAGAGTTAATTTATAGTTTCTTAAGAACCTTTTCTCTTAATATTATGATTTTATATGTTTTGAACCTTGTGTTCATGTCAATACCAACCAATACTGATAATATCAAGGTGCAGTGGATGGGTTGCAATGACTTTTATAGTTGTGGAATATCTATTTATATTGATATTAGTGCATGTGATAATCAAATAATTTAATGTGATGTTTTTATTAGTCATATAAAATAATGAAATGACCATATGGTGAATGTTAAATTCAATTTGAGATATTAATTATAATATTTATTTTTCAATGTTGTGCCTCTGATGAATAATTTTTTTATAAAAACACTTGAAATATTTTATAGTTGGATAAATTGTATTGTTCTAAACAGAATATTGGTTATTAATTTACATTATATATTAATATTTAGTTCCATATATATTTTTAATATTACTTTTGTTTAGAAAATGTTATATATATGTTAATTGAATCAAAATTATGTTATGAAATAATGTAAATTTACTATGTACATGTGCTATCCTAGAACAATATATAAATATAGATGTTTTTTGGAAATTAAAATTTATCTTTGAGTATATAATCCTTGGATTTTTTCTTCAAGATCCATAATTTTTTTAGAGATTCCCTCTTGGAAAAATATATTTTGTGAAAATATTGATTCATAAATAAATACTAATATTCAATTAAATATGTATTTATTTTAAAATATGTTTTAAAAAATAATGATAAATTTTTATCTAAAATAATATTTTTATAAATAACATTTTATGAGGAAATATTTTAAATGGTTTTAATTTTAATATCACATAACATTATGGGATATAACTAAAATATTCTTGGTGAAATTATTTAATCGTATGTTTTGAAATTTAATGTGTTATAAATGTGAAATGGGTGGCCAAACTACTATAATGGAATTAATCTTATGAAACCATGTTACTATTATTATTTACTTAACTATTATTAATTCATGGCCTTTAATAAAAGGATACCAATATTTAATAATAAATTTCAATGTAAGAATGTTTATCTACTCATTTATAAATGATAGGCATACTAAATTCTGATAGTTTTACATTAAATGTCTCCGATTGGAAAATAATAAGAAATCATTTTTGGATTTAAATTAAGAGTAATTATTAAATAAAATTATTGATGTTATATTATTTTGAATTGAATCAATGGGAACTTATTTTGAACAATAAATTTACTTCTATAAATTTTTTGACTAATATTATGTTCTTAATAGTTTGTATTAGTTTTCAATTATTTTATTTATGTGATTAAGAAATATTACATGTGAAAGGGAGTTTCTGATAATTTATCAACTATCCAATGTCGTTTAATGTTTTCATTTTTTGATATGGAGTATCTAATATCATATAGGTATTTTATATTGACTATACACTGTGATGTAATTATATAATAATTTCACTATACATTAGTGGTATTTCACATGGTATTTAATTTATCCCTAATAACATCCCTATCATCCCTTGATTTATTTTAAATTCATAAGGATGATAATTGTTTGATCAATATATAATGTATAGATATAGAGAATCTTGATCCCTCCTTTTTCATTCTGGTGTGTGCAGCGGGTTGGGAGAAAATTTAAAAATTATAATTTTTTTGTAAAAAAGGTTTATAAAATTATGAATAAGATATGAAATAGTATACAAATTTTTGGGGAAAATTCAATGTTTTAAAAGTTAAAAGAAAAATAAAATTTGGATTTATATAATTTTTTTGTATTTCTGTACATTTTTTAATGTTATAATATTCCCTTTATATTATTTTTTAATAAAATGGCGTAACTTATAAAAAAACCATTTCAGTTAAACATTAAACATAATTAATGCAAAAGTTGTTATGTAAGATTATGCTTTGTTTTTAAAAGTTTTTAAGGTTAAAATTTGTTTTCCTATGAGTTACATAAAGTGGATTCCTTAAGGATATCATGTGAATGGGTAAATCCCACAACATCAGAAAATGTTATACATGGAAATTGTATCTCAAATAAGGTTATCTAACAACTTGTGTTAAGGTAACAACTCAGGTATGTGTCACCTATTAAGTAGTGTAATGGAGAAACATGATTCTAAATACCCATGTGTGAGGGTTTTAATAGTTTTGTATTGGTATCCAATGAGATATATAATAACCTAATATAGATTTTTTCATTGTAATGAAAAATAAAGTAACTTTTATTGAGGGAACACATATCATGATAGGGTAACTGGGTTTTAATATGTGCTACAAAAAAGTAAATTAATTTACCATTATATTGTTTCATACCCTAAAATATAGTTAGAATTTAAAAACAACCATATATTATTTTAATTCTATGTTTGACCTGTAATGAATTCTCAACATAAATCAATCATGTTAATGGGGAAAATTAATTGATTTTAATATTTAAATAGTTTTTAATGTAAAAAATTTCCATCCTTGTTTTAAATATATAATTAAGTCATTCATGGAATTTATTTTTATATGGATTTAATTTTAAATAATGAATTTCAATGCACATGTTTATTTCAATACCAATTTATTCCCAATTTATTTTATCATCTTCTCCTAAGCCCTATGATTATAAAATACTCCTATAGATTATTTTATATCATTTTGAATGATATTCAATATTCTTATTCATTCACCAAGAGAATGATTAGTATATAAATTATTCTATCTATTTGCCTGTGTATCTTCACTATCTCTCATAGTATATCAATTTACAGTAGAAAATAAATACCTATATGTATATATGAATTATCCTAGTTTCTATACAATTATAAATTTAAATTAACCATTAATTTATTATTTATTTATATAGATATGATTAATTATAATCAAATAATAATTCGGAATATAATCTATTTATTAATTTATATAAGAGAGACTAAAACTATATAGTTTGAAGATGAAACTAATCCATTAAAATATTGATAACTTATAATCAAATAATGTTTAAAAATATGGATAACGTTCTCATGTAGATATTATCATGAAATATTGAATTTTGATACATTTATATTTCATTTTTTAGATAATTCATTCTTTTGAATATTTTGTGGACTCATGAAGAAACAATATTAAATATTTAAAGTGATCATCAAATGGTCGAGATTATTATTGTACTTCATTATAGAATTTTAAAGAATTATATGGATTAACTTGATAAAATGTGAGACTAATACAACAATGGGTTAAAAATTAATTCTTATTGAAGAATAATTATAATTATTCTACAAATATATCCATGGAAGGGAAATGTATAATCTCTTGACGTTGAATAATAAATATTTAATAAAATCCAAAAATTTCAAGTTTTATTGTTTAAATGATTAAAAAATGTGGATTATAATTTTGTTAATAAATCTGGATATTAAAAATTTTAAATTTGAATTATATAACACATTGAATTTAATTTTTTCCTCCTAAAATTTTTCATAGTGAATTTATGGGAATAGTTGATAAATCAAAAATATAGTTTTTGTATAATAAAAAATTTAACGCTTGTTGCATGATTATTATTCATTTTTATGATTACTATTGAAAAGATATAATTAATTTTTATATTATTGAAAATTATCACATATTATAATTAATCTATATTCTGGGAACCATAAGAATCATCTCATTTAAGAATATTTATATTCATTATTGAATATATGGGACGGGTGATAACATTATTTTAAAATATATTATGTTTCTTTAGAGAGTTAATATATAGTGTGATTTCTTTTGTTAGAGTTTTTAAAATTATTTGACATGATTTAATATTAAATAAAAACATAAAAATAGTAATGATTTTTCTATTGGTGAAGAGGCATGCTCTACAAAATATCATCATGTTTTTTATAATTAACTGAGTATAATGATGTATATTAGTCGTAAAGATATATAATATGTTGCCTCTGTAATATTTATTTCATATTCTCCTAGGATGTATACATGATAAATTGGATGATTAATGACCGTTATGTAAATTTAATTATTTCATTAATATTTATTTTTGGGATTTGTGAGCATAAATTAGTTTGTTAGAGGCTGAAATACGTTGTTTACTTTAGACATATTAGCCTTTGAAATTATTTTTGAATTATAAATTTAATATATATTTATGATAAATGGGATCAGGGTAATGAAATGGTTTAATGATGACCCAATACATTAAGAATAGTGGGTGGGGATTCTTGAGGCCATGATGGTGGTATGGGGTTCTTTTAATGACGATGATATTTGTTGAGAATTGATGATGGAATTATGGTGGGATGACATTCTAGTTTTATGAAGATGTTCGCATGAGATTCTTGATATGATATGCCTTTCCTTTGTGTAAGGAGAGTAACTATGATATTTGGGATGATTTCAGATAAGGTATTTCTAATATATGCTTACTTCTTGCTTAATACTTCCAAGATTTCTATTACTAGGATTATTATATATAATTAATCTATTACTACATAAAATATTTTGATTACATTTATTACAAGTGATTCATTAAGGTATTTTATTAGGATTATAACATGTGAATTTGGAATGTTATGAAATGAAAAATTAATTAATAAATTAACATGGTTTGTTCTTGATGTTTATATAAGATGATGTTGTATATTAGAATACTATTAAATTATAAATATTGATATTGGAACATGTATTAGAATAATAATATTATAATATTTGAAATGATTCTGGTAAATACATTTATTCAACAATAAAAAAACATTTAGAATGATGCTTAATAAATTTATTCATGTTTAATACCATGGTCATGACTATATTTGTGAGGTGTCATGTAAAAGGATATAGATATTTGAGTCTATAGTTAGGTAGTTTCCCATAGGGTGGTTATGGTATTTATATATTTCATTTTAGTTTTGGGAATCCATTGACTACCACACCCATATCTGATGGGAGATTAACACTGAGCATACTCTAAGGGGGTGTTATCCCCAACATATATGATGTTTATGAAAAAATACCAAAATAACCCCTTTGTCCGTAATTAATTTTAATTGGTAGTATTGTGTACATGTATTCACAATGGTTATAATTCAATATATATGTGTATAGTGTTTTTCAATTTCATATGGACATTTCATACATATATTATTGAATCCCTAGTAATGAGAATCTACAATCTACAAGGGTAAGAATATATAAAATATGGGTATTGTTTTCCACTCATTTAAAACGAAGATAAAGGTGTAAAAATTGGCCAACTGCATATTCCTTCCATAGAAACCCAAATAAAAGACCATCATACAATCATAAAAATAGACAATCAATATTTTATGACAATGTTTCGATCTCATAAATCCTATTGGATATTCAGGTTTCTCTTGTAAGGGTATCCAAGAAATTCACTAATCATGCATTAACAACTAAGTGAAATATTCAACATCACAAAATTTTTCCATTGGTGGACTCTTGAAAAAACATACAAAAATACTTTTCAAATAAGTATTAAATTGCGAGTAAGGTTTAATTCATTTTGTTGTTGTAAATATTCATGAGAACCTTCCATTTGGAATTCATGACACTGGAGATTCCCTTCATATATGTATATCTTTCCACGTAAGAGAACATTGGCATGTCAACCTTATCACAGTAGGGGATTCAAACATATACAAAAATTGATGGGATTCCAATATAACTCCAAAATATAAAATAAATGGTCATATATGATAATAATCACACATCACGAGGTGAAATATTATAGGTCACATGATTTATCGTCAAAGGGGAATATAATTTCATTTGAAAAAACTCATACAATTTTATGAGATCTATGACACTTTTAAAATATGAATGGATATATGAATGTAAAAAATTTAAGATTCATGATTGGGGAAAATAAGTTGATATTATTTCAACAAATTTATATTCCCCATATGATCACCTCCTTGTCATGTGAAACCCCTTCGATAAGAAACCATGATTCAATAAAAAAACATGACATAACAACATTATTTTACAATGGCCCAATAGAAATAAATTATTATCTCAAGGATGTTCTTAGAAAAGGTATCCTAGATCATGAGTATTCCATTCAACATTTGCCTAGTATTTTGAAGGTACCTTTAAATGTAAGCCTGACCATGAATAATATCCTGGTCTTGTCGGCATGATAATGAAATACCCTATCAGATGGAAAAAATTCAATAATAGGGGAGCTGTTGGGATCATTTTCTGGTAGCACTAAATCATTTGACGTCCCCTAAATAATATGTATCAAGATAAATCATATCATGGGACAATAAATCCCCCACCATCTCTAGACCGAATCTATGAGATATGTGTCACAAAAGGAAGCATTAAACTTTGGTGGATAGGACAAAAAATCCCCCGATCTAATAAAATTAGTTTTTTAACCACACAACAACACATCCAAGAATTAATGAATACATATCGGACTATACTTCTAAAAGAAACCATTCTCAAGATCAGAATAGTTCCCCGCCATTAAAATACAAGGAATAACCAATGTGATCATGACTCGTTCAAAAGATATTTTCACGATCACCTAAAATCGCATGAAGAATCACTAGTGTGATCATAATATCATGATGTAAACATCCTATATGTTGGTTAAGTCACATAAAATTGGATAAAATTAAAAAACTGAACAAATATGAAGAATATATAAAATTAACGTTTGAATTAAAAACTAAAATATCATAAACTATTGCAATGATCATATACATTGATCCTCATTTCCTTTCCATGACTCATCTAGAACATTTATAAACAGTGGGATGTGTCGGTAAAATAATCTTACACTACCATGAACTTCAATGTCATTCATGTTATTCCCCCTAGTCGTATCAAAGAAAGTAACATTGCACTCCTCGGGTATGACACCCAAGTCACATGATGTCCTCTAGGCTCAGTATCCCAAAATGTTAATATCCCCATACTAGTAAGTGTGAAGACGTTTACAAGATTAATAAATCCAAGAATGTCATGTATGTATCCAAAACAAACAATTATTTAATTTAAATTTTCTTTAAAATATACAAGACTAAAAAAATTTCTATAACTACCAATTCCAATAACATTGGGATGAAATATATATTTTAGTATAATATTCCAAGTAATAATATAATGTTTCACCTAATAATGTTATGCTGTGATATAGAATATTTTTGATGAAAAATATGTTCACAATTATGGACTATATTAAATTTACCAAGGAATGAGTTACTTCTATGGTTACTGATGGTATTGTGGGGGATTTTGGAATATAGGAAATATGTGTTGGTTCAACCAAAATAATTAAAATCATTCCACTTTTGATATAAGGAATCATTTGAGGTGGAATTAGTCATATTAAGTGAATAAATTATCTAAGGATTGTTTTATGAAACCTAAGAAGTTTGGTGTAAAAATTGACAATATCTTCCATCTATTGATACCTATTTTTGAATTATGTGAAAAACCTAGATGTGTCAAAAAATGGTTTCCCAATTTCTTACCATCATAGAAAAATGTGTATAACAATTCAGAAAAGATACATGTTTTGAAAGAAAATGGGATAAAAAAGAGCATATTATTGAATCTACTCTTATATCCTCCATGTGAGAGTGAATCTAGATAATGAATAGTTTTTATTATGCTGATATGATAGTTTATTTATATATTTTAAGAACATGACCATTTTCAAATAATGAATATTTAATTTTGGTATGGATTAATGTTTCAGAAACAAAGGTTTTTTATCTTATATTTTTGTGGATTAATTGTTTAAAAATTAGAATGTGGTTCTAGTTGATGGGTTGAAATCCATCTTTTTTAGTGTTTCACTAAATTAAAATAAGTGTCATCATTATTTTTGGAATGAAATTTAATTTTTCAAAACATATAAAGATGTAAAAGTTAATATAAGGGAACAACATAAAAAATAAACTCATTCAAAGTTAATGTTCTAAAAAACTCGTGTTACATATTCATTAACTATGAATATTAGTTTTAGGATAAATGATTATGACATATCTGTTAGAGAAACCTGAGTAAATAATAAATGTATTATAATATCCACGGTATTTCTAATATGTCAAGAAGATGATTTTGTGATTGTTCTATTTTTTGAAAATGAATTATTAATGTATCCATGGATAATAAATTTGAAATTTTTTAAGCTCAACCAATGTTAATTTTTCATTAAGATTTTTGTGAGATGATGATAAAACAATCAATATTTGAATGAAAGAGGTTAATTTAATTCAACGATTATTTTACTGTTATTAATTTTTTTTATCAATTTATAAAATAAATAAAATACTCTAAATATGGATACGAGTTTTTGGAAAAGTGCTAAGAATGAGTTTGGGTATTCTATAATGAAATCAGAAACAAATAATGTAGGTGAATACAAAAATTAAGAGTTTAAAATTTATCGTGAATAACATTAAATTTGGAAGAAGTTTTTTTCCTTATACACACATCCAAAAATGTTGTTTCTGAGAGTAAGAATAAATGAATAGTTGAAAAAGGGAATACTATGTTACCTGGTCATGATCCTTCTCAGTAATTTTGGAGGAAATCTATGAGCATAATTTTTTCTTTATAGAATCAATGTGTCTATATTCTATGTTCTAACCTCACTCTATCTGAAATTTTCTATTAATGTAATTATGTTTAATACAACTAAGAGTTAGTGGGAGTCCCTGAATCATAATGATAAAATGTGTAACTATTGTAATGTTTGATTAAAGCGGTGTAGAAGGAATCAATACTAGCAATGCTCGAGATAGAAGAGTATATATATGTTTTAATAAATATATTAGAAGATTAGTTGATTATATTTATGTAAATGTTATTGAGAATGTTGACTAAGAAACTATAAATAAATATGAAGATAAGGAAGATGAATTTGTTGAAAGATATATTATTATGATATCAGATAATAATGATAGTATTTTTAATCCTAATGATGAATATGAATAATACATTTTTGTGTCTAGTGGTGAGGAATAATAAGAAACATCTCATCCAAGGAATATGATTCTTGTGGAAGATGAAAACATAGTTAGTGATCAACGTAAAATTCATTAGAGAAGCGGTAAATAGAAACTAATTTCACATAATTCATTGTATTCAAAAATTATGAAAAATATTTTATGGAAGATATTTAAAATCTAGAATGGATTCAAGATATAAATGAAGAGTAAACCCATATTGAGAATAATTAATCATGGTATCTTGTATCTAATAAAAAAATATTTTTCCTAGGAAGAAGTGTCTATTTAACAACTAGTTGAGTGAATATGGGGTTGTGATTGGATAAAATGATTTTTTGTTATAAATGATACTCAAATTTTGAAATCACTTATTTTTTAATTACTTATTATCCATTATTAATGTCGAAAATGTTCCAAATCATTTTTTCTATTAATGCACAATGATGATATTACAATTCTGAAATGTTTTCTAATCAATCCTTTTCTAGTAGTGAACATGATGAATAAGTTCATATAGAACAACCATGATCTGTTGTTAAAGGGAAGGATGATGGTTTTGTGTAAAATTATATGAATGAATTGTAAGAGAAATATCACGCCCTTATAGAATTGTATTCCAAATTGTATACCTACTTAATGATGTCAATAATTAAGAAAGGAATGATTGATAGTTATCTATACATTAATGATATTCAGTATATTTCCTACACTGATATTTTTTATGTTGATAACATCATATTTAATTGTAATGATGACTGAATTTAAATATGTTTTTAGAAGACATGTTAAATTGTTTCAAATGACCATGGGTGTTGAAATTAAATATAATTTTATGTTACAAACCTCCCAAATGAGAAATTCCATATTTAATTATCATATAAGGAATTCTGTGGAAGTTCTTATGTATGTTGGAATGGGGGAAATTCGAAACATGTTTCCAAACCAATTTCACAGGGAGCCAAGTTTTTTAGGAAATGGAATAGATGATTACTCGAAAGGGTTTTCGAAGATGATTAGATTCTATTTATTTCTAACAAGATAATGACCAGTGTTAGATAATGTTTTTACATTATTTTAATCATTTTAACATGATACAAAATAATAAAATCAATTTCCTGGGAATATAATTCATTGTGATATCCTTGGAAGAACATATTTTAGAGTCACGTATGATAGCTCTAAAAAAGTGAGTGTTTTAGTTTTATGGAAATTGATTGGGAATGAAGTGATGATTATAGATGATCCTCATATGGTGGTGTTTTTATTCTAGGTGAATGTTGTGTAAGTTTTCATACTAAGAAACAAAATTCAGTCACACTTATAATAGTTTAAAATGAGTTCAATTTTTCCATTCATTCCACAACACAACCTGTGTGGATTAAAACTAAATTGAATGACCTATATGTTGATGTGAAGATAACACTACTTCTGTGTTTTGATAACAAGAGTTCTACAGACCATAAAAGAAATATTTTTCTACATTCCAAATAAAAACATTTTTACATCCCATTTCAGATCACCAAATAGAATTTCGTGATGAATTAACTATGGTTGGAGTATGTTCATACATCCAAATATGATGCTATATTATTTAAAGAACAATTACTCATGGATGAAATTGAATGATTTAGGTTGAATATGGGAATCCAACCAATTTCTCTCTAAGGACGAGGTATGTTTTATGTCCCTCATTTCGTCCTTTCACTAGTTAGAATTTTTAAATGGGGAGAATGTTTCACATATCTGTTCACTGCTATGTGATAAATGTTTTAAGGAATATCATATATTGGAGGAGTTCTATTTATGTTGTGAACTTTTCATGTATGTGTGTAAAATATTATAACTATTTATTGGAGTAGTTTTAGGGAAATATTGTTTATTGGGACCAAAAATACATGAATGAAGTGAACAATGTAAAATAAAGTTGGAATGCAAATGAAGTTTCCTAGGATACTTACTTTGTATATCATGGCTTTACATTCAATGATTATTATTTAAAAAAATGTGATCCTTCTTGTAGTCATTGAATTTTTAATTAGATATCGATATCATGAGGTTACTATGTTCAGTTATTTATGAAATATGGTTGAAATAAAATCAAAAGGGTTATATTGTTTAGACCATGTTTGATTAAATTTGTTTTTGGGTTCAAAAATAAATTTTTTTAAAGTGATTTATTTTTTTTCACGCAAATAGATCACCTTAATTTCTTATTTATTATTATCATACATAGAATTACAAAACTCATAATACTTGATGAACATCTCAAAAAAATTTCATTGGATTTAGGTTTCTATTTTGATTTTTTTGGGTGAAATATTTCTTCAGAAAAACTTTTGGTTCGGAATGAAAGCTGGAATTGGTATTATATGTTGTATCAGAGGATGAACATGTTGATATGAAACATTGTGATTTTTTTCTATTGTATATTTTTCAATTTCAGGAGTTAATAAAAACTTTTGATCATATATTTTTAAAATGACGGAAGAGAATGTTGTCATGTTATTCTTAGTGGTGAAATCAGTTTGTGGATTTTATGGAATGACATAAAATATTGGAAGGATATGAAGTAAAAAAACATCCAATGTAACTCAAACAAATCTATGTTGATCCTATTTTCTCAAATAAAAGATGAATATGTGACTGGAGTATAAGATTGTAATAGAATATGGTAAGGAGAGTTCAATGATGCTATTGTCTATGATATTCTTAATACATGATTAAATGATTTATCAAATTGAAAGATACATTGGACTACCTTATCCATCAAATAAAACAAGTAACAAGATTATTAATTAGTTGAAATAATTATGGAAGTATGAATTCAGTATTGAAATTGGTCCATTAGACATTGTGGGATACCAATCAAATAGGTGAACCCCAACAATGATTTATTAGACACTCTATTTTTATTAAAGTTTAATAAGATGAATATTCATATAAACAATAAAAATGACTATGTATTTGACACAAATTAGTAAGTGGGAATTTACTGGGACCATCAATATCATAAGATTTTTTTTTAAAAAAATCTATTATGCTTCACAAGTGGGTAATGATTCATCAAGAATTGGTTGACACCAACATAGCATAAGGATACACAAACTGATCCATCAGACACATGCTAACACTAATATTAAATCAGATGATGTATTTCATCAGAATAAGGATCATCTTTATTAGAAAGTTATGAAAGAGTTAATTTTTTATTCAATTTACTGTTTCTATTTCAATGTGGTACATACTATCAAATTGTTTTCAATATAGTTTTTTTGAATGTTTCAGAAGATTAAAAATGTTAATGTTTATTTGTTTTAATGTATTTTATATTTCAGAATTATTTTAGTTTATACATTGAATATATTTTCATTATAAATAAGAAAATTATAATAAAAAGCATATCAGTGTAAATATAGGATAGTAATCTCGAATGTTTCTGAAGTCAAATGAAATTTGAGATGTTTTGAAAATAATCGATAAGAGTTGAGAGGCATTGATGTAGACCCTGATGAATGAAAAATTATTATACAACTATATATTATGTAAAATTATTAAAGGAAATGAAATTAACTTCATTCCCATACTTCTCTTAATACACCTATAAATATATTAAAATACATTATAACATCTAATTCTTGTATTGTATACATTCTGAGATATGGTCATGTAAAATAATATATATTCTATAATAAAGAAAGTGTTTCAATATTATTATTTCCTAACTAATTTATATGGATAGAATAAGATTAATAATGATTTATTGGATTGTACAGAGCTATTAAATGTCTATTTATAGGGAATTATTTAAATTGTTTATGATTATTTCAAAATTATTATATTTATATGTTTTTCATGACTAAGAAATAAAATAGGGGAATCAAAATGAGGCATCAAACTAAGTTTTTATATGAATTTTATATTTTAAGTTATTACCTTATACTAGGTAAAAAATTTAATGGTAGTCTTTGAATATATTCATACAGAATTTAATTAGAATTATAGTAAATTGTTTTGAACCAAATGGGGAAGGTTCCATAAATTTCTACACAAACATGTTTTATTTCATTCATATTATAATATAATTAGACATTTATTTATTTATCATAGGTACACACAAGGATATATGTATATCTAAATTGTTTTAACCACATATATGTATTTATTTTTAGTCGATTGGTAGTTATTCGATTCATTCCAACCCATGGAAAGGATATATCTACTCTTTTTGAGATGTGTACCTTTTAAATACATGTGTTTATATGGTTGTGTGAATTTTTTTTTGTTTTCAATAATGTGATAAATCATTAAATGGAGTTGACGATTATTTCAAAACAAATGATACATTAAATAAAATGGTATCACCAATCCACTCAATCACCCTCTAAGTGATAAATTATATTTGGATGGTAATTATCATCTCATTAATTATCACTACAGATACATGTCGAACTAGTCTGTAGAGTAGCTACAACATCAATAATAGATAGGATCTACGACCTACCCAATGCATCTTGAAAACCCCCATACCACTGGGATGCATGAATTTTTATCTCAATTCCATCACTAGGTTCGCCATCCCTAAAGAGGTTCTTTGTGAATTAAATGGTGGTTATATATCAACACCATTAAATTGGGATAGGGGAAATTATATGTCAATGTACATATGAGGAGTCATAATATCCCCAATTGGAATCATAAAATAGTCAATAAGAAGATCAATCAATGCTAATTTTGGCCCAAAATATTCCCCATAGGGTATGGATGGGGGAATTATCATCATCATCATCATCCCAAAGGGAATAAATATTATTAATGTTTGGTTTGAAATATAGATGGTTGACATCCCATCTGTTCCATCCATTATAATAAAAAACAAATCTAATCGGCCCCATTAGGATTACATGACCGTAAAATAAATCAAGGCCATTATTCAATGACCAATATGGGAGGAACATATAAATAATTTAATAAAAACCCACTAAGGTCACAAGAAAAAATGTCCGAATATGGCCAAGGGTTTGAGGAATTACCAAAATGCAGGTATTGAAAAAAATCCCTTTTATGTTGAGAGTAGTTGGAGACATTCCATTTCAAGATACATCTCAGTTAATATCATCATCATCAACAAAAAATTGTTGAGGAATATGAAAATAAATAGGGACACATCATGGAAAATATTTTAAGATATGATGACATGGATTCACCCACTGAGGCTAAACACACTAGAAACCATAAGAGGATAAAAAATTGGTTACAATTCAATTTCAAGTTCCCACATCTATGATGGAACAGTACTAAAGATAAATAAAAATGTGTTGATACATCCCAATATCTTACAAGATCCACTGAAAATGCATTCCTAGAAGAATTATTTCAGGAAATTGGAATGATATATAATCTCCCAGTAAACTGAGTGGGGAGAATCACAAGAAAAAAATTCAAACATGGTATTATCTCAAGTAATTGAATAATATTATCCCTCGTAGATCTGATCTTCCTATAAAGGTGGCATATGATCATAAGACTAGAATTGGGTCTAGGTAGCCACTCTATAAAAATGAGGAAGTAAAAATTATCATGAATCCCTGGTATTATGTTTATATACTATCGCTCTCCATGGAGATCATTTAGTCAAAGGAATGATGGAGAATTAGGAGATGAAAAAGATGAGGACATGTCATGAAGCCCCATCCACTCCGTGTAGAAGGGATAATGCATAGATAGTACTACCACCTGAACATCTCAAATTCACTGAGTCCATGGCTACTGAAATAGAATCCAAAGAAGCAAGACCGAAATCTGTTTAGATAGAGAAAAATCCATATATATATTTTATGGACTACACTATGTCTACAACCAACATTATCAACAATATCATCTCCATAGTTGATGGTGTAAGTGTCCAAGAACAATATCTCACACACAATGTATGCTAATGTAGTATGGGGATGAGACCTCGAGACCAATAAGAGGTGACCAATATGATATTTTTCGTATTAAATATAGTAGGTCCATCATTTTTTAAAAGCAGTATTCTAACATCATCCATTGTAGTATGGGAAGACTTTCATAAAAAAATCTTAGAATATCTCATCTAGAAATTATTGAAAATGACAATTATTAACTCAAATAAAAGCATGAAACACAAAAATTAGTTGTTTCATTACATAATATAATAATTTAATAGTATAACAAATTCAATCACAATCCGTCACTCATTGGAGATAATGATTGAGATATGTTTGAAAAATTTATGAGATGTGTTGCAAACGTCTCTGATCCCATTAAAATAACTGGGTAGATTCCATCATTTTAAAAAATGTCACAATTATTAGAAATAAACATTAAGTAGAACAAAGATATGTCTCAACCAGTCCATGAACATAAATAAATTGATTTAAGTGGAATAAGATACCACCTTTACCCTCAATCAAGAATTAATATGCATTCCGGAACATGTGCAGGTCCCAAACATCCCACCACCTACAATCTAGTAGATTATACAACAGAATCACCCTCGATCAGGAAAATAGCGATTAGAGTTTCACTATTTATGAAGAATGGATGATTACAACACACTCTTTATAAAAATAAGAAGTCATAAAATATTTTATTATTGATATGGACAATAACTTGCATAATCTATGAAATCCCAAGAATCTCAATATGGTCGAAACCAATGAATTTTCAGACTAATTCCTTTTCCATAATGGATGGATCACAACATATAAGACTACATAATTTTCAGAAAATTATTCAAAATAATTGTTGAATTTATATATCTTATTATAGGTCACTCCCTAGGCAAGATAACATGAATAACAATCACCCTATCAAAAGAATAATTTTATTGAAAAAATACTCTATTAATATGTGGGAATATGTTCAACCTCATGATGACTCAAAATAAAGTATGTCGATCTCATAATATAATCAAAGAATAGATTTAAAAATCAATAAATAAAATATATTAAAATGATGTGAGATTCAATATACCTCATAGAGGTGAATTATACCAATAAAAACTAGAATAAATAGAATAGGAAGGGTTATTTTCAGCTATGATGCAAGATCTTAATCTTGTAGATTTCTTCCCCATAATGTCTAAATAATCAAATTGAACCCAAAAAAACAAAACAATTATCCAAATAATATATTATATTTAGTTATATCAACATGATAAACATTGAAAACCCTTTATTTAATGATGGATATGTATTGGATTTTTATATCCTCATACATAACTAAGGAGTTAGAGGACAAAGGAATAGATGTTGAGGATGTCAAGGATCAAGTGGTAGTGTTTAGATCCAATATTTTAGTCATGTCCCAAAAAATGGAAATATATTCCACTGAGTCACAGTGGAAATAGCTATATAATGTCCAAAAAAGGCATGGAGTTATCTCAAAATCTTATAGTGTTTGTGTATGCCTAGTCATCAATCATGAAATCCTATCAGTGGTGTGATTATCTAATCATTATAGATAACGGGGAATGCCACAATTACCTATTACACTATAATAAGATTCACCATCAACTTGTAAACAAGTACATGTACAATCTTTATCAAATTAATAAGCTATAGAGACACCTAATTTTCTATAACCCCACCATTAGATCTTCTATGAAATGAAAAAAATTATATAGAATTCTAAAATAGTAGGGCATTATTCCTAGAAATATTTCCAAATATCATGCGTATCATTTTTCAAAAGAACATAGTAGGTCACTTGATGATTCCCACTACAGTCTTTAAGAGTTTGTGACAATATTTTATAAAGACAAAGACATTCATGTCGATACCACAATATAAAAATTCCACATTTCCATCATATACATATACCAAGATTAGGAAGATGTCATCAATGAAAAATTCTCACCCTCACATGATTTAGCATAACTCAATAATGTAAAAATAATTATTTATGTACTATTTTATTTGACTGACCACATCTCAGTTCAAACCATATCATGTTTTGGATATAGGTAAGGACTCATATCTCCCACAATTTAGACCATTCTTGGGTATTGTTAGTGCGACCAAATACCTCTCAAGAAGTCCCATAAAAATAACATATTATGGGACATAAAATCTATTTTTGAAATATTTGACTTCCAAAAATAAACTATATATAAATTCCTTCATGGAAGTCCCTAGATTCACCACCATATATTGGTATATCGATATCCCATCACTCTTTTAAATACCCCATTAATAGAATGTCCGACAAAGAGTATGGTGACAGAGCCCCCTTAAATAATTGTGAAGACACATATGATCCATCGTGTTTCTATAAATAGAATTAAATAAAACCAATGGTGAATTATAATATACATGTTTTATACCCTAATTTATTGGGGGAATGACCCTATGAATCCATATATTATGATTTACAGAGTCTATGTTCTCACGATAAATCTAGTTGAGTAAATAGACAAGAACCAAAATTCTAAATCCCCTTATATCCCAAGTGACATTGAAGAAGAAAATAATCTCTATAATGTAACCAATATAATTAGGTTATTGATGGATAATAATGACATTTTGTATAGCCTAAATCACCTTGATAATGATTGAGACTCCCCAAAATTGTTGAAATTTCCTGAAAATAAGTCCACAAAATTTTAGGTGGAATAAGAAGAGTTTGACCTGAGGATGGGATCTCGATAAATCATAGAAAGACACCTCCACAACAATTTTTTAGAAAAGGATTGAAATTTTTCGTATAAAAGAAGACCACCAAACTACCTTAATTAGTGTCACCATGACTCTCAAGGATATAGAGAGATGTACATCGAATTTTTAATGAAACAATGATTTGTGTTCACTTTGAAATATACAAAAATGATAGGACCAAATAAAAATGTGAAAACACATGATATCACCTTACCTAATGACCATTAGGGGTTTAATAAGGTATCCACGAGGATTAAAAATTCTCATGGTACATATTTAGAGTCCAAAGAATTTTTTCTTTCAAATCAAGCTCTGTCAGAGAATTGTAGTACCCAAGATGGCTCTACAAAAAAATCCCCCAAAAAATTAAAAATATTAGGGTCTCAATTTGTTTCAGAGACCTTAATTAACACTACCTAGAAGAATTATTCCCATTTATAGTCACCAATCTACCAATCTGGTAATATACTAGCTTCAAATTCATCTCACTCATGACTAGTAAATATGAGTACAATCTAAAAATGATTTCCCTTAATGATGTGGTTACCAATGACTTTAGAGAACTTGATAGGATCTTTTTCTACAAAGATCATGCCCTTTATCTTACATTATTATGGCACTGCATATCAACATTCATTGAATTATATCATTATGCCTTTTGGGAATAATTATTGAAATCTATATTAGTGATCCTGTGATAAAATTACAACAATTATTTTATCACACCAAAGATTATGAAATTGACATAAATAAGATGCAGTAGAAAAATATGAATATGAGTTCATTGAAATTAACTATTATGGTAACATCAAAGATGTCATTATGATAATTGTAATTCCACTATTTCATTGATGTTAAACTCAAAAAGACTATTTATATTCTTTAAACCTTTCCCTAGGGATTATCAATGAATTGAGTGGACTCCAGGGGAACAACACCAATATTATGAATTACATATACAATACGGAATGAAAATATCTCCACTTCACCCACCAAATAATGAAGGGAATTTCATAACATATGATTATGAAAACAGTTAAGTCATTGAGAATCTCAAGATGTATATGCTACACACACATGTCTAGATGCAACTATTATAATAAAATCCACACATATAATATGTGGCTAGCATGGAACTATTTCATTTTACTCAACCAAAATGGAAAAATGATTTACGGAATACAATAATTCTATAATACCTCAGACTAATTATTCTATGTATTATGACATGAAAGTATAATGTAAAGAGTATCTTCCTCACACAAACATTTTTATTAGAAAATACAAGGTATTAAATGAATTAATGTGAAGTCTACATAGTCCATACATTGATCACTCATATATATCCTTGTATATAACAAAATTACATGGTGCATCTTCTAATGGGTGGAAAGTTTATAATATTATGAAATCCGGATTGTTTCTCAGATGTTAGTGAAACGTCACACCCTAGATGAAATCCGTTGGAAACATACCACCACCGAATGTGCATGCGTAGATACTAAGTATGTTTTTGAAGATTCTTTGTATACCCATAACACTCCATGTTAATAGATAATATATATTGATAGAGCCTCATGAATTAATATTGAGAGGAGACTGGAAAACTCAATACTCTATCGTTTTTTGTTAGGGATTGTATATGTTTTTTTAAAATTTTTTCAGAACATTTTCTTACTCTCTAAAAGAATGTGGTTTATTGAAGACGAATACCAAGCCCACATCACAGGATTATAAGTATACCTATAGTTGAAAATGATCTACCATAGAATGAATATTAATTTTAGGCTAGTGATAATGAAGTTCAATGGTGAGTATTCCATCAAAAAGGAATAACATGAACATGTAATTAGGTAAAACAAGGGACTAATTATGGCGATCCCTTTTGTTCCCACATTGTATTATATCCCTTAATCATAGAATGATCATGCTGATATTTGTCTAATGAAAACATAGTCATAGGAAATAATGATCAAGATGATGAAAGATTCCTTATCATGTAGAAAATAATTGTCCCATTGATCATCAACTATAATATTGAAAATTTACATATGTTAAACACTTCCTAGTAGAATGAAGAACTGATATAAACCCTTGGATGGTTGGAGACCATTATTTTTTATATTTAGCATGGGATAATTATGGTATATCAATGAAGATGGAAAAATGTCACTATAATTAGAAAACATTAACCCATCTAATGGTCTGACTGATAAAAAATACCATTACAACAGGGGATTTGACGAAATCCTCCATATATTCATCGAAGAAGGAAATATTTTATTCTTCATGGAAGATGTCCATAGAGTCTCCTGCTACACTCATCAGTCTAGGAATATTCTCTCTTGCTAAATCAGGATGTTGAGATACTATATAAAAACCATGAACCATGACTGCATGGAATTCACAATGAAATTTCATACGTATATAATAATCGAAACTTCATCGATCAACCCATGGAATTTTTAAAAATTGCTAAATATTCTTGGGTCTAAACAAAAATGGTTGTTGTGGGGCCATATCCCCAACCAAAAATGAGTAATTCGTGTACATCCATAATACTGCTGAATTCTTCTACAAATGGTCTCAAAAAATTGACCTAAATTATGTTGGTATGAAGAACATCATTAATTTCATAACATCCTATATGACCACAAATCCTTATGTACATTATAATATAATGAATGTTAGTGACAACAAATTCTATTTTAAATAGTTAATGTAAATATATCAGGAGTAGAACATTGATTTCAATCAAACATTCCACATTTATACAATGAAAAATGGATTGATATTGGACTTCAATAATACATTTCCAAATATATCTAAGATGAATGTTAATAAATAAATGATGTACATCAATGAAAATACCATTCGGAAATTATGTTTCTACTACAGTATAACTCAATCTTCTACACAATAACTTCCATATTCATTAGTTTACATGTCCAATGTAGTTTTACCCCAAGAATCCCAATTTACTTCACTCGAATATCAATTATCATTAAACTCTTAATTAATAAGAAATCGCAAAATTAGCTCAATGAATTGGGGATTATCATTGAGAATAGGTTAGATACAACATGCATCCTTGAATTATATATGAATTATATTTTTATGTGCCTTCAATAAAAAATCATAACTCCTTTCATTCATCTAATGATAACTAGTTGTGTCTCTTATAACCACAATTATTCTAGGAATGAAACCTCTAAAGATTACATAAAAATTGGAAGGACCATATATCATACATATGGTCTATTAAAATTGAACATAACCACCAAAAACACTGGACATAGTAAATTCCTCCCACCATTGCATGGATTATTATGAAATACTTCATAGATACCATTATGTGACAACCATCCAAGAATAAATACTATTAACTTTATACTGATTCAATTTCTAATGACACGATTTTAAACAGTATGAAATAGGTCCCAAATGCAAGATATTAATCTAAATTGTGTCTCTTTTCATGGTTGACTGACTTTAAAATGATAAATTGTTTCCTTTATATAGGAAGATAGAACTAAATGAAATAATTTTTTACCAAATGATGTTAAAATACAAAAAAATCATTCTATCAACGATTTAAACCACATAATAGAATTTTTGTATAAAAGAATGATGAAATGCCAGTGTTTTCGTTTTACAATTAGATGCATATAGGTAAAATCTAAATTTATGAAATATTTGATTCTAAATTCCTACCATTACATGATATGTAGTGACTCCCAACACCGAATTCTTGGTCCAATATTCAATATTATCATTCTTCCTTTTAGGTTGACCTACATTATTTAATGCAAGAGTATTAAATTAAAAAACTTATTCCATCATCTATTAATACTAATCTTCAAGGATTACAAGAAATACATGTGGAATGATTCCTGTCATAACATGATATCTAGTGACACCAAGACCTCCGTTCATGGGCCCGTCCAAAAAAATTCATCTTCTTTCACATTGACTTACCCATGTCATTGCTATAAGATAATTAACTACACAATAAATGTCCATTCCATATAATATGAATCAACAAGGTTTCTATAAACTATGTTTCTGTTTTTTACTACCATCAAATGACATGTAGTGAAATCCAAACCTCCATTCATGGGCCACGCCTCACCACCACACCTCTTTCTCATTGAGTCACTCACATCCCTATAACTGGATGTTAAACATCATGTATAATGTCCATCCCCTGTGATACTAGACTAAATGGGATTATAGATCAACATAAGACTTAATTCAAAGTAATGTTTAATATTTTATGATACTAGGATTTAAGATCCTTTAGTGAGGTACATATGCTCCATTATTTTTTCACACACCATTTTTAGCTCACATGGCATATGGATTTTATTATGGGACTCCCTTTACGAAAATATAATATTAGATCATGACAATTTTATAATAGTCCTCATCAATTGACATTAAAATCCTCACCATTCCTCCCCAATACATGATGTTATACTTCTAGAATGATTCCCAATTATGGAGTAAAAACTACAAATTACTGTGGACCTCACATGAGGGGACCAATTCCCTGGGATTTTCTATCCCTCTAAACCTCCACAATGGAACTATTCTCTGCTTCATTCATGATATCATCAGATACATATTGAAACATTGAACTACTATCCTCAACCCAAATTGATAGAAACACAAAAATTCCCCCTCATTATGTATGTGTCAGACCTATAATGGGAGATTTCATCCAAGGAACTACCTATGTCTATATTATTTTCATCAAATGATACATATTGATGAAAGAGTCTCCAATAATGTTCCTATCTATTTTATAAAAGTGAATAATTCTCCCTCTCCATATGGTCTACAAATAAATGGAGTTATTCCCATTAAAGAAATAAACATATGGAATGATTCATATACCAATAGGATTTGCATTAATTCTTAGGGCTCTAGTAATTTTTTCTATTTTTGATAAAAAAAACCATTCACCATAATTTTTATATGGACTATACCGATGTTGTGATTATCCTTGTTGTATGACATTAAACTATCTGACAATAGAAATATAGACATGTTTTCATCAATGTCCATGTTGTATGATCTCATCTGAACTATGCACAAGATACATTAGAATACAACGTACATACAGACATTATATATCAATGTAGGAAAGGCATCTACATATGGATACCCACAAAAAATCATGTTAATGGATAAAATATCCTCCCTCTATCTAAATGGACTGACTAATAAAAAGTTTCCTTAAGTAAATATTATATATTTGGTTCCTCATTGGTTCCCACATACATTCCATATAATGTTAAAATACAAGTAATGGAAAACATTTTTATAACATGAAATTATAATCCCATACAAATTTCATTATCGAATGATATATAAACTTAAAAAAATACTTTCGCACTATATGATGTTAAAATTATTAGGACAATATCATCTCTTATTAATGTATTACAATACATCGGTCAACAAAAGTACATGGTTCTTCCATCATCCTTAATTACACTTAGATCATGAGCAACACCTAAGGCATTGAGTACCTTGGGTCCCAAAAAACCATTCTTGACCCATAGAAATAAAAATGATATATTTTTTGAACATTTTATTGGTGCATAAGAGAAAATACCTACCAACCAGAGACACCATGGAACATAATAAAGATATTTTATGACCCTTGTGATCCTGACATCAACCTTGATGATCTTTGCACTCATGTGTGTTCAAGGCCATCTGGGGCATGATTTTCCGTAATCAGTATTCCTGACCTGAGACCTCGATCTTCAATTTACAACATTTTTATCTCTCTCTCAGAAAGATATTGGAGTACTATGGATGATGGCTATCCCAATTCTGATAATGTGAAACATTACCCTTGAATTAGGTCTATATGCATCATCACCTAAAAATTCCTTCACATTGGTCAAATATATATGACCATATACTATTTCCTTTGACTGTATAAATAGTACGACCTTAATCTACAATAAATAAAGACCGAAATATTTTTTGGTTGAAAACCAACAATGGGTAGACTAATAAATGTCAAGACATCACTCACCAAAATATTCTACTTTTTTGTTTCTGAAAATATAACGGAATAAAAAAATGGTTCATAAAGTATTAAAACCCTACTTTTTCCCATAGTAATAGCCCAATAAATATTTCTTGACCCCCTGGTCTTGGAAAATGATACAATAATGTTTTGTCACATCTCCTCCCCATGATAACGTGTTAACTATACAATGAAAAAAAATTTATGGTTCATGAACCATTCTTAAATAATACACATTCCACTTATCATACATGGCAATTTATATTCCTCAGATATCTGCAAACAACCCATGGTCCTTAGGAAAGAACAACCAACTATAGGGAACAATTTAATTTAATATTTATGTATTTATATAGATCTAATATATCCTCTTATGAAAAATGAAAAAATGATTCACATTGTATAATGGGATTTCTAATACATTTATGACCTAATGGTGTCAAAGAAGAACTCATCACCTCATTGTATTGTAGAAAATTCGAAAACATTTTTCCATATTTCATCATAATGTCCTATATAATTTGGGCCTTAATTTAAAATACTAGTAAATAGATAATTCAAGTTGACTCAACATACTTAACATTAAGTAACCATGTTTTTTACCCTTTCCCAATCCAAGAATGTGACAATCCATTCCCAAGCAATCTGATGGGACACAACATTTTATTTGAATCCACAAGTTATAGGGAACGAGCTTCACATAATAGCTAAACATATTTATTCCTCTAGAACACTTATTAGATAACCCTATACGCTATACTCAACCACATAATTTCTCTCACTTGATTCATTATACATCCCTCATGGTACTTTAAATAGAGACAAGATCAAATCATTATGACCATTATATTGAGACATATGCACTTTGACCAACCCAAAATTGGAATCTCCTACTTGAAATAAAGGAACTCTGATCCTTGTGAACCTCAATAAAAAATAGTGTAACTCAAAACTGTATAGTGTTTTGGTCCGTACATGGCTTTTCCTCCACATTTCATGTTCAGAAAATCATTCATTTGTTTAGGACATACATCCCCCGCTATCCAACTATCCATGTATACATACATTCTTGATTATTTAACCCTTAACAAATATAAACACCATAAATCATCCATGACTCATTTAATAGAGTTTAAGGGCCACTGATTCATAATGTAATTTACCATGCAATGGGAGGCAACACTTATATGGAAAGGACCTATAATCCCCACGAGTCTTCGCAACACTAAAATGTAAGTCATAACACAACGGTGTTCTGTGTGATCCTTTAAATGTCTTTCTCATATTCCACATGACCCAATTATTTCCTAAGAGTAAGAATTTAAATTAATCAAAATATAATTTTTCTTAATTTGTGGTGTTAAAAATCATCATAATTGTTTGAGTAGAAAAAAATTAAACACAAAAATATTTCAATGTCCTGAACGTATGATGTTAGAATGACTATACTATGCCTTTACCACATGAAATTAAACTAAATATGAATATTACTTCGGAAATGGTAATAGAACCAAAAATAGATTTTCCAAGATGAAACACCAAAAACTTCCATAATAGATGGTCTAATCGATAAGTCCATACACTATAACAATAGAATGTCAGTTCTAGAAGACCATAATGTAAATTAATGTAATATATGAGGTAGAATTCAATAAAATACATCAATAGAAAGTCATATAAAAATGAAACTAAAGTTCAACATCTCATTTTAGGTGTCAATTTGACCCTAAACTATCATGATATAAGGTTATATTGAAGACTAATTCTCTCCTAAGTCAACAATTCAAAGATCCAAAAAAGACTCGGATGGGATTTCAATTTCCTCAGAAGTGACACCTTTTCATAGGGAACATCGCTCTAGGGTTGGGGAAATATTTTTAACCCAAAGAGTTTATATTGGAAACATACAGTGGAAGAAATACCAAAAATTCGGTATTAGTTTCTCAGTAATGCATTGAATGAACAACATTTAGACAAATTGTACATTGTGTAAAACTCCAGAGGACACATGACCTAATAACCTTATAAAATGATATGAATGGATCATACATCCTTCATAACCTACATATGAACCAAATTTCCCCTTTTGAAAATCATATTTCTGTTTAGAAGACATCAAATAATATTTTTGATCATCAGGAGATATTTAAGTGAACGCCTCCATATCACAATAATTGACATTCAGCAGACACCATAAACACCATATTTTTTGGTAAATAAAGATAATAATAAACAAATGATGATGGATTTAGAGGTAATAAATACTGATTTTTAAAACCCATGTGTTTTGGAGGACAATACAGAATCACCAAAGACATGTCAATCTTATGATAAAAGAGCATGTTGGCTTGTCATCTTCATCATGTGAATAGATTCATACTTGTCTAGGAATTCTTGTTCCCCTTGTGTCTCCAAAATAAAAACAACGTATTTTCCGATTATAATGATCATGTCTCACCATATGAACCATTTAAATTCATGCGATAAATCACCAATGGGGAGAGTTATTCTCAATGAAAAAACCTCAACATATTTTTGAGATCACCAACCCTTGTAATATAATCATTGAAATAAAAAATGAAAATGATGATATATTCTTATTAGTGTAACATAAAATTATTATTATGATAATGGAGTTATATTCCCTATATGATCACTATTGATTAAGAGGGTCCCTTAATAACATATAACATGATCCCAAAAGACCCCTTATAATGATAGATAGGTTTTTTAAGGCCACATAAAAATCCACATTTATCTCATGGATGGTAACATATAGAACATCTCAAATCAAGTGAATTCCATTCTATAGGTATCGGGATCTCCTAAAGATCTCTATACAGGATCTCCCTCCTTGAAATAGACACTTGTAATGTCCACTTGACTAGGAAGGATCCCTTTGATTGTAATAAATCTAATTAATGGATATTTTAGTGTATGGTCATCCATCACTTGAAATCATCTGATTCCCACTTAATAACCCATGGCTAGATAATTAATTGTTCATAACATAAAATTCCTCAACTGATTCCTACTATAATCTATGGAAGATACACCACACAAGACAATGTATAACCTGTGTAGAAAGGCATATAAATTCCCCTATCAAGTCAATTCAATTTATTATATCCACACACTAGAAAATACAGAAAACATAGAATAATTATTTGAGTAGACAATCTCTCTATTATAATGGTTTTATTACTAGTATAATATATAGAACTATATAGGAAATAACGAAGCCTTGATAGGTAATTCACTTGATCACATAATATCACATAATAAACTTCTATAATGAAGAGGAGATATGTTAAATGTCATATGAAATGTCATATGGGTTACATGAAACCTAAATAGGATAAAACATAGAACAATTATAATGAAAATTTGAAATAAAATCCAGAATAAAAGACTAAAATATGAGATCCTAACATGATGAATACATACACTAATACTCATGCACTTTTCATGACTCATATAGATCATGGGAAAACATTGAGGCATTTAAATACAATCTTGAGACTCTCCCAAAACAAAATATGTGTATCATGCGATGCCCCTAAAGAATAGTAGATAATATCATATGGTGTTCTACTAGAATTCCACTTCAGTCTCTCTAAGACCTCAAGGGTTGCCTTTTAGGTCAGGAAATACCATCTGAATGGTTTACCAAATCATCTGATGGGCCCAGTGTGTATCAACATTGTCTCATTATTTACATTGCAAAATAAATCTAGATCATGTTATGTACTATATTCATTTCATCTAGATCATGTGATGGACTCCAGGACATGTCAACCAAGAAATATGGTTTCCTCTAGAAACATCAACATCGATCTTGTGAAAACCATAATACATTCTATTCTTATTATGTGTCATTCAATGAAAAATTAATATTCATCATTCTATTGTATCTGTAAATTTCCACAATACAACCAATATTGTCCTTACATCATCTGATATGTCATTAAGACAATCAACCTATGTTTTGG
This sequence comes from Viscum album, assembly GCA_963277665.1. Lineage (NCBI taxonomy): Eukaryota > Viridiplantae > Streptophyta > Magnoliopsida > Santalales > Viscaceae > Viscum > Viscum album. The sequence continues at coordinate 1,023,284,048 of OY728133.1, read as the reverse complement.
GAAAAAAATGCAGGACATGGTGACAACCTCACAAGTTCAAGCATGATCCCCATGACATGATAACCCTAAATAATAAATATACATAGGGAAACTTTACTTAGAATTTCATTATCAAAAATATTATATTATGTGTCCCTAATAATATATAATCCTCATTGTGAAATTACTGATCAACTAAATTATGTGAACAACGATTTAAGCGCTTAGTAGGATACATATGTTGCCTTGTTATGTGTCTGGTTGTGCGAATTCAACATATAAAATGATACCCACTAGTGGTAAATAAATGATGATAATTTTCTACAAACATATAGACTCAATAATAAATTACCATTTACATATAATATAGTTTAATCTATAATCACATTCTTATGGTTTCCATTTCATATCAATATAAGGATGGTATTAATGAACTTATTTTAAACAAAAATGAGATACTTGGACTTCGAAAAAAACTTCACCCATAAAATGGGGAAATAAACAATAAATCTCATCCTCTCGACCAATGTGAGTTACTTGGATGAAGGGGTTTTGAAACCCTATCTGATCACCTTCATGTTCTAAAATGGTCTGCACAAAGTTATTTATATGGGATGATATTGGGAGATTATTTTAATGACAATAATGATAAAACCAATGTAAATGTTTTTCAAACCATTGAAGCATCCAAAATCAACTATTGGTCCAAAGGGAATATATATTATTTTTATATTTACTAATAGGGAAACAATGGTGATCCTAGTGAAATAACATTTATCCATGAAATCTTATTCAATAAATATAAAGGATTGAAAAACCATTCTTCATTAGACCACATTTCCTATCATGATGGATCCCCACGTTTTTTCTTTTGTAACAATAAATTTTTTTTGAACAAGATGATAATATATTTAACCACAACATCTCATTCATGAGATAAAAATGACAGACCATCGATTATTCATCAGAAAACTATTTCCATATCAGAGGGAGACCCCGATTTTGAATGTTTTTACAAAAAAATTATATAACTAAATATAATACCACAATTGTTATTTATGATATGTTTTATATGGTCCATGATGGATTTTGGTGTAACACATGATATATAGGTTTTAGTACCTTTCAAAAACTAAATTGTTACTCTATTATGATGGTGTTGGGATGATGAGATTATATTATAATGAAGTGAATTATATATTTAATTATCCATAGTGTATTAGGGTTGGATTAAATTTGTAGATTTTGGATTGATTTGTAAGGAAATATAATCAAACCAGTGGCGAAGTAGTAGAGATGCACCTTCATTTGATATACTTGGAGATAATATTTAATGAAATATATGTGATTTTTAATTACAAGGCCACTATAAGGATTTAATATTTATTATAAAAATCTTTAGGTGATATGTTGGTTTAATTTTATTCCCATGGGATTTAGTAGGATCCATCATATTTTTTATGATAGTTTAGAAAAATGGTTTTACTAGATATAAATGCAATGATAATAAAATGTATACATAATCAAATTACTAGGAGTAACTAAGGATTACTAGGGATTGATATGAACATTACTTGTTTTAATAGGATTTATATGTTTTTGGAGCTTCTTGGTTACTTATAATAATTTGCTCTATTATTTTAAATTGTTTAATGTATTTCATTATAATATTACACATTTGACCTTATTTACAGTAATCTTTAACAATAGTTGTTTGATGTTTGTTATCAACATAAATATTACTTTTAAAATATTATTCGTAAATGTATCTCGTCATTGTGTGTGTTAAATCCTTGTTTATTTCCACTAACCCAAGGAATATTTGAGGTATGCATCATGTGTAATTATCTCACTTCATTAACAACCAAATTGGGGAAACATTGGGGTAGAGGGTGTGGCATACACCCTTCACTTTTTTAGAATCCATAACGACTCAATAAGTAATATATTTTGATCAAATAATCATATTTGTTTTTCTATGAATCTCAAAATAACAATGATATAGATATTATGCCCAGGAAAAGGTGATTGATGGAGAGAAATACATTAACAACCCAGTCTAATTGACTTTGGACGAAAATAATTGTTTAAATAATATTATAAAATGTCTAAAAAATATTATTTCAAGGAAAAATATATAGTAAAATATTTCTTCATTTCATAATTTATTTTTGGGACTATAATCAAAATGTTGTTCTGTAATTGGACGTCCTAAAGTACACATACTATTTTCTTTTTTATATTTCTTAATCAATTTTTGTTCAATAGGATATTGTTTTTAGCATATTAATGAATCATAATTTAATATATTTAAATTTATATTATAACAACTAACTAATTATTTTATAGTTGATTATATCAATTATACTTCATAACATATGTTTCTTTATGAAATAATGTACTTATGATTTGACTTTTGGTAACAAATATTAAACAAAATTTCAATTTTTTAATCCCACATTCAATTTATTTTATTTTTTATTTAATTGTTTCATTGTAGTTCAATTTTTGGCCTCCTTAAGGGAATAAGAAAGGAAATAAAAAATATCACACAGATATATATATATATATTTATTGAAATATGATTTTATAATGTAAAATATAATATAATTTATTTTTTTTTGAAAATATTTGTTCGACAAAAAATTTTTTCTATTTTAAGATCACAGATGTTCATTAGAAATAAAATCCACTGTGTTTTCCCATATAAAAAATTAAAATATCACACCATATTGAAATTTGACAGTTTATAGGGGAATTTTTTTTAACATTATAAGGGGTTATAACAACTTCTAATGTCTTTAGCACTAGTAGTGAGGAACCAATGATAATGTGGCCACCTAATATTAGTAGAGGTAGTATTGAGGAACCTCTAGTAATGTTATTGTGAATTTAGAGGTTCTTATAGTAGAGGGTGTTCAAACATCCTGTAATGTGGATATAAATTTGTTAGAAATTCTACTTTTAGTAGCGGGTTAAAAACCAACCTGCGAAGGGTGGAGGGCTTTAGGTATGGTTGTAAAACCCACCTATAATGCCTCCCTATTTTTATAAACTATATATATATTTATATAAGTTATAAAATTATATGTATATCCACATAAGTTTTTCTATTTACAAATATCATCATTTAATTTATTTATATACATAATACAGAATTAAATATTATGTACATATTTATTTATGTAAAATATATAAATAACAATATATACCAACATAAATATATATTTATAGATAAATTTATATATTTATGTGTGTTAGAGTATTTTTAAAATATTTATATAATCGATGCATAACTGTACAGACATCCGTTTTCCATCATTTTATATTGCACCAGATCCTTTTCAATTGTATATTCCCAGATTATTTACATTTAATAAATCAAAATAATTTCATTGAGATATAATATAATGATAATGATAGTTTAGTTGATTTTGTTTATACACTTATATATATATATATATATATATATATGTCTTTGTGTTTCTATTTTAATGTTCTTTATAACAATAATATTATTAATTGTTATTATTGTTTGTATGCATATTTTTTAATCAATAAAATTTATATGTTGTTCTTAAAAATTCCAATCATTTATTTAAGGATTTATATCATTCACATATTATATTAACTACAATTAAAATATATTTTTATGTAAATATTTCAAATATTTAAATATATATTTATAAATTACATGCTTGTTTATTTAATATTTATATAAAAGTATTCACATAATATATCTATAAAGTATTTTAAAAAATATACTTATATAATGTATTTGGACACATATATTTATTATTATGTACATGAATATAAATATTTATTTTTAAATATTGTATAATATTATGTGAAATACAATTTATACAAATATTTATATTATATATAATTAATATTATATGAAATAAAATGTCTACAAATTTTTATATAATTATCTATGAAATAAATATTTTGTAAATTTTTAAATAATGTAATGTTAAAATAAATGTTATATTATCTATAATATGAAAATACAAAAATATTATATACAAATATATTTCATATTATATTATTATAAATTATAAAAAATATATGAAGTATTTTTTAAATAAATTATATTTTTTTATATATTTATATAATATGTTTATTCACTCATATTATAAATAAATAATATTATATGAAGTAAAATTTATTCAAATATATATATATGTGTAAATATTAATATAAAATTGTATTTATTTATACATTTAAAAAAATTGTTATATTTATATAAATATTTTATGTAATATGTTTATATAATATGTTTAAATAAATCAAAATATTGACTTATAATTATATATATATATATTATGGTTGTTCACTTTTTTAAATAAATAGGGGGTGTTCACAACACCCTTTAATCTGTTAAATTAAAGGGGGGTGAACCCCCAAAAAATAAAATTCATTAGAGGAGTGTTTCAAACCCCAATAATTTTAGATATTTTATGGTGCTTTGTACCCTCTATGATTTATGAAATTAGAGGGGTTTTTACCCCCATTAATTTAATATATTAGTAGGGGTACACAACGCCATCTAAAATTAATCATGATATCTAAAAAATAATGATAAAAAATTTGGAGGGGGTCCATAATCCCATCTAAATTCAATGATTAATGATGGTAATATATAACCCCCTCTAAATTTTATGATTCGAGGGGGTCAAGAATAACCAACTCTAATTATTCAGAAAATTAATTTAGAAGGGGTTGTACATGAACCCTCTTTAAATAACCCCTTATAATCTACTCTTTTGTGTAGTTACAAAATCTTTTAAGTCCCATGACTTCATTTGGGACATTTTAATAGTATAAGTACATACACCCTTGGGTTTTATGGGGTTTAAATATTAATTTATTGATCATCATATCTGTATTACTAAGGTGTATTTAGTGGCTACATTATTATGTAAGGAACATTAAATTATTTATGTTGAGTTATTTAAATTAAGGAATGACTTATTTGTCGACATTATGATTTTCAGTAGTTTTTATGTAATATTTTTATTCTTGTTTCCCTAGATCTCAATTATATAAAAATAATAATCGGGAAAATAATTATTATACTTGATAAAATGATTGGGAGTTTTGGAGTTGTTGTTTTCGAATTAAGAGGCTTTATTTTTCATCTTATTTGATTTTTTGATATATATTTTTAATACTATATCTTTATATATTAATGTTCTATATTAATTTAAAATTTATTCTTATATTAATTGATGATTAATGGGAATGTAATATTTCATCTATGGATTAAATATTCACATTGTCAGTAATTTCAATTTTCTACCCATCAATTTTTGTCACTATTGAATCAAATGATTTTTTGAATGCAAAATATTAACTCCCCCTTCATTGAGACTATAGAAACATCATATCTTGTAAATATAAATGATAATAATATTATTCATTTATTAATGTGTTTTAAATATTCTATTACCACCACCACATTCTTTATTGATGTAACTCATCCTTTTTTATGAACATTAATTTGGATTATTCTCTTATAAAAATTTTAGTTTAGTATAATGTGTAAAGACCACATCCCTAGGATCCCCGAGTTGGCGATTAATGTATTACATTAGAATATGATACAAGGAATCACATCATAATAAAAAAAATTAGTTTTTTAGTCATTGAAAGATATATATTTAATAAAAAAATTTACATTTAAAAAAATAAAATACTAAAAAATATAATTTAAAACATAAACATTCCATATTAAATATACCCACATATCTAACAAAAAAATACCCATATCTTGGGGAAACATAAAATTAAGAAATGGGTGATCTCAAATACACAGTTAGGGTACACATTCAATGAACCATATCATGAATAAATAAAACATAATCGATATTAAAATTCTAAGATTGAAAAGACCAACAATTTATTAATAACATGAACATGAATAATAACCTGGAAGGAAGTAATAGTGGTCAAATATGTCCTTGTTAATAATCAATTAGTTTTGAATCATGATAGTGGAAATTATAAGAAATCTAATAATCACATAGAACATCAATTCCTAAAAGTAATATGATACAATTAACAGTGATTTTCATAAAAAAATATCATTTAAATACCTCTCACAATATTGGTTAAATGTGTAGGTAGATACTCATATAATGAATCTATCTACTTTTTTAATGAGACCGGTCGATGCATCTGCGGGATATCAATAACTATGCCCCACTATTCATAAAATATTTCTATTTAAATCATTATATAATAGTTGTGAAAATAATTAAAATATTAATTCAAATTAATTAACTAACAAATGAAATCTTAATATATATCCCAATAAAATAAAAATAACCATAAATATCCAAAATAATATATTGAATGATTGTTTAATTGTTAATCCTCATTAAAAATTTCATAAAACATCCCATGAAATAATATGTATAATATTATTAAAATATATGAACTTTTTATCATATATATAATTAATGGATCTTGGAATTTATGAATATAGATACATAAAAATTTAAATGAAATCATTTTTATAGAAAATAAATTTATTTATTTTAAAATCACACTTAAATCAGAATATCTAAAAATATTGATAAAATAAAATTATTTGAAAATAAATATTAATTATAAGAATTTATTTTAAACATATATTTGTCCAAATTTCATGGAATTCCATTCATTCCATGTTTATTGAATAAATAATCAATTCTCAATTTTAGTAGAAGAAAAAATAGACATGTTTTGAAAAATACAGGATGATTCCTTTCAGGAATAATTGTAAAAACAAAACAATTTGTTGAATATTCACTCAAAATTATTTTAAATATGAAATATATTTTTTTTAAAAATGATTTTATAAATATTTATTTTTTATAAAATTTATTTTCATCAAATGAAATAAATGATTTTTTATCTTCTTAAAAAAAATTATTAATTAATTTAACAAAAATAATATGGGAAATAAAACTATTATATTAAAAAATTTAAATAATAAAAATAGGATACGTACCTATATTTTCTATAATATACAAAAATTATAAAAAACCCAAGGGGTACATAAACAATAACAATCACAAATAATGATGAGATTCTATAATAATCCCTTAACACCTTTGTAAATTCAAAATCACAAGAACCCAAAAATAATGAATGATCATATGAAACGTTTTATTCCATAAATTTAATATATATGTTATATAGAATATTACATATGTGGTATGAATTTCACAAAATGGAATAGGTGGTGAATATGGTTTATGTTTCACAGAAGTAAATGAGTGATGAGAAACCATAACTAGACACATTCCCTTAGTTGAATGTTCGTTGTATTGCCATCATGGGGAAACTTCTTGATAGAGGGGGTGAGGAAACATTTAGACTGATCATAATTTTGCACTGTATAGCAAGGTGGGAAATGAGGCAATCACTTGTTCTTTCATGGATGTTTAATGCTTTTGAGCGTATTTCCCCATTTTGACCTTTTCACTTCCTTTGTTTCCGTTGCTTTTTTCCCTTCTCTATAATATGATCCCTATTACTTAGTTATAAAAGAGGCTCATTGATCAATTAAGAGTTCCTGACCCTGATTATTTTATAATATATATATATATATATATACTACTAATGGATAAGTCCATATTTCCATATGATATATTAATATCAGTAGATAATTTTATTCATCAGTCCCCATAACATCACAATCATTATGTACCACTGATATATGTCTATATATAATTCCATAATGATAACATCAGTTTATAAAATGAATAAATTTCAAAATACCCTCTAATGTATCATTGAAAACCATGTTCGATAGATTAGTGTCTGAAGTGACATGTTTTAGTAATATTCTATGGAACAGGTGATTGATCTGATTTATTAGATTGTTTGTGGAATCTGACTGTCTATTCAATCAGTCAATCTACACATTTGGTGAATCATTTAATTACTCCTGATCTACCTCTAGGCCATCATAAATTTTCAATAGTATGATTCTTACACACATGATTCTATCTTTCTTTTATTTGTATCATGATTTCATCATGATTTTTAAAACATGGAATGATCTGAAAAAACGTTTTCTATTTACATTGGATGGAAACAATATTCAATCAATTGAGTCCATATTTTTATATATATAACCATTCTTCCTTTTTATATCTCATTTGATCTTCAACATATGAATAAAAATTCAATTTAATCAATTGGAAAAAATACTACCAAAACATAACATGATCTAAAAAAACATCCCATTAAATCTTATAGTAAATAAATACATTAAAAATCAAAAAGATTAAAAATCCTACTTCACCCTAATTTTCTTCTCCCCATTAACTTCTATTTCCCCATATTAATTATCTCTACCCCTAAATTAAAATCAAATTTTAAATTGGAAACTAAAGATTATCGTTATACATATCAAAATATCTAAACTCGTCTTCAAAAAAAATTACATCACATGATTTTATTTACAAGGAGACATTAAATACATAATACTAAGTCTAGGTGGGAAAACCTATGTTAATAAACAAAATTGTATAATCAAGGTTGTCAGTTTTGTATAAAAAAACCTTCATGTAACACAATATCACATACATATTTCTTAATTATCATTACTAGGTATGTCTGCTAAATTAGTTTTCTAATAAAGACTACATACACCAATAAAACCAACCATATAAAAGAGTTCATGTGTACAAATACAATTTTCAAAAACTCGCATTTTATAAACTCATTGACTTATTTTTAAATAAATTCCATATTATAAAATTAAACCTATATATATTGAAATCATATAATTCTTTTAATGTTAGTATACATGTAATGATATTTTTGGAATAAGTAATAACAAAAATTTTATATTATATATAACATTTAAAAAGGTATTTTTCTGTCAAACTTGAATTTTTATTCTACTTAAAGGATATTTCAATAGATGTGTTTTATTCCCTCTATTGAAAGTTTTCATATTTCCTAAATCTATTCTTACAATCTATAGATTTTTTATAATCTTCTTTTAGATCAAATTTACCATTAATAAAATTTATTTATAATTAATTTTTATAAACATATTCATATCTTCCTTTTATTATGTGAATATTGTGAAGTAGCTTTTAGTAATTTCAATATTTTCTAGATCCCCTATATTTGATCTTAATCATCTTTTAAAAATATATAGATAATTTATATAAACTATTTCATCAAAATCACAAACCATTTTCATCCCCTTTTATTCACCCGGCCTTTGTCTCTTTCTAACACTCTACCCATAGAATCATGTTATAGATAATTATCAAAGGACTAATTTTTTATAACTAAGCCTATTTACTTTAATCACATTTCTTTTTCTTCTCTTTATTCATTTTTCAAAAATAAAAATTATTCATCTTCTGTTGTTTCATATCCAGTTACAAAAATTTCATTGATTTTTTTTCTTCTTGACTGAATATAGTTGAAATATGATTCATACAGGTTTCATAGAGGAGACATTTCATACCATCATGAAATTGGTCTATGTCAAAAAACCAAATAATACCGAAAGTGACATATCGGTAATGATTTTTCAGAATGTGTGATAAAATTACAATTGTATATTTTTTTATTTCATCATAATTCGTGAATAAAAATTCTATGGAGCTTACATTCATGATTATTAACACTATTTCTTGGTAAAATATTTTTTCTCACTACTAATCTTTTATAGACCCTTCATTTCATTATTAATATAAATTTTATATTTAACATCAACATATTTGAAAATTATTGTCTCAAATTTTATATCTCACTTAGTGTATTAAGAAGTAATGATTATGATTCCTGTTCTAGTTTTTGGTCATCTAAAATATCTTTCATGATATTGATATCTTTCTTATTTTCATCTTTCTCAAACATTATTTTCTTCTATTATTCAAAAAGTTTGGATTATATCATATTGTTATTTTAATTGGTATCTATTTCTTATTCATATATCCTCTATTTTATTTTAATCTCATCAATATTCATTTTTAATACTCTAATAAAATTTATTTTTGTCTCCCTTTTATTCTATTTGATCACCATTAACAAAATCTATGTCCTTAACATAAGTCTTCAAGATTATTCATTCATTATTAATCTGAGAAGTTATTTTTTCAATATTCTATTTAATTAACCAATCCATTATTTTCACTACTTTACAATATTCATTACTTTATGATGAATTAATTGTATTTCTATGTTTAGAAATAAAATTTACCTTAAGGTCATATAAAACATTGGATTATGAGTCATGCATATTCCATCTTCACATATAACTTTTCTTGTTCTTATCATAAATAAATATATCCATATTTTTCATTAAATTTTATTTATAGGATATTTCATCAACTTCTTCTGAATCATCCATTAGTTTTCCTAAAATGATTATTTTTGGAAAAATTCCTTTCCTTTCACAATTCCCACATTGGAGGGAATTGTTATCTGTAACTATCCAACTCCCCTTGTCGAATCATTTAAAAAAGAGGCCAGAAATTCTAATGAAATAATTAACTTCCTCACCTACATCTAAATTATCCACTAATAAAAATTTCAATATTTGATTTTTACATTTAAATAATATTTAGAAGAAATTTTCTTCTCAACTATTTTCCTGAAAAAATTACATTTTACCTATCTCATAAGACACATGAAAATTTAGAATTTAAAAAGGAGATAAGTCTTCACTGGATTAAAAAGATGAATTTTTTTCCTCAGATTTAGCTAGAATGTTTCTCATTAATTTATTAACCACAATATAATTCCCAATATTCCCACTAAAACATCGTATTTTACTCACAATCATATTTATTCACACAATGTAATCATAATTACTTACCTCACTATCCATTTTAAAATCTTCTAATATAATTATTTATATTTTTATCATGGATTATTTATTATTGTAAGTTTCTTTATATCCACTTCTATATTTATCCCACATCTCCATATTTATTGGAAACCACATAATATATTCATTAAAAATATCACTAATATCCATAAATAATTTATTATTATTATTATTTTCATCAACTTCAAAACTCCTCTTATCGATAGAAGTCATAAAAGCATTATTAGTAGTATGAAATACCATATTATTTGATATATAACTTCATGTCCATGTTATTGAACATAAAATGATATCATATTATGGAATCAATGATTATTCTAGAAATAAGAATATTTAACACACTTTTTGTTCAAAAAATTGTAATTATACTATCTTAGATGTGGAACTTTTAGTGGGAAACTTATTTAATACCAATAGAAATTCCCTAGTATGATTGAGGCTACATGGTGAGGGGTTACATAATTGGAAATTTTTTCATTTATATCAATAGTTATAAAATACTTTAGTATTTTTTATTATCCTCTAAATTTTATTTTAATAATGATCTAAAAAACAAAATTCAGCCTCCACTTTCAATTGAAAAAAATATGAATAGAGAGATCATGATATTTAAAAATATTGTTACAAATACTTACTTATTTCCATGTTGTATAGTCCCTCTAACAAGGACTATATTATAATGTTTTTTGAACTCAATAAAAAAACAATCAATCCATTCTACAACCCAACAATCAAAATTTCTATTATCATTAAATATACACCCAAATTATCCATTTTGTTTCTAGATTACCATGACTATATATAAACCACCTAAAACAACCATATTTAGTAACAGGTAAGAAAAAACAGCTATTAGATTGACTTTACGTCATCATTTTTGATTCACTATAGAATTATCTTCACATCCCCAAAAAATAAGATGATTAACTTCTCAAGAGTTCCATCTTCATTTAAATGAAAAAAATATCCTAGTAACCTTTGGACTGAAAATATTTTCCAGATAATTATAAATGATATATATTAATAATTTCAATATTTCTAGAACTACTAATTGAAAAACAATTTATAAAAATTTATTATAATATTCCCTTTTCTATTACACATTGTTATATGGCCTCTATCCCCTTGAAATCCATCAAATTATAAATCTATTTTTGAAAAATTAATTTACATGAAACTCAATCAACAACTGATGACTTCTTTTCTTCTAATAGCACTCTATCCAACAGATCTCTATATGATGGGCTTCATTTGATAGACTCACTTACACGAAACTGTGTCCAATGAAACTTTCTATGAATTGGATATAGTTAGATTAGATATAACTCTAGTGGAACTTAATTTTCTTGTACATAAAATAATTTCTAGGAAATTATCTTAATATATGTCACAAACATGTCGGAGCATCACTTTTATAGACATGTGTATAGTTCGGAGTACGAACGTCCTATAATCACCCTTTATAAAAATCCAATAATGTTAAAGAGTGAATAATATTATTACAACTAAAATTATTTCATAATTTTTTTTATTTAATTCTCATTATAACCTTATTTAAAACTATTTCAAGGATTCAAAATATTTATAGATCCCTCGTGAGTTTCACTAAATATTTTCCTAACCTTAGTAATTTTCGAATTTTCAAACAATTATCCTATCTGATTTTTTAATCTAATCATTCATTGATTTGTGAAATTGATTTATTTTTATTACTCATTGTATTTAATATGGACATTAATATATAAAATGAGTCTGATGTTCATCCTCATAAAAATATCTTCCAATTGATCATATCATTACCACAACTAAATCTATATCCTTTCATCATGAGCCTATATGAAAACATTCAATGATTTATCTCTTTGACAAATAGAAATATATATAATTCAAATAATTTATTTCTTTGAAGGTCTAGGTCATTTTAGAATCATTGACAATACTTTTTCATCATCCCTAGAATTTAGTCATCTACAACCTCTTCAGTGGAAACTCAGAATTCTCTAATTATCAATAAATTAATAATTAAAAAAATATTCATATATTATCTTATAAAAAATAAATGATTTTGATTAAGTAGTATAAATTGTTTTCTATATAATCCTAGTTATATTAATCACTGTCATAAGCTTTTGTCAATACGATGCTATGCACCCAAAGTGTTATCAAAGTCAGAGATTTTTTGATGAACTTTTCCAAGATTCATTTTTGATGTTTCATATATCATATTGTAGGATTCATATCTGTTTTTTATATGAAGTAATGATGACAAGAGCTCATTTTATTCTTCAATCCCATTAACTTAATAGATCTCATCTTCCTCTAAAGGAACTCTACATATGATTCGTTAATGATACAGAAAATTTATAAATTGAATGGATTAAAGAATCCCCTCTAATGGGTATGTGGCATAATATGTCTGACGGAATGGTGTCAACAACATCTTTTTTACATTGGGTAATATGTAAATAGAGATTAATTTGATTGATTGTTTTATATGATGAATCAAACCATCCATTGGATTGGTCATTCATTGATTTTTTTAATATTTCTTAATTCTTCAGGATAATCCTTTTGATAATCATAAATTTTGCGACATATGATTATGACACCAATGATTCTCGAATTATTCTATTTTTATCATTATATCATCAAAAATTTATAAACTTTTTACATTAAAAAACGAATCATCAAATTTTCTTTTATATAAAACAACACTATATCATCTGGGACAACTTTTATATGTCCAAAAGCATGTATTATTTTTATTTTTGATCTTTTCTTCTGCATCTGATGAAAAATGATGGTTAGTAAGATGAGGTAATTTAGAAATTAAATTTACAACAGTTCATAACTGTAATCATATTTTATCAATTCGAATAAATAAAACTAATACCATGCATGGTCCCAAAAAATCTCACTGAATCATTTTTGGGGTCATCATTTCCATTCAAAATATGCTCTAAGACACATTATGAAAAGTACTCTAGTAAAATCCACAAGTATTTCATAATTTATATTACTAGAATATCATTGATAAAATATTTTTACAACATAAAAAATCAATTAAAATACGAAATCACATTAATCTATCTATGTATGATGTGTAAGATGGGCCTTCATCCCTTATATTATTCTGAGGTATATTACCTTGACCCTTTGGGAATTCCTTTACATAGTTCCGAAATTCTATATAGTTGAATAATTTTACCTTGATAATTTATTTCAATCCATTGGAATCATGATAATGATGCTTTTTCTCTCGATACTTTTTCCGAACACTCTATCCCTTCAATAAATTTCAATGATATTTCCTTTTATAATTACAATAGGAGAAAAATAATAGTTTCACTTATTACCTTTATCCATGTTTTCCTTCTCATCATCATCATCTATTTCATACAATTGAAGACATGAGACATATGTATTTATTTATAATTATTGATATAAAATGATAATATTCCAATATTATGGGAAATTTTTTAAGACTAGTTCGCTTTGAATAATTTCCATAATCCCATTAATGAAAAGGGAAATATTTCCCATTGGATAATGTACATAGAAAGTACCATTATATTATATCATTGTAATGTGATATTCAATTATAACCCTATTTTTATCTTAATTTTATCTTTAAGAGCAGAATTTTCTCCCCATATATGACCAGTACCTCTGGGGAAGATACTTTTTCAAGAATTGTTCATTAAAATTAATTAATTCTATGCATGATATTTACTTTTAACCATTCGTGTTTTTAATTAATTAACAAAAATTAATTGTATATCCTAATAGATGTTAAACATCCATGAAAACATTACCCATTTCATTTCTTCACAAATAATGAAATAACATATCTAATACTCTTTTCCATTGATTAGATAAAAATGGATGTCGTCCCATAGAAATATGGGGGTTAATGATTTGTGAAGTAGTGTAGAATTGTTAGACCACATGGTGGATAAACAGGATACACCATATATAAATTTTTACTTCTTATAAACTGATTCAATTTCCCTAATATGGTTATAATATTCTAAGTTATAGATTCATCTCTTACTATTAATATATTATGTTTCCTAGGATAGAAATCCCTACTTTTTTTATATGTATCTATATAATAACCATTCATTCAACCATTCTCCACTTATATAAAATAGAATACATTGTATTATATCATAACATTATTAAGAATAATGTATAATAACAATACATGTGAAATTCATTACGTACATTGAAAAATTGAATCATTGTGGCGACATCTGACCCTAGTTCCACATGATAGTGGCACGATCAGGTTCATTTTGTGACTTTAGGCAGACCTATATATATTCTTGATTATACATACTAGTAGTGGGGGTGTAATATGTATAATTATTGTACTATACCATCTTTATAAAATCATAAAAATAATGGAAATCAATAAATAAATTACTAATGGTAAAAAAATCATCCATATGATACTATAATAAATAATCATCCCATGTCAGTTGATTGATCCAAAATTGGAAAAAGGCCTATAAAACAATGTAGTAGATGTGTAAATCCATATAACAGTCCTATGCCTAATAAAAAACAAAAATAAATACACACTAAAAAATTATCAGGGGTTCCCCCAGCATGTCTTGTTCTCTTATGTATGATCCATCCAATAACCCAACTTAGTAATCTATCATATGTGTTTTCCCTTACCATTTCCTTTAAAATTAAGACTATTTGGGTACCGATCAAGCATCATAATTAGTGTGTGTGTATAATATAAGTGTCCAACACTAATTTTATAGAATATTTTTATCTATAGATAATAGTGTATACATGTTTATAAATAAGTAACATTAAATTTTAATGTATTGAGATTCGATATCAAATATTATTTAATGAAGAAAATAAGCCATCGTGTTCAAGGTAACACC
Source organism: Viscum album (assembly GCA_963277665.1). Lineage (NCBI taxonomy): Eukaryota > Viridiplantae > Streptophyta > Magnoliopsida > Santalales > Viscaceae > Viscum > Viscum album. Next base: position 1,023,268,310 of record OY728133.1, on the reverse strand, counting down.
TAAACCAATAAAAGCTACTTTATCTTTTTCATCAGTATCAACTATATATCATTTGAATATCACATATCATACTTTTTTTTTGTTTTCATCATTTATTAAAATTCAATTTCATATTGATATATTTCATTCCTAAAGTAGAAATCTAGCACTACAGGGGTATTTAGAGAATCAGTCCCTTTTCAGAAACATAGTGATCACATAAAATAAAAATACATATCTCACGGGCCTATATTTGTAGTCTAGAAACCTGTGGGTATTTGGAGTAGTAGTCCCTAACCCAAAACACATTGTTCGCATCATTAAATAATATTCCATTCCATGCTTCCACATTCATATATAATTTTGTAACCATGTTCAAAATATGAGTTATCATCCAATTATATATGCTGTTATGAAAAAATTTATAATCCCATTATCTATCCAATTTCTTGATAACATTGTACAACCTATTTCACAATACAACTATTCATCAAATTTCAGAATTCCATTAATCAACCAATTTCATAATTCCATTATTTAACAAATTTCATAAACCACCATTTTATCTGTATTTGAACACCACATCGGATTCCATTCATGTGTAGACTTATTTTCATCAATAGGTCTAATGGGATTCATGATGGGTTTCACAATATCATGGAAACAAATTAATTAAATAATTTTGAAATTACAACTTCCGAAATAGAAATTATATTTTCATTGAAACATACAAAAACATATAATCAAGTCTATGACAATTTTCAATTAGATCAACATACACAACATTTTTGACAAAATATAACCAAACCAAACACCACAATTTAGTTTAAAATGACCAAATTGGCAATAGAATAGTAGATGTCATATCTAAAACAAGTATCATGATCCAATGAAACAAGATCCATCAAAACAATTATCAAACCAAATTGACAGTGTGGATAAAGTAATTCCTCTATAATGGGAAATATAATGTGATGAAAATGTATCTAAATGAGGTAGACATTACATTCAAATAGGAGTAGATCTGTTAATCGAAAAAGTGATTCTCAAATAAAGGGGTTTGAGAAGTCATAGAATCATCTCTGGAGCCTTTAAGGTCATAGAAAGCCATTTAATGTTGTGTTGAGTTGAAGTGGGACAAAAAAAAGTTGTTCCAAAAATTATAAAATTTAATTGGGGTGTATAATTTTTTGGATGAACCCATTCATGGGAAAGACCATAGGGTTTTCCAAACCATGCACCCTAGTTGTGTAACCCTACTATTTGGGGTCCATAATATCTATTAAGTGGCACAATGTTTAAAAAACCATGAACTAACCATGAAATCCCCCTCTATATATGATGCACGGTTATAGGGGGAGGCACATAGATTTAGAAAACAATGAACCGATCATTAACTACCCATTACACCCACCAAAATCATCAAATCATTCCGAACTCCACCAACAGAATCATAAAGCAATAAACACTTAAAATGGAGTGATCAATCTGGAAAACAATTATGTGGTGTCTCTTGAAATGTCAATATCATATAATATACCCACCTTCTTATAGACCATCCTTGAGTTGTAATCTCATGCATTACTAACCCTATGATGTGGATATTATAGGCCACTGATCCCATCTATCATCATTACTCTCCAATTTTTTCATCCTAAACATGACCACTATTCCACATCACTCAAAATATCTACACTTCCATCCCCTATATGTCTTTCTCAATGTGATAAACAAAAGAAATCAGATTCCCCTCAGATGAATCATCATCATCAAGATCAACATCATAAACATCGATCATAAGTGAAGGGTATTGGTAATAATGTCAATGATGTGGCACTTGAAAAACAACATTATTTCAATTATTCCACTATGAAATATTATATTGGTATTCCACAACATAAAAAAATTCCACAATATCAAATTGTATAATAAATTGGGTTCTATCACGACCTACCTCCAAATCCGATTTTGACAAAATCTTCAGACACCCAATGGAATACATAGTCACCCAAAATAATCTCATGGGATCGATTATGTCAATAATAATATGAATTATTAATACTTCTAGACATATCCATACATTATTATGAACATTAAACTTTCTCTGATGCCTCCTCCTTTATTCTTTCCCAACAACTCTGATTAACCACCTCTATCCAACATAGAGGGGATATGCAATGCCTACAATAAAACCCCTATTATGGTTCTATCTAAATAGTATCCCAATAACTATTTTTATATGTTAAACTAACATTTAATATGTGGTTCTACAAATATTCATCCAAATATAGGGCCAAACCCGTTACATATCCTATAATAACATAATAATACACTCATACTTCTAATTTATTTATTGGTGGAATGAATTTTTTTTGGAAAACATGGGAACACAATTACCTAGGTATGAAATTATACATGAACAAGGTATTTTATAATTCATATTTTAAAACTACACTCCATGTCACTAAGTAAAAATAGACTATCTCCCACACATACAAATTGTAAAAGGATCAGATATTATATGGGAAATTGGATAATAATTTCAGCAGGTCTACAATCACTCAAATTGAAAATAACTTATGAGGAATACTTGGATGAACCAAATTAATGACCAGGGTGATGAAATCCCACATGAATTATCGAATTTAGGATAGATGTATCAAACCACTGGGTCATTAATAATCATCCTTCACATATTGATAGGTGTAGAATTATATAACAAAACCTATTATATTCCTTTCCATGTGTAGCCATTAATATTGTCAACATATGTTATATTACATGTTGTTCAATGAATTATGAAATTCCTAATTCGAGGTATTAAAATCATTGATCATACACTCAGACATTCATAGAGGAAAAACAACACGGCCTCAGAAATTGTTGACCTCTTCCTCAAATATAGTCCATTCAAAAGTTGAATCAACACCTTTATGGATTTACCTCAAGGATAATACATAACATCCTCATATTACATATATCATGTCTAGTTTATGAGTGTGGAATATAATAATAAAGATACAATGGTCTTCTAAATTTCACCATCCTAAACCAAAATATTCATCTCTACTGATGAAGTCAACATCTTCCAATATGAAGTATACTCTTAATGTTCATGAGTCTGTGTCTACCTACTCAAAGATATTGCTACACTATCTCCCTTCCTAGGAATATAGGAAATCTTGAAATCAAACTAATTCATATGATCTACCCATCTCAACTTATGGAGTTTCAACACATTATGCTACTGGGGTAGGTATACATAATAAAAGTTTTATCAAATAGTTACTATTTACAACACATTATTGAATACACATTACTTGTAAGTCAATATTAGGTGTCGGTAGGTTATAATCAGGTGGCCTCCACATCCACATTCCATATTCCATAACTTGATATCCATATATCTACAAGGATATATGCCCAGTCCCAAATGCATTAGAAAACTTGGTATGTTCCTCAATCAGATCGGGTAGGGTCAACATCAATGTAGTTGTCAAAATAATTTTTAACACAAGGAAATAATTATCACATGCTCCAACCAACACAAATTAGATTCCCTTAAAATATATGACTAAAACTCGTTCACTAATATAATAAAATTCGTGGATGAATATCAGATGATAACCATCAAACCCAATAAAATCATCAGATATGAGAGATATATGTGGGTCACTCCCAAAAAAATACATACACCTTATCTTGTTCCCCATAAACACCTTCCCAAGAGATGTTGTACACCATTAAATGTACCCTTTATATTAGTAATTGCCAGTTTGAATGGTTGGTGTATAGATGATGATCTTTTATTATACTCTACATGATACCTTGTTATTTTTCGTTATCATCATGAGTGTTAGAGTAAAACAAGATGTGAACAATAGAACCTACCACTATATGCTCAAGGTATGTAGGAAAAATTATTTTCATAAGGGCCATAAACACAACCAGATCACTAATTATCCCAAAAAAAGTATTATTAACTCATATATTCCATACCTGCTTCTATCAAAAGGCCACATTACATTAGGTGGACTAAATCCAAACTATTAACAACCCAAAATCAAATCAATCATTTAGAACACCTGATATGAAATAAAAATTTAAAAATAGATCATCGAAAATAAGGATATGATAAAAGTTCATTGTTGTTAACTAGTTCATCATCTGGTAATAAATATAAAAATGCAATGTCCCTTAATCCTTCTTAGAAAGAAAAATAAGAGAACCCTTAACTGACGTACTTGGATAGATAAAGATATTATCCATCAATTCATCCTGCTGATCCTTAATCTATTGAAAATATATTAGTGCCATTATTTAGGGTGGAAAATACACTATTTAAACTCTATCCATTAGATCAATTTAAAAAAACATCCCTCTCAGGTGTAAACCCGCAAAAGTAGTTAGAAAACAAATCATAAAATTAGATCACTATGAGTGAAAATACAACTCTAATTACACCCCATAATCCTACAAAATACTGAAACTCTGAGATGTGATTTTTCATTTCTACTAATGAATTGTCCCTACATGGCTATCTGGGATATCCCTCTCTCCAGAATGAACATGACAATTTCCTTCGAGAGATTTTATTATTAACCTTCATTGTTAATAATCAATGTGATCTTTGTATGATAAAATGGAGTACATTCCCCATATCAATAATAAAACTGACATTAATATATCAAGTGATCCCCAATGAAAAGATACACACTATCATTGAAAAACTATCCCTTTTATAAATATATTTCCATTTACCACACACCCAGTAGAGTGTCGATTATCATAACCGCACTCCTAACCTCCACAGGGAAAAAAACAGTCAAAATTATAGAATATATAAAAGAATGTGAGTCTCCAATATCATAATACGATCACGAAATTAAGAAATATATATGAATAATATCTTTTTCTTTCAATGGTCCGACCGTTATATAAAAATTGATGGTTGAACTACATATATCTATCATATAACTTTAACTGATGCTATAGTCTTTTCCCCATGAGTTTTACTTCTCAGATTATATATGTTTTTTTCTACAAGTTTCCGCAACCACTACCTTGTCCACCATTGTTGGGATATATGCAACATCCATGTAGATATGGGGTATATGACATGTCTTTAGTACTCTAAATTGTCATTTATCCACCAATATTTCTCATATGTCTTGGGCTCTAGAAACTCCTATGTATGATTCCCATCATATCAAATACTCCACACTCCACTGGTGGTTAGGGACATTAGATGATAATTTTACCTAACCCAACATAATGATGAAAATCAGTCATGTATTTATATAAGTAAGAAGTAATTAAGTTGATCCAATCTAATTTCTTATTCTCTAGTTAGTATTTCCATAGTGGTGCTTCATATTAATCGATTGAATACCACCATGTTCTACAGATAAATCCATTTTTAACCTATAGAAACTCCCATTTGGTTATCTTATGAAAGGGTGGAATGGATTAATATATCTAGAATAATTTCATCAGAATATGTTAACCTAGAACATAATTTCGCATTATTTTCCATCCTGAATTCTTACCACAATAGTTATCACATTCTCTAGGGTTAACGAGTCAAGGTGCTTTATATCGATGAAGTAACCAATATAGTCAATCCCATATTTACTACCCTAGTTCATCATAATAATAAAATCTCTTCTAACCATCATTATAATATCTGGGTAAAAGTGTTCTAGGATCTTCTCGGGATTATCATTACACACAATTTTCTCTAGCTGGTCATTCCAATATAGAATATCCCACATGGATTTTTATGAACCTTGTAATATATATACATCAATCATGTCACTCTTCTCATCATGTGTTTCTAAATGTCCAGTTATAATCTGGATTGAATCAATCTAGAACTAAACTACCTCATGTCCACCCTCTTAGGCGATCTATTGCGGGCATTGCAACTTGATTACACATGTTATGTCAGACATATTATGCATTACCCACCATTGGTTTCTATCAATGAATTTCATAAAGAGGGAATTATTTTTCGAAATATGTCTCAAAATCCTTCAATATGATCTATTGGAGTATCTTATTCCACTACTAGAGGAACATTTCTATCAATATTCTCTTATCATCCTATCAAAAAAAATCAATTTATCATCATGAATTTATAATTCCATATAATGTATTAGTAAAAATAACGCATCATTGTCAAATTTATATAAGAGGGTTTCACATAACTCTATAACATTCCATACCACATACACTTCCACATCATCGAAACAAAAACACTATCATTTTCTGGACCATAATTCACCTAGGATATAAATATCATAGGGTTAAAATTTCCATAAATCAAATTATTCATTTTACATTTATTTTAATCAATTTAGTGTACCAAATATTTCATTAATTACAGTTATGATTTACATATTAAGAACCATTTAATCTTAAATTACTCAAATAATGAGAGTCATTTTAATTTCAACAACTCACCAAACAACCACATTTTTCTTGTTTGACAATAAAGATCCATGTAACATGACATCTTGAGTGCCGATAATTAAAGATTTATACTATGATATCATTCTATTCCAGGACATGTGTAAAATAAAAATAATAATAAAGGATAACATCAGAATATATCTGCATCACCAAAGGTGAAAAATATCCACCTATAATACTAATTTCATGAACATATATCTCACCATGGGTAATTGAGTTATCCCACAATCATGGGTTTGATAATACCATGCATGAGCTCATGTCCGTGCCCAGACATATCATAGATTCCATTATACCATTCTAAAAGAAAATTTCAAAATAATTGAAATGAAAACAAATTTAATACCACTTTCTGATGTCTCAAATTCTATTCCTCATGATCATGACCCAATATAGTTCATTATTTTTTCATAGGCATGCCTCTGTGTAGGATTGATGTTGTCAACAAGTGGATATTGTGTAATATGTAATGATGTGATTCGATAACCACATTTTTTTATAATGAATAGAAAAATTCAAGATGGAAAATAAAAAAAGTAATAAACTACACTAAATATGTTAAAATAATAAAAAATCATATAAAATTACCTGATGAATAAAAAACAAAAAAAATAACATAAAATAAAAATATAATATTTTCCATGGAAAATAAGAGTCACGTATCAAATGAAAACAAAAAATAATGAAACATGGATAACTCCTAGGCAATTCCTGACATAATGTTTATTTCCCAATTCCCTGATCGATCACAAATACTAACTCATCCATCTATCATATGGATCTTTCCCTTAAAATGTCATAAAAATTGATTCTATTTGGGTATAGATCATGAAGGTCATGTGGGATGTTATGAAATCACAGTAGGCTACCACCAATAATATACAAAGAAATAAATAGTTAATAAGAGATTATCTAGTTGAATAAAGAATAAATATGAAATGATAACGTAACCATATTAAACATTTCATATTCTTCAAAAAACTATATAGGCCCTCTGGTTCACAGTGACTCCAGAACAAATCATACAATCATAGGCCCTAGTAATATTATAAACTAGAAATAATAAGAGTTTCATAATTCATTTTTTCATGGGATTTGATCATTCATATATTTCTACTTGACACTCATAAATTGGGTTGAGGTCTAGAGCAGTAGTTCAGAACCTCATGTGTATTTGGATAAGAAGTCCTAGTCGCATAACTAAGTGATCTCTTGTAATAAATATAATTATGTATATACATCTCTCTCTAGGGACAATAGTAAAATCCTATAATCACATGGGTATTTAGTGTAGAGTTTTATGATCCAGAAATAATTTTTCATGTCATTCAAAAACATATCATTACAGTGTTCCACATTCATAACCAATTGATCCACCATGATCACAATCTCATTAACTAACCAATTTCATAATGAATTACTCAAAAAACATAATAAATCAATTCTTTAACAAATTTTATTATCCCAATATTCATAAATTTCCAAACTGATATTAGTTAAACAATTTCATAATACCATTATTCAACCAATTTTATAAACTCATTCCTCAAGAAATTTCATAAATCATCATTTTTGTGTTTGGGAACACGCGGATATTTTCCATTACTATTTATTCTCATAACCAGCAACAAGTCTAGAATTATTTATTATGTGATTTACAATGTCAAGAAAATAAATTAATAAATTCTATTTAAAATTATATTTCCCAATCTGAAAATAAATTTTGAAAAATTGCATGCACACAATTATGATAATCAATATGTGAATTTGAAATTAGACCCCACACCACAGGATTATTGATGAATACTCACCATAACAAAAACCATAATATTATGTAGAATTAGGAAATTCTCAATCGTGGAGGTGGTATAAGATAATTTTTTTTTTGTAAAATATCCATGGAAACAAGATCCATCAAAACCTAGATTTCACCCATATATAAAAATATATAAAATAGTCCCTCTAAAATTAGAACGTGAATAAAAGATATAGGAATGTAAATGTACAATAGATTATGTATTAAAAAACATAAATTCTTTAAAGAGAAAATTGATTCACTAAAATATGGTTTCGAGAATATTTGGAAACCTCTTGAGATCCATCAATGTAAAAAACATATTTTATTTTGTTTATATGGAGTGAATTGGGATTAAATCCAAGGGTCAATAATATTTAAAATAAATTTAGGGGGATTAATTTTTTATGGGCCTAGTTTCTTGGGAAGGGTCGTTGGGGTGAATATTCAGTGTGTAGTGACTGTGCACACCTAATGTCTATGGTTACATGGTTTCTCTTATGTTGTGCATGGTTTTAAAACACATGATTCTACCATGAAATTAATTTCCATCAACGATTCATGTTTCCTATGGGTAGCAAACATTTTTGGAAAAGAAGGTGCCAACAATGACCTGACCCTAACCCCCAAAATAACCAAAACATGTAGAAACAAATCTATGAGAACCCTCAATCACAGTAAGACTAAAATAAGATAGATGAATACTTGAAAAAAAAATTGATGAATCTTCAGAATGGTCATGAACTTTTAATAACTAATCTAATTATAAAAATCATGGTTTGTTTAGTATGGTTTTAAAGTCATATATTTTCGAGATCTATTATAATGGTTTCTATAGAAAATATACATATACCAAAACATATCCCATAGGAGTACCAATGCAAGTATGTAGAAAATTTTTCTATCATGTTCTAGGAAATCTCGATTCAATCCCCATATAAATTTTTTGATGTTATTATCATTATATAGATATATTCTAGAGACATGTCCACTTATAATATCCTTACAAATATGTGTTTCTATGAATTCCACACAATCTCTATCATACCCATATATTTGGATTTTATCATCAATATATATCATAGGGTGATGTTACCAAAATTATATATTCCTAAATCTAGTTCCGAATGATTCTATTAAACTTATTTTGATTCCAAATATAATTTCCCCAATCACATACTACTAACAAATGAAAATTATACAGATCGTTCCATTATTAGTGGAAATAAAAATCACTAATAAAGGAAGCCTTTTTTTACTACTAAAAAAACAGATAATGAATACAATTTATTGGATCCATTAATCCCCGATAAAGGGCATCATCTATCAAAAATGATTTTTTTCATAAAAGGTACCATTTATAAATACGTTTCATGGTCCTCATAATGAGTTACTTTTATCATGTATTTAATTTTAGCACTGATAATGGAACTGATCGCATGTGCGAGTCCCATATCAAAATTTCACAAGTGGGTTGCTTTGATGAATTTGATTCTTCCACCTTAATAAAATAGAATATTTCTATATGTATTGGATCCAGTGTACACATTTCTCGTTCATATATGTGACCATTCATGGGCCCATAGAGTCCATGGCCCACCCACTACATCCCATGGCATTTAGCCCACAATTATACACCTTAATATATCCAACAAGACTTTATCCAACTATTTGAAAAATTACACGACCTGACCCTTTATATGACCCAATTTGTGTTATTTAATCCAATATAAAATAATTGAAGCAAAAATTTAAAAAACTATTATAATTAAACACATGAAAATTAAAAATGAATCAATTAAATTATATTTAAATTAAATAAATATAAAATAAATATATATGTATTTATATATATTATAAATATTCATTAATATTATATATTAAATATTGTTATATATATAATAAAAAATGTTATTAATTTTACAAATAAAAAATGAGAAAATTTAAAAATATTAAATTTTTTAATAAAATAATTATTAATAAAAAATAAATTTAATCAACATTTATATAAATTATAAATATTATATAATAATATTTAATAAATATAAAAATATTATATGAAAAAATTATAATTATTATTAAAAATAAAAAAATCAATAACTATCATTGTTATTAAAGAATATATTAATGAAAATATTGAAATATTATTGAACAAATTTAATATGTATATATACATTATTTATAAATTGAAATAAATAATATATATGAAATATAAATACTAAAAATAAATAAAATTAAAATATTCCAAACATATTTATGTATTATTCATTTTTAGTGTGTTTTATTCATTTGTTTGGCATTATACATGTAATATTTTAAATATAGATATATATTCACATTTTCATAAATAAATATATAAATATTTATTAATATAAAATTTATAAATTTCTCAATATTTCTATGTACATTATATAAGCCATATATATAGTGAATAATGGTTTGTAATTAAAAATTATTATTAGTTAAAAATATTGACTAGTTATATTGAGTAAGGGTCATTTAATTGATTCTTTTTTTAAATTGAACATATATCAAACGTATATTTCATTGATTTTAAACTTATATTTACAATAATAATTCATTTATTTATATAATACGATGATATATATATATAGTTAATGAAATATTTTATAGAAACAGATGCACCTAATATTGATGTAATTTATAATAATTTCAATATTCATTTTATAATTTTATTTACTAAAACAATATTTGTAATATATTATCATTATAATTAAAAAAATATTTTTTTTTATTTTTATAATATTGTATTTAGTGTTATTTAATCATTTTCAATAAATTTATTGTTTTATTTGTTTTAGAATTTAATTATTTTCTAATACATAGTTATATATATTTATTTACTAATTAGTAATATTTTTAATATGTATTATTATTTATTTAAATTTTTATCTATATGTTTTGAGCATTTTATTTAATAAGTAAAATATATCAATTATTTTAATATTTTTATTTTCAACACATTTTTAATATTTTAATGCCACTTATTGTTTACATTCATGTAATGATGATTATATATTCACCAATAAATTTAAAATTAGTAGTAAAATTATTTTGGTGGATAAAAATATTTAAAAATGTATATATACTATAATTATTAAATAATATTTTTTAACTGTCTTGGGTAGGGTCAAATCATGGATAAGTTAATTAAAAGAGTGAAAGGTATAATATGAAGGAGGGGAAAGAAGAGAAAATATATTTTTAAAATATAAAGCATCATCAAACTCAAGATCGATTACACATGCTATGTAAAAATACACCTCTTCACCGACCATGGGGATGTCATCATCTCATCCATGTAATGGTGTATTTCCATAGTCAAATTCAATCATGTAGAGGTCCATCATTATGGTCTGAATTTTTTTTTGATTGAGACCTTAGTGCTATATTGGACACCATCATTTCTATAATCTGAAGAAAGAAAATTAAATTAATTATGAAAACATACCATTCTAATAAATTGTGAGGATGATTCATTGTGTGGATTACTTCCAACCACATTTTTAGAATATTTGTTAGGGGAGTTCCTTAATACAGAACCGTGAACATAATAAGTACCTACCAAATACAAGACTAGGGTGTAAATCACCACAATTATGCATCCTATCATCAATAAAATTTATTCTTCTTTTACCACGACATTAGATGGATTTGAAAAGGACCATAAAATCATTGAATAATTTTATACATCATTCCCTATAACGAGGTTCTCATCTTACATTCCCTAAATTGATGTTTAATAATGGTTAATCATATACCACAGAGTGAACACTACATGGTCATGTTATCGGTGAATATTGGAATCATCTGAATCACATTGGATGAAATCCTCCATTGGTCTAAAATACATATAATTTAATGAAGTACCCTATATTGATGTATAATAAATTTTTTCATATGAATCATCTATGAATGAGTTCTCGCTGTGTTGAAATGATGTCTTAGGAATCAGGGTATTCCTAAGAAAATAATGATCCAGTTATGATTCCCCCTTAACTTAGGATGGTTACAAGAGATTCTCTTAAAATGGCACCATGTCGACAACCTCTTATTCTATCAAATCATTATTATACTGATTTGAATAGAATCATTAGAATCCTTTTTACCACTATAAAATGGGAATCCATATAAGAAGTCCATGTATAAATATGTTTTCCCTTATCACCTTCTTCATCCAAAATATAAAGCGTAGAAATAGAAGGGTTTGTTTAATAATGCAACAAAGGCATGCAATAAGGACCACACTCTTGATTATTACTACTGATTAGTGCATGATAGGATTTCCCAGGGTCCTCTATAATCATGGTCATGAGACCATTACCAACCCAATCCCTATAATCAAGGAAATTATCACCAATGTCTTTCAAGGATTAACATGGAATCTATTACATAGGTCATTTCAATGTATCATCACGAGTATTCACATACTAATCATTGATGAAATTATTTGATTACACTACCAGTTTGGTCTTATAAAATGAGTCACCCAATTTATTAACATCCTTGGATATATGATCAAATTTCTATACACTAGAATATATTCATAATGGCACATTAAACCTAAAATTATGATTCAGTTTTTCAATAACATATTGTTTCATAGAAAATTACTTATTCGTTATACAATGTTCATATGTCTTCCTATATATTTATAATCAGATTGAACTATATTTTTTCATCTGTGGAAAATCCGTGGAATTTTTCATACTCCAAAAATATGTGAATGTTATTGATTGGAGTAGTTGGAATAAAATAAGGAATGAGAGTAGGGATAAGACCAATATCAACCAAAATTCTCAAAAAGTGATCATTGATTATATTTTTTTTATATTGCAAATAATATCATTACACCAATTACATAATTAATGTCATACATAATTTTTGAATGCCACAAAATCCTATTAAGACATTATATTTTAACCCTAACCATTTAAAAGGACTTCTTGACATGTGATACTCAATAATATAGGGAAAATTCATGAATATGTAGTGTACCCCTCTTATGAATGAGGGATCTAGATGTCAATTCTTGAATCATTAGTTCATAAAAGTGAAAAAAAAATATGGAATAATCCTATGCCTCATGATATGCACCTCGTGTTCAATAACACATATTGAGATGATTTTTTTAACTATGTGATCTTGCCCTTATGGATGATCACCATTGGGGAGGAAAATACGTGCGATCAAGGAATTATTTTTCAAGTCCAATAAATCATAAAAATCATTTAAATTGGAATCAATATGCATGATAAACATTTATTGATAATTTTACAAGTGGATGATCCATTGAATGAAGATTCTGTCAGAATTTTTTTTAATGTTTTAGATATTGAATCCCTCTTGGATTTCCATCTGGATCTAAAGACACATAAATGTTCCATACCAATGCCTCATGTATCAAATATGACACATAAGAATACACTCTGAAGGGTAGCTTGGAACATATAAAGTGTGAATTCTCATTCTATAATGGTATGTCATAGACGTTGCATTTACCTTCACAAAGTCATTCCAAAACCTATAACCTCTTCTCATAATCACATTCTTCAAGAAATTATATACATATATTTATAAATAAATACATCTTATTTTATCTAGATATGTATTAATATCATTTTCAATAAATATAAATATAATTACATATTTACAAATTTACAAAAAATATATTTGAATAATGAATATATTTATTATATTTATATTTATATTTATATTTATATTTATATTTATATTTTAAATATATATATATATATATAATTAAATAAATTTACATATAATTATAAAATTATAATACATATATTTAAATAATTTATAGATTTATTGTATTTGTATTAATACTAATGTATATTTATTATATATATATAAATATAAGTAATTATATTACTATAAATAATGATTTAAATATATTTAAAAATATATATACTTATAATTATATATGTACATGAATATTTACTATATTTAAAAAATTATAAAATTTTAATTATAAAAAATTTAACATAATTTATGTAATAATTTATTCTATAATTATAAATATAACATATTTTATTTAAATAATTATAATGTAATTATAATGTTATTTAAATAAGGAGTATATTTAAAACAATTATATTTATATAAATATATATATATATATATATATGTGTGTGTGTGTATTGTAATTTTATTACAATATATACTGATTAGAGTAAATTTATAATTTTGTACACGTATGTTTAAATATGTTCAGAAATATAATTTTTTATAATTAAAATTATAAATATTCAGTTGAGAAAAACCAGAAAGGATTAAATGTATCATTATAATGGCTAAACAATCAAGGATAAATGATATCCTTCTCAGAAAAAAATTATTAGGTCTGGTAAATGTGGATGTTGTCCATGTTTCTTTATCAGTGATAATGATCAATCATTATCAATGGTAAATATATATTGATAAAGAATACTTTTATCAATGCATCATGTTTTAGCATAGATAAGACCCCTATTCATCAGGGAATTTTTGAATGTTTTAAAAAAACCCACATTTATTTTTAAAATATAACTCTGGCCACACCGATTTCTATTTTTCCATTCCATCTACAACAATAGTCGAGTGCTGCCACAACTCTCCCTTGACCATCTCTCATACGAATCAGGACTCATATATATAGTATGTGATTTTTATCCCATATCCCAATTTTTATCTTCTTCGAAACCACTAAGGTTTCCCCCATATTCCCATTTTTCTCACCTTATCTCACATCAAAAATCAAAACAAAAAACCCTTTATTAATCCAAATTGTCTGGTTTTCTTATGGACACCCAATAGTCCTCTACATTTACCACCCGAATCTCAACAAAACATGTAAATTCATATAGAAAATGATAAATAAATTTAATTCCATCATCATTGATGAGATCTATCACTAGCATTTTTGTTTCACTACAATGATATACCTAATATTTCTCCACTGATCCCTCGGATCCCGCCATTTTCCAACAATCAGGTTCATCCCATCCCCCCACTACCAGAGACCATTAAAACAGGTATGTTTTATAATTCATGCCTAAATATTAATTAATTACATTGAATTGTTTTTGCGGCCTTTACATTTAAATCAATTGTAATGAAAAAATTAAATGATTTTATAGTCTTGAACTAATAATAAATCATTATATGATAATGTGATATCAATGGATTTTGTTAGTTCTTTTGATGATTTTAATTTTAATTAATTCATTTACTATATTAATTTTATACATACATCTATTGATAAATCTTTTGGAAAATTTCCAAAGAACATCTGCTTCCAGAATATGGAAATCCAAGCACCCCGTTTTTTATGTAATTAGATACAAATCAACAATACTTTATTTCTCTCAAATCAAGTTACCCACCTCAATCCCTACTTCAAATCCTCTACAATATTTACTCGCTTACTCTTAAAATCTCATCCCAACATGTCTTTTTTAATTATGATTTCAATATTTATGAATAGAAATAGAAATTAGGTTCTATATTATTATATAAATTTATGGACTATGATATAGTACTAGATGAAACAAAAAATATGAGGTCATTTATTGAACATATATTATTAGTATAAATTTTCCTTAGTCAATGAATTTAATTTCCATAGGGAATGTTGGTAATAATTAATGATCAATACAGGTTTTATTTTTAGAGAGAATCATTATACTAAAAAACTAAAAATCACTTCATCATAGATTTATTGAATACTGACTTCAAAATTATTATTGTATTTATATAATTTTTTGATGAGAACAAAATATCTTATTTTATGGAAAAACTATTTTTTATATTATAAATTTAAATTTCGAAAACCCTCTTCTATGGGTATGTAGTTTAAATGATATTATAATTTCAAAATAGAGTTTCAAAATACTCAATTATATCATTTTATGTGTACGAGCGTGAAATATGTCATGTCACCCTTTAATATGAATTTTTATGATTAATTTATAAAATATTTATATTTAGTTTAGTCAATTGCATTATTATAATATTCTATATTCCAATGTATTAATGTAACATTAAGTTAGTATAATTAATTTTCTTTTAAATGCATTTATATTAATGATTAAAATTTATTTATATTTTTATTGTATATAAATAAATATAATTATTTCCATCCATTATCTATTGACTCAAGGAATTGTTTGTTCATAATCTATCTCTCCTTTATGTGCATCATCAATACTCCTTTAATTATTTTTATATTAATATGTTCTGTATTATTTTGTATTTGGGAATATATATTTCGAATTCATGTTCAATTATTTCTAACTAAAATAGAATATATATGTTTAGAATATAAAATATCATTATCTTAAACATTGAAGGCATGTAAATAATATTATTAATATTTTGAAATGTTATGAATCATTAGGAATGGTTGTAGTGTCCATGTTAAGTTAATCTTTGGGAATGATTATTAATGGAAAATTATTGGAGGTTCTTTTAATGAATGTGAATAGAGTTTTTGGATATTTAAAGATACCTGAAATAAATCTATGATTAATAAATGTTCTATTTTTAAAATAGGATTATGTTAGTAGGTTACGCTAAAAATATATTTTTATTCTATTCCAATAATAGATATTCGTTATAGTCTAATGAAAAATAGAGTAACATGGAATCAAACAACATTTTATTGTCAATAATTCCTTCCTATATTGGCTTATTGAAATTTTAAGCTTCTTGATAACATTTCTTGATCTAGTAATTAAATAAACTTTTATGTTCTAAGGAAATATATATACATAGTAATTTATAAGGATTATTTTTAATTAAATTGATTGAATGAACCAGAATTTCTAATGGAATAATTAGATCCAATAATAAATATTTTTTATTGAAACATTTTTATTACTGGTGATGGTATTAATAATTTTTTATAACTAATTTAGTTAAGTAGTAAATACATTTTATTTAAATTAATTCTAATACATTTTATAATTAAACAAGAAATAATGATTTAAAATCCATTAATTTTTGATGAAATTTGTATCATGACATACTTAATGGGAATAACTCAGAGAGGAAATATTTATTCTTGTTTTTGATACATATCACTAATATGATATCATAATTATTGTAAATTAGGATCAATGTGTAATTGATATATGTAAATTTTCAAATTCCTTTTAATAATTCAATTTCTAAATAATTTTTTGGGATCTTGAAATAAATCATATATGACATTTTTTCACTGCAAGGTAGTGGTTAGCTAATCATTATCAATCTTATAAAGATCTAATCAGGCTATTAATGAAAAAATACCAACCCATTTTTTCATAACTAATGAAATTAATAAATATCAAACCTCCCTCTTTTATGATTCCCACCTAGAATGTTTACAAAAACCCTCATAGAAATATATTTTTTTTTCAAAATATCATCAAAAGGAAAACCTATTAAAATAATGGGTTGTTTACCCATGTTTCTTTATTTTTCAATGATTATGTTATAATTTTACAAGGAAAATTAGCCCAAAATTATTTTATGAAGTACTGATTAATAGTGGGATGATAGGGGAATCTAATATTCATTCCTCATAAAAATGGAATTATCATTTTCATAGAGTAATTCATGCCTTTCGTTAAATGTTGAAAATGAAATTACATTCACAACATGATTATCTATATAACTATCCATTCAGGCCTTTTAATGGTGAAAAAAATTAAGAATACCCTAGAAGGGGTCACTATACATTTTCTACTTCATTAATATATAGGTTAATAAACTATGAAATTATTTCTTGTTCCTTACTAACTCACAACCTGTGAACATTTAGATTTATGAACAACATTATAATCCACATCATCCTCATATCCTAAATAGTTTTTTCTAGAGAGTAATCCACCATCTATTTGAGACATGCACCTATGTTTATTAAACTAATCTCATCAAAAAAAATATGATACCTGGCCTAAATGATCACATTATAATAATTTAGAGGATAAAACCTAACATGAGTTGAATAATTATTTTCATAAATTCAATTCAAAATATATATTGAATAATGATTAAATTATTTGATACTATCAAATGATGGGTTCACCTTATTAGAATTTTATACATCATTATCAGATTATTTTGAATATATTATGAGTGTTAAATTATTTTTTATAAAATAAGATAATTTTATAAAAATAATATGATGTATATGAATAAGAAATTGATAAAAAATAAACTTATGTAAACAATAAATAATGGTTGTGTTAAATATTTTGTCTTGTTTGTAGTAAATATTTTTTTACGACCTTTCTGAAATAATTTTATCAATTTTATTTTATTTTTTTTAGAAAATATAAAAACTAAAGTGTAGATAGCATATTTAATTGATCAAAAAATAGACCAGACAAATAAATGTCAGTATAAACATGGGAAAAAAGAATATTCCCATCAAGTAGGATGATAAAAATGTGAATTGATAATTTCTTTAAATATAGATTTAAATAATGATGATGATTTTATAGATGCAATGGTGATTGTAATGGAAGACATCCTTACTGATTATCCATAGTTATTAGAGATGTTAAATAGGATTTAAAAGTGACTATTGAATATCAGTTATAGTAATTACATAACTTTCTCTAGATGTATTGATGCTATATAACATGAATGCTGGTAGTGGACAAAATGACATAGAATTATGTAAATATATTGTCTCTTTATAGAGATACTATCAGATAAATATTAAATTCCATGTAAAACATATGAAACTAATTGAATTATATCATAAATGAGAATTATCATTACAATATAAATGATTGTGCAATTTTTTTATTGTTTTATATAGACCAGGAATAACTTATAGAATATCCTAAGGGTGGTCTAGATAGACAGTAGAAAGAATAATCATGTTCTCCAAAATACGTATCGTATTATACTATCATTATATAATTTTTATGAAAATATGGGTAATTGTAAACTGTTAAATAATTGAAATGGAATGTATATACATGAATTATTTTGTAGAAACTATGTCATCTAATATACTCTTGTAAGTGGAATAAAATCATTTATAAATATCACAATTTTTTTAAAAGATTTAATAATCATATTCCCTCTGTTATAAATAGATGGAGTATATCTTATTGGAGTACATGGTAGTACTCATTTTACCTTGATATCCCTCATGGTAAATGATAAATTTCAACCATCTTTAGGCCTGATGAAAAATACATTATGTTTTATATGATTAAATATTGACCAAAATTTCCCAGTAATGATAGTAATTATTATTTAGGTTCATTCAACAATGATTTGAAATTGATGAGGGATACAATAGATAAATTTTATTATACTCATAGATTTTAAGAGAACAAATTTTGAATTGTGTTGTATAGGATTATAAATGAAATTAGTGTTTATATGAAATTTTTAATATATTATATTAAAGGAATGTTGGGTTGTCCCATTTTTAAAGAATGAACACAGTCATTTTAGTAGAAACATACCTGAAAGAAATTTTTTAGGACATTGTCAATTTAAACCTCAGTGATATAAATACTGAACATGGATGACATCATTTGATGAGAATACTGAATAAGATACACCACCATCTCCACTAATTAACGATAAACTATTCAATTAATTATGTGATATTTAAATTGTTTTCAGAAAATCATTTTATAATATTGTTTTGAAATTATGAAATGAAATTTTATAATTTTCGTAGAATTTTAATTCTGGTATTATTTGTACATTATAAATTTTCATGATGTATTGCATCTAGAAAAAAAGTAGATATTTTTTTCAAACATTACTAAATGATCCTATAAAAAATGATGGCATTAATGTTATGTTTGGCATGAGTTACGAGGGGATAATGGAGGATTTGGAATGAGTAAAGGATAAATAGTGAAATATTCTTTTACTGTTATGTTACAACCTATCTCGAAAATAAAAATTACAATATTAATATTTACATAATAGTTTAAATGTTCATTAGTTACGGTCATAAAATATCAAGAATATTATTTTGATGAATGATTTGATGTTACAGATACTAAAATGAGTAATTTTTCTTTATTTTATTTATCATTTAACTCTCATTAATGTGGGATTCATTATAAAAAAATGTCAAAAATAAATTAACCAGACTATACTTTTTTTCAAATCCTTATTGAATGATGTTATTCATCTACTAATGGTTGAATTCATGAATAAGGTTGTCATAGACATATAAATGTGATTTACTAATCATATTACTACTATAATTCTTCAATATAATGGTCTACTTTATAGTTGACATAGATATTGTGGTTCCACATTGTTGTCCAATCAATCATTGATCGATGTACCCCATTGAAAGTGGATTCTTTAGAGGTTAAATGATTTCTAGAAGAGATGTTGTTACAATTACAATAATTTTGTGAGAAAAATATCATCATAAAATATTACATAATGGTGGAGATGTTGATAAGTATATTAAATAAAAAATTATCGTTAATAGATATTTGAATTAGTCCAAGGATTAAGGATGTATATTGAATATATATAAATAATATTGAATAGGATGGTTCTGATATAATAATTATAATGAGTTATATAAAATTATGAATTCATTTCTGATACTATTTAGATGGTTATTCTATGGAACATATGAATAATTTATTTTTTACAGTATTTTTTAAAAAAAATTATACATTATTTAAAAAAACACATTTACAACATTATGATGAAAAATGGTAGAGTTATTCTTATATAATCTGTTATCCAGATTTCTATTTCCATTGTTAGCAATATAATATATATGAATCTATAATTTTTTTAATTATAAAATAGATATATGAGTTGTATTATACAACATTTCATTTTCTAATTTTCTATTGAAAATTGGTTGACATCATGGGTGTAGTGAAAGATACTGAAATGGGGTTCATAAAGGTAAATATCATTGTATAAGGGGAAAATGATGAGCAATTCATAATGGAATAACATACAGTCAATATAGTTTATTTCATAGATACGAGAAAAATAATTACTCAATTATCCTATTAAAGACTCAAAAACATATAGGGTTAGATGAAAACACAATCAGGGATGACCATTTTATAGTGTTATAATAATATATCTCTTTTAATCCAATTGAAGAAAATGGATTGTATGAAAACGGTGATCATTAAGTGGGGATCTGGATTCATGATAGAGGAGATAAACCAATTAAACATTTATAAGAATGACCAAGTGTTCAATTTTATGGTTGATGTGTTTTTTAATATACTATTATTTTATTGAAAATGTAATGTGTTCTCTAATATTTTAAAATAATCTCAATTAAGTTTTTGGCTAATCAATCAAACATTGTCTTCTTAAAATGATGTTGTTACCTATATTTGTGGAGAAAAAGTGGTCCATTATGAAATATTAGGATTATTAGGGGATAGAAATAATTTATATTGGAAGAATTAAAACTGACACAACATTATAATTTTGAATAAAATAATCAAGCAAAGATGCAAGGGTATAAAATTTGAGGATGGCTGGAATCAATGTTTTAATCTTTTGACCACAAAAATCAAATGCTCAGTAGTTATTTTGTATTCAAAATGAGGATGAATTTTTCAATTAATAGAGGCTCATGGTTCCATTTCCATCTTTTAAAAATGTCAATCCTTTTGGAATATATTAATGCAAAGGTAAAATATAAATTCGTTTTGTTTTATGAAAAATTATATAATTACTCATTTAAATAATTATCACTATTCAATATATAATTCATTTTTTTACATCATTTCAAAAAAATCGTAATAGCATTGTGAAATTCCCATAGAGGATATTGTAATCATCCTACCATGCTTTATCATAGAGGTTCTGAGGGGAATGTAAAGACCAACTCCTAGAAACATATTTACATATTATCATCTAGGAAACATGTATTTATTTCATTAGTTATCATGATTTGAAATAACATTTATTAAATTTTAGCTGATAATATATTATTTTATATTTTTTATTTATAAAATTAAATTCAATATTATTAATTTAAGAAAATGAAAAGGAGAAATGAAAATAAAAAACATGAATGAAAACTAATGTAACCATATTGAAAAGAAAGGATGGGGTGATCATAAGTAGTGAAGAAATTGGAATGTATTTGAAATAAATGATAAATGTTTTATATGATATGGATCAATATATATTTTGTTTCTATATATAGGTTAATGAATCAAAATATGATGCCACTTTCTGCACATGTCTTTTGTTATGGAATGTGTCCCATGTAAATAAAGTGTGTAAAATAATTAGTTAAAACACAATTGTGATATGGGAAACATGTGTTTTTATGAAATAGTATTTAATATTTATGCTTAATAAGAGTACAAAATTTAAAAAAATATGTTCATATGTTTTTTATGATATGTAAACAAGAATTATTAGTGACTGAAGTCTAAGTAAGATTAATTTCTATATTATTTATGTGTCTCAAAATAAATATGGTAGTGTTAGAGGAGTTGGTTTTTGAGTGTCTCCTAAAATGTATTACAATAACATAAAAAATAAAATGTTACAATTAAACTGATAATAGGATTATAGGTAACAATAGATTATTTACAAGATATAATTATCTGGCCTTGTTCGTAAGAACAATAAATGTGAAATTATAATTATGAAATAGTAGTGGAACAATAACTTGTTCAAGAATGACCAAGTGAAACCACTCCCTTTTAGGCAAGTCATTCCCATAAACCACATAACGTATATGAGGTATTTGATTTTTTCATTTCAAATAATCCTAAATGAGAATTAAACAAATTCCAATATATTTTTATAATTGTACTTTTGTAGGGTAATGTTGAATTAGATTTCTACCAATCAATACCCAAACACTTCATTATTATTAAGGGTATTTTATACTAAACCAAGAGATATTTCAAAAAAATAGCACCCATATGATCTTATTAGAGAGGGTATTGATGTAGAATTAGGGCTGGGCACTATGTTTCATGTTTCATCTGATGATACAAATATTACAATGCACAATTATACTATTAAAATGTTCATATCAGGAATGTATATTCATATATGTATGTAAGATTTATTCCCATAACATATTTTTTAAAATGAAAAATACTATCACTGTTTATAAACAAATCTCTTAATTGAGTTATGGTGTTTCATATGTGTTAAAAATTGGGGAAACATATTTTTGGATAATAAAAATCCATCGAATCAATCAAAAAACGAAAAAAATATTGAAGGATTATAATATACCCTTATGTTCCTTGTAATAACATATTATATTTTCAAATTCATAAAAAAACACATACAATGATTGAGATATGTATTAAATTACTGATTAATAAGACATATTTAGAAGATTGGTTATTATATTGAGTCTAAATGATATCCTTATTTTGTTGTTGTAGTGAGTCTCAATTATGAGTACATACATAATGTCCTATTTCTAAATACATCTATACAAAAAATTACATCAAATTTTAATTAATGTTAATATTTATTCATATATTCTATATTATTTTATATTACTATTAATAAAATAGAATACCATGTGAAGTGTGATTTAGATTCATTATTCCTAGTATAATTTTTATAGAAGAATATCATCTATAGAAGGATGAAATTTATAATAAAAATAATGTTCTAGATGATGTATTTGAGAAAAAATATATGAAAAAATATATTTGATGCATATAATATTGTAATAAAACCATAAAAGGTAATGAAATAAAATAATATTTTTTATCTCTCTTATCTTATTTGGTTTTATATTTTAAGGAAGGACTCTTGGTTGATCGAAATAAAATTGGACTCAAAAAATATAAAAATTGTGGATCTGATGCTGAATTTTTTCAAAACCTAATCATACATGATGATTATTATGATTTTTTAATCCACTAATATCAATATTTTTTATGAAAAAATTGAATTTTATGTTTCAGTTTCTATATTAAGAAGAATTTTGTTATAAAATGGTAGTAACTAATACTAGTCTAAATCATGGTTTGTGCATGGATATGGAAAATAAGAATCCAACTGATTACTTTAAATGGAAATAGATAAACATATATATATATAAAGATTAATGTATCAATTTATAATTCAAAAAATTTATTTTATTTTCGAAAATGCTTTTATAGAGTTTATATCAAGATAATGACAACTATTGTGGATATTGTATTAGGAAATTTATGAAAGATATCATATTCCAAAAAAAGAATTTATTCTCAATTAGTTAATTTCTAAATTTATTGATAGTATCAATTAAAATATTTCTTTAATAAATTTTATATACATTGTTATTAATAAAATGTTTTCCAAAATATACATACTCAAAATCAACATTAAATTTACTTTAATATAAGTGAGCATCAAACACTGTGTTGAAATTTTTAACAATTTAATATTTATGTCATTACTAACTATGTTTGTGATCTAATATGGTTAATGACATAAGAGATACACATGGGATCAGAATAATTAGTATCAGAATGATTATATATTATTTTCAATTTATTTTCCACAAAGATGTTTAATATTGGAAATATATCTTTTTGAAAACAAATGGGAATAATATATGATATCAGAATGTATAAAAACGTCATAAATAAGTGAATTAAAATACATATATTTTTAATATTATCATCATTTATATTAAATTATAATTTTCTATTATTATTATTTTATTATGATACTTATTTTGTTAAAGTTATCAATTTGTTCAAAACACATGTTATATGATCAAGATAATGAGTAAAATTTTTAAATTGTTTGATACATCTGGAAAATTATACATAATTCAGTTTTATGTATAAGAATAAAGCACACATAAATATCATACCCAATGTGCTTGGTATGTCTCAATGTGTTTTTTTCAATATATAAGTACATTTTTTTTATAAAATGAGTGTCACATCACCAAATATACGCAAAAAAGTTCTGATTGCATTAGAATTCAATTAAAATATACAAAAAGAATATTTCATGTGTAAGAATTGAATGGATTTCAATCTGAAACCCGATGTAATCATTATCACTTGACGTATGTGTTTTAAATAAAGATCATCATTTTTTAATGAAAAATTCACTTCAATGAAAAATGGGAAAATAATAAATATTTATTTTCAACCATCAGGAATACAATCCATAAATCAGTTTCATGATTATAAATTCACCGCATGTCAGTCGGAAACTAGATGTGGATGATATGGGTCAAATAATGAAAAATAGACATTTTAGTTTATAAATTTCCTAAATTAAATAAAATTGTTCCCAAAATATTGAATTGTTTTAAAAAATTAGTATAATGGTATATAATACATTTTAATGCTTTAAAAATAAACCACATGTCAATTTGATGCACAATGACACTAATATTCCTCAATGTGCTTGTTTTTAATAGAATGATACCATTTTTTAGTTAAACAGGTGGAATTTCAAAAAAAGACTGTAAACGAGGTGGGATTAATTTCAAACATTAGAGAAATGATCCTTAAATAAATTTTCACATGTTTTAGTTTTCCTAACATCAATTATACACTTAATGTGCTGAATATAAATATATGTTGATGTTTTTTGTGAACATTTTCTATTTAGTTTTCCTAACATCAATTATACACTTAATGACACTTTATATGGTTCGTATGACTCAATATAAGTATTTTCAGTAAAAATGTGTCATTTTACTTTAATATATCCATCAAGTATCCCAATCATAGAAAATATGATCGAATTTTTTTTCAAACTACATAAAATTGGTCCATAATTCATTCTTTATATTTATAAATAAACCACACATCAATATGACACACAATCTGACCGATATGTCACAATGTTATTTTTTAACTTATATGATTTTATTATAGGTTAATACACATGTCACATCACCAAAAATAGAAATAAAAATTGATATTGTTTTAGATCATTAAGAAAATGATACAAAATTTAGTATTCATATGTAGGACTTGGCCTCACCATAATATGACACATGATGATGAAGACATGACTCGAAATTCATGTTTTTAAAAAAATTGTTCAGTTTTTGTTTTAAAAAAATCAAATAGTCAAAATGAACAATAAACATATTATTATTCTCAAACATTAAGAATATTTTTTACAATTATTATGTTTATTAATTGAGCAAACCACAATCTGACACCGAATGTGGCGGGTGTTACTCAAAATGAGAGTTGTTTTGTAAAAATGTGAAATTTTAGTTTAAATCATACAAACATATAACCATTTTGACGATAACATATTATATAATATTAAAAAAAATAGATAATTGGCCATTATTGTTATGTGACATGTATGTATCGACCTAATAGTTTTCAAATACATTATGTGATCATTATGACTCAATGTGTGTGAATTTCTTAGAAAAGTTCCATTTAAATTTAAATCATTCTTCACATAAAAAATGGTAAAACAAACTTCATAGTATTTAAAAACATTATCATAACTATCTAAAAATCATATCTCAAATGCAGTAATTGAACTTAGTAAAATTTGACATATGATGTGGTTGATATGATTTGAAGAGTGTGTCTTCAATAAAAAATTCCATTTTAGGTTAAAATAGACATCAAATATTTATAACTAAGTGAAAAAGAGTCGATTTGTTTAAAAAATATTGATTTTTCCATTATTCATTTTTCACCATTGTAAATATTCCCCATACCAATCCATTACATGATGCGGTAGATATGACTCATTGTGCTTGTTTTTAAACTGAGAAAATGATATCAAATATTTCAAATCTATAGTAAAATATCATATAATTCTTTTATCTTGTGTATGATTTGTCCATATATCAATCTAAGACATGGTGTTGTCAATATGTCAGAATGTAGATGTTTTCTAAAGAATAGGTCCATTTTAGTTTAAAACATATATTGAATATCCATAATATATACAATGATATCAAATTATTTTCAAAAATTATGAAAACAATCCATTATTCATTATTTGAAATTTCTAATTAAGTAAAAAATAAATATGAGACATGATGTGATAATTATGTCAAAAGGCTCATGTTTTCTATTGAAACAATCTATCACTGTTTAAATCAGACATGAAATTTTCAAAAGAAAAATCATATACATTTCAAATAGTATGATAGAGTTCCAAAATTCATGTGTGACATGTATAAATTGAACCTATTATAATATAACAAAATATGTGATATTTATGAATCATAATATGAATTTTCAGTATAAAACATTTATATTATATTGTAACATAAATTAAATAGAAAAAATTATTATAGAAGTTATATGTTTTTCAGACCAATGGGACCACGATCCATATTTAATTTATCATACATATGAATTGACTTCACATAAATTCAATGGAATATATGGTTTACATGACTCGATGTTTATGATTACTATTGAAAAGTTACATTTTAGTTTATAACACACTTCAAATAAACAAAACTAAGAAAATGAGCTCATATTGTTTTGAATCATTTGAAAAACATTCTATTGTTAAATTATCATGTGAAATAATTGACTAGAGATCATTATGATACATAAGTTCATCAAAATTAATCAGTTTCTAGGTTTTCAATTGAAATTTACCATTTTAGATTAAAACTGATAATAAATCTCCTAAACTAAGGAACATTGAATCGATTATTTTAAAACATTAGAAAAAAAGTGAATACATTATTTATGACATGTTTGAATGATATTGAATCATTTATGACACATGATGTGGTTCATATGGATTGGAGAATGTGTTTTCAATGTAAAATAGAAATTTTAGATTAAAAAATCATTAAATATCCAAAAAATGAAAATGATATAAGATTGATATCAATATTTTAGATAATAATCCATAATTAATTTTGAAAATATAGAAATTCAACTCAAATCAAGAGAACATAGAATGTGTTAAATGTGAATATATGTTCATGATTTCAATGTAGCAATTCAAATATATTTTCAAACAAAAAATAAATTCTAAAAACAATGAAAATATCCTCAGATTATATTAAAATGTTTGGAAAATGGATCATAATTAATTTTTCAAAACTAATATTATTACTCACGACAATATGAGAGACGATGTGATCGTTATGACTAAATGTGTGTTTTTGGTAGAAACATACCATTTTACCATGAAACACACAACAAATATCCATAAATTAGAAAACAAGATATGATTGTATTAAAAAAGTAGGAAAAATGTCCATACACATTTGTTGAATAGGGTAAAATTTCCTATAGGCCAATTTGACACAAGATGTGGTTGATTTGAGTCAAAGTACATGATATTAATAAAAAATGAATATTTTTGTTTAATGATCACAATATATAGCTAAAAACCATGAAATGAAGTTTTGATTTTTCAAAATTCATGATATTGATATATAATTAAAATTTAAACTATTGGAATTAATCGAACATCAATACAACCAATGAAGTGATGTACAATAATTGGCATGCATATTTTTAATATAAAAGTTCCAATAAATTTAAATTTTCACAAAACATTGAAAACAAATAAAATGAGCTGATATTGTGTTAAAATAGTATGAAAATGGTCCACAATTCATTTATCAAATGATGGAATTAACTTTACCTCATTTTGAGTCATGATGTGATCGATAGGTATGAAATTTCATGTGTTTATTATAATGGTGAAATATTATATTAAAACACACATCAAACTGGAGTAACTAAGATAAAGTTTTTATAATATTTTAAAAAATTAAGAAAACGATCCATATTTTCTTTTTAACCTATACGAGTTTATCATATGAAATTCTGACACACGATGTAGACCAAATGACATGAACAAAATGTCTTCATTATAAAATAGTAATTTTATTTAAGGAATACATTAAATATCCAAAAAAATCAATAATAAGAGCTTGGATTTTTTGTAAATTGTATCAGAATGATCCGTATTTCATTTTTCATGTATAGTTATTAAACATAATTAAATACGTCATGGAACATGGTTGGAATAATGCAATAGTAATTTTACCAATAAAAAACAATCAAATTTAGATAAAAATACATGTTGTATAGCAAAAAATGAGAAAACAGGCAAGAATTTTTTTATAAAATTAATACAACATCTATAATTTATTTTTCATTTAATAAAATTTACCAAAAATTAACTAATTTCATGATGTGATTAATAGAAATCACTGTGAATGTTTTTAGTAAAAACGTCCATATTAGTTTAAAATGCATATCAAATTTCCAAAACTATGAAAATGAGTTTAGATTATTTTTAAAAATAATAAAATGGTCAATAATCCAATTGTGACATGTAAAAATTGACCTCATTCCTATTTGGAACATGATGTAGTGTATATGACACTATGTACATGTATTCAATATAAATCATTCATTTTATTTTAAAACATACATTACATAGTTAATTATTAGAAAACCAATTTATATTTTTTCTAAAATTAGAAAATGATTCAAAACTCATTTTAATGTTTATGAACAGATCAAACATCATTCTAAATCATGATTTGGGGTATATAACTCTAAGCATGGGTTTTAAATAAAAATTATCCATTTTATTTTAAATAAACATTAAATATCCAAAATCGAGAAAACGAGCATTGACAATATTCAACCTATTGAAAAATGGACTATAATTAATTTTTATTTTTTAAAAATTATCTACACATAAATCTACAGAATATTGTGATATATAGGACTCAAAGTGTCTAAATTAAATAGAAATGTTCTATTTTAGTTTATAACACACAAAAATAGCCAAAACTGTGAAATTGAGCTATGAATGTTATGTAACATTAGAAAAATGGTACATAATTCATTTTTATAATAATAAATTCATTATATTCTAATTTTACACACAATTAGGTTGATATGAGTAGATGAATTATTTTAATATAAAACAGTCATTTTATTTTAAATGACACATTAAATAGAAAAATCAGAGAAAATAACGATATATATTTTCATTCTAATTAGATTACGATCTATAATTCATTTTTCCATTTGTAAAAATACAAAAAACATCTATCTGAGACCCCATGTAGTTGATATAAATAAAAGAAAAAAGTTCAATAAAAAATCTATTGTAGTTTAAAAGACACATCTGATTTTCAAAATCATGAATAGGATATCATATTTTTTATAACATTAGAAAAAAGGAATATAATGATTTTTCTTTCTGTAGGAATTTGTTGAACAATAATATGAGACATTATGTAATTGATATGGCACAAAATGTGTGTTTTCAATAAAAATGTGCTATTATACATTAAAATAAACATCTAATATTAAAAAATATGGAAATTACATGTGATTAATTTGTAGATTTTTCAATGCAAAAAATAATTCATTTTTGGCATGTAAACATTTGCCGCATGCCCTTCCAATACTTCACATGGTTGATATGAATCAGAATACATGTCTTTAATATAAAATAGACAGTGTAATTTAAAAAAGTCATGAAATATGATGATATAATTAAATAAGGTCAAATAATATTAAATTACTTTGAAAATGAAACATAAATAATTTTCTATGTGTAAGAATCAACTGAAAAATAGTCTAAAACATGACGTGGTCATCTGGACTTGAAGTGCATGTTTTCTGTAAAAAAGAAACATTCTAGTTTAAAACATACATAATTTTTTTTAAAAATAGAAATGAAATAAAATTTATTTCATACATAGGATAATAGTACATAATTAATTTTCTATGTATAGAAATTTACTACACATCAATCTGGGAGATAATGAGATCTATTTAGCTAAAATCGTATAATTTCAATAAAATGCATCCATTTGAGTTTAATATAAACATCAAATAGAAAATTACAATAGAACGAGTTTAATTTATATTCTAACTTTTAGAAAAATGTCCACTATTATTTTTCTACTCTTTTGAATTCACTACTCACCAATTTGACACACGATTTAGTCAATTTAACTCAATGTAATTAATAGCAATATAAAACAATCGTTTTTTTAAATATATTAATTAGGAATAACCTAAAAAATTACAATATATTGTGTTAAATATTTTGAAAAATGAACCATTGTTAACTATTCACAAGTAGGAACTGATCAAAAATTAATTTGATACATGATGATCATGGAATGAATCTAGGTGTTTGATTTTAATTTGTATTTGACACGTTGTGGTTAATTTATTTATTTGGAGTACTACAAGTAGAATATTTTTCCCCCATATTTGCATTAATATTATTATATTGGAGTGGATTTTATTACATCTAATAGAATGACCAGGGTCATGGACAATGTCAAATTAACATTTAATTTATATATTTTTTGTTATAATTTGTACTTAATAATGTAATTGTTCAAGAGAATGTTGGAAATTTCAGAAATATAATGTTTTTCCATTATTTTTTTAACATTTATTTCAATTAAATAATTTAGTTAATCATATTTATCTCTTTTTGTTTCTATAAATATCAGTTAATTTTTATGTATTATGATTGGGATTGATTTTACAAGGATGACGCATGGTTGTACTAGGGAGACAACGAAGTACCTGCTAGAATAGCCTTTATTACAACCGTATCTAAAAATGATAAAGGCTCACCTTAATAAATATTAATCTAGAAATGATAAATAATACCATTTTTAAGGTCAAAATAAATAATAAATCATATAGATATCCATTATTAGTAATTTTGAAAAGCAGAGTGAAATGTATTCATTATCTCTGCTTCATAGAAATATAGATAAATAAGATATTTATCATTTTTTAGAATTGATAGAGGATTATGGATGTATTTATATATTAGGATGTTAGTTATTTTGAGTGATGATAATGATAATCATTTGAACTGTGAAAAGATCATTTTTTTGTAGTGTTGTTATCTAAGAGTTGAATGTTTCATTATTAGAATGGTATAAGATAAAATTAATCACTTGAAAATGTATATACTGTGTTTTTAGGGTAGGTAAAATAGTTAAAAACATGATATTTACATTAAATTTGCAAACATTAATTTTTTTTTGGTTTTCCTCTAGATTTCCTTATTTCCATATTGTGTATCAGAACATATCAATTAACAAAATCATCTAGGTGTCCTGGAGAAAAAAATAAGAAATGGGTTGTCCCAAATTAATAGTAATGGGTATATATAAAATATAAGATATCAGGAAAAAATTATAAAAAATTAATATTTAACGGCTAATTTCTAAAATACATTCCCTTTAATAAATAACTTGAAAAAAATGAACAATAAGTACAATGAAAATGATGATCTAATAATGACATAAAAATAATCACATGAGGTTGAAAGGTATCTCTAGAAATTATAACTTATCTAATAATAAAATTGATCATAATTAACTAATTTGATAATTGTATAATCCATTTTTAGGACATCTTAAATACATTTAAAAAATTAATTACAAATAAATATAATCAAAATAAACATATCTATTAAAAAATTACAAAAAAATATAATACATTCCCTAATCATATAATCATAATGATTTACCATAGAAAATAATATAGATAATGGTAATAAAAATTATATATACTTTATTAATGTAATCATAGAAAAACTTAAAATTAATATGTATGATTTCATAATAATATATCTATAGTGGATTATAAGCATAATAAACAGATCATGAAAATGAATATTAGAAATTCAATAAAAAAGTCCATTAAAAATATTATTGATCAAAATAATCATCAACCCTTGAAAATCTATTTTTAATAGAAAAATATTAAAAAATAATAATTAATATATTTTTTAATTTCCTTTGAAACATAAAAATGAATATTTAAAAAAATGGGTTTTTCTTGATTTTAACAAATACCATTCATTTCATACATACTGAAACAAAGAATTCTTTCACACAATCAATAAAAGATAAATGAACCTTTTTATGAAAATTACATGAATATTCCACTAAAATAACTTTTTGGAAAGTAAATATGGGTACATAGTTCTTCAATTAATAATTTTTAATAAGTAACAAATATTTTTGTAAAATATTTATTTTTATGAACTATTACATTCGATCAAAGTGATATATAATGTAAGAATCTCGTGAAAATATATTTTTACAAATTACAATAAGATTAAATCAGTAAAAATAGTGTTATATCCTAAAGGAAATGAACAATAATTATATTATATGAATATATATTTATTTTCAGATAGGAAATCATATAATTTCCAAAAGGGATACATAACGAAACAGATTTTGTATAATGATGAGATTTGGAAATAAACTGTTACCACTTTTTATCTTTTCAATAGTACTCCCCAATAATGAAATAATAATCATATTAAAAATTATATTCAATGAAGAAAATGTTATTAGTAATTACTTTCATATATAATGTAGTATGTACATGAGGAAAAGGAATTTTTTTTGAATCAGGTGTAGTTCTCATGGATGTAAAATTGAGATGAGATACCCTTACTTCAAAATTTCATTTAGTTGGTTATTATTTATACACCAAAATAATGTTCCTGTGTTTTATATTAATTTTTACTAGAACTATTATAATATTTATTTTATCATATATTATTTTATTATAGAAAATAGCTATCTATTTTTTAATAACATTACATTTTTATTGTTTTTTTGTAAATTTCTTAGTTTTCTAATTAATATTTCTTAGGAAACTACTAGTTCATGAACATAGGGTATAAATAAGTAATCAAAATAATGATAATAGAGTTTTAAATATATTATATAATCATTATATAAATTAATAAAATAATTCACAATATTTGGGATAAAAAAATGTTTCACATCTCTTTGTGGTGATGGTTGGATGTACATATGCACCTGTGATGACATAATTTACTTAACTATTGAAAGGGTAAGGAACTATATTATATATTAATTTTATATTATTTATATAATATCATGTATATATATGTAATGTATTATTTATTTTTATCTATAATAACTTTCACATATTGTGTAAATGAGAAATTAATAGCATCACTTTGCGTGGTGGTAGTTTCCTATCAAGATGAGTAACTTTATCATATTTTAAATGGAATGGACTGTGTGAAATTATATGTGATATTAATATTAAATAATATGAATAATATTACAAATTTAATATACATGTGTTAAAGAAATAATTATATTATTCATCTAATGTTGGTAGTTGAAAAAAACAATCATGGATGGAGAGGAGGTAACCTTCCATTCACATGATCAATATTTTCATTTACAATTTGATGGAAGAGGAAATGAAAAAAGGATATATTATAAAAATAATTATATAATTGTATATATAAAATTTTGGTAATATTATATTTTCATGGATTAATTATATTTTATTGTGGTGGAATAAGAAACAAAATTATTACTCATGTTTAAGAACAATAGACCACTTTAGATAAGTTCTTTCATTTTTCATCAAATTACATATTATTATGGAATTTTTATGAAACACATACCTATATATTTATATTAGTGGATTATTAATTTGATAGATATAATTATTTTTCAATCCTTATTGTTTTGGAATTTTGAATAGTAGAGGAGAGGGTTGGTTATTCACAACTGTTTGAGAGGTGACAGATGGAATTTTTTTAAAAGAATCAAACAAATCCATTTTTTATAATGAAAAATCCCTTTGAAAATCAGTGATTATAAATCCTTGGAATATATATGGTATAAATATTCCCATAAAATTGGGTTTTTAAAAGGTTTTAGGTCATTTGACCATTATGTTTGTAGTTTTAACCCTTATTAATTAGTTTTTACCTTAAATGGTTAAATTAATTTTTACATCATTTGATGCTCATAATTGATAAAAATTCTGTTTACATTATTATGTAATATAAATATTTATAATTAAAAATGTGGAATATATTTTTCCAAATAAAATTAATATATGTGGACGAATTCAATTTAAATGTGAATAGTACTGTAAATGAAAGAGTGATTTTACAAAGTGATAATTTTCATAATTAATGACTATTTTAAAATATAAATTAAATTTTAAAGTCTTTACAGTAACATTAAATTTAAAATTTTAATGTAACTGGACTTATATTTAATAAAAATTCATAATTTAATAGAAAATTTAAAACTATTTAAACGAAAATATGGTTTTAAATATCTTTTAGTATATTACACAATTCCACACAAAGAGGAATATTTTGAAAAAAATACATCAATTCACCATACATAAATTTTGAAATGATGATTTAAAACTAATTTTTATTTTCAAATAAATTAAATATATGGGATAAAATTTTATTTTAAAACATGTGCACAAATTTGAACTAATCCCCAATTCATGAAATTCAGGTTTTTATTAAAAAGATATTTCTTTTTTCCATTCAGATGGTTATTATTTTATTTCAATTCATCATATAATCACTAATTTTTTATATATATGAAAAAATTTATTTTTATAATTTAGTTATTACTATTCATAATTTCCATCTTAATAGATATGTTACTATGGTTATATTTAAATAATAATAAATTCATAGTGTATCATGTTTCATTCAATCCTGGTATTGTGTGTATTGAATTCCATCCATGAAATTGAATTTATTTAGAAAGAAATTTATCATATAGTTTATTGTCGTTATATTGAATTCAAAAATTACTAGTTTATTCCATATATAATATCAAATATTATGTTCCTGTTTTAAAATATATCGTAGCTACAATACGCGAGTCTGGTTTTCCATCGATATTTCCAATTCCCTACCCAATATCATACTGATGATCCATCAAGACCACCTATGTATTTTCATTACTATAATATTGGGAGTTATGTATTTATAATTGAATGTTATTCAGTCTTAAAATATAAAAAATGTTCTTTTTTGGGTCATAGTATCATGAGTTATACTGGTTATTGGAAGATGAATATAATTAATTTAACAACAATATTTCATTTTATGATATTTTAACATGTATTCTTCTTTTTCATTTTCATTTACAATATATTTATGTACATTTATTTAATTCATATAATATAGTAACTATATAATATCAGTTGTTGTTTTTAATTTTTGACAATATCTCAAAGTATAGAGGTTAGATGTTAGAACAAAATGATTGAATGAAAAATAATTATTCATGATTTAAAACATTCATAAATATTTTTATAATAAAATTCATTAAATAAAAATTATATGAATATTTGATTATTTTTCCATGTGGAACATAAATATAAGACATATAAATAAGAATGCATTTTTACACAATAATTAATAAAACATCAAAAGAAAATTCCAATTCGAGGATGTTGAAGTCAACTGGGAAGAATAAATTTGTATATTTTACTTGTATATATATTAAAATACCTCTAAAATGAATTAAAAAGTATCCATAAAATAATATTCTATCTTTATATATTTAGGTTTATAAATGATTATTTTATAGAATACATGTAATGAAATGTGGTTCATATAATTATAAAAAATGAATGAATCCTTTTCTATTTTATATTAACAAATAGAACAAGGAATGATATAATTATATATATATATTGAATATCATAATGGATAATATTCTATATAACCAATATAAAATAATCAATATTATCCGCAAAACCAGTTTATTGTATATTATATCTATGAATATAATAGTATAATCAGTAACATATCATAAATATGAATCCATTTAATGGATTAATTAATTGTAATGGTAATATGAATAATATTTGTTTTCTAATATTTGTTGAAAAATCACATATTTTTTATATTTGAACATTTACTAATAGTGAAGAAGAAAAATGTAGTACTTTAAATAATTTATTAGTAGTTAATTATATTTTCTTTCATTTGTTTTATTTTTATTATAGCTTATTTTTAAATCTATTTGATAGATTTCATTTATTTTCATTAATATTTGACACATTAAATTAGAAATTTTTTAATCAATTCAAATAAGGAAAAATTTATCCACCTGTCATCTATTAATTTCCATGATTCATAGTAATTCTCTCCTTGGAATTTATTATGATATTTTAAATCCACTTGAAAAAATGTTCATTGAAAACCATTTAATAATTATTCACAAGTTTTTACAATTATATCATGTTATTAGAGATGACCTATTAAAGATTACATGATTTTGTATGACATTCCTCATCGTGGATTCCTCTATATTTATATTAAATTATTTTTAAACTCAATCCCCTAATATTGATGTTTTCATTCAAGGTTATATATATTTTAGTATATTGATTCCACAAAATACAAAGAATTTATGATTAAGAATCAGGGGACATACATCCAAATCTATTTCAATAGAAATTGTGTTGGTATACAACTAAATATTATAGTTATATACAAAATTCTTTGTCTATTTTTTTATGATCATGAATGCTTCCCAATAAATGGGATCCCCTACAAGTCTCTATTACCAATAAGTCATTTCATTTGATCATGAACAATGATTGAACAATATAGAAGGATTTATTATATTCTCATGAAATCCTGTTTAATATTTTTTTTAAACAAAAATCAATTTTTTATATTAATCCCTTATCCAATACATTTATCAATGTTTTATGGAATTCATGATGTATAAATTATTTTTACGGGACTCTAATTGTATTTTATTCAATGACCATAAAATCTAATAATTATTTTAACTTATCAATATTAATAATCCTTATTTTAAAGGTGAAATATAACCAATAATCAATGATTATATTTAAAGCATGTATTTTCCATATATTTAGAGTTAATATAAAAATATTATTTCTGAAACATAAAAAATTAAGAGTATTATACACAATCATAAAATATCATTATCACAAAAATAATTTTGAAATCACAAAGGGCTAAAAATATTCCAGAAGAATTATTTTCAGTTTATTAAAATATTTTTTATAAAAAAAAATTATTCTATCATCAATTTTTAAAAATTTGGATTTAAAGAAATATTTTATACTATTATATATATATATAGAAAAATAATTTAAATAAAAAAGTGTTTTACATAAAAAATATAAATTTTGATATGTTTTCTATTTCCATGGAGGATAAAATAGTTTTTTATTGTTTTATCACTCTTCTATTTTTACATTATTCTATATAGTATCTAAAAAGAGATGTTTCTTCACACTAGATTTAAATTTATTAATATATGATTTATCAGGAAATATATAAATCATACATTTTATAATATTTATGGTATTTACGCATTTACTATACTATTCAAATATATGATTCCAATGAAATAAATTGACATAAAAATATAAATTATATTAAATTTTGGATTTAGAGTGTAAAAAATTTGACAAAAAAAATTCTTGAAAATAATGCAAACAAAAATTATTTCCTTTATAGTTTTTCATTATATCACATTGACATAAAATATTGAGAATCGTATATTTGATAATATTTCCCTAGTACAAAACTATCATACTATTTATTTTCTTATTAAAGGGTTTTGAAATAACTAGAATCATGTGTTTCAAATAATTAAAACATTAATCATTCTGATAATTAATTTATAATTTGGTTTTTATATGAAATTAGGATATTTTTAAAATAAATACAATCAAAATAATTATATACTTTTCAGTTCAATTCTAAAAATGATGTGAATGAATTAACAATATTATATTGGAAACATGTATATTATTTTCAAATATAATATTTCATATAGATTTATTTTTATTTTATAAGTTAATTAAGATCATACAGAGTTTAATGGTATTATGAGATAATATTCTATAAAAATGATCATTTTAATGAAATTTCAAAACACATTTATTTGAATTATTAAATAAAAATAAAAATATAATTTTTATTATTATAGATAAAATATATTTGATACTTTGTTTTGGTAATATATTTGTTTATCCATAAATAATATACATATTAAGTTTCATTTATAGTTTCCCCTCATTAAAATGTAAAATAATTATGTTTTCATTTAATATTGGAATTAATGAAACAGACAAAATTAAAATAGAGGCCATTTTCACTATTAAAAAAGGGTTTTAATTACCAATAATGACATATTAGAAACATTCATAAAAAATAAATTTTTTGAATGTTTCAATGACATTATACGGAAGTTTGAAAAAAATATCTATGATTTTCATTTAAATTATAATTGTCTTGTTCATCATCAAGCCCTATTAGAGTTATGGAAGATAAATAATTAGTTATATTATGACACAACCATGGACCCTTAAAAATATTCAAATAAATCCAATAAAATTATCTTTTAAATCGGCTTTTGAATAAGGTGTCCTTCTCAGAAAACACATCTTCATAAATTTTCATCTCATAGTATAACTATATAAATAAAATATAATTCCAGGTAAACTATATTTACATTGAAACCAT
Organism: Viscum album; assembly: GCA_963277665.1. Lineage (NCBI taxonomy): Eukaryota > Viridiplantae > Streptophyta > Magnoliopsida > Santalales > Viscaceae > Viscum > Viscum album. Next base: position 1,023,228,769 of record OY728133.1, on the reverse strand, counting down.
ATAAAATTTTATTCATTCATATATAGATTATTCAAATCTCATTAGGGGTAAATCACATAGAAAACATCCACAAATTATATTAAATTATTCCCATTGATATCATAAGGATAATACAATATGTCCAAAGAATAATAATATAATTTATTATAGACGTGTCTTTTCTGTAATCTTTTAAAATTATTTCATAATGAATATAAAAATGATATTTTAGAAATTTCAGCAATGTTTTATGGTAAAAATGAATTGGTTGGGTGAAATACATTTAAAATTTAGTCTTTTTTATGTTTAAAATTAATATTACCATCCAAACCCTGAAATATATTATATCAACAAGAAATGAAAATAAAAAATAATTAGTTGAGGTCAATCTATAAAATATTATTTGAAGAAAATATTTTAAAGGAATCAATAATATTTAAATATTGATAATAATACAATATTAATTTTTTAACATTATAAAACCCATAACAATCATCAATAATATTCTCTTCTAATAGATTATTTTAAAATTTGGAAAATAATTGAGTTTCATATAATACATTTCAACAATTATAAGTAATCATAATCTAATTTGTAATTCTGATAACCATACATGAAAAATGATGCAAATATTATATTTATAAAATTGAAGATTAACCTTATGCCACCCATTCCTCCATATATACAAATAATAATTGCATAAAAACATTCATAGAAGATCACCATCAAAAAATAAATAACCACAGTGATTAATTAAATATTTAGAAATATCGTCTGATTAACATAATCTCTTAGAAGTTAAAATATCACATACAAAATAATTTTTTAAGTTAATATTTTTATTACGATATATACACACTCGATAATCAATAATAAATATATAAATAAAACCAATGTTCAGAAAAAAAATTCTAAAACCCAGAGTTCAGACTCTCAAGCACAATCTTTACATTATTCTAAAGAACCATTATTTAAAATACATGGTTTATTTTGATTCTCTACAGAATGATAATATCCATGTATATTAATGAAATAAGTGATGATAAGACATTTAATAATAATTTAATTTTTATCTTCCGAAATAATATGTGTTGGACCATTACATAGAAAATTTCATTTTTATAAACATCATAAAAATATTATTAGAAAGGATGAAGAGAAATAAATATTAACTAAATAATGAAACTGTGTTATTTTATTCACAATAATAAAATGTAGTTGAATTTATATAAATCAATCACATTTTAACTCATTCATAACACATAGTAAAACTACATCAAAAAAATTATATTTTTTATAATACTTTATATAAAACGATTTGATATTGATAAATTTTGTGAGGATATAACTTTTCTGAGAAACAATTAGTATATTATATTTAATATTCCTTATTATAAAAACATTATTTGTAGGTGTAAACAACCACAAAAACACTCAATATGAAAATTTTAATATAGTAGTGTCTAGTAAAAATAATGTCCTAATAATATATTAAAATTAATGTATTTAATATTTTTATAATCATCTATACCATCGCATTACATTTATTTACTAATATAATTATTTAACAAAGATGGTGTAGAAATTTATTGAAAACCTATATGTTTTCATATCCATATATATTAAAAAATTTACTAGATAGAAAACGATACTATTTTTCTTTTCAATGTAATTACTCATCAATATCCTGATATACCCAAATCTACACTTCTCATTCCAACGACAAATAGTATATGTTGTATTGGAACACATTGAGGTATCTACATAATATGATCATATAACATACATTTAAATATAACTGATCACATTCTACCAAGAACATAATCCACTATTAAAAAATGTGACAGAAAGTATGAAATATAACATCTATTTATATAGATACATAGTGACACATTTTATGCTGGTAAAATTGAATTAGTCAGTGTATCAATAAAATAAAACTGTTAAATTATCATATCCCAAAGACATGACAGTAGTTTTCGTAAATGTGATTAATTTTATTAGATATCCTCTAGATAACACATCTCATTACTACATGATCATCCATATTCTATCAATTTATCTGCATGTAAACAAAGCTACACTAGAGAAACAATGTATGCATGGGTGAATAAAAACAAATAGTATAATTGACCAAGTTGTCATCTACCCTTATTAAATAGAAATTTTTAAATGCTTCAACAATAAAAAAGGTGTGGAAATACCAATATCACAAAGCATATTCATCCATCATAAAAAAATTATATTTAAATAATAATCACATAACCTATAGTTTAATTTCATCACAAAATATAAATAACTATTCTTACTCATATTGTATTTATAAATAGTAATCTAATCATACAAACCATCACATTTTTTACACCTTATAATTCATAATTGATCTACTGGATTTGTAATATTGGATTAAATGTAGGTCATCAACTATCAATGAAATATTTTTTGAAATAAATGTATCTATTGTTGTTATATTTATACATATATAAATGTTGTATAAAATACCAAAATAAAATGATATTTTTTCATTTCAATTAATTGTTTTAAAGAGACAACAATGTAGATATATCTAAAAATCAATTACACTAAAATAATAATTTTAGGGATTTATGAATAGATAATATCATAAGAATCAACATTAACTAACTTTGTATTTTTTTGGGGACAAATAATGTCAACACAATGTATCATTATCATCATTTCTTTTCATTTAACATATACATGATAGATTACTAATCTCTCTGTTTCATTTAAAAAATTTATTTTGGGGATTTATTATTCACAATTCGTTACCTAGAACATATCTAGTCTACATCATCCTAGTGTTATGGGTGATTATATGTAGATGTTGAATAATCCATTACAAATCACTAATTAGATTAATGGGTGAAATTGTTGTTGTTAATATCATCTCACTCTCTATATAGGTAAAAAAGGGTATTATGAATACCATAATATATTCATGACTCCTTTAATGTCAATCTATCATAGGCTACAACACGTCATAAGGTAAATTATGATACCTGAAAATCACCTTAATCAAAAGCATTGGTCTCTCAACAATTAAAATATTATTTTTTATATTATAGTGACATTATTTATTATCCCTATTGTATTTCACCATTTCATGACAAAACAATAAATATGATTCTATAGTTAAAATATGTCTCTGTTTTTAAATTAATCATATAGATATATCAACATGGATCATTTCTCTACAAAAATTATATAATAAATTCATATTACAATGAGAGACCCTAATAAAATATGTAAAATTCTCCATTTAATGATACACCTCATCTAAATATTACTCTAAATTCAACATAATTTTTGTAATTAATTTTAATATGAATATTTATAAGAAACAGTCCCCCGGTATGATATAATTCATTGGATACATAAAATCTAAAAATATAGGGTTCACAACCCAAGGGTAATAGTTCATTATCAGAGATGTTATCATTACTTGTTTAATGTTAATTGTTATTACAAAAATTTCATTGAATCAAATATTTTCAAAAAAATAAATCTGTCAAAATTTATTATTTTTCTAAATTAAATATGTTTATTTGAATTAATAAATACAAATAATTTTGGTAGAATAGTTTTATCGATTCATTATAATTTAATTAATATAATATTTTTTGTTGTTTAATTTGGACTATGTTTGTGATTTTTTATGTGAGTTTCAATTATTGACAAAGAAACAAGGGGGATGGATTGTGGAATCCACAATGTGCGTTGATATTAATGGTGAAAAACATTTTTTTGAATGCTGGAGAATTTATTATATTCAATTTTAAATGAAAGTTGATTTTCATTTATTATAAATAGAATATAAAATTTTAGGATTCCTTGGATCATCTAATTGGACAGTATCTAGAGGTATCACATATAAATTATACAGTTTAAAGAGCTATTTATCATCGAAACACTGCACATGTTATTTTAGAGGAGTTTAAAATATATATACAATAATCTGGTATAGAGAAACAAATTTAGATAATATAAATATTGAATATTAGTTGTAATAAATTCTAAATGTATATATTATTGGATATGGTAACGATCGATGAAATAGGTGACTTCCAACAATGTGAGTTGTTGTAGATTTATATATAAATCTTAATAGAAAAACACTTGGATATATTTCAATGAGCAGAAAAATGTAGCAAGATTTTCATGAAGTGATTTTCATGAAGACACACTTTCATAATTATATATTATGTATGTTATTAGTAATTTATCTACTGATTTTGTTGAAGAATCAAAATTTCTAGAACATGGTTTGAAATTTTTATAGGTGATCAATAATTGTTCTGGACAAATTGAAATGAAAAAATCATTATTTAAGATGTTTTAGAATATTAGTTTTAAGTGATTTGTTTTTGAAATGTCATGTATTTAATGGTTAGTCCCCATATTCCTATTGTAAATTATCATACATTTGGTTGATCATGTGTTTGAATGCTTCATACATGTGATTAGTTTTTCATGCAGTTAATTCACGATATCATTGCGTGTGGTCGATTAGTTATTCAAGAATTTTATTTACATACGGTTTATTGACTTAAAATGATTTATTTAATATTTTAATGGTCATGTAGTCAATCCATATCACATCTAATTTCCATCGTGACTGTATAATTGAACTTATAAATAATAGATTTTTGAAAAAACTATTCTAAAAAATGAGGATTTCAAGATATCATTCTTTATGAGTAAATTTTAAAGGGTTTATTCAAATACTATTACAAAGGGATTAAAATATATAATCATAAATGGGTTATTTAATTTATTATTGAAAATAACTAGAATTTGGTGTGGAATTTCAGAACCCTCCCACCAATGATACCCCTCCACATATGGAAATGAAAAAATGGATGTAATGACCCTCGAGTCCTGCCTCTAGTATTCCCTAGGGTGGAAACTAGAACCAATGATATAAATATAACAAAAAATAAGAGGAATTACTATTTTTATAGGAAAAAAGTTCTGGATATTAGTTGCATCAAACTCATAACAAATTCAAAATAATATATATTAGAGAGAAAAAATATCATCCCACGTGTAATTTTTAACCAATAGAATTCAAAATGAAGTAAAACTCCAAAATAGGTACAAATATTAATGATAAATAGTGACAAAACAATTATCCAAATGATCAAGAAATTAATTCCCAACATTGTCTATGACTTCCTATTGGAAACATGAATATCTATTAATAAACATAGGGAGAGAATACATGTATACTTATTATAAAACCCCATGTCACTCATTCAAACGTGAAAGGAAGCATACTAATTCCCATGTCACAAAAGAATAGAACAATACCACCACTAACAAGGTTTTGAAGCCTCTCCATCCTCACCATGGAAGTCTCACCATGTATGGAAAATCATGTAATGTCATATTGTAAGAACATCAATTATTTTGGTAGCCCACACTACATTGTTTTGGATTAGCCACACCTGATTAATGGTAAACGTCCTCACAATAAAAAAAATCTAAAATAACCACGTCAAATCCTTCCCACCTGGACATGGTCCCCACACACTCAATCTTGCCTTGTCACTTGAGCCAAGGTCACATCACATCACACCAGCAGACAACTATGTTCCAATCCATATATCGTCCAACCACCTAAGCTCATGTCCCATTATATTACAACGCATCAACAAAAATACTCTTATTCCAAAACCACGTTGTATCCCACCCTAATAAACATGGGTCACAAAATAGACATCATCCTTAAGACACATTGGAATATATGTCAAATGTTATCCCTTAAACTAATGGGAAAACAAAATTCACCCAAACACTCATGGTCCTCACAACCCACAACCTACCCAAAAACTCTTCTGATAACAGAGGCTGTAATAGGGAGAAATGAATAGTAGGTGTCCATCCATCCATCCTCCCACCATGATTTTTCAGAAATCCACACTCCCCCTTAGATATGGTGGTGTTTGGAACATATTTATAAACTGGGCATGGATGCGTATAGAAATATCAAGCAAGATACAATTATATATATAGATAAAAAACACACAGACCAACCAATTGGTTTTAAAAACAATGATTATGTCACCAAAAATAACCTTTATTTCTACCTATAAATACACAATAACACACAAAAAGACACAAAACTAGTAAATATTCCCAAAAATCATTTAATTTATTCCACTTGTTATTTTACAATACTTTTAATTTTTTTCATTCACCACACCAACCAAATCAAATTATAAACATTATTAATGAATAATTTATTCAATTATTCCTTTAATATCTTGGTAACTCCCAATCTTGACACAAAAGAAACATATACAAATTAAAACAGGTATAATCTTTGGGAAAATTACCCATACCAACTAATTTAAGTCCCCAACTCTCTATCACATTTGATACAAAACATAACACCACCTGATTGAATCCTCACTGCACAACACCTCTCATCAATTCCCCAAATAACAAATCTCTCAACCTCAAATTCTATTACTTATACATGTTGATGTATCTCTAACCTGTTAATCCACAACACCACCCAAACCAGAAAAAAACATCTACCCAGGAGTCACAACCATACTAAACCACAAATAGGGAAAACCCTTACATCATATCATACCCTCTTCACCTACCATGAATCCCACACAGAAAGCCATAAAAATCCAAGACTACAAATCACCCCACATTATGAATCAGAATACAATTCAAAATTTATCAAATAATTCCTTATTTGAATTACACTTATTAATTCATGATTTATAAAATAATATGTAAAATCATAGGGAATCTGTTTATTAGAAAATTGTTATGTGATTTCCCAACTTCCATATAGAAAAATACACCAGGAACCAAAAAAATGAAACTTGTTTTGTGAAAAAAAGGACCATGAATGAAAATTATCTAGGTATAATTTGAAAAAAACCCTTTTCCCCATTCTATTAAATTATCCAGTTATTTATTATTGCTTAAGTTAGTGAAACTATGATATGTTGGCCAACCTGAGTAAGTCCCTCAAACATGATTCACAATAAATAATAAATGAATGAAAAGAATCCATTCTTTGATGGGTGTCAACATTCATTGCACTGGAATAGAGCACTCAAAATTCCATTTATTTCCTACCCAAGAAGATTACATCAACTCATGGATGCATCATCACCATTTTTCTAATAAATGGATGAAGAATAACCTGATAGAATTGGGCTAAACTGATTTCTAATGTATGGATCGGAAAATAAGATTAATAGAGAGGCCAACCAAAAAGAGACTATTCAAATGAAGGATGAATGTACCTCAGATCAATGATATATTTACATAGATTAGTGATTTATTATTGATGATCCATTTTTATTAAATGAATCTCCCAAACACCAAAGAAGGGACTTCTATGTCTCATAGAACGAGATACTAATCTGTATCCATAGGGTTTGTGAAAACCCGAGTGGTTGGAATGTTTTAAAAAAGTATTCCATCATGATATTTCAGGATGTTTAATCCCATTTCATGTATTTTAATACATCACTTCCCACTTCCACAAAAAAAAATTTCGCCTCTCGATATTTATTTTACTTTTCAAAACATGAAGTACTTCGCTCTGTGGAACTTCCTAGATAAGACATGAAATATATTTTGAAATATTGTAATCCCATTTCATGACTTTTAATCCCTTTTCTTATAGAATTCACCTACTAAACTACCACATGCTCAATATGATCCACTTGTGAGTAGTCCCTACGAACAAAACATGCAATGTAACATAAATTGAGGAAAAAACTATTACATTAGATACTTATCCAATGAATCTCAACATCTTGATCCCAAAACCAATCCCAGAATAAAAAGTGGTATGAAAAACCACCCCATGAGATACGTATTAAAGATGATGTGGCACTAGAAACATTACAAAAAACAGAAGATATCAGCATTCAATGACAAATCACCATGTCAGCTAGAAATCATGGATGGAAACGTCAACATCCAGCAAAATTTCCTTCGACATCAGCTAAGAAAAATGTACATGAATTAGAAAAAATTATCTCAATGTCCACACTATCTCAATCACACAAATCTAGCAATATCATCATCTATGTCAAGATAAAATCCACTCTGGGCGGCACTGAATTTCCAACATGGTTTTATTCACATCACAGTTATTGAATCTAAATTAATAAAATGATCTTCTCATTTTAAAATGTCTTAATTTCATCTCACATTTCACAACATACATCTCAACCCATGATAAAAAAACTTATATCATATAAAATAATTTTCAACCATCAAATAATAAAAAAAATTAACAAGGAAAAACATAAAACAACTTACGGTACTGGTTACACATCTATGTTACCCAATCCCAAGAACTCTCGTCCAGAAAACCATGCCTCCACAAAACATGAACTAAAAGAATGGTCAATTCGTGCCTCACCTTCACTTTATGATCCTGAATATCTACTGGATGATCCACATATGTCTCATCATCCCTTATATTCATCTCTTCCTAGTTAAAGAAGAGGGAGTGATCTTGGATATGCTGAAAAAGTTGGGAGATGTTGAGGACATCATGGATCCTCTCTAATCGTGGTAGAAAAACAATTAAGTTTTCCACATTTCTAACCAATTGCAAATCCTTTATGGGTATAATGAACCTGTGAGATATTTTAATCCCCTTCCAAACCTATTATGCCTTGGTAAAGGGGAAACCCTCATGAACATGTGGTCTATAACCTATAAATCCAAGGGCCTCCTATTTTGATCAGAAAACATCTTATTCATGTCATGTGCTTCTTTTATCCTTTCACAAACGATCTAGACATTATATTCCATGAACATCCCTACATCTCTATTATGAAAAATTGTCTCCCCAACAATTATCCGTCACAAGGATAAATAACATGACCTTCTGAACAAATTTTTTAATGGATCCATGCTAATGGAAGATTGATAACTATTTTTATACGTAGACTTGACCAAGGGTAATTGTCTCACAAAATATCCTCTATATTACAATGCACAAGTTCGCAAAATATACTATAGTTTGTGGATAGTGTATTATGTTTGGCCATCTATCTGAGGGGGAAGGTAGTGATGAAGAATAAATGAGTTCTTAAATAATTCTATAATCCACTAAATACATTCAAGGTAAAACATGTATCTTGATACTTGATAATGGATCTTAGATCACAATGAATTAAAACCACAGCATCCACATACATCTATTTTATGTCATCTTATGTGATCAACTCCTTCAACACTAATATGTGAGCTAATTTCATCAGATGATCCACTACTACACAGATAGCATTGTAGCCTCCCTCATCTCTAGGTTACCCTATTATAAAATCAATAAATATTTCGTCCATATTCAACATGGTGTCATTCCAATGATTAAAAAAAACCATAATGAACAATGTTATTAACAATCACCTTCTAGAAAACCAAGAAACATTCCACAAACTCTACATTTGTCTGCTTCATCAAAAGCCACCAAATATACATCATGAATCCCCATAACAACAATGAATTTTTATTGGTGAACCGCTATGGTTTATTTATAGAACTCAGGAATAGATCCCTCACAAATAACTATTGGAACAAACAACCTTACATGGAGCAGCATCTGATTCTGACAACCCTCTGACCATCCCTCCAGGGATTCTACATATACATAATGAACGTGCATCACCTCAACCTCTGTCTCTCCAAACTAAGACTCCTCCCATAGATATATCAAAGAATGATAAACTATCATATGAAAAAAATTACCTCTACGTCCATCCATTTATTCATCTAAGGGAATGGATGCTAACTCCTACATCTCATTCCATGCATTCACAAACACTAGATAAAACATTTTCTATGACTTTTGGATAAAATAACATGCCACTTCATTCCCATTTACTTAGTTGTATGATATATTGAAATATTTTTTTTTCTAAAAAACTCCATCCACCACCACTATCAGAGATTTATATCATGATGTAAAAATATATATATCAATATCTTTTAATCCAATATGACATCAATGAAATCCCCAATGTGTTAATGTCTCCAAAACATCAGTGAAAACACGACCAATGCTAGATCTATATCATGGGTGGCATAGCAATGCTAGTGGGGGGGGGGAGGTGGAATACCTAGACCAATATGTTGTCATTTCTCACAAGCACATCAAGACACATCCTAATTCTCATTAAGAATAATCACAGAACACTTCAATCACACCCCTTCATCTGGAAACCATAGCACTAGAGCACAAAAAAAAACATCCCGTTCATATATCTGAATTCTTCCTAGAACTACCCACTCCAAACCAAATCATGGTATTTTCTTGTCATAGCTATAAAAAAAGCTACATGTAGAGCTAAATTATGTACAAATATCTGATAAGAGCCTTTAATATCAAGAGAACTATGAATTTCATCATCATTATATGGTGCTTCCAATGAAAAAATGCTTCAACCATTGATGGGGCTAGTGATATGTCCTACCATGACACCACATGCCCTAGTAAATGCATCTCTTTTGTCTAGAACTTACACATGGACCAAATTAAGTAGAGTTGGTTGTATCTAATAGAGAATAAGATGAACCTAAGATACCCAATATGATCATCTTAGAACTATGATTAGACCAATATGCATTGATAAACAAGATGATAAAATGATCCAAGAACTAATTGAACACATAATTCAGAAGTCCCATTAACATAATTGCTACATTTTTAATTTCTAAGGGAATAACCCTTTACATGAATTTCTGATACCATCCTTAGAAAGAAGTCTTTGGGATATTTCTCTCCTTCAACCTCAATTAGTGAAATATAGACCATAGATCAATCATCGAAAACCAACATACACCTCTCAATAGGTCAAAAAATATTTTCTATCATCATGAGATGGGAAAATATTTCCACTTTCAAAATACTAAAGATATGATAGTTTATGAAAAAAATAATACTATTGTATACCCTCATCACAAAAAATACTAGAGCACCCCACGATGACATTCCAGGCTAGGTAAATCATTTCTATATAAAATTGTCCACCTAGATCCAAAAATGGGACATCCAAAAAAAAATCCTTCGAAATAAGGGTAACACTAGAATAAACATATATCCTAAACTCAACATCATGTATATTGGGAAGAATCAAAACCACCTCAGGGAAACCATCTTCCAAGTCACCAAAAATTATGGGAACCTCCAGCACCAAAACATCTACTGACTCCACTAATAGCCCTACCAACAATGAAATTAGAGGCTCTATACACCAAGTTCCCACATGAATTCTCTATTAACCAACACCAACCATACACAGTCATCTATGTCTGAAAACTAAACTATTATCTTGAACCAGTCAATAATAGAGGGAATGAAATACCACAAATAATTCCAATAATTAAATCATATTACTGCATCTATAGTATGAAAATATCTCCACAGGTACGATGTACTCCCATTATCAGTCTATATTCCTAGCACAATTTGAACAATATGTCTTAGCCTCTAACAGGGAAACTCAACACCAATGGAATAGTATGAATCTCTATGTCTAGTACTAGATCATGGGCTAGAGATGGCGAAATAATGGAGTTCCATGTTCCGAAATCAAATAATGAATAATAAGTGTTCTGAAAATCTGATCATACATATAATGATATATGTCCCTATTAGAATTGATGCCTCTACTCCATGAAACGTACCACACAAAGATCCTCTTCCCCTCTCATAATGATTACCATGATGACCATGCTACGGTCGAGGTCCCTAAGAAACATCCAGAGTTTGGCATTAATCTTCTCTATATCCCTTAATGGACCATGTGCATGTAGTCCCTTCTGATGAGATTTCATGGATGTAAACTACTACTCAGGATATCATAGAGACTATAAAACTCCTTTATGGTCCCTCAAATATCCACTGGGCTCTGGTTCTAATGTTTTCCATGGATCCCATAGATAAAACACCTTATTCCATAATTCAAAGGAATGATACATGAATCGTTGTCATGAGAAGGCCAGAAGAGGTGCATCTAGAGTCGGTTTCTCACCAGACAAATAATTGTAGGCCTTGGGTCATAAAACATGATATTGGAAACCATGCATGTGGAATAACCATACCAACTCCAATTTAATGATATACCTCTTCATGGCTAAATCTTCTCAATCACCTCTTACATCTTCTGATCCTCAATGTACATCAAAGAATGTGAAGGGATTAACCATGTACTGGATATAAGAAAGAAGTTCCTCTTCTAGCAAACTCAAACGAGACTCCTCATCCAAAAATGATTCACAAATTATTACGTCGATCATGGAACTTGATCCTCATCTCACATAATGACATACTCACCTACCTAAGGGAAAGTAAATTCTACCCATTATCAGACATCATGGTCTTGTATAGGAATTCTATTTGAATTATATATCATTGTTGATACAAAACACAATTTTTATTAATTTATCCCACAGATAAATAATCCCCAGATAACACACAAAAACCATCATATGGATCACTAACAAAGGAACCAAGTACTATACTGTAGCACGAATCAAACTAAAGGTGATTTCATGATCCTCGATCCAGCTCAACATCCCCATTTCCAAAATATATTCCTTTTACATTCCCACGGACTATCTTTGGAAATCACCAAATTTTCTCTTACACATTTCATCCTCATCCACCAGATCAACCCTCCCCTGATCAAGGGAATTGAGCTACAAAGGCTCAACTGCCTAATCCACACATGGACGATGAATGGGTGTTGTACCGGAAAGGTAAAAAAGGAATTTCTATTCCTGAATTGAGTGAAATATTATTTTAGAATCACTTTTACAAATTTTAACTAAATATTATTTTAAAAAAATTCAAAACACATCATTCAACCAAGATCAAAATTCACTATGATTATTGTAATTTTCCTTGGGCCTCTACCTAGAAAATGAAAAATCTCATGTGGTCATTGGGTAGGCTCAGATTGTATGCATCAGTTCATGGGAGGATCTAAAATCTTGTTTCATCGATTGTATTACTAAGAATATATCACACATCATGATTTTTTGACACTCTTTCCCAACAAACCAAATCAATATTCATTGTATCTAACTCCAAGCTCCTTTATATATATCAAAAATCTCTTATGATAGTATTCTATCACAACTCTTCCCTCCAATTATACCCCTCGTGGGATATTAGTGATTAATGGTAGATAATCAACGTAGATTACCCCTATTGTAGGCCCTAGGATGGTGACCATAACCAATGGTATACAATATAATGAAAATAGAAGGAATTAACCTTTTTAAAAGAAAATTATCTAGATATAACTTGAATATATCTCAAAACAACTCACAGAAATATATAAAAGAAATTATAAAATCAACGAAACATGCAATTTTAAAATAAAATTTTTAAAACTTTAACTAATGTACAAAATAAGAACCAAAACTAAGGCAATGTAGTGGCACAAAAACTGTCCCAATGTCTGAGCTAGTAATTACAATCATGGTTCAAGTATTCCTATTGGAAACCTGAAATACTATTAATATACAAAGGAAGAGAATACAAGAATAATTAGTTGGTTAGCCCTTGTTTATCTTGCATACATGGAAGGAATTATAATATTTCCCTTTTAGAAAACAACATAACCTAAAAGAACCTATCATGATATACTAACAACCAAATCCTAACAATGGAACAATCACCATTTATTGAAAATCATGTAAAGTAATATATTATGAAAATATAGGATTTGGGTACGTCTCCCCACATCCCGCAGGTCTAGTTTCTCTTGCATAATGGGAAACATCCTTGAACTTCATCCTCTTCGAAAAGAACCACTTCACAACCTGTATGAACACACATAGGCACCACAAATGACATATTGTCTCGTCATCTAAGTTTGAGTCATAATAAAACCTTCTCCCAGACATGTGAGGTATATAAAACATCTTATCAGGTTACCTATGTTTGATTCACCTCACATCACTTCACATACCAATCATAGACACTAGGTCCACAATGAAATCACATCCCACCCACATAATCATGGGCCTCAAACCACACCTCAACTCTAAGACTCCTAGAAAGAATTACAAACCTCATCATGAAAACATCTTGTAAAAGAGATCTTCTCCCACATACCTTGTCCTGAAAATACATCATGTATGATGAATAATAAGATAAAACAACATTGAATGTGGAGAATGGGAATTACAGGTGTACAATTATCAATCCTTCCAATGAGATACAAAATAAAGACAGCCACCCCCAAAACAATGGTGTTTTTTGCCACATAGTGGCCAACTAGGGTGGGGTGAACATAAAAATACTAAGGAATGTGCATGTAAATACATTTAGAGAACAAACACTCAGTGAAAATAATGGGGTTTCAAAAAAACATCTATGTCCCCACATATAACATCTGATTCTACATCTGAATAAACAAAACCACACAAAAATCCATAAACCAAGTACATATTTTTCAACCAATAATATAACAGATTCTATTGTATATTTAACAATTCATATTTTTTTCATCTAAATTAGTAACCCATAGAATGTACTCTCTCTTCACAACCAGACCACTACATAGACCCGAAAAATTCCATACGTCCTTACATACACACTTCACCTCTGATCATTCTCAAAGACACAACCATAGTTATCCCACACAATACATCACCCCACAAGAAAATGCACAACACAATTATGGATTTATAAAGGTAACCCATTTTTAAATTCGGCCTATATAATTTATGGGTTATCATATAATCTATAAATTCATGGGACATCCATTTATTATCCATGTATACATGATTTACAAACATCCATAAACATAATTTCATAAGGAACCAACCAACATGCACCTTTTTTGTGCACATATAAGGACCAACAATGGACAAGATTTTTTGAAGTGCATTTAGCCCGTATGATTAATAATATCATGATCTATATGAAGGATTTAAAAAAGAGTTATAATAATATCTAGTTACCCTTTGAAATTTGTTATCTAGATTTTTATCTTTGATCAAGTCAAAATAACAATGGTCATTATGAAAACATGAGTAAGTCCCACCAACATGATAATAAATAATTAAGAAATGAAGTAAAAAATACCTAAATTGAATGGACTCAACGTTCATTGGGTGGGAAAAAATAATACAATTGTCCTTTGATTTTCTCTCCCATGAGATATACATTTACTAGGGAATGTGAAGACTCCATCACACAAATCAATCATAGAAGAACAACACATTAGAAGGTGTGTATTATATTTTTTTTTAATTCATTGAGAGATGGAGGAAAAGGGAGAACATACAAATATATATAGTTTAAATGAAGGATGAACGTACCACATATCAAATAAATATTTCTATTGATCAGTGACAGATGCTTGGCTTCCAATTTTTGTTGATGGAATACCCAAAACCCCAATGATGGGTCTACCTACTTTCATAGGATGACAGAGAGGGCTAAAACCATAGGGTTTTTGAAAACTGATGCAACTAGAAGGTTTTAAACAATTACATTAATGGGGTATTACACAACATGTAATATATATTTACTTAATGTAATACCACGAGGTCCACTTCCAACCAAAAACACATTACCTCTTAATTTATATTTTATTTCTGAATCCCTGAACCATTTAACAGAGTGAAACATCCTAGAAAATCTGTAAAATATAGTTTCACATAATGTAATACCATTACACAATGTGTAACCCACCGTTTTCTAGCCTTCACCAACCAAGAGGACACAAAACATTACATTAAATCTTGGAGAAAAGGATCATTGTGTTTGATTATTTATTGTAGAATCTCAAATATAATTAATGGTAAAAATTCATAAATGAATATGGGTAATTTTTTGTATATACAAATTGAAATAAGATGATATAAATATTATAAATATGTTATGAGGCATGAATATATATTTTTTAAGATAATAAATGTAATGTATGTAGATATGATATACAACATAATCCAAATGAATCCATGAATTCATGAAAATTTAAAATATAAGCATCAAATAAGATTTTACGAAAGACACGCAACATCAAGTGTAAAAGATAATATTACATCCTAAGGAATTAAAATATATTTAGTATTTTAAATATATTCTATTTATTCGGTTACATTAAATGAATTCGATACTTAGTTATCATTTTTTATAGGTAATGATTTAGTTCGGTAGCGTACATTATATGTAACATTATGTTTTGCTGAATAACATGAAAATATTAATGAAATAATTGAATATGATATAATCCTATAATCCATGAAAATAATGGGTATGAATATAATGAACTAAAATATTAACAGAAATATTTTTTAAGAAAATATTTTCTATCTATTGAATGTTAAAAAATAAGATTCATTCAAGTTAAATTAGAAATGTTTTCTATAAATATTATTTTT
Organism: Viscum album; assembly: GCA_963277665.1. Taxonomy (NCBI): domain Eukaryota; kingdom Viridiplantae; phylum Streptophyta; class Magnoliopsida; order Santalales; family Viscaceae; genus Viscum; species Viscum album. The sequence continues at coordinate 1,023,212,368 of OY728133.1, read as the reverse complement.
TCTAATTAATGGATTAATGAATAAAAATAAAAAAAGTGAATTTGGATTCTAAATAATATATTATTTTTAATTTTTTACTTTTTAAAAATAGTTTTTTTTATAAATAGTGACAAATAATGAATTTTAATTGAAAACAGTCAATTTTATTAAAAAAATGTACTGTTAATTTATAATTTGATATGATTTGGATGAAAATATATTTAAATTATATATTAATTAATCATATTTAAGATATTATAATAATTTTCATGCTGAATTTTATATTAAAACATTATAAACATATGAACATTTTTACATTAAAAACCCATATTATTTTCACATATGCGATTTGAATTGTAAATAATTTTTTTCTATTACAGGGAGTTGAATATTGAAAAATGGATCACATCTTTTATATATGATAATTAACATTCTACTGTTTTTTCAACATTATTTTTTATGATAATGAGTTTAGATAATAGTTATTATATATTATAATCATTAGATTAAAATTGAGTTTATTAGTGGTTATGTTTATAAAAAAAGTTTTAATATGACTGAAAAACATGTCAAAAATAAATTTTATTGACATATTTAGACCAATAACACTCTATTACACTTTTTTATGAGTGATCTTTACTCTATTCCATTAATGTGACGTAAATATTATGTTATATAAATAAAAATATAAAAAGGAAAGTTATTTACCATTTAAGTTTTTAAAGATCTCGGATAACAAATATATAATGTATGTTCTATTAAAGATAATTTTTTGAATCCTAAATAATTTTTGGTATTAATAATAATTTACCTCTATTTTTTTTTTGATATTTATTAATTTCCAATAATACCTAAAAATTTTAACATAACAATTATTTAGATATTAAAAAATAAATAAATTGATTATAAAAATATCAAATGTGTGGTAAATTCAATAAATTATTGTTTGAAATTATATTTTATAGCATAAATAATCATGATAAATAGGTTTTGACATATTATATTTTAATTACACTATTTCCTCGATACATTTAATTATAACTTATTTCAGTAACATCAAAATTGGAATTAGTGTTCTTCTATGATAAATTATATTTTATTTATTAATTAAAAATTACTAAAAATTATAAATTATTCAATGTGGTTTTAAAATAATAATATATTATAAATATTTCATATTACTATATCAATATATATCTTATAATGTTTATATTTACAAATAAATAGAAAAAATACTAACAGCACAGTGAATGTTAATGTTGTGATTGGGAGCTTTACAAGCTCTTTTATGAAAATAAATTACCAAAAATAATTTGTTTTTTATTTACAAAATTATAAGTGATATTTAAAATTTGTGGTTATAAATTATCCAATAAAGATAAATTTAATTTATTCAAAAAGGATAAGTTACATTTATTAGAAAACTAGTTTCAATAATTGAACACCAAAACACTAAAAATAAGGAAACATATATGTTATGAAATCAAATAATTAAAAAAAGTGTTTTATTTTGGGGGCGGTGGGGGATTCTAGAAAATATAACCAATAAACCATATTAATTATCAATATTAGTTCCACATGAGGTATGATTGTCCTCCCCATACTGAATAATGTTCGGTATTTACAAAAGTGTCATTCCTGCTCAACTATAAAATATAATTCCCTCCCCTCAATTATAAACGTTACCCAATCCATTTGGAACATCCATATCCTACCCCAATAACATTAAAACACCCTTAGTATAATTATATAAGATGTATTTTTTTTTCTAATGACAACCTTTTGAGGATTTAGTGGAAACCTAAGAAGAATACTAGAAGGACATGTATTACTATTAAATAAGAGTCCTTGTATAACTTCGTTACCCACCATTTTATTTTATTAAAAAATTTTATGATATAAAAACCTTTTTATATTAATTATAAATAAATGTTGTATTGTTTTTTATGACCTAGAAGAGTACAGAATTCAAGGAAATTGGTTAAGGAATAATCATTCATGTATACAACGTACTACTTCCTTGAGAACTGATGTCATTCATTTTACCATTACAACCATCCAAGGATGGGAATAATGATTAATTTATAGTTTATATATTATATATATTATATTTATAACATATTAATACCGATGAGGTTTTTATATCATTTATATCTTCTTACATTCCACACTTCTACATATATGATCATGTCACTCACGTTTATAGTAGTCTACTGCATCACGATATTATATGATTCATGTATCAATACAGAGAGTCAAAGATGATGATTGTTATTATTTTAATATATATATATATATTATATTTACATTTAATAATTATTATATTCAAATAAAAATTATTATTCTAGAGAAGAATATTTATTTATATATATATTTCATTTCCTATATTTTTTACTCATGTAATGATGATAACATTTTTCATGTATATATGGACTGTCGCCTCCAAAAAGGGACATGTCACACTCTTAGTCACCACAAAATATGTATTTTAAAATATAAGTAGGTAATATGGTATATAATATACTATTATCATTATATAATGGTAATATATTATATACCTATTTTTTACTATGATCATAGAAAAATAGAAATAATCGACAATTGTACGTATGTCCTACCATCTTAATTATCGTAACATACATCATATTTGTAACCACGATCCATGTTTTTTATATGTACAATTGATATGTAAATATAAAATTATGACAATATTATTATTCTAAAAGTGATATAACTATATAATATGAGCAATAAACATGTCATTCTTAATGAATCCCTCATGAGAAAATAAGGCAATTAACACCAAAAATGAAAAAATAATGAATGGTTAAAAATGAATGTTGGACGATATGTTATAAAGGGAAAATATTTGATATTATAAATATTGAAATGGTTAGTTTATAAGTTTACTCTATGTATAATCCCACTATATATAAGTTTATATCATGTTCAATGGGAAATTAATAATAATGTAAGGGGTTTCTCCCTAAATCCACTTATTTGAGGCATATTATATTTTTATTAACCAAATTTGTGTTATATGTTGTATATCCATCATACAAGAAATGAAATATAATTAATAATGAATAATTCATTATATTTTATGTTATAGTTTTAACTATTTTATGTAATGGTATTTCCAATTTAATTTACCAAGTGGTAAAGAATTTTAAAAATCAATTTTCTTTTATTGGATTATATTACTTATTTATTGACATTGATATTATATGACTAATTTTATAAATCATTTAGATAATTTTATATTTTATTTAAAATTCATTATGTGTACATTATCATAATTAATATAAACTATACATTTAGTACTTCTATATTCAACATTATGATTATTTTATGGTTTTATTTCAAATTCTCACCTAATCGAGATTATTTATGATTATATTCATATTAAGGGGAGTTTTTTATAATTTTCTTTGTAAACCCACCAATCTAATTCTCCCTTTCATATAAATGAAAATATTCATATAATATTATAATTTTACACTGATTTTGTTTAGTACAATTGAGAAAATCTACTAATAATATTAGACATCCTTTCCAACATTGGTTGAAAAATAGTTTTCATTCAAATTTTTTATAAATAAATGCTTTTAAAATATTTTTAACCACCTTCAAATTATTTAATAAATATTTTTTTTGAATTGATTCTTTATAAAAAAAATTATAAATTGAATATTTATTTATCTTTCGATACATGAACTTTTCAAAAAATTATAATGAAAAAGGAATGTTCGTTTTATCATTTACACTGAATCATAATTTTAATGTTTACATGTGTCAGTAATTATTACAGTGAATAATAATTTTAATGTTTACATGTGTCATTTTAAATGATTTTTTTTAATTTCTTTTAAAGATCATTTTATTTTAATTTTTTTTTCAAAATTATAATTATATATCGCCCAATATTTATTTTATGGACCATATTATGGTATTCATATTGATTAATGAAAAAATTCCATTATTATTACTCCAATGATTATATATTGAAATCATACTTATTCTTCTACTGCATATTTTATGATTATTTTGAACTAGGAAATTATTTACATTCACATATTTTATTCATTTTGTAGTCATTAGCTTCCGCTTGAAATATTTTCATTCCTGGGATTGTTATCTATGAAATTTCCTCTAAATATCCATATTATTTACCTTGTATATGAATAATAGTTATAATATATATCATTTTTTTATATGATTGTTTATATTAAATTTATTTATTGACTATAGAAGTATTGATTAATACTTATCCATTACTCAATAATTAAAGTTTATGTCAGGGCAATTTTTTAGAAAATTAAATAGATTATTTGATATATATAAATATATGTGAAATACCTTATACTAGATGATATTGGTGGGGTATGGATAATGAAAACCCATTATTCCCTTGTTATTATCATGGGATGAATAAGTTGGATAGATTTCATGAAATGTGTTTTTATAGATTATTTTTAAAAATTCTAGAAAATAGATAGTGACTGGGAAGGTTTCATGTTCCGAGGAAACATGAGGACCTAAGGATTTTCATTATTCATAATCTAGTAATAATTATAAATGATAGTTTCATAATGATATTATCAATGGATAAATTTCAATCGTAGTTAATTGATTAAATGGAATGTGATTTCGTTTATTTCCCATTCAATATTTATAATTCACTATCTTTTTATTTAAAAATAATATGTTCATATTTATTTAATGTTAAATATTTATTATTTTCCTTTATGAATTTTAAATGTATTGTTTGCTAAGTTATGTACCATTCCATATTAATTATTTTTATCAATTATTGATTTTATCATTTCTGAAAATCCCTTACCGACTATTTTATCTCTGTTGAGAATGTAGGTCTGAGTAGGATATACTCAATAATAAATAATATAGGATCAAAATAATTGAGATACTATATAGAGTATCAAATGATGCTCAAAATACAAGAGGGGGGGTGAATTGTATTCTTTTAAAAATTCCTTTGGAAATTTTAAAGATAGTTATGTTTAACATGGTTAAACAAGGTAATTCACAAAACCTCTAGTTCTACACTCTTGCTTGAATCATGAAATATGATTCTGAGAAAGAAATTCTAGAAAAGTGATTCTGAAAATGATACTTAATGAATGATTACAATGATGAAGAATCTACCTTAATAAATTTAGAATCTAACTAAATCAGAGTACAACTGTAAGGAAGTATAAGAAAGTAATACTTTTCTCAACAATACAAATACAGTGGAAAAAATGTAATAAAACAATTAACATTATTAAGTATTTCAACCCAAAGAGAAGGGTATCCAATAACCTTGGATAAAGGTCCCTTGATTTATACATACATGAATGTCTGTCTTACCCACATCAGGGTAAGCCCTCGATAAGAAGATCTGAGTCTGGCTTGCTATCCCTTCAAGCCCTCAACTTCAAGGTAGTTGTAACCTCTTTCCTCCTCAGTAAAAAATCCCTCAACTTCAAGGTAGTCGGAAACTCTGTCTTTCTATACCAAAAATCCCTCATTTTTCTACAACAACAATCAGAGTTGCACAAAGGAAAACTGAACCAGAAGATCAGTACACACTATGCAGTGAGATTCTCTCTCTCGAAATCACATCAACATCAAGAAATCTATAGAGTCGTTGAATAGTCTAGAACTCTTTCAAATGAGATTCTATTTATAGTAATGGCTTCAATTCTCCTCTCCCTCCTCCAACAGTTATATTTTTCCTTGAATTTCAGAGGGACTTGTACATGTGTCACTCAAATAATGGTTAGTTAGTAACTAAAATCAAGAAATCATTTTATAAAAAAACAACTGTAAGAAAAATATTGTTACATAACTAAAGTCAAATATTCAGAGTGTAAGAAAATAAAATATCAGAGTCTAAAAAAAATTCAGTTTCTATAACACAAGGATATTCGTTTTCTATTTTCAAGGAATTCTGAACCTTAATTATATTTAATTCTGTAGTTTGAATTTCAAGGAAATTCGGAATATGGATTCATAAGAATTCGGAACCAGAACTTACAATGTTCATAGTCAGTTTTCATGAGAATTCGGAGTCATAACTCATAAGAGTTTAGAGTTTGAATATAGAGAACTTAGAGTCAGAACATAGAGAAGCTCATAACCAGAATTTGTATTCAGACTTTGAAGTAAAAACTCATATTGTTCGTTTCCAGAATTCATATTCAGAATATGGAGTCAGAACATAGAATGTTTGTAACCAGAATTCAGATTCATAATTCAGAGTTAGAACTCAAAATGTTCTTAACCAAAATTCTGATTCAGAACACGGAGTCAGAACTCAGAAGATTTCTTAAAAAGAATTCGTAGTCAGAATTCGGAGTCAGAACTCTGAAGTGTTCATAACCAGAATTCTGAGAATTCATAAACTATAACATAATTCTTCTTATCTAGGTATTTATAAGATTCTGAGGTTTTGATTTTCAAACCAAATTATACCCTCAGAAAAATTATGATACGAGGAATGAAAACATGTTATAGATGAATTTCTATTGGGGAGAAAAATTTCCTAACATAAGTAAAACAAGGGTAATAATATATTTTCCTTGAGATATGGTGTTTTTGATTTTCAAAACAAGAAGAATGGTAAAGTCATAATGAAAGTCATAATGACTTGACCATGTCCCCTAAGTATAAAGGAATGGAAAATTCATAAGGAAAACCTTATTGACTCAATAATCTCTCCCCTTTTGGGAAGAAAAAACATCCTTACAAAAAACAATAAAAGGGGATAGAAAATATATTCTTAAACATTGAAAATAAAACATATCTCCCTTTTTTCATTGGTAATGATGAATAAGACTACCCCCCCTAGGATTTGGAATTCTATGGATCGTATTCTATATTTCTAGAATGAGAATTTTTATTAACATGAGTATGGAAATCGTCGTAATGAGAACTCCCCCTTAGACAAAACCCCCCTTAGATAAAATCCCCCTTATGTAGGGATATTTCTTCTTTACTTGAAATTCTATTTCCATCTCACCCTTTGTTATTTTCAAAAGGAAATTTGGAGAATGGAAAAAAATACAGTACCTGAAATATTAGTTCAAACATCCAAACAAAAATGAGCAACCACAATTTCATTAAGGTTGGATGTATTTATACAAAGAAAAATAGATATAAAAAAGATAGTAATTGGATCTATTTTGCTTCTATTTCTTTGGGAATAAGCTTCTTCACAATGGTTTTAGCTTCTTATGCTCTTTGTGATCCTCCTCTACTTGCTTTTCAAATGATTTGATCTTGTCTTCATGAGCTTTCATGGCCTCTTCCGGAGCATTCAGCAATTCATGATGCTTCACTAGCAATTTTTGAATCTCAATCCAGAGATACTTTTCTGTTTTCTAGCATTGGACAATATAACTCAGCTTCTCATTCAGATCTTTGACATCATGAATGTGAGCATTTATATCCAGAGTAATCTTTTCTCAAAGCTATCTGTATGATCCTTGATTTTGGTGTCTTCAGTATCAAAATAGTTTTTGACATCTTCTTGAAATTGATCAAGCTCTCTCAAATATTCAACTATCTTCCTCGACCAATTGGTCATTTTATTCAAATATTTTCTACGGGCCTCATAGTTGATAAAGATATTTTTATGATCATCCTCAATCATTACACACCAATCCATGGCCATGGATACAGAATTTGACTTCAGATTCATGATACACTTAAGCATATGGCATCTGGAGTAAATTGTTGGGAAGATCGAAATGGTGTCCACTAGCTCCTTCAAGGACTAAATGAAAAAATCATGTCCTGAAGCTGATGACTCCAAATCAGACACTTTACATGGAGATAGTTCTTCCTCTATCTCTACTAGATTCCTCTTAGAGGATCCTCTATCTTCCTTCTTCCTCAAAAAATATTTGGTTGGGGTATCAACAACCACTAATTTAACCTTATCAGGTTTTGGAACATCTTCTTCATCGGGAGATTCATGCTCACTTTCAGACAATAGTACAACCTTATATTCATCAATTTTCTCCTTTTCAGCTCCTGCCTCCATTTACTCAGGAAGAATGAAGTAATGATTATAACTCTCTTCTTCAGACAAATTGTTGACTTCCTCTTCACCCATATTATCTATTCCGGGAGTAGCATGTTTTGAAGATCCAACTTGAGAAGTCCGAATTGAAAACTTTTCAGAATCAATTTTCTTTTCTTGAATGTATTCTAATTTATTTATAAAATGAGAAATATTTTCATTTCTTTCTGCTTCTCGAAATTCTTCCACAACTTCATTCTAAACATTCTTGTCTTTGTATTTTTCCGGAGACATGAACATCTTTCCCAGAGTCTCAGGCAATGGTTCTACTAGGAATATTTTCATTATGGGAAATTTTTCGTATTCCACTTCAGTTTCCCATAGGAAGGATTTAAAAAATTAGCCTCAAACATTTTCTTCTAAGATTATTTTCCTTGGTCTAATTAAGAATCTCATCAGCCTCTTTCTCATTCAATTCCTTGGCCTCACTGGGGTCTAGACCAATCCATGGCTCACCTTCCTTCCAGTTCTTCCTATCCTCCCTCCATTTGGAAACAACATCATTAGGATAATATTTCTGATTCTTGGGATTTGGAGGTGTAGATTTAACTTCATTGTCCATATGGGTTTTCCCTATTTCATCCAACACCTTATGTTTCTTGTTCTTTCTAGGTTTCATTGATGGTTCAGCTTCTTTAACATTTTATAGAACGGCTTCTGCCTCATCCTCAGGTAGATCATAAAACTCTCTTGACTCATTATAAAATCAAACATTCATTCTCTTGAGGTTATCATCACTGATTAGAATTGCATTTCAATTCTTCAGCTTGGAAATGTAGGGGATCATGAATGATTCAAGGCACCGAACTATCAGCTTGGAGAGTAGAGCCGGATACATGATAATCTATGCTCTCAAATGTCTCTTCGTGATATTCACTATTGTGATGAGAGTATGCTTCATGAGATTGATTTTCCTTAGATTTACCAGAAAATATATGATATACATATCACTTTTCTTAAGAGTTCCCTTGTCACCTTTCTTCGGTATGATAAGGCCCTAAACCCGTAACTGTAGGATCCCATTGTTGGTAGAATGATGAGAAATATTTGCTATCTTGACATCAGTATGTCCATGGCATTCTATAGCCTTCACATTGAGAGACTTCCTTATACATCCGGTAACATGTGAGAACAAAACTCGGCTTCCCCTTCATATGACAACCCCTCCAGGCTAGAAGCCTTGGTGTATGAAAGAATATATATCTTTCCATAAATATTGAAGAAAAAGTTTTCTCTACCTTATTCTTCGAAGACACAAACTGATTCATAAAATTCTATCAGTAAATCCGAATACACTATATATTAAGATCTTTTCACTGATATGGATACACTTTCCCATATATTAATCTTTATATTCATGGATATAATAGATTCATACATATTGATGATGTTTGGAAGTACCAACCTCTCCCTGTAAATTTTCCACTCTGAAATTGGCTTGACAAAAGACATTTATTCAGATAGAATTTTAGCAGACATTCAGAATTGAGAAACATTGAAAATCTGGAATTAGATTTTGTAGAGTGGCAGAAATTAGACACACCAATTATTTGAAAACTGATGTGGGAAAACCATTGGGGTCCCTTTTATATCGGCGTTGATGTAACGGTTCATCTTCCCATCTAAATCCAAAGGCTGATAATTCTTCTGAACTAATCTGACGGCTGAAATAATAGTTGTAAGGAAAATTTGGTAGGATCTGATCTTTTGTGGTTTCTAAAAGAAAACATTCAGATTCAAGGAAACTAGAATCTGAGAAATATTAAAAAGAAAGTAAAATAACTTCATGTAAAAAGTGATTATGAAAACTTAAAAAATAATCATACCATTCGAATTTTCAAGAGAATTATTTGTATTGAGGAAAATTATTCTTGAAGAACATTATATTCCATAATAAAACTTGAGTATATAATATAAATTGAGTACACAGATCATCATTTTGAAAATTTCTATTATGAAAATCATTATTATGGAAATCATTAATATGAAAATCTTCAGTACGAAAATCATTAGTACGAAAAACTTCATTAGGAAAATCATCAGTATGAAAAACATCACTACGAAAACATCAAGAATGAAAATTTACATTAAGAAAATTTTAAGTACAAAAAATTCCATTAGAAGAAAAATTAAAAACATCATTATAAAAAACATGAAAAACATCATTACAAAAAATATGAAAAAATATATTATGAAAAAAATGAAAAACATAATTACAAAAAATATGAAAAACATCATTAAGAATGTACTCCTCCCATTTAAAAAAGTTTATGACTGTAAGAAGATTGATTTCAACAAAAAGATAATAAAGAGGATTACCTTACAGTTATCATTCTTAGCTCTTATTTAATATATTCAAATCTATCAGAGGGTAACGATTTTGTGAAAATATAAGCAATTTGGTCTTGCTTTCCAATGAATTAAGGAATGATATCTAATTTTTTTGTGTGATCTCTAAGAAAGTGATGCCTAATATCTATGTGCTTTGCACGGGAGTGATGTGCAATGTTTTTAAAAATGGAAATGGAACTTGTATTATCACACAATTTTTTTGTTTTTGTAAAACTCATACCCTAGTCTGTGAGTGTGTGTTGCATCCACAACACATGAGCACATCGACTTCCTGCTACTACATATTCAGCTTCAGGAGTGGATAGTGTTACTAAGTCTTGCTTATTGCATGACCAAGAAACTAATGAATCTTCTAAGAAATTAAAAGATTGGAATGTAATCTTTCTATCCATTCTACATCGACCAAAGTCATCATCTGGAATACTTTTTGAAACGAAATAATTTTTAGAAGTATAAAAGAGTCCAAAATCCATGGTTCCCATTAAGTAGCGAAACATTCTTTTAACTGATTTTCAGTGATATTCCTTATGATTATATTGATATCATGCACATTATCATACTGAAAACATTATGTATGGATTACTAGCAATCATGTAATGTAAACTTCTTATCATACCTCTAAAAGTTTTTTGATCTACTGGTTTCCCAGCTTCCTAAAGATCAAATATATTTGAGGTACCAATGGGAGTACTTATACTCTTAGTGTTGTTATATCCATACTTTTTAAAAATATATTTAATGTAATTATTTTGGGATATATAGATTCCTTCTATTTTTTTAGATATTTGAATACCAAGGAAAAACGTTAACTCACACATCTTACTCATTTCAAACTCAGATTTCATTAGGCCTACAATGTAATCAGTTAATGATGGGTGAGTTGAACCAAATATAATGTCATCAACATAAATTTGAACAATCAAAACAATTTTCTTATCATTATTTATAAAAACGGTGGGATCTTCATTTCCCTTAAAATAGTTATTTTGAAGAAAAAATAATCCAAGTATATTATACCAAGCTTGGGGGTGTGTTTAAGACCATGTAAAGCATTGGTAAGTCTAGAAACATGATCAAGATGTTTTGTATCTTCAAAACTAGGATTTTGTTCAACAAAAACATCCTATTGAACATAACTATTAAGAATAGAACATTTCACATCCATTTGAAAAATATTGAAAATGAATAATGCTACAAAGGCAAGTAAAATACAAATAGATTCAAGTCAAGATACAAGAGAAGAGGTTTCTTCATATTCTATTCACTCATGTTGACTATATCCTTTAGCAACTAATCTAGCTTCAATTGTTACAATGATTCAATTTTCATCACAATTATTTCTAAATACCCACTTTACACCAATAACAGAAGTGTCCTTAGGTCTTTCAACCAAGGTCCATAATTTATTCCGTTCAAATCCATTCAGTTCATCTTGCATAGATTTAATCCAATCATCATCACCTAAAACTTTATCTGTGATTTTATGTTCTAATTGAGAAAGGAATGGTAGATGTTCTAATTCATTTCTTAAGGAACTTCTAGTCCTTACATGTTGATTTACATCACCAATGATGTTTTCACTAGGATGATTCATTAGAAATGACTTATTTGGGTTTTATAAAACCTGTTCATCAACATAGGGTAGAAAATAATCCGGGATATATGATTTAAAAGTGTCTTCTTGAACAATTTCCTTATTAGAAGGAACTTCTATTAAATGTTGAAAATCAGTTTTTGAAAACACATCTGAAGATATAGGTTGGACTTGTTTAAAAACAAAGGGATCGGTTTCATCATATTTCACATCCACTATCTCTTCAATAATACAGGTTTTTTTATTGAAAACTCTACAAGACTTAGAAGTTGTGGAATAGCCTATGAAAATTCCTTCAACAGATTTTGGTTCAAATTTATGAAGATTATATTTAGTATTCATAATGAATACCTTGTAACCAGAATCTTTGAAATAGGAATGAATAAGTTTTCTACCATTCCATAACTCATAATGAGTTTTATTAAGAAAAGGTCTAATCAAAACATGATTTATAGTATAACAAGATGCACTTACAGCTGCATCCGAAAAATTTTGGCTAAATAATACTCACTCAACATGGTTTTAGTTATCACTTGAAGTATTATAGTTCTTCTTTCTACAACACCATTCTGTTGAGATGTTCTAGGTGGAGAGAAGTTGTTAGTTATACCTTTTCTACTACAAAAAGTTTCAAAATCATAATTTTGAAATTCTCCTCCATGATAACTATGAATAGTTTTTAATGGAAGGTTTTTCTAATTTTTATCATGGGATCTAAAACTTTTGAAATACGAAAAAGATTCAGATTTCATTGCTAAAAAATACTCCCATGAAAATCATGTCTAATCATCAACTAGAACAAATACATAATACCTGCCTCCAATAGTTCCAGTTTTTATAGGACTAAAAAGATCTATATGCACTAAATATAATTCATCATTAGTTGTGACTTCATCAATGGTTTTAAAACTTGATTTATGTTGCTTGCCATATTGACAAGGGTCACAAACTTTAGGAAAATAAAATCTAAGATCTGGTAGACTCTTAATTAATCTTTTCTTAGAAAGGTTTCATAAGTTCATAAGGGTATATAGACCTAACCTTATATTCCATAACCAAGAATGATCTTCCATTACACTATGTCAATGTATATCTTGTCCCCTAAGGTCTTCTATGATTAGTGTGTAGACATTCTATTTCCTATGGGATAAAAGAATAAAATCTTCCTTATAATTGTGTATTAAGAACTTGTCATTCCTAAAATTCACAAGGTAAACTTCATATAATAATCATATTATTCTAATGAGGATATTCTTAAGACCCTTAAAAATTAAAACATTTGAAATCATAGTTTTTACAAGAAGAACAATGTTACCTATACAAATAATTTCTCCCTGAGCATTATCTTCGAAAGATAGTTTTCCTCCTTTTATCTTGATAATATTTTCATAATAGTTTTTGTTACCAGTCATATGTCGGGAACATCCACTATCCATGTACCATGTATTGTTGTTGGTACATTCTCTATTTTCCTAAAAATAAAAAAAGTTAGATTTTTTGAATCCAAACTTTCTTGGATATAGAATTTTTAGAAATAAAAATTTTAGGCACCCACATCATTTTTAGAAAAATATGAATTATGAAATCCTAAAGATTGGGTTTTGATTAGAAATCAATTGTTTCCCAATGTCCACCACACTGACACTTAGTGCAAAAAAAACACTTTGTGGAAAAAAGTATTTGTTACTAATAACAGGTTTAGAACTAGTATAACAAAAACTAGAAATATTCCTTAGGGGTTGGATATTGAAATAAATTTTATCAAAATTTTATTTACCTAGGGTAAAGATTGATAAACAATTCCTCAAGGAAAAGATTTCAGATTTAACTTTGATAACCAAGTTCATATCTTCAAAAACATTCGATTTTAAACTACTGCAAGGCTCAAAAACATTTTTCTTAGAAATTACATTTTCTAGATCGTTAGAAAGTTTATTTTTCTCAGAATTTACTTCCTCGTGATTTTTTGAAATACTTAAAAAAAATAATTTCGTATCAAAATCATTAGAAAGATCTTGTATTTCCTTAGTATGAATAATATTCCTTGAATTTTATTTATCAAGAATTTTCCTGAGTTTTTAATTCTCAATCTCAAGAAGTTTGGAAAACCAAGAAACATTTTCACAGGTAGGTAAAGTATTATCTTCATCAGAAGAATATTCTTCATTCGAAGAGTCATAATATTAACTATCATTATCATTCCACGATATATTAGTCATTGATTCAACATTTTCTACCTTATCCATTATACAATGATTGTCAATAGGTAATCTGGATATTAGACCAAGACTCTTCTGTATATAAGATTAATAGTTTAATGATCCATCTGAAGAGTCACCACCACTGGCACTCCAAGTGTCATTAGCTTTAAAGACTTTCTTAGCATTAGCATAGTTATTCTTCTTTCTTTTTCTCTCAGAATGAATTTCCTTTCTTTCTTTTCTTTTTTTCATGGGGAAATTAGGCTTTATATGTCCAGATCTCTTGCATTCATAACATGTGACTTTTGAATATTTCTTATCTTTCCATTCCTTCTTCTCATATCTAGATTGAATGTTCATCTATCCAGCTATATTGTTCATCTTTCAGTCAGGATTTGCTAATTCATTTTCCAAGGAATCATTTCAACTGGATTCAGATTGGATAACAATTTTCTTTGATTTGGATATGGTAACTCTCTCAAAAGTCTTAGCTTTCATATTATTAGAAGTTGTAGTAAAAGAAAAACACCCATTTCCAATCTTCTTCTTTACATTATCATAATCTCTCTTCATTCTAGTCTCATGCTGAAGAATAGTTCCAAATAGTTCATCAAGAGTAATTTTAGTAACCTTTCTATTCTCATATATTGTAGTCCTCTTGGATTCCCAGTCATTGGGCATGATGTCTATGATATTGTCAACAAGAGATTCATCATCTAATCCCTTCTCAACCATTGATTGAAACTATTTACAATAGTCACGAACCTTTGTTCCACCTTACATATGGGTTCTCCATAAGGAAAATTAAAACCATGATATTCAACTTTGAGCATGTCTCTTATTGTTTCAATAACTTTGAAAGTTCTAAAGTGAGTAACTTCACGTTTCTTCCATATATAATTTGCTACTTTACAAGATGAAATTTGTCTATATATATTTCTAGTCATAGAACAAAGTAAACTATTTTGTACCTTATAATTAAGATGATATTCATGCTTTTCTTGTTTAGTAAAGGTACTAACTTCTTTTTCATGGATTTTATATCCTCCAGTTAGCATAAAAAATTTATCAATACAAGTATTGATAATGAAAGTCTTCATAAGATCTCTCTAATAGTCATAATCATTTCCATCAATGATAGGTGGTCTTGTTGAATTGAGATTGGCTATGGAACAAACATTGATTCCTGCCATCAAAAAAAAATTTCCACAAAAAACGTGTTAATGTATAAATTTTTTAAACAAGGAAAATATTCATATGAAACAAAAATGAAGAACTAGAGTATCTCTAAGAAAAAATGAATCCGAAAAATATAAATCTGAAAAACCTATTTCAGAAAATATTATTTCGAAAAATATAAGAGGAAGATGAATTCTCTTCTGAATCAAATCGTGAGATTAATTCATATTGAACCAAAATTCAAAATCAAATTATTTAATTGGTTCATGATTCATGATAACTTACTCTGATAACAATTGTTGAGATGGTATAGGAGAGTATGAAATACTGTAAAATACAAAATATTGGATCAAAATAATAGAGATATTGTATGGAGTATCTAATGAAGTTCAAAATACAAGATGGGGGTGTTTGTTGTATACTTTTAAAAATTCTTTTGGAAGATTTAATGATAGATAAGTTTAACAAGGATAAACTAGGTAATTCACAAAACCTCTAGTTCTACACACTTTCTTGACCATTGAAATTTGATTCTGAGAATGATATTCCAGAAAATTGATTCTAGATATTAAACTTAATGATAGTTTACAAAATTGGAGATTCTGCCTTAAAGAATATAGAATCTAACTAAATATGAGTACAAGAGTTAGAAATTATAAGAAAGTTATACATTCCCCAACAATACAAATGCAGTGGAAAATTTGTAACAAACAAAGTAATAGTAGTATGTCTTTTAACTCAAAGAGAAGGGTATCTAACATCCTTGGATAAAGGACCCTTGATTTATACTTTTAAGAATGTATGTTATACCCACGCTAGGGTAAGCCCTAGATATGATGATTGGAGTCTGTATTTCTATCCATGAAAGCCCTAAACATCAAGGTAGTTGGATCCTCTCTCATCCTCACCAAGTAATCACTCAACAATATGGTAGTTGGCACCTCTCTCTTCCTATCCCCGGAATCCCTTGATTGTACACAACAACAACCAGAATCGCACAAAGAAAAACTAGACCAAAAGTTTCGTAAGCACACAGCAGTTAGAGTCTATCTCTAGAAATCACTTCAACATAATGTAATCTCGAGAGTCATAGAATAGTCTAGAACTATATCAAATGAGACTCTATTTATAGACACGACTTCAATGGTCGGCTCCCTCCTCCAATGGTCATATTTTTCCTTGAATTTCATATGGACCTGTACATGTGTCACTCAAACAACAGTTAGTTAGTAACTCAAAGCATGACATCGTTTTATAACCAAACAAGTGTAAGAAATATATTGTTATATTAGTAAAGTCCAATATTCGGAGTGAAATCAAATGAATTTTCATAGTCTAACCGGAAATTAATTCAGAGTATACAACACAAGGTTATTGAGATTCTGTTTTAATGGATTTTATAACCTGAATTCTATATAATTCCGGAGACTGTATTTCAAGGAAATTTGGAATCTGGGTTCCTAAGAATTCGGAACTATAAAAGACAATGTTCGGAGTCATAGTTCATGAGAATTTCAAGTCAAAACTCATATGAATTTGGAGTATGAATACAATGAACTCAGAGTCAGAACATAGAGACGTTCATAACCAGAATTCTTATTCGGAATTATGAATCAGAACCCAAAAAGATCGTATCCCGAATTCATATTCAGAATTTAGAGTCAGAACTCAATTAGTTCATAACCAGAATTCAAATTCAGAATTTGGAGTCAGAACTCAGATAATTCGTAACCATAATTCTGATTTAGAATTCAGATTCAGAACTCAAGAAGAGTTTGTAACCATAATTCATAGTCAGAATTTAGAGTTAGAACATAGAAGAGTTTAAAACCAGAATTCAGATAATTCAGATCCTAGAATAGAATTCTTAATATCAAGGTATTTATAGGATTCCGAGGATTTGGTTTTAAAACAGAATTTTACAATTAGAAAAATTATGATATGAGTAATGAAAACGCGGTAAAGATAAATTTCTTTGGGGAATGAAATTTTCCTTGTAGATGTAAAAAAAGGGTAAAAATAGATTTTCGTTGAGATAAGGTGTTTGTGATTTTCAAAAAAATAAAAATGGTAAATTCATAAGTAAAATATTAATAACCCAACAATCTCCCCCAAGTAGGAAGGAATGGAAAATTCATAAGGAAAACCTTATTGACTCAACAATCTCCCCAATATTTTTTTAATTATCTATAGAGTTCCTGAATTTTTCGATGATTGAAAATCAGGGACATTTTTTAGTGAATAAATTTATTCTTAAAAAAATCATGTTTTGATATGTGTTGTAAAATGTAATATGGGAATCAATAATGAATCTACTCTATAAGGGTTATTAAATGGATACGTCCTACGTGATGTTACTCTATGCATTATATGGATATATATTGATAGTTGGAGTTGGCTTTAACAATTGGGGTTGGTAACACAGTAGTTGATATTCGTGGAAAATTAGCTGAACACAAGCGAAAAATATTTAGGAAATCATAGAATATTGAATATAAACCTATGATATTCTATAATTATTAATATGGAAGATCATAAAAATGATTTTACAATTATGATATTTTAGGGCTTTTACACTTTGATTATTTATTCTCAAGTAATGATTTTTGGTTTAGAAAATGTCATATCCTAATTTATAAAACCATAAAACATGGAAGGAAATATGTTAATGTAAAATTGAATAATTATTTCTATAATAGGGTTTTATGTAAATCCTTATTAAAATATATTGTGTAATGATTAATTTTATTACATGAATGTCCATATTATTTTTTTAATAATTTAAAACTTATTTTAAAATATATTTTAAAAGGAATACATACATTCTCTATGGAAACCAATCATTTCTCGATGGGGCTTGGGGCTTGATCCAATAAAAAATCCATTATAAGGGTAACATAACTACAACTGACCAATTTTATGCTCTTATTAACATTATTAATTATAAAATTTGATGAATAAATATTAATACTGAATATGTGGAGTTACCTTTTAGGTTTAGAGATAAATTTCATTGATTTTATAATATTTTCCTGCCATATTACATTTGAAAATTATTTTGATAAATAATGAAATACATGTCACTCGTTTCAGTATCATATGATTCATTAAAAGTGATTTTTTTTCGTCATCCATAATATATTTCACATTTTTATATTCAATTGTTGGAGTAAATGGATAATATTATTATTATGAAATAGAAATGAATCACATAATTATATTTTATTATATTAATAGAGAGTAAAATAATAATAAAATGAGTAAAATTATATTGAAAAAGAAAATAACATCCTATAATATTCATATTTTATGGATTTCATATTCATTATAATCGTCACATATTTAGGTTTTTAACACCCATGCATTTCCACTGATTTAATAAAATATTACGATGAAAAAATAATTACTCTCTATAATGAGTTACTATTTTTATTTCAGTAAGTATAATTACATTAAACTAATGTTTTCTCGTATAGAGTATTAGTTATGTATTAGTTCACATCACCCTAATAGTTCATGTCCTCTAATATTAAAAGGTTATTTTATTAGTCCTTTAGGGTGAATGATTCCAAGAAGATAATTTCAAAACATCAAAATCATTATTTCCATGATCTCCATTAAATTACATGGAATCCATTTTTTATGGCAGAGGGAATGAAACACCCATTATTTTAAAATATGAACATCTTATTCGATAACAAGTATGACACATAGTAACATGAATAGATGGGAATATAACGTTATAATAATTTTATATATATATATAAAATTTAAATATATTAAATCAATTATATAAATTTTTATGCTTTGAAAATTAATTTTAGATTTCATTATATGCAATGTGTTCTGTTGATAGCTTGCATTACAGGCATGACTGAGATTTAAATAATAATCATTTTACATTAATATTATTATTTAATATGATTACTAAAATATTTACACTGAAAATATGTATAATATTTTATTAACTAACTTAGGATAATATATATTATACGGACATTAATTTTCTATCTATATGTTATAAATCATATAAGAATCATTACAATAAAATGAAATTTCTTCAAAAAAATAATAATTATTATGAAACATTTTGTAATTTTGTTTGGAAAAATTACTTTAAAATTAATATTTCACACTTTTATTAAAATTATTTGTAAAAAAATATTAATTTTTGAAATAATAATATAATAATTTTATCAGGATTACTTTTTTATTTTTTTATGATTATGTTTTCTTGGTGAATAGTTAATATAATGCCTTTTTATTGAAAAATACCCTTTTGATTAAATAATTTATAGTGTGAAAATATATATATTAAATATAATAAAGAAAAAAATGTTAAATTATATATCAGATATTATAAATTTTTTCATTTTAATTAATTTTTTATTTAATTGAGATATAAAAACATCGTAATCATCTGAACATTTTTATGCTAGAAACCCTCTTTCTTGTCACGTCTGTGGGAGGAGTTTTAAATTAATTTTTCCAGTTATGTGAATTGATATTGAAAAAATGGATCAAATATTTCTAATAAAAATTATTTATATTTTCTAAAAATTTCAATCTAATTTCATACCATATTTATTTTTTAAAGTCTCTTTAATAACTATAGTGATTATGATAAAAACAATGTTACATAGCGGTTAAACATAAAATATTTGGTTTAATATGGACAAAATATTTTACCAAAACCCATTTTAAGAAAATATATTGAAAATTAAAACACTAGTATGTATTTTAGCGAGTAATTATGATAATATTCCTTGAAATGGGCCTATATAATAAAATAAGTTTTAAAAAACACACAATTGTTTCTATTATTACCAATAATGTTTATTCAACGTTGGGATTGGGAAAGAGCATAGATTTACCTATAGAGACTATTTTGAAAAATAAAATATTTATTTTTATAATAATAATTTTAAATCAATTTCTTATAGATTAAATAATTACATAAAATTGTAATTAAATTCCAATACAATGATTATTTAGTTAATAAATAATTAAATAACTTATACTAATCTTATTATATGTTATGTAAATTTAATTATGTTTTTTTGTTAAATTATTTGTGTAGAGTAATATATGATGTTACATGGTATTTAATAAAATATTTTCTAATCCCATAAATTTATCTATATTTTAAAATTTAATTAAAATGAACAAATTAAATGATTATATTATAGTAATTTTATCATAAATAATAAATTATAAAATGATTTAAATTTAATAAATGTTTTATATTCTTCCATGTTATTTTTTAATTATAATATATATCATGTTTTATCCATTAATGTACTAATATATATTTTCTATTTACCATATTGATTCTAAATAGAAAAAAAATTTAGTAGCATAGTAATTGTGAAATTGTTCTATTCATCTATTATAATTTATTTCCAAAACACATGGTATTTTTATTTAATAAATTAAGATAAAATTAATAATTAATGGGTATCAATTATCAATTATGTATCACTTTAATTTTTATTAGTGGATATATTACATGGTTTAGAAAAGTAGTCACAACAATGAAATTCATAAACATAAAAACGGAAATGTATACATTGATAAAAATTCTTTAATTTTTTAATTGGTGTGTGGAGGCATGTCCCGAACATATAATCCAAAAAATAATGTAAATAACCATTCATACATTTTTAAATGTTTTGTGAAATTAATATTTTTTTAAAATAAGTTACTTTTCTAAAATTTGGAAAATGAACATAGAATATTTTTTTTATATATTACGGCATATAAAAAATCACACGATGAAATTTTGTTGAAGATACTATTGTAAGTTTATGTGGTTATATTTTATGAAATTTAATTTAAAATTTATTTTAAATGAAAATTATTTTAAAAATAATATTCAATATGAAATGAATATTTTCTCGAGAATGTTAATATATATATTTTTTATGGTTTTCTGTTCATCAAATACATCATCAAAATATTCTTATTGAAATCGGTATATATTGATACCATCTTAATTCATTATATCTATTTTTATGATTATTTTTACCAAAGATAGTATTTACATTAACTCCCTTATTACATTTTGAGTTCATTAACTTTCCCAGGAAATAGTTACTATCATATGATCGTCAAAACATTAAATTTCCCATAAATGACAAAATTATTTATCATTGATCTGATTATTGTAGAAATGAGGTCTCATTTTCAATATTCAGATTTTAAAAATTATTTCTGTTTATTGAGTATTGAAATATTGTTTAATATATATTCTGTATTTAATATTAAGATTTGATGTTATTTCAACATTATTGATGAATTAGATAAATTATTTAATATTGGAAGAATGATTTGGGCTTTATTCCACTTGTGGGGCCCGATTAATGACATCCCTTCAATGCATAAATATTAGAATGGGATAAATCAGTTTTCTATACATAGTTCAATGGGTTTCTTCATGGATATTATAATATATATTGAGAATATATCTTAATAGTAATGGTTTCATCTTCAAGGGTTATAGGACATCCAATTATTATAAATTTACTTCATTCATATTTTATCTATTATTTTCCATGATATTTTCTGTATTTTACTAACTATGGATGCATTTAATACTATGTTTATTCACTAAATGGATTTTTATTTTTTTCTATTTAACATTATATATTGGTAATAACTTATAAAATTATTTAAACTGAATGTTTTATCAATTATTTACCTCTATATATTGAATATTCATCGTCTATTTATTGAATTCTAATTTGTATTGAGTTATTGGCCAAACCATATTGATTGCACTTATTTATTCATGATTAATTATATTCCACATAACCATTAATGAGAATTTTAGTTCACCCCTGTATTGTTTCCTTTCCCCATGATTCCATTAAATTTTTATGACTGATATAATGGGATATTCAATAGGGAATATATGTATTCTTGAAAAAAAAATCTTTTGTAACTTTTATTCTCTAATGTAAGATGGGAATCATGTATGTATTATGGGTTAAAAAATAAAAAATTTATTGGAGATTTATGATGGTATTCCATATGTCTCCTTTAAATGTAATGGTAATATGAACCACATCTAGTTTTCTAGGTTCCGGGTCAATTTAGCATCCCATGAAGATTTATCAAAACTTAAAATGAAGGGAAATATAAGGATGCATTTTTTATTTCATGTCCAAAATTTAATATTAAATGATTTAAAATTGGGAATATTATATTTGGTTGTATATATGAAGTGATACATAAAAATTATAATGGAATGAAAGATGAATAAGATTTATGATATTTTACTTTTTAAATAAGATCAATATTTTTGATAGAATTTTATTCATGAAAAACTATGTTTAAGGCATACATGAAACTATATTAAAATATTATTATTTATATATTAATATTATGTGAAATCTATTTAGTGGTAGTTTATGAATATTAATATCTAAATTAAGAAAAAATAAGATTTAAAATATATTAAAATAAATTAAACTGTAATAAAATGGATTAAAATAAAAATTGTACAATTTTAAAGAAATAGAAACTTTTTCAAAAAAACCTTCTATGCGAAAGACTAGTCACCCACTACACATATAACTTAATATTAAATTTAATTTTTTTAGAATTTCAATTGGATGAATTAAATTATTTTTTATTTATAATTATATAACATTATTATTTTTTATTTCTTTCAAAAAGAATAATGTTTGGATTAATAGTGAAAAATATTGAATAATATTAATAAATTTATTTTAATTTAAATTAATCACTCTATTAAATACTATTTCCTATTAAATTTAATGTCAAAGTAATTAAATTTCATATATATTTAGAAACATTTTAATGAATTTAATGTGGAAATTCTTTGTTAGAGCATTCTATACATATAAGAATTTTCGCTTTGGAAAACTAACATATTCATTCTGTAAGCAGTGTTAACATCAGATTTGATTCTTCTATTTCTACAATTTTAATTGTGATATAATGATTGGAAATTTTTAATAATAATAATATATATTTTCTAATAAGTCCTTTTAGAATTTTTACAAATACGAATAGTAAAAGGATTATTAATTAATTTTGATGAGTGATGTAAAAGCTGGTTTATCATGGAATAAACTAGGAATATCAGTGTATAAAATGAAATGAAACATATATAATAACTATTGGATGTGAATATTAATACCTATGACTTATAAGGTAAGATAATGATTTTTTTTTGGAAATTAAAAAACATTTTTATCACAATATATTCTCAAAACATCTATGTGTGTCCTCTCACTCACTTATAATAGGACACACCCTATCCTCCCTTATTGGCACTTTGATAACTATTTGGATCACCGAATTCCAGAAATAAAAAAAATCCATATATACTGACCCACATCCTAGATACATTATTTTGATTAGTAACCCATCATATTAAGCCTTAAGGTATGAACCTAAAAAGGTTCACTAAAAAATTGGAAAATTTCATAAACATGCATAATTTTTTTATTTCATCTTACATCTCCATAAAACCTTCTGGATTTTTGATAATATAAAAATCCTTGTAAAAAATATATACATTGATGTTTTAATTTTTTGTTTCAAAACCGATATATACCTCCACTTCCATAAAAAGGGAAATGAAAATGTCAATAATGTGTACAATTTACTACCATATCGAAAAATGATATAGTTTTTCCCATCCATTACTTTAATGGATAGAAATAATGATGTATTTAAAACACACACAAACACATATATATATATAAATGAATATTTTGAAATTATTTTATTTTATGAATTATTATATCTTTTATTATTTCTTAATTCTTATTCCATGGGGATATGATAACGTTCCCCGTGAGTACGACGTACTACAACCAGGTGAAGTGATGTGATAGATTTATGGCCCACACATTACATGAAAAGTATAAAGGATAATATTAATCTTGATATTTGATATACATGACCAAACAAACATGAGAAAATTAATATGACATAAAACATTTTACATTCCATATCCATTGGAAAACAATAATGTCACTAATATATATTTGTGGAATATGATCTCCACATAGCTATATGTAAATTTTTTCATTTTATTCTCATATGGATGGTAATAAATATATATTTAAATACTATCAATGATTCATATTACATAATAATTATTCTCGAATGGTGATTTAATATTTATTATTCTTTCCTTTCAGTCGTTGTTGAAAATTGAAGCGATGTTCATGTGAACATAGACCTACTATCTCTATAAGCAATGCAATCAATTTTATTTATCTAGAAATAATATATTTCATGAAAAAATATATAAAAAACATATATGATATTTATATCATGATTAAAATTATCTAAAAGACATAACCATGATCAAATTTATATATCCAAAATAATCCAACTAAAACTGACATGAACAACGAACCATTTATCAAAATATTCTCTTACCATAAAAATGAAATGTTTTAATGAATATTTTACATGTTTTAAAATAAAATTTTCAATAAAAATTATTTTTAAGTTATTTTTTGAACATTATGGTTAAAAATTATTATTAATTGACATGGTTATATTCTGCAAAAATTTTTTAATGATGTTATTATTATACTTATTTTAGTCAGTGGAATCAAAAATTTATTGTACTTATAATCCATAATAAACATGTTAAATTTATGTCATCATAATTATTTATTAGGATGGTTTATGATTATTTTGTATGATGATGTAAAATATTATTACCATTAATATTATCTCCATTGATGGTTTCTGGTTATGATGATTTTATTAGGATATGTATTAATATTTTATATGAATGTTTTAAAATTATAATTTTTATTTTGATTATATTTAACAATATTAATATGATAAATGCATTGGAAATAGTATGTGATGGTGGGGGTCTAGTTTTATATTTCCCATCAATTCGTTGACATGTCTCATGAGACAGATCAGTTGTCAATATTACGTGTGATTCTACCCAAACATTTAAACTACATTGAGGATGTTCTTGATATTTTCATCTCTCTGATATTGTGAACAACCTCATTATGATAAAATTTCGTCATTTCCATGTAATAAACCAATTATTTATAACATACAGGGATACATTTCATTATTATATGATTGTTTAAATTTATATATTTGATCATCATTTATTAATACCATATTATGATTAGTTTAATAACAAAATTGTATGTGTCTCAATTATTTACATTTCTATATTCATAATGATAAATTACTTTGGATAGATTATGTTGTATATTATGGTCAAACTCTTATGTTGTTTTAAATTTCAATAGGATACATGGGAGTGCAATGTTATTGATATGTAGGGATACAATATGAGTAATATAGGTTATCTCAATGTAAAAATATTGATTATAAAATATTTTGAATTACAATGTCAATTCAATTTATGTATTTATTTTTTTAATACTACTAAAATACAATCACTATTGACATGTGATTAATTATAATGTATTCCAATGTAATAATTCATATATTAGATTTGATATAATAGATTTTAGGTTATTGTAGTTGTTATTAGCGAAATTTAATCGAGACACATGGAAATATATTTATGAGAACATATATTAGAAAATATAAACCAAATTAGCACTTTGAGGATATGTATAGAATAATGTACTTGTATTTTTTATGATATATATTATGTTGTTTTTCTAAAAAATATATTACACTCAAGATTTTATAAGTGCATGTGGTTTTGGATAATATGTACATAGGGCTAATAACTCTTAAAATTGAGTGTCCAGAATTACTTGATAATTTCGATATATATGAAAAATATCCATACTAAAAACCTAGTTTGATACTCCCATCAAATTTTATTAGGATAATTTATATTTTTGTTTCAAACCACTATGAGATTTTTGAAAATTCTTTTATTATTTATAAATTATTCTATGAAACATTTTTTATGATTATGAAATAATCCATACATAAATTTTAAAATTTATATTCAAAGTTTCACTAGTATTTTGATTAAACAATATGTTTCATAATTTTACAATATAGTTTAGTGTATAATTTTTTTACAAATATCTCATATTAGAAGAAATATGAACAATATCCTTCATATATCTGATATAGGTATTTCCCTCATGGGAATGAAAATGAAGCTGGAGCTGGAGTCACAGTATGAGATACAGAAACTATTACCAAGTTGTTTAATATGAAATTGGCTAGGATAAATAAACATTTCTTCATAGAGCTTCCTATGGATCCACATCATGGTGAAATAATGGTGGAAAACAACATGTGTCAGCAAACCCATGCATTCAATTGGAATAAAAATGTATTTTTAGCTAATAAATGTAAAATGTCATTAGAGAATAGATTTATTGATTTGGTAAGTAATAAATGGGGAAAAATTTTCCTTAAATTGTATCATACATTTGGAGATGTTGATCAATATTGGTCAAAGATTAAAAAAACTAAGGATAATGTTGACATATGAAAAATTACATGTAATGATTTAAATTTACTCATACTAGAAAAGTATATTCCTCATGATCAATGAGTAGAACTCAATACAAAATTTCTAAATCATTGAAAAAATTGATATGGAAATGTCTCTATGTATTAATACTACATAAAATGGTTGACAAGGAATTATATGGACTATTACAATAATCCACTGAGTAATATTGACAATATTTGATGGGTTAAATCCAATCCTTTGCAGATAATAATTCATTCAAAAATTCCAAACTTATGAGGACATATAATCTTGTTCAGTAATGTCAGAGAAGGAATTATCTACATAATATAGACACCATGTAATGTATGATATGATGATGATATTAGAACAAATGATATATAAATGGAATATGCGAACAATGTATTTTACAACATGTGATAAATGTGGAAAAAAACAAAAAGGTCCTTTCTTGTTGGGAAAGAGAATAAGATATTATCTAAGACAAAAAATCCCCCATGATCATTGTTAATAAGGAATCAAATATTTTTAAAAAATTCAAATATTCAACTTTACAAAGACGGGTCACTATGAAAATTAAATTTTCAAGCGTTGATGGAATATACCCTATAGGAATATAAGGGACCAAGGTCAACATTTTTCCATGGATACTAAATTAGTTGATGATTAAATTTATTTCATTATGATTCATGAAATATTTTATAAATGATTTTATCATTTTTATATTTATAAAATTTATAAATATTGAACTTTATTATAATTTGTTAAAGGAATTGTGAGAAAATTTTGAGTGGGATTGAAAACCATAAAAATTGATTTTGTGATAAGATAAACATTTTTGGAACCTTGTAATTAATCACTGAAAATACAAATATATTACAAATTATAATGTCTTAATGAATCTTTTATGGGATACTGTTGGTGATGAGGAAATTAGTTATAGGTTTGATGGTTTATGTCACCGTTGCTAGATTTTAATGCATGTGCAGATTTATGGAATATATTTTAGAACTATAAATTATATATTTAGAAGAATTTGTGTTTTAATTATGGTTTTTAGTTATTAAGGTATTAAACGATTTTCAATGACACATTATGATAAATTTTATACTATATGGGAAATATAATGTTAATTTTGTGATATTCATTAATAAAATTTGAAAGAAAAATTATCAATTATTCTTAA
This sequence comes from Viscum album, assembly GCA_963277665.1. NCBI lineage: Eukaryota > Viridiplantae > Streptophyta > Magnoliopsida > Santalales > Viscaceae > Viscum > Viscum album. Next base: position 1,023,184,354 of record OY728133.1, on the reverse strand, counting down.
TTTTAAGTCTATATAAAACTTATTAATATTATCACTATATTTTATTGGAAAAAATGCACAAAATTATGATTATGTAAAATATTTAGAGATATAAGAAATGACCTATTAATCTAATGATATGTTAAATGTGCATAAAAAAATTAAAATTAATTTGGATATTCATTTATTGAAGTACGAAATTAAGTTGTAATTGATCGAATAATAACCAAATGATTAAATTCTACCTATAAAATAAAAATATATCAACGAACTATATTACCTTATGTTTGTAGATTAATTATCAAGGGAAATAAAGAAATCATGACAAAATATATTAAAATAAATTTTTTATCATACTACAATAATATCAATTGTACCAATAGACATTTCACACATCAAATATTTACGGCTTTCGGTCCATAAAATTTTCAATATCATCCATATTAATTTTATCAATTATCATTACCACTCTCAATAATTATTTACACTTTTCAACTATGAAAATATCGTCACTTTCTAATAATATAATACTTATTGTATTCCAGGTAAGTGTTATACCATATTGACTTCTTATATCCCTTCCTCACTTATCATAAGTATTTTTTAAAAACATTTTATGATGTGTGGTTTTGGGAGGGTTATATTCTAATATGAAACCCAATGTTACTAATATTATGATTTGAATGGTAGGAAATATTAGATTTAATATACAATAATATAAAAACATTTGATGTAAAAAGTGGAACATAATATTTAATAACATATATAACATGAAAATAAAGCTTATAATATAATTTAATTCACAGTGAGTTTACAATATATTCCATTTTATATAAATTCTATCTCTTTAATAAAAAGTGATAAATGCTACACCTCGTTTGAAATATTTGAGATACTCAATTAACACATCATTATCTAAACATGGCAATTATATCCTATAAATTAATTGGGAAAGTGTTAATATATAAATATAATTTATTAAAATCATATAGTTTAAAAATTTAGAAAAGTAATTAATTTTTTCCTTTTAATTATAAATAATAGAATATCCTTTTGAAAGAGAATGAATATTTTTCATAAAATAATTTTTATGAACTCTGGATTATTTATTATTTCCATAAATAATGTCAATTATTTTTTTACAATTTAAAGAAAACATAGAATTTTTATAAATATTGAAAAATAATGAATTTTTTTGATTAGTTTACTTTATTTTAAATTATTTTATTTTAATTATTTTATTTTATAAATTTACATTAATGTAAAATTATAGAAATTATGTTAAAAAATGACTAATTTAGTTAATTGGAAGAAATTATATATTTAATTCTATTATCAAAACATTATTTATTGATGAGATATTTTCTATTTAGAAGACCCAGTTTATTCACGCCATATGTGGGTATAATTTTAAATTAGAGTCTTCCAATTCTATGAATTGAATTTAAGAAAATTAAATACTTATTTTTAATCATCATAATTAGAATTATATGTTAAGGTAAATATTATTTTTGACCATTATGTATAGTAAAATCAGAAAGAATTTATTAAAACGATTAAGTGAAATGTTGGTAAATTGGTGGTTAATCCAAAAATATAATGATATAATATTATATAAATCCTTTAAAAAGATAATTTTATAGATATATTTCATGAAAAAAATCTCTATGGTAAAATGATGACCCATTTTTTGGATAATTTTAAGAGTCATGCATTTAGTGTGATTTTTTCTTTTCAAAATTCCCATCTATGTCCTCTAACCCACATAAAAAATTCCACCCTTATCTTCAATTAATACCATAACCAAAAAAATTAAATAGATATTATCATACCAAACACATTCAAAAATTACATAAAAAAATTATAGATGCCTAATTTTTTTTTAATCCCTCTTAATAAGGATTTAGTTATAAAACTAAAGAGTCTCTTTAATGAGAAGTTAAAATTATTAAACTTGTATGCTTTGTTAATTTCATATTACACATCAGTTAATCATTTTTATAGTATGCTAATATAATTACCCCAATATTTTATATATACTTTGATGTTCTGAAATTATTTTCATAAAATATATATGTCACCGCTTTCTTAAAATGAGATATGAAATAGTCAATCTTGTATAAGGTGGACTACCGCCTCACAAACTAATCATGTTTGTTTTCTATTTCAACCATTCATGGACTGCCATAATGATGGATCTAACATATGTATTTTCTATTTATGACATCATATATTTCTTTATTTATGAAACCTAATATACATTTCTTTACTTCTTATTTCATGTAGGATACATTAACGTCTCTTTGGTATGATAAACAACTTCCTTTAGAAGCGATGTGATTCATTACACAAATATGGTTTATATGGAAGGTATTAGAGATAAAATTAATTTATATTTTTTATATTTATGACCTAAAATAATTTTTAAATATAATTTCACATCTAAAATTTTAAATTCTAATAAGATTTAACAAACTAATTCTCTTATTCATTTTGGGGACAACCGCCTCCATGTAGAGATATGAAATATTTTTCATTTCATTTTTAGATTTATATAAATAAGGTTGGATACGTTAAATATAAAATATATATATAATAATGATTATTTTGGAATGGTGTTTCAGTTTTTTTTTCTTTTCATCCCAACTAATGAAATCAATTTAAATAACTTTCATTTATACATATGACCTATTGTATTAAAGAATGGTGTAATATATTTCCTATATATAATAATTATATATCACTATAAATTAATACATAATTAATATATATGATATTTTTAAAAAATTTAAAATTTTAGAGATTATGGATCTATTATTAAAATGGAATGACAAATATTAAAAAGAACAGACAAATAGTTGAAACGAAGCATTTATCTCTGGAGACATTGATATTGAAAATAAATTATTAATACAAAAGTGATAACAGACTACATAAATCATATATTTTATGATATATATAAGTAATCATATAAAATATATGATTATTAAATCAATATTTATTACATAAGTGTTTTTTTAGTATGATGAAATTCATACATGAATTAATAATTTTTCATCTAACTATTAGTTTTGTGATAAGTATGACATGTTCACTACATATTCTTTTTTGTGTTGTATATAGCACCCAGTTGATTTGTTATAATGTTAATAATAGAATATTCATGGTATTCAATGATTTATTTTGTTATTATTTATTTTATAATAATTATGATTCTGAATTTACAAAATGTTTTGTGTTTTTTTAAATCTCATCATTAATCAAAATTCATTTTTTTAAGTTTACAGTGGGGAAATATTTGATATTTAAAAATTAGAAATGATATATTTTCATATCTTATGATTATATATGAAAATTTTCATGTATAAGTCACATTTTCAAAATACTTTGTAGTTAAAATAATTGAGATAATTGTTTTATGAAAAGTTGGCTTTATTTGTCACTTCAGTAGAAAATACTATTTCATCATAATCCATGTACAAAAATATATCCAAAAATGTTATTAAACATTTAATATTTATTTATTCCATACATTATATTTTCAGATATATATTTTACAATTTTTTTCAGAATTATTCATGTAATTTTCAAAACATGGCCACATTATTTTTGAGTGAAAAAATGAATATAATCCCTTTATTAACATGAATTACAAGAATAAAATTTTATATTTCCATAACCAACAAATTTTTTTTATAATATTATTTTAACTTTTTTAAAAGGATATTTTCAATGAAAATTAATTTCAAAATATTTTGTGATATTTAATTTAATAAATTATTTTCAATGTGAAAAGAATATTTTTTTTGGGAAAATGTTTTTAAATTCTATTATTTTGGTACTTCAAATCATCAACTACATAAATCCTTTCTTATAATTATATTCAACTATTGATATTTTGTATTGATATAATCCATTTATTATCTTTTTATGTTTTATTATTATTTTGACTGAGGGTGTAATATTATATTACAATTTACTATATTAATCTACATGATTTAATATTATGTATATTTGATTGGAGTAAGTATTAACATATCATATGTTAGGCTTGCATATGAATTTTTATGTATATTATGTTTCCCCCCATTATGTGAGAAATTCCATTATCATAGTAACTAATGGGTGTGTCCCTTTTATATATATACCCTTCCTACATCGACATGTCTTATGAAAGAAATCAGTTAGCCAATTTAGATTGGTTTATGATCATATATTTAAACTCTTTCGAGGATGATCATAACAGTTTTAAATTTACATTATTAAATTACAACATTTTTAGATAATTAATTGATTTCAAACTGAATACTATATTAGTTATAATATATGGGTATATGTTACAAGATCATATACTTATCTAAAATTATTTATATCATCATCGTTTTATTATTCCATATCATGAAATGTTTACTAATTAAAATGAATTTTCATTGAAATTTTTACCATTATATATAGATTATTCTAATTTATTCAATATAACATCTACAATTTTTTACCGTTACTATATATCATAGATCACTCTTTTGTTATGTTCAATTCATCACTGTGAAATAAGGGAGTGTGAAGTGATTGATATACAAGGATATTCTAAGAGGAATAATGGAATTCATAAAGAAAACCTATTTCATTTATTCAATTGAAATGTAAATTTAATTATATTATCTATTTTATATGTCTACTAATATACATGATCCTTTGGGATGTGATTACTTCATTTTAATTCTAATGTAACAATTTATACACCACATTTAGGTTAATAGAGTCAGTGAATTAAGACTAAACATTTAAAAGAGTTCTTTGTTTCCCCATTCAAATGAATTTTGAGTCTATTCACATTGATATTCTATTTTAATGTGAATATCATCTTCATTTTTGATCATCTATTCAAATAGGATATCGTTCTATTGATGAATGAGTAGATTTTTTTTTAAAAATGATCGATAATTATTATGTAGGTTGGGAGGTTGGACAACTGATATATCTATGAGTTATATGGAACATTTTATTTATTTACATGGAACACTAGGGATTAAATAAAAATCATAGAAATCAATTTTTTTTATAACAGTTTTTATTCGATACAAATTTTAGTTTAATTTATTGTCCAACCATGAAAAATATTTGTGCAACAGATTTCATTTTATCTTTCAATATGATGTGATTATAGTGGAGATCAAATTTCTAAATATCTTAATTTTGAAAACTGTCGAATACTAATTTTGGAAGTCATATAAAATGAAGATAAATAATAAATTAATTGTGAAATAATCCTTAGAATATCCCAAGAAACATTTATTGGAGGACAATGTACTATGTAATTTTAGGGTTATAAATTGTTCCAAAATAATTCAAAATTAATTAAGAAACATATGAATCATGTTTTATATTTTTATATGATATTGTAAATGGTAAAAAAAAAATTAAAGGCTACTAATGTATTATTGGAATTGTATGAATGAGGGATGTGTTTTTTGAAATGAAAAATCAAAATCTATGTGTTGTTAAAAAATGATGCTAAACTTCAATGTAAAATTAGTAAATCTCGAGCCTATTCTAAAGATAATTAACTATTTGGTAGAAAAAATGTTGAATAAGAATATATTATTGTGACATCTATAGCAGTTGAAGCCTGAAAAGGCACCAATAGAGTTAGATTACGACTGACTATGTGTGGTTATATGTATTAGTCATTAGAACTCATGTAGTGAGGAGATTTTGGATATATAATATTCTGAGATCATATAGTTACGTGATACTTCTAAGCGAGTAGATTCATTAGAAACCCGTGAAGAATATATTTCTCAATAACCGTGTTTCTACTATTATTTGAAGAGACATTCTAATATTCAATGGTTCTGGTATTTAGAAGAGGGATATATATCTGCATGAAATAGATAAATCATGATGGGAGAAACTAATACATGTCAAATAAATTAAAATAGACATAATTTCACATATATATATATATATATGGGACTCAATATACCTAGTGAGACTAAATTTATCTAGAGTGATCATGGTGTGTTGTTGAGATAATATTTTGGAACTGATAATAATTGTCCGACAGAAATCTATAAAAAGTATTACTATGAGATAAATAAACGTTTTTGAACTAGAATCATAGTCTAGTTATGGGAAGCATTACCAAATGTTATCCTTATGAAATTATAATGTATAGTACATGATTTTTTGGATTAAATGAAAATAAACGATAAGATTAATTAATTATGTCAAACCATTTAATAATATTATAAACCTCTATCATTGTTTATATTCATGCATTTAGTAGTTCGTTTCTTGTTATAATTATAATATTAATTTATATGGAATAACATATTTTGTGGTTTAAATTCCAAAAAAATATTCACTAAATTTTAAAATTTGATAAAAAATGAAATACATGATTCTGACCCCGATAATGTATCTACACCAAATGTATTTGTAATTACATTTAGAATAATGTAAGTGGTATGAAAATATTTTTCTATTTATTGATGATCCTTGAAATTTAATTTTTATTAATGATGTATAAATTTGTGAAGTCTGAAGATCATTACATGAAAATATACTAATTTTTTATTGATATCACTAATACTCAATGAACAACTATGGAACTGAAAATAGATAAATATTATGTTTATAAATTTGACTAAAAACTAAAATGCAAATAATGTAATGAAATAAGCTACTATGTGTTCAATAAACCGTAATAAGAATAATTCATCAATTGATCTATATTTAAGATATACTAAATTTGATTATAATTCAAATAAAAAATCATACCGTGATTGACAATTCAAAATATGGGACAATATAGAAATAAACCCAATTAAAGTTGTTTCTTAAATAGTGACTTATATTACTATAATATAAAATGAGATGTTACAATTTAATGAAGTGGTTAATGCATTATAAAATGATTTAGATAAATAGGCCAGTAAATCTACACTCCCTAGCGATTCATTTAATAAATATATGATTTAGTTAATCATTTTATGGAAGGATTAATTTATACATGACCTAATTTTAAAATCATATTGTGAGGATGTAGTCATTGAAGATGTGATTAATGAATATTTTTTTAACTATATATATTGACTATTAATCCAATCTAATCCCATTATGATTTAGAAGAATGGAGAGTGAAATAGATTTAATCATCCTTGAGGGGTTCTATATAGGCATGTAATAAATATTAAAAAAGATAAACTATGACTGATATTTTAGATTGAGATCAGAAGATGATATGAAAAATATTAATCATCATGAAATGTATTGTGTATGAGAGAAAGGTTAATAATAATAATTAGCTCATTATATAAAAATAATAATAATAAAAATTAACATTTCTTCTACTCAAGATTATAATTTGTCAGTTTACTTATAATTGAATCATTCTAGAAATAATGTGGACATGATGAGTATGAATGAATCATCCACCTCATAATGCTTTTACACAAGAATAATCTGTTGAACCTTCCACAAAAGATAAAACAATTGAATTGGAAAGAATATGTAATTTTTAGAAGGATTAGACACAAATATATAGAGTGATGAAAAATTATGTTAGTGTAAGAAATGGATGGAGGCTCTTAATAAAATGGATGAAGGATGAAAGAAATTGAAATTCAACTAGAGAAAAGTTATATGCACATTAAAGGGATAATATTTCTAAAAAATAGATTATGGTTTGTTGTAAATTTCAATGATTTGTGAAATATTAGTGTTCTTTCATGTGAGATATTCCATAATATCCCTAATGTGTTTCAATTCTGTTTTTAAGGTAATAAATTATCATGAATTTATAAGGATGAGATAAATGATTATAAATTTAGTAGTTTGAATATTAAGATAGTGTGTAATAATTAATCTCTTAAGAATTAAATTATTGTTGAGTTGTTTCACAAGAGTGGAAACATGACGAAGAATAAAATGGTGTTCCACATGTGTAATATAATTATAGACACTCTTTACATGTGAATTATTAACCTACCGAAAAATAGATAATGATGATTTATCATAAAAACCCATTTCTTCCAAGTATAAAAACTATTTTGAGAAAATGTCCACATCTATAGGGATAGATATCCACGAACATAATGGTATATTAATCATAAGGTATGATTATCTATAAAAGGATTGGAAGATTGGGGGAAAATAATATGGATTGAATAATTTAGAATATAACACCATGATATATATGGTAAATGTTAATATGTTAAAGGAGTTCATATAACTCAACGAGGATTAATTATTGAATCCTAAATCTTATTTAGTGTGAAAAAAATGTAGACATGTGATTGATTCAAGGAACTTGTGTATGATTTATAGATGGAGAATCATCACTAGTGCAATTTTTGAAAATGTACTCCTGGTTACGTTTTCCCAAAAGCAAATATTCTTATGTTTTAGTATTGTGGATTCAATGTGAATTATCATGGATAGATGTTATTCTTATATAGATTGAAATCAAAAAAAAATTAGAAATTATTTTATATTTTTATAAATTCCTAATTTAGATGCAATTGAACTTTGTTTTATATTATTTCTAAATTAAATCACCCTTGTAATTGATGAATGGTCTCTAATCCACAAGGGAGAGAAATTATATAAATTAAGACATATAGGTGTCAACAAGTTTCTCTATATCTAGAAAAATTTATGTCAACGCCAATGAATAAGTTTTTGGTATTATATAAATTATCCATTTCATGTTTATATGTAATTTTTATGTTCTTATAAGTTGGGTAATTTTGTAACTTAGTGGGCATGCCCGATTACATGAACATGATCATGCTGATACAATTTCGGAATAAGGGTGAATATTCATGATGCTTCTTGAAAATATATTATATAACCCAAGTGAAATGATATTATGAGTTTGTACCACATTGACATATTTCTATAGAAATAAGATGATTTGTTTAAATCAACACTTCATCTACATTGATATAGAACACATGGAATTATAATGGATTTACTCATCTCTGATTTCAAACAATTTTGAATTCCCATTCTTTTATAAGGATAATAGGTGTTCATGGGGAGAATAATTTGGTATTTAATTTTGTTGACATGACACATATATTTATGGGGAGATATGATTTCACCTTTTATCATTAATTTTCATTTATGTGCATATTAAAAGAATTATACATGCTACGATATAGATGAATATAATGATTGTTAATAATTTAATTTTTGACAGTATATCCATTGGGGATTTTGAATAGCCATTTTGATTATATTTTAGTTTAAATAAAATGTGCATGTAAATTGTTATCAAGGAAAAATGAGTGATTTATTAGAAAAACCACCTTGTACATGGATGTTGAAAATGATTATTTAACAGTTTTTAAGGAGGAATTGATTTTCTATAATAAAAATAATAATTGAGTCTCCCAATTTTGTGAAGGACGTAGGAAGCATTGTTAGAATTAGAAAACTCACTATAATGGGTAAATAAAAAGACTAAAAAACAATATATTTGAAACTTTTTATAGATATATTTCAAAAAAATAATCACTATGTTTAGATGATGACCCATTTAGCAGAATAATTTTAAGAGTGATTCATTTTGTGTTATGTTTTCTTTTCAAAATTATCATATATGTCATCTACCCCACTTAAAAAATTCCACCCCTATATTCAATTAATAAAACTACCAAAAAATTTAAGTAGATATTATTTTACTATATACTTTCAATAATTACATAATAAAATTATTGAGGCCTTATTTTTATTTTAATCCCTCTTAATAAGGATTTAGTTATAAATATAAGGAGTCTTTTTGATGAGAAGATAAAATTATTAAACCTGCATATTGGTGTAATTTCTTATTACACATCAGTTAATCATTTTTATAGTAGAGTAATATAATTACACCAGTATTTTTTATATACTTAGATGTTATAAAATTATATTCATAAAACATATCCATCACCGCTTTCGTAAAATAAAAAATGAAATAGTCAATCATGTATAAGGTGGACTACCGCCTTACAAACTAATGTAGTTTGTTTTCCATTTATATCATTCAAGTACTGCTATAATTATGGATCAAACATATTTATTTTATATTACTAACATCATATATTTCTTTATTTATGATACCTCATATATATTTTTTTACTTTCTATTCCATCTAGGATACATTTACGTGGAAGATATTTGAGATAACATTAATTTATTTTTTTTATATTTTTGACCTAAATAAATTTAAATATAGTTTCACATATAACATTTTATATTCTAATATGTTGGAAACAAACTAATTCTTTTATTTATTTGTGGGGAAAACAGCCTCTACGTAGCGATATAAAATATTTTTTATTTAATTATTACATTTATATTAATAAGGATGGATATTTTAGATATAATATATATATATATATATATATATGTAATAATTATTATTTTGGTATGGTGTTTCTGTATTTCATTCCATTTAATCCCAACCCATGAGATAAATTTAAATAACATTCATTTATACATATGACTTATTGTCTTCAAGAATGGTGTAATCTATTTCATATATCTAATAATAATATATCACAATAAATTAATAAATAATTAATTTATATGATATTTTTATAATTTTGAAAATTTTAGAGATGATGGATCTATAAATAAATTAGAATGAATAAAATTTAAAAACAATCTAACAGGTGAAACCAAGAAATTATCGCAGGAGACATTGATATAAAAATGAATTATTAATACAAAAGTGATAACATACTACATAAATCATATATGTTATGATATATATAAGTATTTATCTAAAATATATGTTTATTAAATCTATATTTATTACATAAGAGGTTCTGGTTAGTATGATTAAATTCAAACAAGAATTAATAATTTCTCATATAACTTTTAGTGTCTTGATAAGTATGTCATGTTCACCACATAATCTTTTTTGTTGTGTATATAACACCCCATTTAATTATTCTATGTTTATAATAAAATAATCATGGTATTTAATTTTTTATTTGGTGATTAGTTTTTTATATATAATCATTATTATTCTGAATTTACCATAGTGTTGTGTTTTTTAATCTCATCACTATTTAGAATTATTTTTGTTTATGTCTACCATGGGGTAAATATTTGATATTTCAAAATTAAAAACAATATATTTTCATATGTTATGATTATTCATGACCATTTTCATGTATGAGTCACATTTTCCAAATATTTTTATGATAAAATAATTGAGATTTTTGTTTTTTGAAAATTTGACATTATTTATCTCTTTGGTTGAAAATAATATTTTATGAAAATCCCTTTATGAAAAAAATATTCAAAAATGTTTTTAAACATTTAAAAATTATTTATTAAATTCATTTTTTTAGATTTACTTTTTATAAATTTTTTTGACAATTATTCTTGTCATTTTCAAAACATGGCCATATTTACTTTGAGTGAAAATATGAAACTAATCCCTTTCTAAACATGTATCACAAGAATAAAATTTTACAATTTCATAACCAATAAATTTTTTAAATATTAGTTTACATGTTTTTGAAGTTTATTTTCAATGAAAATTAATTTTGAAATATTTTGTGATCTTTTCATTAACAAATTATGTTCAATGTGAAAAGATTATTTTTTGGGAAAATGTTTTTAAACAGTATTATTATGGTACTTCAATTCATCAAATGACATAAACCCTTTCATATAATTATATTCACCAATATATATTTTATATTGATATAATCCATATTTTATCTTTTGAAGATTTATTATTATTTTGACTAAGGGTGTAAAATTATAATACCATTTACTATATTAATCTCTATGATTTATGATTATGTATATTTGATTGGAGTAAGTATTAACATATCATATGTTAGAATTTCATATTAATTTTTATGTATAATATGTTTCCCCCCCATATAGTGAGAAAATATTAAGTCATAGTAACAAATGGATGGGTCCCTTTTATATATAGCCCCTTGTTACATCGATAGGTCTCATGATAGAAATCAAAAATCCAATTTAGATGGGTTTATGATCATATATTTAAACTCTGTTGAGGATGATCATGACAGTTTCAGATGTACATAATTATGAATTATTACATGTTTAGATCATTAATTGATGTCAAACGAAATACTATATTAGTTATAATATACGAGGATATGTTACATGATCATATGATTATCTAGAAGTATTTTTATCATCATCATTTTAGTATTCCATATTCTGAAATGTTTACTAATTAAATGGTATTCTATTTGACATTTTTACCATTATATACTTCTTATTCTTATTTATTCAATAGAGAATCTACACTTTTTTACCTTTAATATATATCATAGATCAATATTTTCTTATGTTCAATTCTTCACATTGAAAAAAGGGTGTGTGAAGTGATCGATATAAAAGGATACTCTATGATGAATAATGTAATTAATAAAGAAAACCCATTTCACTTTTTCAATCAAATTGTGAATTTATTTCTTTTATCTAGTTTATAAGATTACTAATATACATGATCCATTTGGATTTCACTTCTTTTTTAATTCTAATGTTATAATGTTGACACCACTTTTAGGTTAACAGTGTCAGTGAATTAGAACTAAACATTTAAATGAGTTCTTTGTTTCCATATTCGAATTAATTTTGATCTTATTTACAATGATATTCTATTTTAATATGAATATCATCTTCATGTTTGATCTTGTATTCAAAGAGGCTATAGTTATATTGATGAATGGGTAGATTTTTTATTCAAATGATATATAATTATTTTTTAGGTTGGGATGTTGGACTACTAATATTTTCATGAGTTCTATTACACATATTATTTATTCATATCAAACACTGGGGATTAAAAAAAAGTTAGATATCACTTTTTTCAAGAACATTTTTTATTCAATAAAAATTGTAGTTTAGTTTATCTTCCATCCATCAAAAATATTTGTGCTAAAGATTTCATTTGGTCTTTTAATATAATGTGGTTAAGGGGGAGAAAAAAATTATAACTCTATGAATTTGTAAAATAGACGAATACTAATATTGAAAGACATCCAAATTGAATGTAAATATGAAATGAATTTTGGAAGAATCTCTAGAATATCCCAACAGGAATCCATTGGAGGACAATGTACTTTGCAATTTTTAGGGAATGCATTATACCAAAAAAATTCAAAATAAATTAAAAATCATATGAATCAAGTTATATATTATTATATGATATTTTAAATGGTAAAATAACAATTAATAGCTACCAATTTATGAATGAAATAGTATTAATGAGGGAAATGTTTTTTGAAAGGAAAAATCAAAATCTATGTGCTGTTAAAAATGATGCTAAATTTCATCGTAAAATAAGTGAATCATGTTCCTATTCTAAAGATAATTAACCATTTGGTATAAAATTTAGTTGAATAATAATACATTTTAATGTCATACATAGTAGTAGAAGCATGAAATGACACCAACCGAGTTAGATAACGACTGAATATGTGTGGCTATATATATTAGTGTTGAGCATTAATGTATTGATGAGATTTGGATATATAATATTCCTAGATCTTTATGTTATGTGAGTATTCTATGTGAGTATATTCATTATAAGCATTTGATGAATATATTTTTCAATAACCATGTTTCTACTATTATTTAAAGAGACATTCTAGCATTCAATGGTTCTGGTATTTAGAAGAAGGATATCTATCTTCATGAAATAGATAAATCATGATTAGATCAACTGATACATATCCAATAAAATTTAATAGACATAATTTCATATATATATATATATATATGGGACTCAATATACCTAGTGAGACACAATTTATCTAGGGTGACCATGGTGTGATGTTGGGATAATATTGTGGAACCGATAATAATTGTATGACTGAAATCTATAAAAAGTATTATTATGAGATAAATTCATGTTTTTGAACTATTAATGTAAAGACCCGTAAAATTCAAGGAAAATTGTTTCTTAATTTTCTTTGAAATTTTACAAGAACGCGGTTTCTGACGGCACCTGATTCCGAAGCCCGGAGTGCCCAGAATCAATTTCCGAAGTTTGGCTCGGGTACGTTCAGTGAATGAATGAGCGGGAATTTTTAAATTTTGAACTGATGCCCGGTATCGAATTCTGAGGGCACCGATGAACTCGCAGCGCCGATTTTCGCTTAAGGAGACCTTTTCCGAGGTTGCATTTTATGCGGAATGAACATTAGTTTTGGGAAAATTTAGAAGAAGTTAAATAAAATTGTGAAACACAATTTTATTTTTAACTTGTTGGTTAACTCCTCCCAAAGGGAGTTAGGGTGGGACCCACATCCACTTAACCTCCCTTTAGAGGATTAAGTGTGTTGGGGCCCACACGAACCCTAACACTTCATCTTCTCTTTTTAAACTCCCTATAACTCCTCTTTAATTAACTTGACAACTTGGTTAATTAATTGAGTTGAGTTGTTTGAATTTCAAACCTTTGAAATTCATGTTGATAATTGTGTAAATAAAATAAGCCTTAGCTTATTTTATTTTTCTTGGTCTCCTTAACCATCTTGAGAGAATTTGAGAGGATCTCTCCACCTTCTTCAACTTTGACGAAGAACACGAAGAACACTCAAGATCCGACGAAGAACGTCGATTCTCCCTTCTTCGTAGCTGGTGTGTTTCCAAAGATCGACGATGCCGCTTCATCGATCTTCTTCCCGTGTCAACGAATGGAGATGTCGTTTCTTCCTCGGATTATCTCCGTCAGCTTACAAAGCTTCTCCAACGACGTACCTCTTCGGACGCACCTCGACGTCAACGGAAACCCGTGACGCCCGACTTCTGTGACGCTAGTCTTCCGCGGTTTGTTGACGTTCTCCACACTTAAAACCGAGGTAGGGGTTTATTTTTATTCTTTTGTTCATGATTTATACCCGTCAATATTTCTACGTGAAATTTATCCAATTGTTAGCAATTAACGCGAGGGGGCCGGACCGCACGAACACGGCCGACCCTCCTCCTTTTTAATTGATTTCTGTTGTGGATTGAAACGGGTGTGGCGTGGTGTCGTCGCACTGCGCAGGATCATACGGAAAGAAATGTGCGGCGCCGTCACACCGCGTCGTAAATTAATGCAAGGACGCGACGCCGTCGCTCCGCGTCGAAGAAAGTTGAAGGCACCGGGACCGGAGCGGGGCCGCGGCGGAGGGGCGCGGTGCCATCGCCCCGCGCCGGACAACGAAGGCCGCGGCCGGTTCCTGGCCGCGGTGGAACGAGAAGACCGGCGGCCAGCCGGGCCGCCGGCGTCGGAAGTCGGAAGGCGGACCGACCTTTGCTGGTCCTGTTGATGAAGAAACGGTCGGCCAGGTCGGGCCGGCCGGAAGGGAGAAAACCGGGGGAAATAATTTCCCCTGGCCAGCCATTATGAGGGGGGCCAGTTTCACAAAGGGGGGCAGGCGGCCCCCCGTTTTCCAGCAGCTCGGCCTTTAGCCGAGCTGGCAGCCCGCCCAGCGCACTGCCTTGCGCCGTACCGGCGCGCCGGGCCGGTTCTCCAGGCCGGGCCAGGACGGGCCTCACCGGGCCGAGCCGGGCCGTGCCTTGCCGGGTCGACCCTGTCCGGGGCGGGTCGACCCGGTTCGGGCCATCTGGGGGGTCTCGGGCCGGGACAGCCCGGGCCCGAAACCCCCGTTACCGAGCTGTTTGGACTCAAATGCCCATAACTCGGGCTACGGACTTCCAAACGACGTGCTGTCAGCGGCAATACGATCCTTGGACCGAGACGGTCGTTTTGGTATATTGCACTCAAGGTTTCGGAATACTTTGAATTCGGCCGGGTTGGTTCGTGCATGAAACCAACCGGGCCCTCGGAGTGGAAACGCTCATATCTGGAGCTACGGACGTCCGATTGACGTGCCATCAGCTTTGTTGAGTTCCTCCTATTGAGACGGATCATTTGGCTCTCTCCTCATGAGGTTTGGACGCATGTGGGGTAAGGTCGGGTTGGTTTTTCCTTAAAACCCAACCGGGCCCCTGGGACGAAAAAACCAATAACACTCAGACCGTGCGTCCGATTGGCGCGCCGTCTGTTGCGTTGAGTTCCTGTTGACGATACGGAACTTTTGGATACATTAACTCTGGACTTTGTCACAGTTGATGTATCAGCCTCTCGGCTCGTGGAGCGGATCCTCCCGAACGAGCTTGCTGTGTGCGGGAACCCTAGAGCTGGCTGCGACTGCGACTGCGACTGCGACTGCGATTGCTACAGCTACTGCTACTGTGACTGCAATGACGAAAGTACAGAGATCCATAGTGGATTTGACGACGACAGTACATAGATCCTTAGTGGATTCGACGACGACAACTACAGCACTCAGCGATCCTACGTGGATCAGTGCTACAGGTCCTGTGTGGGCCCGATCCTGTGTGGGTCCGATCCTGTGTGGGTCTGCGCTCAGCGGTCCTGTGTGAACCAGTGCCTACAGATCTTGTGTGGGTCCGATCCTGTGTGGTTCTTTGCGGGGGTTAGTACCTATCGATCCTTTGTGGGTCCGAAGAATTAGATGGATCGGTGATCATCTCTATCATCTTCCGAAGAAGTAAACATGTGTGAGCTGAATCTTGTTGCTTTCCTGTGTGGATTGTGTTGTGCTATCCTGTGTGGATTTAATTTTTCTTTCCTGTGTGGAATACGTATACTTTCTTGTGTGGACTGAGTTGTACTTGGGCTCGGAGGTTAGAGCGTATTGGAATGGATGACTTAGGTATATGTATGGGCATATACCTAAGTAGTGTCGGTTATTACTTCATGATTGTATCTTTCCTGTGTGGTTCATCCTTTGTCGATTTTGGGAGACCTTCATGGGTCTCGGGGTTCCTACTGAGTAGCTTATACTCACCCCTACACGGGCTATGCCCGCACTACATTGTGTTGGTTGCAGACGACGAACAGCGTTGATCGTGGTTGAGGCTTGCTGAGCAGGACGGTACCTGGAGGTGGACCACTGGGCGGGACGTGCTCGAAGCGGACGGCGGGACCCGAGGAGTAGTGGAGCTATCTGTACCCACCCTTCAGGTGGGATTTCCAGTGGACAGCTCAGCGTAGCGGCTTTTAATTTACAGTTGTTGTTTTCCGTTTCGAGTTGTACTTTACTTTCAGTTTGGGTTTGTATACTGGCCCATTTACTTTTCCGCACTTTCAGTTGTACTATGTTCTTACTTTAAAAAGGCAATGCCTTCCCTTTTTACCGATATTTACACCTTGGTGCTAGTCGCCAGCCCCTGGCCTATGGAAGGCGGGCTTGGGGTAATCATGGCACGGGCCCCGAGGACGGGTCATGACAAATTGGTATCAAAGGAGTTCGGTTCTACCGCGAACTCTGATCTTTTCTAAGTGAAGCAATAATGTATAGTGTATTGAGTGTGGTTATTAGTCCAGGGAGTCCAGTGTTGGTGCGGCGGCCGACGTATCCGTACACCAGGACCCTGACTTCTGATTTCCGACTTAATTCACGAAAACATTGATTGCGTGTGTGTTTCTAAGCTTTCTTTGTGATTAATTTGTTTCAGCTCACCAGGTATACTGTTCTGACCATGGCGCACCTGTTTCCTTTTCAGGATGGCCCCACGACGGCAGCCAGCTAGGGTTCCAAGAGTCGAGCGTGATGACAGCCCACCGAGCGATGAGGCCTCGGTGCAGGGCCCTTTGTCAACTGTGGCACAGGCGGTAGCTCTACCCGCCGAGCCACCGATACTTCCAGCACCATCCACTGACGATGCACGTCGCCTCAGCACACTGCATGAGTATCAGCGCCAGCGACCGCCTAGGTTTCGTGGGGAGACGGACTCCTAGGCTTCCGAGGACTCGATAGAGGCAGTTATACGAGTTTTTAGGCTATTGAGGACACCAGCAGACCTCATGGGGATCCTCGCTGCGAGCCTACTTCTCGCAGCAGCGGGCCGATGGTGGAGCTTGATGCTCTAGGTGCACGATGAGGAATCTCTACTTTGGACGGACATTGAGAGCCTCTTCTGCTCGGAGTTCATCCTAGCCACCCTCAGTGTTGTGCGCATTCAGGAGCTTCTTCAGTTGCGGTAGGGTAGCATGACGGTCGCTCAGTACTCGATGAGATTTACTGATCTCTCGCGCTACTCGACCGACATGGTACGAGACCCATTCTTTCGGGCCCGGAAATTTGAGCAGGGTTTGAGACACGAGATCAGGGCATCGCTAATCTCCCTCTGCATTCTGACTCAGACATGAGTACTAGAGCGGGCCCTTTGGATCGAGAGCTTACTCGCTGAGTCTACACTAGCGCCGAGACCCACCGTAGGGCGGCACGTGGCAGAGTCTTCTGCGGCAGGTAGTCAATGGATGACTCAAGGGTCCAGGCAGACCAGACCCTCAGGTAGACGACCTCAGGACACTGTCTCTGCAGTGCGGGGAACACATCGCGGAGCCAGTCTTTCGAGAGGCAGATAGTGCTACTCGTGCGGCGGGCAGGGCCACATGGCTCGTGACTACCCGACCCGCTGTGCCGAGGAGCAGCAGACGGTTGAGGGACCACCGAGGCAGAGGAAGAGGGTCAACCGTGGCGGTCCGCAGGGAGGAGGCGGACGAGGCAGAGGAGCTGGCCGAGCAGCAGGTGGTGGGTGAAGCTTTGAGGCTCTGCCACCACAACCACTAGGAGGTCCACCCCGACCACAGGGAGCTGGCGGGCAGAGACAGGCACACCTCCAGGCAGCAGAGGCCTACGACCACAGCGCGCCCGAGTTGATTCGAGGTACTATCTGTGTCTATTCCATCCTTGATGAAGTACTTATAAACACATGAGCGAGTCACTCTTTCATAGCCGTTGCCCTTGTTCGGAGCGCGGAGATTCCGACAGAGTCGTTGGCTCGATCCTTACGGCTAGAGACTCCTACGGGAGCAGACTCGACGATTACGCACTGGTGCCAGCAGTGTGAGCTTACTCTAGGAGGCGAGAGCTTCGGCTGGGATCTTCTTGTAGCAGCGTCGAGGCCTTACGACGTCATCTTGGGAATGGATTTTTTATCTACAGTCCATACACAGATTTAAAATTTTAGGCGCAAGGTGCGATGTGTACGCACCGAAGGGAGCAGGTTCACCTTCACCGGTGAGAAGGGATCCTTTGCAGCACAGGATGGATTTCCGCAGAGGAGAGGACAGCCCATCACTCATCAGTTGGCTAACCTCATCCTTGGAGCAGTTGACGTGCAGAGTCCTGGTTTTCCTGCAGTGGTGGATCAGTTTGCGGACGTTTTTCCCGACGACGTTCCAGGGCTACCTCCTCACATAGAGGTATAATTTTATATTGAAATGTACCTCGGGAAAACTCCGATATCGACTCCAGCATATCGGATGGCCCCCACCGAGCTTCGAGAGCTACGGGTACAGTTGGAAGACTTGCAGGGAAAGGGGTTCATCCGACCCAGTGTTTCACCCTGGGCTTCCCCGATATTGTTCGCCAAGAAGGCGTACGGGAGCTTGCGACTATGTGTTGAATATCGTCACCTGAACCAGGTGATAGTGAGGAACAAGTATCCGCTACCGAGGATTGATGACCTCTTTGATCAGCTCAAGGGAGCATGGTGGTTCTCAAAGATAGACCTCAGGTCAGGCTATCATCGGCTCAGAGTTCGAGATGAGGACGTGCAGAAGACGGCCTTCAGATGTCGGTATGGCCACTATGAGTTCTTGGTTATGCCCTTCGGCGTGAACAATGCTCCAGCAGTGTTCATGGCCCTCATGAATATGATCTTTCATCCATACCTCGATCGATTTGTCGTGGTCTTCATCGACGACATTCTGATTTACTCGACGACTGAGGAGGAGCACGCCTACCAATTGCGAGTTGTACTAGACACACTCCGAGAGCACCAGCTTTATGTTAAGCTCTTGAAGTGCCAGTTCTGGATACGTGAGGTCCACTTCTTGGGACACGTAATCTCTGAGACGGGAGTTGCATTGGATCCTGCGAAGATCGAGGCAGTGTTAGCTTGGGAGCCACCCAGGAGCGTGACAGAGGTGCGGAGTTTCTTGGGACTAGCTGGATACTACCGGAGATTCGTGCCAGACTTCTCTAGAGTTTCAGCACCACTCTCAGCTATGATGAAGAAGGGGAAACCCTTCGTGTGGTTAGACAGATGTCAGCAGAGCTTCCAGGAGCTAAGACAGAGATTGACCAGTGCACCTATCTTGAGGTTTCCTGAGGAGGGAATAGGGTACGTAGTCTACTGCGATGCATCAGGGACCAGACTCGGATGTGTTCTGATGCAGTAGAGGGCAATGATCTCCTATGGATAACAACAGTTGAGACCTCATGAGCAGAACTATGCTACCCATGACCTGGAGTTAGCAGTAGTGGTCTTCTGTCTGAAGACATGGCGACACTACCTGATGGGTGAGCGCTTTACAGTCTTTTCGGATCATCAGAGTCTTAGGTATATCTTCTCGCAGAAGGACCTGAACCTGAGACAGCGGCGATGGCTTGAGTTCCTCCAGGACTATGACTTTGAGATATTCTATACTCATGGGAAGGGGAACGTAGTTGCCGATGCCCTCAGCAGGAGGACGGGCATTCAGCTACTTGAGGAGGCGACAGAGCAGTTATCCTCTTTGACGATATCCTTCATGGATAGAGATGGAGAATCATTTCTTCAGTCTCTCACAGTAACTCCTCCACTACTACAGCGGGTCAGAGAGGCACAGCGTGAGGATGCTGACTATGAGACGTGGCGTGCACAAATATCCTCAGGACAGGCACCAGATGGTTTCTCCTTTGGAGCAGAGCACGTCAACCTTTTCAGAGGACGTACCTTGGTACCAGTCGCTTTACGAGAGGAGGTGTTGAGAGAGTTTCACACTTCTCCTTTGGCGGTATATCCCGGAGTGGCGAAGATGTACCAGGTTCTCAGACGACTGCACTGGTGGCCAGGCATGAAGAAGGATGTAGCAGAGTTCGTTTTTCGAGGCCTCACCTACCAGCAGGTGAAGGCTGAGCACAAGGTACCAGCAAGCTTGGTACAACCCTTGGAGGTTCTGGAGTGGAAGTGGGATGGGATATATATGGACTTCGTGAATGGACTTCCACGCACTTCCAGAGGTCACGACTCCATCTAGGTGATTATCGACCGACTCACCATGTCGACTCACTTCTTACCCATCAGAGAGCAGGGCTCAGTGGAGAGCTTGGGACGTCTTTACGTTCAGGAGAGTGTACGGCTTCATGGTGTTCCATCATCTATTGTCTCTGATCGAGATGCTCGCTTTACTTCCCGGCTTTGGAAGGGATTGTAGGAGGCATTCGGGATGCAGCTACGTCTGAGTACAGCCTTTCACCCTCAGACAGATGGTCAGACGGAGAAGACCATTCAAACTCTCGAGGACATGCTCCGCCCACGTGCCCTTGACTTTGTTCGTAGCTGGGAGTACCACCTACCCTTGGTGGAGTTTGCGTAAAACAACAGATACCACTCCACCATCGGGATGTCACCATACGAGGCGTTGTACGGCCGACCTTGTAGATCTCCTTTGTGCTGGACAGACCCTGGGGAGTCAGCACTTGTGGGACCGGAGATGGTCTAGGCCATGACAGAGAAGTTCTAGGTCATCCAGGAGCAGATGAGGACAGCTCAGAGCTGGCATAAGTCATACGCTGACAAGAGTCGGAGGCCACTAGAGTTCGAGGATTGCGACCACGTCTTATTGCGGGTCTCACCTCTATGTGGTATACGGATATTTGGCCGAGGCGGAAAGTTATCTACGCGCTTAATCGGACCCTTCCAGGTCCTTAGCAGGATAAGCGAGGTGGCTTATCACCTGGCTCTACCACCTCAGTTACAACGGGTGCACGATGTCTTCCACGTGTCTCAGCTGAGGAGATACGTGCACGAACCGACGAACATCATTGACCATGGGGAGCTTGACGTTAATGATGGGGCGACTATTACGGAGGTCCCAGTGGAGATCGAGGATCGACAGGAGCGGGTCCTACATGGACGGTCGATTCCTCTTATGCGCAACAGATGGCAGCATGGGAATTTCCAGGAGAGCACTTGGGAGCGGGAGGCTCATATGCGTGCTCAGTACCCTCATTTGTTTCCCTATTTTTTGATGTATCTTTACGGGGACGTAAAGCCCGGATGTGGGAGTAATGTAAAGACCTGTAAAATTCAAGGGATATTTTTTCTTAATTTTCTTTGAAATTTTACAAGAATGGGGTTTCTGACGGAACCTGATTCTGAGGCCCGGTGTGCCCGGAAGCAATTTCCGAAGTTTGGCTCGGGTACGTTCAGTGAACGAACGAGCGTGAATTTCTAACATTTGAACCGGTGCCCGGAATCGAATTCCAAGGGCACCGATGAACTCGAATCGCCGATTTTCTCTTAAGGAGACCTTTTCCGAGGTTGTATTTTATGCGGAATGAAAGTTAGTTTTGGGAAAATTTAGGAGAAGTTAAATAAAATTGTGAAACACAATTTTATTTTTAACTTGTTGGTTAACTCCTCCCAAAGTGAGTTAGGGTGGTACGCACATCCACTTAACCTCCCTTGAGAGGATTAAGTGTGGTGGGGCCCACACGAACCCTAACACTTCAACTTCTCTTTTTAAACTCCCAATAACTCCTCTTTAATTAACTTGAAAACTTGGTTAATTAATTGAGTTGAGTTGTTTGAATTTCAAACCTTTGAAATTCAAGTTGATAATTGTGTAAATAAAATAAGCCTTAGCTTATTTTATTTTGGTTGGTCTCCTTAGACATCTTGAGAGAATTTGAGAGGTTCTCTCCACCTTCTTCAACTTTGATGAAGAACACGAAGAACACTCAAGCTCCGACGAAAAACGCCGCTTCTCCCTTCGTCGTAGCCGGTGTGTTTCCGAAGATCGACGACGCCGCTTCTTCTAACTTCTTCCCATGTCAACGAAAGGAGACTCTGTTTCCTCCTCGGATTATCTCAGTCAGCTTACGAAGCTTCTCCAGCGACGTACCTCTTCGGACGCACCTCGACGTCAACGGAAACCCGCGACGCCCGACTTCCGCGACGCTAGTCTTCTGCGGTTTGTTGACGTGCTCCGCACTTAAAACCGCGGTAGGGGTTTATTTTTATTCTTTTGTTCATGATTTATACCCATGAATATTTCTTCGTGAAATTTATCCAATTGTTAGCAATTAACGCGAGGGGGCCGGACCGCACGAACACGACCGACCCCCCTTTTTAATTGATTTCTGTTGTGGATTGAAACGGGTGTGGCGCGGTGCCGTCGCACCGCGCAGGATCATATGGAAAGAAACGTGCGGCGCCGTCGTGCTGCGTCGTAAATTTATGCTAGGACGCGACGCCGTCGCGCCGCGTCGAAGAAAGTTGAAGGCGCCGCGGCCGGAGCGGGACCGCGGCGGAAGGGCGTGGTGCTATCGCACCGTGCTGGACAACGAAGGTCGCGGCCGGTTCCGAGCCGTGGTGGAACGAGAAGACCGGCGGCCAGCCGCGCCGCCGGTGTCAGAAGCTGGAAGGGGGACCGGCCTTTGCTGGTCTTTTTGAGGAAGAACCGGCTGGCCAGGTCGGGCCGGCCGGAAGGGAGAAAACCGGGGGAAATAATTTCCAACGGCCAGCCATAATGGCCCCCCATTATGAGGAGGGACAGTTTCACAAAGGGGGTTCGGCGGCCCCCCGTTTTCCAGCAGGTCGGCCTTCGGCCGAGCTGGCAGCGCGCCCAGCGCGCTGCCTTGCGCCGAACCGGCGCGCCTGGCCGGTTCGCCAGGCCGGGCCACGCCGGGCCGTGTCGACCCTGTCCGGGGCGGGTGGACCTGGTTCGGGCCATCCGGGGGGTCTCGGCCCGGGATGGCCCGGGCCCGAAACCCCCGTTACCGAGCGGTTCGGACTCAAATGCCCATAACTCGGGCTACAGACTTCCAAATGATGCGCCGTTAGTGGTGGTACGATCCTTGGATCGAGATGCTCATTTCGTTATATTGCAATAAAGGTTTCGGAATACCTTGTGTTCACCCGGGTTGGTTCGTGCACGAAACCAACCGGGCCCTCGGAGCGGAAATGCTCATGTCTTGAGCTACGAACATCCGATTGACGTGCTGTCAGCTTTGTTGAGTTCCTCTTAGTGAGACTGATCTTTTGGCACTCTCCTCCCGAGGTTTGGACTTAGGTGGAGTACGTTAGGGTTGGTTTTTCCTTAAAAACTAACCGGGCCCCTGGGATGAAAAAGCCAATAACTCTCAGACCGGGCGTCCGATTGACGCACCGTCTGTTGCGTTGAGTTCCTGTTGACGATACGGAACTTTTGGATACATCAACTCTAGACATTGTGACAGTTGACGTATCAGCCTCTCGGCTCGTGGAGTGGACCCTCCCGAATGAGCTTGCTGTGTGCGGGAACCCTAGAACGGGCTGCGACTACGACTGCGACTGCGACTGCGACTGCTACTGCTACTGCTACTGTAACTGCGACGACGACAGTACAGAGATCCTTATTGGATTCGACAACGATGACTACAACACTCAGTGATCCTACGTTGATCAGTGCTACAGGTCCTTTGTGGGCCCGATCTTGTGTGGGTCTAATCCTGTGTGGGTCTGCGCTCAGCAGTCCTGTGTGAACTAGCGCCTACAGATCCTGTGTGGGTCCGATCATGTGTGGGTCTTTGCGGGGGTTAGTACCTATCGATCCTTTGTGGTTCCGACGACTTAGATGGATCAGTGATTGTCTCTATCGTCTTCTGAAGAAGTAAACTTGTGTGAGCTGAATCCTATTGTTTTCCTGTGTGGATTGTGTTGTGCTATCCTCTGTGGATTTCGTTTTGCTTTCCTGTGTGGAATACGTATACTTTCCTATGTGGACGGAGTTGTACTTGGGCTCGGAGGTTGGAGCGTATTGGAATTGAGGACTTAGGTATATGTATGGGCATATACCTAAGTAGTGTCGGTTATTACTTCGTGATTGTATCTTTCCATTGTGGTTTATCCTTTGTGGATTTTGGGAGACCTTCAGGGGTCTCGGGGTTCCTACTGAGTAGCTTATACTCACCGCTGCACGGGCTATGCCCGCACTACTTTGTGTTGGTTGCAGACGACGGATAGCATTGATCGTGGTTGAGGATTGCTGAGCAGGACGGTACCTGGAGGTGGACCACTGGGCGGGACGTGCTCGGAGCGGACGGCAGGACCCGAGGAGCAGTGGAGCTATCTGTACCCACCCTTCAGGTGGGATTTCCAGTGGACAACTCGGCGCAGCGGCTTTTACTTTACAGTTGTTGTTTTCCCTTTCGAGTTGTACTTTACTTTCAGTTTGGGTTTGTATACTGGCCCATTTACTTTTCCGCACTTTCAGTTGTACTCTGTTCTTAGTTAGTGTTTACTTTTCCTCTTACTTACTCTGTGGGTTTTGTTTACTTTACAAAGGCAATGCCTTCCCTTTTTACCGGGATTTACGCCTTGGTGCTAGTCGCCAGCCCCTGGCCTATGGAAGGCGGGATTATGGTAGTCACGGAATGGGCCCCGAGGACGGGTCGTGACAATTAACATAGTATAGTTATGGAAAACATTTAAAATATTATCCTTAATAAATTATAATGGAGAGTACATTATTTTTTGGAATAAATGAAAATAAAACATAGGATTAAAGAATTATATCAAACCATGCAATAATTTTATAAACAACTATCATTGTTTATTTTATGCATTTAGTAGATCATTACTTGTAATAATTATAATATAAAGTCATATAGAATAATATAATTTTGGGTTTAAACTCCAAATAAGATTCAATAAGTTTTAGTATTTGGTAAAAAAGGAAATACATTAATCTCACCCCTCTCATTTATCTTTTCCAATTGTATTTGTAATTACATTTAGAATCATGTAAGAGGTCTCAAAATATTTTTCTATTTTCTTTATGATCCATTAAATTTAATTTTTATTAACAATGCCTAAATTTTTAAATTACGGAGATCCTTATATTATAATATCTTAATGCGTTGTTGATATAACTAATACTGAATAAACAACTATGGAACTGATAATAGGTAAATATTATGGTTGTAAATTTGAGTATGAACTGAAATGTGAATAATGTAAGTAAATAAGCCATTATGAGTTCTATACACCATAATAAGAATAATTCATCAATTGATGTATATTTAATATGTACTAAAACTGAAGATAATTAAAATGAAAAATCAAATGGTGATTTGCAATCCAAAATTTGGGTGTATATGGAAATAACCCCAATTAAATAATTTTCATAAATACAAACTTATATTAATATAATATAAAATTAGATGCTTAAATTTAATGAAGTTGTTAATGAATTATAATATTCTTTAGATAAATAGCATGGTAAATCCAACACTCTCTAGTGATTCGTTTAATAAATATACTAATTAGTTAATCATTTTACGGAATGGTTTCTTTATAGATAACATAATTTTAAAAAAAATCTTGTCATGATGTAGTCATTGAAGAGGTGATTATGGAATTTTTTTTACTATATGTAATGACTATTAATAAAATCTAATCCCACTATGATTTGAATTAATGGATAGTGAAATAGATTGAATAATCCTTGACGGGTTCAATAAAGGAACATAAAAATTATTAAAAAAGATAAACTCAAAATGAGATTTTAGATTGTGATTAGCAGATGATATGAAAAATATCTATCATCATGAAAAATATATTGTATGAGATAAAGGTTGATGATAATAATTATCTCATTTTATATAATAATAAATATTACAAATTAACATTTATTCTACTTAAGATTCTAAAATGTCAATTTGCATATAATTGGATCATTCTAGAAATAACATGTACATGATGAGTATGAATGAATCATACACCTCATTATGCTTTTAAATATTAAAAATCTGGAAACCATCCATAAATGTTGAAACAATGGAATTTGTAAGAATATGTAATTTTTAGGTAGGATTTGACACAAATATAGAGATTAATGAAAAATATTTTAGTTAATCAATGGATGGATGGACTTAATAAATTGGAGGAAGGATGAGAGATATTCAAATTCAACATGAAAAAATATATCAGAAAATAAAAGTGATCATATTTTTAAAAAATACATATTTGTGTCTTGCAAATTTCAATGATTTCTGAAATATTAATGTTCATTCATATGAGTTATTTTATAATATCCCTGTTATGTTTTACATAGGTTTTAAATGTCTGAAATTATCATGAATATCTAAGGATGAGGTTAATGATTATACAATTAATAGTTTGAGAAAATAGTGTGTAATAATTAATCTCTTAATAATTAAAATATTGTTGAGCGGCTTCACTAGAGTGGTAACATTACGAAGAATAAAATGGTGTGGAACATGTAAAATATAATTATATACACTCTTTATATGTGAATTAGTAA
Source organism: Viscum album (assembly GCA_963277665.1). Lineage (NCBI taxonomy): Eukaryota > Viridiplantae > Streptophyta > Magnoliopsida > Santalales > Viscaceae > Viscum > Viscum album. The sequence continues at coordinate 1,023,156,999 of OY728133.1, read as the reverse complement.
CCTACCAAAAAAACATAGATAATGATGCTTTGGGATAACAAACCATTTCTCCCAAGTACGGATACTATTTTAAAAGAAAATTCTACAACAATAGTGATGGATATCCTTGAACATTATGGTATATTAATCATAAAGTATAGTTATCTATAACATTATTTGAATATAAGAGACATAATAATATGGATTGACTAATTCAGAATATAATACCATCATATATATGGTATATGTTTACATGTTAAAGGAGTTAATGTATCTAAAATAAGCTTAATTATAGAATCTTCCATGTCAATTAGTGTTAAAAAAATGTAGACATGTCATTTATTCAAGAAAATTATACATGGTTTATGGATGAAGAATCATCACTAGTGCTATTTTTTATAATGTACTCATGCTTAAGTTATCCCAAAATCATATGTGCTTACATTTTAGAATTGGGGATTCAAGGTGAAGTATTGAGGATGGATGTAACTCTTATATAGATAGAAATCAGAAAAATTATATTAGTCATAATTTTAAATTGGTATAAATTTCTAATTGAAAAGGGATTAAGGTTTGTTGAAGATTATTTCCATATTAAATCATCCATGTAATGGAAGAATGGTCACTAATCCACAATGGAGAGAAATTATATAAATTAATACATCCTGGTATCTACATGTTTCCATATATCTAGAAATATTTATGTCAACACCAATGAATAAGTTTTAGGGGTTATATAAATTATCCATTACCTGTTTATATTTAATTTTTCAGTTCTTATATGTTTGGTTATTGTTTAACTTAATGGGGATGCAATATTCCTAGATAGGATCATGCTGATACAATTTCAGAATAAGGGTGCATGTTCATGATTCAATATGAAAACATATTCTACAACCCAAGTGAAATGATATTATGTGTTGGAACCACATTGACATATTTCTATAGCAATAACAAGATTTTTTATAATAAATATATCATGTAAATGGTGAAATAATACCAGGAATTGTAATGTACATACTCATCTCTGATTTCATATAATTTTGTAGTCACTTTAATTTATAAGGATAATAGGTGGTCATGGGAAGAATAATTTTGTATTTAATGTGGTTGATTTGACGCATATATTCATGGGGAGATATGATTTCACCAATTTTCATTAATTTTCATTTATGTGGATATTATAAGGTAAATAAATTTTATAATATAGATGAATATAATTATTATTAATAATTAAATTATTGAAAATATATCCATGGGTTATTTTGAAGATCCATTTATATTATATTTTTGTTTCCATCGAATGATCATGTCAATTGTTATCTTGGAAACATGAGTGATGTATTAAATAAACCACCTAGTACATGGATGTTGAATGTGATTCCTCTGCAATTTTGTTAAGGAGGAAATGAATATCTATAATAAGAAATCATAATTGAGTCTCACAAATTTTTGATGGGCGTAGGAATAATGGTTTGGATTAGAAAAACTGACAATAATGAGTTAATAAAAATACTAAAAAACTATATATTAGAAATTTTTTATAATAATGGATAGTGCTGAAATGATCTTAATGATGAATAACTTCTATCTAAATTTTTTATAAAATAATGTCATAGAAATAGTAAACTTGTTGATGAAACGTAATAACTTGTTAAAATAAGGTATTTGATTATAGAACATTAATACCCAATAGTTGGTAGAATTACATCCTTTTGTGATTTTTTAAAAAATACATGTAAAAATACTTGATTGATTATTCATTTTTATTCAGTTGAGGATAACACATTCCTTATATGATTTTTAGGGATATGTTCTTATATGAGTACTATAAGACACCATGATTTTAGAAATACTTATTTCATCATTATTATTTTTGAAGAAATCAATAGATATTTTTTATGAAAAAATTATAGATGATGAAAAATATAATATTAAAATTTATTTATAATATATTCAATAATTAAATTGATACTATATTATTCAATGATTATAAATTAGTTGGATACATAAATTTATAATTTTAGTGATGAATGTTATATTTGTATAATAAATATCTTTATTTTTCTAATATCGTAAACGATTAAGTTAAGAATTATTGATAAACAATTATATGGAAATTATTAGATTATATGTAAAATAAAATTGATTAAAATTAATTTAATTATTTTAATCTATCATGGAATGGGAATAATGTATCATTATAGTTAAAAAATTCATTTTCAATAAAAATTTGTTTCATTGAATATTGTGGATTGGTATGAAAATTAATTATGTCCAATTTGTGTAGTATAATTTAAAAATAATGTAAATTATTTTTTAAATCATATTTTCAAAATTATCAAAAATTAATTTTCAAATTTCTTTAAATAAAATCTTTTTAGATGAATTGTAAAATGTATCTTCTTTGGGAATAATTACATTTTTACATTTCATTATTTAATTTAAATTTAAATTTTAATATTTCTTTTTTTAACATAAGATCAATTTAATTAAGTATAACATATTAATTTCAATAATAATTATATTAATATTTCATTATTGTATATGTTTATTATTTATTTGAAAATTATTTTTCAATAAACTGTATATTGATCTTTCTTTGGTGTAATGATAAAATTAAATTATCCCTAGTGGTATCAGAGGTTTAAAATATTTTCTAAAGTACTCTATCATTCGAACTGTGATTTTAGGTGTATTTTAAAGTTCGTAAAATTTCTGTTATTTCTAAATTTTAATCGCTTTAAAATCATTGATTTAATTTAGTTATCATGTATAATAGGCTTGATGGTTTTTCTACCAATAAACCACCCTTTTTCAATGGCACTAACTATGCCTAGTGAAAAATCAAGATGAAAATTCATTTAGAAGGCATGGGTTTTGGTATTTGGACTTCTATAGAATCAGAATATAAAATTCCTACTGTAGTCAAAACTACTTGGAAGGAAGCTACTAAGATAGCCTACAATAATAACTGCAAAGCTATGAATGCCTTGTACTGTGCTTTAGGAGATGAGGAATTTAATATAATATCTGCTTGTAAAACTGCATATGAAATTTGGGATACCTTAGTTGTTTCTCATGAAGGAACAACTAATATTAAGGAAATGGGATTGAACACTTATACTATTAAGTATAATAATTTTAAGATGAAACATGATGAATCCAATTTTGACATGTATCCCAGGTTTAATGAGATTGTCAACACAATGACTTTTCTAGGAAAGGATGTTTCATCAAAAGAACAAATTATGAGAATTCTGAGATGTCTACATGAAAGATTGAGGGGAACTTCTGTCTCTATTAGAGAATCATGTGACATTGGAGAACTGCCAGTCAAGGAAATAATTGGTAAGATGATAATGTATGATGAAGAACTTAAGTTGAATAAAGAATAAGAAGATGCACCTAAAAGAAAGTCTGTTGCTTTCAAATCTTCAACATCAAAGAATAAGGATAATCAAAAGCTTCAAGCTATCAATGAAAGTTCATGCTGTGAAGACAGTGAGAGTGATTCTGACAGTGATACTATGATGGATCACATTGCCAGAAGATTTAAAAAGTTATATAGGAAGAAGAAGTTTTTCAGAAATTCAAACGTCAAAGGTAAGTATGACAACAAAGGACATTGGAAAAAGGAATGGAAGAAGCCTGATAAATCAGATGAAGCTGTCTGTTATGAGTGCAGAAGGAAAGGACACAAAAAAGCAGACTGTCCAAAGCTGAAATACAAGAAGAAGTATGAATACAAGGATAATAAGTATAAGAAAGCCATGAAGGCTACTTGGAGTGCTTCTGAGGAAATTTCTAGTGAATCTGATGTTTTTGAAACAAATCACAGGAATAAGGGAAACATGTGTTTTATGACAAACTGTTCTGAGGTAACATCAGAAACTCCTGCTTCTAATTCATATTATTCTGGGGATGATTCTGAATGTGATAACATGTCTAAATCTAAACTGTTTGAATATTGTGATATGTTAGAAGAAACATGTAATGAGCTGAAAGTCAAATACAACGGTTTTAAGAAACAATATGCTTTAACTGTTAAACATAAATCTGATCTTGATATTGAAGTATAAAAGAATTCTCAGTTTCTTAAAGAGAATACTGAATTAAAATTATCCAATGAGAAACTCAAGAAAGACTTAGAGAAAATTACAAATGGTAAAGATACTCTTACTCAAATGCAATGTAAGCAAGTTGCACAAAGATACACTACTGATATAGGATATCAACCTGGACAAAGGATAATTACCAAAACTAGATTCAATCCTAAATCTAGACAGAATGTAGCTTGTTCTGGAACTTCATATGCCTCAACCAGTTATATTCATAGTTATGGATCTAATAAGGATTATCATTCAATGTATGTTGATTCTACAAATTATATGGGACCCATTAGACAAATATGGGTACCTAAAGTGCTATTGGCTAACCTATCAGGACCCAAGAAAATCTGGGTACCAAAATCATTTCTTGTTTAAATCTATTTTGTAGGAAACCTGATTAAAGAGCTCCTATAAAAAGACCTGGTACTTGGACAGTGGATATTCAAGACATATGTCAGGAGACTTCTCATGCACCAAAAACTTAGTCAGAGTTGATGGAGGGTTTGTCACTTTTGGTGATAACTCAAAAGGGAAAATCATCGGCTTAGGCCAGATTGGTAACACTGACTCAATATTGATTTCTAAAGTTTTATTTGTTGATGGACTTAAATAAAATGTGTTAAGTATTTCTCAGTTAGGTGATGATGGTTTTTATGTTAAATTTGAAAATGATTCTTGCAATGTTTTCAATTCTAAAAATGTCTTAGTGTTTTCTGCTTTAAGAAATGAAAATGTTTATGTTGTTGATGTAAATTGTTTATCTAAGCAAAATATTACTTGTTTATATTCTTTTCATAAAGAGTCTTGGCTTTGGCATAGAAGATTAGGTCACTTCAATGTGCATTCACTTAGAAAACTTGCTAAGAAAAACTTAGTTAGAGACCTACCCAAACTTGAATTTTCAGCAGACAAAGTTTGTAATCCCTGTCAAAAGGGAAAGCAACATAAAGTTTCTTTTAAATCAAAGAAAGAATTGTCAACTTCTCAACCTCTCGAGTTGGTTCACATGGATTTATTTGGAACTTATAGAGTTTCTAGTTTAAATAGTAAGCATTTTTTCTATGTTCTTGTAGATGACTTTTCTAGATATACTTGGGTATATTTTCTAGGTCATAAAATTGAAGCTTGTTCATGATTTGTAAAATACTCCAAGTCTATACAGAACCTTAGTGGAATTAAGATTAAAACCCTGGGAAGTGATCATGGCCGTGAGTTTGAAAATCATGAGTTTGAATCTTACTGCTCACACAATGGCTATAGTCACAATTTCTCTGCCCCTAGGACACCTCAACAGAATGGTGTAGTAGAAAGGAGGAATAGAACCCTGCAAGAAATTGCTATAACTATGCTTAATGAGTATGATCTACCTATTTATTTTTGGGCTGATGCTGTAAATATAGCTTGTTATGTTATCAATAGAGTCTTGATCAGACCTGTTCTTAAGAGGACCCCTTATGAGATGTGGATCCATAGGAAACCTAAGGTTAACTAATTCAATGTTTTTGGTTGCAAAGTGTTTATTCTTAATAATAAAGACAATCATGATAAATTTGCATCCAAGAGTGATGATGGAATTTTTCTAGGTTACTCATCTTCCAGTAAAGCCTATAGAGTTTTCAATAAAAGAACCAAATGTGTGGAAGAATCTGTTCACATCATGTATGATGAAACTGATCCACATGAAACTAAGACCTCTCTTGAAAATCTTGAAGATGATCTCTCTGGTTTGAACCTTAATGATAAAAACAGTGGACCTATAATTAAAACATCCAGTTCTGGAGATTTTCCAGACCCTGCTTCTGTTGATCCCCAACCTATAGATGAACCTGAAATCTCGAGCCCTACCTTTTCTAGATCAACTAGAATTCTGAAGAATCATCCTTTAGATGCTATTGTAGGAAATCTTGATAGAGGGACACATACTAGATCCTCTCTTAGAAATCAAGTTGAACATCACGTCTTCTTGTCACAGCTAGAAACTAAAAATATCAATGATGCTATCAATGATGAATTCTGGGTAATGGCTATGCAAGAGGAACTAAATCAATTTGAACGATAAAAATTCTGGAAATGAGCAGAAAGACCTAAGGAAACTATTACCATAGGCACTAAATGGGTGTTTAGAAACAATGTTGATGAATCTGGAAACATCATTAGAAACAAATCTAGGTTAGTTGCACAGGGATACAATCAAAAAGAAGGAATTAACTATGAGGAAAACTTTTCACCTGTAGCTAGATTAGAGGCTATTAGGATCTTACTTGCATATACATCACATCTGAATTTCAAGTTATATCAAATGGATGTGAAAAGTGCTTTTTTAAATGGTTTTATTGATGAGGATTTTTTTTTAGAACAACCACCTGGTTTCACAAATCCTCATTTTCAAAATCATGTCTTTAAATTTTCTAATGCTTTATATGGTTTAAAACAAGCTCCAAGAGCTTGTCATGAAAGACTTTAAAACTTTCTTATTTCAAAAGGATTTACAAATGGAATAGTTGATCCCACTCTTTTTATAAAAATGATTTCAAAAGATGTGTTAATAGTACAAATCTATGTTGATGATATTATTTTTGGATCTTCTAAAAATTCTTTATGTACTGAATTTTCAAAGGTTATACAAAATGAGTTTAAAATGAGATTAATGGGAGAGCTTAAGTATTTTCATGGATTTCAAATCTTTCAAACTAAATATGGTATTATTATAAATAAAAGTAAATATACTAAGGATTTATTAAAACATTTTGGTTTGGATAGTATTAAGGAAAGTGATATACCCATGAGTACTACCTGGAAATTGGATGTTGATGAAACTGGGAAACCAGTTGATCAAACCTATTACAGAGGTATGATTAGGAGTTTACTTTATCTTACTGCTAGTCGACTAGATATTATGTTTAGTGTGTGTATGTGTGATAGATTTCAAGCTAATCATAAATAATCATAATTACTGGCTGTTAAATGGATTTTTAAATATCTTAAGTATACTGTGAATTTAAGTTTGTTTTATCCAAAAGGACAATCATTTGACCTAACTATTTATTCAGATGCTAACTTTGCTGGATGTAAGTTAGATAGGAAAAGCACATCTAGGATATGTCATTTACGTAGAAAGTCCCTAGTATCATGGTGTAGTAAGAAACCGAACTTAGTTGCATTGTCTACCACTGAAGCAGAATATATTGCTGCTGGTAGTTGCTGTGCACAGATTCTGTGGATGAAATATACTTTATTGGACTATGGATTTGTTTTTAAACAAGTTTCAATTAACTGTGACAATACTAGTGCGATAAACATAGCTATGAATCTTGTGTCTCACTCTAGGACTAAGCACATTGATATTAGACACCACTTTCTAAGAGATCATTATCAGAAAGGTGATATTTCTCTAATATTTATTAGTTATGAACATCAATTAGCTGATATTTTTACAAATCATTTATGCTCTGAACGAATGAATTTTATTAAACAGGATTTGTTTATGATAGATCTGTGAAACTGATCTGTGAAACTGATCTGTGAAACTGAACTGTGAAACTGAACTGTGAAACTGATCTCTGAAACTGATCGCTAAAACTGATCTGTGAAACTGATCTGTGAAACTGATCTGTGAAACTGATCTGTGAAACGGATCTGTGAAACGGATCTGTGGAACTGATCTGTGAAACTGATCTGTGAAAGGGATCTGTGAAACTGATCTCTGAAACCGATATGTGAAACCGATATGTGAAACCGATCGTTTTTTTATTACTTTTTATTTTGTGATTAATTAACATCTTTTATCTTTATTATGGGGACCCTAAATGATGAAATAAATGATACGTGACTATTACTATTCCCCAAACCGTCGACCTTTCATTTCTTTCCCGCCAAACATTATTTCCTCTCTTCTCCTCCACTTCGATCATTCGAACTCCTGCATTCCCCAGAATCAACCGATGGCTAAGAAGAAGAGACCGAGCAAAGGATTAGAAAGTCATGTACCTTTAATGCATGCTCGAGGCAAGTCGAGGAGTACCACTCAAAGATCAGTAAATCCGAACCTGAAAACTCAGATTGTTTTTGTAGAAAAGCAAGTCAGCTTCACCTGGCTTTTGACAAGTAAGTCGCTATTGTTACAAGTTTTAGATTCGCAAGGATGGAAAACCTTGTTCTCAGATAACACTCGTGTATACTACCCAAATCTAGTGCATGATTTTTGTAACGCCCTGACCCCAGTTACCCAGAGTCGGTGCATTATTACATAACATTGGCATGATCACAAGAAAGATCAAATCTCGAAAGACCGATTGGTTTAGTAGCCTTGGAAACACTAGATATATTCATAGGTTTTACATTACATCATAAAATGAAAAACTACTACAACAACATATTGTCTCCATAATCCACACTCATATCCCCACATAATATCCATGCAGGTCATTCATAATTTACTTTTTCACATCCTGAGAAAAATAAAACATATAAAAGGGGTGAGCTCAAATGCCCAGTAAGGATAACAAAATAGCGGAATCTTTCATAAATAAGAATAAACATTTAAGGCAATGTATAACTAAAACAAAAGCCTTTCAAACATGAACTTTCAACATGGTATGGCATAAATAAAATGAAATAATGCCATTTACTTATTCACATGGATATTCTACTAATCTAATAATCACATGCAAAAATCAATAACCACTTTCATAATGTTGCAATGCATAATTCTGAACTTTAATTTCTTTGTCAAGGCCTCATCCCAAGACCTTGGGGCTAACTGTAACCGGAACCCAACCCGGAGTGCCTCTAATAACCGGATACCAACCCGGAGTGCCTCTAATAACCGGACACCAACCCGGAGTCCTTCTAATAACCGGAGACCAAACCGGAGGGCTTACTTTTACTAGTCCCTAACCTGGAGGGCTTACTTTTACCAGTCCCCAACCTGGAGGGCTTACTTTAACCAGTCCCCATCCTGGAACATACTTGTCCAACACATTCATATGAAGTAAAGGTTGAAATATAACATAAACATTCTTATTGGAACTAGCATATGAAATGTCAATACTTTACTCATAAACCATGAATGCTATATAAATGGCACATCCACAGTCAAACATATCACAAAACTTTATTACAATATGGAAGTTTTGTATCATAATAAATCAACTTCAAATAATCTTAAAATTCATCAAAGGATGTTGACATAGATGAAATCAACATTATTTTAAAAGAAATATCTCCTTTTATTTTGAAATCATTTAAGATCCATATAAAATAAAACATTTTCTTTGAAAATATTCTTATAAGCTTGTAAGGGAAGCTTTGAAGATTTTATAACGGAGGAAAATAGCCGCACCCGCCGTATAAGTTAAAAAAAACATTCTTACCTTAATTCTGTCGAAAAGGTTAAAAAGGACCTTGTTTTGAAAACGACGGAAAGATTCCTCTTATAAAAAGTCAAACAAGGGTATAAATTACTTTAACCCATATTCTTGTAAATAATAAAAATGTTTTGAAATACATTATTAAGAAACATGGATGTGGATGATGACGAGATCCCAGTAGATTATTACGTATAAACAACCTCGGATAATGAAGAGATTGTGAAATAACCCTTACCAATTTGGTAACTTATGAAACTTACAACCCATTAAAGAGGTATCATACAATGAATATGTAAATACACATAAATTAAAGTGTATTACACAAAGAATATAATTATGGGCAGTACATACACCACACAAAAGGTAATGGTGGCAATATGGCATGAATCTCATAGGAATAATTAGTGAGATGAAAACCCCTTACCACTTTAATCAACTGAGTCGTATGGCCAAAATTTAATAACCACCAAATTATTTACAGAATAACATGAATATAAAGAGAATCATGATAATATATATCAAATGGCAGTACACAATACACCACTTTCAATAATTTAGTGGCGAACAATGGAAATCTCACGGAATTGAATGTGAGATAAGAAAATACCTTACCTTGTACTTTTCCTTGGTTGGGGTAGGTTAACCTCCTGTATAATGGTAAAATAGTTGTTATTAAATTATACAGGAATCATATATATTAATATGATATCATATATGATCTTTTTACATTGATTTGTTAATAATATCTTAGAATTATCGTCGTTTCAGGAGTTAACTTACTCATTTTCTTTTATATGTTTTGTTACATAAGCCATGGTTGTTGTATCTTATTCATATCCAGAATGATATCTAGTCCTTAAAAATCATTTTTAAATCATCAAATGATAATTATACTTGAATGGATACGATGGAGAATGAATCTCATCGCGTTCGTGGAGACGGTAGTCCGTACGTACGCACGAGCGACAATATCATTCTTTTGATATTAAAATAATATATAAATGGATGGTATATCATATATAAAGAATCATTAACATGTTATATTTATTATTTACATAAGTTACACATCATTATTATACCCATCCAAATAATATTATATTGAATAACAATTACACCACGACGTGGAGACGGTAAGCCGTACGTACGCACGTATGGTGACATGTTATTCAAAGGGTGGATAGAATACTGAATATGGTTGTACCATATTTATAATAACATCACAGTATATGTAAGATACTGGATTTATTATTTTAGAATGGTAAGAACAAAGAAAGAGGAAGTGGAAGAAGAAAGGAACTTAGAAAAGGGTGGTGAAATCATTACCTCTTCTTCGGGTTCTTCCTTTTGATTTGATCAAAAGGGCTCCTTAGGTTGGCTTTCTGATCAAACTAATGCCTCTAGGTTGTGGTGAGGGATGTTGGGAGAGTATTTGGGGAGAGTTTGGCCGAACCAAAAGGCTTTGAAGGTGTGAAGAAATGGAAAGGAGGAGTGCCCTTTTATAAGAGGGGTGAGGGGAACCTTTGGAAAAGTTAGAAATATTAATTTATAATAAATTCATATTCGGTTTCTAATGGCTCCAAAGTTTATTATTCAAAGGTTAAGGTGGGGATAGGTCGAAAACCACTTAAACAATAGAATTTAGACAGGTTTGGGTACTTATATTAACCTTATCGTTAAGTATTAACTCTAAGTTAATTAGTTTCACTTTTACAATGTCTCTTTGTATTTTTATATAATATGGTTAATAAACTTACTATATACATCCAAGAGACCCCCAAGTGGTGCATTAATGATGAACCTATCATGATATAAGTCTCTTGGACGAACCTTATATTTTTTGGAATCTAATATCAATTAATAATATAATATTTGTTTTAAAAACTCTTTTATGTCAATTTTGACACTATTCAATAGTTGATTTTTTTGAAACTCATAACAGATTTATTACTTAAAAAAAAGTCCATTAAATCAATCCTAATATATCATATTATCCTAGAAAATTAGTTTAATTCATTAAAAGTTTCATATTATATTTATTTGGGTATTTATAATATCAATTATTTTAATTTTTCACTATTATAGTAATTACTGCATCATCATTGTGTCATATATAAAATACATTATTTAATGTCTAAAAATTATAAATAAAATATCATTATGTAGGAAATCTGTTTATATTTCTAATGAATATTTATAATCTAAAATCCAACATATATAACCCTATGTAACAATTGTTGTTCTAAAAGATATATGCTTGTGTCATTTTTGTATTCATTTTAACTAAATTAAAATAAAGTGTCATTATCACTTACAAGTGGATCCATGGGGTCCCAAAATTGACATAAATATGCCCATGGTCGACCATGTATCAACCAATAGGGTTAAGACACGTTTTAGGGTAATTTAGTATTATTATAATATTATTTTTAACCCTTATTTACCGGATTTACCCTTAACCATGGTAAATAAAATATTTACCGCAGTAATTATTCAAAATGTCTAAAAATAAAAGTTACCTATTTACACAATTTGAACATCCTGATTCCAAATATGGAATCCATTTTCCTAAGTTCAAAACACAGAAGTGGCAGAAATTAATTTAAAATTAATTCCCGTTGTCAAAACAAAAAGCGTGTTTTTAAGAGATAATAACTATCAAAAGATTGACACTTGTTTATGTTCGGTTTAATTGTAATATTATGTCCAATGACCAACATTATATTAAATAGTAAAAATATATTCTAAATATACTTTAAAACCACTCAAATTCATAATTTATTACTATTATTTATTTTGATTAAAAAAGTTGTTTTTAATTAAAATTTAGTAATTTTCACTATTCATCAAAATATGAAAGTTATCCGAAAAGTACCAAAATTTCAACTTAGGCTAAATTTGATATTCCGAATCCAAAAATGAAGTCCATTTTAAAATATAAAATATATATAACTTCAAAAATTAGGTATTACTATTCATAACAGCTAGTTTGATTGGTTACGGTGTGTTAGAACTCGAAGTTGCGTACAACACACGCTACTGTTTTATTCAAAGGAAAGCGTACCGTGGAATCTTGGGATGTTTCATTTTAAATTTTTTGATGTCTCCATTTATTAAAAAAGATTAAAATATTGTATTTAAAAAGGTTTCACTATCAAAATTTGATAAAAGTGCAATACTGAAAATGAATCTGTTCTTGCATTATGACTAAGAAACTCATAATATGGATTCTAAAATTATAAGGATTATATAAAGTTTAAAATTTAGTTAATACTATTCATGACCTCTTTTAATGGCTTTTTTTGGTAAGTCGTGGTGCAATTGAACTCAGTGTTGCGTGTAGTGCAAGTTATTGAATTATTTTGAAGAAATAACACACTATGAAATATTGGGGTGTTACATTCTCCCATCCTTCAATAAATTGCGTCCTCGCAATTTGAAATTGTTCTTCAAAAATAAAAGGTTGAAAGTAGAAAATATATTTGTGGGAAAACCCACATCGGAAATTGGGTTACTAAAATTTAGTCTTAATATGAGGAAAAGAGAAATCAAAGGGTCACCACCAAATTATGATCTCGATTAGGAGAACATTGGTGGAAATTAGAGACATATAATCGGAGGAAAAACGTAAATATTTATAGGTAGTGATTGAGGTCATCAATCACAAACAAGTGTATAATTGAGGTCCTTAAATTCATCAATCTATGATGATTTGAAATACCATCGGTTCAAAAAAACATAGGGTATTGGGATAACACATTTTTGACGTTTCAAAATATCTGAGTTGAAATCCCACATCGAAAAATGAATTAATGAGGCCTCTATTTAAAATAAAGAGTGGAAAGTATGAAGATTACCGAAAATAACACATACTAGGGTTCCATGTAGGAAAATATGGATATGGAAGAGAAATCTAACCACCAATTATCTGATGGAGAGTGGTAGAGAACATGGCTATGAAAAGGCCAACAATCCCAAAGCCATAAATTAGTGATGATTTAAGGTACCATCTAGGACAACATTTTTGTTCTAAGTTTCTTTTCTTAATATTGAGGAATTTATTTATGAGATTGGCTAAGATCATTAGGAGATATATTTACTTTATAATTAGAGTTTTGTCCATTAATAAATTTCTACCATAAACTCATCTTTCACTCGTAAAAAAAAATTTATATTTATACTATTCGTACAGGGTTCCAAAATAAACGAATTTATAATTCATCTACCAGATCTTTTAAAAAAACTACATTATTTAATCCAGGACATATCTTGTGCCAGTGGTAGGTGATACACCCTTGTCGCCCTTCGGTTGCGGGTTCAAGTCTCGCAGCCTTTCCGGACGCGACGGGTTGCCGCCCGACCTCCGGGTTGTCCTTTTATGGAAATCCAAAATAATCCAAACTAGAACTATCCAAAATACTTCTGTCCAAACTCACAGTCCAACATTTATAAGGAAGGTAAACATAATATAGATCCTTTTTACCCTGTAATAGCATATGAATAACTTCATCATGTACTACCATATTCCTTATTGATTACATTCATGTTCCCTTATTCCATATAGAAAGCTGGATATACTTCATTAATCCAAAAATGTTTTAAACCCCAACAATGTTGGAATATACAAATCATTAATCAGTTTCAAGGTAGTCAAGAATATCCAATATAATTTATCCAAATCAATCATGTATTATTCTAAAATCACTACCTCGGTATCAGAAACATATTATGGTTTATCATTCTCTCAACCATATATTTTCCAAAAATTTAACCTGCTATTGAGTCACTTTTCTTTGTTCCACATAATCTCAAGTCCTTAATGAAATAGTACTGCAGTACAATCCTTATATACTCCATGATTATTGTAACAAGTACATTGTTGATACAACACTCAATTGACATAATCAACATAAGAACTCTAATCATTCCACATCATCTGTGGTAGTATCATAACTTGATTATTATCCAATAGCATCATTTGCGGCATAGTCTGATGACTGGGACATAGGTTCGCGTAGTGTCCAAACTCCTTGAAAATGAAGCATTGTACATTTAAAACCATTTTCTTACCCTTGCAGTCACGTACTTTGTGCCCTTTTCCTCCACACTTATAACAAACTCCCATTCCTTTCAGGCAAGTTCCAGGGTGTTTCTTTCCACAGTTACCACATATGGGAAAATTATTCTTTTCCCTCTTACTTTTATCCATCTTTCTCTCTTCCATCCTTTTCTTCTCTTGCTTCCCTTCAAAGCCATAGGACTCAGTAAACTCTTTACTTATCTTATCAACACATGATATTATTTCTTCATATGATGATAATACATGGGAGACTATTTCTCTTATAAATTCTAGCTTAAGACCATGAAAGATATGATCCTTCCTTCTCTTTGGATCATGTGAATTTCTGGAGTTCTCATTCCTTCTACTGGGCGCCATTTCTAAACAATGGCATACACTAGATCAGTTTATGAATCAAAATACATAATCCCATACTTATAAAACACTTAACATAAATTGAACTATTTATGGATATAATCCATAATCATAAGAATGTTTTCTTTGAGGAAGTATATACTCATAATCCCTTCAAAATGATTTGTAAAGAAAATGAGAGTTATCCTAAGCATATCCCCCGGGAGTGTCGTAACCAAGAGTGCAGCAAGGCCCGTTGTCGTGCACCAGTTCCCGTTCGAGTCTAGCTCAAAGTAGTGTTTTCGGGTTTTACCCCTAGGTACATCTGTGCCAGAGCCGCCTCTACCTGCTCGTATCCAGACAGGGATGTATTGCTCGGAAAACTCACAAAATCTCTACAATACCAAAATTCTAGGAAGTTCTTCTATACTAATCCTCAAAGTTAATCTTAGGTCTACGTGCTCTAATCAGAGTTTATATAAATTTAGCTTCCAAGGTTTGTACTAAACCTCCTCTGATACCAACTGTAACGCCCCGACCCCAGTTTCCCAGAGTCGGTGCATTATTACATAACATTGGCATGATCACAAGAAAGATCAAATCTCGAAAGACCGATTGGTTTAGTAGCCTTGGAAACACTAGATATATTCATAGGTTTTACATTAGATCATAAAATGAAAAACTACTACAACAACATAATGTCTCTATAATCCACACTCATATCCCCACATAATATCCCTGCAGGTCATTCATAATTTACTTCTTCATTTCCTGGGAAAAATAAAACATATAAAATGGGTGAGCTCAAATGCCCAGTAAGGATAACAAAATAGCGGAAACATTCATAAATAAGAATAAACTTTTAAGGCAATGTATAACTAAAACAAAAGACTTTCAAACATGAACTTTCAACATGGTATGGCATAAATAAAATGAAATAATGCCATTTACTTATTCACATGGATATTCTACTAATCGAATAATCACATGCAAAAATCAATAACCACTTTCATAATGTTGGAATGCATAATTCTGAACATTAATTTCTTTGTCAAGGCCTCATCCCAAGACCTTGGGGCTAACTGTAACCGGAACCCAACCCGGAGTGCCTCTAATAACCGGACACCAACCCGGAGTGCCTCTAATAACCGGACACCAACCCGGAGTCCTTCTAATAACCGGAGACCAAACCGGAGGGCTTACTTTTACTAGTCCCTAACCTGGAGGGCTTACTTTTACCAGTCCCCAACCTGGAGGGGTTACTTTAACCAGTCCCCAACATGGAACATACTTGTCCAACACATTCATATGAAGTAAAGGTTGAAATATAACATAAACATTCTTATTGGAACTAGCATATGGAATGTCAATACATTACTCATAAACCATGAATGCTATATAAATGGAACATCCACAGTCAAACATATCACAAAACTTTATTACAATATGGAAGTTTTGTATCATAATAAATCAACTTTAAATAATCTTAAAATTCCTCAAAGGATGTTGACATAGATGAAATCAAAATTCTTTTAAAAGAAATATCTCCTTTTATTTTGAAATCATTTAAGATCCATATAAAATAAAAAATTTTCATTGAAAATATTCTTATAAGCTTGTAAGGGAAGCTTTGAAGATTTTATAACGGAGGAAAATAGCCGCACCCGCCGTATAAGTTAAAAAAAACATTCTTACCTTAATTCTGTCGAAAAGGTTAAAAAGGACCTTGTTTTGAAAACGACGGAATGATTCCTCTTATAAAAAGTCAAACAAGGGTATAAATGACTTTAACCCATATTCTTGTAAATAATAAAAATGTTTTGAAATACATTATTAAGAAACATGTATGTGGATGATAACGAGATCCCAGTAGATTATTACGTATAAACAACCTCGGATAATGAAGAGATTGTGAAATAACCCTTACCAATTTGGTAACTTATGAAACATACAACCCATGAAAGAGGTATCAGACAATCAATATGTAAATACACATAAATTAAAGTGTATTACACAAAGAATATAATTATGGTCAGTACATACACCACACAAAAGGTAATGGTGGCAATATGGCATGAATCTCATAGGAATAAGGAGTGAGACGAAAACCCCTTACAACGTTAGTCAACTGAGTCGTATGGCCAAAATTTAATAACCACCAAATTATTTACAGAATAACATGAATATAAAGAGAATCATGATAATATATATCAAATGGCAGTACACAATACACCACTTTCAATAATTTAGTGGCGAACAATGGAAATCTCACGGAATTGAATGTGAGATAAGAAAATCCCTTACCTTGTACTTTTCCTTGGTTGGGGTAGGTTAAGATCCTGTATAATGGTGAAATAGTTGTTATTAAATTATACATGAATCATATATATTAATATGATATCATATATGATCTTTTAACATTGATTTGTTAATAATATCTTAGAATTATCGTCGTTTCAGGAGTTAACTTACTCATTTTCTTTTATATGTTTTGTTATATAAGCCATGGTTGTTGTATCTTATTCATATCCAGAATGATATCTAGTCCTTAAACATCATTTTTAAATCATCAAATGATAATTATACTTGAATGGATACGATGGAGAATGAATCTCATCGCGTTCGTGGAGACGGTAGTCCGTACGTACGCACGAGCGACAATATCATTCTTTTGATATTAAAATAATATATAAATGGATGGTATATCATATATAAAGAATCATTAACATGTTATATTTATTATTTACATAAGTTACACATCATTATTATACCCATACAAATAATATTATATTGAATAACAATTACACCACGACGTGGAGACGGTAAGCCGTTCGTACGCACGTATGGTGACATGTTATTAAAAGGGTGGATAGAATACTGAATATGGTTGTACCATATTTATAATAACATCATAGTATATGTAAGATATTGGAGTTTTTATTTTAGAATGGTAAGAACAAAGAAAGAGGAAGTGGAAGAAGAAAGGAACTTAGAAAAGGGTGGTGAAATCATTACCTCTTCTTCGGGTTCTTCCTTTTGATTTGATCAAAAGGGCTCCTTAGGTTGGCTTTCTGATCAAACTAAGGCCTCTAGGTTATAGTGAGGGATGTTTGGAGATTATTTGGGCAGAGTTTGGCCGAACCAAAAGGCTTTGAAGGTGTGAAGAAATGGGAAGGAGGAGTGCCCTTTTATAAGAGGGGTGAGGGGCACCTTTGGAAAAGCTAGAAATATTAATTTATAATAAATTAATATTCGGTTTCTAATGGCTCCAAAGTTGATTATTAAAAGGTTAAGGTGGGGATAGGTCGAAAACCACTTAACCAATAGAATTTAGACAGGTTTGGGTAATTATATTAACCTTATCTTTAAGTATTAACTCTAAGTTAATTAGTTTCACTTTTACAATGTCTCTTTGTATTTTTATATAATATGGTTAATAAACTTACTATATACATCCAAGAGACCCCCAAGTGGTACTTTAATGATGAACCTATCATTATATAAGTCTCCTGGCCGAACTTTATATTTTTAGGAATTTAATATCAATTAATAATATAATATTTGTTTTAAAAACTCTTTTATGTCAATTTTGACACTATTCAATAGTTGATTTTTTTGAAACTCATAACAGATTGATTACTTAGAACAAAGTCAATTAAATCAATCCTAATATATCATATTATCCTAGAAAATTAGTTTAATTCATTAAAAGTTTCATATTATATTTCTTTGGGTATTTATAATATCAATTATTTTAATTTTTCACTATTATAGTAATTACTGCATCATCATTGTGTCATATATAAAATACATTATTTAATGTCTAAAAATTATAAATAAAATATCATTATGTATTAAATCTTTTTAGATTTCTAATGAATATTTATAATCTAAAATCCAACATATATAACCCTATGTAACAATTGTTGTTCTAAAAGATATATGCTTGTGTCATTTTTGTATTCATTTTAACTAAATTAAAATAAAGTGTCATTATCACTTACAAGTGGATCCATGGGTTCCCAAAATTGACAAAAAGATGCCCATGGTCGACCATGTATCAAACAATAGGGTTAAGACACGTTTTAGAGTAATTTAGTATTATTATAATAT
The DNA here is from genome assembly GCA_963277665.1 of Viscum album. Taxonomy (NCBI): domain Eukaryota; kingdom Viridiplantae; phylum Streptophyta; class Magnoliopsida; order Santalales; family Viscaceae; genus Viscum; species Viscum album. The sequence goes on along the minus strand of OY728133.1, from coordinate 1,023,138,016 downwards.
TATTTTTTAACCCTTATTTACCGGATTTACCATTAACCATGGTAAATAAAATATTTACCGCAGTAATTATTCAAAATGTCTAAAAATAAAAGTTACCTATTTACACAATTTGAACATCCTGATTCCAAATATGGAATCCATTTTCCTAAATTCAAAACACATAAGTGGCAGAAATTAATTTAAAATTTATTCCCGCTGTGAAAACAAAAAGCGTGTTTTTAAGAGATAATAACTATCAAAAGATTGACACTTGTTTATGTTCAGATTAATTGTAAAATTATGTACAATGACCAACATTATATTAAATAGTAAAAATATATTCTAAATATAATTTAAAACCACTCAAATTCATAATTTATTACTATTAATTATTTTGATTAAAAAAGTTGTTTTTAATTAAAATTTAGTAATTTTCACTATTCATCAAAATATGAAAGTTATCCGAAAAGTACCAAAATTTCACCATAGGCTAAATTTGATATTCCGAATCCATAAATGAAGTCCATTTTAAAATATAAAATATATATAACTTCAAAAAGTAGGTATTACTATTCATAACAGTTAGTTTGATTGGTTACGGTGTGTTAGAACTCGAAGTTGCGTACAACACACGCTACTATTTTATTCAAAGGAAAGCGTACCGTGGAAGCTTGGGATGTTTCATTTTAAATTTTTTGATGCCTCCATTTAGTCAAAAAGTTTAAAATATTGTATTTTAAAAGGTTTCACTATCAAAAGTTTATAAAAGTGCAATACTGAAAATGAATCTGTTCTTGCATTATGACTAAGAAACTCATAATATGGATTCTAAAATAAAAAGGATTATATAAAGTTTAAAATTTAGTTAATACTATTCATGACCTCTTTTAATGGCTTTTTTTTTGGTAAGTCATGGTGCAATTGAACTCAGTGTTGCGTGTAGTGCAAGTTATTGAATTATTTTGAACAAATAACACACTATGAAATCTTGGGGTGTTACAATTTTTATATAAATCTTCAAGTTACTTTAGACAGTGTCGAGGCTGTTAGAATGTCTTCTGTAGTGAAAGGAAAGAAAATATCTTTTTCGTCTAAAAAATGGGTTAAATGTTTTAATGTACCCCTCAAGGGTCAGTATGAGGATTATGCTGGAAACATTCCTCCAACCACTGAATATTTCTCTTATGAATTAGCATTAGATATTTTGACTGGAAACAGAGAGTCAAGGAGAATAATAGCATCAGAGCTGGATGGTGAATGTAGACTTCTCTTTAAGTTTACTCAGCACCAAATTTTCTCCAGGAAAGGATATTTTGCTGTTGTTAGATACCAGGATGTTTTCTACTGTTTTTACTAAAGACCCATGAGAAGATCAACTTTTGTAGGTATCTAATGGTGCACATAGCTGGAATGGTGAAACCTTCTAAGAAAGCCACTGCCATGTTCTGTCCCAAAATGATCTCTGCAATGTTAAAGATTCTGGAATGTGTTGATGAAGCTGATGAGATAACTTAATCTGATAATGATTTTTGTATTACCAAAGAAATTTGTAAACGGATGAAAATTAACTAGATCCCATGGAAATAATGCTGGGTTGCTGATGAGGACAAGCTGTATGAATCTTACAATCCCACTGTTCATGGAATGAGGCCTAAGGGTTTGAGAGACCCTGGTTTGAAATCCGATGAGGAGCCAATTTATTCTGATGATGATGAAGAAGAAAATGTTGTAAGAAATAAAGACACTAAAGAGTCTGGTAAACAAGGGATGGAAGAAGCTGAATCAGTAGAAGGAATTTTGTCACCTCCTGATTATAGGAGTGATCCTGGCACTGTGAGTCCTAAAAGAAGAATAGACTTTGGATCTGCCAGTCCACCTTTACCCCAACCTGAATCAGAACCAGTTCTTGATGATGAAGAAGCTAGTGAAACTGAAGTATCTGACAGTGACGTTTCTGTGAAGAATGGAAATGAAAATGGAGATGATACTGATTATGATGATGATAAACTACCAGTGGATGGTCTTGTTATACCTCCAATAGAAACACATCAAACTATACCAGAAACAGATGACAATGGCATGAGAGAATCTCTTGAAAACAGTGGAAAAGCAAGTTATGACAAACTGAAATATACTCTGTGTGCTACTATCTGGGATGATTATCCTGGTTTTGCTGTTTTGGGTTTAGAGTATTCTGAAGAAGAAGAAGAAGAATCTGAATCTACTGCAGTTATGCTGGAAATCCGACCTGTTGAGACGAGGTGTGCTCATGTTGTTGATGCTGCTGGTGCTCATCTACCTAGTTATATTGTCTCTCAGTCTGACTTTGACATGTTCAAAAGGGAGTTGCTTACTGTTGTGAGAGATAAAATCAGAGAAGAGATTTTACATGCTATTAAACTAGACCTGGCCAATACTAGTGAGTTCACCAGTATTGGCAGGCACATAGCCTCTCTAAATCAGATTCTGAAGGATCTACAGTCTGGGTCAGTTTCTTTATCTAACTAATTTAGATCCACCATCTTTGGTATGATGGAAGTGTTGAGAAATCTGATTGAACATCTTTTGAAGTCTGATCTGAGATATTTGAAAGTTGAGATAACTCAGATAGTTTCTCAAGACATTACAACCAATGTAACCAAGATCATTACTCGTGAGCTAGAGGCTCTAAGGAAAATTGTGCATGATGAATTTGCCGCCATTCGACAAGTTCTTGATTTGGACTCGTTGAGGAAGAAGAAGGAACACAGTGATAACATTCATAAGATGGTAACAGTATATTCAGCAGATTCCACTAAAGATCAGCGAGAGATCAAGGAAAAGGATGATCACTACTTTTCAAAAATCTATACCAAGCATGAGATGACCGCAAATTTCAATGTGTTAGCTGAAAATCTAAGACTACCTCCAGTCACTCAAGCTTTCAAGACTCAAGTTAGACATATGCAAGATTGTACTCCAACCTTGGAATGGTTCATGGAAAATAATGATGATTATGAGAAGGCTATGCAGTATGGTGTAGATGTTATTCATAATTTCATAAATATTTTGAAACCTTATCTGAATGCACAAGCCTCTGCCATTGTGCTTCCTACTACTGACCCTCTCGGTGCCTCTGATGTTGCTCCAAATCAGATCTCTGTTGCTCAAGCTCTCTCTCAACTCCGACCAGTCCCTCAACAATATTCTCAACCAGCTTCTATAGCTCCACAGCACATCCCGGTGGCATCCGTTTCTCCAACTTCCAGAGTCATCTTACCACCGTTTCAAATTTGACCGGTTCAACCTGCCTCCAATCCTTCCAACTTACCAACCATTGATCCTAAAGACAAAGGCAAAGCCCCTTTGTATCCCCAAAAATAGTTGTGTATCGTTTTTGATAGTGTGAACACTGTAGTGATTGTATTTCAATCATCTTTCTAAACTCTTTTCTATCTCTATATTCGTTGTGTTTAGTTCCTTTACTCTCTTTTCTTTTTATTCTCACTGATGTCTTCTTTTAATCTCTTCTTTATCTGTTTTCCCTCCTTTTTGATTATCCCAAAGGGGGAGAAATCTGTATATCTATGGATCTATGGGAGATATGGGGGAGATGGGAGAAATATGTATATCTACGGATCTATGAGAGATATGGGCGAGATGCATCTCTAAAGGGGGAGATTTATATCTTTTTATGGAAATGCGTGCATAAGTTTTTAGAGGCATAACTTCGTGGGGAGATTTATATCTCATTATGTGTTTATTATTATTATGCCTTATTATTGATGATATCATATATTTATTAATGGATATGATTTGTGATTGGCTAAGATTTGTGATTATCAAAAAGGGGGAGATTGTTGAGCCCTCTGGAAGATTGTTGAGTTCTTCATATGATTGATGTTTTAATAATCACAAATCATCAATTACATAATCTCGTTGGATTTCTCATATACAAAATCACAATCTCTTAGTGAATATGTGTATATTGGTTAGATCATGGTTTATCTCTTTGTTATTGATGTACAAGTATTCTAGAAGTCCTCTAGATCAAAGGACAACGGTCTCACCGATCCATGATGAAGATGTCTCACCGATGCTGATCAAATGAGTCACCGAGGATGTCTCAATGATGCTGATCAAATGAGTCACCGAAGATGTCTCACCGATGATGATCAAATGAGTCATTGAAGATGTATCAACGATGCTGATCAAATGAGTCACCGATGATGTCTCACCGATTCTGATCAAATGAGTCATTGAAGATGTATCACCGATGCTGATCAAATGAGTCACCGAAGATGTCTCATCGATGCTGATCAAATGAGTCACCGAAGTTGTATCACCGATGCTGATCAAATGAGTCACCAAAGATGTCTCACCAACATATGCTGATGACCTATCGATCACTTTTCACACTGATAGTCATAAATATCTGTTTGAATTTATGTATCATTATATAATCTAACTAACGGTCATATTAGGAATATTTTAAATGCTCTGTCATTTATTTAATGTGTGTTGTTGGTTGTCCGAAAACCGTACTTCGTACCTGCAAAAAGAAATAATATCTTTTTCCGGAGCTCAAGCGTTAAATAAGAGGTTCTTTGAAGATTAAGAAGTGTGTGCATGTGCTGCATGAAAAAAAGAGAGACACATAGACAAATAGAAAGACCGCAAGGTGTGCTGAAAGAACAACAGAGCGTGAATGCAAAGCGACGATTGAACTTACACGAGGAACTCTTTCATCATTGCTAACCAGTGAATAGATGAGAACGAGAACATAAAACAAGAACTTTATCGACTACTTCTTCTCTATCTCTGAACCTGGAAGTCAAGGAAACAGACGATACACTGTTTTAAAGACAAAAATTAGAAGAGGACTCAGAGCGAATTCTGATCAATAAAAGGAGTCCAGAACTGCACAACAATCACTAGATCCATTTATAATCTCTAAATATTTTCTCTGTGATTTTTATTTTTACATATTGAGCAGTGTGTGTTATATGCTGTATTTTAAACACACACTATATCCTGTGCCTTAACTTGAGGATTTGTAAATCCTCACTCAACTCTCTTAATTCTTTTATTTCCAACTAGGATAGAGGTAGAGTTCGTGTGACCTGAACATCTGATTGCTGTTGTATTTGTTCCCATGAATAACTGTGGTAGAGGTCTTGGACCTAGACAACTGGTTGCTGTTGTTATCCCCGATCCAGGGTGTGGATCATATTTTTATGGAAGCTTTTGAGAGGACATAGTCTAGGCTTGAGACTAAACCTCTTGGTTATATCTGTTGTGCTATATCTATCAAAGTTATTCTTTTATTCCACTGCTAAGTTCATTAAAACCAAAACTGTTTTAAAGTCACTTTGATAATTAAACTCGCAAGTGTTTATATTAGTTTTAAATCAGTAAGTTAGTTTCCAAAGTTAATCAACTCTTCTGACTTTATTAACTGGGAAATAATCAATCCCTTGATAACTTAACAGAACCTTTACTTTGGTATAAATTCACTACAGTTTAATTTTGTATTTTAATAGGGGGATTTTATGAAAATGTTTTTAAAAACAGAAAATTTAATTGGAACTCAATTCACCCCCCCTCTTGAGTATCCACTCCGACCAACACCTAGTATAGAAGATACATATTAAAAAGTTACTTTATTAATAATTATAAATTTTTAAATTTTTTTATCGAGTTTAATTTGATTTCTATCATTAAAAATATTATCCTTAAAAAAATTATTTTTCATGTAGTAAACATTTAAAAAGGGACAAGAAGGTATAAAATATAGTGATATGGTGAGGAAATATCATATTAGTAATTATTACATGGGTGTTTTAAAACAATGACAATTATTTAGTCGAAATTAAAGCATTTTTATATCCACTAAACCACAAAAAAGAATTATTATAATTAAATGTTAAGAATAATTATAGGTGTTCCACTCTTATCAATTATATAAGTGAACTACTCTTATTACATTTTTAAAACACTTGAAAACACTATATTAAAAAATTCATTCTAAAAAATTTTCATAACATTACTCACCGTGCCATTGATTTTATAGTCTAAACAAATGAACAAGAAAAATGACATAAATGTGAAAGGAAAATGAGATTTTACTAGGTAGAAGTATAACTCTTAACGGAGTTCATTTATGTTTATTTCGACCTCTATCTCAATAAAACCTATAATAAAAAGTTATTAAGAATTAATGAATCTAGAAAATATCATTTAATATTATTAAATTTATATTACACCATTCCAACATATATGTTTCCATACTTTCTAAATGAAAACATTACCCATACATATGAGTGGACAACCACAACCACAAAGCGATGAGTTTTGTACATTATGATGGTCCCTCATGGATGATTATATTGGAAAATTTAAATGATACATAGTATTTTCACAACATAATTATTATTGAATAATGTTAAAATATTTTCAATCTTCTAACCTACCCATCAATTGGAAAACATCATTGTCGCTTGTGCGTGGATGTATACAACCACCTCCATGTAGCGAGGAAATTCATATTTCATTTCCATATAGCATGGTTAGTAATATAGTGAACTGTTGTCATTATATTTGAATTTTATGAAGTTATTTTAATTATTTGACTCTAGATTATTATTTACCATTCTCTGTATTGATTATTTGAATAACTAAAACACAAATCTTATATACATTTAAAATATTATCTCCACAAAGCGATATAATTTATTTTTAACCAATAATTTAGTTATGTAGTAATATAAATATATATTATATATAAATAGGATTATTATGAAAACATTTAAATTCTTATGTGGATGATACTGTAACCAGGAAGAAATGACAATAATCATTGAATAAAATATTTTTTTATAAATAGAGTAGTTATCTTCTATATATTGAATTTTATGGTAAATGTTTTATAAATTTGTAATGTCTAATTATTTAGGGAATGATATATTATATTATAAATAAGATATGGAAATAGTATTTATTTATTGTAAATCTATTTTTATCATTTAATATTTTGAGAATACATATGAATAAATCCATGTCTTTAGGAATGGGTTTATGTTACAGTCCCATTTCTTTGTTGTTTTTATGTTAAATTTTTAATGGTTGAAATGATATGATCCTTTTATATAAAAGAAATTATTTCAATTTAATTAAATTTGTTATGGAGTTTTTTATTATTTTTAAAACCTTGTTCTCCTTCATAATCTAAAAAAATGAAAATAATTTTTTAAGACAATGAGACTATATTTTTCTTCTATTATTAATGATACTTTTTCATTCATATGCCTAACCATAAAATTGGTATTGGGATGTTTTTACACATACATGAATCATTTTTGAAATTAAATTTTCACTTGCACTAAAATTATTTAAAATTGATTAAATTGAATATTTTTAATTCTTTCTATGAACGTGACATTTACTTTTTTTTTGAAATTTAAAAAAATGACATATTTTAATTATAAAACACTAATAAGTTTCCCCATTGACATTTACTCCCTACACCATTAAGCCTCCTATATATTATTTCAATGGGTTTACAAACTAAACAATAGAATGATTTTTTTCCATAATTTTAGATTTTTAAATGCTACAAAAATAAAAGTGATGTAGTCTATTAATATTGAAAGAGTATTTTAAATGTTATTATAAAGGTACATGTTCATATTTAAAATTAACATAATGATTTTTATGTTTTATAAGTAATATGGTATAATGGATCAATCCCCATTTTCTTCTAAAAATTAATCATTATTATGATGTATTGTGGATGGTTGTTTAAATGTAATTTCTTTTCATAGTTCTAATTACAATATGATTAAATAATTATTATTTTAGGACCCCGTGTTACACATTTGTATAGTTTGAATTATGTGATGATTGGAATATGAATACGTTTTATATTTAATACATTATGTAGTGATTAAGATCATATGAGATAACATAAACGAGTAAAGGGAGTAAACCCATTTAATGAATGAAATGTTGGATGAGAGTGAACCCCTTCAATTAACAGACATTTTAGACAATATTTTGATGGTCTTAGAAGTGTGAATCGAAAAATGAAATGATTATTTTTTCTATTAATTATTCCATAAATTCATTTATTTTTTTATTTTACAAATGATTCATTCTCATGGATCATGATGGAATATTAAATATTCCACAATCTTATGACTCATGACTCTTATTAATGAAACATTATTATGTAATGAATCAAGATATTGAATCAATTATATATTGAGAATATTTTCTTATGTAATGATCTTGTTATTATACATATATTCTAATAATATTCTCACTTATGGTGATAATTTGATATTTATCATGTTTAACATTACTGAGCATTTGACCTATAGCTTTATTTTGTTTCATTTTATTCAAATTTATGTTTAAAGGAATTATATTTTTTATTTTTATGATAGGTACTATATGGGAATTGTTATTGAGATATAAGTTATATTATATGAATTACATTTTGATGTCTATTTTCTTAAAATAAAATAGTAATTTTTGGTTTTTGGGAGTGTATTATTTTTATATGTATTTAATTTTCATATAATTTTATATAATTGTTTTTTATCTAATGATAAGGTAAGATAAATTATAAGGGGATCATGAGATTTGGAATGGATATGAGGAGTCCCTAGATGTCATTAAAAATTAAAAATGTGTTTTGTAGTTTTTATGTTGATTTAGAATTGATAGGGGATAATTGATGATTGTTTAAAATAATTGAAAACATTTCATATTAACACATTTAATTTAATATTATTTCATTATGAGAATTTTTTTAATTAATATTTATTACTATGTGTTTGATTTTCATACTTGTGGGAGATTTTTTGGATTGACGCTTTATATAGATAATGAGTTGTCTATGTGATTGATATGCATGTTTGATGGGATGAGTGATTTTTTCATGTATTTTTTGAAAAAAACTAAATTGATTTCTTATAAAATATATACAATCTTAATTCTTATTCTGATGATTCCCATCATGGTTTCTTATCTATATGAGCATTCTCTTTTTATAATAGATAGATAGTTACAATAAATTATAGAAATGAAATAAGGATTTTTAGATCTTATATCTAAATATTGAATTAAAATTGTTTAATTAAAGGATGTTTCTTTGCGGATATAAATATAATGCAAACCACAATATGTTTGTGATACAATCAAGAAAATATATTGAAATGGGCCATTATCGATTGATAAATTTATCAGTTCTATATTATTTTATGACATATTTAAATTCAATTTTACAAAGTTTTTTAATAGATAAATAATGTTATTTTTCTGTTAGAGTTTTTCTAATATAATCCTAATATTAGGATATAATTATTATTTTCTACCTAATATTGTTGGAACAGAATCAATATTCATGATGAGTTTTGTGAAGATAAGTTATGTCTGAATCCATTCTTCAGGATTTAGAAAAATAAGATATGAAGAGATATTGAATTATTCATTGATTTTAATATTATAGTCTATTAACCAATTTTCATGTAGTTATTCATGCATGTTATTAATATTAGTTTGATTCATTCTTAACATATTTCAATATTTATAGTTAATTTAAATTTCGAAAAATTAAATTTAATAAATCTATCATCTAACTAAATATTATGTTAATGTACATCTAATATAATTTATAATTATTTTACATTTAGGGTGATTGATTTATAATAATTATTATGAGTTTTATGATTTGTATATTTTAGTTATTCCTTAAACTAGAGAAAAATTACATTGCTAAAATTTTCATTCAACCGAAATAATAACTATGAATCATGATAGATTTTTTTTATTAATCATAAAACCAGTGAAGATGATCATTATATAATTTTTATAATAGTATTACTATATAAAAAGGCGATGTTTATAATCATGAGGAAAACTAGATTAATAAAAAAACTATAGAATAATATATTCATTTATGAAAAAAATTATGAAGTACTAAGAATGGAAAAAAGTGATGGAACTCTAATAATTTCACATGGGGAAGACATTAGAGGAAAGTAGAATCTAATATTTTGGTGGAATTCAATAATCGAAAAGGTTCAAAATAATTGGATATTTAGTCCAATAAATTATTTTAGAATACTGAATATAAAAAATTAGAAAATAATAAATAATTTTTATCTATATATAAAATAAAAGTTTGAAAAAAGAGAGATATAGATTTAAATTGATAATTAAGAGTTTTGTGTTATTTAAAATATTAAAGAAAAATATCATAGAAAAAGATGGGGTTTATAAAAATACTATTTCACGAATTATCTCTTAATTTTTGTACATAAAGGGAAGAGGGATGTAATTCCTATGATTAACATACCTGTATAATTCATATATGAGGAAAACAGACAATTTTTTGGGCTTGTGGTGAATGTGTCAATTTATTATTTCTAATAATTCTATTAGCGAGGGGATTCTAGATATATTAAATAACTATATAATATTGTTGAATTAGATATTTCGGTAAGATTAATTATTACAATACATTTTATCTAACTTATAATAGTAATAGAGTTTATGGTATTATTATTAGACATAAAAAATAATTTAAAGAATCTTTTTTTAAGATGAAGGATAAATTAGTTATTAAAGTACAAAATCATTTGTAGATATTTTAATATATACCAAATTAGAAATTCAATTTAAAACATTTATATATATTGCGGGACATAATAAAACATGTACAACTCATGGTATATATTGATATAATGGGGAGAAAATATGACAATTTTTTTATACTACATAGATAAATGTTTTAGGATTCTAGAAAAAGAAGTCATATAAGACAAAAACACTAGTATATAGTATCAGTCTCATTTTAATTGTTATTAGTAAAAGAAATTATTATCAATATAATATTATAATATATATTGCATGATTTATGAACGAAATCCATAATGTCATAATTAATGTCTTTCTGTTGAACCATATGAAAATAAATCATTTCTTTATTATACATTATATTCTTGAATATAGTAGAAAGGTACATGGTATGATACATTAATATATATATATATATATATATTATGTTACCAACAATAGTTTTAAAATTCCAATGTTGTTTTAGGATATTTTGGGATTTTGTCAAAAATATACAAATTCATAATTCACTCCAGCTGGTATCTTCACTAATATGGATGATAATTTAATATATTAATTCATCTAAGTAGAATATATTAATCATATAATATTCTAAATAATCACGGTTTCTATAATTACAAAATTTTATATCAATAATAAAAAATAATTTTTTAGTTTGATATTATCTTCAACATCAACGAACCTTTCCATCAGAACAGTCTCTTAAATTTCATTATTTTCAATGAAAATTATAATCAATTTCAATTATACTTCTATATAACTATAGAAATTCATTATTTTTTATATTATCGTATTTTTCCATTACAAAATGTACAAATATTATTCATCTTCAAAATATAAAATTACCAACTTTGATCGATCATAATTTTCTTTGTACACGAGAACAACCATGATTTTTAGTCAATGGCCCTAATTTATTTAAAATAGAAAATACATTAATTTTTTTATTCACTATAAAATGATTTTAAATAAATTATAGTGTAATTATTAAATCCATATATATAACTTAGAATTTCATTGTAATAATGACACTCGTTTAATTGGACTCATTGATTATTAACGATACAATTACTAATTATATAAATTTAATTTTAATAAGAAAAATATTACATTCATAAAAATAATATATATAGATATCTAATCATTTGTATTTAAATTTTCATATGTAATGACCCTAAAATAACATAATATGATTCAATTATAATTGTAATGTCAATAATATAATTATATATCTTCATTAATGAAAATTGAGTCCCCAAATAACCCCTTACATTATGAGATGTTTATTGAAAATTATGGGTAACACATGCTTCTTCATACACAAAATTATTTATCATATAGTCCATCATGACATGTAGCATGTACTGAGGTGAACTATAAATTTTTAATTTAATGTATTTTCGGAATGAACTTGGCTCATAATGGGTACACTAACCCAACATATATTGAATATCCATTTAAGATGTAATATAATCATTCAAATTGAATAGTCTTGAATGATTTTAAACTATATGTTTTGTGGAAGTCATTCCCATTATGTATATAGACATATCAAAATTATTGGATGGCCTCAACCTATCCACATACATGGTTTATTAAACATAAAAAAAATTATTATGTCATTTTGGGAATATTCCTTAAATATCATAATAAATCACACAACACATAAAATTTACATTCCTTTATATATTAGCTACATAGAAAATAGTTTCAATTATTTTTACCATTTTCCAAAAATATTATATACATATGGTAGCCTTTATTTGTGTAAAATATAATTTTAACCATTATAACTTAAGGAATTAAAACAAAAGAATGATTTTTCTTATAAATTCAATTAGAGTTAACATAGGATACATAATTCAAATATTATAAGTGAGCATAAGAATAATATATTTCAATTATAAAATTTTCATGTAATATCATCATAATATAACTGATTCATACATAATAAAACCTATGCAATAAAACCATAATAATGTAATAGAGGGTTTTTTCATAATAATTCATATGTTTCAAAATAGTAAAAAAAGTTTCAATCATCATTAACCATGTGTACATGAAATTTTAATATTTCATAAAATAATAATGATTAAGAAAAATGATTATAATAATACCAAAAAAGTTAAATGTTAACCACTTAAACATTCCCACCAAAATATTCTAGACTAACTCCATCCCAAATTCATAACATACATAAGAAATAAAGCTGATTCCATTATCATATTTACCAAGATCTAACAACCATTATCATTTCATAATATCTATATTTTTAATACAATAATCAATTAATTAATGGGATGCAATAGTCCAAATATTCACAAAAATATTACAAATACATTTATATTCAATATGAACATATAAACATTCATAATTCTATAATATTATAATTAACCCATGTAATAGAAATGGGTTTCATGAAATAATCCATAAGAAATTATCATAGGTCATTTTGAAAAAGAATATAAATGTTTAAGATATTAAATATTCTATGTGAATCATAAGAAACTCTAAAGGTTACTGACATTGGTGAAAAAAAGTATATAAGATCATAAAATTTCATATAGATAATGAATAAGAAATTATTTTTATTTTTTTGTAACAAATATGAAAATTTATAGAAAACAAGGGAAATACTTATTATGAAACAAAATAATTGTCATGAGGATGTTTCATAATGAAAATAATAATGTCCATTGAAATTTGTATTTGTAAAAAAATTTGAAATGTTATTCCATTCACATTTTTTTAATGAATTTCTTGTACATTATAAAATTGATCGAGTGGAAAATGCTAGAAATATTCACAAAAATATTTTTTATATACTATGATGTCTAATTGAAGCAAAAATTACAGTATGAAATAAAATATTAATATAAAACACATTAAAATAATTAATTATATTGACAATAAATTGAAATATTCAAGATTTAAATGAAACAATAAAGTTGATTTCTCATACAGAAATAACAACATGATAATTTTAAGAAATATAAGAAGGAAAATTATAACATTAAAATTAAAAATCATGAAAAATAAAACTAGAAAAAATAATGGTGGTTTTAGATAGAAGTTTCGTAAAATTTCCAATAATTAAAACATATTTAGTATAATTTCAATATAAAATTGATATTGGGATAAAAACCAATAAATTTTAGTTTTGACATCCATGAAAAATATTTAATATCATTTATTATATTAATAACCAGATTTATCCTTTATTTCATAATTTTATTCATATTTCCTATCAATTTATAGAATTAATTAGAGTCATTTTAATGATATATTAGTTTTTTAATGATAATTTTCATTTTTGAATTTACAAATATTGAATATTCTGTATATTTTTTATAATAGTGTGATGATAACATGTCCATTAATATCATGTCCGTCATTACCATATTAATAAAGAGATTTGAATCACTATAATCACATAATTCATTTCGCCAAATCATTTGGTAGAATTAATTTTTAAGGTTTACTAGAATGAAACACTTGAAAAAAAATTTGATTGTATTCTAATAATCATGGGTTAAATTTTATGTTCTTCTACTTTTTCTCATCCCTAAATATCCTAGATTATAAAATATATATCTCAATGAGTTAATATGTATTGAGTATTAATTACTTGATAAATATGTTTGGTGAAATTTTTTATGATGGTATATTATTATTCATAGAGGTAATTAGGCCAACACATACAAAACATGTTATACTAATTAGTGAGTAAGGGTATAGAGTTATATGATATTTGTGTGATTTTCTATAATTTAAAATTGAACTAATATAAGAACATTAATTTGGCCAGTTTCTAATTGCATCAAGATTAATGATAGATAATAGAATTGGATAAAATACCTAATTTCCATGTACCATTTTGGTATAAAGGAACCTAAAATGGAAGATAACAAATGATGCATGATCATAAGAAAACATGATGGACATAAAATATTTTTTATTTGATAATGTACACCAAATACCATCATGTAATTATTTTTGTTAATGTGGTATGTTGATCCCATCATTTTCACAAATTCAACATTGGAGTATGTTATGCAGGAAGAAGCACTTTTGGGAGTGATTTCGATCAAGTGACACCCAAATTGATATTAAAAATCATATTTATCTCAATAAAGTGTGATGCATATGCTATAAGGTGGTCACATGACCCATGTATCTTCTCATTAATAACATATTAAAAGGATATCCACGAAGGATCATCGTCACGTTCTCTCTTAATCATGTGATCCACTAATTAAATGCATCCTTATTCAAACAAATCATACGATATTAAAACAAGTTTTATGGATGTATCTGGAAAAATAAATTCTTAGGCATTTCTCACCAAAATTATAATGTCAAGTACACAAAACTATAAATTAATGAAAATAATCATGACCTCTAATCTGAATACACAGTTAAAAAAACATATTAGATATCAATGCAAACACAAATGAATTGAAAGTAGTGTTCAGTAGAGTTTTGGAACATTGAAGTCAACAATTTGGAAATTTAGTGAGTATATTTAAAGGAAAAATATATACAGAAGGATAAAGACATTTTGATTACGTAAATATTTATACGTGGATGATAATTATATAACCTACTAGTATTTTTTCTCATGAAATCCTATTGGCCTCATGATCACATGATCGCATACCACTCTAGGGATCATGTGATGACATTTCGTTCACATAACCAAATACTATGACTGAATAATCTAATAAAATTTTCTTTAGAATATGATTACCTACTAGCCTTGGGATAAAATGATGATGAACTAGTAACACATTCTCATGATTACATCACAGTCATGTGACTATGTTTTATGACTATATATCATTATATAGGATATGCAATTCCATGTCACAACTCCATTTAAGGTATTAAATGAACCCAATTTCTTCATGATACCAAATGAACTAGATTCCTTCTTGGGAATTCATGACTTCATATTATTTATTCTACTATATGAAATTTTTAAATTAATGAAATTGTGTGTTCATGTGTCCATGAAATCAGGTGAATACTATAAAATAATACATATACTTCCTTAAATGTTTCACCATACTCTATTATTTTTATATTGGATTATGTTTCCTTAATGAAGTAATATCCCTAATTTGAATCCACTTTTTATAAATTCATTAAATTTCTAACTCATATTGTAATATTTTCAATGAGTTTTATTATCATTATTACACAGTAGTGGTCCCTAACAAAATAAAATATATAGACTCTAAATTGTTTTTGAAACAACATATTTATGAAAAATTTTATGGGTTAAGATTCACATCATATATTATAATGACCTTTTATATGTATTAAAATTTATAATATTTTAATTATTCTATATTCTCATGGGAGTCCATAAAAACATCATCATAAAATTTCCAATTTTTTATATATAGGTTTCTCAATACAATAATCCCGAAGTAGGCTCATAATCATCCATGAGTTCCAATTAGAGATTGTATCCATATTATAATCTGATGTGTGTCTGTATGACTCATCAAAACTCATATCCCTTATTGTATATAAAAAGATAGGTACATAATCAGTTCTCCCCAATGATAGTGAACAACAGGTGATTAGTTTCCACAATTAGTTGTTTAATCGATGATTTAACACATAATAATTTCTCACTATATAAAATGAAATTACATTGTTACTGAACATAAATTACATTAAAGATTACAAAATTATAACTACATTGGTATGATTCAACTTTCAAACGTTTAATGTCGAACACAACCCAATGGATTGAAATCAACACAATATACACAAATTTTAATATCATCTAAAATTCTAAATGTCAAATTGATATATTCCCTATTAAATAACTTTTTATCCCTTTAATCATAATATTATACATGTGATTCATATCCATGTTCCACATAGATAATACACAGGGTTTAAGACCAATTGAAATCCATTTTTTATCACATGTACCATTTAAATATTTTTTGAAATCATTATTCTCACACCATGTATGAATCATATAAGCATTGAGATCAGTGAGGATTCCATAAACGTGATGGAAATGACTCCATTGTAGGACTCCTTCTTATGTGTGGGTAATAAAAAATATAATGTATCACTATTTAATGGCCATATACCTTACCTACCATCCAATCATCATTTCATATTCCCGATAATATCAGTCCACCATGATGATTTTTAAATTTATATTGGTTCCTATAAGATTATCCTCATTAAAAAATATTTCAGATGGAATGAAACCTCCCATGACCACAATCAATGTTCAAGTAACCCATCGACACTGGGCCACATTAACATTATGGAAAACCAAATTTATTATCTCCCTATTAATTCCCTCACCATCCATTTAGTAAGAACCCAGTTTTTCACTTAGTTATGTATTCTTAAATTTGCATTCCAAAACATTAATTGTGACCTAATATTGATGCATAATTATTTTGTAATGATTTGTATGGTGGTTGAGGATTATATAGAGGCTAGAACCCATATTTATGGAAAAAACAATATTGACTCCCAGTTTCGAGTAAACTGTGCATGAATTAAACATGGTTGTCCAAACCAAGAAGATTGTGTTTTTCTGGATAGATCCACCTCGAACAGTTGGCACATGTCCATGAAAAATAATCATGAAAATTCCCCATTTTCCTAGTTATTTGCGCATTTCTAGCACACCATTTGATCAAACCATGTGGAGAATGTTTTTATGCAAAAAATTATGCTGCACGGTTTGAATAACTATGCAGAAAAACAATACACATGCTAAAATTCATTGTAAAATGTCCAAAGTTCCCTTACTTTTCTATGTACCCACCTATCCTGCCTAATCTAATAACCAGTGGGATTATTCCATTTTCTTCTCATATGGTAGCTTTTTTAAGGCCAATGCTTGGGATCAAGATATCTCTTTCATCTATCATCCAATCGATCTTATTTTTCATCACACTGTATGCACAATGGTATGTAATCGGGTCCTCTTTACCTGTTATTCTTCTCTATTTATCTATACAAAGATATCTTCATGTTAGATTTTTTTTTCTTTTTCTTAGATATACTTTGATCCGAGACAAACCAAGGGCGAATACCTGATGAGGAGAGTAATACAACCCAAAGGTGGGTGGTTTATAACTCATCCCAAAATCTAAATGATATTGGAATTTTCATGTGGGGATCACTGATTTCATGTGAATCTGTTACATAAATTTACCTTCCAAGATAATACTTGATAAAATTGTATGGTTTTGCTCCATCCAAATATAAGATTAATTTTTAGTTGTTACAGAAGAAAATCTATTCGCCCCATGTCGAGGGTTATGAAATAATTTTGTTTTTGTGTCTCGGTATGTTTGAGAAAACATTTTGGTGTGCCATTTCTTGACCATAATTGTATCATCACAAGTAAGTAATGAATAATCGATATTTTTATCTATGTCTATTAATGAACTAGATAGTGTTTTATAGGCTTAAAATGAAAATAAATCCAATCTTAAGCACGGAATACAGTAATATTTTCAAAAGATTATTTTACTGCCTTTTGATGGAAAACCATTTTTAAATCTATCTTTTGACAATTTTATAAGCTATTTCTGTCAAAATAAACTTATTCTTTATTATTGGGACATCAAAATTTACTTTTTGTGAATTTTTGGTATTTTTCTGACAATGTTAATTTTTTAATGAATAGTGAAAAATACTGCATTTTACATCAAAACTGCTTTTTAATCTAATTTATTTATATTATTAGATTATGTTTTGAAATGATTTTGAAGTGAAATTAGAATATATGTTTACCATTTAATCCAATGGTGGTCATTGGAATCAATTTCACTTTGAAATTGTACTTAAACTGGTGTCAATCTTTTGATACTTATTGTTTCATAAAAACACGCGATTTGTTCTGACAGTGGGAATTAATTATTAAATTAATTAATGTGACATTTATGTTTTGAATTTTGTAAAATAGACTTCATTTTTGAATTTGGAATATTAAATATAGCTTAGGGTTAATTTTTGGTATTTTTCAGAAAAACATAAATTTTTGATGAATAGTGAAATCACTAAGTGGTAGTTAATGAAATTGATTTTTCGTTTAAATGAGACTTTGTCACATCCATTATTTTAATTTAAAAAATCCAACATACATGGTTTTCATTAAGAAGTATAATGTGGTTCAATGAGATTATAATAATTTTTTGGTGAATAGTAACTTTTTATGTTTTTAATCGCGATTAGAGGTAATTAGTGTAGTTTAAGGTAAGAATAATGTTTTAATAAAATGAAATGACCTAGACACATGTCCTACCCTTATTGGTTGTGTCATGTCCGACCAAGACAAGCCATGGGTCAACTTGGGGACCCCATGGAGCCACTTATGTTGGGGAATGAAATAAATAACTTTTTATTTAATGTTAAAGTAAAAATGACACAAACATGAGTTAATTTACTAAAACAATTTTTACATGGGGTTATAAAGATCAGATTTTTGATTAAAAATATTCATTGGAAAGATAAAAAGATTTCATACATCATAGTATTTGTTTTATAATTTTTATACATTATGTAAATTAAATTATTTATCACATCATGATGATGCAACAATGACTTCATTATTTAATGATTTAAATAAAATGGAATGATAATGTAATATATAAGACTTAAACATGTCCAAAACCTATTGGATGAGTGGATTTAGAACCATTATCACCTTATCCTAGAATTATATCAATTTTGGAGCATTTAAATCCGAAACTCATTTTCAAATAAAGTAATATTTCTTTACATTCCAAGAGTTCCCCTCCTCTCCTCTTATAAAAGGCCCCCAACTCTACCTCTTTTCACACACTCCCAAAGCCTTTGGCTCGGCCAACCACTTCCCATTTTGTCTCTACAAATCCCTCTATTACTCCTTGAAGCCTCAAATTGGGCAGAAGACTTCATAAGGAAGCCTTTGAGCTCAAATCAAAGAGAGTTACCCGATTTAAAGGTAATGTCTTCACTTGAGTCCTTTTATTTTATTTTGCTTCTCCAACCCCCTAAAAACATTTTATTTATTTATTTTGTAACAACTCCAATATCTTATATAAACTAGGATTTTGTTATAATAAGGATTCGAGATACTCTTACACACACCTACATCTAATGGTTAAAGAACATACTGTTTCCGTGGATGGCGAATTTCTGCCTCCTGAAACGATGATTTTTCAACATTCTTTTAACACCTTAAAAGGTGGCCATTAATATGTCACTATATTTATATATGATATATAATATGTTTATGTTTTCTTTAAGCTTCTGTATTTTTCATTTTGGTCATACCTTAATGGTTTCCATTATGGGTAAACGCGATATCTTCATTTAAGGAAGTGCGGACTACCACCCCCTCAAAGTGATTTGATTTGTTAAATAACATATGTGGGATGTATAAAGGATGGAACTATGATATTATATATGATATTACACTAGAATTAAAATATACCTTTATATCATTATGATTCTATTCTATAAAATACGAAATAGAAATGAAAGTAGCGTTCATGCGTACGTACGACTTACCGTCTCCATGAACGGTGCATTTCATTTCTTACCTATAAATGATTATGTAATATTATAAATGCATGAATGTACTGGATATATATGACATATATAATATCTACATCATTAATACCATTCTGGATATAATTTATACATGAAAAACTTGTAATTATAAAGGGCTTATTTTTTACTCAAGTACCAATGATCGTTAAAACGACCGTTATTAACTTAAATAATTACATAGTGTTCATGACATGGAAATAAGTGATATAAAAGAAATAATGAACATGAAAAAGGTTCTTAAACAAGTATAAATTAACTCAAGTTTATTATTCAGGAAATTAAAGAACGATCGAGTCAAGTCGGACCCGAGGTATGGGACTTTGTCTCAATCTCCTTTCATTGAGGCATATTTTGTTTTATACACAAACTTCTTTTGTACGGTTTATAAACCCCTTTGACATTTACGTTTATCCAAAAGGAATATTTTTTATACGAAGCATTTTACTAAACGACAAAAGGTAATGTTTTGTCGTACGTATGTGGCAACAATGACTTCTCCGCAGTCGTGACCATTATTTGAGTTTCGGCTTCCTCTACAAGCCATACCTTCTTTTTAAAAGAAAAATAAATACCATGTTTTAATTTTCTTTTATTTTAGTATCGAAAATGGTTTTCATAATGTTTTTATATCAATGTGTTGTATTGATATCTTGTGATTGAAAGGTGGAAATGATATGTTTCCTTTATGCATGTTATATGTGATACGATTATGTTGAGGTTCTTGGGCATTATTATGAATACGGGTGGTTCCGTGATAATCTAAGGGCGGGTGAGCCCGATATAGCTCTCCAATGCATTGGGTAACGTGAAGGAGTGTATCGTTAAGGTTTCTCCGAGGAGATTTAGGGAATATACTGTGATGGGTATTCCAAACGTAACCAAGAGGGTTACTCCCTATGTAAGAATGTTATGAATGCCTCAAGTTACCTTTATGTCTTATGATTTCTATGATTTATTCATGATTTGATGAGGTATGTTGAAGTGCTTATGTTTTATGGGTAAAGTATGATCTCATTCTTATGTATATATGTAGCCATGTTTCCTTTCCATATTTTTATATCCCTTACTGAGCTTTTTATGCTCATCCGAAGTTTATTTTGAAATGTTTTTCACAGGTCAAGGGAAAGGTACATGATATGATGATAGTGTCAAGGAAGTGTCAAGAAAGAATACATGTTTTATTTTAAATATGTTTCCATTGATGGGAATGAAGAATACTATCTTCATGTAATCACTTTGTTTATATGTGGAATGTAATGCGAGTTTTATGATCTAATTCTCTAAAACACTAAACCCGAAAAGATCCTTAATGTGTAATCTTGTAATAACTCAAGATTAATTAAGGTTTAAGGCTGGGGCCTTATAGTTGGTATAAAAGGTCGGTTTAGATAACTTTAGGAGTTACAATTCTATAAATTATTATCCAATATTTTTTTTGAAGTGATATAGTATTTTAAGATTACCATGTTGCTTCATCTAAGACATGTTTGTTCAGAATGGTTTTCCACAGAGGAAATAGGGAAGCAGTTCTAGGAAGGCATAAAGAAGGAAATAACCATCCGAATCAGCATCCCGAGATGGTCGGAATTGGAACTGAACAGTTTGTTGTAGTGATGGCACATGTGACTCAGGCTATAAATGGTGGTGGTATCCATGCACGAGATCAGCCAGACCAACCGCAGAGGAACATGTCAGTGGTGGAACATTTCATGAGGCAACATCCCCCATCATTCAGAGGATCATCTGACCCCGTGTTAGCTGAAGGGTGGATTAAAGCAGTGGAGAAGATTTTCGATGTCATGGGGTGTTCAGACAATCAATAGATTAGTCTTGCTATTTACCGTTTGGAGGGTGAGGCAGATTAGTGGTGGTCGATGGTTAAAAATATTAGGGATGCTGATGAGATTGATCCTCTCGACTAGGATGAATTCAAAGGTATGATTCTTGAGAAGTATTTTCCTAAGGCTGTTCGACTTAGGATAGAAAATCAATTCTTGGAAATGAGGCAATAGGAAGACTCAGTGGCTACCTATGAAGAAAGGTTCACTCGATTGGCAAGGTATGCTCCAAATTTTATCCAAGACCATGATAGTAAAATAAATCATTTTTACTCAGGATTAAAGCCAAAATATCGAAGGGAATTAGCTTCTTGTGAGTTTAAAAGTTATGAAAAGCTTGTTCGATGTGCTGAGAAGGTGGAAATGGAGTTTTTCGATGAACAAGTGTTCTATAACAACCAGCAGAAGAAGAGACCGTGGTGGCAGGAGAAAGGTAAGAGTTCTTCAAAAAAGTCTGATGGTAAGAAAACTAAGTTTCCAGTTTGCGATAAATGTGGAAAAACGCATGCGGGGGAATGTCTTTTGAATTCTGGAATGTGCTACCGATGTGGTAATATGGGACATAAGGCTCTTGATTGCACTGAAAAGGATCAAGGTGAAAGTAATACCAAATTTTATTTACAGTTAGTGAAATGTTATAAGTGCAATGAGATGGGTCACTATGCAAACGAGTGTCCGAAAAAGAGCTTGAGTGATGGGAAGCAGTTACACTACAAGCATAAAGGGGTGGTGAAATCTTTTGCAACTACTTCGGTAGACGTCAGGCCATCAAATGAAGTTGTATCAAGTACTTTTTTTTTCAGATTATGCCAGTGTGTTGTTTGATTCGGGGTCTACACATTCTTTCATCTCTGAAACATTTTCTAGTAAATTCGGAATACCATCTCAAGAAGTGACTCTTGAACTTTTGGTAAAAACACATGGGGGAGATGTTGAGGCAAAAAGAATTTATAAGAATCTTGCTATCCTTATCTGTTGAAAGAACCTACTTGCAAACCGTATTGTTCTACCTCTAGTAGAGTTTGATGTTATCCTGGGTATGGATTGGCTCTCTATTTACCATCCTAAGATTCACTGTAGAGCTAAAGAAGTTTCTTTTCAGAAAGACATTCAGTTTGTGTACAAGAATGAACCCTTACTATTGATAACTTATCAAGAGGCCAAGATACTTGTAAAAGATGGAAATGAATGTTACCTTGAACACATCGTTGAAAATAAAGGAACTGTTCAGATTAATGATCTGCTAGTGGTAAATGAGTATCCTGATGTTTTTCCTGATAAGTTGCCTGGAATAATACCAGATCAGGAAGTTGAGTTTACTGTTGACATAGTTCCTAATGCTAATCCAATTTCAAAACCCCCTTATCGAATGGCTCAAATTGAACTTTTAGAGTTTAAGGAGCAACTCCAAGATTTATTAGAGAATGGTTTCATTAGACCTATCACATCACCTTGGGGTGCTCCTGTTTTATTTGTTAAAAAGAAAGATGGTTCTATGAGGCTTTTCATTGATTATAGGGCCTTGAATAATATCACTATTAAGAACAAATATCCTTTCCCTCATATCGATGATTTGATTGATCAGCTCTAGGGAGCTCAGTTTTTTTCAAAGATTGACTTGAGATCGGGGTACCATCAGCTGAAGGTAAAGGAGGCAGACATTCGGAAGACCGCGTTCCGTACGAGATATGGCCATTATGAATTTGTAGTAATGCATTTTGGGCTAACCAATGCACCTGTTGTATTCATGGACTTAATGAATAGAATTTTCCATGAGTTCTTGGATAAGTTTGTGTTGGTTTTCATTGATGATATTTTGGTGTTTTCTAAAAGTAAAGAGGAGCATGAAATACATTTAATTATTATCTTGTAAACCTTAAAATAAAATAAACTGTATGGAAAATTCAGCAAGTGTGAGTTTTGGTTGCAACAAATTTCTTTCCATGGTCATATTGTTTCTAAAGATGGAATAACTGTTGATCCTGCAAAAACAAAAGTTGTGGAAGACTGGCCCAGACCCACAAATGTAACTAAGATTCGTAGCTTCCTTGGTTTGGGAGTCTATTACTGAAGGTTTTTTAGAAAGTTTTCATGATTATCTAGTCCAATGACTAAGCTAACTCGGAAGGGTGTTATGTTTATCTGGACAAAAGAATGTGATGATTGTTTTCAGGAATTGAAAAGAAGATTGGTGAATGCTCCAGTTTTGGCACTACCTACAGGAATGGTGAGTTTTTTATATATAGTGATGCTTTATTGAAAGGACTTGGTTGCGTCCTAATGCAGAATGATTAGGTAACTGCTTATGCTTCACGATAGTTGAAAACTCGTGAGGTAAATTACCCTACACAAGATTTGGAATTAGCTGTTGTTGTTTTCGCATTAAAAATTTGGAGGCATCATTTGTATGGAATAAAGTGTAAAATATATACTGACCACAAAAGTTTAAAGTATATATTCACTCAGAAAGAATTGAACATGAGACAAAGGAGATGGCTAGAATTAATCAAGGATTATGATTGTACAATTCATTACCATCTGGGAAAAGCAAATAAAGTGGCTGATGCTTTGAGTCAAAAAAATAATGCTTCATTAGCAATGTTGCGTTTGGAATGTGATCCTTTGGTTAAGGATTTGATGAACATTAGCATAGAAGTTGTTGGTGCAGGAAGTTCTTCTGCTTTGTTTCAGGTATTAGTGAGATCATCTCTATCAGATAGAATCAAGCAAGCACAGAAGCAAGACCGTGAGTTGCAGAAAAAGGTAGAGCTGGTTCAGAAAGGTAAGTTTCCTGAATTCAACATTGATAATGATTGTGTTTTGAAATTTGGGAAGAGATTTTGTGTGCCTTGTGATTCACAGTTGAAGAGAGAGTTGTTATGTGAAGCTCATAGTTCTCCGTTTTCAGTTCATCCAGGCAGTACTAAGATGTATAGAGATCTGTGGGAGTATTACTGGTGGGATGGAATGAAAAGAGATATTGCTAACTTTACTATGAAGTGTTTGACTTGTCAGCAGGTTAAAGCAGAGCGGCAGTTACCAAAAGGGATGCTTCAGCCTCTACCAGTGCCATAGTGGAAATGGGAGAATATATCCATGGACTTTGTTGTGGGATTACCGAAGACATCTCGAGGTAATAATGCAATTTGGGTTATTGTTGATTGCTTGACCAAGTCTGCTCATTTCCTTTCTATACGAGATACTTTTTCCCTAGATCAACTTTCCCGTTTGTATCTTAATGAGGTAGTCAGGTTACATGGAGTTCCTCTCTCCATTGTATCTGACCGTGATCCCAGGTTCACTTCTAACTTTTGGAAAGGCCTTCAGAAGTCGTTGGGTACTGAATTAAATTTTAGTACAGCTTTTCATCCTCAATCAGATGGGCTGTCAGAACGAACAATTCCGACATTGGAGGATATGCTACATTCTTGCTCTATGGATTATCAGGGAAGTTGTGACCAACATCTTTCTTTGGTTGAATTTTCATATAATAACAGTTTTCATTCCAGTATACAGATGGCACCATTTCAGGCATTATATGGGAAGCGGTGTCGAACTCCAGCTTCCTGGGATGAAGTGGGTGAAAGAAGTTGATGGGACCAGAATTGGTAGAAGAGTTGGCAGAAAAAGTTCATCTGATTCAGAAGCACATGAGAACAGCTCAGAGTAGGCAGAAGAGTTATGCAGACAACAGGAGGAAGGATCTATCTTTTGAGGTTGGTGATCATGATTTTTTCAAAGTATCTCCATGGAAAAGTGTGATGCGATTTTGTAAGAAAGGAAAGTTGAGTCGAAGGTTCATTGGACCATATGAAATTCTTGGGAGATTTGGATGAGTTTCTTGCCGAGTGGCTTTACCTCCGAGTTTATCTCAGGTACACAATGTTTTTCATGTTTCGATGATAAGGAAGTACATGACAGATCCATCTCATGTTTTGAGTCTAGAGGTAGTTCAGCTGGAAGAGAACCTATCTAATGAGGAACAACCGGTCCAGATTCTTGACCATAGGGAGCAAATGTTACGGAATAAGGTGATTCACCAGGTAAAGGTTTTGTGGAAACCCCACATGATGGAAGAGGCAACATGGGAGTCTGAAAATGAAATGAGGGATAAGTACCCCCATTTATTCGATAAGTAAATAAATTGCGGGGACGCAATTTTCTAAAGGGGGAAGGATGTAACATCCCAACTAAGTAATGAATAATAGATATTTTTATCTATGTCTATTAATGAACTAGATAGTGTTTTAGAGGCTTAAAATGAAAATAAATCCAATCTTAAGCATGGAATACACTAATATTTTTAAAAGATTGTTTTACTGCATTTTGATGGCAAACCATTTTTAAATATATCTTTTTACAATTTAATAAGCTATATTTTTCAAAATAAACTTATTCTTTATGATTGGGACATCAAAAATTACTTAGTGTGAATTATTGGTATTTTTCTGACAATGTTCATTTTTTAATGAATAGTGAAAAATAATGCATTTTACATCAAAACTGCTTTTTAATCTAATTTATTTATATGATTAGATTGTGTTTTGAATTGGTTTTGAAGTGAAATTATAATATATTTTTACCATTTAATCCAATGGTGGTCATTGTAATCAATTTCATTTTGAAATTGGACTTAAACTAGTGTCAATATATTGATACTTATTGTTTCATAAAAACACGCTATTTGCTCTGACAGCAGGAATTAATTATTAAATTAATAAATGTGACATTTATTTTTTGAATTTTGTAAAATAGAGGTCATTTTTTAATTCCGAATATCAATTATAGCTTAGGGTGAATTTTTGGTATTTTTCTGAAAAACATCAATTTTTGATGAATAGTGAAATCACTAAGTGGTAGTTAAAGAAACAGATTTTTCGTTTAAATGAGACCTTGTCACTTCTGTGATTTGAATTTAAAAAATCCTATATACATGTTTGAAATCAAGAAGTAAAATGTGGTTCAATGAGATTATAATAATTTTTGGGTGAATAGTAACTTATTAAGTTTTTAATCGCGATTAGAGGTAATTAGTGTAGTTTAAGGTAAGAATAATGTTTTAATAAAATTAAATGACCTAGACACACGTCCTAACCTTATTTTTTTGTCATTTCCGACCACGACAAGCCATTAGTCAACTTGGGGACCCCATGGAGCCAATTTTGTTGGGAAATGACCTAAATAACTTTTTATTTACAGTTAAAGTAAAAATGACACAAACATGAGTTATTTTACTAAAATAATTTTTACATGGGGTTATAAAGATCAGATTTTTGATTATAAATATTAATTGGAAATATACAAAGATTTAATACATCGTAGTATTTTTTTATAATTTTTAGAAATTAAATAAATTAAATTATTTATGACATCATGATGATGCAGCGATGACCTCATTATTTAACGATTTAAATAAAATGGAAAGATAATGTAATATCTAAGACCTAAACATGTCCAAAACCTATTGGATGAGTGGATTTAGAACCCTTATCACCTTATCCTCGAATTATATCAATGTGGGACGATTTAAATCCGAAACTCATTTTCAAATAATGTAATATTTCTTTACATTCCAAGAGTGCCCCTCCTCTCCTCTTATAAAAGGCCCCCACCTATACCTCTTTTCCCACTCTCACAAAGCCTTTGGCTCGGCCAAACCCAGCCCATTTTGTCTCTCCACATCCCTATATTACTCCTTGAAGCCTCACATTGGACAGAAGACTTCCCAAGGAAGCCTTTGAGCTCAAATCTAAGAGAGTTACCCGATTTTAAGGTAATGTCTTCGCTTGGGTCCTTTTGTTTTATTTTTCTTATCCAACCTCCTAAACAATTTTTATTTATTTATTTTTTAACAACTACAAAATATTAAATATACTAGGATGTTTTTATAATAAGTATTTGAGATACACTTACACACACCTACATCTAATGGTTAAAGAATATACTGTTTCCGTGGATGGCGAATTTATGCCTCCCGAAACGATGATTGTTCAACATTCTGTTAACACCTTCAAAGGTGGACATTAAGATGTAACTATATTTATATATGATATATAATATGTTTATGCTTTCCTTAAGCTTCTGTATTTATCATTTTGGCCATACCTTTATGGTTTCGGTTATGGGTAAACGCGATATCTTCATTTAAGGAAGTGCGGACTACCGCCCCCTCGAAGTGATTTGATTCGTTAAATACAATATGTGGGAAGTATAAAGGATGGAACTATGATATTATATATATGATATTATACTGTAATTATAATATACCTTTATATCATTATGATTTTATTCTATAAAATACCTAATAGAAATGAAAGTAGCGTTCATGCGTACGTACGGCTTACCGTCTCCAAGAACGGTGCATTTCATTTCTTACCTCTAAATGATTATGTAATATTATAAATGCATTCATGTACTAGATATATATGACATATATAATATCTACATCATTAATAACACTCTGTATATAATGTATACATGAACAACTTGTAATTATAAAGGGATTATTTTTTACTCAAGTACCAATGATCGTTAAAACGAACGTTATTAACTTAAATAATTACATAGTGTTCATGACATGTCAATAAGTGATATAAAAGGAATAATGATCATGAAAATGGTTCTTAAACAAGTATAAATTAACTCAATTTTATTATTCAGGACATTAAAGAATGATCTAGTCAAGTCGGACCCGAGGTATGGGACTTCATCTCAATCTCCTTTCATTGAGGCATATTTTGTTTTATACACAACCTTCTTTTATACGGTGTATAAACCCCTTTGACTTTTACGTTTATCCAAAAGGAATATTTTTTATACTAAGCATTTTAATAATTGACAAAAGGGAATGTTTTGTCGTACATATGCGGCAACAACGACTTCTCCGCCGTCGTGACCATTATTTGAGTTTCGGCTTCCTCTACAAGCCATACCTTATTTTTAAAAGAAAAATAAATACCAAGTTTTACTTTTCTTTTATTTTGGTATCGAAAATGGTTTTCATATTGTTTTTTTTATCAATGTGTTGTATTGATATCTTGTGATTGAAAGGTGGAAATTTTATGTTTCCTTTATGCATGTTTTATGTGATACGATTATGTTGATGTTCTTGGGCATTATTATGAAGACGGGTGGTTCCGTGATAAACTAAGGATGGGTGAGCCCGATATAGCTCTCCAATGCATTGGGTAATGCGAAGGAGTGTAACGTTAAGGTTTCTCCAAAGAGATTTAGGGAATATAATGTGATGGGTATTCCAAACGTAACCAGGAGGGTTACTCCATACATAAGAATGTTATGAATGCCTCAAGTTACCTTTATGTCTTATGATTTCTATGATTTATTCATGATTTGAGGAGGTTTGTTGAAGTGCTTATGTTTTATGGGTAATGTATGATCTCATTCATATGTATATATGTACCCATGTTTCCTTTCCATATTTTTATATCCCTTACGGAGCTTTTTATGCTCATCCCATGTTTATTTTGAAATGTTTTTCAAAGGTCAAGGGAAAGGTACATGATATGATGATAGTGTCAAGGAAGTGTCAAGAATGAATCCATGTTTTATTTTAAATATGTTTCCATTGATGGGAATGGCGAATACTATCTTTATGTAACCACTTTGTTTATATGTGGAAGGTAATGCAAGTTTTATGATCTAATTCTCTAATACTCTAAACCCGAAAAGATCCTAAATGTGTAATCTTTTAATAACTCAAGATTAAGTAACGTTTAAGGCTGGGGCCTTATATTCATAAAGGTGAACCGTCCTATAAAAAATGGATTGTTTTTAATGAGAATTTTATAATGGAAGATTCCATGTATACACACCACTTGTCCCACCTATGGTAAGTTCTTCAATTGATTGTTAAACGTGGTATGTGAAATGGAATCTATATTATGTTTTGAACATGGATTTAGCAAATAATATTGAATACATTTTACATTTCTGTATAACCACATGTCAAATTTTTGAAGGTGGAGGATTGAACCTCCATATATGAATATAACTAAATTTTTAAATAAGACATGATTTAATTGTTCCAACGCTACATGAACTATCCACACAACTGGATGACAAGGATTGAACCTAATGAATGAAAACATGATCACAATATCAAATAGGAATGGAAAGACCCATGCTCACCTTAGATTTTGAGAGGTGAATACCATTGGAATCAGGAACCCCATTCTGATTCAAGGATGGAAATTTCATAGGTTGATATCCACCTAGACTCTAGTTATTATCTATTCCTAGGATGCCTGATATACTACCATATAGAAATTTACATTATAACATGATACCATAGATACACTCCATGGATCCAACATTAAATAGTAGGTGTCATGGTGAAAAACCATAGCCTGGTTCACCCTAGTCAAAAACCATAGATATGGTAGGAGAATTATTGAGGAATTCATTCGATTATGGTCCTTGTATTAAACCCTTAACCTTTATCTATACTCAAATACTACTAATCTTGTGTTCCATTATATCTATGTTACTTTGGTTATTACCCTATTACTCAATCACTAGATATCGTTGTTAGGTTTCCTTATTATGTCTTGGGACCCTCACTACCTATACTATAAAAAGGAGATTTCAGTGATGTATATGCACCACATGACCTATTAACAATCAATGGTAATTTCATAATTAATGAACTGGTAACATGTTCACACAACAGTCAAGGGATGAAGTGGTTTTTGGTTATTTAGTTATATTGTACTACTTGTATTACTTTATATGTGAATACTAGCTACTGTTATATTCCATTACATAGATCGGAGGTTATAGAAACCATTGTTGGTGGACCATTGATATTTATCTCACACCTTATCCAGGCACTCTTTGGAACCACAAGTCGATTACATGGTTACAGGTGTTGGAAATGGGAATCATACGTTTTTAAAAACAGGATTATTGTCTATTAGGATGGAGAATGATAACAAATGACCATGATGGATCTCAATATGCTTGGAAAAGCCCTTGTTTTTTTTTAATTTTGTAACACGTTGTTACTATCATATTGTGTCCATGTTTTTCAGTTTTCTTGTGACATGACATTACATAATCATTGATCCAGTTGATACTATTTTTTATTCTCGTTTATCCAGGGCATCAATTTACATCCACTATTTAATTACATTACATCCATTTTTCACTATTCATTTATATCCCTTACATTTTTATACACACTATTAATGATGTTTTACTATTAAAATAAACACACCATATTCCCTTCCAGCTAGGTGGAAGCCTCTGGCATTTGGGATGATGCGCTTGAGACCATGTGGCCCATCGAGTTCAGGCCCCCCAGTAAGTGGAATCATGGTCTAGGACACCATAATGTTTAATCGCAGATGGTTTTATTTCATGTTTTACTATTTGTTGACCATATATTGGAGAATAGAAACACTTGGGACATGGTTATATGAATTTCATGGGCGTCTCGAACCCATGTTTGGGGTAAAAAACAAGTTTCATAAATTATAATCGTTCTCCAACATTTTACTATAAATTTTTATATTATTTCAACATTGGGTGACACACATGTTGTGGTGTGTTTTTTATTAGTAATCTATTTTATAATGTATTTCATCCTTATCCTAATGATATCATGGCTAGGATCATTGTTACATGACTCATAATAGTCACCTAGATCTCACATTTCATTCATATTTCTATGTCATATAGGTATATTTCACTACATTTCATTGCTTGATATGCTTGTAATTGCTGTATGATTTTTTCATAGTTTACATTTACTTGTATTACAATTTTTTGTTATTAAGTTATTGCATATCCCAATTCATGAGGTGTATGGGTCCTCATGGGTTGGGATGAGTAATTTACTGAGTCAATCCATTACGACATATGTAAGTGGGGACCGTTTTTGGGGATAGGTGTGTGGGAACTGGTTCATCAAAAATTGATATCCATTATAAAGTGAATCCTAAAATCTAAAATGAATTGGTTGCACTACCTTGTCCCACAATGTCATGTATATGAACGGTAAATGATTGATCTTGGAAATTAATTGGAAAATGACATGAAAATTATTCTTGAGAACATACTGATATATAACATTATAACCACGTATTTTGGAAAGTATGTCTTGGGTAGTGAGTTTTCATAGCTTTAGTTTCTGCTAGTGAAACAATATCCTTTCATCTAAAGGTTATTGGGGGGGGGGGGGGGTTCTTGGAATTTGTAGACAAATTCCATCACGACGTCCTCGTTTCATTCACCAGGAAGGTGGTGATAATCAGGTCCAAGACATGGGGGGTCTGAAGCCTCCAGTCTTACCCCTAAGAGTGCCACATGAGGCATGACATGTTGTATCTGATTCAAGCACTGATTCCCCAGTCCTTTAAATTTTCCTACATCTGATTCAGTCCATGGTTGGTGCTCCACGGGCTGCACCTACGATTGTGGATCTAACCCACAAGTTCAAATAGCATCTTACTTGTACTTTTTCTGAGGATGGCAGTTCTCAAGTTTTTGAGTCTTGGATATGGGTCATTCTATCTATCTTTGAGAATTTGGAAGTCCCTCCATATTAATGGGTCAAGCTTGTAACATTCATGCTTCGAGATTCGTCTAAAAATTGATGGGATATGTTTACCTAGGATAGTCTCCATCAAATAAAATTTTATGGGTTAATTTCTAGAATGTCGTCTATGATAAGTTCGTTACTAATGACTTGAGAGATGAATAAGACACTGAATTAATGAATCTCTAGAGGGGTTTAATGTCAATTATTAAATATTCAGTAGGTTTCACTGATTTATAGTTCTTCTCACTATGAATGGGATCCAGCATGCCATCCAAACTCTATTGAATGTCATTCACCTTCCTACGTTTTCTCTAATAGTTGATCATACTCTTATCACTAATTGAAACCGGATGTATTTCATGAGCACTATGTTTAATTTTTCAGTGTCATGCCATGGTCTTAATTCATCTAGGGTCAGTAAATATTCCCTTCGAGGTTTTTCATCATGGTGTTGATAGTTAGATTTTATAGTTTGATAGCTCTATAGTGTATTATCAGTTGGAATGACCAGTGCATCAGTATCCCAAATGTGATAGAGATCTAAGGGAGTGTCGGTTTAGCAGTAATATAGGTCATCCTATGCATTTATGTAGGACCCTTCCACCAGCATGATGTTGAAATGCACAAACATCAAATACACATTCAAGAGCTCGTTCTTGTGTGCCTCATCAGGAGAGGAGTTTTAATATCACTAATAGGTTTATCCAAAGAGAAGGTCATGGTCATGGTAGTTTGACCCTTGATCACTTGTTGTTACAATAAAGAAATCATGATCATGGTATTCTATCTATTGCATTAGTTCGTGGATCAGTTCAGTTTCATTTTTATATCTGCTAAGTGATGATTTGGCTGCAGGAAAATCTATAGTATGAGGTACTATTCTCATAGCCTCCACATTTCTCTATACCTTGTATCATACAGATGGTTCAAACTCTTTCATTTATGTATCTATCCTGGAATGTGTCAAACTATTAATAAAATATCACTATGGTTTAATCACCTTCGGTACATGGTTGGAAATTCATATGGAGGGAATATGGAAGTGCAAGGATTTTCACCTTTTGGTAGGCAGTTACCCATTCTGATGGACTCTTATTGTTCTCTAAATGACTGGCTTTGATATCATTATCGGGATGGACTGGTTAGTATAATTGCACACGTTTATTGACTTCTATCACTACAAGGTCTTTATCAAATTAACATAGGGAATCATATACATTTTCATTGTTGACTGGGATGTATAGGTCGGGAGAGATGGACCGAAGCATCATGGGCTATGTGAACTGACTACCAATATTAAAAATCTTTTCATGGAGGACCATGGTTTGGTTCGAACTGATTTCCCTCCAAAAGATTATTATTTTAGGGATTTCAATCCCAATGAATTTTCTAGATTACATACTAAGAGAGTTTTAGAATTTAAAACTTGTTCTAGAAGTATATCCGGTGTTCATTCCTCCATGTGATATGGAACCTACTGGGATTTTGTAGGTCATGCGGTAGATAGAATATCTAGATGTAAATGACATTATAAGACCTAGTACATTCTCTTTTGGATCACCCGTTCTTTTCCCCATGTAAGAGGATGTAACCTTACATCTATGCATGGATTACTGCAGATTTAACCAGCTTATAGTCACCAATCGGTATCCACTTCCTTGAATAGATGATATGTTTTTCCATTTCTTAGGAGATAATATGAATTCAATATTCTACATGAGATCAGGATACCATCAGGTGCATGTCATAAAATAAAGAAAATCATAATATATATTTCCATTAAAGGTGTGTTCAATATTAGTATCTCATTATTCCATTAGGTCATACTAATGTGCCTACTATTTTCATGGATTTTATGAATAGGGTCTTACACCCCTATTTGACCACTTTTTTCATGATCTTTTTGGATAACATATTGGTGTATTATTTAACTCATAATGACCATTCCAGAAATCCATATATCTTTATTAGTACACTTAGAGAGAATAATATTTAGGGAATGTATTCAATGTGTGACTTTTTTATCGACAAGTTCCACTTCATGGGTCATATCATTTCAGAATATGAATTATCTATTGGCCCTGAAAATGTTAATGTTGTAGTTTATTGGAAACATCCCAAAAATTTGTTTGATATTAGGAGTTTCTTTGGGATCATTGTATATTACAATAATTTCATATACAAATTTTAATTTCTAGAATAACATTTTACTAGACATACAAATTAGGGTATTATGTTTTTGTTGTTAGAAGCATGCGATAATTCCTTTCATGAACTAAAAGGGGGGCTTGTCTTAGAACCGATTATGATTCTTTTAGAACTAGGAAAATGTTATATAATATTCATCATTTCATTAGGAATTTTACAAGGGGTATTGTTTTTGAAGTAATAATGATTCATTTCGTATGGATCTCAGATGTTCAAGCCACATGAGAAAAATTACCCAACACACTACATCAAGCTAGTAGTAGTTGTCAATGCCTTTCGTTTCTGGGGAGATTATCTGTTGGGAGAATGCTTTATAGTGTATACAGATCAAAATAGGATCATGTATATACTTTATCATCATGACATGAACCTCATTCATCATATATGGGAAAAATATCAACAAGCCATTAGTTTTGATCTTGTATATACATCTTGAAATGGGAAACATGGTCGATGATGCATTGAGCCATAAAAATCAAACACAGTTCGTATAGTATTTCAATGATGAATAGATGTTAATGGCCATCTTCTTGGAACTTCATTAAGAGTTTGATGAATATCAGAAGTAGTTATACCTATCAGCTTTAACAGTTACCTCTTCCCTACTTGGGAAGGTGAAAAGTAGGAATTTTTTCAAATCATGAAGGTTTGGTTCCCTATGATAGTATATCAGGAGATAACCCACATCAAAATTGGACTATGGGCAGATACGATGTCTTTTATCTATGTGTAATGATATTGGTTATTGCAGATATAAAGGAGGAGTTTATGAAAGAGTCCCACGGTTCATAGGGGGTTGTTTATCTAGGAATCATGATGATGTATTGAGATATGATCCACCAATATTGGTGGCCTAGAATGAAATGTTATATTGCAATCTTCATTAATTGGTGTTTCATCTGTCAGTAGGTTAAGGTGGATCATGAGATACATGTAGGGTTTTTACATCCATTTCCAATCCTGGAATGTAATTGGGAACATGTTTCAATGGACTTTCTAGTCGGCTTTCAAATATCGAAGAGGGGTACCGATGATATCTGGGTAGTAATTTACCAACTAATGAAATCATCCCACATTATTCTTATATTTGATATTTTCTCATTTGATGAGCTGGGAAGACTATTTTTTTATATAACTTTACGGGGTTCCACATACTATTATTTCAGATAGGAATCCTTATTTCCTTTTACAGTTCTAGCTAGGATCACTAAAATGTATTGGTAATCTGGTGCTTCTAATCATATCTTTTCACCCACATATAGTTGGACAATTGAAATATACAATATTGGTTTTAATTATATTTTATGATCTTGTGTCATTGATTTAGGAGGTTCTTGGGAGAATCATATCCCACTCATCGATTACTCATATAATAAGAGTTTTCAATAGATGTTTTAGAGGGATCCTTTTGATGCATTATATGTTAGGACATGTCGTTCACCATTGTGCTAGTTAGGTGTAGGTGAGACAACCCTATTAGGTCCTCATTTTTTTCAAGTGACTCTGAAAGTGGTTATAAAGAT
This sequence comes from Viscum album, assembly GCA_963277665.1. Taxonomy (NCBI): domain Eukaryota; kingdom Viridiplantae; phylum Streptophyta; class Magnoliopsida; order Santalales; family Viscaceae; genus Viscum; species Viscum album. The sequence goes on along the minus strand of OY728133.1, from coordinate 1,023,101,690 downwards.
CAAAATTCATATATCTAATGCTCAATCATGATAGAAATCTTCGGTTAACCCTAGTCGAAAACCACTTTAGTTCGATAAAAGGGAGTATTGAAATTAAATATATTTCTCTATCATAGAAATTTTTATTTTCAATATCTTAATTAAGATGAACTATTATTTCTATATCATGAATATTTATAATACTTGGTATATCAACTGATTTAGAAGGGAAACCTCTATATTGGTCATGAGTATTGATATATTTATTTTTTATAGGTTCCATCTCTATATAATTTCATATACTAGAAAACATCATAACACAATGAAATATGATGTATAATACCTCTACATGTAATGTACCCACGGTAAATTGAAAATTTTATGTATATATTTAATATCCTAATAAAAACATTTTTTCTTTGGGATGTTCTTCAACAGTTATCACCAATTTATATTATGGGTTCTTGTTCTTTAATATAGGTTCTGCTAAAAATAGTTTAAAATGTTTCTATTGAACATCCTCTAATACCTAATGTGATGACTTGACCTGAGAAGTTTGAAGTTGGTGCCTTAGTTTATACTATTTACCAGATAACAAGGAATAAACTCATGATGGAATGAACAATTTAATAGTTTAGAAACAAAAATAAATACATATACCAATTTTACATGGTAAATATAATATAATACCTGATTAATAATTAATCTAAAGAAATAGTATCCTTGTAATCTCATTCAAATATATCATCATTATAACATAGGGACATGAAAAAATTAGTATTATCACAAATTCCTGGTATGGTTTAATTATAAGGGAAGCTATAATGTATCAATAATATATAAAAAATATTGAAAAGTAAATAAATAATCAAACATTCCATTTAAATATTTCCATAAGGAATAAACAACATTGAATGTTGAAGAACTGAAAAATATTCCATTTCATTAATTAACTGATAATGAAATGCATCCATAGATAATTTCAAAGAAAATATTTAAAAGTTGTTAATAATAAAAGAAGAAATTATAAAATATGTAGATTTTTTTTTGTTAGATTCCATGTTTCGAAAGTGCATGGTATATTTACAGACATGACATTTCATAGGATAGTTTAGAATAATAAGTAGAGAGTCATTTTATTGGGCCAACTAATTACTCCAATGAGACTAATAATACATCTAGAATATTAAATTTAAATATCCATTACCCATTTTGCAGAATTCTAATGAATATCTCATATATAAAAAAATAGATTTGTCTTATAAATAATGTTCCTTATCTAATACTTATATTGAGTGAAGAATATATATTTATCAACAATTCTTAATTTAATAAAATAAATTTCAAGTACACAGAGAATTTGAAAATGATACTTCATTTAGGAAAAAATTTCATCTAAAAAATAATATTTTAATTTAAGAGTAATGAAATTTCTAATGAATATTTTTTAATAATGTCATTATTGAAATAAAAATAACAATACTAAAAGAAAGCGATATTGCACAATAATTTATTACTATTTAGTATATTTTATGTAAAATTAATTTTTTTGTAATAAATCATATTGAAACTGAAAATAAAATGACGAATAAAGTATTCCTAACATTACATTTCAATGGGGATTTCAATACACTACAAAAGGTGAATGAGGTCATAATTACAAATACTTCTCAATGGAATTTAAATTTAGATGATATCACTTACCTAACGATCCATTTTTGGTAGATTATCCTAAAAATTATATATAAAATTTTTAGAACAATTGAGAACTAATAAAATATACATATTACTATTTATAATATCATATATTATTATTCTGTCATATATTAACATCAATTTCATAATAACCATTCACTATTTTCACCAGTTCATGTGATAATTTCCATGTTTTTATGTATGTTTCAACATATTTTTTATCATTTAAATGGATCATAATGTCACAATCTCAAAAAATTTAAAAATGATTTAAATATCATATATACTTGGTATATATATAGTAAAACTATTATACTAATTTCTTTTATGTGAAATGGAATGCATCATTCATGGAAAAGGTAGGTTGTACATAAGTACAAATGTGGCTTCCATTCTATTTTCATATTAAAATAATTATATTTTAGTGAAATATATGTATACTATTATTAAAATATTATTTTAATTAATTACTTATCAAATATGTTAATTAATATAATTCATTGTATATTCCAAATAAAGAGTTCAATAATAAAATCTCAATGTGGAGGCAGTAGTCCACAAATCCACAAATGGTGTTATCATGTAACAAGAAAATGTTAAGAATGAAGTAATGTTTTATTTAATAATTACAAAACAGAGATAAAATTTAAATATAATTAATATCATATATAAAATTTAAATCAATAATTATTCTAAATAATTAATTTTGTGCATGGAAGTGTTAAAAACATTGCTATGCACTGCTGTAGTCCTAGGTACATGAAAATAATTATCGCATATCCCATTCAGCAGAATGGTATGAATGTGTAAATAATATAATTGAAAAAACATAATAAAAGTATATGTATGGTACATAGGATCTTATATAATCATGATATAACAATAAATGAAGGTTTTTAGAAGTAAATAAAAGATACTTTCTCATTTAAGAACATTACATCACCATCAGGTAACATCATGTGTATTTCATTATAGGACATCCATATTTTTCTTCCATTCCAAATTTGATTCTCCTAATATGAGGGTAGTGATGTTTTATGTTTTCATTGGATGTTGTTTATGTAATCAAATTTATTTATAAAAATTAATATGATGTAGGCTGAGTGCCATTTATATAATAGGTGGAGTAACATGCTTATAATTATAAAATGAAAATCAATATTGGGAGGTCGCCCAAACATCATGTTCTTAAAGTCTTGGACCCAATTCTAAAAACTAGTGTATATGGAATATATATGGCCATAAAATTAGAATTTTTCATGTGTTTTGGTCATTTTTTTCCTTTGAATATAAGATTTAGTCATTTATTAAATAATTTTATCTCGTAATCCCTCTAATTAATGTAAATTTATTACACAAATAACTATGTTCAAAAATAAAGAATACCAAATTAAAAATTAGAAATTATTATTATTTGAAATATGGAATCTGTTTTTTAAAACTCAATTAAAATAAGTGATATAATTTGATTTAAAAATAATCTCTCATACATGATGAGAATATTGGGTTTTTAAAGTGACCGTGATCAAAATATTGAAATATATTTTCATCTAAATTCAATATAAAAATAATTCCAATGACCTAAATTATATAAAAAATGTATAAATAGTATAATAATTCATTAAAACTAATTCATTTTATAGTTTAAGGGTATAAATTATTTAAATGAAAAAAAATTGTTTTCAATAAAAATTCAATATTTTGACTATTCATTAAAAAAATAAACAACTCAAAAAAATTAAAAAAATTACTCTAAGATAAATTTAAAATAATATTTAACAAAATTAAAGCTTATTTGGAAACAAAATTATATAAGTTTCAATATATTGATTTAAAATAGGAACACCAATAAATGGTGGATAACATCATTTGTAAAAATATATTTCATTACGCATAAAATTGTGTCAATTATTATCATATACCTATGAAATATTTGGGATGTGTTAAAACACAATTAATTAAATTTAATTAATATTATCCACTAGGAGTAATTAATTAAGATAAAATAACTTTTGCACATAAACATTTTTGTTCTTAAAAACAATTCATTTTTTAAATTTGTTTGCATATTCATTTCGAATCAATTGATAACCAATTAATTCATTTTATATTTGTTAGACTAAATATTTTCATATGTATTTCAATAATATTCTTAAAAAATATTTAAAATCTAGTAGATAGATATCATATTCAATTATAATTTTAATATTATTTAGTAAAACATGGTCAGGTGTTCAACAAAAGATTACACAGTGTTGTGTGCATTATATTATTTATAATTGATTGAATTTATTTAAAATATTTCATATATTACAATTTAATGCGATGTTATATTCCATTACATGCTTGGTGTTTCATTTCATATATGATATTGAATATGATATTTATATTCTAAACATTCGGGGTGTTACATTAATAATGTATCTAGTGTTATTTTTTGGCTGAGAGTTAAGGTATGTTTACGGTGTTCTAGAGGAATTATTGAAGTGAATGAATAACTATTAATTAATAAAATTTAAATTGAAAACAAAAAAGTTTAATTTGTATGTGATGGTTGTACACATGAGTTATGTTAATGATATTCCCCTAATTTCCCTTCCACATATTATATATATTTGAAAAATAATAATTACGTAATAATAATAATGTTTATATTAATTTTATCATTTTTTTATCAAATATTGCATCATTTATAACTTCTTCATGAAGCATTGGATTGGAAATAGTATTATGGAATAGTGATCATGTTATTGAAATGATCGATTCATGTTCATTATTGGATACCACATTCAAACTCATGTCTTAAGTCTGTAAAGAACCAAATAAAAAAAAGAAAAACAACCATAATAATAATAATATTAATAATGTTACAATAAATATTATTTCATTTAATTTATTCAAACTCTGCTGGAATTATATACTTTATGCATTATCAAGACCCTGTTATTGAGTTGGTTGTTTTGGGAAACATATTTGGTGTTTGATTTGGGTTAATTGATTGGGACTAGGTAGAAAGATTAATTTGTTATATGGTGATATGTGTTATTATAATTTGGTGATCATTCGAGGAATGAAAATGGCTATTCAGTGTATTTTTTCGATGAGAATAACTAATGTGTGACTATTTTTCTTATGAATGGATTCTTATGATGAAATATTAGTGGATTGAAGTGTAAATAATGTCAAGCATATGATAAGGCACATGTATTTGTTTGATCATTTAACGACATAGACACATGCTATATTAGGTAATGTGGTACATGTAGTATACCCCGAGGGACACTCCCTGTATTTAATTGAGGATATATTAGAGTTCTATTTCTTCTCACATTAGCTTCTTTGTGTTTTTATTTGAACATAATTGTTCTTTTCATATGAGGGTTTGGTGCAACATCCCATCATCATCATAGATGGTGATGCTTCTATATATTTATGGTGAACAGGGAAATGTGGGTGAGTTCCCTAATTCGTAGATATTCATTTTAGTCTTCTTCAACATAGGGAGTGAGGGTGGGGCCGGTACATCAAATGGTCTAGAGTGATGAACATCGGAACCCTCTTTTTCTTGGATCATTAATCAATGAGAGAGGCCCCGAGACACCATCATTCCCATCATGTTTCCATATGTACAGTTTCTAGAATTTATATTACCAATAATTACATCGGATTCATTCCCATATGATGGTGGATAATTCATGTAGGGTCATGTCTCCCTAGTGATCCATGGTGTTGACCCCAATTTATGCTTCAGGATCGTATCATTCTGATTGTTTATTTTTTAGGGGAGTGTGTATCTCAAATGAACTATCTTAGTTTCTAGCATAAAATCTTCATGGTTATACACAGAAGGTGAGTTATCTCGAAATTTTAACATCTAGGATAGCAGGGTAGTATCATCATATTAAATATATAAACTAAGTGATATTTCTATGATGATTTCCATCAGGGATGGAAGGGATCATGGAGTGAGGTGTTGGACATGAATGAAAAATTTTACCCTTAACTAGGATCATAAGGATTTCATCACATCCACGAACATATGGTACATGGTTTAATTATGAATATATCTAGGATATATATAGTTATCGTTAAATCTTTTATCCTTTTGGAGTAATTGTGTTTGAGGAGATGACTATGCTTGATGCTTTATGATTTTTCTATTCTGGGTGTCATAATAGGAATTTTTATGCTCACCCCTACATGGGATTAACCTACACATTTAATATGTTATGTCTATTATAAACATGTTTACAAAGTGCGTGGAGTACTTCGAGTAGGTGGGACTTATTTTTTTCATAACATACCAGTGTATATCAATATTTATTTTCACAGTAGTCCACTCCTTCAATGTAGGTTGGACACTGTACTTAATGTTTTTAATCGAATGTTATTTAGACCCTTTTATGATTTCTTGTTCAATATGTCGTACTATTATAATTTCATTATAGATGCAAACAAAAATATTTTCCATTTTTATTACAATACATCATTATATGTTCTGGGATATGTGTGTGTGTGTACATGTACATTACTCAAATGGAATCAGAACTATGATATCCCTTGGTGGGGCCTTCAATTATCCCATGTTATATGGAGGTGGACTCGAGGTAGACTCCAATAAATGATTCTATAGGATGTTGAAATTCTTTTGTTTTTTATTTGAAATAGTAGTAAATTTTACAACATAAACAAGGTTTATATATGTTATATGTTCCATTAAAGTATAAGTGAGATTTAAATATATTACTATTATGGGAATTTTTCTATCATATTTATTATGAAATAATTAAACATTTATAGGAATTTTTATTTCATAATTTCAAGATAGTATTATTAAAATAAATTAACGATAAGTATATACATTGCACATAAGAACAATTTGTGTATAAGTCTCATGTCCCACAAATATAAAAGTGAGATAAAAAACTCTTACCTCAGATCTCAACATTGCAATGAATGATTAAAATAATCTATATAATAAAAATATGTATATAATAAATATATTAAATATCCATTATAAAATATAGTAAACATTATATTCTTTAAATATAACCAATCACCACTGAATGATTCGAAATTATTTTTCCAAATAATGATCATGTAATAACTGTTTCATTATTCATGTACAATTTGGTTTTTTTTTCATATTACAGTGATCATGGTAACATCATATCTAGATTTATAAAATTATATAAATATATTATATATTCTATCAAAATGTATTAATTTTATTCAAAAAATGTTTGTGAAATTAAATTAATTACACCATTAAATATTGTTGGTCGTATGTATGCATGAAGACGATTACCATTTTCTTTAATGATTTCAAAATGAATGATAAATAATACATAAACCTTATATAATAATTTTTACATCATAGATATCATATATATTCATTTAATTTATAATTATTACCATCCATGTGAAAATTATAAGGAAAAGTATGACATCGCTTCGCGGGGGCGATAATCTATAGGTACACATAAGAGGCATTATAATTTTCCAACCGTTTATATGATAAGAAAGTGTTTGTGAAAATATAATTTTAGTTGTATAAATATTTCCCAAATTTCATAAATGAAATACAAATCAATCAATAACATTAACTATTATTGTTTGTGATGGAAAAATAATTACATTTGTTTTCGAGGAGATAGTCTGTCAAACACATGACCAACAATTTCATTTCACATTATATGGAGAAGTCGATATAGATTACGACAAAATCATATTAAAAATAACTATATGGGATATAATTTCATCATATTTTTATAATATTTTATGGAGGTTTACTGTTAAATGAATTAAAAATAATGAGCAATGAATGATGCATCTACTTTAGACAACCACATTTGGTTTGCATCAAAAGGCATCGAAGGAGATTTTTTAAATAAATCCAAGAATCTTGGAATTTTTTATATAATTAATGAGTGTATTTGAGTGGTAATTTTCTAAAACAAAATTCATAGGATTTTTAAAGTCTAGATAATTTGGTTTCCCTTTTATATGTGTGGGGGGACATAATTGAACATATTTATAATAAATAAGGATTATCATTTATACAAACATTCTCCAAGGCTTCAAAATGGACCATTCAAAAACGCTAGATGATTCAGGGTAGAAAGATGGATATATTGTAAGAATTTTACGTGACTATAAGTCATTTTAACAGTAATCACTCAATTTTAACAACTGGCATACCATTTTTATACTTAAACATGATAATTTATTGTATATTTTGTTCCTATTAATTATAATAAAAAAATTTGTAAATAATATTTTGGAATATTTATAATTATTATTGGAAATCTAGATACCATTTTTTCACATTCAAATAAACTATGATGAATATTTTATTTTTAAATGAATTCTAATGATATGATGAAATGAAATTTTTCTAATTAAATGGTTTTCTTAAGTATGAATTTATTATTTTCCAATGATGAACATTAAATAGATTAGAATGACTTAAATTAAATTAATAATGATATAAGTAAAATAATTTTATATTTAAAACCAAATAAAAACAAAATAAAACATAAAAATGCTATAAATGAAAATGTAGTTTTTAATAAAAATAATTTTTTTACTATTCAATGAAAATATAATGTTTTCTAAATATTAAATAAAATCACATAATAAAAATATTGATTTGATTATTGGAAAATTCATGATTATTTTATAAAATTAATTTCCAAAAAGTTAGAAAAATTTCTTTTATATTTTTTTCACATAAATAAGTAAAAATTTTATTGAGGAAATCTATTTTCTAATAATATAATAAAATTGATGAAAATTAGTTACTTATTTATCAATATGATTTCATTTTAAAAAAATATTATACATAATTTTAAAATTTTATTTACACATATTTATAACACCATGTATTTTGTCTAGTTCATATAAAATTTTTAAAAATAATAAACTTAATTTTACATCTTCATTTGTAAGAACTCAATGTTTCGTATTGTGAAATATATCAATGAGATCAGTGTTCTTGGAAAAAATTAATAAAATATCATTTTGTTAATTTATACAATAAATAAAATATATTTACCCCTTAAATTATATCACATTGGAGAAAAAATGGGTATAATTATTCATCATCATATCACTCAGATTTCATGTAGCTTCATCATGTTTGTAGTTTCTCTATAAAACACTAACTATGTATGTATTCATGATTCATAGAAATTTTCTGTATGGTCACAAATGGATATTGTTTTTTCTTTAGTGAGGCTGTAATGATCCACATATATTATCATTATGTTTTGTTCATGTGAATGATATGGTATGTATATCCCCAAAAGAAATAGATGGAAAAAATCCTGGACTTGAGTGAGGTTTATTAGAAGATCAAAATGATATGAAACCATCCCTTCCAAATCATGAATCTTGAAATATAAAATATTCCAAGGACATATATTTTCATTCGTCCTGAATCCAATAACATTATTCCCCCGAAAAATTCATAGGATAATGTTCTCACCACCTTCAAAATAATGATCTCACCAATGATTGAAAGTGTAAAATTTATGTTTACTATTATATTCAATGATTTGATTTTGAATGGTTATAAATTTATCTCCAATTTTCTCTTCTAGCTCAATTTATAAATTTTTTAATCCACAAACACTATTATATTATGATATAGATCTATAGTACATTACATTTTAATATTTATATGGAATCATCTAAATTATTGAGTGAAATATAATTTTATATGAAATATTGGAGAGGGGAAGTTGTTGATACCAAACACATTTCAAATATATAGAACAATATATAGGAAAAAAATATTTGGTTTAAAATATTCTCATATACAAGAAATAATTTTATGAATATAAGTTTTTATGAAATGTATCTAATAAAACAAGCCTATTGAAGTCTCCACTAATCAATTAGGATGTCCTATGATTCTGATTAAATATGTTTTTTTGGTAATACATTCAGATTTACCACCTTTTTAATGTATATCCTAGTAATACAATACAGAGAGTAATAATTTATTATTATAATAAATTTAGCCGAATTTTTATTGAAATCGAATATAAATCAAATAGTGTTATATCATTCAAATGTTTTGGGAATTCTAACCAAAGAATTCCCTGGTGTTATTTTACATATTCCATCTAGGTATGGGTAATGGGTATTACATCCCCATATTATTTTAACTTTTACCCTTGATTTTATCACATAACAATTATCAAGAAACAAAATATGCAATAAATATATTTATACAATTCCATGATAAATATTATTACCATCATCTATATATTCTTGTACATCCATTATGATAAGAGATATATGAACTCCGGATGCCTCTAATTTTTTTTCATAAAATATTTTATAGATGAAACACAAACTAAATCTCTATAATTTATCATTCAATCATAATCAAGGATCTATATAGTAACATTTTGGACACTCTTCAATATATTTATGTCCTCATTCAACTCCAAAATATAAGTTATTTTAACAGATGTTTGGAAAATCATTTGAGAATGTAAAAATTCCCCCTTCCTTCGAGATTTATATTTCCTTCCATTATAAATCCATCAATATTAGATGTTTTTTATCATATTTAAGGATATAATAGCATGATCCATTTAAAACAAATCATCATCCAACCTACTTGATTTGTTATGGAGGTATTGTATCCAGTAATCAGAATGTTTAATCAGTTCCAACCTTCTTCTCTTGAACATTTTCAACTCATTCTTTGTGAATATATACACATCATGCACATTATTTTAGTATATATATCTCAAAACTATTGATTAATATAATTTCTCTATATCAACAATGAAAATATTACAATATCAATCACTATTTCATTTAGTATGGAATTTTTATCAGGGACCATCAATTGTCATAATGCATCAGCTATCACCATATAAGTAAGCATCAGAACACATCATATAACCCTATTGGATGAAACACTATATTATATCTATGATTATATACTGTTTTGTAATGAATTAATATGTTAATTAAATAACCATAATATTGATTCCATGAATTGTTCCCCAGATTTATCACTGTAAATGATCTTTTTCCCTTCCAACACAACATGGTATGTGGATTTGAAATCCATGAGAAGCATTAAAAACATTTATAATATTTGTCAATGGTAATAAAATATTTTTTATCTGTCACATTGGATAGTCTGGAAAAGTATTCAGTAGCATAAATCATTAAATGATCCACCGATATACATTCTCTTGAATGGTTGTGGGATGGAAGGAATAATACCCATAATAATTGAATTTGAAACACTATAGTGTGGGCTTTAATTTTTTTTGGAGAATCATATATATTAATGTTATTATAAAACGATTTCCTATCCAACCAGCTTTCAACTTCTCTATGACCTTCCATTCCAAAAATAAATCATTTTCTAACCTCCTTAATGAAATGAACCAAATGTGTCAATCCAAACCCTGAAATTGATGTAAATAAGATATCCTATAATGTAATGTTTTTAGATTTTCCTTTGAATTTCATATTTCATTTCATATCACAACCATAATAATGATGGGTAATATAATACACCAATTACATTGTGATATAAAATAAAATTATTTCCTCATAGATAGTGGTTGTAATATAATGAAACACCATGTGTGTAACACCTTAGACTTTCATTGTACATTATTTTTTAATGTAATTCAATAGCAAGCGCTATACACAAAACCGAGATCAAGCACACCACAACTTACCGAACTAGTCGTTCAAAAAGAGTTATGAATAGTATTAATGTCAATTTGAATTTTATGTACTCTATAATATTTTAACATACATAATATGTTTTCTTAGAAATTATATAAGAACAAATTCAAATTTTCAGTTAAAATGTGTATTTTAAAAAATGCAATTTTACCGCCTTTTAATCGAGAATCCTTTTTGAACTCAATATTTGACACTTTTATAAATTCAATTTAATAAAAATAAATTCTCCTTTTGAATCGGGATAGTAATTGTTTTTTTGATAACATTTTGGTACTTTTCTGATAACATTCATATTTTGATGAATAAAAAAAATACTAAACATTATTTGAAAACAACTTTTTTAATCGAAATAATTTAACGTGATAAATTATTCACAAGGTTCGTTTTAATGTATAATTACATTATATATTTTTCATTTAATATAATTTAAATCATTTTAAGTAATTTCACTTTTAAATTTAATATAAACACAAGTCAATATTTTGAAATTTTTTACTTCATAAAAATCTGCATACGGATTTTGACAACAAGAATTAATTATAAATCAATTATTACCAATTATATGTTTTCAATTCAGATAAATATACCTCAATTTATAATTTGTAATATCAAAATTATATTTGGGTGAATTTTCTGTATTTTTCTAGAAACATTCAATTTTTGATAAATAGTGAAAGCCACAATTTTATAGATATAAATTGACATTTTAATTTACAACATCATTTTTAATAAAAATTTTATATTATAATAGATATATAATACATATATTAGAACAATTTAAGTCATCGGATTCATTTTATAATATTATTATATATATATATAATTTTATTGAAACATTTCAAAGTATTTTTACCCACCCTCTAGGCACATTTGAAAATTTTCATAAAACGTAATTTCACCGCCTTTGTAAAATTAATTTCAAAAATTTGTGAGTCATGGTATACATCATTATGAAATGTTTTTTTATATGATGAAAATAATTTTTGGTGAATAGTAACTTTTGAATTATATTTACCACGGTTAAAGGTAAATAATGTAATTAAAGGTAAAAATAATATTAAAATTACCCCAACACATGTCTTATTTCAATTGTATGAGTGTATTTCGATCAAAATCAACAATAGGGAAAAATAATATCCATTTTAAATATTTTTTTAGATGTTTACATTTATTATATATTATTTACAGAAGAGTTAAAAGTGATAAATTCAATGTTTAATAACTAGACCATTTTTAATATAGGGTTACACATATGATAATGTTGTATATAAATATTCATTTGAAATATAAATAAATTTCCTACATAATGTTTTTTATTTATAATCTTTATACATTAAACATTTATATTTATCTCTGACACAATGTTGTTGGAGTAATTTTTTTCCTAATGAAATATTAGAATAATTCTTATTATAATTAATAAAATAAATGAAAATTGAAACATTTGAATTGGTCAACGAATTTTATAGGTGAATATAAAATTTGATGTATAATTTAATTTATATTTTACAAGTTATCATGTTTTTATAACTTTAATAAAAATCTAGTACAAAATAGTTCCAAAATTGACGTAAATGAATTTTTAAAACATATTCTAATTTATTAAATGATAAAACATTTCTAAAAATACATGGTTCAGCCAATGAAAATATATAATGAGAGATATGTTATTTAATGAATCACACGTGGATATCTTTGAATTTTATATTATGTTTATTATCCATGAATTTTAATAATACAAGAAGACATGATTAATGTTAAACTATTTATCTAATGGTTAAATCTAAAAGATAAGGACAATATCATGACATAAATATACATAAAACATTTTTGTTTTCATTATTTCATCCCATAAACACCATCAAATCAAAATAAATCTATTAGTATCATTTATTAAATAAAATTCTTTTATAATAAATTAATTTTTCATGCTTTTTCTAAAGTGACCCTCACATCTCTTAAAAGAGTACTTCCCAGTCCCATAATTTTCACAACTCCAAATCCTTTTGACTTGGTAAAACACAACTCATATATTCTCCCGAATATAATCACATCAACCGACATTCCTTAATTTTATCTGACCACCTTCAAAAGGATCACTTTTGTTCAAATCATAGGAAACCCCTGAAGAAGAGGTAATTATTACATCCATTCTTCTAAGGTTCTTTTCTTCGTCCACTCCCACTTTCATTGTAGCTTAAATACCAAAATAATAACTATTGTACCATATACACACTATGATGTTAATATAAATACAGTACAACTATATTCATTATTTTAACCATCCAATGAATGACAATGTCACCATATGTGTGTACGAACGACATGTCATCTCCACGTCGTGGGGTAGTTTGTTTTTCAACAATACATTATTTGGATGGGAATAAAAATCAGTATAATTAATTTAAGTAGTGAATGTAACATTTTATGTATTATGTATATGTAATATAAAGTAAAATAAAAAATCATTTTACCATCAATAGAATGATATCATCGTACGTGTTTAGGTACGACTTATTGTCTCCATGACAGGATGAGATTCATTTCCATGTTCACCGTGCATCGATGATTTTAAATGTATATATATATTATTAATAAGTATGTAATATATGACCTAATAATGCTACTGGATATATATATATATATATATATATATATACATATATCTCATTCACTTACTTCATTCCAATACCATATGAAAAAATGGTGTTTTTGCGCACGTACGACCTACCATCTCCAAATACGGTTTTTCCTTTTTTTATGTCTATCTAATATATATAATTATATTTTAAATATATATTATACATAAACAATTTTTTATATTTTGGAATCAAATATATCTTGATATATGTTATACAATCATGAATAACAAGTTAAAACACGTATGATAAAAAGCAATTATTACATGAAATGTTATTTTAATATAGAAATTTATATTAAATGGGTAGTATAATGCCATAAAAGAATTATGAATGAAATCATAAATATTAATTTGGTAATTTATAATTTAATAACATACTATGATCATTATACATGAGGTTAAACATACCCTCGAGAAACGAAAAATAAAGGGTAAGATTAATTCGTCAATATCCATGTTGGCCGAGATTGTTCATGTGTAACTATTTACTTAGACATATTTTTTTTTATCAATATCCATGTTTCATAAAAGATTTTTCAAATGTATTATTTTGTAGGGTACACATTTTCTAAAACATTATTTTAATTATTTTAAATAATTATCCTTATAAATGATTCTAATTTATGTCTATGTTTTCAAAATGGTTTTGAGGACTTATTAATATAGACATTAATATTTTAAAAATTTAATTACATTTAAATTTTTCAATGTAGAATGGGACATGTTGATTCAAAAATAACTATTAAATGTATTTATTTATGAATTTTGTTACATTTAAATGATTTCATGAGAAATGTATATTTATCTTGATGAGTGTTTCTGATCATTTTCAAATATGTTTACATAATTTACTATATATTATTCTTGATTGAGGTTGATTAATAATAATAAAATATTACATACTGTATTGAAGGAGAAATGTAATTTTTAACTGTGGATGAACTATTATTATACCATCCATGGTATATGGTTTATCTTTTGGTATTTTGTATTCTAGTTTTAATATGAATGTTAATGTTAAGTTTTACCCTTTACATATGAGGAATGCATCGGACATAGTATGTTATGGGTGGAGCTCTCTATAGCTCATTGATGCATCAGTAGGTGTCCTGAGGAAAACTAGTTTCTTGGAACAAATCATTGAATAAATTTATATTTTTAGTCATGGCATTAGGCCTTTAATATGTGGTTCTAATGACCAGATTTATGCATTCCATCAATAAAAAATTAACATTTGATATTACAATAGATTTATATTCTATAACAATATCCCTTCAAATATAAAAATGGATTTATTTGATTTATCATTAACATATTATACTGAATATTATTCTTAAAAGGCTTGTGTTCTAGTCATATACATTTTCTTAAATGTTAATGATTATTTATGATCATTTACACAATATTGTAATCCTTATTGAGCATCTGATATCACCCATTTTTCATGTTTTATTTTTTCCATGATACAAAGAAGTGTATTATGATTGATATTCAGTGTTAAGATTGTTGAATAATGTTTTTCACAATTTTTTTTGTGTTTTATTTTTTAAATTGTAATTTAACGTCCATATAGGTTATCTATTTTAAACGACTTCTCAACTGATCTGTCCTTCTAGACATGATTCCCAGTAATCATTCACATGTATTAAATTAATGCACATACTCTGGGAAACTGGGGTTGGGTCATTTCAGATGGTAATAGAGAAAGTTTTACAACAACCATGGATATAGATTTAGATAAACACTGATTAAATAAAATTAACTTAAGGTAAAAATTTAGGATTACTGTAGATTAGATTCATAGAATTTTGGTAATGTAGATATTTTGAGAATTATAAAATACATACATCCCTTTTTGGATATTAGTAGGTAGAGACGACTTTGGAAAAGATGTATCTAGGGGTGAAAACCAAAATAATTGCGTTTATCTAGACATGAATGGGAACCGCTGCACAATAACAAGCCTCGCTACCCTCTTGGTTACGACACTCCTAGGGGATAATCTTATAATAACTCATAATTGCTTTAAAAACCATTATGAAGAATTTACTAGTAAATATTTCAGAAAAGAATCCATTTTTATTATTATGAGACTAGATGTGTGGAGATTTTCAATTAGTGATGATGATTTTTCTAGTTTTTGGATTATATATTATGATATGATCAAACCTATTTTATTTCATAATTTAAAAATGGTGCCCATTATAAGGAATGGGAAATAGATAAATACGCATGATACAATGAGTAGGAAGGATTATATAGTTCATTGTCTAAAGACAACATTTAGAAGGTAAATAGTCTCCACCATATTATCATCAAATGAATAAATAGTGTTAAGTAACAATAAGATATGTTATGAATTATCAGATTCATACTGCTTTGATGGGAATCCAGAGAAGAATAGGAAGGTAGAGAGAATATTAGATAAAGGGAAGAAGAAAATGAATGATTTTCCCATATGAGATTACTAGGGAAAAAATCACACTAGATAGTGTTGAAAGAAAAGGGAGTTTGTTATAAGGGTGGATAAAAAGGACACCAATTTCATCATTTTATTGTTAAGAAAAAGATTTCAAATGTACAATGCTTCATGTTCAAGGAGTTGGGACAATACGCGAATCAATGTCCAAATCATCAGAGTTTACCCTAAATAATGAAATTGGATAATAATGAAGTAATGATACTACCACTGATGAAGAGGAATAATTATTGTTCATAAGTTGTTATTAATGAATTTTGTTAATTGATTATTTTATTAATGATCTACTAGTTATATGAATTATAAAGAATATTAGGATTGTACCACATGACATTTTCATTAAGGATTTTATATTTTATGGTACCAAATAATGTCACACAGTTTCAAGTTAATCATTTTGGAAAGTATATGGTTAACAGAATGATAAACCTTAATATATTCTTGATACTATGGTAGTGAATTTATAATAAGATATAATTGAGTTCGATAATGTATATTGGGTATTATAGACATCCTTGGAACTTATTAATGGATTTTTTATTCCATCATTGTTGGAGTATTCCAATTTTTTGGATTTAGGCAGTGTATCCAGTATTATATAAGGAACAAGGGAGAATGAATGTATTCAATATGGTTTTATGATAATTCATGGTGTTTCCATGTTTTAATAGAATACATGATGAAGGTATTAACATGTGATTTTGTGGAAAAAATATATCTTCATTATGTTAACCTTCCTTACAAATTTGTGGACTGTGAGTTTCGATGGATGTATTTTGGATAATTCTGAAGGATTGAATTAATTAAGTTGGAATTTTAATACTATTATTTAATGCTAAATCATTTCATATGATTATTTATGGATTTTTAAAAAAATGATAACCAATTGGTTAGTTGAAAGCTCGTCGCACCAGTCAAGGCCACGAGACTTGAACCCACAACTGAAGGGATAAAAGGTGCATCTCCAACAATTCCCTTACATGATATCCAGGTTTGAATAAAGTAGCTTTTTAAATGGTCTAACAAATTATTTATATATTTATTTTTTAAAACCCTATATGATTTGGATAAATATATTATTTTATATTTCTGAGATGAGTTTGTGGTAGAAATTAGTTAACAGAAGGTAAAGTATGTGTCACGTAGTTATTTTCTTATTCTATGATGAAATTTATAAATAAACTTTATTGAAATGATCTTAAAACTATAAATGTTTTATCATAAGACATTTTGTTTTGTTGAATTGAATATATTTTTAATCATCATATATTTATGAATTTGAGGCCCTCAATTTTTTATTCACTTATTTGTGATTGATGATCTCATTCACTCTCTATGAATATATACATTTTTCCTCCAATTATAATTTCCACCAATTCTCTCAAATTCAAAAAATAAATTTGGTGGTGAATTTTTAATTTCCATTTCACTCTTATCAAGACTAAATTTTATTAACCCAATTTTCGATGTGGGTTTTCCACAATGTTATTTTTTATTATTAACATATTATTTTATATGAACAATTTTAAATGGTGAGGAAACAATTTATTGAAGGTGGAAAAAATTTAAGACCACAAGATTTTATAGTACGTTATACATTTAATGTAATTCAATAGTTTTGGCAACACACAACACCGAGTTCAAGCGCACCATGACTTAATAAACGATCTATTCAAAAAGCGGTTATGAATAGAAATAACTACATATTTAATTTTATATACTCTCTATAATTTTAACATCCATATTATGAGTTTCTTAGACATAGTATAAGAACAAACTCAAATTTTCAGATAAATGAAGTAATTTTCAAAAAACGAAATAACACCACCTTTAAATAGAGAACCATTTTTAAATCAAATTTTTTTACACTTTTAGATATATAATTTTATGAAATTAAATAATTTTTTAGAATCGGGATATAAAAATGTAGTTTGCATAATTTTTTTGTACTTTTCTAATAACTTTCATACTTTCATGAATAATAAAAATTACTAAATATTCATTGAAATTTTTTTTCCATAGAAATAACATAATGTGTTATAATATTCATTCGAGTAGTTTTAAAGTATAATTAGATTATATTTTACAAATTTTATATAATTTAAGTCAATGTAAGTAATTTCACATTAAAATAGGTCATAAGCATGTGTCACTGTTTTGATAGTTCTTATTTCCTAAAAACAAGCTTTTTGTGTGGACAATGGGAATAAATTCTAAATTAATTAATGAAACTTAAATGCTTTGAAATTGTTAAAATAGAAAACATTTTTTAGTTTGGGATATAAAAATTAGATTTGGGTGAATTTGTCGTATCCTTCTAAGAAAAATCAATTTTTTTTGATCCAGGAAAAACACTACGTTATAGATAAAAAACTAAATTTCCATTTAAATACATAATTTAAATTAAAAATATATCTCAAAATTGAAAAATAATACATATATTAGTAAAATTTCTTTTATTATAGTCATTTTATAATAATATTATATATATATATAATTTTATTGAACAATTTTAACATCTTTTTTACCCACATTTTAAGCACATTTGCAAATTTACATAAAACATAATTTCACCACTTAAATAAATTGAATTTCTAAAATCCAAGAGACACAGTCTAATTCAGTATATAATATTTGGTTCAATAAGATGTATGTAATTTTCTGCAAATAGAAAATTTTGAATTTTATTTACCAGTATTAAAAATAAATAAGGAAATTTAAGGTAATAATAATATTAAAATTATTCCAACACATGTTCTAATTCTATTGGATAAGTTTATTTCTACCAAAATAAATATTAGGACTAAAATATGAACCTTTTGATCCTTTAGAATTAGATTAGGACATTTACTATATTTTATTTAAAAAGGAGTTAAAATTGTTAAATTCGAAGTTTATTAACTAAACAATTATTAATATAGTGTTACACATAAGATAATTTTGACTATAAATATTAATTTAAAAGATAAAATAATTTATTATATACTTTTATTTTATTTCTAATTTTTAGACATAAAATAATTAAATTTATTTATTACACAATGATGATGAAGTAATTATCTTCTTAATGAAATATTAAAATAATATATATTATAAATATTGAAATAAATGTAAATTAAATCTTCTGAAGTCTTACACTAATTTTATAAATGAATATGACATTTTATGGATTATTAAAAATATTTTTTTATTTCATCAAGTTATTACGTCTTTAAAAAAATCAATTACTAAATAATGTCAAAATTGAAATAAATTAATTTTTAATACAAAGACTATATTATTAAATGATAGAATATTTCTAAAAATATAAGGATCGACCAAAGGACTTATATAAATATATATATGTTATTAATGAACCACTTTAGGTTTTATTTCCATTTTATAGTATGATTATTTACAATTTATTATAATAATACAAGAAGACGTGGTAAATGTTAAACTATTTAACTAATGGTTAAATATAAAATTAAAAGTTAATATGGTGACCTAAATATTCCTAAAACATACTGGTTGAAACTATTTCAAACCATACACACCTTAGTGTATAAAAAAACAATTTCGATCCATTATTAACGGAAAATTATTTTATAATAAAATAATATTTCAAACATTTCCTAAAGTGACACTCACCTCCCTTATAAAAGTGTACTTCCCCTTGTCTTATTTTTTACACCTTCAATGATATTTCGATCCTACATCACCTACTCAAATATTCTCCCATCAATCCTAACTTCAGTCTACATGCATTAATTCGATCATAAATCCATCCAAAGGATCCCTTTTTTGAATCCAAAGGAAACACTCAAAGAAGAGGTAATTATTTCTTCACCGCTTTCAAGGTTCTTTTCATTTTCGACTTCCACTTTCTTTGTTTTTTCTAGACCAAAATAATAACACATGTACCCTATATATATTTTGATGTCATTATAAATATGTTACAACTATTTTCATTATTCTATCCATCCTATGAATGAAAAAGTCACCATACATTATTACGTACTGCTTACCATCACCACGTCTGCGTGTAGTGTGTTATTCAACACTACATTATTCAAATTGGTATAATAATGAGTATAATTAATTGATATAGTGAATATAATATTTTAGTTATTATGTATATGTAACTATACTTCCAATTAATAATTATTTCACTATCAATATAATAATATCATCGCTCGTGTATACGTATGAATTTCCATCTCCATGTCGCGATAGGATTCATTTCCACATTCACCATTCAAAGATAATTATAAATATATAAATACTAACAACATGTATCTAATATATGACATAATAATGATAATAGACACACACACACAGATATATATATATATATATATATATATATATGTCATTCAGTTACTTCTGTTCAATACTATATGAAAACAGAAATGACATTTATGCGTATGTACGACCTACCGTCTCCATTAACGGTTTTTTCCATTTAAAAAAATATATTTTATAAATACCTATATTTTAAATATATATTATTAATAAATATTATATTATATTTTGGAATCGATTAAATCATGAAATAGTTATACGATCAAGAAAAACATGATAGAACACATATGATAATAAAAGCGATTGTTACCTGAAAGGTTATTTTCCAATAGATATGATTACTAAATGGGTAGTAAAAATCGATAAAATAATAAACTATGAAATCAAAAATATTAATATAGTTATATTATAACTTAATATCATATTATGGTCATTATACAAGTGGTTAAACATACCCTCAACCAATATAATCTATAATCTAAGAGTTAATTCCTCAATCACATTATTATCCAACTTTATAAATGTGTAATTGATTACTGGGAAATATTTGTTATCCATGTCAATTTTTGATAAATGGTTTATCAAAATGAATCTTTTTTTAAAGGAATCATTAACTAAAAAATCCTTATAAATGCATTAAATATTTATTCTCCTTAATATTTCTCATTAATGTCTATGTTTTCAAAATGGTTTTAAGTATTTATATATATGGACATGAATGTTTTAAAATGATAATCCCATTAATAATATTAAATGTTTCATGGGACACTTTGATTAAATAATATGTTTTAAATATCTTCCTATATTAATTCATTTTTTATTTATTTCATGAAAAAGTTATACTTCTCTCAAAGTGTTTTGCTGATAATTTTCAACTATGTCAACATCCTTTAATAGATATTAATATTTATTGAGGTTGATAAATTATTATACAATATTCCATATTGTATTGAATGAGATATGATATGTTTGACTTCAAATGTCCTATTTTTATACCATTCATGATTTTTGGTTAACATATTTGCATTTCGTATGGTAGTTTTAATACTAATTTTTTTGTTGTGTTTCACCCTTTTTATATGAGGAATGAATTGAACATAGTAAGTAACGGGTGGAGCATGCTATATCACCATGATGCATCGGTAGGTCTCATGAGACAAACTGGTGTCTTGGAACAAGGACATGGCCAAAATTTTATTTGTTGTCTTGGCACAAGGCCTTGACTATGTGGTTATGGTTTCTCTATTATGCATTCCATAATTATGAAATTAGATATTGATATTAAATGTGATTCTTAGACATATATAATATCCATGTGAATATGTAAATGAAATTATTTGATTTATCTTTTCTATATTATGCTGATGTTTATGTTTAAAAGGCCTGTGTTTTCGTCTTATACGTTGACTTAAATGTTTATGTTTTTTATGATTGTTTCCAGTATATTGGTACCATTATTAAGCATATGATATCACCCATTTCTTATGTTTTATTTTTCCAAGGATGCGAAAAAGTGAATTATGATTGATATGCTGGGTAAAAAATGGTGCATAATCACATTTTCAATGGTTTGTTTTTGTTGTGTTTTATTTTCAAAATTTTAATGTAAATTTCATATATGTAATCTATTTTACATGACTATTATTTAATAATCCCTTTTAGAACTGATACCTTGTAATCATGCCGATTTATAAAAATAATGCAAAGACATTGGTTAACTGGTTTCGTGGCCTTTCAGTTTATATCTGAGGAAGTATATCAACAAACATGATAATAGGATTAGATAAAATATAATTGAAGAACTTCCTAGACTTTTGGTAATGAAAATATTTTCTGAATTTTCCATGATATACATCGTTGTTAGGATACGAGCTGGTAGAGGAGGCTCTGGCATTGATATATCTATGGGTAGAACCCAAAAACACTACATTGAGCTAGACCCAAAAGGGAACTGCTGAATGAAAACATGCCTTGCTACACTCTTGATTATGACACTCTAAGTTGATATGTTTAAGATAATAAACATTTTCATTACAAATCATTTTGAAGAATTTATGAGTAAATATATCCACAAAGAAACAATATTTATGATTTTTAGAATAGATCTATGAAAATTTTCAATTAATCTTGAGGATTTTTCAATTTATTGGATTATACATTATGGTATGATATAACATAGTGTATTTAGTCATTTATAATTGCTTCCCAGTCTACGGAATGAAAACACTAGAAATACATGTTTTACAAAGAGACGGAAGGATTATATATTTCATGTCCTTAAGAAAATAATTAAAAGGGAAATAGTCTCCCACATATTTTCATCATATGAACAAATAGTATCATGTTTTAATAAGATATGTAATGAATTACATGTGTCATATGACTTTAAACGGATGCCAGAGAATAAAAGGATGGTAGAATGAAATATGGGTAAAGTGATGAAGGGAAAGAAATATTTTCCCATATGTGATAACTATGAAAGAATCAACCTGGGAAGTGCTTGAATGGAATCGGTATTTGTTATACGTTTGGAGGAAAAGGAAGAAAAGTTTTTTATTGGAAGGGTATGAAAAATGTTTCAACTATACAATGGTTCATCTGTAAGGAGTTGGGACACTGCACAAATCAATTTACCATTCATCAAAGTACACACTAAATGATTCTATTGGATAATAATCATGTTATGATACTATTACAGATGAATTGGAATGATTAGTGTTCATATTTAGTTATTAAATATTTGTGTCAGTTCATTATTTTATTAATGATGTACAATTTTTAATAATTATAATGTATATATGGATTGTATCGCAATATGTTTTTATCAAAGATTTTAGATTTTATGGTACCAAGTAATGTGACACTGTTTCATGTTTAATATTTTGGAAAATATGTAGTTGAGAGATTGATAAAACTTAATATTGTCATGATACAGAGGTATTGGTTTTTTAATAACATATAATTGAGTTGGATATAGTATATTGGGTATTATTGACATCATGAGAATTGATTAATGGAATGTTTATTCCATCAATGTTGGAGTATCCAATTTTTTTTATATAAGGAGGATATCTATTATTCTATAAGGAAAAATTGAGAAATAATGTAATCAATAAAATTTTATTGTAATTCATGTTGTTACCATGTTTTATGACAATACATTATGATGGTATTCAAATTTTATTATGTGGATGAAAGAGATATTAATTATGTTTTCCTTCTTTATAAATTTTGGACTCTGTGTTTAGATATATGTATTATTGAAGTGTCTAATGGTTGGAATGAGTTAAGTCTGACTATGAATAATAATGTATAAGGATAAAAATTTATTAATATTAATTTTGGGATGTTATAAAAAGGAAAACCCCGAGGTCGGGTAACAACTCGTCGCATCTAGCAAGGTTGTGATACATAAACCTGCAACTGAAAGGAGACAAGGGCGCATCACCTTCCACTAGACTATGTGATTTCATGGTCTGTAGAATGTAGTTTTTTTTGAAATGGTCTGATAGAATAGTTATAAATTCATTTTATTGTAACCCTATATGATAATGATAAAAATAATATTTATGAGTTCTAATATGTGTTTATGATAGAAATCTGTTGATGGATGGGACTCAATTGGTCAAGTATAATTTTTATTCCATATTATATGATGATATTAATTCTTAATATTTAGGGAAAAGGATTTTTAAACAAAAAAAAGTCTTCACATAATACCTTATATTTAGTTAAAATGATAATATTTTAAATCATTATAGATTTATGGATTTGAGGAATTAAATTTTCCATTCACTAGTTTGTGATTGATGACCTCAATCACTCCCTATAAATATTTACTCTTTTCCACCAATTATAATTTCCACCAATATTTTCATATTCAGAATCCTAATTGTTTGGTGACTTTTTCAATTATCTACCCTCTTATTATGAAAGTATTTTATAAACCCAAATTTCGATGTGGGTTTTCCACAAAGGTATTTTCTATTTTTACACCATTTATTTACGAAGAACAATTTCAAATTGCAAGAAATAATTTATTGATGGAGGTGAAAATGTAAAACAAAATTATTGCATAGATCATTATAACTTTAAAGTATTTCAATAGCATTAACTACACGCAACACCGTGATCGAGTGCACCACGACTTACCAAAATAGACTTTAACAAAGCTGTAATGAATAGTATTAATTGAATTTAAAATTTTATATAATCTTCATAGTTTTATAATCTATATTATGTGTCTCTTAGATATAATATAATAACAAATTCAATTTTTCAGAAAAATGAATAATTTTAAAAAAAATGTAATTTTACTACATTTTAATGATAAACCCTTATTTATTCATTGATTTTACACTTTTATATATTCAATTTAATTTAATTAAAATATTCATTAGAATGAGGACATAAAAATGTAGTTGGAATAAATTTTTGGTACTTTTTCGATAACATTCATATTTTGAAGAATAATTAAAAAATTAATTTTTTATTGAAAAATTATTTTTTTAATAAAAATAATATAAATTGATAAATTATTAATTTTTGTGGTTTTAAATTTCAACAAAATTATACTTTTATAATTTGATAAAATTTAGGTTATTGTGTATAATTTCACATTAAAATTCGACAAAAAAACATGTCAATATTTTGATAGTTCATACTTCTTAAAACCATTTTTTTGGTTTCGGAAATGGGAATTTATTTTTAATTAATTATTAAAACTTTTAAATTTTGAATTTGGTAAATGTAAATTATTTTTTTTAATTTGGAATATCAAAATTATCATTTGGTGAATTTTTTGAATTTGTCTGAAAATATTTAATTTTTGATGATTTGTTAAAAGCAATACAAAATAGATAAAAACAAACATTTTCATTTCAATAAATATATTTAAGTAAAAATATATCTTAAAATAGATACATAATACATATATTATTAAAAAATTTGTCCTTGGAGTCATTTTATAATAATATTATATATATATATATTTTTATTTGACCTTTTTGATGACTTTTTTACCCACCGTCTAGGCGCATTAGCAAATTTGCATAAAACATAGTTTTAACGCTTCTGTGACTCTAATTACACCAGTAACTAATATGTGGTTCATTATGATGAAAATAATTGTTGCAGAATAGTAACTTTGGAATTTTATTTAACATGGTTAAAAGTAAATAAGTTAATTAAAGATAAAAAGATTGTTAGATTTTCCCCGACACATGTCCAAATTCAATTGGATACGTTTATTTTTAACAAAATAATCCTTAGGAATAATATAATATCATTTTTATCCATTTGGGTTAGATTAGGAAATTTATAATATTTTATTTAAAGAAGAGTTCAAAGTGTTAAATTCGATGATTAATAACTAAACCATATTTAATATGGTTAATCAAAAGATAAATTATAATATAAATATAAATTATATAGAAAAAAATTTCATAAATCATGGTATTTGATTTATAGTTTTTTAAATAATATAAATAAATTTATTTATGATATAATGATGATGTTGTAATTACCTTCTAAATGAAATGTTAAAATAATTGATATTAACAATATTAAAATAATTGTCAATTGAATCTTTTGAACTCATACACTAATTTTCTAGGTGAATATTAAATTTTATGGATGCTTCAATATATTTTTTCTAAGTCATCTTGTTTTAATGACTTTCAAAAAATCAATTACTAAATCGTGTCAAAATTGGAAAAAATAATTTTTTTAAAAAATCCTATTTTATTAAATGATATAAAATTAATAAAAATCAAAGGATCGGCAAAATGACTTTTATAATAATATATATGTTATTGATAAACCACTTTAGGTTCTTTAATAATTTTATAGTAAGTTTATTAACCATGTATTTTAATAATACAGGAAGACATGGTATAAGATAAACTATTAAACTAATGGTTAATTCTAAATGTTATGGTTAAAAAGGTGACTAAACAAATCTAAAACCTATTGGTATAAAGGACATAGATATATAAACACATTTTACATGAAATAAATCAAATTGGAACAATTATAAAACGAAAATAATTTTATAATAATATATTATTTCAAGATTTTCTTAAAGTGACCCTCTCTTCTCTTATAAAAGGGTACTTTCCCTTCTCTTAATATCACACATACAATTCCATTTGGCTTGACTGAAATTGTTCAAATATTCATCCATATATCCTCCCATAAACCTATAGGCATTACATTTATCAGAAATCCATCCAATGGAGACTTTTTGTTCAAATCAAAAGAAAACACCTGATAAAGAGGTAATTATTTCGTCACATCTTTCTAGGTCATTTTCTTCTTCCAATTCCTCTTTCTTTTTTGCATCAACACAAAAATAAAAAATCGAGTACCCAATACATATTGTGATATTATTAAAAATATGGTACAACCATATTCATTTTTATATACATCCTATGAATGAAAAAGTCATCATACGTGCCTATGTACAGCTTATCATCTCCATTTCGTGGTGTAGTTTGTTATTCAACACTAAATTATTTGTATGGGTATAATAATGAGTATAATTACTTTAAATAGTGAATATAAAATATCAATGATTCTTTCCATGTAATATAATATGAAATTAAACACCATTTTACAATCAATAGAATTAAATCATCACTTGTGCGTATATACTGCTTACCTTCTCCACGACGCGATGAGATTCAATTCCACGTTCACCATTATATGATGATTATATATTATATATTATTAATAAGTATGTAATATATGACTTAAAGTTGTAACTGGATATGTGTGTGTGTGTGTTAGTGTGGGTGGTTGTGTATTTACATATATCTGATTCACTTACATCTGTTCAATACGATATGAAAACAGAAATAGCTTTTATGCGTACTTACATCCTACCGTCTCCGTAAACGGTGTTTCCTATTTAATTTATCTATCTATTATACATAATTATATTCTTAATATATATTATACATAAATAATGTTTTATATTCTAGAATCACTTAAATTTTGATATAAGTTATACGTTCAAGCATAACAAGTTAAAACATTTATTGATAAAGAAAGCGATTATTACCGAAAATGTTATTTTAATGTAGAAATTATTATTAAATTGGTAGTATAATTCCACAAATGAAATAATTATGGGATCATAAATATGAATATGGTTCTACTATAATTTAATAACATACTATGGCGATTATATAGTAGGTTAAACATACCCTCGACCAATGAAAACAACAAGGTAAGGGTTAATTCCTCAATCTAATTATAATATGAGATAATTCATGTGTATGTATTTACTTGGTTATATTTGTCACCTATGTCCATGTTTCATAAAAGAGTTTTCAAAATGACTCCTTCAAATGACACTTTAACTAAAACATAATTTTAAATATATAAAATATTTTGTCTTCTAAATCCTTCCAATTAATTTCCATGTTTTCAAAATGTGTTTTAGGATTTATTTATGTGGACATGCATGTTTTAAAATGATAATTAATTTCGAATGATTTATGGTGGAATTGAATACATTTATTCAAAAACATATTTTAAATTCTATCCATTATAAATTGTGTGACATTTAAATTATTTCATGAAAAAGGTATATTTCTATCAAATAGTTTTACTGATCATTTTAAAATATGTCCAAATAATTTACTAGATATATTACTTTATTGGGGTGGATTAACAAAAATACAATATTCTATATTGTACTTAATGAGCTTTGATATGTTTGACTCTGGTTTCTCTATTTTTATACCATTAATGGTTTATGGTTCATGTATTGAAATTTCCTATTATTGTTTTAATATGAATATTTTTGATATGTTTCACCCATTTCATATTAGGAATATATTAGACATAGTTAGTCATGGGTGGAACTTTCTATAGCTCATCGATTCATCGATTGGTCTCATAAGACAAACTAGTGTCGTCGAAGAAGGACATCACAAAATTTATATTTTTTGTCTAGAAATGGGGCCTTGACTTTGTGGTAATGATGTCCAATAAAATGAATTCCATAATTATAAAATTCGCTATTGATATTACATGTGATTATTCAACTACTATAATATCCATGTGAATAAGTAAATGGAATTATTTGATTTATATTTTCATTATTTTGCTGAATTTTATGTTTAAACGGAAGGTGTTTTAGTCATATACATTTCCTTAAATTTTTATTCTTATTTATGATAGTTTCCAGTATATTGATATCCTTACAGAGTATTAGAGCTAACCCATTTCTTATGTTTTATTTTTCCCAGTATGCGATGAAGTGTATTATGATTGAAATTCAGTGTTATGATAGGGGAATAATGTTATTATCAAAGGATTATTTTTGTTGGGTTTTCTTTTCAAAATTGTAATGTAACATTCATATATGTAATATATTTTCCAAAACTGCTAAACTGATCAATCGTTCAGGACATGATTCCGTGTAATCATGAAAATGTATTAAACTAATGAATCGACTCTAGGTAACAGGGGTAGGGTCATTACAGTTGTTATGAGAAAAAGTTTTGCAATAAACATGGAAATTTAATTATATAAATGACTATAGGAAAACATTACCCTAAGATAAACATTTAGTATTAGTATAGAAAAATTTCCTAGAATTTTGGTAATGTAGAGATCTTGTGAATTTTCCATGAAATTCATCCCAATCTGGATGCTAGTAGGTAGAGGTGGATCTGTCAAAGGTCTATCTTGGTGTAAAACACAAAAACACCACTTTGAACTAGACTTAAATGGTTACTGATGCATGACACCAGGACTTGTTGTATTCTTGGTTATGAAACTCCTGGGGGATATGCTTATTATAAATCAATTTTTTTTCAAAGCATTATGAATGATTTATGAGTAAATATGTCAAAAAGAAACCATTTTTATGATTATGAGACTATATTTGTAAAAATCATTAATTAATGTTGAGTATTCTTCAATTTTTTGGATTATACATTATGATATGAACTTACCCAGTGTATTTTATCATTTATAAATTGTTCCCAGTATAAGGAATGATAAATCCAACAATTTGCATGATACAAAGCGTATGAAGGATTATATCCCTCATTTTCAAAAGTTATCATTTAGAAGGGAAATAGTCTCCCACGTATTATTATCCTATTAATAAATATTATCATGTGGGAAGTAGATAATTAAATTATTCTTTGAGTCATATGGATTTAAAAATAAGCTAGGGATGAAGAGGATGGTAGAGATAAATATGGATAAAGGGGAGAGGGGAAAAATAATTTTCCAATATTTGAAAACAAAGGAATGAATAACCTCAGGTAGTGTGTGAATGTAATGGGTGTTTATTATAAGTATAGAGAAAAAGGACACAATTTTTGTGATTAAAAGGGTAAAAAAATTCCAAATATTATTTTCTTCATCTTCAAGGTGTTGGGACACTACACAAATCAATGCCTCAATCATCATAGAATTTCTCTAAATGATGCTATTAGCTAAAAATCATGTTATGGTACTACTGTAGAAGCAGAGGAAGGATTAGGGTTCGTATGTTGTTATTAATGAATTGTTTCAATGGATTATTGTATAAATGATGTAAATGCTATAAGAATTATATTATATATAAGGATAGTAACGCATTAGGTTTTCATCAAGGAATTGAGATTTTTCGGTACCATGTAAAGAGACACAGTTTCAAGTTAAACATTTTTGAAAATATATAGTTATGAGAAAGGTAAACCTTAAAATCGTCCTGATACTAAGGTAGTGTTTTTTAATAAGATATAATTTAGTTTGATAAAGTATATTGTGTATTATTGACAACCATGGAATTAATTAATGGTTTGTTTATTCCATCAATGTGGGGGTATTCAAAATTTTTGGATTTAAGAGGCATATCCAGTATTCAATAATGAAAAAGGGAGCATGAAAGTATTCAATAAGTTTTTATGGTAATTCTAGGAGTTACCATGTATTAAGATAATATATTAATAAGGTATTGATATGTTATCATGGGGAAATATGTATCTTCTTTATGATTACCTTCCATATAAATTTTGGACTGTGATTTTGGAAAGATGTATTTTGGATAATACTAACGGTTGGAATAAATTATTTTTAAATATGGATACTATGTTTTATGGTTAAATATTACTTATGATTATTTTTGGATTGTTATAAAAAGACAACCCAGAGGTTGGGTGACAACCCACCACATTCGGCAAGGTCGCGATACTTGAACTCGTAATCGAAGGGTGAAAAGGGTGCATCTCCTACCACTGGCCTAATGATGTCCTGGATTGAGTAATGTAGTTTTTTTAAAACATTCTAATAGATTAATTATAAAATCACTTTTTGGCTCCCTACACGATTAAGATAAATAGAATATTTTGGAGTTCTAAGATGATTTTTGCTAGAAATTAGTAAACGTATGGGAATCTATTTTTCACGTACTATTTTTTTCATATTCTATGATGAAATTAATTTTTATACATTAGAGAATGTATCTTAAAACCAATAATGTGTTTTCCTAATACGTTATGTTTTGTTGAACTGATGATATTTTAAATCATCATAGATATTTGGCTTTAAGGCCAATAATTATCCATTCACTTGATTGGGATATATGACCTCAATAACTCCATATAAATATTTACATTTGTCCACCAATTATAATTTCCACCAATGTTCTCATATTTAAAATCCAAATTTGGTGGCGACTTTTTCATTTCCCTTTCCCTCTTATTATGACTAGATTTTATGAACCCAATTTCTGTTCTTGGTTTTCAAAAATGGTATTTACTATTTTTAACCATTAATTTTCTATGAACAATTTCAAATTGAGAGGAATCAATTTATTAAAGTATTGGAGAATTTAACACTATAGGATTTCATATTACATTATCTCATTAAATTAATTCAATTTCTTGCACTACACGCAACACCAAGTTCGAGTGCACCACAACTTACCAAACTAGCCATTCAAAAAGATTTTATGAATCGTATTAACTGAATTTTGAATTTTATATACACCATGCTATTTTTACATCCATATTATGTGTTTCTTAGAAATAATTTAATAACAAATTCAATTTGACATATAAAAGATGTATTTATTCAAAAAATGATATGTTTCCTCATTTTAATAGAGAGCCATTTTTAAATCCAATATTTCACACTTTTATATATAAAATTTATAAAAATTAATTTTTTATTTAGAATAGGGTCATAAAAATTTAGTTTGGATAAAAATTTTTTAATGTTCTGATAACTATCAAAATTTGTAGAATAATAAATAATTATTTGATTTTCAGGGATTAGAACATTTGTAATCGAAAAAATTAAATTATCCATTTTAGTTGCTTTAAAGAATAATTAGATTATATTTTTATTATTTAATTTAAATAAGTACATTTTTTGTAATTTCACATTATAATTGGACATAAACTCATGTATATTTTTTTATAGTACTAACATCTTTAAAACTCTATTTGTAGTTTTGATAGTGGGATTTAAATTAAAATTAATTAATTAATGTTATATGTTTGTAATTTAGTAAATTAATATCATTTTAGAATTTCGGATATCAAAATTTTCATTGGGTTATTTTTTTTATTTTTCCGTAAACATTTAATTTTTTATGATTTGTGAAAAAACACTACATTATATATAAAATCTGACATTTTCAATTAAATAATTATATTAAATTAAAAATTTATCCAGTAATAGATTCATAATACATATATTAGTTCACTTTATGTAATTGGATTCATTTTATAATAACATTATATATATAAAATTTTGTTGAACCATTTTAACATCTTGTTTCCCACATTCTAGGAACATTTGAAAATTTTCATAAAACGTAATGTTAAAACTTGAAATAATTGAATTTCCTATGTCCTAGAGACATGATTGATATCAGTATGTATAATATGGTTCAATAGGATGAAAATAAATTTTGGTGGATAGTATGTTTTGAATTTTATTTACCAAGGTTAAAAGTAAAGAAAGTAATTAATGGTAAAGATAATACTAAAATTACCCTATGACATGACCTATTTCTACTTGTGACGTGTATTTAGACCAAAATCCACCTTAGGACAAACATAAGATCAATTTTATCCATTTGGTTCAGATTATGATTGTCACGACCCGTCCTCGGGGTATATGTCTTGACTACCACAATCTCGCCTTCCATAGGCCAGGGGCTAGCGACTACCACCAATGGAGACACCCTGATAAAAAGGGAAGGAATTTCCTTTTAACCTGTAACTCATACAGTCTTAAAACAAGAAGTAGAAGCAAGAAGTACTAAAATAGAAAAAGAAAAGTGTTCTTAAAGTATGTGGTCTAGTATACAAACCCAACTGAACAACAAGTACAAGTACAAGTAAAAAGGAAAAACAGCTCCTGGATCATCCACTATTGATTAATACCTAAAGGCTAGGTACAGAACTTTGACACTCATCCCTGAGGTACTTCCTGTGTAATCTAGATCAAAGCTACCTCCCGTCATCCACCCTCATCCTCGATCACTGCTGACCATCCTCTCCACAGATCACAACAGGATGCTGGTGAAGCCCGATCATGGGTGAGTATAAAAATACTCATTAGGGGACCCTGAGACCCTCTAAGGTCTCCCACGAACCACTAAGGATAACCCACATAAGAAAGATACCATCACAAAGTATCAACCAACCCTACATAGTTATATACCAATACATATACCTAAGTTACCAATAACAATCCAGATCCAAATCTTGAGCCCAACCACAACCCATTACAGAGAGGAAATAAAATCAATCATCTTGATGATATTGACTGAAATTCAAGAATCAGCTCACACATGTATACTACTCATGTAGAGGGGTGTAGATGATTAGTTGTATCCCATGAATCATCTCCTATGTTGAACCCACGTAGGATCCTGATACAATATTAGCGTTGTCGAACCCACGTATGATCCTGGTATAGAAGTCGTCACTATTGATCCCACGGAGGATCCCGATATAGTAGTCATCATTGCTGATCCCACAGAGGATCCCGGTACAGTAGTCACCGCTATTGAACACATGATGGATCCTAGTACAAAAGTCATCGCGGTCGAACCCACAGAGGATCCTGGTACAGTATCGTCGCTATCGAACCCACACAGGATCCGGTCATCTTAGTCGCACCCAGCACTAGGGTTCCTACACACACCACACTCGATTCCGGGAGGGTCCGCTCCACAATCAAATTGTCTATAAATCAACTAACAAGAATTATCGAGTTGTTGTATCTCATAGTTTCATATCATCATAAGGAATTCAACATGATAGATGGAGCGCCAATCAGACGGTCGGTCTATGAGCAATTGGAATTTCTGTTCCAGGGGCCTGGTAGGTTTATTGGTTCAAACCATCCCAACCATATCCCAACAGCGTCCAAACCTCAATCAGGGTACGCCAAAAGAATCTCCTTGCACCATAAATTCTATTTCCATAGGTGTCTTGTCAATTAAATACTTATAGCCCATGATATGAGAAAAAAGTGTAAATGGAAATAGTGGGTCCGGGTCTGGTCCCACCCAGTCAGACAGACCCGACCCAACCCAGTCCAAACCGTGGTCAGATCTGGTCTGCGTGTGCGGCCCGACATGAGTGGTTGGCCCAACCTGAAGCTGTGGTCCATCTTGAAGGCATGCCCCGGCCGTGGCGGACTGGCCCGTGGGTCTTCCTTGGCGCGGCGCGATGGCACCGAGCCGTCTTCGTTTGCTGGGGCATGCATGGTCGTGACCCCATTCCTATGACGTGATGTGATGGCGTTTCACATTTTCCGTCAACTGCTCCCTTCCGGTTCCACCTAAATCATCAAGGAAACAAGAACCAACTGATGGTTGTTGGGCCACATTTGGTCGGCCTGCACCCTCTGCATTAGGTGATAACAAATGGCCATCATCGAACCAAAATAGATGATGAGGAATGAGTTTATAATTCATACATTAAAGATAATAAAATCCCCCTACATCGTAATCAATGTTCACTGGGAGAACTCACGGGAATACGGTGTCATTCTGTTGACGTCATGAGAAGATGATGTTTACATTGGTGAGGTTCTTCACGAGCGGTGTCTTCCCTTTCATGACAAGTATGGAAAGGAAGAAAATGGTGTCATCGTTCCTTGGTGGAGACGGGCATTCCTCGTTGATAGTATATCATTCTTAATTGGAGAGAATGTAGTTTTTCATTGAAGAGTAAAGGCTCCACCAAGTGGCCAACCAAAAATAATAGAGGAGGATTCTATTAATAGTTGGCACCACAACACACAAGAGTTGTGTTTAATTAAATTAAACAACTAATTAAATTAAATGGGGTGGAAGGATTAAAAAGTTGTCAAAAAAATAATTTAGGCATTAATTATATTTTACATGTATTGGCACCATTTAGGGGTAGGTCAAGAGTTTACCCCATTAATGGGAAACTCAGGGGGTTTATGGGGGTTTAAGTGGGTTTCAGCTCGTGTGGGCCCCGCCAAAGAATATCCTTCCATGTGAGTTTATGTGCGGGTGGGACCCACCTCCAACCTCCACTTGGAGGATTAAACCACCACCCAAATAAACATATGCTAGACATATTTTTATTTAATTTATTTAGAGACCCAAAATTTTAACTTCCAATCTCTATAAAATACTACTACGGTGAAGGTCTCCTTAAACAAATATCGGTGTTGCGAGTACAATGATGCCCTCTGATTTCAATTCTAAGAATCAGATCAAAAGATATAAAATCCCGCTCATACGATTACTGAACGTACCCGAAAAAAACATCAGAAATTTATTCTCGGCACACCGGGCCTCAGAATTAAGCACTGTCAGATACTTCCGACTTGTATAATTTCCATGTTTTTATGAAAACAATTTCCTCAGAATTTTTGGGTGTTTATAATCTCCTGAACTTAGGGCTTTACATCCTCATAAGATATATCTCAAACTAAGGAATCAAATTAGGGTACTGAGAATGCATCTGAACCGTCCACTCCCATGTGCTCTCCTGGAGGTTCCCGTGCTGCTAGCGAATGTGCACTAGAGAAATCGACCGTCCATGTAGGAACCAATCCTGTTGATCCTCAATCTCCACTGGAACCTTCCTGAATGTCTCCCCATCATCGATGTCCTTCTCCCCATGGTCGATGAGGTGGGATGGGTCATGAACATATATCTTTAACTGAGATACATGGAAGAAGTCGTGCTCCCGGTGCAACTAAGGTGGAAGTGTCAGGCGGTTAGCCACCTCACTTACACTGCTGAGGAACTAGAAAGGTCTAATGAATCGTAGAGATAACTTTCCTCCTCGTCCAATTCTCTGTAGTCCTTGTTGAGGTTATATCCGTAGAAATACGTGGTCGACATCCTCAAACTCCAGTGGGCTTCGTCTCCTATCAGCATATGACCTATGCCTGCTCTGTGATTTCTTCATCTACTCCTGTATGATGTGAACCTTCTCTGCTATAGCCTCACCATCTCTAGTCCTACATGTGATGACTCCCCTGTGTTAGTCCAACAGAGAGGCAATCTGCAAGGTCGACCGTACAGTGCCTCGTAAGGTGCCATCCCGATGGTGGAGTGGTAGCTGTTGTTATATACAAACACTACCAAAGGAAAATGATCCTCTGATATGCGACCAGAGTTGGGGACTCATGCACGGATCTTTTCCTTGTGTGTCTGAATGCTTCTCTCAGTGTGACCATCAATATGAGGATTGAAGGCGGTGCTAATGCGAAGCTATGTTATGAATGCCTATAGCAACCCCTTCCAAATCAGAGAAGTGAAACGAGCATCTTGATTGAAGATGATCTTCGATGGCACACCATGAAGTCGTATAATCTCACATACGTAGAGGCATCCCTGGATCTCTACTTAACTTTTCTCTCTAATTAGTAGGAAGTGGGACAACGTGGTGAGTCAGTCATCAGTCACCTAGATATAGTGGTGTCCTTTGGATGTATGTGGAAGTCCAGACCGGACATCTATGGATATCCAATTCCACTTCCAATCTGGGAACTCTATGGGCTAAACCAACCCTACTGGAACCTGGTGCTCCTCCTTCACTTGCTGATAAGTGAGGCATTTAGAGAAAATCTCTCCTATTAACTTCTTCGTACCTGGCCACCAGTGTTGTCGTCAGAATTCCTGATACATCTTCACCACTCAATGATATACTGATAAAGGATATGCATGGAACTCCATCAACAATTCTTCTTGAAGTAAATCTGGTATCATTGTACGTACTCTAAAGAGAATGATGTGCTCCCCACCCTTAGAAAATCCATCAGGTGCCAGCCCTAAGGATATCTGAGCATGTCGCATATCACAGTCACCGTTCTCATGTTGTGCCTCCTTGAATCATTGAAAAAGTGGAGGAGTGACTGTGAGAGACTGTAGAAAGGCTTCTCCATCTCTATCCACAAATGATATTTGCAACATGGCCAGGTGATCCATCACTTCTCCTAAAAGGTGAATGCCTGATCTCCTTCTGAGAGAATCTAATACAACGTTCCCCTTCCCATAAGAATAGACTATCTCGAAATCATTATCCTAGAGGAAATCAATACAACATCGATATATCAGGTTCATGTACTTCTATTAGAAGATATACCTGAGACTCTGGTGGTCTGAGTAGATTGTAAAATGCTCACACATAAGATAGTGATACCACATCTTCAAGGTGAATACCACTACTGCTAACTCTAGGTCATGGGTAGCACAGTTCTGCTCATGATGTCTCAACTGCCTAGAACCATACGCAATCACTACTCACTACTTTATTAGGAAATACTCAAGTCCAATCCATGATGTGTCGTAGTAAACTACATACCCAACACCCTCCTCTGGAAGCCTCAATATGGGCGCACTATTAAACTTATGCCTCAGCTCCTAAAAGCTTTGATGGCATTACTTTGACCGCACGAAGGGATTACCATTCTTCGTTAGTGCTGATAGCGGTGCTACAACTCCAGAGAAGTCTGGAAAATATCTTTCATGGTACCCATCCATTCCCAGAGAACTCTGAAATTCCGTCACACTTGTGGGTGGATCCTAAACAAGTACTGCCTCAATCTTCACAGGATCCACCGCAACTCCAGCCACTGAGATGACGTGTCCCAAGAAGTGAACCTCTCGAATCCCAAACCGGCACTTTGAGAGATTACCATAATGTTGGTGCTCTCTTAGTGTGTCCAGTACTAGGCATATATGGTAGGAATTCTCCTCATCATTAGTCGAGTAGATCTGTATGTTGTCGATAAAGACTATGACAAAGTGATCGAGGTTAGGCTGAAAGATCATGTTCATGAGACTCATGAAAACTGATAGAGAATTGGTCACAATGAAGGGCATAACCAATAACTCGTAGTGGCCATACTGACACCTTAATGTCGTTTTCTGCACATCCTCATCTCAAACTCTGAGCTTGTGATAGCCTGGCCTAAGGTCTATCTTCGAGAACCATCGGGATCCATTGAGCTAATCAAAGAGGTTGTCAATACTTGGAAGTGGGTACTTGTTATTCACAGTCTCATGATTCAGGTGATGGATTTCAACATACAGTCGCAAGCTCACATCCACCTTCTTGGAGAACAAAATCAATGATGCCCAGGGTGAAACACTGGGTCGGATAAATCACTTCCCATGCAAGTCCTCTATCTGTACCCACAGCTCACAAAGCTTAGCGGGAGCCATCCAATATTATAGATTATATATTGATGTCGTCCCAGGATAAAAGACATTATAGAAGTCTTCCTCATTTTGAGGAGGTAGTCCTGGATCATCTTCAGGGAGAACAACCACATACTAATCCACCACAACATGAATACTTGGAATATGCAAATAAATTGATTTGAGGATGAGACTAGCCCACTGATGTTTAATCAGCTTCACCCTCCACTATGTAAGTCCATCCTATGCTGCTAAGGCTCCCTTATCACGAGTTAAGGTGAACCTAGTTAGATCCATGTGGACACATTTCAATTTGCACCTAATACAATAAATCTGATCATGAACTGTAGATAACCAGTCCATAACCAAGATGACGTCGTAAGGCCTAGACTCCACTACGAGGAGATCCCAGCTGAAGCTCTCACCTCCCAGAGTAAGCTCAGACTACCAGAACTAGTGCGTAATTGTAGAGTCTACTCCCATTGGATTCTCTAGTCTTAAGGATCGAACCAACAACTCCGTTAGAATCTTCAAGCTCCGAACGATGGCAGTGGAAAAAAAAGAATGACTCGCACCTTGGCATATTAGTACTGAAACAAGGGTGGAGTAGACAAAAATAGTAGTCAAATCATCCCAGGTTCGCCGTGGTCATAGGCCTTGACTGCCTAGAGCTGAGCCCGCCTCTGTCTTCCAGCTCCCTGTGGTCGGGGTGGACCTCCTAGTGGTGGTGTTAGTAGATCCTCAAAATGTAATCCACCACCTGCTACTTAGCCAGCTCCTCTGCCATGTCCGCCTACTCTCGGAGGACCACCATGGTCAAAACTCTACCTATGCCTAGGAGGTCCCCCTATTGTCTTCAGCTCATCTGCATGGTGGTTTGGGCAGTCACGATCCATGTGACCCTGCCCGCCGCATGCATAGCACTGCATGTTCCTTGTATGGAAGGCTCTGTCTAGTGTGCCATGTATAACCGAACCTGTATCTTGAGGTCTCCCACATGATGGCCTAGTCTGCTTGGATCTCAGTGACATCGTTCTACTGCCGTATATAGAAGACTCCACTATTTGTTTCCCTATGGTTGGTCTCTCTTTTGGTGACTGCATAGTGAGAAAAATCTCCACTAGAAGGGATCACTTTAGCACCCCTACATGTATCGGGATGTTGTGGAAGATCATCAAAGCCCTAATCTCATACCTGAGTCCTTGCTCGAGGGTCCAGGCCGTAAAGAATGCTTCCCTCACCTTATCTGTGGAGTAGCTTGAGAGATCAGTGAACCTCTCTGAGTACTGACCTACTGTCATGCTGCCCTACTACAGATGAAGTAACTCATGTATCTGCACCGCAAGAAGGGTGGATGGAAACAACTTTGACCGAAAGAGACTATAAAAGTCTACTTAGAGTAATGATGCCTCGTCATGCACTTAAGGCATTAGGATCCACCATCTATATGTTGTTGCATGCATGAGATTCGAGACAAAGATCACCATCAGGTTGGCTGGTGTCCCTACCAATCTGAAAACTCTCATGTTAGCCTCCAACCAATTCTCAGCAGTCTATGGGTCCATCTCTCCTTGTAACCTGGGCAGCCTCTGGTGCTATAACTCATGCAACGCACTTAGATGGCGTGAACTCTCCACTAATAGATCCAGTGGTATCAGTGGACCAGCGGGTAGTGGAACATCTGGTACCTCCGCTGTGTTGGGGCCCTATACTGAGGCTTTGTCACTTGGTGGGATACCATCTCGTACAGAACTGAGAACCCCCGATGGATGCCTTCATGGGGCCCTCCTGAAAAGAATCAGGTGCATAATGGTCAAAAAAATATACCTGATGAGTTTATAGAAAGTAATCATGAATAAAACTTTTCAAATAAGACACACACACAATCAGTGTTTCTGTGTACTGAGTCGGAGATCAGATGTCATAGTCCTAGTGAACGATTACGTCGGCCTCCATACCAACACCGGTTTCCCTAAACTGATAACCACACAAAAAACACTTAACAATATTCCTTTTAAGAGAATCAGAGTCCACGTACTGCGGCAGAACCGACTCCTCTGATACTAATTTGTGACGACCCATCCACGGGGCACGTGCCGTGACTACACAAAGCCCACCTTCCATAGGCCAGGGGTTGGAAAATAGCACCAAAGGTGAATCCCTGATAAAAAGGGAAGGGATTTGCTTTTAACCTATAACTCACGTAGTCTGAACACATGCAGTAGAAACAACAAGAACTAAAATCGAAAAGGAAAGGTGTGTGAATGTAAGTGGGCCTGTATGCAAACCCAAAAGAAAAAAGAGTACAAGCACAAGTAAAAAGGAAAAAAAAGATCATGGATCATCCACCTGGAAATCCAACCTGATGGGTAGGTACAGAACTCAAACACTCATCCCTGAGGTGTATCCCGTCTATTCCAACTCCAAGCAGCCTCCCGTCCGTCACCCTCAGCCTCGATCACTACTGACCATCGTCTGTACAGAACACAACAAGGTGCGGGCGAAGCTCCTTCATGGGTGACTATAAAAATACTCAGTAGGGGACCCCGAGACCGATGAATGTCTACCAAAAACCACTAATTATAAACCACAGAAGAAAGATACAATCAAGAAGTCTCATCCAAACTTACTTAGGTATATTCCCATACATATACCTAAGTTACTAATCACAGTCCAACTCCAACTCTCGAGCCCAAGCACAACCCATTCCACAAAGAAAGTAAAATCAATCATCTTTATGATATCGACTAAAAGTCAAGACTCAGATAACACAAATATACTACTCATGTAGAGGGATTAATATGATTTGTTGTAGCCACTAAATCATATCTTCATTTGAACCCACATAAGATCCTAGAACAGTATCAGCATTGTCGAACCCACATAGGATCCTGGTACAGAAGTCGTCACTGTCGAACTGATAGAGGATCCCAGTATAGTAGTCAGTGATGTCGATCCCACCGAGGATCTTAGTATAGTAGTCACCGTTGTCGTACCCATGGAGGCTCCAAGTACAGAAGTCATCACTGTCAGACCCACGGAAGATCCTGCTAAAGTATCGTCACTGTCGATCCCATTGAGGATCCTGGGATCTCAGTCGCAACCATCCCTAGTGTTCCCGCACACAGCACGCTAGATTCCGGGAGGGTACGCACATGAAGCCAGGTTTTGATACATCAATTACCATGACCTCTCGAGTTGATGTGTCATGTAGTTTGGTTTCATCATAAGGAATCTAATGTGACAGACATCACGTCAATCGGACGCCTGGTCTATGAGTTATTGGCATTTCCATTCAAGGGGCAAGATTGGTTTTTTGATTCAAACAAACTCGACCATACCCCAACTGAATACAATCCTTGAGAGGGGTATCCCAAAATAATATCCTTTCTCAAATAATTATATCTCCACATGCGGCTTGTCAATCAGATACCCATAGCCAATGATATGGGAAAAGAGGTTAAATGGCCATAGTGGTTCCGAATCCGGTCTTACTGGGTCGGACCAACCAAGCCCGACCCGGTTTAAACCGGGGTCTGACCCGGTCCGCTGGTGTGGCCCAACCTGAGTGGTCGTCTCGACCCCAAACTGTGGTATGGCCTGTGGTGGCCCAGCAGAGGGGCGGCCCTACCGAGGGGCGGCCCGACCGTGGGGACCCAGCTCGTGGGTCTTCCTTGGCGCGATGCTACGATGTCGTGCCATCTTCATCCTCCATGGCCCACATGGTCGCATCCCACTTCCTCCAGTGCATCGTGATGGTGATGCGCCTCTTCCGTCCACCGCGGCCAGCGGGGCCGCGACCCCCTTCCCCTGGCACAGTGCGTCATCACCGCACCCTTCTAGCTTCCCCTCTGTCGTCAACCAAACAAGAACCAACAGAGGGTTGTCAGGCCATCTTTGATCATCCTGTGCCCTCCGCATTAGGTGATTAAAAATTTCCATCAATTATCCAAAATAGATGACGAGGAATGTGGGTATAAATCATACATAAAAAATAATCAACTCCTCATATCTCGTAATTGGTGTTCGCTCGGTGGAGTCGCGTGAAGGCAGCGTCGTTCCGTTGATGTGGGGAGTAGATGACGTTGTCGCTGGTGATGTTTTTTGTAGGCAGAATTTTCCCTTTCTTGCTTCGATTGGAAAGTTATAAGACGGTGTCATCGTTCCTCGGTGGAGACAGGAGTTCCTCGTTGAGAGGATATCATTCTTCGTTGGAGAGGATGACGTTCTTCGTTGAAGAGGAAAGGCTCCACCAAGTAACTAACCAAAAATAACAAAGGAGGATTCTACTATTTGTTGGCACCACAACACACATGATTTTTGTTTAATTAAATTAAACAACTCATTAAAATAAATAGGGTGGAAGGATTAAAAAGTTTTCAAAAGATAATTAATTGATGAATTAATTATCATTTATGTGTGTTGGCACTATTAAGGGGTAGTTCAAGAGTTTCCCTCATTAATGGGGGCCTCATGGGGTTAATGGTGTTTTAAGAGGGTTTGAGCTCGTGTGGGCCCCTCCACATATATCCTCCCATGAGAGGTAATGTGAGGGTGGGCCCCACCGCTAACATCCCCTTAGAGGATTAAACCACCACTCAATTAAAAATATACTAGAAATATTTTTTTTTAATTTATTTAGAAATGCCAAATGGTTACTTCCTATCTCGATAAAAGGTAACTGTATTGAAGATCTTTCTAAGTGAATAATGGGGTTGCGAGTTCAACGGTGCCCTCAGATTTCAATTCTGAGCTCCTGTTCAAATGATATAAAATCTCACTCGTACGTTTACAGAACGTACCCAAACAAAACTTCCGAAATTGATTCTAGGAACAATGGGCCTCATAATGAAGTGCCGTAAGAAATTTAGGACTCATTAAATTCCCATGTATTCAAGAAAAAAATTTCCACGGGATTTTCGGCTCTTTACAATGATATTTATTATATTTTATTTAAAGAAGTGTTAAAAGTATTAAATTCAAATTTTAATAACTAAAAAATTTTAATATAGGGTCACAATAAAGATAAATACACAATTAATATTCCTTAGGAAGAAAAAATTATATTCAATATGATGTTATTTTATTTTTAAATTTTAGACGTAAAATAATTAAATTTATTTATGACACAATGAGGATGAAATAATTACCTTTTTAATGAAATATTAAAATAAAATGATATTCTAAATATCAAAATAAATAGAAATTGAAACCTATGAATCCATAAACAAATATTTGAGGTGAATATAACATTTTAGCACTGATTCAATGTTTTTTTAAGTCATCTTGTTGTTTTTACATTAAAAATTAAGTTACAAAATATTGTCAGAATTAACATAAATGAATTTTTAAAACAAAGACTATATTATTAAATAATATAATATTCCTAAAAATCTATGTTTTATCCAAAGTGATTATATAATGATATATATGTTATTATTGAACCACATTATGTTTTATTGTAATTTTATTGTATGATTATTTACAATGTATTATAATAATACATGAAGACAAAGTAAAAGTTAAACTATTTAATTAATGGCTAAATCTAAAAGATATGGTTAATATGGTGACCTAAACTTGTCTAAAACATATTGTTTGAGATTACTTTGACAAACACACACCTTATATTATAAATACATCCATTTATATCCATTTTTAACAAAATATTATTTTATTATAAAATAATGTTTCATGATTTTCCTAAAGTTACCCTCAACTCTCTTATAAAAGGGTACTTTCCCTTCTCATAATTTTACACCTCAAAAGAAAAATGGCTCATCCAACCCCTATTCAAATATTCTCTTGTCTATCCTAAATTCATCATAGAAGCCTTATGTTGATCAGAAAACCGACCTATGGAGCCCTTTTCTTCAAATAAAAAGGAAACACCGGAAGAAGATGTAATTATTTGATCACCACTTTCAATGTTCTTTTCTTCTACCACTTCCTATTTCTTTTTTGTTTCAATACCAAAATAATAAATCCAGTACAATATACATAATTTTTCTTATTATAAATATGTAACAACTAT
This sequence comes from Viscum album, assembly GCA_963277665.1. Classification (NCBI taxonomy): domain Eukaryota; kingdom Viridiplantae; phylum Streptophyta; class Magnoliopsida; order Santalales; family Viscaceae; genus Viscum; species Viscum album. The sequence continues at coordinate 1,023,057,184 of OY728133.1, read as the reverse complement.
ATTCATTATTCTATCCATATTATGAATTGAAAACTCACCATACTTGCATACGTACAACTTACCGTCTCCACGTCGTGGTGTAGTTTGTTATTTCACACTTCATTATTTGGATGGTTATAATAATGATGATAATTAATTTACATAGATATTATAACATGATAATTATTTTGTATATGTAACATTAAATCAAATTAAAAACCATTTTTTCATCAATATAATGATATCACCGCTCGTGTGTCTTTTCGAATTTCTATCTCCACGACAGGATGAGATTAATTTCAACATTCAACAATTAAATATGATTATAAATATTTTTTTTAATAATTATGTAATATATGAAATAATAATGCTACTGGATATATATATATATACATATATCTTATTCACTTACACCCATTCAATACGATATGAAAACAGAAACAGGGTTTACACGTATGTACGACCTATAGTCTCCATAAATGGTGTTTCCCATTTCATTTTTCTATCAATTATACATACATATATTTTTAATATATATGGAACATAAATAATGTTTTATACTCCAGAATAAATTAATCATGATATAAGCTAAAATATCAAAAATGATAAATTAAAAGACATATGATAATGAAATATATTTTTATCTGAAATGTTATTTTAACATAGAAATTATTATTAAATGGGTTGTATAAATTCATAAATGAATAATGTATGAAATAATTAATATGAATATGGTTCTATTATTATTTAATAACAAAATATGTTTATTATATAAGAGTTTAAACGTACCCTCGACCAAAGGAATGTACAAGGTAAGGGTTAATTTCTCAATCTCATTATTATCCATGATTGTTCATGTGTATAAATTTACTGGAACATATTTGTTATTGTCCTGAACCAGCCTGAGTCGACCCTGAACCGGTCACCTAGGCTAGCCCGCGAGAAGTCCCGAGAGGCGTTCCCGATCCTCCCAGGATGGTGACAAGAACCAAGGGCATCAATAGAGTACACAAGGGAACGATTTCACCCATATATAGACAATCAAACAAACAGCGGAAATAAACGGACAGCCCAAAATGAATTTATATAAAAATTGAACAAAATATTTTTTATACAAGAAAATAAAGGTAGAACAAAAACAAAAACTCAAATGAACAATCCAAATGACCAACTAACTCCATGTGAAACTTCTGGTCACTCTCCAACACAATGATCAAAAGTCGCCCAAGGTGATCGAACTAACGATAAAACCTGCAGAAGGGCTAAAAAAAGAAGAAGACTATAGGCGTGAGTATTAAAACTCAGTAGGTTACCCCGATATTCTATTCCCAATGCACATTCCATTAAAATAAATTAAACATCAATTTATAGTTTGAAATTCAAGATATGAAAGTATGGTTTTCAAATGAGGTTCCATGCTATAATAATTATCAGACAAAAACATGTATGTTTAATAAACAAAAATGCAAGTAACAATTTTTTTCAAAGAGGTGAAACTTAAAAATGAACATAGTTTTCAAGAGGGTTGATTTAAATAATTTTAACATTCAGATAAATAACACATAATACTGAATATACCAACCAAACACACCGTATGCCGACGGTGAGTACAAAATATCCAATGAGCACTAGTCATGGGAATACCCCTAGGCACTAGTTAGTTGTGATCCCCAGGTACCTCATATCTCGGTGAAAGTAACCATAATAAATATCCATTATCGTGCACAAGCCACTAGTAGGGAACATACCCATAACCTAGTGGTTTCCAATCATAATCATCATCATAGTTTAGTTAGTGTTGTCATCGTCAAACTTGCTACGTGAAATAGGGGCCAACCCCCACATAATCACTAGCATAATAGTACACGTCTGCCCACCTAAATACCCGGGATTCCCTTTAGTGCTCAATCAAGTTACACATATTATAAAATACACATTTCACATCCACATTCCATTCCAAAACCATAAAAACACAAATAGCCCATAATATTTCTTCACATTTCTTACACTAATCAACAAACCACTAAATATTTTGGTAAAACAATTTCATGAAGTGCATTGAGGCTTTGCACATAAAACTCGTTCAAAAACATTATTTAAATTATAAACACACATCATAACCAAACCAAATCATATTTGGAAGCCCAATAAACATTTAATAAAATCATTTAATGGACCATAAAACAATCCCAATTTCACAACTTGTTATATACAAGTAAAACACTCCTTCGTTTCTAGGAAATGCCAAACGGGCCTTTAAACATTTTCTCAAAACTAACCTTTGAGGAAGGTATGCATTTTAATTCTATTAAGGATCTGTATAAACATCATTTACGGTGGCAAACCTCATTCATAAATCTCTTATAATACTCAGGTTACATATTCAAAACACAACCATTTTCGTAAAGATGTGAAACGGTCCATTTTTTGGCAACTCCGGCCAAAATATGTTGTAAATAAAAACCCACTTGTTTGTAAAAACAAATCCAAATTGGAAATCAATATAAGTACCCAAAAATACAATTTATAATTCTTCCAATTCCTTTATAAATCCAATTAAATAACTTTTATATCACACATCACACATAAAAGCCAACCAGGCAATTTACCGAACACATGTCATGCCCTTTTTAAACAAAAAAATTTATTTTATGTACATGAAAAGGAATAAAACACCAATTGAATGTCATATTTTCATTAAAGATACTGTAACATGTTAAAAATACCATAAAACAGATTATAAACCTCACAAAATATTTTCAAAGATAATGGAACATTTAAACAAACACTTGATGATTACTTTCAGGACAAAACAACACTACCTTTCACATAACAGTGATTAAACAATGACTTTTCACACCAAGAAAATTATAAAAAGGATTTAAAACAATAATATAAATTTATTTCAGTATAGGATAATATTAAAATGATGAAACTTCTATGATAAAAGCATGTGGAAGGAAATCCTACCTCAAATCTTTGGCGTAATTGAAACGCACACCCGAAATCACCCGTCGCGGGTTTAAAAACCCAAAAACTATAAATACCAGACATAAACAAACATAAAACCCATCAAAAAACATTGTATAACAAAACCCTAGGTCGATCAAGACTAGGGTACAATATAAATCAAAGAAATAATGAAAGGAGGGGGAAGAGGAAGGAGAAAGGAGAAGGAATCTCACCTTTCACCCTAGAAAACTCTTCGTCTTCCATTAGATCTGCAACCCTAGAGGGAGGTGAATGGCTTGAAAATTCATGGAGATACTCCTAAGATCTGGACCAACCAGGGAAAGAAAATTGGTGTCCAAAAGAGTTCTCGTTGATTAATTTATGAATGATACAATTTACCTTGTCAAATCTGGACGATTTGAGGTATCCTGAGAAGTGTTGCCCTTTTACGCGACCCATATGAGCTCCAAAAGAGGCCAAAACTATATTGGGGGTGAGGATAGGGATTTGGCTTCGGGTGGGAGGTGGAATCACCGAAAAATATTAAAAAATGAAAACTATATAAATGAAAAAAATTATTTGTTTTAAAACAGGAAATGGGCCCATGGGCTGGCCCAATACCTAAATAAGTGACCCAAATTCACCCGACTTATGAATTTATAATGGGTCCAAAAGGATAAATAAATTTTAATATATCAGTATAGGACAAGTGGGAAGTTGATTGGGTGAAAAAGGATGAAAAACAAAAGATTTATAAAAGAAACAAATTCAGTTTTTATAACTGGGAATGGGCCGGATCAATACAAAGACAAAAAAACCGTGTGTGACAATTCTCCCCACCATTAAAGCTTTCTGCCCCCGGAAAGCCATAACACTTTCCAGCTGAAAAAAACAACACATACGGATTCCAGAATGTACTCCCCACCATTAAGAATCAACTATCCCTAGAAATGTTCTTAGGATGAAAATCCAAGAGACCCATGGTGGGTCTCCCCACCATTAGAAACCAACTTGCAATGAATAGACATGAATTGAACATGAGAAAGTGTTGGGACTCACTCACACAAGCCCAAAAAAACCCTCCTACAAAAACCTACTATACCAAGTTAATAGAGTTACAACATGAACATATAAACCACCCACTCCCAAATGGATGGGACAATAACTTGGTCGACACATTCAACACAATTCTGGACCCCCGTCACTTGGGAATGGGATGGAAGGGGACCCAATAATTTGGCCACTGAAACCACAAAAGAAACAAATAAACTACCCAAAACTCTCCACCTATGAATAGGTAACACCAATACTACACCTTATTTTTACAGGCGGTCCACACAGGGACATTGATTGAAAACCCACATCCATGAAGGAATAACCATAGACACTGTGTGAGGGGTTAAGTCCACCACGCTTGTTGCGACAAAGAGAAATTCATAGAAATGAGGAACCAAAACATTGACATAGTAACTAACTTACGAAAACAGATGAGTAAGGATCTTAATCTAGCACTCCACACCTCTTTTGATTTCCTGACTGCGTGAAAAGCTTCACTCTGAGGCCTATGGATGGAGCCCTAATTCTTGAAGCATTTGCTGCACTGTAGTCAGGTGATAAGGGTCACACCACTCAAAAAAAAACCACACTTGATCACCAAACAAAAACCTTCATCTAAATAGGAACTCATCGATACATATCAAAATTCCTTATCACTCCAAATGAGGGGCATAATAGACGAGGAATTTGACGAAACACATCAACATCACCGAAAACAACTGCTCTGTCCAAAAGAATTATCACGACCTAGAAGCACTTTTAATAGATCCCAAACTACTCTCTATTCCAACAAACAGGTTGAGGCATCATTAAAAGAGGTGGATTTAACATTTGAAATGAATCCTTAGGTTGATCAGTAGGAAATATTTCCAACGGAGAACTATCCCTGGCCACATCACAACATCAAACACATCTTTAGAAACCCAATGAAAATTTCTCCAAAACCAAGACACCGACAAGATATCATATCAAGATACAACAAGAGTATGAATTGTAGATCACAAGGAAGCTTACTGAATAAACAACTCTTCTAAAACATAGAAAAAAAATGGGCCACATAACCATTGGTTTATAAAAAAAGGACTACATTTTTCAACTCAAAACACTTTTGAAAAACAAACTAACTTGGTGGGTTTCAACATTCACTAATGGTGTTTCATCAAGTCTCACCCAAATGCACATTTCCATGACACCCCAGGCACCCAACCACCATACAATATATTTCATCCTTCCAGATATAAATAAAACCATGCATGTGAGCACTCATGAAAACATCAAAGGCTAAAACAAAACAATATCATTCCAAAAATCATGTACCTACAAAAGGAACACCAACCACCAAGTGAAAAACCCTTTTCATATTTCGCAAAAAAAAATACACAATTCATTAAGAACCATTTTCTTAAAAACCTACCCCTTTTCATTTTAAAATAAAAACTTTTTAAATAACCAAGCCACTCCAAACAACCCCTTCCCATTTTTTTTTAAAAAATTAGCAATGTATATTTTTATAATTTGAGGTCCATTGAGACAAATACTGTTTGTAGTAAAACACCAACCGATCAAAACCAATTGCCGAAACTAATTTATCCAATTAAAAAACTTTTTAATATCCTAAAATACCCCATTTAAAAAAATATTCAGAATCACTTTAAAATTATTCACAATTTCAAAACATTTTATTTCAACAAACCACAATTTTAGATTATGGATAATCCAATCCCTTTAAATCATTTCTGCTTCCCCCAATTTTTTTCACAAAAACACAACCTTACAAAACCATTATTATATTTAATTATTTAAACCCCCTTATTTCACTTTTAAAAATCTAATCCTTACATTAAAACCCATTTCCACAATTCTCACACAAGGATTTTAAAAACAAAAATTCAGAATTCAAGAATGGTTCAAGAGACCCAAAAAAGGGAACTAGTGTCAGTGGGTGACTTGACCATATGGTTGGCAGCTATATGCCAAACACAACACCAACACATAGAGACTTATTAGGACCATTCCCCAGCTCCACATGGCTTTCCAGGCCCTGTGATCTCACGAAGGTCATTAGTTAGACTCCCCTTGTCATATCCCAACATCAAAAAAAATCAACCAGAACAAAGGACACCAATAAAACTGGACTCCCTTTAAAACCTGAGGATTAGAACAAGAAAGAGTTCGCGACGCCCTTCATGCACTTACCCCTCAAGTCCCAACAATCCTACTCCATCTACCTTTACATCCCCAAAATAACAATGGCACTCTACAAATAATGGTCCGCTAAGAGCCAACCTCCTTTGATACCATTTTGTCACGAACCAGCCTGAGTCGACCCTGAACCAGTCACCTAGGCCAGCCCGCGACAAGTCCCGAGAGGCGTTCCCGATCCTCCCGGGGTGGTGACAAGCACCAAGGGCATCAATAGAGTACACAAGGGAATGATTTCGCCCATATATAGAAAATAAAACAAACATCGGAAATAAACGGACAGCCCAAAATGAATTTATATAAAAATTGAACAAAATATTTTTTATACAAGAAACTAAAGGTAGAACAAAATCAAAAACTCAAATGAACATTCCAAATGACCAACTAACTCCATGTGAAACTTCTGGTCACACTACAACACAATGATCAAAAGTCGCCCAAGGTGATCGAACTAAAGATAAAACCTGCAGAAGGGCTAAAAAAAGAAGAAGACTATAGGCGTGAGTATTAAAACTCAGTAGGTTACCCCGATATTCTATTCCCAATGCACATTCCATTAAAATAAATGAAACATCAATTTATAGTTTGAAATTCAAGATATGAAAGTATGGTTTTCAAATGAGGTTCCATGCTATAATAATTATCAGACAAAAACATGCATGTTTAATAAACAAAAATGCAAGTAACAATTTTTTTCAAAGAGGTGAAACTTCAAAATGAACATAGTTTTCAAGAGGGTTGATTTAAATAATTTTAACATTCAGATAAATAACACATAATACTGAATATACCAACCAAACACACCGTATGCCGACGGTGAGTACAAAATATCCAATGAGCACTAGTCATGGGAATACCCCTAGGCACTAGTTAGTTGTGATCCCCACGTACCTCATATCTCGGTGAAAGTAACCATAATAAATATCCATTATCGTGCACAAGCCACTAGTAGGGAACATACCCATAACCTAGTGGTCGCCAATCATAATCATCATCATAGTTTAGTTAGTGTTGTCATCGTCAAACTTGCTACGTGAAACAGGGGCCAACCCCCACATAATCACTAGCATACTAGTACACGTCCGCCCACCTAAATACCCGGGATTCCCTTTAGTGCTCAATCAAGTTACACATATTATCAAATACACATTTCACATCCACATTCCATTCCAAAACCATAAAAACACAAATATCCCATAATCTTTCTTCACATTTCTTACACTAATCAACAAACCGCTAAATATTTTGGTAAAACAATTTCATGAAGTGCATTGAGGCTTTGCACATAAAACTCTTTCAGAAACATTATTTAAATTATAAACACACATCATAACCAAACCAAATCATATTTGGAAGCCCAATAAACATTTAATAAAATCATTTAATGGACCATAAAACAATCCCAATTTCACAACTTGTTATATACAAGTAAAACACTCATTCGTTTCTAGGAAATGCCAAACGGGCCTTTAAACATTTTCTCAAAACTAACCTTTTATGAAGGTATGAATTTTAATTTTATTAAGGATCTGTATAAAAATCATTTACGGCTGCACACCTCATTCATAAATCTCTTATAATACTCAGGTTACATATTCAAAACACACCCATTTTCGTAAAGATGTGAAACTGTCCATTTTTTTGGCAACTCCGGCCAAAATATGTTGTAAATCAAAACCCACTTGTTTGTAAAAACAAATCCAAATTGGAAAACAACATAAGTACCCAAAAATAACATTTATAATTCTTCCAATTCCATTATAAATCCAATCAAATAACTTTTAAATCACACATCACACATAAAAGCCAACCGGGCAATTTACCGAACACTTGTCATGCCCTTTTTAAACAAAACAATTTATTTTATGTACATGAAAAGGAATAAAACACCAATTGAATGTCATATTTTCATTCAAGATACTGTAACATGTTAAAAATACCATAAACCAGATTATAAAACTCACAAAATATTTTCAAAGATAATGGAACATTTAAACAAACACTTGATGATTACATTCATGACAAAACAACACTACCTTTCACATAATAGTTATTAAACAACGACTTTGCACACCATGAAAATTATAAAAAGGATTAAAAACAATAATATACATTTATGTCAGTATAGGATAATATTAAAATGATGAAACTTATATGATAAAAGAATGTGCAAGGGATATGCTACCTCAAATCTTTGGCGTAATTGAAACGCACACCCGAAATCACCCGCCGCAGGTTTATAAACCCTAAAACTATAAATACCAGACCTAAAAAAACATAAAACCCATAAAAAAACATTTTATAACAAAATACTAGGTCGATAAAGACTAGGGTACAATATAAATCAATGAAATAATGAAAGGAGGGGGAAGAGGAAGGAGAAAGGAGAAGGAATCTCACCTTTCACCCTAGAAAACTCTTCATCTTCCATTAGATCTGCAACCCTATAGGGAAGGTAATGGCTTTAAAATTCATGGAGATACTACTAAGATCTGGGAGAACCAGAGAAAGAAAATTGGTGGCCAAAAGAGTTATAATTGATTTATTTATGAATGATAAAATTTACCTTGTCAAATCTGGGCGATTTGAGGTATCCTGAGAAGTTTCACCCTTTTACGCGACCCATATGAGATCCAAAGAGGAAAAAACGATATTGGGGGTGAGGATATGGATATTGTCTTCGGTTGTGATGTGAAATCACCGAAAAGAATAAAAAATGAAAAAGTTATAAATGAAACAAATTATTTTTTTTAAAACAGGAAATGGGCCCATGGGCTGGCCCAATACCTAAATAAGTGACCCAAATTCACCCGACTAATGAATTTATAATGGGTCAAAAAGGATAAATAAATTTTAATATATCATTATAGGACAAGTGGGAAGTTGATTTGGTGAAAAAGGATGAAAAACAAATGAGTTATAAAAGAAACAAATTCAGTTTTTAAAACTGGGAATGGGCCGGATCAATACAATGGCAAAAAAAAACCGTGTGTGACAGTTATCAATGTCCATGATTCATAAAATATTTTTTAAAGAGATTATATTTAAGGGACTCTTTAACTAAACCATCATTTTAAATGGTTCTATTATTTTTTAATAACAAAATATTGTCATTATATAAGAGGTTTAACGTACCCTCGATCAAAGGAATGTACAAGGTAACGGTTAATTTTTCAATCTCATTATTATCCGTGAATGTTCATGTGTATAAATTTACTGGGACATATTTTTTATCAGTGTCCATGATTCATAAATTTTTTTTCAATGGATTATATTTAATGGACTCTTTAACTAAAAAATCATTTTAAATATTTTAAATATTTATGCTTCTAAGTCATTCTAATTAATAACAATGTTTTCAAAATGGTTTTATGGATTTATTTATTTAGACATGAATGATTTAAAATGTTAATTACTTTAAAATGTTTCAATGTGGTATGAGATACTTTGATTCAAAAATATATTTTAAATTCCATCTGTTATAAATTTTTTGACTTTTAAATTATTGCATGAAAAAGGCATATTTCTATCAAAGAGTTTTACTGATCATTTTCACATATTTCGAAATCCTTTACTAGATATTATTCTTGATTGATATTGGTTAATTGTAATACAATATACCATATTGTTTTCAATGAGTTATGATATGTTTGACTGTTGACGTTCTATTTTTATACCATTAATTGGATATGTTTAATGTGTATACATTTAGTTTTCTAGTTTTAATACAAATGTTTATGTTATGTTTCATACTTTTCATATTAGGAATGCATTAGAATTTGTATGTAATGGGTGGAGCATTTTATATCTCCTCAATGCGTTAGTAGGTCTCATGAGAGAAACTTATGTTTTTGCACAAGGCATGGACATAACATATATTTGTAGTCTTGGCATAAGGCCTTCAATAATTGGCTATGATATCGGTTATTGTGAATTCCATAATTCTAAATTTATATATTGATATTACATGTTATTATCTGAATAATATAATACCCTTGTGAGCTAGTAAATGAAAATATTTGATTTATCTTTTTCATATTATGATGATGTTTAGTTTAAAAGGCTTGTGTTTTAGTCTTATACATTGGCTTAAATGATTATAATTATTTATGATAGATTCCACTATATTTGTATCCTTAGTGAGCATCTAAGATCACCCATTTCATATGTTTTACTTTTCAAAGGATGTGAAGCAGTTTATTATGATTGATATATAGGGTCAAGATATAGAAATAATGGCATTCTCAATGGATTATATTTTTCTGTTTTATTTTCAAAATTTTAATGTAACTTTCATATATGTAATAAATTTTCCATGACTATTAACCGATCAACCCTTCAGGACATGATTTCTTGTATTAACAATAATATATTAAAATAATGCACCGACATTGTTTAACTGGGGTCAGGGTGTTATAGATGGTTTCAGAGTATGTTTAGAAACAATATTGGAAATATATATAGATAAACTATGATTAACGAACTTACATGAATTTTGGTAATCTAGATATTTTTTGAATATTCAAATAAATGAATCATTTTATGGATAGGATAATCTAGAGGAGGATCTATAACAGATGTATCTAGGGATAAAACATGAAAACACCGCATTTAGCTAGAATCAAATGAGAATAGGTGCACGAAAATGGGCCTTGTTGCAGTCTTGGTTATGACACTCCTAGGGGATATGATTAAGATAATTTACATATTCATTAAATCTCATTATTAAGGATTTATGAGTAAATATGTCAGCAAATAAACATTTATTATTATTATTATACTATATGTGTTTAAATATTCAATTAATGTAGAAGATTTATCATGTATTTGGATTAAACATTATGATATGATCTAACCTAGTGTGTTTAGTCATTTAGAAATTTCACCTAGTTGAATGAATAAGAACTCCTGCAATAGACATGATAAAATAAGTTGGAAGGATTATATCATTCGTGGTCTTAAGACAACATTTATGAGAGAAAGAGGCTCCCATGTATTATAATCATATAAAGAAATAAGATCACCTGTTAATAAGATAAGTAATGAATTCTCTAAGTCAAATGACATTGAAGGGACTCCAGAGAAGAAAAGGATGGTAGAGTGAAATATATTTAAAGAGAAGAAGGGAAAGATGGATTTTACCATATGTGATAACTGTGAAAAAATCACCTTGGGAAGTGCATGAATGGAATGGGAGTCTTTTATAAGTGTGAAGAAAAACGACAGTAATTTTTTGATTGTACGGGTAAGAAAAATATTTAAAATGTACAAGGATTTATTTGGAAGTAGTTGGTACACTACGGAAATCAATATTGCAATCATCAAAGTATACCCTAAAAGATACAATTGGATACTAATCAAGTTCTGATACTACCACAGAGGAATAGGAATGATTAGTGTTTGTATATTGTTATTAATGAATTGTTTCAATTTATTATTTTAATAATGATGTTCAATTTATATGAATTATAATGTATATAAGGATTGTATCATAGTACACTTTCTTCAAGGATTTGAGATTTTATGGTACCATGAAAAAGTGACACAGTTTGAAGTTAAGAATTTTAGAAAATATAGGATCGAGAGAAATATAAACATTAATATTGTCTTGATACTGAGGTAGTTATTTTTGAATAAGAGATAATTGAGTTGGATAATGTATATTGGGTATTATTGACATCATTGGAACTGAATAATGGTTTTTTTATTCCATCTTTTTTGGGGTATTCATATTTTCTAGATTTAAAAAGTATATCGAATATTCTATAATGAACAAGGGAGAATGATTGTTTTCAATAAGTTTGTATTGTAATTTAGGGTGTTACCATCTTTAATACCATAAATGATGAAGGCATTCACATGTTATTATGTGGAAAATGGGAGCTTAATTATGTTTACATTACTTTTAAATTTTGGACTGTGTGATTGGACAAAAGTATTTTGGATATGTATAAAGGTAGAATTGAGTTATGTTGGACTTTGGATACTATTTTTTAACATTTAAAAATTTCATAATATTATTTTTGTATTGTAATAAAAATGATATCCCTGTGGTCAGGCGACAACACATCACATCTGGAATGGCCATAAGACTTAATCCCACAACTGAAGGGAGACAAGGGTGAATCACCTACCACTAGCCTATGTGATGTCCAAGGTTTTATAATGTTATTTTTTAAAATGATCTTTCAGATTAATTATAAATTCATTTTTTGGGAACCCTATACAATTAGGATAAATAGAATATTTTTTAGTTCTAATAGGATTTTGTGGTAGATATTAGTTAACAGATGGGACATTGTTTATCATGTATTCTTTTTTCATTATTCTATGGTAAAAATAATTATTAATCTTTATGGAAAAGGATCTGAAAACCAAAAATGTAGTATCTTAATAACATATGTTTTTTTATACTAATGATATTTTAAATCATTGTATATTTATGGCTTCGTGGGCCTCAATTTTCCATTCACTTGTTTGTGATTGATGACCTCAACACATATCTATAAATATTTATGTTTTTCCTCCAATTATAATTTCCAAAAATGTTCTCCTATTATAAATCTTAATTTTTTGGCGACTTTTTCATTTCCATTTCCCACTTATTATGACTATATTTTATAAACTCTATTTCAGATGTGGGTTTTCCACAATGGTATTTTATATTTTTTAACCATTTATTTTCTAAGAACGGTTTTAAATTATAGAGACACAATTAATTGATTGATGGGAGAATGTAAAACCAAATGATTTCATGGTACATTATTTCTTTAAAGTAATTAAAAAGTTTGTGCTACACGCAACACCGATTTCGAGTGCACTACAACTTTCCAAACAAGTCGATCAAAAAATAGTTATGAATACTATTAATTCCATTTTAAATTTTATATACACCATATAATTTTAGAATACATATTATTTGTTTCTTAGACATAATATATAAACAAATTAAATTATTCATTTAAATGATTTATTTTAAAAAAAAATGAAATTTTACCATCGTTTAATGTTGAACCCTTATTTAATAAAAATTTGGACAATTTTAAATATTAAATTTAATGAAACTAAATTATTATTTAGAATCAGGACATAAAAATGTAGTTTCTGTATATTTTGTTACTTTTCGGATTGCTTCCATATTTTGATGAATAATAAAAAATATTAAATTTTAATTGAATTTTTTTTTAATTGAAATAATTTAAATTGTTAAATTAATAATTTTATTTGTTTTAAAGTATAATTAAATTATATTTTTATCATTCAATATAATATAGTTCAATGTATGTAATTTCACATTAAAATTGGACATAAACACATGGAAATATTTTGATATTTCTTACTTCTTAAAAACCCACATTTTGGTTTTGAAAATGGGAATAAATTTTAAAATAATTAATGAAACTTATCTATTTCGAATTTGATGAAATAGAAATAATGATTTTAATTTGGAATATCAAAATTACCCTTGGGTGAATTTTTGTATTTGTTTTAAAACATTCAAATTTTTATGATTAGTTAAAAAGACTTTTTTATACATAAAAACATACATTTTATTTCAAATAAATATATTTATTTAAAAATATATCTTAAAATATATACATAAATAAAATGTGTTTCTTTAAGATGAATGTAATTTTTGGTTAATATTATCTATAAATTTTATTTACCACAGGTAAAAGTATATAATGTATTTAAAGGTAAAAATTATATTAAAATTACCTCAACACATTTTCTAATTATTTTCGATATGTGTATTTCAACCAAAATCAACCATAGTAAAAAAATAAGCCATTTTCATCCATTTGGCATTGATTAGGATATTTATTATATTTTATCTAAGGAAAAGTTGAAAGTGTAAAATTCAATGTTTAATCACTAAAACATTTTTAATATAGGGTTAAACATAAGATAAAGTGGACTATAAATATTCATTAGAAAATTAAAAAGATTTAATACATCATGGTATTTGATTTATATTATTTTGATATCATATAATTTTTTTATGACACAATGATGTTGTTGTAATCACCTTTTTAATGAAATATTAAAATAATTGATGTTATAAATAATAAAATAATTGTAAATACAAACGTTTGAATAATTAAACTAATTTTCATTGTTAATATAAAATTTTAGGGATGATTCAATTTATTTTTTGGAATTCATCAAGTTCCACTGTCATTAAAAAAATTAATTACTAAATTGGGTCAAATTTGACATAAATGAATATTTATAACAAATAATATATTAAAAAATGATATAAATTTGATAAAAATCAATGGATCAACCAAAGGACATATATAGTTTTATTTATGGTTTTATTGAACCATGTGAGGTCATGTAGGAATTTTTATGTTAGTTTATTAACCATGTATTGTAATATTAATGTAAGACATGGTAAAAGTAAAACTATTTAACTAATTGTTAAATCTAAAATATTAGGCTAATATGGTTACCTAAACTTGTCTAAAACCTATTATTTTAGATTAGGTAGACCAATACACACCTTTTCCACTATATAAATCTATATTGAGCCATTATAAACCGTAAATTATTTTATACTAAAATAATATTTCATGCTTTTCTTGAAGTGAACCTCACCTCTCTTATAAAAGGGTACATCTCATTTTCTTAATTTCACACATCAAAAACCATTTATCTCGACCAAAACCTACTCAAATTTTATCCCATATATCCTCACCTCATACTAGAGGCATTACTTTGATCAGAAAGCCAACAAATAGAGCCCTTTTGTTCAAATAAAAAGGAAGCACTCGAAGAATAGGTAATTATTTTATCACTTCTTTTAAGTTTCTTTTCTTCTTCCACTTCCTTTTTATATTTTGTTTCCAAACCGAAATAATGACTCTAGTACCATATACATAATGTGATGTTATTATAAATATTGTACACCCATATTCATTATTTTATCCATCCTTTGAATGATATAGTCACTATACGTGCGTACGTATGACTTATCGTCTCCACGTTGTGGTGTAGTTTGTTATTCAACACTACACTGATTGGATGGGTATAATAATGAGAGTAATTAATTTAAATATTGAATATAACTTGGTATTGATTATTTATTTGTAATATATGATCCAATTTAACACCATTTTATCATATGTATAATTATATCATCGCTCGTGCGTGTGTACAGCTTACCGCCTCCACGACGTCAAAAGATTCATTTCCACATTCACCATTCAACCACGATTTTTAATATATATTATAAATAAGTATGTAATATATTTAATAATAATTCTATTGGATATATATATATATCCTATTCCCTTACTTCTATTCAATATGATATGACAATTAATGTGCCATTTTTGCGCTCATACAACTTATCATCTCCATAAATGGTGCTTTATAATTCAAACATCTTTCTATTATACAGATAGTTTAAATATATATTATACATAAGTAATTTTATATATTTTGGAATCAATTAAATCTTGATATATTTTATTTAATCCAGAATATCATGTTAAAACCTGAATGATAAAAAATGTGATTATTACATGAAATGTTATTTTAATATAGAAATTTATATTAAATAATTAGTATAATTCCATAAATGGATTAAGTATGATATCAAAAATATTAATATGGGTATATTATAATTTAATAACAATCTATAGTCATTATTAAAGTGGTTAAACATACCTTCGACCAAAGGAATGTACTAGTTAAGGTTAATTCCTCAATCTCATTATTAACCAGGATTTTTCATCTGTTTATACGTACTAGGAAATATTTGTTATCCATGTCCATGTTTCATAAAAATAGTTTTCAAAATTATTATTTTTTAAGGTACTCTTTAAATAAAACATCATTTAAATTTATTTAAATATTTATTTTCTAAATATTTCTAATTAATGTCCATGTTTTAAAAATGGGATTAAATATTTATTTATATGGACATGAATGTTTTAAAATGTTAATTACGTTTAACATTTTGAATCTGGTATGGGACACGTTGATTCAAAAATGTCTTTTAAATGTATTCCTTTATGAATTCTGTGACTTTTAAATGATTTCAAGAGAAAATTATATTTCCATCAATGAGTTTTACTGATCATTTTCAACTATGTAAACATCCTTTACTAGATATTATTCATGATTGTGGACGACTAATAATAATAAAATATTCCATATTGTATTGAATGAGTTATGATTTGTTCAACTGTGGTCATGCTATTATTATACCATTCATAGTTAATGGTTAATATATTGATATTTAATTTTCAATTTTTAATATGAATTTTTATGTTATGTTTCAACCTTTTTATATAAGGAATGTATTGGACTTATAATTTGATGGGTGGATCCCCCTATAGCTCCTTGATGCATTGGTAGGTCTAAAGAGAAAAACTAGGGTATTTGAACAAGTTCTTGAATAAAATTATATACATAGTCTTGGAATGAGGCCTTGACTATGTTGTTACGTTGTTCAGAATTATGCATTCCATCATAATAAAATTAGCTATTGATATTACATTTAAATATTCGACAAGTTAGAAATATCCATCTGAAAATGTAAATGTAATTATTTGATTTATCTTTCCTATATTATTCTGAATATTATTTTTAAATGGCTTGTGCTTTATTCTTATACATTTCCTTAAATGTTAAATCTTATTTATTATAGTTTTCATTATATTGTTATCGTTATAGAGAATCTCAGCTCACCCCTTTATTATGTTTAATTTTTTACAAGATACAACGATTTGTATTGTTATTGATATGTAGTATTAATCTAAGGGAATAATGGTGTTCTCAAAGGATTATTATTTTTGTGTTTTATTTTTGAAATTCTATTGTTATATCCATGCATGTAATCTATTTTAAATGACTGCTAAACAGAATGGTCCTCAGAGGCATTATTATCTGTAATAATGCCCATTAATTAAAATAATAGAACGAATCTGGATAACTGGGGTGGGGAATTATAGTTAGAATCAATGGAAGTTTATTAACAACCTTGGAAATATATTTAGATAAACTATGATTAGAGAACATTACAATAATATAAAAATTGAGGATTATTATAAATAAAATTCCAAGAATTTTGGTAATCTAGATATTTTGTGGATTTTACAAAAAATAAATCTTTGTTTGGATACATGTAGGTAGAGGCGACTCTGGAATAGTTGTATCTAGGGGTGAAACCATAAATAACTTCTTTGATCTAGACACGAATGGGAACTAGTGCATGATAACAAACCTTGCTACCCTCTTGGTTATGACACTCCCAGAGGATATGCTTATGATAACTTAAATTTACATTTCAAACAATTATGAAGGACTTATGAGTAAATATGTCAGCAAAGAAAACATTTTTATGATTATTAGTCTAGATGCGAGAATATATTCAATTAATGATGAGGATTTTTCCAGTATTTTTATTATACATTATGATATGATCTATCCTAGTGTATTTCATTATTTAGGAATAGTGTCCATTAGAAGGAATGAGAACTCGGGAGATAAGCATGATACAAAGAGTATAATGGATTATATCATTAATTTTCTTTTGAAAAAAATTAGAAGGTAAATAGTTTCCCATGTATTATCATCATAGGAAGAAATAATATCAAGTGTTAATAAGATATGTAATGAATTCTCTGAGTCATTTTTCTTTGATGTGAGTCCTGAGATGAACAGGATGGTAGAGAGCAAGATAAATAAAGGGAAGAAGGGAATGAAGGATTTTACCATATGTGATACTAATGGAATAAATCCCACTGTGATATCTTGAATGAAATGAGATTTTTTTATGTGTACGGAGAAAAATAACCTCATGTTAGTCATTGCGAGTGTAAGATAAAGGATTAAAATGTCCAATACTTCCTCTATAAAGAGTTGGGACACTACGTGAATCAATGTCTCAATCATCATAGTATAAACTAAATGGTGCTATTGGATAACAATCAAGTTATGATACTATCATAGATGATGTGAAATGATTAGTGTTTTTACATTTTTAGTAAATAATTGACTCAATTTATTATATTATTAATGATTTATATGTTATAAGAATTATAAACTATATAATGATTGTACCTCAGTACATTTTCATCAAGGATTCTAGATTTTATGGTTCCATGTAATGTGAAGTAGTTTAATGTTTACCATTTTGGAAAATATATGGTTGAGATAAAGATAAACCTTAATATGGTTCTGATACTGAGATAGTGTTTTTTTTTGAATAAGAGACAATTGAGTTGGGTAAATTATATTGGGTATTATTGACATCCTTGGAACTGATTAATGGTTTGTTTATGAAATTATTGAAGGATTAATCAAAATTATTGGATTTGAGGAGTATATCTAGTATTCTATAAGGAAAAAGAGAGCACAAAAGTATTCAATAAGGTTTTATAGTAGTTATAGGTGTTACCATGTTTTAACTGAATACATGATGAAGGTATTCACATGTTATCATGTGAAAAAACAATCATCATTATGTTTAACTTCCTTATAAATATCTGAATGTGAGTTTGGACAGAAGTAATTTGGATAATTCTAAAGGTCTGAATTAGTTAACATGGTCTTTGGATACTATGGTTTATGGTTAAAAAAATTTGTAGAATTAGTTTTGAATTTTTATTAAAACGACAACCTAGAGGTTGGACGGTAACCTGTCGCATCCGACAAGGCCGTGAGACATGACCTTGGTACCGAAGGGTGACAACGGTGCATCACCTTCCACTTTCCTACGTGATTTCCTGGTTTGTATAATGTATTTTTATTTAAAATGGTCTTACAAGTTAATTATAAATTTATTTTCTTGGAACCCTATAAGATCTGGATACAGAAAATATTATTGATTTCTAAGATGATTTTTTGTTGAAATTATTTAATGGATGAGACTCTATTTGTGATATATTTTATTTTAATATTCTATGAGGAATTTAATTCTTAAAAATTAGGGAAAGGATTTTAAAAACAAAAATGTGTTTTCCAAATACCTTATGTTTGGTGGAACTGATGATATTTTAATTCACCGTATATTTATGGATTTTAGTCTATAAAAATTCCATTAACATGTTTTTAATTGATGTAATCAATCACTCCCTATTAATATTTACATTTTTCCTCCAATAATAATTTCCACCAACGTTCTAACATTCAAAATGCTAAATTGGTGGTGACTTTTTCATTTACCTTTCCTTCTAATTTAGATTAAATTTTAAGAACCCAATTCATGATTTGGGTTTTCCAAAATGTTAATTTCTATTTTTTATCCATTTTGTTTTTAAAAAACATTCAAAATGTAAGGACTCAATTTATTAAAGTTTTGGATAATGTAACACCACATGACTTAAAAGTACATTATCTCTTTAAAATAATTCAATATCATGCGCTATAGGAAACGCTGATTCGAGCACACCACACTTTACCAAACCAGCCATTCAAAAAGCGGTTATGAACATATTAATTTCATTTTGAATTTTATATACATCATAAATTTTTAAAATCTATATCATGTGTTTTTTAGACATAATATTAGAACAAATTCATTTTTCAGATAAATGAATTAGTTTTAAAAAAAATGAAATTTTAACAAATTTTATTGGAGAACAATATTTAAATCCAATATTTGACACTTTTATATATTAAATTTAATGAAATTAAATTATTCAATATAATAGGGACATTAAAATTTAATTTGGATATGGTTTCGGTACTTGTCTGAAAACATTCATATTTTGATGAATAATAAAAATAATACTAAATATTAATTGAATACAACTTTTTTAGTTGAAAAAAATTTAAAGTGTTAAATTTTTTTTTAGTGGTAATTAAGTATAATTATAATATATTTTTATCATTTAATATAATTTAGGTCATTTTATGTAATTTCACATTATAATTTGATATAGACACATGTCAATTTTTTTATAGTTCTTACTTCTTAAAAAAATGCATTCTGGTTTTGACAATTGGAAATAATTTTAATTTAATTATTGAATTTATTTTTTTTTCTTAAAATATATATCCTTGGTGAATTGGGAATATCAAAATTATCTTTGGGTGATGGTTTGTTATTTTTCAGAAAACAATCATTTTTTATGATTTATGAAAACATCGTGTTATAGATAAAAACCGACATTTTCATTTAAATAAATATGTATAATTAATAATTTATCCTAAAATAGATACATAATATATATTATTATAATTTATGTAATTGAATTCATTTTATAATAATATTAGATATATGAAATTTTATTGTACTGTTTTAACTTTTCTCCCACCTTCTAGGAACATTAGAAAATATGTATAAAAAATAATATTACCGCTTCTATGAATTGAATTCCAAAAATTCAAGAGACACAGTTGAGATCAATATGTAAAACATGGTTAAATAGGATGAAAATATTTTTTTGTGAATAGTATATTATGATTTTTATTTAACACGGTTAAAAGTAAATAAGGTAATAAACGATAAAAATAATATTAAAATTACCCCAACACATGTCATATTTCAATTGGACAAGTGTATTTCCACCAAAATCAACCATATGACAGAAATAAGATCATTTTGATCTATTTGGGTTGGATTAAGACATTTTTTTTATTTTATTTAAAGAAGAGTTAAAAGTGATAAATTCAATGATTAATAATTAATCTATTTTTAATATAGGGATACACATAAGATAATGTAGAAAATAAATATTCATTAGGATGAATAAAAATATTTTCTACATTTTGATATTTTATTGATAATATTTAGGAATCAAATAATTAAATTTATTTATGACACAATGATCAAGCAGTAATTACCTTTTTAATGAAATATTAGAATAATTGATATTATAAATATCAAAATAAATTTAAATTGAAACATATGATGCAATAAAATAATATTTTAATTGAATATGAAATTTTATGTATAATTAAATGTATTTTTTTAATTCATCATGTTTTTTTTACTTTAAAAAAATCAATTACTATAAAGTGTCAAAATAAACATAACTAAATTTTTAAAACAAATACTGTATTATTCAATGATGTAGTAATCAAAAACTACTATGGATTATAAAATGTAGTGATATAATTATATATATGTTATTAGTGAACCAATTGTGTTAATATTATTATTTTATAGTATCTTTATTAACCATGTATAGTTATAATACCAGAAGACATGGTAGAAGTTATACTATTTAACAAATGGTTAAATATAAAAGATAAGGTTATTATGGTCACCTAATCATGTATATAAAATATTTTATGAAGTTATATCTACCCATCCACACCATATATACAAAATAAATAGATTTATATCCAATACTAACCAAAAATGATTTTATAATAAAATTATATTTTAAACTTTTCCCAGAGTGACCCCCACCTCTATAAAAAATGGGTACATCCTCTTCCTTTAATTTAACACCTCCAATGGAATTTGGATATCTCAAAAAATTATCATATATTATCCCATTTATTTTCAATTGAATATATAGGCCTTAAATTTATTAAAAGTCAACCTGTGTAGCCATTTTTTTCAATTCAAAAGGAAACACCCAAGAAGAAGTAATTACTGGATCACCTCTTTGAAGGTTCTTTTCTTCTTCTACATCCTCTTTCATTGTTGTATCCACACTAAAATAATAACTATATTACCCTACATATATTTTGATGTTATTATATTTATGTAACAAACTTATTAATTATTCTATCCATATTATGAATGGCAATGACACCATACGTGCGTACATATGAGTTATCGTCCCCACGTCATGGTATTGTTTGTTATTCAACACTAAATTATTTGGATGGGCATAATAATGAGTGTAATTAATTTAAATAGTGAATTTTACATGTTAATGATTCTTTATATGTTATATAACATCCAATTAAAAACCATTTTACCATCAATGGAATGATATCATCACCCATTCAAATGTATAGTTTACCGTCTCCACAAGGGATGATATTAATTTCCACCTATACCAATCAACTGTCATTATGAATATATATTATAAATAAGTATGTATTATATGAAATTATAATGCTTCAATATATATATATATATATTTTCATATATCTCATTCAATTGTATCCATTCAACACGATATGAATATGGAAACAATGTTTATGAATACATAGGTCCTATTGTCTCCATAAACGGTGTTTCCCATTTCTTATATCTATATATTATACATACTTTTATTTCAAATATATATGATATGTAAATAATTTTTCATATTATTTAATAAATTATATCTTGATGTAAGTTATACGATCAAGAATAACAAATTAAAACACGTATGATAAAAAAATAACAATTATCCTAAAAGTTATTTTAACATAGAAATTATTATTAAATGGTAAGTATAAATTCATAAATGTATAAATTATGAAATCATAAATTTAAATATTTTTGTTCTATAATTTATAACATACTATGGTCATTATACCGGGGGTTAACCGTACCCTCAACCAAAGGAATGTATAAGGAAATGGTTAATTCCTCAATCTCATCATTACATGAGATTGTCCATGTGTAAGTATTTATAGTGAAATATTTGTTATCCATGTCCTTGATTCATAAAAGTGTTATACAAATTATTTTTAAGGGACTCTTTATCTAAAACATAATTTTAAATGTTATAAATATTTATTCTTCTAAATATTTCTCATTAATGTACATGTTTTCAAATTGGTTTTAAGGATTTACATTTATGGACATGAATGTTTTAAAATGTTAATTCCATTCAAAAGATTCAATGTGGTATGTGACACTTCGATTAAAAAATATATTTTAAATGTCCTCAATTATAAATTTTGTGACTTTTAAATTATTTCATGAAAAAATTATATTTCTCTCGAATATTTTTACTGATCTTTTTCATCTATATCAACATAAATTTCTATATATTATTCTTGATTCATGATGATTAATTATAATACAACATTCTATATTGTATTGAATGATTTATGATATGTTTGACTATGGATGTTTTATTTATATAGCATTCATTGTTTCTGGTTTATGTACGGGCTTTTAGTTTTCTATTTTTAATACGAATATTTAGGTTTTGTTTCTCCCTTTTCATATTAGGAATGCATTAGAATTAGTATGTGATGAGTGGAGCCCTTTATAGCTCCTCGATGAATCTTTAGGTCTCATTAGACAGACCAATGTCTTGGCACAAGGCCATGAAAAACTATATATTTTTAGTCTTCAAATGAGGCATTGACTATGTGGTTATGATATTCGGTTCTATGAATTTCATCGTTATGAAATTATCTAATGATATTACTTATGATTATATGAATAGTAAAATATCCATGTGAATTCGTAAGTGTGAGTAAATGATTTCTCTTTTCTATATTATGATGATGTTTATTTTAAAATGCTTGTGTTTTAGTCTTATACATTGACAAAAAAATTTATGCTTATTTATAATAGTTTCCGCTATATTTTTTTTCTTACAGAGAAAATGAGATCACTTTTTTCTTATGTGTTATTTTACCTAGGATGTGAAGAAGTATATTATGATAAATATGTAGGCTTAAGATTGGGAAATAATGGTGTTATCAATGGCTTATTTTTTTGTGTTTTATTTTTTAAAATGCAATGCAACATTCATATATTTATTCTATTTCACATGATTATTAACTGATCGGCCCTTTGGGAAATGATTCCTTGTAATCATGCTAATGTATTAAATTAATTCACTGACACTGGGTAACTGGGGTCAGTGCGTTAAAGTTGGTACCAAATTACGTTTAACAATAATCCGTGAAATAGATGAAGATAAACTATGATTAAAGAATATGCTATAATTTTGGTGATGCAGATATATTTTGAATTTCCAAGAAATACATCCTTTTCTGGATATGAGTAGGTAGAGGATGCTCTGGCACAGATGTATCTAGGGTTAAAACTCGAAAACTCCACTTTGATCAAGACTTGAATAGAAACTTTTGCATGATAGTGGGCCTTGCAGCACTCTTGGTTATGACACTCCTAAGGTATATTCTTATGATAATTCAAATTTTCATCACAAACTAATATGAAGGATTTATTAGTAAATATGTCAGAAAAGAAACAATTTTTATGATTATTAGAATAGATGTGTGAAAATATTCAATTAATGTTGACGATTTATCTAGTTTTTGGATAATATATCATGATATGATCTAACATAGTGTATTTCATAATTTATAAATGTATCCCATTTGAAAGAATGAGAAGTCCAACAATTCACATGATAAAAAGAGTATAAAGGATTACATATTTCATTGTCTTAAGACAACATTTATAAAAGAATTATTCTACCACATATTATCATCATATGAAGAAATAATATCACGTGTTAATAAGATAAGTAATGAATTATCTAAGTCATATGGCTTTGAAGGGAAGACCGAGAAGAAAAGGATGGTAGAGAGAATGATAGATAAAGGGAATAAAGTAAAGATGGATTTTCCCATATGTGATAACTTTGAAAGAATAACCATGGTAAGTTTTTGAAATGAATGATAGATTCTTATATGTGTGGAGAAAATGGAAAATAATTTCCTGATTGCAAGGTTAATAAAAAATGTTTCAAATGTACAAGGCTTCATCTGTAAGGAGCTAGGACACTATTCAAATCAATGTCCCATTCATCAAAGTATACCTCAAAAAATTATATTGGATAATAATCAAGTTATGATGCTACCACAGATGAGAAGGAATGATTAATGTTTTTATGTTATTATTAAAGATTTTTGTCAATTTATTATATTCTTAATGATGTCCAATTTATAACAATTATAATTTATATAAGGATTGTATCGTAGTACATTTTCATCAAGGATTTGAGATTTTATGGTACAATAAAATGTGACACAGTTTGAAGTAATTTTTTTTGAAAAATATATGATTGAGAGAAAGATAATCCTTAATATTGTCCTAATACTGAGGTAGTGATTTTTGAAAATGATATAATTGAGTTGGATAAAGTATATTGGGTATTATTTTCCACATTGGAATTGATTAAAGTTTTGTTTATTCCATCATTGTCGGTGTATTCACATTTTCTTGGATTTAAGGAGTATATCCATTATTTCATAAGAAACAAGGGAGAAAGAATGTATTCAATATGGTTTTATGGTAATTGAGGTTGTTACCATGTTTTAATAACAAACATGATGAAGGTATTCACATTGTACTATATGAAAAAAGAACGCTTAATTAGGTTTACCTTCTTTATAAATTTTGGAATCTGTGATTGGAAACATGTATTTTGGATATGTCTAAAGGTTGGAATGAATTATGTTGGGCTTAAGTTACGATTGTTTAGGGTTACAAGCTTTCTTAATATTATTTTTGCATTGTTAGAAAAATGACATCGTCATGGTCGGGCGACAACCCGTCACATCTAGAAAGTCCGTGAGATATGAACCCGCAACTGAAGGAAGACATGGTTGCGTCACCCTCCACTGGCGTATGTCATCTCCTAGTTTGTATAATAATTTTTTTATATGGTTTGATAGATTTATTAAAAATTCATTTTTTATAACCCTATATTTTTAAGATCAATAGAATATTTGTTAGATCTAATATGATTTTGTGGTTCAAATTAGTTAACAGATGGGACACAATTTTTCAAGTAATATTTTTTCCATATTTTATGATGAAATAAATTATTAATCATTGGGAAAAAAAGATCTTAAGCTCAAAAATGTGTTATCCAGATACCTTATGATTTGATGGGATGATGATATTTTAAATCATTATAAATTTATGGATATGTAGACATTTATATTCCATTCACTTCTCTGTGATTGATGTCGTAAATCACTCCCTATAAATATTTACGTATTTCCTCTAATTATAATTTCCACCAATGTTCTCCTATTAAAAATATAAATTTGGTGGTGAATTTTTCATTTCCCTTTCCCTCTTATTGAGACTATATTTTATAAAACCAATTTTGGATGTGGGTTTTCCATAAAGGTATTTTCTATTTTTTACCTTTTATTTTCAAAGAACAATTTAAAATTGTTAAGATGCAATTAGTTTAAGGAGGGAATAATGTAACACCTTATTATTTCATAGGACATTATCTCTTTAATGTAAGTCATGATCTTGTGTTACATGCAACACCAAGTTCGAGCGCACCATGACTTACCAGAATTGTCATTCAAAAAGCAGTTATGAATTGTATAACTTCATTTTAAATTTAATAAACTCCATATAATTTTCACATACATATTATGTTTTTCATAGACATAATATAAGAAAAATTTCTATTTTTCATTTTGATGATGTATTTTCTAAAAAATTCTATTTTACAACCTTTTAATGTTGAACCCTTATTAAATAAAATATTTGACACTTTTACATATTAAATTTAATGAAACTAAGTTATTCTTTATAATTGGGACATAAAAATTTAGTTTGTCTAAATTTCTGGTACTATTCTGATAACTTCCATGTTTTGATGAATAATAATAAAATATGAAATTTTCATTGAAAACAACTTTTTTATTCGAAATAATTTAAAGTGTTAAATTAATAATTTTATGGGTTTTAAAGTATAATTAGATTATATTTTTATCATTTAAATTAATTTATGTCATTGTATATAATTTCACATTAAAATTAGACATAAACATATGTCAATATTTTGATAGTTCCTACTTCTTAAAAACCCTCTTTCTAGTTTTGACAATTGGAATTAACTTTTAATTAACTAATGCAAATCCTCTATTTTAAATATGGTAAATATGAAATAATTATTTTAATTTCGAATATCAAAATTAGCATTGGGTGAATTTTATGTATTTTTCTGAAGACATTAAATTTTTAATGAATTGTTAAAAACACTGTGTTATAGATAAAAACATACATTTTCATTTGAATAATTATTTTTAATTGGAAATTTTTCATAAAATAGATTAATAATACATATATTATTAAATTTTAAATCCTATGAGTAATTTACTAAAAATATTAGATATATTAAATTTTTTTGAACCATTTTATCTTCTTTTTTACCCACATTCTAGGAAAATTTTTAAATTCTCCTAATACATAATTTAACCACTTTTGTGAGTTGAATTTTAAAAACATGAGAGACATAATTGAAATCATTAAATAAAATTTGGTTCATTAGGATTAAAATGGTTTTTGGTGAATAGTAACTTTTGAGTTTTATTTAGTACGGTTAAAATTTAATAATGTAATTAATGGTAAAAATAATATTAAAATTAACCGAACACATGTCCTAATTCTATTAGTTATGTGTATTTCAACCAAAATCAACCTTAGGATAAAAATGAGATCATTTTCATCCATTTGTGTTAGATTAGGATATTTATTATATTTTATTTAAAGAAGTGTTATAAGTATTAAATTCAATGTTTAATAACAATACCATTTTTAATATAGGGTTAACCATAAGATATAGTAGACTAGAAATAGTCATTAGAAATCTGAATATATTTAATAAATCAAGGTAATCAATTTAGAATTTTTTAAAATCATATAAATTAATTAATTTATGTCATAATGATGATGTAGTGATTACCTTCTTATTGAAATATTCAAATAATTGATATTATAAATATTAAAATAATTGTAAATTGAAACTTTTTAATCCATACCCAAATTTTGAAGGTGAATATGAAATTTTAGGGATGATTCAACGATTTTTTTTGAAGTCATAAAGTCCTGATGACATTAAAAAATCATTTAGTTTATTGTGTCGAATTTGACATAAAGGAATTTCTTTTAAAATATTATATTATTAAATGATTTTAAAATGATAAAAAAATATGGATAAGTCAAAGGAATTATATAATTATATATATGTTATTAATGAACCACTTTAGGTCATCTAGAAATTTTAATGTATGTTTATTAACCATGTATTGTAATAATACTGTAAGACATGGTAAAAGTTAAACTATTTAAAAATAGTTAAATCTAACAGATAAGGTTAATATAGTTACCTAATCTTGTATAAACTGTATTGGACTAGAGGATCATGAACCATACACACCTATTCCTCTAAATAAATTTATCTGGAGCCATTATAAACCGAAAATTATTTTGTAACAAAATAATATTTCATGCTTTTCCTAAAGTGACCCTAACATCATTATAAAAGGGTATTTTTTGTTGTCATAATTTCACACCTCCAAAGCCATTTTTCTCATCCAAAACCATATCAAATATTTTTCCATATATCCTCACGTCATCCTAGAGGCCTTAATTTGATCCAAAATCCATCCTATTCATCCATTTTGTTCAAATTAAAAGAAAACCCCTAAAGAAGAGGTAATTATTTCATCACCTCTTTCAAGGTTATTTTCATCATCTAATTCCTCTTTCATTATTGTTCCCAAACAGAAATAAAGACTCCAGTACCCTATATATACTTTGATGTTATTATAAATATGTTATAGCCATATTCTCTATTTTATCCATCAAATAAATGACATATTCCCCAAACGTGCCAACGTACGGTTTACCGTCTCCACAACATGGGGTAGTTTGTTATTCAACACTACATTATTTAGATTGTATAATAATGTGAGTAATTAAATTAAATAGTGAATATAACACAGTAATATTTCTTTATTTGTAATATACGATCCAATTAGTCACTATTTTGTCATCAGTAGAACGATAACATCGCTCGTGCATACGTACGACTTACCATCTCCACGATGTGATGAAATTTATTTTGCACGTTCACCATTAAAAGATGATTTTAGATATATATATTATTAATAAGTATGTAATATATTACATAATAATTCTACTGGAAATATATATATATATACATATATCGTATTCACTTACTTCAGTTTAATACGATATGATAACATAAATGGTGTTTTTTCACTCATATGGCCAACAGTCTCCATAAAGGGTGTTTTACATTTAAAATATCTATCAATTATACGTAATTATATTATGAATATGTATGATACATAAATAATGTTATATATTTATGAATCAATTAAATCATGATATATGTAATACGATCAAGAATAACAAGTTAAAACACATATGATAAAAACTGATTATTAACCGAAATGTTATTTTAATAAAGAAATTTATATTAAAATGGTAGTATAATGCCCTAAATGAATTATTTATGAAATCATAAATATTAATATGGTTATTTTAATATTTAATAACATACTATGGTCATTATTCTAGTTGTTAAACATACACTTTATCAAAGGAAAGTACAAGGTAATGTTAATTCCTCAATCCTGTTATTAACCGAGATTGTTCTTGTGTGTCTATTTACTGAGACATATTTGTTATACATGTCCATGTTTCATAAAATAGTTTTCAAATATATTCTTTTCTAAGGTAATATTTAACTAAAACATCATTTTAATTATTTTAAATATTTTTTTCTAAAACATTCTAATTAATGTTAATTTTTTCTATATGGGTTTAAGGATTAATTTATATGGACATTTATGTTTTAAAATGTTAAATAATTTTAAAAGATTTAAAGTTGTATGGGACACAGTGATTCCTAAAATATCTTTTAAATATATTCCTTTATTAATTGTGTGACTTTTAAATTATTTCATGGGAATGGTATATTTCTATAGTTGAGTTTTACTGATCATTTTGAATAATGTCAACATCCTTTACTAGATATTATTCTTTATTGTGGTTGACTAATTGTACTAAAATATTCCATATTGTATTGAATGCGTTATTAAATTTTTGACTATTTATGATCTATTAATATATCATTCCTGATTTATCTTTAATGTATTTACATTTCGTATTAGAGTTTTAATACAAATGATTATGTTATGTTTCAACATTTTAATGTGAGGAATGCATTGGACATAGTATGTGATGGGTGGAGTCCGTTACAGCTCCTTGATGCATCGGTAGGTCTCTAGAGAAAAACAACTGTCTTGGAATAAGGCATTAAGAAAATTTATATTCGTATTCTTCACATGAGGCCATGACTATGTGGTTTTTCTATTCAGAATTAAGCATTACATAATTATAAAAATAACTATTGATATTACATGTGATTATTAAACTAGTTAGAAATATTCCTCTGAGTAAGGTAATGTAATTATTTTATTTATCTTTTCCATATTGTGATTAATATTATGTTTAAAATTCATGTGTTTCAATATTATACATTTTCATAAATGTAAATGCTTATTCATGATAGTTTCCTGTATATTGTTATCCATACTGAGCATCGCATCTCACCACTTCTTATGATTATTTATTTCTAGGATACGAAGAAGTGCATTTTGATTGATATGCAGTATTAAGCTAGGGGAATATTCGTGTTCTTAAAGGATTATTATTTTCTATTTTTTTTTGAAATTCTTATGTAAGGTCCTTATAGGTAATCTATATTAAATAACTGCTACATTGAATGATCCTTTGAGACTTGATTCCCTGTAATCATGTGCATGAATAAAAATAATGCACCGACTCTAGGTAACATGTGCTGCAGAATTACATATGGTATCCGAGGATGTTTATCAACAAACATGGAAATAGATTTAGATAAACTCTGAATATATAACATTAAGATAATATAAACATTGAAGATTAATGTAGGTGAAATTCCTAGAATTTGGTAATATAAAGATTTTGTGAATTTTCCAAAAAAATACATCCCTGTCTGGATATTATTCAGCAGAGCTGGCTCTGGAACAGATGTATCTTGATGTAATACCCAAAATTATAAATTTTATCTAGACTTGAATGGGAACTAGTGAACGATAATCAGTATTACTACCCTCTTGGTTACGACACTCCTAGGGGATAAGCTTATGAAAACTCAAATTTCTTTACAAACAATTATGATGGATTTTTGAGTAAATATGTCCGCCGAGAACCCATTTTTATGAATATGAGACTAAATGTATGAATATATTAAATTAATTATGTAGATTTATATTGATTTTGGATTATACATTATGATATGATCTAACCTGGTGTAATTCGTCATTTAGAAATGGCGGCCATTAGATATAATGAGAACTTGAAAAATACACATGATACGATGAGTATGACAGATTATATCATCTGTGGTCTTCATAAATCAATTAGAATGGAAATAGTCTCCCATGTATTATAATCATATGAAGAAATAGTATCATGTGTTAATAGGATATGTAATGAATTCTCTAAGTCGTATGGCTTTAATGGGAATCTAGAGAAGAAAAGGATGGAAGAGAGAAAGATATATAAAGAAATAAGGGAAATACGGATTTTACTATATGTGATAACAATATAAATAATCACCCTGGAATTTTCTTGAATGAAATCTGAGTTTGTTATATGTGCGGAGAAAAATGACACCATGTTTTTCATTGCAAGGGTAAGAAAAATGACACAAATGTATAATGATTTATCTGCAATGATATGGGATACTACATGAATCAATTTCTCAGTAATCAAAGTATACCCTAAATGATTATATTGGATAATATTCATCTTATCATAGTACCGTAGATGAAGAGAAATAATTATTAGTCATACATTGTTGTTAAATAATTTCGTCTATTTATTATTTTATTAATGATGTAAATGTTATAAGAATTTTATGGTATATAATGATTGTAACATAGTACTTTTTCATAAATGATATGGGATTTTGTTGTACCATGTAATATGAAATACTTCCAAGTTTAAATTTTGGAAAATATATGGTTGATATGACGATAAACATTAATTTGCTCTTGATACTGAGGTAGTGTTTTTTGATTAAGAGAAAATTGAGTTGGAATAAGTATATTGGGTATTGCTGACATCCTTGGAACTAATTAATGGTTTTTTATGACATCATTTTTGGATAAAATCAAATTATTTGATTCAATATGTATATCCTGTTTTATTTAAGGAAAAAGGTAGAATGAAAGTATTCAATAGGGCTATATGGTAATTCATGGTGTTACCATGTTTTAATAAAATACAGGAGGAGGGTATTCACATGTTATCATGTGGAAAAAAGAGGTCATAATTATGTTTACCATCATTATAAATATTGAAATGTGAGTATGGAAAGATGTAATTTGGGTAATTATAAAGGTCAGAATAAATTAATATATAATTTGGATACTAATGACTTATGGTTAAATCATTTCTTAGTATTATTTTTGGATTGTTATAAAAAGGACAACTCGGAGGTTGGACGATAACATGTCACCTCTGGAAAAGTCGAGAGACTTGAACATGCAACTAAAAGGAAACAAGGTTGAATCACCTACCACTTACCTAAATGATGTCCTTGTTTTTTTAATGTAGTTTTTATAAAATGGTCTGATTGATTATTTATAAAATTATTTTTTTGGAACCCTATACGATTAAGATACATAGAAAATTTTTTTATTTCTAAGATTATTTTGGGTTAAAATTAATTAACATATGGGAATATATTGGTCAAGTATTCTTTTTTAATATTTTATGATGAAATTATTTCCTAAAAATTATATACAGGATCTTAAAACCAAAAATTAGTTATCCTAATACATTATGTTTGGTTGAACTAATGATAATATAAATCACCATATATTTTTGGATTTGAGGCCATAGAATTTCAATTTAGCTGTTTGTGATAGATGATCTCAATTACGACCTATAAATAATTATGTTTCCCTCTATATTTAATTTTCCCAATTTTCTTATATTCGAAATAATAATTTGGTCGTGACTTTTTCATTTCCCTTTCCCTCTTATTTAGACTAAATTTTACGAACCCAATTTCTGATGTGGGTTTCCCACAAATGTATTTTAAATTTTTTAAACATTTATTTTCGAAAAACTATTTCAAACTGTAAGGATTCAATTTATTTAGGGAGTGTATAATGAAACATCACACTCTTTCATAGTACATTATCTATTTAAAGCAATTAAATAGCTTGTGCTACATGCAACACTGAGTTCGAGAGCACCATACCTTACGAAACCAGCCATTCAAAAAGTTGTTATGAATCATATTAATTTAATTTTTAATATAATATACACCATACAATTTTAACATTCGTATTATGTATTTATTAGACATAATATATGAACAAATTCATTTTTTCAGATAAATGAAGTATTTTTTCAAAAAATAAAATTTTACCAAATTTTAAGGGAGAACACTTTTTAAATACAATATATGACACTTTTATATATTCAATATAATGAAATTAAATTATTCTTTGTAATTGGGACATAAAATTTTAGTTAGGATAATTTTTTTGTTCTTTTTTGAAAACATTCATATTTTGATGAATTATAAAAAATACTAAATTTTAACTGAATACAAATTTTTATTCGGAATAATTTAAAGAATTAAATTATCCATTTGAGTGGTCTTGAAGTGTAATTATGTAATATTTTATTCCTCTAATATAATTTATGTCATTTTATGTAATTTCAAATTATAATTGGATATAAACTCATGAAACTTTTTGATAGTTCTTACTTATTAAAAACATACATTCTGGTTTTCACAATGTGACTTATTTTTAATTTAATTATTTTATTTTTTATGTTTTTAATTTTTTAAAATAGTCCTCATTTGTATATTTGTAGTATCAAAATTATATTTGGGTGAATTGTTGGTATTTTTTTTGAAAACATTCAGTTTTTTATGATTAGTGAAAAACAAAGAGTTATAGATAAATAAGGACATTTTAATTGAAATAAATATATATATTTAAAAATTATCAAAAACTAGAATAATAATACATATATTAGTACAATTTATTTCATTTGGTTCATTTTATAATAACATTAGATATATAACATTTTATTGAAACATTTTATATTTTTTTAAACACCTTCTAGGAACATTTGAAAATTTCCATAAAACGTAATATTACCACTTTTGTGAATTGAAATTAAAAAATCCAAGAGACATTGTTGTCATAAATAAGTAAAATATAATTCATTAGTTTTGAAATAATTTTTTGATAACATTAACTTTTGGATTTTATTTACCACAATTAAAAGTAAATAAGTTAATTAATGATAAAAATAATATTAAAATTAAACCAACACATTCCCTATTTCTTTTGAAAAAGTTTATTTCGACCAAAATAAACCTTTGGACAAACATAATATAATGTTTATCCATTTGGGTTAGATTAGTACATTTATTATATTTTATTTACAGAAGAGTTAAAAGTGTTAAATTCAAAGATAAATAATTAAACCATTTTTAATATAGGGATACACATAAGATAATGTAAACAATAAATAGTCATTATGAAGATAAAATTATTTCCAACATTTTGGTGTTTTTTTTATAATTTCTAGGCATTATATAAGGAAATTTATTTATGACACAAATGATGATGCAGTAATTTCCTTCGTAATGAAATATTAAAATAATTTGTAATATATAGATCAAATTAAATTTAAATTGAAATATATAAATCCCTAGAATAACATTTTAGGTGAACATTACATTTTATGGATGGTTCAATGTATTTTATTTGAAGACATAAAGTTGTTATGACTTTAAAAAAAATTACAAAAAAGTGTCCAAATTTACATAAATGATTTTTTTTAAAAAAATATTTTATTATATGATGTAATAATTCAAAAATTATATGGTTTGGCCAAATGAATTATATTGTTATATATAGGTCATTATTAAATCTCATGAGTTTATCATATCATTTTATAGTATTTTTATAAACCATGTATAATAATAATACAAGAAGGCATGTAAAAAGGTAATCTAATTAATAAATGGTTAAATCTAAATGATAAGGTTAATATGGTTACCTAAACATGTCTATAAAATACTTTCTAAGAGAATTTCTACCCATTTAATCCTTATCTACTAAATAAATCCATTTATATCCAATATTAAACTAATATGATTTTATAATAAAAATATATTTTATGCTTTTACTAAAGTGACCCTCACCTGTCTAATAAAAGGGTATTTCCCCTTCTCTTAATTTAACACCCCCAACTCCATTTGGATCATCCAAAACCAACTCAAATATTCCCCCATATATCCTTAATTAAATATCAAGGACTTAAATTGATCCTAAATTCAACATAAAGAGCCCTTTTGTTCAAATCAAAATGAAACCCCTGAAGAAGATGTAATTATTTGGTCACACCATTCAATGATATTTTCTTCTTCTATTTCCTCTTACTTTGTTGTATCCATACCAAAATAATAACTATATTACCCTATAAATATTGTGATATTATTATATATATGGTACAACCATACTCATTATTCTATCCATCCTACGAATGGCAAAGTCACCATACATTCGTACGTACGACTTAACATCTCCACGTCATGGTGTTGTTTGTTATTCAACACTACATTATTTGGATGGGTATAATAATGATTATAATTAATTTAAAGAGTGAATATAACATGTTAATGATTATTTATATGTTATATACCATCCAATTAATCACTATTTCACCATCAATAGAATGTTATCATCACCCGTGCGTATATTCGATTTACCGTCTCCATGACGCGATGAGATTAATTTCCACGTTCACTAATCAACTGTGATTATATATATATATATATATATTAATAAGTATGTAATATATGAAATTATAATCTAAATAGATATATATATACATATATCTCTTTCACTTATATCCATTCCATATGATATGAATACTAAAATGACATTTATGTGTATGTACGTCCTACCGTCTCCATAAACGATGTTTCCCATTAAATATATCTATGTATTATACATAAATATATTTTGAATATATATGATATATAAATAATGTTATATATTCTATAATCAATTAAATCATGATATAAGTTATACGTTCAAGAATAACAAGTTAAAACATGTATGACAATGAAAACGATTATTACCCTAAATGTATTTTAACAAAGAAATTATTATTAAATGGGTATTATAATGCCACAAATGAATAATGTATGAAATAATAAATTTGAATTTGTTTTTATTGTAATTTAACAACATACTATTTTCGTTATACATGATATTAAACGCACCCTTGACCAAGGGAATGTACAAGGCAAGAGTTAATTCCTAAATCTCATTATTATCTGAGATTGTTCATGTGTAAGTATTTACTAGGACATATTTTTTATCCATGTACAAGATTCATAAAAGAGTGATCCAGAGGATTCTTTTTTATGCGACTCTTTAACTAAAACATCATTCTATGTGTTTTAAATATTTAATCATCTAAATCATTCTCATTAATGTCCATGATTTCAAAATGGTTTTAAGGATTTATTTATATGGAAATGAATGTTTTAAAATGATAATTCCTTTCAAAAAATTCAATGTGTTATGAGATAGATCTATTCAAAAATATCATTTTAATGTCCTCCATTATAAAATGTGATAATATTAAATTATTTCATAAAAAATGTATATTTCTTTCAATGGTTTTAACTGATCATTTTCATCTACGTCAACATCCTTTACCATATATTTTTCTTGATTGTGGTTGATTAATTATAATACAATATTCCCAATTTTATTTAATTACATATGACATGTTTGACAGTGGATGACTATTTTTATAAAATTCATGGTTTATGGTTAATATATGGGCATTTCATATGCTAGTTTTAATACAAATGATTATGTTATGTTTCACCCTTTTTATTTTAGGAATTCATTGACTTAGAATATGACGGATGGAGCCTACTGTACCTACTTGATGCATCCATAGTTCTCTTTAGACAAACTAGTGTCTTGGAACTAGGCTTGGAAAAAATTTATATTTTTAGTTTTGGCATGATTCATTGACTATATTGTTTTGATGTCGGTTATTATGAATTCTATAATTATGAAATTATCTATTGATATTAAATGTGATTATCCGACAAGTAGAATATCCAGGAAAATTAGTAAATAGAAATTTTTGATTTATCATTTCCATATTAAGATGAATTTTATATTTAAATGGCTTTCTCTTTAGTCTTATACATTACCTAAAATATTTATTCACATTTATGGAAGATTCCATTATATTGTTATCCTAACTATGTGTCTGAGATCACCACTTCTTTATGTTTTATTTTCCCCATGATACAAATATGTTTATTAGGATTGCTATGTAGGGAAAATCTAGGAGAATAATGGCATTATCAAAGGATTATTTTTGTTTTGTTGTACTTTATTAATTATAATATAACACTCATATATGTAATCTATTTTCCAATAGCTCTAAATTAATCTATCCATTTGGACTTCCTTCCTTGTAATCATTCAATGTAATAAAATAAAGCACCGACACATGGTAACTGGGGCCGGGGAGATAAATTTGGTATCTGAGGATTTTCAGAAACAACCATGGAAATAGATGTAGATAAATTCTGATTAGATATCATTACCCTAAGATAATCATTGAGGATTATTATATAATAACATACTATAATTTTGGTAATGTAGTGATTTTGTAAATTTTCCAATCAATACATCCCTGCCTTGAAACGATCAGGTAGAGGCAACTCTCGTACAGATAAATCTAGCGGTATAACCCGAGAACTCCACATTGAGATGGACTCGAATGGGAACTAGTTCACAACAAAGGTCCTTACTGCACTATTATAAATGACACTAATAGGGGATATGCTTAGGATAATTCATACTTTTTTACAAACCATTATGAAGGATTTATAAGTAAATATATCAGCAAAGAATCCATTTTTATTATAATTAGACATAATGTGCTAAAATCATCAATTAATGTATAGTATTTTTATAGTTTTGGATTATAAATTTAGATATGATCAAACGTAGTGCATTTTTTCAATTATAAATGGCACATAGTAGAAGAAATGATAACTCCAGCAATACGCATGATACAATGAGTAGGAATTATTATAACATTCATGGTCTTATGTCAACATTTAGAAGGGAAATATTCTCTCACGTATTATCATCATATGATGAAATAGTATTACATGTTAATAAGATGAGTAAATAATTCATTGAGTCATATGGGTATGAAGGGAAGCTTGAGAATAAGAGGATGATAGAGAGAAAGATGGATAAAGGGAATAAGGGAAAGAAGAATTTTACCATATGTGATAAATGTGGAAAGAATCAGCCTAAGAAGTTCTTGAATGAAATGGGAGTATGTTATATGTGTGGAGAAAAAGGACACCATGTTTTTGATTTCATGGGTAATAAATTTTGTTCAAATGTACAATGCTTCATCTGTAAGGAGTAGGGACACTATAAGAATAAATGTCCCAATAATCATTGTATACGCCAAATGATGTAATTGGATTATAATCATGTTATGATACTACCGAAGATGAATAGGAATGATTAGTGTTCATATATTGTTTTTAAATATTGTTGTCAATTGATTACTATTTTAATGATGTACATGTTATATGAATTATAAAGTATATAAGGATTGTACCGCAGTACATTTTCATTAAGGATTTGAGATTTTCTAGTACCATGTAATCTGATAGATATTAAAGACAAACATTTGTGAAAATATTCATTTGGGAGAAATATTAACCTTAATATGGTCATGATACCGAGGTAGTGACTTTTGAATAAGAGATAATTGAGATGGATAATGTATTTTGGGTATTATTGACATCCTTGGAACTAATTAATGGTTTGTTTTTTCCATCAATGTTGGATTATTCAAATTTTTATTATTTAGGGAGTCTATCCAGTATTCTATAAGGAACAAGGGTGAATAAAGATTTTCAATAAGGTTTTATTTTAATTCAAGTTGTTACAATGCTTTATGGTAACACATGATAAAGGTATTCACATGTTATTATATGGGAAAAAGTGATCTTCATTATGTTCACCTTCCTTATAATTTTTGGACTGTGTGTTTGGATAGAAATATTTTAGATAAGTATAAAGTTTGGAATAAATTAATTTGGACATTGGATTCTAGGGTTTATGGTTAAAACATTTCCTATGATTATTTTTGGATTATTATAAAAATAACAACCTAGAGGTCAGCTGATAACATGTCACCTCTAGGAAGGCCCTGAGACGTGAACTCGCAACGGATGGGAGACAAGGGTGCATCACCTACAACTGGCCTATGCGATATACTAGATTATATAATTTAGTTTTAATGGTAGGAAAGATTAATTATAAAATCAATTTTTGTAACCCTATATGATTAAGATAAAGAGAATATTTTGGAGTTCTGAGACGAGTATGTTGTAGAAATTAGATAATGGATGAGACTCTATTTGCCAAGTATTCATTAATTTTTCTTATTCTATGATGAAATTAATTCTTGAAAATGAGGTAAAATATCTATATACAACAAATTTTTAATCCCAATACTTTATGTTTTGTTGAACTGATGATTTTTTCAATCATCATAGATTTAGGGGTTTGAGGCCCTCAATTTTCCATTCACATTATTGTGATTGATGAACTCAATCACTCTCTATAAATATTTATGTTTTCCTCCAATTATAATTTCCACCAATGTTCTCCTATTAGAATTTCTAATTTAGTGGTGACTTTTTTATTTCCTGTCCCACTTATTAAGACTAAATTTTATTAACCCAATTTTTATGTGGTTTTTACACAAAGGTATTTACAATTTTTTAACATTTTATTTATGAAAATCAATTTAAAATTGTGAGGATACAATTTATTAAAAGAGGGGAGAATCTAAAACCATAGGATTTCATAGAACATTATCTCTTTAATGTATTTCAATAGCATGTGCTACATTCAACACTGAGTTGGAGCGCACCACGACATACCAATAAAGCTGTTCAAAAATAATTTTTAAATAGTATAAAATGAAATTTTAATATAATATTATCTATATAATATTAACATCTATAATAAGGGTTTCATGGATATTTTATAAGAACAAAAAAAATTCTTCTAAAAGAACTAATTTTCAAAAAATGAGATTATTCTTCATATTAATGGTGAACCTTTTTTAAATCCAATAGTTGAAACATTTACATTTTCAATATAATGAAATTAAATTATTTTTTAGAGTTGGGACATAAAAATTTATTTTGGATAAAATTTTGGTAATTTTCTGATAAATTTCATATCTTGAAGAATAATAAAAAATACTAAAATTTAATTGAAAACATTTTTTAATCAAAATTATTTGTAGTGTTAATGTCACGACCCGACTTCTCCAAAATGAGAGAAGAGACATCAGATTTCTAGACCCTTCCTTCTCCAAGTTGAAGTAGAGATAATGTCCCCCAGACCTGCCTTCAATAGGACCCGTAGTGGAACGTAGAACCAAGGGTATGGAATCACACACAAGATGGAAGGCATTATCCTTTTTCTTTAATAGGATCAGGAGATAAGATAGTAAATACCAACAAAACAAAAATTGTGGGTACAAGTAAAGCCAAAGAAAACCATTCCCATATGCATGTTACAAAAGTAAATACCACAAGTACAAGAAGACTACAAAGGTAATGTACCAAAGAAATGAAAAACAACAACTACAAATGTCCCACCGTCTAAGAATGTGCGTCCCCGTACGATCCCTGAAGTACTCTTGGAAACCTGAAAGCTTTTTTATATATGTAGGGTGACCATACAAGTATACTCAGTAGAGAAAACCAAATACTCTCTTGCACAAGTGGGGAGGTATTTTAATGCCATGTGAGAATAGAAATAACCAAATCACTTTTTCAAGGAAAACATTCGACCCAATCTTCACCAAGGCACACTCCCCAAATAACGCAAGTCATGTAATATATAGTAATATCACATCGATGTTGGGGTACCTCACACCACTTTCCCACTAGTTATTGAAGACATCCTATACATCAAACCAATACTGCCATTCACACTGTTGTCTCACTATCACACCTCGCTAGCACACACCTGGGCCGCCACCACACTTCCAGCCCGCAAACACATGGGCCACAACCACCATGCATAACCGCGCCCTCAAACACCAAGGCCAGAACAACTAATGCCACACCTGATGACACCTAGGCCTTATCCCGAATAATCTTGGGAAACAACCTGCCCGCACACACCTGGGCCAACCACCACAACCACCCTGCCTGAAGAATCTTGGACTATAATGTACCTCAGGCCATCACAGCCTACCCAAAGTGTCTTGATCTATTTGGGAAAGGGAGTATAAGAGGAGGAAATAACCATCCACTCATAAGAGTGTTGGGAAAAACACCCTCCCCCATGAGATGGGGGTGTTTGGCATTATGTGCTCTACTTGGGTGGGGTGAAAATAAGAATATTAAGAACTAAAACTATATATATAGG
This sequence comes from Viscum album, assembly GCA_963277665.1. Classification (NCBI taxonomy): domain Eukaryota; kingdom Viridiplantae; phylum Streptophyta; class Magnoliopsida; order Santalales; family Viscaceae; genus Viscum; species Viscum album. Next base: position 1,023,015,763 of record OY728133.1, on the reverse strand, counting down.
TAACAAGCACTCATCCAAAACTATTGTTTCCAAAGCTAACCTGAGAAAAAACACCCTCGTTACTATTCATTCATAAAATAAAGGCACAAAACCCAAGTCCAAGTCATAACTCATTCCCAAAACCATTTCCCCATTTAACTAATTCTTTCATTCATGTTCATGTGATGCCATTTAGGTTAGTTACACACTACTGGGAAACTAACAGGAATAACCACAAGACCGAAAAAGAGAAACTACCAAACAAAAATTTATGCAGTCACACCCGGTTCTCTTGTGAAGTCACAACAGTAAAAGGATAAGTGGGATCCCTCAAAGTACTGGATCCAAACCAAGCCTCGAGATATAGCCCCACATAGCTTCATATTCACAACCATCAAACATACCAAAAATGGGGATCCCGTCATCATCCACATCACCCCATATGCATCGAGCAGAACAAACAGACATGCCACTGAGACAGAACAAGGATGTTTCCAGACTTAAGTAAATCCTTCACCATGTTTTCTTCTTTTCGTTTGGTTAACTGGGGTGATCACACAAGTATTTTTGTTTAATAGAAATTCATTTAATCCACTGAGTTTAAGTGATTAACCAAATAATCATGTAAGAGCCATTCAATATTCACAAAAGATGGAGGTTCATTAAACCACAAAGAAAGACCACCAACGACAATGATTTTCAGTTGGAATATGCCCACACAATTTACAACATAAATAATCAAGGGTAAGGAAAAGAAATAGAACATCGATCACACCCCTACCCCTTCATTCTTTAAAATTAAATTTTTTGTCTTTTTTAAGGTTTTGTGTCATCTATTCCCACATAAACAGTAGCACACCCACCCATCATGGTACACATTAAGGAGAGACGAAGTAAAATCCATACTTGGTTGATTAAGGATCGAAGTTCTTCTCCACGTGCCAAGAACTGGGGATGTGTGACTTGTAGGGGAGGAACATCGGGGAATCAAAGAGTTATTAGAAAAGCTCCAGCACAGGTGCACCACATTCCTCATGAAGGGGAACTCAAAGAGCCCTTGAAGAAAATGAGTTTAACAAAGATGAAGAAGAAGAATAATGAATTCTCGTGCGATATAAGGATGAGATCCTGATGTTATGGGATATGGAAATTTGACCATATTTAATTTCGGATCGTGGTTGACGACATATTTGGGCCGTTATGCACGATGGAATTAATTATCATTTAACAAATCACCTCAGTGTGGTGGTCATAAGAGCTACACGTTAAACAGTTTTCTTTAATAATAAAGAAACACGTAATATGGGCAGATCTAGAAGGTGTGGTTGAGGGCGTGACACCGAGGAAAAACCACACGTTTTGGTATGTTAAGGATCACTCGGATCTTGGGGGATTTAGGATATTATTTATGGGATTTAATTGGATTTTAAAGGGTATTAAAAAATTTTTTTACATCAAATGATACGTTGCGGGAGAAGAAAAGTCGGAAGTTGGAAAACAAACGAAGACCCTGGGTAAGGACACGGTGCCACAGTCAGGGTGGTACCCTTACGTTGCCACTGTTACGGTGCCACCCTTTTAGTGGAGCTGTGTTTTGGAAAAGTAATGGACCTGTTGGGTTTGGGTCATTACATCAGATACCACTCAATCTATTCTCTTCACCGAGAATCAAAACTAGACCCGAAGAAAGAGGGGTTACAAACAACCATCATGAAAGATACCTCTCAGGTATAAACCTCATCATCTTGGAACACCTCTCCCTCAAGTAACCAGGCAACATTCAAATGTCAAACTGACTAGTCATATGGGATAGGGATTTTCTTCCTCTATGTCAACATACTATCCCCTTTCGGTGACTCTGACTCGGCCGAACAGGTTTAATCACATCCACCTTAATGCGTATTGATTAGGGATCAGGTACTCCCCTCCCCATATCCATGACACTTAACACAAATTTAGAGAATAAGTAAATCCACACATTCCATAGCTAACAAGGGAAATTGTTTCATTACAAACAAGTAAAAAACAAAAGAGAAAAAAACTCAAAAGAGATCATGGTGCTAGTCACACATCAACGTCTCTCGTTTAAAGTACTTTCCTCAATCCCTCCATGCCTCCACAACAAACAAACCAAAGGAATGGTTCATCCCCGGAGCACCTTCTTCTTGTGTAGATACTGTCAGAGTTGAGATACATGGAAGACATCATGCATTTTCAGTAGTGTCGGTGGTAGCGCTAGCGGATAATTCACTTCACTGACCCGCTACACCACTTCGAAGGGTCTGCTGATCCTGGGAGAAAGCTTACAACCCTGCTGAACCTCTGTTTCCCATGTAGAGGGGAGACCTTCCAGAACACGTGGTCCCCAACCTCAAACTCCAAGGATCTCCTCCTATTGTCGGTCTATGATTTTTGGTTGTCTTGGGTCTCCTTCATCCTTTCTCGTATAAGCTGAACCTTCTCTGTCTTGCTATGCACCACCTCCGGGCCAAGAACACCAGCTTACCCATCCTCAGCACAACACACAGGTGAGTGACATGGTCTTCTGTACAATGCTTATAATGGAGCCATGCCAATTGTAGATTGATAGCTATTACTGTAGGAAAAATCTACCGGAGGTATGTGTCGCATGCACGATCCCCCAATGTCCAGAATACATGTTCGTAGCATATCTTCCAATGTCTAGATGGTGCGCTCTGTCTATCTATCTGTCTAGGGATGGAAAGAAGTTCTAAGATGTAGCTAAGTACCAAAAGCATGCTTGAATCCTATGCAAACTCGTGAGGTAAACCGTACATCCATATCCCAGACTGTGGTCCTCCGGACTCCATGAAACCGCACCACCACATCCATGTACCTCAGTGCTAAGTAATCCACTGCACTCAACACCTTGATTGATAGAAAGTGAGCCAATTTTATCAACCAGTCCACCACTAACCAGATATCGTCGCATCATCCTTCAACCTTGGGTAGCCCTGTGATGAAATCCATCGAGATGTAATCCCACTTCCACTCGGGTACTTCTAAAGGATGCTACAAACTGCCTGGAACATGGTGTTCAGCCTTCACTTGCTGACACACTAGGCACCTGGCCACGAACTTTTCCACCACCCGCTTTAACCCGGGACACCAAAACAGACTCATCAGACACTGGAACATCTTAGAAAATGTTGGGTGCACTGTTGGTGAGATTTTTGGAACTCACCAAGAAGTCTATCACGCTTACCCTATAGAACAAAAAACATCCCTAAAAAAAGTATCTGATTCTGACCATCATCCGTCCACTATTCTAGAGCGTCACCATGGCCTACCCCGTCACACATCACTTCACATTCTGAGTCTCCCCATTTTTGACTCGTCTACCTACCACATTAGAGATGACTTCACTGTCATCTGATATAGGCATCCTCTACCACTATCCATCATCACATCTAGGGGCAGGGCAACCAACTCCTCCATCGACTTCCAAGCATCTGCCGAATCTCGAACTGCATCCTTCTTCGACTTCCTGCTCAAGGAACCAGCCACCACATTCCCTTTTCTTCAGCTATAGGAAATATTGAAGTCGTAGTCCTGAATGAACTCCACCCACCATCACTGACGTATGTTCAGGTCCCGCTGGGAGAAGATATACTTCAAGATTTTTTGATCTGTGAAGACCACAAAGTGTTCCCGATGAGGTAATACCGCCACATATTTAGAGCAAACATGACTGTCACAGGCTCCAGATCGTGGGTTCCATAATTACGCTTATGAGGAAATAAATTTTTACACCCATAAGAAATCACACCTTGTTGTTTCATCAGCATATACCTGAGGCCTTGTCCTGAAGCATCAAAGAATACCTCAAACGCAGCCCCTTCTTCTAGGAAACCTCAGCACTGGGGCACTTACCAACTTATCCTTCAGATATCAGAAGGCTACCTCGCACTGCCCATTCAACAAGAAATCCTTCTCCATCTTGGTCAAGGCTGTGAAAGGTGCCACATCTTTGGATAAGTTGGGCACGAACCTCCAATAGTAGCCTTCTTGTCCAAGTAAACTACGAACTTATGCCACGTTCTTGGGCGATGCCCAACAAACAACCGCCTCGACCATCGATGGGTCCGCTGTTATTCCCTGCTCGAATACAACATGCCCATGGATGTGCCCTTCTCGCATCCCAAACATGCACTTGGACATGTTCCCATAGAGTTGGTGCTATCAGAGGACCTCTAAAACCGCATTCAGGTGCTCAGCATGATCCTCCTCTGATCTTGAGTAGTTCAGAATATCATCGATAATGACAACCATGAAATGATCCAGCTATTCCTAGAATACAGAGTTAATGAGCCCCATGAAAATAGCTGGATCATTCTTAATGCCGAACAGTATGACGAAAAACTCAAAGTGCCCATATCTTCACCTGAAGGCAGTCTTTGAGATGTCACCCTCTTTCACCCTCAGCTTGTGAAATCCTGAAAGCAGGTCAATCTCGGAGAACCACCATGTCCCCTTTAACTGGTCGAAAAGGTTTTCAATCCTCAGGATAGGGTAACAGTTCTTGACAATTTCCTAATTCAATATCCGATAGTCTATGCACATCCTAAGACAACCATTTGCCTTCATTGAGAATAATACTGGAGCACCCCCCGGTGAAACACTTGGTCGAACAAAACCCTTCTTCACCAGATAATCAATCTGGATCCGCAACTCTCGCAACTCGGAAGGATACATCCAAAAGGGAGCTATCAAAATCAGACGGGAACCTCGTTGCATGTCTATCCCGAACATAACATTACATTGAGGGGGTAGGGTATCCACCTCCATAGGGAAGACGTCCATAAACTCACTGATGATCCCTGGGAATTCCACTATTACTTCATCCACTGACACCACTGATACTTAAGCTAACAAGTAAAGGAGGGGCTCCTCTCGCCGAATAATTTTCTGGAAACCCCGCTCAATGATGAAAGTTACACATAGCTGCCAAAATATAAAAACAAGACTCTTCCTCGAAAACAGTCAATGAAAATACATATAGAGAAGATCCATTCAATGCCTAGGATGAAATTATATGGATGTATCTACAATAGTAGAAGATCCCTGATAGACTGATGTGGCCCTATCATCTATCTACACCCTCGAGAAACATAAAACAAGTCAGTCTAACCTCCAACTGGTGTGCTCAACACCAGGGGCACTAGAAGTCTCTCAACGTCTAAACCCAGAGCACATGGCAGACTGGGTGTAATAAAGGAGTGTGAATATTTTGTATTGAACATGTTATAGGCAAGATTACTAAAAATTCTAATCGTACCTTGAATGACCTCCGACCCTGCTAGAGATGCGGCCTCTACGGCGTGTAACTGCCCACAACTAGGTCCCATGCCCCTCAGTTGTCAGCCACCTCCTCGATCGTGCCCTGGTCATTGTCCTTGAGGAGTGCCCCAAGGTTTGCCTCCTCCTGCAATGACTTCCCTCAGAGGATCTTGAGCTCGCGTTCCCTGATGCTACTACTGAGTGGGCTCGGCTAGAAACTACTGCGGCTAGGGCATGTGTGTCACAACCCGTCCTCGGGGCCCGTGTCGTGACTACCCCAAGCCCGCCTTCCATAGGACAGGGGCTGGCGACTAGCACCAAAGGTATAAATCCCGATTACTGGGAAGGCATTGCCTTTATAAAAGTAAAAAAACACCACAGAGTACAAGAGGAAGTAAAACACTATGTACAAAAGAAAGTGTTGAAAAGTAAATGGGCCCGAATACAAACCCAACTGAAAATTCAACTACATCTAAACAAAAGTACAACAGAAAAAGACAACAATTGGAAGAATAGAAGCAGCTCCTAGGACATCCACCTCATATCCTACCTAAAGGTTAGGTACAGATAGCGCAGCTCCAGAATCGTCCACCAAGTATCCTACCTGAAAGGTAGGTACATATAGCGCATCTCCTATATCGTCCAACATGGATTTTACTTGAAGGGTAGGTATAGATAGCACAGCTCCTGGATCATCCACCACGGATCTTACCTGAAGGGTAGGTACAGATAGGCCCCACAATGCTCTCTCCCATCAACCTCCTCCGAGTATTGTCACGTTGTGAAGTCCACCTCCGGATAATGACTCATTGTGAGGTCCACCTCCAGGTACCATCCAGTCCTCGAACACTCGGCCTCCGTCAGCACTGCCAGTCGTCTGCAACCAACACAACGAGGTACGAGAATAGCCTATGCAGTGGTGAGTATAATGATACTCAGTAGGGACCCCAAGACTCTCAAGGTCTCTCAAATAACAACAAGGATAACCACTAATAAGATCTCAACAGATAGCTTCTACTTAGGTATATGCCCATACATGAACCTATGTTATCAAGTAACCCATCTCAATCTTGAGGAAACACAAAGATTATGGAATCAACGGATAACCACTACCCAGGTATATTCCCATACATATACCTATGTTATCAAGTCACCCATCTCAATCATGAGGTAAACAAAAAGGTCATAGTCTCAGCTCAAACCAGGACTTTCATTATCGAAACCATACCAGCTAAAGAGCCCCGTCTCTAGAGTGTACAGTGGTCCTGTCATGACTCCGAGGTACTGCTCACTAACCTAATATTGCTGAGGTACTTCTCCTGTCTAGTACCACGGGTCAACCACCCAAACATAGTAGTGCTTCCCGCCGGGGTATGTCACCCAAACACAGTAGTGAACACCCCCTAATAGCCTGCAAAGGTACTCTCCGTACGAGTACCGTGTGTCTGCACTATCACACAGGTAGTGCTATATCCTCCATGGGTCTTCACCCAAACAAAGTAGTTCTCCGTCCACTGGTCTAGTCGACTCACTCCAAGTCGAGTCGGTCAAGCAGTCGTTAGGTCTCAGTCAGCTACATGGTCTCCGTACTCCGTACGCTCGTCTCTGGGAGGGTCCTCTCTATGAGCTATAGTTCAATACTCCAAGTATCTCAAAGTCCCAGGAATAATTATCTCAATGAACCTCCTCGTCATAGGGGTCTCAATGCAACAGACGGTGCGTCAATCAGACGTCTGGTATGTGAGTCATTAGCATTTTCGTCCCCGGGGCCCGGTTGGTTTCATTTGCGAACCAACCCAAACGTATCTCAACTGTACCCCGAACACTCATAGGGTAAAATCATAGGGACCGTTTCTCCAGGAGATCACTAGCGCCACTAACGGTTCGTCAAATGGGCGTCCATTCTGAAAGTTATTAGCTTTTCAGTTCTAGAGGCCCGGTTGGATTTCAGGTACAATCCAACCCGTCCACTATCCAACTGCATCTAAATCAGGAGTGGAGTATTCCAAATGTTCCGTCTCAACAAGAGAATCCAAAACAGCTGACGCCATGTCAATTGAACGCACGAAGCTCAAGATATATGCGTTTCCGCTCCGAGGGCCTGGTTGGTTTCATATCCGAACCAACCCGGCCGAACCCAATGTTCTATGAAACCTCGAGTTTAATATACTAAAACGACCGTCTCAATATAAGGATCACATCACAACTAACGGTGCCTCGATCGGATGTCCATAGCCTAATTTATGGGTTTTCGAAAGGAAACAATCCGAAAGGGGGGTCTAGGACCAGCCCGGCCTGGCCCAACCCCCACCTGGTTGGCCCGAACCGGGCAACCCGACTCGAGTCCGGTTCCGGCCCAGCTTGGCGGCCCAGCACGCTGGCCAGGTGGCTCGTCCGAATGACCGAGCCGTTTGGGATGCGGGGTGGGCGCTGCCCCGCGCTTGTCGTAACCACGACCCCATAGTGGGGGCTGCTCACGTCCTGCCAACCAGGGGTTTCGAACCCCCAGCTCTTCGACTGTCCGGCCGGCCAACTCCGTTCGGCCGGCTGCTGCTGACTCGGGAACGGCAAGGGCTGGTCCCCCTGCTCTGACGCCGGTGGCCCAGAACCGGCCGCCACTTCCCCTGCTCCACTGCGGCATATACCGCAGCCTTGGACCATCTAGCGCGGAGCGACGACACCGTGCCCCACCACCATGGACCCGCTCCGGTCGTGGTGCCTTCGGGGTTTTCCGGCGTGGTATAACAGTGCCGCATTCTTGAAAGCGGGGGGGGGGGGATTCCCCATACTTGTTGTAACCGCGACCCCATAGTGGGGGCCACTCTCGTCTGGACAATAGGGGGTTTCGAATCCCCGACTCTTCCACTGTCTGGTCGGCCGTCTCCGGCCGGCTGGCTGCTACCGACTCGGGATCGGCAAGGGCTGGTCCCCCTGCTCTGACACCGGCGGCCCGGAACTGGCAGCCCAGAACCGGTTTCTGGATCCCCTGCTCCATCGCGGCCTATGCTGAGGCCTTGGACTGTCTGGCGCGGCGTGACGGCGCTGCGCCCCTCCGCCGTGGCCCCGCTCCGGCCACAGTGCCTTCGGGGTTCTCCGGAACGGTGTGATGACACCGTGTTCTTGTTCGATTCAAAGGCACGACAAAACGACGCCGGGAATACCTTGCCGCACGACCCCGTGCGGTGTGACGACACTGCGCCATCCTCATTCCATTCCACCACAAGGAAGTCACGATAGAAGGGGAGGAGGGTCGGCCGTGTTTGTGCGGTCTGGCCCCCTCCCGTTAACTAGTAACAGGTGGTCCAAAAGTATGAGGAATGATGACGGATGAAAAAACGAATATCATCAACAACAAAAAAAGAATTCCCTACAACCTCTTGAATAAAAGGAATCATACCAATATTCCAACCCGCAAAATAAAACATTCGCAGATAAACTTAATGATGAGTTGATCCGGGTTTTTTTTAGAAGGAACAACCAAGGGAATAATACCATTCTCAAAATAATCCCCCTACCTGATGTAATTGTTGAACGAAGGTTCATCGTGGAAGAAGGAGTTGCAGAAGAAGAGGGATGTTGGTGTCGCGGTACACGGCGTCGCGTCGTTGATATCCGAGGAAGTCATCTCTCACCATCCTCCTTCGTCGGATGTCGACGTTCTTCATCGGGGACGGTGCATTCTTCGTTTTCTTCAAGGAGGAAGAACATCCTTCGAAACGTAGAGCTTTCCTCACCAAATCCTTTCGCACCATCAAATATCCTCCCACGAAATATGACTTAGTCTTATTTAATTAACAAACAAGCCAAAGGAATTCATTTGAAATTCAAATGAATCCAAGAATTAATTACCTGAAAAACCAACACACTTAAATAGTTGACATTATTTTGAAAAGGGGGGTTTCTTTTTGAGAGTTACAAATTTAAGAGGGGAAAAGTTATGAACATTAGGGGAAGGTGAGGGGTTGGGCTTGTGTGGGCCCCACCCCACCTTAATCCTCTCAAAGGTGGTTATCAATAAGTGGGACACACCCCTAACTACCTTACATAGGTTATAACCACATAAGAGAGATGAAAAGAGTTGTGACACAACACTTAATCCACTTAACAAGAAAAGAAAATATAATTGTAAAACAATTATATTATTATCCCGCACATTATTTAAACAACACTTCCTGAGAAAACGCAACTCCAGAAAGGGGACTTCTTATGAAATTATCGGTGCTTCTATTCTATCAGTGTCCCCAGATTTCGATTCCGAGCACCGGTTCAAAAGTTAGGAAAACCCACTCGTTTGTTCACTGAACGTACTCGAGCCTAACTTCAGAAATTGATTCTGGGCATACCGGGACTCAGAATCAGGCACCATCAAAAACTGCCTTCTTGTAAAATACCAATGAAAATTAAGAAAAAAACTTCCCTTGATTTTTACGGGTCTTTACAATGTGCGGCACTGGCCCACCCCCATTGTACTGTACTTAGTCCGGGAACTATTTCTGAAGGTTCCCATGGCTGCCCCATATGAGGCATCTCGGTCCTATGCAAAAACGGAATGGGCAAGTACTGGGAGATTGGAACCAGAATTGTTGGGGCCTGCTCCCTACTAGCCAGAATCTAGAGGTCCCTAATGCTAGAGGCCTGCTGCTGACGACTTTCCCCTTTAACGAGCCCAACTAGATTCACTCTCACGATACAACTCCTAGTGAATGCATCCTCTCCACCACTTCATCCTTCTTCGGGGCCTCCAAATATGTCGATAAGGTGATGGGAGTAAATACATACTAAAGAGAAGGTCAGAGTGCATCCTCTAAACGTCTCGCCTGAGACTTTTCATCCGAAAAAATGTTTGGAGTGAATCAAAGGAGATCTTTGAACTTGGTCCCCAACTCTCTCACTGACATGATCCCATACTGGAGGGGTAGTATCTCCTGCCTCTTCTCAGCCTTCATCATGGAAGAGAGGAATTCTGCATGGAACTCCTTCTCAAAATCATCCCACAACACCACAACCTTCTTCTTCTCCCCATGATAAAGTGTCCACCACTGACGCGCTACTCCGCACATCTGTCCTATAGCCAGAGGATCCCAGTTCTCCGATGGAGCCCATATCATGCTGAAATCTATCAGAAGATCCTCTATCCAACTCTCTCTCTCTCTACATTAGTGTTTCTACCCTCTTACTTACCAAGGGTGTGCCACTGAAAGGCACAAACCATTCTCTACCACTGATCGGCCTCCTCCTCCTAGTCAGCCCCTGTCGATCATCCAGGTCAACCTCAGGGTCCTCGATCGCCCGCACTACTCGTGGTCATCTCCCAGTAGCCATAGCTACATGGTAAACAAGGAATACATAAGCCCGAGTAATGTAGAATATTGTTCTTAATTTTTCATAGACTTATTATTAATTTTAAATCCCCAAATACACAAGAAACAAAATAACACAAGTAGTTATGATTATTGTATCTTCCATAGGGTCTCTACCCTACAATTAGTGTAGCCTTACTTAGTCGTTTGTTTGACCCATAGTCCTTGCATCAGATCATAGGGGGGCCTAAAATCCCATATCATAACCGGTCATCCCTGGCCTATTTCACAAACCAAGATCACCCAATACTGTTTCTCTACCATCCCATGCAATCCTCACTATGCTTACCTCTAGAATCCATCATATCTATCAAACTCCACTCTGATACCATTCTGTCATGACTCACTTTCTCCATGATGGGAGAAGAGATAACAGATTTCCAAACCCTTCCTTCTTCAAGTTGAAGGAGGTATAATGACCCCCAAGATCCACCTTCAATACGTCCCAGAGTGGCGACTAGCACCAATGGTATGGAATCTCACACAAGATGGAAGGTATTACCCTTCATCATTAATAGGATTGGGAGATAAGATAATAATTCCCAATAAAACCTAAACTGGGGGTAAAAGTAATGCCAAATAATGTCATTCCCATATTCATGTTACAAAATTAAATACCACAGGTACAAGGATACTAAAATGGTAATGTACCAAATAAAAGAATAACAACAATGACAACTATCCCATCATCCGAGCTATTACAGCCCTGCACGATACCTGATGTCCTCCTGGAAACCTGAAAGTAGTTTTATATAACGCAAATCAAGTAATATATAGTAATAGCACATCGACGTTTGGGAACCCCGTCCCACATTCCCATTTGTTATTAAAAACATCCTACGCGTCGAACCAATCCCGCCATTCTCACTAAAGTCTCAAAATGACACCCCGCCCGCACATACCTGGGCCGCAACCACACATTCTGCCTGAAAACACCTATGCCAGAATAACTACTGTCATGCCCAAAAACACATGGTCCTCATCCCGAAAACTCTTGGAAAACAACCCGCGCACACACACCTAGGCCAACCACTACAACCACCCTACCTGAAGAATCTTGGTCTATAATGGACCTCAGGACATCACAGCCTGCCCAGAGAGTCTTGGGCTATTCTAGAAAGGGAGAAGAAGATGAGATAATAACCATCCACTCATAAAAGTGTGGAGAAAAACACCATCACCCACGAAATGGGGGTGTTCGACACTATGTGCTCAACTTTGGTGAGGCACAAATAAGAAACATGAGAACTACATTTATAAGTATAGGTAACAAAAATTCATCCCAATCAAGGGTTTCCAAAGCCAACCTGATCACATACACCCTCATTACTATTAATTCATAAAATAAAGGCACAACACTCATGGCCAAGTCACGACTCATTCCCAAAACCAATTCCCCATTTTACTCATTCTTTCTTTCATGTTCACGTGATCCCATTAAGGTGAATCCCACACAGCTGGGAAACTAACATGCATAACCATAAGCCAGAAAAAAGAAAAAACGAAACAGAAATTTAAGAATTCAAATTCTGGTTCTCTTCTGATGTCACAACAGCAAAGGGATTAGTGAGATCCCTCAAAGTACTGGAACCAAACCAAGCCTCAAGATACCACCCCACACAGCTTCAGGCATACAACCATCAACCATGCCACAACAGGGGATCCAATCCTCAACCAAGTCACCCCATAAGCATCGATCAGAACAAACAGACATTCCACCGAGATAGAACAAGGATGTTTCCAGACTCAAGTACATCATTCACCATGTTTTCTTCTTCCTATTTGGTTGACCGGGGTGATCACGCAAGGATTTTTGTTAACTAGACATTAATTTAATCGGCCAAGTTTACATGATTAACTAAATTTCCATGATAGATCAATTCAATCATCAAAGAAGAGGGATTTTCATTAATGCAGAAAGAAAGACAACTAACGACCATGATTTTCCATGGGCATAGACTCACATAATTCAGAACATAAATAATCGAGGGTAAGGAAACGCAGTAGAACATCGATGACACCCAACCTTCATTCTAATTTTTTTTGTTATCTTTGTTCAGATTTGGTTTCTTCTATTCCCACAGAAACAGTAGCACACCCACCCTGCTTGATACACAGTAAGGAGAGACGAAGAAAATACCTACTTGTTCAATCAAGGATCGAAGTTCTCTTCCACGTGCCAAGAACTGAGGATGCACTACTTACAGGGGAGGAACGTCAGGGACTCTTAGGGTGAGAAGAAAGGCTCCAGAACATGTGCACCACTTTCCTCAAGAAGGGTAACTAAAAACACCCCTGGAAGAAAAGGAGACTAGCCAAGAGAGAAAAGAAGAAAAAGGAATTCCCATGCGATATAAGTATGAGATCGTATCATTATGGGATATTGAAATTTGACTGACTTTATAGTCAGATCATGGTTCCCCATTTGGTTAGCCAGTTACGCACAATGTAATTAATTGTCTTTTAACAATTTACCTCGGTGGGGTGGTCATAACGACTATGTGTTAAACAGTTTTCTTTAATCATAAGAAAACACGTATCAGGGGCAGATCAGGAAGGTACGAGGAATAGCGTGACACTGAGGAAAAACCACATTTTTTTGTAAGTTAAGGTTCTCCGACTCTTGGGGGATTTTGGATATTATTTATGGAATTTAAATGGCATTGAAAGGGTATTAAATTAATTTTTTACGTCAAAAGATACATTGCGGGAGCAAAAACATTGGATGTTGGAAAAAGAATAAAGAAACTAGGTGAGGACACAGTGCCACCATCACAACATCACACTTACGATGCCACTATCATGGTGTCACCCTCACTATGCCACTTTCACGGTGTCACCCTCATGGTGCCACCGTCACGCTACCACTGTGACCGGTGTGCGGCCATCACAGTGCCACCATGACCATTGTGCGACCATCACGGTGCCACCGTTTTGGCGGAGCCTTGTTTTGGAAAAGTAATGGACCTAGAGGATCCGGGTCATTACAGTTAAATTATTCATTTATGTGGTTTTAATGTATAATTATATTTATTCTTTATCATTTTATGTAATGTAGGCCATTTTAAGCAATTCACATTAAAATTGGATAGAAACACATGTCAATTATTTAATAGTTTTTATTTCATAAAACCCCACTTTTTTGTTTTGATGATGAAAATTAATTATAAATTAATTAATTAAACTTATATGTTTTCAATTTCATAAAATAGAAATCATTTTTTATATTGTAATATCATAATTATATTTGGGTGAATTTTTGGTATTTTTATGTAAAGATTCAATTTTAGATGATTAATGAAAACCACTGTGTTATAATTAAATAATAATATTTTCATTTAAATAATTATTATTAATTAATAATACTACTTAAAATAGATACATAATACATATATTAGTACAATGTATTTCAATAACGTAATTTTATAATTAGATTAGATATATATAATTTTATTGAACTATTTTAAAGTCTTTTACCCACCTTCTAGGAACATTTCCAAATTTTCATAAAACGTAATTTTACCACATTGGTGAATAAATTTTTTAAAATCATAGAGACACAGATGACATTAGTATTTAAAATCTGGTTCAATAGGATGAAAAAAATATTTGGGGAATAGTATCTTTTGAATATTATTTACCATAGTGAAAAGTAAATATTGTAATTACAGGTAAAAATAATATTAAAATTACCCCAACACATGTACTAATCCTATTTTATATTTGTGTATCTAGAAAAACAAACCTTAGGAAAAAAATATCCTTTTGATTCATTTGGGTAAGATTGTGACATTTATTTTATTTTATTTAACGAAGAGATAAACATGTAAAATACTATGTTTATTAATTAAACCATTATTAATATAGGGTTACACCTAAGATAATGTAAACTATAAATATAATTATAAATATAAAAAAAATTCCAAAATTATGGTATTTTATTTGTAAATTTTATGCATCAAATAATTATGTTTATTTATGACCCACTAATGATGCAGTAATTACCTTCCCATGTTAAATTAAAATAATTGATATTATAAATAATAAAATATATGTAAATTGAAACTATGAAATCCATCCAATAATTTTGAAGGTGTACATGACATTTTAGGTATGATTCAATGTATTTTTTTAGTCATCGTGCGTTTTGTGTCTTTATAAAAAATCAATTACTAAATAGTATCAAAATTGACCTAAATTGTTTTTTAAAACAAATAATATATTATTAAATGATATAGAATTGATAAAAATATATGTTTCATCCAAGGTAATTATATAATGATGTATATGTTATTAATGAACAGCAATAGGTTCTCTAGTCATTTTATAGAGTGTTTATTAACCATGAATTATAATACTACAAGAGGACTTGGTAAAAGTTTAACTATTTAACTAATGCTTAAATCTAATGGTGAGGTTAATATGGGGATAAAAAATTCTATTAAACCTATTGGTGGATAAGATATTTACCCATTCCCAGCATTTTATATTAATTAATCCATTTTATGAAATTATAACGCTATAATTATTTTATAATAAAATAATATTTCATGTTTTTTCTAAAGTGACCATCTCCTCTCCTATTAAAGGGTAGTTTACCTTTTATTAATTTCACACCTCCAAGGAAATTTTTCTCATCCAAACCCTTATCAAATTTTCTCCCATATATCCTCAAATCATCCTAGAGGCCTTAGTTTGATCATAAATCCCACCAAATTATCCTTTTCTATCAAAAAACACCTAAAGAATATGTAATTATTTCATCACCTCTTTCAGAGTTAATTTCTTCTTCCACATCCTCTTTCATTGTAGGTTCCATATATAAATAATAACTCAAAAACCCTATACATATTGTGATGTTATTATAAATATTTAACAATCATACTCAATATTTTATCCATCCTATTAATGAAAAAGTCACCATACGTGTGTACGTACATCTCATCGTCTCCACGGCGTGGTGTAGTTTGTTATTCATCAGTAAATTATTTGGATGTGTATAATAATGACTATAATTAATATAAATGGGAAATATAACATGGTAATGATTCTGTATATGTAATATACCATCCAATTAAACAATATTTCATCATCAACTGACTGATATCATCGCTTGTGCATACGAACGGCTTACCATCTCCACGACGTAATGAGATTCATTTCTATGTTCACCATTTGACTATGATTATAAATATATATATATATATAATTAATAAATATTTAATATATGACATAATAATAATTCTATAAAAATATAAATATATTTGTGTGTGTGTGTGTGTGTATTTACAAATATGTCATTCACGTTCTTTCGTTCAATACTATATGAAAACTAATAATGCGTTTATGCGTATGTATGACCTACCATCTCCCTAAATGTTTTTTTCCATTTCATATATCTATCAATTATACATAATTATAGTTTGAATATATATGATACATAACTAATATTTTATATTATGGAATCAATTAAATCATGATATAAGTTATACGATCAGGAATAACAAGTTAAAACATGTATGATAAAGAAAGAGATCATTACCTGAAATGTAATTTTAACATAGATATTATTATTAAATGGGTAGTGTAAAGCAAGATTTTTTTTTGAAATCATAAATATGAATATGTTTTTGTTGTTATTAAATAACATACTATGTTCATAATATAAGAGGTCAAACATACCCTCGACCAATGTAAAGTTCATGGTAAGATTTAATTCCCCAATCGCATGATTGTTGGTGATTGTTAATGTGTATGTATTTTGTGGAACATATTTGTTACCCATGTCCATGATTCATGAAATATCTATCAAAAGGAATAATTTTTAGAGGACAGTCCAATTAAAACATCATTTTCAATCTATTAAATATTTATTCATCATAATCATTCTAATTAATGTATATATTTACAAATTGGTTTTAAGGAATTATTTATATAGACATGAATGATTTTAAAAGTAAATTCCTTTTAAAGTTTTCAAAGTTGAATGGGTCACATCGATTCAAAAATATATTTTAAATTTCATTATTTCTAAATTGTGTGACTTTTAAATGATTTAATGAATATATTATATTTCTCAAAATGAGTTTTACTGATCACTTAAAACTATGTAAACATATTTTTTAAATATTATTTTTGATTGAGGTTGATTAATTATAATAAGATATTTCATTTTATATTGAATGAGTTATGATATATTTGACTGTGGATGTCCAATTTTTATATAATTCATTATTTATGGTTAAAGTATTGACATTTTTCATGCTAGTATTAAGATGAATGTTTATGTTATGTTTCACAATCCTTATATGAGGAATGCATTTGACATAGAATGTGTTGGGTGGAGCCCATTATTTCTCTTCGATACATTGGTATGTATCATTGTAAAAACTAGTGTCATTTCACAAGTCCTTGAAAAACAATTTATATGTTGTTTTAGGATGAGTCCTTGAATATTTTGTTATGATATCCAAAATTATGCTTTCCATCATTACGAAATTAGCTATAGATATTTAATGTGACTATTAGATTAGTAGAATATCCATGTGAATAATTAAATGTCCTTATTATAGTTATCCTTTGCATAATATGATGATGTTTATTTTTAAATGTCTTGGGATTTAGACATATACATTGCCTTAAAAGATTATGCTTATTTATCACAATATTAACTATACTGTTATCCTTAGTAAGCATCTGAGCTCACCCATTTATTAAGATTAATCATTTTTAGGAAACGAAGAGTTATATTATGATTGAAATGTAAGGTTACTCTATGGGTATATTGGAATTCTCAACGGATTATTTTTTTTGTTTTTTATTTTCAAAATTGAAATGTAATGTTCATATATATAATATATATTCCAAGACTAATAAACTGATTAGTCCTTCTGGATGTGATTGCTTGTGATCATGCCAATATATTAAAATAATGCATTGACTCTAGCTAATAGGTTTTAGGGTGTTACACTGAGAGGGTATTTGTGAAACTGGGTGTCGATTTTTTATTTTAAATACATATATCTTTCTCCCATATTGGAATGAAAATTTTAGACCTGTATCATGGAATAATACATTAATTAATCATTCACATGAAGGGGAAAACAAAAACATTGTACTTTTATTTACCACTATGTGCTAGTCCATGGAGCATACATAGATATTATCTCCTTCATTCACAAATATATTAATATTTAAAATTTGGGGTGTATAAGCATTCAGAAAACGATACTTTTAGATAGGAAGACTACAATTACATGATTTCAGGGATAACACAATTTGTCCCTCGAAAATCTTCTGTCAAATCCCCTTTCTCATGGGCTTGTGAGAACTCTTACTTAGTTAGTTTACATGAAGGTCACTTCAATATATTTTTATTGATTTATTTTTATCTTTTAGAATGCGACTATTCATGAATAGATGTATTAAATTGATGAACATGATATCAGTTAACAAATAAACAGGATATTTGAAGCATGTTAGAATCTCAATACTGCACTTGTCTCGAACATCTCTTCTTGTTAACAAATATAGTAATTGTAATGCAATAAACATTCACGCAGACATCATTATTTGAGAAAATATTATCTTTAATGAAACAGTTATTTATTTTTTTCCCCGCCATATGTTACACATTGCCTTTAAAAGGAAAAAAACATTTGGGCGTATGATTTACTCATAACTAGTCTGTACCATGTAACTATTTTGTGAACGAAGTCACTCGATATTCATTGGAAAAACATATGAGTCTTGATTGTGGGTACATTCCAGTATGTATGCATTTATGACATGTTTGAAGGTATCGCTAAATTATTCTGCAAGTACAGAAGTCACATTCTCACAATTCCTTTCTTTTACTAAAATCAATTTTTTTGAAAAACTCTTTATGTTCTATATTTTGATCAAATGATAAAAAATTATGCATTGGACAAAACATTCAATTCAATCAATATTGTTGTCATCTTGAACTGTATGATCCCATTACTTAAAAACTCTATGATCATAAATCTGTGGATTGTCAAAAAACACAAAACATTCCTCATTTATAGAAATGAACAACCTTTTTTCAAACAATGTAGTCAATTCTGTCAGTTCCCATTTATTGTTTTGGTATTAAGACCAATATTGAATCGATCAAGCAAAAATTCTTGTTGGATGATAACACTACATGTGTACCTCACATGTTTTAAATAATTTTCATTATATGTACTATTAAATTCATCATCCATATTTGGATATATGTGGAATTAATTATCCACTTTAATACATATAAAATGATAAAAATACATATTGATTAAAATTTTCATTAACATGTACCACTCCAAGAAGTTAATTGCTTCATGTTTCTAAAAATTCATGATGTGATTCCACAATTTGTGTTATTATACCTCAAAATTATAGAAAACCAAAATATCATTTTTATTCTCATATAACACTAGAATGGAAAATATGTTTTCATTGGTACATTTATAATTCATGAAGACTATTGGATTAGTGGAACTACAAAAATAATGTGTACATTGCCTCACAAAATACTAAATAAACCTTTGATTACTCATTTACAAATATTAATGTTCATAATGAATATTTTTTTCAATATTGTGGGATAATTTTAATTATATTTTGTATTCTATATCAATTATCAGATGGTCACTCAAGAGGAATAAAATTTCATTTTCCTAGATAGTCACCATTAATTAGATTTCATTAGTTTCTAGCCATTGAATAAAACAACTTTTTTGAAACAATAATAATATTGTAAATCTTTATAATCATGGAATTTTTTTTAGGATGTCTAAATCAAGACACATTCTTTTCAAAATATAAGAAATATAGTTTAAAAATGTTAATTCATGGTAATAATCTATTCAACTCTATCTTCATTGTTCATAATGATAATAGGAATATGAAACACCTATACTATTGGAGTGTAATAAATGTGCGCTGTAAGGGCCATTTTCATCTACTGTGTAATGATTGATTAAAAGAATAATATTAAATTTTTAATGTTATTTCACCTTGGTAATAATAGTTAAACTTCATAATAACTTGTAGATTGTAGATAGGGCTGTAATTTCACAGATATCACTCTCTATATAATTTTATAAATTTATATGATATTTTTCCATAATTATAAAAATCCTAGTAGTTCTCAATAATGTATTCTTATTCATGATTAAAATGGTTCACTAACATTTCTTCATACCCACAATATTGACCAACAGATTTTATTCAAATATATTAAACATTGTAATATGAATATTTAATAAATAAAATAAAAATTAATTCTTGAATCATATAGTTCTATTTCTTTTTAAAACATGAATACATAAAAAACCGGTTTATAGGTGAACTACACCATCTCCCAATATGTTTTACATAACTATCACCCTTATTATTCATATAATAAATAATACATTTATTTAAAACATTGAACAAGAAAACATAACAATGGTTATGCTCAAAATTGCAATAATGATAAAATACAGATATATAAACATAACATGAGTATAAGCTTATGGGATCATGATATTGATGTTTCCAAATAATACCCTACATATAATATACATACTGATTAATAATAGAAAATATCTTGGTAACTCATAACACATGAATACTAAATGAATCGGTGATCATAACCAATTAGATAATAACATTTTAATACAATATATATTTTCACACAAACATTATAAATGAAAATATGAAATCAAGGGTACCCAAAAAAACATTGAAAAAATGTTATTATTCATCTAAAAAAATGTGTAACAATGCCTATATTTGGATAACCACATATGTACATAGTTTTTGGATTGTGATTACTACCTTTGTATACTCTTAAGTAACATGGAAGGATATCATCATTAATGGGAAACAATTATGAATGATAACTTTGAATGATTCTTATTGAAAATATCATTTACAATTTGAAATGAATTATTTAAAATAAAATAAATTCATTGATATTAATGAAAATATTTTATTTTTAAATAACCGCATTAAAATTTAATGGAACCATTAAACCATGTGGTGGTCATGATGGTACAAAATATACATCTATATAGACATGTTCATTCAAGTATTTCATTTCACCTTTTATGTAATAATATAAAATTACTTGTTAGAAAATATGCTTGAAGATCCCTTTTAATCAATTTTTTAAAATTTTGAACATGGATAAAAATGACTATAAATGATAACTTTATAATATTATAAATATTCATCAAATTATTTTTAGATAATAAGGATAGAGATGAAATGTATTTTGAAATAATGAGATAAAAAATGATTATTCATGAGAATATTTTTTCAGACTGTTGAGTACATAATAAAAAGAAACTAAAATAACAAAACATTTATTTATAGGAAAAATAAGTGGAGAAACGAAATCATGTCATTTTTGAGATATTTATCATAACATTTCATCATCAAAATCATAATCACAAATAATCCTAATAATTAATGAGATTAGAACATTAAGCTTTACATATATTATAACCTTAGAATGAGAATACCTATGTAATAAATAAAAATATATTGATATTTATATATATTTATTTCATGATAATAATCATAAAATAAATTCATGGGATATATATATGAATGATAAATAAAACAACTAGTTTATATGTAATGTGTCTCATAAAAAAAATAGAAAGATGAAAATTTTGTACACGAATAGAAACATTTGAATCATAATTTCTATTAAATAAAGAAACATAAATGTATATTTATATCAAATAATTTCAATATATGATTCCAAAACTAAATTTTAGTTGAGTATAAACACAACATAGATGAAATAAGTGGTGTATAAGGCATGTGTCCCACAGAAATAAAAGTGGGAGAAAATATAGTACATTATATATTATCTTTTTTCATAGATTTTCAAAACACATATATAATAAATTTAGATTTATTAAAAATATATAATTGATAAATATTTATATGTATCATACCATATATTATTTCCATATAACCTTTCATCACCAACTTTTTAACCATTCATTAATAAAATCATTATTCATTTAATAAGTGTTTCATTAATCATGTATATATGGGTATAGTGTTTTGGGTCCTATAACTATGATCATGGTGAAATCATAATCATAATTTTTTCTATGTTATAAATTTCATATATATTAATTATATAGTTTTTTATTGAAATACATCAATTTTATAGATAAAAGTTAAATTACACCATTCATGGGGTCTATCGGGTAAATGTATGCATGAACAATATTATATTTTCATGACAGTTGGAAAAACTAAAAGATAAATAATATATCTGAAATATATCACACCATTTTGACATATATATCATATATATCCAAAAAAATATCTTCATAACCATCCATTATATAATAAAATGGAATATAAATCACATCTCTTGGTAGAAGATGTTGTCCACACGTACATGTGGGTAATGTTTTCATTTTCCAATGGATTAGAAACTAATATGATATAATTGATAATTATTACAAAACTATAAATATATCATAAATATAAAATATTCCCATTTAGTCCATATTTATCTAGATCCTCATATGATGGTGACCGAAAACAAATTACTTCAATTTGTGAGGTGGTAGTAGGTTGTACAAATAATAAACAGTTACATCAATCACATGATGGAGGTAGAGATGGATATATGTTCATCTATTAACATAAATATAACTCATTATATGGGATATAATACTTTTATTATATATTTATATTTTTATAATATAATAATTATATGGAAGATGCAATGAAATAAATTCTACCATTTAAAAATTGTATCATTTCTTCATAAAAGCTCTATTGATTTTCCCAAGAAGCCTTCATATGAGGGGTTCCTAAAATAAAATAGTAATCTATAATGTAGGGATAGGATTAATTGTGGGATTTTAGAATTGATTGGTTGAACAAAATTCCATTTCATTTAAACATTGTATAAGAGAGTGGGGTCCCTTTTAATATCGGTGGAGGGGAAGCACCTGTGAAATCTGATAAATAATTGATGGAAAACGTATTTCACAAGAAAAACATTAAAAAATGGAACATTCATAAGAAAAATATATTATATGGTTAAAATATCTCCAATAAATATTAATTGGACATGATTTTTCTTAATTTTAACACATTTCATATCACATTATCCTCAGGTATGAAATTCTTATCTCTAAAAGTATGGATTGATTTTTTCTATTATTACATTATATTATCTAGGAAAAATAAGTAATGTATATTTTATAATAATAAAAATTATTATTCTAAATGAAAAGAACATTTTTTCATGTCAATTAAAAATATGAAGGAACATGATTTAAAATAAAATTTTTAGATGGGATGAAATTGTTATTTTTCGTGTAAAATGTTTTTAAACTCTAAGATGTTAAAAAATAAAAATTTGACATAAACGTGATTTTCCTAAGAAACTTTTATTTAATAATATATTATTTTACAAATGTTTATTTTAATACCATAGTAAAATATGAATGTTGTTAATATTTAATAAAATAAAATTTTACCAAAAATTCAATATTTATCGAATATTAATTGGAAAAGATATTTGTTTCAGAAAATTCTGAAAACATCAGCCTATGAAAATTTTATCATATATTGAATTAAAAAATGTAATAAATATTTTCATAAATGAATCATTCAATAAGAAAAAAGTTCATTTTATTATTTTTTATATAAATAAATAATTATTTTTTATGAAACACAATTTTTAATGAACAAACAAAATTTATAAAAAAAATTAACTACATTTTCATTAATATGCTTTATTTATATATAATCATTATTCATACTTTTTAAAATACCTGTATTCCAATTCATAACAAAGTTTATATTGTTACATTTATAACAACCATGATAAAATAATAATAAATATTGTATATTGTGCTTCACTAAAAGTCAATGTTACATATAACTAAATCTATCAATGAAATAATATTTATTTGAAAATTTTTTAGAACAATTCCAGTGGTATTAATAAATGATTCCATTATTTATAAGATATGTAGTGAAAAATTAATCCATTCTCATCGTCCCAACAACATTTATTAAGATCAAAATTCTCTCCACTCTTTATATAGGTCATATCTCCTCATGAGATTTATTAGAAATAAATACATGTTAATTGATTTGAATTCCTATAGGATACCAAATGACTCCATGAATCCCTATAAAAGGAGCAATTAAATATAAAAAAATGATCATTTTAACTCCTTAGTATTCCATATATACATTTTATATATCCATAAAATAGATATCACTACACTGATGTGAAATCATAGTTTCTCCCAGAACATATTTACTAAATTTGTGTCGATGAAGACATATAAAATACCATTTTAAAATATAAAACTCATGAATAAATTAGATTTGTTTTCAATTCATACATTCATGAATCAATGTTTAATATTATTTCACTCATATAGATGATGTTTATATATACAGTGAATTACTATAAAATATCTTCACATGGTTTGATTCGTTTCATTATAGGATATACTGTTACAACTAGATGGGTGATTCCATTGATATATCAGATTCCCCAAACTCATCCTTATGGTGGGCCAAATCACATATCAATGAAAATGTTTCTTTTATGTCTGGAGAAATAAGAAGAGATTTTTTTCCTCGCACACAAATCAGAACTGCCAAAAAATTGAAACTTTAAAAGGCCTTTTTTATTTAAGATCATAATTTCTATTGTATCATTTATAAAAAGCTCTTTAATTTTTTGAAATGTTTATATAAAACTGTCCTATTCGAGACATATAAGAAATATTTGTGTGAGGAAAACTCTTTATAAGAAACATTGTGTTTCCTAATTCATGTAATCTTATTATACTGTATGAACTTATGTTGCCGTCATTACTACATTTTGAATAATCCAAAATGACCACTAATTTTTTGTATGCGATCTCTTTGGTATATGTTTGTTGACATGCCGATACATTGATGAACTATCCACTATATTTCATATTAGTCAATTGACATTCACCCAGAAGCATCACATTAATTATTTTTATGAAATATCCAATTGATTCACACAATGATCATGAATCACATGATATATAGTTCATGGATAGTCATACAATGTCTTATAACATATATAATCATTAGTATAAATGGGTTTCATGAATTTTTTGTATAATATATCATTAATATAGACAATAATGTCCTATTACTACATTCATTGTTCACTTATTTTTAAAACAATACTATTTAAGGGACCCTAAAATACTGAGATTTATCTATATCCATTTTCTAGGTTTTATGACATTAAAGTAGACAGACCATGATCAATTACCATTCCTTTTTAATAGAGCGTGATATCCATACAATCATAAATCGTATATTGGAATGCCTCAGTCACCATTTTTCAACATCTACACCTTGAAATTGCATTTCATGTAATGAGTGTATTTGGTCATTATAATATATTCATGTGCATCAGAAATGAGTATCTTGAGATTGAATTAGGAAAAAATTAAAAATTCATGTAAAACCACATTTTCACTTTTATAAGTACCCGTTTTATGGACTATCATCACGATTCATTTTTTTTAATTTCACTTTAAACCCCATGTGTCCTAATAACATTATAATAGATTCATTTAACCCCACAAGCATAATTATCATCCATTTAGGGTCTATCACAAACTATTAACTATGATATATGAATGTGGATCCATTTTTTATAGCTTTATAATTTATTCCGCACATGGAGTTAAAACTTTTAGTGTTCTATAACCTTGATTTGGTTTACATATCTCGAAAACATACTTTATATCTCATATGTTATAATCATTACATATCATTGATGAATATTTCATTGGAGTGTGTCTAGAATCAATTAATTCTATTATATGACTCTCATTTCTTTCCCATAATTTCTTTAAAGGATGTTTCCCTAGTTTGGACTTTCTATTAAAGAAATTTTGATCTAGCTAGAGGGACCATTGATCCATGTATTCCACAAAAACATTACATCAGGTCTATTTATCCATGTGAAATTAACTAAAATCACTAGTATGTATATCCCATCATATTATACATCATTAAAACTCTTTGAGATATGATTTTCATAAACCCCAATACAATTATTCATGTCGGTTTGACATCGAAAACATTATCAACCATATATCATACATGTTCTTTGGGAAAGGATGTGGAAAATAATTTTTTAATAATTCAATGGCCCTCAACACATGACAATAAAAATATAATACACAATATAATATTCATGTACATAAACTATATTCTTCCTATTTTTGAGGAATCCTATAACAGTAATTGAACATCCAATGAAATCTTGTTTCAATTACTCATAACATCTATGTTGTCTCATTCACATTTAGTTAACTCATCATTACAGTGAATTATGAATGATTTTTTCAATTATTTATGACATAATGTTATATAAATTTATGGTCTAAATTTTTACCATTATCCTCCTTTTGAAAAATAACTAACCTATCCACAAAAAGCATATATAAATATATATTGGGATGATTAAAGTTAATACTTTTCCATGATAATACGTTTTTCTTTAGGGATTAGTAAAAACATAATTAAGAACATTGGGATCACAATGTGACCTTATAAAATGTTAATAAATTCTTGATTGAACCCCTAGGTTTGGAACACAGAATAGAAATAATGTAACGAATAATTTATTCATTTCATTTTTAATGCATGGATATGTGACCATTATAAGACAAAAACCTCTTTCTAATTGATCTTCTTACATAACCCACATTAAAAAATATTATTTTAATACCAAATTTTTTTTTACGTAACATCAGTTTATATTATGATGAGATACAATGGAATCATCTAAAATACTAACCATGTACACACAGAATAATCTATCAAGTGTGCACTGGTTATGGATTATCGACTAGAGGAGTTTCTCCTTACAAAATTTTAATCTTTTCTTTGGGGCCCTAAAAAATCATTAGTAAAGCTATTACCGGAAAATGACTCTTGATTATCCCCATAATATATTCACCATAACATCATCCTAATTCTATATCCTTGAGTCATTATTTACCTATTCTGTATCAAAGCAATTAAGTTGATAAAACATCCTCTATGTGACACATTCAAGTTTCATAACCATCATGTATGATATGATGTGGTACCCCATTATTGAAATTAATATTGGTCAATTTCATGTGACCTTAAACCTTATAACACATTTTACATGCTTACACTGCCATAAACATAATAAAATATGTGAAATAAAACTCATGAAGAAAAAAATCCATATAAAGTGGGTTGGTAAAATTTCACCCTTTTAATCAGAAAATATCGACAATGAATGCTCTATAAAGAGAAGATTACATTGAAGGAAAAAATATCATAATACTAGTTTTTCAAAAACCCACAATGGGTGGCTCACATAAAACATATGTCCCTGCACACTAATAATTCAAATTATGTAAACATGGAAAATGTGAAACAATTGATGGGGAGATAATGATATGGGGCCCATAATAGGGTCTGAACAATAGTGAAGCAATGATCACTAGGCCCCGAGTGAAGGATATATATTGATCAATCCCTATATATAAAATTTTACCCCAAAATCAATTTTCATATGTTGAATAATTCATCATTATTCATATTGGATTGGATCTAGTACGTCTGTGATGGTGTTTATAATGATATATATCCTTGGGCCACACTGTGAAGGAATTAATAATAATTTTATATAGACCCCTTTCAGTTCATCAATGATTTATTTTATATAGACATCAATCCATGATCCACACTGATGATTAATTCATAATTATTCAAAATTGACCATATATATTGTGTTTGTGATTTTTTTATACAAATATAAAACAAAATCTATACATAGATGGAATTCATTATCCGTCTTAATGATCATTATTTAGTGTATCAGTGATAGTATGTATACTATTACCAATTTGATAGAAACACCAATGTGGTATACATCATTATTGTAAATAAGAAATCTATTGTCCATAACTGAAAAGGAAAATATATTGATTTTGTTATATTAGTAAACCCCGTGATTAATTCATTGTGTTTAAAGTACATAAATTTGAATTAAGGATCGAATAAAATTTGGAGATGTTAAACATGAATTAGTGATTTAATATCTTTTGGTTCATCAAAAAATTATGATTGATTAAAACAAAACAAAAAATAAAATGAAATGTATTTATTATTTGATGGTTCTAGAGGTGGGAAGAACTATAAATCTCATGATATATATAACATCCTCAAACACATGCACCTGGATTTCGTGAAAAACACAATCTTTATATTTCTAAAATTAATACTCTTAAACCTGACATAATTTTGGCCATCTAAAACATTATCCATCAAAAGGAAATATTGGGTCACCTATAAAATCAAATAATATATAGGTTTATAGATTTATTTAATTTGGATTCAATATTATATAAAAATACCAATGTATTCAAATATGTATAGTTCCTACTATTCAGTGATTTTCGTATTCCACATTAACTCTTTAACGTATCACATTATATTATTCACACATCAAACCTTTGATGAAGTAAATCATTTAAAATAATTCTTCATAATACTATAAAAAGGTAACATAGGATGGGTGATCTCAAATACATCGTATGGGTAATCTGAATCAATAATAATTAAATGTCATTAATGGTTATAAAATGATAATAAGGGTAAGGTGACACTATTAATGTAAAAATGAGAAATCATACCCATAAATACCTAGATCATCAATTATGAAACATGTAATAAATATTTATAATATGTTAAGTAACATACATATAAATAAACATGATACATTTGATTTCAATCTAGATCAATGGAATCATGATAAAATTCATATAATGGAAATATAAATTCTTTTAGGTTACATAGATTATACAGATCTTAGAGAATTATATTCATAATAATTGTTAATCTCGTCTAGGAAATAAATAGATCCCAGTTATTTACATATGTCAAATATACTTGGTTAACTCCCTCCCACTATCCTATGAATACAATGTGTAAGACTTAATGAATTGGAGAGTTAAAATGGGTCTCAACCATCATATAATCTATATATAGGTAACTTATCTCACAGACTGTAACATTCCCACCTGAAAACATTTATAATCATCATGTACAATATAATGAATAAATAATATTAGTATGAAACATTATCATCACAATTATCTTCCAAAACACTATTAATCATGAATGAATATAATTATCATTTCATTATTTACTATTTAACACATTTAAAAGAAATGTGTCTAATTTAAATATCATTTAATAAATAATTGTATGTTGTATAAATCATGAAAAGTACTTTTTACCAATATCATAATCCCATTTAATAATAGAAATAAATAGATAATTTAGAAATTATTAAAAAATCATTTTAAATTCAATTTAATATTGCTCGTTGGGAAAATAAAATTTCCAAATTGTAATATTAAATATAATATTTTAGAAACTTTGTGGAAAAAATCTGTTTTGAAATAACAATTGAATCATATAAAGGGTTTATCAAAATTATTGTTGGTATTGATTACATGAACATCCTTTCATTCCATATATGTTAACAAATATTCATTTAATATTTATGTAAAGATATTCAAAAATTCCACATGTGGAAAAAATAAAGAATTTTACTTTTTAAAACTATTTAAATTATGGATATAGATAATTTAAAACATTTTGAGGAAACTGATATCTCAAAACAGATTATATTTTAAAATAAGATAAATATTATGGTTGAATTCCTTGATTAATTTATTAAAAAATAACTAAACACTAATTTTTATGTAATACCTTGTATATTGTTTTAAAAAATACCTTTTTAATGTAAGTATATTCAAATATAATTTAAAATTCCAAGAGTGTAAATGTTTTTTTTATATTATTTGTCAAAAAAATTTATATACACTATGTAAATTAATATAGTTTCATAAATTAATGAATCTCTCAATAAATTATGTTTGTGATGAGAATCCCTTGTAACTCTATTAATTCTGAGATCAAAATGAATTTAAATGATGTAACATAATATGATAATTTAAAACCCAAAATTAAAATGAAATAATTTTTTCAAAGAAAATGATGGAAAAATAAATACCATGTATATAATTAATCATAGTGACTAACATGAAATCTGTGTCAAAGAACAAAAATTAGGGCCTTGAAAACAGTTTCGACATTTCATACATTTGAATAAATATCTATTATAAAAATAACATAAAAGGGAAATTAAATAATATGATAAAAATATATTTCATGATAAACTATATGAATTTATATATTATACACCTCACAAAAAATAATGTTCGTAATATAAATGTATGTCCCAAAGAAGGAGAATTTGAAGGTAACAGACATTACAAAGATTATAATATTCAATTGAGAATTAATCATTGTAGAGATTATCTATAAAAATGAAAATCCAACTATAAATTTATAGAAATCGAAATTTAAAAAATTGATCCAATATATATCCATGGAATACTGTAATTAATATAGATGTCATATAACTCAATGAATGAAAATATAGATGATAACTCCTTACCACTTGGAGTCCTTCATGTCAATGGCCATTGGATGAACTAATTTGAATCCAAACATAAAATACCGTTATTTTTTAATAATTTATTATGTAATATTTAAAATGGGTAGTATAAAAACCATATATAATAAATTAAATGCAAAACATTTAAAATATACCTTAATGTGGTGAAATGTAGATGAAATCAATTACCTCGATTCTTGATTTTCCATCTATGTACTATTACTCTTATATAATTTACATATATAATATATTTTTTATATTATGAAGTATTTCTAGGTATTATAACCATTTATTAAATGATTGATTGCATTTATTTTTCTATCATATTAAATTACATTAATAGTTAAATATATTTTGAGCATTTAGTGGTCTTTCAGCTAATAACTTCTATACTATTGTAGTGTGTTTCCATGGTCAATATAGTAATTAATAAATTATATATATAATAAAAATCAAGGAATTATTATCATATTTTTAAATTAATTATATTATAAAAACAATTAATTATAGATGGTTATTGAAAATTAATTTCACTATAATCATGAATATGGTTGGCCATACATACACATGGGTAACTTTACCATTTTTAAATGATTATGTTGGAATGATGGAAAATATTTTATTACATGATCATTATTATATCATAAATATCATATTTCACCTTTATATATAATTATATAAGTGATCATTAATATTTTTTTTTAAAAAAGGGAAGCACATTATTTTTTGTAGTTGGTAATCCCCACATATACACGAATGTCATTATGTTTTTTCAATGGATGGAATTGTATGAAAAATGTACTATATAATATTAATAAATAATGATAACTATTTTGTGAATGTACTAAATATATAATAATCCAACTAGTAAAACAATCTATTAGAGTTGGTGATGTAATCATAATTGCATCATTCTCTGAGAAGGTAGTCCAACGTATATACAAACGATGGATTCATATTCCATTTGATGCAATACAGAGTTAAATAAAATTCTATTAATTTAAAAAATCAATATATATAAAACAATATTTTTTATTTTTACATTGTTATATAATCATAGAAGTTCAAATAGTATGAAGGAATAACTAAAATATTCAGTAAAAACCTATGTATATTATTCATTCTTCTTCATTTGTTTTGTATAATTAGACCTCTAGTGATTATATTCTAAAAAACAAGTACTTCTAGAATTTATTGTGGGTTGTTAGAAAGTATTTTTTTATTTAAATAATGCTTCCAGAAATATAATGTATATATGATTAGAGTATTCGTTTTATAAGTGACGAGAGGGGGCACTCATGGTATTATTTAAATTACTATATTAATATGAATTAATTTTATGAAAAAATTTAGGAAAAATGATACAATTGAAATATATTATAAGTATTATTGTAAATAATCTCATATAATACAACTTTTACACACTTTTTTTTTATGATTCTACCCTTCTATCGTAGTTTTTACCCCTATTAACTCATTCGACCAGTAACTTGATAACATTATTTTTTACTATTTAGGGCTCATTAAAGTTACAATAAATGTAAATGTGACACACAAATGGAAAGTGAATGAAATTTTAAATAATATATCATTATATTGTAAAAATATAAATTGTGTTAATTATGAATTAATTAATTAAAACATATTTATTATGAAAAAAAAATATATTTTTGGAACTATTCATAGGAATTGACGTCGAGAAAACATGGATTCAATGAAATTATAATTAAATATATTAAACCATAAAAAGTGTTGTCTTTTAATATAAAAATTTCATGGAATAATATGACTCACTAAAACAAAGTAACATTTAGTGCATTTAAAATCATTGACTTGATTTTTCAGCTACTTGCACATGTAGTGTGTCAACATTGAGTAATCATGTAAGGTAATTATATGATGAAAAAGAATTCAAATTAAAGAATAATGATAAAATATAATTACAATATCACTTAAATATTTGAAAATATTATTATTTTGTAACATTATAAAAAAATATTAAAGATATTAAAATCAAGAATGTGAAATTTTGTGCATTGTATTTTCTTAAAAATATACATTATTCATTTTCAAAGAAAAATGGTAAAAATTTCTATTAATTATATTATTGTATGAAAATGATAAAACCATACTCATCCCATAAATTTAATACAGGTATTATATATATTTTTAATACTTTAATAAATAATAATGACCATAATTTCCTTATTTTCCCTTATAGAGTTAAAAAATTATTTACAATGATAACAAATTATATAAAAAAATTAAAAGTTTTATATTAATTAAAATTAAATAAATATTTATAAAAATTTATTCCATTATCCATGATTAATTTTTTGAATAGTTATAATTTAATTTAATATAATAATGTAAAATATAACAAAATATGGTACAAAAAAGTGTTTCTATACTAAAATATGAACCTATAAAAAATAATGCATAATGATGATGATTATTTAATGAATTATAATAATTTTAATTTAAGGTAATTATGTTTACTTTTTGATCAAATAGAACATTTAAATAACCTTTAATAATTAAATAAATAATTGTTTTATAAAATAAATATATTAGAATATTTATAGAAAAAAAATTCTTTTACTAAAAACTCTAAAATTCCTCCCAATATAAATTTTGATAATAAGATTTAAAAATAAAATATGTTTCATAAAAATGTATTATAAATTTTCCAAAAATAAATTTTAGTAGATTTTTGGAAAAATATAAAAAAAATTAATTTGATGAAATCATATTTTCATGTGTAATATAACAGTATAAAAAAATTATTTTTGTTAACAATGAATTAATGAATATATTCTTATTTAGTATAATCATTAATTATTTTTAATGATTTTGTTGATCCTATTCATACAATAAAATTTATTTTCAATGTTAATATTATAATGTGAAAATAATGATATTTAATTGTTCATTTATGCTTATTGTTTCATGTTGTACAAGCTATCGAACTATGTTTTACATTAGAATCATAGGGTATTACATTATTCCACCATTTAAATTTTTTTGATTATTATTTAATATCAATATCCAAAATTTGGTTATTTATATTTTAAAATACATTTGATGAACACCCACATATGAAAAGGGATTATTAAAGAATCCTCTTAAGTAGTTAGAAAGAAACCTATAAATGTCATATAGATTAACACATAACTAGGAATAAAAATAGCACAGAAATAATAAGAATTAAATATATAAATTTCAAGATAAAAAATAAAAATTATTGATTATTATATAAAATATAGTCACTATAATTTATTGACCACAATAACATAAATACAAATTCTGTTGAAAGTACCATCTATTCATCAGAAATAAAGGTAATTGGATATCTTTTTTATTCCATTTCCTTTTCCAATATGTGATTAATTATTTACCGTCTCAAATAAAAATTATTTAAATTTTATTACATTATCTGTATAATTTCCTTCATTAATTAATATCAAAAATAATCAAACCTTTTTATCTAATTTATTATTATTTAAGATCAATATTTCATTAATTATTAAGATTAACAATGTTTTAACTGGAAAAATAACCCAACAAATGAAAAAAATATCAGTCACCTATCATTTTAAATTAATGGAAATAAAATTGGTAATAAAATGTTTCGATAATTACTAAAATGAAGAAACCTTCATATGAATATGTAATAAATTAATATCCAAAATTAATTAATAACACAAATGTATCGATACATATCATTTAATAAGGAAATAACACAATATCACGGTGAACATAAAAACCATAAACATAAATGAAGG
The DNA here is from genome assembly GCA_963277665.1 of Viscum album. Classification (NCBI taxonomy): domain Eukaryota; kingdom Viridiplantae; phylum Streptophyta; class Magnoliopsida; order Santalales; family Viscaceae; genus Viscum; species Viscum album. The sequence continues at coordinate 1,022,981,780 of OY728133.1, read as the reverse complement.
TTTTAAACTTGATAATTATGTCACACCATTCAGATTAAATATTTTTAAAGGGTAAATCTATGTTTTGAAATAATAACATATGTTAAAACTACATGTTACACAAATCTAAAACTAATAAAACATTTACCAACATATCAATATACACCTCAAAATTATATATCATTAAAACTAATAATGGGACTATAAGAGTAAAAACATATCACCAACATTAAAAATATAAACAATTGATGGTATCCATTAATCATTTGTTATCCTCAAATAAAAATATCATAATCTAAATAGTTATATACACCTATCCACCAATGCTAAATGTAACATCACTAAAAATGACCACCTTCATTTGGTGTTAAAATTGTGTCTTCCCATTTTGGGATTTGATATCGATTAACATAAAAAAATTTAATCAGTAAAAACATTAAAACACAAAAAGTAAAATATTTGATCATATAAATATATAAGTTAATATTATATTTAGTGTTTATTATAATTATAGAAAAATCTTAGATAAAAAATTTAAAAATCTTAAATTGTTTATATTCATGTCATTTCTTGTTTTTTGACTAGACATATTGTCATCATCTTCTCCAAACAAGTTTTTCAATCATGAATCCATTCCAAAAAAATTAATTAATATAATTATTTATAAATTTTTGGAGAATAATCATAAATTTGGATTCCTCTAATGATTATAAATTTTAAAAAATATTATTAAATAATAAAATTAATCAATCATAACAATAAAGTCATAAGGGCATGATAAAATAGTCCATTTTCTTGAGAATAAAATATGTGAAATCATACCGTAAAATACCTATATCATCAATATGAATACATGGAATAAATAATAAAAATAATACAAGAAACATACTACTCAATAATCCTGACTAATGTGATGTATATCTTGATTAATGCAATCATTAAAAGGTACATATATGAAAAAAAATACTTTTGAGTAAGATAGTTCATATATATCATTAATAATTTTATTCCTAAAATGTGTTACTCAAATTGATGAAATAACTAGATCCATGTAATATTGAGAAGAAACCACCCTATACCACTAACACCATAATTTATTTAAACACAAGTACTACTACACATTGTATTAGATTACTATATTGAGACACACCCGTCATATATGCTATATCATTATGACTAAGCCTATAAGAGATATTTGGATAACCCATATCCATAAATAAATTTTATGTAGTATATCATGAATATGAAAAATAAATCTAGCAACATTTTATCATAAAACATTTAAATTTTATTTTAAATCCCAATAAATTTACTATAACATAATTATAGAATTTTTATTGCCTTGAACTGAATTATATCTGGATAATCTATTTAGAAAAGTAATAATTTTAATACAATTACATAATATGGATGATAAAAAAATATAATAATCCTAATAAAGTATATGATTCATTTGATTATTTTTAACTAGATAAAAATCCATATCAAAGATTATTGAAATCATGAATTTGATTAGAAGCGGAAATTTCCAATGTAAAAATATTATTGAAATGTTTCAAAAATATTGCGAGAATATTTTCTTATAAATTAAAAATTGAAAATATTTATCATTTCATCAATAAAAATAATGTTCATATTTTTTGGGAAATATATTCATTTCGTATATAATAAATATAGTCTTTAAAAAAATTAACTGTGTAAAAATAAACCCATGATGAAAATCATAATAAAAGTTAAATTTAAAAATAATATTAGAAAATAATAGAACATTTAAAATATATTTAGTTAATTATTTTTTATAAAAGTTAATATTAAATAATATATATGATGAACAATATGGAAGATGATTATGGTTAGATATCTCCAATTCCTTTATAAAAATATTTTTAAAGAAATAAAATTTGTATCCATTTAAAAGAAAAATAATTTAAAAAAAACAATATAAAAAATAAAAAGTAAAATTACATGACTATAAAAGGAAATAAGATATTATTTGTTAAGGAACATTATATAGAATATATAAATTAAAATAAGAAAATTATTGAAAACAAGACTTTGAGAAGGAATTTTGTGATTAGAAAACCTTACATCTCAGTTAATATATCGGTCAAAAATGTATTGATTGAGAGAACATAACATTTTTATATGAAACAAATAATTTATCTAAAATAGTGGGTTAAATTTTTTTAGGGAAATAATTACACCATATGACAAAATTCATTGAGCATATCATTAATTATATCATATTAAATTATTATTAAGTACATGATGATATGTGAATGTTTTATAATAATTGTGTTAATATCATAAGAAATATATGTTATTTATTAAACTGTAGATAACATGAACACAAATTTAGTTATAGCATAATATCTCAATTACAATAATATAGATATGATAATAATAAGTAGGTTCATAACATAATATTATGTCTGAGGGAAATAGATTTTGAGAGTAATAACACTTACAAAGAGCATGTCCTTGAATTGAGAAATAATCAACAAAGTGATTACTTTTAAAAATTTTAAATTATCATTATGTAATTAAAAATTAAACCTAACTAAAAAAATTAAATTTCACAAATAATATTATCATAATATAATCAATGAATAACTGGTAGAACACAATTAATAGAAATATATTTCATAAACCAATTACTAATTGGTAATATTTTATAAAGTAACGTATGGATGAAATAATTTGAATTGAAAAATAATATAAAATCAATTACCAAGGATACAAGTTATAACATGGAAAAAATGAAAGTATATAATACAAAGAATGAAAATTTTCCCCATTTTATTAAAATCTACATCAAAGAAACTAAATATGATATGAAATCCCTTACCTCGTGAATATTGATTTCAAGTATACCCATTAATTCATTTATAATAAATGTATATCAATAATAATGTCTCTTAATAACATTTTACATGTTCATTATCTTCACTAATATCACGTTTTTCATTTATTTTGATGATATATTTAGTAACAAAATCATTTATTCCTACATCAGGGGATTTGATGATGTTTTGTTCTTAATTTAATAATGAATTTGTTGTCTTGACCATGTTAAATAGAATAAATAGTCCAACATACCCAAAATAATAAAAAACATATATTTAAAATTTATTTACAATATTTATACATTTATTGTGATAAATTAAATATAATTATGTAAAATGAATTATGTAATAATCATACTAATAGTAATCCATAATTATACAATGGTAATGGTTTCATTTTAATTGATCATGTTAGAATTAAGGTGATTATTATTTTATATTTATAAAATTATGATTATATGATAAATATATAATTTTTTTCATTAAATATATTTATTTATGACTTCCAACTGATGTGGTCCTGAAAAAATGAATCACATACCTTTGTGTATGTTGTAATAATCATGTAATAAAAAATTAATTTCTCAATTGGTGAAATGTTAATAAACTATATGATATATTTCTTATAAATATTTATCATTATTCAATTAATAATATATATATACACACATAATAAATCCATCATTATTACATGTTGATAGAGGTTTTGATGTATAATGTATTTTGTCAGTTCGGAAGACTATATTCTGCCAAGAAAATAAATCATAGATTCACTTTACATTTTATAGATGAATAAGGTAGATATATGTTAGTAAATTATACAATATCCGTATATGGAATATATTTTTGTTTTAATTTATGATTTAAAAAAATTGATGGGGGTAGAAGATAAAATTAATCTAAAACATTCAGTTACACGTTATATGTATTATCTAGATAATACATAGTGCATTACACTTATAGCCATTTATGTATGGCATAATGAAAATAATGATACATCCTGAAAAATGGTACCAATATTTGTATATAATTTAGTTAGTTATTATAAAAAATCATTCTTAATGTGTGAGGGAAAGTGGAAAAGATTATCTTGTTTATAAGTGATGGGAGGGGAACTCTTGGAATTTCTTATTATATAATGTTAATACAGACAAATTATGAATTAAAATAGAAACATAAATTTTATAAATTTAATATATAATGTGTATGAGTCGAAATACCGTCATATAATAATTGTGTGTACAATTTTTTGTTGTCATTTTACAATTGTCTATTTGTTTTACCCCTCTATAACAATTTCATCAATTAGTGTGATATCAATATATTTATACAAATTTCATTTTGAAAATGTTATTATAAATGGAATAGTGGCCCATTAATTATACATTATTTATATTTTCAAACATATTACATTTAATTGAATGATAATATAGTTTTTATGAAATTTAAATAATTTTTTAAAATATATCAATAATGTCATTGGTGGAATTATTTATATAATTTATCTTTGATAAAAACAATATGGTAATGATAATATAGTATTATCAAATTAACCTAATATATGACATTATTATATACTATGTTGATTAAATTTCATCACAAATAAAAAAAACATTTATCATTTTTAATGTGATTTACATGATAATTCTACGAATTTCAAAAAACAAATTTAAATTATTAGGAAAAAATTTAATATAATTATTCCATCTACAAAATACAAAATATATTATGATGATGAATGAAAAATATAGATATTCTAAATAATCATTTATTAAAAAATAATTGTCTTTTTCATCCTTTCCAAAATATTTTATATATATTTAAGTCTTGGGAAGAAAATGTATTCAATTATCATTAATTTAAATAAGATAAAATTTATTTTCAAACAAAATGGAATATAATTAAATTAAATTTAAAAATTTTATAATTATGGTCGAACCCCAGTCATCTAAATTATTAAACGATAGTTTTTAGGTTACTCATTGTCATTATCAGATTATTTATAATCTTAATTACTAATATACCCATACAGATGAAGAAAATAATTTCTATGAATATTCATAAAAAAAGAGAAATATTTACAATATTTAAAAATATTTCTTCCAAATATGGAATATATTTTTTATTATTAGATTTATAGATGTTTTATAAATTAATTAAATATTATAACCCAAAATTAAAATGAAAATAATTATTACAAAAAAATATTTATGCCTAAAAATTAATCCTATATTGAACTAAGGTATAATGATAATTCCTGTGTAAATAATTTAATCTATTATAATAAAAGAATTTCAATATTAAACTATGATCAAATGTTAACCATATGGTTAATTATAATATAAATTGAAATGATAGTTTTCTTTAAAATGTTATTTTAAACTATTCATAAAAAATTCAATAGTTTTAGAAAAACATAATAATACCACATAAACCAAATATTGATATACTAATTTCAACATGGTTTTAATTTATCATGTACATTTTTTAAATGTTCTAGAAATTAATTATAATATTGTTTTAATATAGGTAATTTTTCCATGTTTTGAAGGTAAAATCTTTTTGATGAGTAGTATAACAATTTAAAAAGTTTAGTGTTTGTTCCATAAGATGTAATAAATAAAATTACATTAATTAGTACCACAATATATATTTTATAATGTTATTATTTATATTAATAAAACCCAATTAAAAGACAATACTATATAAATAAAATATTAAAATTAAAATTAATTATTACATTTGTTCTCGATGTTCGATGTTGTATATGATATCAAACATGGGGTTATTTTAACATATAATTATATTATTGTCTCTCTAAAAAGCCAAGAATAAATATGGAGACTAATCATTAATGATTATTACTATGAGTTATTTTATCATTCCATTGGTTCCATAATTATTTATCCTAGAGTAGTTATAGATTGGCACAACTGATATACTAATATGACTATATCTATATGGTCATCAATGATAAATCTTATCTAGAAATAACATCATGCTTTGAATTATCCACCACATAATTGATATAATAATATTATATCATTATAATCTCAATAACATAAATAATACAACATATTTTGGATAACTCATGTTGAATCCTATGTATTTCATCTCTCCTAATAGTGACCAAGTTCTGGAGATTCCTCGTTTTCATTGCATATTAAGAGTCATTATTCTGGGATTTATTTTGATATTATTACTACCATATTTTGGGCCTTATCCATTGATAAAATAACAATAAGAGACCACATATTTTCCATAATGGACACCACCTAATTAAACATTTTATTGAGGTATTTTTATTAGAATCAAACTTATATAAGGGTTGAGAACCTATATTGCTAATGGAAAGAGTGATCATTGATCTTTGTGAATTGAACCTCTTGGTTCAAGCTCGTAATGTCTCTTCACACATGTACCTTGATATATAGATGAAATTTTATGTACTCATTTCATTGACCATGGATTAACATAGAAACAAGAATATTTTCTGAAACTATGTTACTGTGTAAGGGGTTCTTACTCAAAAATCATAGAGGTCACTATATAGAATAGGGTTGTATAGTAGTTATTTCGTTTTGGAAAGATGGTGAGGAAAAATATTTGAGAACCCCATGATTCGAGTTTGTTTTTTAATTAAAATACATATTTATTAGTATATAGAACAAAACAACATAATACCACAATAAAAAACATTTATAAACATTGAGAATGAAACTACTTAATCTATAGTAGCATCTATTATTGATATCAAAACCTTAACTTGGGGGGAATAAAGATACCCTAATGTGGTTTATGAACACCGAATATTAATAATATCCCTCCCCCTAATTTTTTATGCATATGGAATCATCTAGGATATTCAAAAGGATGATTGTGAAATATATATAATATTAAATAAATATGTTATCTCATTTATGTAACACGCTATTACCATTGAAAATTTTATCATTTTCCATGGATTCTTATTTCATAGAGTTATCATTGTAAGAAAAAATACTCATTCTAAGTGTCTCCTAGAGTTATTTTACACAACAAATATAATATTTAATGACTATTAACTCATTCATATAAGGTAATTTGTATAATTCTATTTTGCCTGTGGTCATTTCCACCCTTTCGTAGAAAATATCATGATATAGGATCCAATAAGAGGTATGGAATGTGTATCTTCTATTACTGCAGATAACAATATTCATGATGATGATTCATAAAAACTAATATAATAAAAAATTATATTGATCATAATACATTTATCAAAACAAAGTAAAAAAATTAAACAAATAAATTAATTGTTTATTATGAATAAGATCACATTATTGATCTCTGCACACACATTCTTATATAGGATCAGTGCCATCATTAACATGTGATTTTTTTAGGTATCATTCTAAGAATATTATATTCTAGAGAAATGAGTGGAGAACAAAAATACAAATATCATTTCACAGAAAAAGGGAATTATAGCAATAGTATGAATAACTTTATATAGTATGTTATTAATGGTGTAATTAATATCACATATTTTCTAGAACCATGTTGGTGTCTCTTTTCATCACTAACTAATTTTTAAAGTGAGATCACATTTTTCAATGCATGAATTATGTAAAAAACATGAAAATATTTGATTGTATCAAAATAATGATACAAAATTTTAATGAATCAAAATATATATGATATTTATCATAAGATATGCCTTTAGGAGTAGAAAAACCCTCAAATCCATTAATCATTACCTCCACCCCAAAAATAACCTCTATCCCTTTCAAATTGACATTTTTCATAACCACTCAATACATTTATGGAACATAATGCCAAATGTTTTATTAAATTAGTGGGTTCCCCGTATAACATCAGTTTTGGTATCTCCACTCAATGTTATTGAATATATTTTTTAAAAAACAAATGATGTCATCAAATCCAGCTACCAATCCAACCTCATTGGAATTATTGACGTTAATGGATATATATATTCTTTATAATTACACGGTACATCACTTATCCATTAACAATAATCCCCTAATTCCCCATACAAGAGAACAATTTATATTTATTTTATATTCTTATCTAATATAGCTAGCTAACCATTGGGGTATGAGAATATCAATGTGTTGGTATTGGAAAAAGAGATAGAGATATGCACACTATCTAGGGGAAGTTCAACCAAATATGAGCGTAATCCTTGAAAAACATGAACCAGACCAAAAAAGGTTCTACGTGGTGCCTCTATTAAATAATTTCAATGATTATGTAAATTCATATTGACTGAAAGAAACACAATCATGAACTTGAAACATGCATACCCCTTACATAATATCAATTCATTAATCAATGTTGACTATATATCGCCATGTAATATAAATAAATAATAGAAGGCATCATGATGGATATTTCTAATACATGATAGTGTATTCCAGATCCACATATGAAATTAATACATAATGGTCATGCTGGAACAACCTATTTCTTTTCTCCAAATATTTCTGCAAGGTAGGGCTACCTCCAATGTTTCATTGATGGAATGGTCTATACTAAGAACTAAAAATAAATTTTGTGCTGATTAAATATAAAACCCAATGTTAGATCACATCAATCCCCATTAAAATTAGATTGTGTATAAAATCCTTTATGAGGCCCTTTTCTGATAAATGTTGGTATTATATCCATATAATCATTCCGGTATATGAATTGGTAAACTAACCTTTTCAATAAATTTAATCTATAACACCCTCTTGATGTAATAAACCCTAAATACACTATACTAATAAAGTTATAATAATTAACCAAATATCATCATTTTCACAAAACAGTTGATTTTGGATTGGAGATGTGATCAGCTGATCATTTTCTAACCCTAACTATTGAACAACAGATCTTTAATCGTTGTCCAATAAGTGCCTTATTTTTTATGAGACTCAGGTGAATGTAATTCAATGGGAATCTTGGAAAACGTTTTGTGAAAGGTATTCATGATTAAAATTGTATCACAATTCTTAAAAAATATGTATACCCTTCGAAAATGACCCTTCTAAATGAAAATTTTCACTATGATTCTAAATTCAATTTTTATGAGAGATGTTTTTTTAGCATAAATACCAATGTGAGAGGTAAGGGGGATCCCTTATACATGTCTATATAGTTTAGTGGACCACTAATTCAAAAAACATATAAATATATTAAACAAACTTATCCATTATTTATATTGAAGGTGAGGTTATTCAGGCTCCATCAATTGTCATCGTCCTCCATAAGACTCATATTACAATAAGAGAGATTCTATGAAACCAAGAAATCCTCATATAAATTTATTTTAATTATTATATTCTAAATTTCAATACCTATTCTGTGTCCCAAAATGGATGTACCCATACCATTGTAAATCCACAACATGATATAATTTCACATCTTGATAACCATAGAAATTTAGTATTTGACATTGATTTTACATTAAAGAGAAAAAATAATGAATATTAGGATAAAAAAATTAATTCCATTCATGATCCATCATAACAATCCTCGTAATATTATAATCAGATTATTCATCCTCATCAATGAAATGTCCCAGTTATTTTATATATATAAGAAATGTGTCCTGAGTCATGGTGATATAATAAGTTGGAAGGATCTGGGAATGGGGATGGGAGATCAGGGATTCAATTTAGTGGTCAAACCTATATAGATATTCCCAATAAAAAAATATAAACACTAATAGATCATTTCATACAAAAAATGAATGATAATAATGAGATAATTGAAAAAAATCACATTATTCAACCTATATTATTTTTATCTTGGTAGTATACTAAGACACAAACTCTTCAAACTCTCTCATAGAAGATATATAAATTTGAAAATAAATATTAATATTATGTATGATAGTTTTTAGGGGGAGTTTTTATACATATGTAATTGAATTAAAAAAGGAAATGAAACATATTATTCCTTATATGATTGAATAAATTATATAAATAAAATCAACTATGTGACTCTAATTTTTATTGATACCCAATGATCAAGAGAGTATAATGAGTTTTACTGATCATAAGGAAATAGTATAATTACATGAACACAAAAAGGGGGGACCATTCTACGAAATTATTAAATTAATTACAATAAAAAATTATGGGATTTTTTTTAAAATAACATATATCACCCTATTTAGATGAAGTGACTAATTGATTTGATTATATGATATGGTTGTAAGATACGGTCATCGGATGGGATCACCCAATTAGTTCACTGAATGTTACCACTTTCAATAAAAGATCTAATTAATCTTCAGTAAGTATAGGTTAATTTATATTTATCCCCTAATATATTGATTTATAGTAATGGAATATTTAAATATGATATTATTATTATATGAACAAGATTCATAAAGAATACACAATGGAACTCATACATAGGACAAAATCGACTTCTATAAAACTGAGTCATCTATTTTTCTTCCATACATCGATTTTTTTTGGAGAGGGAGGTGAATTTGTTAATGTATTCAATAATTTTTTTTGTACATGAATTAGGTAAAATAACAAATTTAACTGGGAAATTTTGGTTCAATGGTATATATAATGAAAAAAAGTAATTAATAGATTGCATTACATGTTGATGCTAATGTACTCGTGTTTCATGATTTTATAGCCTTCATATCATCATCTGATATTGTGGAGCTATGAAATTTGATTACCATAAAATTTTTATGTAAGATATATTGTGGAAGATATTATTGAATGTTCTCTTTTTTGTTCAATATATATCATGATAATACACCAATTATTTGTGATTTCATAATTGAGAATGCATCATGTTCCACCTCCGAGATTATGAGATATCTTAACCTGAAAATCTTCAAATGAGCATTTATAGAAAAGGCTACACAATATGGTGATCGTTAGTGGTTTCACTAAATAATGTGATGCACGAAAGATATATGAATTTTATCATGATAATAAAAAAGGGTGTAAAATTAAAAATACATTTCCCATAACCACAAACCGAATAGGCATGGATGACATAACTTATGATGTATTACAGATATATTAATATTTTTCCTATAAATTCAAAGAGCATTAATTTAAAATAAACAATGAATAACACATAGGAGTAAAAAGTGATAATAAATAAGAGATAAAAGATATTTAAGGAATGTTACATGAATTTAATGTATACAGTTATGAAATTTATTGAATAACATTTACTATAGTGAAACTGGAATATGAGTAACGATGTATCAATTTTTAAAATCAATATAGAATACTTTTTTATATGATCCAAAGATATACTCTTAATATCAATATTATAGGATTATATACAAGTCTCATGGTCATATCATGATCTATCTTCCTCATGTACATTCTACTTTCACATGACTAGATGTATTTATATCCTTTGTGAAACTAAATAAACGATGTTTCATTAAGATAAACCAATCCCTTCTGACATTCTTGAAATCACCTAAATCACCAATAAATAACTTATTCAATTATATAAAATTACCAACCATTATTCTTATATTTTAATTTTATTCTTTCCCATTATGTGGATATATCATTCATGGGCCTACAAATTATGGGAAATCCTTATCCATTCATACACATAGAGAAATATTCCCCAATATTTAAAATAGAAATCCTAACCCACATGCTATACTGGATATTATAAACTATAATCACTATGATTCCTATATTTAATAGGATAAACTAAATTCATGTGGAAGTGTTGAGGCTCATATCCAATATTATAATTACCTATTTCATAAATTTCTATAACATGTATTCCCACATGACCATATTCCAAGGGAATACAATAACACTCTTGTAATGTTTTTACGAAAATTTCAATGTGAATAATTTAATTTATAATATTTCATGTGATATCACATCACCAGTTTATGGATCCATGTGGTCTATAAGATAGATATTATTATCCTTCATGATGTTTTACCACCTATATAATCACCCAAACCACTTTTTTATTGTTAGATCATTATTACCTCATGTTTCTCATTCTAATATGAACTCGTATGGGATTATAGGATGTGATTAGTTATTTTACGGACGATTAAATATTCACAAATATGAACTATATAACATTACATAGTATGGTTAATAGTTATGATGCATGAAATTAAAATACAAAACACCATAAATACATGGTAAGCGATTCTACTTTTAATATGATATGCAGGACCCCCCCCCCCCGAAATGGTAGTTCCTAAATCCATTAATCCCCATATTATCTTCATCTTTTATTCATACATTTTTATGTTCAAATTTTCCGTGATATCTCATAGAAATATCTCATAGATCTATATTCACCCTAATATTTATGACCATATACCTTATTTGGTTGGCTCTATATTTAAACACTAATAAAATATTATGTTACACTAACATAGAGTTGGTATAGACATCTTTATCTTTTATTTCTCATACCTAACATTAACCATGTATGATTATATATATGTGATGAGGGTGACATCAATTGAATGAAAATGAAACTATTATGGGATTTTTTGTTTGGAATAAATCCTAGAATCTATACATTCCCCTTCTCAAAGAGACATATTTTATGTGGAACATCCTCCAATAAGTACATATTCTTGATAATTTTTTTCCGTAACATTGAGTTATATATTTTATTTGGGTCCTTTCATATTATCCTCATCGATCTATATTTTTTATCAAATTAATACTCACAAAGACACATCCAATGTGTGATAAAACCAGTTTATTGGGAAAAAATGCATTCAGGGAAAAAATGGGCATCTCATAGATAAATCCCAAACCATTGATTCATAGAAATATTTTTAATTTTCTTAATTACAAAATAATGTTATACTACATGTATTTTTACATTTCAATCACTGTTAAATGGTTTAGTGACTCCCATTATGTAGTAAATATAGTTATTTTACATTGAACTACCATATATGACTTGTAATAAAAATATTATATCAAATACATTTAAAATGATGACACTAAATCATGAATTCCAAGAGTCTAGTTCATAGTGGTACATGATGGAATTGTTCTCCACATTGTATGTAGATGATTTGGAGGATATGTAGGGGAGGACCATTGTATCCATATCAGTTGAGTCCAATCGTTTACAATATATCAAAGAGAGGTAGTATAAATTATTAATGTTTGAAATTAAGGGAATGTTTTGAATATAGGGTAACACCTCCTAGTTAGTCATATTAAAGGATGAGATCATCATTGTTCAAAAACATATTGGTGTTCCTAAATTAATGTGCAAGGATATGATTCATGTGTTTCATTCCTCAAATTGGTGATGGATACTTCTTTAAAAAAATTACCATGAACTAGGATGATAGTGTTTGCAGTCAAGAATAAATAAAGAGATTTTGTGTTTTGGTATATGATTTTATAATTTTTAGTGTCTAGAGGCAATGTATCAAAAACCTGGTGACTTGAAATAGACTTTTCCCATTATAGAATTGATGTCGGAGATGTTTCATTAAATTTTGTTGTGGTTTATTTAAGGATACAATGAATGAATGATGGTATATAGGGAATAGTGGACCAGTTAGTGAATGAATCCCATTTCATTCCAATTATAGAGACATTAATGGTTTATCATTTAGGTGATATTTTTGTTTGAGTGGCTATATATTTTCAGGGGGTTTACTTAGTATATTTTTATATATTGATTCCTAATTTACTCCAATATTACAGAAAGGGTTACAAAAAGCATTTGGTACCCTTGGGAATCAAAGTATTTACATTCACTCAAAGACAAATAGTAAATCAAAACACACTATTTCTGTAATAAAGGAAATTATACAGGAATGTTTCCTACATGATGGGTGATATTGGGTTAAACACACCGCAATCATTAAGGTGATCAATAAAAAAGTAATCCTAATATTATTCTAATGAAACTATATAATTCAATTTATGGTAGACCTTATAGAATCCCCTTATGTTGGATGGATGAAATTGAGTCTTGTATTTCAGGACAACGTATCATGTAAGATACAACAAGGTAGGTTATGTAGATTTGGAAACATATAGAAATATTAAAGGGTAGAAAAAATTTATTTTACAATCGTCATATACACCTCTTTTTTTTACCATGGGTAATCATGAATTCTTTTATGTCTCATCATGATTGGGACATCCTAGGACTCAGATGCAGGGAATTTTGGAATGCAAGTTTATCAAACAATTTGATATTATGTATAGATGAATAATAGTGTCATACTAATAGACTCTTCCATATATATATAGTTCAATAAATTATCTTTTTAGTGTGTCACATCATTGAATGGTTCTCCTTGTACCTCATCTTGTGATCTATTTTTCTAATGTTGATCTTAAGGATGATGTTTCCTTTGTGGAGAATCTCATTTTTATTGTGGGTCACTGTGATAATGGGTTACAAGAAACAAAAATTCCATTTGTTCATGTACTATGGTAGCTTGCCCATGTTTAAGAGGAATCGTGGTAGATGAAAGAAGATATAGACGCCCAATTGGTTGACCCCTTAACCATAAAAATTAGTGATGAATGGGAGTAAATCATGAGGAATTGTTGTTAATTTCTTTATAGATCATAACATCATGATATTTATGGATATATAACATGCTTATTTTTGGTAACCCTATACACTTGTCTTTATCATTAATTTTTTTTGTTCATGCATCATAGTAATTTTGGGTGAATTTGGAAAAATTAGAATCTTATCAGGTTATGTATTATAATAACATTGTTAGGTAAAACCATTCACATCATTTTTAAGTACATGATGGTGTTGAGTAGATTAAAAAATAGAGTTGAAAGTATCCCAAAACCATGCTCCCATGAAAACAAGGCGTCTTCTTGATTGGTTAATGGTTCAAAAAACTATGCATCTGGTATGATAAACCATGATCCCCATAATATTAGGTTGGAACTATTTTTGAATTCGTACTCCACCTAATTCAATATCATGTGTACATGGATAATGGTATTTATCCAAATTAAAATAATTATATATGATAATGTAATCCCACCCTGAAACCATTGTCAAGATATTGAAAATCACCAAAAAATTTATATATCATTTTCTGAACACCCAGAATATATTCCTATTCACCGATATTCATCCAATCAAGATATATTTTTCTCTTTTAAGATTCATGTAAGATTCCAGGAAATTTAGGACACCTTCCTTTGTGAATTGAAGGTATCATGGATGAGTTGGTTCCTCCCCAAAAAGTTATTCATTCTTTCATCTGAATTCTCTCAATCATATTTCAACACCCATGGCGAAGTATTAATATTGTTGTTTCAAGTGGTCTAAATATAGGTTTTATTGTTTATTGTTCATTGTATCATGATCATACATGATGATCCTAGATATTCTTCTCCATTGGGAGTTTATTCATTCTATAACGAATTGAGAGTAATATTTTGGTAAGAGTTAATCAAAAATCATGAGGTTGGTAGTCTAATTTTTAACTTACAATTTCATGAACATGATTATGTTATTGTAGTTGTTTCATTTCATTTCAATGTTGTTAAATTCCATATCATAAATATAAAATAATTAATTGATTCCCATGTAAGTGTGAGACACCTCAAAGATCCCGAGGAACATGTTGGAGATTTGAGAATGACCTTCATGAAAACAAAAGGGGTCTTCAAATACAAATTTAATGAAAAGAGCCTAATGGAATGTCTACTCATGTACCCAAATGAGAATGGAAATGGGAAATCACTTCCATAAATTTGTTCATAGGACACTCCAAAATTTCTAAATTGCATAATAGTATATGTATTATAGTTAATCACCATACTATTTTTGGAAAATTCATAACTATCAGAGAATACATACCATATTATCATCTTTCCTGGATATACATTATAGATGAGGAGATGATAGATGGGGTAAAATATTATATTTTATATTTTTAGGATTCGAGGCTCAACTAAAAATTATGGAATATTATTTAGAAGGATCATTATATAATATAAAAAATTTCACTCTTCATGTCAACTTCAAACTTATGGTATGTTTGAATGAATAATTGAAACTCTAGAGTATATTTTGATATCATGTTCATTCGATTTCAATGGTGTATTCAATTAACACCTTCCACTAGTTGTGTAATTTACAATAATAACATTCAATAAAGTTTACACATTGATCATTATGAATCCATGTATCAAATGAAATGTTGAGCTACATCATTTTAAAATGAAGTTTAATAATGAATGAAATTGTTAACTAATATAGCTGATTAAATGAAGGAGAATGGTAAATAATGTCAACATGAAATCATGGTCACTCAGAGTTAGGATAAAAGTAATGATGATAATCATCAATATAATCTAGAATTTAATGTATGTGAAAATTTGTTTATATGAATTTATACATGGAATAAGATTATTATATTGAAGAATAAATAGAATCTATGAAAATTTTATATAGGTCCTTTTGATGTTTTTAATCATATTGGGATTAAATCTTATCCCTTGATGCTTCAATGAAACCTTCCTAAAGCCCATCATATGTTCCATGTATCTTTCCTAAGTAAAAATCATGACCCTTCATATGTTGTATATATAGATTCCATATAATTAGAGACCATTATTATTTATGAGGAACAATATGTAGTGATTTTGGATCATACATAGAATGTTATAGGAAATAAGGCCACACACCACAATAATGTATTTTCGAGAAAAAAGATTTTTGAGGAATCTATTTGGGAACATAATGATGTGATGTGGTTCAATTATCATAAATTGTTTTTATTATATAGATAAAAAATATGGGAGACATTTTTTTAATGGGGAGGAATATACAGTCTCGAGATATTATGAATTTTTTCTAATAAATTATATTTCATTAATTGTTTGAGTTATACACAAAAACGTGTTAATCATTCACTATAGTCTAGTATTGGTTATCTTGGGTGACACACAACCCTAATTTTTAGCGAAACCATGATTAATTATTAATATTGTTATTTATGTATGAATTTTATAACATATTTATTTAAAATATTGATATTAATAATAAAGAGTATTTGTTAAAATATTTAGGGTAATGATTTTAATGAATAAATAATATTCATAAAAATGGATATAATTTTCAATAATGTTTTTATATGTTTTGAACAATCTATTTTCTTCGAAAAGTATTTCTCTATATTTTACAAAAATTCTATAAAATATTTCCCATTAATAATAATATGTTGAAAAAATAATATTAAATTTTTTATTAGTGTGGAATAATTTTCATAGGTTTTTATTTTTGGATTTTTCCAAAATGAATCATTCTTTGATACAGATTAAAAAATAATTTATTTTAAAAATAACCTTTCTAATTTTATTTAATTAATGGGGAATATAATTTCAATTTTTTAATGTTATAATAGATCAATTATAAATTCATTATTCCGATTTATGTTAGTGGAATCATTTTCATAAATAATTTTCATACTAAATGTTTTTAAACGTAGGAGAAATTTCTCTTTAGATTGAGAAGTTCTCATTACATATAAAGGATTCATTTTGAATTAGTTTTCCCACTTATATTAATGTAATTTTGAAAATTGTTTCCTTATATGGAATAATATATTATTTTATAAAATAATATCATCAACATAATTTTTTTACAAAAATTAATAGTGAATTTCGTAAAATTTGTTTACCATAAGTAGGATAAAAATGTGTTTATTAGGGGGTTTATCTAAAAATATTAGATTAAAATTACATATAAATATGCATAAAATATATTTTATTTATATATATAAAAATTATCAAGTATATGTTTCTAGTTTTATTCATTTTTTATAATTTGTGTACGTGAAAAACAAGGATGTACATTTTTTGTTAAAAAACAACCATGTATGCCACTCGCCTAACATATAACAAGACACCAAAAAATCGTCTATTACTCACACCATAAATTCTTTAGTCATCTTCCACACCCTTAAAAATAAATTCCCAATATAAATCATAACATACTAGAATAATTATTTTGGGTATAATGACCTCATTGGAATAATTTTAGAGGATGATTAAGTATGATACAAAAAAATGTAGAATTCAATAACGACTTTTTTTATTAGTTTATCCATAGAACTATAATCAAATTATACCATGATGATATATTATCCTAATTATTTTACATATAATGAGATGATTTTATGTTAAGGTAATTTTTCATGACCTTCACTTCATAAATCAAATGGGTTATCAAATCATTGTTTGTGTGTTTTGGAAGACTACAACCCCTCGTAATAATGGATTCATTTTTACATTTCCAACATTCATGGATGGAAATAATTACATATTTATTTTTAAAATATAATATTTATGATATTATTATACTTATTTAATTATTATATTACACACATCTTGGTATATTCTATTTTGTGGTAATATGATAATGTCGCTCGTGTGTACGACAACCTACCACCTTATGACGTAATCAGATTTATTGACACCTTAAGAGGAAGGTCATAATGATTATTTTAAAGAAAAAATGGTGGTATATAATATATTAATATTATTCTATTATTATTTAAAAAATAAAATATCCATCACTGATAATACATCATTTATGCAACATTCATTCAATATGAAAATAACTTGTAAATATATTTCATGCTTATGTACGCTCTGCCATATCCATGAACGATGTATTTAATTTTTAACAACCAATTTTTTTAATTAATATAAATAAATATATAAATAATATATATGATTTTTCTTGGATGTTTATCATTTTTTATATTATAATATTTTTAACGAGTTATGGGGTTAGAAAATAAAAAATTAAATCATATTCTAAAAACAATGAGGTTATTACCCAAAACATTACATTAACACTGAATTGTTTTTAAATGTGTGATATGAATTTATAATTAAATTATTAATTTTATGATATATATAATTATTGTAATTTAATAAAATTTATATTTATTATACAATAGGATTGAATGTGTATAATAATTTTCAATAATTAAGGTATATAAATTCAGTGTCATTTTTTTCCACGAGACATAGGTCATATTAACCATGTGTTCATTTTAATTTGGGAATATTATGAGCATAAATTTATTCAATAATTATGAACCTTAAAATTATAAGGATTTTAATATTCATTTTATACTCTCCCTGTAATGGGTTTTTGGGTTCAAAATTTAGAAAATTAGTATGATATTCTATCTCAATTTTCCTTCGTTGATATATACATTATGTTATGCCCCTATATTCTTTCACGATATGTATATAGATACCCATTTACTTATAATATAATGAATTTATTTATCTATATGATACATTATTTTTCATTCTATTTTATTCCTTCATTGGTATTTTGATTTAATATTTCCATATATGTATTGATTTAAGATATAATATAATCATTTATAAAGGCTTTTTATGATTCAACCATTCCATAGATGTGTTGATTTTATGTTACATTATCTTCCTCTTCATCACTTTTTATTGACTATTATTCACTCACTTCCCTATCCTCTTTGTTATATTCTTTTTTCTATAACTTTTTTGACATCTTGTATAGGACACTTGGTGACAAAGTGGCGGATTGAAGAGGGTGTTTTTTGGAGGGGATGTTGGTGCTCGCTCGGCCATAGATAGTTATGGAGGTCGGGTTCACTCTCTCATAGGTCTAACATCTAGGGTAATTTTTTCCTCCCACGGTATCCTGGTATGATGGATTCAAATGAGTTTTTGGGATGTGAATATGAGATAATATGGGTTGAATATGAGGCACAACATGTGGTGTGATTTTCTCGTTCATGGGTTTCTTCGGTGATGGTTATATTGTTGATTGATTATAATGATTTTTTTTTGTTTTTGGATTGATATTTTTTGATGTTTTGGATTGAAATTCTTGATCATGTTTATGGAATTTTAGTTTGTTGGTAATATTGAGGGATGTGGTGATGGTGAATGTGCCCATCACTGATGTGACAATTATTATCCATCAAAATTGATATTTTTCTATAGAGTTGGGTATTTATTGTTTTATAATGATGTTTTGTGTGGGATTTCTTCCATTGAATGGTAACCACTATATTATAATTGGCGAGGTTTAGTGTTTCACTATCTGGTAACATGGCTCAAGTTTTCACATGGCTCACATGGATCAACATTCAATGTGGTTCAAGATCTCATGGCCCGAGGATGTTTGGTGGTTCTTGTTTTGAGGTGTTTTTTACCTACTTAAAATTAAATAATTATTTTCTTCCATGGGATATTTTTTTATGCGTTTGGAGTCATTGTTTCATATTTTTAATTTCAATTTGGTTGTTTCTTTTCATTTTAGAAATTTATGGTTACAACTAATCCATAATGTGGACATTAAAAAATCAATAAAACATACTTGTTTTGTGGTCATTAATATATTTGAATATTCCATTTTATTAGTTCAAGGTTATTATCACTGAATAATATTTTCAAAATATTTATAAAAACATTTATAATGTTTTTTTAAAGATGAAATGATATTTTCATCAAGAATTTTTTGACGATCATATAATATAATTTTCCATTTAATATATAATATATTGATATTGCCTATGACATAATGTGGTTATGGTAAATGATTACTTATATTATTCACTCTATAAAGGAATTTTTTTTTCTGGAATGATGTTTATTGAATCCTATTTCTCTTCCACAAGTTATACAATGATTAAATTCTTATGAAACCACTTTTTTGTTTCTAAAAGATATAGAGTGATTAATATTTTTATCAATCTCAATTATATTCGTCTGTTATAATACGTTGAATGTTCTTTAACCTAGGGAACATAATTTTTTGTATTTTGTGATATGGGGGACATATTTTCAATTTCCAATGCATTGGGTAAATATTTATACCTCTTTAGATACAATGGACTAGAATGATGAGTGAACCTGTTTCAGAAAGGTTCATTATTTTCAATGATGATATTGGGTGGAAAAATTGACATGTGTGAATTTTTATGGGGTGAACCCACTCCACTATGATATCTTTGGAAATTTACCCTAACTAATTTCTAAATGGTTT
Source organism: Viscum album (assembly GCA_963277665.1). Lineage (NCBI taxonomy): Eukaryota > Viridiplantae > Streptophyta > Magnoliopsida > Santalales > Viscaceae > Viscum > Viscum album. Next base: position 1,022,960,910 of record OY728133.1, on the reverse strand, counting down.
TATTTTAATAGGTGTAAAACACAAAATTATTTCATATTACAATATTGTTCTCTCATGGATAATATTCCTAGATCCTAATGTTATTCAATTTCTATTAACTGAAAATAAATATTCTATGACTAATTATTATGATATTTGATATAAAGGGTATGGTTTAGAAATGTTTTTATATGGTTCACATAAATTTCTATTAATTTTATACTTATGTATATCCTTTTTTTACTCAGGCTTGGTATCTAGATCACTATTTATTATATTTCATTTCCCTAACCATTGAATAAATGTATTAAATATGATACATATTAGAAGGGTGATAGTTAAGAATATTATAGTTGTTCATGATGTATTTTACTTGTGGACCCATATTTTTTCCCCTTATTCCAAAGACACTAAACCACTATCATCCTGATGCGTGTGTTTGTATAATATACTAAATATTCTGAAAAATTGTTGTAATATATATGTATGTAAATCCCATGACATTAAAATATGTATGGTTATAAACTATATGGTATGATATATAAATATATAAATATATAAATATGTATTTCTATCTTCTTGAATGATTTAATTTATATATACATTACATTTATCAAAATAGTGACATCGAAGATAAATGGGAATTTTTTAAGGATAAAATCATATCAATATTGTTCAACATCAAGAGATGAAAATAAAAAAATATAATAAAATGATTTTAATTGATAAATAGAATCATAAATTTTAAAAATTTATTTACTCTTAATCTTCGAAATAAATTTAACTTTCTTATTTAGGAGGATTAAATGTGGTGAAATAAAGAAATACCGAAGGTTATGGGGTTCTTGAACCCAACTCCATTTCACTGGAATATCCCCCTTTCACACTACTTTTGTTATTGATATTCCTATAATGATCCACAAAAATATTTTCATTTTTTATCATTTTTTTTGTAAATATACTTGTTTCCAACCTGGTTTATAATCTAAATTGAATTTTTTTAAAAAAATACATTTTTTCAGAACATAACTTTTTATCCTCTTGATTTTATTATTTTTCACTCAAGAATTATGTGGATTATAACAACAATGTTTTCTCTTTTTATTTTTGGAACCAATGGTTTATTTATGAAATCATTATATATTAAATAACTATAATATACATTAATTTCCATGGATTATAGGATACCTATGTTTCATATACACTCTATATGGCATAAATATTTATTAAAATGTGAAAAATTCATTTACATGATTTTATATTTTTTAACAATGATCATTTTATTATTTATGTACCGATATTATGGGTGAACATTTTGCTATATTTTTTCACTAACATGTGATGTATTTGAAAAATAAGACAAGTTGATTTATTTTTCTTCATTGAAAAATTTAATTCCATTACAATAAGAATTATTAATTATTATGACAAGGTTCCCATTATTATAAAATGGTTATGATTATTATTTTTGTTCATGTACTATTGATTAATTTTTATTGTTTATACAATGTTAGTAAACCTATAATGGTATTTTATCTCACCCCATTTGTTGTTTTATATCCTTAAATGACTATATTTACTAATGTGATTTTGAAATATTTTATGTTGATAAAGAAGATGTATTTTACTAATGTATTTTATTTATTCTTTATTAATGACATAAGATCCTTATTTTCTAATCATACAAATTATTGTTATCCATGAATGTATAACTATTATATTTTCATCTTTTATATGATGTAATATACAATCAATAAAAATTAGGTCCATTTATAATTGAGATTATTTTACATCATCATTGGAATTACTCCTTTAGGAAATAAGATATGGATTTTAATGATGACCGTTGAATTAAAAAAATATCCATGATTTAGATAATATTTTTTTGCATATAATTTTTTTAAAATTTTATCCTACAAGAGAGTTTTTTGTTTGTAAATATATATTATGGTAAAGAGATCATTTAATAAGTAATATCATAGGTATTATTGAAAAAAGGGTTCACTATAAGATGAAGGTATCCCCAAATTTTTTTAAATACCTATAAATTTCAAGGAATTTTTTTTCATAATTTCATTGTGATTTTAGGAGTACGAAGTTTTTGACAACACCTGATTCCGAGGCCTGGTGTGCCCGGAATCAACTTCCGAAGTTTAGCTCAGGTACGTTCAGTGAACGAATGAGTGGGTTTTCCTAACTTTTAAACTGGTGCTCAGAATCAGAATCTGAGGGCACCAATGAAACCAGAGTGCCGGTAATTTCTTTAGATGACCATTTCTGGAGTTTCGTTTTCTCGAGTGGTGTTTTTAAATAAATTGTTTAACTGGAGAGTGAAATAAAATTTGCGCTACAATTTTATTTCATTTCTATGAAATTATAAACTATGTGTGGAAGTTGGGGTGGGACCCACTACATCCTAACTCCACTTGGTAGGACATTTGTGAGGTGGGGCCAGATGAGCCCCGCCCCTTCCATTCACCTAAACCCCCTCTTAATTTAGGAAACCCATGTATCATGTAACTCACCCACTCCCCCTCTTTATTGCATGTCAACCCTCAAATTAAATTGATTGATTAAAGCTATTCAATGAAATTAATTTTGAGTTTGAGTTTTTTGACGTTTTGAAAACACATGACATGTGTTAATAAAATAAGGAAGGCCTTATTTTATTTGGGGTTGTTTAGTTGTGTGAGGATTTTGGGAGAGGAGACTCAAAGTCTTGAGGATATTCATCTTCTTCGTTGGAGAACTCGAAGAATGCCAATAGTTCGACGAAGAACGTTGTCACCGCGAGGAGAGATCGACGTGTTGTCTCTTCTCCTCTCTGTATCTTGTGTGTGATGCCTTTCTCGAAGAACGATGATGTGCCTTCCTATGTTCTTCTTCTCGCGTCAAAGGAAGGGAGACATCGCTCCTCCTCGGACGTTCTCCGTCATCATATACGGAGCTTCTCCTCGGGAAGTTGTTTACCGCGACACTGTTTTCAACGATGCAAGCTTTCACGAATCTCTTTGAGTCAGGGGTTACTTTTTATGTTCATGATTATTTCTGGAATTCATCATTAAATAATTATCCTCTTGTTATCAAATTAATGGGAGGAGGTCGTACCACACAAACACGGAAGACCCTCTTCCCTTTTGTTATTGTATTTTGTTATGGATTGGAACGGAGGTGATGTGGTGCCAGTGCACTATGTGGTAACGAAGGAACCGTGGATGGTGCGGGCTACAACGAAGCAGCACGACACCGTTGCGCCACGTTGTTGAGACTGAAAGGGGTTGCAGCTAGTGTTGGGCCGCGACAGAGGGGCGCGGTGCCGTCGTGCCGCGCCGAAGCTTCATGGAGGGTTGATGCTGATGCGTTCTGTGGTGGAGGGGTGTGGCGCTGACGCACCTTGCCGGTCAGACAAGGGCTACGACCTAAGGCCGCGGCGGTGCATAGGGGGCGGCCAGAACCGCCGGCCGTCGATACTATAGTAGGCGGGACCAAAAGGGCCCGTGCGGAAAAAACGGCCTGCCATTACGGCCAGCCGGATCAGGGAAGTCTGGGGGGTCAACCCCCGGCAGATGGCAAAGGGCGGGCCCCTCCACATGGGGGTTGCCATTTCAAAAGCATGGGGGCAGTGTCCCCCCCCCCTTCCGCGTCCTCTCTGTGAGCAGATTCCCGCACGCGCCGGGCCGGACCGCCCACGCTGGGCCGGATCCCCGCATCGAGCGGAGCCATGCCCACCTGGCCGGGCTGCGCCCAACCAGGCCGTGGCATGCCCAACCGGGCTGGACCCGAACCTGGGTCGGGTCGACCCGGTTCGGGCCGCCCAGGGGGTATTGGGTCGGGTGAGACCGGGCCCAAACCCCCTGTTTTCAAATAGATTTGTTCAAACTCCCATAACATGGGCTACGGAACTACGATCTACGCATTTTCAGTTGAGTAGCGATCCTTGGATCGAGTCGGTCGTTTCGGTATGTTACACCCAATGTGTCGGAGAACTTTGTGGACGGCCGGGTTGGTTCGAACACGAAACTAACCGGGCCCTCGAAGCAGAAACTCTTATAACTTGAGCTCCGTACGTCCGATTGACATGTCGTCAACTTTTTTGGTTTCCTTTTAGTGTGAACGTTCTTTTGGTTTACTCCGCTCAAGGTTTGGACACAGTTGGAGTACGGTCATGATGGTTTTGAATTAAAAAACAAACGGGCCCCTGGGACGAAAAAGCCAATAACTCTCTGACCGTGCGTCTAATTGATGTGCCTTCTGTCAAGTTGGGTTCCATTTGATGAGACAGAACGTTGGGAAACATCAAACTACGGTCTTCATGTCAGTTTATGTATCGACCCCCTTGGCTCGTGGAGCAGACCCTCCCGGAATCAAGCATGCTATGTGCGGGAACCCTAAAGCTAGCTGTGACTGCGACGATGACGACGATTGTACAAGGATCCTCCGTGGGTTCGACAGCAACGACAACCGTACTGGAATCCTCCGTGGTTTTGACGACGATGAATACTATTCTTGTATCCTATGTGGGTCTGGCAGTAGTTGACTATTGTTCTTGTATCCAATGTGGGTCCGGCAGTATTTGACTTTGCACTTGTATCTTACGTGGGTCTGGAAGAGTAGCTGGTCTTGTATCCTTTGTGGGTCCGACAACATAGCTGGTCTTGTATCCTATGTGGGTCCGACAGCTTAGATGAATCAGTGGCTACATCTGATCATCTCTATCTTCTAATGAAGAGGTATACATGTGTGATCTGAGTCATAACTTTCAATCATTATCTTTGATATGATTGTTTTGCTATCCTGTGTGGATTCAGTTGTGTTATCCTATGTAGATTGGATTGTTCTATCCTATGTGGACTAGCTCGATCTTGGGCTCGGATGTTGGAGCCGAACAGGAATTGATGACTTAGGTATATGTATGGGCATATACCTAAGTTTGGTTGGTTGTTACTTCATGATTGTAACTTTCCATTGTGGTTTATCCTTCGTGGATTTTTGGAGACCTTCAGGGGTCTCGGGGTCCCCACTGAGTAGCATATACTCACCCCTGCACGGGATATGCTCTTACTACGTTGTGTTGGATGCAGACGAAGGATAGCGCTGACCGAGGTAGGAGTTCGTGGAGCTGGACGGTACTGGGAGGTGGGTCACTAGACGGGACGTACACGGAGCGGATGACTGGACCTGCGGAAAAGAGGAGACTATCTGTACCAACCCTTCAGGTGGGATTTACAGAGGATGGCTTGGTGTTGCTTCATTACATTTCTGCTGATGTACTCTCTTTTCAGTTGTACATTACATTCAGTTGGGTTTGTATTCTGACTCATTTACTTTCCAACACTTACATTTGTACTTAGTTTACAAAGTGTTTACTTTTTGTTGCATACTCTGTGGTGGTTGTCTTCATACTTAAAGGAATATACTTCCCTGATATCGGGATTTATACCTTTTGTGATAGTCTCTAGCCCTGGGCCTATGGAAGTCAGGCTCGGGGGTAGTCACGGCACAGGTCTCGAGAATGGGTCATGAAAAATTGATATCAGAGGAGTTTGGTTCTACCAAAGAACTCAGGAATCTCATCTTTCTTCTATGTGAAACAATAGTGTTATGGGTATTGAGTGTGGTTATCAGTCCAGGGAGTCCAGTGATGGTGCGGCGGCAAACGTATCCATACAACAGGACCCTGACTTCTGATTTCTGACTCAGTGCACGAAAACATTGATTGCATGTGTGTTTAAAAGGTTTTATTTTTTATTACTTCTTGTCAGCTAACCAGGTATACTGTATTGACCGTGGAGCACCTGTTCCTTTTCAGGATGGTCCTGTGACGGCAGCCAGCTAGGGTTCCATGCCTTGTCTGAGAAAACAACCCACTGAGTGACGAGGCCTCGGTGTAGTGCCCTACTATAGGAGAGGTACCAGCGGAACCTCTCCCTGACGAGCCACCGATGCCACCAGCCCCAACCGTAGAGAGTGCATGTCGCATTAGTGCACTGCACGAGTTTCAGCATCAGAGAACACCCAGGTTCCTCCAGGAGATGGACCCATAGGAATCCGAGGATTGGATGGAGGCTGTTGATCGAGTTTTCAGGTTATTGGGGACACCAGCTGACCTCATGGTGATCTTTTTAGTGAGTCTCCTGCATGCGGAAGCAGGTGGATGGTAGAGCCTGATGCTCCAGGTGCATGATGAGGCATCTCTTCTTTGGTTGGACTTCGAGATACACTTCCGTTCGGAGTTCATTCCATCCAACCTCTGAGCAGTGCACATTCAAGAGTTACTGTAGCTGCTACATGGCAGAATGACGGTAGCCCAGTACTCGACGATATTTACCGAACTCTCGTGATATTCCACGGATATGATACGATACCCATTCTTCTGAGGTTGGAACCTTGAGCAGGGACTGAGGCATGAGACCAGGTCTTCGATGATCTCCCTCAGTATTTTTATGCAGGTATGAGTATTGGAGCGAGCCCTTCTCATAGATAGATTTCATGCTGAGCCTAAACCAGCAGCGAGACCGACCGCAGGGTGGCACGTAGCAGAGTCTTCTGTAGTTGGAAGTCAACAGATATCATAGGGGTCTAAGCGGACCAGACCATCAGGCGGATGACCTCAGGATAGTGGCTCGGTGGTGCAGGGCGCACACAGTAGATCCAACCTTTCATGAAGCAGATAGTAATATGCATGCGGCGGGCAGTGCCACATGGTTCGTGACTGCCTGACCTACCATTCAGAGGAGCAGCAGACAGTTGAGGAACCACCCTAGTAGAGACAAAGGTTTGACCATGGCAGTCCGCAGGGAGAAAGCGGACGAGGCAGAGGAGCTGGCCGAGAAGTAGGTGGTGGGAGACTATTTGAGCCTCTACCACCACCACCACCAAGAGGTCCACCCCGACTAGAGGGAGCTGGCGGGCAGAGGCAGGCTTAGCTTCAGGCAGCAGTGGCCTACGACCATGGCGCAACAGAGATGATTCGATGTAATATCTGTGTCTACTCTACCCTTGCTGTAGTTCTTATAGACACAAGAGAGAGTCATTCTTTCTTTTCCACTTCCCTTGTTCAGAGCTCGGAGATTCCGACAGAGCCATTGGTTTTATCCTTATGGCTAGAGATTCCTTCGGGAGCAGAATCGATGATTACACACTGGTTCCAGCAGTGTGAGCTTACACTAGTGTGCGAGAGCTTAGGTTTGGATCTTCTTATAGAGGCGTCGAGGCCTTATGACCTCATCTTGGGAATGGATTGGTTATCTATTGTCCGTTCTTAGATTGACTATATTAGGCGCAAGGTAAAGTGTGTTCGCACCGATTGGAGTGGGTTGACCTTCACCGGCGAGAAGGGAGCCCTTGCAGCGCAGGATGGACTGACGCAGAGGAGAGTACATACCATCACTTATCAGTTGGGTAGCCTCATCCTAGGATCAATTGATGTGCGGAGTCAGAGTTTTCTTGTAGTGGTTGATCAGTATGCAGACGTTTTTTTACGACGTTTCAGGACTACCTCCTCACAGAGAGGTAGACTTCTATATTGGCTTGTACCTCGGGACAACTCCGATATCTACTCCAATATATCGAATGGCTCCCTCTGAGCTTCAAGAGCTACATGTATAGCTGGAAGGGTTTCATGGCAAGGGATTCATTCGATCGAGCGTTTCACCCTGAGATTCCCTGATTTTGTTTGCCAAGAAGGTGGATGGGATCTTGTGACTGTGTGTTGATTATCGTCGCCAGAACCAGGTGGCCTTGAGGAACAAGTATTCGCTACCGAGGATTGACGACCTCCTCGATCAGCTCACGGTAGCATGGTGGTTCTCGAAGATAGACCTCTGGCCAGGATATCATCAGCTCAGTGTTCGAGACGAGGATGTGCAGAAGACGCCCTTCAGATGTCAGTATGGCCACTATGACTTCTTGGTTATGCCTTTCTGTGTAACCAATGCTCCAACGGTGTTCATGAGTCTCGTTAATAGGATCTTCCTTCCTTACCTCGATCGATTTGTCGTGGTCTTCCTCGATGACATATTGATATACTCGACTACTAAGGGTATGCATGCCTACCACTTGTCGATTGTACTAGACACACTCCAAGAGAACCAGCATTATGGTAAGCTCTCTAAGTGTCAGTTCTAGATACGTGAAGTCCAATTCATGGGACACTTCATCTATGAGTTGGGAGTTGTGGTGGATCCTTCAAAGATCGAGGCAGTGCTAGCTTAGGATCCACCCAGGAGCATGATGGAGGTGCGAAGTTTCTTAGGTATGGCTGGGTGCTACTAGAGATTTGTGCCAAACTTGTCCAGAGTTGAAACACCACATTCAGCTTTGACGAAAAAAGGGGAAACCCTTCGTGTGGATAAAAAGATGTCAGTAGAGCTTCCAGGATATGAGACAGAGATTGACCTGCACACCCATCTTGAGGCTACTAGAGGAGGGTGTAGGGTACATAGTCTACTGTGATGCATCAGGGACCGGACTCGGGTGTGTCCTGATGTAAGAGCGGGCAGTGATCGCATATGGATCATGACAGTTGAGGCAGCATGAGAAGAACTACACTACCCAAGTCCTGGAGTTAGCAGCAGTGGTCTTCACTCTGAAGATGTGGCGGCACTATCTGATGGGCGAGCTCTTTACCATTTATTCTAACCACCAGAGTCTCAGGTACATCTTCTCGCAGAAGGACCTGAACCTCATACAGCGGCGATGGCTCGAGTTCCTCTGGTACTATGTCTTTGAGATTGTCTATACACCTGGAAAGGGGAATGTAGTAGATGATGCTCTCAACAGGAGGATAGTAATTCAGCTACTTGGAGAGGTGACAGAGCAGCTAGCTGCTTTGTAGGTATCCTTCATGGATAGAGATGGGGCAGCCTTCGTTTAAACGCTCACATGATCTCAGACCATAGCATGGGTGGCCGGGTATGAAGAAGGTTGTGGCAAAGTTCATTTCTCGATGTCTCAACTGGCAGTAGGTGAAGGTGGAGAACCAGCTACCAGTAGGTTTGGTACAGCCCTTGGAGGTCCCAGAGTGGAAGTGGGATGGGATATCTCTGGATTTTGTGACTGGACATCCACGTACTTCTAGAGGTCATGACTCCATTTGGGTTATTTTCGAACGACTCACCAAGTCGGCCTCCTTTTTACATATCAGAGAGCATGGCTCAGTGGAGAGCGTGGGATGCCTCTACGTTAAGGAGATTGTACGGATTCAGGTTGTTCCATCATCTGTCATCTCCGATCGAGATTATCGCTTTACTTCCCGGATTTGGAAGGGGTTACAGGAGGCATTCAGGACACAACTATGTCTGAGCACCGCCTTTCACCCTCAGACGGATGGTCAGATGGAGAGGACCATTCAAGCTCTTGAGGACATGCTCCGTGCATGTGTCATCAACTTTGGTCGTAGCTGGGAGGATCACCTACCCTATTTGGAGGTCTCCTACATCAACTGTTACCACTCCACCATCAGGATGGCACCATATGAGGCATTTTATGACCAACCTTGATGATCTCCTCTATGCTGGACGGACCCTGGGGAGTCAGCACATGTGGGACCAGACACGGTCCAGGCCATGACATAGAAAGTCTAGGTCATCCAGGAGCAGATGAGGACATCTCAGAGCCGACAGAAGTCTTTTGCTGATAGGATACAGAGACTACTAGAGTTCAAGGATGGCGACAATGTTTTCTTGTAGGTATCACCTCGACGTGGATTACATAGATTTGGATGGGGTAGAAAGTTATATCCGCGCATCATCAAGCCATTGCAGGTTCTCAGTAGGATAGGCAATGTGGCTTATCTCTTGGATCTACCACCTCAGTTGCACTTGGTGCATGACATCTTCCATGTATCTCAGCAGAGGAGATACATGCACGAACCGACACATATCATTGACCATGGGGAGCTGGACATTGATGACGATGTGACTTTTGCGGAGGTCCCATTAGAGATCGAGCATCGATAGGAGCGAGTCCAACATGGGAAATCGATTCCTCTAGTATACATCTAGTGGAAGCATAGGAACCTCCCGGAGAGCACATGGTAGCGGGAGATTCAGATTTGTGCTCAGTACCCTCATTTGTTTCCCTACTTTGTGATGTATCTTTATGGGCACGTAAAGCCCTGAGGTGGGAGTAATGTAATGACCCATATAATTCAAGGAAATATATTTTTTTAATTTCATTTGAATTTTATGAGTACTCAGTTTCTGACCACACCTAATTCTGAGGCCCGGTGTGCCCGGAATCAATTTTCGATGTTTAGCTCGGGTACGTTCAGTGAACAAATGAGCGGGTTTTTCTAACATTTTAACAATTGCTCGGAATCGAAATCCTAGGGCACCAATGAAACCACATCACCGGTAATTACTTAATATGACCATTTTTTGAGTTGATTTTGCTCGGGAGGTGTTGTTAAATAAATCGGTTTACTGAAGAGTGAAATAAAATTTGCGCTACAATTTTATTTCTTTTCTATGTAATTTTAACCTATGTGTGGAAGTTGGGGTGGGACCCACTAGAGCCTAACTCCACTTGGTAGGATATTAGTGAGTTGGGGCCCACACGAGCCCCACCTGTTCAATTCCACTAAACCCCCTCTCAATTTTGGCAACCTCCCTTTATCATGTAACTCACCCACTCCCCCTCTTTATTGCATGTCAACAAAAAAATTAAATTGATTGATTAAATCAATTCAATTCATTTAATTTTGAGTTTTAGTTTTTTGAAGTTTTGAAAATGCATGACATGTGTTAATTAAATAAAGAAGGACCTATTTTATTTGGGGTTGTTTAGTTGTGTGAGGATTTTGGGAGAGGATACTCAAAGTCTTGAGGATTTTTATATTCTTTGTTGGTGAATGAGAAGAACGCCAAGACTTCGATGAAGAATGCCATCACTGTAAAGAGAGATCGACATGCCATCCCTTCTCTTCTCTGTAGCCGGTGTGTGACGCCTTTACCAAAGAAAGATGGCATGCCTTCCTTCTTTCTTCTTCTCACGTCAATGGAAGGGAGATGCCACTCCTCCTCGGATGTTCTCCATCAACATATATGCAGCTTCTCATCACGACATTGTTTTCCATGATGCGGTTTTCCGCGACGCAAGCTTCTTGAGAATCTCTTTGAGGTAGGGGTTTGTTTTTATTTTCGTGATTATTTTTTGCATTCATTGTTAAATAATTAGCTGCTTGTTAGAGAATTAATGGGAGGAGGTCGGACCTCAAAAACACTTCCGAACCTCCTCCCCTTTGTTGTTGTACTTTGTTATGGATTGTAATGGAGGTGACACGGTGTCGTCACACCACGTGGAAATGAAGGAACCACGACCGGTGCAGGCCGTGGTGAAGGAGCGTGGCACTGTCGCGCCATGCCGTTGAGACCGAAAGGGGTCGCGTCAGGAGTCGGGCCGTGACATTGGGGCTCGGTGCCGTCACGCTGCGCCGAAGAATCAGGGAGGGCCGCAGCGGAGGGGAACGATGTCGTCGCACCACGACGGTCGGGCAAGGGTCGTGGCCTAAGGCCATGGTGGTGCATAGGTGGCGGCCGGAATCTCCTGCCGGCAGTGCTACAATAGGCGGGACCGACAGGTCCCGTGCGGTACAACCGGCTGGCCAATACAGCAGGCGGGATCTGGGAAGTCCGGGTTTTCAACCCCCCAAGGATGGAAAAGGGCGGGCCCCTCCACGTGGGGGCCACAATTTCAAATGTAAGGGGGGTAGCGCCCCCCCCCCCCCCCCTTCTGCGTCCGCTCAGCAAGCGGATGCCTGCACAATACTGGACCGGCCGCACCGAGCCGGACTGCCCGCGACGGTCCGCAGTGCCCGCACCGTGCCGGATCCCCATGCTGGGCCGGGCCGCGCCATCTGGGCTGGGCCACACTCAACTCGGCCGAACCCAGACCCGGGTTCGGTCGACCCAGGGGGTATTGGACCAGGCACAAACACCCGGTTTTCAGACAGATCCGTTCAAATGCCCAAAACATTGGATACGGATCTCCGATCGACGCACCATTTTTTGCGGATCGATCCTTGGATCAAGACGGTTGTTTTGGTATATTACACTCAAGGTTTATGAGAACTTTGTGTAAGGGTGGGTTGGTTTGAACTCGAAACCAACCGGGCCCTCAGAGAAGAAACACTTATAACTTTAGCTCTGAACATCCGATTGATGTTCAGTAAAATTTTTTGGTTTCCTCTTAGTGAGAATGGTCTTTTGGATTACTCCACTCGAGGTTTGGACGCAGTTGGAGTATTGTAGGGTTGATTTTTTCTTAAAAACCAACCGGGCCCCTAGGAAGAAAAGGCCAACAACTCTCAGACCGGGCGTCCGATTGACGCACCGTCTGTCACGTTGATTTCCTTTTGAGGAGGTGAAACTTTGGGATACATCAATCTCTGAACATCTTGTAAGATTATGTATCGACCCCCTTGGCACGTGGAGCGGACCCTCCCAGAATCGAGGATGTTGTGTGCGGGATCCCTAGAGTTGGATGCGACTGCGACTATAACGACGACTGTACTAGGATCCTCCGTGGGTTCGGTAGCGATGACGACCATACTGGAATCCTCGTGGGTTATATGGTGATGAATAATGTTCTTATATCCTGTGTGGGTCCTGCAGTACTTTACTACTGTTCTTGTATACTATGTGAGTCTGATAGTATTTGGCTCTATACTTGTATCCTACGTGGATCGGGAAGAGTAGCTGGTCTTCTATCCTTTGTGGGTTTGAAATCATAGCTGTTCTTGTATCCTGTGTTGGTATGACAGCTTAGATAAATCAGTGGCTACATCTGATCATATCTATAGTCTTATGAAGAGGTATACCTATGTGAGCTGAGTCATTACTTTCAGTCATTTTCTTCAATATGATTTTTTTGCTATCCTGTGTGGATTGGGTTGTGATATCCTGTGTGGATTGGATTGTGATATCATGTGTGGACTAGATCGAACTTGGGCTCGGTTGTTGGAGCTAAACTAGAATTGATGAATTAGGTATATGTATGGTCATATTCCTTAATGGGGTTGGTTGTTACATCGTGATTGTAACTCTCCTTTGTGGTTTATCCTTCATGGATTCTGAGAGACCTTCGGGGGTCACGGGGTCCCTACTGAGTAGTGTATACTCACCATTGCACGAGCTATGCCCGTACTATGTTGTGTTGGATGCAGACGACGGTACAATGCTGACTGAGGTAGGAGCTCGTGGAATTGGACGGTACCTGGAGGTGGATCACTCGATGGGACGTACACGGAGAGGACGGCTGGAGCTGAGGAGCAGAGGAGACTATCTGTACCCACCCTTCAGGTGGGGTTTCCAGAGGATAGCTTGGTTATTTTGCTTTACTTTTCTACCGATGTACTCTATTTTCAGTTGAACTTTACTTTCAGTTGGGTTTTATTATGGCTCATATACTTTCTAGCACTTACCTTTGTACTCAATTTACATAGTGCTTACTTCTGCTTGCATCCTATATGGTGTTTGTCTTCTTCTTAAATGCAATGCCATCCTTGTATTTACCCCTTTGGTTCAAGTCGCCAACCCCTGGCCTATGGATGGCGGGCTCGGGGTAGTCACGGCACAGGTCCCGAGGACTGGACTTGAAAATTTTTAAGAAACAAATAAGTTATATGGTAAAGTCGATATAATCCTCAATGACTCATTTGGAGACATATTTTCTACATTATTATGTTATTGACCCCTTGTTTCAAGCCTTGTCATCCATTTGGCTCTTACTTTTGTAACTGATTTTTACCTACAAGATTTAATTTTGAATATTTAAAATAAAATGTACCATTTAATATATTTTTGACATTATTATTTACAATATTAAATTCTTTTTCAAAATTTCTATTTTGTAATGTGATAGAAATTAAATTCATAAATAGTAATTATATAATGATTAAAAAATAGTTTAGAAAAAAATAACAAATATTATAAAAAATAAAATTTATTCCTGTCAATTAAACATAAAAACTAATATGATAATATTTTACATACATATTAAATATATTTTTTTAAATAGTTAAGACATATTTTATTAATTCAAATATTAAATTGATGTCATAATATAGTTGGTACTAATAAAAAATTCCATTTTATTTTATAAATATAAACATAAACATTTTAAAAAAATCTCCTCAGATAATAATATAATGTTGAATTTAAAATTGATTTCGAATTAAAAAAAATCATGTTCTAATATTTAGTAATTTATAATTTTTATTTAAATATAAAAAAAATATTAACCATGTAGATAATAAAATAAAATTTTATAATATTAAATCTTGTTATTCTTTTTTCATATAATTTAGAAATTATTATACTATTATTATAATATATATTTCAAAATTATTTATTATCATAACTTAAATATAATATATTTCATATTTCAAAAATATATCATACAGATGGATTATTAATATAAAAAATAGATTTTAAAAATAAATTTATTTTATCTGTAATATACCATAACAAAGAAAATATTATTAATTAATTATTATTAAAAATAACATTATATTTTATTTGTTAAAAATTTATGAACTATTTTTACTCTACATATTCCAAACTACATAATGGATACACTATAAAGACTATATAAACTACTTAAAATTAACTATTAATGAAATATGTCATGGTTTTTCTTAATTGGTATTGTCTGTGGCTAAAGAGATTATAATAGTATTAATTTAAATGATAATTTTTACCATAATATTATTATGTTACAATCCCCTAAGGCATCACATTTTCTAAATTTTATCAGTAGTAAAACACAGATCTAGATAAATATTCCATAAACATTCTTTCATATTGTCCCACAAAAAATAATTTTGTCTATCATCATAATTTTTTTTTCAATTGTTGATGGACATAGAATAAAATTATATATCCATAATATAATAAATATTTATTTAAATATATTATAGTAGAGAGACATATCTATTTCTAAAATAAAGAAATTCATTATTAAACAATTTATACTAAAGTAAAAATCATAAATTATTCTTTGTTTGTAATGCACTTATAAGTTTTGTGAATTTTTATACAGTCTCATGGTAGAAATATTATTTGGGAAAGATAGTATTTCTTTCCATTATACATGATATATTATACCATGAATTTAAATGAAATGAATATTTTTTCTCTATCAATCCTCATAATTTTTAAGGTAGAAACACCACTCCTAAATTATGAATTGACCACCTTGTTTTCCTTCTAAGGATGGTAATGTAAAATGTATTAATATCCCTTTATGAACTCAAACAGTCTCATTTGTCACATGTTAAATTTATTCCTTTCAAATAAATACGTTATTCTATTTTTATCATCATATATATAACAATTTTCATAACTTATATAATTCCAAAACAGCATTATGAAAATATTACTGATTCATTATCCAAGTCATGTGTTAGGTAATTGTTATCCTGGATTTATAATTGTTGTGAGGCATAAAATTCCACTATAAAATTACACTTGAGGAATCATCCAAATTCTATTTTATGCATCATAATATAATTATAACCCAATCCCATATTTCAGTAATCATAGTACAAACCTAGTTACCAAGCATTTCATGGATCCCTTCAAAAAAAATCATGCTCACTTATCCTTATAATCATGATTCTCTTATGATTAAACATTGATTGTTGATTATAATTTATTGATAAATTTTTCAGTATGACTTGATGAAATCCAAAAGATCTAAGAAATCAATATCCCTCAATTATAATAATATTTTATTGCTATTTGTCAATCCCATTTATATTAGATGGATCCCGAAATATACCAAATATAAAGATCAAATGTAAAAAAGAATGGTACTATCTATATTTGGAATTTTTCCATTTAAAGTTTGGTATGTGATTTCTCTATTTTTAGTGTATTCATTTCCAACGATAAATAAATATCATACTCATCCATTCTCTTCGAATACAATTTATTTTTTCCAATGAAGGGAACCAAAAAATGATCATGGAAAATAACAAATAATTTATTTACATGATCGAAGAAGATAGAAGGACAATTTTTTAATTCTAATGGAATAAAAATGAATTAAAACATCACGTATTGTTTATGAATGGGTTTTCATAGAATATCCTTTATTTATACAATTAATATACTTTATAAATATCATATTGTATTATGTGTAAAGTATTTATCCACTTGTAGCTATTTGTACAATTCATATTTATGGGGTATATTATACATCATCTTGAATATTATTTTATTAATTTAATGACAACTTATGTTGAGAGGAGTTTATTAAACATTCATCTTCAAAATTGGCACATGTTCACCACTTGTAGGAGAACATATGCATTTAATGTGATTATCAAATTTCATTGATAGTTTATTATTTATTTTCTATAATTCAATATGGTCAATTATATAGGGATCAATTGAAATTTTTATACCACCATGTTTGAGTTTTATTAAATAATCCACCTCATTATTTAGAGGTAGAATACCATTCACATTTAGAAATATATAGGAATATTGCAAGAAAATAGGAATATCATTAATATAAATATTTTCCGAAACCATTTTATCTAAAAACCCCACATTACTGGGAATTAATACATGTATTATATGTTTTATTTGCATATAGAGTGCATGGAAAAATTTTATCATTATATGATCATGAATTGATTAAGGAAATTTAAATTTCTATTCTTTTTATTATAATTGAAATGTGATTTAAATAGAAGTTTTGAATCCTTAAAAATATCACATAAAATTTGAATAAATGTGGGTTGATAATATTTAAATAAAATATATACATATATTTTTGAACAATACATTCAGTCTGTGGATACATTTACCATATTACTGGGATCCTTCAGGTAAAAACTGATATCTTTCAATCATTCTTGTTATTTGATCCACTTATAAATTTTACAAGATACTATGTAATAGGTATATCCAAAATACAATTAGACATTTGTAGTTATGTTATTAATAAAATGTGTACATTATGCCTCTTTTTTATTCTTCACCCACATAAAATGATTTTCTTATATAATCATTAAATTCTACATTAGTGATTGGGGTTATTGACATTAGTAGATATCATTAATCCTACTGTTGGATTAGTGAGAAGAATAATCTCTATAATCCATAAAATTGGAAATTTTGAGGGTTATTGGTGCACTAATATTACCTCATTATATATCAATTTCATTTTACAATATCTTCCTATCTCAATGAAAATAATGTGATTAATGGAGTTTTTTTATCCACACATAAAACATTTAACTTGAAATTGAGAAAATTCCAAATAGTCTTCTCCAATAATTTATTCACATAGTTTAAATAATATTTTTTCTTTTAATTGTTTTATAATCTTACTATCCAGGAAAATCCTATTTTCTCTTCATGTCCCCCAATCCATGGGAAATATGATAGTCCAGAATATCCATCTATAACATTAGATAAATTTCTCTACTATTTAGAGATACAGAATTCAAATATAGGAAAACCCTTTTGATACATTGTTTTAAACCATTATAAAATAATTTATTTTTTTCATATGCAGTGATAGAAAAAATAATTTTCCTATAAAGTCTTATGATTTTTTTTATTTTACCCAATATAATTTACCACACTTTTATTCTAGTATTATTGATTCTATAGAAAGTATTAAGTGAAATGTTAATGGAATGTATTCAATGGAAAAAAAATCATTAATCTCATATCATTTCAAAGAGTTAGTTTTTTAATTTTACCTCATGTTAATTATCAATCACCACAATTTGTTAACAGGACATTCCCATCAATGTAAATTCTAAATATAATTCTCTTAATTTACGTAATAAAGGATTATATATATATATATATTATATCATTTTAATAAATTTCTCAATAATTAGTGGATCAATTAATTCACAAATCATTTGTAGTATTTGACACATGAAGGGGTCAATATTTTATTTTTACTTTTTGAATTATTGTAGTCAGCATGGCCTATATTATAATCCATTACATTAGGTATCATTTTCATTATGGGTTTCAATCCTTCTCTCATCCTTATTTTTATACAAAATAGGATATAAAATTGAGTTTTAAGGGTAATAATTTATAACACGGATTCAACTATATCCTTAACATGACTAAAAATAACAAGGTTTTTAAGAGAATAAATATAAAATAATAATAGTTTGTAATCACAATATAAGGGTAATAAATTCGATTATTTTATCAATTATTAACTTTTTATTTCATGAAATGACATTCTATGTTCATCATCGAAAATATATATTCATAATAAGTAATATTATGTTCAATGATCTTATTTTATATAAACTAATACCTCCGAACAAGTAATAATTTTATGATAATAATATTGGAAAATAGATCATCAGATTCATAAAAATTTAATCATTTCATAATTCCATATTTTATCAAAATAAACTATACCACAACACCATAAGATTTAGTTTATTTTTGAATTTGATAAATGAAAATTTTATTTTTACAGTATTTTAACCGTGATGGAAAATATTCGTCACATATAACACCTTAGTGGACTGATCAATCACTGTACGCATCATCATAATTTTTGGAATATAAATAATAAAAAAATATATGCTCATTTTTCATTGGTACACAATACATCAATTGACGATCATAAGTGAACAGAATATGAAAAAATGATAATATGAAAATAATCATGAATTATGAAAATAAAATTACGGAAACCCACTATAATTTTTTTAAAGTGAAAGTGAATGAAAATTATAACATTAAAAAATGCATCATTAATAAGATTCTAGAAACAACAAAAAATCATAAACAACAATGAGATCAAAACATATAAATATTTCATAACATATGTACTTTGAATAAAATTATAAATAGAATGTATAAAATATTTCAAGGATAACTATTAATAAATAATTTGGTTAGTAAAAAAAATCTCATTATATAGTTGACGTGGGATACCCCCATACATCCCATTATATAGTTTAATAGTGATAGTGTAACACCCGAGGTAAATAAAGAATATGACATTTTTATATTTATCCATATTTGTGAATAAAATATTAATATAACTTTAAAGGGGACGCTATGCTCGATGGCGTACCCAATACGCAACAACGAGTTTCTAGGGAATCTTACATTGCACTCTAATAATGAAATAATACAATTTTAAATTGTAGTTAACGCCTAACCGTTGTAATGGCGGGAATGAACATAACTAACTACAAAATGAATATATATGTTTGTGAAATATTTTTACTCTTTACAATAAATGTTATAGGATTAAAAATGCGTAAAAATCCAATTTTAAGCATAAACATTCCAATATTCTTTACAAGGTCGATTAACTGCATTTTGATGGAGAACCTCTTTTAAATCCACTTTTTGAAAATTTTATGTGTTATATTTAACAAAATAAAATTCTTCTTTAGAATCAGGACATCAAAATTTACTTTTTGTAAATTTTGGGTATTTTTCCGAAAAAGTTCAATTTTTAATGAATAGTGAAAAATGTTGTATTTTAATTCAAAACCTCTTTTTAATCTAATTTATTTATATGATTAGATTATATTTTGAATTGGTTTTAAAGTGAAATTATAATATATTTTTACCATTTAATCCAATAGTGTTCGTTGGAATTAATTTCACTTTGAAATCGGACTTAAACTAGTGTCAATCTTTTGATACATTTTGTTTCATAAAAACACGCTATTTGTTTCGACAGCGGGAATTAGTTATTAAATTAATTAATGAAACTTATATGTTTTGAATTTTTTAAAATAGACATCATTTTTTAATTCGTAATATCAAATATAGCATAGGGTAAATTTTTTGTAATCTTCTGAAAAACTTCAAATTTTGATAAATAATGAAACCACTAAGTGGTAGTTAAAGAAACTGATTTTTCGTTTAAATGAAAATTTCCCACCTCTGGGTTTTTAATTTCAAAAATCCGACATACATGGTTGTCATTAAGAAGAAAAATGTGGTTCAATGGGATTAAAATAATTTTTTTTGGTGAATAGTAACTTTTATGTTCTTAATCGCGATTTGAGGTAATTAGTATAATTTAAGGTAAAAATAATGTTTTAATAATATGAAATGACCTAGACACATGTCCTACCCTCATTGGATGTGTCATAGCAGACCAAGAAAATCAATGGGTCAACTTGGGGACCCCATGGAGCCACTTTGGTTGAAAATGACATAAATACCTTTTTATTTAATGTTAAAGTAAAAATGACACAAACATGATATGTTTTACTAAAACAATATTTACATGGGGTTATACAAGTCATATTTTTGACTATAAATAGTCATTGGAAATCTAAAAAGATATCCTACATCATAGTATTTTTTTTATAATTTTTAGACATTAAATAAATTAAATTATTTATGACATCATGATGATGCAACGATGACCTCATTATTTAACGATTTAAATAAAATGAAAAGATAATGTAAAATATAAGACCTAAAAATGTCCAAAACCTATTGGATGGGTGCATTTAGAACCATTATCACCTTATCCTTGAAACACATCAATGTGGGACCATTAAAATCCGAAACTCATTCTAAAATAAAGTAACATTTCCTTACTTTCCAAGAGTGCCCCTCCTCTCCTCTTATAAAAGGCCCCCTCCTCTACCTCCTTACCCACACTTCCAATGCCTTTGGCTCGGCCAAAACCTGCCCTTTTTGTCTCTCAACATCCCTCTCTAACTCCTTGATGCCTCACTTTGGGAAGAAGTCTTCCCAAGAAAGCCTTTGAGCTCAAACCAAAGGGAGTTACCCGATTTTATGGTAATGTCTTCACTTGTGTCCTTTTGTTTTATTTTGATTCTCCAACACCCTATACTATTTTTATTCATTTATTTTGTCACAAAATCAAGTATATTCAATATACTAGTATGTTTTTATAAGATTTATTCGAGCTAAACTTACACACACATACATCTAATGGTTAATGAACATACTGTTTCTGTGGATGGTGAATTTCTGCCTCACGAAACAATGATTGTTCAACATTCTACTAACACCTTCAAAGGTGTCCATTAAGATGACACTATATTTATATATGATATATAATTTGTTTATGGTTTACTTAATTTTCTGTATTTTTCATTTATGGCATACCTTTATTGTTTTCATTATGGGTAAATGTGATATCTTCATTTAAGGAAGTGCGGACTACCACCCCCTCAAAGTGATTTGATTCGATAATACCATATGTGGTAAGAATAAAGGATATATTTAATGATATTATATATGATACCATACTGGAATTAAAATACTATTATGTATCATTAGTTTTAATTCATTTAAATATGAAATAAAAATGGAAGTAGCTTTCATGCGTATGTACGACTTACCGTCTCCATGAATGGTACATTTCATTTCTTATATCAAAATGTTATGTACTATTATAAGTACATATATATAATGGATATATATGTAATATATTACATAAAAATTATGTATATCATTCTTGAATTATAACATATATATATATATCTCATTTTGTTTTAATTCCATTAATATGACAAAAAATGAAAGTAGCGTTCATGTGTACGTATGGCCTACCGTCTCCATGAACGGTGCTATTAATTTTTATCCCCAAGTGCTATGGAATAGTATAAAATCAATATATACTGGATATATATGATATTTAAAACATCAATACAATTATTTATATGATGTACTTATAACTACATGGAAAATTATTTTCCAACAAGTTCAATTTTTGACTCATGTACAAACATCGACAAAAACTTCTGATATGAACTCATATTATTAACCAAATATTATAACATTAAAATATGTGATATGAACTGAATAATAATATTTATAGGAGTTACTTAAGAAATTATAAATTGACCAAAGTTTATTATTCAGGAATATAAAGAAACAAACACGACAAGTTGGACTTGAGGTAAGGGATCCTACTCCTTTCTTTCTTTTTAAGTACAGTCTTTTATGTCATTCCTTTTAGAGATAATATTTCTTGTTATTGGGATGTTCTTTTATATTACTCTTACTATAATTTTTATGTTCATATGATGAGAGAACCTATTCTGTCTCATCAATCCATTTTGGATGTTATGAGTGGCGCCGTTAGGCTGCCGAATTTTCGTAAGAGATCTAACCTCTCTATTTCTTTTTAAGTACTCTCCTTTATGTAACTTCTTTTAAGCTTCTCTTTGTTATGTTGGGGGATGTTCTTTTATATTAATCTTTCTGTAAACTTTATGTTAATATTATGAGAGACCCTATTTTCTCTCATCAATCCATTTTGGAAGTTTTATGTGGCGTCGTTAGGCTGCCGAGTTTTCGTAAGGGATTTTTCATCTCAATTTTATTCCCGTGAGATTTATGCTACATTTGCCACAATTTCCTTTTAGTGGTGTATTTACTTCCCATTATTCTACACTTTGTGTAATATACTTTAGTTTATTATTATTTACATCAATGATGTATTCTCCTTCTTTCATGGGGTGTATGTTTCGAAAGATACCCAAGTCGGTAAGGGAACCTTTCACCCTCCTCTTTTTAAAAGACTTCGTTTGTTGGGTCTTTTAATTTACATATTGTTATGTTGGGATATGTTATCATATATCATTATTGATGTAAATTTTATGTCCATGTGATGAGATACCCATTTTATCTCTCATCAACTCTTTTTCTGAATTTTGAAGTGATGCTGTTAGGCTGTCAAATTTTTGCAAGGGAACTTCTTACCCCAAATTTGATTCTTTGGGATAAACTTGTACTCCGTGAATATGTCATTATCTGAATATATATGAATAAAATCTGATTTTTTTACACTTAATACCCACTTATATTTCGTGTATTCATTTGTCACACATAATTATGTAATTTATTTATACTTAATCCAAGGATACCGTCTTTGAATGGGACTTCGTCTCAATCTCCATTCATTTAGGCATATTTTGTTTTATATAGAACTTTCTTTTATATGGTGTATAAACCCCT
The DNA here is from genome assembly GCA_963277665.1 of Viscum album. Classification (NCBI taxonomy): domain Eukaryota; kingdom Viridiplantae; phylum Streptophyta; class Magnoliopsida; order Santalales; family Viscaceae; genus Viscum; species Viscum album. The sequence goes on along the minus strand of OY728133.1, from coordinate 1,022,937,961 downwards.
TTGAATTTTACGTTTATTCAAAAGGAATCTGTTTTATATGAATCGTTTACTAAACTAAAAAAGGGGATGTTTTTGTCATACTATGCGGCAACAACGACTTCTCCGCCGCCGTGACCATTATTTGAGTTTCAACTTCCTCTATAAGCCATACCTTCTTTTTGAAAGAAAAATAAATACCATGTTTTAAATTTCATTTATTTTGGTATTGAAATTGGTTTTCATAATGTTTTTATATCAATGTGTTGTATTGATATTTTGTGATTGAAAGGTGGAAATGTTATATTTCTTTTATGCATGTTTTATGTGATACGATTATGTTATGGTTCTTGGGCATTGTAATGAAGACGGGTGGTTCTGTGATAAACTAAGGGAAGGTGAGCCCGATATAGCTCTCCAATGCATTGGGTAACGCGAAGGAGTGAAATGTTATGGTTTCTCTGAAGAGATTTAGGGAATATACTATGGTGGGTATTCCAAACGTAACCAATAGGGTTACTCCCTACGTAAGAATGTTATGAATGCCTCAAGTTACCTTTATGTCTTATGATTTCTATTATTTATTCATGATTTTATGAGGTATGTTAATGTGCTTATGTTTTATGAGTAAAGTATGATTTCATTGATTCTTATGTGTACATGTACTCATCTTTCCTTTCAATATATTTTTATATCCCTTACTGAGCATTTTATGCTCATCCCATGTTTTTGAAATGTTTTTCACAGGTCAAGGGAAAGGTACATGATATGATTATAGTGTCAAAGAAGTGTCAAGAAAGAATAGATGTTTTATTTTTAATATGTTTACGTTTATGGGAAAAAATGAATACTATCATTTATGTAACCACTTTATTTAAATGTGGAATGTAATGCAAGTTTATGATCTAATTCTCTAAAACTCTAAACCTGAAATGATCCTCAATGTGTAATCTTGTATTAACTAAATATTAAGTAAGGTTTAAGGCTAGGGCCTTATTGTTGGTATCAATGGTCGGTTTATATAACGTTAGAGGTTAGGGTATTCTTTATGCATAAGTGAAATTACCATAATGGTTAGGATTATCGAAAGAGTCCTTGTTTTAGATAAAGTGAATAAGTAAGTATATCTTAGTGGTTATCTTCCTCATTAGTACATGATGGTTTTGTTGATATAGTCACACTGACATTTCTATTTTTAGTGAATGGATAGATCTAGTAGGAACCAAAGTGACAATAGGTTTGAAGGAAACTGTGGTGGGTCTCTGATTAAGAGACAAGATGAAATGGGGTATTCAATGAGGAAACATGTGGTTGTTCTAAACCAACTATCGAGGAGTCATGTTCATCAACTTGAACCTTGCTATGTTCTGTAATGAATCATGTAAAATATGACCAATCGATGTGGATGTTCAGGTAATAATTATAAAGGTAACCATTAGAGTTTATATAATCCTTACTTTTGAGGTAATTATGGGTTATTATATGTTATGATGGAAAATTAAAGGCATGAGATAAACCTGAGGTTAAAATATGTTATGATCATTTTTTAAGATTTTATTTCGTTTTGGGGAATGTTTTAAGAATTATATTGTTTTGGAAATAGGACAACACACAGACCGTGTGACAACCCATCGCGTCAGACAAAGCTACGAGAATCGAACCCACAACCAAAGTGAGACTGGTATTTATCACCTACAACTGGACTACGTGAAGTCCCTTATTAGTTTGACTAACTTCTATTAGTTAGGTGATTTTAGGAATCAAAAGTAAGTTTATTTTGGGTTATCTATGGAAATTATTAACCTATCATAGAGGATATGTGATTAGGTTAATTAATTTTCATTATGCTAATTTAAAAAAAACTGATGTTATTTGGAGATAAAAGTTAATTTTTACCTTGGAAGACTATGTGATTAAATCCTTAAAATATTTGGGTTTCAATCATATTTTTGTTTACATTGAATAATTTTATGGAAAATTGTTTATTGAATGGTCTTTGTTGAACTTTGGGTTTTGTTTGATAAATATTGGAGATTAAGAATAGATTTAGTTTTTTTAAAGGATTTTTATTTTTGGGTATTATATGATCTTGTACTATCCTTTTTTGTTTTGGTTTTGGTTAAGGTCTAGAGATATTGGAAGTATATAGTTCTCTTTTGTGGATTAGGTGATCCTCTAGAAGTTTATTATAGTACTCTTAATGTGAACAAGTCTTTCTAAATACTCATCTTTTGAAAAAAATATTATTTTGTGTAAGGAATCGAATAAAAGTTGAATGTCAACATGCTAAGTGATTATGTTTCCTTATGAATAAATTCCTCAATAAAAAGTAACTTAAACAAAATGTTGTCTATTAACTTTTCCTACTGGGAAATCGAATACCGTTTAACCCATCACAAGTTTGTGATTTTCTTATGGTTAATTTTTTCCTAGACATGTTTACTATCACTCTCCATCAGAACATGACCCTTTGTTTCTTCCTCCATGTCCATATTTTCATACTTGGAATCCTAGTATGGTTTAACTCGGGTGACCTTTGTAATTATCTTTCTTTATTTTAAAGTGATTGTTTTACTAACTATTGTTCCGATGTGGGATTTTCAATGATGTTTCCAAGCCCAATTTTAAAAATTGCTAGGATGCAATTACCAAAAGGGGGGAAGGATGTAACACCCCAAGTAAATAATGAATATGAAATTTTTATATTTATCCATATTTTTGAATAAAATATTAATTTAACTTTAAAGGGGACGCTATGCTCGATGGCGTACCCAATACGAAATGATGAGTTTCTTGGGAATCTTACGTTGCACTCTAATAATAAAATAATACTATTTAAAATTGTAGTTAACACCTAGCCGTTGTAATGGCAGGAACGAACAGAACTAACTAAAAAATGATTATATATGTTTGTCAAATATTTTTACTCTTTACAATAAATGTAATAGGATTAAAAATGAGAATAAATCCAATTTTAAGCATAAACATTCCAATATTATTTAAAAGGTCGATTAACCGACTTTTGATGGCGAATCAATTTTAAATCCACATTTTAAAAAGTTTATGTGTTATATTTGACAAAAAAATACTTCTTTAGAATCGGTACATCAAAATCTACTTTGTGTAAATTTTTGGTATTTTTCTGAAAAAGTTTAATTTTTAATGAATAGTGAAAAATGTTGTATTTAAATTCAAATCCTCTTTTTAATCTAATTTATTTATATGATTAGATTACCTTTTTAATTGGTTTTAAAGTGAAATTAGAATATATTTTTACCATTTAATCCAATATTTTTCGTTGGAATTAATTTCACTTTGAAATCGGACTTAAACTAGTGTCAATCTTCTGATACATTTTGTTTCATAAAAACACGTTTTTTGTTTTGACAGCGGGAATTAATTATTAAATTAATTAATGCAACATATATTTTTGGAATTTTGTAAAATAGAAATCATTTTTGAATTTGGAATATCAAATATAGCTTAGGGTGAATTTTTTGTAATTTTCTGAAAAACGTCAATATTTGATGAATAGTGAAACCGCTAAGTGGTAGTTAAAGAAACCGATTTTTCGTTTAAATTAAAATTTTCCACCTTTGTGTTTTGAATTTCCAAAATACGACATACATGGTTTTCATTAGGAGTTAAAATGTGGTTCAATGGGATTAAAATAATTTTTTGGTGAATAGTAACTTTTATGTTCTTAATCGCGATTAGTGGTAATTAGTGTAATTTAAGGTAAAAATAATGTTTTAATAATATGAAATGACCTAGACACATGTTCTACCCTCATTGGATGTGTCATGGCCGACCAGGAAAATCCATGGGTCAACTTGGGGACCCCATGGAGCCACTTTGGATGGAAAATGACATTAATACCTTTTTATTTAATGTTAAATTAAAAATGACACAAACATGAGATGTTTTATAAAAACAATATTTACATGGGGTTATACAAGTCAGATTTAAGAATATAAATATTCATTGTAAATATAAAAAGATATCCTACATCATATTATTTTTTTATAATTTTTAGACATTAAATAAATTAAATTATTTCTGACATCATGATGATGCAGCGATGACCTCATTATTTATTGATTTAAATAAAATGGAAAGATAATGTAAAATCTAAGACCTAAAAATGTCAAAAACCTATTGTATGGGTGGATTTCGGACCCTTATCACCTTATCCTCGAAACACATCAATGTGGGACCATTAAAATCGGAAACTCATTCTAAAATAAAGTAACATTTCCTTACTCTCCAAGAGTGCCCCTCCTCTTCTATTATAAATGGCCCCCACCTCTACCTCCTTACCCACACTTCCAAAGCCTTTGGTTCGGCCAACCCCTGACCATTTTGTCTCTCCACATCCCTCTCTAACTCTTTGAAGCCTCACTTTTGGCAGAAGTCTTCCCAAGAAAGCCTTTGATCTCAAACCAAAGGGAGTTACCCTATTTTAATGTAATGTCTTCACTTGTGTCCTTTTGTTTTATTTTGCATATCCAACCCCCTAAACTCTTTTTATCCATTTATTTTGTAACAAATACAGTATATTAAATATACTAGGATTTTGTAATAAGAAGGATTTGAGATACACATACACACACCTACATCTAATTGTTATAGAACATACTGTTTATGTGGATGACGAATTTCTGCCGCATGAAACGATGATTGTTCAACATTATTCTACAACCTTCAAAGGTGGCCATTAAGATGACACTATATTTATATATGATATATAATATGTTTATGTTTTACTTATGCTTATTTATTTTTCATTTATGGCATACCTTTATGGTTTACATTATGGGTAAACGCGATCTCTTCATTTAAGGAAGTGCGGACTACCGCCCCCTCAAAGTGATTTGATTCGTTAATACCATATGTGGTACATATAAAGGATATATTTCATGATATTATAGATGATACCATACTGGAATTAATATACTATTATGTATCATTATGTTTTAATTCTATTAAATATGAAATAGAAATGGAAGTAGCGTTAATGCGTACGTACGGCTTACCGTCTCCATGAATGGTACATTTCATTTCTTATCTCAAAATGCTATGTACTATTAAAAGTACATATATATATTGGATATATATGTAATATATTAAATATAAATTATTTATATCATTCTGTAACTATAAAATATATATATCTCTCATTTTGTTTTAATTCCATTAATATGACAAAAAATGAAAGTAGCGTTCATGTGTACGTACGGCCTACCATCTCTATGAACGATGATTTTAATTTTTATCTCCAAATGCTATGGAATAGTATAAAATTAATATATCCTGGCTATATATGATATTTAAAACATCAATACTATTCTGGACCTGATGTACCTATAACTACATGGAAAATTATTTTCCAACAAGTTCAATTTTTGACTCATATACCAAACATCGACAAAAACGTCTGATATGAACTCATATTATTAAACAATTATTATAACATTAAAATATGTGAAATGAACTGAATAATAATCTTTATAGGAGTTACTTAAGAAATTATAAATTGACCATTGTTTATCATTCAGGAATATAAAGAAACGAACAAGACAAGTTGGACTTGAGGTAAGGGATCCTACTCCTCTCTTTCTTTTTAAGTACACTCTTTTATGTCATTAATTTTAAATATAATATTTCTTGTAATTGGTATGTTCTTTTATATTACTCTTAATTTAATTTTTATGTTCATATGATTAGATACCCTATTTTCTCTCATCAATCCATTTTGGATGTTTTGAGTGGTGCCGTTAGGCTGCCGAATTTTCGTAAGAGATCTAACCTCTCTATTTCTATTTAAGTACTCTCCTTTATGGCACTTCTTTTATGCTCTTATTTGTTATGTTGGGGGATGTCCTTTTATATTCCACTTTCTGTAAACTTTATTTTAATATAATAAGAGACCCTATTTTCTCTCATCAATCCATTTTAGAAGTTTTAAGTGGCGCCGTTAGGCTGCCGAGTTTTCGTAAGGGATTTTTCATCTCACTTTTATTCCCGTGAGATTTATGCTACATTTTCCACAATTTCATTTGAGTGGTTTATGTACTTCCCATTATTATACACATTGTGTAATATACTTTCGTTTATGAGTATTTACATCAATGATGTATTGTCCTTCTTTCATGGGGTGTATGTTTCGAAAGATACCCAAGTCGGTAAGGGAACCTTTCACCCTCCTCTTTTTAAAAGACTTCTTTTGTTTGGTATTTTAATTTACATATTTTTATGTTGGGATATGTTCTCATATATCCTTATTGGTGTAAATTTTATGTCCAAGTGATGAGATACCCTTTATATATCTCATCAACTATTTTTCTGAATTTTGAAGTGATGCAGTTAGGCTGTTAAATTTTTGCAAGGAAACTTATTAACCCAAATTTTATTCTTTGGGATAAACTTGTACTCCTTGAATATGTCATTATATGAATATGTGTTAATAACCTCTGATTGTTTTACACTTAATATCCACTTATATTTTGTGTATTCATCTGTCACACATAATTATGTAATTGATTTATCATTAATCCATGGATACCGTCTTTGCATGGGACTTCATCTCAATCTCCATTCAATGAGGAATAATTTGTTTTATAAACAACATTCTTCTATACGGTGTATAAACCCCTTTGAATTTTACATTTATTCAAAAGGAATATTTTTTCTATGAAGCATTTATTAATGACAAAAGGGAATGTTTTTGTCATACGTATGCGGCGACAACGACTTCTCTGCCGCCGTGACCATTATTTGAGTTTCAACTTCGTCTACAAGACATAACTTCTTTTTAAAAGAAAAATAAATACCGTGTTTTACATTTAATTTACTTTGGTATTGAAAATGGTTTTCATAATTTATTTATATCAATGTGTTGTATTAATATCTTGTGATTGAAAGGTGGAAATGTTATATTTCCTTTATGCATTTTTTATGTGATACGATTATGTTATTGTTCTTGGGCACTGTTATAAAGACGGGTGGTTCCGTGATAAACTAAGTGCGGGTGAGCCCGATATAGCTCTCAAATTCATTGGGTAATGCGAAGGAGTGAAACGTTAAGGTTTCTACGAAGAGATTTAGGGAATATACTGTAGTGGGTATTCCAAACGTAACCAAGAGGGTTACTCCCTACGTAAGAATGTTATGAATGCCTCAAGTTACCTTTATGTCTTATGATTTCTATGATTTATTCATGATTTGATGAGGTATTTTAACGTTCTTATGTTTTATGAGTAATGTATGATTTCATTGATTCTGATGTGTACATGTACTCATCTTTCCTTTCCATATATTTTTATATCCCTTACTGAGCTTTTTATGCTCATCCCATGTTTTTGAAAAAAAATTCACAGGTCAAGGGAAAGGTACATGATATAATGATAGTGTCAAGGAAGTGTTAAGAAAGAATCAATGTTTTATTTTAAATATGTTTCTGTTTATGGGAAAAAATTAATACTATATTTTATGTAACCACTTTATTTAAATGTGGAATGTAATGCATGTTTATGATCTAATTCTCTAAAACTCTAAAACTGAAAAGATCCTCTATGTGTAATATTGTATTAACTCAAGATTAAGTAAGGTTTAAGTCTGGGGCCTTATAGATAGCGACCATTATCCAATCCATATCTAAATAGGAATAATATGTTACCCTTTATAATATTGGGATGGGACAATGAAACCTTTCATAGAATGATAACCTTTATATAATAGTACCAATAATAATCAAAACATCCATAGATCCATCATAACATAATTAACCCATGGAAAAATGAGTTTAACATATAAGTATTTAGACCTTATTAGAATCCATCATTAGAAATAATGGGGATGCATACACTGGGTAATATTCTAAGTGATATATAATTACCTTCAATGTTTTTTTAATATGATGAGAAAAAAATGATTAGAGAAGCAATTTTTTTATTGAAATAAGAAAAACTACATATTAAATAATCTACCCTAATTGACAAAATATTGTATTATAATACTCCATAATAAATATCATTATAAAATTTTTAAATATAAGTTTGAGTTTTATAATTAACACAGAAAAATATGGATGAAATTTAATTTTAAAAAAATTTAATGATATTTCGTTCAATATACTGAAAATAATTTCATATTAATAAGAAAAAGAGTATAGAAAAAAATTATTATCCATCTTCAAAAAAATTCTAAATTAATTTAATTTTTAAATAATTAGTCAATTTTTATATATTTTGATATAAGACCATATAATAAAATAAATAAAAAAATGTTCGAGGAATAGAATTGTTCCAAACAAAATATAATATATAATGTCATTTTCTGTTACGAAATAGAACTTTTAATGAATAATGAATCAAAGTGGAAGTGAATTTTTATAAAAAATATACAAGACAAGAGTATCTTTTTGAAACTAATATAGTGGTTTTTGAGAGAATTATAATACAATAACTCCATATAGAAACATAGTTATAAAAATATGATATTCAAAATAATTGTGGAATTATTATTCATAAATTTTACTCTCAACATCGATAACAGTGATTAATCTTATTTGATTATAAAACTACCATATCAATCAAAAATTATATAATTTTACTCATATAAGTATCATTATTAAATTCATCATTTATAATCCATAATTACGAATGTATTAGTTAGTTCTTATTTTCATCACTAGATGATACTAATTTTGTTTAATTGATATGTGTTTCAAAATAGAAATGTTGGATTTATTAATTAGAATCCTAACTAAACATTTTATAATTACATAGGGTAGTGGGATAATTGCGTTCTCACAATTTATGTAGTACATTATTAATTAGGTTGTATGAATGTGTTCCTTTTTCAATAATGGAATCAACAATGATTTTTTTTGGGAAATATATTGAAAAAATAGTTACTTTATAGTGTTTGTTTAATTTTAATTCATCCAGTAAGAACTATAAAAATTTAATATTTTACAACATTATATCATAAATTATAAATATTTACGCATTCTAATTATTAATGGTGAAAATTATTATTTTATGTACAACACCATACATATAGTTGGATGAATTGTCCCAAACAAAAACATGTTATACGAATGAATGAGTACGAGGATAGTATTTTATATTAATATTATAAATTCCCTAAAGAATAAAAATGATAAAATTCTCCCATTTTAGTGAAGGATTATATTTACAATGAATGTTGTTTTTAGTGTGACAAAATATGTTCTTGAATATCATGGATATAGAATGAATATTCTAATTCTTAATATTTTTCCCTTTGAAATTAATGATTAATTATCCTTCATATAATTATAATGAACCCGTAGTTATATAAATATTTATCGTAGGAATATATAAAATTATTAAAGAGAGATAATATTGGTATATATTCATATAAAACATAGAGGATGATCCCTTTTATATGTGAGATTTAAGTGACATTAACAAAAAATATTACTTTTTATTGTGTAATGTTCTAATTTCAAAATAATTTTTGATAAAAGTGATGAATATTGGTGATGAGATATGTTTGGGTCAAAATGAAGGACATAATAATATTTTGATAAATTATTGTATGATATTTTATGCATTTACCACACATTTTAACCCAATTTTATCTCATTTTACCTATAGCATGGTAACTGCGATTTTAACATTGTGATTTATTTTTCAGATTCATTTGTTAAATGGACATATGTAACTTATTTAAATTTTATAGTAACATATTATGACTCTATTTGGTTAAATACATTTTCAAAATGTAGAATATTTAAAATTTAAAATAAATAATAAAACATATTAAATATTTATTACTGATATATATCTTTTTAAACATTATATTATCCAAATTTAAATTAATTTACATTATAAATTAATTAATTGTAAGTAAAATCATTTATTAATTCTTTCATCACATTATATTCATCATTAACATATAATTGATTTAATTTAATTCTACAATTATACACAGTCACTGTAAATAATCCTTGGGAAATTTTTTTATCATTAATCGAATTGAACAAAATTCCATTATAATTTATTACATACCTCCGAAAAATTAAATTTTACCAATAGATTAATATTTAAATTTTTCTTTAGTTTTAAACATTTATAAAAGGATTCTTTAATAAAAATTATAATAATATTTAACATATAAGAAATATATTTTGTAAATAAATTATTTTGTTTCAATTATATAATTTTAATTCATTCCAATATTATAGTGTAATGAAATTAAAAATAACAAAAAGAACCTCAGTATTCCTATTTTAAACATGTACACTATATAAACATATATATTATAAGAATATTTTAAATTAACATATATCCAATGACCATATTCCAATAAACCATAAATATAATCTCAAAATGAATTCTTATATATGACCATACAGACATTTTTAGAATATTTCACCACACGTTCCTTCTTCTTTAAAAAAATTATTATTACATTTATAATTGTATACCTTATTTACATAATTTCAATCAAATGTATGTTAAATATTTCATACCTCTTGGGAAATGATAACATTTTCATGGTCATATTATTTACTTATAGTGTTATTCCACTTTTAATTATAATAATTTCGTTTCATATATAATTATTATAATGTACTAATATGTTTCATGAATTATAATTTTTCTTAAAATATGATTATATATATATTTATTGTTTTGTTTTACCCATGAAACATGATCTCAAAAATATTTCTTTTTTATGGTTTAAAAATTTTACATTTTTAAAATGTATCTGTAACTATATATAATGATGATAATGTTTTATTATATAATCATTATATAAATTTTAATGCGATTTTAAACATCCATCATCTTATAAATTATTGATCCTACAAGATATAGATAATATTATAATGCATTTTAACCCCAATAAATAGATTCCTGAGTTCTCCCTATCAACCCAACTATTTATATTTTCAACCCTGACAATCAAAAATAGATTTAGAAAAAGTGAAATCAATATTTCTCCATTAATGTTTTACAAAATAAACATCACAACATCAAAACCATTGAATGTAAATAATTATATGATAAATAAAGGATACATGCCCATAAAATATAGAGAGATCTTGGAAAATTAGTTAAACAATATCTAAGGAATAATTATTAAACTATTATCTATTTATGTGAATGAAAATAATTTAGGTCATCATAATCATGATTATTCTAGGGATATATTCATCAATTCATTAATTAACAAGAAAAATATGCAATCAATAGAAAATCAAAAAAGAATTTAAAAGTCATAATTCAGTTTTATCAAATTCTATATATATTATTTGGATGAATATAAAAAAATTATATTAATTTGAATGAATTGACCTTGTAATAATTATTTATTTAATAATATTAACTGAATTTAATTCAGTATATAGATATAGGATTTGAAAACCAGAATTTTGTTCTATAATTCCAAAAAAAGAGTTAAATTTTTGAGAATTATGTTCAATTTGAATTAAAATAATTAGGAGAACCAAATAAATATAAATTTTACATAATTATATTATTATGAAATTAATATACGAATAGATTTTTTGACACTAAAATTACATTCTTTAATAACATATCATTACCTTTGTCATGATGATATAGTTATCCGTGTCGAAAATTAACCATTATAGTGGATACCTCCCTCAAAAATTTATTTCTTCCATACCATTATAAAATCTTACTACCTCAAATGTATAAATATAGTATGTGATTAAAAGATGATGAATTATTAAAACTAAATAAAATCATTTTTTAATCATTGATACTTTTCTTCATCAATGTTGTGGTATCTCAATATGATATAGAACTGAACAATGATTTGTCTTAAGTGAACAAGAATATTTCAAACAATATATATAAGTCTATTTGTTAATATAACTGTTCATTAATAGGGAATTTAGGATTTTATCATTTGAGAAAAAATATATATTTCTACATGTATCATTTAATGGAGATCATTTTAACTAATAATTCATTTAAATTAGTTAAAATTGAGTGCTAATAAAACTAATACAATAGTAATACATGTTAAAATTTGTGTATATATATATATCTATTGATTTAACCAAAACCCAATCTCTTACATTATGTTCCAAAATACAAATTAAACACATGTGTTTTTATTCAAACTATGTAACCCCAACCATAACATAAATTAATATTATATCCATTTAAATTATTATTCATTCAATCTCCCAATAATTCAAAAACTATAACATATAGGTTTATTATTTTTGATAATATATATATATATATATTGGAAACATATTCTGCAAGATTGTGGATATTTCTCCATTATCTCCCCACATATGAAAGAGTTGTTCGAATATCATATTATATAACGTTCATTATAAATGGATAATTATCAATTAAAAATGCTAGTGTGATTATATTATTTTATGTGTTAATATGAGATATAATAATTTAACATCACATGTGAGCATAAGATAAACATAATAGTTTGAGAATATATTGAACATAATAAATAAAAATCATTAGTGTCTATTAAAAAATCACAAATTATAAATCTTGGAACATATATTTTTTCTCAAAAAATATATTTCCTTAGAGTCTAGAAACATGAGTCAATAATATATGAACATCAGATATACCTCATACAAAATATATGAATATTTAATGAATGTATACAAAGAAATGGCCACAAGTGTAACTAGTAAAATATTCATCATGTCATGTATAATGAAAAATGAATTTGGTAATATAGTAAGATTTGGATATCCACCTATATAACTATTTTTTATTATTATGAATAGTTATGTACTACAACCTTTGGTGTGTGGGTTGATTTCCTATGTACCAAAACATTTTTGGACTCATGTGGCAACCAATGTGCCACATCCTTTTAGGATATGGATAACTATCCTTTTATCATAACCTTATATCAAGAGATATAAAAAATTACATAATGAATTAGAGGGATATATCAGACCCACCGATAACTTAAAAATAATATATATACATCTTATCGGTTAAAATGTAAATATTAATAATTCTATTATAGGATAATTAATATGTGATAATTAAATGGTTTCCATTATGATTTCCAAATTAATTTCCAAAAAACAGACATAAGAATAAGGGTTATGGATGTATTAATATATAATATGATTGATTTATAATAATAAATAAATTATATTATCAATTATTAAATAAAATTATTGTAATAAATTAATGGTTTTATTTGTAATTTTTTATTAAATGACATGTTATTGATAAAAAGATTAGTTTAAAAAAATCATCATTTAAAATAAATATTATAAAAGTTAATTTATAAAAATAGGATTAGAGTAATGGATTACTCCTATTAAATGAGATATAATTTCATGAAAATTAGTTCCTGTGTAATGTGATTTAATGGAATATTTTTGTTACATTTTTATTTAAATTAAAATTAACAGAGATTAAATCCTATGTAAAAATTTAAAAAAATATGTTACCAAAATTCTTAATGAAATTAAAAAAATTTAAATTATGAAATCAATTATGTATATATAATGAAATATTTTAAACAATAAATAGTTTGAAAATAGCATAAAAAGACTCTTAATTGAGAAGATGATGAATGTTATGACCCTATTATAATGAACCATCCTTTAGAATATTGAACCCAGGAGTGGTGAAATAATAGAAAGAGATGAAAAAGTAGAAATTATTTATATAATAACATATCCGGTTTTTAGATATTATGAAATTGTATATCCATATAATATATTTTACTCATAAATTATATTCAATTGTATATGTGATTTTAAAAGAAATGCTTACCTTTAATCAAATATTTCACGAAATTTCATTATCCTAATGTAAAAAAACCATACAATTAACTTATTTTAGGGAAATTTTTTATAAATAATCTTTTAAAATATTATATTATTACAATTCAATAAATTCATTCACGTAATTAAATAATATTATCGTTATCTGATATCAGTAATTTAGATTTATATATAGAATTTCGAAATGGGTTATTCCAATACTTATTCAATTTCAAAATGTAATCCAATTATATATTATTAAATTTAGTTGAAATTATTTTCCCCATTTAATATTTACTTGTAAATTAATTCTATAGATGGTTTGTGTACATTTTAGAGAAATAATTGATAATTATTTTATTTCAGAGAATTTTTTAGAAATAGCATGCAACCTTATACAACAATTCATTTTTTATGTAATTCATAATAAACCTTAATAATGACATAAATTAATCCTAAATTTAATATATTACATGTAATGATGTTTTGATAGTTACTCATGAATAAAATTATGATTTCAGCATAACCATATCTATATAGTTAGTTCAATATACAAAATAATAAGAGTACCCTTTGAAAAAGAAATGAGTTAGAGTATAAGATTATTTAAAAGTGGTATCATATTATCAATATCATAATATTTATAATATAACATCATTATAGTGGGGATATATTCTATATAATATTTTACATGTGATGAAAACATAAAAATATTGTGATAAACATGGTAAAACATTTGAATAATTCCCTACTTCTTGAATTTGGTTTCTCATGAAGAAAGGGATTACAAATCTTTCAATAACGTATGGGATACCTAATGTCTATGAATAAGATAGAAGAGGATAAATGTGTAGGTATTAAAAATTAAAATAATATAATATTATAATTTTGTAGAGGTAATAGATGATTCATTTTATAGGGGAGTTTTGAGTTTCATTTTATTTTATATACATTCTATATTATATATTTAACAATCCTTTTAAATGGAAATGGAATAAAATTTAAAAAATACATTATATTTGTTTTTGGGAATTAGATTATTCATAAAAAATTATGATAATTCCATAAATTTTTAAATATAATTAAAAAATAAGGTAGAGATAAATAAAATAATTCTTAAATAGAAAGATAATTAATAAGGAAAATGTGTTGTGATGGAAAAATCCCTTTACAATCCTTGACTCAGCATAGTGCTCCATAGTGTCATTAATACATAATGAACTAATTTTTTATCGGTATCAGTATGATGTATTATAATAAACACACAACACTATTATTTTTCACATGAAGGAGGAATTATCTACAGACCAGAAAAAAATATTTCATGCTAACTAAACAGTTTGTGGGATCGAGGTGAATATCATCACCCAAAAAATGAAGACCCATTCAATGAAAGATTCCTTATGATGATTAATCCTCCATGGGCTTCCGAAAATAATGATTTTCACCACCATATATGACCAGCCTTGATGGCATCCAATCCATTTATTCCTCTATTAACAGACGCTGATGGTAAATGAAGTGATAAAGAAGACAGAGAGCTCAAAAAGTGGAAGACGCGGGGAGAAAATAATAATGATGTATTAGAAATACATCCCACACCTGAAGAAATTTTGGGTCACCATCCCCAAAACTATATATGGGAGGCCCTTCACAGACTCAATCCCTTGAACCATATTTTGAAGACACTCAATAAAATTTTTCATGCGGTGATGTGTAGTTTGTGACACTGATGTATCATTTTCTGAACCCTAAAATGAATTTTAATGGTTTGTCAATGGAATCTTTTCTCCCATCCACTTTTAGAAACTAATTCATGGGAAATGATATGAGATTGATTGCTTCGTGGATGGACCCTTTGTTGCAAACCCTTCTAGGGAATTTATTTCCAGACAAATTATACTTGGATTGATCTTCATAGAATACGCTATATGGACATGCATTCATGGATTATCTTATGAGGCAATCTCATATAATGAAAACCCTTCTACACCTACTGGACCAATCTATATGTAATGTGCCCCCAAAACCCCACTCATTTCACAATCACACCACGGTCCAACCCCTCCAGTCCAGTCCCTTCCGTACCAGCACTGAACTCCATGTAAAAACGATATTCGCAATATAGTCTTTTCATTTCATGCAGTTGATATTTTCTGTTATGAATCAACATACATAACTAATAGACAATGTGTTTAGCTACTCCTCATGAGACTCATAAAACCCCCTCACCTTCATCCTCTCCCAATTTTATCCTGAACTCCATCGAAAATCTCAGTCTGAATGTTTCTTATATACCTGGACACATGCCTTCCATTCATCAAACATTGTGTCTCAGGATATTTTGGATCATCATAAACCACCCAACCATCAGAAATGGAGTATTAGTTCCTTCAGAACACAATTTCATGACTATTCAAAATATTCAATGGTTGGATCACCATATGTTTCCAATAAAAAAGACATAAGAGTGATAAAAAATTTCTCCCAAATAGTGTTGTTTTCTACCTCTATACACTCCAATGGATTCGATGCCGCATATTATTTATTGGGATATGAGAATCCCTGGAATGATGGTTTAAATATTCCATACCTCTATTTATTTAGGTATGATAGAAAATCTCATCACAATTATCCTCATGTTAACAATGGTTCCTATAAAAACTAGTCAAAACATTATGACATTAAAGATGTAGTTATCACCCCAATCACAAGATGTTAAACTGTATGAAACTTATAATGACCAAATAAATTAAATTGATTGATATCAGTCCCTGCAAAACGACCTTAAACTATAATACCATCATCCAAGATAGACTATAATCTCTGTTATAGATCATGTTAAATTAAAAAGGGAACTCATCCAGAGGTAAGACCCTAGAAACTTTTGTGGAAGGTAGCACTTTATCATCCTTTTCACCACATCTAGGAAGATAACTGGATAGATGACCAAAAAATACAATCCTAACTATTGAAATAGAAGAGGAAATGGGAACACTCAAATCACCCTTATACTTTCACATTGTCCTCCAGCACCACCCAACATTAGATTCTATATGATAATGTAATCATTAAGTCAAATTAATCCTCTTTCTTCGAACACCTAGGTAGACACATTTGGGATTAATGGTAAGTGGAGATCACGAAATCTGCATGATATCAATCCTCAAAATGGCATCCTACATAGTATAATTTCATAAACCATAATTCATCCTTCAATGTTCCATATTCTTAATGAAGTAGCACCAGAAGGGTAATTTGAGATGTAATCCACAATCATGCCTCCTTATTTTCCTCATATAAATTGTAATTCCCAATAAAATAAGGTATGAGGATTTGATAACCAACTATATTTGATATGTAAGAGTCCTCTTAAATTTTAAAACTCGACACACAAATCCACCATACCTATCAATGGGATTATTCCCAATGGTGACATGTCCTCCCAAAAGGTCACATCTCTTCATGGTTCTCTAGGGTGCCATGATGTAATTCTGGCATTAAAATTTTAATAGACACTTTTAACCTATACATATATTTTTCATTATGTTAATATTGATGGTTGTTTCCTTATCGTATGACCTTAGAATAAAATTTGACCACATAATATGCACTGAAGCACATGGGTTCTAATTCATCTTATGAGGATACATATAAATTACATAACATGTGTTGGATTCCAACATCAAAACAATTTTCATAACCACTTGAAGATTGTAAAACATTGTGTTCCTGAATATACAGCTTCTGCACAACGACGTCCCAAAAAAAAGAAATAAAATATCTATTTTTTCCAATAAATAATTAAATTAAAGGATATCATAAAAAAATAAAGATCCCTATAAGAGTGGATAACCTAAGTTACATATATGCGATTATAAACCCTTGCATATCCATGATTAGTTGCAATCAAGGGGTAATAGGTAGACACATGTTTCAGATATAACCCAATTTTCTTATTCATATTGACATGACCTAAATATATAACAGAGTCCCATAAAGAAAACTACTCCCCCTAAAGATTGTAGTGAGCATGAATTCCCATCCTCTCAGCCAATGTGAGTTCATATGTGTCGTCATCCAGATTACCCAATGAACACATTCCATTGGAATGTATGTCTATGAATCATCGATATATGAGTTGATTTGCATAATACTCTCTGTGTAAAAACCCATTGGAGGGCATCGAAGACTTTGTATGTTGCATTATTTAGTTCAAAATAATAAATCCCCTAAAATAAACCTTTTAGGCCATAAATGAATTTTTTTTCAAACAAAAATGGTACATCTAACTTCAAAATACAATAGTGAAAAGGTATTTGGGTTATCATACATCATGCCATTTTTTCACTTGTACTGATGAAAAAAATTGGTAGACGTGATGTGAATCCTTATCCCTGGTTGACATGTAGCCCCATTTCATATCCCTTATTTTTCTATAGTGGAATAGGGAGTGATTTGACCATCAAATACCCATGTGATCCTTAGATCCTACATTGACATGGGTTATTTATTCCTGTCATGTCCATTAAATTAAATTATAAGATATTTCATCAGTCCAAAAAAATCACGACAAAATTATTATACAAGAGCATCCATTATAATATAGTCGGTCTTGTCCTCGATAAAGTATGTGACTCTTTCTCCCATCAAACATCATCAACGTTGGGATTCAAATGCAACAATCATGGAGTACCTTGAAATTGGTACTCTCCCAACCCTAATGTCAGTAAGAATGGTCCTCTATGAAATGAATCCCCACAATATTTCCATTCTATGATGGTTGTTGGGACAAAACATGGATCTTCCATTGACTATCTATAATTGTTTTGGTACCCTATCCCTAAAAAATTATCATGATTGTGTCCCCTGCATTATGGAGGCTGATGAAGTCCATACAAACAATTTCAACCCTTTAGAATAGGGGACCCACGAAATGGCCAATTCCATAAATCATTTTCACCACTACCATGCAACATGATATCTTCACTCTATTGAGGATGTCACCTCGATGTCTCCCTCTAAACTCCAATAGACCTATATCCCTCAAGCAGCCAACCGGGATGAGAATTTGACTATAAGGAATATATCATTAATATATTTCATTTAAAATAAATTTTTTATAAAAATATTTTATTAAAATATTAGTAGACACATATTAATAATCCCTCTTATGAATTCCACAATGTAAATATGTTTTCACACTACAAGAAAGAAAAAATTCCCACAAATGATTTCCTGACCAACTATGCAAATAGGGTGGAAAATTACAAGGAGATTAAAATGAAAGAAAATTCTTATGAATCCCAATAATTAAATATCTATGAGAATGGCTGTGATTATGTTTATGTTACTAATAAGACATATAATTCACATCAGATAAATATGGAAGCAAATAAGAATAAAAAATTCCATCATTGATAATTTGTGGACCACCAGTCATATATGGTGCTAATCAAATAAATAAATTTCCAAATTTATAACAGTATATGTGAATCCCATCTATCAAATATGATGACAAAAAATTAAATCAGAGAAAAAATTATACAGATTCATGTGAATCCCATAAGTCAAATATCATTGAACACTAGTATAAGGAGAATCAAATTCATGTGTATGTATTCCAAGCCCATCAGATAAATTAAACTGAACTCAAATACAATAAAATTAAAATTCATATGGATGAATGCATATCCCATCAGTAAAATATGAAAGAACTCATGTACAAATAGATTAAAATTCTTTTACATGCAAACCATTCCCATCAAAAAAATATGATGGCGCTCAACTAAAAGTAGAGAACAATAATTGCAAATGAATGTGAATCCCATTATTCAAATTTGATGGCCGTCAAGTAAGACCAGAGTAAATTCATGTGGAATAATACCAATTCCATTGGAAAATAATAGTATAAAACATATAGAATCAAATTCCATCTCATAAATATAAATCACACTATTCAAATATAGTAGAAAAATAGAAAACAACTAGTGTATCCCGGCTATAAACCTGGTGTGGAAACATTCCTCTACAACCATGTGGGAGAACAGTATGTAACCACTCAAATAATATAGAGGACCTATGTAAGCCCAAAACAACATATATTTTCAGAATCTGGATTTATTCATGTTCTTTCCATAGAAATCGTTCCACACATCCAAGAAATTATGGATGATCTTACATCAATTCTTAACCATATGTAGTATAATATTCATGATGAAATTATATCGATGTTAATTGAATGGAATCAATCCCACACTCCCTCCACTCCATGTGTAGTGAGTCGTTCACACAATAGAGTGGTCGCCCTAGAGAAGGCATGAATCCCTTATTCTGTTCATGATGATCATCATCCATATTTTACGATAAATAGACAACCATATCGAAAAAAAAACATTTTCCAAATATTATATATCAGTCCACCATAGTAGCCACTCCAAGGTAGTAATATATTCCCACCATAACTCAGGATTATTTCAATATTGTCCACGTATCCCCAAAGGAGTCACCCAAACATGCATCATTATATAAAGGTCTTCATCAACAGAAAGAGGCTCCCATTTTCTCAATGAAAGTACCCAAAAATAAAATAGGAAAAAAAAAGTGGAAAATGAAGTGCATAATAATGAAAATTATCAACTAGAATATTGAGTTCACTATTACATCAAACACGTGTCTTTAGTTGTATATAATCCTATCAATCCATTAACAAATTATGGAAGTGGAAGTAACAATTGCGAAGTCCTTCCCTGCAATGTTGGTACCAATAGATTTGAATAACCTTCATGGATCATGGATTGTGAGTTCTCATATCATGTTAAATTATAGATCATTCATTTGATCCATTTTAATTATGAGTTTCATAGTATCCCTCCTCATTACTAAATAATCGAACATCAATATTTCCATCCCATTGTTGTCATCCACACTGATAGTACCCCCTAGGGTATATGCTCCATGTATTTTCCCTCAAATCAGATATCATACTATGAATTTAGTTCCCTCTATGATGGTATCAGCTATGATGTTCCTCCCCATAGTGACATCTCAATTAAGAAATAAGGTATGTTAGTTTCTATCATACCGCATTAAGGTCCTCCACAGGGTGTAGACTGTAAAAATTCTCCTAGTAGTAAGAAATTAATTTTTTTTTAGTCATCACTATTTTAGCACAATCATTAAAGGTGCTCCTTTCAGTAAAGTTCTTTATCTATATAAATGTCCTCCCCTGGCCGACTAAATGATATAAATCCCATATATGTCAATTCATGTAGAAGGATGGTTTAAATTATGTTGGAAACTGTATCAACACATAGAGATATCCTTTCTCAACCAGAAGACATCACACGGATATGATTATCCTATACGCCACATTCAGACTATTCACTTATCAATGGGACCCCTATAATCCCTTATTCTTGAGATAAAACCATCCATAATAGTTCAAGTAGAGATGATAAAGTAGGGTACTCCCTAGAAAAAAAAAATTCTCCTAGTAGTAAGAAATTAATTTTTTTTTAGTCATCACTATTTTAGCACAATCATTAAAGGTGCTCCTTTCAGTAAAGTTCTTTATCTATATAAATGTCCTCCCCTGGCCGAACTAAATGATATAAATCCCATATATGTCAATTCATGTAGATGGATGGTTTAAATTATGTTGGAAACTGTATCAACACATAGAGATATCCTTTCTCAACCAGAAGACATCACAAGGATATGATTATCCTATACGCCACCTTCAGACTATTCACTTATCAATGGGACCCCTATAATCCCTTATTCTTGAGATAAAACCATCCATAATAGTTCAAGTAGATATGATAAAGTAGGGTACTCCCTAGAAAAAAAAATTCTATTGATAAGTCAATTATACAAGGAAGACATGCCGATTTTTTTCCCCACAACCACTTCATAGTTCAGCATACCAACAATGTTTTCATAAAAATGATTATAGAAAAATCATCTAATTCTATAGACAAATCTCCTCCAATTTAATGAAAAATTATTTCTCTATGATCGACATTAAGACCATGTTAATATATTTTAATAACATCATCATCAAATTGAATTAGAATACGTTCCATATGCACATTGACCAAAATCAAAGTGGCAGATGTAAAATTATCAACTACCTTCCCTCCAAGTCATTCATACATTGTGTCATCTTATTAGTGATGCCACATCTATTGTTCATATATAGAGATGTGTAGATCATTGAGGTTTTACTTTAGATCATGTACTATTTTGTAGAACCCACAAGAAATAGAATCATGTAATTCTGTTATGATATTAATGCAATCAAATGAAATTATGATTCAGGATAGGTATCAGTCCCAGCAAGGATCATCCTAGAGTAAGTCTCAAAAGTACTAGGCCTAATGGGAGATATCTATTGAATGAATCCTAAACCATATGACTAAGAAAATCTATTAGGATTTCATGTTAAGAGAATCCATTATCCAAACACCACTAATGTATTAGGAAACAAATAGCTCACATGTAGGCCTGATATTATACCTTGTTAAGACTCAAACAAAAATTCATTATATAAAGAAATTGGAAGTAATAGAAACGACCTCTATCATATGGAATCATCCCAATACCAAAGTATTGGTGGGAATTTTGATCCCAAAATAAACCCATAAGACCAAATAATCCAGGTCGGTATATAGAAGCAATTATACCTGAACAACCACATCCTCCAAGGCTTGTGGTGTTTTATCTTTAACCACAAACCCTTCAAAAATTAGTATTTTCCAAATTATGGAAGATAAACAATAGTGAGGTCTAATATTACATATTTTTTCATTAATAATTCCCAATAGGTGTTAGGCATATTTCAATTTTGTATAAAGGTTACGTTCGAGTTACCTTTCAACCAAAATCCAAAAGATGATCCCAGAATGAAAGGAGTAGATCATATAATGGGCATGAATTACTCTACCATTTTATTGCTGGTACACCACCAATGATGCATTATTACTCTGTAAACATTGTATATTTCAATCATAAATATGGAATAAAAAATTATGTAGATGAAGAAGAATGGGTAGATGATGCCTCTATTTAGGATGTCATCCACATTGAGAATCAAGGAGAGCTTACTCAAAATAGGAGGTTCTTTCAGAATTTGGACATTCCCTCAATCAATCCTCCACCGCATGCTCCACAGATACATAACATAGGGATGATTTTAAAAAAATTGGAACATGACCCACCACCACCTTATAATGAGAATGATCTCGATATGTTTTAAGAGTTATTCTCTAGGAATGAGGAAGAATTATAAGAGTTGTAGAAAATCAGAACTAAATTATTCTAGAATATTGCACCAGTAGAAGGGTTTATCATAAAAATGAAGCAAAAATTATATATCCACACTATATAAGACATAGGCCCTTAAAGTACCATGAACCTTCCAGTGATGGATATTAACATTTCCCCCCATTATAGAAACATACGACATGGGAGTAAGAATATACTCCAAATATACTATCAGTTGAACATATGCCTCATGTAATAATAGAGTTATGATGTCCAATCATTCCCCCTAATTTTACCTCCCATTATTAGGGTCCAAAATATTCACTTCATGGGATAATTAGAATAATATTATCATTGGTATATTTATTTGTATCCATGGAAGAGTGGTGAAAAATTGTACAACTTAATGGAATTAGTTCCCCGATTTAATGTGGAACACTCTGCCCCCACAAAATTTCAAGAGTCATTGGTTCCAAATATTCAATGGATCACTTGGTCCAAAGATTCATATGATGAAACATGTATCTTTTTGTGATCTGATTATGGGAACCATATTGAAATAAGTATTAGTGGAACTCATATTCTTTGGGAAAATACTACAAGGGTCAGCCTTCATGCGGCACACTTTTCATCTAGATCAATTGATATTAGTTTGGGAAGATATCATCCAAGAGTTCCTCTTATTTTTTGGATCCCTGATTCTATATAAAATAGTTATTGACACTTAAAACAATAAATATTACAAAAATTAGAATGTTTAGGTCATCATTGATAGGTGGAATGGACTGAATATTTTTTCAACCTGTCACTCAACCATGATATGATGGTTGTTACATTCCTCGATAACCTACCACAATGAGCTTCAAACACCACTCAACATAGTGAAATATAGATTTTGGATTCGGGATTTCATTTACATTTCCTTGTGAATAAAATTATCATCACAATGGGATAAACTCATGTCATGGGAAGTCCCCCTGGTCCATAGAAAAAAAACATGGAAAATAAGAATTATCCTTCCTCATACTTATGCCAACCTAAGAACCTATTATAGCTCCAAGGCATGCGTTGTATCATAATGGGGCCCCTGGGTACCAAAAATAGCCTCTGCATTGAAAAGATGATCATATGGATACCACGAAAGATTTTGTTTATGTAATGAAAGAATAAAACGTACCCATTTTAAGAATATCATGTTCACATATATTTTATAGCAACTATGAAAATGAATTTAATATGTCTACTAGAGGTGAAAATTGCTGAAGAAGTCAGTTTTGATGACTGAACAAATTATTGTCTCATTCTACATATATTAGGACACACTATTTAAGAATGTTTTGTATTTAAATATCTCTTATAAGGAATAATAGATTTTTGGGGTGTTAGTCATGGACCATCGTCATCATAAGTGGAATATTTTTTCACTACTGTCCCTGATGAGGGAGAGGAGTTGCATGAAATTTTTAGCATAAAAGAGAAGTATATTGATAGTTAGATGACTCATAAAATAGTTAATTGTGCTCATTTTATACACCATGAATTGTTTATGCATCCAAATATTACTTTTGAAGCAATTAATACACCACATATTACATCCTCGTCCCCTATAACCATCCAACAGTCAGCAGTCCAATAAAAATATTGAACAAAAATATAAAGAGATGGTGAAAAAATATTAAACCATATCAATGAAAAAGTAATAATTCACCCTTAAATAATTATTCCCAAATATTTTAATAGAAATGGCACCACCCCACAAAATGGATCAATTTGAAACAGTCAATCATGCAGATTCATCATTTGTAGAGGAGTTGATCTTAAGCTCCTTTGATGACTTTCAATTAATGGACACTATCTATGATGCCGAGTTTTGTAATTAACATGTGCTAACCAGAAAGAATCTGGGATCTAGGAAAATAGGACTGATATCCAAGGATGATAAGGAAGAAAACCCTGTTATAGTAACTAAGCATCTAATCAAATTCCTTTTATATCATTCAATTCTATAGAAACTTATAGAAGTGACGTTAAGCGGAACAAATATTATCATAGAAATTACCCCACATCATAAATAACCCTCTCTGAAATGATCATTGTATACTATCCATCAAATAAAGAATTGGTATCTAATCACCCTATATGTGTGAGCAGACCTTCTCGGCCCAACCAAAATGATGAAATCTCCTCTATCTCATGTCTGGAGGGATGATACATCATTATCTAATGTTAAAAACAATAATCACCTATGAAACATAATCCTCATACATGGATTGTTAATAAATTAGACCATACATATAATTTAATGAACTAGTTTCCATCAATATCAACCATTCAATCAATCTGGGTTGCCCTGAATCTATCAACATACATTAGGGAATCACTCATTTAATCTTCTCTAACTCCCCAAGATTTCATTGAAAAAGGGTTCGACATTGAATTATATTAGACAAACAAAAACCCTACTAAATTCTATGAGGTAATCTATGTCATGGATCGAAATGAAAATAAAATTATTTATAGACACATCCATAAATTATATTTTCTAACAGGATAAATTATATTGATGATAGGAATGTCCTCATTGAAAATGGATCTGGATTCAATCTCATCTTTGTGTGAACACTACATTGACTAGGCTATAATGAAGGAAACTGAATAGAATTTACCAATACGTTTTGGGGATATTAATATGTGAGTAAAAACTATTAGGAAAATTCAAAATAAAAAATCAGTTCAGGTACCTCATAGATGACATATACTTTCATGAATATTAGAAAAACCTGACATTCAAAATCCTTCTAAGAAGTCCCAGGTTGAATTTGTATGAAAAAATTCCTTCATCGTACCCCCGATGCATATAATAATTCAATAATAGAAAAAATTGGATATTATATGTTGATAAGGCCTCATTTTAATAATGTTTTTAAAATTATATCGTTATAAGAATCAACAAAAAGAAGGGGTAGCAACCATCAGTTGATGGTATATATTTGGTCACCTCAATAAATGGATTGCAAATGGTCTGAGATAAAATATTCAAATTGCTTATTGGTAATATATACTACCCATTGCACAATTTTTTTGTGTGATTACAAGATTGAAGGGATATTCAGTAGTTATCATCATCTCAAACAATGTCATTGAATCATATAGTGCGGAATCGTCTACTGACCCTAAAAATAATTATGGTTGTTCAGGTTGAAATTTACTCAATAAATCTTTAGTCTTCCAAGAAAACCAAAACCCATTAATTTTTGTATAATAGGAAGAATACAAATCTCCATCTCTCAGTACAAACTTTCTAGATAACCCCCCTCTATCATTTGTTTTAGAAGAATCCACTTCATCTTCCAAAAAATGAATATTTTGAAAATTCTCTAAACTATAAAGAGATCATATAAAGTATTGTTTCATCATTGGAACTAGAAGAATATGATGATGATGATGATGAGGATGAATAGGGGCCTTAGTTATGAACCTCCATAATTCTATGAGGGTGTCTCTACCACCACTAATGATATTAGATAAATAAAACAATTTATAGATGAAGATCCAAGACCTACCATGATTAGAGCAACCATGTATTCTAAAAAGAAATATGTATATATCTATTTATTAAAGAATCATGGAGATTTATTTTCCTATAACTAAATTGATATTCTAGGCCTTGATCTTTATGTGGCTACTCACCACCTAGTTCATCCATAATATCATAGAGGCTATATGAAAGCAGTCAACACATGATGCCAAATTCTAGGATGAGTTTGAGAAGATAATCTAACCAAATTCATTAGGGACGTGAAATATCCTTTATGGATGAATATTATTATCCGATTCAAAAATATGAATGGATAAATCTATGTTTTGATCAATTTGAAAGATATCATCTGGCATAGATCAAAATATGGTTTCCCAGTTAGGATTATAGAAAAACTTCTTAATGAAACCACTGGATATCAGGATCTCTCCTTCATGGACAACTATTTATGAATAAACCAAATCTAAATTGACTGAGAAGATGAGGAAGACAACTAATTTAGGTCCCATGGTGTGTATTTTTCTATTGAGTGATGACCTTTGGATTGAAAATTTTCAGAGCCACATATCATCTGGCCATGAATCACATATTCATTCTCTTCTAGGAATTTATTGAGAATATAATGTTGATATAGTACTGGTTAAATCAGGACAATGCTCAGAACACCTATCAGATCATGATATTGTATTCAAAAAATTTTGACATTATAGTCTAAAAATTAATATCATAAAAATATTTCCTCCTTACATAATGTAGTTCCATTATTTCATTTTATACCATTGCACATAATTGATAACCCCTAAAAGTAAAAAACTATATGTTCCATGTCACATCCTCATAACATCATTATATTGAGAGGGAATAAGGGACATTTTTCCATCATTCACCACTTCATATCCAACATTTTTAGAAAATACTTTCCCATTACTAGGTTGATGAAATAGGGGTGGATTTTAAATGGACTGAAAATTTTCATGAGACATTTGATAGTCTCAAAATTATCTCTTATAACATCTAATTATTATTAAACCATTAAAGGGAATAAAAATAATTTTCAATGTGACTATCTTGGAGAGATTCATGGGTTCTATCATTACATTGAAAAATACATATGGAAGCGAAAATAACATGTATTATCATAACAGAACCATGATCGATGAATAGAATCATTACTATGAAATAAATAAGATCAATTTGGTGAAAATATTTGCAGTCCAAAATTCTACAAATTACATTCAACATCATGAAGACCTTATAGATTATGATTGAAACCCTAAATGATTCATTCTTAGTCGTTAGATGATGAAAAGATGCCTAATAATGTATGTTTTCATTCTACAGTAGTTAGGAATTTTGTTCGTACAAAAAAATAGATCAAAGGCCAAAAATTAGCAGATTTCCTAAATGAACTTTCCATTAGAGAAACAATATCATTAGATAGTAATGATCCAATTTTGAGCTTTCAACTAAAAATGATGATAACAATGTGTGGTAGATTCATTTTAACTGTGCATATTAAATCCCTACTAGTAAAGTTATTGAATATCCAAAGATAATTAATGTGGGGATGGGATTCATACTCATATCTACAGAAAGGGAAATTCATTCATACTCATTTATGATGTCGGAGGGGTTCATAATCCATGAAGTAGAATATCAGTCACCCATTGTTGGGTTAGAGATAACACATCATGGAAAAGTAAAACATTATAAGATAAAAGGTGATTCAAAACTAGCCATCAATAATATCAATGGTGATATGACATCAAATGGAAGAACTATCCTTCTACTGGACCATGTATTTGGACAAAGAGAGGTTCTCCCTTCAAATTTGACATTTATTGTATTCCCCTGATCACAAAATGGTTAATATAATGAATTGGAAAATATATCCACAACTCTTGTTGATCCGAACCGGGAAAAAATAGTCATCGACATATCACATACCAATATGTTCTCACCAATCACTATGGAAATAATATAGGAAATTAATTTGATTAATCCCATAGGTGACCGTATTTTCCCACCACTAGATAGATGGATCCCATTGGGGACTATCTCATAAGGGGTAAGATTCCACCATATAGATTATGGAGGGATAAAATCCAGAGTTGAGAAATTAATTTTGTTCTATATAACTAAACAAATCCAAAAAAATTCTTCTATATTTGGAGCAATGTTTGGATTTGTCATTGGTATGTTGAGGGAGAAGAGACTGATTCAATCACGAAAGAGGTGCAAACTAGATTCTATAATGCACATCAATTAGGATCCCTAGTTACCAATCTAATTTGATGGCATGGATAAAATTGGTCTACATTGATGGAAGACTGAACTGAATTCTCCAATAATTCTCATTCCTTCAATGTTATGGCTAATTTCATCCACCATCGTCCCAGAGTTACATCACACTGAAATGTACTCCTAACCCTATACTCTATAGGGAATAAATTTTATGGGATCATATGATCTAGAAACAACCAAACTGATCTAGAATATTGTCATATGGAAAGAAAAGTTTACATCTTCCTGCATGCCCGCATAATCACCATATTTGGTGTACCTCAAACAATAATAATGGAAAATGAAACAAATTTCAATTATATTGTTTTGGAGGATTTACTAAATTATTATGGTATTAATACTAACTATCCATCCAACTACAACACATAAGATAATGAATATATATATTCCATAAACAAGACTCTAAACAATATATAACCAATGAGGGTAGAAATGGATAAGAAATCATAGTTAGAGAAAATACTCCATGCTCTATCGGTCTATCAGACCATGGATGGCACTATAATTAAGGACACAACATACATAGTAGTATATGGGATAAAGGCAGTCCAAACCATTGATGTTCAATTCCTCCCACCCAAAAATTCCATATGTAATAAACTATCCACAACATAGAAATAAAATAAAAAATTGGACGAATTGGAAGGACTTAATTAACACATATTCCATACCATTCAAATTTAAGAGATTTACCAAAACCGGATTACATGAGCCTTTAAAAAAATGTTTACCTATGCTCCTTCACCAATGGAAAAATGATTTTGGTTCTTATAATACTATTGATACTTTCATAAAAACACCAATATTGGAACGAAAATGGAAATTCTTGTATGTTATTCAAAAGGAATACTAAAAAATGGAAAGTCCCTTAATGTTAGTTGATAGAGAAGTAATTATAGATACAATATGTGGATGTTTCATGGAAAAATATTTTTTATATCCAATGGATACTAACATCCAGATCGCAAGGGATTAAACTACAATATATAATGTCCTTAATGCATGATGTTAAATTATAGGGAGGTCAACATACTAATTGAAATATGATAAACTGCATGGACAACATCCAGATTAAAAAATGTTAAACTATATGATATAATTTTCCTCTTCTCTTCATGAAGGGTGAAAAACATCCTAATCGTGTAAAGATAGACATCGTAAATGAACTCCCTTCAAGAAGACATTAATTTTTTTTGTCAAAACCCTGATCGCATGACATGAAAATAAAATATAAATCATCTTTGATAAATGTCATTAAACTTTATGATGGTCATTTCATCAACAAAAAATTTCACGGATATTATCTAGATATGTGTGGAATAAGATTAGAATGCCCCCGATTCTATGTGAGAGCTATATCCTCATAGTAATACCCTTTTTAAATAACCACATAAGACATGATTCCTTCCTACACAAGATATGCGGTGACAAATTGATTCTGCATCCTAGTCCACCAACCCCAATCAAATTGTTAACAATGTTTCCTCCCTTTAAATGGGTCAAACAAGTGACGAAAACATAATGAACTACATACGTCCTCATTCTTGTCAACATTGGATATATAGTGACATCCAGATTCAATATATTGGTCAAAAAAATATAGAAGTCAATATTATATGCTCCCTGGATATGGAATACACTTACTTAGGGAAAACTCTTATAAATAACTATAATTATATTGATTATCATTTTATGGGATAGTAAGTGAAATATAGACCCTTTGTTACAAGACCAACAGTAAGACACATACTATACCCCATCCCTAAATACAATTCATGTCAATATAGGGGACCCCCCCAAACATGTCCTATTATTAAGATGATATCAAGAATAAATATATCCCCTCACTGTATATAGACCTAACATATTTAGAGATCCTTTCTGTATAGAACTACATAAGAATTGTTTCCAGTCCTTCTAGGATATGTAGTGAGACTAGAATATTCATACATAGAAATAGAAACAAAGTGTTTTCCCTACTGTGTATAAATTATTTCTGTCCAGGATTGATTCACAGAACTATGTGTTGCTTGATCCTCATTTTTATGTGATACGTAGTGATTCCTAGATCTAATATACTTGTAATAGCCAATGAAATTAATAATTTCCCCTATATTAAATATATAATCATGGATTTAAAATATTTTTTCAATATTGGATTCAACATCAAGGATCTATCAATTAGATATAAATCCCTCCTATGTACGAGTCTAATTGATGTAGTAAAATTCTATGTTTCAGGGAAAATTGGAGTTTGTAAGTTTCTTGAATATTCAGAGATATCCTTTTAACTCATAAAACATTGTTCCTCTGGTAATATCAAGTATTGGTAATCCTCTCTTTACATTGGAAGTAGACAGTCATTGTTCTAAGGACACCGTTGATAGAGTATACATAATATTCCCTATAAGATCAACATCAGGTCCAAAAAATGTTTTATCACCCAATGGAACTTTTTTCATTAAGATAAGATCTTCCAACCTATGTATGCACAAATGGCTTCCATTACATGTATCATTTGTACTAATCCATGTATTAATGGGATTATGGTTTATATTTTATTCTCTATTTATATCCAGACCATGTTAGAACATCTTTGATTTATTAGACTCTATATAATTAATGATTCTCATGATAAAATTTCCAAAAAAACATGATGAAAAATTGGATGACAGTTTTCGTAAGCTCATGACCCGAAACGACATGATAAAATTCCCTTCCAACATGATGTTAAATTGTACAGTTCTACAAGAACTATGTACCACTTGATAACTCTAAAAATAGGATATGTAGTGATGACCGAATTCTATATCATTTTCTATCCACCTCCCATTTAATAATTCCCTTATCTCTAAATATATTCCAATACTATGGAGGTATTTTTTTTCATGAACTAAATATCTCTTGATTTCTACCCATATGATATTTATAGAAACAATAAAATATTTCATTTTTAGCCCATCTACATATCCATTCAAGCATTTTTTTCACATTTCTTGAGTATGCTTTATAAGTTTTTGGTTTGAAATATGGCATATTAAGTCATCATATTAGTTAAGTCATATCATCCACCTCATGCACATCCCATCATGACACTTTCTATCCATCCTCGCAACAAAATGTTAAACTCGGCTACAACCGTCCTAGTGGTATTGTGCTAACATACAAAGACCCATCAATATTTAGTCATATGAGAGGAAAGTTACCCCATAATTGGTCATATATTGTGCCACATTATAAAATTATACCTCCTAATGTTTGGGTGATACCTACAAGGGAAATTTGTGGAAACAACAAGATATGTTTCCCCCCTCCGTGTTCTTATTCATGAAATAGATCAATAAAAAAATATAAAATATCAAACACACTCCATCAGTTAGATTGTATACATAAAAAAACATTACCCCTATATATTCATGTTTTAGATCCTCTTTGGATGGAACTCGATAGAATAATATCTCTGGATTGATTCCTACTATAGTAAGAAACTTATTTACACCTGAATCTTATATCTCAATTATAGATATGAGATAAATTTTTATCATATCATTTGTATTGGTCTAACTGACAAGAGAGTGTGTCCTCACCACAATACATTAAAGTACATGTCTAATGACCCTTTCATGTGAATGGGCATAACCAACATATGAAATCCCTACCCAACTATATAAGGTAAAAAACTATATCCCATTAATAGTAAATTATGTTGTAAATTTCTTACATTCTACTCAAGCATGATCCTATCATAGACCAAAATATGTTTCTACAAATGTATGAATCGACATACCCTTCCCTAACCATTATAGAAGATGGTATAGTGTCCTAGGGACTCCTCTGTTTTACTATACACAATATGACCCACATGATCTTCATATAATTACCATAAAAAGGGCCTTCCAACCAGAGGAAAATTCATCTGCTAGAGAGGCTATTACTACCTCTATATTACTTATGACATTTACATCACATATCAATCCACGTATTCGAAAACCACAAGATTATAGTTTACATAATTTACTCCCCTTCATGACATAATATTATTGAAAACTCATCAACATATAAAAATTAAAATAATTAATCATTTACCCCATTCAGTTGTGAAGAGTGTAAAAATAAGAATGTCTTAGTTGTATGAAATTACATCGAAACACTATTATCTTGATTTCATGACAATAAACTGTGTTATAATTTAACCAACCTTTGAAAAGTCCAAATATTTGTGTGAGTGTTCCTCCATCCAAATAAAATGAATAAATCCTAAAAAATTTAACACATCGTTACCTTGATAAGACACCAAATGTGGTATCACACTATAAATCAAAAAAAAAATCTAAACACTATGAAATCACCTAGAAATCAAAAATTTAAGGCAAGTTTCCTAAGGACACCATTGTTTGAATATCCAAAATATGAAACAATGGTTCTCTATAATGTTACATCAAAAAAATATAGGATCCCATAATGTAGAGTCAAATCATTCTTCATTATAGGATTTTCATACTTTCATGTCCCATAATGGCTGTCAAGCATCATATTGTGTCTCAAATCTATTAGTGATGAGCGATGTTCATGAAAATCAATAATTCATGTCTATATAACAGTTAGACATTATCATATAATAATACTTATTTGGGACATTGAACCGCAATTTATGTTCAACTATCTTTGAACTAAACAATATTACTATTAATTTTGAAAGCAAGACATTAAATATCCCATTAAAAGAGACAAAAATCTCATGAGGATGAAATATATTAAAGGGAAAGTGAGAAAAACGTATTTAATCATCTCAATAGACCTACAATTTTCATGGTTTATGAAAAATTCCTTGCAATCATGAATTAAAGAGACACAAAGCTACATGGTTCAAAAACACGCAATGAGAGGCCTTAAAAATTAAATCTATGCTTTCTATGTTCACACCACTGTGAACTCATGAAACAAATAGGGTCGTGATAGAAAAAAATCAGAGTTGGTAGGGGTTTTCATATAACCCTTGTAATAGTCAATCAATTATCCCTATGTCCCTTTGATCTAGAAAAAAAATTGACTCAAATATGATATTACACACATGTTAGTACCACTTCTACATTAGAATAGCCTCTTCTTTGTTCTGATCAGATCAAATTCCAATAGAAGTGTTTCATGGGTCTTGAAAATTACTTATTGAAGAAAAAGTTACTCCCTTAAATTTATATAAGGATTAAAAAATCATAGGAAATGTTATAGAAAAAATTGATTAATGTAATGATAATTACAATGGATGATGCAGTATGATGGATAAATAACTTCATGATATGCTGCTCTGCCTAGCGCTTCACAGTACCATGCAGCCCTTATGAACTAAATACCTTATGGGATGAAGAATATGGACTAGCACAAAAAATGACACTAAAATCATTCCTTGGATGGTGGTTGTATATCCAACCACCGAAATGAAATTATCCTATGAAATAAATAGTTTATTGGGTAAAGGTGGAGATCGTTTCCTAGAAAAGGATGGTTCGTTACATGACTGATTCCCCATGATGAGTAAGTCCTTTTTGGGATTCCATAAATGAATTATTGAATTCCTTTGCAGATGACCATACATTTAAATATCTAGTACATAAAATCCTATTTTATTATACTCTGAGTGGAACCATAAAAATAATATGATATTGAGATCAAAAATGGTTCAGAGCTTGGACAAAAATATAGTATGTGCATGAAAAGTTCATCCCATAAATAAAGCACTTCACAGACTCCATTCCATGAACTATACTTCGGTGACCCTTCATAAACCACATCCCACAAACCATAATTAGAATACCCTCTACCGATGAATCAATGTAAAGGAAAAGTCATTTGGGATATTGGGTCATCATTTTCTGCACTGTAGATGAATTAAAATGATTTGTGGATAGAACATTTATGGAAAACCCATTATGTATGATACATCAATAGAACTAAAATGCAGCCAATGGGTTTATGGATGGACCCTTTATGGAAAAAAAATCATTATTCATCTTTTTTAATGAGCTTAAAAGCAGTAAACAGTTTGCAAACAATGCAATGCGGACACTCTTTCATGGAATGTCATATGCAACCATCTCCTATATTGAAAATCATTCAATCCCACTGATCCATACCACGTGGTCTGGGCTGTATCAACTCAAAATATGTTGAGGTCATTTCAATCAAACATTATTGTGTGAACTTATTAATCTCCAAAATCCATCACTTAAATAACATTACTCTAACTACTATTCATGGGACTCCTCAAACCACATGGCCTACCCATTATTCCATGTTGATCTAGAAATCCATGGAAAATAATAGGCAGAATATTTTTTACCAAACTAGACACATATTTTCCATTTATTAATATATATGTGCCTAGAAATTTCTAATATGTATAAACCACCCTGACCATCTGAAATAACATGTCACTTTATTGAGGAAACCATTCCTGACTATAAAAATTATGCTCGTGATGGTGCTACAGAACATTCCCTAAATAAAGGATTATCAATTGTAGAATAATTTTCACCATAAGAGGCTTATTATATCCCTGAACATCCCAATGTATTCCATGAACTGTATCATTTTACCTAATCCAAGAATCTTGAGAATTATGTATTACTATATCTTTTCCTCTAAATTTTAATGCATGTTATAACATCCCAACGAGACAATATACCATTTAATCATGGTTTATATAAGTTTTTTCTCACCTCTATGTACATAAACTACTAGTTATCATATTGAAAACAAGATGGTACACTATATGGAACTCATTCGGACAACATGATGTAAAATTGTATGGTATCAAACCCTGTTATAGGACATTGATCTATGAAGCCATCGTCCAAGATATTTGAACATAAAAAATAGTATATCCCATATAAAATTCAAAAGTTCCCTTATATTGAGGAATGCCACTGGAGATTTCTTTTCAGGGGTATCACTTAATTATCCTCTTTTCCCCATCTTAGGATTTAGAAGGGTAGTTCTCTAAATGAGACTATCCTAGTTACCAAAATAGAAATGTATATATTCACACTCAAAGAGTTAATTTTTTATCTTTATGGGCTCAAGAACCATCCATTAGTGAATAGGGTAGGTTCATGTGATCATATAATCAACTACTTCCAATCATTTATCTTAATGAGCATGAATAATATGGGCTTAATGGTTAGTGGAGATTTAGAAATCTTCACGATTTCAACCATGAAAAGTTCTTACAACAGGTTATGGTCATGGAGACCATTCTTCAACCTTAAAAGGTCCATATTCACAATGATGTATCACCATGTAGGTGTTTATATAAGTAGGACCCAACGATTTCTCCTTATTGCAGTTCTCTAATAGGTTTATCCCAATCATACAGACTACATGGGATTTGATTGAAATCAGACTCGGATACATAGAAAACATCAAAGAGATTAATACCTAACATCCAAATCCACCCTACTATTATCCAAGAATATAAAGGGTAGAATTATGTATACCAAAATGAATAAATTTATTCTGGTTTCTTTAGGACGCCGCATCATAAGTCTCACATCATATCTAATTGGGTACCTTCATCATATACATCCTTACTGCAAGATGTTAAACTACCAGTTGGATCCTCATCACAAGATATTAAAAGTTCATGTGTCTAGTTATGTAGTTTTGAACAATGTGGGTTCAAATTCCTCTCAAAAATATAAATTGGAATCCAATTTCCTGTGTTTCTTCCAATCATCAAAACAACCGTTATCGCATGGATGGTGGTAAACATTAAAATGCCGCATCATAAAATATAACACCAGCTTCATCTTTCCGAATTACCATAGAATATTTTAATTTTCAACTAAAGGATATAATTGATGAAGAACAACATATACATACAGACCCCTATATTGGCAGTGAACCTAGATAAATGAATGATTATTCTGAACCTAGGTTTATTCATGATCATTCACAATGTTGGAGTAATCCCTAAAAACATGATTTTGAATGATCCAAGAATTTTATCAAATATAACCTGACATAAATCTATAAGAGAGTCCAAAAAAAAGAAAAAGTTACCCCAAAAGGGTTTGATAATCCCATGATCCCATCCTCTACAACAATGTGAGTTATATAATGATGTTGTCTATGTTACACAAAGAACACATATCATTGGAATGTAAGTCCATTAATCATGGATATAAGAGTAATTTGACATTTTGGGGTCTATGAATAGACCTGTTGGAGACCGTAAAAGTAATATTTACAGATGATAATCCTATAAAACCATTCAACCCCATGAAATAAACTTTTTATGACATAAAAGAGCCATATGTACAAAAAAAGTTCATTCATCATTAAAAGACTATTGTGACAATATAATTTTGTTATAATATTTCATCCAATTTTGTTCGAATCATTGAATGAAAAAATGTGGGTTTTATCCCCCAATACATGTAATATTTGGAAGATTATCCATGATTATTTAAGTAAATAACACCTTATTTTACAATTGTAAATAATTTTCCATTATTGTGGTAACCCAATTTAAAAAACAGAAACACATTCCTATGCATAAAAATGGAATTGAATATGAATCTTAATTTCAATATATAGATTAAAAAATAATTCTCTATTAAATCTAATTAAGTTACATAAAATGATATAATTTTTTATTATATGTAAATAAAATTTACATATATATTTATAAGAACATTTTCTATAGAAAAAGTAATTATTAAAATGTTATGATTTCAAAATCATAATCCATATCAATTACAAAATAAATTAGTGATAATTTTTTTAAAAAAATTAGATGAACGAAATTAAATATTCATGACCCTATATCTAGAGGTATCCCTCCTTGACCGATAATGATATAAGATAGATAATGAACGCCCAATACAAGTATCCAGTTGGTCGTGAGTTGGTGAATGGAATTGATGGTAATGAAATATCAAATATGGATGTCATTAACATTTATAATAAAATAGGATCATATGATATGATAAAAAACCATTAAAAACTACAAAAATATAAATTAAATATAAAATAAAAACCATCCCTCAATGAATGAACATTAAATAGAGGTAAAATAAATGTCTCCAAGTGAATACCAAAAGATAATTCATGGAGATGTCACCCAAAAGCCACTGAAAAAACCAAGCTAGTAATACCCAGTTCAGTCCTCAGAGTCCTTTTAAAAAATTGAAAAATATTTTATAGATATAGGGTGAGCATAAAATTATACTCAATTGTATTGTAATAAACGTATCATTTTCATATGTTAAAATAGAATACTAGTGAAATAGTGAATAATAATGAACCATAATGCACCTAATCCAATAAAAAAACTTATAGAATCCACACAATGGATCATTCACCAAATCATATATCCAATATATTAATGTAGTGTCAATCCATAAAAAATGTCCCTCACTGTTGTTTCCACACTAATTTGTATCTCTAATAAGCCCTTTTCAATAATCACATGCTCTCATCCATTCATACATTCCACATTACAACTATCTATAACTGATGTTGGACATGAAATATCCCTACTTTATCCACAATCAAATGTGTGGGAACCTTTTTATTGAATTAGTCATCATCATGCCACAACACATATCACCCGAAGGAACATGGGCCACCAAACCTAATAAAACCCATCGTCACATGGTACATCACATCACACCTCAACACATCACAGTGTAGTAGGGTATTATGATCCCAATTTACATCAATCACATTCCATACTCATATCATGTGTGAATCTCATAACATATCACACCACATCAATGTTGATGATGTATGAGCTCAAAAGAGGGGGTATCCACCAATATATATCACCACCATCCTAGATATTTGGGTAAATACTTGGATCCCAAAACCAATGTGCATTGGAAAGGTTATCAAAAAAATATGAGTTTATATAAATATAAAAATAAATTACATGATTTACTAGGAAGGTTCAGATCAGACGAAATTTTGATCTCCCAAATTATTATTAGAAAAAAGTAAAGTGAAAAGGAAAGAAAAAACAATATGATTACATCACATCGGACCCATTCCCATCTCCATACCCATAATCAGCTCCCTCATCATCCTATGTAGCCGATTAGCATTTAGAGGACTCGTATCTCTTGAAAAGTTCAAGGTACTGGTTCTTGCAGACAAGCTGGTCTTTAAAATTACATGATATATAGATAACACAAAATACCTAACATAAGGGTTCACAACAACTACAATTGTTCACACCTCCATGCTACCACTTCACAACATTTTATCAATCATAATTTCTACCACCACTACATGTTGAACAAAACACATCCTCCAAAAAAATCCACCTAATCCATCATTTTATTATAGGATAGGATATTTTATAGATATAGAGTGTTTTCAATAACTCCCATTTACTAAAATTTTTTTAATTATAGAAATCAACATTAATTTATCATTAATAACAATTTTTTTAATTACCACACAAAAAAACCAATCCACTCTTTTTTTTCATTTCAGACAAATGTCTATTCATTTAATTAGTTTAATTAATTCTAATGATATCCAGGAAACTTTCAAAACAAAAAAAAAAGAACAGGTCTCCTATATTTCTTCATCCATGCTATAAAATTACAAAAACAACACATGTAAACAATCATAAATCACTACTGTACGTCAAAAACTATACACATCTCCAAAACACATCGACAAAACACATCACCTATGGAAATCAACAGCACACAATATAATAAAAACAAAACATCAGACCCTACAACCCATTCCAAACCCATATCAAGAATACCAAATTAGTTCACAAACTAATAATTCCCCACTATCAATGCAAAATATCAAACATTAAAAAAATAATCACTACAAAAAAACTATAAAACAAAAAAATCCCGATGTACAGATGATAACTTCATGTTATTACATTATTTAATGTCATTAATTATGTTGTGTATTGTCAAAGAAAATAAATTTCTAATTGAAACAAATTAAATATAAATATATATTATCATATACTTCTCATTCAGAGAGATATATATATAAACATCACAAAATGTTTCTCATATACATATAAATAAATTCACAAACATGTCTCCCAATAGCCCTAAATTTCATCAATGATAAGAGGCAAGCATACCATCATATGTAATTCATCAATGATGTAAAACAAATGATTTCCCCCCATAGCCTTTAATTATGGGTCATGCTAATTTGTTTTCATTTTCATGAAATAACTTAATATCCAACTAGTTTATGGAAGTATAATTAAATCCCCAAATTTGGAATTATGTAAGAAAATAACATTGATCTCATATATCAAATAATCATTGCGATACACTGTGTATAATAAGGTAGAGGGTAAACAACTCAAAAACCACAGAAACACTCAGAAATCACTGATCATTTTAAATAACACCAAGGTATCACTAAAACAATAACAAAAAACTCCCCATACTACTAGGATATCACCACTGAAAATATTAAAATGAATGGAGAATGGAATCATTGTGATAAAGACAAGAGTTCACCTAGGATCAACAATAAAAAAACATTTGGAATTCATGGATACCAATAGAATGGGAGGGGATTACAAACCCTCGAAAACAACATTGGTATCATAGAAATGGTGAGAAAAATAATGGAGAAAAGATAGAATGTTTAGAATATATTAAATTTATAAACATGCTTCAAATTATCGCATTCAAGTGATGAATTAAAATTTTACACAATGAATATTAGTGTGGCATGCAATTCAGTTATTGAATCATGTTTAAGTTGTGAACTCCTAAAAATAGAATATTCATCCAAAATTCTTGACAATTAAATATTATTTAATTGATATCTTGAAATAACCTTTCATGATGTGCACGGTTTTCACAAAGATCCTCCTCCCCCAAAATTTTAGCATTGAACTGTTGGATTAATATGCAATGAAACACCATCTCATGATGTGAATTTCTATTTAAAATCAAAAATTTTGTGATTCAATTTTTTAAGGTCTGACCCCCAATAAAACTCCATATAAATTCTTGGAAAAAATACATATAATAAACATGTTAATTAATTAGATTATAAGGAATGTACTATTACATTACAGACCCCTCAAATTATTCTAATCATGAAGATTCAAATATAAACCCTATAGGTTTGTGTCCAAACAAATACCCCATGAGACACATATCAGGGAACATGTAACACCCAAAAAACTAATAATACTCAAACAAACAAACAAAAATCCTAAAAATATACCCCCACATCCAACACGCCATCCCACATTGGGATCAAAACTATAAGAAATATCACTAAAAACATGACATGATATTTATAATCAATTATATGTGATAAATTCTCAACCTATACACAAATGAAGTTGATAAACTTCTGAACCAACAATACTAACTTCTCAGAGACCACAATCAAGGATACCCTCCTTACATTTGAATATATTATCTACTATGTGTGACACTGAATCAAATTTAATGCTTTTGAGAGTTTTATAAACATAATATATAATTATTAGGGAAGTACTTTTCCTTATTCATATGCATTGATCCATAACACATAATAGTATATGTGGAAAAAATTCACATTTCAAAAAAAAATTAAAAAACACATCATAAATGATAAATATATAATTTAAAACACATATCAAATTAGGGTATAGAGAATTACTCTGTGTCTCATGTTTCCATGTACTCTATACCATGACACGATGCCTCAAATGCAGTTGATCCATGGTTATTTTTTACCATTAATCACACTATCTCAATGATCTGGTATCCATACTGGTAACTCCATCAATGTGACTTCATAATAAATTTACAAATATCCACATTTAATGATGTTGGATACATCTGGATTATTCTTAGAATGTAACAAAAAGTTGATGATATCATCTATGATGTCCAACCACTATGGTATTTCTAACGGATATGGAACCTACCCAACTCTCTAAAACACTTTAAAGATACCAATAAACTCTAATGAAAGATTACCCCCCGCCCCAAAAAATCATCTACATATCTTATATTAGAAATACCATCTAGAAATCATCGAATTTAACAAAATATACATCTCCTTAACATTTGATAAAAATATCCATTCTAGTAGAATTGTGCATCACCAGTTAACACATGAAAAAATGGGATATTCAAGGTGATTCACAATACTACATTGGGATAAGGAACTAACTCCCAAATCTAAACCCATCTCATTTGAGAATTACATATTCTAGAGTAAAATGATAAAAATTGAGAAATACCATAGGATTACATATAACAATTATTATAGGGGAACTCAACCAATGTAGAATTATTGGAGAAATATCCAAAAAAATCATCAACGATACCTTGTAATTTACCACCCAGAATTTTCACAGTCTCATACATCTTCACATCTTTTAAATTATGGAATGTAGTGGTATAGAAAAATTGGAATCCAAAATTTGGTTGCAATACCCAATAAAAACATGGGGTAAAATTAGGATATCGATCAGAGATGATTGAACATGAAAACCCAAGGAACCTAAAATCATCCTACATACACCACATCACTAGTTCATGCACTAAATTTGGATCACTTAATTATATAGGCTGATCCATCATGATTAGTTGGTCCATCAAAACCCAACCTTTATCACATCTCCCCCGATCTGGATTCAAACTAGTTACTAATTATATTAATTTTACTTATTATATTAAATTAGGATCATCGATTATGAAAAAAAAAATTAAAAAATTTCACCTCATTCACCTATAAACAAACCTGAAACATTTCCACAAACAATATCACGGAATTTTTTTTCTATTGACTGAAAAATATGTATACTCAAACCATGATTCATATTTGGGATACAATGATGTATTAGAAAAAATTATCTATGAAACTAATTTAGAATTCCTTTATGAAATGCCAATGAAAAAATATTTTGAAAAGAGACCATATTTGTTCTATTCTATGTCCATCCATATGGTGCACCACTATAGAAAAAAAAGTTAGATATCCCCATGGCTATAGAGGCTCCACATGGAGACTCTTCAACCTTAACTGTGAAGCATGATCGATAGTCATCGGATAAAAAACCACAACCGCAAATCTCATGGACACCCAAATCCATTTCATTGTACCTCCTCCATACCTTTACATCTATCTATAGACTTTTGAACCACATATCATCAATATATTGACTTAGTAAATCAATAAAAATATTCCCCATTACCAAGGATTATCTATTCTCAAAATAATAATCATGAAGAAAAACTATCCAACTTCATTAGAATAAATTTTAATCATTCATATATAACTCATATTTCTGGATTTTATAACATCTAAAATACACTATGAACTCACTATGTGGTAATGCTAAAAATATTCAATGAAAACACAATTACATCCATATCCAGATCCTATGTAGTTGTGTTACACTTATGGGACATAAATTACTATACCCATAAGAGATTAAAAAAATACAATACATCGATACACAACCCAATAATAATTGAAAATCAAAATAGAAAACTTCCA
This sequence comes from Viscum album, assembly GCA_963277665.1. NCBI lineage: Eukaryota > Viridiplantae > Streptophyta > Magnoliopsida > Santalales > Viscaceae > Viscum > Viscum album. The sequence continues at coordinate 1,022,894,573 of OY728133.1, read as the reverse complement.
TAATCACACCCTCCTCAGTGAATAGATACACCAGATGATTAACCAAATTATCTGTAATTTAATTGTATTCTTCTATAACTAACCATTCCATAAAATGGATTTATATTTCCATGTCGTGGTTGTTAATGAGGTTGAATCAAGAATTAATCCATACAAAAACATCCAATAACAGTAAAAAATGTGATGAAAATGGATATTCAATGACTTTTTGTTGTGTTACTTCCCAGAAAAAACTACCTCAGTCACTTATAGTTCTACTAACAAATAATTATAAGACACCACATGTCTATGGAAATGAACCTATTATATTTACAATAATCTCTTTGAAAACATCACATTGAAGATGTGGTGATAAAGGACATGCACGTCCAATTTGAGATGCTTGGGATGCTCCACCGATGAAATATTCTCAATCAATATATCATTGATGAACACAAGGATAAACAGATGTAAGAACATGGTGAATGTTTATTTCATGAGCCACATGAACAAAACTAGTGTGTTTAAGAAACAAAAAAAATAGTAACCTGAACTTAAAGTTCCCATGACAACACCTAGATGAATTATTGAAGGCATCCACAGATTTCACCATCATTTGGTGGTATACATGCCCCTTGTAAACATATTTTAACCGATTGGGTAAATTCAGTTGGTCAAAATAATCATCTATACCAAGAAGAGTGAAACGATTCATGAATATTATAATACAAAACCATTGATTGTCAACAAAAGCCTCAATATACCTTCCACCATTTTAGAGAAAAACTATTGATCTCCCCGAGGGAAAAAATTGGGCTTAATGAATATCATGAATTTTAGATCATCATATTATACCTCTAACTCATAAAGATCCATTATGAACCATTTGATAGTGATTAATTGAAATCACATATTCAATTATGTTAAACAATATAACAAACTCGACATCACATCATGGGTAAAGTTCTATAATGTAAATTGAAAAAAAAATCCCTGAACAACTCGAAAACACTAGTAAATTTTATTATATTTTAATCCACATATTGTACGTCTAATTAAAGAAAATATTTTCTTAACTATGCTACCACCCTCTTATAAAAATCATCTCCAACAAACTCCACTTACTAGACCTCAATGTCGAAGAACCAAATAATGCTATAGAAATAATTTATGAATAAAATTATTTAATAGACATAGTCAATGACAAGGAATATTTTTTATTTTTGTGTCTATAAAAATAATAAATTACATATTGAGTGGTGCTACCCCATTTCCTATGTAAACCCCTAACACTCATCAAACATAAAATCATATCCTCTAACTGATGTCGACCACAACTGGGGAAATGAATGTATCTCCACATAATATCCCAAGGAATAGACAATGTAAGTAGAAAAAAGAGTTCAATATTATAGAATTAATAATTCACAAAAATTAGAATATGATAATATGGTCATACATCAAACATCCTTTAGTGGATCTTATGTTTTTGCCTCCATAACATTCATCTGATTCTTCCAATATTCTATGTCTCTATTTTTTTTTGAATATTTGATTGTGAACTACACTATATCATTATAACATATGAAAATGTTACAAATTTCCTTACCAACACCATGTTATCTCAAAATTTTAAAAATCATCGATAGCCTAGGTCATTATCAGTTATTGAGAAGAATTTATGGATACTGCCAAAAATGGGAACAAAATCCCATTAGAGACTAGCCTTTCCTGTGAGGCAAGACATTATTCCTAGTGGTGACTGTTTCCCCCACTAATAAAAAACACTAACATGAAGCCCATGAAGGTTTCTTAGAATCCACCTATCCTAAAAGTTATAGTGATTTTCTATCACAGTTGTTATAACACCATATTTTAATTGATTTTTTATCTAATTATTTTATTCTCTTTTTATTTCTTGTGTTCTATATAAAACCCTGTTTTAAGGAACCACAATATGTAGTAAATATTATTATATTAACAAAAACATGATAATCGCGTGATTCAACATGGGAGTATGAATAAAAATAACAAAAATGGAAAATTCAAGTATAATTTTATTATATAAATAAAATAATTGATAAAAATGTAATTAATATGTATTTACGTCTTTATCAATTTTGAAGAGAATATTATTTTTAAATTAGTATTTTTATATTTTATAAAAAAATTATTATTAAAATTATATATTACATTATAAAAAAATGAAAATCCATATCAAAATATAAATTTCAAAATTATCATTGATTGAATCTGTGATTATTTACTAAAAATATTTTTTTACAAGAGTAAAAAAATTATTTTTTTGAAAAAAATCTTTCATTTAAATAATTTAAAAGACAACTATTATATTAATATTGTTTTAAAAGTAATTTATCAAATATAAATTGTTTAATTAGAAATAGAAAATTGTAATAAGTTCTCTATTGAATTGTTCTATTAAAACTGGTTTTACATATGAATCTTTTTTATCAAAAAATATATTTTTAATTGTTTCTATCATTTAAATATTAAATTAAATATTTTATCATATGTAATTTTTATTCATAAAAAATGGATTCCATATTTTTAATAATACTAATTAATATTATATAATAATTTCTAATTAATTTTGGGTCAAAGTTACTTCTAACAAGAAGTAAAAAATTAATTACTATAATTAACGTAAAAATTGGTTGATTAGGGTCTAAATAAAATGATAATTTGTAAAGTGACATTAAAAACTATCACAATAACATTTAATAACATTATTTATAATTTATATCATTTAATGTTATACAATCATCTATTATGTAACCCTAAAAAATATTTAAAATGTTGGTACAACTTGTTGTTTTAAAAACATGAAAGGGTACCCTTTTCCCCAATTATTGAATATAACACACATTACTCTCCTCTTTACACATCCATATCCATTTTTTTTGGATTATACCCGAACAAAGCAATTAATCCAAGCACAAAAAAGTTTTTATAGGACAATGTTAAATTAAAAACCTCTCCAAATAAGGTATTTTTTAAACCAAAATAAGATCTGAAACAAAGATGTCAATTTCTAAACCTTCTGATTTTATTTAATTTATACATCCAAATCTGTGAAATATTTTTTCTACGGTTATTTAAAAATACTATTATCATTCATGAATATAAATATGTGTGTGTTATTATGGTAGTTTCATAACTCATATCTCTATCATTTTCTATGAAATTGAAATCAAATCCATCAATTGCCTGTACGAAAGGCTGCCACATTATAAACCGATGCAATTAGTTTCAATAATTACTATAAAAAAAATTAGAATGAAGGATTTAAAATATATCTAATATATTTATGACATTATTATACTTATTTAATTATAATACCATGTGTATCATCCAACTGTCACTTCTATGGGAATATGATAATGTCGTTGGTTTATACGGTGGACTACCACATAATGAAGTGATGTGTTTTATTTTTTATATAATATTTAACTAGAATTAATATAAGAAAATTTTAATGAATATATCTGATATATATGAAATATTAATGACACAAAAATTCTTACATATTTAACTAATTTTATTTCATTATATCTATCAAGAAAATAGAAACAACATTCATTCAAATTTAATATCTAATGTATTCATTAACACTGTTACTCAATTTCTATTTCTAACATGAACAAAATACACTTAATAACAATTTATTTAAAATATATTTTATTTATATCATGTTTATCTTTTTTTAATTTATGTATCCATGATCAATGTAAAAGTTATGATGATATCAAACAAAATTATACATGAAAATGATGTAATTATTACTAAATATAGGATTTTAACAATGATTTATAAATAAATGTGAGGTAAATGTTTATAATTAAACCATATATGGTATGATATATATCATTATGGTTCAATATGACTTGTATAACATAAATATATATATTATACATGATGATCAAATGTCGACTAATAATTTTGGTACAAAATGTTTGTGATTCCAAATCTCCCTTTTACTTGTTAGAGACATTTGACATGTTCATCACTTGTTTATTTTGGTGGTGTATATAAAGACACATTAACATGTTATATAATTAAATATTTTAACTTCATGAATTTTATTGTTTTATTTAATTTTATTATTTCATGTGGTTATGATTTAATTTTTTAATGTGATATGTAATATTTGTTTTTCTTGTATTTCTATGACACACATGAAATAATTACATCTTCATTACTTTTAATGATAAATATTATTAATATGACTATATTTTATTTATATATTATTATAAATATGAGGGTTTAAATATATATATATATAAGTTTATTGAAATATTTGGATTTATAATTTAATGGTTAGAAATCGATTAATCAATTGACATAACAATCTTATTCTTTACCATAGTTTTTTATGATCATGCTTCCAATGATTTAATATTATGATATACCTCTCTTGAAACCGCGGAATTTTATTTTCCAATAGTTATTTAATGAAAAACAACTCCCATAACTTTTGACTATTTCTATTCTAAATATTATGAATTATTTTAAATGAAATCTTAATATTATTTGTCACTTCGATAAAACATAAATTTTCATCCTTGTCCATGTTTTTGAAAATGTATTTATTTAATTTTTAAATAATCTATTTTTCGTAATTATAATTTAACCATGAAAAAATATATTCAAATTTGGTTAATTATAATATTATCAATATTTCTAAAAATTTAGTTTTTTTAATTTAATTAAAAAATATGATAATAATTAATTCATTAAAATGAATGATATTAGCTGTATTTCACACATTGATTTCCACTTATGGAGTTAATGATCTATTAAAATTGTAATGAGTTTATTTTCAAAGAAGTTTTTTTCATTTAAATTTCTTAGGATTTTACAATATTAATATGTGATTTCAAGGTGTAAAGGATATTTTCCAAGATATATATACAATGTTATCTTACCAAATCATTTTACATCTAAGATGAAATCCTTTGATTTTGCCTAATATTTTTTGGGGATATGATACCCAGATTGCATCTATAATCATTTTCTACATGGTTTATGTTTATGAAGGAAATATATTTATGTTTCCTATTATTATCCATTTTTCCACAATGTTATAAAATAATTCACTGATTAAAAAACCCATTTTTATTAAATTGGTATTTCTATGTTTAATGTTTTAAAACTAATTGAATATATTTGGATATGATGTTATGATTTTTTTATCACGTGGACCAAAAATTTGTGTATTATATGATGGATACAGCCTATAACTCTCTATAATTCATTAGGAAACAAATAATGTTCTATAAGCACAAAAGAGGGTATATAAGAGGATATACCTTTCCCGAATGAGGGTATACATGATGTTATCCCCAGAAAAAATGATGGTATATGATAGGTTATCTAAATCAATAAATATGGAGCATTATAGGTTAAACCAAGCTCATAATATATTACTGGGGTGTTTATCCCAAGACCTATGTATTTACATTAGTTTTAATCCCAAGCCGTAGTTTTTAGCTATCTCTGGGTGGGTATCTTTCAAGTACGATTACTAATTGATATATGTATGCAAAAATTCTATGTCTTATTGTATTATCATCTTCTCATCTATCATATCCATTGATTCCATTTTGATTCATATCATATGAATTTCCATTATTTATTCCAAAACACATGTCTATTACTAATTATATGCATTGATTTATTTCCAATATTTACTCTCATATTGTTATTCCCATGTGATAATGTATTTTTTTCACATCCCCTATATTTACTCTTATTGATTTTCTAGACTCAACTTTTCAGATGTGTCCTTTATCTTTGTTTTTAACATTATTTTTATATAGGGAATGTGTATGAAGATAACTATGTGGAAAATATCATTATTTTAGTATTTGAAGGTTCTTTATAAAATATCATTATTTAGTATCTATAATCCAAATATAATAAATTATAATTATCCTCAGGAATTTATATGTGAAATAGATTTAAAATTTACCTACAAATATGTTTTATTTATATTTGGAAATCCCAGGAATTTTTTGTTGGTATTAAATTAATTTTGTAGTTCTCTTTTTAAAAATAACATGAGAAAACTATATTGATATCATTATGGATATTTATGAAGATATATATAAGGATATCTCAAATGATAAAAATAATGAAAAATGTATGTATAAAAAAATATCCAATAATTTTAGTGAAAGATATATATTGTCATTTCTAGTCAATTACATCCTTTTCTGGATAAATAAAATAGATTTCAATTCGAAATAGTTTTCTCAAGGGGTGATGTCACACCCCGAACTGCCATTTAATTTAATTTACATTTTTCTTTGACCTTTTAAAAATTTTGTTGGGCTTCGGCTTGAGTCACAGACTAAAAGATTTTGAGTCATGTTAAAAAGTGCATGTTTTTCAGTTGACGTCGTTGAGTGCCCGGGCAGAGTGCGTTTCGGATACCCCACAAGGCTTTCCCCCGGCATCGCCACGATCCGCCTGTCTACGGAAAATTAAAATGAGAGACTTTCCTAATTTATTGTGTTATTCAAAATTTTATTATTGTTAATAATTTTATTATTAATATGATTAAAGTGAATTGGGTATTCTTATCGGCAGAATTATCAATGTTCATATTAGTATTTTCATTTGTAAGGCTTGAGTATTATTATTATTATTATTATGGATAATAATATTATTATTTCTATTATTTTATTTTTTTTGTTTTTGTTTTCTTTTTTTTGACTCTTTTACTTTATTATTATTTTTCCCCTTCTCTCCTTCCTAACCCTAGCAGGTCTCATTTGTTTTCTCTCCCCCAACCCCGCCGCCACCCCCTGATCTCCCTCAGCCCACGCCCTTTTCTCTCTCAGCGCTGAACTAGGTACTTCGGATCCCCCCCCCCTCGGCCTGCCTCGCGCTACGCATGCCCAGCCACGCCTCCTACACGGCGCATCCCTCCCTGTTCTCTCTGCAGTTCCTCAGTTCCCTCCTCCTGTGCACCGTCAACAGATCGGTCTCCTGCCCTGCCCGCTCTCCCTCTCCGCTGGCGCAACCAATCAGCTCTGCCTCCCTCCCAGCCTTGCTGCGCACCCCTCCGGAGCTCCCCCATCTCTTATTTCTTTCCCTCATCTCGGCTCCCCCTCACTCCGCCTGCTTACGCAGTGATCCACGCGAGCCGCCGGCCTCCACCTCCCTGTCCAGCGCCACCTACTGCACCCCTCCTCCTGTGCTCCAGTGCTCCTGCTGCACCGTGCCCAGCCCCCTTCCCCAGTTTTTCCCCCTCACCGTTACCTCCGAGCTTGCCCAGGTCTTGCCGAGCATAGGCCGCTCTTCCCTCACCCCCTACCCTACTTTCCCTGCACCACCACTCTCCGGCCAGAACCCCGTCGCAGCACACACTAGCCACCCAACTTCATTTCTCCAGCAGTTATCCTCCTGCTTCACCTACACAACATTACAAACCCCCTTTCCTTTGAACCCACCATGGTAAGCCCCTACACCCAACATCACTCTGCTGCACACCTCTCTGGGTGGTAAATTTTCTTATTTTTCTGTATCTATGTTTTAGGGTTTGTTAGTTGCTGATTAAAATCATGACTTTGGTGTGTCTTCGGTGCGAATGAGGTTTCGCACCAGCTTCGGGAGGTTCGTCCACGGTTAATGTAGGAACCCCCACCTTGCACTCTACTCCAGCATTAAAGGTATATTATTTCTTTGTGTTTTTCCAATGCTTAAATTTTAATTAATTATATTTGGTATATGACCAAATTAACTAGTTTGTGTAAATGGAGTCTTTAAAATAATTTGGTCACATTTAATGTATTGCACCCTGCTTATGCGAATTTGTTATGATGTGGTTCAATGGGCGTTTGATTTTCTAATGTTATGTTTATGTGGTGTTAGTGTACATATTCTTTTTTAAAACTCACTTTGGGTTGTTTATCAGTGCTGATAAATTATGCAGTTGTGTATTTGAATGTGTTGAGGTGAAGTTGACTTTTTGGTGTTGTCAAAAACGTGTTAGTCTTAAAAGTTGTTTTGAAATTTTTTTGGGTGTGTAAAGCTGTGAGTTACCTTTTGAAAATTGTGTTATAAATTTTAAAGTGGTTTATTAAATAGTTCAGATGGTGGGCACTGTGTTTTAAAATCATGTCGAGGCGATTCCTTTGTTATGGTTGTTCGTTTGGATTGTTTTAAGTCCATGTTTAGGTTTTTTTATTTGTCATTGTGGTTGCAGCGCATTGACAAGGTTTTTCCTTAGTCCTGCGATCGTCAGCTTCTGTGTCCTTGCGCACCCGTGTGAGGCGTGTTGTGTTGTCGTGACTGGTCTGCGAGCCGAGGTAGGTCCCCCACTGCACTTACCTTTAAATTTAGAATTTTATTAATTTCTTGATGTTTTGTTAATTTTAATGAATGATAAACAATATTAGGTAATAATATTTTAAATGATTATTTAGTGTGAAAAGAGCCATTTATTTTATACCGAACACTTGGAACATTTTCTTGACGGGGGGACACCCAATTTTGAAAGAAGGCTCGTTTGGCCTTTAAACATAATTCACGGAATTTCAAACGTACTTCTAGTTTTAAAGATAAGTGATTTATTCTGAAAAAGTGTTTTGGGGTTTTCTCTTGAAATGAGGTTTTGTTTTAAAATATGTGAAGGCCCGTTTGGCACATTAATAGAATAAATTATTTTGGAAAAGACATTCAGGGGTTATCTTTTATGTGCATTGGTTGCATGAGATGAATGGGATGTTAGTGAATTGTGACTGATTGATTTATATTGTGGACACACCCCTCTTTTATTGCTTGTGTTGACATGGGAACCTGGCATATTGAGTGAATTTTCTGAGAATGATTGCTGCACTAGTTTAGACCATGCACTGGCTAGTGGCCCCATAGTAGGGGAATACTGAGTTATTGCTGCTGTGGTGATTGGGCCACCCAGTTAGGCCATGTAGGGCTATGCCGGGCATTAGGGCGTTATGACGTCATCGAGTTATGGCATGCCTTCAGGATTAGTCACATGTATAGTACGTTCTGGTTTGTTCACAATCTCCTAGGTTCGACCCAAGTCTCTTTTACTGTTTATTTGTATATGGCAGATGATTGAGAGGTCGAGTTTGGATGACGACCCTTGTGTGCCACTTTTTTTTTCGTTGGCCTTAGTGTGTGTTGTGTGTGATTTTATTTTTGACTAACTACTAAAGTTTGGTTTTCTAATTTTTCGAAAAATGTTTTAAATTGCAATTCACCTGTTCCTTTCAACATTAAACATCATCTAAATTAAAAAGGGCAATGGACTATTACTTGTTTTCAAAATGGAAAGTGTGTGTGTATGAAAACCTATATTTTCGATAATGTAGTTCAAACTAGAAGTTGGTAAATTCTTCTTTTAATGGTAGTTCTTTGGGAATAGATTTATCGGGCTAGCCTACTGAGTTTTAATACTCACGCCTATAGTGTTTTCTTGTTTTTAGTCTCTGTCTCAGGTTTGACTCGAGCTTGCTCGCCGTGGACGAGAGTTGGTGGTAGCTTGACGATCGACTCTCGGGGTCGCGAGGAGTTGGGTTCATGGTCAAGTTAGTTATGTTTATGGCTGCTTTATTTTATTGTATTTTGTCTATTCCTGCATCTTATTGAATTTTTTTTATTGGGCGAAATCATTCCCATGTGTACTCTGTGATGCCCTGGCGCTTGTCGCCAGCCCGGGAGGATCGGGAACGCCTCTCGGGCCATGTCGCGGACTGACTCGGGTGACCAGTTTGGGGTCGACCCGGGTTGGTTCGTGACAAAATGGTATCAGAGCAGGTTGGATCCGTAGAAAACCTTGTTTTTCAGAGCGCCCATTGTTATTTGGAGTTTTCATGGTAAAGGGAGTATAATTTCTCGGACACGAGGTGGGGGAACGGGAATGACGTCATGAACCCTTGCTCTTTCTAAACCTCGAGTTACCATGAGATGTCCGGGTTGTTAGTGTCTTTTTGGGTCTTCTGGATTGTTTTATGTTGGGGAAATGAAAAGGGAGTTGGGGAAGTAGCTTCGTGAGCTGACAGGGCCTGGCATGCCTTGTGGAGCCAGAGACTTCACCCTACAATGCTCTCAGTGATGATGGTATGACTGACGTATGGCCGCCAACCATATGGTCGATTCACCCACCATTACTAGTTTCCCCCTTTTAGTGAATGAGTTTTTCCTTATTTTTGAAACTCATTGAGTAATGTTGAATTTCAAATGGTATTGGTTATGTTTTGATCAAGTTCCTCATTTCTTTTTCCCGTAGTGTTCACCCCCACGATGGCTCGATGGATGCTCAATGTTCAGCTTCAGGTGGTGCATCCTCAGTTAATCCTCCAGTTGGTCAGCCCATCGATTATGTTTTGGAGTTCCGGAAGCTGAACCATCCTCTCTTTTATGGACAAGCAGGGCCTCTTGAGGCAGAGGAGTGGTTGCAGAAGATTGAGAGGAAGTCCAGTTCCATTGGTCTACCTGAGTCATTAAAGGTGAAGTTGGCTACCTTCATGCTTGAAGGTCCAACCTGGAAATGGTGGAAGTCCATGTCTTGGAACAAGCCTGGGGAAGATTTGACATGGGAGTTTTTCAAGTCATCTTTCATCCAACAACACTTCTCTGAGATGACGAAGCTGAGGAAGAGGATGGAGTTGTGTTGTCTCCAGCAGGGCGTTGAATCAGTACTGGAGTTCTATCGACATTTTGTAGATCTAGTTCCGTATGATCAGTGGTTTGTTGAGAATGATCCCGGGAAGGCTCGACAATTTGAGTCTGGACTCCGACCTGAGCTGTGATCGAGAGTGGAAGAGATCAACCTAACCACCTTCTCGGATGTTGTCGAGCAAGCCTTCCTTGCTGAAGCTGAGCTAGTAGGAGGACTTGAGGTGGCGAATCCTCCAGCTTTGGGAAGCATTTCAGATGTTTCTAGTAAGAAGAGTAAGAAGCGACCTGATGCTGGTGGTGCTGGTAGAGGAATCAAGAGGCCTTCAGACCTTCAGTCATCTTCTTCACAGTGCAATGTTATGATCTGTCACCAGTGTGGTAGGCAGGGTCACAAAAGGCCGACATGTCCAAGTGCTCCAAGACCCTGCCACACCAGTGGAAGTATGGGTCACTTGAAGCGATTCTACCGAGGTGTTTCCAAGAAGCGCGCTAAATCCAAACCTGGATTGTCGAAGGTCACCTCATCCCGTCAGCAGGAGGAGGGAGATGTTGGCGGACGATCATGATGTTTTACTTTTTTCATGATGCCTCTTGGGTGTCGTAATCGTTACCTGTACTGTTTTGTGGTGTTCTTTTCTTTTAGTTGAAATAATGGTTGTGGTTGAACCTTTTTAAAACATTTAATTTATTGGGATGTGTTTGGTGAAGTTCTGGTTTTTGTGTTATGTTTGGTGATGTTCTGGTTTTTGTGTTATGTTTGGTGAAGTTCTGGTTTTTGTGTTATGTTTGGGGACTTCTGAAGCCTGACTGCGAGGCAGGAGATGCTTCAATCATCAGTGCTCCAGCTATAGGCCTCGGAGTGAAGCTGGCGCGTAGTCAGGAGAACCCTAGCAGTGAAGAAGGGCCTTGGTTTAATCTCAGTCCGTAGTGTGGCTTAGTATGTGTGTTTCCAAGGGTGTGACAGTATTGATGGGGAGACGACAATAGTTTTGATGCTCTACCAGCCGGGCCTTTCCCTTCCCCCCCCCCCACCTCATGGTGGTGGTTTCTGGTCCATGTGGAATGTTATTAAGTTCGTTTAATATCATTAGTCCTTATGGTGGGGAGACCCACAATGGGTCTCGCAGAGTTACACCAAAATTAATTTAGAGTTATCCCGATCCTTATGGTGGGGAGTCCGTTCCGGCCTCCCCGTGTCAGTATATCTGAGTTTCTTTTCATGTATCGTTTGGTGGTATGTGGACTCGTGCGGAACCACCAAATCTTGAGTTCGTCTTCTCGAGTAAATGTTGAGATTGGAGTACACCCAACAGTTTTATGGGACTAAGAATATAGGGATGAGTCGCGGAGGTGATTTAAGTTCGTTCGTTCCATGGTTGAAACAGATGGTTTCGGTTCAGCTTGGTGACGATTAAGGTGATCTTGTTTTATGAATGAGTTGAGTGTCATGGGTTTTCAGTGTTTGTTTGGATCGACCAAATGGAGGTGCTTAAACTTTTGGGGGTGAGTGACACTTAAGGAGTTTCATCTTTGGGTCTTGATCTTGTTTTGGCTTTCTGAGGGCGGAAAGCGTTATGGTGGGAAGAACTGTCACACCCCGAGCTGCCATTTATTTTATTTTATATTTTTTTTGACATTTTAAAAATTTTGTTGGGCTTCGTCTTGAGTCCCAGACTAAAAGATTTTGAGTCATGTTAAAAAGCGCACGTTTTTCTGTTGACGTCGCTGAGTGCCCGAACAAAGTGCGTTTCGGATACCCCACACGGCTTCGCCCCGACATCGCCACGATCCGCCTGTCTGCGGAAAATTAAAATGAGAGACTTTCCTAATTTATTGTGTTATTCAAAATTTTATTATTGTTAATGATTTTATTATTATTATGATTAAAGTTAATTGTGTATTCTTATCGGTATAATTATCAATGTTCATATTAGTATTATTATTTGTAAGGCTTGTGTATTATTATTATTATTATTATGGATAATATTATTTTTATTTTTCTTAGTTTGTTTTGTTTTGTTTTTCTTTTTTTCTTTTTTTTCTCCTTTACTTTATTATTATTTTTCCCCTTCTCTCCTTCCTAACCCTAGCAGGTATCAGTTTTTTTTCTCTCCCCCAACCCCGCCGCCACCCCCTGATCTCCCTCAGCCCACGCCCCTTTCTCTCTCAGCGCTGCACTAGGTACTTCGGCTCCCCCCCTCGGCCTGCCTCGTGCTACGCATGCCCAGCCATGCCTCCTACATGGCGCATCCCTCCCTGTTCTCTCTGCAGTTCCTCAGTTCCCTCCTCCTATGCACGGTCAACAGATCGGCCTCCTACCCTGCCCGCTCTCCCTCTCCGCCGGTGCAACCAATCAGCCCCGCCTCCTTCCTAGCCTTGCTGCGCACCCCTCCGGAGCTCCCCCATCTCCAATTTATTTCCCTCATCTCGGCTCCCCCTCACTCCGCCTGCTTACGCAGTGATCCGCGTGAGCCGCCGGCCTCCACCTCCCTGTCCAGCGCCACCTACTGCACCCCTCCTCCTGTGCTCCAGTGCTCCTCCTGCGCCATTCCCATCTCCCTTCCCCAGTTTTTCCCCCTCACCGTTACCTTCGATCATGCCCAGGTCTTGCCGACCATAGGCCTCTCTTCCCGCACCCCTGCCCTACTTTCCCTACACCACCACTCTCCGGCCAGAACCACGTCACAGCACACACTAGCCGCCCAACTTCCTTTCTCCAGCAGTTATCCTCCTGCTGCACCTACACAACATTACAAACCCCCTTTCCTTTGATCCCACCACAGTAAACCCCTACACTCAGCCTCACTCTGCTGCACACCTCTCTGGGTGGTAAATTTTCTTATTTTGCTGTATCTATGTTTTAGGGTTTGATAGTTGCTGATTAAAATCATGACTTTAGTGTGTCTTCGGTGCGAATGAGGTTTCGCACCGGCATCGGGAGGTCTGTCCACGGTTAATGTAGGAACCCCCACCTTGCACTCTCCTCCAGCATTAAAGGTATATTATTTCTTTGTGTTTTTCCAATGCTTAAATTTTAATTAATTATATTTGGTATATGACCAAATTAACTAGTTTGTGTAAATGGAGTCTTTAAAATAATTTGGTCACATTTAATGTATTGCACCCTTCTTATGAGAATTTGTTTTGATGTGGTTCAATGGGCGTTTTATTTTTTAATGTTATGTTTATGTGGTGTTAGTGTACATATTCTTTTTTAATACTCACTTTGGGCTGTTTATCAGTGCCGATAAATTATGCAGTTGTGTATTTGAAAGTGTTGAGGTGCAATTGACTTTTTGGTGGTGTCAAAAATGTGTTAGTCTTAAAAGTTGTTTTGAAATTTTTTTGGGTGTGTAAAGCTGTGAGTTACCTTTTGAAAATTGTGTTATAAATTTTAATGTGGTTTATTAAATAGTGCAGATGGTGGGCACTGTGTTTTAAAATCATGTCGATGCGATTCATTTGTTCTGGTTGTTCGTTTGGATTGTTTTAAGTCCATGTTTAGGTTTTTTTTATTTGTCATTGTGGTTGCAGTGCGTTGACAAGGTTTTTCCTCAGTCCTGCGATCGTCAGCTTTTGTGTCCTTGAGCACCCGTGCGAGGCGTGTTGTGTTGTCGTGACTGGTCTGCGAGCCGAGGTAGGTCCCCCACTGCACTTACCTTTAAATTTAGAATTTATTAATTGCTTGATGTTTTGTTAATTTTAATGAATGATAAACAATATTAGGTAATAATATTTTAAATGATTATTTAGTGTGAAAAGATACGTTTATTTTATACCGAACACTTGGAACATTTTCTTGACGGGCGGACACCCAATTTTGAATGAATGCCCATTTGGCCTTTAAACATAATTCACAGAATTTCAAACGTACTTCTAGTTTTAAAGATAAGTGATTTCTTCTGAACAAGTGTTTTTGGGTTTTCTCTTGAAATGATGTTTTGTTTTAAAATATGTGAAGGCCCGTTTGGCTCTTTAATAGAATAAATTATTTTGGAAAACACAATCAGGGGTTATCTTTTGTGTGCATTAGTTGCATGAGCTGTATGTGATGTTAGTGCATTGTGACTGCTTGATTTATATTGTGTACACACCCCTCTTTTATTGCTTGTGTTGACATGGGAACCTGGCATATTGAGTGAATTTTCTGAGAACGATTGCTGCACTAGTTTAGACCACGCACTGGCTAGTGGCCCCATCGCAGGGGAATACTGAGTTATTGCTATTGTGGGGATTGGGCCCCTCAGTTAGGCCATGTAGGGCTATGCCGGGCGTTAGGGCGTTATGACGTCATTGAGTTAAGGAATGCATTCAGGATGAGTCACATGTATAGTATGTTCTGGTTTGTTCACGATCTCCTAGGTTCGACCCATGTCTCTTTTAGTGTTTATTTGTATATGGCCGATGATTGAGAGGTCGAGTTTGGATGCCGACCCTTGTGTGCTACATTTTTTTCCGTTGCCCTTAGTGTGTGTTGTGTGTGATTTTATTTTTGGCTAACAACAAAATTTTGGTTTTCTAATTTTTCACAAAATGTTTTAAAATGCAATTCACCTGTTCCTTTCAACATTAAACATCTTCTAAATTAAAAAGGGCAATGGACTGTTACTTGTTTTCAAAATTGAAAGTGTGTGTGTATGAAAACCTATATTTTCAATAATGTAGTTGAAACTAGAAGTTGGTAAATTCTTCTTTTAATGGTAGTGCTTTGGGAATAGATTTATCGGGCTAGCCTACTGAGTTTTAATACTCATGCCTATAGTGTTTTCTTGTTTTTAGTCTCTGTCACAGGTTTGACTCGAGCTTGCTCGCCGTAGACGAGAGTTGGTGGTAGCTTGAAGATCGACTCTCGGGGTCGTGAGGAGTTGGGTTCGTGGTCAGGTTAGTTATGTTTATGGCTGCTTTATTTTATTGTCGTTTGTTTATTCCTGCTTCTTAGTGATTTTTTTTATTGGGAGAAATCATTCCCATGTGTACTCTGTGATGCCCTGGCGCTTGTCGCCAGCCCGGGAGGATCGAGAACGCCTCTCGAGCCATGCCGCGGACCGACTCGGGTGACCGGTTTGGGGTCAACCCGGGTTGGTTCGTGACAAAATGGTATCAGAGCAGGTTGGCTCCTGAGAAAACCTTGTTTTTCCGAGCGCCCATTGTTATTTGGAGTTGTCATGGTAAAGGGAGTAATGTTTCTCGGACTCGAGGTGGGGGAACGGGAAGGAGGTCATGAACCCTTGCTCGTTCTAAACCTCGAGTTACCATGAGATGTCCGGGTTGTTAGTGTCTTTTGGGTCTTCTGGATTGTTTTAGGTTGGGGAAATGAAAAGGTAGTTGGGGAAGTAGCTTCGTGAGCTGACATGGCCTGGCAAGCCTTGTGGAGCCGGAGACTTCACCCTACAATGCTCTCAGTGACGATGGTATGACTGACGTATGTCCGTCAACCATATGGTCGAGTCACCCATCATTACTAGTTTCCCCCTTTTAGTGAATAGGTTTTTCCTTAATTTTGAAACTCATTGAGTAATGTTGAATTTCAAATGGTATCGGTTATGTTTTGATCAAGTTCCTCATTTCTTTGTTCCGTAGTGTTCGCCCCCACGAAGGCTCGATGGATGCTCAATGTTCAGCTTCAGGTGGTGCATCCTCAGTAAATCCTCCAGTTGGTCAGCCCATCGATTATGTTTTGGAGTTCCGGAAGTTGAACCCTCCTCTCTTTTATGGACAAGCAGGGCCTCTTGAGGCAGAGGAGTGGTTGTAGAAGATTGAGAGGAAGTTCAGTTCCATTGGTCTACCTGAGTCATTAAAGGTGAAGTTGGCTACCTTCATGCTTGAAGGACCAACCTGGAAATGGTGGAAGTCCATGTCTCGGAACAAGCCTGGGGAAGATTTGACATGGGAGTTTTTCAATTCATCGTTCATCCAACAACACTTCTCTAAGACGAAGAAGCTGAGGAAGAGGATGGAGTTGTGTTGTCTCCAGCAGGGCGTTGAATCGGTACTGGAGTTCTATCGACATTTTGTAGACCTAGTTCCGTATGATCAGTGGTTTGTTGTGAATGATCCCGGGAAGTCTCGACAATTTGAGTCTGGACTCTGACCTGAGCTACGATCGAGGGTGGAAGAGCTCAACCTAACCACCTTCTCGGATGTTGTCGAGCAAGCCTTCCTTGCTGAAGCTGAGCTAGTAGGAGGACTTGAGGTGGCGAATCCTCCAGCTTTGGGAAGCATTTCAGATGTTCCTAGTAAGAAGATTAAGAAGCGACCTGATGCTGGTGGTGCTGGTAGAGGAATCAAGAGGCCTTCAGACCTTCAGTCATCTTCTACACAGCGTAATGTTGTGATCTGTCACCAGTGTGGTAGGCAGGGTCACAAAAGGCTGACATGTCCAAGTGCTCCAAGACCCTGCCACACCTGTGGACGTATGGGTCACTTGAAGCGATTCTGCCAAGGTGTTTCCAAGAAACACGCTAAATCCAAACCTGGATTGTCGAAGGTCACCTCAGCCCGTCAGCAGGAGTAGGGAGATGTTGGTGGATGAGCTTAAGGTTTTCCTTTTTTCATGATGCCTCTTGGGTCTAGTAATCGTTACCTGTAATGTTTTGTGGTGTTCTTTTCTTTCAGTTGAAATAATGGTTGTGGTTGAACCTTTTTAAAACATTTAATTTATTGGGATGTGTTTGGTGAAGTTATGGTTTTTGTGTTATGTTTGGTGAAGTTCTGCTTTTTGTGTTATGATTGGTGAAGTTCTGGTTTTTGTGTTATGTTTGGGGACTTCTGAAGCCTGACTGCGAGGCAGGAGATGCTTCAATCATCAGTGCTCTAGCTATAGGCCTCGGAGTGAAGCTGGCGTGTAGTCAGGAGAACCCTAGCAGTGATGAAGGGCCTTGGTTTAATCTCAGTCCGTAGTGTGGCATAGTATGTGTGTTTCCGAGGGTGTGACAGTATTGATGGGGAGACGACAATAGTTTTGATGCTCTACCAGTCGGGCCCTTCCCTTTCCCGCCACCCCCCCTCATGGTGGGGGTTTCTGGTCCATGTGGAATGTTATTAAGTTCGTTTAATATCATCATTCCTTATGGTGGGGAGACCCACAATGGGTCTCGCAGAGTTACACCAAAATTAATTTAGAGTTAGCCCGATCCTTATGGTGGGGAGTCCGTTCCGGCCTCCCCGTGTCAGTATATCTGAGTTTCTTTTCGTGTATCGTTTGGTGGTAGGTGATCTCGTGCAGAACCACCAAATCGTGAGTTCGTTTCTCGAGTAAATGTTGAGATTGGATTACACCCAACAGTTTCATGGGACTAAGATTATAGGGATGAGTCTCGGAGGTGATTTAAGTTCGTTCGTTCCTTGGTTGAAACAGATGGTTTCGGTTCAGCTTGGTGACGAATAAGGTTATCATGTATTATGGATGAGTTGTGTGTCATTGGTTTTCAGTGTTTGTTTGGATCGACCAACTGGAGGTGCTTAAACTTTTGGGGGTGAGTGACACTTATGGAGTTTCATATTTGGGTCTTGATCTTGTTTTGGCTTTCCGAGGGCGGAAAGTGTCATGGTGGGGAGAATTGTCACACCCCGACCTGTCATTTATTTTATTTTATTTTTTTCATTGACCTTTTAAAAAAAAATTTGGGCTTCGGCTTGAGTCCCAGACTAAAAGATTTTGAGTCATGTTAAAAAGTGCACGTTTTTCAGTTGACGTCGCTGAGTGCCCGGGCAGAGTGCGTTTCGGATACCCCACATGGCTTTGCCCCGACATCGCCACGATCCGCCTGTCTGCGGAAAATTAAAATGAGAGACTTTCCTAATTTATTGTGTTATTCAAAATTTTATTATTGTTAATGATTTTATTATTATTATGATTAAAGTGAATTGTGTATTCTTATCGGTAGAATTATCAATGTTCATATTAGTATTATTATTTGTAAGGCTTGAGTATTATTATTATTATTATCATGGATAATATTATTATTATTTTTCTTAGTTTGTTTTGTTTTTTTTCTTTGTTTTTCTTTGTTTTTCTCTTTTACTTTATTATTATTTTTCCCCTTCTCTCCTTCCTAAACCTAGCAGGTTTCATTTTTTTCTCTCCCCCAACCCACCTGCCACCCCTTGATCTCCCTCATCCCATGCCCCTTTATATCTCAGCGCTGCACTAGGTACTTCGGCTCCCCCCTCGGTCTGCCTAGCGCTACGCATGCCCAGCCACGCCTCCTACATGGCGCATCCCTCCCTGTTCTCTCGGCAGTGCCTCAGTTACGTCCTCATGTGCACCGTCAACAGATCGGCCTCCTGCCCTGCCCGCTCTCCCTCTCCGCCGGCGCAACCAATCAGCTCCGCCTCCCTCCCAGCCTTGTTGTGCTCCCCTCCGGAGCTCCCCCATCTCCTATTTCTTTCCCTCATCTCGGCTCCCCCCTCACTCCGCCTGCTTACGCAGTGATCCGCGCAAGCCGCCAGCCTCCACCTCCCTGTCCAACGCCACCTACTGCACCCCTCCTCCTGTGCTCCAGTGCTCCTATTGCGCCGTGCCCAGCCCCTTTCCCAGTTTTCCCCCCTCACCGTTACCTCCGAGCTTGCCCAGGTCTTGCCGAGCATAGGCCTCTCTTCCTGCACCCCCTGCCCTACTTTCCCTGCACCACCACTCTCCGGCCAGAACCCCGTCGCAGCACACACTAGCCGCCCAACTTCCTTTCTCCAGCAGTTATCCTCCTGCTGCACCTACACAACATTACAAACCCCCTTTCCTTTGAACCCACCACGGTAAACCCCTACACCCAGCCTCACTCTGCTGCACACCTCTCTGGGTGGTAAATTTTCTTATTTTGTTGTATCTATGTTTTAGTGTTCGTTAGTAGCTGATAAAAATCATGACTTTGGTGTGTCTTCGGTGCGAATGAGGTTTCGCACCAGCTTCGGGAGGTTCATCCACGGTTAATGTAGGAACCCCCACCTTGCACTCTCCTCCAGCATTAAAGGTATATTATTTCTTTGTGTTTTTCCAATGCTTAAATTTTAATTAATTATATTTGTTATATGACCAAATTAACTAGTTTTTTGTAAATGGAGTCTTTAAAATAATTTGGTGACATTTAATGTATTGCATCCTGCTTATGCGAATTTGTTTTGATGTGGTTCAATGGGCGTTTGATTTGTTAATGTTATGTTTATGTTGTGTTAATGTACATATTCTTTTTTAAAACTCACATTGGGCTGTTTATCAGTTCTGATAAATTATGCAGTTGTGTATTTGAACGTGTTGAGGTGCAGTTGACTTTTTGGTGGTGTCAAAAACGTGTTAGTCTTAAAAGTTGTTTTGAAATTTTTTTGGGTGTGTAAAGCTGTGAGTTACCTTTTGAAAATTGTGTTATAAATTTTAAAGTGGTTTATTAAATAGTACAGATGGTGTGCACTGTGTTTTAAAAACATGTCAAGGCGATTCCTTTGTGCGGGTTGTTCTTTTGGATTATTTTAAGTCCATGTGTAGGTTTTTTTTATTTGTCATTGTGGTTGCAGTGCATTGACAAGGTTTTTACTCAGTCTTGCGATCGTCAGCTTCTGTGTCCTTGCGCACCCGTGCGAGGCGTGTTGTGTTGTCGTGACTGGTCTGCGAGCCGAGGTAGGTCCGCCACTGCACATACCTTTAAATTTAGAAATTATTAATTGCTTGATGTTTTGTTAATTTTAATGAATGATAAAAAATATTAGGTAATAATATTTTAAATGATTATTTAGTGTGAAAAGAGCTGTTTATTTTATACCGAACACTTGGAACATTTTCTTGACGGGCGGACACCCAATTTTGAAAGAATGCCCATTTGGACTTTAAACATAATTCACAGAATTTCAAACGTACTTCTAGTTTTAAAGATAAGTGATTTCTTCTGAACAATTGTTTTGGGGTTTTCTCTTGGAATGAGGTTTTGTTTTAAAATATGTGAAGGCCCGTTTGGCACTTTAATAGAATAACTTATTTTGGAAAACACATTCAGGGTTTATATTTTTTGTGCATTGGTTGCATGATCTGTATGTGATGTTAGTGCATTGTGACAGCTTGATTTATATTGTGGACACACCCCTCTTTTATTGCTTGTGTTGACATGGGAACCTGTCATATTGAGTGAATTTTATGAGAACGATTGCTACACTAGTTTAGACCACGCACTGGCTAGTGGCCCCATAGCAGGGTAATACTGAGTTATTGCTACTGTGGGGATTGGGCCCCTCGGTTAGGCCATGTAGGGCTGTGCCAGGCGTTAGGGCGTTATGACGTCATTGAGTTATGGCATGCCTTCAGGATGAGTCACATGTATAGTACGTTCTGGTTTGTTCACGATCTCCTAGGTTCGACCCATGTCTCTTTTAGTGTTTATTTGTATATGGCAGATGTTTGAGAGGTCAAGTTTGGATGTCGACCCTTGGGTGCCACTTTTTTTTTCCGTTGCCCTTAGTGTGTGTTGTGTGTCATTTTATTTTTGACTAACAACTAAAGTTTGGTTTTCTAATTTTTCGCAAAATGTTTTAAAATGAAATTCACCTGTTCCTTTCAACATTAAACATCTTCTAAATTAAAAAGGGAAATGGACTGTTACTTGTTTTCAAAATGGAAAGTGTGTGTGTATGAAAACCTATATTTTCTATAATGTAGTTCAAACTAGAAGTTGGTAAATTCTTCTTTTAATGGTAGTGCTTTGGGAATAGATTTATCGGGCTAGCCTACTGAGTTTTAATACTCACTCCTATAGTGTTTTCTTGTTTTTAGTCTCTGTCGCAGGTTTGACTCGAGCTTGCTCGCCGTGGACGAGAGTTGGTGGTAGCTTGACGATCGACTCTCGGGGTCGCGAGGAGTTGGGTTCGTGGTCAGGTTAGTTATGTTTATGGCTGCTTTATTTTAATGTCGTTTGTTTATTCCTTCTTTTTAGTGAATTTTTTTATTGGGATAAATTGTTCCCTTGTGTACATTGTGATGCCCTGGTGCTTGTCGCCAGCCCGGGAGGATCGGGAACGCCTCTCGGGCCATGCCGCAGACCGACTCGGGTGACCGGTTTGGGGTCGACCCGGGTTGGTTCGTGACAAAATGGTATCAGAGCAGGTTGGCTCCTGAGCAAACCTTGTTTTTCAGAGCGCCCATTGTTATTTGTAGTTGTCATGGTAAAGGGAGTAAAGGTTCTCGGACCCGAGGTGGCGGAACGGGAAGGACGTCATGAACCCTTGCTCGTTATAAACCTCGAGTTACCATGAGATGTCCGGGTTGTTAGTGTCTTTTGGGTCTTCTGTATTATTTTATGTTGGGGAAATGAAAAGGGAGTTGGGGAAGTAGCTTCGTGAGCTGACATGGCCTGGCAAGCCTTGTGGACCCGGAGACTTCACCCTACAATGCTCTCAGTGACGATTGTATGACTGACGTATGGCCGCCAACAATATGGTCGAGTCACCCACCATTACTAGTTTCCCCCTTTTAGTGAATGGGGTTTTCCTTAATTTTGAAACTCATTGAGTAATGTTGAATTTCAAATGGTATTGGTTATGTTTTGATCAAGTTCCTCGTTTATTTGTTCCGTAGTGTTCGCCCCCATGAAGGCTCGATGGATGCTCAATGTTCAGCCTCAGGTGGTGCATCCTCAGTTAATCCTCCAGTTGGTCAGCCCATCGATTATGTTTTGGAGTTCTGGAAGTTGAACCCTCCTCTCTTTTATGGACAAGCAGGGCCTCTTGAGGCAGAGGAGTGGTTGTAGAAGATTGAGAGGTAGTTTAGTTCCATTGGTCTACCTGAGTCATTAAAGGTGAAGTTGGCTACCTTCATGCTTGAAGGACCAACCTGGATATGGTGGATGTCCATGTCTCGGAACAAGCCTGGGGAAGATTTGACATGGGAGTTTTTCAAGTCATCGTTCATCCAACAACACTTCTCTAAGATGAAGAAGCTGAGGAAGAGGATGGAGTTGTGTTGTCTCCAGGAGGGCGTTGAATTGGTACTGGAGTTCTATCGACATTTTGTAGACCTAGTTCCGTATGATCAGTGGTTTGTTGAAAATGATCCTGGGAAGGCTCGACAGTTTGAGTCTGGACTCTGACCTGAGCTGCGATCGAGAGTGGAAGAGCTCAACCTAACCACCTTCTCAGATGTTGTCGAGCAAGCCTTCCTTGCTGAAGCTGAGCTTGTAGGAGGACATGAGGTGGCGAATCCTCCAGCTTTGGGAAGCATTTCAGATGTTGCTAGTAAGAAGAGTAAGAAGCGACCTGATGCTGGTGGTGCTGGTAGAGGAATCAAGAGGCCTTCAGACCTTCAGTCATCTTCTTCACAGCGCAATGTTGTGATCTGTCACCAGTGTGGTAGGCAGGGTCACAAAAGGCCGACATCTCCAAGTGCTCCAAGACCCTTCCACACCTGTGGACGTATGGGTCACTTGAAGCGATTCTGCCGAGGTGTTTCCAAGAAGCGCGCTAAATCCAAACCTGGATTGTCGAAGGTCACCTCAGCCCGTCAGCAAGAGTAGGGAGATGTTGGTGGATGAGCTTGATGTTTTCCTTTTTTCATGATGCCTCTTGAGTGTAGTAATCGTTACCTGTACTGTTTTGTGGTGTTCTTTTCTTTCAGTTGAATGAATGGTTGTGGTTGAACCTTTTTAAAACATTTAATTTATTGGGATGTGTTTGGTGAAGTTCTGGTTTTTGTGTTATGTTTGGTGAAGTTCTGGTTTTTGTGTTATAATTGGTGAAGTTATGGTTTTTGTGTTATGTTTTGGGACTTCTGAAGCCTGACTGCGAGGAAGGATATGCTTCAATCATCAGTGATCCAGCTATAGGCCTCGGAGTTAAGCTGGCGCGTAGTCAGGAGAACCCTAGCAGTGAAGAAGGGCCTTGGGTTAATCTCAGTCCGTAGTGTGGCATAGTATGTGTGTTTCCGAGGGTGTGACAGTATTGATGGGGAGACGACAATAGTTTTGATGCTCTACCAGCCGGGCCCTTCCCTCCCCCCCCCCCTCATGGTGGGGGTTTCTGGTCCATGTGGAATGTTATTAAGTTCGTTTAATATCATCAGTCCTTATGGTGGGGAGACCCACAATGGGTCTCGCAGAGTTACACCAAAATTAATTTAGAGTTAGCCCGATCCTAATGGTGGGGAGTCCGTTCCGGCCTCCCCATGTCAGTATATCTGAGTTTCTTTTCGTGTATCGTTTGGTGGTAGGTGGTCTCGTGCGGAACCACCAAATCGTGAGTTCGTTTCTTGAGTAAATGTTGAGATTGGAGTACACCCAACAGTTTCATGGGACTAAGATTATAGGGATGAGTCTCAGAGGTGATTTAAGTTCGTTCGATCCTTGGTTGAAACAGATGGTTTCGGTTCAGCTTGGTGACGATTAAGGTGATCTTGTTTTATGGATGAGTTGTGTGTCATTGGTTTTCAGTGTTTGTTTGGATAGACCAACTGGAGGTGCTTAAACTTTTGGGGGTGAGTGACACTTAAGGAGTTTCATCTTTGGGTCTTGATCTTGTTTTGGCTTTCCGAGGGTGGAAAGTGTTATGGTGGGGAGAATTGTCACACCCCGACCTGCCATTTATTTTATTTTATTTTTTTCATTGACCTTTTAAAAATTCTTTTGGGCTTCAGCTTGAGTCCCAGACTAAAAGATTTTGAGTCATGTTAAAAAGTGCATGTTTTTTAGTTCACGTCGCTGAGTGCCCGGGTAGAGTGCGTTTCGGATACCCCACACAGCTTCGCCCCGACATCGCCACGATCCGCCTGTCTGCGGAAAATTAAAATGAGAGACTTTCCTAATTTATTGTTTTATTAAAAATTTTATTATTGTTAATGATTTTATTATTATTATGATTAAAGTGAATTGGGTATTCTTATCGGTAGAATTATCAATGTTCATATTAGTATTATTATTTGTAAGGCTTCAGTATTATTATTATTATTATCATGGATAATATTATTATTATTTTTCTTAGTTTGTTTTGTTTTTTTTTTCTTTGTTTTTCTTTATTTTTCTCTTTTACTTTATTATTATTTTTCCCCTTATCTCCTTCCTAACCCTAGCAGGTTTCATTTTTCTTCTCTCCCCCAACCCAGCTGCCACCCCTTGATCACCCTCATCCCACGCCCCTTTATATCTCAGCGCTGCACTAGGTACTTCGGCTCCCCCCCTCGGCCTGCCTCGCGCTACGCATGCCCAGCCACGCCTCCTACACGGCGCATCCCTCCATGTTCTCTTTGCATTGCCTCGGTTCCGTCCTCCTGTGCACCGTCCACAGATCGGCCTCCTGCCCTGCCCGCTCTCCCTCTCCGCCGACGCAACCAATCAGCTCCGCCTCCCTCCCAGCCTTCCTGCGCACCCCTCCACCTCCATGTCCAGCGCCACCTACTGCACCCCTCCTCCTGTGCTCCAGTTCTCCTACTGCGCCGTGACCAGCCCCTTTCCGAGTTTCCCCCCTCACCGTTACCTCCGAGCTTTCCCAGGTCTTGCCGAGCATAGGCCGCTCTTCCTGCACCCCCTGCCCTACTTTCCCTGCACCACCACTCTCCGGCCAGAAACCCGTCGCAACACACACTAGCCGCCCAACTTCCTTTCTCCAGCAGTTATCCTCCTGCTGCACCTACACAACATTACAAAACCCCTTTCCTTTGAACCCACCACGGTAAACCCCTACACCCAGCCTCACTCTGCTGCACACCTCTCTGGGTGGTAAAATTTCTTATTTTGATGTATCTATGTTTTAGTGTTTGTTAGTAGCTGATTAAAATCATGACTTTGGTGTGTCTTCGGTGCGAATGAGGTTTCGCACCAGCTTCGGGAGGTTCATCCACGGTTAATGTAGGAACCCCCACCTTGCACTCTCCTCCAGCATTAAAGGTATATTATTTCTTTGTGTTTTTCTAATGCTTAAATTTTAATTTATTATATTTGGTATATGACCAAATTAACTAGTTTGTGTAAATGGAGTCTTTAAAATAATTTGGTGACATTTAATGTTTTGCACCCTGCTTATGCAAATTTGTTTTGATGTGGTTCAATGGGCGTTTGATTTGTTAATGTTATGTTTATGTGGTGTTAATGTACATATTCTTTTTTAAAACTCACAATGGACTGTTTATCAGTTCCGATAAATTATGCAGTTGTGTATTTGAAAGTGTTGAGGTGCAGTTGACTTTTTGGTGGTGTCAAAAACGTGTTAGTCTTAAAAGTTTTTTTGAAATTTTTTTGGGTGTGTAAAGCTGTGAGTTACCTTTTGAAAATTGTGTTATAAATTTTAAAGTGGTTTATTAAATAGTGCAGATGGTGTGCACTGTGTTTTAAAAACATGTCGAGGCGATTCCTTTGTGCTGGTTGTTCGTTTGGATTATTTTAAGTCCATGTTTAGGTTTTTTTTTATTTGTCATTGTGGTTGCTGCGCATTGACAAGGTTTTTACTCAGTCTTGCGATCATCAGCTTCTATGTCCTTGCGCACCCGTGCGAGCCATGTTGTGTTGTCGTGACTAGTCTGCGAGCCGAAGTAGGTCCCCCACTGCACTTACCTTTAAATTTAGAATTTATTAATTCCTTGATGTTTTGTTAATTTTAATGAATGATAAAAATTATTAGGTAATAATATTTTAAATGATTATTTAGTGTGAAAAGAGCCGTTTATTTTATACCAAACACTTGGAACATTTTCTTGACGGGCGGACACCAAATTTTGAAAGAATGCCCATTTGGCCTTTAAACATAATTCACGAAATTTCAAACGTACTTCTAGTTTTAAAGATAAGTGATTTCTTCTGAACAAGTGTTTTTGGGTTTTATATTGAAATGAGGTTTTGTTTTAAAATATGTGAAGGCCCATTTGCACTTTAATAGAATAAATTATTTTGGAAAACACATTCAGGGGTTATCTTTTTTGTGCATTGGTTGCATGAGCTGTTTGTGATGTTAGTGCATTGTGACTGCTTGATTTATATTGTGGACACACCCCTCTTTTATTGCTTGTGTTGACATGGGAACCTGGCATATTGAGTGAATTTTCTGAGAACGATTGCTGCACTAGTTTAGACCACGCAATAGCTAGTGGCCCCATAGCAGGGGAATACTGAGTTATTGCTGTTGTAGGGATTGGGCCCCTCGGTTAGGCCATGTAGGGATATGTCGGGCATTAGGGCGTTATGACGTCATCGAGTTATGGCATGCCTTCAGGATGAGTCACTTGTATAGTACGTTCTAGTTTTTTCACGATCTCCTAGGTTTGACCCATGTCTCTTTTAGTGTTTATTTGTATATGGCAGATGATTGAGAGGTCGAGTTTGTATGTCGACCCTTGTGTGCCACTTTTTTTTCCGTTTCCCTTAGTGTGTGTTGTGTGTGATTTTATTTTTGATTAACAACTAAAGTTTGGTTTTCTAATTGTTCGCAAAATGTTTTAAAATGCAATTCACATGTTCCTTTAAACATTAAACATCTTCTAAATTAAAAAGGGAAATGGACTGTTACTTGTTTTCAAAATGGAAAGTGTGTGTGTATGAAAACCTATATTTTCTATAATGTAGTTCAAACTAGAAGTTGGTAAATTCTTCTTTTAATGGTAGTGCTTTGAGAATAGATTTATCGGGCTAGCCTACTGAGTTTTAATACTCATGCCTATAGTGTTTTCTTGTTTTCAGTCTCTGTCACAGGTTTGACTCGAGCTTACTCGCCGTGGATGAGAGTTGGTGGTAGCTTGACGATCGACTCTCGGGGTCGCGAGGAGTTGGGTTCGTGGTCAGGTTAGTTATGTTTATGGATGCTTTATTTTATTGTCGTTTGTTTATTCCTGCTTCTTAGTGAATTTTTTTTATTGGGAGAAATCGTTCCCATGTGTACTCTGTGATGCCCTGGTGCTTTTCGCCAGCCCGGGAGGATCGGGAACGCCTCTAGGTCCATGCCGCGGACCGACTCGGGTGACCGGTTTGGGGTCGACCCGGGTTGGTTCGTTACAGGTGATAACATTGAAAAGTGTGCATACATTTGAAATTGATCATGACATGGTGCACAAAAAAATACCATACTACAGACCTATTTTTAAACTCTAGAAGGGTATATGCTTTTGAAAATGTTATTCTTTTTAGGAAGAATCATTAATAATTTCAATGGATGATGGCCTTGATAACCCATGAATAAAAAAATGTGCCACATATAGAATAATTTGTGTTCTTTTTTATTCATCCAATTATTGTATTTTAATTTTTATGTCATTTACCACTATTATTATTGTTTCATACAATATTGTTTTTGGTTTTATTCAATTGATGTAACCGGATGAAAATGTGTCAATGATAAATGGGAAAAAAATTACAATGATTTTACGATTGGTAAAACAATTTTTATAGGATCCATATTGAGAACTCTTTTTACTATTATCACATAAAACTATCATGGTACTAATCAAGATTAACATCCAAAGTATGGATATATGGAAGAATATTCTTTTGAATTATGCATAAGGTAACATCCACCATCTTTTAGTCATTCTATTGATCTATTAATTTATTATAAATAGATCAATACTATAAAAACATATTTTCTATTTCTATTATTTGGATAATAACATATTAATTTTGGAAGACCATAATATGGTAGGATAATAGGATCAATGGTGGACATTTATCTAGAAAATGGTGAAATATGATAGAATTTAATCTTTTTAGGGGAGTGAGTTTAAGTGATCTATTTTTATTATATTATTTCCTCATATTAGATTATTTAAAATTGATAAGGAATTAAAGAAACTTAAATAGAATATTGAAGAATATATTGGTACCTATGTATAAATTTTTAAATAAAACTAATGTTCACATTTGGTATTTTCATCGATCAATATAGTAAGGTTTTTAAAATCATTTATAGATAATAATTGAGTCATTTAATTGAAATATCTACAACAGGATTTGGTATTTATATAGAATTTTTTTATGATATTTATGTGGAAATGGATATTTCAATAACCCATATATCTCATGGTTTAAAAAAATTATGGAATTCACGGTGAACACTAAAGATAATGGAAAATTGATGATGATCTAACCATTATTCTCTATGTGTGGAAGGTAACACTGTGGAAATTGCTTCAATGGAAATATTAAAATTTTATGTGGAATATAATGTCACACAGTAGATGATAATTAGTGTTTTGGGTGGTTGTTTTCAAATGATTTTAATAAAGAAAAATACTCAACTAATACAGCACCCACAGTCAGGAGCATCAAGTTCACAAACATTATGAATTATGTGAATCAGTACCGTAATATAAGAGATAGTGATGATTTAATCAACAAAAACATATTAATTAAAATATATAATTTATAATCATATAAAATACAAAAAATGAATCATGATAAATATTTGATACTTATCCACTACTGTAGAGTTTCAAATTTTAGGTTATTTTTTAGGAATGAATACTTTTAAAACATTTTCGTTTATCATTAAGTGAAATTGTTTTTGATTTTTTGTAATGATTATCTCCATTTACATGTATTCTAGTAATATTAATGAACTATTTATATATTATATAGGGAATGATGAACCCATGTTTTTAATGGAAATGTTTTTTTAAAATAAAATTTTATTTAAGGTATAAGGGATTGATTCACTCATATTTTCAATAACAAATTTATTAGTTATAAAGGTATTTGAAATGGGTTTCGAAGAATATTACCATATATAACATAGTTTTTATAAAATGTTGTAATATTCATATAAGGACTTAACGTTACATCAGTTGGGATTATATGGGGGTCCTATTGTTTAGTTTTTTATCATTCATTTGAAGATATAAATTTTGAATATTTTTGTTTTATATCAGTAAAAATAACTCTATCCATGAGATATCCATCAACAATAGCACAAAATATACAATGATATCCCCTGTTTATGGATTTATGTAACCATGTAGGACACAAATGATTTTTCTGGTAGTAGTTTATTTGATTTCGCATGTAGAGTGGAGGCTGTGGGAAATGATAAGCCTCATCCCACATGTGTCGTTATGACTTGATATGAGTGTGTGAATGTATAACTGGGATCCCAAATGATGAAGTATTCATAGTGTATAATTACATATATTATTACATAAAAAATCCCTCACCTGTAAGAATTTATAATTTGATATGTATATGATGGGAATATTATTAAACATTATAGAAACTCTATCATTTATCAATGGCTCTGTGACACCGAACTTCAGACATTTCATCAACCACTTATTCATCAATTCCCTAAAAATCAAAATCACCACCACCATATTAAATCATCAAAAATCATAATGAATGGTGCATGGACAACTCGAAAAAAGGTAGAAGGACTCATTATGGATATTTTAAGGTGACTACATTATTATTTTCATTTTATCTTATTTTCTTTAATTAATTTCTAATATTGTTTAAATTTTAGTTTATTTTTAATAATTAAACTTCCTTCTATTAATTAAAAATATTTTTCACTCTTATCCCAACAATTGTTTTCAAATATTATTATTATTATTATTCAACCACATTGTATCTATATTTCAATAATGGGTGTCTTTTTCAAGGGTTTTCCATGTGGGAGGATCATGTGTTCTTAAATTTTACAGATAATTATTTTTTTATCTTTTATCATGTGAATTAATGATACATTAATTATTTTTATGATTTTTCATTATGTCGTGGATTATTACATCAATAATATTTTCTATAAAGATTTTTTCTACCTTTTTTCGGTACAATATTTTCATAACATGAATTTGTGCCATTCAGTTGATTAAATTACAGACATTGTAGAAATCTCCTCGATGGTGTCACAATGTTGATTGAGATGTTCCATTATATATAATTAAATGAGTAGATGGAACATAGATTGAAATGGAAATCAAGATTCAAAAATGAATAAATAAATGACTTATATTTAATTCTTCTCATTTGAGAATTGATCTATCAAAAATAAAATTAAATCATTTGAAACTGGATATAAATAATCCAAATAAAAATCCTAATAGACATGATTTTATTTTAAGTTTCATCCTAAATTTGATGTTTGTATTTTTCTCAGTTTATTTATTTGAAGAAACACAATCCAAATTTCATTATTTTTCAAAAAAAAATATTAATAATAAATATATTTGTTTTCATGTGAATTATAAGTATAATGTTAACCTACTATGATTTTCCTCTGGTGAAAAAACTATGGTCAACCACTATAATGACTGATCAAAATATAAAAAAAATATTTTTCACACATTATAATGGGTGTCCACTAAAAATGGAATCATTTTTTGTGATAAATTAATTTTTTTTAATTTTATTATTTATTTTCATATGTTGGATAATTTTTTTTCTGAAATAAAACAATTGAATAGTATGTATTCAAATGATTGTAACTTTATTACATGGTAAAATATAATATTGGTTAAAAATCAAGATAATTAGGTTATTGTTATCATGGTGTACATCTCATGATGGATTAATAAAATCAATGATATATCCATGAATATTGTTTACTGAAATGACATGGGTATCTCTTATTAAGAACCAGTTATGTATTTCAATCCTGTCAAGGATGATATTCAAACGCTAAAGGCCAATGAAATATTACTAGTTGAGCATGCATATTTTTTTAAAATATATAAAAAATATTCAGGCATAACATGTTGTGTATCCTACACTAACTATCTCCTTGAAAAAAACAAATAGTACCCTGAATGGTTCTGATAGTGATGTTAAAGACTCCAGTTCTGATGTAAATCTGAGAGATCAAAAGGAACAAATTAATAAGGGAGCTATTTGGAAGATTATGAAATGAAAATATATATCCAGACAAAATATTTAGATGGTATAGAACTAATTTTTTTTATTTATCATTTAATTATATATACACCACCCATGTGGATCAATTTGAATATTAGATAATGGATACTGATTATCAACCAACACATGTTACAATCTCACTAAAATATTCACTAACCATATATAATAATACTAAAGAAAGACTAAGAAAGGGAGTTGATTATATAATAAATTATCTATAATTTGATTTCATTATATATTAATTGAGTAATAATTCTTATAATCTATAGCTTAATGATTTCTAAAATCCAAATTTTGACTTAGAGTAAGAAGAGGAAAACACACATGAACCTATTGGAGGACACATATAACGATATTTTTGTGTAAAACATGAATTATATAATATTCATAAAGTGTTCAATTTTTAATTTCTTTCAGAATCCATTATAGATGATTCTTATATTGACATAGATAATGTTTCTTGAATAAAATTGTATAAATATTATCAAATCAAAATTACATTCTAAACTTATCTTTGAATATTCAATTCATGAAGCACACATTAAGAAGGAAATGGATAATTAAGTGGAGGATTCACAAGTTACAACCAAAAAAGGGACAATACATACATATATTACAATATATTTTAATGATAAATCTAAATGGTAATGTGATGGATTTGGTGACCTCTATCAGTTGAACATTCCTCATAAATAAATATGAATTGTGAGACGGTAAAAACATCATGTGGTGGATCAAATCCAAGAAGCTCCACCCATCATGATATTATGGATAATAGATGGAACTACACTTTTAGTGTTAATGAATATCACAGTCCCCGTATTGAGGATTATACCCACCCTTATCATTCTAATTTATTTTTAACATTTATATTTAAATTCCACTCATATTAATTATATGCATCCCCTAACCATTACCATTATAAGAGATAATGACATAGTCATTTAGTTATAATTTTATTTTTATCATTACTAAGTCAATAATAGAAGTGGGGTTCCCCAAAATATTTGAAACATATTGCAAAATATTTATAGGAAAAGGGATCTCACCTTGATTTATTTTCTTTAAAAATATGTATATTCAATTTTAAAACCAATGTTGAGATTTAAATTTTGATATTGCTTTCCAATAATATAATACATTAATTACATGACATATGAATAAGGGATTAATTTCACAAGAACCTTGTGATTCAATGAGTTATATTGAATTGATAATGATATTCAATGAGTGAAAAAAATTAAAATTATTATATTGATGTATTGATATTAAAATAATTACTCTTAATTTTAAGCATTTTTTTAATCAAGTAAATGAAACAATACTACCATTTTCTATTCATTGAATTTTTGAAATTTGTGTGATTTTCATTTTATTATTATGTAATATATGGGTGAATTTACAATGTAATATATCCTTACCCAAAAGTATTTCTATACAATGTACTTCCTATATTATATTTAGTATATTTAATTTTTTTTTCTTAGGAAATGAATCATCATAGAAAATTTATTGAATCTTTTAAAATATATGACTATGAAAGCCCAAATTTCATTTGATTGTAAAATTTTTATTTGTAAGATCATATACTTATTACTAAATTTCAAATTGGTCCTTGACTATCCCCAAGATACCCTCAATTAAATAGATATTTATGCTCCATCTTTCAAGTTATATTTATCCATTTTAATCCCACACTTTTTATTTTCTATTATATTGTAATGGTGAATTACTGAGGTGAGGGAAATCATGGTATAGGGGATGCACTATATTATATGGAAAAAAACAAGGGTGATATATTTGTGGGAATCAACAACTGTTTTTTATTCATCCATTATACTACAATGTTTTCCCTTCATAACTAAAATGAAAAAAGTGTATTTAATTTGACCCATGAGAATAAATATTGCAATTATTATAAAAATTATCATTATAATATTTGGTTAGGTTACGGATGTGTATTTTTATATAATAACATAATATAAAAAAAGTAAAAAAGGAAACAAAATTTGAAACAATGAAGAGAAATTTCAAGAAATATAAAATCATTAATAATTCATTAATTTATCATTACCCTTACATAGAGTTTTGAGAGTGATAGATTTTATTTAAAGAGGATATTTTGATTTACATTTTTAATTTATGTCATCAAATATGATTTTACAAATAAAACTACAATTTTTCCAATGGATATTTTACATCAATTCCTACCAACATTAATCCTCTGTGTTATTTGAACATTGATTGTAATCGATCATGATTTCAGGTGTCTTTTTAAATTTAAAATGTTTGAAATAATATATTTTTAAATCCTATAGAAATGGTGAGTATTCTCATGAAATTAGAATAACTCTACATGAATGGGTATAATGAGTGATGTGAGTAAAACATTTATGTATGGTTAATAATCATGGGTCATGTTTAATAATAATAAAGTAATGAAAATAAAATAATTAAAGGGCAAGTTCCATCGTTTTTTAAATAAAAAAGTAATATAAATAGATTGGTTGGTTTTCTATTAAAATTTGAAATTGAATTGATACTTAATGTGGAATTAAGAAAAATTAAATTGATAAACAGTTTTTAATATATTTAAAATTTTAATTTTGGTAGCATTGGTAAC
Source organism: Viscum album (assembly GCA_963277665.1). Lineage (NCBI taxonomy): Eukaryota > Viridiplantae > Streptophyta > Magnoliopsida > Santalales > Viscaceae > Viscum > Viscum album. The sequence goes on along the minus strand of OY728133.1, from coordinate 1,022,860,508 downwards.
CTCTGGAATTCAATGTTTTTATTTAATGATTGTGGATAATATTATTGTAATTGAGGGGTAATTAGATATCCCCATTTTTTTGTTGCATAAATTTTGTCATTTCATAAGTATTTTAGATTTTTTTAATTAATATCCACATACATATCATTATCAAATTTAAAATTGGAAATTGGAAATTTATTATTAATGATTCATTGAAATTGATTTAAATGATTAATTTTAATGTTTATTTTTTATATAAATATGTTTTTTATTTAAATTGAAAAAATTGATTTTTTATATTTGTATTAATATGGGAAACTAGGGGTTATCCCTTAATCATGAAAAATATTACACTTACCTAGACCTATATTTATGGGTAGGCTACCAAGAATGACATAAGACAGTATGTTCATGGTGAGGTAGAAGAATAGTTTTATCAGTATGAAGAAATGAGAATATATTGGACTACAAAAACAAGGGGGGTATATGTCGGCATGGACCGATATGATTGTGTGAAAGAGTAATTGGTATCTCACCCAAGAGTATGATTATGATAAGCTGAATTCATTCCTTATTGCATATATAATAACTCATATATGAGGATTTTTGATATGAGACAACCATGATATTAGTGTTGTTCTTAATTATGTAAATTCATCTATTTTGTATCAGGAAAGTGATACCCCCCATAAAACATCTCAACCACAACCACAAACAAATTCTTCCCCCACTCAACGTCACTTCTTCCATATTACCTCAATGAGAAACGCCATTGACAACACCCATAGATCATAACCAAAGGTAGAAGTTCTATCATTATAGGAGGCCACACATGTGTTTCCTTTTTTATTTTCCTTATTTTTTTATTTATTATATATCAATATTTTTTTTTCTTTTATTTATTTAATTATCTTCATTCTATTATTTTACATGATTCATCCACTATTCTTTTATATATTCTATTTTTATTATATTATTACTTTTATTCCACCATGTGACCTCTTTCACCAAAACATCATGGTCTGAATTATGGGTTTTTCATAATGGTGGGCCCAAGGTTCCTAAATTATGATCATAATTTATTTAATATTATAATTTATATTTCCAGAGAATGAAATTTTCATGTAAAAGTGGGAATATTTTCTATAACTACATTGATCACGACTTAACATAATTAATCTTTTAAAAATATTTCCCCCCTTAATTTTAAATGTAATATATTCACACGATAGATTTGAGATGTTCAACAGATAAAATATACTACAATATATTTTTTTCCTAGAAGTTACCACACTATCTAACATTGTTTTCTATCAACCTAGACTGCATAAAGAGGTGAAATTTTGATATTATTGGAATTTAAAATTCCAAAAACAATTAATAATGGATTAATTGTTCATGCATTATATTTTAGAAATGAAATATTATCCAAAATGTTAATACTATAAATCGATATATAATAATGGAACTATAGAAAAAACCTAAATGCCATGTAAATTACTTCTAATATCATCTTGAATTTCATTTTAGTATATTTTAATTCTTAATTCAATTATATCAATAAACTAGAAATCAAATTCAATTGCTTTCAAAATATATTATTAATAATAAATTATGAGGATCTTATATGAATATGAATTAGTAGGTCAAAAAATGAATCTCCCTTTGATATGCGACCTAATTAATCGGATATCATACTCTTGGTAGATAAAAAAATATATTTTTTCACACCCTACAAGAGGTGAAAGTCATGGGTAAATTATTTTTAAGAATCATATAATGTTCCATTTATGATTATATTTAGTTTTATGGACACCATGATGTGATTATGTGTTTAAGGAAGATCATAAGTTAAATGTCATTTAATTAGTTTTAATGTACTATGTGAGGATTTTTTAGCATGATTAAGAATATTTTAATATTCATTTAAATCCAAAAAACCATTATATATATATATATTGTTCAAAACAATTATTTGAGTATGTATGACTTTAAATTTTGTGGAAATATAATTAAAGGTACTATTAAAATTTAGGTTTTCCATTTTATTAATGTTAAGATATTTTTTTGTCTTTTAAAATTTGGATCATTTTATGAATAATATTAATTTAGATTTGGAAAATACACATCTCAAAATATAGGTGAAAAAATATAGAATCTGATAGTGCTATGGGATATTATCATAAAACTTAAAGGAGAAAGGGTTATAACACCTACCATATGACTAAATGAAAGTGTATTTCAGGTTGGACAATATAGAAATAAATATTTATTAGTATATATCTCATTTCACTGTATGCTACTAAGTTATGTGCATAAGACAATATTTTTAAGGGATTAAATAACAAATATTCATTAAATAATGGAAATAATAAAACACCACTATTTATTTTTTTTCCTCAGACCCCCCTAACATCTAGTTTGAATAATGCAATATTGGGTGTAGTCAATAAAAAAAAATTAATCAATAGAAAATAATATTTCAATCAAGATCATCTTTCCAAGATATATAATAAAGATGTGATAAGGTTTAAAAGAGTACAAAATTACATCATATCTTAATAGGATCAAATTCTTACCTTAATGTTTTAGTGAAGTATTTAGAAAGATAAAAAAGTGTACTTTTTGAACTATGATTAATCTTTAGATAGATAATCTATATATGAGAACACTAGAAAATGTAAAGTACATACTAAGATCTTATATTATGATTTGTAATGATGGTTTTGATATACACCTTTCTCTAGTTGAATTTTCATAAAATAATATATTTTAATAATTTTGTATGATGGATCCTTATAAATTACTCAATTATAAAATTATAGAAGTCCATAATGATTGGATTAATATGGAGGAAGAATTATATTGGGTATTGATCTAGCCATGAAATAGAATATAAGTTAGAGATATTCAATAACACATTAATTCATCATAATGTTAATATGAAATATCATGATGATAATCATCGATAAGATCATGAATTTGATATCAATGGGAAATTATTTCAACTATTTTATCTAGGAATCATGTTATCAGATTCGTGAAAAGTGTAAATTTGATCCATATATATGTTGTCCCTTTCATTATTCATTATAAATTTGGGATTGTTTCTTATCTCTTGCTTCATCCCCCAAACCTCTATCAATAGCATCATGTGTCCAATCTATCTCATCTGTGGATGTAAATAACTTATAGTCACCATGTAAAAAATTAGAGGCCATACTACTCGAACATTATAATTTTTATAAAGAAGAATAATTTTATATTCTCTATTATATATAGATTGGTTTTTCAAATATGACCACTCACATTGTCACTATTTTATAATGAAATAAAAAAATTAGAAAAATATTCTTATGAACCTACGGATATAATGAGGCAGAATAATCCTCATATGTTTATTTCAGAGTTAATAATTTATATGGTGAAATTTAATTTAAGGGGGTAGTATATAAAAAATTGATTTTTATGAAATATTATTTAGAAATAAAAAATAAAAATTCATCAACAACACGAATTACACGAATCAGCGTCTTTTAATAAATAACCATATACAATTATTATTGTTATTTCAACATAATAATGATAAACTCTCCATAAAAAATGGTTGTTTATAAATTAATAATTTTTTATGAAAAATATAGTGTACTATATGTATATGATGAAAGTATTTTTATATTATAAGTAATTATTATTTATAAATACATTACACAATTATAAAAATTATATAAAAAATTTATTTTATTAATTTTTTCGTAGAATAATAAAATTATGTTTTTTGAATATTATATATATCATTGAAAAAATATATAACAATTTTGACATATAAATTTGAAAACTAACCTTTAGATATTTGAAGATAATTTCTCATAATTAACTACTTTTATGACAATACTAATAAAATAAAAATATAAATTAAATAAATTATTGGTCTTTATATAATTTAAGAATCTAATTTTATTTTAAGATGTTTTTAATTGTAAAATTTATTCAATTAAACATTGTATATTGAATTCATTTTTTATATGTAATTTCAATATTAATAATCATTATATATATATATATAATTTATCTATAGAAACCTGATTTTTATTCATGTTTGTAGGATAAATATTAAATAATTAATTTCCAATTCATGAAATGTATTTTGGAAAAATGGAAGTAAAATTAATAATAATAAAAGTTCAAAAAATATAGTATGTTTAATGTAATTTTTTTCTTTAATAAATAATAAAAATAGAAAAAAATAATTATTGTCGTTAAGGTTAAAACAGGTTTACTCGGGTATAATCTAAATATATAAGGGGTAAAAAATATAAACTATTTTATATACAGTTTTCAATCCAGATTTACAATATAAATAATATATCTTTGGATATTGGGAATTCATTTATCATTTTCTCTATGTTGAGATTGGTTACACCATTTTTTATGTCTACTGTATCATTTATCCCACTTATAATATCCACCTATCGTCACTCTTTTCAACACATCCAAATAAAATTTAATAGAAAATTACCTACTAAAGTACCGTCCTAATATCCCATCCAATTTTTAGAGGCAATAGTTTTATATTGATACCCTCCAAAGAAGGCTTTTGGAATATACATAAAAAGGTTCTCTAATGAAGGGGAAAATTTATTTATGTTTTATATATGTTTTATTTATTCTCTAAATTTTATTTAAAACTTCTTATATGATGGTAATGTGACAAAATAATATCTTAAATATAATATTATATTTATAGAGTAATGCATTGAAGTATTATTATCTCATCTTCAATCAAATATATCATAAAATTGTCAATTATGAGTTTGGAGGACAACCACCACATGAAAATATGTAATTAATATTCCAACACCACCACATACATATAAATATAATGATGGATTTAAAATATTTATATTATATTTCTGACATTATTATAATTATGTAATTATAATATCACATATTCGTTTTTAATTTTTATTTCTTGTATATATTATTACATCTCTTGTGTTGCAGACAACCACCATGCAAAGAGATGCAATTATTTTTTCACATACCCATTACATTGAAGGAAATAATGAATAATTTGTAAATATAGGTTATATATATGAGATAAAAATTAATATATAATGGGGTTATATTATTTATTATTATATAATTATGAACTTTTATATAATTGAAAACGATCATTTATATGTTCGACCTAGCATTTACATGAATAATGTAATGCATTTTCTATATGTATCTTTTATGGATTAATGTAATTATATATATAATGATTATATAAGATATTTATATATTTTTTAAATTCATAGATATTATTAGACAATGATCAGTGTAAAATTATTGATATTACCATATGAAACCGTACATGAAAGCGAAAAATTGTTTACCTAAAATAATTTTTTAATATCGAATTGTTATTAAATGTATTTTAAAATGTTATATGTAAATAATATATGATATGATATATATTATTATGGTTATGTAAAATTACTACTATAAAAAAATTACAGTAATGGTGTTTTGAACATGTGGGATGAATTTTGTGACCAAGGTAGAGGGATATCAAGTATCTCTCTTACATTATGCAGACATATGGAATATTAACAACACATTCATTTTCTTTTCTGTATAAAAATAATAATTATAATTTTATATCAATAACATTTTTGTTTTATTTAAATTTAACATATCAATTAATTTTAATATTTAATGGTTTTTATTATGAAAAATAGACATATTGGTAATGGATTACTGCCTCACATTTATTTCTATGACATAATGTTCATGTTCACAAATTATTTATATTGTGTGGTGTATATATGACCCATTATAATATTTTATTATTTTTATTATCATATTTTCTAGGATTACATTGTTCATATAATTTTTTTTTCATTCATATGGATTCTGATTCATAGTTTTCCAATGTGATAAGAGTTTGATGTTATTGTCTCATTCATTATCAGGGTTTTTTTATTATGATTACTATGATGAGATATTATTATATACCTATACATAAAATCATTAATTTTATTCTCCCCTTTTTATATAATGAAAACATATGTATTTACTTTATTTAACCCTTTTTTTACTCAAGGGTCCAAAACAATATTCATACAAAAAAGATATTTTTTTTATCTCTAGCCAAAAATTATTTTTCATCTATGCCCACTTATTCTAAAATTGTTTTCATGATATTATCTTATATTTTTCACATATTTTTAATGTATCTTTTTCCCCTGTACTCTTTTTAAATTTTAATTAAAGTTAATGTCCCACTTATTTTCCAAAAAAGATATATTTATAACATTTCATACAAAACATTATATATTGGAATGTGTATGTAATAGATGATATTTTCCACTATCAGTATATACATGGATTTATAGTTCCATTTATTTTTTTAATTTATATTTTAAATGATCATATTTTCTTTAATATTTGTGATTTCTACATATTTAAATGTTGTTATTTCCAAGTGGGGTGGTTATATACAATGTGAAATGATCCATGTGATTTTAAAAAATAATTTAATATCTGTGATGACATCTTTTGATGCCACATAAGATTTATTGAGGATATATGCCAATTATACCAACCGTATTTATTCTGCATATTATTTATGATTATGTTTAAAATAAATTAATGGATCTGAGTACATTGTAATTATTTATTATAAGATGTTATTATTAGATAATCATGAATCCCATTTACTTATTAATGGTTATTATATTAGGAAATGATTAAAACCCCATTTCCATTCTACGGTTTATAATATGATGGAGGTTTTATGAAAATAGGGAATAATGAATGGATTCTGTGATGTTTGTTTCCTATATATCCCTCATACATTTTGGGTAGTGAATACTATTTTATGAGACTAAATATTAGTCCATAGGAAACTATCATAAAGATGAAAGAGGGTATAAGAGATCTTATCTAAAGCCTAAAATTGGGTACATGATATGTTATTCAAATACTAAAAGAGGATACATTTGAGGATATCTAATGCCTGAAAAATATATCATGTGAGGTTACACAAATCAATATTAAATTACATGTTCGTTTATACCAACCCAACCATATTATGAATATTTTTTAGTATCATTGAAATGAGATTTTCTAGGATTACATATATACAAAAAATCATTTTCATATACCAATTTAATGTTCTCATGGATACTTTTATATTTGTTTATTATTATTCATGTACTATAAACTAAAAATCTAAATTCATAGAATAATTTTTATGATACATAATTATAAAGGTATGGTTGAGAGATATTATATGCATGTTATAAAACAAATGATTCTATTTTATTTTGATATCCCCAATGATTACCCTTAATGAGAATAAAAGATCACCTTTCTTATGTTACTTATTCCCTGGTTATGCAGTAAGATATTGTGTAGGTTATTTATATGAAGATCATTATCAAGGAATATCTATATGGGAGATATTGAAGATATTTTAGTTAAAATAACTTTTTGAATCTATTATCTATATACAATATAACATTTTTTTCATCGAGCATACATTTATGTAATATAGTTAATATTCTTAAATATATATATAAAATGTATGTATTGAAAAATTGGGTCATTATAGTGGTCTCCCCCCTGGTTGATACCATGACTGTCTGATTTACCCCTTCCCACTTCCTAGTAATTATTCTATGAGATTCTGTTTTGGAAACCCTCTTGAAAATATTATTACATTTAAAAAATATTCATGATAACTTAAAAATTATTCATCAATTAAATATATTTATAATGTGTAAATTTGTTTACTACAAACCTATTCCATAATATCAATGCCTCCTTGATGCAAGATACTCATGACTCCTAATCCAAAAATTTAATGAAGGATAATTTCCAGACGTCCTTTATCATTATCACAAGATCCACCAATATCAGGTTATCATCATTATGGGAGGTAAAATCATTCCACTTAACATCATTTTTGATTAATGGTTGGAATTTTGAACATAACTCCTTATAAAATATTGTCCACACCACCACTTCATCCTTTCAGTATCCACGATATAGAGGGCACCACTGATACAAAACTCCCAAAAATGTATTAATAGAAACTATATATAAAACACATCCTAATCTTGAATGAGATTGAGTGAGATCACATGATCCTCAAACATGCTTACCATTGACAAATATGATACATTTCCCTCATTCCTCTTCAATAATTACCATTGAAAGGCTTTGAAATCATTCGTCTCTCCCTATTCCTCATATATTAAGTCAATTCTCAAGTGATCAACATGATCGTCCTTATGATACTCCAATTCCTAAACTACTATGGGATTGAGAAAAGTATCTATTCATGAAATTCATGGAAAAATCCTTATCTGTATATATTCATCTATTAATAAGGTTTATTTAATTATTTAATTTATATAATTCACATCACATAATAACTTTATTTGGACATGAACAAAATTAATTAGGATTAATTATCATTTCTAAGGTATCCACCCTATAAAAAGATCCTCCCTTTTTAACACTTTAATAATCTCAATGTCGTTAATTTTGATATCAGGGGGAACTAAAATCCAACATCCTAGATGATATCCCTCGTAATTATATCATAAAAAGGTCAAATTTCATCATTACCCTTATAACCCATTAAATAATATATGTTCATAACACTATACTAAACCAAATCCATTATCCAAAATCATTAATCCAACTATGTCTCGACCCCTCCCTCCGGAGGTATCCATACTAGGATAAAAGTTATAGAATATATATAATGACGCAATTCTCCAACAAATATTAGGACCAGAGATATTAATATGCCCCAAACATTCAAAAATATCAACTATAGATAAAATTACAATCTATTATAATGTAGGATTATGATATATGATAAAAATTACCAATATTTGTAAGTATATAAAATTACATTATACCCAAAACAACCCTAATTCATGAACAACTTCAATAGATATAATAAAATTATCTTTGTAAATACCAAAATACAATTACAACATTAGTGAATCAAAACCAACTCGAAACCCAATTTACTAATTCATATATGAGTAAGAAATGACCTTCTAGAATTTTGTAAAATAATTATATATAGTCTTACCATAAAAGTATATAAAGTTGGATCATATCGATGGTTACATGTGCACATGATAAAAGAGAATAATAATGTTTCGGTTAATAAATATAAGAACCAACAATAACCTAAAAGGTCAACTAAACCAATCCTAGATTATCCATATATCATTCGCCAAACTAACCCATCAAAAATATTAATATATTATCAAAATATAACAAAGGCTCCCAACTAGCTCTCAATAAATTATTTTCCTCTCTCTTTACATATTGTTTAATTTCATGTTATTCAATCAATTTCATATATATCGCATAAAATAAAGATATATCTGATGGCTTTTGGGATTTATCCAAACCAACCCCACCCTTGTAATGTCTCAATTTATGATATAACATCATCCATCGTAACATCACATCCCATATCACCAGAAGACACCGAGTCCATTACACTAAAAATCATTTAAATAATCGTTCTCTATCACATCACATCCCATCACATACCCATATATGTATGGTATCATTAACATAATGGGAATCAATTTCAATCCATTATACTACCAAGAAAATCCACCACCACATATTTCATAACATCAATATTGGTGGAGGAATAGTGGGAGGAATGAGTAGCCAACCATCCATATCAACACCATACTAGATGCTTTTGAAAACAATCAATCCAAATAACATTAGGCATTATAAATGATATCCAACTCCGATAGGTAATGTATTGAAATAAAAAACTATCACATATATAGAATAGAATTCCCATCATATGGGTTAACAATAGATCCACTGGGGAAAACCACTAGACTACAACTTCAACAAACATCAATGGTCTCATCCACTACTACGATAGATGAAACACACCACGAAAACACCATACAAAACCACAAATCTCCAATTTCAAATTCAGGTTCTTGAACTTTTTAGATTATTGAATATTCTACATAAATGATTTACTTAGACATATCGTTCATATTTTCACATCCATTATATTACCATTCATATCTAATAATCCAATTACAACAAAACATTCTTCATCCCATGGGTATACATTTCCAACACATGTAATTTTATTTTTATAATTTCAATTAATTATATTGATAATCTAGAAAATAACACAACAAAACCATATAACATCTATCTCATCACGGATCAACCTAATAGTCACATCACAATGACCAGAATTCTCAATTACCACACATCACCACCACACATCGTTATCTCACATCACATCCAAAAATCACCACGACACATCATAACCAAATAATTATTTCTGACATCAAATCCAATATATGCACCATTTTATCAATTAAACACATAGTTAAAGAACTATAAAATCAATCCATCACCATAAAACACCCAACATTACACATGTATTGAAATAAATCCTAAGAACATAGTGAATAACATCTAAGTTACCACAACTTATATTCAATGTATTAAATTAATTCACATAATTTTTTAAAATTGGAACAATTAATGGAACAATTTTTCTATGGGAAACATGTTCATTATATATATATATATATTGAATAAATTTTCTTTCATGGTGATACCAACAATCATAACTGAAAATGTATCACATGAATATTGGCTATATCAGAAAAATGTCTCCCAATAAAATTATTTTCATCAATGTAAATATGAATTCATAACATCCTTGGTAATTTCATTAATGTATCATAAAATTTTATTTCACTCCATATGAAAAAGTTTTATGTTATTCAAATTAATTAATATTATTAATTAGACCATTTCCATCAACCTTGCGGAAGGAAAAATAAAAAAATCCCCAAAACTCAACTAAATAATTGGAGAATTATGATCACATAAATCAATAATTATTTTCAATTCACATATCACAATAGGTTTAATAGGAAACCACACAAAACACAAAACTACACAATGAACATCATATCTTCTAGAACCACTATAAGGGACCATCAATATTTTTCCAAAACACACCTGACACAAAAATTATATCACATTCATTAATTTATGAAAGAAAAGGGAATGTAAAAAATGGGAGAACAATAAGAACATGCTATGGATCAACAATAAAGAACCTATAAAACCCATGGATAAACTCATGAGGGTAAGGAAACAAAAAAAAAATCTTAAGGATTGTAGGGATCACCCGAAAACAATTGGGATGAACTGCAAAAATATATAATGTTCTGCCGATGTGTAATTTATAAATAAGGACAAAATCAACACATTTAGGTAAAAAATTATGGTTTCTATTCATTTATTTTTGTGTGGATATTAAATCCATTCCATGATACATGTATAATGTATGAATTTCTAACTACTCATACATCTTTTAATATTCCCGATACATAAAAAGGAATTAATTGGAAGATTTAATTCCGATTAAATGCTATCAATTTAGTATAAAAGGAACTCACCAATACATAAAATAAATTTATCTCTAGTTCACAAGATATGAATCACCATTTTATGAGGTTATTTACAACTTCATGTCATTAGTTTCTTACTGTATTTTAATTATATAAAAGACCACCACAAAACCTTCCTCAAACCTTCCCTAATCAACCCCCACATCAAAAATGATAATGTAACTCGTATAGAATGAATGTTTCCTTACTAAATTCATCATTTAGATATCATTAAAATAAATTATTATCATAATAATTCACCAAAATTTAAATTAGATTTTAGAAAAATATCCATTTTAACAATAAATGATTATACAAATTTTATAAATAGATTAATTAACATTCAATGAATATATATATATATATCTTTGTGTGTGATTTATTATTTTTCACTCAAGGTGATAGAAACATATATTTCAAATGTAACATAGAATATATAATAAACTATTGATTTTATGGTAATCATAGTTCACTATCCATGTAAATTTAAAATAATATTTTTTATAGATTCCTTATTATTTAATGGATGTTGTTTGTTAAATAAATTTCCAAAAAAATTCCTTATATGTTATCATTATTTTTTGTTCATATATTCATTTAAAATTAAAACATATCAAAAAAATCGTTTTTAAAAAAAAATATTATTTAGAATAATTTTTTTGAAAAATGTAATATTAATATTTAATTCTAATCCATAATAATTTTTTACATCAATTAATGTATTTATGATGAACATTTTTTAATTTTTAGAATCATTACATTCATCCTGTAAAATATTTAGATAATTATAAATCCAAACTAATGTTGATTTTTGGTATTATACCCAATGGTTAAAACCAATTATAATATTCAAATTATTGTAAAAATTTTCATCTTCTATCATATATAATCATTAAATTATTTATTCAAACATCACAATACATCTTATTATCCTTAACATTTTATATTCTCTAAATGATTTCCTTTTCATGATTTTTTGTTCTCATTATATATCATGGTCTCTAAATATTTTTTCTCAAGGGTGAATATTATCTAGAGGGTTGAATATTTTTAAAAATATAAAAATTTTACTATCCCATTTAAATAATTTCTTTATTAAGGTATGTAATTATCAATTCTTTACTGTTATATATGTTATATAACACTACTTTTATTGTGATGTTCCATTATAAATGAATAAATGTTTTCCTGATTTATTCATATTATATTTTCAATACATTATACTGAGGATAAACTAATTTTAAATAATAGGAAAAATTATTTGAGATAATAAAAAAATAATTTTCAAACCAAAACATCATCCTAAAATCAAGGATTCTACATTCCCCCACATAAATAAATTTCATCGTAATTTTTTTATTTATCTGTTTTTGTTAATAATATTTGAGGGTATCTATAAGATAACCAAGACCCAAGAGAGGTTTTTTAATTACATTTTATATAAAATATATTAGGTATGACATGGAATATCATATTTTTCCCTTATAATATACCTATATCTAATTTTTAGTTTCTCCTATCCATTTGATTATAGTATCTACATTTATTTTGAATCATGACTTATAAAATATCTCTAATCTTATATGGAGTTTCTAGCCAACATTATTTCTATTGATGATTAATTTATTATTTAGGATATTTATTTAGATTTTCATATTTTTTATTGAACATGTGGTCTATAAAGAGAGACCAATTCTATTCCTAAAACGATAAAAAATTACAAAAATTAAAGTTATACTCAATTACCTACCCTTAAACTACATTTGAAAAAAAACCGACATTTGATGTAATCGTTATACCCCCTGTGCATTTTCAATTATAGTCCCGCATCTTGTTATTAGGGTTATTTTTTATTCCCTTAATAAAATATAAAAATATAATGGAGCGAGTTTACAAGAATCTTATAAAACATTTATAGTTATTCAGTGGATGATGAGTGTAGACTACACATCCTATTTTTAGTTACTCGCTTTAGTGGTTGTAGGTACATTATCTAACTATTTGTCTTATTTTTTAAATTCAAATCACATTAATCAATTTCTTTATAGATTCAAGTTCCATTATATGTATCTACATTTAGTGGTGTGGTTTTATTCTTCATATGAAATGAATTATTGTAATTCCAATGTGAATAATAAATCCAAAATAATATCTTAATGGTGTTGTTGGATTTATTTTGAAGGTACCATTACATTCATCGTCATTTTGGTGTATCTTAAGGAACTAATTATTAATTTTAGTGTAAATAGTATAGGGAAAATGTTTATTGAAAAATTACTTGTTAAATTCCTTGAATTCCATGGGACCAACTTCTCCAACTTTCTTTATAAAATTTATCAATATATACCATTATTCTACATAATCTTCCATCATATAATCATCCAATATTTCATTTTAAATATTTATAATTATAATAATAAAAATATATTTTCTATCATGTTGATCTATTTTATGGAAATTAGTGTATAAAAATATGAAATATGGATTTCAGGGGATGATTTATGGAAGAATCAACAGCTTGTTACTCTATATTTAGTGCAATACTTGGTTAAATAATATTTTGGTTATTTTTTAAAATATAATATTGAATTTCTATTTATATTGTCACTACATCTCCAATCACATTTGGTTCATGGTATTTAAAAGCACTATGTTATCAATAAAAATAATTGTGGACCATATTAATCATTGTTCAATCATGTGGACAACGAATTACTTGATTCTTGGTTTATATAATCTATGAAAATGATCATATAAAAACGGAAATCAATCCTTACATTTTCAACAATATGAAAAAAGAATTTTATTCTATAAAATTATTGGTTTTTCCCAAATTGATTTTTGTTGGTAATAAGTTTTAATGATATATTTCTCATTTTTTATATATTTTTCATTATAAATATCCAAATGTTATAATGACAATAAGGGAGTCTCCCCAAAACTGCATTCGCAGATCCTATCGCAAAAAAAAATCCCCACACATCTGGAATGATTATAATTGTGATGTCCTAACAATAATATATGTACATATTTCAACATTTTAGATGAGTATTCAATAAAAAATATAATAAATGGAACCATATAACCAATAGTTTTATAATTTTAGAGATTAAATATATAGAAATATGTTTTTTTCAAATACATGTTAATTTTAACCAAAATAAATTCCAAAAAACATATCATATTTTATACTATTTAAACATAGTAATTTTATTATGATATCAAAATTATAGATTATTTAGTATTATGTTATTAATATAATTTTTTGAATTAAACACTTACATATTTTTATAAAATCTATAAAAATATATTATATAACATGTTATATACTCATAATTATTGCAATATTATTATGTTTACTTGATATTAAAAAAGAGTCTTTATTTAAAGGTTAATTTAATTATATTAATATAACAACATAGTTTGATCTTTTAAATTAAATATTTAATTATCTAAAATTCTATATATTGAAAATAATATTAATTTATATTAATAATTATAATTATGAATAATATCATAATGATATAATAAATTTATTTTTTTAAAATCAATTATTATTTATTTTAAATATACAATGTTTCCATATAATATATGTTTTTATATTAATATTATGTTTTGACAGTTTACATTTTTAATATGTTGAAATAAAATTCATTTTTAAATAACCATCTCAAACTTATATAATAGTGAAATTTTTTGGTGATTTTCTATGAATAGTGAAAAATAGTTTTTTTATAAATTCCATAATTATTATGACATCAGAATTAGATACCCATGTTGTAAAAAAAATTACAACACACTTAATAAACATATATGTATTTTTAAATTAAAAAATCCATTTTAAAATATTATTGGAAATTTAATAAAATATTTGTGGATTTATAGGATATAAAAAAATATATAATGTTAATAAAATTTATTTTTAGGATCATTTTATTTAAATAAGTACTCAGAATAAAAAATTTTCTTATGACCTCAATATAAACTAAAAATCACTTCATTTTTAATAATAAAATGGTAAATATCAAGGTAATAAATATTTAACATGATTTTTTGGTAAATTATTTTTTACTCAAAAAAACTCATTTTCCTTGATAACATTTTTTTTTTGCGTAAAAAGGTAAATTTATTGATTTTAGTTTTTGAAAACATTATATATATTATATTATAAAGCTGTTTTTTAATTTGGAATCATACTGTTTGAACTATTTATTAATCTAAATTTCATTTTTTTTTCAAACAAAAATCTGTTAATAAAGATATGATTACTCACTTAATTTAATTATAAGAGAGCGTAATCATGTTAAATCAATGGATAAATAAATAATATATCAAATAAATATTTTTAAATTATGGTATATGGGGTTCCACAACCCCCCATATTATAATATTTCAATTAAACTAAATTCTTGATTTTGTTTAATTGAAATAGAAAATTATTATATAATAATAAATTAAAATTTACAAATATATTACCCCACTACTTATAATAATAATGATTTGATTCTAAATTTTTATATTGTAAAAATAATGAAAGGACACATATAAAACTATTTATGATAAAAAAGTATTATTTTTTGTGATTAATTTAATTCATAAATCTAAAACATTTGTAAAGAGGTCACGCAACGTCGACACATCTCTTTTGCATGAAAAATAATTTTTTTTGTAAATTGTATAAATAAATAATTTTTTTTAATCTTTATATATTATAGTGGTTTGATAATATTTTATGGATAAATTTTATTTGGATGTAATTTGAATGTTTAAATTCAAAATCAACTATAAAATCACTATCATTGAGGTATTATTATTGAAATAACATTTAAAATCAGAATATATGAAATGAAATATAACTTCCCGGCCCCAGTTAGCTAGACTTGGTGCATTATTACATTAAATTGGCATGATCACAAGAGATCAATTCCTAAAAGACCAATCATTTTAGTGAACTTGGAAGTACTCGATACATTCATAAGTTTTATATTATATTATAAAATGAAAAACAACTACGACATTGTCTACATTGACCAAATTCATATCCCTTAGAATATATATTAGACTATTCGGGAAGGCCAGTCATAATATAATTCTTCACATCTAGGAAAAAATAAAACATAGAAATGGGTGAGCACATATACACTGTAACACCCCAAGTAAATAATGAGTATGACATTTTCAAATTTATCCATATTTGTGAATAAAATATTAATATGACTTTAAAGGGTACGCTATGCTCGATGGAGTACCCAACACGCAACAACGAGTTTCTTAAGAATCTTACATTGCACTCCAATAATAAAATAATATTATTTTAAATAGTAGTTAACCCCTAGCCGTTGTAATGGAAGGAATGAACAGAACTAACTACAAAATTATTATATATGTTTGTCAAATATTTTTACTTTTTACAATAAATGTTAGAGGAATAAAAATGCGAATGAATCCAATTTTAAGCGTAAACATTCTAATATACTTTAAAAGATCGATTAACCACCTTTTGATGGAGAACCTCTTTTAAATCCTCTTTTTGACAATTTTATGTGTTATATTTGACAAAATAAAATTCTTCTTTAGAATAAGGACATCAAAATTTACTTTGTGAAAATTTTTGGTATTTTTCCGAAAAATTTCAATTTTTAATGAATAGTGAAAAATGTTGTATTTTAATTCAAAACGTATTTTTAATATAATTTATTTATATTATTATATTATCTTTTGAATTCGTTTTAAAGTGAAATTAGAATATATTTTTACCATTTAATCCAATAGTGGTCGTTGAAATTAATTTCACTTTGAAATCAGACTTAAACTAGTGTCAATCTTTTGATACATTTTGTTTCATAAAAAACATGCTATTTGTTGTGACAGTGGGAATTAAATATTAAATTAATTAATGAAACTTATATGTTTTTAATTTTTTAAAATAGACATCATTTTTGAATTCAGAATATTAAATATAGCTTAGGGTGAATGTTTGGTAATTTGCTGAAAAACATCATTTTTTGATGAATAGTGAAACCACTAAGTGGTACTTATAAAAACTGATTTTCCATTTAAATGAAAATTTTCCACCTTTGTGTTTAGAATTTCAAAAATCCGACATACATGGTTTTCATTAAGATGTAAAATGTGGTTCAATGGGATTAAAATAAATTTTTTGGTGAATAGTAACTTATTAAGTTTTTAATCACGATTAGATGTAATTTGTGTAGTTTAAGGTAAGAATAATGTTTTAATAAAATTAAATGACCTAGACACATGTCCTACCCTCATTGGATGTGTCATGGCCGACCAAGAAAATCCATGGGTCAACTTTGGGACCCCATGGAGCCACTTTGGTTGGAAAATGACATAAATACCTTTTTATTTAATGTTAAAGTAAAAATGACACAAACATGAGATGTTTTACTAAAACGATTTTTACATTGGGTTATACAAGTCATATTTTTTACTATAAATTGTAATTGGAAATATAAAAATATTTCATACATCAGAGTATTTTTTTATAATTTTTATACATTAAATAAATTAAATTATTTATTACATCATGATGATGCAGCGATGACCTCATTCTTTAACGATTTAAATAAAATGGAATGATAATGTAATATCTAAGACCTAAACATGTCCAAAACCTATTGGTTGGGTGGATTTATAACCCTTAACACCTTATCCTCGAAACACATCAACGTGGGACCATTAAAATCCGAAACTCATTCTAAAATAAAGTAACATTTCATTACTTTCCAAGAGCGCCCCTTCTCTCCTCTTATAAAAGGCCCCCACCTCTACCTCCTTACCCACACCTCTCAAGACTTTGTCTCAGCAAAACCCTGACCATTTAATCTATCCAAATCTCTCTATAACTCTTTGAAGCCTCACATTGAGAAGAATTCTTTCCAAGGAAGCCTTTGAGCTCAAATCAAAGGAAGTTACCCGATTTAAAGGCAATGTCTTCACTTGTGTCCTTTTGTTTTATTTTTCTTCTCCAACCCCCTAAACTCTTTTTATTAATCTATTTTGTAACAAATACAGTATCTTCAATATACTAGGATGTTTTTATAATAATTATTCGAGATACACTTACACACACCTACATCTAATGGTTAAAGAACATACTGTTTCTGTGGATGGAGAATTTCTGCCTCCCGAAACGATGATTGTTCAACATTCTTTTAACAACATCAAAGGTAGACATTAAGATGTAACTATATTTATATATGATATATAATATGTTTATGTGTTCCTTAAGCTTCTATATTTTTCATTTATGGCATACCTTTATGGTTTCCATTATGGGTAAATGCGATATCTTCATTTTAGGAAGTGCGGACTAACGCCCCCTCAAAGTGATTTGATTAGTTAATGCCATATGTGGGACGTATAAAGGATGGAATTAATGGTATTACATATGTTATCCTACTATAATTATAATATACCTTTATATCTTTATTATTCCATTCAATTGAATACAAAAAAAATAAACGAAAGTAGTGTTCATGCGTACGTACGGCTTACCGTCTCCATGAACGGTACATTTCATTTCTTATCTCCAAATGTTTTGTACTATTATAAGTACATATATATAATGGATATATATGTAATATATTACATCTAAATTATGGGTATAATACTGGAATTATAATATATATATCTCTCATTTTGTTTTAATTCCATTAATATGGAAAAAAATGAAAGTAGTGTTCATGCGTACGTAAGGCCTACCGTCTCCATGAACGATGCTTTTAATTTTTTATCTCCAAATGCAATGTAATAGTATAAAAAGAATATATACTAGATATATATGATGTTTAAAACATAAATACTATTTTGGAGATGATGTACCTATAACTACATGGAAAATTCTTTTCCAACAAGCTCAATTTTTACTCATGTACTGAACATCGACATAAACGTCTGATACGAACTCACATTATTATCCAATTATTATAACATTATAATATGTGATATGAACTGAATAATAATATTTAAAGGAGGTCCTTAAGCAATTATAAATTGACCAAATTTTATTATTCAGGAGATTAATGAACGATCGAGTCATGTCGGACACGAGGTAAGGGATCCTACTCCTCTATTTCTTTTAAGTACACTATTTTATGTCATTACTTTTAAGATCATATTTATTATGATTGGGATGTTATTTTATATTACTCCTACTGTAATTTTTATGTTAATATGGTGAGAGACCCTATTTTCGCTCATCAATCCATTTTGGATGTTTTGAGTGGTGCCGTTAGGCTACCGAATTTTCATAAGAGATCTAACCACTCTCTTTTTTTTAAATACTCTCATTTATGTCACTTCTTTTAAGATTCTATTTGTTATGATGGGGAATTTTATTTTATATTCCTCTTTCTGTACATTTTTTTTTAATATGATGAGATACTCTATATGATCTCATCAATCCATTTTTAGAAGTTTCATGTGGCGCCGTTAGGCTGCCGAGATTTCGTAAGGAATTTTTCATCTCACTTTTATTCCCGTGATATTTATGCTACATTTGCCACAATTTCCTTTTAATGGTGTATGTAATTCCCATTATTATACTCTTTGTGTAATATAATTTCATTTATGGGTACTTACATATTCATTGTATGGCCCTTCTTCAATAAGGTGTACGTTTTGAAAGTTACCCAAGTCGGTAAGGGAACCTTTCACCCTCCTTTTTTTAAATGACTTATTTTGTTATGTCTTTTAATTTACATACTATTAGGTTGGAATATGTTCTTCTATATCCTTATTAATTTAAATTTTATGTCCAAGTGAAGAGATACCCTTTTTATCTCTCATAAACTCATTTTATAAGTTTTGAAGTGACGCTGTTAGGCTGTCGAATTTCTATAAGGGAACTTCTTAACCCACTTTCAATTCTTTGGGATAAACCTCTAATTATTGATTTTATTATTCCAAGATTATGTGTGGAATCTAAATGTTGTAGTTTCCACAAACCATTGTGTGGATATACTATTTCAACACATAATCATCTCATTGATAAATTCTTATGTCATTTAGACGAACTTGTATCGAAAATCATAACTCAATCTCATTTCATTGAGTTAAATATCTATGTCATTGGTTTTGTCTTTCCATGATTATGTGTGAATTACCTTTTATTGTTTTACACTTAATATCCACTTATATTTTGTGTATTCGTATTTGTCACACATAATCATATAATTGATTTATCCTTAATCTAAGGATACCGACTTTGTAAGGGACTTCGTCTCAATCTCCTTTAATTAAGGCATTTTTAGTTTTACACACAACTTTTTTTATACGGTGTATAAACCCCTTTGAATTTTAATTTTATTCAAAAGGAATCTTTTTATACGAAGCGTTTTACTAAATGAAAAAAAGGAATGTTTTTTTAACGTACGTGGTGACAATGACCTTTTCCACCGCTGCGAGTATTATTTGGTCTTTGGCTTCCTCAACAATCCGTAATGTTTTTTTAAAATGAAATAAATACCATATATACTTTCATGTATGTTGGTATTGAAAATGGTTTTTATAAAGGATTTGTTATGTCGATATATTTAAGTGATATATTGTGATCGAAATGTGGAAATATTTTCTTTCCAATATATTTGTTTAATGTATTTTGATTTTATAATGGTACTTGGACATTATGACGGGTGGTGCTGCGAATACCAGGATAGGTGGTTACGTTATATCATCCAATGCATTGGGTATGGATGTCGGTCGTATGGATATTTCATTAAGTATGTGTGGAAGTCGGCCGTATGGCTATTCCATTAAGTATGTGTGGAATTCGACCATATGGTTCTTCCACTTATGTATGTTTATGTCCCAGGTTACCTTTATATGTTATGTGATCTTTATATGGGTTTTATGGTAATATTTTGGTTACAGAAGGGAAAGTAATGAACTTTTATTCAGTGAAGAGTTTATACTACTTCGAAAAGGTGAAAAGTATTACTTTTATATATTATACATGGTTTACTTGTTGTTTTGAAAATATAACAGTTTTAATTCTTTTTGTATCCCTTACTGAGATTTTTTATGCTCATCTCAGTTTTTTGAATTGTTTTTCACAAGACGTGACATGGAATAGGGTCAAGGATGGGATCAAGGGAAAGTCATGCTACCTAAAACATGGAACTAGACATGTTTGTTTTTAAGAGTTTTTATTTTATGGAAACTTAGTAGAAGTTTCAACTTTGTAATTTTTTGAGATGTAATAGTTATGTCCTAATTCTCTAAAACTCTAAACCTGAAAAGATCCTCAATGTGAATTATTCATTTAATTAAATATTAAGTAAGGTTTAAGGCTGGGTCTTATAGTTGGTATCAAAGGTTGGTTTAGATAACTTTAGAGGTTAGGGTATCCTCTAAGCATAAGTGACATTGCCATAATGGTTAGGATTTCAAAAAGAGTCCTAGTTTTAGATAAATTGAATGAGTAAGTATATATTAGTGTTTATCTTCCTCATTAGTACTTGATGTATTTGTTGATATACTCACACTGACATTTCTGTTTTTAGTGAATGGATGGATCAAGCAGGAACCAAAGAGACAACATGTTTGATGGAAATTGTGGTGGTTCTCTGATTAAGATAATAGATAAAATGGGGAATTCAATGAGGAAACTCGTGGTTGTTCTAAACCAACTATCAAGGAGTAATGATCAACCACTTGAACCTTGGTATGTTCTGTAATTCATCATGTACAAGATGACCAATCAATGTGGAAGTTCAGGTAATAATTAAAAAGGTAACCATCCGAGTTTATATGATCCTTACTTTTGAGGTAATTATGGGTTATTATATGATATGCTAGAAAATTAAACCCATGAGATAAACTTGAGGTTAAAATATGTTTTGATCATTTTTGAAGATTTTATCTCATTTTGGGGATTGTTTTAAAATTATATAGTTTTGGAAAAAGGACAACACGCAGACCGTGTGACAACCCGTTACGTCGGAAAAAGCTGTGGGAATCGAACCCACAACCGAAGTGCGACTAGTATTTATCTCCTACCACTAGACTATGTGAAGTCCCTGGTTAGTTTGACTAATTATTTTTAGTTAGATGATTTTAGGAATCAAGAGCAAGTTTATTTTGGGTTATCTATTGAAATGATTAACCTATCATGGAAGATATGTTATTAGTTTAATTACTTTTCAATACGAAACAGTAAGAGTAATTAATGTTATTTGGAGATAAGTGTTAATTTGTACCTTGGAAGACTATGCGACTAAATCCTCAAATATTTGGGTTTCAATATTAGTTTGGTTTACTTTGATTTATTTTATGGACAATTTGTTTATTGAATGGTCTTTGTTGAACTTTGGGTATTGTTTGATAAATTTTAGAGATTAAGAATAGATTTGTATAAAAAAAGGATTATACTTTTGGGGTATTATCTGATATTGTACTAACCTTTTTGGTTTTGTTTTTGGTTAAGTACTAATGATATGAGAAGTATATAGTTATCTTTTGTGGATTAAGTGATTTTCTAGAAGTCAATTATAGTACTCTTAATGTGAATATGTCTTCCGAAATACTCGTCTTTTGGGGAATGTATGAGTTTGTGTAAGAAATCTAGTAAAAGTTGAAAGTCAACATGACAAGTAAGTATATTTCCTTATGAACAAAAATAAATTCCTCAATGAAGAGTAACTTAAAACAAATGTGTTGTCTGTTAACTTTTATTTCTAGGGAATCAAATACCGTTTAACCCATCACAATTTTGTTATTCTCTTATGGTTAACTTTCTCCTAGACATGTTTACTATCACTCTCCATCAGAACATTACCCTTTGTTTTTTCCTCCATGTCTATATTTTCATACTTGGAATCGTAGTATGGGTTAACTCGGGTGACCTTTGTACTTATCTTTCTTTATTTTAATGTGATTTTTTTACTGACTCTTGTTCCGATGATGGATTTTCAATGAAGTTTCCAAGACCAATTTTAAAATTGCAAGGACGCAATTCCCAAAAGTGGGGTAGGATGTAATACCCCAGGTAAATAAAGAGTATGAAATTTTCACATTTATCCATATTTGTGAATAAAATATTAATATGACTTTAAATGGGACGCTATGCTCGATGGCGTACCCAACACGCAACAACGTGTTTGTTGGGAATCTTATGTTGCACTATAATAATAAAATAATATTATTTTAAATAGTAATTAACGCCTAGCTATTGTAATGGAGGGAATGATCAGAACTAACTAAAAATTTATTATATATGTTTGTCAAATATTTTTACTTTTTACAATAAATTTTAGAGGATTAAAAATTCAAATGAATCCAATTTTAAGCGTAAACATTCAAATATTCTTTAAAAGGTCGATTAACAGCCTTTGATGGAGAACCTCTTTTAAATCCACTTTTTGAAAATTTTATGTGTTATATTTGACAAAATAAAATTCTTCTTTAGAATCGGGACATCAAAATTTACTTTGTGAATATTTTTGTTATTTTTCCGAAAATGTTCAATTTTTAATGAATAGTAAACAATGTTGTATTTTAATTCAAAACCTATTTTTAATCTAATTTATTAATATGATTATATTATCTTTTGAATTGGTTTCAAAGTGAAATTAGAATATATTTTTACCATTCAATCCAATAGTGGTCGTTGGATTTAATTTCACTTTGAAATCAGACTTAAACTAGTGTCAATATTTTGATACATTTTGTTTCATAAAAAAACACGCTATTTGTTTTGACAGTAGGAATTAAATATTAAATTAAAGAATGAAACTTATATGTTTTTAATTTTGTAAAATAGACATTATATTTGAATTAGGAATATCAAATATAGATTAGGGTGAATTTTTTGTATTTTTTTGAAAAACCTCAATTTTTGATGAATAGTGAAACCACTAAGTTGTACTTATAAAAATTGATTTTCTGTTTAAATGAAAATTTTCCACCATTGGGTTTTGAATTTCAAAAATCCGACATACATGGTTTTCATTAAGAAGTAAAATGTGGTTCAATGGGTTTAAAATAATTTTTTTGGTGATTAGTAACATATTATGTTTTTAATCACGATTAGGGGTAATTAGTGTAGTTTAAGGTATGAATAATGTTTTGATAAAATTAAATGACCTAGAAACATGTATTACGCTCATTTTATGTGTCATTTCCGACCTAAAAAATCCATGGGTCAACTTGGGGACCCCATGGAGCCACATTGGTTGGAAAATGACAGAAATACCTTTTTATTTAATGTTAAAGAAAAAATGACACAAACATGATAAGTTTTACTAAAACAATTTTTACATGCAGTTATACAAGTCATCTTTTTGACTATAAATAGTCATTGGAAAGATAATAAGATTTAATACATCACAGTATTTTTTTATAATTTTTATACATTAAATAATTTAAATTATTTATGACATCATGATGATGCAGCGATGACCTCATTATTTAACGATTTATATAAAATGGAATGATAATGTAATACCTAATACATAAACATGTCCAAAACCTATTGTATGGGTGGATTTAGAACCCTTAACAGCTTATTCTCGAAAAAAATCAATGTGGGACCATTAAAATCCGAAACTCACTCTAAAATAAAGTAACATTTTTTACTTTCCAAGAGTTTCCCTCCTCTCCTCTTATAAAAGGCCCCCACCTCTACCTCCTTACCCACACCTCTCAAGCATTTGGATAGGCCAAACCCTACCCATTAAATCTCACCACTTCCCTCTATAACTCCTTGAAGCCTCACTTTGGACATAATCATTGCCAAGGAAGCCTATGAGCTCAAATCAAAGGAAGTTACCTGATTTATAGGTAATGTCTTCACTTGTGTCCTTTTGTTTTATTTTGTTTCTGCAAACCCCTAAACTCGTTTTATTAATTTATTTTGTAACAAATCCAGTATATTCTATATAGTAGGATTTTTTTATAAGAAGTATTACAGCTACATTTATACACAACTCATCTAATGGTTAAAGAACATACTGTTTCCGTGGATGGCGAATTTCGGCCTCCTGAAATGATGATTGTTCAACATTATTTTTAACACCATAAATGGTGGCCATTAATATGTCACTGTATTTATATATGATATATAATATGTTTATTTTTTCCTTAAGCTTCTGAATTTTTCATTTATGGCATACCTTTATGGTTTCTATTATTGTTAAACATGATATCTTAATTTTAGGATGTGCGGACTACCGCCCCCTTAAAGTGATTTGATTCGTTAATGTCATAGGTGGGACTTATAAAGGATGGAATTAATGTTATTACATATGTTATCCTACTTTAATTATAATATACCTTTATATCATTATTATTTCATTCAATTGAATACAAAAAAAATAAATTAAAGTAGCGTTCATGCGTACGTACAACTTACCGTCTCCAGGAACGATATATTTCATTTCTTATCTCCAAATGTTGTGTACTATTATAAGTACATATATATAATGGATATATATTTAATATATTAAATCTAAATGATGGGTATAATTCTGGAATTATAATCTATATATCTCTCATTTTGTTTTAATTCCATTAATATGGAAAAAAAATGTAAGTAGCGTTCATGCGTACGTATGGCCTACCATCTCCATGAACGGTGCTTTTAATTTTTTATCTCCAATTGCTATGGAATAGTATAAAACGAATATATACTGGATATATATGATATTTAAAACATAAATACTATTCTTAAGATGATGTACATATAACTACATGGAAAATTCTTTTCCAACAAGCTCAATTTTTACTCATGTACTAAACATCGTCAAAAACGTCTGATACGAACTCACTTTATTAAAAAATTATTATAACATTATAATATGTGATATGAACTGAATAATAATATTTAAATTAGGTCCTCAAGAAATTATAAATTGAACAAATTTTATTATTCTGGAGATTAAAGAACGATCGAGTCATGTCGTACATGAGGTAAGGGATCCTACTCCTCTCTTACTTTTTAAGTACACTCTTTTATGTCATTCATTTTAAGATCATCTTTATTATGATTGGGATGTTATTTTATATTAATCATACCGTAATTTTTATGTTCATATGGTGGGAGACCCCATTTTCTCTCATCAATCTATTTTGGACGTTTTGAGTGGTGCCGTTAGGCTTCCAAATTTTCCTAAGAGATCTAACCTCTCTATTATTTTAAAGTACTCTCATTTATGTCAGTTATTTTAATATCATCATTGTTATGATGGGGGATGTTATTTTATATTCATATTTATGTACATTTTATTTTAATATGATGAGATATTCTATTTGATCTCATCAATCCATTTTTGAAAGTTTTAAGTGGCACAGTTAGGCTGCTGAGTTTTCGTATGGAATTTTTCATCTCACTTTTATTCCTGTGAGATTTATGCTAAATTTTCCACCATTTCCTTTGAGTGGTGTATGTAATTCACATTATTATACTCTTTGTGTAATATAATTTAATTTATGTGTACTTACATATTCATTGTATGACCCTTCTTCAATGGGGTGTACATTTCGAAAGATACCCAAGTCGGTAAGGGAACCTTTCACCCTCCTCTTTTTAAAAGACTTATTTTGTTATGTATTTTAATTCACATACTATTATGTTGGGATATGTTCTTCTATATCCTTATTAATGTAAATTTTATGTGCAAGTGATGAGATACCCTTTTTATCTCTCATCAACTCATTTTATATGTTTTGAGGTGACATCGTTAGGCTGTCGAATTTCTGTAAGGGAACACCATAGCCCACTTTCAATTATTTGGGTTAAACCTCTAATTTTTTATTTTTTTATTCCAAGATTGTGTATGGAATCTATATGTTGTAGTTTCCACAAACCTTTGTGTGGATATACTAGTATTACACATAATCATCTGATTGATAAATTCTTATGTCATTTAGATGGACTTGTATCGGAAATCATAACTCAATCTCATTTCATTGAGTTAAATATCTATGTCATTAGTTTTGTTTTTCCATGATTATGTGTGAATGACCTCTGATTTCTTTACACTTAATATCCAATTATATTTTGTGTATTCTCATTTTTTACACATAATCATATAATTGATTTATCCTTAATCTAAGGATACCGACTTTGTAAGTGATTTCATCTCAATCTCCTTTCATTGAGGCATATTTAGTTTTACACACAACTTTCTTTTATATGGTGTATCAACCCCTTTGACTTTTAATTATATTCAAAAGGAATATTTTTATACGAAGCGTTTTACTAAACGACAAAAAGGAATGTTTCTTTTAATGTACGCGGTGACAACGACCTTTTCCCCTACCGCGAGTAATATTTGGTCTTTGGCTTCCTCAATATGCCGTAATGTTTTTTTAAAATGAAATAAATACCATATACTCATTCATGTATGTTGTTATTGAAAATGGTTCTTATAAAGGATTTCTTATGTCGTTATTTTTAAGTGATATATTGTGATAGAAATGTGGAAATTTTTTCTTTCCATTGTATTTGTTTAATGTCTTATGATTTTATAATGGTACTTGGACATTATGACAGGTGGTTCCATGAATACCAGGATGGGTTGTTACGTTATAACCTCCAATGCATTGGGTATGGAAGTCGGCCGTATGGCTATTGCATTAAGTATGTGTGGAAGTCGGCCGTATGCCTATTCCATTAAGTATGTGTGGAAGTCGACCGTATGGTTCTTCCACTTAAGTATGTTTATGTCCCAAGATACCTTTATATGCTATGTGATCATTATATGGGTTTTATGGTAATCACTTGGTTATAGAAGGGTATGTAATGAACTTTTATTCAGTGAAGAGTTTTTACTACATCGAAAAGGTGAAAAGTATTACTTTGATAAAGTATACATGGTTTACTTGTTGTTTTGAAAAACTAACAGGTTTCATTCTTTGTGTATCCCTTACTGAGCTTTTTTATGCTCATCCCAGATTTTTGATTTTTTTTTCACAGGACTTAACGTGGAATAGGGTCAAGGATGGGATCACGGGAAGTCATGCTACCTAAAACATGGAACTAGACATGTATCTTTTTAAGAGTTTTTTTATGGAATCTTAGTAGAAGTTTCTACTTTGCAATCTTTTGAGATTTAATAGTTATGACCTAATTCTCTAAAAATCTAAACCTGAAAGGATTCTCAATGTGAATTATTCATTTAATTCAATTTTATGTAAGGTTTAAGGCTGGGGTCTTATATACACAGTACAGATAATTGTATAACATAAACATTCATAAATAAGCTTGAAAATTTAATGTTATGTTTAAGAATAAATCATAATCCATTAAAACATAAACTCATACAAAATATGGACACCATAAATCAAATAATTACATTTACTTATTCACATGGATGTTCTACTAGTTGAATAATCACATTCTATATCAATGTCCCATTTCTTAATGATGGAATTCATATTTTCAGACCTCATAACCACATTGTCATGGCCTTGTGCCAAGACTACAAATAATATTTTTTCAAGTCCTTATGCCAAGATACTATTTTGTCTCATGAGACCTACCGATACATCAAAGAGAAATAGCGGGCTCCACCCGTCACTTAGATAGTCCAATGCATTCCTCGTATGAAAGGGTTAAAACATAAAATAAAATTAATATTAAAACTAACATAGGAAATGTCAATACATTTTACATAACCCATTAATGGGGTAAAAATAACACATCCATAGTCAAAAATATCACAAAATAGTCAATATAATATGGGGTTTTATATCATAATAAACCAACTTCAAACCTGCTTAAAATCCATCAAAGGATGTTGACACAGATGAAATCAAAACATTTTTAGAGAAATATCTCATTCTATTTTTAAATAATTTAATATAAAAATAATAGTAAAAGGATAATTTTATTTTGAAAATATTCTTATACACTTTTTTCAGAAGCTTTGATGATGTTATAATGGTGGAAAATAGCCGCACTAGTAGTATAATTTAAAAAAGACATTCTTACCTTAATTTTGTCAAAAAGGTTTTAAAATACCTTGTTTGGAATAAAATGAAAATATTCCTCTTAAAACCTATATGGTCATATAAGGGTATAAATGAATCTAACCCATAGTCTAGTAAATATTAAAAATATTTCAAATTAAATTTTTAAGAAAACACATATGTGAATGAAAAAGAGGTCCTGGTAGATACGTACGTATTAACAAACACAGATATGTGAAGAGCTTGAATTATTAAATCATACCATGTACTTTTCCTTGGTTGAGGGTACGTTAACATCCAGTATAATATTTAAATCATTTTTATTATATTATAAAAGAACCATATACATAAATATATTATCATATATGATCTTCTAATATTGTTTTGTAATTATTATTTTAGTATTATCCTAGTTTTGGGGGTTAATTGATTAATTTTTCTTTATATGTTCTGTTACACAATTCATGTTTGTTATTGATATGATTAATTTGATTCATATAATGAATAAAATTATTTTATTTATAAATTATTTTTAATCATCATGTGAAAATTGTTCTTGACTAGTTATGATGGGGAAATGAATCTCATCATGTTCGTGGAGATGGTAATCTGTACATACTCAAGAGCGACAATATCATTCTTTTGATTAAATATCCTATGTAAATATATGTTATATCATATATAAAAAATAATTAAAATTTTATATTTTTTATATACTTCAGTTATACTCATTATTAAACCCATCTAAAATAATGATGTGTTTTAAGAACAAACTACCCCATGAATTGGAGACGGTAAACCTTATGTACACATGTATATTGAGTTTGTAATTTAAAGGATGGATAGAATAATGAATATGATTTTACAATATTTATAATAATATCACATTATGTTAAAGGTATTGGAGTTATTATTTTGGTGTGGAATTAAATTAAGAGGAAGTGGATAATGAAAAGAACATGAAAGAGGGTGTTTAAATTATTACCTCTTCTTCGGGTTTTACCTTTTTAGATTATCAAAATGGCACTTTAGGATGGCATTCCAAACAAATTAAGGACTCTTAGTTGATGTGAGGGATTTTGGAAGACTATTTGGGAAGGGGATGGACTATTCAAATGGATTTTTGGGTGTGAAATTATGATATGTGTATGTACCATTTTATAATATAGGTGAGGGACACATCAGGAAAAGCTTGAAATATTATTTTATAATAAAATAATTTCTAGTGTATAATGGATCCAAATTGATTTATTTTGAGGATAATGTATGGATGGGTCTAAAACCATTCAAAAAATAGGATTTATATAGGTTTATTTCACCATATTAACCGTATGGTTTAGATTTAACTCTTAGTTAAATAGTTTGACATTTACCAAGTCTCGTTGTATTTTTATATTGAATGGTTAATAAACTCAAAATAAACTGCCAAGTGAACCCCAAGTGGTCCATTATTAATATATATTACATTATCATTGTCATTTGGCTGATCCTTATATTTTTCAGAATATTATATAAATTAATAATATAGTATTTGTTTTAAAAAATCAATTATGTCAATTTTGACACTATTTAGTATTTCAATTTTTTGAAAGCCATAAAAACATTATCACAAAAAATAAAATTTGCTCAATAAATAATAAAATGTCATATTATCCTAGAAATTTTATTTAATTCATCAAATGTCTCAATTTTCATTTATTTTTATATTTATAGCATCTATTATTTTGATATTTCATTAATAAGTTAATTAGTACATCATCATTGTGTCATAAATAAATTAAATTATTTATTGACTAAAAATAATAAATAAAATACAATTACGTAGGAAATATTTTTATATTTCTAATTGATATTTATATTTGAATTTATCTTATGTATAAACATATATTAAAAATGGTTTAAATATTAAAAATTTAATTAAACACTTTTAACTCTTCTTTAAATAAAATAAAAATAAATGTCCTAATCTAATCCATGTTGACCAAAAGGATCCTATTTTATTACAAATGTTATTAATGTCTAATTAAACTTATCCAATAGAATTAGGACTTGTTTTACGGTAATTATAATATCATTATACCTTTAATTACCCTATTTACTTTTAACGATGGTAATTAAAAGTTAAAAGTTACAATTCACAAAAAATTATTTTAATATTATTTAACAACATTTGACATACTCATGTAAACCCTGTCACATGGATTTTTGAAATTAAAATCATAGAAGAAGAAAAAATATGTAGTATGCAAATTTCTAATTGCTTCTTGATGTTGGGTAAAAGGCGGAAAAAGGTTCAATAAAATTTTATATATCTAAACATATTATAAAAAGACCCCAATGAATTACAATGAACATGTATAAGTATTATGTAATATTTTGACATAAAATAAATTAAAATAAAATAACTAATTATTTAACTAAATATTTGGTTTTCCCCAATAACATTGTGTTTTCACTATTCATCAAATATTGAATGTTCTCAGAAAAATACCAAAAATTCACCCTAAGCTAATTTTGATATTCCGAATCCAAAAATGAAGTCTATTTTGAGAATTAAAATTTATAAAATTTTAAAACGCTGGTATTACTATTCAACACATCATGTTTCATAGGTCATGGTGTGTAAAACCTCCATGTTGCATACAACACAAGATACAACATTATTCAAAGGGAAACATACCGTGGAAACTTGTGTTGATACATTGTACAATCCTTAAAATAATTTTTTCCCAAAAATATCTAAAATATCACTTTATATAACGATTTGGAGGGTTCATCCTCATAAATTACTTCGATTCCCATGTTGCCTCTTTCAATATATGGTTTCTCCATAAAACATTCACCAAACGAGTCATCTAGTTTCTCAACACTTGTTCTCTAGTATTAATAATTATGATAGCCTCTTCGAAATAAGACAGATCAGTCAATAGTTATATTTCTTCATAGGTTAGTACATGCGTTATGTCGGGAATGTATTTTCACAACAGTGATATGTGGAACATATCATAATCTTTTGAGATATATGTAGGCATTGCTAAATGATAAGATACAAATCCAATTCATTCTAGAATTTTGAATGGTATGATGTATGTCGATTTCAATTTACACTTCATACCGAAATGTATAACACCCATCCCTGGAGATACATTCAGGGAAAGAAGCTCTACTATATGAAATTCAAAATACTTCCTTTGGTTATCGGCATAGCTCTTTTTCCATCTTTGGGATGCTTTAATGTGGGTTGGTATTATCTTTACTTATTTTATTGTTTTCTCAACATGTTCTGGGCCTAAGAGTATTCTTTCTCCAAAATCATTCCAACAATTTGGTGTGAGACATCGTTTTCTATAT
Source organism: Viscum album (assembly GCA_963277665.1). Classification (NCBI taxonomy): domain Eukaryota; kingdom Viridiplantae; phylum Streptophyta; class Magnoliopsida; order Santalales; family Viscaceae; genus Viscum; species Viscum album. The sequence goes on along the minus strand of OY728133.1, from coordinate 1,022,827,761 downwards.
AATGCTTCGTATGGTGCCATCTGAATACTTTAATGGAATATATTTTTATAAGTAAATTGTAACATTGGTAAATATTGATCCCATAAACATTGAATGTCTTGTGAAAATGGTCTCAAAATTTCTTCTTATGTTTTGAATATTTCTTTCAGATTGTCCTTCGTTATGAGGGAGGTAGGCAGGGATCAAACGAAGATCGGTATCAAGGTCCTTCTAAAGAATTTTCTAGAATCTTGATGTAAAATTGTGATCATTATTATAAAAAATCTATAAGGGTACTCCATGAAGTCTTTAAAATGAATTAATATATTGTTTTTCATATGTTCAAGTGGAAAATCTTATCTTATATCTAGAAAATTTGTAGACTCGGTAATATTGTCACCAATGACTCATATTGCATCATTCCTTCTAGGAGTGTTTGGTAGCCCCATGATGATGCCCATCGTTATATCATCCCATTTCCTCTCTGGTATGGGAAGTGGTTCCATGATGCCTCTAGGATGTTCAATTCAATCATTCAGTTGTTGAAAAACCATACTTCTGAACACATAATAAACAATATCTCTCTTCATGCGGTGCCACCAAAAATTTTCCATTTAAATCTCAATAAATATTATTTCTACCATGGTGTATAGAGAAATTGGATCTACGAGCATAATCCAAAAATTCCCTATTTACATCAGGTATGTCAGGAAGACAATGTATATTCGCAAAATTCAAAATTACATCTTTATATATGAAGTCACTCAATCTTCCATCATTCATAAAATTAACCCTATTATCAAACTCCTCATCATAAGTATGAGAACTATTTATATTTTATTATAAAGATGGCTTTGCAACCATTTTAAAAAGTATTGATGTTCCACCATCCATGGTAATTCCCATATCCATATTTACAAGATCTATGAAAATAGGATCCCTTTGAACACTCATCATGTTCAAAACACCATTATCATTTCTTCTCAAAGCATATTCCACCTTATTTTTATTCCCCGGGTGGTAGTGTATAGTGCAATAATAATCTATGAGTATTTCAAGCCATCACCGTTTCCACATGCTGGGTTATTTTTGTGAAAAAATATACATAAAACTCTTCATATTACTATAAATCTCCCATTTTTTCACTATATAGATAGTGTCTCCATATCATCAGAGTAATGATTATAGCTGGTAACTCTCGATCATGAGTGGGATAGTTATGTTCATGAATTTTTATCTATCTTGATTCATATCCAATAACTCTATAATTTTTCATAAAAACACATCCATGTCCTTTCTTTGAAGCATCACCATAAATGAAGTAACTGTCATTCCACGAATGTAGAGTCAAGAATGGAGAATTGACTAATATTTTTTTTTAGTTTTTCTAAAAATTCTTGACACTATTTTGCCCAAACAAATTTAGCCCCTTTATGTGTGACCATGGTAAATGGGATAGCCAACTGAGAAAAATTGTGGATGAAACATTGATAACAACCTGCTAAAACAATAAAATTACATACCTCAGTTATACTCATTGGTAATGGCCATTCATGGATTTCCGTGGTCATTAAAGTATCAATAGATATTCCATTAATATAGACAATATGTACAAGAAATGAAATATCTTGAAGCCAAAAATCACACATACTAAAATTCTGATATAATTCATTTCTTCTAAGTGTGTTTAGATAAATAAGCAAGTGATTTTCATGATCTTTTTAGCTTTTTGAGTATACCATGATATAGTCAAAAAAACCACTATAAATTCATTAGGATATTCCATGAAAGTAGTTTTTATTAGATCCTTGAAAATAGAGGGAGCATTAGTCAGTCTAATAGGAATTTCTGTAAACACATATTGACCATACCTTGTTCGAAATTTTGTCTTTGGAATGTCTTCCTTCTTTACTCACAACTGAAGTTATCCTGATCAAACATCAATATTCGAAAAATATTTAGCATTATGAAATTGGTCGAATAAATAATCAATGTGAGGTTGTGGGTATTTTTTCTTTATTTTTATTTCATTGTTCTCCCTTTAGTCAATTCCTAACCTAATAGATCCACTTTCCTTCTTATCTAAAAGGGTAGGGGCACCCCATGGAGAAATGATAGGGTGAATAAATCCCTAATTAATCAATTCCCCTAGTTGTTTCTTTAGTTCCACTAATCCCATTGTGGACATTCTATAATGGGTTTGTGATAAGGGCCATAAAACAAGAATTAAATCAAATGAAAAACACAATTTTTTTGTTCTGGAGGATGTCTAGGTAAATCCATTTAAAACACATAATCATGCTCTTGCACAATAGGTACATCCTTTATTTTAACATTCCATTCCTCACCCATAGTTTTTTTATTCTCATGCATCCAAATAATTGACTTTAGTATAACTAAGGGGGGTTGATCTAGATAAGAATCAGATAGTGATGTTTCTAATGTAAAAATAAGTTACTCATTATCATCATCAATAATTTTATCCTCTTTCTTCTTACAATAAATATCACATCATTTTATGAAATACAATCCATATAGAGGTTTATATCAAATTCTCTGTTGGGTGTGATAATGAGATCAGAAGAAAAGAAATATATATATATATATCCTAATGGGAAATGATTCACAATACATTGTTCTAAGGATACTTCACTTATGAGTTTTTACTGAAAACTCCATTTTTAAGTCAAATTGAAAACATCACATTTTTTAAGAAAACTGGGATGATATGAAACAATGTGATGATATAGAATAAAAAAAGCATTTTCTAAACTTGACAAAAACATTAAATTACCCACAACCACGTCTTTCGGAGCATCAAACACAACAGTAGTGATCGCATAAGCTTGGACATGCTACTTTGGCCCTTTCTGGTGTAATATTCGTCGGCACTTAAGAAATTCATTTTCATAATTCCCCTTTTTCTCTATAATTTTAGAATTCATCATTGACATACTCTTTCTTCCCCATGAAATCACGAGTTTGGTGGAATTTTCACCACATTTTTAACTGACTCTCATTCACTTCAGAAAGTACTAGGGGGTATCTTCCAAAATTTACCACATGATGAATAATCAACTTTTCCCTTCCTCCCCTTATTTCCATTTCCAGAGTGATCAACTGATATCTTCTTCTCTTACATTGATTTAAAGTTGCAATAGTTAGAGAATTATTTTTCTGTCTTGATAATTAATGAGACAATATCTTCGTACGATGAGAAAATTTTTAGACTAATGCTTAATGGAGAAATAGTTATAACCCATCAAAGAATTGATCAATCTTACTCTATGGGTTATTTATATAATATACAAGATTCCTTCCTAACCATGTAATGTTAACCTCAGTCTTTGCAACATTCTCATCTTCCTTTTGCCTCAGATTTACAAATTTTCATTCCATATCTGCTCGATGGTAATGAGGAATTTATTATTCTATGAAAATATCATTAAACTACATACATTTAATTTTTGATACTTCTTCATATATTTTTTTTGTTTTGGATTAACGACCACCATTGATCTGCTTCTCTTGTAAGGCGATAATCTACAATTACAAATTTTTATATTTTTCTACTCCCCAAATGATGAAATTTTTTCTCTATGGAATTTATCCATTTCTCAACTACAAATGAATTTGTAATCCCATAGAATTTTGGTGGTTGTTTATTTATTAATTGGTCTAACATTTATCCTCCACATTGTGGATTAGGGTGATCTATATGGGTAATGTTGTTATTCATAACCTGAGTGAGTTTTCCTAGCATGGTGATAGGTTGATCAGCACCAGTTGCATCACCAACTCCGCTATAATTATCTTAAGAAGGATGGAAATACTTACATGTATTATATTAATTGATAAATTTTCCATTCCTTCCACTAGGAATCATATCTAAATGATGGAATACAATATATTATTTTATGAATTGAAATACATAATTCCAAACATGAAACAAGCTTTACAAAAAATGAACATATTTTGGATATAATCCATAATCAAAAAAAATGTTTTTTAGGAGGTATATACTCATAAATCCTTTATAATAGTTTGTAATAAAAATGTGAATTATCCTTAAAAAATCCCCCGAGTGTGTTTTAACCAAGAGTGTAGCGTCGACCATTGTCGTGCACCAGTTAGTTAACGAGTATAGGTCAAAGCAGTGTTTTGTAGATTTACCCCATGGTATATCTATGCTAGAGCCACCTCTACCTTCTATTTCCCAGACCAGGATACATTGCTTGGAAAATTCACAAAATCTCAACATTACCAAAATTCTATGAAGTTCTTATATATTAATCCTCAATTTATATCAAATGGTAATGTTATATAATTATAGTTTTTCTAAATCTAGCCTCCATGGATTTTACTAAACATCATTTTATACCAACAGTAATATTGCAACCCATGTTACCGAAATTCTGTTGATTATTATATTAAATTGGAATGATCACAAGGGATCAAATCCTGAATGTCCTATCAGTTTAGTAGCCCAAGAAGTACTAGATACATTCATAAGTTTTATATTACATTATAATATGAAATAAACAATAACATTATCTCCATTTCCCACATTCACACCCCTTAGACTATACCTTAGACTACCCTTGCAGGTCAGTCATAATATACTTATTTGCATCCTGGAAAAAATAAAACATAGAAACGGGTGAACTCAAATTCTTAGTAAGGATAACAATGTAGCGAAAACATTCATAAATAAGAATAAACTATTATGTAAATATATATGAATAAATAGTAATCCTTTTAAACATAAACTTCTATAAAATATTGAAAATATAATACAATTAATGCTATTTACATATCAAAATTTATATTCTAGATGTCAAATAATCTAATGAAATATCAATATCGAATTTCATAAGGATGGAATGGAAATTTCGAGGCTTCATAACCCCATTTTCAAGGCCTTGTGCCAAGATAAAAAATATGGTTTTGTCAAGGCCGGGTTCCAGGTCACTAGTTTTTCTCATGAGACCTATTGATGCATCTAGGAGATAAATTGGGCTCCACCAGTCACTTACTATGTTCAAAGCATTCCTCATATGAAGAGGTTTAAGCATATCATAAAAATTTGAATTTAAACTAACATACAACATGTAAATACTTAAATTACAAACCATAAATGGTGAAAAACTACACATCCACTATCAAATATATCATAAATCCTTCAATACAATATGGATGTTTTTTATCATAATAATTCAACATCAAACATGATTAAAATTAATCAATAGATATTGACAAAGATGAAATAAAAACATTTTTAGAGAAATATATCATTCTATTTTTAAATCAATTAAAAGTCATATAATTATAAAATAAATAATTTATTTTACAAATATTCTTATAATATTTTATGGGAATCATTGATGATTTTATAATAGTGGAGAATAGACACACCTGACGTATATGTTTAAAAAAGAGAAACTTAACTTAATTTTGTCGAAAAAGTCATAAATTACCTTTTCTGGAAAATGATAGAAAGATTCCATTCAAAACATATATGGTAAAATAAGAGTATAAATGAATTTAAACCATAGTCTAGTAAATATTAAAAAGGTTTTGAATTAATTTTTTTAAAATGCAGATATGGAAGATAAAGAGGTCCCAGTAGATACTTACGTATAAACACCCTCAGATATGTAAAGAGATTGTAGAATAAATTCTTACCTTGTACATTTCCAGTGATGAGGGTATTTTAACCTCCTATATAATAGTTAAATAACATTTATTAAATTATACAGGAATCATATACATAAATATGATATGATATATGATGTTCTAATATTTTTTTGTTAATAATATTTTAGTATTATCATCATTTCAGGTGTTTACTAATTTGTTTCCATTATATGTTTTGTAATATATGTCATGTTTGTTATTGATGGGATGGATTTAATTCATATTCAGAATCATATTAATTTTTTTAAACATTAATTTTAATCATCGAATAAAAATTATTCTTGAATGGTTATGATGGGTAAATGAATCACATCCCGTTCGTGGAGATAGTAATCTATAAGTACGCACAAGTGACAATATCATTATTTTGATTTAAAATAGTATGTAAATAAATGGTATATCATATATAAACAATAATTACCTTGTTATCTGTTTTATTCAGATCATTTATACTCATTATTATACCCATCCTGAAAAATGAAGAGTTTGAATAACAAACTACCCCATGACCTGGAGACGGTAAGCCATACAGGCACACATATGGTGACTTTATCATTTATAGGATTAATAGAATAAAAAATATGGTTTTAAGATATTTATAATCACATCAAAATATGTAGAAGGTATAGAAGATGTTATTTTGGTATGGAATCAACCAAAGAGTTAGTGGAATAAGTATTGATTTTGAAAGAGGGTGGTGAAATTATTATATCTTCTTCTGGTGTTTCCTTTATAGTTGATCAAAAGGGCATCATAAGATGGCTTTCTGATTCATGTACGTACTCTAGGAAAATTTGAGGGATTGTTGGAAGATAATTTTGTGGGGGTTGGCCAAGAAAAATGGCCTTGGAGCTGTGAAACTAAGATAAGGGGAATTACTTTTTTATAAGAGATGTGAGGGTCACTTTTTGAAAACCTTGAAATACTATTTTATAATAAAACCAATTTTTTTTATAATGGCTCCAAGATGATTTATTTATAGGATATGGTGGGGATGGGTCGAAAATCTCCCAACTAATATGTTTTCTGACATGTTTAGTTCACCATATTAACCTTATGATTTAGATTTTACTCATGGTTAAATAGTTTGACATTTACCATGTCACATTGTATTTTTATATTATATTGTTAACAAACAAACTATAAACTGCCAAGAAAACCCCATGTGATTCATTATTAATATATATAACCTTATATAAGTTATTGTTTTCAAATCCTTATATTTTTAAGTATATTATATTGATTACTAATATATTATTTGTTCTAAAAACTCTATTAGGTCAATTTTGACACTATTTTGTATTTGATTTTATTGAAAGCCCTAAAACATAATCCCATCAAATAAAATATATTTAATCAATAATAAAATGTCATATTATCTTTTAAAATTAGTTTAATTCATCATAATTGTAAATTTACATTTATTTGGATAATTATAATATCAATTACTTTAATATTTCATTAATAAGTTGATTTCTGTATCATCATTGTGTCATAAATAAATTAAATTATTTAATATCTAAAAATTATAAATAAAGTAACATGATGTTGGAAATATTTTTAACTTTATAATTAATATTAATAGTAGAAGTTATATTATATATAACCCTATATTAAAAATAAATTAATTATTAAAATTTGAATTTAAAACTATTAAATCTTTTTTAAATAAAATTATAATAAATGTCCTAATCTATTCCAAGTTTACAAAAAGGATCATATTTTATTCCTAAGGTTATTTTTGGTCGAACTATATTTATCCAATAGAATTAAGAAATGTGTTAGAGTAATTATCATATCATTTTTACTTTTAGTTACCCTATTTACTTTTAACCCAGTTAAACATAAGTCAAAATTTATTATTCATGAAAAAATATTTTCATCATATTGAACCACATTTTACGTACTGATGTCAACAGGGTCTCTCAGATTTCTAAAATTCAACTCACAGAATCACTAAAATGATGTTTTATGCAAATTCAAAAGTTCTCCCAGAAGGTGGGTATAATACAGTAAAAAGTTCAAAAAAATATTATATATCTAAACATACTATAAAATGACTCCAATGAATAAAATTGAACATATATAGTTATTATATATCTATTTTGAAATAAAATAAAACAAATTAAATTAACTACTTATTTATATAAAAATTTATTTTCAATCAATAACGATGTGTTTTTCACTATTCTTGAAAAATTGAATGTTCTTCAAAAAATACAAAAAATTCGGCCTAAGAAAATTTTAAAATTCTGAATCAATAAATGAAGTCCATTTTGAAAATTAGAATTTATAAAATTAATGAAAATTGTATTAATATTCATAATGTATAGATTCATTAATCATGTTGTGTTAAAGCTCCATGTTTTGTATAATTCACGCTACGACATTATTAAAATAGAAACGAAATGTGGAAGCCTGGGGTGTTACATATAATGTCTAAAAAGATATAAAAATAAAAGAAAGTCATGTAAACATTATATTGAATTATTTTTGCATTTATTTATATAATATAAAATCCATTTTAAAATTATGGTCCATGTTATAATTAAAATAATTCTTACCCCTTAAAGACATTATTTTTGGGGAATGTCTATCGTTTGTTTTCTATAATAGTGGACTCGAACTTTTGTTTTGAACGAAAAATATGATTTTGTTCCATTTAAAATATCATTCCAGAATACCAACTAAAAACTATTTTCATATTTTTATCCCATGGTATGACCATAAACAACAATTTTAAATGAATTTACTTCATCTAGAAGGTGAATATCAAAAGAATATGTAATAATATTAACCATTTACTTCATATATATTTTTCCTTAAACCCAATAATTTTTATCAATAAAAATATAAATATTAAAAAATATACTATTCATTATTATATATAAATTATATACTGATGATGAATATTAGTTATCAACCCCCTTCCATTAATTGGAAAATGACAATATCACCTATGTTTCATGAAAACTACCACCTCTATGAGCATCTGTTTAATTTTTCATAATCACATTACATGGGTGGCTATAAAATTGTTTTTAATGAATTTTTAAATTACTCATAGAATAAATAATACCCTATATTGATAATTTTTTGATTTTATCAATTTTATTGAAATTAAATGGTAATAATAAAAATAAAAGGCCTAAAATTATATTTCTGATATACATATATTTTTTTCATCAATTTTAGAGAATCTATTGAACATAATATATTTTGTGAAAAAAATAATTTTTTTTAAAAATTTAAAATGTTTTTTGTCAATAATTATTATAACAGTTGTTATTTAATTTTTGATACCACCATCAGTCATCTTAAAATAACAAAAAAATATGGTCATTATGGGGTTTTTCTTTAATAATCGCAATTAATATTTCAATAGATATTTATTAAATAACATAAATAAGTATTCTAATTTTATTTTGAATATATTAAATATTTTTTTATAGTGATCGTATGCCAATGCAATGATAACTAAATTCATTATATAGAATTATAAAAGCAATAGTTAAAGAGTCCACACCAAAATAAATATAACTACAAATATTTAATAGCTATGAAATAAATGATGATAAAATATTCATGAAATATGTAATAAATATAAATAATTACCATATATATGTATATATTATTAATTAATATTAATATATGAAGATTTTATCAAAATTAATATGACAAATATTTAATCCAAGATATGTGTTTCTTGGTCTCAAATTATGTTCCACTATGCATTTTAAATTTTGTACACCAAGTTATAATTTATTTGTGCTCATCGTATTTACTTACCGAAGTATTTTATATAATATTTCCAAATAATTAATTATATTTTTATAGCCATTTCAGGTTATTTCCTTCAAATGATGTTAATTAAAGTGTTATAAATGTCAAAAGGGTTCTTTTTTATTTTTCATTTCAAGATATATGTTTAATAATATGTACATATTTATTTTATATTGCAGCTACACACACTATTTGACATATTATATCATTATTTTATCCTTATTCATTGAATTTAGTATCAATTTATAGTTCTATTCATTATTGGGTTTTGTTTTAGTTGTTTATATGGATATAAATATTCTCTATTTTATATTCCTTCATTGTGTAATATTTTTTATTACGAACATACATTAATTTATAAGGTTTGTATAGTTGATCTTCTATATATTATATAATGATTATTTTTTATCCATCGGTTTTAATGTTCATTTCCTAAATTCTAATGTTTTTTCAATGAAAATACATATGATTATTTCATTAAAATAATTAAATTAAAAGTAATGATGTATTTTACATAATCAATCTTATGAATATATATATATATATACTTTATAGTTTTTTAGTTATTTTCTTATACATTATATAGTTATATTTTAATATAATTTTCAACTATCAGTTACATTATTTAGAGAGTTATATAAATGAATCATTTTTATGATTTCTTTATGTATTATTTTTGAATTTCATTACTAAACCATGAATTGAATTATTTTGTTTAAATATCAAAATAGAAAATTAATTTTACATTCCACATGACCATTAATAATAAATTATAATCATCTCTAGTTTTGAAATTATTTTTATCTAAATATGATATATGAATTTATAATATTTTTTAATTTTGAATATTCATTGTTAATGATTTGAGTTTTTATCTTTGAATGAAATAATTACAATTTTTCGAATTTTTATTCTAAAATATATAAATATTTATTTACCATAACATTATTTTTTGTTTTCATAAATAATTCGACATATTTTCAAAATTCATAGACTATTTTCCAATTAAGATGGAATTTATTAATTATTTCAAGACATTATATACTATAATAACCAAAAAAACATAAATTTATTTATTAAAGGTACTATTTTGATTCATAAAATTTTTAATGGAATTTCATAACTTCTATCAATAATAAAATAATTCAAGGAAATTTATCATGATGATAGGTGGGTAAGTTATAAGACTATAATTCATTAGGTAATGATTTTTTTCTCTAGGGAAATTATTTTGAAATTAACATGTGATGTTATTCCATTAATAGAGTGATTGTGTGGGTGATTACAATAGTGAAATGAATATGAAGACATAAATAATTTTCATGATTATTCTTTCTTATTTTATTCTTTATTATGATATTATTTTATTAAATTTCAACCAATTGAAATTGGAAAAATTATATATTTTAATTTCATAGCTCATTATTATTGACTCAAGGTTATTCACTCATTTTTGAAACATCCATTTACTCATGAATTAAGACAAGGTTCATGATAAGACTCATCATTTATGATCCATGTTTTATTTGTTATAAATATTTAATGATTTAAAAAAAATAATTTGATTATTAATTAATTCACACATTTTTATTATTATGATATCATATGATTTTTTTATTTTATTTTCAGAGTTTACACTTATTTATTGTTTTTGATCATCATTATTCGGTATCTACATACAACTATTTTGATGATTTATATTATGTATGATATGTATTGAAGGCTATCATGTTTGGATAATTTATTGTGAAATATTTAAGAAGTAATATAAAATATATTGTCCAACGTGTAATTTAAATGTTATCAACTTGATTTGGATGATATGTTCTTTTATGTGATATTCTTTATATTTCTATCATACTCAAATATTGTAAAACAATATGGTATTCGGTAGTCATGAGACACATTGATGGATATTAATATTTTAATTATCGAATGTTAGATTTTGGCCACCAAAATTTGAATCTATTCTAATATGAAAAGATTATATTTTTAGTAATTGATATTGTATTGAAGGAGTAGGGATGTCATGTACTCTATCTTGACCACTTCCCTCTAAGGGATCTCCTCCATGACCGAGAATGTTGAAAGAAGGAAATTGACCAAACTGAGTCCCATCTCTACTAGGCCTAGAGTTGGTGATTAGAACTAGTATTATATAGAAGTTATCATATATTAGATGAATTTTCCATATTATAGGGAAAATTATGATCAAGATTATATGATTTCATCCCCCAAAAAACTACATCACATAAAAAAAGTTCATTCCTACATATCACATATTTCATGTTATTTTATTAGAACACAATAAATATATCCAGTAAACCATTAAAGGAAATCCTATAATAGATGTTCAAAAACAAATCTGATGAAAAAAAAGTAATATCCATCATGGTACCCAAAATAATCTTAGAAACCTAAAATGAATTTCATATGCTTGTAGGCTGAGAAAAACCGATATAATCAATAAAATTATAGAAAAAATATATAATGCAAATGAGAATAGGAAATTCGAATACTATAGTAAGAAAAAAATAGAACTTATATCAGCTAAACATATGAACTAACCAATCCTATCTACATTGAGTAATTCTTTCCAAATAAAAAAACAATTAAAATAGCATAATCATAAGAATATTGTAAAAAAATTAATCTGGACCACATTTCCAATTATTTTACAATATGACACCCTAGTATTATAGGTCTTGTGATAAAAATTTATTTGCACAATAATAATTACCAATAATATATGAGTCATCTAATATTATCATGAACAAGGGAACATGATCTATAATTTCACTTCTCAAAAGAATACATTTAGAAAACACATCACATCTCTCCCAATGTGTATTGGGATGTCACATCACGTGTGTAAAATATTCATAACTATAATAGTTGTTTATCATGAAAAAAAATGAAGTCAATGGAATTCTATCATCATTCCATGAATGATATCTAATACAAACTCTATCATTCTATAATAAATCATCATTTATTTTACAATATATCTATATGAATCCACAACCAATTTGTAATAAAATGTAATTAAATATATGGAGAATCCATCAGAAACCAGGAAAAATAATATCATATGGATGATTTTGTAAGGAATATGTTGTTTTAACCAATCGATCATGAATATCATTTATTTGGAAAAAATTCCCTTCACTAAAATCGTATGTCCATAAATAGTGATTGAATTTGGAGAAGGTTTGTAATGAAATATAAAATGATAATATGTAATACTAAATTCTAAAAAACAAAATCTCAACCGATGGTCTTTAAATAAAATTGTCTTTTCACTCCCAACAACCCCAAAATGGTCTCAAAACATATATCACTTTTTCTACCACATATAAATGTAAAAAACACATATGCCACAAAACATAATACACAAAAATCACAATTCGATATCGAGTTTCAATAAATTATTTAATTATTTAATTTTCATGAACTCTTATTTTACAATAAATTCTGTCTCATCTTTATATAACACATTGATCCACCATTAAATTCACTTAATTCAAAAACCACACATAAATTTCATAGTTCACATTTACGAATTTTGTCTAAAAACTATTTTCAAACCCATTATATTCATTCCATATTAATATTAAACAAAATTATCCCATTAAAATTTAAACTTTTTCTATACCTAATATATATATTATAACACTTTTTTATTTAAAAGATTCTATTTTATTCATTCCATAACTCTTGGGAATCTGTCATGATAATGAACAATGACACCATCCATTCTCGTATCAATTATAAATTCTTAAATAAATTTTAACCACCATAGGCACACTAGTAATTAAAATAAAAAATCCCAACCATAATACTATACATTAAACACACTATACCAAAATCAAATTTCTGTTTTCTACTGGGAATATAGTACAACATGTTATTTAGAAACAATCTTGTCAACTACCATCATTAGTAGATTTATTGTTTTCATGTAACGTTTTTCAGTAATTATTTTCATTTAAAAAACATATAAATATCTGCAATACAATTTCATAGACAACAATATCTCACACAAAATTTTGGAGAAGTAATATCATTATAGTAGTTAAATCACATTTGATATATCTACTTTGATTTTATATTTAATAAAACTAATTATAATTAGATAGTAATAAATTCTCTATCTAGAATAGTATTTTTATTATAGAGATTATGAAATAAATATAAAATAAAAAAATTAATTTTTTTGTGAAAGAGATAAATTCATTCAGTGATAGTATTTATACAACACATAAATGTTAGTGAAAATAGAAAAAAATAACATATTCCCTTCAATTTCAGATTTGAACCAACTAATAGTCTTTTTATGGATGTGCATACCATCTTCTGATTAGATAAAAAATATTTATTTCAATAATATATAAAATGATAATTATAAGAATAATCTCATACGTAGTGATGTATCTATACTTGTGATGAACATACAGATATTTTTTAGTAGGGCGTAATGTGCCCTTTGCAGCTCAAAATTTTATAGATGATTTTAGATCATATGTGATGATGAAGAATCCAAAAACACCAAATAAATGTTTTTATCATACAAAATTTGTAACCTAAATGTAATTAAAATTTATAATTACAATTATTTTTAATAGAATATCAATAATGGATTAACATGAATAGAGGGATTGAACACCCCATTACTGTGTCCCATAGTTTTCTAGATTGGAAGATGATTACCAATGAATCATATTCTTAAAAAATATTTTATTTTCATTTAATTTAGGAAAAAGAATAAATTTTAAAGATATTTAGATTTGAAATAATCAAGAAATCATTTTAGATCAAAAGGAAAAGAGATACATGGTTTCGAGGAAGATACACTACCCTATAAATACTCACACACTTCATGTAAGTGTAACAATTTTATACCACTATGATGTCGACCACCATTAAACTATTTTAAGGGAAGTCATAATAACATATTATAAGCATTTAGAGAACCATACATTAAGAAATATTACTTTTCAATGAGCTAAGAAAATTAAATTTTACTCTTACTTAAGACAAGGTTCACCCATACTTATTTACGAGAAACACGATTGTACCTTTATGCAGAGTTAAGATTCTCATGAATATAGATCGAAATTAACAAATAACACATAAAGGAGATAATAATTAAATTTATACATCACATGGGAAACCTTCATACACATATTCATAATGATTTTAAACCTTATATAAGTTGTAAAAATATATTGATACCCATATGCAAGACAGCCTAAAGGCTTTAACCATATGTGATAATTAAGAATTTTTTGGTAAATTTATGAAATGATGTTGTAATATCCTTTCCACTACTTATAACTTAAAAAATATACTTATTAATCATTATAAACATTAAATTCGAGGATGAAATTTTTCAAGCTTTTCAAAAACAATCCTATATTTACCTAATATATTTAAAAAACCATTTCAATTAATCATCATTAATTTGATGAATAATGATATATAATTCATAGAAAATGTTAAATATTAATTAAATATTCCAGTTTATAATTATTTAATGTATATAATATCTTTTCAAATATCTCCATTTATCATTATAATAATATATAAAATATTAATGTTGCTTTTATAAAGTGTAAATATTCTAAAAATATAACTTTTAATTTACTAAATTATTTTAAATCAAGAACTACGATTTCGGAAACAAATCCTTAAATAAATTACATCCTATAAACAGAAAGGAATTTCATTAGAAAAACTATAAAATTAAATTAGATGAAACGTAGATAATTATCATTATAGGTAATTTAAAGATACATATATGAAGTGGGAGAAATGGAATGTTAATATTACTATAACATTATATACCACTGAAGGACACTATCACATCTAAATATTAATATGAATATAAATAAATATCCTAGGAAATAAAGCATTCATAAAATAATAAGGATTCATTGTTTTCAAAATCTACATTGAAATAAATAATAATCATTCAATACCGACATCAAATTGGAAGGGAACACATTTAGAAAAAATTAGTTTACATTGTTTATGACAAAAAATATAACCTGATGTTTGGGAAAAAATTATTATATCTTTCACATAAAAAACATAATTTAGTAATTATATAGTTTGAATAAGTGTACATAATTTATCATATAAATTTAAATGATAATAAAATTAAATTCATACCATTGAAAACCAGTGATGATTAATATATAAAAAAATAGTAAAAGTAGAATGATCACATAGTAATTTATTTTAAAATTTCAATATTTTACTTCAAAAAATCTCAATATGAATTTCAGGTTATGGAGTTTACGATCCGAAGAAGATTCTAATAATATTATTCACATTAATGACATGAATCACCTCATTTAATACTATAAAACATATATATAGAATCATGCTGATAAAAAATTTCCCACTACCAATGAATTTAATTTATCATTCTCATTCATTTAATTTAAGAATCCAATAGCTTAACCACACATCACATTTTAACTAATGATATAAGTTTGATATTTTGGATTCTATTGTATAATATAAGTACATTAGTACCAATTAAATATCACAACAAAATGAATTAAAACATCCCATCTTTCTCTTCCTTTTCTTTCCATTAACGATGCACACTTTTACCACCCCCACACAATTAAAACTCTTCGTCACCATAACCACTAACTATTAAAACCACATCCTATTCATAAGAACATTCTCTCCACAATTGCAACATATCACCCTTACTCAACCTAAAAAAATTCACATCACAACAACCTAATAACCCAACCACACATCATAGCCACATTAGTATATTAAATTGTTTATAAAATGGACCATAAATAATGTATTTTCTTAATTTCCAATATAATATCCCAAAAAAACTATAATTTCAATAGGAAACAAATCATTTGATAAATATTTTTTTTCTTGTAAAATTAATTGAAATGTAAAATAATTAATCATTAGTGGGTCAAAAGTAATATCGATACATTATTAAAATATTATAAAATATAATTTATCATGTGACATCCATCATAAAAAATACATAATGTTGGAATATTCTAACATTAATAGTTGTATATTTTTCTTAGATTCATAGAAAAAAATAAATTACCCATAATATAAAAATGAATAATTTATGTTGGATAAAATGTCCCCATATGAATTATCTTCAAGAATTTACAATTACTTCAAAAATATTCATGTAAAATTTCTCAACCAACAGTATTAGTAATATCATCATGTGAAAGGATACTAAAAAAATCAATTGAACCCACCCACCACAACATGATGTTATCGTGTTTAGGAGTCTTTTAATCTACACTAGTATTCTAAAAGGTGTGATAATAAAATATGTCTTGATACAAGAAATGGTTTTCACCTATTCAGTTTCTTCACGTCAAAACACATGCCACCAACATAAGACCAATAATTAAAAACACAATCGTCAGGATATTAATAAATTCCATTCATCATTTCTTTCAAAATAATTTATGTGTGAAATGAATGTACATTAACATAAATATATATTTTTCTACAAAATTCATTTATTTTTTTATTGTAATAAACTAATTGACCTATTTTTGGGAGGATTGTGATTCCATAAAAACCCAAACCAAAATAAAAAAAAAATAATAGTGATAAAATACCTTAATAGAACTTGACAAAATATCAATGATCACATGTTATTTGAAAAAATAAAAACATATGTGGTTCTGGACTAGGAATAATTATAGATCATATACTATTTAAATTTATAATAAAATAGAATCTCACAATTCATAATCATGTTTTCAAAAAGGAATACCATTAATTTAAATATCTAAAATATAACTAATGAAATCCTAGAAAACACTCAATATTTCGGAAACATTAAAAAAGGAACACCATTTAATGCATTTCAATAAATAAAATCTGCAACAACATTATATACAAAAACAATCAGCCTTTATGTTGTTTATAATGAATAATTTTATTACAGAATACATTAAATTTTCATTTTATTAAATTGGAAGAACATTTCAGATTTTATTTGAAAAATTTATGTCATTAATTGTTGTGATCAATTCAAATATGTCATTAAATATACAACATTAATTATCAATTTTAAAATTAAAACATATAATATGACCACAATATAATAATTTCATCGATTATATCACAATTTTTTATGATTTTGCAATAATGAAAAAAATATCAAATAATTATATAATTTCTATAGAAACCATTCTTGTACAACGTAATTAGGGTAATGAGATTTTTCATCAATATTTAAATACCACATGATAGGAACATTTATTGATATCATAATATAAATGCATCACCTCACAATTTAATTCATTTTTCAAACCAAATAATAATACACACAGTGAATGCCCTAATAGAAGCTATGAAGAAGAGTTTCACATTATGTAATAAATATAAAAAGTGTAAAATACCTCTTTTTTAACCATTAATCAACTGAAACTTTCAAAACACCTTAAAACTACTTCTATACACTTACAACCACCAAAACACAATATGTAAAGCCTTAGGAGGACATATACAATTATATTAGAATCTTCTCAAATGAATCTCTCCCTAGAAAATCCAAATCCATTCCTAGAAAAAATACTGGTTTGACCAATAACCCTGTGAGATACCTCTCAATGATATTTCTATGATTTAAATTCCACCACGTCAAATAATACATCCTACGATAGATATTATACAATGACAACAAGCCACACCACACAAGCACCAATACCACACTTTCTAGAAATCTGAATATGGGAGTCACATCCTCCATGTCATTATATTATCATCTACTGTTGACACTAACTCTCTGACATTGCTTAAATCACATTGAAGACAATGTGTATATTTTAGGAATTTATATTTCCCTATTTCACATGTCAGGAAATTATCACATAGTGCACCTCACATAACCCAACCATGGAAAAACTACTCATCTCATTACAAACAAGGATCAAACATTACATTTCTGTACAAAATAAAACAATCTCAAACTCAAAACAACTCCAGGTACTGGGAAACAACTATGTGATTCTCACTCCCTGGTGCTATCCTCTAAAGAACCATGCCTCCACAACACATGATCCAAAGGAATGGTCCATCTACGCAGCACGATCAAAAAATGATAATAGATCTCTTATAGATGCTACATATATGTCATGTTGTCCCCAATATCCAATGTTCCCCATTAATTTACAAGGGAGTAATTAGGAATATACTGAAAATGTGTAGAGATATAGAATACTTCATGGATCCACTCCATATATTATAGAATCTTCAAATGGTACGCTACATCACAAACTCACCCCAACCCCTTAAGGGGTCCAATTAATACAAGGGAAATTATAATTTCTCCTCCAAACCACTTCTTCAAACCTCAAGTGGATTCCATCAAGAACACAAAGTCCCCAACCAAGAATCAAAATGGCCTCCTTATTTGATTAGTATACGACTTCTGCATGTAATTTGCTGCTTCCATTCTAAAACAAAAGAGCTAAAAATTCTTTATTGTTATCTACACTACCTTGGGAGAAAGAGCACATGTATCCCCAACTATCTTCCCAAACAATGGAGAACAACATAGTCTTCTATAAAATGATTCTAATAGAACTATATCATTGGATGTTTGATGACTATTATTATATAAAATTTCATTACAAGGTTAATTTTTGAACCAAATATCCTCCAATGTCATATATAAATAGTCACATTATATATTCCAGTGTCTAGACAGTTTTCTTGTCTACCTATCTATCTAAGGGTAAAAGGAACTATTGGGGCCTAATTGGGTCCAAAAATCACGATTCAATCCCCAAGAGACACGTGTAGTAAAACATGAATATTGTTTTTATATAATGGTACTTGGAACTGTATGCAACTGAACCACCTCATTCACATACCTCCTGGCCAAAGCATCAACTACGCCCGAATCATCAATCGCTATAAATTGAATTGATTTCGTTAGCTGATCCAATACTACATAGATATTGTTATAGCCTTTTAGATATCATGGATACCCTGTGAAAAAATTGTATTAGATTTCATCCCACATACAGTCGAAGAAATCCATGTGATGAAACATAACACCAGGAACACAGTGTTCAACCATATCTTATTGTAAAATAATGATCCTTGCCAGAAACTATTCCACTTCCTCTTTCATTGAAGGCCATAAAATGGTTGTCCTCAATGAAATGTACACATTTGAAATTTCTAGACCTACCTCCAAGGGTGCTCTATGAAACATTTAGAGGTTTCCATCATGCATTTACATCAATTAAAAATAACTTCCCCTAAAAAACACCTTGTTATGATCATCCATAGATCATATTTCAGGAGAATCTCCATGGAAAACATGATTTTTCATATCATCTTCCTATGAGTCTCCCAATTATGACTCCACCGCTCACTGCATCAGAGAATAAATTACGATCATTTGAAAGAGAAAACATATACCACCATTCACTCTTATATCATAGTGAGAGACTAAAAACTACTCTATCACCTTACAAGTATCCATAATCTAAAGAAAAAATCCTACTACAACCTCCAACGAAAATAACCTACCAAAAAATTCTTCTTCTCCAAGGTGTTTGATATCTTGAAATCATAGTGCGTACAAATCTACATTCACCTTCACATTAATAAGTTTATATCATGCTGGGAAAATATATACCTCAATCACTTTTGATACGTCAACACCAGAAGACACTCCCCAATTGGGTAATGCCGCCAAAACATCAGTTCCTACATGACCCATTCTGACGTTAGATCATGGGTTTCAACGGTACACTCATGGGGACATAAAATCCTTGACCCAAAAGAGATTACTACTAATTACTTCATCAATACACAACCAAATACGATATTTTAAGCATAAAAAAACACCTCAAACAGTACTCATTAAATTATAAAAATACCAATAGAACACTAACCAACATCTAATTCACCTAATGGAAGAACATCTAGCACTACTAACTCCACAAAACATATTGGCCTTTGATAGTAAAAGATGTTAATGGGGCTATAAATCATGAGAGATTCTGCACAAACCTCTTATAATAGCATGTCATTCCATGAAATCTATGAACCGATACCACATTTATAGGTCCCACCCATGAAACAACTTCTTATACATTCAACAGATCCCTCACCACACCCTTCGGTAACACTGCATTCCCATTTAAATGCAGCACTCGTGTCTAGAATATAAATATGAGAAACATTCCATAGATCTAGTGTTGTTAATGTAACTAGAATAATGTCCTATGATGTTCAGCATGATCTTCATCACAATTTGATTATATTAAGTTTTAATCTATGAAATAGTCAATGAAAGGGACTTTGAAATCATGAAAAATGGAGTTTAAAATCTCCATGAACATATTTGATGCCTTCATAACAACAAACATAGTGCCTATGAACTCAATGTGATCTTACATACAACTGGATGTAGAATTATTGATATTTCCCTCCATCACCTTCAAATGGATGTTCTTGAATATAGATCTATCATTAAAAACAACATTCCCCTCTCACCTAGTCAAATTAATCATCTTTCCATGGAAGATGGTAAAAGTTCGCGATTATCGCTTGATTCATCCTCTTGTAGTCTATGAAAAACCTTATTCCACCATCTTTATAATTTTTAAGCAATACTGAAGCATCCCAGGGTGACATACTAGCCCAGATAAATCCCTTCTTCATCATATCATCTTTTTGAATCACCATATACTGAAACTTATAAGGTGTCATCTGATAAGGATCCATTGTAATCATAGATGAACCCAGCTTCATGTCAACCTCAAACAACATTTCTGGTCGAAGTGGTATACTCATAACCTCATCAAAAAATATCTTAGAACCCCCTATATATTTTGGGAAACAAAACCTTCCCAACATATACTTGTTCCTCTTATAGCTCTACAAAAAATTAATGAAAAGTATCCATTAGCTCATTGTCATCATGATGGCTCCACTCATCAATGAAAACCACGCTCATCCCAACCATATTTTTTGAAATTTCTCTAATCTATAAGATGTTGAAAATAGAATATAGAGAATTTTACTAACCGATTCTTTTAATGAACATCACATGGCATAATCTATAGCACAAAAAGAAATCCACATTACTGATGTGTTACCATAATCAATCAACATCCCTGACACACATCGAACAAGAAGTTATCTCCTCTAACTATTGTAGTAAAGATCATGGGAATGCTATTGCTCTTTTTTTCCATTCCCATGGCATTGTCTACAGTGGGTTAAACAATCTAGTTTGATTCCCACGAAGAAAATAAAGGATGAAAATGGTTTTTAAAAAACTAATTGTCCCTATAATGTTATCTAGTTCTTTCAGAGACTCTTCCACTTTTATGAGAAACATAAAATTCCAAGATTCTCTACCGTTATATTGAAGGCCACCACTAAAACCACACCTGAGATGAGTTCGTTAGGGATATCGGAAATTTGACCCCTAAAATCTTAATCTTCCCTTAATAAATCATTAGACTGTTGGCCCTACTGCAAAAATAGCCAATCTATAAATAGTTGTTAAGTCTGGTACTGAAGCTATCTACTTCCCCCATATTTTCCTTTAATGACCACTATGAATTGATTCAGATTATAATCATGAAATCCTCAAAAGAAACATGTTGTTCGCATTTTATCTACAAATGATTAAGGACTAGAATGAAAAAAAGGATGCTACTAAGGCTGTTTTCCAAGCAGTCAATTATCTTGATGGTCCAGGAACCTTAGACCTATCAATCATTACCATGCCTCTTGAATATCCCTACTAGCTCCACTATGATGGTAGAACTCCTTTTATGTTCATCCAATCAATGACCTATGACTTTTTATATACCTCAAGATACATTGACAATATAATTTGAGTTACAACATTATGAATGATTGGATGGATCACCTCCTCTAGTTTTCTCAAACAAGGATTATCAATGTGAATTGGGGAGAAATAGATGAGATCCAAAAAAATGATTGAAATATCTCTTATTCACATTCTCTCATGATCCAAGGAGAGTAACTCCTTCCTATTCTCATAAATAAAGGACGATGAAAGAAATTCTTCTGGAAACTCATTCTCGAAATTGACCCCCAAAACATCAGCCTCATTTGTCACCACCATGCACAACATCCACTACAAACATGCACCTCCTCGAATATGACAAACCACCAATGGAACCATGTACCCCCATCAGGGCCCAGATCAAGATGAATAAGATATCATGTCCCCAATCTAGCTCTTTGTCTCCATGTACGAGAAAATTATCCTATATATTACCAAGTCCTTCCACTGAAAACCATGTATTGTTCTCTACCACTAGTCATACTACTAGACTACATGAATCATCTACAAATCAACCAGGTCATCTTACTGTGAATGAGTCACCCAAGCCACATTTTGACAATGACCAAGTTCCATATATGAAAATTCTTATAAATAATTCGTGATCTTAAATATTATTGAATTTCATTTTATAACATTTTTAACTTATTTTTACTCAATTCTTCTCATTCATTACTAATTTTCCCAAAACAGCAACTCTAGACAAGAACAAAATCCATTATGATTCTTGTATCTTTATGAGGGTCTCTACCCTATAACCAGTCAGGCCTCACATAGTGGTACTATAGTAAAGTAGTCTTTTCATTAATCACGATGGGTGGGGGAGGGAGGGTAAATTATAATGTCTTAGCTAGACTTCCAAAGTGTATGTCACACACCAATATCTCTGGACATTGTTTCCCTACCAACCCACACAATACTCACAATTCCTATATACAGGCTTCATCCTATATCTAATCTAATACCTCTAATACACCTCTATCATGACATCTCTTCCAATGATACCTCTCCCAGGCTGGTAATGATAAAAAAAATATAATTACCCCTATCTCTATCCTCTATTATGCCCGAGTTTGGGGACTATCATCAAGACTATACAATCCAAAAAAATGGGAGGCATTGAAATTTTTAGGGAAAATTTTCCAGGATAAAAGTTGGATCATCCAAAAAACAACACTATGAAATATACATAAATATACATAAGAAAAAAATACATGCTAAATTCATTTATAAAATATAATTGTTATAAGTGAAATGTAACTCTATAGTATGTAATAAAAATAAATATAAAGTATTTAAACAACAACTATAAAAATCCAAGATAGTAAGGTACAACAAATTATGTGAAAATCTACTGAAAACCTAAAAAAATAAATTATATATTAAGGCTGAGCATACAACTATACTCCTTAGAAAAAACTAAGTCTCACATGCACAAGTGAAACATCAATGATTGGTTTCCTCAATCCATAGCTATACAACAGAAAAAAACACAACACATACCAAATAATAGAAAAAATGTAAATTTAATATGGAATAACTTAATAAATCCCTTTTGTTAATTCATGGGTCTCATAAAAACTAGTTAATCCTAGGCCATCCATTAATTAATAAATATTAAGTGATTTAAAAATGGAATAAAAAAATGTTCAAATAGAATCACCCAACATAAAACATGTTTAGTGAAAATCTAAGGATCACCAAATTCCCCGACATTCAAGTGAAATTATCTCTTATAAATGAAAAAATCACAGTAATATATAACCTAGAAAGCCATGGGCATCAGATCCCTCAACCCATTTCAATTAATTTTACCATGTTCATATATTTGATTAGTGTTTCAATAAAAAAACATATTATCAATTAAATTAAATCACCCCCAAATGATTCACAAGAAAATATAAATTAATTAAAACCTATCATATATAATGTATTCAATTCTGTAGTGCACTGCTGGGAAAAAGATGAATGTCCAAAAGGGAAAATGACACCACAATAAACACAAATCGACCTAAAATTTATAATAATATTATAAAAACTCTATCCAAACATCCAAATAATTAAAATTAATATCAAATTAGTGATTCGCGTGGAATGAACAGAAGGAAAAATTTGGAAAAGAGGGGTAAAATCACCATGTTACAATCACCGATCTCTAATGAACAACCACCAGTAATGATAGGTCAAGGGGGGAGGAGTGGGGATGAATGGAATCTTTGGGGTCCTAGGGTTATTCTAAAATAATAGGAAAATAAAACAAAAACTAAATTAATAATGGTTTATCATAAAATAAATATTAAAAATACTCATGATTTTGGAATTACAACACATGTAATACCCTTTCACGTCTTGTAATACCCAAGGTTTGGTTTTGTCCAAATAATACATCGACTACTAAATTTCTTTTATTTTTCTAACCCTGAAATAATAAATTCCATGAAATCTACATAGGATACTTTAAAGTAGTGTATAAGACGCCATCCTTAAACCTTAATTAATCTTGAGTTAATACAAGATTACACATTGAGAATCTTTTCAGGTTTAGAGTTTTAGAGAATTAGATCATCAAACTTGCATTACATTACACATTTAAACAAAGTGGTTACATAAAGATAGTATTCATTTATCCAATCAACAGAAACATATTTAAAATAAAACATGGACTCTTTATTGACACTTCCTTGTCACTATCATCATATCATGTACCATTCCCTTGACCTGTGAAAAACATTTCCAAAAACTTTGTATGAGCATAAAAAGCTCAGTAAGGGTTATAAAAAAATATGGAATGAAAACATGAGTTCATATATACATAAGAATGAAATCATACTTTACCCATAAAACATAGGCACTTTACATACCTCATCAAATCATGAATAAATCATAGAAATCATAATACATGAAAGGAAAATTGAGGCATTCATAACATTATTACGTAGGGAGTAACCCTCTAGGTTACGTTTGGAATACACACCACAATATATTCCTTAAATCACTTCAGAGAAACCATAATGTTTCACTCCTTCATGTTACGCAATGCATTGGAGAGCTATATCGGGCTCACCCACCCTTAGTTTATCACGGAACCACCCGTCTTCATAACAATGCCCTAGAACCATAACATAAACATATCACATAAAACATGAATAAAGGAAACATAACATTTCAACATTTCAATAACAATATAACATTTTATGATATTGAAATAATTAATCCATTCAAAAAAATCATTTTCAAGACCATTTAAAACATTAAATAAAGAGATTTTTGAATCAAAGTGTCCCATACCACCTTGAATCTTTTAACATTTTAAACCATTAATATCCATATAAATAAATCTTTAAAACCAATTTTAATACATGGATATTAATAAGAACAAATCATTAAAACATTTAAAGCGATATTTTGGTTAAAGAGTTTTTACCAAAATTAGAGACACTTGAATATAATAATTGAGGAATAACATTTAATCAGAACTTTATAATATCACGAGAATAAATGGATTCATGATATAATATTTCAAAGGACTGTATATACACCATATAAGAGTGAATTGGTTCATAACAACAATGATGTCTCAATAGAAATGTAAAATGAGATGAAATCCATTATAAAGAAGGTATCCATAAGTTAAGGATAAAACAATCTAAAAATTAAGTGTGACAAATATAAATACACCATATATAAGTGTATATTAAGTGAAAAACAATAAAATTTCATTCACACATATTCAAAGGATGACATATTCAATAACTACAAGTTTATCCCAAAGAATCAAATTTGGGTTAAGAAGTTCCCTTGCAAAAATTTGACAGCCTAACGACGTCACTACAAAATTCAGAAAATTAGTTGATGAGAGATAAAAAGGGTATCTCATAACATGGACATAAAATTTAAATCAATAAGGATATAGAATAAAATATCCCAACATAATATTATGTGAATTTAAATACATAACAAAATAAGTCTTTTAAAAAGAGGAGGGTGAAAGGTTCCCTTACCGACATGGGTATCTTTCGAAACATTCACCCCGTGAAAGAAGGACAATAAAATATTGATGTAAATACTAATAAATAAAATTTAATTACACAATGATTAAAATAATGGGCAGTACATACACCACTCAAAAGAAATTGTCGCTAATGTTGCATAAATCTCACGGGAATAAAAGTGAGATTAAAAATCCCTTACGAAAACTCGGCAGCCTAACGGCGCCACTTAAAACATAAAAAAATGGATTGATGAGATCAAAAATGGTCTCTCATCATTTTTAAATAATGCTTACATAAAGAGTAATATAAAAGAACACCCCCAAACATAACAAAGAGGAGCATAAAAGAAGTGACATAATGGAGAGTACTTAAAAAGAAAGAGAGGGGTTAGATCTCTTAAGAAAATTCGGCAGCCTAACGACACCACTCAAAACTTCCAAAATGGATTGATGAGAGAGAATAGGGTCTCTCATCATATGAACATAAAAATTACAGTATTAGTAATATAAAAGAACATCCCGATCACAATAATGATTAGCTTAAAAGGAATGACATAAAAGAGTGTACTTAAAAAGAAAGAGAGGGGTAGGGTCCCTTACCTCAAGTCTTACTTATCTTGTTCGTTTCATTATATTCCTAAATAACAAAATTTGGTCAATTTATAATATCCTAAGGACTCCTTTAATGATTATTATTCAGTTCATATCACATATTATAATGTTATAATAATTTTTTAATAATTTTAGTTCAAATTAGACGTTTTTGCCGATGTTTGGTACATGAGTCAAAAATGAACTTGTTTGAAAAAAAGATTGCCCATGTAGTTATAAGTATATAATTTCAAGAATTTTATTAATGATTGAAATATAATATATATCCAGTACATATTCATTTTATAATATTCCATATCATTTGGAGATAAAAAACAAAAAGCATCATTCATGGAGACGGTAGGCCGTACGTACGCATGAACGCTACTTTCATTTTTTCTTTTTCATATTAATGTAATTAAAAATAAATGATATATATATATATATTATAATTCCAGTATAATATATATGTTATATAGGTCACATATGTTCATTAATTTCATTATTTATACATTCCATGTATTGCATGTACGAGTCACATCACGTGAGGGGGCGGTAGTCCACACTTCCTCATATGAAATTATCACATTTACACATCATTAAAAGAATAAAGGTATGTTTTAAATATAAAATACAGAAGCATATATTAATCATAAATACCAAATATATCATATATAAAATACAGTGGAATCATAATGGACCCCTTTAAATGTGTTAAAAGAATATTGAACAATCATCGTTTTGTGAGTCAGAAAATCGCCAACCACAGAAATAGTATGTTCTTTAACCATTAGATGAAGGTGTGTGTAAGTGTAGCTAGAATACTTCTTATAAAAACATAATAGTATAATAAAGATAATGTATTTTGTACAAAAGAAATGAATAAAAAGAGTTTAGGGGGTTGGAGAAGCAAAATAAAACAAAAGGACTCAGGTGAAGACATTACCTTAAAATCGGGTAACTCCCTTTGGTTTGAGCTCAAAGGCTTCCTTGGGAAGACTTATGCCCAGAGTGAGGCATCAAGGAGTTAGATAGGGATGTGTAGAGAGAAAATGGGTAGGGTTTGGCCGAGCCAAAGGCTTTGGATGTGTGGGTAAGGAGGTAGAGCTGGGGGCCTTTTATAAGTGGGGAGGAGAGGCACTCTTGGAAAGTAATGAAATGTTACTTTATTTTAGAATGTGTTTCGGATTTTAATGGTCCCAAATTGATGTGTTTCTAGGATAAGGTGATAAGGGCTCAAAATACACCCATCCAATAGGTTTTTGACATTTTTAGGTCTTAGATATTACATTATCTTTCCATTTTATTTAAACCGTTAAATAATGAGGTCATCGCTGCATCATCATGATGTAATAAATAATTAAATTTATTTAATGTCTAAAAATTATAAAAAAATAATATGATGTAGGAAATCATTTTATATTTTATATCACTATTTATAGTAAAAAATATGACTTGTATAACCCCATGTAAATATTGTTTTAGTAAAACATCTCATGTTTGTGTCATTTTTACTTTAACATTAAGTAAAAAGATATTTATGTCATTTTCCAACCAAATTGGCTCCCTGGGGTCCCCTAGTTGACCAATAGATTTTCATGGTCGTAAATGACACATCGAATGAGGGTAGGACATGTGTCTAGGTAATTTAATTTTATTAAAACATTATTCTTACGTTAAACTACACTAATTACCTCCAATCACGATTAAAAACTTAATAAGTTACAATTCACCAAAAAATTATTCTAATCCTATTGAATCACATTTAACTTCTTAATTACAATGATGTATGTCATATTTTTGAAATTAAAAACACAAACATGGAAAAAATTCATTTAAAGGGAAAAATCAGTTTTTATAAGTACCACTTAGTGGTTTCACTATTCATCAAAAATTGAAGTTTTTCAGAAAATTACCAAAAAATCACCCTAAGCTATATTTGATATTCCGAATTCAAAAATGATGCCTATTTTACAAAATTAAAAACATATAAGCTACATTAATTAATTTAATAATTAATTCCCGTCGTCAAAACAAATAGTGTGTTTTTATGAAACAAAATGTATCAAAAGATTGACACTAGTTTAAGTCCAATTTCAAGGTGAAATTAATTCCAATGACCACTGTTGGAATAAATGGAAAAAATATATTCTAATTTCACTTTATAACCAATTCAAAATATAATATAATCATATAAATAAATTATATTAAAAAGAGGCTTTGAATTAAAATACAACATTTTTCACTATTCATTAAAAATTGAACTATTTCGGGAAAATACAAAAAAAATTACACAAAGTAAATTTTGATGTCCCAATTCTAAAGAAGAATTTTATTTTGTCAAATATAACACATAAAATTGTCAAAAAGTGTATTTAAAAGAGGTTCACCATCAAAATGCTGTTAACCGACCTTTTAACGAATACTAGAATGTTTACGCTTAAAATTGGATTCATTCGCATTTTTAATCCTATAAAATTTATTGTAAAGAGTAAAAATATTTGACAAACATATATAATCATTTTTAGTTAGTTCTGTTCATTCCCGCCATTACAACGGCTAGGCGTTAACTACCTTTTAAAATAATATTATTTTATTATTAGAGTACAACAGAAGATTCCCGAGAAACTCGTTGTTGTGTATTGGGTACGCCATCGAGCATAGCATTCCCATTTAAAGTAATATTAATATTTTATTCACAAATATGTATAAATATAACAATTTCATATTCTTTATTTACCTAGGGTGTAAAATAGTGTTTCATGTATTTTATACAATTACATTGTGTCGAATCAGCCCTTTTTAGCCCTTATCAATTGAACATCTACAAACTCCCCATCGCCTGCTCTGAACACTTTCGACAAACTAAACATGAAATGAAATAGATTGGGAGGACATGAAAAATTACAATTTTACTCTATTTATGTAATGACAAAAAATATTCTCCCATTTTATTCATTTATTTAAATACACATGTTTTGAAATTTTTTATTAAATATCAACATTATTTCACTATTAAGTTGAAAACCTATTTTCATTAAAAACAATTTCTTCAAAAATTATTTGTTAAGTTTTTTTCTAATATTAATAAAATGATTTATTTAAAAAAACTACACATGTAATAATTTTTTAGAAATATTTTTAAAGAAATATTTTTTTTATTATCCAAAAAAACATATTTTCTTTTTATTAGAAATATTAATGTTATCAGTAATTAATCATGTATGACATTAATTGAATTTTTTTCTAAAATTTCCATTAAATTAATTGAACTAGAATTTATATGTTTTTAGGGTTTTTATAAAAATAATTGTATTTTGAAAATGAATTATGTTGAAAATTTTGTTTTCCAAATTAAGATGGATATTTTCCTAAATATATTTTTAAATCATTGTTAAACATTCCATTAGATGTTTTTAGGTTTATTTTCATTGAAAAATATTCCCATATTATATATTTTCCATTAATTTTAGATATTCTTTATTGGGGATTTGACATAAGGTTATCGTTAATATTTTTTATCAATATTCATCATGTTTACGATAGTAGATATGTACAAACCAATTTCAATTGCATAGATTAATCACATTACAAGAAAATTGTAATGTATCCTATTTTTTCCATAGGTTAATCATGTTTCAATGATATTTTGAAGGAACACCTTTCATTTCCATGGATTAGTAATTATTCTAATAGAATATTATAGAACCCATTTATTTCTTATGGGGTAATCATATTTCTATGATATTTAAATTAAACCCAGTTCATTTCCATATGATAACCATGTTTCAAATGTAATTTTATAGTATAAATTAATTTTCCTATAGTTGATAATGTTTTAAAGAGGAATTTAGAATAAGTATCATTCCATGGATTAATTGAGTAACAAATTTATTTATATAAAATCCTTTTCTTTTCCCTAAGTTAAAATCATTATTATGAAATAATGATTGTCTTCATGTGTTTTATAATGAAATAAATGATCCATGTACATTATTTATTATTCATGGACAATGTTATACGATGCGTATACTAGTATTCAACTAGATGGTCCTCTAATATCTTATATTAAGGGTTTGGATGGATATTGTTGGGGGATCACACATAGTATAACTCATGTGTGTACATGGAAAGATCTCTAATGAATTGGGTAATGATAAAATTCTAGGGATAATTTTATTGGAATTATTATACATGGTTATAAAATTGTTCATAGTTCTATATGGGTTATGTTTGTGCTCTCCGATAATGATGTCCTATGATACCAACACATTATTATTATTATTTCAATGGGTTATATATATTTCTTCTGATAAATACATGTATTAAAATGGTCATTATTATTGATTCCGAAAAATATTTCCCTTTTTAGATCATTATGAGATTGTTTAATGTTTTTTAAAAGAGATATTGATGGTTATAAATTCTATTATGTTGTGAAAATTCACTTTAATTATGTAATCACATAATTATTATATTTTTATAATATATAGTGGCATTTAGTTATTAATTATTATGTTTACCCTTACAAGGCATTTGATCTCACCCTTCAACAATTTCTTATTCCCAAGGTTATCATGTATGATTTTGTATGAATTTTTTTCATAATGATTTTATAAGGATTATTTTTATCACATGATATAGAATATGAAAATATATGTTTTGCGGGAATGATACATTCTTCAATTTTGAATTATTTTTTATGAAATTGTTTTTCTAAAATAATTAAAACTATAGATATAATTGGTCTTTGTCAATGTTTGTGATTCATTTTTTTATTTCTATAGTATGTTTCAGATGGATAAAACATGTCCACATTCATAAATATCATATATGAAAATGAACTATTTTTTATTCCAACACCAGATTTTGGGATTTGGGTTTAGGGTTAATACATTTAGTATCATTGGAGAGTTTTAGATACCAATGAATATTATGATGCTTTCATGTGTCGGATTCTAAATCGAAATGGATACAATAATTGGGTTATAATATTAAGGTGATTCAACATTTAAATTTCTCAAAAACCAATTTTTTGGTTGTAATTTATGTTATCATAATGCAATTAATTCTACTTTAGGAGTTATTTTATTGGGTAGATGCATATGATAAACACCAATTTAATGGGAAGTGTTCATTTTAACAGAAATAAAAAATGTTTTAAGGTATACATAACCATTATGGATTATGACCATGAATAATGAGATAATTATATGATAATAAAATTATCATATTTAAAACAATTGTATTTGGATGTTATTTTGTGACTAATTTTTTAATATTTTATCAAAATAAGGTCATTAAATTGTAATGATATAAGTATAATGGTTTAATATACCAATTCAGATTTCAAGACTATTTATTATAAAATTTGAATATATATTTTTAGATTAAAATGTAAATTTTAACATATAAGAAGATGAACCTGATACAATATATTTTCCAATTAAAAAATTTGTAATGAAATAAATGAACCTTTTAAAACCAAAATTGTTAATGATTTTGTTATTGCCAAATTTCTCTGTCAATTAAAATTAAATAGATAAATTATCTCAAATAGGGCCTATCATTATTTGGTCATTATGTCTTTCTCTGATGTCCCAATAATAACATACCAGATAAATTTTATTATTTGTAATCTTAACATCTATTATTCTAGATGCCCTTCGTACGTGCTTTATCATTTATCGCAATGATGTGATACTATAGATTTTTTACAATGTGGGTTTCACTAAAATTTTAAATGACAACAATTTATTGTTAATATATTGGTAAAATATAGAAGAATATTTTTATTTAAAAATAGGAGGAGGTGTCCCACGATATTTTTTAAAATACACTTTGTTCGATATAATATTCGATACACACAACCGAGCTTAAACGACAGATGTCAAATATAACTATTATAACATTTCTGTTATATTGGAGGATGTAAATATTATTAATGACAATATTATATATATATATATATATATTAATTTTCTTCTAAATATAAATTATTTTATTTTTTTGAGTAAATAATCAATCAATTTATTAATATATATATATTTTTCTTCAAGAATAGGTTTTATTCCAAAAAGTTTTTAAATTCATTTTTATGGAAACAATTTCTATAATGAATATTTTAAAAAATAAAAAAATTTATTTCCCAAAATGATATTATTTTTTTTAATAATTATATCATAATTTTATATTTGTGAAATTTTATGATTTTTCATTATATTGTTATTTTTTTCGAATATTGAAAAATACCTAGTTTTGTATAAATTTCAATTATTTTTAGATAAGTATCCAATTTACAAGTCCTATTATATTTTTAAAGTTATTTATTGTAATATAATTAATAATAATTTATACATATTACTCACTATGTTGTTTTTTATCTTCTTAATATTAGATTTCAAGAGAATCTTTTTTGTTTAAAATTTGTATGTCTTCATAAAATAATTTCAAAATGAAAAATGTTTTTCCATTTAATTAATAATGATAATAAATAATGAGTTATTTTTAATTAAAAATTTAGAATATAATTCAAAAAAATGAGTTGAAATTTTTAAAATAAATATTTTTTGACATACTTTTAATAAGAAATGATAGTTTCTATAAAAAAAATTCTCGATTAATAGTTTCCTCATGGAGTCTGTATGTTAAATTATAAATTAATTATATCTACATATGTGAATTAAATTTAGAAAAATTATTTTAGTTTATTTTATAATCATAATTACCGTTATATGATTTGGTCAAAATATTTTTTACAATAATTAATAGTGAAAATACTTAAAATAAATAACCACAAGTTTGGTGAAAACAAGGTATCTCGGGGTTATACAAAATAGGAATGTGTTAAAATAACTTAAAAATATATAAATAACTAATTTTAATTCATATTATATCCTTACCAGATAAATGATTCTATAATAATATAATTGGGATCCTTTCATATATAATATGTTTATACAACTTTTTAATTTAAAATATTAAATATAGGCCACATACCTTACATATAAAAGAAAACCCATTATCCTCTTTTATTTACAATTC
The DNA here is from genome assembly GCA_963277665.1 of Viscum album. NCBI lineage: Eukaryota > Viridiplantae > Streptophyta > Magnoliopsida > Santalales > Viscaceae > Viscum > Viscum album. The sequence continues at coordinate 1,022,793,808 of OY728133.1, read as the reverse complement.
TATTTCATTTTTAATCGTAAATTACCTACCCAAATTAGTTTCCATATTCGATTAAATAAACCTAGATTCCATGGTTCATTAGAAATAAATTTACATAAAACATTATGTATAATCATAAAGGGTTTTTCTGAGAAGAGGTAAAATTCATAACAATGCAATTTTTATTTTTCCTTCCACCTCGTAGAAATATTATTAAACTATACTCATATCAAAAAAAAATTATCTCATGAATATTTATATGTTAATATATTTATTTAATATTTTAAAACTATTTACTCTTCCATCAAATGTCAAACAAAATCATCATTCATTTCTAGGGTGGACTACCACATCACGGATTGATGTCAATCATTTTCCATCATCACAAATAATTGATTTATTAAATTTTGTATTGAATGAAAAAATATTATATTTGTAACGTATTTATAATTATGTAGTAATTTTTTGAATAAAACCATTTTAAAATTCAATTCCTTTGAGGATATGATACTAGTGAGAGTCAATACGGAGGAATATAATATTGTAAAGCATTGTGATATGTCTTTCAATAATGATTTACAAGGTTGGTAATATGGATAATACTAATAGATTTATGTAATATAAATTAAATAATAAATATATACTTGAAATATTTATCATTAATAGAAATATAATTTTTTATTTTTTCCAGTTATAAATGATATCACATTCCATATACATGTGGACTACCACATCCATGAAGCATTGTGATTATTTATTTATCACTAAAAACAATAATAATATATGTAATTATATATAAAAAAATTAATTTATTGTATGAAATTATTTTATTTATTCAAATTTAAAATAATACATTTCTTTTTTCTATAATTATCGTTGAAAATTTAAAATGTTACTCATGCGTACACATGACCTACCATCTCAATGATTATAACAATTTTTATTAACCCTAAACATTTCTATTTTTAGTTTTAAATTTAAAATTTTGTATTAATAATTATAAATAATTCAATGTCCTTATTTATTATATGTTTAAATAATTTAAATATTGACCATATTCAACATAGTGAAGACATTTTGAAACAATGAATTGAAGGTCGTCAAAACACCCTTAATTTTATTCTTATAGATAAATGTTATGTTATGTACCTTCAAATATTATGAGGTGTTTATAAAAACCATTATACATGAAATTCTATGAATTTACATATTATCTTGATATTTTATATTTCGTTCAAGGTTATTTATTTATGGGGCTTTGGAATCATTGTTAAAAATGGGTTAGTGGTTATGTGATAAAATCTCATCATCGATTAGTATGATTTACATTTATACTACCATGATGAAATATATTGTTCCAACACTAAAAAAATAATGAATGTTTTACATTTTTTAGAACATAAGAATACATATTTCCATTCATTTTCCCATTTTTTATGTATTAAATAGTACAAAATATTTTTCTACGAAAAATCATTTGTATTTATATCATTGGTCAATTTTTTTCTTTAAATACCATAATTTATAAAAAATTTAGTCTAAACTATTTTTTTGATTAGTAATGTGTTTTATTTGATAAAAATTTACAAAATTATTACTTTATATAAAATCAAAAAGAATATTTTTTTAAATTTTAGAACAATTTTCTATTTCCATTACCAAATATGGGAAATAAATATTTCATTCAATGTGTGTAAAATGAATGGAATGTCCAACTATCAGGACCATTATATTATTTGTAGCTTCATTAATTTTTTTCACTAATATTTTAATAAAAAGGATATTAACAATGATTTATGATTTCAATTTTTTTCCAAATGTTTTTAATCATGAATAATGTTTATTATTATAGAACATGATTATTTTCCACTAGTCAATCATTTCCAAAAATATTTTAATGGTATCCATTTCTTTTCAATAGTTCAACCATGTTTGAAAAAGATTTATTTGAAACCCATTTCATTAAATTCCATTAATCTTGTAGTAAATGTAATAACGAGTGTTTATGGTTTTTATGATGAAATGAAGGATAAATATATTTTATTTTGGGTTATTAGATAATTTTTTATCAGATGTTTTCCTTGATAACATCTAGTGATCCCAAAATAGATTATATGATGGGATCACACATATAGCTTTGGGTCAGAACAATAGAGCATATAAAATTAGTGCCCCAAGATAGAGCTCTAATTAAACTGGTAATAATTATATGATTAGGATAATTTATTGTAATTAATTTTTTTTATAACATATTTCACCTTCTAATTGTGTTGAGTAAAGGAAAAATTGCTACTTGTCCATAAGAGACAACCCCAAGGAGCCAAAGTTTAGGAATAATTTCGAGGGGATTCAATACAATTGGGGGATTTTATAAAAAATGAGAAATAAAAAATGACATACTGATATTCCATAAAATAGATAATATACATGATGTATTTTAACAGTGTTAGATATCTCAATGTAATACCATTGATATCCAAACCAATCGTCATTTTGTACAAATGCAGAAGAAACCAAATAATCAAAGAACCCAATTGAAGAAAAAACCATAAAACTAAATGAATCCAAAACATAACCTGACACAATCCAAAATGTTAAATTCTATAAATCCACAATACGTCCCATATATCATGACACACCACTTAATAAGTATGATACATTTACTTTTTTGGTATCACGATGATAAATATCTATAAAAGCACCATAGTGCCCATGCTGCGGTGAATAATGAAACCCATTAGTTTTTTCCCATATGAAATCTCAACTCACACCACTAGGATAGAAGTTGTGAAAACATTTTCAAAAATATTTTACATAAAAATTTAATGAACAATTTATTTCAGATTATAAAAGAAGTTATATAGTAAAATTGTTTTCTCAAAATGACCCCAGTTATTAAGGAATAAAAAAAGACATTTATTCATTTATCATATATCACTTTTTCATAACCAATTAAATTCTAGATACACCCCCATAAACATACAATATAACATAAATTAATGGTTTTAATAGTGGAGATGTATCTTCAAGTCCATAATCCATCCTTTTGATGATGGTACATTAGGAAAAATATCCATCACATTCAACTCTTTATTATACATTTAATAAAAAAATCATTCCAACACAATAGATATAATTTTTTTTAAATTAAATTAATGTTTTATTGAAAACACATTTCATTGCTTCAAATATAATAAACCATTTTGATATCATGTCACCACTTTCAAATTCCATAAATGTACACAATGTTCATAATTACTAGAATTGCATCCAATGAAAGATTTCATCAATTATTTACCCATAATTTCAAAATCAATATAAAAAAATAAATAAATATTAATTCAATCCTTCATATTAGAAAATATTATTCAAGATTGATGTGAATTACCTCATGAATTCTGGAGAAAATTATTAACGACAATAAAACGCCCCCAAAAGCGGGTTGAATATTCAAAAAACCCTCAACTGATCTCTTCCCCTAACATCAATGATCCCATAAATCATCATTATTATCATAATAAAATTAATCATATCAATATTGGAAACGATCTATGATTTATAAAGAGGTAAATATTTTAGATCAACGAAAAATAATGAAAAACTACAAAAAATAAAGACTTACAAGGGAATGTGTGCTTCAATTCACTAAGAAAAGCATTTGAAACACTTTTGGATCAATGGGGAAACACTCCAAAGACATTGGGAGGGTTAAATATCATGTTAAGGATGAAATAGAGGGAAATAGTGATCCCAAGAGGAAAAAATATTGATATAAACTTTATTTTTATATCACTTTTATATATTGCAAGCCTAAGTATATGTTTAGGAAAACCATGCACTAACTATGTGAAAATCATTACAGAATGGAGAACCCCACATATTTAAACCATATGGTTAAAAAATCATACTGCATTTGTGATAAATCCCTTTGTTCCACTTATTAATTTTTCACCTGGATGGCCACCTAGTTTGAAAAAATCTTGCCCCAAGCTGTCGGCCACCCATAAATCCCTTATTTCATATTATACTATTTATTGTTGGAGTTTCATATTTTCCAAAAATAATAAAAACGTTTAAAACCATTATAAATATCCTAAAATCATTCTAAATTTCATCAAAACCCTCCTAAACATCACACAATCGCATTACATACTTAAAAAACAATGAAATAATAACTTACTTGAAAATAGGGGTGCAACATTGTCCCCACCAATAGCTTTTCTATCACCCTAAATTTGAAAACTAAAGGTCTCGTAAAATATTTTGGACCATTGATTGACCATTTCCTTCTCGTATTCCCAATTATCTACAAGAATCCTCCAATCCTTAGACAAAACATTCATTAGAATGATGCTTTTAGCATGAAAAAACTTTACTTTTCTAACCAAATTTTAACTATAATATGAAGTAAACAAACATAAAGATGTAGGTCAATGTGATAAGATTGAATCACATGGTTAGTATGAGGTGGATAATTTTTCGACAAATATTTTTGAAACACATTATGAAAAGCATTGAACCATGGTGTAAATTAAAAGTTATATTTCACCTCACTAACTCATTCATTTATCTAAAAATGGAATATGTATCATGGAGATAAAATTTCTTTTTTCCAAAAAAACATTATGTCCACTACATGGAGAGATACTAAAAAACCCATGATCAGTCACATTGAATGAAAATGGACATTTAAAATGATCTAAAAAATTCTTGCAAAATAAAGTTGATATTGATAAGGATCTAATAAAATACATCAAAATGAGAAATATTTATTAAGTCCATATAACTTTTGTTATCTTAGAAATCCACAAATAGTACGTGAACTTCCCACGAACCCTAAAAATCCATTACAAAAGCCCACAACATGTCATCCCAATTTAGTATCATCCTTTAGGATTGTTAATCTATCATGTTATGATACACCTTACTCATAGTAAACTAAATAAAAATGGATTTATATATGGAATTATTGGAATGAAATATAAATATGGGATTCTTGTCTATAACTATCAAAATAGTTATTCAATTCAACTTTAATACTACTGGGATAATTTTTTTCATGTCCTTCACAGTATGCTATTCATGAATAGTGATGAAATCAAAGAATTTCTATCATGGTCATTTATAAACCAAATAATATCATTTTTTTGAATCATTAATGGGATACATGTCACAAAATTGACGTATATTCCCTCCTATTATGAAATATTAATTGGTAATGATTGCAATATACCTTTTCTTTGTTGATTCTTTACATTATCAGGCTGAAAAGTTAATATTCATTAAAAAAACTCATCCAAATTCATTTTCATACCATCCAACCAGTAATATAATTTCAATATCTTAAGCATTATATACCCTCAAATGATCAACCCATCTTGAATGGGTGATATCATAAACATGTTTTTTATGATATACCATATGTACAACTATATAATTTATGAAAAACTAAATTGAAATCCCATCCATCATCTTCCCATTATTTTTCTCCCACCAATGATTTTTGACCTTACAACAAAAAATTTTATATTTTATGCCTAAATTTCATTGTCTTTGTCAACCAAATTACAATCAAACAAAATAGGAAATAAAACAAAAAATCATCCTCAAACATCAAATTCCAAGTGCATTTTGACTATTACTGACCTCGACTAACATTGATCTAAATCTACATTTGGAAACTAAGAAAATGAATTTCTATTTAATGGATTTACAACAAATATTCCATTAACACATATATACATAATGTTTATGTCATGAATTTGGAGGTACACCTGACATCATGGTTTATCAGATTCAATTTCCGTTGTGATAATATAATGTTCATGATCTTATGATATGAAAAAACTATAAATTTATCAATGAAGAGGTAATTTCATGAAGCATTAAATGCATGGATGATGGTAGATAAATCAAAATCATGTCTTGGGTAGTTCATCTCAGGAATAGGTATCATCTTTTATCCATGAGAAACAACATGCCATCCTTGCATGAGGACACACCCAAACACAGATCTAGAAGAATCATAGTACACCTTGTACCGTTGTCGATATTTTAGGAATGCCTAAATTATGGACGATGTAAGGAAATATTCACCTTTTTGAAATATTTCTGCAATTACTCATACCATTGGAAAAAAATATAATTTATTTTAAATGAAATATTTTTTGAAGAAAGTAATGTACTCTAATGATTAATTAATTGGTAATAACAATCCAATTAAAGGAAACTACATATCTCAGAGACATTATTTTGATGGATTTCAAGAGATAATATATTATATAATTTATAGATTTATACAAAAACCTATTTATATATTACATGGACAAGGAAATATAGTTGTCGTATCTAAAAATCAAAAAATTAGAGTTTCTAATAATGATTATGATAATTTAACATTCCTGTAACTGTAAACAAGTGTTTCTCATTGTCAGCCGTTGTCCTTCAAAAGAACAATATTTCATCCCCAAACACCACCAGTATATAATATAAATATCTATGAAATATGTCATTTAATATTTCTATATTGTAAACTACCATATATGTAATAAATAATGGAGTCAACACATAGTCATAATGTCTATATATACACATTAATGTTCTCTTTTGAATATACACCTTCTTACCAAGCATTTACTGATATCCCGAGATCATGTCAATTTCAAAGAACCACTTATCTCCCATTAAATGATAAAATAGATAATAAATTCATTGATTTTAATATAGATTCATTATTTTATCATGTTTAACATTATGATAATCAAAAGATAGCCAGAGTTATATATCTTCCTTTTTGTTAAACAAGTTTGATGCTAAATATAAGGGCATTCTCAACCAAATGATCAATTTTCTTTCTCAAATACAGAAACTCACAATAATTTCCACTAATAGAGTTGGTTCCATTCAATATTATTTTAGTGAAATATTAATATTCCACAAAATCTAATCAATAATAAACTCCATTTATCATACAGGTGGTAATGATGGTAAATTTTCAGGATAATCATATGAAAACTAGAAAGAATAGATTGAAAACATTTATTCTTGAACTCTTCCATTGAATACACAATCATTGATTCAAACTGGTATTAGATATTTCCAACTTATCGTTCCATAAATCATATTTCTCTCACATTTATAGTATAAATTTTTAAATATTTTTTTACAACACATAATAGTAAAACTGACCCATCGGGTCTAACATTAGATGAGAGCCTTGAAAATTTTCAAACAACCCACAATAAAGATTATGTAAAACAAATACATCCAAATAACTATGAAATCCCATATAAATATTACTCTATCAACCAATATAAAACATGATATACCCATAATGTCTCAACAATATCATTTTCTTAGATGAGTTTGAAAATTAAACAAAAATGCGATCATCTCCACATTAAACACAGTTAATCAACAACACGAGTAGAAATAAATGAATGGGATGAAACATTATTAAATAAATCATTCACAATTGTATAAATAAAAATAAACATTCCTCAAACCATTAATGATTCATATTGATCATAAATAATAATAGTATCATCTTTATATAATCAGTTTCTCACGGAACATTGTTCTTTATATCCTTATTTATATTGCGCTTGTTGAGGAGTCACGGTATTCATGGAATCACCATAAATAGATCAATTTAGATGATGATAGGTATTATTATACCATCAACCCATTGAATAAAAATAAATATTCTATACATGGTTAGTGTACCTAACACCCAACCTCATCGCACAGTGACAATAATGGTGATGATTCCCGATAAGGTTCTAATTAATTCATACTATAGGTGGTGTCATTCCATTTTTCAACATGTGTTCAAAAATCCAATTTGGATAGATCCTATAATTCTCCTAGTATTGGTATAAATATTTACTCATCCATCCACTTGATTCTGATCTATTCCACAACATTGGAAAAAGGATTACCTCTTCCAATTTCTCTTAGAATTTGAGTTCCCACCATTCCCCAGATGTATCAAAATGCTATATGTACTTATATCTCAAGAGATATCACATTCCACCACTATCTCTCTATTTAAAATATCTATATAATATAATATATAGAGATCTTATATTTTAGAGAGAATATTCTACCTCAATGATGATTCAAAAATGTGTTCCTTCAAGGATGCTGAATTAGCATCTTCAAGTTCATATTGGACAAAAATCATAAATTTAGCAGTATATTTTATCATTGTGAGGTTATCTGATTTATGATGGTAAATTTTGTTATGATTACAATTTTGGAAGTGTGAGGATATAATTTATTGTTGATAAATTATTCAATATTCTCTAAATAAATTAATTTTTATAATTTATCACGAATTGATAAATTGAACCTATGGGGTGCATGATCCTATAGATTGTTTGTAAAAATATAGACATTATTATATATGTTTATTCTCATGAAATCATAGATTCTATTTTTCTATTTATAAAGGCGCATAACTTCTTTGGTTTCAAATCTCCCTAATATATGGTTGGATTATACTTTTGGATGTACAAATAATTATCCACCTACCTTATTTCATATGTTTTGATCCCTATGTCCATTGATTAAAAATTTTGTACTATAATTTCATATAGATACTGGTTCACCTAGGGATCATGTGAATTAACATTATTAGAAACATCCTCTAGTTAGTTTCTACAATTTCTATTGGGTTCCAATTACAATAAACAAAACATATTCCGTATGTCTCACTATTTAGAAATTGATGGCCTAACAATTTCACATTATACAACATCACACATATCACATCATTGATATAAAAAAATTCAAAAATATAAATTATTAACCCCCTTATAAATGTCCACCATGATTTTTAAAATAAAAAATTTTCAAAATACCATTATCATTCCATTTCCAAAATCTCCAATTTGAAAATTAATTCATCCATTTTAAAATTAATCATTTTCAATCTAAATCCTAAATAATTGCTAGAAAATAAATACAAACTCCTTGTGGGATTTCATTTATATAATGCTTGTCATGTTCTTATCATTTGATAAGCCAATTAAAATGTGATTTTAAATTGTATTAGTGTATCAAAAAATATATATACCCAACTCCCTAGAAACTTGATGTACAACATAAAATGGATAGCTACATATTTTTATTCTCTACATTTGTTTTCAAGAAAATCCTATTAATTTATATAAACTAGGCCCAAAAAATATAATATAATTAAATTTAACTCAATGAAAAAGAAAAATTACTAACATGACAATGTTAGATAAAGACTAATACCAATTACATGTGATGGTCTGAACAAGATAAACCCATTTTTCCAAAATAGTTATACCAACCAATATTTATACAAATTTTCGTATCTTAATCCTCTAAACTGGAATGAGTTACATAATAATTTCTTCATGGATATACGATATATCCCCAAGTCCCAAACACATTGAATTAAATTCCAGGGGCTTCAATATAGTTAGGGGTTTATTTTCCATTTGATGAATAAAAAACACATCCAAATATGCCATAACAAAAGACCACTATATGATGCAATATAATGATGTAAATTAACTCAATCCAATAACACTCGTGTTAAAAACAACAGTTTACTATAAGGTAAGACTAAAGATAATTAAATAACTGAGTGGAATAAAAGAATCAAAAAACCCCCCAAAGAATCCAAGACAAAACTCCACAACACCAAAAAATATCCAAGTTAAAATTCGATATCATAGGTAAATAATAACAATTCATTAGTAGGTTGATATGATACTTAAGATATGTTGTGGGGTTGGAGAATCGATCATGTTTGGTTCTATGTATATATTTCACAGAGACATTCTGTTTTTTGGTTTTTCCTACCTATATATACTTTGATGATTTTTACTCTTCCTCTATGGTACTCTATTAATTTTTTTGATATAATAGGTATTACGTATAATTGTTTACATTGATATAATTAATTATAAAGTTGTCTATTTTTTGGATTATATGGATGGTTTGATTGGTTTATCAATTAGAGAATTTTTCCCAACCTGTATTGAAGATCATGAGATTTGTTGACATAATTCAACACATTGGGGTTTTTTTTAAGGAAAAGATGAAATTCTTCCACGAAAAACGAATATGAGGTGCTAGATTTTACAGTTTTGATAATCAATATTATAGGTTATGTAACAGTTTTGCTGGTGTTCAGAAAATATAATTTCCCATGGTAAAAACACATTTTTTCGTGATTTCGTTGGATTACAAATGTATCATTTGATCGTGATTGAAATAACATGTCTTATTATTGTTTATTCGGATGAGTTTTTCCAAATTTTTAATTCCCTATTAAATATATACATGATTTATGATATTAGTATTGATGCATATGGATACTATTATTTTATGATCACACCCTTTGATTATATGATCATACCAAAATTTTATTCTTATACTCAACGTTGACATTTAACTATTAATTATTTTATGTACCCTTACTAATATTTTTTTAACCATTCATATATTTTTATTTCAACAATTTATCAGATATTATTTTGAATGAATTATTTTTATAAGGGTTTCATATTGATAATAGAGATGACTTTATATGTAATATAATAACATGGGTATTGTTGTGAATGTTCATTCTTTACATATTGTGTATTGTATATTTTATAGATTTTTAGAATTTATTAAAATAATAAACCTAAAAGGTACATGAGAATACATGTGATCCATTTACTCCCTCTAATATTTAATGTTTTATGTCAAAAAATATATGCAACCGTAATTTGAAGTATATTTATAAATTTAATAATTATGATATCAGTGCCAGACCTGGGAGTGCATATTGAAGGTTGTTATAGAAGGTATAATTGATGTTAAACATATAGGAGTCCTTGCCCCCAACAAATAGAAAATTAGGATATAGAGATAAGATCTCAATAAAAAATTAGATAAAATATATATGATATTTTTTTAATCTTATATATCCAATAAATAATGAAATTAAATAAGACTAAAATAATTGAATAAATGTTAAATATTAAATAGAATCATGTTGGAAAATATCAAAAAAGTCACATACATAATTGATATAAATTTATATATTATTACATAATGTTATATTAGACATTATAAAAATCATTATATATATAGGTATAGGATATCATTTAATAATAGTTGGATAGTACCTAAAGACTCTCATGTAAATGTTGAAATCGAATACCAATACAACAATTGTCAATTTAAAGAACCAGAAAGTCCAAAATAGGTAAACTAACCAATCTGACCCTAATAGAAGAATTCCCATGTGATAACCCATCGATTTATTGTAATAAAATAATATCTGTATACAATAAATGAATCTCCATAGAACATTTCCAATAGTGTTCCTATCTCAAACCCTGACATCATAAGTTATTGTGCTACCATATATTTCATATAATTATCATACCTAACTAAACCTAGAATATCCCATCCCATCTCACCCAAAGTAACCTGGCCCAGCACATCACATCTTAGTAGAAGGTACCACATATATCACATAACATCACAATGGATGACTCTATGGAAATAAGATCACATCTCTACCATAATTTTAACTAGAATAATCGGTTATAAATAATTAAAGCACATCAACTTCTTTCAATCATCCTTACATGAAAACCCTACTCTATGAACACATATGATCCAATAGTCATTCTTCATCTCTGATTTATTGTACCCTAAAAATATTATTTTCCCTATGTAATAAAGTTTTTGAAATATATAGGAAATTTATGATAGTCCATACTTTAAAATGTCATTAAGAAGAGTGAGTGGGGATGGGTGTAGAAATCCAATAATCCAAATAATAATAAATGTGGTAAAAATACCAATGAACCCATTTTAGTTTAGTTATATTGCAAATAATTCATGTGATTGCTTATAGAAATCATATTATAATCACCATTTTAAATAGTTACATAAAAAACCTTGACATATGAGTTATTAGATAGAATTCCATCACACTATAAAAATTTCCATAGAGGCCTCACAAACACAACCACATTCATATCCAATTATAAATTCACCATACCACAATAGTTTTCCACATACCACAATCCAAAAAAATACCAAATTAATTAAGTGTTTCCATTATTTCATAAAATATTTTGTTGTTAGAAAATCCAATGTACCATTATATTCAACATAATATGAATACAGACTTTTTTCTTCATTCAATTCATTTAAGGAATGAATCCAAAATAATTTTTTTATATTTCATTTAGCAATTTCAAATACTATTAACATTAAAAAATATTATCATTATTCCATAATCACATAATATATCATTAAAACAATGATATCTAATTTATTTTAATCATTAAAACCATTAGTCCAACCATTTTCATTTAACAATATTCCCATTACATGCATTTCATAGCTATAAGGAATCTACCATGACAATTCATAATTCCACAAACAATTCTAAATAAATTAAATAATCATGTAGCATAGAACTGCAGAACCACCCCAAAATTCATTCTCACCAAAAAACAATTACGATTATAATATATATTACATAAGAAATATAATCAATCAACATCACGAGTCAAATGGGAAAAAATTATTATTTACACATTGCTGATACAATTTCCTTGTTTATGTTGTTTACAATTTTCATGAAATGCAATTAAAAAATTATATTTCATTATACATTAACACAATTATAATAAAAAAATAATTCATTATCAATAATATTTGGAATGTAACAATTATGAATAAATATCATGAAAATAATATAATATCAAGTGATATCTACAAGTTATTTTTTTACTTAATCTAATTATTTTTTTATTCACCTATATTTACATGATAATATTATGTTTTTTATGATTAACATATATTGAGTTAAAAATAATAATTAATCTCGATGCATGAGATAATACTCTACACCAAAAAAAATTGTCTCAAACATGAAGAAATTATGCTAATTAATAGAAAATATATTCATTCCCATCATTACCAAGTTTGATTAGATAATTATCTTGTAATAAATTTAATAACATGTCTCAATTTTTTAAAAATAAATTACATATCATACGTGTAAAAATACATGAATGATAAAATATCCCTTGATTTTTATTGGAATTGGACTATTAATGTTTGAAAAGATAATACAGATCGAGAAGGAAAATAATAGGTCATCAAAGATCTGGAACTCGCAACCAACGGTGGGTAAAACACCACAGAGATTACTCTAAATAATTCATGGAATACATTATCTTAGAAATAAATAAGATAATATAATGTTAATTGGGTTGGGAGGGTTTCATATTTTAAAAATTTTAGCATCATTGTGTAAACTTGAAAAGCGGCACTGATATCCCAAGTAAATTTTCCATTATTTTGATCATGTGTAAAATAATTTTGGACAGATAAAATTATTATGAATAAATTAAAAGAGTGAAATAAAATAATTCCTCTAATTTATGGATTTTAAATTGTTGAAATTAAAATTACATACCAAATTGAAAAAATAAAATGTGAATCTGGTGAAAATAATATATTCCTATGAAACATACACACGCTATATAAGGAAAACAGTATTTGACACATTTTTACATAGATTATGTTAAACTAGCTTTAGGAAGCCTCTATTAACATTATATGGGTCATATTATACCCTTATGTGAGGACTTATTACCCTTGTATGAGCATGGAAAATCAAGTTGTAACCATATGAGAAAATAGTTCTACCCTTACACAGGTATATGAAACTCCCTGGTGCCCATACAATGTAGTGGGGATACCCTTTCACAATGATTGGAAATTAAAAATTTCCATAATAGAATATGGGATTATTCATTATGTACAATATTTGAACACCAACTTACACTTATAAATCAATTAGATTCACCCTACCTAAGTATTGAAAATGTGCCGATGGCATTACATGACATAGTCCGATGTATTTTCCTACAAAAGAGAATTATTAATCATGGTTTATTTTTATGCATAACATGGGTAATCACATTTATGGATACATACTATTTATAAAAACATTACAAACCCTATGTATCCTCATTAAAATCTAGTGTACCATTATGAAATCCTTATAAAGATCCACTCTTGAACCACTTTTACCCTAATAAAACATCAATTTCATGTGTGTGTGAAAATATTTCATTTAAAATATTAACATTTATCGAAAATTAAAAAATAAATTAATATTAAATATTGTTTTTATGATTTCTAAAAATACCAACAATACTTCATAACAAATATTTAACAATTGAATTTCTCTAATAAATAATAAAAAATGTAATACTACATTATAAATAAAAAAATTAAAAAAATCTATATTTTAAAAAGAACAATATTGAACCACTAATAATCCCAAAATAAATATAGAAGGGTTCAGAAAAACCTACCCTCTAACATACTATAACTTTTAACCTAATTAATGATATAAAATATAGTCATCTTCTCAAATGATCAGAATATAATAATATATGTTATAACAGTTGAATATCATAGGTTTTCATTAAATAAAAATGTCATCATGGGAACATAATAAATAGAAGAAAACAATCTCATAAATTTTTTTCCTTAAATCATAAGTCATATCCTAGGAAATTTTTTTATAACACAATTCTTCGGTGTTTTGAATCATGTATAAAAACCAAGTGATCCTGACATAGTAATGAAGAATAAAATTGGAATATGAAACCCATATGAGTATTAAAAAATACACAATATGAGAATTATATATATTCATCATATAAAATATAATAATAACAAACATTCCCACAATAAATTATTTATTGGGTAACCACCCTTTTAACTTTTTTTAATTTTTCTAACCACCGATGAGCTATAATATTTTTTCCTTTTACTATGCACCCATGAACCACAACCCTCGAATCTTTGATTAAACACCTGTGTAACATAATAATTTTTAATTAGGCATACCACCCATGTACCATAAACATATCTCACGAGGTAAAAATAATTACCCTATTTATTAGCGACATATATTATTCCCACCCATCACATAATGATAAACCATAGATATGAATTCCATAACGACTTCAAAAATATTAATTATTTCTTCATATTTTAATTAACACATGATAATTAAATATGATTAATAATGATATGAATAAAACATAATCAAAAGCCACCAAGAATAATAATTTTGGTGTCATCATTAAGGATCATTCAAAATAGTGCATAAGAATCATTAAAAATCATTGATAAATGTGTAAATACACTCATAAAATAGTTAAATTATTTTATTGACAAAAATAAAAATCATTTTCATTTTGATTACATTTTGTAATATAAAATTTAATGTAAAATAAAGAGTGTAAAAATAACTCTTCGAAAAAATTGAAATCATTGAATGGAAGATTCATAATTAATAATGGAAAAATATTTAGAAAATTAATTCGCAGAAAAATCATAAACTGAATATAATTTTGAAACTCATTTGATTAATTGTGAGTAAATGTAAAATAAATAATTAATAATCTATATAAATGATTCCATATAGGCTTGTGTAATGAAACTCAAAGAAATTAATGGTCTTTTTTTAGAAATCATTAAATTATAATGTGGGATATTTATAAAATATAATAAAATTATAAACATGGTAGAAAAATACTCATGATTGAAAATAAGACATAATGTTTCCCCCCATAACAATAATTTTTTAGAAATTTTAAAAAATATATCTTAATGCTTATAATATTTAAAAATAATACAAATTGAATTTAGGTTAAATAAATATATGTGGTTTTATTGAGAAAAAATTTGAATAACCTAATAATAAACGTAATCAATATTTAATCATTAATTAAATGTGTTACTAGATATGATGTTTATTACATTACACCCAAAATATATAAAAGTTATATATCCTAATGTATAATAAATTTTACCATATTAATAATTTTTATAGTAAATTTCTCAAATATATTACTTTTTAATTAACTTAATTATAATCATTTATTTCACAAATATTAGTATGTTAATGTTTATTTCTAATAGAGTATGATATTAATTTTAGTTATTTTATAACTGTTTCTCAATAATACAGTTGACACTCACTCAATGATATAGTTTTCTTTATTAATATATTACTAAATGTTTGGGAATAATTATTTTCTATTTTTTGATTCAACCAAATTATCATTTAATGTATTCTTTAGGTCAAATTCGAAATAATGACATAACTGATGAGGTTGTAACTAGTAAATTTATGATAACAACATGTAAATTTACAAAAAGAAAGAATTTTCATATGTACGAATATCAAACCATTTTAGTGAAAATAATTATTTATATAGATTATATAGACACTAAACCACACTGGGATACCTTATAAAGACAAAATTGAATATGAAAATGAGATGTTATGATCATCACTTATAGTCCCTATGTTTGAATATAAATATAAGATTACCCACATATTATATGAGTATTTTAATTATATAACTAATTGAAGATGTAAAATATAAATCACAAATCAAATCCATATTACATAAATGAAATAATTCATATTACCCAATTCCAAAATGATACTGCATGGAAAAAAATGAAAAAACCCACTTATGATTTGGGTCATCGATTTCCCAGGAACCACTCATGAGACAATAATCCTCCTCAATAGTAAGAAAAAATAAATTCTCACACTCCCAAGTTTCTATTGACAAAATTTGAAGAAATTATATCAAGGGGTGTTCACATTGTAGTACATATTATTACCAAATTTCAAATTTAAAATAACTTGTATGAGACATCATTGTATTAGGATGATTGTTAATGAGTCACCAAAAAAATGATAGAAAAAAAAAAGTATATTAAGTTATTGAACAATATTAAAACATGAATCACTTCAATAATAATCACCTCTAATAACCAAATAACATAGATATTACCACATTAGAGAAAATTAACAATAATAAAGACTATTATTATCCCAAGAGATAAAAAACAACTCTAAATAACAACATTCCATTCCTTTAAATCAATATATATATATCCATCATGTTTCCATCATGTTTTAGCCTGCATATATCTTAGAATAATCACATTATATAATTTATGAGATGGGTCCATGGAAATATAATTTCATCTTATCTTGCCACGAAAAATATGGTCTTTAAAACACAAATTATCTTCTTTATAGTATGTGAACCCTCAATCAATTATCATGATACAAATAAAATCAATCCCTAATATAACCACACCCTTAACATGATCCTATATCCTGCATTACATCAACATAATTACCATACACTTTATACATACATCATAAACAAGACTCATAATTATAACCCTTACATCATCATTTCCCTAAAGTCATCAACATGTGTCACATTTTTTACATTTATGATAATTATGTGACACAGATTGAGTACATCACATCACATACAAAAAAAATCAATGAGAAATAAAATAATCCTATAACGAGGATAAAAAATTCCTACCTTAGTAATATATTTTATTTTTAATAAATGATAATTGCATATCGACAATTATTCATAACAGACTTATGTATTATTCAAACCACAAAATGGGTAATCCATTGATAAAATATACCTTTTCTATACTATTGTAAGTGATGGATAACATTTTTAAACGTATAATATTTCCCATCATTCCTATATGATATATCCATTGATTATTATTTTTTAAAAAAAATTATATGTATTCAACCATGAACCTATTATAAATTTCATTCATAGTTATTAACCCTCATGAATATTTTTATTACTTATTTATTTACTGATGAAATTGAAAATTGATGATTTCTATTCATGAGTTTTCTTTAACAATATATAAACCAATGAAAATATTTATTTACATACAAATATATATTATTTTGGAAGATTAATTTATCATATATTATTGTAAAAAAAATTTAATCTCAAAATTTATATTAATTCATATTCAGTCACAAATAAAAATCCAATAGATATACAAAAAATAGATATATCACTAAAAAGACACACATGGAATGATTCATGAAACCAAAAAATATCACATAAAAAACGTACAAGATATCCTAAACAAATACTTATAGGAAAGGTCCATTTGATTATTATAAATAACCCAATTTTCAAGGTATTATTCCAGTGAGACAGAAAATCAGAATGTAGTTTCCAAATAGTTGATACTAGAAACACCCCCCATCACATATACATGTTTTAACAATATTGGACATACTACATCGATCATTAAGAAATGTTCTAACAACATTTAAAAAAACACATCCAATGTATACTATGATATTAATAACTATAAGGAGTAAATGAATAATTTATTCTTAGTTGAAATTATGAAATTATATAAATTATTCGGCACAAAAAATATATTAATTTCCATGTAAACACACTTATTTTCCATTCAATACTTATCATTGTATATTTATATCATCTTATCAATTTTACTTTCCATTCCCATTATTTTCCCATAATTTAATATATTATTCATCCCATGTTATCAAGTCTTGTAACATAAATATTTATTATATTATGAAATTAAAAAATAAGAAATGTTAAGGTATATAAAACATAATTATACATTTAAAACCAGGGTAATTATCATCTATTTCCACATGACATTATTCAAAAAAATAATAAGGGTATATATCCATGTTCCCAAAATTTTGTGTGTTTTTTATTCGTGGGGTAATTAGTAGAGGATTACTAGTGACGTAGACGTGTTTCACATATAATATAGGGAAATTTTTTTAATTTACATATTTACAAGTGGTTTACATCATATGTTAGTTATATAGACTATATTTATTTCTCTTCATGCATATAGAATTTATGTGAATGTAAATTTATGTCATAATATAAATATTTACATCATTAATGGGCCCTAACATGCACTTGAAAAATTTACTAACGATAATACCACCTCATAGTTATGAAATTTATTATGAAAATTAAATACAATCAGTCCAGTTAGAGGGATGTTCTTATTAGATATATAAAAAAATGTGTTAATTTTATTATTCCAATAAACTATTGTTTTTCAAAACATGTCCCTAGAAAAAAAATTATTACATAAAACTCCCTACATTTTCTTAAACCCTATGGACACTTATAACAATCTCTCTGATGTTAGAAACATTATTTTAATGTTTTTTGGGAACCGTTGATAGGGGATCAGACACATTGATCTATTTTAGATCAATGATGATCTATATCTTTTTAGGGGGGAGGTGATCGAGATCAAAAATGTTCTTTCCATTATCATCGTATGAATGTTGATGTTTTTGAGGATTTTAATTTGTCTCTTCCCAAAAAATTTATGGTGAAATATTAATTTCCATGGTTTATCCCTTTTCATGGAATTTAATTAACATAATAAATATTTAACTAGATTAATAATAAATTATAGTATAAATCACATGTTCTTTCATTCCAATTTTATAAAGGATTGAATCAAATTTTTCTTGGTAATATTCAATATATTATATGCCCTTATATTTTGTTTTTATTCTTGGATAAAAATGTCTCATTCCTAATAATTTATTTCATTATGTAATTCTAGTAATTGATAATTGAAGGATATATAAAAAAATAGGAATGATTAAATAAATATTTTAATTCTAATAATTTGATGGAAATTCAAATTGATGAAATGAACACGCTTAATTTTATTCGTTATTTCATTTGTTATAATTTTTTTATAAAAATATCATTCATGATGATGATTTTTTTGGAATGATAAAATAAATCTTCTTGTTAAATTTGATTGAAATTTCTATTTTTCAGTTCTATAATTAATTTCATGAGCATATTTACATGTAGAAAACATATTATTATTAAAATAGGTGTCCAATAGTTGATAGATGTGAATAAACAATGATCTAATTCATTATAAAATAATAACTTGATATTCTATGAATAGATATCAATGGGGTAGATATTTCAAATTTTATTATAATGTTGGAGTTCATTATGTTTGGGTTCTATGATTCACTTTTTTTTATAAATGATAAATTCACCATTTTAGGGAAATGTTTCCCAATTGATTATCTTTTTTATTTATATTGTGATTTTTTTGGATATGGGTTTTGTGATGTGATCCTAACAAGGATGACCATGGGTTGGAAAATGATATTTGGGTAATGAACGTCTAGATTATGTGGCTGAAGTTGACACATGTGATTGAATGATGCATCAAGAAATGCATGTGGGCATAATAGATAACACTGGTGACGAAGAAAGAGGTTGATACCAGATATACCCATTTAGTTAATGATTTTTTATGCTTTATTGATGTACATATATTTGTCATCCATATGTCAGATTTAAATTTTTATCTTCATTATTTTCCCTAGTTCTTGAGGCGGGTGGATGTTCTTGGTTTCATCTCATGATGTACATAAGGATGGTTCCAAGAATACCGATAAGTTATGAAATGATATTAAAATTATTTTATAAATTGTTAACTAATGGTTTATGTATTTGTTGAAATATAGATGAGAGGTTAGTCTTGAGAAACTGTGGTGTCCATTTGGATTAATCCACGAGGAAATATACCTGGATTAATAGATAATAATGTGTTATATAAATAATATTGATGGTTAATTATTTTACATAGAATAAATTAAAATAAGATGAAATATAAATATAGTTAGGAAATTTAATTTAATATATATATATATTGTGTTTATTGGATATCCATCCATAGAAGTTGAAATTGAGAGAGTGAGTGAAAATAAATGAACATGATTATAATACAAGGTCACAAAAATTATTTTGTTTAGAGTGATGTTATATAATGTATATTCTATTATTTTATATGAAGGACTGCCCACGAAAGATAGTGTTATTGAAATGAAATAGACTCTAGGTAAGGGTTTCTGATGAATCCATTTTGATGATGGATATTGTAATAACATTTATGGCACCACTATCTTCCCTTGGATATTATATTATCTTATATTCTTGGATGTTAGTGTTACCATATATGTTTTTAGTGGGATGAAATTAGTTGTGATTATTTATCACTCATATATGTCATGATATAGTACCTAATGTATTATTATAGGTATAAAGTGTGTTGGATGTGATGGGATGAGGTACCATACTCAGTGTACGAGATGTGCTGGATTGAGGTATATTTCTTTATCTAGGAAACATGTTATGCGAGTTTTTTTGACTCCCTGAAAATATATTGTTACTATATAGTGATCTAATAAGGGTTGATGTGATTATGTTATACATGAGGTGAATGTTGTGATATAAAGGCCAGGCGTTTGTGGGACAGATCATTTTGGATACATCTGGATCAGGATGTGTGACATTAGAGTATAGTTTAATCTTCATTGGGATGAGGTACTAAGATGAAATTGATGTTTCATTATTTCATTATATTTTCTCTTTTATGTCATTCATGTTGAATGTTTTCCATTGGAAGGAATAGAACATAGTATACCTTTTATGTTGACTATTAGTTTAAAAAATGTTCACTATGAATTACTATGATTTCATTTGATTTTGGATGATAGGTTCCATGGAGGATCCTATAATGTATTCTTTTAGGCTCACCCTATGTATATGTAGTTGTGTTCAGCTTAGGAGTTAAATGTTGTCGATTGAGATGGATATGAATAGATTGTTTCATGGCATGTGTCGTTCAAATTCATGGTCACTATCATCTATACCGTTTTGGTAGATGTAGTTCCCATATTAGTTGTTTTAGTACTATATGATATTAAATTTAAAAAAAATTGATTTCAATTATATATACGAGAAACTATCGATTGGTGGATATTTCATATCTCACTATTATGGATTTTTTCTTAAAGGGAAATTTCTCCCATTAGTTTTTTACAACACTCTAGGTTTTCTCCTCTATCCATAGTCCTAATAGAGGAGGCCCTCAGTCCTTCACTGTATCCCTTATCTCTTTTCCGGATCATGAGGTGTACTCTTTAGGGTAAAGGGTATAGACAGAATGTTATCGAAGATCTATGTTTATGGTTATGATAGAGTATGGAGTTAGGAATAGATTAATACTACTTTGGTTGGTAGGGAAATAGTGTCATATTTAGTTAGTAAGAAATTAAAAAATGAGGTACCACATAAGACATAAGTATTTAGGGCCACATATTATTTTATGCATGCACCATAATGCTGAGTTAGTTTTTTAAATGTAGTATTACAGGTTTTATGGTAATTACATAGAATATGAAAATGTATTAAACTAATCTTTCCCTCTTTATTGAATGGGTATACAATGCTATATGATTATACTAAAATGAAATTAATGTATCTATAATTTAATTATTGTAACATATTGCATATTAAAATTTTAGTTATCTAACCATTTTTTTTATCCAATCATATAGATAGATTTCCTCCTAATATTATAACTAATGATGTTCCAGAAGAATGATATATTATTTACGCAACATGGATGTCAATGATTCTTTCCCAAGGGAGAGGAAACTATATGATTTTCAATACCAATGTGTTAAAAAGATTTTTTTTTCTTTTCCAACACAATAAAAAAAAATTAAGAAAAAATATCAAACTATGCCTTAAACCAGAACATTGTTTCTTTTTCTATGATGATTCTTCATAGAGTTTTTTTAGTGGTGGATTTAATTTCATGAGATTTATATGATGTCAATTTTCTAGTGGGGGAAGTTCTTTGATATGTTATGATTAGAGATTCTTTCTTTTACATAGATGGTGGATATTACTTATGAAATTCTTCCCCTATGATAAAAAATTTTAGGGTGCGAGGGATTTGGATCAATATTAAGAACATTCTACGATATGATTAAAAAATATTTCGTGATGTTGAGGCTTGGGAGAGTCCTTTTTAGGAGGATATACATCCATAGTTCTAGAACCATGTCAACACTTTAATGATGGAAACATAAATCATGGTTCAAGAATGAGAAGAAGTAACTGGGAGTAAATTAACTATAACGTATCGTCGTATGAGTGGAGTTGTTATGATACATCATTGAGTAGAGATATTTCTAGAGATTCCTTGTTTATTAAAGACAATATTGTTTGGTCAGTCATGGTAGGTACAAGACCAAATTAAATTATTTTTTAGTGTTGGAGGATCTCAAAGAATTGAAAAATGATCATGCATATTCTATTCTTATATAGGATAGGGTTACTAGATGCAAGGGTGCATGATATTTTAGATTAGTTAGATTGTGTCATTTGTTAATATATAGGTTCCCTTATTCAGGCTAATTTATCAGATGGAATAATTGTATCATTTCTTATATAATGTCGTATCCATTTAGAGGATACAAGCAATTTTTAGAACATCTGTAAAATGGTAATTATTCATAGAGAATATGGAAGGAAAATGAATATAGTCATCATAATAGCTAAAGATAACATATAATATCTCATAGTAAGATTCATACTCTCACATTTCAAGAACTGAGCAATCCAAATGTCATTTGACGCAACCTTTTCATGTTTTCTATTATGGGGAACCCTTTTTGAGATGTGATCCACACAATCCTTTATATCACCTACCCTCATCCATCCATCGGAACCTGAGGTTTTGAGGCTCCTGAATCCCATGATGATTAAAATTTCTATTTTATTTCAAGGTAACTATTAGAGTGTATTTAGAAACTGTGAGTTAGTGGTGAGGTAGAACAACACTTTGAGGGTCTTCATATGTTTACAGATACAACCATATAACCTCACACATAATATGTATTGTATGTATTTAGTGATGAATGTCTTGGATCTATTTAATATTTTGGTTCAATTTATTGATTCTTATAGTGGTCCAAGGATATTTTAGTTGAGTTAAACCCTCATATGCAATGATACATGGTCCTTAATTGTTTTCATTGATGCATGAATTGATGTATAAATGAAAATATATTCAATAAAAATTATTTCCTAGGTTATTGGAATATGAACACTATGTATTCCTTGAGGAAGTTGAATCATAACATATAAATGGTTGATTGTGTATGGGATAGAGTTACAACTGATCCTATCCCTTATCTCAATGTTTCTATATAGGATAGTGACATCAGTGTTATGAAAGCTGATAGATCGGAAAAATGACTTGTTGTAGTGGTGTTTTGTTTTGTAAAATTTTCTACCATTAGGTTTATTAATTTTGTTTGTGATGACTTTTGATGGTATTTTGGGGAATTTTTGTCAATTATTGACACTTGAACTAGGTAACAGTAAAGAACAACTATCTTCTTCTACCATAATAATTATTAATCTGATCAATAACAAGAAGTATTTTGTAACTAAACAAATTTATCCATGGTTAGAATATCATCAAATTTTGACAATGGATGAAGATATTATATTTACTTATTTTCATTATCATCCTATTAATTATGAGTTTTTTTAATGAAATTCGTTTTACATAACATAATAGTAATATTCATGGTTTTTATTAATGAAGTCTTCATTGATTTCTTGGATAAGTTCATGGAGGATTTTATTGATGAAATCCATGTGTAATATATGTTTGGGGAGGATCATGTAGTGAATATTCATCTTGATGTTGAAGAAATTTTTCATTATGAGTTTTCATGATGTTTTTAATGTGTCAGTTATGGGATTGTGATTTTCGTTTGATGGTTTATGGAATTTCTCAATAAGGAATAGATTTATATACTTTTATTATTGGAGATGTTGTTTCATGGTAAAACCTCATGCCAATGGCCAAGCTGAGGATATTTCATTACCATTAATTATATCATTGGAGGAATATATATGATTTATTTTTAGTTATAATTTTTTTAATTCTGTTGATTGAATGGATAATGCATTCCTATGGGATTACTATTGTTATGAATCATTATATTATTTGATGGTGATGTTTGTTAGAAATCTAGTACATTGTTTTCTAGTAGATGTAGTTCAGTTTAATGCTATCTAAGATTCTATACATCTTGTATTAGGTTTCATTCAATTTTACAAGATATTAGTTATTTTTTATGTGTCTCAGTTGTTATATCCCTATGAGAATATTAATTCCACCCCTGATCTCAATTTGGAATTTATAATGTTTTCTATGATTTTGTACGTAATGAATTCCTTGGGAATAATTTTTTGGTTTTTATCAATCATAAGATCTTGATTGTTGCTTTTTACCAGTGTGACTTAATCATTTATTAGAGATATTGAATGGTATTCTTTTAGTATTATTAATTAATGATTTCATATTAACAAGAAAAGAAATATTTTTTTGGTTGATGAACATACCAGTAAGTGGTTTAGTGATTATATGCATGAATCAATAGATTTGTATACAATAATGGAAGAGTTTATATTAAAGAATATATATTTGAGAGATGTTAGAGGTTGATTTTATCATTTAAAAATGTTATTACAGTCTTCATTGGATTATAATGTGTTTAATGCTCTACTAGGGGATGTTTAAGTGGATTTATCGATAAACTATGTTATGTTTGGAGATTCCCCTAATGGACAGTGTGGGGATGAACTACATTGGTTTTTTCTCCAATGAAGGGGGTTTTTCACTCTTGTGATATGATATATGGTTCTTTATGTGTTATATATGTCAATTTTGGTGGTATATTTTGGGGTTAAAATTATTTTACATGATTTTAGGGGTTAATTTTGGTGGAATGGACTGAAGCATGATATTTTGGTATTCATCTCTCAATATTTGATCTGTTATTAGGTGATGATTGAGAATCATGAACCCAGTGATTTTCTCTAGCCATATTATGTTCCCCATTGTATGTGGTAGGACAAAATTATTACCTTCTCATTAGATATACCTTGACATTAGGGTGTCAATATTTCTATATAAGATACAATATATTCGTTGTGGAAATAAGACGACTTCATATTGACCAAGGATTCGATATTTGTTGAGGATTTCTTGAGGAATTATATGAAGGATAATGTACCACTCCACCATGTTTTGATAGTGAAAATTACTAATTATGATCCTTATTTTACATATATGTTGTGAATTTTTCTCTATTGTGCATTAGGATTATATTTATTCATTATCATTTATTTTCTTATAAATATGAAGATCTATATAGATAGGGACCTCAGGATTCTTAAAGGCATGTTGGGTTATTGTGTCATGGATTTTCGAGAATCACGACTGATGATCCTTCCATTGGATGAGATTTATTATAGTAATAGTTTTAACACCACCATTTATAAAAAATGGTTTCATGTATTGTACAACCACATATTTTTTCTCCATTTTTCTATACTAGGGTCAGAGAGTTAGAAATTATCATATTGGTGCTAGTGAACATATTGAAAATGATGATTTAGGTGATACATGGATGGATTAATGTAGTATAATATTGTGTTGAATAGTTTTCTAATCATTGTAGGAGACATTTAGAGATTGAAATTTGATATCATTTATTCTAGAACATGACATGTCATTGTGGAGACCGATGTATTGTTGATAGGACGAAGATTATGCCTCAATTTTTTGGATCTTTTATGGGTTTTCATCATGTTGGAGCTGTGAAATATTAGATAGAATATATCTAGAAGTTTATTTGGATACATGATTATTCTCATGTGTCAGTGTTCTATCATTATATTTATAAATACCCTTATATCCTCAATATGGTTGCAATAAATGATTATGATGAAGTAACCATCAAGATGTGAACTTTGGTGATCCAGGATCATGAAGAAAATGTGGTGTCTCAGCATTTTATTTTGTGGGTTAATTTTCATTGGAGACATGATGTCAAAGAGGTCTATACCTATGTATACCGTAAACTATTCAATGTTTTCTATTCTCATGTAACATTTTCCCTTCTTAAGAATTCATTTCTTTACTTATTATTTATGAGATGGATAATTCTACATTGTTTTTTGATAAATAAGATCTCATATGAGTGTTAAATTTTCATGGGACAGTGTATGAGTTGGTATCAATGGTTTTATGGTTTTGTGCTTTGTTTTTATAGTGATTTGTTTAGTCTTATTTCATGGATAGATCAATTAGTGGTATCTCTAGGGGAGGATATATGAGAAAACCATTCATTTTCACTCGATATTTTGTTTTCACATCCCATGTAAAATAATATTTTGTTCAATATCTAATATAATTGTCCATATCTATGTATTCAGACACTTTTCATTTTATAAATCCCATGATGCTCAGTGGATTATTAATGGGGATATATATGTTTTTGAATTGAAAAATTTAAAATTAGGTTGAAAATATATCATAATAAGTGGTTTATAGCTCAAGAAAGTTTTGCAAACAATAAGGTGATTTTTATTCTATTGTTTTTTATACTGTAATAGAAATTTAATAATAAATGTGAATATTTATATATTTAAATGTCCAATTCATGAAAAAAACATATTCATCATAAAATCATGTCACAATTATTTTTTTTGATATTAATCAAATGAAATATTCATAGTTACAATTGATTTTTTTCTATTTAAACATAGTATGGGTATTTTTTTGATGTCAATGACCCATTCAGGTCATTAATCCATTCAACAAATCACCATATATCAATTGTTGATCCCTTTATTGATCAAACCCGATTACATATTCTGTGAATCTATATCAGAACAAAAATGTTCATCTAATTAATTATAAGTACCAATCAAAGGGGATTGACTGTATAATTCTATCAATGATGCGCATATGTCCATGTGTTCTTGTGGGATAATTGATCGGTATCAAGAACCTTTGTCAGTTATCAAGAAACTAACTCATTATCAATTGAGTTATGGGATTTGTTTCGTATACTATTTATTTACATACGCTCATAATTTTAGCATGGTATATCCTAGTAGATGTTAACATATTGACCTTTTAAATATTTTACCAAATTAATATTTTATTTGATTATCAAATTAATGTTGTTTATTTTAATTGTAATTATTGGTTTCCTGTTGATTTTCTCGGTGATGTGATATCTATTTTATTTCATTATGTCATGTTGTTATGTTCGCATTATCATGTCCCTTTCATCTGATAATTGTAAGGAATATAAAAAATTTCATTGTTTATAAAATAGAAAAATAATTAAATAAGATCCATGATTAATTTTATTTATTGATTCTTTTAACATGATTGTGATTATAATTGATACAAATTTACATGTTTACATGAATAAAGTGTTCTGTGTGTTAATGTAATTTTACAATGAATGTGAATAATTATAATCCTTTCAATGAATGGTAAAATAATAAAGTAATTAATGATGGTATTTTTATTTATCTAGGTTATTGGACAATAATTAATGAAAAGGAAATTTTAAACTCTTAATAACTTGTTATAGATAATGTCCTAATTTACATGTAGTAAGGACTTATGAATAGCTAATCAGTTAACTCCAGATATATCATCAATTGGATGATTGATAAAGATAAAAATTTGGTATTGAGACTTTATATTTTCATATTGTGCTCGAATGCATTATGTTTGTTCCAAAATATCATTTACTTATTTGAAGGATAAATTCTTAATTTTAGGGCTATCATTCCGTTTGGATTATCAATTTTTCATGATAGATTTTTCTATAAAAAAGAGTCTTATAAACGTAGCCAAATATAGATGATCCTATAATACATGATGTGACAATGAGAAGTGAGGCCCTAATGATTTCACAGCAGCTGACCCATGTGATGGTGAGTCAAATTAGGATATGGATTTAGGTATCTTAGATGACACCAAATATGTTGTATTGGGTTGATTTTTTTCATTACCATTGTTTTTATAAATAGTCATAAATTCTTTATATGAACCTATATAATGGTTGATGTCCGAGTTACTTATTTTATCTTCATTTTCCCCACTACTTGTGGATTCTTTATATGCATTTTTGAATCTATTAATCAAAGATTTATATGTTTTCATATAACAAATATGAATTATGGAATGATTTCAATAACTTTTATAAAAATTTAAACCAATTTGTATGGTTCCTTTTGTAATTAAAATTTTATGTAACTCTGGAGAAACAATTTACTCGGTTTTGATTAATCATTGGGGGGAATATACCTAGATTGATGGACAATAGTGATTATTATTAATATTTTTTATGGATAATTAAAAATTAAATAATTAAATAAAATAATAGGAATTTTAAATTCCATGAAATAATTTAATTTATTTTACCTCCACAAAATTGTTGTGTTATTATATAATTTCCTTTTTTAGCAGTTGAAGAAGGTAGTCCACATGTTCTAATATATATTCGAGTCTATAATTTTTTTATACACATTGTGTTGTTATGATATATGTTATATCGTATATATATTTTTTCCATTTTATACCATACTAATGTATTTTAGGAATACTAGAACATAGAAGACATTGGGATGGTGTGTTCCCCAAAATCTCATAGAGAAGATAAATGACTCACTAAGCCCTTTAGCCCTTCTTAATTTTTTAGGACGATATGTGTACTGGTAGCATGATAATATGTTTTACCATATATGTTTGTAGAGGGTAGTATGATTTTTTTTATTTGAAACACGTGAATCTCCACATATATTATCTAATCTGTTATTATATGTATAATCTATATTGGTTGTGATCTATTGATGATCCTTATTAATAGTATTGAATCTGAAATTTTTTGTATAAAAAAAGATGTTGTATATATGTGATATGGGTTTTGGTGCCTCTCAAAAACAACTCGGTTTCTATATGGTGATGTTATGTGTGATGATATGATGTTGTGATTCATTATTTTTCATGTTAGGATACTTATTCTAGAAGAATGTGGCCTGACTCATTTAGAGATACATGGATCAGGATGTACAACATTGGGTTAATTCATAAAACTAGTAGTGAACTAGTTAAATGTTAAAATTGATATTTTATTACTATATTATATTCACTATTTTAAGTGATACATGGTCAGTTTAATCTATATTGTGGTATTGATCATAGTTTACATCATTAGGTTATGCGTTAATTTCATTATTGTTTAATTGGCATTAGTATGATTTCTTAGTCGATTCCGTGATAGGATATAGGAAGGATCCAAAAAAATATTGAGTTATTGTCACCCCATATATATAAATAATCATTTAAGGATAGTATAATATGTTTTGAGATCATGATGAATACAACTAGATCTCTTTTTCGAAGGAGATGTTTGGGATCCATATTTGATGTCATTTTTATCCTTTTGGTACATATTTTCACTTTTAATCTTTTATTATTATATGACAATACATTTCTAAATATGTGATATACCATATATTTCTATTCATGATTTTATTGGTATTGAAATCTTATCTCCCATGTATGTATGTCATTTTAGAGGTTATTTCCTTTCATTTTTTTGTTTATTATACCCTCAATGCTACTCAACAACTCATGGACAACTGATGTTTGGACGTCACTGTTCACCATATCCCAACATAAATTTATAACCTATAAAAGGGTTCTCTTTATGGGTATGGTACAATAAAAATATCATTCTTATGTATTTACACTTCTTGGTAAACAAAATAAATCATTTATAAATACAGGGAAAAACAATCCATAAAATGCAATATGATGGAATACAACATTTCCATCCCTTGATCTAAATTTTACATTATCAAGCCTGATAGGAGGCATTAGATGATGATCTAGATTCATATAACCCTTTACCAATACCACTAATCCACCAAACCTGGAATGAGTGATTATTAATATAATGAAATATATAGTTTAGAAATGATTCCACATTCCCTAAACTATAAGTTCATAATAGGAATGATTAAAGTATGGTATATATTATCCTTAAAGAAAATTCATGTATTGTTGGATTAATCGTGGATGGAGATAGAATAAC
Source organism: Viscum album (assembly GCA_963277665.1). Taxonomy (NCBI): domain Eukaryota; kingdom Viridiplantae; phylum Streptophyta; class Magnoliopsida; order Santalales; family Viscaceae; genus Viscum; species Viscum album. Next base: position 1,022,763,060 of record OY728133.1, on the reverse strand, counting down.
TTTCCTCATGGGGATAATTGGGTAGTTTCCTAAGATTAGATTCATCGAATCACCACTAATTTTTTTTAGAGATATCAATTTAACTGAATGATATTTTTGATTGATTTGTTTTAAAGTGTTACAAACCAAAAGAATAAAAGTATTTTAAGAAAAAATAAAACATAAAAAACATATAAACCATAAATATATTCTAGAATTTAAATATACCACTATGATATCACCTATTTCATTAATTTAAACAACTAAAAAAATATAACCGAGTTGATCATAAATTTCTCCCAAACATTTTTTACTAAGTAATCATTTTCCCGTGAATTCCAAAAAGCTTGCATATACTCTATAACATAAAAACCACACCATAACAGAACACTAATACCCACTAAACAATATAGAGATAGATAATATGAAGAAATATAAAATATTTAATCATAAATAGTATTGATACTCTCAAAAATAGAACTGAGAAGGTAAGATCAAAATGAAGCACATGGTTTGGTACAGTGGCCCTCAATGAACAAATTATATCTCCATGGACTAGTTTTTTAAGAATAAAATTAGAATAATAGAAGATAATTCATAATGATATTGTGTATGTATACAAAAATAAATGGAATATATATATATATAATCCTAATGAAATTCTTCGAAACATACGACCTACCTCGGTTCAGATAAAATGGGTGAATAGATAAACACTAGCCTTAATTTCGTGAATTCATCACGGAACATTAGTTCACCACAAAAGATAAAAAATAATATTTGTTTCATATTATTATCAATTTATTTTATCATTTTATGATTTAATTGAATAAAACATTTATTAAAATACAATTTCAATTTTAGGTTTGTATTTATTCGAAAACATGATAATGTTCCTATAAAATTTTCCACCTAATTATGCTATATTTTAAACAAAAAACTCAATTAATATTAATATTTTTAGAATATAAACCATTAAACATTTATTTATTCATAAAAACATTCCATACTAGAAATTACACAATGGATTGGTTCATGTATTTTCCTAAAAAATTGTGTACATTATTAAAGACTCTATAGTTGAGGATAATGCCATTCCCCATTCTTTTTTACCTAACTTGTTATATGCTATCACACTTTTTTAGAAATTTACACCACTCATGTATCTCTAACTGAAACTATATAGCTCCCCCATTTCCACCACCACATAAATTCATTCAATATCATTTATCTCATTTCATGCTGCCAAGAAAAATATCTTCAACAACACTGACATATTAAACTTTTTGGAGATAAGTGTGTCAATATATCTTTTAATCCCAGATAACTCCATCAAAATCACATGTATTGTCACAAAAATTCCTCTTACTAATCATAATCCCATTAAAATACTACAAAATGTTCATGTAAAAATGATGTTCTTGTATTATATTCATTTAAAATATTATCAATACTCAATAATTTTAAAAAAAATTATAGAAAAATGAAACTGATTAATCTAAAAATGAACCCCACATTATACCATTCCTATTATAAAAACCATTCAGTGAATTTATGTAATAATGAATTTAGGGATTAATTAATAACAATAAACAAACATCAAGGGGTTTACATGTATATAAGTGAATATTTTGCTTCAACAATACTTATAAACTGAATACTTCATCCCAGAAAAATACAAAAAACACACCATGGAATGAAAAGATTACTGACATTGGATAAATAATTCCTCTAATAGAACACATCATAACCATGTAAATATACAAACATATGCTAGATGTGGATTCTCGAGCTAATAATCCTCAGGGTTAGAATCCACCATGTGTCTCTACTTGTTTTCCGCACTCCATTTATGAAATATATAATTCACAACTCTAAAAATTTGTATCGACCAAATGAAAAACCAGGGGATTTTTTTACATATATTATATCATATAGGAAGACTTATATTTTATTAAATCATTAGATACTTATTATTTAGCAATACTCTCACTATTGATGCAAAATATGCTATTGAATCTTGAGTATTAAAGAAACCCCAAAATTTTTCACATGATCATATACACATTTTAAATGTAAATAAAAATGAATAATTAGATTAATTTTTTAAAAAAACACAATTAAATTATCCTCTTGACATCACATATCTCAATAGTAAGAAATTTTATTATTACATAGTATAAAATATAAAAAGATTTCTGAATTTTTTTGAATCTCTATGCAATCCATCACATATTTGTCTCCTTGTATCGTCTTTCATGATCATGACGAAAAATTTAAAATTTATCAAATAATTAGGGTGAATATAATATTATATAGATTATTTAATATTTTGAAATAAATTTCAAAAAATTCTATATTTTTTTTCCTTTACCACTATAATGTCCAGAATATGATTTTTTTATATTCAACTATTGAATGTTTAGCAAAGCATCTCCCCGTGATTCTATTTTATCCTTCTATTATACAACAACATTGTGATTTTATGATGAAATATAACCATATAACACCACAATATCAGTTAATATTAACTCAAATATATATAAATACTATCATATTGAAAAATATATTCCCCAACACGAATTCCATTGACCAAACACACATATTATATATATACATATCATCATCCCTAGAATATAACATATGTAAATTTATATTTTAACCAACCAACCATTCTATTTTCATTCAAAAAAACTTTCCTCAAAAGCCTTCCCATCCCACCATGACTGATTTCACTATATATAACCATAAATGAGCATAAAAATATTATAAATAAACTATTAGAAATAATAAGTTATATCTGTGGAGAAAAGAACATAACTAATCAATTATTCAATCATTGTGTAGGGAGAAATTATCATACATCATGATTAATAACGTAAAAATAATAAATAAGGAATATATTGTTAAACATTTATGGAGGGAACAATTTAAAAATATAACATATAGTATCTTCAGGATATTATCCTAGACGAATATAGATTACATCCATCATTTGATGACTAAAAATATAATAAGCTACATTATTATAGATTATAGTATTATAATGTCCATTACATTCATATATTACTTATGGATTAAAATAAAAATTTCATTTTAAATTACATAATTAATGGACATCATATGTAAGGAATTCAAAAACATTCAAAATCAGAAAATGTATTTTCAATCTAGTAAAAATATTAAAATTTCATAATACACAATAATTCATGGGGTTACAGGTTGAATATTAATTTTTAATAGTACATATGATAAGGTTTTTTAATTTGTAAATTATATTTAATTTCATACAACAATTTCATAAGGATTTTATTTAACTATATTTAAAAAAACTTAAATGTCGATAATTTAAAATAATAATTTATAAATAAAAATTAAATACACTAATTATGGATGAAGAATTAATCAAAAATTCAAAAATAATGTCTTGGTTTCCTAATAGTATATTTGTAATATATAAAAAAATTAATATACTATTTAAATAACCCATTACATTCAAATTTAATCATGAAATATTAATTCTTTCTGGGGATAAAATAGTAATAGAATGTCTCACAACATTGCATTATGTTTTCTATTATAAATTATGGAATTAATTTATTCATGCTTAATTGAATGGAATTTATAAAATATTTTCATGATCATAAATTTAATAATTTATAAAATTTAAAAATTGATTCATATAAGTCATAAGATAATTCCAATAAAATAATTCATATATTCAAAATAAATATTGGGGAAAAGTTATTGACATGTATTTTTAAAATGAAAATATATGTTATAATATAAATTTAAAATCTTATAGACTATTAAATAATGTTTCATTGAAAATTTATTACACAGACATTCACAAATTTAATATATTCTTTGCTACAGAAAAAAATACTTGAGTCCTAAACAAGGTTCAATAGGTTTACAAATTTACAAAGACCTATCATTTAATTATACATAATGATAAATACTATTAAAAAAATTACTTCATCATGTTGTATGTTTATAATAAATCATGTTTACACAACTTATAAAAATATTTATAAAATGTCTCAAAACATGAATATATTGACCATATTATTTGGTTATATGTTTGTTAAAATAAACATGTGGATATGAATAATAAATAACAATAATAATATAAAATGAATAATATCATAAATATCTATCATACTATCTAAATTTTATATAATATAATTAGTCTACCTCTTAATAGACATTATTATTTGGAAATTAAGTCTTTTAAGTTAGATGATGATGGGTCATAAATACCTTATTTTATTCTAATATCAATTTTATTTTTCAATATATGGGTATATGTTTAATCTTTTCCTTACATAACCATGTAATTCCCACTAATTTTATACATCATACTCTAGTATATATCTCACGCATTAGGTATATCACAACTTTTTCATGCTTTTCCATATTAAGGAACCCTTATAGCCACAATAGTAATTATTTGAGTTTCCCCTAAATCCCTACTCCAATAAAATTGGTGTCAGTGACTTGAAATGGGGATATTCATATAATATGTGAGGATGATTCTAATTAAATATAAATATATGGGATATATTAATCGCTAATAAATTACATAGAACATAAATGCGCTAAGAAATATTTTCCAATTCACTAATTAAAAAATGTTTCAAAATTTCAAATGTCCTCAAGATATGAAACATCTAGATGATATGATCTACTCCAGTTACTATGATCCTCCACATCTTTATTATGGTTAATGGTATGTATAAAGAGAATAAATGAGAATAACATTGGAAAATATTATTTCTTACAAGGTAGTTTGTTGATTTCATTTTATAAAATGGATTTCTACTTAATGAAGGATTTATGCCAATTTTTTGGGACCAGAATATAACAAGCATAAATAATAAAATATTAGAGTTAACATAGAAAGGTATTCCTAGGAAAATAAATATAAAATGGTGGGTTTGGATTGGTATGGTGGGGATACATTTTTATCTTATTATTGTGTGTAAAATGAAAATATATTCATATTAAAATTTATAAATTATTATTTTAAAATGAAATGGGATAAAAACATGATTATAATGGTTATGATTAATTAATCCCTTTATATAGTCAATAAAAATACATGGTTTCATGAATGTTTAATTAAATTATCAAGTCCTCATATTTTTCCTATTACTCTTCAGTGTCTAAAAATTTGGGGTGGCTTGGTTCATTAAATTTTCTCTTTTTTCCTCATGAGAACCTCATGTATCTAGAGTTTAGCTTACCTATTGCATTTTGATTTCTTTTTTTTTTATAATTGTATTAAACTCAATATATTTCCCACCAACTAACAATGATCCTTAGCCCATCACATGTTTTGTATTGGAAGATGATATATAGTTGCTGAGATAATGTAGTATGTTGTGGACTTGGCATGACTTTCTTAAAGAGGATTCCATGTTATTCTTGGAGATTAATAATGCTTCTCATCGATTATATTGATCATATTGGCGATTTTTCTTCTATATATTGAATCAAATTTTTAGGCAGTGGGGTGTATTTTTAAAATGTATTGATTCAACATAATTTACAGAGCTATTTTAAGAATGTTCCCTGTGGTATATATTACTTGGGTTATATATCATTAATATTATCTCATTAATTAATTTTATATTATTCAATTAATTTGTTATTATATATATCATTGGTTTTTTATTTATCTAATACCATCGCAGATATGAATTTTTATAGGTTAAAATATGCTAAGGCTCTGATATTGAAAGATAATCTAAGTTGGTGGCAATCACTAGCCCTAATATTAATAGAGTCAATCTTTGTTTCAAACCCAAGGTAATTATATTAGTATGTGAGTCATTATATTTATAGGTATTCATTTTATGAATTTATAGTCATCTTAGATTTAAAATAATTTAATAAAAAAAATTTGATGAAAATTTTATAGGTGTTAATGACTAAAAATATTCTAATGAACAATTTTATTTTGTGGAAATGAAAATTTTAATTAATATATAATTTAAATTTAATAATATTTAATTCATTTTTTATAACATCGTATCATATTTTACATAAGTTTTTTTTTGACATGTTTATAAAATACCTTAATTTTTTAATAGTGAAAATAGATATGATTCAAAATATTACTACATTGTTGACAATATTTACATAAAAGGATGAATAAATAAATTTTAAATGAATTTGAAAGATGTATGATGTGTTTATTTTGATGAATTTTTAATATTAAATCATTGTTTCTATTTAGGGAACCAAAGCATGATTTTTATTAATAAAATATATATTTTAATAATATTTATTAATTTTTTGGGGTGTTTTAATATAATTGTAATGTTGGGAAGATACATTTACTTATGGATATATCAAAATGTACAAAAATACCTTTTTTATTAAATAACCAAAAAAATATATAATATTTTTTACATAATTTCATTATAAACTGATTTTTACACATAAATCCAGAATTTTCCTAAAATATATTTTTCATCCATTTTATGATCTTATGTAAAATGGATTTTTCCCCATATATGTAATAAAAATACCATGAAAAATATTCTATATTTATAATTATATTTTTTTTCATTACTTATTTATTTTTATTTGTGATCTCGTATATATTTTATCCTCATAAAAAAGTTATCCTATAAATATTATAGTTAAATTGGATTTAATGGTGTTTAACTATGAAGTAAGGATAAAATTTTCAATAACAAATTTATAAATGATATATTTTGGTAATGTTACAATCCTAATAAAATGTAACCATGATTTTGGGGTGCCTTTTTTCCACATTAACATGAATGATGACACGAAGTAACCCATTGGTGACCACCTATCAAGTGACATTCCTTATGCAACAACCCCAAGTGAACATCCAATAGGATAATGGCTTCTAACCAGAACTGATATGAAATAACTAAAATGAGAATACTTTTACCTAAAAAATATTTGGACACATAAAAACATATCCATGAAACTGTTTAGGGGAATATATATAAAAGTTTTTAAAAAATTGAGTAAAAATATTCGAGTAATAATCTATATAAAATACACCAATGTAAAACTACAAGAATCCAATGATAGAAGAGAAAATACATTCCTGGCTATAATTGTGGTCAATGATGATAATAAATATAAAATGAGGAATGTTTTGTAAGAGCTGGAGTCATTGTATCTAGAACCAACCAACATACATAGAAAATAAATCATTGTATCTCTAACTCTACTGATGTATATTTGTACCAACATGAAATTCGAATAAGACATGAAATGTGTGGGAAAATATTGTGACAGAGTTGTTATAAACATATCAATTATGAAAACCATGTAACCCACAAGTGTATTGATAAAAATTTATAATATAATTCGTCTCGAACTATCGCATGATGGAAATAAAAATACAATATATACATATATACATATATATATATATATATTCACATAAAGAAAACCATTATATAGTTAAAGGGGATACCAATATAACAACCTTGTCCATAATCAATGACTCTTACTCTTTGTAAATAATTATTTCTCTGATTCCTAGAATCATATGAATATGCTCTTGAATCTGTTTGAGTGGTTTCCACCCCTCGCTATTGTTCTCCAAAACTGAGGGATCCACAACAACATTAGAGACCCACTCACCAATTGAGCTCAAAGACCGGGGAGTTCTACTCATAGATAGATATGGTATTTCCATAAATTCCATTATAATGAGTATTGGGACACACACCATAGTGTTATACGATATTAGAAACCCAGACATATCTCAGATTATCCTGCTCAAATCATTTTCATTATCAAAAATCATAATAAACTCCTCACATCATCATTAATATACCACTGTTATTGATTCCATCACATTATAATCAATACCACATTGAGGATAGTCATTACGAGGTTCCAAAAAATCAGTAATGAAGAAGGATTCATAAGGGGAAGAAATGTTTGGATATGATACAAGGCATGTATGGGGGTCCAAATAGAGTGTGACCCCACATCATCTCTTGGTCATGTTCTCCACTAGACATTGTTTGGGTAGACATGTCTACCACATGATGTGTATAGGTGGTGTTCAAAATGTACATCAACTCTGGGTCCTAGGAGTGTAAACCTATAACACCTCTCAACATGCCATATGTATATAGACAATGTGATTATATGGTCTCATGAAATCTATGAACACCTGAGGCCATGTGAGTGTACATATATAATAAGGATAAAAACCATTGTAAGCTATCATGGAGTGAGGGCCAAGCCCCACAACATATAGAGCATAACTTGTCTAAAACCCATGTCGCTACAGAAACTGAATAAAAATACATATATTATTCAACACATCAATTTGTTTATTAGTGTATTAAATACCAATTTCAATTTCATCATGCATATCTAGATCCTTCTTCGACATGATAAAATAAATCATTTTACTACCAAAAAATGAATTTTAATTCCACAATCTATCGATTTTCATCCTCTGGTGGCTAGAAATTATATTTTTATAGCCCATCGACCAGACTCTATACTCCACATTCCCCTACATCCTCACTATAGATCCCATATTCCCAATGAATATATCGATATTCATCTGAATCTTTCATTTAATCACCAGAACAAGCAACTTTTTTAAATCATGACATATCTTAGGGTATTATCACAATAAAACATCTCGTGACAATGTTTAATTATAACCCTATTTGACAAAGACAAAAAAATGAAGAATGGTGGGATAAAATAATGTAATAAATTTTAAACCATAATTTTCCAAAATATTTTTTTAGTGATCACATATTTAGTGTATCCATGTTTGAATAATAGAAACAAATAAATGAATTTTATTCAGTACTTTTAATTATTTAATCATTCCCAAGAAATGTTTGATAAAATCCAAGAAATGAAATAAGATAAATTAATTAATTCTTATTTATGTAAAATATTTTAAAGAAAACATATACTGAATCCTACAACATTTTCATATTTATCATTTTTGGAAAAAACATTTTCCATCAATTTATATGACCCAATATGTTCACATATATCCTCTCAAGCCTCCCTAATTTGACATCTATTCATCATATGATCTCAATACTATAATAAATATCAAATAATAATCAAATGAAATCATCCCACATTTTAACATCTATCCCTGTTGTTTTTTATAAAACCATTCATATTGAGTTGATTAAGATTTGCTATTTTTTTATAAAATAAAAAAATTAAATTATATATTTTAATTAAACCCAATACCTTGTACTTCGTTACATGAACTTCTAATTCCAGATAAAACTATTTCATGCGTAGGGAATCGCTAATATTTCAAATTCATCAGTGGTCTATGATTTCGTTTCCTTGTTCTGAAAAAATTAAAAAAACCGTAGAAATATCACATGCATGTGCAATAAAATTTACTAATATATAAATTATATTTATTTATAGGTCTTAAAACACCCAATCAATACACTAACTCTAAATATGAATCCATATATATGAAAATAAATGTTCAATGGACTGATCAATAAAATCTAGTTTCACCACATTTTCATCCCAATTAAGGATTTTATCCTATAATAGATAAAGTCAAATAAAAATATTCCACTTTTATACAACAAATTACACTCACACACCCAATAGCTCTCAGGGATTGTCCCATAAAAAACATACAAATGGAAGGGATTTTATTTATAAACATGATCTTCTCATTTCGATCCTCAATATCTCCAAAGAGCAACATGATGGGGGTTCATCATTAATATCCATATCTCCAAAGTCAATAATGTGGAAGGGTTCATGCATGTATCTAATCAAGTATGACACATAAACTATCAATTACAATCTATCAATCTGTGGGGGGCATCAAGGAAGTAATAAACATCACCAGTCCTCCATATGTACTCAAATAGACTAATAAACCTCTTTGATAACTGGAACACAGACCAATCCCATTCAAACCACACTGTTTTGAGTCTATAAAAAAGACATGGTCTCAAATATTTAACTCCATGGGTTATAATGTCAATTGTCATTAGAAATTTTCATCTTTATTATTTCCTCATATTCATTGGTATCACAAGATACTACAACATCATTGACTATATTATCTCATTAATAACATTAGTTTCCATTCCAAACAATGTTTAACAAAAGGATAACGTATAAGATTTTTCATACAAGTAATCATAATGTTCCATTACATCAATAGAGTGAAAAATTTATTTATAATAAAAAAAATACTAATTGAAAGTGATCCTACCACCTATAAGTGATGTCTAACATGTATTATCCCATCATGTCATCTGGTTAATTGATTGTGTGCTCAATCTCCACATTCATATGGGTGGGAAATTATGTATTTATCCATAGATGTGCCCTAGAATTATATTTTAGTACCCTCCAAAACTATGATATATACATTAAACATTGATGGTGACAATCTTAATTAGTACCCCACGATCATGGATGTTCAACATCACATAGAACTACTTAAAACATTCTAAATAACTATAATCACTAATGAAAATAGTGTTCACCAACATCATGAGTAGTTGAATAATCCCCCTAATCAAATCATGCCCCTTATCTACATTCCAAAGCCTCATTAGTATGTCCATGTATATGGAATGAAATATCCACATTGGAATATCATGTTGATTTATAAAACATAACATAACATGGTTTACATCCATCACCTACTCTTTGGTGATACATTCAGAGATGACCGTAGTAATGTTCCAACTAATAGCATCCCACTAGAACCATAATTTATTATCATTATACATATTTTCTAATATATTATGAAGATACATGAGAATTATTGTAAGTCCATTAAAACATAATATCATAACATTACTTGAACCATTGTTCATGCTTGAAAAATGAAGGCGTGCTACAATTTTCTAGAAAGAAGATATATTGTATCTAATGAGGATATTTATCAATGTACAATCTCACTATTGATGTATAAAAAAAAGAAATGATCAAAAATTGATGAATTAATTTTTCCACCACCATCGACTAATCAAAAATGGCATCCCTAGAATTCATTATGGATAGTTGCGACAAAGCTAACTACTTAGATGCATCATCTACCAACAACCAATGATACATTATGTTGTTGAAAAATTCTACAAGGATACCCTTACAAAAAATATATTGTATCAAGAAGTTGTAAATCCATATAAATTCCATATAGCACCTCAGTATGAGGATCTGATCATCTTGAGTTCATCTGAGACTCTAGTACTATATGTAAATGAAAATATGCTACCCCAAAAGGTAGTGCCTCCAAATATTTAAATAGAACTCTACTTCTTCCAACAATTGTTCATGAATCATGTAGTTATACATAATGTATCTCGTCTACCTCAACACATATGTGATAACTTACTAACTCTATAGAAGGAAACAGCTAAACCCACCTCCAGAGGCATCACATTATAGAACATAATCCAGTCCATCTACTGGTGGTCTCAACACAAAATAAATGTTCAACACAAATATAAATACTTTTAGGATACATAAAAATTATCAAACTGTATAAATGGTTTCCCTTTACAAAATAAGGTTTTAAATGTTCATATTATCTATGAATTTTTTTCTATGAGGAAACTATATATCCTCAATTCCATTAATTCTCCACACCTCTAACATTATATTAGGTGGATCCCAAGAAGTAACTATATCAATTTTCATTACGGCCATGCCAAATTCAAGCTATGAGATTACATGCCCAAAAATGTGAACCTCATGGATCTTTATTTTTTTTATACATATACTACCAAAATGATAGTTCTCATATAGTAATTATAGGACTATGCTCATGTGATTTTCATGCTCCTCGTATAATGAAGTTTAGATAAGTATTCCATTAATGACTACACCCAAAAATTTATATATGTCTTTTAGGAAAATTTAATTTGACCAATCCATAAACATTTTATATGAATTATAAACACTAAAAGGAATCACCAAGAACTTATATTGTTTTTAGAGACATAAAAAGGTCTTCATCTGAGTATCCTCCTCATGAACCCTCTAGTATTTATAGTTTTAATAAAAAATCGTTATTTGAGAACTAATTCACACCTCCCAGCTGGTCAAGGAAAACATAAATTCTACATAATGGGCAGTTTTGTGTACCATAAACTATATCAAAAAATTATAACTAATAAAAACCTCAATCTCCAGTCTATTTTTTTCATAAACAACACTATAGCTACCCATGGGGATACCTCAGGTCTGGTGAAAACATACACTTAACAATATTGTAGATTCACCCTCTAGCCTTGGAGATTAGTAGGGGATATATAACATTCAATATATGATATTTATGGTTTATTTTCATTCATGAAGATGGATAATTCATTGTACCACATTAGATGTTGCATTAGAACATATTTTGGGAAGGAATCCATATAGTCATATGTTAATGAAGAAATCCCAATTCTTGAAGGGCCATATATACTATGAGATATAAATACTAACTAATGAGTGATGTGTTAGAAAATCCAAATCAAAATACTCATATAATTATCCATGAGATTTATATCACCATAAAATGAGATATTCATTCCATCATTATGATGGAATGTGTCATGTTTTTTATATTCATTCTTGTCCAGTAACATGAATAACCATTCGATTCACAATATATCATCACAAGTATTAATCATGAAAACCAATATTTCCCATGGATATCTCTTTCCATGGAGAAACTAATAACTCTTTCGGAAAGTATGATATATAACACGATCTCACCCAATGAGAACCTTTAGAAATATGTTTTCTATTAAGGTCTTAATGGGGAGATATAAATATGATTTGGAAAGACAAATGGAAAAACAAATGACATGGTCATGTGTCTACTAGTAAATTAGTAATAGTTTAAAAATCACTAATTTTACCTTGAATAGTATATTTTGAATCCTATTCATATCCATATATAGTATGATGCTGGTAATGACCCCAACCTTCAGCACATAGAGCCTAGTGTGGGAGACAAAGTGGTGTTAGTGGATGCGTCTTAGGGAATCATGCTCTACTAGTATATCCTTCTTAATGAACTATAACTACAAATTTCCTTACAGCACCAACATGGGGCCCTCATTGAATACCCCTTGGATAACCAAAATCAGGACTCATCCCAAATGGTGTGACTCCATTAACCCGATTACATTCCTCATTAGTTTTATAAATCATGAAATCATGTATTATAAAACCCCTCACATAAAATGAATATCAATTTCTATCATATATATATAGAAGTATGTTATATTATGTCACCATGTTATAGATCCAAATTTATGATTTTATGTATGAGTATTAATTCTGTTTCAATACCTTTATGTCATATAAATTATAGATGTTATAGAAGACACATCTTCATGATTTACACTATTAGAACCTAAAACATGGCTTACCCCTTCTTAAAAATCTATGTCACCATATCACAATGAAGCACACTTTTATATGTCAAAAGGAATGTGGATACTACACTTGAATTCATGTATGTAGTGAGGAATTTCAAGAAATTATTTTCCTGAAGAAACCATCATGGACCATATCAAGGGAGTAACATTTGAGGGTTTTTACATCAAATCATAAACCACTACTGTCATACCCCCTATTCAAAAAGGGTATGATCATTAATATATATAAACCATATAAATTAATTTTATAACTAATAAGGGATAAAATGATATAAATATAATATTGAGAGTGTCGTCTCACTTTGGTTATGCATGAATATACTCCACCGGTGCCCTTCAACTCCATGGAAAACCCTAGATTTTTGTGAAAGAATTTTTTTATTATTGATGAATGAGATCTTAAAGAACTGATCCAATAACACAATACAATCCTCAATTTATAGAGGATATAACGCAACATCTTACCACTATGGACTATAATTCTAGAAATAACATTGCATTTTAAAACCCAACACATGTGTAGCCATCCCCATAGGTAAAATATGCTACATGACATGTGCTAGTGTAGATGCTTTCTCACATAGAGAAAAGGCATGATTAGATAGACTCAGAACTGAGGCATAATCACATAATGGATCATTGATATAATCTATAATTGACAAACTGGATGGAAATATTTATAGAGTAATCATGAAAGAAATTTAGATTTACCATTGATAAATGAGTGCACACATGGGGATCCGACTAATGATGGATTGTAGAAGGAATCAATATTATATGGTACATGTTATAGTGGAACACTATAACCAATTTTTTAGTACTCCGAGCTCAGAATCATGTATATAAGGTAATTATAAAATTATATTTCATCTATGGAACCAATACTGTGTTCCTTGAATAGAATGTTTCACCAGATACACTTCAGTATTTTTTGGATAAGTCCTACAAAATCCACACAAAAGGGAAAACATCCAAAAAAATCACACGGAATAAACCACTATAATACCACTCTTTCATGACATGACATATCAAGGGACACATTTCCAACTAATGGTTGGGTTTGATCATCCACACCCTCCACTGATTGGATAATGGAATGCGATGTGTTCCGAGAAGTCATAGGTTATATAGTAGACCATTGAAAAATGCACATATAAGAACACACAAACACACAACCCTGTATACAATTCCAGGTAGGGGGACATAAATAAAGTAATGTATATTATAGAATTCATCCATTTTGGGGATAACCTTATGGGAATACATCATAGTATGATTGTAATAATCCAGGGAAAAAATGGGTAAAAATAAATTCCAATCCAAAATGAGTTCCAAACTGACAATAACAGTAACATAGGAAATGATCTGAGAGAGCCTCAAACCTATTATATTAAACTAATAACTATATATTATTAATGAACCCATCAATAAATAAACACACATATTTCTTTGTAGATATTCAGTTCACTTTTAGAATTCATTACAGGTGCAGTGAAATCCAGTCTAGGGGCCATCATATATGAACATAGTTCGACATCAATTAAACTATAATGGTTGAAATATAAGTAAACCATATAATTAATATTATAATAAGGAATGATTTAAATGAATTAAGAATATATATATATATATATATGATCTTAATTTGTCCCAAAAGAGATAGAAAATGGATATTCATCTCACAACTCAATCCAAAGTGGTTTATTATCCCATTAGCTATAATAGTCTATATCTAATTCCATGAAACATATGAAATATCACAACAATATATGTGGACGGACTAGCCCACTGATGATTCACTCAAGAATGAATGGAGCCAAAATACTTATGTAGGTCTCAGCCACCATTGATGTTCATTGATAGTCAAGTAATACTATCTATATATAACACCTAATCCTATTGTAGGGGAGTCCCACTTCTAATTATTTATACAGTATGGAGATATTATGCCCTATTATGATAGGGGTGTACTATATGTATCATCTATATAATGATTCATATATGATCATTTACATTATAACACATATACTATATAATATATGTTATCATAACAACTCAAATAAAATATTCTATTCCAAAAAAATGATATCATCATGTTCTATATGAAGACAATACTCCTGATAGGAAACTAGTATGATAAAAGACGAGACCCAATAAAAGAGATTCTATATTATTCTATTTTTGGAGGAAAATCATGATATGTGTGGGGGTACACACACCATGTCTATATGCCTCATAACCTATGCATGTTCTCCCCTATTCATGGATTGGGAATCCATGGAATACCACTAGGAGTGTACATGAGCTACATTTTCTGTATGTCAACCAGGTGTATGGTGCATGTACACTTGGTTCATGGCTCGGAAATCCATGTATTTACACAGGGAACATATATTTTATAGCTTATATAGTATAACAACCTATGATCTAGGGCATGTACGACTGGAAGATTCAAAACTATCCAGTTAGGGTCACACAATGTGTGTACCCAACCACATGGTGTGTGATCCCTCACTCAATCAAAACACTATCTTCCAAAAAAATGAATAAAAAAACATGTATTATTGCACATTAAATATATTTGAGTGTCTTTTTTCTTCGGAATATCATTTTATTAAATTGGATCACAATCCATCTTATCCTCCACGAAATTATTCATTTGACTATCATAAATCATTGTGTAATTCCAATTTATTTTAATATCTATCATATTTGTCCGGGAAATCAGATACCCACAAAAAAACAATGTTTCAACATATATGACGTGTTCTCAAAATAATATATCATCTCTATATATCAAAGACCCATGAAAAATATTCAAATAATCACACTGATTAATATGGAAATCAACATACCTTGGGTCCTTTTCATTGTCACCACCAATTTGGGGGTACGGTCACACTAATACATTCCAGTTAAATATAAAAAAATGAACACATGGGTTAATATTGAGTAACATAATGACTAATGGAGTGAGGATATTTGATTAAATTTGAATCAATCCTTTTCAGAGAAATTATATCTTCTAAAAAAATAATCAGGATATCTAGGGGGAATCATGGTACATTTTAAATAAATTGGAATGAACAACTCAATTTATATAAATGAGGTCAAGTGATGATTGGAAGAAAAATAAAATAAAATAATATTGATAAATAAATTCTTGACTAAATAAAATTGAGTAAATCCGTAAAATAAAGAGTTAAAAACATTTTAGGACCACTTTTTTATGGAATTCATTCCCTATTAATAATGTGGACTCATTGTGTTTGATGCATTACACTCAATCAACATCGATCCAACAACTAATTTTCAACTTATATTAATCCACCAATGCAGAAATTCATAAAATCCATTTAAATTAATATAGAGATATGTAGATAACCCTGTATATATGATATAATCATGTAAAATTAGATGTTGTTAGTTTAGTTAATTTAATATTAATTTAATTATTCTTTTATTAAACACATCCCCACCACATGCCTTAGTCAGATATTTAGTGGTGTCTCAACTCACGTCATTCCTATTGTAATCCCCACATTGAATAATTATTTTTTCCCTAATTTACCAAATGTGACCCTAAAAAATAAATAATACTAAAATAAGGCATGAACGTTTAGTAAAATATATTGATAACATTAATAAATTAATTACATAGTTCAAAGACACAGAAACTCAATGTAAAATCCAATGATGAATATAGAAGTATAAATATATATATTCATTGTAATTATCTTTAAATGAAGTTCCATTGAAACTGATACCTTTTTATATTATATATCATTGAAAAATTTCAACATTTTCACATCCCTCATTTATAAATAGACATTATATATCTTATATTGATTTAAAAAAATCAACCACTAATAATAACCAATAACGACCCCAATACCATCCCAACGTTTCCCCCCAATACTAGATTCTCTAGTCTCATTAAAAAAATATCTAAGAAGGTATAATATATACGAAAAAATTTGTTTAATGATGAATATTTAAAACCCATTTCCATGTGTGTTTTTATTGATTATGACGCATAGTATATATCTAAAATATTCCTGCTCATATAATAAAATCAGCAACTGCGATATAAAAAAAGTTATTATGCTTTATAAATAACCTTTTTCCATTACCTTTTTATTTATATACAAAATTAAATCATCATATATACATATTTTTTTATTACCACTTTGAGAATGTGATGTGATTCATTTTTCATTACCACATCAAATAGAAAGACATATGTATAAAATGAATAAATTGATACGAAATTTAAAAAATAATTTTGATTTTATAAACATAATATAATAATTAACATTTCACTTTTCCACCCTATAGTAAATTGATAATATTTTTCATATGTACATACAGACTACTATCTACCAAAAAAACAAGGATCTATTCTCATAACTATATTAAATGGTTGGTATAAAAGTGAATATAGTTCAAAAATTTGATTATTATAAAAAAATTTGATCTTAGAAAGAATTTTTCTAAATCCCCCTTTTCAAATTCAAATGGATCGATGTTATTATGGGAATATAAATAGAATGAACCAAAAATGTCAATTATGAGTACTGAAATTTTAGTAAATATAAAAAGCATGATATAAGATCATTTAAAGTTAATTATAATAATATAATAAAAAACTATTATCTAATAGATATATAATAAAAAAAATAAAACAATTTTTATAACATAATAATATATAAAGGACTAACTCTAACGAATTTTCAATTAAAATATCCCTTTAATGTTTTTTATTTTTTTACATATATATCTCTATACATATGAATGTCTCACCGATGTTCATATTTCATTAGCAATGGTTTATAAAGGTCATTTTATTCTATATTTCACATTCTTTAAATAATTTTATTGATAATTTTATTTTCAAAATGTTTTTAATGGGTTATTTTTGACATTTGTTTTCAACTTTTCATAAAGAATAGGTTATTAATATTTATATATTTGATACATTTTCCCACTATCATAGTTGATAACTGTAATTAAATTTTAATTACATGTTTTAATATTTATTATAAAATATAATGTCTTATCATTATTATGGAAATATTTTCCATTAAATTTTTTTATGTAAACAAAATACTTATCATGACATTATGAGATAAAATATGTTTTTGGATTATTATCTAAAATTACTTTTTTTTTACTATTAAAATTTTAAATCATAAAAAATATATTTTTCCTTATTTAGAACTTTATCATTATAGATAGAAACTTGTGAGCCTGATATATCATATGAAAATGGGTGAACCAAAAAATCCCTCCATTATATTATTTAATTATTTGTTTTAATGGAAAAATGATGTATATATAATGGTAGGTTAATCAAATATACGTAAATATAATTAATATACATTAAATGTTTTAAAATTGTGAAAAAATAAGTAATGAATATGATTCTACAAGATAATTTTATAGTTATTGTGAAAAAATTATTTTTATTGATATCCTTTGATTTCATGAGGTGTGGAATGATTAAAGGTTACTAGAATGTTTTTTAATTGAAGGTTTTCACCAGTTGTCAAATTCATATGTATTCATTCATAGTTATTTATAGGGTCTACAATGTTTTTATAATGGGTTCATATGTTAGTTAATTTTTAACAAATTTATGTAGTTTTTATATGTGCTCAATGTTATATTTTAAAAAAGATAATCCTCTTCATGGATTATACAATTTTTTAATAGACTAATGAAATTTAGAAATGTATATATCTTTTTTTATATTTAATGTTTCCCATCCCATGTTATTATATTTATTTAATATGATTTCATGATAAAATGATAAATAATTAGGGTTTTGATTTCATTTATACTAACTTTTCTTAAATGAAGCTATTATGTCTAGAATTAAATATGGATGTAAAATTGATTCCATATAATAGTGGAATATATATATGTTGTATGGAATCTTAATCCATGTTATTATTTTTTCACCTTTATTATAAAGAAAAATAAACCTAAAATACCATGGGATGTTAAAAATCATAAATAATTGTCATTAAAAATATTTCTTTCTTAATATTTAGAAGTTTTTTTGTAGTCGGTATCGGAGGATGTTTTCAAAAAAAATAAATGAAATAAAAATGATAAAATATACATTAAAGTGTAAAAATTTATTGGTTATATATTCACACGATATATTTTTAATATAATAAATTTCTCTATCTAATAGATGTGTGTTTTGAATGGGTTTTCCCAAAATAAATATGGAAACTATTGTATGATGGAATCAAGAAGATTATTAAATTCTAGATTACCATATTAGAATTTGTGGAATATTGTAGTTTGTGCTGGTCTTTTCAATAATGAATCATTATATTAAAAGTGTAACTCATAAATGATAGTGAATATATTTACTCTATATGATCAGGTCACTAGTGGATAATTTCATGGCATGACACCCTTTGAAATTATTCAGATCTTTAGACCCGAAAAAATATGATGGATAGATAAATGCACTAGAGATTATTTTTAATGTATTCGGTTGTATAAAACAAAAAAAAATATCACATTAATTTTACCATTTTGATGTTGAATCCAATAAAATATTTCTAAGAATATATATATGATTAAAAATGATGATATTGATTTGATGGATCTGATAATGTTTAAAGATAATGATCATAAGAAGTATTTTACTAATTTTATTGTCCAAATAATAAAAAATAATCATTGGAGCTAAATAAAAATGTATAAATTTTCATTAATTATTTTCATAAATTGTTGACCAGGAATACAATATATGCATTGAATTTTATTTTAGACTGTTATAGAAAAATTAATATAGTTTACTTATCTTTAAAACCATGTTTATGATATTTTTTTGCCTCTATTTATTTTAATTCTTATGAATATAGTATTTTATATGATGATAAATATATGAAATTTCTTTTAAGAACTTATATACATTGATATAATGAGTTTTTTTGTGGACAAGTTAAAAAAATAGTGATGAAATCAATGTTGAAATGTGTAGGTAAGCCAACAAAACTACCAAAATGTAATAAAATATTTTTCCATTTTTTCATAGGATTATAAAAGTTTTGGTTATTTTGTAATATTTATAATTTATATAATTACTATATAGATTAAGTATCATATAATACATATAGGTGGAAAGAATTATAAAACAAGTGTTGTGATATTTTATTTAATGAGTTAATTAATTTAAAAAAATACTTTCCAAAAGATAGTTACTCAATGTGGAAATCCACAACTTCCAATGAAAAAATCGATTGGAATGCTTTTTATATATATAAGTTACATAATAGTAGCTTTAATGAAATTTTTATATGCATAATAAATTTTTATTCATATTTTTATATTTTATTTTTAAATTTTTGATCCATGTGTTCATTTTTATAGGTAATTTCCATTTAAAATGAAAATAATATTTCAATATATGGGGTTTAGGAATTAATTTGAATATATTAGGTAGTTATCAAGAAATTAATATATATATATATATATATATATATCAATTTTATCAAAATTGTAATGACATATCATGTAGTCCTTATTTCATTTTTCATTATTGAGTTTTATGACCTTCTGGGTAGAGATTGGCTATATGACTATTATGTTAATATTGTTCAAAAATATAATGAATTGGTATTTATTTTTTTGAATGAGTTTCAACACATAAGAAATAAATATTTATTTCCATTGATAACATACAATAAAATTGAAAAAATGATAAAATAAGGAATTAAAATTTATCATTGATATATTATTGAAGGAAAAAATCATTCAAATTTGTAATGTGTTTGTATGACATTAATATATATAATTATGTCTGAATGATTATCCTTGTGCTATTTTTGATAATTAGGTTGGATGTAAAATTTAATTAGTCCTAATTCTATTGAAATTTAAAACCCTCTTATCAAATGTATTCATTGGACTTTTTGGAATGTGATGCGTTATTACTTGAGTTTCTTTATAGCAGTTTCTTTATACCTTGCACATCCCCTTGGGGTGCACCAAAAATTATTCACAAAAATAATGTTGGTTCCATGTGAGTTTTCATTAACAATATATCACTCCATAAAATAATTTTTAATATTAATTATCCTCTAACATCTTAACCAAAATCACTAAAATAGAAATAGGGTTCTACATTACCTCATACATATATCCCCATATGGAAGAGAGAGTCAATTTGAAATGACCAATGAATATATTTTTTGGATGAAAATATCTTCATTATCGTATAATATTATCAGTAATAAATAATATACTATATAATAACTATCATGGAAACTAAAAAGTTTCACATATGTTATATAAATAAGAGTGGATCTCAATTTGGAAATCCAATTCTATGTAATTAGAAGTATGTAAATAAATGAATAAACAGAAATAGTGGTCAACCAGAGTCTATTATGATCCTTGGTCTACATGTTTCTCCCCTACAAAACCACAAACCATAGGGTCCTTCCCATTCCCTATATCCCTCACGAAATCTAAAAGATCACCAAAATGATAGAGTAGTTGGTGAGTTTAACACACTGTAGGAAACCAACAATGATAACATTACAAAGTGTTTTTCATGTATAACAGTTCTATCCTACAATAAAATAAATCTATATCGTGAATAATTTAATACAATAAAAACTTGAATAGTTGGGAAATATCCAATATTCCATATACCCTAATTTGTTCCATCACTATCGCCATTGCAGAATGAATAAGGAGGATTTGAGTAGCAACAAAAATAGATACAATACTATATTAGGAAAAAGTCATACAGATATGATACCTTGTTTCATCTTGCGATTAAGTTGAACATTCTTCGATTAATCCTCTAATTGTTATCTTGGATAGTGTAAGATATTGAAATTTGTAAAATTCTAGGACACCTCAAGTGAATTTTCAACATGGTCTCTCTAGATACCTCATACAACCGCCTAATGACCAATTTCAGCATCTCTATATTCATAAGTCAAGAAATATACCCCTATATGTGATAAACTTGTCATGATCATGCACCTATCTCAGAAAAGAAGTTATTTTCCTCCAAAATAATGTTATATAGATACATGGTACAACATATATGTATATAATATCAACACGAGGATTAAATATAATATATAATAAAACATGACAAAAACATATTAGTACCTCATATGGAATCTGATATCACAATAGGTATCACAATCTAAACAATACCATATTCCAAAAAAATAAATATGTTTTCAAAAATCAAACATAAAATTCATATTATGGAAACATTTGCAAACAATATCTGAAATGGAAATGAGGATTCAATAGCTGATATAGAAAAAATACATGTTCCATTATTTTATGTGTTGGAGATATAACCTCTTTTGTGTGTGTTTTATTTATTTCAATGACCACAAGGGTCTATAAAATATTCTAACATAGAGTGACCTAACCAAGTGAAATATATGTTTGATTCAGTATTGGTGAATATTTGAAATTGAGATATAATATTTACCAAGAACATGTAAAGACATTATGGATTTAGATATATATATTTCATAGAAATAGAGGATTATTTTAAGTGGAATTTAGAGGAGTATAGGCATTTAAAGAGCATGTAATATGGATTTAGTTATACCTTGAGTGTGATGTTAGAGGGATAAAAAATTTCAGGTCAACCATTACCAAATTAATAAATGGGTGAAATTGATGTGATCATGGTACAAGGTAGGGTATTAGCTCCATCATTCACCATATATGAACCCATGACTGATTTACATACCATGATATTAGAGGTACACCTGAGTGTGATAAGTATGTATCACGACTTCTGGGAGCACTAGCTATCCCAATAATATATTTCATCCATTTATCTTCCCATTTATACAGGGACCAAGGATGTTCCCCAAACACACCACAATGTTATTGATTCTTATAATTTACCCTACGATATTTAATGCGTTGTTGTATATTTCATGTGATTCCTCACTTTTTTATGGCATACTGAACTATCATTTGATATTGTATAATATATTTTTCACATCACGATGTTCCTACCATCCCAAGGTTTGGAAATATATCATTATATTCTTGATTATGGAATTAGGGAATACTACCCACCATTTTACCATGATCACATCATTGTCTCCCAAGGTCCACCCTTGTATTTGGTCATATCTAGCCAGTTGTTCCCCCAATATATCACACTGTATTCCACATACGTATTGAAAATTCACCTGGTATATATATGAGGTTGTGATCACCAAAAAGATACATGTCACAGAAATTTAATCATCTAAAGCAACCACACTCTATACATTATACATAATTATCTGTTATAATTTCCTATCATACGGATACTCACCAGCATCCTAATAAAAATATGTGTTATGGTTAAATAAAATACAATTATGTAACCCATTCTCAGTTCATATGTCATATAAATGTAAATTTTATATCGATACCCAAACCAGCAATATAGCCGCATGTTCATTTCCCTATAAATTAAAATATAGTGAATTATCGTGTGGTCAAATAGAACAAAAAATGTATCCGTAAAGAGATTGTAAATCACACACATTATATTATATGGACCCTTGATTTAATCTACAAGTCATAGGTAGGGTAATTTAACTAATAGGTTCATATATAATGAGATCCATTAGATAAACAATTCATTCTCTTTATCTCTCTACATCAGTACCACCCTTAGATAAATTCAAAATACATCATCATATAATGTACAACAAATCTAAATTACAGGGACTGTAAGTGATCGAGGTATCATTAACCTTATATTATTCTTGATGAATTATTATCTAAAATAGAATAACAGCTTAAATTTGAATACATAATGTGTTAAAACCATCATGTATATATATACTTTAGTGAAACATGGATAACACATTGGAAATATCATTTAATACATTGTAATATCGTCATCTCAATCATATTAAATAGATAAATTCAAGGAATTACTACCTCTAAAATGTCCTATTAATAAAAATAAATTCTCACATAGAAAATATGCTAAAAATATCTCCTCCCAAATATATAAGTCACAATTAATTTTTATGGTGTAATGTCTTGGTTCAAAAAGAGTACTATGGACTCTCTCCAGGTAACTATAATAATGCACTGGTGGTAGAGAGAAGATTAGAAAATCATATTTGGACAACATGATGAAAGAGTCTATGCGTGGGTAAGAAATCATGTTTATGAGATCCATGAACACTGATAGTGATTTTTTGATCGAAATTAATCACAATGTTTATGTATTGATTACACCATCTCCAAATTTATATATTTTGAATATCCATCTCCTTAACACAACAACAATTAACATGTACAAAATTCATTAAGGGAGATCCAAAAGGTTCTCTTTAAAAAATCAATATGTTTATTGATCTTGGGAAATGATAATTTATTACTTAATCAGCACCATGATTGACATGAAATGATCAATGTAAATTTTATGGCTATTATCTACCATCAAAGAAAAGAACACTGCAATAGTCCAATATAAATAACTCACCATGTTCAATCCCTTTCGCTCCAAGACATCAAGCTACACCATGAGCTCTGTTTTGATGGTTTACAGCATATGATATGGGGGGATATAAATATTACATGTCTTGGAATTTATGTAGTCATTGAATAACAATCCTTCATAGTCTCAAATAGTTTGAATATTCCCACAATGATTTTAATAAATTATTCATTATCTCGATTGCCTTTATTTTCAATAATTGATGACGAATGATGTACTTATAATGGGTGAATATTTGAGAATAATTTATAAATCCTATGATTATGACATAGAATAAGAAATTGACAATCGTTATATGGGGAAATGATCCACGAACCTCAAAACATATATTGGATCTTTACCACATACCTTCTTTGAAACGTCCAATGTTAAAGTTGGAATGACCTCTCTTGGGAGATTATTCCAACCTCCATCTAAATTAGTTTCATAAAACATCATCGAGGTGGAATATTATGTAACCCTGAGGAAAGAGTTCTAAAAATCCGAGGTTTTATGATATAACCTAATCATTCAGTTGGACCACCCATGGTTTCGGGAAGGAGTGTAGCCTCATCCCAACGTATAAGATTCACATCACTAAAATTGTTCTATTCCCCTAAATTGTAGTCAAAATATATAAAATATATAATTTTATGAAAATTTTCTTAGTTTGGATAATATTTTTTTATAATGACATTTCTCGACATAATGGAAAAACATATATACTAGACAATGAGAAACTATCCCAAAATGATAGCACAAATATTATAACATAAAAAGAATACTACAATGCATTCCAATAACATGTATATATATAGAATGTGAACCTATTTTCTAAGTAGGTTGAATGAACAAAAAAATTATCATAAATTATATAACAATATCAGTTGAAACACCAAATTTGAAATCAATCAACAGAATCAATAAAACATAGTTTCCCCTAATTCATAGATTCTCTTATGTACACTATGATTTGTTGGTCATGTAATTTTGTTGTTCACACACCCGAGTCACAACTATCAAATCTTCAACCTAAAATATCCCAAATCATGGAAAATATAATAAAAAAATATAGTGAGTATTTTTAATCTGATACAATTATGTAAAATACCACTCTAAATCAATATGATAAATAAATAAACATAAAAAATATAATAAATAGTCATAATAGACTTGTAGAAACTAATAAATGGAATATATGACATATTAATTATAGTGGCTCTTAATTGTGAAAAGCATATAAATTTTATTAAAAAATAGTAAATAAATGTAAAAATAACCATTGGGGGTCCTTCTAATCACATTCATGTATAACATGTGCTTTATGATCCACTACATGTACATACACAACATGGCCCATTCCATTCGTCAGATCCTTTATGAAAACTATATACACAACAAAATTTGAATGAAGGAAGTCTGAATAATACTTTGTAGGATACCACCAATGAATCATTATATTTTTTTCGTGTCTATAACATGTTTAGTGCATTATAATAATTAATTTATGATAATAATTTTATAGAAAATTGATTTTTCATGAACTAACCAAGATACTTCAAACACCAACATGTAAAAACATTAGCACAATGTCAGAAAAATAATAGAATATTTATATATTATTGAAAAAATACATAGTTAAACAATATTAATGTCCATATTCTACCAAACATCATCCATCCTTCATATAGGTTATTCTACCCATCATCCATTAGTTTTTACGTAATGTATCACAATTGCATGATATATAGTAAATTTCTAGCTATGTTTATTGAATATTTAACACAATCATAAAGGCCCCCTCATTCATCCACCTAGTGACCAAGTTCCCTATAACCATC
The DNA here is from genome assembly GCA_963277665.1 of Viscum album. Classification (NCBI taxonomy): domain Eukaryota; kingdom Viridiplantae; phylum Streptophyta; class Magnoliopsida; order Santalales; family Viscaceae; genus Viscum; species Viscum album. Next base: position 1,022,736,316 of record OY728133.1, on the reverse strand, counting down.
ATCAAATGTCACAAACACAATCCCTTTAAGGGATAAACTTTTCATCATTATCCACCCATCTCATGCATCAAAAATAAAACATCAATTTAATAGTAATTAATATTGGGTATAGAATACATGCCATGAATATTTATATAGAGATTAAGCATCAATAAAAGACAACATGTGAAGAAATATAACATTTTAAAAATTGAGTCTTCTACCATTCAGGGAATAAAAATCACATGGTTTCCCTAGTCTACACATTCACCCATATGTGATCAAAATGAGCAGGGTATTCATTTATTCCAATGGACTGATTGTCTTAGTTGTTGGCACATCAATTCTTATAGTCAATAATTTATTACATGCCAATCCTCAAATTTCATTAGTGGCTACAATAACAAAAAAACATTTTTATTTTATTATGATATAAAATAATTCATTTTATTTAACATTCTCCCTCCTTAATAATTTAAGAATTATTATTTCTGTCTAATGATTGTGCTAGTGTATTTCCCAAAAGAATAGTTAAAAATGATAAATAATTATATTAAATTATCTATATATTATATTGTTATTATACATGGTTATTCCTTATAAAAATTAATTAATAAAATAAAACAATTATCCCAAATATTTTCATAATTATCCAAAGAAAATATGATATTTCTATAACATGATAATTTAAATATTATTATATTTTTATTATTTATGTAATTATCTTAATTTTATTTTCCATTTGAAATATTCATCCATAATTATAATATGATAAATTTCTCTTAAATTAATATTATATACGTCATAAATTATCTTTTGATAAATTTTAATAGATAATCTATTTGTAATTATTTATTATTACCCATTCCAAATTACGTTGGTATAATTTATTATAAATTATATTTTGATACTTTATTATAAATTATCCTTCAATAATTCAATTAATAAATCATATGATAATTCATTATAATAATCAATGTTAATTTCAAAAAAAATTGAGATTAAAATTTTCTATGAGTTATCCTTTAATAATTCAAGTAATAATATATCGATAGTTATTTTTATTATTTTTTTTAATTATATATCCATGTGTTTACTATATTTATTATTTTATAATTTTTTTTGTGACATCAAACACATACTTGAATTTCCCGTGAGAATTTTTTTGGATACTGACATCCCTTTCACGTCTTGATTTTTTTATAACTGGCCGAAATTCCATAGTTGAGATTGACCACAACATACCAAACCTAAAAAACGTAATATCTAAATAGATGAGGTGTTAATTCTATTATATTCATCCATCATGATTTCTATACATTGTTGGATCATTTAATGATCATACTAACTTGGTTGATTTTTAATATGAGACATCAATTTTGATGACACCTTATGTGGCACATTACTAGAGACATTTTTCATCACCACATTATTTTACAATGTTAGGTGAGATAGTGGTTGTTGGTCAATTTAGTTTTAGGTGTTATAATAGGTATTACATATGATTAAGAGAAGGATCATCACAACTCCCCATAGTTAGGGGTCATAAACCAACCATAGGAGGAGAACTTTATAGTTCATTTTTAGTGTCTGGGTTTTCTGGAGTTGAAATCATTCTTTGGGACACTAATATATGAGGGAAAAATATCATATACCACTATTGTTTTCTATAAATTTAATGATCATATATTGGATTAGGAATGTTTCATACGATTTTGACCTCTCTCAATATCATTAATGTATGCATGACATGTTTCATGTTTCTCAAATCCCAATGTATGACAAGATAAACAGCATTTCATCAATCATGAAGGTATTGACATATATAAAAACAAACTTTAGGTGGAATAATTGATATATATTATAATATAGATCTACAATTTTATATTAGGGATGATGGTACATCTTTTATAGTTTCACATGAACCCTGTAAAAATTCAAGAGAATACATGAAACCATGATTCAGATGATCGATCCTGGTTTCCTATGTTGTTTGAGAATGACCAATAGATTTACTAATTTGGTGTTAAAAGTTTTTAGTTGTAGTTATTAGTAATATAATAAATTTTTATGTATAATAATTTTTTTTAATAATTTGTGAGTTCTTTTATAAATAAAATTTAATTTCTCAATATAAATCACCTAAAAATTTATTTCTCTTTATCTGAAACCACATAATTGTAACCATCGTAATAAAAATATGGAATATTTAAGGAAATAATTTTGGATTTAGAAAAAAATTCAACATGATATTATGGGGTCCATACAACATCAAAATACAAATAATAAAGAAATTCAATAAATATTGTAATGAAATGTTGATTTTTAGAAATAATGACAATATCAAAAATGGTTTCTCTAAAAGGAAATATAAGGATTCTATTAAATATGGATCATATAATTTACCATTGGTGAAATATAATATATGGTCACATTGCTATTTTTCTAAATCACACATGATGTTAATTTATTAAATATTAATGTTTATAATTTTTTCACTGAAATACAGGAAAATATCATGAATAACGTTTCACAAGGATAATCTACGACTTACATTAGATCTATAATATTTGTCTTAAAATTAGTGTTACATAGCTATTTTTATAATTATGTGTTTGGTTACATTTATTATGAAGGTATTTTAAGTTAAAAATTTTAAAATTCTATTATTATTATTTAATTAATATTATTTTCCATCTTCTTCCTGTCATGAATCACACACCAACATTTTCACCATTGATTAATCTATGAATTGCAAAAAAAGATGATTTTAGGGGATTTAATTTAACAATTAATTAATGTGATGAAATTAAATATTCCACCATAAATTTTTAGTTGTAATCGTGGATTAAATTATTGGATAGGATTTGGGTGATGTAATCTGTAGTTTGTGGTATTTTGAAAATGCCATATGATTTTTTTGTTCCTTTTTGGTTGATCTTGACAAGTTCAAATCACCATAAAATCCTCTATTAGTGAACCATTATTCTCTATCCATGTTCCTTGATCCTTACTCTAGGGATATAGAAAAACCAACCCTTTCTCCATGTGTGAATCACCAATAATATGATAGGGATTATATATATTTTTAATTTATTTTCTTCATTTTATACCACCATAACAATTTTAAATATTTCAATTTTATGAATGTGATAAATCTAAATTTTATGGGGAAAATTTATATAATTAAAAAAGTAATAATCACACTAAACTATAAGAAGATAATAATTCTAGGAAATTATATAGGATAATTATAATAAATTTTCAATGTAAAAATTATAAAAAAAATCAAATTATTTTTTGAATGAAATTATCACCCATAATTATGGATTATTATCAATTATATTATTCAAATAATTATCAGTGGATAATATTCATGAATTTATCTTAGGAATATTATTAATAGATAATTTTTGACAAATTATAAAAGTATGATCTAAGAAATATTTTGAACATAAAATTTATGAATAAAAAATGATAAATTTTGTAAAAATATTGATTTTATAATTACAAAAAAAATTTAATGAAAAATATTCTATTAGCATTTCAAAATATTTCCAAGGAAAAGTATAATGAAATAATAATATCAAATTACCAAAAGATAATTATGCAATTTTTCGATTATAATTATATTTTTTCATTAATAATTATAAGACAGGATAACCATATATAGTCTTAGACTATTGTAATGAGATAATGATTTTATCCTGTCTTGTTTTATAAATAATACTTTGGAGAATAGATAGGACATTTTTTTGAAAAAAAAATAGATTGGAAATTTTCTTGGGGAAATAAAATATTAATTTAATATAATATTATATTTCCTTTAGAATTGGAATATATATATTTGGTCATATTGTCCACATAAAACCACATGAAATTACACTGTGGTGTTTATCAACCATGAGTGTTTATGTTTCAGAAACTATGATAATAATTATATTGAGGAAATGTTATTAACTATAGAGTTCTAATATATAGCATTCATGGCACAAATATTAGCTTATCCTTAACATTGATATCAAAAAAATTGAGGCATGAAGTGTATTACTCTCTATTTATCTCATTTACACTATATTCCAAGATATAATTATTTATTATGGTATTAATGTTGACCATGAAAGATTTTTATATCATGTGAGTGTCTGTGTAACCCATTGAAACCTCTATGATTTTGATTCAAGGATTTTTAGTATAGTCTTTTGTTGCCATGTTTGTTTAGGAAATTTGATGTTATATGTTGTCACCTAAATGATTTATTAATATGAATGACATGCATGATCTTCCTTATGTATAATTGTTTTTTAGAGGTATTGTTCATGGTTTAAGGGAAAGGTGGGTTGTCATAACATGTTTATCTCATACATGGGAAGTATTCCTAAAATGAAATGATGGATATGAGGATCAAGATAATATATTGGATGTACGAGGTCTCCATAGAGAACATGATGATTATTCACTAAAGGTAGATTGTAATTTTCTATTTATAATACCATTAAAGAATCAAGGTTCACAACTAGGGGATTCTGGCTCGTGTGACTAGTGTGATGGATATAGGTCACCCAGTTACATGTACTGACAACACATTGATAATGATTTACAATGAAAAGATTTATTACTACTGACATCATACTTTACCTTTTCAACATAGATCCAAACTATAAGGACCCGGCCTTAAACATTACTAAATCTTGAGTTATTACAAGATTACACATTGTGAATCTTTTCAGGTTTAGAGTTTTAGAGAATTAGATCATAAATCATTCATTACATTCCACATTTAAACAAGGTGGTTACATAAAAGAAAGTATTAATTTTTTCCGATCAAAGGAAACAAATTTAAAATAAAACATGGATTATTTCTTGACACTTTCTCGACACTATCAACACATCATGTACTTTTCCCTTGACCTGTGAAAAACATTTCAAAAACTTGGGATGAGGATAAAAAACTCAGTAATGGATATAAAATCATGAAATGAAAACATTAGTCCTTGTATACATAAGAATTAATGAAATAATACTTTACTCATTAAACATAAGCACATTAACATACCTCATCAAATCATAAATAAAACATAGAACTCATAAGACATAAAGGTAACATGAAGAATTCATAAAATTCTTACGTAGGGAGTAACCATTTTGGTTACGTTTATAATATTCATCACAGTATATTCCCTAAATCTTTTCGGAGAAAGCTTAATGTTTAACACCTTCACGTTACCCATTTCATTGGAGAGCTATATCGGGCTCACCCTCCCTTAGTTTATCACCGAACCACCCGTATTCATAAACAATGCACAAGAACCCTAACATAAACATAGAACATAACTTAATCATAAAGTAAAGCTAACATTCCCACATTGCAAAAACAATATAAAATTTTATGATATTGAAATAAGGAATATATTCAAAAAAAACTATTTTCAAAACCTTTTAAAAGAGATTTTGGAATCAAAGTGTCCCATACAACATTGAAAAATTTTAAAATTTTAAACCATTAATATCCATATAAATAAATCCCTAAAACCATTTTGAAAACATGGATATTAATGAGAAATATTTATAATAACAAATCATTAAAACATTTAAAATGATATTTTAGTTAAAGGGTATTAAACAAAATGAGATACACTTGAATACAATAATTGAGGAATAACATTTAGTCAGAACATTATAATATCATGAGAATAAAGTTATTGATGATATAAAATTCCAAAGGCCATTATATACACCATATTAGAGTGAATTGCTGCGTAACAACAATGAAGTCTCAATAGAAATGTAAAATGAGATAAAATCCCTTATAAAGAAGGTATCCTTAAATTAAGGATAAACCAATCTCATAATTATGTGTGAAAAATATAAATAAACCCAATATTAGTGGATATTATGTGTAAAACAATAAAAGGTCATTCACACATATTCATAGGATGACATATTCAATAACTACAATGTGAACCCAGAGAAATCGAAATTGGGTTAAGAAGTTCCCTTTGTAAAATTTGACAGCCTAACGACGTCACTTTAAAATTCATAAAATTAGTTGACGAGGGAGAAAATGGTATCTCATCACTTGGAAATAAAATTTTCATTAATAAGTATATATGAGAACAAATCCCAACATAAAAATATGTAAATTAAAAGACATAAGAAAATATTTCTTTTAAAAATAGGAGTGTGAAAGGTTCCCTTACCGATTTGGGAAACATTCGAAATATACACCCCATGAAAGAAGGGTCATAAAATGAAGATGTAAATACTCATAAGTGGGAGTATATTATAAATATAGTATAATAATGTGAAGTAAATACACCACACAATAGGAAATAGTGGCAAATGTAGCATGAATCTCACGGGAATAAACAGTGAGATGAAAATCCCGTTATTAAAATTAGGCAGCCTAACGGCGCCACATAAACATCCAAAAATGGATTGATGAGATCAAATAGGGTCTCTCATCACATGAACATAAAAATTACAGAAAGAGTATTATAAAAGAACACCATCCAACATAATAACATGGGTCATAAAATAAATGACATAAAAGAGAGTACATGAAAATAAAGAGAGATGTGGGATCCCTTACAAAAATTCGGCAGCCTAAGGGCACCACATAAAAATTCTAAAAATGAATTGATGAGAGTAATAGGGGGAATATCATAATATGAAAAATTAAAATTATAGTATGGTCAATATAAAATAACAGCCTCCAACATAAGAACATGGAGCATAAATGAAATGACGTAAAAGAGGGTACTTGAAAAGAAAGAGAGAGGCCAGATCCATTACCTCGTGTCTGACTTGACTCGATCGTTCTTTAATCTCATTAATAATAAACTTGATATAATTTCAACTTGATTAAGAACCTTTTTCATGTTCATTATTCCTTTTATATCACTTATTACCATGTTATGATCATTTAGTAATCATTTAAGATAATAACGGTCGTTTTGTTGATACTTGGTCCTTGAGTCAAAAGTGAACTTCCTATATTTAACAGTTGTTCATGTAGTCAAATATGCATTATCTCAAAAATGATATTCATGATGTAGATATCATATATATCATATATATATATATCCATTATATACATGCATTTATAATATTACATAATCATTTAGAGGTATGAAATGAAATGCACCATTCATGGAGACGGTAAGTCATACGTAGGCATGAACGCTACGTTCATGTCTATTTCATACATTAATGGAATGATATAATAACGATATAAAGGTATATTATTATTCCAGTGTAGTATCATATATAATATCATTAACATTATCCTTTATACATCCCACTTATGGCATTAATGCATAAAATCACTTTGAGGGGGCGGTAGTCCGCACTTTCTAAAATGAAGATATCGTGTTTTACCCATAATGGAAAGCATAAAGTTATTCCTTAAATTAAAAATACAGAATCTTAAAGAAAAAATAAAAATAATATATATCATATATAAATATAGTGTCATCATAATTTCCACCTTTGAATGTGTTAAAAGAATATTGAATAATCATCGTTTCGTGAGGCAGAAATTCACCATCCATAGAAACAGTATGTTCTTTAACCATTAGACGAAGGTGTGTGGAAGTTTATCTCGAATTATTCTTATAAAAACATCCTAGTATATTTTATATACTGTTTTTGTTACATTATAAATTAATAAAAAGATTTTATGGGGATGGATAAGCAAAATAAAACAAAAGAACATTAAAGAAGACTTTACCATTAAATCTGGTAACTCCCTTTGGTTTGAACCAAAAGGGTTTCTTGAAGAGACTTCTTCCCAAGGTGAGGATTCAATGATAAAGAAGGGAATATGGAGAGATTAAATGGGCAGGGTTTGTCCGAGCCAAAATCTTGAGAGGTGTGGTTAAGGAGGAAAAGGTGGGGGCCTTTTTATAAGAGGAGTGGTGTGGCACTCTTGGAAAGTCAAGAAAGGATACATTATTTTCAAATGATTTTTGTATTTTAAAGGTCCCAAATTTATATATTTAGAGTCTAAGGTGATAAGGTTTCGAAATACACCCATCCAATAGGTTTTTGACATGTGTATGTCTTAGATTATATATTATCTTTTCGTTTTATTTGAATCGTTAAATAATGAGGTAATCGCTGCATCATGATGATGTCATAAATAATTTAATTTATTTAATGTGTAAAAATTAAAAAAAATACTATGACGTAGGAAATATTTTTATCATTACAATGACTATTTATAGTCAAAAATATTACTTGTATAACCCCATGGAAATTTTTTTTAGTAAAACAATACATGCTTGTGTAATTTTTACTTTTACTTTAAATAAAAGGCATTAATGTAATTATCTTACCCATGTGGCTCCATGGGGTCCCAAAAATAGACCCATTGGTTTTATTGTTCGGCCATGACACATCCAATAAGGTTATGAAATTCATCAAGGTCATTTCCTATTATTAAAACATTATTTATACCTTAAACTACACTAATTACCTCTAATCACGAGTAAAATCTAAAAAGATACTATTCACTAAATAATTATTTTAATCCCATTGAACCAAATTTTACATACTAATGAAAAACATGTAGTTGGTTTTTTTAAATTCAAATCACAGAGGTGGTAAATTTTCTTTTAAACGAAAAATTAGGTTTTTAAGTACCACTTAGTGGTTTCACTATTCATCAAAAAAATGATGTTTTTCAGAAAAATACCAAAACATCACCCTAAGGTATATTTGATAATCCGGATTCAAAAATGATGTCTATTTTAAAAAATTAAAAACATGTAAGTTACAATAATTAATTTAATAATTAATTCCTGCTGTCAGAACAAATAGCGTGTTTTTAAGAAACAATATCTATCAAACGATTGACACTCGTTTATGTCCAATCTCAAAGTGATATTAATTCAAATGACCAATAATGGATTAAATGGTAAAAATATATTATAATTTCACATTAAAACCAATTAAAAAGATAATATAACTATATAAATAACTTAGATTAAAATGAGGTTTTGAATTAAAATACAACACTTTTCACTATTCATTAAAAAATGAACATTATCAGAAAAATACCAGAAATTTATCCAAAGTAAATTTCAATGTCCCAATCAAAAAAAATAAGATTATTTTGATAAATATATCTTATAAAATTGTCAAAATATAGATTTAAAAATGTTCATCCATCAAAAGCCAGTAAAACAATCTTTTAAAAATATTAGAGTATTTTTTCTTAAAATTGGATTCATTTGGATTTTAAGCCTCTAACATTTATTGTATAACTGTAAAAATATTTAATAAACATATTTAATAAATTTTTAGTTATTTCTTTTCATTCCCTCCAATACAACAGCTAGGCTTTAAATATTATAATATTATTATATTATTAGTGTGCAACATAAGATTTCAAAGAAACTTGTTGTTGCATATTGGGTATGCGATCGAGCATAGAATTCCCTTTAATGTAGTATTAACATTTTATTCACAAATATTGATAAACATTATAATGTAATATTATTTATTTACCTGGTATGTTACAAAAACTAGGTATTGTAAGGGGTTTATGGAAGATTGGTTGTGCATGACGACTTGGTTATACATTGTATAAAATTAATCGAGATATTCATTTATTATTATTATTGAATACAACCATTATATATTATAAAAATAGTTTATGGATGGATTGGTGGTGTCATGTGTATTCTTGGACTCACACCCGACTCAGGAAATCCACTGCACTTGTATGTCAAAGTGGGGTCTTGAAAAAGTAATGGGTCTAATGGTGAATGGTTGATACAGGGGTTAAAAATAAGGTAGTGGATTATTATTTACATCAGTGGAAACCAAATATTTAATTATTTAAATATTAACTTACATATTATTATAACCAAAATAATTCTATATGAAGAGTTTTTGATACATGACATGTTTTTTATTGATTAGTTTTCCATGTTTACTCAGGAATATATTAGATTTTTAACTATTATTATTGATACTATGACAGGATATTGAGGGTAAAATATCCAAATTGACATACTCAGACTATCTAAGAAATTTATAAAAAAATAGTGTACAAGGAGGTATATATGTGGTCATGTGGATATCATGCTTATACCTGGTGATTCTCGTCATGATGTTACCTATTGGTATCATAACAATATGAATAAATAGATTATTTCAAATAATTTAATCTATTTTTTAATCGGTAGATACGAGAATGGATGGTTGGGACTAATTAATGGGAGAAATTTATGTTCCTACAGAACACTGTATTATAGTACTCAGATATCCTGAAATATGGGGAAAATTATTTTCTGGTTTTACAATTGATTAAATTTAATTTTTGGTTATGCATATGTTGTAGATATGATATTTATGGTGTTTCATGTTTTTTCTTGAATCATATCTATAGAATAGGTTCGCATAAAAAATATATACCATTTTTGTTCATATTGGTTGTTTTTTAGATAAATAACATGATTTATGATATTTGTTCGAGATAATTAATCATTTTTTGATATATCTCTATTTTAATGATATTTTGATATATATTTACTATCATTAATTAGCTGATCAGGGAATTTGTTTTGTTAGTACATATTTTATCATTGGGACTAACATTTATTGAATGATACCAAGGTTATTACTGGGAGGGGTATACATTGGGATGAGGGTAGATTCCAAGGAGAATCCTCCATGATCCGTTAGATGTATTAGTGTGTATCATGAAAAATAAAAAATTTCTTAATAGTTTCCATCAAATTATAAAATATATCATGTCAATTTAAAATTATTATAATACAAGGGTTGTATTCTATAATTCTAATGATAAGAATTGTGTTTCTCATTTACTAATGGACATGTTATATAATGTAGTATATGATACACCCACATATTTATTCTGGTTTGGGAATCATGACTATTTCACATTAATGATTTGTTCATAGATCTTATTCTATGAATAAGTGTTTATTACATTAGTAAAATATTCTCTATCATCCTCTACATCATTATTCAACCTTAGAGTGCATTATAGTCCCAAAATATAGTGAAGAGCACGTTAAAACCATTATGGGACTCTGACATATTAGTTGATGTGAAGATCAGCATGTAAGGATGGTATTGAGTTCATAAAAAATGGGCATGCCATTTGAAAAATAGTTTTTTTATAATGAAATAACCAACCTGATGGATATCAAGGTACAACTAGATGACTCTTAGATGAATGGATTCATTTGGATGAGTAATTCACCATGTGTTGTGCCTGTGTTGTTAACCATGAATGATTTTGGTAGCCTTCGACATTGCATTGATAACTATATGTTGAACCAGATGATGGTGAAGATATATATACACATTACCAAGGATTTATTATCATTTTTATTGATTATTGGTAGCATGATGATTCTCCATGATTGATCTCCATTCAAGTTATCACCGATTGAGAGTAAGATATGAGGATTTGGAAATGGAAACATTTTAGTGTATTTATTGGATATACAAGTACATGGAGATGCATTTTTGAAAAATGAATAAGCTATATGTTTTCATTGTTCTATTGAAATGGATATTCCACCAATTATTTGACTCATCAATCATGGTTAATTTCATTTACATCCTCTTCTACATTCTAATTGATGAAGTATCATACAATGCACCCTGAGATCGTCTAGAGAAAACGTTTTGGACATTATCATTATTCCTAGCAATAAAAGTGTGATTTCGAGATACATGAGATGAAACTATTGGTGCATGTGGTATCTATAACTTTAATATATATTGACCAAATTAATATTGAGGAATTGATGTCTTGGACATGTCTAAATAACATGGTTGAGATCAAGAGCTTATAGGGTCTAGTAGGATATTATTAATGTTTTCAAGTATTTCATTAATATATAAACTATAATGAGAGTAATGAATATGAATGGATAGAAATTATATTGGAAAATCATGTGTGTATAATATATCCTTAATCATATTATAAAGATGATTAATTCTCTAGTACAAACACTCTCTAAGACTGGGTTTGGTTTTGTAGTGTGTCGTGATTCATATAGAGTTTCATTAGGATTTTTATTAATATAAATATAGAAGGTAGTAGACTCTGGGTATCATAATATATAACCCTATAAGAAGAAATATAATACAAATAATATAGACCTTGTTTTGTGGAAATTTTTGATGTTTTTTCAATACAATCTCATCAAAGTGATATTTTAATCTACTATTACCACAAGAGCCTTCAGCATATAATTACAATGATGGAATAGAACATGGGATAAGGCAATATTTTTATTATTTGAATAAATTAGACATTGATATGCAATATAATAATGTAATTGGTAATATCATTCGGTATTCCCATCATTGAATGATAGATGCACATAAGTAGGTTGGTGTGTAGCTTTCAGAGTAGTGGCACTTTATGTAATTATTGGAAAAATATAGTGTTAATGCATTAGAGTATTAATGATATTTTACTAGTACCCATTTTATTATCCTATCTAATATATATAAAGGGTTGTGAAAAGATTGGATGTAGGATTATAGAATGTTGGTATGTTTGAAAAACAAATTTTAGGTTACCCGATACATAGGTGATCCATTGGAGATGACAATATGATCATGGTAAATGAGTCGGTAGTAGTCCATGAATCCATATATTAAGAGATAATATGATATATCAATAGCTATTTATTATTTATACATCCTTATGTGAAAAATATGATCAATGGAAAACAGATATCTTTCTCGTCAAGGGGAATGATGAGGGAAAACACATGAATTGTGTCCCGTTACCTTACTTATAAGAGTGAAAGTGATGAACACCATACTTCATCCATCATATATATATAAATCATATATTTATAAACCTGATGATGGGTTGTGAGTCTGTTTGGGAAAAATACGTGTGAGTACATTCCGAGATCCGGGGTAACCCCAATTACAATGCCTATTATGATGGACTTCCACTTTTTCAAGTGTTCTAGAAGGGGTGACATCACAAACTAAGAATGTTGGGGCCAAGATATTACCCTTTGGTTGGTAAGACTGTAGTTCCCAAAACCTTCATTGTCCAACATCCTTACTACCCAATAGTACTATAACCAGATTTTATGTATCATTTTTTTCTAATAATATTATACATTCCATTTTGAGTATGAAAATATCTCATTTTCATCTCCTAGAGGAAATTAGGGAATACTACTCTATGATGTACAATTATACAATAGTCATCTCATGTGGTCAAGCTAAGGATTTGTTTACCTTTATCTATTTGTTCCTATATAAAATCAAACGCATGGTTACACTCTCTTCCAGTCATCACCCGGTCTATAAGAGAGGATGTGGACAAAAATGCAGTACTATACCTAAATCCATGATTCTCTGTGGCATCCACCATCAAGATAGAAAAATAGGTTATAATTTTCAAATGATAATCTGAAGCCCCCTCAGTGACGACCTCCAAACTATGTGTCTTATAGTGAATAGAACTCACAACAATATTACCCATTACTGGTGAATATAAAATCTAATATATGAATATTTACAGATACTAAGAAAATGTTGTCTAAATCTATAGACCCTCGTTGTGAGTATATAGTGAAGTATATGGTATTTATTATAAATATAATATATCCCCAAAGAAATTATATTTCATACAATTCAATTTATTTAAAATGGATGAAAAATAATATCATGTGTAGTGTAGCTCTTCTTAGGGATTCATTGATGATGAAATCCCTAGGATTCTTCCTTCCATCTCTACATCTAAAAATTTCATAAATTAATTCCAGATGAATCACAATACCCATTATAAAAAAATTTATTATTAAGGACTAGGAATAATATATTTATAATCAACTATATCTTATTCTTAATGAATGTTTCATCAAATATGTCTAACCACTATAACATAACTACATGTACTGTAGTGGTTGTTAATAATTGGGACAAATAATTTATAAACTATTTGAAATTTTATACTATGTCTGAGAATATCGTCACCTAAAATACCTTTTGGGGATGTGTCCCTGACATAAAATTATAATTTGTTTCTAGATACATATATATTTTGGTCTCAGATAGTACTTTTCTTAATAATCTCACCTCCAATACCACAATGTCATAGCTAAGCATATTCCCAAAATGCTAATGCATTATAATTGTACATTGTACTATGTGGAGGATCCTAGAATGCTACTCTAATTTCAGTGTATAGATGAGTATTTTTTTTGTGTAAACCATGATAAAAAGATGATGGTATGGGTGGAAGATAACATTCATGAAATACAAGAACACTAAAAGTACATTCTTAATTCCAAATATCCATACTAAGTACTCTTATAACCCCTATCTTTTCTAATATTCTATCTATGGAATATCTAACTATATAACTCATAACTCAAAATAATATGATTTAATATAATTTATTGATCAAAATTAGGATCCCTATAACATATCATTTCTATAATTAATCCTAATAAATTCATATTTGTTTCTTAATAACCAATGGTTTTAGCATCATGTGGTCAATGCAATGTAAAATGATATTGTCCACCTTTATGGTGACTACACTAGTGTTACCCATGATGAAGAACATGGAATGATTTATCCCATCCCATTGAATTCATATTTTTAACCATGAAAAAATTATTTTCATATGGATCCATAAGATACAAGGGTTCTGAAATCGGTTGCACACCAGAAATGGGTACAAATACATATAATCATGTTGATCTATCATGTTATATTATTGGTAATAGACATCAATGTTAATTTTAACCCATTGATCAATATAAAGAGGACCACTAATCAATATGAATAATAAATCAATATTTGATGTTGGGTAATAATTTATAATTTATATAAAATCATATTCCTAGGGATTTCACTATGAAAGATATTCTAGGTAACACTATCGACTGAAAATCCCAAGATAAAATATAAGGGCATGATAAATAGAATTTTCAAAAACATCATATTGTAATGAATAAATATCCTCCCTTTAAATTTTATTCCACTCTTCTTCCCAATTATTTTCATAACAATAGATCGAGTTGGAATATTTTTTTAATTTTAAGGTAACACATTATAATAATATAATTGTAAGGATACGACATAATCAATCAATGTAATCCCTAAATATTTTTCTAAGAAGCCTACATTCAACCGAATATATAACCCTCATAGTTCTAACACTACTCTCCATCCAATATAATTTTTAAATTTTTTTCATATATATACTTAAATAAAGACGTTAATAGGTAATCTTATTAATAACAAAAAATATTTATCACAACTACATAGAAAAGCATATATATATATATAACACAATGAATTACTTTTACAAATATATATCACTAATCAATACATCTAATTAATGAACTAATACAAATTATAAAAAATATGAATATATATAGTGTGATCCTATGTTCCATCCTGGATGCAAGAATGCATTCTAACTCTCATAAATCACATGTTAACATATGATGCATCACACTAGGTGAATTCTATCATTCATAAAAGCAAAACATAATTTTATACTACTATTTAGAAACATAGAGGTATTCTATATATTGTTTAATATACTCTATCATAGATCCTATGAGTCACAATCATCCAATAATCTCTCTATCATGTCCCAAATCAAGTCATTATGGTGAATCAAGATATCGAGTCTTGGTTCCCGGATATAATTTTCAACATCCCAACTACAGTTACTAACTTTTTTCTATAGTGCCACATGAACCTTTTATCACTAACCCATACATAATAGTATTTCCAATAGAAATAATTGTATAATTTTGTTATCAAGGATACAATAACCATTATATGATTTTAATGTGCAATAATAATCTATAAATAATATAATTAATACTTTGAGAATTCATGTTCAAATGAATAACTTTCCCACATACCATACAAATAAGAGAGACTAAAAATGAGGAAACCATATCATGTATAATTAGAAGTGGGTAAATAAATAATAAATTAAATATAGGGGGTCCTCTAAAGTATATTATTTTTTACCACCTACTTCATTATCCCCTTAACAACCATATACTACATAGACATTATTGTTAATCAGATCCACTATGAAATCTATAAGACCAAATAAATTCCCAAGTATTTTTTGAGAATAAGATTTATTAAGAAACAACTAATTAAGAATTAAATTATTTAAATCATGTATAATACAATATTTGTTAATATTAACAAGTAATGATCACTTGTAATTACACTATGAGTCATTATATACATTTATAGGACAATATAAATGTAATGGTTCAGTGCAAATATTAAAATTAGTTCTGATTTAAATAGAGATGTATTCATTTACTAGATCTATTCATTAATATGAAATACCTATCATGAATATTAGAAATTATTTATTCATCTAATTGGAATTTACAACACTTATGTGTAGTTGGAATCATCTCATTTTTTGATGTGGTGATTCATTGTTCAATGTTTAACTCATGCTATGCTTCTAGAATTTGTAAATAATCAATTTTACCTCCCAAAATATGATCATTAAAGTATAATCCAACAAGGAGGGTTTAAATATCATTATTTTCACTAATAAACATCGTTAAAGCCAAACTTTTTTTTGGAGACATCATATTGACATTTCTCAGATATTGGTGTAGTCCCTTCATTGTCGAGATTTTTGTTCCTTCACAACATGAAATAAGAAGACATCAGTTCCATAAATAGGTTGTTTACCATTATATAGAAAAAATATAATTGGGTTATCATCCGAATTGGATATATTTATTGAAGCAAGCATGATTTCTTGTTTATATTCCCTAATTGTAAATTAATTACTTAATTCAACGAATTTATCCCAACTATAATAATTCACATTCTCCATAATAGTGAAAACATGTGAAATGTCTTCTTCAAACATGATCTTATCAGCATTTTTGGGGAATAATTTTGATGTCTTTGTAGTAATGATTATATTCATTAGTTGCACTAGAACCATATCCTTCATAAAAAACATAACCCATGTCAAGATTCATCTCATTTTGAATTTATTCCATTATGTAGGAACCTACAACTATAACAGATGAGAGGCTATCCCGATTAGAGGTACTCCAATATACTTTAGATAGTTTTATTCACTATTTATCCTTTTCGTAAAAATTTATATCATTATATCAAATGACTAACTACCCATACTAAACTCATCCATGTCACCACATGTTGAAGCTAAGTGACCACATCTCTTTCAACGGAATAAGAAAGAAGAAAGATCTTCATAGTATAATTCCTAAAAAATATTGTTATTTATGAAACCAAATGAATTTAAGAAACTCCCTTGCAATGAAAATGACAACACAGACACATGCTACGATAAGGAGGTCATACACTAACTAGGCTTCCAAACCCGTAGTTATGTGTAATTAAATATTCATATAACAACAATTGAAAAATAATATGGTTGTAAAAAATATATACAAAAAATTTCATCCTCCTAGATTCTTGGGGACATGAAATGCATCGTCCTCTAGAAATTTAGTATGATATAATAACCAGTTCCATCTATTTGTGAAATATGCTACCTCGTGGGAATGATACTAAACAAATGCACTTCTCGCTTTATTGCATCCTCAAAATGACCTTAATGGCTATATCATACTTCCACCCAATTTATTGGTTCCTCATATATATCCTCATAATCGAGGAATATTCCCCTTTATGTGACTATCATTAGTGGATGGCCCACCTATCTCATAAATTGTGAACAATACTTCCACATAATGGTAACATATTTATATATGATAGATAATAAATATCTAGAATTTTAAAAGTAGGATTTATTAAATATACTTAACAACATTTGATGACTTAAAATAATTTAAATAACCAACTCTAGTATCACTAAACGAATTAATATCATAGTGGTCACAATTGAAAAAATACACACCCAGAACTTTTGAAAATCATCCTTGTTGATCAGTTATAGATTACAAATTAATTATATGATCGAAACATGTGTAAATGGGAGACTAGTGTGTTTTGGAACCTCAAACCTCAATGTATATGACATTAATCGTATGGTAAAACAAGTACGTATGGTTTTAAATCTAGAGTGGAAACATTAACATTGAAGAAAACACACCTCGTGGGACTTATTATCATATTTTTTTCACAAGTCAATGCTCACATTTCATATTTTCCTAAACCTCAATGATCAAGAATTATAAAAGTATCCATGATCCTGATTGACTATTTTATTATTATTATAAATTAAATATTACATGGGATGATTCATTATCTCTATTTGATAATATCATGGTTATTAATTAAAGAAAATACATGGACATCCAATTTTATCTAAAACAATATATATAATTTTACATACTAAAAAAATATTAATTTCTATATAGCTCATATATATATCATTAATGGATACATCTTAGATTTATTATTTTATAAAAAATATATTTGTTTTTGATATTTTATGTATAAATATTTTTATAATTATAAATCATTTACATATGATAAATTACTTTTAATTAACCCCAGATAATTTTTTTATTGTTCTTCTAATAATTTTTCTTAATCATTATCCTTATATAAATATCATATGTCGATATTTTCATATATTATACATTTATTCATCAAAAATTACCTTTTTATAATTTATAATAGATTATAAATTGATTATTTTTCATAATATATATATATATAATTAACATTTGAGAATTTCATAATAAAAATACATTGATTAAAATATTGAAAATATAATTTAAAAATTATTTAAAACAATCATTGATACTTTCAAGAAAACAAAATTATATAATATTTGTATAAGTTATTCAATGATTCTTTGGTGTATATAGCATTTGATTATTATATACATCACAATTTTATTATAGTTTTATGTGATTACCCCTATAATAATTCAATAATTCGTCAAGGTGATTGTATGATTACAAGTAGGTCTCTTAATGTTTTTTTTGAATGATTATCACATTTGATGTTTCATTGATTGTAGAGATTATTTTAATCCCATGAGAGTCTATTGTGACTTATGAAAACATACCATCTCTAGATATAAATATAGTCCAATTGAAGGGTACATATATTAGAGGATATCAATCCAGTAGGTTTCAAAGTATTTCATGGGGAAAAGAGTAATCATCGATCCTCTTTTGATTGCGCCTAGAAAAAAAATTAGCATATATAGATTCATAGGTAACCATAAAAAGATAATTATTGAGACCAGTTCGAAAACCACATTATTGGAATAAGTAATGTGAGATAGTGGTTATAGGCCTAGTATTTTTAGTAGTCCTCGAAGAGATTTCATCTAATTTGGAAGATATAGATAATCCTTAAGAGTAGGAAGATTTAACATGCCTACCACATGAGAAGAGATTTTGAGTTCACTTTAGCTACTCTAGTTTTCATGTCTGTGATTAATTATTTAGGACACTGACATCTGAGCGAAAACAGAGAAATGAGGAACACAATTTTTCAGAACATTAATTAACACTGGATGGATTTGGATATTTGTGTTATATTTGGTTATTACTGCACATCATCAATGAATTGATGAAAAATTTCATGTTTGTTATCATTGATGATACATAAAATATCCAATTCATTTCACTAAAAATGATGATATTGATCTATAAAATAATGCATCATATGGGGATTTCCTATTTCAGATTATTGAATGGAGTCCTAATGTCCAATTAGGGAATACGAGAATTGCTTTCCTCATGGGGTTGTCAAATTGATTGATCTTTGCGGATACATTTGATCCATATATTAATTATAGAGCTCATTATATTGAGTTTTTTAAGAGATACTACAATAATAACCTATAATGGATGAGATGAATTTAGAGTGGGTGAATTGTATAATTAATTTTTTTATAATAAAACTATCATTGTTAAAAATATATTATTATTTATTAATTTAAAAATTTAAATTTTCAATAAAAATACCTAAATATTTATTTCTATTAATGTTAAAAAACATAACTATAAAATCCATGTTAATAATTTGTAATATTTTATAGAATATTTTCAGAGATTCTTATTGAGTCGCCCTATGGTAATAATGTACAACGACAATCTTCAATGATATACCAATAATTTAAAATATTTAATATGAAAAAAAATATTTATTACAAAATAATAAAATATATCATTAAATATATCTAAAATTGAAAATATTATATCATTAACTAATTCTTTAATGCACGATTTATCAAAATAATGATATAACAATTTCATACATTGGTTGTTTTTTAAAACATGAGTTGAGGGAAATGTATTATTTATATTTTATTAGCTATTTCCAAATTTTTTGAATATCATATAAATTGGGTATCATTTGTAAAATATAATACAATCTTTTGGTATAGAAGGACTGTTTTATCATATTCATGACACAACATTGAATGTGTCAGGTGTCCTCAAATATCATATATGAGGTTAATTTATTGTTATATTTTTTAAATTTTCTTTTATTTTTATTCATAGATTCATTTTCGCATCCATATTATTAAACACATGAACAAACCACTTGTTATATTGAGGATCACTTTGGGAATCATGAAATTTGTATGATTTTACTGGTTTAAAATAATTGACCCATTTATTTGGTGAAATTTATGACCTTGTGTAAAATTATAAATTTCAATATTTGATTATATTTGGATTTCAGAATTGTGAGATGTAATATATGGAAGGCGTTTGTTTTTAAAATGAAAAAAATTATTCATTATTATTGTTTGATCTTTCCGTTTTCATGTGACCCTATAACTCTTATGCACATGACCTATATTTTTCAATCAATTAGATTCAATGACTTCTCTATGACGAGCGAACCCACCCCTCCATTTATCTCTATGAGTAGTTCTTATAATTGGTTTTTATAATTTTAAATATTAAGAAATTTATATATAATAATTTTCTCCATCTTCATTAATTTTTAAAATAATTATATAATTTTTATAAAGTGATAACATCTAAATAAAATTTTCATAATTTAATGAATTTTCAATGGTTAAAGCACACAAAACTATCTGAAGATAATAAAGTAAATAATAATTCAAAAGTATTGACACCAAATTATTGAATAACCACTTTTAAAAATATCTCACCATTTTGTTTTGAACAAAATTATCATGGATAATTAAAACAAATTATCAAAAAATATTTTTATAAGTTATCAATTTATTAGTTTTTTTGGAAATTATCATAACAAATTAGTGAAAAGGAAATTTATGAAAAATTATCAAAGTATTATTCATTAGAAAGTATCAAAATATATTCTATTATGTATAAAATTATAAATAATAAAAAAATTACAATAATTATGGAATGATAATTTTTATAAAAAATTACTAGAATATAAGTAAATACATTAGAGAAGAACAATTATTAGAAAATTAGCTTGAGGGAATGAAATAAAATTATAAGATTATAATTATGAAAATATTCATGTAGATGTGTATTGTTTTAATAAGGATTAATTATAATGAATAACCATGTATGATCATATGAATATCCATAGGGAGATAAATATAAGCACTTATGTTTGTAAAATTATTATTAAAGGGAAAATACACAATTCATGCATATCCCTAAAACATAAATTTGGAAATTATCGAGGAGATAGAATTTTTTACTACACATAATATTTTATTTATTATTGAAGTAGAATATATGGTTTTTGTTAAATGCTCATTTTAGTAAAAATGATAATTTATATGTTAGAACCTAAAAACTGCGAGCATTAATGTGTCAATAACATTGATAATAAGGACATTGACCATGTGTTCATGGAAAATGGGCATCAGTTGATAAAGTTTTCACATATTTACTTAATAAATATTATACTGGATAAGATTTATATATTTATATTTTCTCTAATTTATATAGAATGTTTAACACATATTAGTTTCAACAAGTTTATTGTGACTACTTATGTTATTGTTTATTATTTATTATTCGTCACATGACATGATGAAGTCGTTATAGTCTCCCAACTGATGGAATCAGACCCTAACTACCTTTCAGAAACCTCATTCATTATTGGAGGCACGTGCACGGTCATGTGACACTACATTTAAGACCTAGATATTCAGGTAAGGATGTTAAATAGCTTTTTTCATTTATTTATAATTTTTAAAATATTGGAATATTATTATTAGTCAATGGTTCATCTTAATTTTGGTGATCCTAAACATATGATGAAGGATGAAGAAATTCCAATGATAATATTTATACCAGGTATTCTGTTTTTCATTTTTTGTTGTGAAATTCTAGTGGAAAAAATAACTAGATTTATTAATCAATCCATTGAATTTCATGTTATAACATAATTTGGGGAAATTATTTATTATGTTGATGTAACATCCTAAGTATGTAATGAATAATAGATATTTTTATCTATTCATATTAATGAATCAGATAGTGTTTTAGAGGTTTAAAATGAAAATAAATCCAATCATAAGCATGAAATACACTAATATTTTTAAAAGATTGTTTTACTGCCTTTTGTGGAAAAACATGTTTAAATCAATATTTTGACAATTTTATAAGGTATGATTGTCAAAATAAACTTATTCTTTATTACTGGGACATCAAAATTTACTTTTTGTGAATTTTTTGTATTTTCCTGATAAAGTTCATTTTTTAAGGAATAGTGAAAAAATGTTGTATTTTAAGTCAAAACCACTTTTTAATCTAATTTATTTATATGATTAGATTATATTTTGAATTGGTTTTAAACTGAAATTAGAATATATTTTTACCATTTAATACAATGGTGGTCATTGAAATCAATTTCACTTTTAAATCAGACGTAAACTAGTGTCAATCTTTTGATACTTATTGTTTCATAAAAACACGCTATTTGCTCTAACAGCGGAAATTAATTGTTAAATTAATTAATGTGACTTATATGATTTTAATTTTTTAAAATAGAAATCATTTTTGAATTCAGAATATCAAATATATCTTAGGGTAACGTTTTAGTATTTTTCTGAAAAACTTCAATTTTTGATGAATAGTGAAACCACTAAGTAGTAGTTAAAAAAACTGATTTTTCGTTTAAATGAAACTTTGTCACTTCTGTGATTTGATTTTCAAAAATCCGACATACATGGTTGACATGAAGAAGTAAAATGTGTTTCAATGAGATTAAAATAATTTTTTGGTGAATAGTATCTTTTAAGTTCTTAATCGCGATTAGAGGTTATTAGTGTAGTTTAAGGTAAAAATAATGTTTTAATAATTTGAGATGAGCTTGACACATGTACTACCCTCATTGGATGTGTCATGTCCTACCAAGACAATCCATGGGTCAACTTGGGGACCCCATGAAGCCACATTGGTTGGGAAATGTCATAAATAACTTTTTATTAAATGTTAAAGTAACAATGACACAAACATGATATTTTTTACTAAAACAATTGTTATATGGGGTTATACAGTTCATAATTTTGACTATAAATATTCATTATAAAGATAAAAAGATTTCCTACATCATAGTATTTTTTTTATAAGTTTTAGACTTTATATAAATTAAATTACTTATGACATTATGATGATGCATCGATTACCTCATTAATAACGGATTTAAATAAAATGAAATGATAATGTAAAATCTATGACCTAAATGTAACACCCCAACCCAAGCTACCCAGAGATGGTGCATTACTTCGTAACATTGTCGTGATCACAAAAGATCAAGTCTCAAAATACCGATTAGTTTAGTAGCCTTAGGAACACTAGATACATTCATAAGTCTTTCATTACATCATAAAATAAAAAAAACTACAATAACATGGTCTTCATAGTCCACACTCATATCCCTTTCTGAATATCCCTGTAGGTCATTCATAAAATACTTTTTCACATCCTGGAAAATATTAAAACATTGAAAGGGGTGAGCTCAGATGCTCAGTAAGGATAACAATATAGCGGAAGCTTTCATAAATAAACATAAACATTTAAGGCAATGTATAACTAAAACAAAAGCCTTTTACACATTGTCTTATACATAATATGGAAAATGTAAAATGAGATAATTCCATTTACTTATTCACATGGATATTCTACTGGTTGAATAATCACATGAAATATCAATAACCACTTTCATAATGATGGAATGCATAATGTCAGACTATCATAACCACGTAGTCAAGGCCTCGTACCAAGACCACAAATAAGATTTTGTGAAGGCCTTGTGTCAAGACACTATTTTGTCTCATGAGACCTACCAATGCATCGAGGAGCTATAGCGGGCTCCACCCGTCACTTACTAAGTCCAATGCATTCCTCATATGAATAGGTTTAAACATATCATAAACCATAACATAATCGTATCACATAAAAAATGCATAAAGGAAACATAAAATTTCCACATTTCAATCACAAGATATCAATATAACACATTGATATAATAAAAACACTTTCAAAACCATTTTCAATACCAAAATAAAATAAAGGTAAAACATGATATTTATTTTTCTTTTAAAAAAATGACTGGCTTGTAGAGGAAGCCGAAACTCAAATAATGGTCATGGAGGCGGAGAAGTTTTTGTCGCCGCATACGTATGACAAAAAAATTCCCTTTTGTCATTTAGTAAATGCTTTGTATAAAAATATTCCTTTTGAATGAAAGTAAAAGTCA
Source organism: Viscum album (assembly GCA_963277665.1). NCBI lineage: Eukaryota > Viridiplantae > Streptophyta > Magnoliopsida > Santalales > Viscaceae > Viscum > Viscum album. The sequence continues at coordinate 1,022,711,677 of OY728133.1, read as the reverse complement.
AAGGGGTTTATACACCATATAAAAGAAATTTGTGTATAAAACAAAATATGCCTCATTGAATGGAGATTGAGACGAAATCCCATAAAAAGATAATTTTTAAATAAAATATATCTATTATGTGTATTCACTATATGTACACATAAATAAAGTATAAATACAAGATAGGATTCAATAATATCATGACATAATTTGAAAGTAGGAGATTAACCCAAAGAATGGAAATCGGGTTAAGAAGTTCCCTTACTTCGTGTCCAAATTCACTCGACCGTTCTTTGATCTCCTGAATAATAAAATAGAGTAAATCTCTACCTTCTTAATAACCTTTTTCAAGTTCATTATTCCTTTAATATCACCTATTACCATGTCATTAACATTATGTAATTATTTAAGTTAATAACGATCATTTTGTCGATCATAGGTACTTGAGTCAAAAATAATCTTCTTATAATTAAAAGTTGGTCATGTGGTGAAATATCAATTATATCCAGAATTATATTCGTGATTTAGATATCATATATCTCATATATATCCAGTATATACATGAATTTATAATATTCCATAACGTTAAGAGGTAAGAAATGAAATGCACCGTTCATGGAGACGGTAAGCCGTACGTACGCATGAACGCTACTTTCATTTATATTTCATATTTAATGGAATGAAGTTATAATTATATAAAGGAATAATATAGTTCCAGTATAATATAATGTATAATACCATTTACTCCATCCTTTATACATCCCACATATGGAATTTACGATTCAAATCACTTTGAGGGGGCGGTAGTCCGCACTTCCTAAAATGAAATTATCGCTTTTACCCATAATGGAAATCATAAAGTATTCCATAAATGAGAAATAAAGAAGCATAAGGAAAATATAAACATAATATATATATCATATATGAAAATAGTGTCATAAAAATGGCCACCATTATAGGTGTTAATAGAATATTGAACAATCATCATTTCGTGAGGCAGTATTTCGCCACCCACAGAAACAGTATGTTCTTTAACCATTAGATGAATGTGTGTGTAAGTGTAAACAAAATCCATATCATAACAACATCCTATTATATTCTAGATACTGGTGTTGTTACAAAATAATATAATAAAAAGACTTTAAGGGGTTGGAGAAGCAAAATAAACAAAACAACATTAGAAAAGACATTACCTTAAAATCGGGTAACTCTTTTTTGATTTGAGCAAAAGGCTTCCTTGAGAAGAATTCTGCCCATAGTGGGGCTTCTAGGAGTAAGAGAGAGAAGTTTGGAGAGTATTTTGGCAGAGGTTGGCAGAGCCAAAAGGCTTTGAAAGGCTGAGTAAGATTGTAGTGGTGGGGGCCTTTTATAAGTGGAGAGGAGGGGCACTCTTGGAAAGTAATGAAATATTACTTTATTTTACAATGATTTTCGGATTAAAAAGGTCCCACACTTCTATAATTCGAGGATAAGGTGATAAGGGTTCGAAATATACCCATTCAATTGTTTTTGGACAAGTTTAAGCCTTGGATTTTACATTATCATTTCATTTTATTTAAATTGTTAATTAATGAGGTAATCGCTGCATCATCATGGTGTCATAAATAATTTAATTTATTTAACGTCTAAAAATTATAAAAAAATTATGATGATGTAGGAAATATTTTTATATTTCTAATGAATATTTATTGTCAATAATATGACTTGTATAACCCCATTTAAAAATTGTTTTAGTAAAAAAATCTTATTTGTGGCTTTTTTATTTTAACATTGAATAAAAAGTTATTTATGTCCTTTTCCTACCAAAGTGGCACCATGGGGTCCCCATGTTGACCCATGACTTTAGGATGTTAATTAATATTTTATGAGACATTAAATTAGGGATTTTTTTCTCAGTTATTAATTTTTTATAATGGAATTATTGAGTAATTCTCAAATCTCTCAATTTTATATTCATCCTTGTAATAATAAGATGTGAATTTTTCTTAATGAATATTATTAGTGGGATGTTATGATGAAATATATTTATTATTTTAACTAGAAATGATTTACTTTTCAAAATTCTAAAATGATTGAAAACCATAGAAAGGTATTATTCACCATTTCAGAGATCCAATATAGAAATCGAAGAATATATCCATGGATTATTGTCATATGAGTACCATATAAATAGTAAATTAATAATCTGATTTGGGTAATTTCTTATATTATTTTTAAATATGAACGTTCTCTCCATGTAAAAGACATTATGTCATTGTAACAACTTTTTAGAAGATATCATAATGAGATAACATGAATATATGGGGTATCTCACTATTATTTGTTATTATGACCCTAGTTTCACAAATATTTTTGGGAAAGGACTTAAAATATTGTTTAATAATAAATTATTATTTTTTAAATAATTTTCTCATTAATATGATCTATAATATGAAAGAATAATTCATACATTGGATGGAATGAGTCATTAATTAACATTAGATTAGCAGGGAAGATTTTATCAATGTTATTTAGGGTGACAGTTTACATATATAAATAATTATCATTATTGTATATAGATAGATCCTTTTGAGGAATTATGTGGAATGTGGGAAAAAATATGGTAATGTTGGAATGAAGTTGATGATATCCTGTGACATTAATACAAATTTGAAAAATATGTTTTTGATGTGGTAATGATTACTTATTAATGTATGTGGGAATCCCAGAGTAGATAGAAGACTCATATAGATAACAAGAAGAGATACGTTTTTTAGGTCCTCAATAACATATTACATAATTTACCACTATGAAAATTTTTAATGATTTATTTAAATAAGTTAATTATATGAATATATTTTATAGGACTTTATGAAATTATGGATAATGTGGAATCAATTTATTACTAAGTATACATACCTCCATGTTCATATCAACAACATGATGTATTTCTTTTTTTGTCTACGGATGTTTGTACTTGATACATATACTGTTTTTAAACCCAATTTAGTATAGTTAGAAGATAAAAATTCAATCAATAAATGTTGGTTCATATTTTTTATCATACTTTTAATTTTATATTTAAAAACTTTATTCACTTGGAAATGGTTTTTTTAAAGAAACACATGATTGGGGAAGGATCATAGGAACTTGAAACTGAAATGAAGGAAAAATACCCTCACCTATTAAGAACTGAGCTAGGATGAAATTTAATAAGGGTTGAAGACCATAAAAACCATAAAAATATGAGAAATTAATCCATTTAATTATTTATATGTATTCATTTTATAGATTCACAATGTCATAGTTTTAGAAATAATTTTATTCGTTTTATGGACTAACAACGAATTGGTAAATTTTTCTGAAATATTTTCCTTGAAAACTTATCAATTTATATAGAAGTAAATTTTTTTAATATTATAAATATAATTTGATACAATTTAATTATTTTTTTAAATAATCATATAAATTATTTATTAATGTGATATTTTTGATTTTTTATAATATTTATTTCTTGAAATACATTTAATTTTACGACATATAATATTGTAACAAAGGAACAATAATTCATAAAAACCATTCATAAAATAGATATGTTTAAAAGTATTTCAATAAATATAATTAAAAGGTATTTTTTTGCTTCCTTCCTTGATTTCGTGATAAATTTTTTTTTATATTCAAATAAAATTCTATTTTTGAGGATTTTCATTAAATTTTTTGGTTGGATGGTTATATATAGTTAATGATTAACCAAAATTCATAAAACTAATACATACAAATTTTAAATTATTTTGAAAAAAATATGTATAATTTACCTAATTGTAAATTTTTTAATATACAATTTTTATTTTCAAGATAGTTGATTTTATTTTGTTTTATTTTCTTAATTTTAAGGTATTTTCTACCTCCAAAACATTTATAATATAAAATAATTTAATAAATTCCTAAAATATTCTTGTATAAATGTTCTTGTAATAACACAATTATGTTATTCATAAAAATATGCATTCATATTCATAATTGCTTTGTTACCATGGTTGAGGTCTTATCTAGATTAAAGGGGTTTATATGGGAGATAACCATTAAAATGACTCTATAATATATCTAAATGTTTTCTGATTAGTGTTTTTTGAGACAATGACGCATTATTGATTAATTATCTATGGCTTGGTTCAATATTACCATGACTGATACCAATTAATATTTTTAAACATTTAATAATTTCAAGCGTCATATCTCCTCATTTATAAAAGTTCATTATATATCCAATTTTATTTACCTCTATTGAGAAAATTGTCTTGTCCCATCTAGTCAAAAGACCCTTCCCAACCTCCCTCAACCCATGAATAAGATTTTTCTAATAAAAAATAAGTACTATAAGGTTTAAAGGGTATAGATAATGTTGTTTTACAATGCATATCTATAAATTATACATAATATTTTTCATTTTATTTCTCCTTCAACATTCATAAATAATTTATAACGATTGATATATAATAACATCAGTATCTTTCATATAATGAAATTTTATTCTTCTAGCTACAATACCGTTTTTCATAAAATTTTCTATGAAAAAATAAATGAAAAATATATTCTAATGACTTTATGGATTACAAAAATTACAACGAAACATAGTAAATTTTTCATTATAGATTCACATGAATGTTAATATGAATGTAACTAATTAATAAATATAACTATTATAAGATATTTATTTTTTAATAAAAAAATATTCTGTAACTTATTCGTTTTCAACCATTTAGGAAAATGATAATTTCATTTATCCTATATACATACTACTATCTCCTTGAAGTTATGTGGTTAATTTTACATGAAACCATTATATAAATGGTTGTTTAATTTTATTTTTTTACAAAAATTATCATTATAATGCATTTAATATTTTTTTATCATTTTTTCAATAAACACTATGACCATCCTAAACCCACCTTCGATATATTGACATTATAATCTGAGAGTCACAAAAATGTCCAATGTGAACATAACAATATAAATATATAGACAATATATAATATAATATTAAATGAAGAGAATAATGTTAAAATAATTAATACATATATGGTTCATATGTGTGTATATTACAACAATATTTGTTTTATATAGTTGTAAGAGAAGGGATAAATCTTGAAATCCCATAAGAAAAAGTATTTTCCATTAACGTGTTGTTAAAAATGTTAGAATATCTTATTCATTTATATTAATTGGTTGAGGCGCATTGTTATCTATTTTGAAATAGAAAAAAATTCAAAATTATATGTTACAAAACAGAACCATAAGGAACATTAAAAAATAGAGAAAAAGAATTCACACAGTTCTAGAGTGGGTACTCATGTTGTCATAGGGAATTTTCCCACCCACTCTATGAGGATACCGACTACTCATCCTTGTTTGTGCTTACGTCCACACACCACATTCATCATCCTATATAGTAATTGGAGTATACGCAAAGTGATCATCATTCATTGATCCATTTCATTACAATTCTTAATGAGAATTTAAAAATTAATAGAAATAAAACATTACAATGTATCTTCTCACGTGGAGATACAATGTTCTGCAATGGCATTAGTCCTTATTTTGGTTGTAAGTCCTTAGGATTATCCAGAATTTTTATGTCAGTGGAATGAGAAACACTTTCTTTGATGATAATGTCTTTACATGATTTATATTCATGGGTGGTGCCTTATCAGGATGCATAACATCTATATTTAGTAACACCGTAGGGGGTGGGAATCATGGTATCAATCAAAGTGGGAGATGAGTTATCATAACAATTTAAGGTTTTGGATACAATGTCTCTGTGTACGCTCGAAAGCTTTAGTAATGAGGTGTTTCTAAATAGATTTTTCAAATAATGACAAACTGTGGCATGTCCATGTGATGGGAAAACTGTGTCTTTAGATGATTTTTGAGAATTAAAATTGCAGGATAACATTACGACTTAAATTTGAGTAGTGGTCCTTTTTTATCCATTGTTGATTGAGAATAACCTTCTGTGAGGATACAACATACAAAATAATCTTACTCTTTCCCCATTTTAGATAATTTATCTCTTCATTACTCTATCATCATTACATTATTGAGTGAAAAGTACCATTTTTATTTGACTATCTTACAAGTCAAAATTATTTTCTTTCTCTTCCTTACATTTGACCAAAGAATTGTTAAATGAGATAATTCCTTCAGATTTTCTAGTCCCTTCTGTAGTATCATCTCAACTACATTTCATTTCTCCAACCAGTTGAGGGGAAACAACCAGCCTATTCTGGAAATATTTAAAGGTAGACATTTGATGAGAATGAATTGGAGGTACACTTGGGTGTTGATTTATAAAATATGTTCTCCCTAGAGAGTATGTCCGTTCCTCATAACTTTTTCATTGAGAATCATCATGTCTTATCAATATCTATTTGTTACAACCATTAACTAATCAGAAATTGAATTTTATGTTCCCTATCATGCAACCGATTTCAAATAAATATAGGTTAATTTTCATACACAATTCTCAGAATGATTTCATCCTTAGGGGTGGAGAAAAAAACATTATCAATCAATGTTGATCATAAATAAAAATAATCTAAAATTATAGAAAATTTTCCAATGGAATATTTCTCAGTGGCATGAACAATATAAATCATGAAGCCTATTTCAGAGGCAATGTCAATTACAACTTCAAAATTCTATAAACCCCAATTTAAACAATATATCAAGATCAAAATTTTCACAAATGGGTCATTAATATCAGAATGATTAATTTTAAAGATGCATGAGTAGATCCAATGTGCTCCTGGTTTGAGTTTTACTGACCCCAATCCCCAAGCATGAACTTTCAATTTGGAGGAAGGAAACAAAAAAGGAAATAAACCCTTCCCCAGCGAGACACATTTAAAATCACTAAAGCCCCATGTATTATAATGATGAACTACTAGGTCAGAAATATTGTATGTGGAATTCCATTGGAAAAGAAAATATGGGAGATAAAGGAATTCTTGCAAAGTTCCAACCATTGCATGATTTCAGCATCAGTAGCAGAGACATGATCAATGGAGTGATTTCAAATAATACATCGCGGGATATGATTTTATGAGAATATGAATGAACCAATAGGAATACTATATGGAGAAAAGATACTAACTTGTTATTTAAGAGCAAAAACTTTATTTGTGTCTTTCAGAATACATAGAGAGAGTCAATGTCAGGAATCATATAAGAAGTGGTTTAATCTTCTAGGGTGGGGAAAGTCTACCCAGTCACCACTCGAAGAGGGTTTCGTATTGCGCTCCTCCAACCTCCTTTAAACACTTCCCCATTAATTTTCATGTTATTTTAATCATCTTATTATTAATACTATTTACGAATCATTGATTGAAGAATATTATTATAGAATAAAATTTACATTATACAAAAGTTATAAATTACAATCTTTGATAAATTTTATTTAAGTTATATTTATTACTTTTATTAAATATCCAAAAAAGAAATGGTTTCATATATTGGAATTATATGCAATCTCTTTCTGTCATATCCATTATTTTTTAAAAGATTGATATAATCATTTTATCATATATTGTCAATGTCAATGTATTACTCAAAAATCATAAAGTATTGTGTTATGAAATTATTTTCAATACATATGGAATCATTTTTTCATCTATATAATAATAATTAATTTGATATTATCATGGGATAACATTTGGTGTTTAGGGAATTTATACAGAATAACATAAATAATATATTTTTTGTGATATTGTATATTATCACTATTGATTATCATGGGGGATCCCAATATATATCAAGATAATACTTAATCCATATCAATTTAACTAATGAAATGGGTAATGGATTCTCCTCAAATGAGTACTATTATGGGTAAGGGTTAGTATTGTGTTGTACATTTTTATAATAAACATTGATTTTGAATTTATAACTAGAGATAAAAATGTGTGCAAATAAGGTGATAATATGATTATATCACATACACGTATTAATAATGTTGAAAATCATCCTCATGGAAATATGTTGATTTAATGAATTAATGAAATATTAATTGTGAAACACATGTTTTTGAATGGATTTTTTTTAGTTTCAACAGGACCTAGGATACTCTCATGGTTTTGTAATGTTTTCATTTAGAAAATAATATTTTTTTCAACACTCAAAATTATTAAATTAACACTTGTGTGTTTTGTTCATAAAATACTAAATATAATAATTTATTTTCTTGTTTTAATAATACTTAAATGATTAAATAATTTTAGTAAACCATAATTAAAATTCTTTTCTCATCCTAGTTTCTCTACTGTTTATCATGGCATCTATGTGTCCAAAAAAATTCACTAATATCATAATTTCTACTATGGTGACTCAGCTAAAAAGAAGGTAATAGTTTGTTTAACTAAATAGACTTATAAACATAATTGTCTATTTTTTAAAAAATTACGAACTATTTTGATATTTTCAATTATTTATTTATTTTTTATTTAAATTTTTGTAAAACAATAATACTATAAATTCATTTGAAATTAAAAAAATTGATTTCTATAATATAAATGTAATATTTATTGTTAATTTATTTCATGAATTTCTATACCTATGATGGAACACTATGTTTATTTTCTAAAGAGAGAGGCCACATATGAGTTGGGATATGTCATAGTGGTATTTGAGTTCCTCTGTCTCAGGGATGGCGTTTGATATTAATAATATTGTTAGGATTAGAATGTAAACTCATGGAAATAACGGTATGAATTTCTTGAGTTTGGATATATGTCCAGGGAGAACAAAATAACTATATATGATGATTCATCATTCCACATGTTCTATGATAAATATAATCTAAAACATTATACATTGAGATAAAATTATTTCTATAATGGGAAAATTTACATTCATTATAATATAGTCAGTTATGAATCATTGGGTCTTTATTGTGTTTAATAATACCAATTTAATCTAATCATTGTTGGTTTACCCTATCAATGATCGGAGGTAACAATTGGTAGGTACATTTTATATAATGATAGGTATATGATGAACCTATAATTGATGTTTTGATTAACATTAAGAAATTCCAATTTATGAATAAATTTAAAGTTTTAGTGTTGATATAACATATTCTTATATGTAAGGATCCTTCTCACCCATCCATATTTATTGTCTACTTCTTAAGAAGTGTGTGGTGGTTCTTTTTGGAAAGATGAAGACTACCAAATGAGATGCATGATTTATGATTATATTATCAATCAATGCATGACCCATTTCCTATTTTGGATTAATTATTATTTGGGAAATATATATTTAAATAGTATGGTATTACATTAACTAAATTATTATAATTCTATTTGGTTATATATGGGGCACTGTGAGAAACAATAGGGGAATGATTATTCTTTTCCCAAACTAATAGTGGTTATTCATTATAATATATTAATTTTGTGATGTTTGTTTTTGGGATATATTTTTTTCTATACATTTAAAATTCTATAATGGTCATCATGTCTTTGTTCATGTACATATGAGTTCCAAAATAACATTATAGGTGTTTTTCGTAGCATTTTTCACTCTTGAATTTGTAGGTATAACTAAAATGGTTAGAAAATATCAAAAACAAATTAATATTGTGTTTATTCTTTCATATAACACTTCCAGTTTTGTATTCAACTTATTGATATATTATAGATTTAGAATTATTTTTCATGATGCACTATAACTATGAAAATAGGTAAAATATTCATCTAATGACAACCATAATATTATTATTGTTGGACATATATTATATTGTTTTTGATTGGAAATTTAACACCCCAAAAAATTATGAGATATATTATTTTTAATTTCATTTATGTCTTGTTTTGTATGTTACACCTATATTATCCTGCAGTATACACAACAATATACATGGATTTTGTTGCCCACAATTTCATGTTCTTTCAATAGAAATGATTTCACAAAACAATTAGTATAGATTTTGATCAATTTATAAATGAACTATGATTAGATAATTATATAATCAACACCAAAATAATCTTGAACTACACACAAAACTGACATGGCATGTGTTACATGAAAGAGGGAGCTTCCACGATAGCAGGTGTTGTACGCAATACCGAGTTTTGTTGAACAATGATATATTATTAAAATATTATATAAACAATCCATTAAGAATAGTATTAACAACAGTTGTGAATTTTATATATCATAATCATTAATCTTACACAAGATAAAGGAACAAAATCAATTTTTTAGATAAAAGATGTACTTTCCAAAAAATGCAGTTTTACCACCTTTTGATGTAACACCCATATTAAATCTATTTTTGACACTAGTATAAGTTATATGTGAAAATATAAACATATTATTTGGGAGAGGTACATATTAATTTAATTAGTATAATTTTTTGATATATTTCTAATAATTTTCATATTTTGTTAAATATAGAAAATACACTAAATTGTAATTGAAAAAAACTTTTTTCATCAAAATAAATTATATAGTTAAATTATATAATAGAATAGTTTTAAAGATTTAATAGAACATATTTTTATATTTTAGTACAATTTATGTCATTTGAATAATTTTTACATTGATTTCATGTGAAAAAACATTTCAATCTTTTGCAATGTTTAAAAAAAAGACGTTATTCGACAACGAGATTAATTTTAAATTAATTACTTCAAATTTTGTATTTTGAATTTTGAAAAAGTGATTCCATATTTGGAATACATTGGTTCTTATTGAGTAAATAGGTACCTTTTATTTTTTTTATGTTATGAATAATAACTTAAGTAATTATTTTATTTTCCATGGTTAAAAGTAAATCTTGTAATAAGAGGAATAATAATATTATAATAATATTAAAGTAACCAAAACAATGTTCAAAACCTACTGGATGAGATATTTATGACCATGGACATCCATGAGTCTATTTTTGAACCGCATTCATTCACATGGATGTGAAAATAAAAATTTATAAGAATTAATTAAAAGTAATGATAATTATAACCTAAACATATATCTTTTATTAAATAGATTTTAATTGAGAGTCTATAATAGATATATATGTATTAATATATTCACTAGAATTCTATATAAATTCCCTACGTCGTCATATTTTATTTATAATTTTTATAAATTAGTTAAATATATATATTTCTGGCACAATTATGCTGTAGCAATCACCCCATTAATTAAATATTCAAATAAATGAATTTATAAATATTAAAAAATATATAATTTGGTTATTTTGATGTCATCAATGAATTTTACATAATAAATTTACTTATTATATTTTAGTTTGTTCTTTATTTTTTATTTAATAATGTTATTAGGAATGATTAAAAAGTCAATAAGTTATAGTGACAAAATTTACACAATTCACAACATAAAATCTAATATAGTTTATTAAATGATATTAAATTCTTAAAAATAAATCATTTGAAAAAACTGTTAATATAAGTCCAAATATGTCATAAAGATATTTTTCGGTTGTTTTATTAGATATGGTGATTATCTTACCCAATTATAAGTAAATAACATGATATCAGAGTAAGATTTAAAATGGTAAAATATGAGTTAAAAAAATATGATAATGATAAAAAAATTCAAAACAGGTCTATAAATTTTTGGATTATATTAATTATATCCAAATTAATCCCTTATTTATATAAATAATTTTCGTACAATTTTTACTCTAAATAGTATTTATAATAAAATAATATTTTGAAGAGTTTCCTAAAGTGCCCCTCTCCTCTCTTATAAAAGGGAACCTCCTCCCTCTATTTTTACTTCATTTTGAGGATTATATCTCAACCAAAACCTACCCTTTTATATTATAATCATCTCTAGTTGTATTCTAGGTATTATGGTCTTATCAAAATACCATCTCTAGGGCATTAAGTATAATGTAAAATGATGCATGTTGAAGAAGAGGTATTCTCTTCTACCGTTTCAATCAAATTTACTTATTATAATACTATCTCCCCTTTAGTTGTTCCATTTTAAAGTAATAAAGTAAGAATTAATAATATAATTATATAATATTATATATCTTAAAAAACCTATTTCACCTTTTATCCATCCTATGAACAATGAAATCACCATGCATACGTACGCACGAATTACCGTCTCCACACCATGGTGTAATCTGTTTTTGACTACCACCTTACATTGATGTGTATAATGGTTGAAATAATAAATATTTATGATTATTATAACATGATACTAATAATGATATATTATACATCATCCAATTCATCATCGTTCAAAAACTATTGGAATGACATCATCGCTCGAGCGTACGTACGGCTTACCGTCTCAACGATGTGGTTAAATTCATTCTCCTTGTTAACCATCCTAGAATAATTATAATGTATATATAATAAATAATAATGGAATATATTGAAGAATAATTCTACATTATATATATATATATATATATTTCAATATATTTCATTTATATACATTCATTTAATTTAATATGGAAATGAAAACAATGTTCATGCGTACGTACAACTTATCATCTCCATAAATAGTGTATTCCATTACATTTATTTATCTATAATATAAATTTATATACTGATTATATATGATATATAAATCATGTTATATATACTATATGTAAGTAAATCTTGGTCTAAGTAATCATTTGAAGAATAAAAAGTCCAATCACATACGATAAATGAAACGATTATTTCCCAAAACGTTGCTTTATCATGAAATTGAAAAATAAAAGGGTAATAAAAAGTTCTAAGTGAATCAGAAATGATATTGTAAATATTATTAAGTTTACTTTATATGTATATAAAATTTTTAAACACACTATACAAAATTATTGTATTCATATAGAAGAAATTTGACCTAAGGTTAGGGATAATTTTACAATTTCGTTTTTTTTCGGAGATATTTTAAATGTAATAATTATTACGGATATATTTATCATCAATGTCCATTATTTATAAAAATGTTTTCATAAAATTTTAATATTCTTCTATGTATTTTTTATTTCATTTTTATCTATTTTTGACTTTAACTATGTGTTATGGATAGAATATTTTTTTTACCATTCGATGTATTGTTTAATTTTTTGGTAAGAGTATAAGGGGGATGTTTTTTTAAATTTTACATCATGAATTTATTTTTTACATTTTCATGTTGACTTATTTCCTCGAATATTTCTCTAAACTATTTCATGATTATTTTAAAACAAATTATTTTCTTTTAAAATTGCACGGCATTTTGAGAAAAGAAACAATTTTTGAAGAAGAAAGGACACTTTCCTCAAGATATAACTACATTTATTTTATCAATTTTATTTTTTATCTATGATGAAATAGGCTTATTTTTATATGACTATTATTAATTTTATTTATTATGTTTATGATGGATGTATTTTTATGTAGTCAATTTATCTTAATTGGACTATCTTGTGATGTCATGATGTCTAAGAATCACAATTTATTTCATGGGTTGTTCTTTGATGAATGATTCTAGTATAAGAACATATTTTCCAATATTTAATTCTAAATATTCTTAGAAAAAAGATGAAAATAGAGTTCTTAGAGGTAACCAAAAAAGATGATGAATCTGTTCATACATACATGAAGAATTTTTTAAGACATAAATGGAATGATTCTGGCATTATTATCCAACCTGAATGTAATATTGATCTATTCTTCAATGGATTAAAACCATGTCTTTGAAGGTAATTAGTTATAAAATAGTTTAGTATCTATGAATAGATTTTATTTGTGCTATCAAAGTTAAACTATATGTTGGTGTTACATATCTATCTCCTGGTTTTGACAAGAAACAAAAGATGGAGTTTAATGGAAAATCTAAAAACAATGGTGAAAAGATAATAAATGATTCATTATTCTCAATTTTAGGAAAGATTCATGGTGGATATTTTATTAAAGGGACTATGAAATTTTTTATGTTTTGAAAAAAATCTCATCAATCAGTTGAGTTTCGATTTATTGGAAAAAGGGATTCTAATGATGCGAATGATGAAATGACAATAGAAAACGCACCACCAACACTTCAAGTCTATATGGTCAAGGAATTGGCAAGTCATTCTAACTAATTACCTTCCCCAAGGGTTAATGATGAAAGAAATCAACAACCTCTAAATAAAAAATAAAAATGGAAGCCACATGCAATCACAATTGGCGATGTCGATTAAGATATCAAAGTAGTTGAACTATTAAGTGTCTATGTATCAGATTTCAAAATAGTTTTGTGGTATCTCATTTGTATTTTTATGTAATATTGGAATATCAATGTGTTGGTCAATTATGGTTTTCCATAATTATTAGGTACTGGTAACCATGAAAATTGATTGAAATATTTTTAGAATGTAGATGATATGTGCATAATGAATTGATAAAGAGAAAATAATAAGTTTGATATAATTAATGAGATGATGGCTGATAAAAAGGTAAAGTTATATAATGGTTTCAATCTATATAATGTTTGATAGATTTTGTGTCTGTAAATATTTAATTTTTATATTCTATTGAAATTTATGTTATTATCGTATTTAAATAGAAAACATAATTAAGGTATTTAGAAGTTGGTAATGTGACAACCAATAACTTCCAAATGATATATAAGAGAAAAATGTTCATTATATTTAGTTCAACTATTTATAAAGGTCTATATTTTCAGTTTTTGGAAGGATTGTAATGTTATCCATTTATGGATAATATAATTTATTTTCTAGTTGAAGTTTTTTAGATTAATGTATTATCTCACTATATGTTGTCTTCTGCATATTTAATATCATGTTCTATCCTTTTCTAGAGACAAATGGAATCACCTATCATTCTGTCGTATGATTATCCAACAGTTCAAGAATGAAAAATTCATCATCATTTCATTAAAAATAGATGAATTTGAAATTATTCAAGGAATGACCAACAGTGATATTACACTAAAATCAGGTATGTATTTTTCAATATGAAAAAAATTCTTCAAAATTATGTAAATAAACCTAAAAACCAAAAAATTTGTTCGAGTACACTCTTATCTGATGAATTAGATGGTCCTGTAAATCATTACAAATTTATGACTTTTTTGTAGGTAAATTATTCCAAACCTTATTCCCTATCACTATATATCAGAACATGATGGTTAGATTTCCCCTCTATATCCATGTTTTAACATTCCACCATTTTTATTATTTGTAGAAACATAGTGATATGTTACATTGGGTAATAGTTACATTTCTAACATTCCTTTTTAAATTGATTTCTTGTATCCCTATTACGATGTGGGATTGAATGAACAAAACATTTTAGTAGAAAACCATTTATAACCACAATGAATTTTAAAGGAGAAATTAATTTTTAAGGGGGTATAATGTATCACCCCATGATTTTATGAGATATATTATTTTTAATTTCTTTTATGTCTTTTGTTGTATGCTGCACCAGGATCATATTACAGTATACAAAACAATATACACGGCTTTTGTTGCACTCAATATCAAGCTCTACTGATATAACTGATTTCACACTAAACTGAGTGCTGATTTTTTAGTGTATAAATGGACTATATTTTTTATGATGTACACAACTCCAATAAAAACATGATCTATACATGAAACTGACATGGATTTCGTCACATGAAAGTGTGAGCTTCCTCGATTGCTCGTGTGGTACGCAATATAGATTTTTAGTAAAAAAATATATTAATAAAATAGTTTAAAAACAAGCTATTATGAATAGTATTATCCATATTTTTAACATTATATAACATTATAATTCATCTTACACATGATATGAGAACAAAATAAATTTTTCGGATAAAAGAAGTATTTTATTAAATATGCAGTTTTACCGCACTTTGATGGCACACCAATATTAAATATAGTTTTGGATGCATTTATCTGTTATATTTTTTCAAGATAAACTTATTCATTGGAATCATGACATACAAATTTAATTTGGATAAATTTTTGATATTTTTCTAATAACTTTCATATTTTAATCAATATTGATAATACACTAATTTTTTATTGAAAACATAATTTTTAATAGAAATAATTTATATGGATAAAATATATGATATAACCATTTAAATTCATAAATAAAATATATTATTACATTTTAAGACAACATAAATCATTGTCATTAATTTTACAAAGAATTCATATGTAAAAACATTTCAATCTATTGCAATGTTTTAAATAAAACCCCATTTTTTCGACAATGAAATTAATTATAAATTAATTAAAGAATCATCTATATTTTGAATTTTGAAAAATGGATTCCTTCTTTGGAATCAAAAGGTTCACAATTTTTAAATAGGTACCTTTTATTTTTTGACTTTATAAATAGTAACTTATGTAATTATTTTATTTAGCATGGTTAAAGAGTAAATCATGCAAATATGTGTAAAACAATAATATAATAATAATATTAAATTATAATAAAACATGTCCTAATAATATTTAATGAGATATTTCCGAACATGTTCCGCCTTTTTTTTTATTTTGGGACTTCATGGATTCACTTGGATGTGCAAAAGACAATTTAAAAGAAATCATTTAAAGTAAAGAATATTATAAAATAAATAAATATCTTTTAAAAAATCGATTTTAATAGATGGTCCTATTACTGATATATATTTATATAATTAATCATTATTAATATAAATAAATTTCCTTTATCATGATATTTTTTTTATAATTTTTAGAAAGTAGATAAAAATAATTATTTATGACATAATAATGATGTAGTGATTACCTCATTTATGAACGATTCAAATAAATGAATTTCTAAATATTAAAACAAACATAATCTGGTTATTTTAATTTCATACAAGAATTTCATGGATGAATTTGACATATTATATTTGATTTAATTATGTATTATAGAAGTAATTGTGTTTTTATATATTTATGAAAAATTCATATATGTATAGGGTCCCAATTTGACACAATTAATAATTAAAACAAAAAATAGTTTGTTAAATGATATTAAATTCCTAAAAAATGAATCATATAAATGGTTAATATAAGTCCAAATATATCAAAAATATATTTTTTGGGTCTTCTGACTTTATATTATTTTTATCATAATTTACAATGTGTAAATAACAAGATATCACAGTAATAATTGAAATGGTAAAATATGTGTTAAACTAAAACTATACAGATAAAAAAATGTTCAAAACGTTACTAGAAATTATTGGATAATGTTTAATAGAATTATTATCATATTATCATATAATTATATATGTTTTCGAAAAATTTTAGTAGAAATTGAATTTATAATAAATTAAAATTTTAAATGGTTATCTAATGTGCCTCTATATCTTCTCCTATAAATTGGAACCTCCTCCCTCTCCTATTCATAATCATTTGAGCCTTGAACCATTGATAAACCATACCATTTCCTCTTATAAACATCCCTATTTACATTATAGATGTTCTTGAATTCTCAAAATACAAAAACTAGTTCCTTAAGAGTAATTTTAAAAGAGGCTAATTGAGGAAGAGGTAATCTCATCAACCAATTGTTTAAAATTTATATCTTCTTCTACTTATTCTTTATTAGTTGTTCAATTATAAAGTAATAACATCAGTATCAATAATATACGGATACTTTATTAAAAAATAAAACAACCCAATATCACCTTCTATCCATCCTATGAAAAATGAAATCACCACCCGTGCGTACGTATAAATTCTTGTCTCCACACCATGGTGTAAACAGTTTTTCACCACCATCTTACTCAGATTTGTATAATGGTGGAAATAATAAATAAATTTTATTATTATAACTTTATACTAATTATGATATATTATACAAAATCCACTTGATTACCATTCAAAAATTATGGGACTGATATAGTCGCTCGTGGGTACATTCGACTTACTGTCTCCAGGATGCGATGAGATTCAATCTCCATGTTAACCATTCAAGAATTATTATAAAGTATATATAATAAATAATAATTAAATATATGAAATAATAATGTTACTGGATATATATATATATATATATGTTTGTGTGTGTGTGTAATTTATTTACTTCCATCTAATTGAATAAAGAAACGAAAACATCGTTCTTGGGTACGTACGGCCTACCATCTCCATGAAAGGTGTATTCCGTTACATTTATTAATCTATAATATATATTTGGATAATGTATATATATGACTTATAAATCATGTTTTAGATTTTGTAAGAATTTTAATCATGATATATGATATAATATGAAGTATAACAAATCCAAACACGTTTGATAAATGAAATCACTATTATCAAAAACGTTGTTTTCACATGGAATTTACAAATTAACATGTAATATAAAGTCATAAGTGAATCATATAATACATCATAAATATAATTAGGGTTCAGTTAAAAATTAATATAATTTTTAATCCCACTATTCAGAATATTCATACACATATAAAATAAATCAGACCTATGGTATGGGATAAGTTTGCAATCTCATATTTTATATGAGATTCATTATAGGTATGTATTTTCTAGGGATATATTTATCATCCTTCTCAATGTTTTATAAAAATGTTTTCATAATATATTTAATATTATTATATGTATGTTTAATGACTTTTTTATCCATTATTTAATTTTACTACATGGTGTGGAATAAATCTTTCTTTTGATTACCATAAAAGATATTTTGGACATTATCGATAAAAGT
The DNA here is from genome assembly GCA_963277665.1 of Viscum album. Lineage (NCBI taxonomy): Eukaryota > Viridiplantae > Streptophyta > Magnoliopsida > Santalales > Viscaceae > Viscum > Viscum album. Next base: position 1,022,693,024 of record OY728133.1, on the reverse strand, counting down.
ATGGAGATGGTGTTTTTTAACTTATATGACATTAATGGATTTTTATGTTTTCGGAAATTTTTATTTCCATCAATATTACTAAACATTATTTCATGTTTCTTTTCAACAAAATTATTTTTTAAAAAAATTCCGAGGCATTTTGAGAGAAAAAATTTTTTTGAAGAAGAAAATTGTATTTCCTAAAAAACTAAGTCCAAGTGGTTATGGAAATTATTTTCCATCTGATATGACATAGGGATATGTTTCAATCTAAATTAATAATTTGATTTGATTATTTTAATGATGGAAATATTTTATGAAGTACATTGATCTTCTCTAGATTATGGTATGATGGAATGATGTTTAAGAATCTCGTTTTATTCAATGGGTTATGCTATACAGAATGATTTATGTTCATGTAGAACATGTAAAAATGATTTCATTATAAGATGGGTGGGACCAATATATCCCACTAATTATTTCTGTAAATAATAAAATCTCTTGAATTAGACTTGCCTATAATGGAATGTAAATCAGGTTTAGTAATACTAGGCTGGAACGAAAAATAAACACGATTCAGTAATAGACATCATCCACTATGATGGTCTAGTCCTCAATCACTTGGATACTTGAAAATAATATTATATACATATTTTTTTCCACAATTAAATTTTCTAATCTAATTCTATTAAATCATGGTTAATGTTCCATTATGATTTAATCCTTACGTACTGCCAGTATTTAATTAATGACACAAGATTTTGATGTCTAAACATTATGTTCATATTTTTACGTTCATATTTATATAGTTTTTTTATTTTCCCTATGTTAACCCATACTAAGAATTTGAGATCACCATTTTTATGTTTTCATTTACATAGAATATAAGGAATTCTTTGGGTAGGAAACCCAAAGGGGAAGATCTTTATGGGATATTTTGATGATCTCTCACTATGATTAGAAGATTAAGTTCCATGATTCCAAAGACACTAAAACTAATACGATCATAGGGATTTATTTTGTGACATGTATAAAATATTCCAAAAAATAAATTAAATATACATGAATGTAAATCTTGGGACTCTATAAATGGTATCAGAGTGATGGTTTAATTGACCTTTGGAAACTATGTTGTGAAATATGTAGTGAGATCCCTAGAAATATTTCGATGGTACATATAGAGATGTCCCTAAGGACACATATATTTATTGGAAATGATCCTAAAATTTTGTTAATGATCATGAAGAAACTAATATTAAACCTAAGATGTTATATATTTAAGGCACCCCCCTTGACTATGTTGTTTTCCTAGTACCAGTTTTTCCTCTCAAGCTATTCTTTTTGGGTTTTAGATGATGGCTAGAACCCGAAGGAATTGTGTAAATGATCAATGCACTATGAAATTCAATGATTTTCCTCCTAAACAACAAAATGATATTGGAGATGGAATGAAAAATATTATTTTTATAATTACACAGTCTATGAATCATGTTGGACTCTAAAATGATAATAGAAAGTAACAACATTCTATCGAGTCCTTCATAAATCAACATCTAACTTAATGAAATGGGTCTACTGGTATTATTTCTTCTAAATAATGGATAAAACCATTGAAATATTATTTTCCATCCTTCACTATTTGAAACCTAAAAAGGTTATTTTAGGTGTCTATCATTTAGAAGATGAATCAAACATGTGGTGGACTTTAATTATGAATACAGGGAAGCAAGATGAAATTGAATCAATGGAATGCGGTGAGTATAATAAATTATTTTCCGATAAGTAAATCCCTCATATTCTTCGAATAGATATGAAAAATGGAAATCCTTGAACTAAACAAAATTTATGAAGAATCTGTTGGTACACACAAGGAGAATTTTACAAGTCTTGTAAGGTATGATATTGGATTTATTATCCAACCTGAAAGTAAATTTGATCGATAATTTTCTGGCATAAAAACATGTATTCGACAGGAATTAGGTATAAAATTCATTAGTATCTATGAATAGATTGTGTGTTGATCTATAAAGGTATAACTATATGTCGGTGTTACATATCCATCTAATAGTTTTCACAAAAAACTAAAGACAATTCTCAAGGGAAAATCTCATAACAGTGTTGAAAAGAAGCTAAATGATTCTTCTACCCAATGTGGGAAAAAATGCATGGTGGAGATTGTCTTAATGGTACTAGAAAATATTTAAAGTGTGGAAAAGAAGGTAATTGAGAGTTTTATTGCTGATGCAATGGTGAAAAATTTGGTAATGAAGTGAATTGATAAATTACTACAAATAATACACCAAAAATACGTCAATGCTACAAAGGCAAGTAAATGGGTCATTATGCTAACCAATGCCCTAATCCAAGGGTTAATGATGATCGAGATCAATAACCTATTTAAAAAAGGAAAGTATAAGCTACATGCAATCACTATTGGTGATGTTGAGTATGACCACGAAGTAGTGGAATGATTAAGTATTTATGTAATGGGTATTCAAAATATTGGTGAGGAATCTCATTAATAGTATTATAGAATATTAGAATATTTATGTATAAGTCTATTATGGCCTTCGATAATTATATGGTACCAGTAACCATGAAAAGTGGGTTAACTATTTATGGAAAGTAGATGATATGTGCCTAATGAAGGAATAATGAGAAAATAATATGTTTGATAGTATTAATGAGCTCATGTATGATAAAATGACAATGTGGTATCATGGTTTGTGTATGTAGAATATTTACAATAGTTGGGGTTTGTAAAGAATTAATTTTTATATAATTCTTATTGTCACAAATTTTCAATGGTAATTTATGTGATTATCATATTTCGAGAGAATAAATGATCAGGTTATTTATATGTTTGGAATGTAACAACTAAGAACCACGAAATAAGATATTGAAGACAAATGTTATGTCGATTTAGTTCACCTCCTTATAAAGATTTATATTTTTGTAGTTGGAAAGATTGTATTTTAATCCATTAATGGATAGTATAATTTATATTCTGGTTGGAGTTTATTAGATTATTGTATTATCTCAAAATATGTTGACTTATGCATATTTAATAATCTGTTGTAATTTTTTTTTCAGAAAGATTGAATGACCTATCATTCTATCGTTTGATCTTATAACAATTCATGAACAAAAAATCTACTTCATATCATTATAAAATAGATGAAATGTAAATTATTTTTGGAATGAACAATGGTGACATTAAAGAGAAATCGAATAAGTTTTTCTCCTTTTGAAAAATTTATTCAACATTAGGGAAATGATCTTGAAAACCATAAATTTTATCCTAGAACCCTTTTATCTGATTAATAATATGGTCCCAGAAATCATAATATATTTATGGATTTCTGGTAGTTATCTTTCCCTTTACCTTATTTTCTATCAAACTAAATCTGAACATGATGGTAAGATTTCACTTCCATATACATGTTTTCACTAACAAACTATGTTATATTATGTTGAAACCTATTGATGTGTTGCTTTTTGTAATCTATTAATTTGTCTCGTTCCTTTTTAAAATTATGTCTTAGTATCTCATTGATGATGTGGGTCTCCATGAAAAAAAACCCTCTATTAGAAAACCATTTATTACCCTGACATATTTCTAGGGATAAATTAATATTAATTGTGGAATAATGTAACACACCAATATTTTATGAGATATATACTTTTTAATTTTATTGATGTCTCATGTTGTATATTACACCATGATTAGCATGAATTATAGGCAACAATATAAATGGCTTGTGTTGGACACAATATCAAGTTATTTTTATTAAATTGATTTTATGAAATAATGAGTATAGATTTTGTTCATCGTATAAATGATGTACTAATTTATTAATATATAAAAAACACCAAATTAAGCTTGTGTTACACACAAAACTGACATGGGATGCATTACACACTAGAGAGACCATCCTCAAAAACATGCGTTGTATAGAATAACGTGTTTCACTAAACAACAATATATTATTAAAATATTATATAAACTAGACCTTAATAATAATATTAAAAATATTTTTATTTTTCTATAACATTAGATGTCATCATACACATGATATGTGAAAATCTTAATTTCTCTACTAAAAGAATTATTTTTAAAAAAATGCAGTTTTACCACCATTTGATAGCAGACCCATTTCAAATATAGTTTTTAACACTTTTATATGTTATATTTTACAAGATAAAATTCTTCATTAGAATAGGGACATACGATTTTTTTTTGGATAATCATTGATATTTTTATGATAACATTAATATTATGAAGAATTGTGAATATAAAATAAATTTTAATTGACTAAATGGCCTGAAGGCCTTATTATTTATTGATTTTATGATAACCCCCTTTAAAGGGATGAATGGGAACCCTTACAAGTCCCGTATTCATTATTGAACACAAATTTCTCATCGAAATAATTTTTTTGGTTAAAATATATTATAGAATAGTTTTAAATTATAAATCGAATATATTTATACATTTTATGACAAGTTATTACATTTTTTTAATTTTATAATGAATAAATATGTAAACACATTTCAATCTATAGAAATGTTTAAATAAAAATCTCATTTTTCGAGAATGTGATTAATTTTAAAATAAATAAAAAGAATTATGTATTTTAAATTTTTATAAATGGATTCCATATTTAGAATCAGAAGGTTAGTAATGTGTAAATATTCACCATTTATGGACATTATTAATAGTAACTTCTGTAATGGTTTTATATACCATGGTTAAAGTGTATGTTTTGAAAATAAGGGTAAAAAATAATTTCATAATAAAATTAAATTACCCTAAAAATGATATAAACCTATTGAATTACATATCTCTGACCATGGGAATCCTTGGGTTGATTTTGGGACACCATGAATTCACATGGATGTTTAAATGACAATTTCAAAGAATTGATTTACAGAAAAGATTATTATAACCTAGTAATATATCATTTACTAAATTGGATTTAGTAGATGGTTGTATAAATTATCTATAAGTATATAAATATTTAATAAAGATATAAATATATTTCCTTTATCATGGTATTTTATATTAATTTTTAGATATTATATAAATATATTTATTTTTCAAACAATTATGATGTATCGATTACCTCATTAATGAAAGATTCAAATAAATTAATTTATAAATATTTAAACTAATGGAATATGGTTATGTTTATATCCTACAGAAATTTTATGGATGACATTGACATATTATCTTTTAGTTAATTCATTATTTTATAATTAATAATGTATTTATTAATGTTTTAAATAGTTAAGTATGAATACTGTCGAAATTTGATTCAATTCATAACATAAAACATTATATAATTTATTAAATGATATAAAATTTCTACAAAAATAAAATTTGGAGAAATGGACAATATATGTCCAAATATGTTATATATTTCTTTTTGGGTCATTTGACATGATATGGTAGTTATCGTTACCTACCTTCTGTATATAACATAATATCATGGTAAGATTAAAAATGGTAAAATAAGGCTGAATCCAAAAAGATAAGTATAAAAAAGTATCCAATACTTGTCTAAAAATTATATGATGTTTTTTATTTTAAGAAAAATCATAATATATTCTAATTAAATATTTATTCGACATTAAATTGTAAAAATTGAATTTATAATAATTTAATATTATGAAAAGTTTCCAAAATTTCCCCTTTCCTATCTTATAAAAGGGAACCGCCTCCATCGACTCTTCAATCAATTTTGACCATTCATGATCATCAAAACCTTAAATTTTATCTTATAAACATCCATAATTACAATATAGAGATTCAGGGCTTCTCAAATGACCAACTCTAGTGCCTTAAGAGGAATTTTAAAGGATGAACTTTGAGGAAGAGGTAATCTTTTCTGCCAAATAATTCAAATTTATTTCATCTTCTACATCCTCTTATTTAGTTTTTTCATTATAAAGTAATAAAATATGTATCACTCATATATATATATGTTAATTTAAATTTTAAACAACCCTATTTCTTCTTCTATATATCATATGAAAAATTAAATTTTCACATGTGTGTACTTATAGATTACTATATCCACGCCATGGTGTAATCTGTATTTTACCACCACCAAACATGGATGGGTATAATAGTTGAAATAATAACTATATATTTTTATTATAAAATGATACATATTTTGATATATTATACACCATTCACTTCTGTACCATTCAATAACTATGGAAATGATATCATCGCTCGTGCGTACGTAGGGTTTACCATATCCATGATACGATGAGATTCTTTTTCCATGTTAACCATTCAAGAATCATAGTAAATTATATATAATAAATAATAATTAAATATATGAAATAATAATTTTAATGGACATATGTATATATATATGTCATTTAATGATTCCATTCTATTTAATAAGAGAACAAAAATAGTGTTCATGCATACATACAACCTATAGTCTCAATGATTGGTGTATTTCATTCCTTGTATTGAACTATTATAAATATTTATATACTGAATATATATGATATATAAATCATTTATCACATTATAAAATTAATTAAATAAAAATCTATATAATCATATGAAGAAAGTCCAAAGACGTACGATAAATGAAACAATTATTACTCAAACCGATGCATTAACATTGAATTTGAAAATAAAGAAGTAATATAGAGACAAATGTGAATCATATATTATATAATAAAAAATATTATGGTTCTTTTACATGTAAATAATAAGTTTCAACCCCCTATAATAGGGTTTGAAACACATACATATGAAATCAAACCAAAATTAATGGATAAATTTTTATTCTCATTTTTTATCTAAGATTGTTAATACATAAGTATTTTCTGGGGAAATATTTTTCATCTTTGTCCATGTTTTTTAGAAATGTTGTAATAAAATGTTTAATATTATTCTAGGTATGTTTAATGTCATTTTTACCCATTTTACACCTTTACTAAATGGTTTTTAAGAAATCCTTTTTGTGTTTACCATAAAAGTTATTTTTGACTATTTTTATTAAAGTATGAGGAGAATGTTTTTTAACATATAAGGAATGAATGGATTTTTAATTTTTCATGATTAGTTATTTACATGATATTAAATATACACTATATCATGTTTATTTACACTCATATTATTAATTTTTTAAATTGTGTAGCATATTTAGAAAAGAATATGTTTTTAAGAAGAAATGATATTTTCCTCAAGAATTATGTTCAAGTGGTTTATAAAAATTATTTTACATCATTGATGACATAGGGTTATTTTTAAATCCCTATTATTTTTTTAATTTGATTATTTTTATGATGGAATTATTTTTATAGTGTCCATTAATTTTATATGGATTATCTTATATTGGATTGTTTTTTAAGAATCCAATTTTATTTCATGGGTTATCATATGTATAATGATTTATGTTTTTGTGGATCATGTAAGAATTATTTCATTATGAAATGGTTGAGTCCTATATATCCCTAAAATTAATTGGGTGAAGATTTATATCTCATGAGATATACTTGGATGGATAGTCAAGTAAATCCGGTTTAGTATCACAGGGCTGGAATGATGATTGAACATGGTACAGAAATGGACTTTGTCTGCTATGATGGGCTTGTAAATATGCCTTGAATATTATTGAATGTTTTTCTATTATTATGTATGTATTACACAATGTTTTATGTCATATATTATGATTATTGGTATTACATTACACTACTTTAATTTATCCCTTGACATGATAATATGATCTCTTATATGTATGATAATATCTTCAAATGTTTTATATGATTGATATTTCTTTTGTTTACACTTACTAAGCATTTGAGCTCTCCCTTTTTAGGATTTACTTTTTCCATGATATAAATAAAGGTTTTTCATTGGAAGGGAAAAGCAGAAGATCATTATTGGAGATTTTAAAGATATCTCACAATGATTAGAATATTATGTTTTGATGTTCCAAAGGCACTAACCCAAAATGAACTTTGAGAATTTGTTTGTGTCATGTATTATGTATTTGTAAAAAGAAATGTAATGTCCATGTTTGAAAATCTAGGGTCTCAAGAACAAATATATTGTATTTTGGCACCAAAAATACCTCTATGGTGTGGTGAATGGAACCATATCTCAATATATTAAAAAATGATTCCCATTATAACATTATAATGGCTTCATGATCTATGTGCAGGAAGGATGATCTAACCTTCTAATAAATATCATGTAATGTGTGGTTGGGTCGTAATGGTAAACAAGGGTAGACTTCTATTGATGGGATGTTAATGAATCTATATATATTCTAAGGATGATGTTGGTGTTACAGTGTGTGATTATGAAAATCCTAAGGAGTTATTATTTATTAATATAAATATTTTATTGATGTTATTCATGGTGTATACAATTACATTATTTCAAAATTATATTTTCATTAACAAATAGTATTATTTGAGTTTTAACCTATTTTACATCGTGACCAAATATTTCGTAGATATTTTATTCATTTTAAATACTATTCTGTGTAAGATGATGGAACTGATGTGGTGGATAAGTGGCGTGGTTGTTGGCTATTAGCTGTGGTGGAACCTATAAGCAAGTTGTGGTGGAAGTTTAATGAACAAAAGATTAGATGGGATATTCATTAATTAGTAAATTTTTATTATAATATATTGTATAAACAATGTTACATAGATAATCCCACAACACTTTATTTCAATGAAATATATCATTAAATTATTCAAAAAATAAATGCATGAAATTTATACACATTACAAATATACATACAATATAACATAAGAAAATTAGAATAGGAAAATTATGATCTTTTCAATATTCCACAATCACTACCATATCAAACATAAATACTGAAATGAAATATAAAACTAGTAATCAAATATTCAATTTAGAATGGGAAAGAATATAAACATGATAACAATGGTAATGAATAAAATTTGAAGGATTAAATAGTTATTCATAAGAGGTAATGTGACAGTTAGAATAGTATATTGAGAATTTTAGTTGTAGAAAAATCATTGAAAATAGTGAAATTAACGTTGTGAATTGTAATCAGACTACCGTAATTGCTATTTCAACTAAAAATTATAAAATTGTATGTAATAAATAGTTATAATGACTATCTTGAGAAAATATAAATTTTATAATTCCATAAAATAAGTATTAAGATTAAAATCTCAATGATAATATATGAATATTTTAAATAAACTATATTTTCAAATGTTACCTAAAAAAAAAATTCTATTATTAAAAGATAAAACTACCCAATATAGAAAATTATTTAACTAAAATTAATTTTATTTATATATTCATCATTGAATAATTATAAAAGGATGATATTTTTTAATTTAACGAAATAAATCAATTTATATGGGAACAATAAAAATATTACTTTTCAAATACAAAATATTTTATGCCATAATGATGATTAATATAGAAATAAAGAAACTTGAATATGTTATTTTTCTGAAAATAAACATAATACAACGAAATGGACACTAAAAAATAATTTACATTCTTTAAAAGCCTATAATATATTTTCCAACAGCTAAAGTAAAAGGTGTTCCATAATGTGTCATTAATCCAACTATTATTTTAATTAATATAATAAATTTTAGTAATATTTTTTTTGAATACATCAAATTACTTTATTTAATCGACATTTAATTTTTAATAATTTTTTTTTTCAATTTCATGGTTTACCATGGATATAATATTTAATTTGATATTTTATCCTAAAAATTACCCCTTATCAAGTTTAAACACCCCTTCTACCACACCATAAAAAACTACTACCCTCTCACTTAGCAATAAAAATTGTATTACAATATTCCCCCTCAAACTACTATTAGATTATATATGTATATTATTTATTAAATCAAATCCAACAATCATTGGATTTTAATGCCTTAGAAAAGAGGAAACACCATGAAATGAGTATGTTTCCATCCAATGTTCCCCTATTTTTCTCTTACCTTTCTCATTTCGTCAATTCCTTTCATTCCCCGCACATTTAGAATTAGATTTTAATTTTTTAATAATATTATTATTAAATTTATGCTATTTTAATGTTAATAATTGGGATATATTTATATTTCATACATATCCTCATCCTCTTTCGGAAATTTCCCATTAATGGTAAATTAGATTCAAACGTGGGCATTGTCAATTATTGTCGTATCACCACTGGTATGGATGGTTAGACAAAAATATTTATAATATATTAATATTTAAAAATATATATTTCATGCTTCTATATATAATTAAAATTAAAACTAAATGACTTTGAAAAAACATAAAAACAAATTCAAAATATGATATTTTTATTCAAAATAAAATTACAATTAATTTCATCAGTAAAAAATATGTTTAATATATAATATATAAAGGTCATTATAGATATATAGTGAAAAAAGAAAATAATATTCTTTAGTTTGAATGTTTAAATATACAAAATATTAATATTCGGGAGGTGGAAAGGAAACACAATATAAATATATTTATGATATGTGGATTGCTAAACACATTTCCTTTTTTAGGTCGTATCCTCTTTCAGATTATTTTTTTTATAGATATTTTTCTAATGTCATTAAAATTTTTCTCCACTATTCATTATCATTTTTTGTGGATATTAACGTTCCAAACATTAAAAAATGACTTTTAATCCTAATACAATGATATAACAAAAATTCATTGTTTTTTAAAAACACATCGATGAACCCCCATTTGATTTTTCTAATCTTCAATGAACACTCATCATTTATATCAAATAATGATAACCCTAATTCATTTTAAAACACTAATGTTTATTCAATAATTTATTTTTTTTAAATATTGTATAAAAATCATTCATTTCTATGGGATTAATACATGATTACTATTTTTTACATTATATCTAGAATTAATGATTATGGATTGTTTATTATGTTATGGGTGGGATCAAATGTAACACCCAAAGATTTCATGGTATGCAATCTCTTTAATATGATTTAATAACTTATATTTCCAGCAACACCAACACGCATTGCATTATATGGAAGATTGATTTTTTGAAAACCAACACATTAGTATTATATTTATTTATATGATATATTTATTTATCAATTAAATATTTTTATATAAATAGTAAAAAATTAAATTTAAATGTTATTTAGAGTTTCCATAATGAAATGTATATGTTTTGTTAAAATAGTTATATATTTTGAAAAAATATATTCTTAAATTGACTAATTTTTATGTCATTTTGTGAAATATAATATAATTAATTTTAAACAGTACAATGAATTTAATATGGTAAAATATACTTCATTTATGAAATCAAAATATCAAAAATATATTATGCTTAATTTTTGGAATTTTTCTAAAAGCATTCATTTTTTTAGGAATAGTGAAAAATACTGAACAATACATAAAAACCAACTTTTATATAATTAATAAATTATAATTTTAATTTATTGTAATGTAAAAATAGATACATAATATCTATATTATTCCAATTTAATTCATTGGAGTCATTTTATTATAAGATTATATATATATATAATTTGATTGAACTCTTTAACGACTTTTAGCCACCTTCTCGACACATTAGAAAATTTGCATAAAACCTAATTTTACGGCATCTGTGTATTTAATTTAAAAAATCCGAGAGGCACATTTCACATAAGTATGTTATATTTGGATCAATAGCATGAAAATATATTTTGGAGAATAGTAACATTGGAATTTTATTTACCACATTCAAAAGTAAATATGGTAATTAAGGGTAAAAATAATATTATAAAAACATAAAATTACCCCTATACATGTATTAATTCTATTAGATATCTTTTTTTATACCAAAATATACCGTAGAACTAAAAATATGGTCGATTTTGATTCACATGGTTAGATTAGTACATTTTTTGTTTTTTATCTAAAGAAGAGTTAAATGTAAAAAATTCAAATTTTAATTAAGAAATCATTTTTAATATAAGGTTATACATAAGATAAATTATAATATAATTATTAATATAAAATATAAAATTATTTCATAAATATTAGTATATTATTTAAATTTTTTGACATTATATAGTTAAATTTATTATTTACACAATGATGATGCAGTAATTACCTCATTATTGAATGATTAAAACAAAATATATTATAAATATTATAATAAATATAATTTTACACTTTTTATGCCATCCACTAATTTTTTATGTGTCTATGACATGTTAGGATCGATTTAATATATATTTTTTGAAATAATCTGGTTATTAGGAATTTTACATAAACTAGGTATTAAATAGTATTAAAATTGACATAAATGACATTTTAAAATAAATACTACTTAATGCTATAATATAAAAGTAATAAAATTATATGTTTCAGCTAAATCATTTATATGGGGTTAATATATCATAAATTATATTCTTTAGGTTCTTTTGGAATCTTATATTAACTATATTAACCATATTGTGTAAAAAAACAAGACATGGTAAGATTTAAAGTATTTAACTAAGTGATAAATCAAAAAGATGTTGTTAATAGGGTGAACTAATCTTGTCATAAACCTATTAGGTGAGAGTATTTCGACCCATACCCACCATAGCTTCTAAATAAATTCATTTTGATCTATTATAAACCATAAAATGGTTTTATAATAATATAATATTCCAAGATTTTCCTAAATTTATCCTCACCTCTCTTATAAAATGTTAATTCCCATTCTCTTAAATTCACACCTCCAAAGATATTATTATTGGCCAAAACCTGATCAAATATCATCCAATATGACCTGAAATAAAACCTATAGGCATTAATTAGTTAATAAATCCATCCTATGGTACCCTTTTGTTCAAATTAAATGGAAAATCCCTAAGTAGAGATAATTATTTTATCAACTCTTTCAATGTTCTTTTCTTCTTCCACATACTCTTTCATTATTATTACCGTACTAAAATAACCACTCCAGTACCCAATACAAGGTGAGATGTTATTATATATAGAGTATAACTATATTAATTATTCTTTCCATCCTAGGAATGAAAAGTTCATCAGGTGTGCATAAGTACAGCTTACAATCTCCACCTTGTGGTGTATTTTATTTTCAAACATTATGTTATTTGTATGGATATAATGATGTTTAATATGTATATAAATAAATAACATAAGAGGATAATTTTTCAGTATAATTAATATACCATCCAATTCCATACCATTTGATCATTTTGGAAATGATATTGTCGCTCGTGCCTACTTATGACATACCATCTCCATGACGCGATGATATTCATTTCTGCGTGAACTATTCAACGATGATTATAAATATATATTATTAATAACTATGTAACAAATTAAATAATATTTCTAATAGATATATATATATATTTATATATATTTAAATATATCTCATTCATTTACATCAATTCAATATGATATAACAAAGAGACAACACTTATGCGTACGTATGACCTACGATCGCCATAAACAATGTTCCCATTTCCAATATCTATCTATAATAAATTTTTATATTATTAATATATATGATATATAAATATTATATACATTCTGAAATTATTTAATTCAGGATCTATGTAATGTGATCATGAATAACAAGTTAAAACACGTTCGATAAGGAAAGGAATTATAACTAGAAATGTTACTTTATCATGGAAATTATTATTATATTGGTATTAAAAATTTATAGATGAATTATATATGAAATCATAAATATTAATATGGTTCTGGTATTATTTAATAACATACTATTATCAATATATAATAGGTTAAATGTACCCTTGACTAAAATAATGTACAAGGTAAGGGTTAATTCTTCAATCTCATTATTATCCGAGATTGTTTATATGTTAATATTTATTGGGAAATATTTATCATCCACGACCATTTTTCATAAAAAATTTCATAAAAGGAATGTTTTAGAGTTTAATGGAAGTGTATCTATATCTATATCATCATTTTAAATTTTTTAAATATTTGTTTTTATAAATCAATTTAATTACTTTTTATGTTTTCAAAATAATTTTCAGAATTTATTTATATAGAAATGATTGATTTAAAATATAAATTCCTCTCAAATGTTTCATAGTGGTATGGGACAATTTGGTCCAAAACTAAAATTTAAATTATTTTATTTATAAATTGTGTGAATTTTGAATGATTTCATGAAAAATAGATATTTCTCTCAAAGAGTTTTACTAATCATCTGCAACTATGTCAAAATCCATTACCTTATATTATTACTGATTTAGGTTGATTTATTATAATACAATATTCAATATTATATTGAATAGTTTGTCATATGATTGACTGTGGATGTGATATTTTTTTACCATTCATGGTTTATGGTTAAAATATTAACATTTCATATGGTAGTTTTAATACAAATGTTTTTGTTATGTTTCACCCTTTTTATATGAAGAATTCATTGGATTTAATAAGTGATAGTCGAGGCCCTCTATAGCCCCTTGATGCATCGGTAGGTCTCATGAGAAAATAAAGGTTATTTTAAAAAGGACATGATAAATTTATATTTATGTTCATTCCATAATTCCTTGAATTTTTGGTTAAGATGTCCAGAATTATGCTTTTCATCCTTATTAGATTAGTTATTAATGTTATGTATTATTCTTCGACTAGTAAAATATCCATGTCAATAAGGAAATTGAATTATTTAATTTCTCTTTTCTACATTATGTTGATTTTTATGTTTAAAGGTTTTGTCTTTCAATTTTATACCTTAACATACAAGTTTTTGATTACATATGATAGCTTCTGAAATATTGTTTACCCTTAATGATAATCTGAGGGTACCGCTTTTTATGTTTTATTTTACAAGGATTCCAAGAAGTGTATTATGATTTATATACAGGTTTATGCTAAGGTAATAATGGAATAATAAAAGGAATATTTATGTTGTGTTTTACATTAGATATTGTAATTTAATGTTCTTGTACGTAATCTATTTTCTAAGACTGAGAAATTGATCGGTCCTTTAAGACATGATTCCTTGTTATCATGTATTTATATTAAAATATTGCACCAGCTCTAAGTAACTGGGGTTTAGGCCTTAATGTAGTTATCAGAAGATGTTTATCCACTACCATTAAAATAGATTTATATAAGCTCTGATTAAGAAACATTACCCTATGAAAGATATTGAGGATTTGTTTATAAAAACATCCAAAAAATTACATATTGTAGATATTATTTAGGTATTTTATGAAATACATCCTTATTTGCATACTACAAGTGGGTGTGGTTCTCACAGAGATGTACCTAGGATTTAGAACTACCACAAGGTGTTTCAGGCTGGACCCTGGGTATCCCGATACCCAACAAAGGTCCTTTCTAAGAACCTAGTTTGACACTCCTGTGGGTATGCCTAAGATAATTCACATTTTAATTACAAACCATAATGAAGTATTTATTAATAAATATGAATGAAAATAAACAATTTTTATGATTATGATACTAGATATGTGAAAATCATCAATTAAAGTTGATATTTGTTCTTTTTTTTATTAAAAATTATGATATGTTCAAACCTAGTGTATGTCGTCATATAAAAATGGTTCCCAGTAAAAGATTTAATGATGTAACTACATATTCAAATAATGTTTTATGGTAATTATGGTTATTACCAAGTTTTAATACAATAAATTATGAAGATATTCGCATGTTTTTATGTGATAAAAGATATCAACATTATGTTTTGTTGACCTTCCAAATAAATATTTGGGTTGTGAGTTTGGAAACTTGTAATATGGATAATTCTAAAGGTTGGAATTGATTATATTGACACTGGATACTATTTTTTATGTTTCAAACGTTTCATATTATTAATTTTGGATATTTATAAAATGGACAACCTAAAGGTCAGGTGACAACCCATTTCATCCGGTAAGGCAAAAAAGGCATGGACCCACAACCGAATGGAAACAAGGGTTCATCACCTACCACTGGCCTACGTGATATCATGGTTTGTATAATGTAGTGTTTTTTAGTTTATGAAAGATGACATATAAATAATTTTTTTTTGACATATATAAAATTAGTTATTTATATTTTTTGTATTCTATTCTCATTCAGATTGAAAGATGATTTTTTTGTAGAAATTAGTTAAAGGATGGAACTTTACTTGTCAAGTATTATTTTTGTCCCTTAAAATATAGAGAAAGGTTATTAAAAATTCTATTCATCAGAATACCTTTTGTTTTTTTGAACTAATGTTATTTAAATCATCATCATTGATTTATGGAGTTGAGGCACTCAATTTTAGTTTATTGATCACTTGTTTGGGACTGATGAGCTCAATCAAACCCTATAATATTTACATTCTCCCTCCAATTATGTGTCTCTGATTTCCCCCAATGATCCCCTATTTGAAATTCTAATTTGATAGTGAATTTATTATTTCTCTTTCCCTCTAGTAAAGACTAAATTTTATTAACCTTACATCCAATGTGGGTTTTCCACAATGGTATTTTCTAGTGTCATCCATTTATTTTTAAAGAACAATTTAATATTTCTAGGATGCTATTTATTAAAGGAGGTTATAATTTAACACCCAAATATTTCATTTTATGTGATATTTTTAATGTTATTTAATTTATTATATTGCACGCAACACCAACTTTTGCGTTATACAAAAGATTGAGATTCTACGAAACAACACAGTAGTAAAATAATTATTAACATAATTTATTTATTTATAAATTAAAAATTGTGATTTTAATAAAAACAAATAAATTTAAAATGTTATTTATAGTGTTTATAATGACATGTATATATTTTGATAAAATAGTTATATATTTGGAAAAACAATTTTATTAAAATTAATACTTTTAATGTCTTTTTGTGAACACTATAAAATAAATTTTAGATACCTTTTTTTAGTTCATAATATATAAATTATCTTAGGCTGAATTTTGTGTATTTTTCTGAAACCATACAATTTTTTATTAGTAGTGAAAAAATCTACCTAGTACAAAAACACCTAATTTTTTATTTAAATAATTATTTTATTATATATTTATTATAATGTAAAAAATTATACATATTACCTATATTAGTCCAATTCAATTCATTGGAGTCATTTTAAAATATCATGAGATATATATAATTTTATTGAAGTTCTTAATGTCTTTTACCCACCTTCTAGGAACATTTACAAATTTTTAAAATTAGTAATTTTACCACTTCATTGAATTAAAGTTAAAAAATACAAGAGACACGATTGACATAAGTAATTAAAATTTCGTTCAATAGGATGAATGAAATTTTTGTTGAATAATAACATTTTCTTTTTATTTACCACGATTAAATGATAATAATCTAATTAAGGGTAAAGGTAATATTATAAAAATAGAAAATTACCCCAGCACATTTTCTAATTCTATAAGATACGTTTTTTTACCAAAATAATACTTTTTACAAAAATATTTTCTTTTTTTATTCACCTAAGTTAGATTAGGACATTTATTATATTTTATTTAAAGAAGAGTTAAAAGATTTAAATTTATATTTTTTTAACTAAATCATTTTTAATATAATGAAATACTTAAGATAAATTTGACTATACATATTAATTAGAAAAAAAATATTTCCTACATCATTTTATTGTATTTATAACTTTTAGGTAATAAATAATTATATTTATTTATGACACAACGATGATGCAGTAATTACCTTTTTAATAAATGAATGAAAATGATATTATAAATATTAAAATTAACATAATTTGAAACTTTTTATACCATACACTAATTTTATAGTTGAATATGACGTGTTATTATTGACCCAATGTATTCATTTCAATGTAATAAATTTGTTATGTTTTTTACAAAAAGCATGTATTAAATACTATCAAAAATGACTTAAATGAAATTATAAAATAAATACTTATTTATTAAATTATATATGAGTAATAAATATATAAGGTGTAAAAACTGACTAGGATAGTTTTAAAAAATCATTAATGATCAACTTTAGGTTCATTTGGAATCTTATGGTAACTATATCAACCATATACATTAAAAATACAACTAGACATGGTAAGAGTTAAACTATTTAACAAAGGGTTAAATCTAAAAGATATGGTTATTATGGTGACCTAAACTTGTTTAAAACCTTCTAGGTTTGATTATTTAGACCCATACCCCCTTATGCACTAAATAAATCTATTAAATTTATTAGAAATCGAAATTAATTTTATAATAAAATAATATTTCAATCCTTTCCTAATGTGCCATCACCTCTCTTATAAATGGGTACACCCCCTTATATCAAATTCACACCTCCAAGGCCATTTGGAATGGAAAAAACCTAATGAAATCTAGTCCCATATACCATCACTTCAACCTATATGCATTAGTTTTATCATAAATCCATCTAATGGAGCTCTTTTGATTAAATCAAAAATAAGAACCCGAAAAAGAGAAAATCATTTTATCCCATCTTTCAATGTTATTTTCTTCTTCCACTTACTATTTAAATATTGTAACCATACTAAAATAATAAATACAGTACCTTATTCAAGATGATATTTTTTTATAAAAATGGTCAAAAATATTCATTATTCTATCTATCCTTTGAATGACGAAGTCACCATGTGTGCGTACATATGACAAACTCTCTCCACGTCGTGGTGAAATCTGTTTTTCAAAATTATTGTATTTGGATTGATATAATGATGTGTATTATGTTTATAAATAATAAAAAATTACTTGATAATTGTTCTGTATAATTAATAGAAAATCCAATTCCATACCATTTTATCATTAATAAAATGTTATTGTCACTCGTGTTTACATACGGATTACCGTCTCCATGACGCAATGAGAATCATTTCCATGTCCACCATTAAATGATTATTATAAAAATATATATTATTATAATGTATGTATCATTTTAAATAATAATTCTATTGTAAATATATATATATATATATATATATATATCTCATTCATTTACTTCCATTCAGTACGATATGATAACAGAAACAATGTTTATCCGTACAAACGATGCACAATCTCTATAAAAAATGTTACCATTTCATGTATCTATCTATTATACATATTTATATTATTAATATATATTATATATAAATCATTTTTTAAATTCTGTATGTATTTAGTTCGTGATCTATGTGATGTGATCAATAATAACATGTTCAAACACGCATGATAAGGATAGATATTATTACCCAAATATTTATTTTTAAATGGAAATTATAGTTAAATATTTAATAATAAGTCATAAATGAATCATATATGATTTCATAAATATTAATATGATTTTTATTTAATTTAATAACATACTATGGTCATTACATAGGATGGTAAACATACCCTCGTCTAAAGGAAAGTACATAGAAAGGGTTAATTCCTCTATTTCATTATTATCTGAGATTGTTTCTATGATAGTATTTATTGGGAAATATTTATCATCCATTTCCATGTTTCAAAAAATTGTTTTCAAAAGGATTATTATAAGGTTATAATGAAGGGTATCTTTAACTATATAATGATTTTAAATGTTTTAGTGATCAATCCTTCTAAATATTTTTAATTAATATCAATTTTTAAAATTATTCTATGATTTATTTATGTGGACATAATTATTTGAAAATGTAAATTCCATTCAAATGTTTCAAATTTGTATGGGTAACTTTGATTAAAAAATATTTTTTAAATTAATTTCTTTATAAATTGTGTTACTTTTAAATGATTTATTCAAAAATGACATTCCTCACAAAGAGTTTTACTCATATTTTTCAACTATGATAACATATCTTATAAGAAATTATTATTGATAGATGTTGATTTATTATAATATAATCATTCATATTGTATTGAATGAGTTGTGATAAGTTTGACTGTGGATGTGATTTTTTTGTACCATTAATATTTTATGGTTAAGGTATTAACATTTATTATGCTAGATTTAATATAAATGTTAATGTTATGTTTCACTATTTTAATATGAGGAATACATTTTACATAGTAAGTGATGGGCGGGCCCTTATCAGTAGTGTAGAAAAAGTTTTTAACATCACTATTTTTTACACTGGTTATATATAACCGACGTGATAATCTGTGATACGTGGTTTTTTACATCAGTTATATTATAACCGACATAAAAAAGGTGGAGAGTAAATTTTTAACTTCGGTTATTAAAATAACTGACGTTAAAAAATGTGCATGATTGTTTTTTACGTCTGTTATAAATTAACCGATGTAAAAAATAAAAGCACAGTGTTCTTTACGTCGGTTATCAAATAACCGATGTAAAAAAATACATATCTATGAATTTTTTACATCTATTATTTTATAACGGACGTAAAAAAAGTGGCATTTGATGACTTTTTAACGTCGGTTATTTGATAACAGATGTAAAACCCCAAACCGAAGCATTTGTTATATTGGTTATATTATAACCCACATGAAAAACTGAGATTTCTGATGTATTTTTATCGTCCGTTATTCTATAACCGACGTAAATAAATATATATCTGATACATTTATAACATCGGTTATTATAATAAATAACATTATAAATGTACTAAAAAATTTATAACGTCGGTTATTATGTAATCGACATTATAAAACATTTCAAAAATTAACACGCCTCGTGGATTGTCATATACGATTTTTTGATCGACAGTCCGACAACTCGTCTCTCTCACACGGAAAACCCTAATCGACATGTTGATCACGTTGTGTTAAACTCGTATTGCCATCATCAATTTTCATCTTTACTATCCTGAGATCTATCATCTCAACTCGCAACACTCAGGTAAGCCTCTCACGACTTTATTTTGTTCGTTTTTTCCCGAATAGTATATATTTACATTTTGCGATTTTTTTGTTTAAACTAGGTATGATTATTCGATTTCAAACCCTCTTATCTCATTTTTCCATCATCAAATTATTTATTATCGCCATATCTATTAGACCGACTCGCAATATTCACGTAAGCCTCACCTACTTCTATATCGTTTGTTTTTGTTTCACGAATTCCCGACATTGATGGTAATTTTTGTTGTCAATGACAACTAATTATCTCATTCACCTATATTACTGAAATTCATATGTAAAAAAGTGTGTTACACCCATTCCGTGTACCAGTGTAGTTTATTTTATTTGTATATATGGTTTTTCATGTTGAAATTTTTGTTTTGGATCCTTGGTTTTTTCTATTTTGGGCATCAGTTTTTGTTGTTCCATATTCTATTTACGTCGCTTATTTTCATGGACTATTATATGTATTCATATTCTATTAAAACAAAATTCATTGGACAATAATGAATTTTAGACTAGTAGGAGATACAATTCTTGGTTCTAATTTTAAATAATATCATGATAGAAAGACTAGTAGCTTGAGGTTAAAATCTCTAGATATGCCAAAACTAGTAGCTTAAGGTTAAAATCCTATGGTTCTGGGGGGCTGTCAAGAGGGTTGGTGGTGGTCCAGGGGGTTGGGGGCTGTCCAGGGTGTCCATGGAGGTGGGGGGGGGGGGGTGAATTCCAGGGGTGTGTGTGGCGCGGTGGTCCAAGGGGGTGGGGGTGTCGAGGGGGGTGGGTGGGTGGGGGGGACTGTCCAAGGGTGTGGGCCTGTCCAGAGGGTTTATGGGTGCTGTTCAGGGTGGTGGGGGCTGTCTAGAGGGTTGGGGGTGTCCAAGGGGGTAGGGGTGGTGGTGCTATCTAGAGGGGTGGGTGGTCTCTAAGGGGTGGGGGCTGTCCAGAGGGTATGGGGTGTCCAGGGGGTGTCCAAGGGGTTTGGGGGTGGGCATGGGTGTGGTGTCCAAGAGGGGTGGGGATGCTGTCTAGAGGGGTAGGGGGCTGTCCAGGGGTGGGGGGGGGGGTATCTAGAGGGTTGGGGGTGTCCATGGGGGTGTGTGGGTGGGGTCTATTTAAGGGGGTGGGGGCTTGTCCAGAGGGTTGGGTGGTGTCCAGGGGGTGTTCAAGGGGGTAGGGGTTGGGGGTGGTATCCAGGAGGGGTGGAGGGTGCTATCTAGAGGGGTGGGGGGCTGTCCACAGGGTGGGGGATGTCTATAGGGTTGGGAGGTGTCCAGGGGGTGTCCAAGGGGGTAGGGGTTGGTGGTGGTGTCCAGGAGGGGTGGGGGTGATATCTAGGAGGGGTGGGGGATTTTAGGAGGTGTCCAAGGGGTTAGGGGGTGGGGGTGGTGTCCAAGAGGGGTGGGGTGCTGTCTAGAGGGGTGGGGGTCTGTCCACCGGGTGGGGGCTATCCAGAGGGTTGGGGGTGTCCAGGGGGGGTGTCCAAGTGGGTGGTTGCATGGGTGCGGGGGGGGGGGGGGGGTTGGCTGTTCAAGGGGGTGGGGGCCTGTCCAGAGGTTTTGGGGGTTGTCGGGTGGGCGGGGGCTGTCCAGAGGGATAGGGGGTGTCTTGGGGTGTCTAAGGGGTTAGGTGTGGGGGTGGTGTCCAGGAGGGGTGGGGGTGCTGTCTTGAGTGGTGGGGGATATACAGTGGATGAGGGGGGGGGGGGCTGTCTAGAGGGTTGGGGTGTCCATGGGTGTAGGGGGTGGGGTGGTGTCCTGGATGGGTGCAGGTGTTGTCTAGAGGGGTGGGGGGGCTGTCCAGGGGGGGTATCTAAGGGGGTAGGTGGTGGGGGTAGTGTCCAAGAGGGGTGGGGTGCTGTCTAGTGGGGTGGGGGGCTGTCTAGAGGGCGGGAGTGTCCAAGAGGGGTGGGTGGCAGGGATTTCCAAGGGTTTGGTGGTGTCCATGGGGTGTCCAAGGGGGTGGGGGTGGTGTCCAGGTGGTCGGAGGGGCTTTCGAAGGGTGTGGTGGTGTCCATGGGGTGTCCATGGGGTGTCCATGGGGGTGGGGGTGTTGTGCAAAGGGTGGGGGGATGTCCAAGGTGGTGGTGGTGTCGAGGGGTTGTCCAAGGGGGTGGGGGATGAGTTTTAGTTGGGATTGACTACCGCATCGTGGTTTCTGAGATTATGACATGATGAATGTGCCGTGATGATTATCATTACATTGTGATTTTCTCTATCTGGGATTTTTATTTTAAATTTGATTTGATTCTCAGGTTTACTCCATTTTCTCTAATTTTCTATCAACCATTGTAGGCCCCATGGTTTTATTTGATTCAAAAGAATTTTAAACTGTTATATCTAACAATATTTTGTTTTTAAAATAATATTCAAGCATATTTTATTAAATACGCATAGATTTGATTTATATTTCAAAATTGTTTTACATTCAAAATATGATTTTTTTTTCATATAAACATTTTTTTCTTATATTGAATATATATATATAATTTTGATATTTGTTATATGTAATAATTAGTCGATGTTGGATTACAGCACATCGAATGAGCAATGAATATGAGGAAGGTGGTGATGACTTTTTAGAATTTACTAAACAAAATGTTCCAAGTAGTGACATTTTTTTCTGTCCATGCCTGAAATATGTGAATATGAAGAAGTTGAAAAGTAGAGAGATAAAATATGATCTGATTTTTCATGGTTTTAATCCAAGTTACATCCCATGGATTTAGCTAGGTGAAACTGGATGGAATGTCACTGATGATGATGATTCACAAGATGGTAACTCTGATGGAATTAAAGAAATGATTCATGATATTATAGAAGAACAAATTGATATAGAACCAACAGTTGTCTGTCTATATGGTGATACTGAAAAACCAATATATCCTCGATTTATAGATTTTACAGGTTTTTTCGTTGGTGTTAATATTGATATACTTGAAGGCGAAACATGGATGGAGTGACAAAAGTTTTATAGGGCAGCTATAATTGATGAAAGACATTGTTCCAAAAGATAATGATCTTCTAGATTCACATTATAAGGCCAAGAAAATATTATGCCCAATGGGATTGGGATACAAGAAAATACATGCATGTCCGAATGACTGAATTATATATAGGAAGGAATATGAATTTCTGTAAGAGTGTCCTAAATGTGGGACACCACAGTATAAGGTGACAAAAAAATCATTAGCTTATGTAGAGATTACAAAGATCACTTCAAATTTATTTTGGTATCTTCCTATAATTCATCATTTCAAACGTTTATTTGCTAATTCAAATGATGCAAAAAGGTTAAGATGACATGCTGATGAGCGGGTATGTGATGAAAAAGTATGTCATCTAGATCATTGTCCATAATGGAAGAAAATTGGTGAGAAATATTCTACATTTGGAAATAAAATTTGAAATCATAGACTAGGGTTGTGCACAAATGGAATGAATCCATACTGAACCCTCAGTAGTACACATTTTTCATGGCCTGTTTTATTGGTAATTTACAACCTCTCTCCTGATGTTTGTAAGAAGCACAAATATGTCATGTTGAGTATAATGATCTCTGGTCCAAAGAAACCTGTCAATGATATTGATGTTTACATGTCACCGTTGATTGATGATTTGAAACTGTTATGGGGTGATGGTATTAGTGTGTATGATTCTTATAAAATGGGATATTTTTATCTACATGAAGTGCTTCTGTTCACTATAAATGACTTCCCATCATATGGATATTTGACTGCATATAGTGTTAAATGGAAATAAAGCATGTCCAATTTGTGAATAGCAGACGTCATATTGTAAATTGCATCGTGAGAGGAAAACAATGTACATGCGTCACCGAAAGTTTTGGTCAATGGATCACCATTATAGAAGACTATAGAAGGCATTTAATGGATCAAAAGAATTTGATTCTGCACCAAAACTATTATCCCTTAATCTGTATGTTGAGAGGGTGAAAAACCATGATGTCAAAGTGGGAAAGTCACAGAAATCTTGTAATGACAGACTTATTCGGAAGAAAATGTCAATATTTTTTGAGCTACCATATTGGAGGTATCATGAAGTTAATTGTAATATTGATATCATGCACGTGGAGAAGAATATATGTGATTGTTTTATTGGAACATTGTTAGATATTAAAGGAAATACAAAATATGGGTTGAATGAAAGATTAGACTTACTATCAATGGGAATACGTTTAGAGTTAGCTACCACTCCTAAAGGAAGACGAACATTTCTTCCCCCAGAATGTCATACATTATTGACGAGGGAGAAAATTAGCCTTTTTCAGGGTATTCATCATATCAATGTGACTCAAGGTTATTCTTCAAATGTAAAAACTTTTTTCTCATTGAAGGACTTGAAGTTGATAGGTATGAAATCACATGATTTTCACATCATGATGCAACAAATTCTACCAGTTTCATTGCATGGAATATTGCACATCTGTGTCATAATGACTATAAAGAAGTTGTGTTATTTTTCAATTCAATTGGTAACAAGGTGATTGATGTGAATTCTTTGAAGATTTTGGAAAAGGATTCAATTTTTATACTTTGTCAATTGGAAATGTATTTTCCTCAATATATTTTTGATATAATGGTGCATTTAATGATTCATCTGGTATGAGAAATAAGTCTTTTTAGACCTTTATATCTTCATTGGATGTATCCTTTTGAAAGGTATATGAAAATATTAAAGGGGTATGTTATGAATACATATCGACCTGAAGCCACCATTATTGAAAAGTATATTTCTGAGGATGTTGAAGAGTTTTGTACGAGCTACATGGCTACGACGCAACACATAGGTTTCTGTCCATCTCGCCATGAATGAGTTAATAATGAGGGAAAGGGGATTCGTGGATTGAAAGTCAAATCATTGTTCACTGAATGGATGAAGAAGTTAGATTCATACATCTTGAATAACATAGCTGATACTCAACCACATAACACATTGCATATTAATGTGTTGAAATAATGTCATCCAAAGAAGAAATAAATGTCGATTTTGAATGAGCACAACAAAACTGTTTTGTCATGGTTTGAAAAGAACTTTCTGGATAGATCAGACGTATCATAGAAATTAAAATGTATTGTGGGTGGTCCATGTTTAAATGTGATAACATGGTCTGGTTATGACATTAATGGCTATATATTTTATACGAAATCTCAAGACAATAGAAGTGTAGTTCAGAATAATGGTGTATTAGTGTTTACAGAAGCAATTCATTTTTCGACTGCTAAGGACAAAAACCCAATTTCTGCACAAAGTGCATATTATATAGTGATTGAAGACATATGGGAGGTTGATTACATTAAAATTAAATTTCTGGTTTTTAACTGTAAATGGTTTATCGGTAATGATAGTTTCAAACATGATGAATTTGGAATGACACTTGTTAATCTAAATATATTGGAAGACACAACTAATTCTTTTATAATGGAAACACTTGAAAAACAAATTTTCTATGTAGTAGATCAATCAGATATGCAGTAGGTTGTTGTATTACAGGGGAAAAGAAAATATGTTGGGGAGGATGAACATGATGGAGATGCTAATTTATGTGAGATACCTACTTCCATGGAATGATTAATAGAACATAATGATTAGCATGTTGAAGACAAGGTTTGTGCTATAAGAAACGACTATGATGAAGGAATTTGGGAAAACAATCCATTTTTACATTCCTGAACTAATAAGTAACATATGTTTATTTCTTGTTTACATGTATTTTTTCCATAAAATGTTTGATATTTTAAGTTTTTTTCTTTATTAAAAAATGTATTAAAACAAAATAAGCATGAATTTTGGTTTTTTTTATGTTTGTTTAGTTTACTTTATCATGTTTACTATTACATGAATTATATAGCTATTATTTTTGTTCAGTGGATATTACATTACCATGTTTACCATCTTGACCATCCTTACCATCTTTACCATTGTTTAACATGCTTACCATATTAACAATGTTTACTATTACGTATCATAGTACACATTTCTATTTTATGATTATAGTAGTCTTAAAATATTGGAATTTTTATATTTGTGAACTAATGTCTATTTTTTTTGATTTGAAGGATAATGAATGATCATTCAGTTGATCAACAATATGATTCTAGAGATGAGAATATTGGTCATACCTCTAGGGAGGAACATTCACATGCTCCTCTTGATGTTCCCAAGTATTCCTCAGGTGCTCCTATTATGACAAGGAGTGCAAAGGTTGGTAAACGTGGGTGCACACGTTTACAAAAAATTTCACTTGCTCGTATGTAGGATTAGAGGATACTCATTGATTTTGATGATGATGATATTCCTAGAGGTCCAAAAAAAGATTTTAAGAGTCATGTATCAACTTATGATAAGAGAAAAGTAATCATTCTGTATGATGACTGGAGAAGTGTGGATAAAGCTATAATCTCCCATTTGTGGGAGACGATTTTGGTAAGATCATATTCTATGGTTTAACTATTCTTTAAATGTTTCAAGTATATATAATATGTTTAACCACTTCTTTATCAGATGAAATTTTATATTCCTGTCACTAGAGGAGTCAGAAAGAAATTCTTATTTTTGGCTGCCTGGAGATTGAGGGATATCAAATCAACCCTCTCATCTAATTTTATTTATGTTCATACAACGGAATATATTTTTTTCATTTCCAAAACGCTTATTTTTGGAGAAGCGGGAATCCAAACATTCCAAACACAATACAGTATTCAATTTAAATTAAAACTTTCAAGAACCATCATCACCATCTCAATCCCGTGAATCTCCAGTAAATCCCCAACTCCTAGTCGCACACCAATCACATCGAACAACCTTTCCTTTAACCTACCAAGAATAAAAAACATCCTTTTTCCATCCAAAATCCAAAAGATTAACAATGCCACATTAACTAGGAATCACAAATCACAGAATATGCCAACAAAAAAACCAAAAATAGCATACGGACTTCAAAGAGGAACCAAAAAACCCCGAATGGTCAAATCCTCACCATAACCAAATATCATCGAAGGAGTCTTGCCGATGCCATCACAAATGCACAAACCACCAAAATCATCTAAATCCACAAAAAGAATGAGAAAAGTAATGTGAAAGCACAACATCACCAACAATCTGGAAAAAAGTTTTTTCGCAACCGAGACCTATCACCGCCTACTAGGACGCTCGAAGAGTCCCCGATGAACCGCCCTATGCACCACCGGAGTCAAGATGTCGTCCCAGGTCACTGAAGCAGAAACCCAACTGTGAACCGCCACCGTGCCGTCGAGGAGCCCTATCCAGAGAAGAGGAAATCGAGCGAAAAAGGCTTGCAACGGTGCTTCGAGACTGCCAAGCCGATGAACAACCCCACCGTGACAGGGGGACGACCGTCTCAAACTCACCAGGGACAAAGAGGAGCACCGATCCAGATCGAGCTGTAAGGAAGCGGCAGTGACAGGATGGAAAACCTAGAGCAGGGTTCCCCTTACAGGCTCATACTCATTTATGGTAATAGGATTCATGACAATCCATGTCTTATATATCCATTTATATATGAAGACATATGTAGAATTGTTTTTTAAAATATAAGAAAAGAGTCATTTTTGGTAAGGGAAATGTAAACTTTTATAAGATTTGATATATAAATGATCTTATTAATGTTTTGTTAATGATTTCTTATTCTTAATTTACATCAAACAAGGAAATATCATCAGGTGAACCATTCTAAAAATGTATACCCTCATAGTTTATCTTGGTGAGGGTATGCATTTTTGGAAGAAAAAATGATTTAGGAAAAATTTAAACAACTATGATATGAGTCTTCACGCTTTGGAGAGATGTCCCCTCCATTCCCTCCATCTAGACATGAAAAATGTAAGAGAGCTCGAATGGAAAAAAAGGACAATATCTTTCAGAAGAATCAAGAATAGTAGCTGAGATGATTGTAAGATATATATTTTATTCATTTATGTTAACTATTTTCTTCATATAATTTCAATAATTACTGAAATGTTCAACTAATTGATACATGATTCTCTTGTGGGGTAGAGTTCACACGGGGCATTTACAGCTACTGGGAGGCAAGATATTTTATCTGTATCATTTGGAATACCCAAACATCCTGGTCGCACAAGAGGGTATCCGGTAGGTGTATCAGTAAGAATAGTGTTCCCACATTCTTCAAATTCTAACGTTGATGGGGTTTATAAAAAAATAGAATCCCTGGAGGATGAATTTCATAATATAAATTCGATAATGGAGGAAAACATTAGAGTGTCGGTACAGTCTATGTTTGCAGACATGCAATGCCAATTTTAGACTATAGATCCCACTCCTCCCCTCCCCCTACAGACCCCATTAATTATCCTCCACCTCTGCTAGTAGCTCCCACTCCCCCACCTTATCCTGTAGACCCCATTTTTTTATCCTACTCCTCCACCATAGATTCCTACTTATTTGTGAGTTGTATGTTGATGATCCTCAACATCATATAGTTGCATATGGGTTGGTATATTGTATAATAGAAACAGTTCATCATCAACAATTATAGGTAGAGAATAAGAGGGTCACTGAACAGGATATTATAGATAAATCAGTTCAAGTACCGTTACATATAGATGCGGTGATGACAGTTGGACATAGTATCAGCCATTTTTTAATTTGGCTATCCAGACTTCTTCGACTCATTACCATAGAGGTATCAATGTTATATCTTTTATTTTATTTTATTTATTAATGTTTTTTTATAATTTGAAAACTAATATAGTTTTCTATTTATTTGTAGAGGAATACTTCAAAGGTAAAGAAGTACTATATAGACAACATCAAAGACAAATGGATATGATAGAAGATACAGATTGCAGTAGTCTTGATAGATTTCCAAGATATTCACATTCTTTGAAAGATCATTATGAGTTTCCAATAGAAGCTCATGTTTGTGGACATGAAATAACTATGGGGATTATGAAAACTGATATCATGATGCTTGATACGAGAGATAATTTTGGCATCAACATGGTGAAATTTTTTCCATGTAAGTCTTAACACCTTTTCCCTGTATTATATTTATTAAAAATCTATACTTATGTCTGTTTTGAATAAGGTATCTTAATAAAATTTGTGAGATGAATGAGCTGACCGAAGTATATGGATTCATGGACCCACAATTGATTTACCCTGAAGCATATGCATTGGATGAGGAACAAAGAATGCTTTATATTGATGAAATACAGGAAAATAATATAGTAACACAATGTTGGATGATGGATTTTTGTGAGAGGTATGAAACAGATCTCTCTCAAAGAGTTCATTATCATTTATCATAAAAAACCACTAACCATAAATTTCCTTTTATTAGTGATCATTGGATTCTAGGGGTTTTTTTCCCAAGGGATAGAACAAATTATTGGATATTCTCTGTCCATGATGATTTGTGGGAATGTTTAAGAATATAGTGGAAAAGTGCGTTTCAATTTCTCAATAGTTTTATATATTTTAATGAATTTTAAATTTACCGCATTCATATTATTTTCCAATAGGTCATGGGGCTAATTTCCAATAAAACAAAAAGAAAAGGAGTGCAAAGATCAAATATGTAAATGCAAAGGTAAATATCAATTTATAATTTTTACCTTTTGATTAATTAAATATAAATAATATATTGAATTTACACTCATTAAAACTGAATCGTAATGAAAAAAAAGGAGTCAACTAATGTTGATATAAAATATTAAGATTTATGTATAAAATAATAAAAACATGGACAGTTGTGAATTTGGACCTCGTAAGATATCCTCTTAATCATTTCCATAATATTTCAATTTGATTTTTTCATTGTACATGTTAACTACATTCATTTTAATTTGTTTCTTTTTTATGACCCTCAACCCTATACCGCTGAAGACATCTTACACTTACACGTGGAGTGGTCAAATTATTTTACAGGTTTTATTTAATTTTAGTTGTTTGTAATGTAAAATGTAATTTTGAATATTGCCGTAATTGTGTATTTGGTAGTTGTTTAGGTTGGAATTTTTTTTTTGAAGTTTAAAGTGTAACTTTTCAATGTTATATATGTGAATGTTTAATTTTGATATACTTATTGTTTTGATTTACCTATGATGGTTTTTATGTTATGGATTCTAGTCTGGGGGGAGGGGTTCCAAGGGTGTGGTTGGTGTTCAGTGGGGTGGGGTGTCTAAAGGTCTGGGAGGGCTGTCTGGGGGTGGGGGTGGTCCTGGGTGTCCATGAGAGTGGGGGGATGTCTAGGGGTGGGAGCGTTTCCAGGAGGGTGGAAGGGCTGTACAGGGGAGTGGGAGGCTATCCAGGTGGTGTCCAGGGGTTTGGGGGTGTCCTGTCGGGTGAGGGGGGTTTCTAGGGTGGGGGGGGGGGGGGGGGAGGTTCCAGGGTGTCCATGGGGATGGGGGGAGTCCAGGGGTGTGGTGGGGGCTATCTAGTGGGTTGAGGGGGTTCTAGTCTATTTTAGTTAACTTTTTGGTCTATTTGAAGGGTGTGGGAGGGATGTCTAGGGATGTGGGAGTGCTGTACAGGGGGTGTGGGTCTACAGGAGGGTAGGGGATGTCCAGGGGGTGGTGGTGATGTCCAGGGGTGTGGGGGGAGAGTCCATGGGTGTGGTGGGGGTAGCCTAGTGTGGTGAGGGGGTTCTGGTTTGTTTTTGGAAACTTCTTGGTCTGTTTCAGGGGTGTGGGAGGGTTATTCGGGGGTGTAGTATTGCTATCCTGGGGGTAGGGAGTACACATGAAGGTGGGGGGTTGCCCAGGGGTGTTTGGGGCTGTCCAGGGGGTCGGGGGCAGTCTCAGGGTGTGGTGGGGGAAGTCCAGTGGGGTGGGGGAGGGATGTCCAGGGTGTGGGGGGTATACATGTGTGTGGGGGGTTGTCCTGGGGTGTGTTTGGGGTTATCCAGGGGGTTGGGGGCGGTCCCGGGGTTTGGTGGAGGTTCTCATGTGGGGTGAGGGGGTGCTGTTCAGGAGGGTGGGGGTTGTCCCGGGGTATTTGGGGCTGTCCAGGGGGTTAGGGGGTAGTCCAGGGGTGTGGTGGGGGTTGTCAAGAGGGGTGAGGGGTGCTGTTCAGGGGGTGGAGGGAGGGTTGTCCAGTGTGGTTAATTTTAAATGTTATCAATGTAAATGCTTAATTTTTCATTAGTTTTTGTTTTGTTCTACTTCGGTTTTTGTTGTACAAATTCTTAATTTGGTTTCTGGTTGATTCTTGGAAGAGAAGAGGACTGCAATAGATTTTTTAAAACAAAATTTTTCTTTCACGTTGCTTATTTTATAACCGAATTGATAAAGGAATTGAGAAGGTTTTATCACGTCAGTTTTTTTACTAACCAACAAGATAAACACATGTGGAATGGTTTATCACGTCAGTTATTAAATAAACGACGTGATAAAATGCCTGGGAAAAGGATTATCACAATGGTTATTAAATAACCAACGTGATAACCCCCCCCCCGGACTGGTTTAGCACGACAGTTATTAAATAATCGACGTGATAAACCAGTTCCCAGGGTATTATCATGTCAGTTATTAAATAATAGATGTGATAAACATCCCCTTTATAGTATTATCACGTCAGTTATTATATATCCTACGTGATAAATCCCACACTATTTTTTTCACTTCGGTTATTAATTAACCGATGTGATAAACACCGCGACGTTATGTTTTTTACATTGGTGTTTAAATAACGGACGTAAAAACGTTCTGTACAACGTCATGCCTATTAACGTACGCTAAAAACCGACGTAAAAAATGAAAAATAACCGATGAAAATAACATTTTCTTCACTATTGTATATAGATCATCGATGTATCAGTATGTCTCATTAGACAAACTAGGGTCTTCTCACAAGGCATTGAAAAAAAAATTAGGGTATTTCCACGAGGCCTTGAATTTGTGGTTAAGATGACTAGAATTATTAATTCCATCATTAAGAGATTATTTATTAATGTTACATGTAATTATTAGATTAATAGAATATTCATGTGAATAACTAAATGTAATTTTCTAATATATTTTTTCTATATTGTGATGAATTTAATGTATAATGGGTTTGGCTATCAATTTTATACCTTTCCATATATGTTTATTATTATTTAAGAAATCATCCACAATAGTTTTTTTACTTTCTATGCATCAGAGCTCACCCCTTTCTTAGGTATTATTTTCCCTAGATGACAAGAAGTGTATTATGATTTATATGAAGGTTTAAGATAAGTGAATAATGGAGTTCTTAAATGATTATTTATGATGTGTTTTATGATAGAAATGTTTATGAAACGTTTTTGTATGTAATATATTTTCCATGACTGCTAAACTGATCGATCCTTTAGGACATTATTCCTTGTAATCATGCCATTGTATTAAAATCATGCACCAGATTTGGGTATCTGAAGTCTGGGTGTTATATCCAAATTATAAGGGCACCTATTTTATTTGGCAATGTGATATATATATCATGAGATTATGTGTATAATGTGTTTATATCATGGGATATTTTCTCAAAATTTTGATTTTATGATTTATATAAGTATTTTATGCATGGACATGATGTTATCATTATCCAACTTTCTATGGTCATTGAACACATTGTTTGGATGTTTAATTTTTTTGAATATTCCATATTCCATGACATTATCATATGATCCATTCATGATTATTATGTTCATCCTATCCTTATGATACGAGGATGTTAATTATTCTAACACATGTGCAAAGGATTATTATACTATATTTGTCACTTGATTCAGATTTCATCTAACCCTTTATTTTATATACATCTTTAGGATATTACATGTAATAAATAGAATGTGGTATCATTTAGAGTGATAAATAAGATTTATTGTTTAATTTTTTTTATTATGAACATTTTATGTATGAGATAAATATTCATTATACATTAAACATATATACACTAGAATTTAATACAATTATGTTTTTATTTAAAAACTGCTTTAAAAGTCAGGTAATTAAAATTTGGATGTCTATAAAAAATGTTATTCAATTATCTATGTGTATTTGATTCATTATTATAGGGGGGTGTTATTATCCCCTACATTTGACTATTGTATCCACAGACAAGTCAAATAATTTCGTGATTCAGTAGTTATGATTTAAACATAATGACTTCAAGTAATAATATTTCATCATGTTGTGTATTTTTTATGTCTATTATAATTTTTTGAGAACAACATCTATTTATTAATTTATGGAATGCAGATTTATCATTATACTCATATTAAAAATGTAAATGGGTATTATAAGTGGAGACCCCTCTTGTATATCATGGGAATATATATGGTACATATAGTGGATCCTTGAAAAATCATGGTTCCATAGTATAAATTTTTATTATATGGATGGGGAAAATATTATTTGAAAGGTTTTTGGTTTTAGTCATTCAATAAGGTTCTTCACTTTATAATGGTGTCCGCAGAGAATGGTCAAATTAATGGTTGGGTAATTTTAAACCTGATTGTACAATAATAGTACACTTAAAATCATGTGATCTTATTTTGAAGAGTTGGTTGATGTTAGTACAGTGAAAAATTTATCATTATTAGATTCGATAAACCAGTGATAACAAAAAAAAACTATGATATCAATTTTTATGTGTAGTTTTTTACCATATATGAAAATATACAATATTAATTTATATTTTTTTTGTAAATGTCTAGTAATAATGATGTCGTTGATCTTAAACCACCAAAAAATGATATAGCAAATTCCATTTGGGTAGATGATGTGAGAGGGGATGATAGTGAAACCATAGAGCATGTGACATTATATTTAGTCCAGTGTTATCAAAGTATATTATGAAAAAATAGTGATAGAATGATTTTATGATGGATTTCCCCTATAAAACAACATTTTTACATCTATTTAATTAGAGTATTGTGGTTTCCCCTACTACACAAGACATAGTCATGTAATTATTCACCGATAGAGTTTAATTTTTCATGTAGCAATTTGGAATGAAATTTAAAGTGTTATTTATGGCTAACCATAGTTCATTAATAAATATAGAGATTTTCCAGTATCATTAATAGTGAAATATGACATACCTTTAATAAATAGTGGTTCATTGAGGTCTCTAAGATAAAGAAACCTCTCTGAGTTATTGAAATTTGTATGACAGTGGGGTATTTCCACATGAGGTTATGTATAAAAATTATATATTATGTTACATTTGTAACCTCATATAAATAAAATAAATTCTTATGTGGGGAGGATGTAGAGACCATGATTTATTTGGGTCAGTACATTGATAAATTTTAACTTTTTTGAGACCCTTGGCCTATTTAGTATAAAATAATAAATTTACCCAAATATTTGTCCTTAGAAAAGTTATCTCACAATTTTATTAATTTGGGAGAAATTTATATTCGCATTGTATGAGTTTATGTGGAATGGTGGATGTAATTGAAACTCATAAATAACATAATAAATATATTATAATTTTTTTAGGAAATTCACTTTCATTTGTGATAAAATGCATGTATCTAATAAATGACTCATTAGATTTGAAATTCATCACTATATATTGTTTCAAAATGGTGTATTTACACGTGGGATAGTATAATTTATGTTTTCATCTAATCATTTCTCTATTTTCAGTAATTATATAATTATTAAAATAATTTAATTAATTTGATAATTATGTTATTATTGGTGGAACCCTTGAAAATACAGTGATTTGACCCTAACATGAAGACTCTCATAGGATATACTGATTTTTTGTTTAACAGAACATATTATAACTCATGAAAATCGGACTAAAACTCTATGGGTGAGATAATAAATAATGGAATATAATCAGATCATTCAGAGAATTGACATTTAGTCTTCAATGAAAAACATAATTATTATTCATGAAAAATTGATCCTTTTAAAAATTAGGATGCTTTTATGATATACCAAATATATTATTTATGAATAAAATATTATATTTATTTTTATAATTCATGAATAGACATGATTTTTTGTCTTTATTATTTACTAATTATTTTTTATTTTCATGATATTTTGGAAAATTTTACAACTAATTATTTATTATGGAAATTTCACTTCTTGATGTTAAAAACTGACAAAACAAATTATATACATGGGTTTCATAATTATTTCCTTTATTCATATCATTTTCTATTAGTTGATTAATCAATGAAGTATGCTTAAAAGAAAACATATTCCTCATTCTCTCTCTCATTTTCTTAATTCAATCTATATCTCCTTAGGTTTTCCTTCTCATTGGGATTAAGGAAAATTATCCCCTGTTGATAGAATTTGGTGGAGTGAGAGGTAGGTATCACATGTGGGGTAGGGTAATAAATAGGTCCAACACATCTTGATATGGGGTTCAACATGAGTGGAAGTTTGGCACTACACAAATGGTGTTGGGACTTTGAGTTTTTATGGTGCATACCTGAGAAATCACGTCGTTGAAGGTGAAAATTTATGGTTGATGCTGGTGTGGTTCGAGGAATTGAATACATCATTTGGATTTAGTCATGTGAGTTGGGGTGGCCACATGATTTAGAGTATAACTATTGATTAAGGGGGTTATATATGAATGGGGACACCAAAATAAAGGATTGAGATTAGGGATCCAAATATATAAGCACATAAAGGGGGATGAGTCATATATATTCCCACTGTATAACACAATAATAATAATATTAATTTTATTATTATTATATGATAATATTATTATAATTACTACTACTAGTATAACATATTCTTATTAGGTTTTATGTGTGAACAAAGGGTATTATGTGGAACATTCCCACCTTGAAAATCATATATTAATAATTATATAATAATTATTAATATTTTAATTTATCATGTAATTATTTTTATTATAAATTATTATTTATCTTCTAACATTTATTGAGAAATTATAGTGATGATATATTAATATAATAAAGTCCTAGTCATTAAAAGATACATTCTTGGACCATTATGTGATTCCTAATTCTTTGTTAGAGAATAATCTCTATGCCACATTATATAACATGTTTTGACTATGATACAATTAAAAATATATACATAATATGATACAAATTTTTATTAAATTAATCATCTATTCTGATAATATTTTATCCATATCATGATGATATTGTAATTATGGCCATATATGCCTTTTAAAATACGTACATATAATATTTCAATATAGATTTGTGGGACCCACAACTTCGTTTGTTCAAAAAAAACTTTTTTTTCTATAAATATACCTCATAAACTATTGTGTATGTTGTATACAATTTCTTCATCATTTGTTATTCATATAACTTTTATTGGTATTTTCATTTAAATTAATGAGTATTATGTCCTGAATGATTCTCTATATAGAATTTTGTAGTTGATTCCTATTCAAATGAAGAGATATGACAAGGGATGATATATTTGGTTTATACAAATAAACTCTAGAATTACTATAAATAGGTTTTAATATGATGGTCATTGTTTGATTATATTATTTATTCCCCTGGTTGAATATTTTTAATTGGTCATATTCATAACACATGTAGTCATTGATAGGGTTGATGCTCCCCCACACTCATGTCATGTGTGTGTCATCTGACCATTAAGTCAGTAATTCCTCATTTATATGATTTTTGGGGTATGTTCCTTCTACTAGAATTTGTACTTAATTTTCAAATGTTACCTAGAGTGGGGATTGGGTACCCCATTATACATCTCGTGATGTTACATGGGTTGTTAGGCAAGTGTACTATTGAATTCAAATGTGATGTCGATATTATAGATAATGTAGTGATCATTCATATAAAAATAATATACCATATTTGAAAAGAAATCCAAAATTGGATTATATAACTAGAATGGATTTTTTATCTCTATTAGGGATTACACATCTATAGAACATGATTATAAATTGATATTTCATGTGATTCAATCAAGATACAGTCTATAACTAACATATAAATATAGAATTCATGGAATTATCAGTGCTCTAAGTTTAAGTTACAACACATGAGAGGTGGATTTTGAGGATGGGAGTACAGTGTATATGAGATACACCATGATCATGTAAAATTTATATATCTAACATATATGAATTATGAACTTGATATATTTTTCTTATTTACCATTTCTATTTGAACATTCTAGAGTACATGGAAATTTTTTCTTCTATTTATTTCTTCTAAGAAACATCTAAAATTTTAAATTTTTTAACCATTTTCATTTTTATTTCTATTTATTTTGGGGATTCATATTGATTACTTTTTTACACAACCATGTATCATCCATAAAATCATAGGTTTCAAATTAGTACATAATCCATACAAGTTCTTAAATTGGTTTGGTTGATGTAAATTTTTCATAGTTTTGTTAGAGTTTTTTATGGTTGATTCTTAGATTTAAATGACATAAATTCATTGTTTTAATGATATTTTTGGTGACTACTACTACAAGAGATCTTTTCCAGATATATGACATTGAGGTGGTGTTTTATTTTATATATTTTAAACATATTCTAGAGGCATGTCAGATGTATGTTTCACATGATATTTTTCAGGATGATGATATATTAATACACGTTGTCTAATCCATAAATTTTAAATAATTTATTATTTATACTTATATAGATGGACTATTTTTATTATTATATTCTCCATTAAAGATATTCTTTTATTATTGTTATAGGTTTTGATTTACATTGTTTATATATGTTACATATTATTGTTAGTCATCAAAAAATGTCTAATTGAATGTGGGATTGGGCTGACACTTTGGGATTTCCATAAAATTAGGCCTTGTCCTCATACATTAGGACACTTTAGATCTTAATTATAGTAGGTCACTCCATGGGAAAATGATTATAGTTATATCATGTTGTGGATGGTTTATTATTATAGGGAATGAAATTTTGGGGAGGTATTCAGATTTTTTACCTGAATATGGAGATAAGAATTGGATTTTCAATTGATGTATCCATTATCAAAAACATAAATTACCATGTAATTCACAATGAGAACATAGAATCCAATTTAAGGTAACTTGTAATATCGGTATTAACATCACATAATAATTAGTTATTAATTTTCATTTTTTGATTATATAACCTCATCAATATATTCTGTAATCATTTTTAGTAAATCAAATAAATTAATGTGGTATATACAAAATTAAAGGATGTGCGCAATGATTGGTTTAAAAAAACTTGTTGTAAACATTGATATTTTCAATAAACTATTTTGATTAATAAAGAAATGATTTTAATTTTTTGACGGTGAGATATTTTTTCAAATTAATATGTGTTTATTACTATCTCTTGTAATAATAGGTAAGGATTATTGTGTAGTGGATGGTAGGTATTACAATGTAGGTTAAAACTATTGTGGTTGAATATATTGCATTTCCAGATGATTAAGGAAATTAGGACCCTTCTGTGGCAATGGGCCAAATAGAGTTTTGGACACAAATTTATATCTATTTTAAGGTTTTACAATGAAGATTTCGATTATTTATTTACCCTTTCTCTATATGAAAATGATCTATTATGAGGGGATGAATAATAATTTCTCAAATACATGATGGGACTTTCTGTTGATGACATAATTTATGTTGATTTAATGAAATAGTTTTTTATATATAGAGGTTAAATTTTCAACATGATTTCATGAACAGCATTGACTATACATCGTTTCCCATATACATTTCATAAATTTTCAAGTAATCTTTATTGGTATATTTATTTTACAACATTGGTTATAGAATATTCTCAAGTAAAAGATAATTATAGTTTTGGTTATGATTTCCTACAACACTAGTAATGTTATTTTGAGTAGAGTGGAAATTTATATATCTTTAATTCATAAAGAGATGAAACCTAGTAGTGGGATCAAGTTAGCTTCCCACTTGATGATATATAGGGAATTGATGTGTAATGATCGAAATATTTTTGTTATGATGAGGAATAAAAATTCTTTTACTGTGTGTAACCCACTAAACAATTGTAATCATTGAGACCACTATACATGATAGTGTTATCATCCAATAACATAGTGTGGTTTTATTTGTGTAATATTTTAATTGTAAAAAAAATCATTCGAATAAATTTCATTGATGACATTTATTCTTCTGAAGGATGAACCATGATTGGCCCATTCTAAGTGAAAGGTGCGTGAATCATCTTAAATTTCAGGAATGCTTTTGGGGATTTATTATGCGATAATGTATTGCATTATATAGTTCTTTATTTATTAATTTGAATCTCTATTTTAATGGATTAGTGATGAATAATATAATATATTTGGAAATATAAATAGTTGTACATTGAGTGTATCATCTCAAATAAATCCTCTTATATGGAAAAAACTATATTGGTGCATTTATATTTGTCATCATAAAGATGTATTTGTGTATGATGATTAAATTATACTGGTTCTATAGACTCATACTTATTAGTCATTAAAAAATGAGGACCCTATTTTTTGGAATTAAAATAATTTCAATTAGTAGTTATCTTTGAGATTTTTAGTATTTTATGGAGATGGATTTTATTATTTCCATTATCCAACTATATGGTCATCAAATTATTCCGTTTTTTGAAGGAAATAATGATGGTGATGTCTACATAGTGACTATATCTAATGTTATGTTTTCATGCATCAGACACATGAGGCCCTTTGTGAATTTGGGGGGTATATCACCCGTTTAAAAAATGTGTAAGGTATATTTCTCTTTATTCTCTTATTAAAATCATTAGAAAAATTATTAGTGGGGGAAACTCCCATAGAGATTGTTATTCAATATTGTATTTTCTATGGATCATTGTGGATATATATTCCCCATGGAACAAGATGTGGTACAATGAATGGAGGATTTTATTCATGAATTGTTGTGGAGGTTAGTCACACAGATAGGTGATTCTATGGGCGGTGTAGATGATAATGAATTGTCAAAATATAGTAATACAAATTCCCATTAGATTGTTTGAAAATGGGATACTCAATGGTCAGAGGTGTGATAATGTGTAGTTTGTGGAGGTTTCGTCAGTGTATGATGTTCCTATAGATAGCTTCCATAAATTAAAAAAAATACACAACTATAATATATTCAATATTTGATGATTTTTCATTTATCTGGGTACATATGAGGATTATATATAATGGTTTTTATTGTATTTGGAGATATATTCATGTTTTAATTTTCCCCCAATATCCCAAATATGGAGTATGGAATTTTTAGTTCAGTTATCATAGTGTGGTCTTACAATAATATTGAAGGTTTCACTATGTCAAATCATTTTTGATGTGAGTTTGGAATCAATTAAATGATCATTGATGTGATGTCATGATGTCTGATTTTCCCCTGTTGATAACTATCAGGAATTAGCTCCAATGTATGGGAGAAATTCCCCCCACCATGGTATTCCTTGATTTATAATTCTTCTAAGAATGAAATATATTTTTGGGTAAGTGTTACAGTAGTGAATAAATTAGGCATATGTTTGTCCTTTTTTAGTTTATTATTTGAGACAGAATGGTAATAGTATATTCATGATTGATATATGATGTTTTTTCTTAGATATTGGTGTGTGGATAACTCCTATATTGTATAACTATATAAGAAATGAAATTTTATATGATGGTGGTTTTTATTTGTATTATCAAATTTTGGGATTATCAAAATTTTGATATATCAAATGTATATTTCTTATGAATAAAATTTTATACTGTTGAGGATGTGGTATCCAAGATGTTTCATTGTCATGAAATTTTTTTTATTTTTTGTTTTCATTGTCCAAGGACATCCCCAGGGGTAGAACATTATATTTATGATATAATATTACCTCAAAAAAATTATTTTATGATTAGATTGGTCTAGAGGGTTAGGGATTGTCACCATACTGAGTCATTGAGGAAAAGTGATCATCATTGAACCTCCAAACATATATAAAAAAAATATTATATTATTTTCCGTCATGAATGAGTATTTTTTATGACACGATTATAAATCCCAAAAAATATGTATAGTAAATAAATATTAAACAAAACCCATTACCTAATTTTTTTTATTACATGTGATATTTTATAAATTGAGTTTATATCAGAAATCACGGGAGTATATCATTAAAAAAATTTCAATTTTTTAAATATTATTCTTATTATAAATGTCAATGTGAACCCAAATATTAACCATTATAAATAGTTACACTTGGGATATATTATGTTTTTGACATAAACTTATTGAGAGGATAAGATTGTAATGGGATCTTAGTGATCATGAAAATAAATATTGTAACATAACCAGATCATGTGGATGAATTTGTCATTATCAAAAACATCATACTGAAAAAATATTCACCAATGATTGATCATTTTCATAGTAGGTAACATAATATGAAATTATAGAACCCTTTTATATTATTCACATTTTATTATTTATATAATATCATCATGAATGAGTTTAATTTAATTACTTGAAAAATAATCATATTTATTTATTAACTATTTGGTTTTAAAATATTTTAATGATACAAAATATTATTAATTTTAATAGTGAGGATTAAACCCATCATAATAAAAAAATTTCCCTAATTTATTTAACTCTAGATTTGTTATTATTTATATGTAGTCATTAATTAATCAACAAGAAATTTAAATTTCATATACTTTCAACAATCTTTCATATCATATACTTCTATACAATATTTCTGTCTCATATCAAGATCTCCCTCTCATTAGGATGAAGGACTACAAGACCATTAAGATGGTCGGTGGGGGAAATGTGATAGTTTTTGTATGTTTTGGATGGCATGATGATGGTTCATCGTAAGTGTAATTTTATATAGGTCAGATAGTAGAGTGATATATAGGATATTTAATGCACGCATGTGAATAACATTCATTCGAAGATGTAGCCTCATGGTGGTCAACATTGCTTCTCAAGTCATAGGAGATGGTATAATGAGTAGTGCAAGAGTGTATGAATGGTCTTGTGATTGAGGCTACGTTTCTTAATTTAGGGGCCTCAATTGAATTATTAGGGATTATGAATGGATTCCATCTAGGGTTACCTATATTGATCAATAATAATATGGGGATTATATGTGGATTTATTCTCCCAAAAAACATATGATTTATAATAATAATGAACATATAATATTATCTACATATAATAATCGTTATAATAAAAATATATTTGCAGTTCTTTATCAATTTTTGAGATATGTAAACTAGGGTTGGGGAATTTATCCTACCCCCATACATATGGTAGATATATATATTTATATAAAATATTATTATTCTCAATAAATTGTTACTATTATATATATATATATATTTATTATTTATTATATAATGAGTATTTTATGTTTTAGTAATTAGTGTATTGGTTGTAACATCTTTTCTGTGGAATAAAATTGATGCAATATCTATATCAACATGACATAGACCTTGAGACAAACATCTCAATTCGAAAATATGATTGAAAATTTTGACACATGTAATGACTCATAATGATAGTAAAATTACATATCATGACAATGAACTGATGAAATCTATATTTCATAACAGATTCCTAATTTAAATACGTCAATAT
The DNA here is from genome assembly GCA_963277665.1 of Viscum album. Taxonomy (NCBI): domain Eukaryota; kingdom Viridiplantae; phylum Streptophyta; class Magnoliopsida; order Santalales; family Viscaceae; genus Viscum; species Viscum album. The sequence continues at coordinate 1,022,649,655 of OY728133.1, read as the reverse complement.
CCCACCATAGACTATTTTACATGTTGATCAGGATGGTGCAGTCCATTTCTACAACTGGGGATCATTATGATGTGAGATATGTAGAATAGTAATTTAAATTTTAGGGAAACCTATCATGTTACATGCACGATGAACAATGATTTTAAGATCCTGGTACAACTCAAAAATTTTCTATGGTACAAAACACATACTAACCCATCCATTATGAATATTCATATTACATTGACCAAGACATTAATTTAAAATCTTGGCTAGTCTTTATTTATAATGATCCACATAGAATGAAAAATTGGATTCCTTTTCAATATTAATTTTTTAAACCTATAATGGTAACATGATTATCTATTTTTTGACTAAGAAGATTTAATCTATTGGTGGAAATGATATTATTGATTTTTTTGGGGTTGTTACTCCCCCAATTATATTTTTATATAAGGGTATGTGTCCACCATATTCTCTCTATAGAGAGGATTGGTACTCCCAAAACATATTAAGGGAACAAATCCACTTTCTTTTGTGTTAGTCCTACCAAAATTAGATATTTGGTACTATGTATGTTCAATACTTTTATTGGTATGACGTGAACTGATATTTCCTCTAGTTTGGTCTTGGTTCCCCACAATAGAACATGTGAGTGTTAATGATTTTTCCCCATTAATCTCCAATGATTATGTTATGTAGATAGACAAGATGAATCATTTGACCATCATGTAATAATCATTATTTTGCGATAAGTAGGCTTAACATCATGGATTATATATTTTTCATGGTTGATAGAATTATTTTTGATATATACTATCATAAAAAATTGAATTTCATTCAACCATATGAGATTTTATTCAATAGTTGGTGTTTTAAATTTTATAGACATAACATATCATTGAATCTTTAGTGTTTTAGGAACCTGTAATAACTCATGTGGGTTATATTCAATGTATTAGAGAAAATGAGATCAGGAATACAGAATTTTGTGAAAATTATTATAATTTATAATAAATGGATTATTATTTCTTAATATTTCTATATATACACATTATTATGGATATATTTACTAGAAATCATATTTCTTCCACTTAATTTTCCCCCATTGTAATTTTCATGATATTAGTATTATTTATGACATGTTCTCATGGGATTTCATTATTTTTATTTGGGTGTCCATCATTGGATGTTTATATATACCATGGTATATTAATTGGCCCCACGTGTTGTGTGTCTACATACATGACTTGCTAGTTCATTGATGGTCTGAGAGGATGTGCAGATTTCATTTCATGTATAGAGATGAACATTCATTGTTCTTTATGATTCATTTTGGATCCTGGTAGTCATCTTAATGATAGTAATTAAAGAAGAATATATGAATAGATCATAAAGTTCATGGGGTGAGGAGGATATTTACTATATAGGGTTTCTAATAACTGTGGACACTTTATGGACATACAATTACCTTAATATTGTTTCTAATATTATGTATATCTAGTTTTTCACAGATGAATTCATTTTATACACCTCAATTGTTCATATTTTTAAATTTATATGTTTTTTTATAATTTAGTGGTCAAATTATTTGTTCCCTATTGATATATGTTTTGGAAGCCCATTTTGAGTGATATCCCTACTCAACTATAGTAACAAGCCCATAAAAAAGTGGAAGAGGTTTTTGGTTGGCACTCTTAGCATAGAACCTACCCATGTGAGGTCATACTCGGTAATGTCATGTCAGTGTTTTTGAGTTTTAAAATGTTAAAAAAAATTAAATTAACAATAAGTAAAATTCAACACATTATATATCATTATTATGAAACACTCTTTTGAATTTATTTTAGATTCATTCTTATAAATAACAAGAAAATAAATCATTATATTTCTGGTATTTTGAAACAATGTAAGATATAATTTTCAAACAACAAATGGTCTCCTTTTATTATTATACATTAACTCTCAAAATACCTTTTATTTCTTTCTTATCTAATATCATGTTGAGTTAATGATATATAAATATAATATTATCTACATCTATTAAAAAATAATTGTATTCAATAATAATATAAATCTATTTGATTGATTTTTAAAGATTAATTCCCAAAACTAAAAATAGCTATATATATATATTCACATATAATCATTCCAACCACATATGACAGTGGATATATCAGTATTTATTTCATCAATTTCTTAAATTTATTGATTGTTATTTTTTAATATTTTTTTATCACATTATTAATCATTATTATAATATTTATCCTCATAACATGTTTTAAAATGATTATTTAAAAAAATTCAATCAATTTGATTTAAAATGAATATCAATAAATGATACTATTATTCATACGTGTAAATAATTATGAAAAATTTCTTTTCCTTATATTTTACAGAAAATTCTATTTTCAATTCTTTTACTAATTGAATAAAATAATTATTTCATGACCATGATTATTAATATTTTAAATTTATAATTTTTTTTTGATATTTAGGGAAGTGGTATTAAATTTAAATCCATTAATTATGATTTTTAATTTTCATAAACACTATACAAATAATAATGTGATGATTTACATTGGTAAGATTTTTGGAAATTATTTTAGATGATTGGTTTTCTCCTATACGTCAAGAACAGAGGTATTTTTGGTAGTATTTATTTACATTTTTTTTAATTTATTAATCGACATATATTCTTATGTTGGTGATGAAAAAATATTTTTAGAGGATTAAAATAAATAGTGGGTTGTGAGTTATGTTTAGGAAACTAAAAAAATTTATTATTAAGGGATGTCTATCTGCAAGGTATCCCAAGGATTAATTGATTTATGTGCATAAATATAATGGTTAAATTTAGTTAACTGTAATAGGTATGACTTATTTAAAATAATTTATACTAAATATATTCTCTCAAATCTATCAAAGGACAATACAATCAGAATTATGGTCACGTGATGCAGTAGAATTTGAAGAGATATTCGATGAAAAATTATTGGGGATGGTTATTCATGGATTTCTTAACAAGAATAATTGTTAGTTTTCATTATAGAATCCATTAATAATTTAAGTTAACATTAATATGCATATATTCTTAAATTAAAAAAACTATACCAATAATACGATATTTCAATATTAGTATATTAATTTTAATGACTATATATAATTTTGACATTTTGAAATTTGAATTGGAATTAATATTTAAAACTGAAATTGATTTATTTTTTACATTATTGAGTTTTTTAAATATAAGAGATATAAATTATTAAGTTATTATGAAATATTTTGAATGGTGGAAAGTGAAAAATTTATAATTGAAATAGATAAATTATAGAATAAATATCCTATTATAATTTTTTTATGGTAAATAAATTGTTCTTTTAATGTTATATTGTTTAATGGCCAGAATAATAAATATAAATGGGTATGGTGTCATTATAAATTTTATTATCAATTAATTATTAAAATACAATGATTTTAAAATAATTTAATAAAAAAATAATTGTAGTGTCGAATTAGATTTTAGAGATGAATGAGAATTAAAATTATGAGATGATAAAATTCAAATTATTTTTTTCTGAAAAATAGAGGAAATTACATCATGAAAAATATTTATGAGATTTCTTGAAAAAATATAAAAAATAACTATATAAGAAATTAATAATGTGATGATTGTTTTTTGTTGTTTATTCATCTATGTATTATATTATTAATTTATTTTGATAAAATTTCTTTTGTTTTATGTGGTTGAATATTTATGTGATATCTATTAATGTTTCTATTGATAACAATATATGAAATTGTACATGAAGTGTATAAAAAATACTTGTAGTTGGGGGAATGAATATAAAATGATTTCTAGGTTGTAAAAATTCTATATTGGCACTGTGGAACATATTGCAATCATATATTGATGTGGATGTGAGGGATGGGGGATGATCTTATTGATATATTACTAGTAATTTACATTTTCATTAATATGATGTATTATGTGATTCTATTATATATGTATTAGTGATTTCAAGTCATCTGATTCCATCACATAATGGATATAAACAAATTATAGTAAAGGCAATTCATACAATTTATCAAGGGGCCTGATGTTAATGTGATTTTTTGAAATTATTATTTCAATTTTAGTATATATATAATTTATATAAATATTATTTGGGGGATTAGGAATATTTTTTATTTTGGTATTCCATGGTATATTATGAGTTTGGACTAAATATACTAATTAATATTTGGTGACCATGTGGTTTGGTACTGAAAATAGTGGGCACTGAGGATAAAAGAATTTTTTATGACATTATGTGATAACATACACCAAGATAAAAATTTAATTCGGATATATGATATTGATCTCATAGTTATATTGACAACTATTATAGTTTACAAATATATAATGAATATATTATTAATATGTTGATAAATAGATTTTTTTTCAACATATAGTGCGGATGAGGTCTGTTTTATATTGTGTAATACATTAGGATGAATACCACGTAAATCAAAAACATTACCGATAATTATAATGATACTAAAATTTTATGATTCCTTATTGGGTGAGTAATTTTTTTTTAAATAATAAACCCATTAATGGTTCCTAATAGTGTAAAATAATAGATTTATGTAACGTAGATATTAATTTAACCCTTTGTTTTTTACTTAATGAAAGTGTTTTGCATTCATTGAGTTTCCAAATGGTTGAGATTTGTATATAGTAGTTGTGGTAAGTTGAACGTTTTACAATCAATTTTATAGATTTATGTTATTGGTGACATTTATAGACATCCATATTGGTGGATAACAATATTAATATAGTAAAATCTAGTTCTTTTATATTGAGCATTGTTTTATTTGATATAAGAAATATAGTAGTTATTATGAAGTGTTGGATTAGTGTTTATATGTAATGGGATGCATTTTATTATTTTATATGGTATTGGAAATGTATTATGTGATGGAATTTGACTAATGATTGATTTATGATATTCTTTTTCTTTTATTGTTGACTGTTTCCAATATTTTCATAGATTAATTAGATAGAATATAAATTTTATCATATTATTCTCATATCATTTCTGTTGAATTATATTTATATTTTCCTTGGTATTAGGGATATTTCATTAATAAGGTAACTTCATTACATATGAGTGCGATAATATAACCATTACGTAATTCAGAGAAATATGGATTTTTAATGACTGGCTTTAGAATCACACACAATCCCATTAGTAGTGAAATAGGAGAACAAGTGAGGGAAGGTTATGGATGAATGATATCATAAGGAATTATATTTGATTTAGTTTTTTTTAAACACGGATGGTTCTGTTGTGTGGTATTAAAATATAAAATATTAAACTAGTATGTGATGTAGACATAAGAATGACGATAATACCAGAAGGGCCCATGATCACCAAAATATGACCCGGTAACCAACATATCTTGTGTAGGTATTAATATGTTTATGAATGATTAATATGATCGATTTGAAATCATGAATCATAACATTTCATGTTATTATGGATTTTTTTATTATTGTATTAGTGATTTATCTTGTGTGATCAAATGATGTTGGAATTTTGTTATAGAATTAGATGATATAGTATTGTTGTAATAAATTCATCAATAACACACACACATAAACATTGATTATGATTTTATTATATTTTAGTATTTTTAATTTCATTCATCTAGGAGGAGGATCATTTCTAGTAGATATTTAACAAACCGAGTTTTCTGTGGATTCTAAATATGATTAGAATGCTAAATTTTTTCTTTTTGGCACAAATTAGGTGTAAAATTGTCATGTTACTTTATTATATGTTCTCAGATAATTATTCACTCCGCTTTATTGTTCCCGGAATAGGGTCTTTACCTTAGGTCATTAGTTTAGTGTAATTTCTAGGAGATTGATTTTTGGAAAAATATTTAATATTTAATTAATTAATTATTAAATTATTCAAGTAGGTTTAGGTAGTGATATATTTTGATTTGACAACTGGATTGAGATTTCAAATACCTGTATGAGTCCAAAATGGTAGGTTTTTACTCGATAAATCTTTAACTCAAATTGGGGTTCGATAATTTGGATGGTTTTTAAAAAATATAATTAATTCATTAATTAATTATTTGGTTAATATATTTTCACCCTCCACATTGTGGTATATACACATAGCATGAATAGGGGAGGTAAATTCCTTGTGCATAATTATCGATCCATGTGTAAAGGTGGATGGAAATGATGAAGGACATCGTCTATGGGGAAGATTAGGACCAGATCATGGTGAAATTCCATCCATGAGTATGTATGGACCAAATGATTCACCTGTTATAAAACATCATGGGACATTTTTTTTTATTCCACGATCCAGATATATTCTTTTTTAAAGTTTTAATGACCTTTTATTTCAATTAAGGATCCATAGAGGGATGATATATTTATAATAAGGTTAATTAATGTGTTTTGAAGGATCATATGGGTTTATTATTTGGAAAAAAAAACTACGTTAGATGTGGTTTTAATAACAGCGGAATACCCTTCTTACCGTCCATGGAATATATATATTTTCAATGTAAACTCCATGTTATTTTAGAAAATACCATGTAGTAATACAACTTCATGTACCTGTCCATGAGCTAGAGTACATAAGTGGTAAATGTTTTGGAAAATACCCTCCATATACATTAGGTGCAGTCCATGTAGTGGTACATGTTCAATTACATAGAAAAATACACCATGTAATAGGTACATGGCCATGTATAAATACACATGAAGGCACCATTTATACCCTATACTTGTATTGGTGCATGAGAAGACCTCATGTCTTCTGTTTCCATGATTAAGTATATGACTGGGTGATGGTTTTGGAGTTAACTCATATTACATAGAACCACATGCTGTGTACATTTTCCAACAAAGGGGTATATTTGTTTTGATACGTTATGTCATAATTAAATATACCAGTATACAGTTCAATGATTTTTTCTATCAAAATCATAATAGTGAAACTCATAGAGTGATTTTAGGACTTTTATTTTGGTATTGGAGGTGAGTATGTTATTATAGAGATGTTTCCCACTTGAATTTGACTTTAGCTAACAGAGGAATGTGATACATTTTATAAGAACCCAGTGAGGGTTATAAAAATTATTATAGTATGTAATAGAAGTATTTTGAACACATTTTTTTGGTGTGGGATTATCTTTGATTGGCGGGGTTGAGAATTGAAATGATTATATGTACATATTTGGTGTTGTAAAAAATCTAGGGTTTCATAGAAATGGCACTAGAATTCAAAATTTTCACCTTTGATGTATTTATATTTTGACAACTATATTTTTGTGAATTTCTAGAGGTTGTATTGTTATAATTTTTAGCCTCCATGTGATGAAAACTGTATTAAGAGTTTTATTGTGACATTATACTGATATATTGATATCTCTACATATGTAATTACCATATGAATCCAATGAGGGATGCCTCTTTTTACGATTTGATTCAATGTCTAGGTGAGTTCTTAATATATAGGGTGTCCCTAAGTGGTTTATGTATTTTGATAATGATGGTCTGGGGTGTCACCTTTTGTTCTATAGTGATCCGCATGCAGTTGGGTATGAGATTTTGTTTATGGGTATGGATGTTCGACTAACCATTAGTATGATTTCTAGTTTTTTGAGGTTTAGGATTGTTTCTCACCATATGGTTTCATTGAAAGTGAGGACTTTCCCATGATGGAGCATGGGTAACTGGTATGGGATGTTGGTCATAGTGTGTGGACCTGTTATCACACAAATATGCTTCTGGAAGTCTGATGTGATGATCTGAATACATGGATATGTATGTTTAACTGGATTCTGCATTCCCTTATGATATTTTGTTAGAAGAGATAATCTATATATGTGTCAATAGTTTTATTATAGTTTGTGTAAATAAATGAGGCACTAAAAAATTGTGGTTTTTAGAGGTTGTTATACAAGATGCTCCAAATTCTTATATGATATGCATGATGGATTATTTGAGATGTGTATTTTACATATAGGATTAGGTGTTGGAATAATGATTTTAAGGTCTTAATTTGTTTTATTGGATGATGATCTATATTTAATAACATGTTATTAATGATTTTGGGATGTCCGATTGATTCTCCACTGCCCGGTGCACTATAGTTTTTTGAGGAAGTTTTTACGCTCTTAAACCAATAGTTATCAACATGGATATTCATATCATGATTTGTATGGTAAAACTTGAAATTCCATGACCTTTTTGGCTTCAATCGGTGAGGATATTTTTTTTTGAAGTGTGATCAAAAGAATGGGTATGATTGTACATAAAATTATGAGACCCTATTAGATTAATGGGATGATGTTATTTGTTTTCCAACCTGTGACCAAGTTATTAGGATGACCAATAATAGAATAATAGATCTCAAATACACATAAGGACTATAGATCCTCGTATGTATACTAGTGACATTAATGAATTATGGTTGTGGTGGTTAGACATCTACTACCACATCCCGAATGGATACTTATACTATGAATCTTTATCTGTCGACCAGTGTCCCATATGGTAGATTATTTCTAATGACTATGAAGTGACAAATTTTTTATGGCTCATCGAGGTCATAGTGCATAGGATTAATGGACCTTTTATTCATTTAATTTTATTCCAAGTACCATTCTTATAAAATTAGCTTATTTCATGAGCATGCAATTATGACCAGTATTTATAAGTTCACCATTTGTTTTGGCCTACTAATATTTATTTCCCACCAGTTATAAATGAACATTAGTGTGAATGCATACCTTATTTCTTATTTTTTTTCCTACCTGTATACACAATAGATTGAGCCAATGAACCTCATTTATTTGTTTGGTGGGATTCTAGTGTAGAGTCTGATGACCATTAGAGAGAATCCTGATAATGTACATGAGAAGAGGTGTGTGAGATGGCTTGGTTTTTTTGGTAGTATATTATTTATTTATTTTCATGATATATAGTTTTTTATAATTTGAAGACCCTAATAGGATATTTATTTTGTATATATTACATGGCTATTCAGGATATTATTTTATATAATGTTATTATAACATGTCATAGTTTCAATTTATTTATTCATCAACATATACTAATAACTATGTTGTTTGGTAATTTACTTATGTTTGTAAACTATTATATGAAGGTATAGTCTCCTTTTAGTTCCCCCATAGAACCCTGCTTCTAGTATCTAGCCTCTCGTGAATGAGGAGGTGTTTTTGTGGTCTTATGAAAAACATATCTTGGCACCAATTATAGTGAAACTAGATTTAGTGCATTACGATGGGGGACTATAAGATTTTACTTTACTGTTATATTATAATTTAGTATTTGTAAGACTAGACTTAATATAATTTGTTGGAACAAGTTATTTAAAAATGGTATTGTGCCTCATGAACAAATATTTTATTTGGAATTCATGAAATAAAATGAATGTAATTGATGTTATAAATCTTCGATGTTATCGTTGTACATTATTTTCTCTCTGAGTGATGTTGATGTTGTCTTTATTTGAAATTTTAGAATTTATTCAGTGATTTCATTCTTTGGGAAGAGTCATCTAAATTTTTTTGACTATTAACATAAAATGGAAAGTGTTTTCTCATGTGTCATGTTGCAAACATTGGATCCAAAATCTATATGACTAATATCGTGTGATTTTATTTTTTCATTTTTTGATTTGTTATAATGATACGTGTCCTAAAATTCATTGATGAATGAATTGGTTTAGTCCTCATGTGTAGTTTGTGTAGAGATAATTTTTGGACATTATGGTATTGGTGTGTATTTATTTGAAAACATTAGTTTGTGTTTTGGATCAAGGTTGGGACTATGTTATAGTATTCCATGAAGCATTATGAGGAACATATTCTCGGATAGGATGGTTTCCATGGTGGTGGTCTACTTGTTTTATATGTGATTAATTCATATGAGAGACCCTATAGATTAGTGATTTTCTAAGATGATGTTGTACAACATTTTTAATAGAGTATGTTTGACACTGCATGAGAAGAAAAACTTTTTCCATAACCTTGACTAGGTTGTTATGGATATTTTCATTTCATGGATTACTCAAAAGAGAGCCCTAATGATTTATGTGTGCTTTGGGATCATGATAAACATATATCGTATTTTTAATTTTTACAATGCTATAAAAATGGTGTAGTCGGAATTAAGGAATTGGGACATTGGATTCTATTTATTTTTAGAGATATCATATGTGATAATTTTTCTAGATTGTGTTGGTTTCAATAGGGGAAGGTTCATTCAAGTTCTTAATCTAACAAATAGATGTTATAGTGGGTTGGGATTCAGTAATTTGAGATTTATTCAGAGAAAAAGATGTCCTCAAGTTTGAGTGGATTGGGATTCTATATTTTGTTCTCCTGATAGGTTCTCACTAGGGTCAGAACAAGTATTATGGTTGGGTTACACAACGAAGTGTATGGGTTTTGGGTTAGAGGAATATTGAGTACGTGAGACCTAGTAGCATGTTGTGTTATTTGGAATGTGGATATTACATTATGAGAGTGTGTCTCTATATTGATTGAGTTGGGAAGAGAATCATGTGTGGGATGGGAAACATTATTGGTGTGAAGAGATTTTATTGGTCATGGTGGATAGAGACCCACTGAATAGTTCTTTGTTTTCAAGGAATAGTTGTGGTTTTGATTTTATTCTTTAATGATATATTTCTATAATATCAACTTAAATATGATAATAACAAATTTAATTTTATCATCGTGAGTTTAATAATAGAGATTATACTATGTTCCATGATCAATTGTTGTTTCCATTTAGTGTTAACTGGAGGTTTCACTATTGGAGTAGTGATCTTGAAGCTGTATAGCAGTGATTACACCAATGATGTATTATTATTAAGGACCCTATGATTTATAATATATAAATTAATGACATGGGTTTCATTATTGGCTGTTAGGGAAAGGTGATAAATGTTTTTAAATTTTTTCAATCTAGTGGGAGTTAGAGATGTCCATGTTCAGTCCAAGTGTTTAGTTTTGATTGTCAAATGGGCTATAGAATTTTTTTTTGCGAGAATATAGTTTGGATACTCTTGTGGTGGGGAGTATAAAATTGTTTTTTTATTTTTCCCTTATATGGTTAGGGTCTAGGATTCATTCAGGAGCACACTGAGAAAATTGGTGACTACTAAGTATAGTTTTGAAAGACAACTCTTATGATAGGAAGCACTAGAGGATTAAATATTTAGTTGTGGGTGGACTTATTTTGTGGGGAATACCATGATCATAATGATGGGTTTTAAATTATTTAGTGATATATCAATACAAATTGGTGTCGTTAGATGCTAACCGTGTGGCATGCTGATGGTGGAAAGCATTGGATTAGACTTTGACACATTTTATACAGTATCAATGGAGTTATGATATAAAACATGGTTTGAAAATTTTAGTATTACACATTTATATTATAATTTGTTAATTAAATATGTGAGACATTATGTGAGGTTCAATTAATATTGAGGCTTCTTGAGGATGATAATAATTATAATGGGAATATTATAATGACCTGAGTTCTCACAAGATTTTGAATTAGGGAATAATTTTTAATTTCTTCTTCTCGGTGATCTCTTTTTGTAAAATGGTCATTTTTTTAAACAATATGATCTCCGATAAATTTTATAAACACTCAATTCACAACTGAAAAGGTTTTTACACTAGAAAATGAGTTTTCTATAATTCCAATGAGTTCTAGTTCGGAATGACTATTTAGTAATTAAATAATTAAAAAATAAATTAATCACGTAGGTTCGAATGGTGATAAATTTTGTATGGAGTATCTGATTCGGATTCATAATCAGTAGTTGATTACATAATGGGGAGTTTTTATTAGGAATGTTGTAAATGCATTTTGGGTTCTGGTATCGGCATGAGCATTAAAAAGAGTAATTATGTAATTAAATAATTTAATTAAAATAATTTACCAACCATATAATGGTTACACACATAAGGAAGGTAACATAGTAGGCCTCTTCCTATGTGTGATGGCCTAACTAGGTGTGAGGGGTGGATATTCATCAGACATCATTAATGTTGAATATTATGATTTTATTAATGTATAATAGCTTCTGAGAGTATATTTGGAACCAATTCCTCTATATTTATTCTATGAAGTAGGAAATTGTTTTATTTATATGCCATAACAGCCTTACATTAACTATTCTCATGTTAGAAATAAATTTTATAATGGTTGAGTTCCCCTATAGGGTCGATCTATTCTAAATTAGGAAATAATGTGTGCTTTAGGAAGTTCACAGGGGTTCCCCATTCGAAAACCTAGACTATATTGTCTGTGGTTATAAGAACACATGATGTATCTTTTACCTATTTTGGGAAGACTGAAATTTTGTATGTACATGTTGACTACATTATTTACACAACATATAGTAGTGCATAGATGTGTACCTACCATTATTGAGTATTTTATGGGAAGATAATGCTTTGAAATCTACACACATGGTACTCTAAGGGGTTCCCTAAAGTGGGGCATGGCCATGTACTCTCTAAGACACCCCAATTGAGGGGTACAAGAACAAAAATTATTATATATGTATACACCATGTATGTCCTAGTTGTGTAGTGGTACATGGGAATAATCCCAGAATTATCTGGAAAAGTATAAGTTTATGGATATGTGAGGATTTTGGAGTACAAACCATATACATGTAAGTACACGTAGTGTATATTTCCAAGAAGGGGGTTGGCTATTTGTTCCACATTTTCATAATTAGTCATTTCAATAGTCAATTATGATAATTTACTCATGTTTATTGTGATGGTGAAACTATTAGATTTCAAGAAAATCTTTTATGATGTGTTTTGTGGAGTGTAAGTTATGGTATATATGCTTCCCTCCCAATAGTGGGTTTTGTTATCTCTTAAGACCGAGACACATGATAATACCTTGATAAGGGTGGAGAGTATATTTGGAGGACATAGTTGGAGTCTGTTGGAGAGCATGTTCTATTTTGGGTATGGTATAGATCTTATTAGTGAGACATGTGATGTTCTGTGTTTGTAGAGGATGGATTTTGGGATTTCTTAACCGTGAATGACAAGTATTAAGATCTTAATTTGGATGTGACAATACAACAATAGAAGGAAATATTTTCTTATGTGAGACCCTGAGGATCCTAATAAGGATTTCTTTATATATGTGTTCATTCAGTACTATAAAAAACTTCTTGATCACTAAGATTACCTAAAGTGAGATATTTTTGGATAAAAAATGATTGTTTTAATTTTTCCCTAGGGACCCAATGTGATATGCTAGACTTTGGGATGATATTTTAGTAATTTTTTTGGGAGATCAATGAGCCCATATAATGATTCCCATGTTGTTGAGGTTATAGAATGGTTTTTTCATAGGTTATCTATGAAATTGGGAATTTTTCATAGTTGGATCATGGGTTTCTATGATGAGATGTTTCAGCTAAGAGTGATGATATGTGGTCCCGATGATATGGTTTCATATGTCTTATGAAATGATCTACATCCACAGTTGGGTATTATATACATGATTCTCCACATCCATTAGATATGTGGTTGGATAAGTTGTTTTTTATATGAATCAATAGTTTGTTTATGGTATTTGTGGTTGAATGAGGATCAAGGGCTATTTTTTATGATTATGGATGGCATGACGTACCATTAAATTTTTTTCATATGATAGACTGACACTCCGAGAAAATTTATTATAAAACATTGTTTATATTTTAGACTGATGTTTCTATAACCACTGATGTTATGTATGAAAGGATTGGGGAATATCGAAACAATCATTAAATGAAAAATTTTCAGTCATGAACATATGATTCATGTCTTCTGACATGTGATTTATTGTTTTGGGACGTTGGATTGATTTTCTACTCAATAGTGCAACATATTGTTTAGGGGAATGACTGACACTCATGAACCTATGGTTGTGAAAATGGATTATTATACCATATATTCCATCATTAGACATAACTCAGACATAACTCTATGTGTCCCACATGGATTCATGGAATAATGATTCATGTTTTTTCAACTTTCAACCTAACAGTTAGGATATTCAGACAAGATTTTCCTTGTCCATGTTGTATTCACAAAATAATGTTATAATTTTATCTAATTGTTACATAATAGTTTTAATATTCAAATAATCCATATCATATCATAGTTGGATACATCGACTATGGATGATTGTATTTTTACTAGTAGAAATTGAGAAATATGGTAAGAATTACAAAACAAGGAGTAATAGATCTTAGATGGAAACACTGACATTAGCTCCTTATATATCAGGAAGTGGTGCCTATATTTGAATTTTAAAAACAATAGAAATGAGAATTATATATATATATAGAATATCGAGTTCATGTACCTAATCATAAAATGTTGTTTTATTAGTTAGTTATTATTTTAGATTTTTTTCTAGGATAATCATATTCGATGATCATGATCATATGACAGTAGTTTATATGTTCACCATTGGTGTGTCCTATTAAGATTTATTTATCACCCCTGAACATCCACATGGTGTTATGTGTTCCATATTTATGTTTACTTGTAGGATGATCACAAATGCATGACAGATAGGGACAAGGACCAATATTTCATGGTTTCGGGTGATGCTCTTGTTTTGTCTGATGATCAGGATACATGTTCTCTCCAGGGTATTAACGACTGAGTATGTGATATGTCTTAGAGTTAATAGTATAGATTTATTTATTTATTTACCAGTTTTATATTCTTTTTATTTTTTACCAACCATGTTTATGATCGATGATTTATTTATGGAATCAATATTTGGGAATTTTATGTATATCATTTTATTTAACCATTTCTTAGTTTCAGTTTATTTATTCTTCTATATTTTTAATAAGAATGAATTTTGGTAAATTAGTTTTGATTGTGAACTCTAATATGGGGGTATAGTCTCCTCAATGTCCCCCATGTATCCTCAATTCTAGTTGGAAGACTATATAATATTTAATGGCGCACTTGTGGACTTTTCGGGAACCAACTCAGGGAACCAGTTTCAGTCACACCCATGTCCGAGTGATAAAAGGTAAAATACAACCTAGATGATTTCATTACATAGTGATTATAAATGAAATTAAGTATTATAAGATTTAATCCACTGAGTTTTAGATATATACATTTCTATAATGTGGATAAAATATAGGATGTAATGGGACAAACCATTAACTATAGGTGGTTCTATAATAAACGTTATTGATATAAAAGTGAGGTTAAATATTTTATCCATTGGGGATGATTTATTTTAATGTTTTAGTAATAGTTATAATATTATTATCACTTAATATCATGATGTGTCTTAATTATTTAGATTAACATTAAATAGTTCTTTTTCTAGGAAATATTACTATTTAGTACTCTTTATATTGATTAATATTTGTAATTATTGGATATTTATATGAACATCTTCTGTTAAGTAATTTTCTAATCTATTTATAATTATGGTGTATTAATAATTTAATTTTATAATTCATGATATGTTAATTTATTGTGAATTCTAGATGAATTTTATGCAAGTTATCTAATGTGTTATTTGGTTTTTCTAACAGAGTTCTTCTAATAAACATAATATGGTATTTTTTTTTCAAAAATGATATTTTTTTAATTTTTTATATATTATTGCTTTATATAGACTCAATTGTTTATGATCTAATATTATAAATGATTTTGAGGTTAAAGGATATATAGGATGGATAGATACAATTATCCCCACATTTCCTTTGTCTTTGTTTTAACAATTATCTATCCTTACATAAGATATATTTTCTTATTAGGATATATAGGTCATCAAAAAGTTATATTAGAATATTTTTTGAGAAATATGAGATGGAATTAGTTGAGTGTATATAGTTATATACCACCCAATCAATCTATTTCACTATTAATCAGAGCATCCAGAACCACTATAGGGTTTGTAAAATTTTGATCAATAATAGCAGATAGATTCTCGGAGAAAAAAATAATGGAGTTTCATAATTGAATGACATGAAAATAGATTGTTGATGAATGAAATATTGAAGAAATAAAATTGAATTTGTAGAATAAATATGTTGATCATATATGTTAAATAATTAAAGGAATCTGTGGTAGTTATGAGTAAAATAAGAATTTATTACACACATGCTTCTATTTTCAATAATATTAGTTCCTAAATGTCCATTATCAGTTTTCCCATTGTTTAGGGTTTTTATATTTCAATATGGAATCATTAAGTTTTTCAATATATTATATACCATGTATGATATATGAAAAAGTGGGATATAGTGTGTAGTCATGGGATAGTAATAAGGAGAGTCCACTAATTGAATGTTATAAATTGCGTAATAATGAAACAATTTGATTTTAAAAATGGAATCAATTAATGATTTAAATAATTATAATGTCTAAAATATTAATTATATATTTTTACTTTAAATATGATAGATTGGAATTATAAATATTTTTTAGAAAACATGGTTTTTCATTGTGAAATTAATATATATATATATATATATATGGAATTTCTATCAAATGGATTCATCAATTATAAAACGAATGTGTTAATGGATGAGTTTCCTTAGGTGATTAGTGAATACATTGATAGATTTTTTTTAATGATTATATGTTTTACGGGATGATAATATATTATGATTGCTTTCAAGATTTATATTTTAATTCATTCCATTTATATGGAATCATATTATATCATGACTGTATGACTATTCTAATTTAGATTCCATATTAATAATATATTTTTTCCTTTTAATACTAAATAATATTTATATGCTCCAGTATTTCTTCTATGGGGATTAAATCATGATATGTTTTAAATATTATAAGTAGTCGAATGATTTTATAGTAATGAATCAGAATACACCTCCTAGGATATAATATTTATATGATAAAATGAATGGTAATAGATTGTTAAATTTTTTATATATATTATCATAATATAATAAGATGATTATTATTGTTAAATATGTCCCCAATATAGATTCTTAATGTCAATATGTATAGATATCATTTATAATGATATTTCATTAGTTATAACAGAAAAGTTAATGTTTTTATGGTTGATTAATGTTTTTATGTGATCACTATATAGATCATCATTTTGTGCCTTTATTAATGGTATTTTTATTGAGTCAAATAATAAATAGTTGCATGAAATGCACATTAAGTAGGTGTTGGATATTTTTTGAGTGAATTGTTCAATAGGAATTATTCATAAATTATAATTTTTGATATTATAGGTTAATTTTACATTTTCATTTCATTTTAAATCATGCCATGGTGGCAACTAACATGATGATTATGGAATTTATTTAATGAAATCCATAGAAAAAATATTTTGATATACGAATTTTAATTATATTAACTAGTTGTTATAGGAGTTTCACTCATAGGGTTATCAAGATTATAACTTCCACTATTCATTATTATTTAACATGATAACATTTACCAAAATAATAGAGTATTTTAATATATATAAATAATTTGTGGATAACATAACAAGCCCAAATATAATTATTATTTTCTATTTAAGGTATTTCATGGATTTTTTATCCTGAAAAATCTCATTAGGGATTTAGATGTGTCATAGTACTAAAGACATAATTAATTTATTATCAGTATATCAAAAATATTTCTAAGAATGTATTCAGACAAAGCATTATTTCACGATTACAATTATAGTGTTTACAAAAATGGTGAGGAATTATTTTCTTTTAATGTGTATTATTAATTATTAAGTATATAATGGAAAAATTAGTTATTAGTATATATGAATTTTAGAAATGTATGCTCAATTAAATTTAACTATGATTTTTTTTGTTCATATATATTGATAGTATATATAAATTTTTTTGAATAAATACTGGAAAATTGAACCGTATAATGATGAATTTCAACATATGAGGGAGAAATTAACAACCATTGTTTTGTTAAAATATCATTAAATTGATTATAAAAAAATTAATAAAGGAAATATTCTATCCGAGAAAGAGGTTAAATTATCAATTGAATGATATGTATGGGAGATTTAGTTTTAATATTAATATATTGTAGTGTTAAATGATATTATTCTGAATGGTAATTCATTGACTAGTTTATCCATCCATTTGGAATATTGGTTATTTCATACCAATATGTCATTTCACCCAGTGATTATACACCAGTCAATTATGTCTTAGTTATGTAAGTCTTATTTATGATTAAATTTAATCCATGAAATGTTCATTCACTCATAAATGTGGTAGTTTTGTGGATTTTGTATTAATACACGATATGTTATGATAATGTATCAAAATTTCAAAATATAGAATTTGAAATACATACCTTGTATTCATTCAAAAACATTTCACCCATTCATGATTGGAAATAATATTCAAGAGAAAAAATATAATTAAATGTTTAAATATTGTAACAATTCCCTAGAAGTAATTAATTATATTTGTGTTATCATTGAACTATAGAGGATTTTAAACCAATTTTTATCTAAAAACGAATATATTTTTGTGGATATTTTGGAAAATATTATTCAGATAGAGGTTTTTAGTTTTCATTTAGTTTGTAGGATGATATTTTTTGATAATGATACTCAGTTTACATAAAGGATGTGGAAATAATTACAACAATAATTTTATACTAAATTTTTCTATATCCCCATATTTCTTGCATAATTTGATGGTCATGTTGAGATTAAAATTTATATGATAGAGACAATTATACAGATATGTATCAATTAATCTGTGTGATCATAGGTAGGCCATTTATCATTGGTGGATGTATATTATAAATATAATTTTCATCTCAATATTAGTGTAGAACCATTCATGTAATTATTTAGAAACCTTCTTTCTCTTATATTTTTGGTAGATTTTTGAAAATCTAATATAGTTAATCCATTTATGTCATAGGATACAATATAACTAGAAACTTTTATCTATGATATCGTGACTAATTTATAGAATATACATTAATCCTATGAAAAACAAATAAAAAGGTAACATTATTTTAGGAATTGATGTTATTTATACTGTTATGTTTATTTTTTGAATATACATATCTTCTTTAATAAGTGAATTAATTATTTGACAAATTATTTTGGTCCATTTATAATATTTTAATCGATTTTCATTTTGTCTTATATATTCTTTTTAGATATTTATTGAGAACTAGTTTAGATGAGTTTGATGTGGGGAAGAATTAGAAGTATTATCTCTACCCATAATAATTAATTAACATAACTGATGAATATATATAGTTCAATATATAGTTTTATGTGTCTCTTGTATGTATGTTTTTTTATCAATACAATGTTCTACTGTTAAAATGAATTATATGAAGGCTATTTCATTAGAGGAGTCTTATTTTATGAGAATGAACCAATGAAAAGAAATCATATATGTATTCTAGATATTAGTATTTTTTAATATATTTCATGATTTATTTTGTGACGATGAATGTTGAATTATTTATATTGTTTCTATTTTCCATGCTTAGGATTATGGTTTAATCTCTTCAAGGATGAAAATTTTAATGAGAATATGAAATATAGAGACATGGATATTGAAATTTCCAGTTTTTTTGGAGAATTCTTCAATTTATATATTATATTGTTAAATTTTTTATATTTCTCAATGTCTAAATTTATAATAGAATTTCATTTTTTATATGAGGATTAACCATGGGTGGTGATTTTGAATTTTTTTAAGATTGTTTCTTTCTCAAACATGTATGATTTTATTATAATGTAATATTATTTATGTAATTATGTAGATCATTCATAATAATTTATTTTTTAGTAATTAAAGGTTGTGGAATTATATAATAGAAATATGTATATATTATAAAAAGAATTGAAATACTATTGGAGGGATGAAATATTATTGGGGTGGTGATGGTGATATCAAGGGGCATTCACATTGTCCAGAATGATTAGTCAAATATGTTTCCCATTGTATGTTATAGGGTGTATGATTTAATCAACATATTAAAAAAACTAAATGGTGAATTTTGTAGAATAATGTTTTTAAGGGAAGGAAACATCAAAATTAATGGGTGGTTTTCCAATGTAGTGATATGGAATGATATAGAAATTTAGTGGGTGGGTTTTATTTTCTACCATAAAAATTTGTTAAAAATATTCTTTATTATTAAACCACTACTGGGAGAGATAATATAAAAATGTTTGGGAGGATTAGAAAATATAAATAATAATAGGTAATGTTACTATAGATGATTAGTTAATGGTAATCATACAATTATTGTAGGATTTTAGTAAACTCAAAATTGAGTTATGTGACTACATAAAATAACCATTCCAAAATCATGATCAATAAATAATTATTATGATTCTCTATGACTGTTAATATAATCATAGAAATTAGGGGTAATATTTAAATAATTCAATACTCTTTGTAATACTTTTTTGAAAATATACCAATTAAACTTGTTTACTTGTTGAATTTTTAAATATGATTGATTTATAATCATAAAATAATTATTAAATGATATGAAATGGTGGAATTGAATGAATGATGGATATAATAAAATAATTTATGTTTCAGAAAATTAATAACAAGATTTAATTTTAATTTGAAATAAATTTATACGGGTTGGAATTGATATATGCTCAAATTTCAATTAAAGAATCCGTGTGGAATTGGGTATAATATTATCCCTGATAAAAAGTGATAAATATATCATTTTGAGATCCTATAAATCATTTTAATTATTTTTTTGAAATAAAATTTATTAAATATTTATTTATAAAATCATATTAAAGTTAATTATAATTACATTTTGATTATTTGGAAAAACAAAGTATTCTTTTTTCTGATTAAATATATTAAAAATACTTGATGTAGAAGAATACATCATTTTATGTGAAATTATAATATGGTTTTAGTTATTAATTATAATTTACATTAAAATTAAGAAATTTTTTCGGATTTATCTTGGTTAACATTAAAAAATTCTTTTATAGTATCTAATGATAATTTTTGTTCCTGGAATAGTGTACATCTGTAGAATTAATTTGTAGGATAAATGATTAAATTATATAAATTTTTATGTTCTTTGAAAATTTGGAATGTTCTAATGAATGATTCAAGGATTATGTGTTTATAAAATGGTGAGGGTTTATAATATAAAGTGGAAAAGTGTTAAAAATACAACAAAACATATAATGGGTTCCTACCTCATTTCAAAATCAGAAGACATATCACAATAGATTACACATGATAGTTTGATTTCAATATTTTTTATTATATATTAGAACATTTTTGTAGAAAATAAAATGGAAATGTTATAAACATATTATAGGTCATATATACCATTTATGATGAAATATAAAGTTAATAAAAACTATTGAATGTAATGGTGACACATGAATTTAGTAAAAAAATTAAAAATTTCATATACATGGATTGTAGAATGTTTTATTAATATGGAATTACATATTAGACAATTTTGTTTTTAATGAAGATAATGTATATGTGTATAAAATTTGATAGTCTATTGATATTTGAAAATTCCATGGATATGGTGACAAGAAGCTCCTGGATCGTCCACCACAGATCCTACCTTAAAGGTAAGTAAAGATAGCCTCCTTAGTGGAATCATCTGTCAACCTCCTTCGGGTACCGACTCGTCGTGAGGTCCACCTCCGTGTACCGACTCATCGTGATGTCCTTCTCCAGGTGTCGTCCAGTCCTCGTACACTCGGTCTCTGTCAGCATTGTCCGTCGTCTGCATCCAACACAATGAGGTGCGGGCATAGCCCGTGCAGTGGTGAGTATAACGATACTCAATAGGGACTCCTAGACCATTAAGTTCTCACTAAATACAACAAAGATAACCACAATGAAGGATCTAAATAGATAACCCTTACTTAGGTATCATCCCCTACCTATAACTATGTTATCAAGTAGCCCATCTCAATCATTAGGTATCACAAAGATATAAAATCAATGGATAACCACTACTATGTTATTTGCCCATACATATACCTATGTTATCATGTAACTCATATCAATCATGAGGATTACCCAAAGGTCATTGAATCAACTCAAACCAGGATTTTATTCATGATGTCGAAACCATGGCTGCTAGAGAGCTCCTCCTCTGTCAAGTACATTAGTCTTGTCATGACTCTGAGGTGCTACTCTCTAACCTTAGACTGATAAGTTACTCCTCCTATCGAGTACCGCTTGTCTGCACCCAAACACAGTGTTTCTCCCCGCCAGGGGTCTGCCGCCCAAACACAGTAGTGGTTCCCCTAATAGCCTACAGAGATACTCCTCCTATCGATCACCGCAGTTCTGATGCCAACTACCAGGCGCTCCATCCACCGTGGTTTTGCCACCAAACACTAGGTGCTCCGTCCACTGGGCTAGTCGACTCACTCTAAGTCGAATCGGTCAAACAATCTTCAGGTCCACAACTACTTGGTCTCTGCAATCTGTACGCTCATCTCTTGGAGGGTCCTCTCGACAAGCTACTAGTCAATAATCCAAGTATCACAATGTCCCACAATGAAGTATCAAAAAGTATCGCCTTGTCACAGGACTCTTAATGTAACAGACAGCGCGTCAATCGGACGCCCTGTCTGTGGGTCATTAGCCTTTTCATCCCAGGGGCCCGGTATGTTTCACGTACGAACCAACCAGACCGTATCTCAACTATACCAAACCTCAAGTGGAGAATTCAAAAAGAACCGTCTCATCAATATTAATCCAACGTAGTTGATGGCACGTCAGTCGGACGTCCGGTCCTCAAGTTATAAGTGTTTTTGCTCCGAGGGCCCAGCTGGAATTATGTTTTATCCAACCGGGTCTTACTTCAAATGAAACCGGTTAACCAAACCGGTCACACCATTGTGATCCATACCAAAAAACACAAGAGATGGACTACCCATTGGTCCAAAAAAGACAGCCGGTGAAATTGTTTCATTTTACAGCAACATTCACGAACCGTGCCCCATGGGGCCAACACCGCGATCTCCACATAAATATCCAAAATTGTTCTTGAAACATCCGTCTTAAGTCCAGGGTCGCAATGTCATAGACGATACTTCATTCTGACACTGTATGAGAGAGAAATGCCAGATACAAGATATTGTATTAATAATAACAATATTATTATTCAGTGTTTCGTGGGCCCAAGCCACGAATCAGAATTTAGTGTTGAACAATCGACTTTCTTAGATACAAGATTACATTGCCACTGATAGAAAGTCAATTATACGTCACACACCGGAGTTATGGCAATTCGAATATTTAATAATATTATTAAATCCATTAATGAACGAGCGTTTCTGGTACCTGATCCGAAAACCCTAAAAAGATATCCAATATTGGACTCATAAATTCTGTCATGAAGTTCGGATCACACTGTCACTAACGGTTCATGAAACTGAGATCGCACGAAGAAGATATGGTCAAAATATTGTTTTCCCAAAGAAAATAATAATCACATTATTATATTATTATTATTTTTAATTTAAAAAAAATTAATTCCTTAAATCCTCACACCCAAATTCCACACACCACAAGCACCTCCCTTTCCTTACTCCATGCCTTTCACGCCCCATCACTTGATTTATTTCTCTATTTATTTTCCTTTTAATTTAATTCTCTTATTTTCTACTCTATCCAATATTCCCTCATTCATCCACGATTCCTCACACTCAAAAAATAAAACCCCTTCATTCTCTATCCAATCTCTTTTTTCCTCCAGAAATCTCACTTGTCCTCTACCATAGCAGTCATCTCATACTACCATGCACCAGACCCAATGTCGCGCCGCCTTCCTCCTGCAACAGTAGCCATGGTCGCCTGCTCGCCCAATCGAACCATTTCCTTGGACCGCTGGCAACTCATCGGACTCATGCCATGGGATCCTTATGCGCATCATACCAGCTTCGAATCGCCGTTGTGGCCCCATTCAATGTCACCCGTCAATCCGTGCACAAAAGAAGAACCAGCAGAGTGTCTGGGCTTGTTCGTTAGCAGTGCCATCCGCATTAGAGGCTCAATCCAAAATTCATCAATGGCAAGGGTTTAATTTATTCAAAATAAATTATACAAAAAACCTGCAATTAAAATACCCATGCATGAGGTATAAATCACATATACACAAAATACAAAAACCACCTACCTCGAATATGGTTCATTCGTCGTAGACACAGAAAGCATTGTCGCGCCGTCAATGCCGTGAAAGAACCATCATCGTTGGCGAGTTCCCCACTGTTTCATTTCTTCCCTTGATGCAGAGGAAGCCGAAGCGAAGGCACCTCGTCGGTGACTTCACGTTCTTCATCGGAGGAAGAACACCTCCCTTTCTAATCCTCCAAAGGTTCCCCATGGAAATATTTTCTATTGCAAATATTATAAAAGACATCTCCCCTCAACACAAAATAATTCAAATTGTGATGCACCAATTTAATTAATGAAACTATTAATTTAATTATGTTGACAAACTTAATTAAGGGAAGGTGGAGAGATCTCATAAATAGGGGAGTTTATGAGTTAACAAATTAATTAAATGGGGGGGGGGTTTAAGGGGGTTTAAGAGAGTTAATGTGGAGATGAAAGGTCGGGGCTCATGTGGGTCCACCTCTCATTTATCCACCCATGGGTAGTTGGTGGATATGGGTCTCATCCTTAACTCCATTTTGTAGTGTATAACTACCATAGATATAAATGAAATTGTGTACCACCAATTTTATTTATTTAATTCTAAATCCCCAATTATTAATTCTCAACCTTTTTAAAACAAAACTGCGATAAAGGATACCTTATGAAATTACTGGCGCTGCGAGTTCATCGGTGCCCTCAGATTTAAATTCCGAGCACCAGTTCAAAATATAGAAAACCAAACACGTATGTTTAGTGAACATAACCGAAAAAAAGTTTGGAAAATTAATATCAGTAACCCTCGACCCACACTAGTCGAGGTTTGGCTCTACCTAAGTCAAACACTCCCCAAAGAACCCATTTATACTCTCAGATATTCAATAAGAGTTACCGTTTAGAAGTTATGAAATTTAAAATAAAATAATTTTCACTTAATTATTTTATTTGCATCCAAAAACTAACTTTTTCTATTGGCCCGCGCCATACAATGTTGGTATCTTCTTAAATAAACCATGCCCTAATGAGTTCAGTGGTGGTCTCATATTTTTATTCTGAGCTACCATTTGTGAATTATAAGCATTTGAAAAATAAAATAATTTATTTAATTATTTTATTAACGGTTATGCCATTTTTTTAATTTCTCACAGTAGGCCCGCGCCGACTATACTAAAGTCATGATAAGAGAAAATCTGTCATCCTGAGTGCAACGTTTCCCTCAGATTTCTAATCTGAGTAACTATTTAAGAGTTATTCCACATTTTCAGTAAAAGTGCATACACGTGTTAATTTAAGCTTAACAAAACATCAGAAAATTATTCCGGGAACACCAAGTCTCGGAATCAGGTGCCAGAAGAAACTGCGGACATTTTAAATTCCAAAAAAATAAGAAAAAAATTTCCATGTAATATAAGGTTATTTACATTACCCCTACCTAAGAGATTTACGTCCCCGTAAAGATACAACACATGCTAGTGTAAAAAGGAGGGTTCTGATCATGCATATGATCCTCCCACTCCCATTTTTCTCGTGGAGGTTCTTGTGCTTCCAGTGAAAGCGCAAATGAGGAATCCACCGTCCCCGTAGGACCCTCTCCTGTCAATCCTCAACCTCTAATAGAACCCTGAGAAAGTCTCCCCATCATCGATGTCCATCTCTCCATGGTGGATGATGACGGATAGGTCGTGTGTACATCTCCGAGCTCTAAAGCACTAATCGCTTCATAATAATCGAGTACCAGGAATGGTCGGTACGCATCAATGACTACTAAGCTACATACATGTCATCTTGTTGAAGTTGTATAGCTCTATAAAACTCTTATCCACCTCCTTAAGCTAGTCCTTAGCTAGCTGTAAGTCGGGCTCACGTCAAAACCAGAGGGGTATCTGATGCAGAAACATGTGTAAGGCATTAAGCCTACATATGTCATCTACTGGTACCATTGGTTGTAACTGGTGGCCAATAGGTAGTGATATAGTTGGAACAATACCCGAATGTACTATCTAAAGCATCAGTCCACGTACCGAAGCCTCATAACTATGCTGACCAACCTCATGGTCACTCATTGGGGAACACCAGTAGATATGAGCTCAATCTGATCTACTAATGTATAATCTAGGTGTAGAACTCTAGAAATCACCTCCAGTCAGTCCACTGCTTCCTAGGAATCTGTCTCTACATGTAACCTCGGAGGCCTCTACTGCTGGAACTCGTGCAATGCGCTCTATTATCGTGCACCATATATTAGTACGGCTGGTGGTATCTGATGCACAACGGGTGGTGGTGCTGCTGGTACACCACCCGAAGGTGCCAACATAGTAAGATAGCCCTGCATCGGAGCCTCATCACTCGGTGGGCCATCATCAAGTACTCTCTCAAAACTCCAACTGACTATCTACGTGGAGGCATCCTGAATAGATGTGACATAGTCAAAAGATTTAAACCTGGTGATCTGACCTAGTTGAGATGAATTAAAGAAAACTTTTGGAAGCACACAAACAATCAGTGTTTTCATGCACTGGGTCGAAAATCAGTAGTGAGGGTCCGGGTGTATGGATATGTCGGCCACCGCACCAAAACTAGACTCCCTGAACTGAAAAACACACTTGGTACCTTTAACACTAATGTTTTACAGAAAAGGAATATCATAGTTATAATTTCTGCGGTAGAACCGACTCCTCTGATACCAATTTGACATGACCCGTCCTCGGGGCCCGTGTCGTGACTACCCCAGGCCCGCTTTGCATTGGCCATGGGTTAGCGACTAGCGCCAAAGGCCAAAATCCCGATAACTGGGAAGTAATTTTCTTTATAAATCATAAACAAACTCATCCGGAGTACAAGAAGAAGTAAACACGAAGTAAAACTGAATAAAAAAGTAGTGATGAAAGAAAATGGGGCGACAAATACACGCCCAACTGTAAAGTACAAGGAAATAGACAAAATAGATAGAAGGTGACAAGCACCTCCTGGATCACCCACCACAGATCCTACATGAAGGGTAGGTACAGATAGCCTCCTCAGCACCCTTGTCTGTCAACCTCCTCCGGGTCCGACTCGTCGTTAAGTTCACCTCAGTGTACCGACTCGTCGTGAGGTCCTCCTCCAGGTGTTGTCCAATCCTCCTACACTCGGTCTCTATCAGCACTATACGTCATTTACATCCAACACAACAATGTGCTGGCATAGCTCGTGCAGGGGTGAGTGTAACAATACTCAGTAGGGACCCTGAGACACTCAAGGTCTTACTAAATCCATCATGGATAACCAAAAATTTTGATCTAAACAGATATCCATTACATAGGTATAATCCCCTACATATACCTAATTTATCAAGTAGCCCATCTCAATCATGAGGTATCACACAGATATAAAATCAAAAGATAACCACTACATAGGTATATGACCATACATATACCTAGGTAATCAAATAACACATCTCAATCATAAGGAATACAAAAAAGTCATTGACTCAGCTCAAACTAGGATTTTATTCTTGATGTTGAAATCATGACTTTTGAAGAACACTTCCTCTGTCGAGTACAGTGGTCCTATCATGACTCTGAGGTTCTAATCTCTAACCTTAGACAGCTAATATACTTCTCCTATCGAGTACCATGGGTCCGCACCCAAACACAGTAGTTCTCCCCGCCAGGGTCTGCCGCCCAAACGCAGTACTGGTTGCCAAAATAGCCTATAGAGGTAATCCTATTGTCGAGTACTGTGGGTCTGCTGCTAACTACGAGGTGCTCCATCCGCCGTGGATCTCCCGACAAATACCGGGTGCTCTGTACACTAGGCTAGTTGACTGACTCTAAGTTGAATCAGTCAAACAGTCATCAGGTCCACAGCTACTAGGTCTCTGCACTCCGTACGCTCGTCTCTGAGAGGATCAGCTCCACAAGCTATCGGTTGATACTCAAAGTATCACAAAGTCCCAAAAATAAGTATCAAAATGGACCGCCTTGTCCCAAGGGGTCTCAACGCAACAGACTTCGCATTAATCAGACGCCATGTATATGAGTTATTAGCCTTTTCATCCCGGGGCCCGGTTAGTTTCACGTACGAACCAACCCGACTGTATCTCAACTGTTCCAAACCTCAAATGGAGTATTCCAAAAGAACCATCTCATCAAGAGGAATCCAACATATTTGACGACACGTCAATCGGACGTCCGGTCCTCAAGTTATAAGCATTTCCGCTCTGAGGGCCCGGTTGGAATTACGTTTGATCCAACCTAGTCGTACTTCAAATGACACTGGTTAACCAAACCGGTCAAACTGTCACGACCCGTCCTCGGGCCCGTGTCGTGACTACCCCAAGCCCGCCTTCCATAGGCCAGTGGCTGGCGACTAGCACCAAGGCGTAAATCCCAACAAAAAGGGAAGGCATTTCCTTTGAAAAGTAAACAAGCACCACAGAGCAAGCAAGCGGAAAAGTAAACACTAAGTAAAACTGTACAAGCTGTGCTGAAAGTAAAAAGGGGCCGGAAATACAAGCCCAACTGTAAAGTACAACTGAAAGGAAAAACAACAAATAAAAAGGGAAAACTGCAGTGTCGAGCCGTCCTCCGGATGTCCCACCTGAAGGGTGGGTACAGATAGCCTCCACTGCTCCTCGGGTCCACCTAACCGCTCCGTGTACGTCCCGCCTAGTGGTCCACCTCTAGGTACTGTCCTGCTCCGCATGCCTCCTCCACGATCAGCGCTGTCCGTCGTCTGCAACCAACACCACGAAGTGCGGGCATAGCCCGTGCAGGGGTGAGTATAAGCTACTCAGTAGGGACCCCGAGACCCCCGAAGGTCTCCCGAAATCCACAAAGGATAATCCACAAAGGAAAGATAAATCACTAAGTAACATCTGACACGGCTTAGGTATATGCCCATACATATACCTATGTCTTCAATTCCCGTTCAGCTCCAACGTCCGAGCCCAAGCACAACCCAGTCCACACAGGAAAGCAAAACGTATACCCACGCAGGATAGAGCAACACAATCCACAAAGGAGAGTAACACAAGATTCAGCTCACACAGGTATACTTCTTCGGATAACGATAAAGATTCTCATTGAACCATCTAAGTCGTCGGACCCACGAAGGATCGATAGGTACTAACCTTGCAGTGACCCACACAGGATCGGGCCCACACAGGACCTGTAGAAGTTGGCTCACACAGAACCGCTGAGAGATGACCCACACAGGATCGGACCCACACAGGATTGGGCCCACGCAGGACCTGTAGGCGCTGGCTCACACAGAACCGATGAGCGCTGACCCACGCAGGATCAGACCCACACAGGATCGGGCCCACACAGGACCGGTAGCACTGATCCACGTAGGATCGCTGAGTGCAGTAGTCGTCGCAGTCCGCTGAGAATCTCTGCACAGTCGTCGCCGCAGTCCCCTGAGGATCTCTGCACGGTCGTCGTCGGAGTCCACGGAGGATCTCTGCACAGTCGCCGCCGCAGTCCACTGAGGATCTCTGCACGGTCGTCGCTGTCGAAGTAGCTGTCGAAGTAGCAGTCGCAGCAAGCACTAGGGTTCCCGCACACAGCAAGCTCGTTCGGGAAGGTCCGCTCCACGAGCCGAGAGGCTGATACATCAACTGACACGAAGTCCAAAGTTGATGTATCCAAAAGTTCCGTATCGTCAACAGGAACTCAACGTCGCAGACGGCGCGTCAATCGGACGCCCGGTCTGAGAGATATTGGCATTTTCGTCCCAGGGGCCCGGTTTGATTTTAAGGAAAAACCAACCCGACCGCACTCCACCTGCGTCCAAACCTCGGGCGGAGTATGCCAAAAGATCCGTCTCACTTAGAGGAATTCAACAAAGCTGACGGCACGTCAATCGGACGTCCGTAGCTCAAGATATGAGTGTTTCCGCTCCGAGGGCCCGGTTGGTCTCGTGTACGAACCAACCCGGCCGAACTCAAAGTATTCTGAAACCTTGAGTGTGATATACCGAAACGACCGTCTCGATCCAAGGACCGTGTTACTGCTGAAGGCGAGTCGTTTGGAGGCACGAAGCTCAAGATACGGGCGTTTGAACGAAAACGTCCGAAGATGGGGGGTACGGGCCCGGGGCGACCCGGCCCAACCCCCCCTGGGTCGGCCCGCACCGGGTCGACCCGACCCGGGTCCGACCCGGCTGGCCCGGCCCGGCCCGGCCAGGGCCGGTCCGGCGCCCGTTTTTCTTCCCGTCTGCGCCGTTGCTCCTCCCGGGATCCGTTCTTTACTGCGGGATCGTCAACCATCCGCTGCGGCATGTTCCGTCGTCGACCGTCAAATCCGCACAAAACGAAGAATGGCGGAGGGTCGTCGGGCCGTGTTCGTTCGGCCCGCGCCCTCCGCGTTAGAGATAAACAACCGGGAGAAAAACGATCTACACATGATCCAACAATTTTAATTAAAATAAAATTGTTCATTGAAAACCGGCTTTTTAATTTTCAAGAACGTTCATGAGAAAATTAAAAAAAGGGGTAATTTTCCAAAATTAATCCCTACCTTGATGATCGTCGTGCGCGTGCGTTCTTCGCGGAAGAGACCATCACAGAAGAGATCGATCGTCGCGTCGTCGCGGGGAGGCGTCGCGTCGTCGCGGATTCCGGCGTTGAGTCGGCGAGCTCAACGAATCAAGAACAACAGATTTAAATTATTAATATTTAAATCTGTGTTTCATTTAAAACCAAAGAATAGAACTTGAGAGGAAATCCGAAAGCACTCACCTCGAATGGTCGGTGATCGGAGATCGGAGATCGGAGATCGGAAGAGCGTCCCGGGCGAAGGCGTCGTCGATTTCCAGGTTCGGCGTTCTTCGCGTTCTTCGCATTCTTCGCGAGGGAGAAGAAGTTGCGAGGGTTATCCCAAATCTTCTCAAGCGCAAATAACCAGAGGTTAAGCGTGGGACTTATTTTATTATTACGCCAACGAATTTGAAAAACTGGTTAAGAAACGATCCATCAATTCGTTGAATTAATTCAACGAAAGAAACGACCCATTTAATTCACGAAGAAAACAGCCCATTTAATTCACGAAAGAAACAGCCCATTTAATTCACGAAATAAACCGCACAATTAAATGGTCTGTTAAGAATTTAGAAAATGCGTCGGTTGACTTTCATTAAGACGAGTTTTCACGGGTGCGTTTCTTAGCCGAAAGAAACGGCGGGGCTCGTGCGGGCCCCACCTCACAAATATCCTACCAAGGGGGTAGGATATTTCTGGATAGCATCCTATCCAGTTCAACTCAGTTCAAGCCTCCATTAAGTGGCTTCAAGTGGCTTTCATGTGGCTTAAGTGAAATAAAATAAAGCTGTCGCAAAATTATTTTATTTCTTAACTTTAAGCCCGAAAATTAAAAACCACACCCGAGCAAACACAACTCCGGAAGAGGTGTTTCTAAGAGAATACCGGCGCTGCGATTTCATTGGTGCCCTCAGAATTCGATTCCGGGCACCGGTTCAAAAGTTAGAAAAACCCGCTCGTCTGTTCACTGAATGTACCCGAGCCAAACTTCAGAAAATGATTCCGGGCACACTGGGCCTCGGAATCAGGCGCCGTCAGAAACTGCGTTCTTGTAAAATTCCAAAGAAAATTAAGAAAAAAATTTCCTTGAAATTTACGGGTCTTTACATTACTCCCACCTCAGGACTTTACGTCCCCGTAAAGATACATCAAAAACTAGGGAAACAAATGTGGGTACTGAGCACGCATCTGAGCCTCCCGCTCCCAAGTGCTCTCCTGGAGGTTCCCGTGCTGCCATCTGATGCGCACAAGTGGAATCGATCGCCCATGTTGGACCCGCTCCTGCCGATCCTCTATCTCCACTGGGACCTCCGTAAAAGTCGCTCCATCATCCACGTCTAGCTCCCCATAGTCAATGATGTGCGTCGTGTCGTGCACGTATCTCCTCAGCTGGGATACATGGAAGACATCGTGCACCCGGTGCAACTGAGGTGGCAGAGCCAGGCGATAAGCCACCTCGCCAATCCTGCTGAGGACCTGGAAAGGCCCGATGAAGCGTGGAGACAACTTGCCGCCTCGGCCAAATCTCATCAAACCACGTCGAGGTGAGACCCGCAAGAAGACGTGGTCACCATCCTCGAACTCTAGTGGCCTCCGCCTCCTGTCAGCATATGACTTCTGCCGGCTCTGTGCTGTCCTCATCCGCTGCTGGATGAGCTGGACCTTCTCTGTCATGGCCCAGACCATTTCTGGTCCCACAAGTGCTGACTCTCCAAGGTCTGTCCAGCACAAAGGAGATCTGCAAGGTCTGCCGTACAACGCCTCGTAGGGTGCCATCCTGATGGTGGAGTGGTAGTTGTTGTTGTACGTGAACTCCACCAAGGGTAGGTGGTTCTCCCAGCTGCGACCAAAGTCGAGGACACATGCACGGAGCATGTCCTCGAGAGTCTGAATGGTCCTCTCCGTCTGACCATCCGTCTGAGGGTGAATGGCGGTGCTCAGACGTAGTCGCATCCCGAACGCCTCCTGCAACCCCTTCCAAAGTCGGGAAGTAAAACGAGCGTCCCGATCAGAGACGATGGTCGATGGCACACCGTGAAGTCGTACAATCTGCTGAACGTAGAGACGCCACAAGCTCTCCACTGTGCCCTGCTCTCGGATGGGTAAGAAGTGTGCCGACTTGGTGAGTCGGTCAACAATCACCCATATGGAATCGTGACCTCTGGAAGTGCGTGGAAGTCCAGTCACAAAGTCCATAGATATCCTGTCCCACTTCCACTCCGGGACCTCCAAGGGCTGTACCAAGCCTGCTGGTACCTGATGCTCTGCCTTCACCTGCTGGCAGGTGAGGCACCGTGAAACGAACTCTGCCACAGCATTCTTCATCCCCGGCCACCAGTGCTGTCGCCCGAGATCCTGGTACATCTTCGCCACTCCAGGATGTACCGCCAACGGAGAAGTGTGAAACTCTCTCAGCACCTCCTCTCGTAAGGCGACTGGTACCAAGGTACGTCCTCTGAAAATGACATCGTTCTCTGCTCCAAGGGAGAAACCATCAGGTTCCTGTCCCGGGGATATCTGTGCACGCCGCGTCTCACAGTCAACATCCCCATGCTGTGCCTCTCTGACCCGCTGAAGAAGTGGAGGAGAGACTGTGAGAGACTGAAGGAAGGCTGCTCCGTCTCTATCCACGAAGGATATCTGCAAAGCGGCTAGCTGCTCTGTCGCCTCCTCAAGTAGCTGGATGCCCGTCCTCCTGCTGAGGGCATCAGCCACCACGTTCCCCTTCCCAAGAGTATAGACTATTTCAAAGTCATAGTCCTGGAGGAACTCGAGCCATCGCCGCTGTCTCAGGTTCAGGTCCTTCTGAGAGAAGATGTACCTGAGACTCTGGTGGTCAGAAAAGACTGTGAAGCGCTCGCCCATCAGATAGTGTCTCCATGTCTTCAGGGCAAAGACTACTGCTGCCAACTCCAAGTCATGGGTAGCGTAGTTCTGCTCATGAGGCCTCAAGTGACGTGATCCGTAGGCAATCACGGCCCGCTCCTGCATCAGGACACACCCGAGTCTGATCCCTGATGCATCACAGTAGACTACGTAACCAACTCCCTCCTTAGTAAACCTCAAGATAGGTGCGCTGGTCAACCTCTGCCTCAGCTCCTGGAAGCTCTGCTGACATCTGTCTGACCACACGAAGGGTTTCCCCTTCTTCGTCAACGCCGAGAGTGGGGCCGCAACTCTGGAGAAGTCCGGCACAAATCTCTGATAGTATCCGGCTAGGCCCAAGAAACTCCGCACCTCTGTCACTCTCTTGGGTGGCTCCCAAGCTAGCACTGCCTCGATCTTCGCGGGATCCACTGCAACTCCCACCTCAGAAATGACGTTCCCCAAGAAGTGGACCTCACGTAACCAGAACTGACACTTAGAGAGCTTTCCATAAAGCTGGTGCTCTCGGAGTGTGTCTAGTACAACACGCAGGTGGTAGGCGTGCTCCTCCTCCGTCGTCGAGTACACCAAAATTTCGTCGATGAAGACCACGACAAATCGATCGAGGTATGGCTGGAAGATCCTGTTCATGAGGCTCATGAACACTGCTGGAGCGTTGGTCACGCCGAAAGGCATAACCAAGAACTCGAAGTGGCCATACCGACACCTGAAGGCCGTCTTCTGCACATCCTCGTCTCGAACTCTAAGCTGATGATAGCCTGACCTGAGGTCTATCTTCGAGAACCACCGTGCTCCCTTGAGCTGGTCAAAGAGATCATCAATCCTGGGTAGCGGATACTTGTTCCTCACTGTCACCTGATTTAGGCGACGATAATCGACACACAGTCGCAAGCTCCCGTCCGCCTTCTTGGCGAACAAAATCGGGGAACCCAGGGCGAAACAATGGGTCGGATGAACCCCTTTCCCTGTAAGTCCTCCAAGTATACTCGCAGCTCTCGAAGCTCAGCGGGAGCCATCTGATATGCTGGAGTGGATATCGGGGCTGTCCCGGGGTACAGGTCAATATAAAATTCTACCTCTCTGCGAGAAGGTATTCCTGGAACGTCGTCGGGAAAGACGTCCACGTACTGATCCACCACTGTAGGGAAACTGGGACTCCGCACGTCAACTGCTCGCAGGATGAGGCTAGCCAACTGATGAGTGATGGGCTGACCTCTCCTCTGCGTGAGTCCATCCTGTGCTGCTAAAGCTCCCTTCTCACCGGTGAAGGTGAACCTGCTCCCGTCGGTGCGCACACATCGCACCTTGCGCCTAAAGTAGTCAATCTGAGCATGGACCGTAGATAACCAATCCATGCCCAAAATGACGTCGTAAGGCCTCGACGCTGCTACAAGAAGATCCCAGCCAAGGCTCTCGCCTCCTAGAGTAAGCTGACACTGTCGGCACCAGTGCGTAATCGTCGAGTCTGCTCCCATAGGAGTCTCTAGCCGCAAGGATCGAGCCAACGGCTCTGTCGGAATATCCGAGCTCCGAACAAGGGCAGTGGCTATGAAAGAGTGACTTTCTTCTGTGTCTATCAGAACTGCAGCAAGGGTGGAATAGACACAGATTGTACCTCGAATCATCTCTGGCGCGCCGTGGTCGTAGGCCTCCGCTTCCTGGAGCTGAGCCTGTCTCTGCCCGCCAGCTCCCTGTGGTCGGGGCGGGCCTCCTGGTGGTGGTGGTGGCAGAGCCTCAAAGCGTCGCCCACCACCTGCTGCTCGGCCAGCTCCTCTGCCTCGTCCGCCTCCTCCCTGCGGACCGCCACGGTTGACCCTCTGCCTCTGCCTGGGTGGCCCCTCCACCGTCTGCTGCCCCTCAGTACGACGGGTCGGGCAGTCACGAGCCATGTGGCCCTGCCCGCCGCACTCGTAGCACTGTCTGCCTCTCGGAAGGCTGGCTCCGGGCCGGGTGCCCTGAACTGCTGAGCCAGCGTCCCGAGGTCGCCTGCCGGAAGGTCTGGTCCGCCTGGAACCCTGAGTCATCCGCCGGCTACCAGCTGCCGAAGACTCCGCTATCTGCCGCCCTGCGGTGGGTCTCGCTGTGGACTCAGCCAGGAAGCTCTCGATCAGGAGGGTTCTCTCCAGTACCCCTACCTGGGTCGGGATGATGAGAGAGATCAGCGATGCCCTGATCTCGTGTCTCAAACCCTGCTCGAAGGTCCGGGCCCGGAAGAAGGGGTCCCGTAACATGTCTGTCGAGTACCGAGAAAGGTCGGTGAACCTCGCCGCAGACTGAGTGACCGTCAAGCTGCCCTGCCGCAGCTGAAGAAGCTCCTGGATGCGCACCGCTCGGAGGGTGGCTGGGTCGAACTCTGAGCGGAAGAGGCTCTCGAAGTCCGTCCAGATGAGGGAGGCCTCATCGTGTACCTGGAGCATCGGGCTCCACCAGCGTCCGGCTGCTGCGTGCAGTAAGCTCGCCGCGAGGATCACCATGAGGTCTGCTGGCGTCCTCACTAGCCTGAAAACTCGGACGACCGCCTCCAGCCAGTCCTCGGCTGCCTGGGGGTCCGACTCCCCACGGAACCTGGGTGGTCGCCGGCGCTGGAACTCGTGCAGAGCTCCGAGGCGTCGTGCGTCGTCAGCTGCCAGTGCTGGAAGCATCGGGGGCTCGGTAGGTAAAGGTACCACCGGTGCCTCTGCTGTCAACGGGCCCCGTTCCGAGGCCCCGTCGATAGGCGGGCTGTCGTCGCGCCCTACTCTAGGAACCCTAGCTGGCTGCTGTCGTCGTGCCATCCTGAAAAATAAATAAGTATGCCACAGTCAGAACAGTATACCTGGTGAGCTGACACAAGTAATCACAAAGAAAACTTGAAACACAAATTCAAACAATGTTTTCGTACATTAAGTAAGGAATCAGAAGTCAGGGTCCTGGTGTATGGATACGTCGGCCGCCGCACCAACACTGGACTCCCTGGACTGATAACCACACTCAATACACTAAACACTTTTGCTTCACATAGAAGAAAGATCAGAGTCTGCGGTAGAACCGACCACCTCTGATACCAATTTGTCACGACCCGTCCTCGGGCCCGTGTCGTGACTACCCCAAGCCCGCCTTCCATAGGCCAGGGGCTGGCGACTAGCACCAAGGCGTAAATCCCAACAAAAAGGGAAGACATTGCCTTTGAAAAGTAAACAAGCACCACAGAGCAAGCAAGCGGAAAAGTAAACACTAAGTAAAACTGTACAAGCTGTGCTGAAAGTAAAAAGGGGCCGGAAATACAAGCCCAACTGTAAAGTACAACTGAAAGGAAAAACAACAACTAAAAAGGGAAAACTGCAGCGTCGAGCCGTCCTACGGAAGTCCCACCTGAAGGGTGGGTACAGATAGCCTCCACTGCTCCTTGGGTCCACCTAACCGCTCCAAGTACGTCCCGCCCAGTGGTCCACCTCCAGGTACTGTCCTGCACCGCACGCCTCCTCCACGATCAGCGCTGTCCGTCGTCTGCAACCAACACCACGAAGTGCGGGCATAGCCCGTGCAGGGGTGAGTATAAGCTACTCAGTAGGGACCCCGAGACCCCCGAAGGTCTCCCGAAATCTACAAAGGATAATCCACAACGGAAAGATACAATCACGAAGTAACATCTGACACGGCTTAGGTATATGCCCATACATATACCTAAGTCTTCAATTCCCGTTCAGCTCCAACGTCCGAGCCCAAGCACAACCCAGTCCACACAGGAAAGCAAAACGTATACCCACGCAGGATAGAGCAACACAATCCACAAAGGAGAGTAACACATGATTCAGATCACACAGGTATACTTCTTCGGATAACGATAAAGATGATCATTGAACCATCTAAGTCGTCGGACCCACGAAGGATCGATAGGTACTAACCTTGTAGTGAACCACACAGGATCGGGCCCACGCAGGACCTGTAGAAGTTGGCTCACACAGAACTGCTGAGAGATGACCCACACAGGATCGGGCCCACACAGGACCGGGCCCACGCAGGACCTGTAGGCGCTGGCTCACACAGAACCGCTGAGCGCTGACCCACGCAGGATCGGACCCACACAGGATCGGGCCCACACAGGACCGGTGCACTGATCCACGTAGGATCGCTGAGTGCAGTAGTCGTCGCAGTCTGCTGAGGATCTCTGCATAGTCGTCACCGCAGTCCACTGAGGATCTCTGCACGGTCGTCGTCGGAGTCCACGGAGGATCTCTTCACAGTCGTCGCTGCAGTCCACTGAGGATCTCTGCACGGTCGTCGCTGTCGAAGTAGCAGTCGCAGCGAGCACTAGGGTTCCCGCACACAGCAAGCTCGTTCGGGAAGGTCCGCTCCACGAGCCGAGAGGCTGATAAATCAACTAACACGGAGTCCGAAGTTGATGTATCCAAAAGTTCCGTATCGTCAACAGGAACTCAACGTCGCAGACGGCGCGTCAATCAGACGCCCGGTCTGAGAGATATTGGCATTTTCGTCCCAGGGGCCCGGTTGATTTTTAAGGCAAAACCAACCCGACCGCACTCCACCTGCGTCCAAACCTCGGGCGGAGTATGCCAAAAGATCCGTCTCACTTAGAAGAATTCAACAAAGCTGACGGAACGTCAATCGGACGTCCGTAGCTCAAGATATGAGTGTTTCCGCTCCGAGGGCCCGGTTGGTCTCGTGTACGAACCAACCCGGCCGAACTCAAAGTATTCCGAAACCTTGAGTGCGATATACCTAAACGACCGTCTCGATCCAAGGATCGTGTTTCCGCTGACGGAAAGTCGTTTGGAGGCACGAAGCTCAAGATACGGGCGTTTGAACAAAAACGTCCGAAGATGGGGGGTACGGGCCCGGGCCGACCCGGCTGGCCCGGCCCGGCTCGGCCGGCTCGGCGCGGCCGCGCCGCGCGGGTGGAAGCCGCGGGCGCTGACCCGCGGCTTGAGGAAGGACCGCGGCCCGCGTGCGGGCCGTGCTGGCGAGCCGCGGACGCGCTGAGCCGCGTCCGCCCGGATGAACCGGACCCGCGCGCCGCGGGTCCGTTTGGCCGTCGCCGCCGCGGCTTCAGCCGGGGTGGATTTCGTCCGGGGGCGCGCCGGGGCGCCGCCGCCTCCGGCCGCCGACAACTTCCGCGGGCCGCCGGCGTCGCTCCAGTGGCCCGTTTTCCTTCCCGTCTGCGCCGTTGCTCCTCCCGGGATCCGTTCTTTACTGCGGGATCGTCAACCGTCCGATGCGGCACGTTCCGTCGTCGACCATCAAATCTACACAAAACGAAGAACGGAGGAGGGTCGTCGGGCCGTGTTCGTTCGGCCCGCGCCTTCCGCGTTAGAGATAAACAACCGGGAGAAAAACGATCAACACATGATCCAACAATTTTAATTAAAATAAAATTGTTCATTGAAAACCGGCTTTTTAATTTTCAAGAACGTTCATGAGAAAATTAAAAAAAGGGGTAATTTTCCAAAATGAATCCCTACCTTGATGATCGTCGTGCACGGGCGTTCTTCGCGGAAGAGACCGTCCCGGAAGAGATCGATCGTCGCGTCGTCGCGGGGAGGCGCCGCGTCGTCGCGGATTCCGGCGTTGAGTCGGCGAGCTCAACGAATCAAGAACAACAGATTTAAATTATTAATATTTAAATCTGTGTTTCGTTTAAAACCAAAGAAAAGAATTTGAGAGGAAATCCGAAAGCACAAACCTCGAATGGTCGGTGATCGGAGATCGGAGATCGGAGATCGGAGATCGGAAGAGCGTCTCGGGCGAAGGCGTCGTCGATTTCCGGGTTCGGCGTTCTTCGCGTTCTTCGCGTTCTTCGCGAGGGAGAAGAAGTTGCGAGGGTTCTCCCAAATCTTCTCAAGCGCAAATAACCAAAGGTTAAGCATTGGTCTTATTTTATTATTAAGCCAACGAATTTGAAAAACTGGTTAAGAAATGATCCATCAATTCGTTGAATTAATTCAACGAAAGAAACGACCCATTTAATTCACGAAGGAAACAGCCCATTTAATTCACAAAAGAAACAGCCAATTTAATTCACGAAATAAACAACCCAAATAAATGGTCTGTTAAGAATTTAGAAAACGCTTCGGTTGACTTTCATTAAGACGGGTTTTCACGGATGCGTTTCTTAGCGGAAAGAAACGTCGGGGCTCGTGCGGGCCTGACCTCACAAATATCCTACCAAGGGGGTAGGAAATTTCTGGATAGCATCCTATCCAGTTCAACTCAGTTCAAGCCTCCATTAAGTGGCTTCAAGTGGCTTCCAAGTGGCTTAAGTGAAATAAAATAAAGCTGTCGCAAAATTATTTTATTTCTTAACTTTAAGCCTGAAAATTAAAAACCACACCCGAGCAAACGCAACTCCGGAAGAGGAGTTTCTAAGCGAATACCGGCGCTGCGATTTCATCGGTGCCCTCAGAATTCAATTCCGGGCACCGGTTCAAAAGTTAGAAAAACCCGCTCGTCCGTTCACTGAACGTACCCGAGCCAAACTTCAGAAAATGATTCCGGGCACACCGGGCCTCGGAATCAGGCACCGTCAGAAACTGCGTTCTTGTAAAATTCCAAAGAAAATTATGAAAAAAATTTCCTTGAAATTTACGGGTCTTTACACAAACCATTGTGATCCATACCGAAAAACACATGAGATGGACTACCCACTGGTCCAAGATGGATAACTGCTGAAAAAGATGCATTTTACCGCAACATGCACGAACCAGGCCTCTTGGGGCCCATGCCTCGATCTCGAAATAAATATCCAAAATTGGTCTTGAAAAATCCGTCCTAATTCCAGGGTCACAACGTCACAAACAGTTCTTCATTCCAACAACGTATGAGAGAGATATGTCAGATACAAGATTTTGTATTAATAATAATAATAATATTAGGTGTTTCGTGGGCCCGAGCCATGAATCTAATGTTAGTATCAAACATTAGACCTGAATCGGCCGTCTTAGAGACAGGATTACATCGCTAATGACACCAAGTCAATCGGACATCGAACACAGGATTTATGGTGAGTCTAAGATTTAATAATATTACTAAATCCACTAATGTACGAGAATTTTGGGTACCTGGTCCAAAAACTCGAAAAACATATCCAATATTGGACTCATAAATTTTGTCTCGAAGTCAGGGTCGCACTGCCACTGACGGTTCGTGAAACCAATATCCCACGAAGAAGATACCGTCAAAATATGGTTTTTCCAACGAAAATAATAATAACATTATTATATTATTATTATTATTAATTTTAATAAAATTAATTCCTTAAATCCTCACACCCCAATTCCATGCACCACTAGCGCCTCCCTTGCCTTACTCAATGACTTGAATGCCCCATCACTTGATTGATTTCTCTTTTTATTTTCATTTTAATTTAATTCCCTAATTTTATACGCTCTCTCCAATCATATTTCATTCATCCACCATTCCTCACGCTCAAAAAATAAAACTCCTTCTTTCTCTCTCCAATCTCTTTTCTCCTCTAGAAATCTCATGCAACCTCTACCCTAGTAGCCATCTGCTGCTACCATGCACTGGACCCCATGTTGCGCCACCTTCCGACTGCACCAATAGCCACGGTCGCCTTCTCTCCCAACCAATCAATCGCCTTGGACAGCCAGGAACCTCGTCGGACCCGTGCCATGGGATCCTTCTACGCGTCATACAGGCTTCAAATCGCCGTTGCGGCCCGTTTCAATGTCGTCTATCAGTCCGTGCACAAATGAACAACCATCGGAGGGTCCAGGCTTGTTCGTTAGTTGTGCCCTCCACATTCGAGGCTGAATCCAAAATTCATCAACGAAAAGGGTTTAATTTATTCAATATAAATTATACAAACACCCTGAAATTAAAATACCCATGAACGATGTATCAATCACTTATACACAAAATATGAAAACCCCCTACCTCGAATATGGTTCATTTGTCGTAGAGGCGGAAAGCGTTGTCGCTCGCTCAGCACCGTGAACGAACCATCGTGGTTGGCGAGTTCCCCGGGGTTGCATTTCCTCCATTGATGCGGAGGAAAAAAGTATAGAAGGCACATCGTCGGTGACTTCATGTTCTTTGTCAGAGGAAGAACACCTCTCTTTCTAATCCTCCAAAGGTTCCCCACCGAAGTATTTTCTATCGCAAATATTATAAAAGACTTCTCCCTTTTAAAAAAGTGCCTTGTAATACAAAATAATTCAAATTGTGATGCACCAATTTAATTACTTAAACTATTAATTTAATTATGTTGACTGTCATAATTAGAGGAAGGTGGAGTGATCTCATAAATAGGGGTGTTGATGAGTTAACAAATTAATTAAAAATGGGGGATTAGGGGGGTTTAAGAGAGGTTATGGTGAGATGAAAGGTTCGGTCTCATGTGGACCCCACCTCTCATTTATCAACACATGGATAGTTGGAGGTTATGGGTCTCATCCTTAACATCCTCTTGTAGGCTATAACTACCATAGATATAAATAATATTGTGTACCACCAATTTTATTTATTTAATTCTTAATACCCAAATATTAATTCTCAACCCGATTAAAATCCAACTATGGTAAAGGACCTCTTATGCAATTACCAGTGCTGTGAGTTCATCGCTGCACTCGGATTTCAATTCCGAGCACCGGTTCAAAAGATAGAAAATCTTCACGTATGTTTACTAAACGTACACGAAAATAAGTTTGCAAAAATATTA
The DNA here is from genome assembly GCA_963277665.1 of Viscum album. Classification (NCBI taxonomy): domain Eukaryota; kingdom Viridiplantae; phylum Streptophyta; class Magnoliopsida; order Santalales; family Viscaceae; genus Viscum; species Viscum album. Next base: position 1,022,607,366 of record OY728133.1, on the reverse strand, counting down.
TCAGTCACCCTCGACCCATGCTGGTTGAGGTTAGGCTCTGCCTAATTAAAACCTGCCCCAAACAACCCATTGATACGATCCGATTTTCAATCCGAGTTACCGTTTAGAAGTTATGAATTTTACACCAATATAATTGTCACTTAATTAATATTTATTCCGCCAAAAACTAACATTTTCTAGTGTCCTATGCCGACCAAGTTTAGTATCTACTTAAATAAACCATTCCCTCATGAGTTCAATGGAAATATATGATTTTTAATCTGAACTACCATTTGTGTGTTATAAGAATTTGAAAAATAAAATAATTTATTTAAATATTTTATTTACGGTTATGCAGTTTTTTTAATTTCTCATAGGAGGCCGACACCGAATAAATTAAGTCGCGGCTAGGGTAATCCCGCCATCCTGAGCTCAACGGTGCCCTCAAATTTCTAATATGAGTTACCGTTTAAGAGTTATTCCACTTTTTCAGTAAAACTACTTACACGCATTAATTTAAGTATAAAAAACATCAAAAAATTATTCTGGGCACACAGGGCCTCGGAATCATGTGTCTTCAAAAACTGCGGACTCCTAAAATTGCAAAGAATTTTGGGAAACAATTTCCTTGATATTTAAAAGTCTTTACAAAATAAAAAATGGCCTTCGGGCCATTTGGGGCTCCTACTTGGCATCAAAGTGACCTAGGTTCAAAAGCAGGTGGAGGTGAAATTTAGGGGTACTGTAACAGGACTATAGCAGTTACTGTGGAATTCCTATAACTGTTATTATAGCAGTATTGTAGCAGTTACTATTTGGAACTGTAGCATCTATAACTATTCACCTGATTATGGCCTTCGGGCCACCTGTTTGGGCCTATGGGTCTCCAGGGCCTTCAGGTCATCAAATGAAATCGGGCCATAGGGCCTTCGGGGCACATAGACCACAGAGTATCCCAGTTCACATAGAATAGGTCCCATAAGAGAATCATAGCAACATGAGTAACATCCAGCAAATGTAAAACTATCCAGATTGGAAGAATGAGAGGGTATGACAACCACCATCGGGACCAGACACCGTGTATCTTTGTACGAGGCAATGCATGTTGATCCACAGTGTAAGGTGGGGTGCTAGGTGATCAATGACATAGAAGCTGGTGAGGGTCAGTTTATATGGGATGGGCCTACGGGTCATGTATTGGACATAGTATTCCTCTTTGACTTTGGGTCATGTATTTTGAGTTAGTTGGGACCTATGCCATGGGCCTACTAGTCATGTACGGGTTCCCCGTCAACACAAAAAAGGGGGATAATCCATAATAAAATAAAAAATAAGGCCTTCAGTGCATTCAGGATATATCACCATGGTGGAACCTTCTGATAGTTTTATATGCTCACTCTCAGGTTGTATATATGATTTTCTAGATTTTATCGTTATCATTAGTGGTCATGTAAAGATACATTAATGTGAGATACATAAGTCAGTGGATTTCTTCTACTATATGATACCATTGAGAGTTAATAATGAGTTGATAGTTTTTTTTTCATTTTCCAACCTATGGTTCTGAATTATATTAGAATAGAAGAATAATTTTCCATTATTCTTGTTACTTGGATAAATTTTCAATATATATTATTTATTGCAACATAGAGATATAATGATAATGGAAAATTTCACCAATATAATTCTAATTATATTCACCCTCATCTAGTCACTATTCCATGACTTATGTAATTATAAGAGTTTTATAACTTTTTGAATTTACATTTTAATTTAATATTACAATTTTTTCTATTTTGACCACCAAAAATAAATTATTGAAATTTCATTCACATTTATTTTTCCTAAAATTATTCATGATTCATATTATTATTATAACATAGAATTATATTGTTTTATCCTATCATAATATAGACTCATAGTAGTCATGTTCAATGGATCTAGGATATATAATCATTTATTAGATATGGTACATTAATGAAACAATTTGGAATGTGTATTTTCATGATAAAATTCACTTAGATTAACTATTATAAAATAATTTTAATTATAAACTATATTAATAAAAAATGAAATGCACTTCCCCATGATGGGACCAATTATTATATCATTGCAAACACTATTTGTATAATCCCAACAATTTCAGGAATATCATTAGTTTATTTTGGATGATCTTCTTTTTTTAAGGGTGATCTCTGGTACTCTCAAATGATTCATGGGATTTTCATTCATGATTAAGTAATTGAAGTGCTTAAGCATGTAATTTTTTGATTGTTATGTCATGTAATTTATATTTCAAATAGTAAAGCTGTTCACATGATCTTATAGCAAAAAAATCAGAAAGAGGTCTACCATATTGCTATTAAAATTTACTGGCCAATGGGTTGTGTAGGTGTCCACCCTTAAACCACTAACCCATCATTATGGTTCACCGTCCAAAATCAATTCTCTTTTCTAAAAATAACTATCTGAAAAGAGATAAAAAACCCATTTATGCCGATATGGGTTTGGAAACCCTATGAAGTGTCATAATTCCACCAATAGTGAATTTTTTTATTCTATATCACCCCACTCAAAACCAATCACAATTTTCAACATTATAAACTCACTTGGTGTGTTTTTGGATCTTCCAATTATAAAAAACCATTGATAAAGGTGTTCATTAATGCAGTTAATCTATAACGATTAGTGTAATATTGATTTGATCATGAATTATAAATTTTTCATATATTTACCTCTTTGATAGAGTGGGTAATATTTTCTATGATGGGTATATTCAATGATTTATATATCTAGGGGTATAAGATTCTTCCTTTGAATAATTATATATATTTGAATCATTAGATTGAATAACCTATAATGGATACTGAAGACACCATGATTGATGTTGTCATTTTCATAACAAAATTATTATCAATTTAATCCTTTAATGCTTGATTTTTATGATTTTTATTTATAAATTAATTTCAAGTATTTATTTTACACTCTATATTTACTTACTGTAAATGGAATGGTTTGATATAGTAGAACCTCTTAGGTATGTATTTTCAAGTAAATTTATTATTTTTAGAAAATTGGTTTTTAATAAATGAATGATATGATGAAATATTTTTATTGTTAATTCATGGAAATATATATAAATAATTGATTTATGGGATTAAATGATATTAATATTATTAAAATATATGAGTATTTAGGAAAACCATTTGATGTTGTATTTTATTATTATGATGAGTGTTTGGAACTGCAAACATTGTGAAAATTACAAATAATTGATTTAAATTATTTGAGGTAGATTTAAATATATTATATCCCTATTGAAGGTTTTAATACCTTGAAACACATGTGGCACTCACATGTAAGCTTATAATAACACATGTTTGTAATTTACTATCTCTAACTATAAAATAACAGATGATAAAAAATATAATAAAACTACAACAAGGGGTGGGAGTTTATTTTGATGGGAGTCTTTCCCAATTAGCTTGTATATCTATAGTTTTTTCACCAAATGAAACTCTATTTAACTGGGATGTGTGAAAATCGTTGAAAAATACTATCTTAGAGTCCTTTAACATTGTCAACATGGCTATTTATTTTTTAGTAGGTAATAAATGAAAAATATATATTTATAATTGTTTAGAGAAATTTTTTCCCAAGCATACATTTATGGGAATATTATTTTGTGCTTTTCATTTATTATCTGTTAAATTCATTTGAAAATTAGTTGTTGTCACAAAATTAAAAAATAATTTAAAATACATATATTATCTATATTGAAAATATTTAGATTACTATATTTCATTTAATATATATTTCTAGATGGGATTCTATTTGTCTTGTATTGCTCACACCTGACATTTACAATTAAGAATTTATAGATTTTCTTTTGACATGTATAGGAAAGTGAATGATCAGAAATATAGGTCATGGGGGTTATTGATTTATGGGGCCATTCATATCAATAGTGAATGGGGAATTTTTATATCTACATGATATATGTAGATTTATAAAAAAATTTGATTATTTTGTAATGAATCAGTTTGAAATTATTTTATTTGGGAAATAAACATGTCTACGTGTTGTGCCATTATCTTGATGAGTGTTTGTATTATTTAGTGTATGTGTATTCGTTCCAATTCATTCATCTGGTTGGATATATGATGTGTTTTAATAATTTCCAGCTGATTTTTATCCATTTTCACCATTAACTAGTCTTTGGAGATCAAGAATTTCCTCTTGGAATTCCATGATTGATTAAAGTACTACGTTGGTGGTATTTTAGGGTTGGTTCAACAAAAATGTTCCATCAAATGTTGTTCATCCATTTCACTGATGCTTGTTTGTATTTTAGGATTTCATCTTAGATATTAAACATGATAATCCAAAACTATGGTGTTTATTTAGAGTTTGTACCTGTAAATATGTCACAAAAAAATCACTTATGTAACCATGTAATGTTTGGAAAAGTATCATTGAGGAGTTTTTTATGTAATTATTGATCTTTACTGAACATTGATATGGTATTTTCATTATAATGTTAAATTATACGGTTATTTTTAAGATATCAAATGAGTTATGTTTCATTATTATCTATAGATTTTTTATAGTTCCATTACACTAGTAAAATTATTGCACAATCCTAAAATTATATGTTCTGATGAACAAGAATAGAAAACCCCACTTATTGAGAAAAATCATTTTGCAGTAATACTAAAAATCATCCCTGATCTAGGAATATGAGTATTACTAATAACATTTCAGGAACCAAAGTTAGTACCGCAAAGTAATCATAGTAGTTATTACGAACGAAATTTTATTTATTAGAATACACCACTATTATAAGGAATAATATCTCCTTAAGAGGTAGATGATAATAAAGGAATGATTATGTGACTCATAGATTTGATGAAGATGACAAATTAAAAAAAATTAAAGGTAACATCATTAATCATAAAGGGTCTCATATAAGATTTTTGGATTCTATTTTTTTGGATAACATGAATAACGGATTAGAGTGGAAACATTTAATGAATATATTTAGTTTTCAAATCTATCTATGTAAATAGTATAAGAGAAGTCCATGAAGTTTCATACCCATAACCAAATATAATGTCTAGTGACCCACAATTCAAACTATTTCACTAAACCAAATAAATGATCACTTATGCTGTTTTCAATTTATATGTAGACGGTATGAATAAATGTTATGGTTATTCTATTCGATATCCAATATTTGGACATCATATTGAATATTATAATATATTTAGGTATTCTATAAAGATCATTTTTGGTATAAATTCACCAAGCTAGTATGTCAGTGTAGACTTGAATTCCACCTACCCCATGAGGAAGTTTTTTTGATCCATTAAAATGGTAGAGTAAGTGGAATGAGTCTTATAGTGGAAAATGAGGCAGTTCTACTCAAAATAATACAATGACCATATCATCTTTTGTATCAATGAAATATACACAGAATTATTTAAAATGTGGATTTTTGGTCATAAAATGTGTCCTTTCTTGGAGGAATTGAATATTTTTTTCAGTTACAGATGTTTGGGAAACCTTTAGAGGTTATAAATTGTTTTTACCACATTATTTTGAGGTATAATATTTTTTATATCATGGGGGTCTACAATTAACATAAATGAATCAATAATAATTTTTTTCTAGATGTTAAAATTATGAATGATTAACCATCATATATTTAATGATTCTATAGAGGTAGTTGATGTGGGTTCTATTATAGATATTGGTTACATTACTATTGCTTCATCATTAACGACTAATTATTATGTTATGGGTTCCTGTAATTATTTTTTTCCAAGAAACATAATTTAATTTTTTAATATTCCAAATGATCACATGACTTATGTGATGGAAATTTCAACACCTTCGATGATGAATATACAGAAGGGTAACTCATGCACTCTTTTATTACAATATTATAAATCGAACATATTTGTATTTATTTGGGAAATTAATTGACTTATATAAATTAAATTATCAGGACAGACTATATGAATTTTCATTTAGACTAGATAGTTGGTTATATTCCCTTGGTTTTATATATTTCCCCGGATGGGATGTATTATGATTTTTAAGGAAAATTGGACATAAATTATTGTTGAGAAGGTCCTCTTCTTTCTAAGTGGTGTAGAATAATATCATTAAATTAATTGAAACTTTAGTAGGAATATTTTTTTACTCCCCTTTATTAGTTTTTATTTTTTATATGTTTTCTATTAAAAAATATTGATTTCACCAGAATGTGGGAGGTATTTTTCTATATTGATTTTTTAATGGTACTCATCATATATTTTTTCCATTTTATAAGATTATATTGGTTTATAAATAGATTATGAGGATAGTATGGATGATTTAATATCCAATGGATTTATTTGACATATTGTGTGAACTTGGGAACTATATATGGTTTTTATAAAATGAATAATAAAACCATTATCATTTTTTGATATCTAAATGATTGATCACATTATAAGCATGAGCACATAATCTTTTTCAAAAATTATGATTTATTTATAAAAATAAATGTTTTAACTGGTTCTCTATGATTAATAGTATTTATGGTTGTTACATTATTAGGATCATAGAGTCAGATATCCCAAATACTAGAATCATGATCAGGTATTTCCACATGTATTTTCTTGGAATTCAATTTGTTATGACCATCATACATTGTATATTTATAGAATATGTGTATAATATTATCTAGAAGTTTATCAATTCATTCATTTTGGTATTCATGCATGGTATCTATGTTTACTCTAAAATCATTTAGGATAATGTTTTATATTTGTTAGAAGTAATAGATAACTTGATGGATCGCTGAATATACACAAATTTACTTAAAATTAAATTCATGCTTCAGGAGGTGTTGTTATTAGTAAAGAAGTTCTAAAAAATATATCTCAGTTTATCCTTAGGAGGTGGAAAGTGATATGTCATTAGAGAAACCATGTAATTCCTTTTAGTTTAAAATATTCTTTGTATTAGTGTGGATTTAACATAAATCCATTAATTATTACTCAAAATTAGATATTTACCACACTAACGTAGAAGGTAGTGACATTTGTTTCAGATAAAAAAAGTATGGATTCCAATGACGAGTCGAAACATTTTTTCAATTTATCTCTATTAAGAAATCTTTTAGAGGATGGACATGGCCAGGATTCCTATTTTAATGTGTCAGAATCAGGTTTTTACAACTGTTTATCTAAAATACTCAATTCTATAGATGATCACCTACGAAAAACATCATGATGAAGAGTTATAAGAAATTATATATTATCTTTATGGTGGGGATACTATTAGAGATTTGTATATATTAATATAAATTATCAATTATTTCATGAATCATGTATTTGTTATTCCCCTATAAGAAAGGTGGGATGAGTTGTTGTCATCACGACTAGTTGGAACGTCACTTAGTAGAAAAGTTGATTTTTTTTATGACTTTTAAATTATGGTTCTTGGTTATATAATTTCAAATTACTAATAAAATTATATTTATTTTTCTAGTCAACACATAAAAAAATGTATATTAATCCATCATGATTTCATCAACCCCATCCTTTTTCATCATGGATGGGCGACGAGATGCCGATAGAAATCATGGTTGGTTTGTTATATAAATAACTAATAAATAATTATATCTACACAATAATTGATCAATTGGACAAATATTCACACATCTTTCTAATTTTTTATCAACAAAATTTTTGTGTATTGTAAATATATATACGCAATAGATCAATATATTTAATTGTGTTAAATCTAACATTTTTTTAGATAGGGTACTATAATTTTATTACCTTTTTTTAAAAGGACACTTAGAATTTAAGAGATCCAATCTAATGTTAAAAACTATTTACTATAAATAAATTTATTATTTAATATAATGGGATATATTTATATTTGGGGACATTCTATGGGATATATTCATTTGTTATCAATTTAAAATAGGATTCATTTGTATAAAAATTAAATATTTTCTAAAAAATATTGTTTTTACTAAAATAATTGTTCAGTTATTCTTTTAATAGATAATATAAAATTATTTATTACGAATTGTAGAAATATAATATTATAAAGATATATTAATTTTTAAATTCTTATTATCAAAAATATCATAGGGTGAAGCTGTTTTATTTCTCTGAATTAATTCATTTTCACTTGAATAGTGAAAAAAATGTTGAATTTAAATTGAAAAACACGGTTATATTTAAATTATTCATAAGGTCAAATTATATTGTTATTTTGGAATAAATAAAATTTTTATCAATTATATAAACATATTAATACAATTTAGGTTATCACAATTGTTAAACTATTTAATTTTGATTTAAAAATATTTTAAATTTCAGAATAGTTCCTCTTTGAAAATATTCTTTCGCATAGGATATGTGGGATTTATTTTAAATTAATGATTTCAACTTATTGGATCGAAATTAACAAAAATTATTTCCATATGTATATTATTAATAGTATATATAAATTAAAAATTTCAAATTAATATTTTACAAAAATAAATAGTAACAAAATACATTATTGAACGCGGTTAATGTAAAAATGGGATAACAAGTGGCTAAACATAAATGATTTGGGTTAAAATAACATAATTTTTTTTATAAAAATATTTTAATTCCATATTTATATCCTATAATTATTTATTAATGATATTACTCTATTATGGACAATTTAATATTGTGTAAAACCTTTTTTCACGTTTATCATTCCTATAATTACATGTGTTTCCCTCACATCAATAATAAAATGCCACCCTCACTCTTCCTATCTTCACACAGGCAAAAAAAAATTTTCTTTCAGGAACACAAATAATATGTTCATAAATTCCATTGTATAATAATTTAATACTTATATTTTTCTAAATTTTGACATAGGATATATTTTTTTGTCAACCATAGAGCTTATTGAGAGAATAAGTAATGTTCTTCAACAATAATATTTATATTATTTCTTCCTCCACCAAATTAAATTATTTTTTAAAAATCATGTTTTAATAACCATATCCTCATTAATACATTGAGTATTTGTATATTGTGATAATGACCTATATCCATATCCACTTTTGTTACATGGGTTATAAAATCATCATTCGTGTGTACAGTTAACTATCGCTTTACAAATCAATGTCATCCTTTTTTCATTACCTCCTCAAACATATGTGTATAAGGATGGATATAATGTATATATATTATATTTATAACATTATTGTTCTTATTTAGTTATTATATCATATAAACAATTTTAATTATCGTTTGACATTTTATATGATCGCATCACTCGTGTGTATGGAAGACTACCATGTCATGAAGCGTTGTGATTCTTATTTCCCATTCGATTAACATAGAAGATTATTGTGATAAATGTATGATAATATTTGATATAAATTAAGATATTTATATATTAATGAAATATTTATCATTAGGTAAATATAATATACATATATATATATATTATTTTCTTTCTTACCTTTACACTCACTAAATGATGATAAGGAAGTTTTAGTACATGTGCATTACATCCTACATTAAGCGATGTGACTCTTTTTTCCTCAAAAAATCACATTCATAATATATATTATTAATCTTAAATAAATATTATGTTTTTTATTATAACATCATTATATTTTTGAATACTTTTCTAAATTGTATTTTAATGGTTTTGATATTTTTCATTTCAAGAAACAGTTAATAATTCATATTTTATATGAAAGAAATATGTTTGACTTGTGTTACAAACAACAAAATGTTATTAATTCACTAAAAAATACATATATAATAATTTCAAACACACAAAAATATTTTTCTATTATGATAAAGAAATTTATTATATTTATTGATAGCTTCAGTTACTCGCAGGAACCTATTTTACTGAACAACAGTTTATGATAAATATTATCATTAAATTTTGGTTATAGTTGTCACCCAACCATCATCATCGTATATGTGAATTATATTGAACAAACGATGAAACAATGTACTAAATAGGTATAAATAAAATCCCATGGTAACTGTTTAATTTTATATAGGATTATGAACTATTTAAATCTATTGAATTTCATTTTATAAGTGAACTATTTTCCTTGTACAGACAACATATTATATCAATAAACTAATATAACCACATATTATATTTTTTAGTAAAATTTTTAAATTATATATTTTATAAATAATTTTTTCAATAATTTTATATATGTTATAGCATAATATAAAAAAATCCAATTTTATGAAAAATGAAAATCTATTTTTTAAAAGGTAATTCTATGTAATTTCAATGAAGAATAAAATTTAATTATAATTATAAAAAATTATTAATTTTTAATTGAAAAAATAAACATTATTTTTAAAAAAATAATATTAAAATTAACATTTATTAAATATATTGTTTTGATGAGATTTTTACTTGTTTTGTGAATAGTAAAAATCACACAATTATAATTGAAATATATTTTTTGTATAATTTAGTTATATATTACTATTCTATTTGAATATTCTATTTTATAGTATATTAATAAAATTAATTCTTTTATTAATACAATTTATATCATTGGAATATTTTTTATATTGATATAAGATTAAAAAACATTTCAAGCATTATAACATTAATAGTTCAAAACATATTGTTACGTCCCATGTAAATGATTTTTAAGTAAATTTCTTCCAAATTTGTGATTTGAATTTTGAATATCAGATTCCATAATTTTAATTAGAATGATTCATAAATTTTAATATTTCCAACATTGTTTTATACAAAATAATTAATTGAGAGTAATTGATTAAAATGATCTAGAAAAAACAATAATACATAGTGGTTAACCATAAAATATATGTAGTATAAGTGTCCCTAACAAAGTATAACACACATTGGATGAAATGATTTCTACCTTATACCCTCTTGAATACAATTTATTGTGTTTTTGAGCCTCTTGATATGTAAAAATGTGTGTACACCTAACCATTTTTCTAAAAATTTCAATTGTTTCCACTCCTTACATTGTAAATGGGTCTCACCTATCCCAATAACATGACACATATATTTCCTTTTGTATGATTCAAACCATGACTGGAGAAGCCCACAATATCACTCCTCAAATACTAATTACTATATTATTGTGAAAATCCAACTAAATAATTCTTTTATTAAAAATAGAAGTGATTTAACCAAAAAATAGTAAACGTTTTTTAAGAAGAATTTTTTATTACATATTTTTACACCTCGTTAATTATTATTATTATTACATTATAATATAATAAACAATTTATCCAAAATATAATTATATATTTTTATTTTATGGGAATGTCCTATACTCACACACCATTCCATCAAATTTGATAAACAATCCCTGTTTTCGTGTACGATGAACTACTGCCACACGAACTGATGTCATTCGTTCTTCCATTACCACCTCTAATGGTTATGAATAACTGAATAAACAATATTTTAATATTATATATATTATATTAAAGATTTATTTATTCTTAAATTATATTTATATAACACATAAATTCATGAAATACATTTTATAGAAATACAATAACATCATTTCTGGATGTGTAGACTACCACCTCCTCAAAGCAATGTGATTCATTCATGATTAGAATTTAATGTATTTAGAATGGGTTTCTTAAAATTATTTGGTATATATGGAATATAAATTCTACTTCAATTATAATGTATATATATATATATCATTTAGTTTTCTTTCTTTCAATAAAATAAGAAAACATAGAAAATGGTCAGGTGTACATACGACTAACCGTGTCCATGAATTGTGTATCTCATTTTATATTTATATATTATATATATTATTGTAAATACATAAATAATGAATAAATATTACATTTTTATCATTTTTATGATATTTAAATTAGTTAATCCTTATCTACTTAAGAGGATAAATAATAACAATTCATAAAACACAGAAATACCCAATAGTAATTACATAAAAAATATATATATAATGAAATAATTAATATAATGGTAATTTAAAGAGTTATTAAAATCATATATGTTATGATATATAATAACAGTGTTATATTATATATTTAAACCAAACAAATATTAATTTTACATAAGTTTTGTACATGTAAGAATAAATTTAAGAACAAAGGTAATGGTTTTCTTGTATCCTTATTATTTCAATGATACATATACTAAATTGTCCACTGATTCATACTATTTGGTGTATATAAACCTCTATGAAATGCTATATAATGAAATATATTTATTTATATTAAATTTTACAATTTATGTTATAATTTATAATTTATCATTATTCAAATATTACTCAAGTAGTATTGGGATATCTAGTCTCACATTAATTTTTGTGATAAATATGCCATACTCAACCCTCATTTTATGAATTAATAGTATATAAATCAAATGATTGTATTATAGGAATGTTATTCTTAAATATAGGGGTGTTTTAATTTCTATTATATTATCCCTCCCATTCATGGGGTTTATGATTCAAATGCTACAGAATCATTATTGTTTTTTTGTTTAAATTTTATTTCTTTGAGACATTGGTTATGTTATGCACTCATGTTCACTTACAATGTCTATATATTTTCTTTTTAGATGTTTTATTGTGGATATTCTTATTTTCATGATATTTAATTCTTCATGTACGATTATTTTCTCCTGGGTAATATGGTTCAATGTTACAAAGTGGAATGTTTTTATTATTATAATCTAATAAATATTCATGATAGTTTTAGAATATGATTTCATTCATGAAATCCTACGATCCATATCTCAATAATTCTCATGATTTTTCTTATCACCGTTATTTTATTGATATATTCATATATGGGTACAATTTTTCCATTCTTTGGTACTTCTGATAATTAAAAAGGATTTCTAATGAAAATATGATCGTATATCCCTCTTCGGTAAAAAAATTAATTTTTTCAAAAACCATGTTTTCTAAAAATGTTTTATGTTTTTTAATTATGGTTTCTGATTATATAAAAAGAAAATTATTAAAAAAATATTTTATTATTTAAAAAGTGAATATCATTTTTTAAAACATTAATTATATGTTTTCAAGGTCATTCTCCAAGAAATAGGTTTTAAAAAGAATGACACTTTAAAAAATGAAATTAGAAAAGAGATTTTAATCATGAAATACTATAATATTTTTGAATGATTATTTCATAATTTTACAATGTTCATTTTAGATAAAATTATTTTTAAGAGGATTTCTTCCTTAAAATGTAATATCCAGAGAAAATGGTATTTCATTATGAAATTCTCCATCTTGTATTAAAAAATCCACCTTCTAAAAATTGGAAATAATTTGATATTTTTTTATAATTTAATTATAATATAATGTAATTAAACAATTCTAATTATATAAATAAATGGTTTATGATGAATATTTCATGTATTTAATGAAACATATCTCGCTTTAACTTGTTATGTCCTGATAAAAAAAATTATGAAACAAAATTATTATCATGGAATATTCTATGATGAAATTATTATGAAACTTATCTATTTTTTATATATTATGATATGAGGAAATTTTTATTCTAAAAATTTACATTCATTGTTTCAAATCCGATTAGTTTTTATGAACTTCTGCCATGATTTTTTATGATTTCATTATGTAATTTGTTGGACCTATATCTCCCTCTAATGAATTGTGTTATGATTTATATCACATAATATTTTGTTGGGAAAATATTTACAGAAATGATCAACTATGGGAGAATGGTAATCCGAGTCCATAATGGGATGAAGGGAAACCTGAATCCATTATGGGGATAAATGGAAACTCGATACATTGTGGGAATAGTGGGAAACTCGATCCACTATGTGAATAAGGGGAAACCAGATAAAAAATGAGAAACATATGTGTCCGGATACCATATATTTTTTATATTGTGAGTACACCTTTAATGCTTTGATTCTATGTGTGATCCTTATTACATGTTACTAAATGATCTTGTGGACCATGATATACATCCATAAGATTATAATAATACATGATTTAATTTAAATATCTTAATGAGAGTACTTTTTTCTATTTATACATGTTTAAAATATTATAAGATAATGTGTATTAAATTAATTTTTTCTAATACCTTTGTTATTCTCCCATAATTAATCTTCTTGATTGTTATATGATTCATGTATTATTAATTTAAAATCATTATTTCATTCCACATGTTTATCCTTTATGATAGGTTTGGTATGAACACTATAATGTATGTTCATGATCACATTAATTTATTCATACTTTATGCATCAATATGATCAATGATTAACATCTCCTAGGATTAACTTTTAATAAAATTTGAAAAAAACATTATAGTTTCTCATATCCCGAGTTTACGAAAAAAGGATTTAATTAGTATTTATAATGGTAATGTTATTGAATGGATATGTTTTATATCATTCCCCATGTTAGAATATTGTGTTCTATGTCTCTGAAGACACTGAACTATTACGGTCCTCTAGCATATGAATTTGTAATTTGATGAATTGTCATCATGAATGATGTAATATCGTTGTATGTTAAGCCTGGGTCATTATATATATAAAAATATTAACATTAGGTAATCACACAATATTACATATATTTTTCATTAATGATCATTGAAAATTGGAAACGTTACTTATGAGTACATATAGACTACCATCTCCATGATTGTAGCATAGTACATTTTTCATAAACACCACAGAAGATAGGTTTTAAAAGAATAATTTATACAAAAATAAGTTAACTATGTCATTATCATTTGTATAGAATTGATTTAATAATGACCTATATGCCTATAGTAAACCTAACAAACTCATTTTTGAAACATAATTATAATATAATTGAATCATATGATATAAACTTAATTTATTTTCTAATATTATATAAAATGGTAATATGTTAATTTAATGGAATTATAATTTTGAATATAGTTACTAATAATTTAGATAATTAACATAAGATTATTATATATTATTGTAATGACCATATGTGATGATTAAAACCCATTGTATGATTTTCTCAGCTTAGTTTTACATTTGTGAGACATACGCAATATTCAAAACAAATTTTTTATAGATCATATTATTACATATTTATGTCATATAATTAATAAATTTATATTAATTTAATTTAATTTTTAAAATTTATTTGTTTCATTGGGATTAGGTATCTAAATATAGATATGTGGTAAAGGGATTATTTCACTATCTAATAAATAATTTTTTTTTGTGTTATATTTCTTCATTCGGTGAATTATTTATTATATATATCATAAATTAATTTATTTTCTTATACATAGGTTATTCATGATCAATTTTTAGTAATATAACCTTTTTCTTCACTTTTATAAATCAAATGATTAAGAAAAGGTTTTTTAGGAAAAATATGAGATTATTTCATTCTTCATTCGAAAATAAAAATTTTGTAAAATTATTTGTTCTAAAAACTGTATAAAATAGTGTTTAGATTTATTGAAATTGTCTATAAAATATATTATCTCCCATGTAATAATTTTTTTTAAAAGAATGGTATCTGCATATAATTTTCAAATAATGGAACTTTTCTATATTTTTAATAGTGAAAATTGAATGTTCATTATAAAATATAAAAAATTTATGTAATTACTATATATTATTTATTTGAAACAACTTTTTCACAATTATAATAATTATTTTAAATATATTTTTTTCCTATTAATATAATTTATGTTGAAATATTTCTTTTCAATGAAATGGATTTTATAATTAATTAATGATTTTTCATGATTCAAAATTAAAAATTACAATTTTAAATGAAAGATAATTTTCCTCTTGAAATGTTCAATGTGTTTTTTAAAAATGATTTTCCCTCTATAAGAGAAAATTTAAGTATAATTATTCAATAATTTGGAAAATATAAAATGATACAATCATTACTGATTCCGAGGGTTGTTTTTGATGAGTTTGACTAGGGATGTACTATTTTAATAACATTCATTTTTCTATTTTCTGGTTATGAGTATGTTTAAGGATTATGGAAATTATTTACATTATAATGATATATAAAATGTGAATGTGTTTGTGAATTTTTCTCACTAGTTTCATTTAGAAATTTATTAGACTTAGTATCTATCTAGCTAGGCCTACTATAGCCACTAGTTTCATTGGTAGGACTTGGACTACATACACTATTGGTTTTTGGAAAAAGACATATATATTTATATAGATTCATTGGAGCAATCCCTAAAATGTATTAGATGACTTAGAACATGTATTCTATTTTATTAGATATCATGGTACACAACCCAAAGGGTATGATTTTGATTTGATCATTATTCATTCCATCATTATAGATTATGTTAATGGAATAACATGTGATTAATTTCATATTTAGAATATCCGTGGTAAAATTCCATCAAACATAGGAATATCTATACAAAATTATTTTATCCTAATTTAATCCTAAAATATAATGACTTATTTAATGATTAAATGGAATGATATGTAGTTACTTACCTTTCCATGTTAATTATAACTTTTTTATTCATAGTTTTTATTGTACATTTACTATGTATTAGATTGTTTGGTCACACCATTATTATGTTTTCTTTTAAATTATTTGTTAATAATTTATTTTTTATTTATATGATTTGGAATTTTATGTGGAATAATAGAATTATAAGGACCCATATTTCAACAATACATAATCTTGAGTTCTGTCAAGAATTCACATTGAGGATACTTTTAGGTTAAGAGTTTTAGAGATTTAGGTTATAACATATACATTAAATCTAAAATATTACAATGTTGACACATCTACACAGTTTCAATTATTTCAAAAAATAAAATGTCTCAAATAAACATGTCTAGTTCCTTTTTTAAGAAAACATGAATTTTCCATGATCCCATTGTTGACCCTATTCAACTTTATGTCCTTTGAAAAACATTTCAAAACATGGGATGAGCGTAAAATGATAAGTAAGGGTTATAAAATAAGTAATGGAAACATTAACCCACCAATAAATACAAATAAATAAAACTATACTTTTCAATCATATCAATCCTCATTAAATCATAATATTTATGAATAAGACACAGAAATCCAAAATCGTAAATCTAACTTCTGGAACCCATATCAATCATACATTTTAGCTATTAAAGATATGCAGGGAGTTACATTTGGAATACCCATCACAGTATATTACCTAAATCTCTTAGTAGAAACATTAACATTTAAATCTGCCACGTTACCCAAAGCATTGGAGAGCTATCTCGAGCTCACCCACCCTAGGTTTATCACGGAACCACATGTATACATAAACAATTCCCAATAACAATAACATATTCATAAGACATAAAACATTGATAAAGGAAAGATAACATTTCCACATTTCAATAACAATATATCATTTCGGGATATTGTGATAGTCAATGATTTATCAACCCATCATCATAACCATTTAAAACATTTAATAAAGAGATTTTTAATCATATTTTCTCATACCACATTGAACCTTTTAATCATATTATCATATTAAAGAATTAATGTCTATAAAAATAAATATTTAAAACCATTTTAAAAATAATGACACCAAGAGGAAATATTTCGATGAACAAATCATTAAAACATTTAAAATAATGTTTTAGTTAAATAGTCCCTTACCACATTAAAAAATATGGGAATTAAAACAATTAAATAATAAATTTAAAATTAGAAAATAATATCATGAGAATAAAAAAATTCATGATAAAATATTTCAAACAACATTATATACACTATATGAATGTTACTTAGTGTACAACAAAAAATTCGTCTCAATGGTAGGTAAATTGAGACAAAGTCCATTACAAATATTGTATCCTTATATTAAGTAAAAATCAATGACATAATTATGTGTGACAAATAATAATACACCCAATATAAGTGGATATTATGTGTAAAACAATCAGTGTTCATTCAAAGGTATATATAACATTATATAATCATGAAGTAGATTCTTAACACAAAGGACTGAAATTGGGTTAAGAATATCTCTAATAGAAATTCGACAGTCTAATGACGTCCCTTCAAAATTCAGAAAAATAATTGATGAGAGAGAAATGTGTCTCTAATAAAATAGAAATAAAATTTACATATATAAGGATATATAGGTACATATCCCAATATAAAAAATTGAACTTAAAATACATGACATAAAATAAGTCTTTTACAAAAAGAGTACGATGAACAGTTCCCTTACGGATTTGATAACATACAAAACATACACATAATGAAAGAAGGTTCATACAATGAAGATATAAATACACATATATTAAATTATATTACATAATTAATACAATCATGGGAAGTAAATATACTACTCAAAATTAAATTTTGGAAATTATAACATGAATCTCATGGTAATAAAATATGAGATGAAAACCTCCAACCTGATGTATGACTTAACTTGTTCAATCTTTAGATCTTTATAATAATAAACTGAAGTTAATTATTCCTTTCCTCATTACATTTTTTCATGTTTATTATTCTTTTACATCACTTATTACCACATATATAAACATAAAATAATCATTTAAGTCAATAACTATCATTTTGCCAATATTTGGTACTTATAATTATAAGTTGTCCATGTGGTCAAAACTCCATTATATACATAATTATATTCATGATTTACATGTAATATAAATAATATATTACCACTATATACGTATTTATAATATCCCATATCAGTTTTATATATGAAAATGAAATGTTGTGTTTTTGGAGACGGTAAGTCGTATGAACCAATTAACGCTATTTTCTTTTTTTTTCTCAATTTTAAAGGAATGAAAGCCAAATGATACATCAGAATATTATAATTATATTATAATATCATATTATATATAAATTACATATCTTCATTAACACCATCCCTTATACATTCCATGTACGGTATGAATGAGTTGTATAATTTTGAGTGGGCAGTAGTCCGCACTTCCTCAAATGAATTTATTGAATATATACAACATGAAAAGCATAATTGTATGTTATAAAAGAGAATTAAATAATTATATATATATAACTAGATATCCTAAATATCAAATATTATTATAGTTCAATTATATTGGCCAACATGAAAGGTGGTATGAGAGAATTTAACAATCATTGTTTCATGAGGCGGTAGTTCATTGTCCACAAAAAATAGTTTGGTTCTATCCATTATATGGAGGTGTGTGTATGTGTTGTTTGAATCCATATCATAACAAAAACCTCGTATATTTTGGATACTATTTTTTTATAAAATAATGTTATAAAAAGTTTTTAGTGGGTTGGAGAAGTAAAATAAAAGAAAAGAACTTAATATGAAGTCATTAACATTAAATCGGGTAACTCCTAGTGGATTGAACCAAAAAAAACTCATTAATGTTACATCCGCCTAAGGCACAGATTCTAGGTGGAATATAAGGATTTTTGAAGCTTATTTTGGTAGAGTTTGGATGAGCCAAGGGTCTTGAGATATGTGAGTAATGGGTTGATGTGATTGCATTTTATAAGGGGGAGGTGTGCTCTTTAGGAATGTTTAAAATATTATTTTATTATAAAATAAATTTCAGATTCAAAATGTCTCAAATATTTTAAATTTAAATGGAAGATGACTTGTATTAAAAATCATCTCATCTAATTGGTTTTAGTCATGTTTCGGTTTCAAAATTAACATTATCATTTAGCTTTAACACTTAGTTAACTAATTTGATTCTTACCATGTCTTCTTGTGTATTCACTCTATAAGGTCAAAAATGTTACTATAAAACTTCAATAGAACCACAATTGGTTCATTAATAAAATTTTAAACCTTATTAATTAATGTTATTTTGAACCTTATCTATGTAATTTTGTCGAATCGTAGATTTTTAAGATTATTACATCATTTAAAAAAATAGTAGTTTTTTTAAAAACACTGTTATGTCATTTTAAAATCTATTCATATCATGAATTTAAAAAAAATCCAAACCAACTTGATTATTTTGAAAATACATCATTATTTCTATGATAACATGTCATTATATTCAATAAAACTGATGGATGGAATAATAAGTTTAAAATAAATTTATTTTAATATTTATATCACATTTATTTAAAACAGTCATTAATGATGTAATAATGAATACCATTATTGTGTCTTATATAAATAAATTTTTTTATGTAAAGGAATTATAAATATATTTCCATTCATTTGTAAATATTATCATCTTTGAAATTAATATTTATATTAAAATAAATCAATTATATAACCATGCATTAACATCTTTTTTGCAAAACATTACATGTTTAGGATATTTTTATTTTATACATTAAATAAAAAGTTATTAATGTCATTATATTACCCAAATGACTTTAAAAGACCAAATGTCTCACCCATGGATTTTATATGTCGTATATGACTCATTAAATAATGTTGGGACAAGTGTAGAGTTCATTTTTTATTATTATAATATTATGTTTACATTGAATTACCATATTTACCGTTAATCGAGGTAAATAAAAGTAAAAAAATGAATATTCACGCAATATTAATTTCATCTTATTGAACCACATTTTTCTTAATTATGGAAAACATGTATGTTAGATTTTTGAAATTAAATTCACAGAGCCTAAAAATTTTCATTTAAATGAACAAGTCATTTTTAACAACATTTATTGTGTTTCATTATTCATTATATATTTAATGTTTTCAGAAAAACACCAAATTTTCACACAATGATAATTTCGATATTCCAAATTAATTTTTTTTTTCTATTTTAAAAAATTAAAAACATATAAGTTTCATTAATTAATATAAAATTAATTTTTTTTGTCAAAACAAAAAAGTGTGCTTTTAAGAAATAATAAGTATCAAAAGATTAACACTTGTTTATGATCAATTTCAAAGTGAATTTACATCCATTGAATTTTTTTTGATTAAATGGTTAAAATATACTATTATTAAACATTAAAAACATAAAAAATAATAATCTATCAATATAAATAAATTATATTAAATCTCAGTTTTAGATCAAAATGCAATATTTTTCACTATTCATTAAAAATGAACATTATCAGAAAAACAAATTATGCAAATTAAATTATGATTTATTGATTACAAAGAAGAGTTTACATTAAATAGAACATATAAAAGTTAAAAAATTCTATATTTTAAAAGGGATCTTCATCAAAAAGTGGTAATTCGACATTTTAAAGAACATTAGAGTATTTTTGTATAAAATTATATTGATTGACATTTTAAACCACTAAATTTTATTGGATAAATGTATGAAAATTTAACAAAAATGTGTAATAATGTTGTAGTTAGTAATTTTAATTAATGTAAATATAATATCTATGTGTTAACTAAATATTAAAATACAAATATTATATTATTATTTTTCGGTATAACTCAACATTGTGTGCTACGTATGATATCGGTGAACCCCGTTGATGCGTATCAGGTGCACCATTAAACATAGTGCCTCCATTAAAGTAACATTAATATTTAAATTCCAAATATTAATAAATATATAATATTCTTCATTTACCTTGGATGTTACATACTTCTCCTTTTGTTAATTGTGTCCTCGCAATTTTAAAATTGGGCTCATAATCACCACTAAAAGTCCCACATCAGAAAAACTGTCGATAAAACTATCACATTAAATTAAAAAAAAATTAAAAAGGTCACCCAAGATATCATATACTAGTATTCCATATAAGAAAAAATTTATATTTAATAGAAACAAACTATGATGCTCTGATAGAGAGTGATAGGAATGTGATCAGGAGAAAGTTAACTCCCAGAAAAGCATAAACCTCTGAAAGGTTAAACAGTCTTCGATTCCCCAATAGGAAAAGTAAACTGACAACATTTTTTATGTAAGTTAATATTAATTAGACGAATTATTTTACAACTATGAATAATAAAATAATTAAATATTCATTCGTTTCAAGTAGAGATTCATCATCTGATAAATTTCTACCAAAAACTAATCATTTATCCAAAAGATGACTATTCAAGATGACTTGGTCTCACCTGAATCACTAAAATCATCTTCCAGAGAATCAAATAATCCACATTATATGGAATATATATTTTCCAGGCCTTCAGATATTATCCCAAACCAAAATGGTTACTAAAGGATCCAATAATCCCTAAAAAATATAATCCTTTATAAAAATAAATACTATTCATAATCTCCAAAATTCAACAAATAGTCCCTATAGTTCAATAATGACCATAAAAAAACAATTGGCCTTAAAATTATTCAATGTAATCCCAACTAATATTGATTCTAAAAAATTATAAGGATTTAATTACATTGAATTCCATAGTAAATAATTACATTTATCTCAAAATTACATTGACAACTCTTAATGTCTCATACTAAAAAGTAATTTACCTAATCATATATTATCTATGATAGGTTAATCATTTCCATAAATAAACAGAATCATTATATTCCCACATTAAGAACATTGATTCTTCCAAAATAAAATTTCCAACATTACTCCATAAAATTAATCCTATAGTATTCTATTTTCCTTAGGCATATAGTGATCCCAAAAGAGAAAAAGAATTCCAAAATAACCATTATCACATAATCACAAAATCATTTTCCTAAAATAAGAATATCTATTTGATAAAATTTAATACCTAAAATAAAATTATTATTGATCAATAAAATAAGTTAGCAATGAAGAATAAGTCATACTAACCTGGGACATCAGGTAGTCCTTTGGTAGGTGATAAATCACAATTGCACATTGGTTGTGGGTACGATTACCACAACATTATCAGACACAATGGGTTTCCACACGGTCTATGTGTTTTCCTTTTTTAATTATTTTTATAATTTTATAGCATTCCCAAAATTGTGATAAATTCATCAAAAATACTGATTAAATATTTAAACCACAAATGTTATCTCATACCTCTCATTGTTCTTCATATCTTTAATAACCATTTATCACATCAAAAAAAGACCTTATGAACCTATAATTTTATCCATTATGTCCACACAATAAGAGATAAGTTGTTTATTAATAAAATTTTCACATAAACATAAGTATTACACATACTAAAAAATATCCTCCAATGAAATCACACATTCAAAAGTGACTTAATACTTTTAAGAATTTCATTCTTAAAAAATCATCCATAACTATTAAATCCCTTAAATATTGAAATATTACTCATTAAACATTCTTCATGATCTATGAACCATTAATTTCCAACTTATTCTGTAAAACATAATTCTTAAAAAAATTGTGAATCAATTCCTATGATTTAATCATGTCAAAATATCAATTATGAAATAATTTATACCTTTCATTGGTCATTATCACCTTCCTCATTTTCTATTGAAATGACATTAATTATTGGTAAACATATATTTGTGTGATCATGGAGATTCCATTCTCAAACCTTCTTCATAGGAAATCATTTTGTATAATTATTATGCACACAACATATAAAAAATTCAATGAATCCCTCTTAAAGAACATCATTCCATTTCCTAGAGTAAACTAGTTGCTTCCATTTTTTTATGGAATGTTATTTCTTTATAACATTCCTTTCCACATCTATAGCATCTTCTTATCCCATTGAAGCATTTTCCTAGCAGTTTCATTCCACATCCTTGACACATAGGATTTAGAATATACATAACTTTTTTCATTTTATATAACCTTATATAGGGATTTTTTATCACATATATGATGCCTTGTAAAAATCCACAATGTTTAGTTGGAAAATAATAACTCCATATAATTGGTTGCGAATAACCACATGAGTTCTCATTGAAACTCCTATTTCATTCAGTTTCCCATTCAGAAAACCATCACAATTTTCATTACATCCACTGTTATGTTGGTGCCTAATAAATATATCCATTTACTAAATCCAAAAAGGTCAGTGTGAGTATATCATTAAAATAATCATATATTGTCTTATGTGGAGGGAATACACTGATATATATAAATTCATGTTATAGAAAACTAATTAAATTTATCAAAAATAAATATGACTCTTTATTTTATGGTATCATTATGGTTATGTCACTTATGCTAAAATAACACCCTAACATATAAAGTTATCTAAACCATCATTTGATACAAACTATAAGTCCCCATCCATAAACAATACATAATATTGGTTTATGTTCATAATTTACATTTAGGATATTTTAAGGATTATAGTTTTAGATAATTATGTCATAACATATACATTAAATATCAAATATTACAAAGTATACACTTATAATCAGTTTCCATTTTTTCATAAAATAAAACTCATAGAAAAACATGTATAGTTCCATGTTTTAGACAAAATGAATTTTTTTATTATCCCATCCTTGACCATATTCATCTTTATGTAATGTAAAAACATTTCAAAACTATGGATGAGAATAAAAAGCTCAGGAGGAGTTATAAAATAAGACAATGAAACATTTACCCATCAATGAATACAAATTAGTAAAACAATTATTTTCAATCATATCATACGACATGAAATCATAAGATTTGTTAATAAGACACAGAAATAAGAAATCATAAAGGTAACTTGTGGCATCCAAATCAAACATACATTGTGTCGTTCATAGCTACATAGGGAGTTACTTTTGGCATACCCATCATATTATATTCCCAAAATATTTTTGGAGAGTCATTAATGATAACCTCTGTCACATTTCCCAATTCATTAGAGAGCTATATCGGGCTCACATGCCCTAGGATTATCATCAAAACACCCATATATTTAAACAATGCACAAGAATAATAACATATTAATAAAAATAAAACAAGAATAATGTAAAGATAAAATTTCATCATTACAATCACAATATTTCATTTAAAGATACTGGCATAATCAATGATTTATCAAACAATATTCAACCCCATTTAAAACATTTAATAAAATGGTTTTTTATTCAAAGTGTCCCATACCATGTTGAAGCATTTTATAAAATTATCATTTTATATTATTAATTTAATTAAAAAAAATCTTCAAAACATGATTCAAAACATGTAAATTAAAGAAAAAATTTCCGAAGAATAAATGATTAAAACATTTAAAACAATGTTTTAGTCAAAGAGTCCCTTACCACATGAGAGAATAAATGACGAAAAATAATTACTGAATAACAATAAACAAAGATTATAATTTCATTATAATAAGGAGATTCATGATATAATATTTCAAACGGTGGTATATACACCATATTAATGTTACATGGTGTATTCAAATAGATATGTTTCAATGGAATCTAAATTGAGACAATGTCCCTTAATAAGAACAAATCCTTTTATTAATGGTAAATCAATGACATAAGTATGTGTGAAAAATATGAATAATCCCAATATAAGTGAATATTTAGTGTAAAAAAATAATGTTTTATTAAAACAAATACATAGGAAGACATAATCATGATGTAGAATTTTAAACCAAAAGATTGAAATTGGGTTAAGAAATTCTCTAATAGAAATTCAACAACCTGATAATGTTGCATTAAAATTCAGAAAATTAGTTTATGAGAGAGAAAGGGGTCTCTCATCACATGGACATAAAATGTAAAGAAATAGGGATATAGTTGAAAATATCCCATCATATGAAAATGGAAATTAAAAGACATTACATAAAAGAAGTCATTTTCTAAATGAGTACGGTGAAAGGTTCCCTTACCGATTTGGTAAATAACAAAATATCCACCCCATGGAAGAGGGATCATACAATAAAAATGTAAATACCCATAAATTATAGTATATTACACAAATAATAAAATCATGGGATGTAAACACACCACACAATAGGAAATAGTAGTAGAGATAGCATTATTTTCACAGGAATACAAAGTGATATGAAACCCCCTATACCTCATGTCTAAAAGGACTTGTTCATTCTCTAAATCTCTTAAATAATAAACTAAATAAAATTTTTACTTGATTAAGAAAATTTTTTACATTTTTTTATTCCTTTTACATCACTTATTTCAACATTATAAACATTTCATAAAAAGGTAGGTTAATAAAAGTTGTTTTGTCGATATTTGGTACTTATAATAATAAGTTTTCAATGTGGTCAATTGTCCATTATATTCATACTAACATAATGATTTACATATCATATAAATTATATATATACCTAATATATATGTATTTTTAATATTCCATAACATATTGATATATGAAAATGAAATACACCGTTCACGGAGACGGTTAGCCGTACGTACTCATGAACGCTACATTGATTTCATTTTTTCATTTTTAATGAAATTAAAAACAAATCATACACAATTATGTCATTATTATACAATAATATCATATCTTTAGTTAATTATATATGTTCATTAACTCTATCCTATATACGTTCAATGTATTGTATGAACGAGTAATATCAATTTGAGGGGGCGGTAGTCCGCACTGCCAGAAATTAAATAGTCTTATATATACCTCATGAAATGCTTAACGGAATGTTCTAAAATATAATTATAGAATAATAAAGATAAAAAATAAATATCATAATTATTATATATAATTATTGTTCCATAATAATGGATACCATGAGAGGTGGTTGGAGATAATTCAATTTTCCTAATTTCGTGAGGCAGTAGTTCAATGTCCACATAAACAATATGTTCATATCCATTATATGGAGATCTGGTTTGGTGTAGTTAGAATCCATCACATAACCAGAAAATAGTATATTGAGGATAATTATTTTTTATAAAATAGAGGAATAAAAAAGTTTATGGTGTTGGATAAAAAAAATAATATAAAAGAACTTAAGAGAAGATGTTACCTTGAAATCAGTTAACTCCCTATTGTTTGAACCAAAAGGATTCCTTGTAGTGCCTTCGGTCTAAGGTACAGATTATAAGTGGAAGATAGGGATTTTGGGAGCTTATTTGTGTAGATTTTTCTTATACCAAGGGGGATTTATTGGTGTGAGTGATGGGTTAGAGTTGATTGCTTTTTATAAAGGGGGGGAGGGGCTCTTTAAGAAAGATTGAAAATATTATTTTATTATAAAATAAAATTTTTCTTCAAAAAAACCCAAACATATTAAATTCAATGATAATATTAATATTATTTTATGTAATCTCATCCAGTAGGTTTTAGAAAAGTTTTTTATTCAAATTTAACCATATCAATTAGCTATAACCATTAGCTAACTAATTTGACTCTTACCATGTCTTCTTGTGTATTCACTCAAAAAGGTTAATATAGTTACTATAAATTTTCAATCTAACAAAAAGAGGTTCATTAATAAAATTTACAACCTTATGAAGTAATTTTATCGAGTCATATATTTTTAGGATTAATTTATCATTTAATACAATAATATTTGTTTTAGAACTAATTAATGTCAATTTAAATATTATTCAAATCACGACTTTTAAAAAATACAAAACAACTTGATTCATACTCAAATCATTAATTAATTCATATATGAAAAGTAATAATAATTTCCTAAATTTTTTGATATTATAAAAAGGTTTAAAATAAATTTATTTTAATATTTATTCTATCATTTATTTAAAACATTCATTAATGAGGTAATCATTATATCATCATTGTGTCACAAGAATATAAATTTATTTTATGTCTAAAAATTATAAAAAATTTACGATGATTTATGAAATATTTTTATCTTTATAATGAATATTTATTGTTAAATTTATCAATTACATAACCCTGCATTGAAATTGGTTGACAAAAATAACCCATGTTTAGGATATTTTTATTCAAACATTAAATAAACGTCATTAATGTCATTATCTTACCCAAATGGCTTTCAAAGTGAAAACATCTCACCCAAGGATTTTATTGGTTTGCCACGACTCATTAAATATGTTTGGGACAAATATTAATGTATTTTAATATTATTATAAAAATATTTTTACCTTGGATTACCATATTTACCATTAACCACGGTAATTAAAAATCAATAGTTATTATTCACTAAATGTTATTTTTATCTTATTGATGAATTATTCACTTATTTATTTCAACCGTGTATGCTAGATTTTTTAAATTCAATTCACATAGGTAGAAATGTTTCTTTTAAAGAAAAAATTTGTTTTTTATCTAGTTTCTGTATTGTCAATATTCATAAACACATGAAGGTTTTCAGGAAAATAAAAAATTATAATCCAAAAATAATTCAGATATTCCAAATTTTATAATTATATCTATTTTACCAAATTAAAAACATATAACTGTCATTATCTATTTTTAAATTAATTTCTATTCTAAAAACCAAGAAATGTTTTTTTAGAAATAATAATTATCCATTGATTGGAACATGATTATGTACAATTTCAAAGTAAAATTTCTTCTAATGACCATTATTAGATATAGCGGAAAAAAATATAATCCAATTACACAATAAAACAAATAAATATAACAATCCAACTATATAAATAAATCAGATAAAAAGGCAGTTTTGATTCCAAATTGATTATTTTTCACTATTCATTAAAAAATGTACATTATCATAAAAATACCAAAATTTCATGAAATATAAATTTTTATGACTTTATTCTAAAGAATAATTTTATTTTTTCAAATAGAATATATAAAAGTTAAAAAAATAAATTCTAAAATGGTTGTCCATCAAAAGGAGGTAAATCAAATTTTTAAAGAATATTATTGTATTAATGATTAAAATTAGAATCATTCACATTTTAAGCCTCTAAATTCTCGTGGATAAAAGTAAAAACATTTAAAAAATGGTCAAATCATATTTTAGTAAGCACTTTTCATTATAATCCATACAACTTCTATCTGTTAGATATCATTTAAAATAGCAGAATTAAATTTTTATTTTTTAGTATAACTCAATGTTTTGTTCTACGTTTGATTTCAAAGAAACTCATTGTTTCATACTGGGTACACCATTGAACAATGCATCCCATTTAAAATAAAATTATTATTTAATTAAAAACTATTAATAAATATTAAAATTTCATATTCCTTAATTACTTTGGATTTTACATAAATTCATAATTATAATATATTTTCTCCATTATTTTTTAAAATGCAATGATAATCTAAAGTATTTATCTTATTTACTAGGAATGGAAAATAATTAGTCTCTTCAGAAGTGAATCCATAAATAAAACCCCATTTTAATTAAGAAGAGACTGAATTTGGGATACTGTGATCGATTTCACTAGAGTTTTATATAGAATAAGTTTAGTAAAAACTAAGTATACAACAAGTAAGAAAACTAAATCTATTGAATTTATCCCTAAGATAGAAATTTAGTAGATGTATTGATGAATATCATAATAATTTGGAAATGAATAGATAATGTGGATTTTCTAAAAAATGAATCACTATTTGGACAAAAAAATATAGATGTTTATCTAGAACATATGTTCATATGGCCAACAAAAATACAAATGGGAATTAAGATTTACTGAATCCCCGAATATTGCAAACAAATATCATTAATTGGAAAAAACATTGACATGGCCTAGGGATATTCTAGTGTTAGTCTATATCTTCTTTATAAACAAAATCTTAATGTTATGAAAAAAATTTACGATGTGAAAAAATTCAAAAAGAAACAATGTTTATGTGTATGAGATTAACCACGAATATATTTTTAATTTTATATTAATTGATTAACAAGTTATGGGATTCTATATTTTTTCATAATATTATGTTCAATACCCCATTTAGGTATTCGCCTCATATGAAATACAAGGAACCAAGCGATGGAGATGGAGATACAGTTGGAAATGATAAAATTATAACCATATTAGGGTACGTCCAGAATATATGAATCAATATACAACACACCATTCAGAATAGAATCACATGGAAATGATTGATGTATCACATCAAAAGATGAGGTATATGAAATATGTTGTGAGTAACTGAAAATTGAATTTTAATTACAAATAGAGAAAAGTTAATGACTGTTCAAAAACTAGGGAATGAAAATTTAGGGGAACGAAGTGATGGATTCCAAGGTAATACCATTAGATGGTGGATTGAAAATTAGTAATAAATGATAGTAATATTAGAAAAATATTAATATTAACATTACAATTACATTTCTTTATGTGTTTATGTGGCATTGTTTCTCTGTATCTTGATGTTAGGGCACCCAATATCAAAATGAAACATGCCTAAATACATTTATGTTGTATAAATAATTATTTTGTAGCCTAATATATATCCCAAAATGGAGTTCAAATGCATTGATATGTTTGAATAAATAGATGATAGGATGATAATGTTGGGCTTAGAAATAGAAATCCCCATCCTTATTTTTTGGTCTTATTTTTGAAAAGAAGTTCGTTATCCATATTGTGATGAAAATTAAATTATGTTTAAACCACATATATTACTAATGATTCCACCTATGTATATGAACAATTCAAGAAAATGTACTACATTATAAGCCTGTATATCTCATAATCCATATAAAGGGAATATCAATGATAAAATACAGTGATAAAATATTTATGGAATCAAAAAATATATTTAGTAGTTCCACTTGATCTTTTTCAGTATCGTAATCTTTAACAATTTCCTTGAGCTTCTTCTTTTTTATTCCCTCGATACTTTTGGAATTCTTTTTCAAAGTAAAATATTTAGTTAGCATTTTATTTCAAATCATGACATCTTTATTTTATAAATATTTAGTTCAGACCATGTAAGTTTTTCTATACAAACATATTGAAAACTCCAATTCTCTTAAACTATGTAGTATGCTGTCTCCTACAACAATTATATGTTCTGGAAAATCCTTATTTACCATTATCCATTTTAAAATAATTTTCTTTTTCATCCCCCACTCTGATTTGTTCTCTTCTATGCCCTAATACAAGGAGAATAATTTCCCAATATTGATCGTACTTGATACTATGTTGTTTTATAATGATAATTATTTGGAAACATGTTCAGTTTGGATGATTTGTTATTTCTTATCAATGAAATGATCACCCATACTCTTTGGATGACATGCATTGATATAGTTACTATTCCATCTTTTTTGTTCCATTTCTAAAAAATGAAATACACAAGATTATATCATAATATTATTTATCAAAATATATAAGCCCATAACTATTTATAAAATTAATACATTTAGGAAAGTATATTGATATCTAATATCATTATCTTAAAAATTACTTTTTATTTGAATGATTCCAAGTCGTAAACTTTATTCAAACCATTCAAAATAGTTTATAAATAAAATGTGAATTAAAAATGGAATATTTATAATGATATTCAATCTACCATCATAGTAAGGCCCATTTTCAAGCATTTGATAATTCAGGAGTCAGCTTTGATGCTATATTTTTAGAGTTATTACACATAGGTACATCAGTTCTAGAACTACCTCCACTCATATTATCAACACATGGATTTGTTTATATGAAAAAACATCATAATAAATAACTTAAAAAAATATTTGTATTTTCTTCTACACAAATACACAAATCATATCATTATGTTGTCTTATGTAATCTATGTTATCATAAATATAGTTCCCATGGATTACATTAAATGTCCTCTACTACAAACTATAGGGACCCAAAAAATTATACCCAGAGTCAGTGGTTACTTTTTTATAGTGAAATATGATTCATGTAACAACGCCATAAAGGGAAGAATATTTTAGTACAATTAGTTATTTTTATACATACTTTAAGTTCACAAATTAAATTAAAACATAAAAAAATTTCTTTTGAGGACACCACATTTCCCATTAGTATATCATTGTATATCAATAACCAAATAGTTACGAGTATCCATGGGAAAGTAAATCATAAAATATTAGTGACAATAGATTCTCCAAATTGATTTGTAAACAGTGTAATCTATCATTACGAAATTATTATTATTAACATGGAATGTTATATAAATGAAACTCGTACCATATAATCCAAACTGTTGGTATAATATGTTAAGAATTAATGATGGTCAAATAAATCCTTATACATAATCACACAATCTTGAATCATAACCATGGATAATATAACTAATTGAATAATCATATTGACTTTAATATATAATTTCATAATAAGGGAATGAATCATTCCATGAATCTGAAATATTATTTAAAGGGTATTCACAAAATAGTTCTAATCATTTGGTAGAAACCCATTAAATTTGGAAATACTATTGTCTCTTGAGACCCAATGACTCATCAAAGGGATATCTAAAACTATAACCCACCCATCAGTTAAGAGGTTCAATGATTTAATTTTCTGAAATCAGTTAATTATAATCATCGAATAAATTAATATTAAAATGTAACACTTATAATTTATTATATACCCCAATCAAATTAACATAAAAATAACCCATCCTAATTAATTTATTGAATTGTAATAATATTATAATTCCTCCTTAATATTATTAATAATCAATCCTAAATAATAATAAATATTAAATAAATACAAAACAACCCAAGTCAATCAGAAAGGAAATAAAGGGTTTACGTTATTGATAAATAGATATACAATCAAAATTTCATTAACAACAATTTTGAGAAACATACATTTTGAGAATAAAAATGATTAAAAAACAAAATGTACAAAAAAATAATTTGAAAATAAATTTCATTGAATACATAATATGAAATATTTTTTAAAACATTTATTCTTTATAGAGGTGGTGAAATCCATTATTCTCACACAAGATAATATAAAGATTAATTTCATATTTAGAAGACAATATAAATGTGGATTGATTAGAAATAATATAAAACACCCAATGAATTTACATTATGCATCTTAATAAATAAATTTAACCTATTTGATTTCTTACATTTCATGCAACATAGAGCCAATACAAACAAAGATATATATTAAAATATTTTCTTGACATTTGGAATGTTAATGTGAAAATTATGAATATTAATATACAAAATTGAATAATAACCTCACCTATGAATGTATATATAAAATTATGTATCTAAAAATGATTAAATAATATACAAATATCAAAAAATGTGTAAATAAACGTTTTTAAACTATAATTTAATTTTCGAAAATTTTTGAAGTATAATTTTTATTTCCAATTTTATAATGAATATAATAATTAAAAATAAAATTTATTTTTATAAAATAGATATTTTTTTATGCATAATCTAATCAGATAATTTTATGAGACCATAATAAATATTAAAATATGGCATAAAATCATTTATAATATTAAAATTCTTATTTTTTTATAAATGATGATTTATTTAAAAAATTAAATTTCTCATATTTAGAATATTATTTTCATAAAATAGACTAATTTTTTAGAATATACAGGTCAAAAAATTTATAGGATGGTATTTCATATTTTTATGAAATTGTTAAATTTTTATTGAACAATGAATTACATTATTTTCTAAAATTTAACATTTGGTGTAAATAATAGAATTATTGATTCATTGAGGAATTTGTAATGACGTTAGAACCATTACATCAAACTTCATGATATAGTTTCATTATATAATCATTTTAATCCAAACTATTGATTGTGTTGATTCAAAATAATAATCAAATGAATAAAATAATAAAAAAACACCCATCTCATCCAAGTATAAATACCACCCCTTTAACAGAAGCCTTCTCAAAATTTATTTTTGAATAAATTGTGACCAAATAAATTCGTAGTCCACATTCCCACATCCTAGATGATATGGTCTTATAAAAAGAATAAATCCATGTATCTTATGTATGTTTCATAGGAGACAATATTATAGATGTAAAATCTTTTTTCATTCTCTTTTAATTTATTTTATTTTATAAATATTATTACTCAATACATACAACCCTTTATAAAAAATGGAAAGATAAATATTGTATCATATATAAATTATAATATTAATTTTTTAGTGTAATATCCATTAACAAATCCATTTTGATGTACTTTTAATTCTAAAAATGAAAACATCATCCTTGAGCGATCGATTCACCACATCATTGGACCAAATGTTTCCTTATCCACTTCCTCCATCAAGTATCATCATATATAAATTATTAAAGAAAAAAAATATTGAAATATATTTATCACAACATAATAAATATTACTGAACCAGTATATGAACATAACATCATATAAAATGATAATAGTTCATGATGGTGTTAAAAATCAGCAAATTAAACTAATAATATTTCATTAACATTTTATATAATTAATCATCCACATATAAAATAATAAAATGATATATAGGACCATATAAATTTATGAAATTTATTTAATTATATAAAATTTCACTTTTGGATAGTTATTCAATTTGAAAAGAAATTCTATAATAATACATATGCAAACAAATCATGAAACCATGAAACGAACACTCCTGAATGTAGAAATTTAAAAAAATTATCTCAACAGAATAGACAAAAATTAATATATAAAATTTATTATATATAAAATATAATTCAATTTTTAACTTATATATTAAATTAACTTATCTATTTTTATTATCCAAAACATTAAGTAAAAGTGCAGAATGGATTCAGACACATTGTATGATCTTTCTCATCTCACTTTTATTTCTTTAAGATATGCTACATTAAACAATTATTTCAATTTTTTAATGTATTTAAATGCATTTTTTATTATATCATGAGTATATTTATTTTCATTTTATTTAAGGATTTTAAAAATTTTCTTTTCTTCATGCGGTATACAATTCAACCGATAAAAATTTTTTATTGGGTTTTTCACATCAATATTATTTCATTGAGGTGCACATTATTCAAAATTTATATCAATCTTGTTATGTATATACATGAAAATTTTATATTATATCATGAATCAACATATTTTATTGTTATTTAATGTTTTGTTAAATTTTATATTTTATTGCGCATATAGTTCAACTAATTTAATTATTGTAAGGGTTCTTCATCTCACACTAATTTCATTCCGGAATACTCCATATCCGTCTTTTATTTTTGTAGTATAATAACCCATTTATTTACGATTATAAATAATTGAAAATTTAAAGAAATATTTTTCATTATTATATCATTGATATTATTATTGTTTAATATGTATAACTTTTGTTGGTATGGGATTACGTTGATTGTTGTTTAATGTGGGGAAATATTGATAAATCATTATCTAATACTCAATATTGAAAATTTGATATTCAACATGTATTAAAGATTTCAATTATTCATTACAATATTTTATAATTTATTTCATCATTAAACCTTTTATGGGTTTAGTAATTAATATCCCCTCCATTCATTAACAATTTTCATGAGACAAAACATATGGAAAAAAACACATTGCGTTTGTTTCCATGAACAATCTGAAATGGTTATACCCATAGACATAAAAAATATTTATGATAGTTGAAAATGATTTAGATATGTGGCATTTAGTAATTATAAATTTACATTATTTAGTATTCAGTTATTAGTATCCATGATATTGTTAATATAAAAAACCTATAGATGTTTTTTCCATAAATTATTGATCAAATGGAATGTCTTTTATGCTATATTTATTATGCCTTATTAATTATGATTCACATATTATTAATTCACATTTTTATATATGTTACCATTTTGTAAATTTGAGATCACCCTTTTATTTTATTTCTACTCCTGTGACCCAAATATTAAATATATGATTTCAGATTAAAGGAAATAGTTTATTTTTATTTGGTATATTTTGTGTTTAGTTTAAAAAAATAATATAACCATGTTTCTATCTAGTTCTTTGAGAAAAATATATTGATGATAAAATGGTGATGTGATATCTTTTATCTAAGTTATCGTAATAAAATAACAATTAACAATGGGATAATTGTTCCATGGATTTTTTATTTTTATCCGAGCAGTTTTAGTTGAAACCTTGGTAAATAGATGTTAAATAAACATGAAAATTATAATAATTCATTATAAATAATTTTTTCCTCAATAGTCATTATTATTACGATATAACATAGTATCTACCATTAATTAGTGATGGTTCCTAATGGAATAAATTGAATTGATACCCATAAACATTGTCTAGATATTTTCACTGAGAATTTTAAAAAAGTTAGTCTTGTAGCCTTTAAAGACATGGAAATGGTAAGAAAACAAACATTGGTTATAAATATCAACCATACTACACTAATATTTTGTTTTTTTTGATGTGGATGAAGCCAATATCCTTTTCTGGTAACGTAAAACTAGTTGTATATTATCAATGAATAATGTCCCTTGAAAAAATATTTCTAGAATTGATATTTAATAAAAATGAAAAGGTAGTACTAGATGTATATTATCTTCAGGGAGATGAAGATTAATGGTGGTCACTGATCCATAATACTATAAAGTAATATGAAATAGAAGACATTAATAGGAAAACATTTAATGAAAAATTATTCAACAAATAGTTCCCTCATGATAAATGAACTAAAATTAATTGAAAACTATTTAACATAAAAAAATAACAAGAGAGAGTTATTGAGTATGAGGTCACATTTATATGAAAATCCATCTACAATATAGAGGACATATGTGATTCAAAAATCATATTTTGATCATTTCTTTGACAATATTAAGCCATTTCACCAAAGGTAACATGCTTCCCAAACATTTACTCTAAATAATGACGTAATGTTATGTTCAATCATGACAGAGAATGAATTGGGATGATATTATATGATGATGGGAAATCAAAAGAATGAGAGGTATTATTAAAATCACGAAAAGGAAAATAATCAATGAAGAATAAGTGAAAAAATAAATTACCATTATAAAAAATTATTGTACAAATCATGATGAGAATTGCTTCAATGTAATGGGAGTTTATTATTAGAGCAAGGAAAATTACCATTTAGCTGGTGTATGATGGGGTAGGAACTAATAAATGATTTTAAACACTTAAACATTAATAAAATGGGGAATTATTCAAACCAACTACCCTAGTATCAAGAGAATCCACTACAGAATAGACTTTTTAAAATTGACCAAGCATACATGATCACTATAGCTGAAGACGAGGTACCAAAGGTTGTAGTGACATGTATATTACTATTATATTTAAATTTAGGCAAATATTTACATGATTAGGGATAATCAAACTCTTTTATATCTAATAGTATTCCATTATGTATAATATATTTTAATTTTTTATTTATTAAGGGTTTTTATAGTCAAAACAACTATAGGAAGCCTAATTTCAATAATGACGTTTAGGGTAGTTCCCATTATTTCAAATTATCATGAATTATTTGATGAAGATATCATAGTACCTATGGAATAATTTGATATAGCCTTTAGTATTGAAAGGAGATCCAAATATGAAATTAAATGTTATTGTTGGAATAAGGGAATTATAATTTGTTAGAAATATATAGAGTACCATATCATTAAAGAAGAAATATTCATCATTTAACTATTATATCATTCCACCACCATTATATCTAATGAAGGAAATTATTGGGTATTAATAGAAAAAAACATATTTTGATGATTAATGCAACATTCAATTTTTTGATTTAACAATAGTACATGAATTGATTAATGAATTTCTAGAGAAATACCTAGATGAAACCTATATATTTAATTTTACTTTTCTATTGATTTAATTCCTATTGAAACAACATGTCATACTGTACTTATACAATGTTAAATATAGAATCTATATAGTTGAAAAAAAATATCAATATTATTTGAGTAATAAGGGAATTATTCACACATGCTTTCCCTATGGGGAGTCCCTTTTCTCTTTGTAAAGAAAAATGATAGATCTATGACACTGTGCAGTACCTATGGAGAAATTAGTGTTGTTATATTAAGGAAATTTTATTATCTAGATCACATTGAATATTATTTTTTTATACTTTATGGATCTGAAAATCTTTCAGAAATTTACCTTGATTTATTTGTCATCAATGGGGAGAAAATAGTGATATTATTTTAGTGTAATATTTATGGATGACTAAGGGAAATTAGATGATCACAGTAAATCCATTTGAATTTACTAATTCACCCTAAGTATTCATGGAACTAATGATCATTGTATTCAAGTAATTTACTCTTTATTTTCATTTAGTGTTAGTTTAGTATTGTATATAGTATAGTAAAATCTATACCGACCATGATAATCACAAGAATATATTTTTTAAGAATATTAAAAGGATATATTTACATGGTAAAATTATCAACTGAGAATTATGACTTCAATACATTTATTTTCATGTCCATGATATATAAAAATATGGAATATCAGTTTATCTTGTAATAAAATACAATAATCTCCTATGTTAGTGAACACAATAGAAGTACATAGTTTAATTGGTTTAGCTGGTTACTATCGGCGTTTTTTTCTAAATATTTCTAGATTTACTAAAATGGTAACCAAACGCCCATGAAAAGGTGGTATGATGTTATTGAAAAAATAATGATCCTAATTTATAGAGTAATCGAAGAGAATATTAGTCAATAATCAAATTTTGTCTACACCAATATGAAATGAATGGTTTGTGATATATAATAATGAATCAAATAAATGACCATGTTATGTCCATGTGAGAAATGATAATATTAATCTATATGCATCAAAGAAAATGAATATACAAGATCAAAATTATCCAACTCAGGGTATAGAGTTGGAATCTGTAACATTTTCACTGATGATATGTAAACATTATCACCATGGTGAATTATGAGAGATACATATTGATAAAAATAATTTTAAATAAATAATTAAATACAATAAGTAAATGCGAGTCAATGAAAATATTTTGATATACTCAAATATATTGATTTCTCAATACACTACCACCGGTTAATGGATAATAAGTTATCTGATTCATTACGAAAGAAAATATCATGGAGTTCTAGACCAGATGAAGATTTATAAGTATCCTCAATTAATTTATATATTAAATGGGATATGAATATTTTTATGGGATGTGAAACATCACTCAATTATTCAAATTATTGAGAAACATTATTTCATGGTGATTCAATATATTTATTAATCTGATAATGATAATATTATAATAAAAAGTAAATCCATTTAATGTTCGATGATCAACATACATTGTTTATGTTGTTGGAATATTGAAATGTAGAAATATTATATGTTTTCCCTCAATACATTAGCTAGAAAGTGAACTATTAGATTAGTCACATAACTCAAATGTATCATAATACCTCTCATTACCAATGTCTATAGTGTTTGAAAGAACACTTTTCTAGTTACAATTTGAAGTGTTATATTGAGGATTGTGTGTTACGATGACCTGTTTTTTTCAATAAATGAATAATTAGAGATGACATCTTAGAGGAGTGAGAATAATTATTCTTATTACTATGTGGATTTGGGGTGAAATTAGAATGGACTTATTTACTATATTACCATTGCTACCTAGAAGGAAAGACGTGATACAATTATTATTGATCTATATAAAAAATTAGCATATTTTCTTTCAACAAGTGAAGAAATGCATCTTCATAACCAAGAAATACTCTATATTAATGATTTATTATGACTTCATTATAAGCCCATATAGATTGTGTTAGATCGAGATCATTATTTTATATCATGGTTATGGAAGAATCATTAGAAGGCTTTGGATATTTAGATTTATTTCAGTACTTATTATCCCTTCCAAATAGATAAGAATTCTGAATGTATTATTTAACACTTGTAAGACACAATGAGATCATTATCATTTGACTTTCATGTTTTTTGGGATTACTATTTACCTTTTGATGGAGTTAGATTGTAACACAATATTGCATTCTCGTATTGAAATGACAATACATGAGGCATTATAAGGAACAATATGTCAAACTCTAATTTCTTGTCATAAAGTTGGAGAGAAGAATCATTTATGAATAAAAATTAATAATGGAAAAACTACAAAGGAAAAGACTACTAATGCTCATATAAATTTAGCTCAAAGTAGAAAGAAGAATTATGTAAATAATTAGGGAAATGATTTTGAATTTCATGTGGATGCTCATATATTTTTCAATGTATCTTAGTGTAAGGGTGTTATAATATTTGGTATAAATGGGAAACTGATCCCTGGTACTTTAGACTATTTGAAATTATATAATGAATTATTACTATTTTTTATTAAATTGAAATTCCATCAAGTCTCTCCTAATTTCATGATGTGTTAAACATACCATAATTATCGAATAAAATGCTACACCCAATGTATGTACTATCCTTTGAAGAAATAGAACGTAATCTTTATTTTACATACAATAGAGAGCCTCTTAAGATTTTTGAATCTAGAGGAAAATAAATTTTATATTAGACTACTAGAATTGTAATTGTTCTTTAGATAATCCTTAAAAATGAATGAAACATCATGGGAACTAAATATTGTTATGAAGAAGAACCACCATAAGTTTTTTAGATGCAAATAATCATGAAAACATCTAAGAATTAAATTATCAAATAATAGAAGTATATAACATCCAATTATTTTATGTAAATTTTTTTCCTAAATAAATTCAATTTATTCCATAGGTCACATTACATTCAACACCCAGTTTAATCAAACTGTGATATATTATTAATAATTAACATGATCATTGGAATTGTAGTGTGACCGTTATAAATAGTTATATGACGGTCAGAATAATAACCTCACTTATTAATTTGTTAATGAATTATTTATCTAAAAAATTAGTATATGATATAATTATATAACTAGAAAGGTAAATATATGTTTTAGAACATAATAAATATTTCTTTATTTTTGTGAAATAATATTAATTATTTGTTATTTTTTAATTAATTTAATGTATTTTAAAAAAATATATTCCCATCAAATAGATTTATAAATTAATATTTTATTATATCTGAGTTATATGAGAATTTTATGGGACTATTAATAATTATTCAATGTGTTAAAAAGCTATTATAATATTTAAATATGTTTATTATAAATAAAAAATGGTTTTGAATAAAATTAAATATCTCATATTTAGAGATTTATATTCATAAAATGGTGTCTATTTTTTTAATTATACACATTAAAAATTGGTTGGGGTGAGTTTTTGGAATTTTTTTGAAATTGTAGTTTTTTTGGTGAATAATTAAATAATGTATCTTAAGGTATTTAAAATTATATGTAAAAATTTAATTAATGACTCATATAGGATGAATTGATTATTTAAGAACTCCAATATTAGAAATCAAAATCTCTATTTATTTTTCTGTTCATGGGAATAAACATTATAGATACCCATGATCCCATTTTATATTAAAATGAATATAATAATCACAAACACCCATCTATTTACACAATAAATACAACCCCTTCTCCACACACCATACACGAATTTATAGTTTCCCAAATTATTCCCATAACTGAACCCAATTGTCTTGCCCATTTTTTTGACCCATTTTTTCCTACTTGAAGACCAAATCCACGTGTTTTAAGGATTTTCTCGAAGAGATGTTATTAAAGAGGTATAATCTTCCCCATTTATCCTTTAATTTAATTATATTTCTTTTTCTTATTATTCTATCATTCATACCCCTTTTAAAAAAAATTAATAACACTAATAAAATAAATAAAGAGTTATTTTATTTGTTTAATGTAATATCTATCATCAAATGTATTCTCCTATTATTTCTTTTCTGATAATTATAATATCATCTTTGAGGTTTTGATTCACCGCCTTTGTGGATGACATGTTTTTATAATGTTTTACATATACAAGGATGGTGATATGACTATTTTTATGTATAAAAAAAATAATACATGTTTATTATAATTTAGTAAATGTTCTATAATAGTTTTATGAACATAATATTAAAAATATACTAGTTCATGATGTTCTTAGAATCTTCCAATAGAAACTATTCATTTTTTCATTTATGTTTTATCAAATGAATCATTTTCTTGTAAAGAATGAAAAAGATATATGGGGAAATTAAAATTTATAAAATTGATATAATACCATATAATTTCTCTTATGTAGATTTATTCCAATTTGAAATGTACTTCTATAATTATAAAAAATGGAACTGATCATTGAACAATGAATTGAACACACCTAGGACATAGAAATTAAGCATTATAACTCATCTGAATGAAAATAAGTAAACATAATACAATTATAATATATCAAATATTTAATGAAGTGGTTATTAAATTAGTAATTAGTGAAATTTTTTTATTACAAAGCCATTATTTTCAAGTGAAGAATGATTTCATTTATAATTTAAGGGGTTTATCATATCACTTTAATTTCTTTGATATACTCTAATTTTACAACATATTTTCATTATATGATTTATATTATTCCCATTGATTATATTATATCATGAATCCATTTATTATAATGGTATTTATATATATTTAAATTTTTTATTTCATGGTTAATACAAATTTATCGATTACAATGTTATTGGGGGATTCTCATATCACTTTTTATTTCTACTAGCTATTCCTTATTAATCATTTATATTAATTGGGTGACATATTTATATTCCCTCTGTAATAAAATATGATAAATTTATTTATATTCAGGGTATTTTTTGATTGATTAAATTTTATTCGTTCTTAGGGAATACAATACAACTGAGTACAATTTTGACATGGGTTTTCCTATCACTTTAATTTATGTGCGACATATTCCATATTCATCACGTATTTACTATGTGTAATTAATAGTTTATTTATGATCATCAACAGTATAAGATTTTATTAATTATCCATATTTATTGTATCAGGGATATGTTTATTATCTAATATGTATATCACTTTTCATAGGGTTTCACTTTAATGATTATTTTAAATTGGGAAAATGTTGATAAATTCATATCCACTTCTTAATATGTAAATTTTGATAAGTTACACTGATTAATAAATTAAATAGATCATTTCAATATTTATTAAACTCTTTGGACATTCATAAATGGGTTTTTTATGATTATACATATCCCCAGCATGCAACGACATGTCTCATGAGACAAAGAAATTGACAACAATCCCATTGTGTGTTTTCAATATTAATCTAATCAGTTTTTATACACAGAAATAAAAAATCATATGAAATGTCTTGATGGTAGTGGTTAACATTGTAGATATATAATGTCTAATAATTTATCATTTCCTAAATCTAATATTTATTAATTACTAGCCATCTTATTTTCAAAATGATAAAATGGTTGGATTCTTTTTCATTTTTATTTTATTTATATATGAAATTTTTTATTCAGTAATTCTATATAGATTAAGCCTTATTCATTTTTTATAATATTATATTGATGTATATTTCTACTATATGTAACCCTTTCAATGAATTTTGAATCACACTTTTATATATTTTCCTTCTAAGTTTTATGAATATTAAATAGTAAATTATTTTTTCC
Source organism: Viscum album (assembly GCA_963277665.1). NCBI lineage: Eukaryota > Viridiplantae > Streptophyta > Magnoliopsida > Santalales > Viscaceae > Viscum > Viscum album. Next base: position 1,022,564,042 of record OY728133.1, on the reverse strand, counting down.
AGGAAGTAGTTTATTTTCATTTTTTCTATGTTTTATATCCAATGTAATAATGGCACAATATATTTATCTAGTTTCTCAAGGCTAATAAACTAAAAGATAATTAATGATGTGATCTCTAATAAATATTCCATTGTAATTAAATTACCATTGTCTCAAGGTAATGGTGTAGAGTTTGTCAAATAAAACATTAAGAATCCTTTAAAAATATTGGTTCAAAAAAATATGTCTTTAATATATAATTTTATTTTTTCTAAATACATTTTTCAAAAAAAATTCGAAAACATGGATTTGAAATTCATATTTTCGACCTAAGAAAGACATAATGTATCTCTTTCATAAAAATTTACTAAACCATTTGAGGAATCATTTTTTTAAATTTATACTATGATATTAAAAGATCACGAAATACCAGATTTTAAGAAATTATATTATTTTTAATTTAAAAAAGTAATATAATACCCAAAGGGTGATGTAAACATAAACAAATTGAAATCATAAGGAGATTGTGAAATAAACCTTTACAACATCAATATATTCTAAATCATATGCCCCATAAATAAAATAACTTGATATTTAACATCACTAATCATGACGATAATGTTCATAATTATGTAACATATCGAAATGTATTTTATATACAGAACAATGGAATATGTGGTTAATATTATGTATATATCACATATTTAAAATTGAGATTGATGTCATATACCATAGCTTTGACTTCATTAATATGTGTCTCAACTTCAGGTATAACAAATATAGGTATATTATTCACTTATTACATAAACATTTTAATCCATATAGTACTTTGTGTGACTTACTTATTTTGTTATATCACCTATTTTAGAATTAATATTTTTTCAATCTCATTTTTCATGTGAGAATTGGTTCATTTTTAATGTATGTTTTAATTTAGTAATTTAATACCTTTTCTATTAATCATGGTTACACGATAGTTATAATTTTATCCAGTATATAAATAAAGCATATATTAATTATATATTAACTTATAGTGACTTATAATTTTTATTAATCAAAATATTATTACCCCTTTTATCGATACAGTAGACCATACATAAGAGAGAACATTATTACAATTTTTCTAAAAAGATGGATGTAAAGGAAAATAAATATTAATCCACTATTACAAAAAAATTATTATGTTATATATATTATTTATAGTAATATTATAAACAATTATTAATATCCATTTAAAAATAAAATGAAAAACATTACACACTGATATGTGGAGGTGATAGTTCACACATACACCACACCAATATTATTTTTTTCAAACAAATTTGAAGGTAACAAGTTATATTTGATAATATATTTCACTAATTGATTCTTATATAATTAATATCAAATATATTCATTAATTTTAACCATATTACCTACATATTAATTCATAATATAAAACAACTCACATCGCTCTTTGTAGAGGTTGTCCAATGAATATATGAGAGGGTTTATATAATGCACCCAAGGGATGGTACATAGAAATTTATATGAGCTGTAATACTACATAAAAATTATAATGAAATTAAAATCATATAAATAATCTAAATATATTACCATATCTATCATTTAATGATGGAAATAGAAAATTAAATACATCAGATCACGATTTAGTAAAATGTCATAGACATGATCAAGGGATTCATTTCCCTATTTATGGATGGTTAGATGTATATTAATTATTACATTAATATAATATCAAATTAGTATATAATATATATATTTTTATTATATTGAACTAATTTTATATTAATTTTTATTAAATATAACTTAAACTTGAGAAATATTTAAAAAAAATTATTTTTCAAAAAATTCATTATTTCGTACTATTTATCAAAAAATTAAAATTTCAAGAATATTACCAAGTGGTAATCCCTGATAATATTTTGTTACTTATATTCAAAAAAATTATTTTATTTTATCAAATAAATTTTATAAATTTTGTAGATATTAATTTTAAATAATGTGTGAAATCATGAATAAACCATGATTTAGATAAGTATTGTTTTCTGATAACATTTCTATATTCATTTAAATGATTATTATTTTATTTATAACCAATAAATTATAATTTAATTTAATTTACCCACATGTATATTAAATAATATTTATAATTTAGTTATTCATATTAATATCCACCAATATAATAGCTTAATTACAATTTGTATAGTTAAATAATAATTTTTTAATAGAGTAAAATGATTCGTTCAAACGTTGTTTCATATGAATCACAATCCCATGAAGGGGTAATTATTTATTTACATAGTATGATTCCCTGGATTTTAATTTGGGTACTAGGAGACACAATTGGAAATTTATAGCTTACCAATATTGTATGAAATATAATTACATGGATAGAAATTTATATATAAATAGGTACAATAAATGAAACTCAAATGATAAAGAAATGGGATCTCCATATAAAATCACATCCAAGGAAAAGTTTATTATGTTTGTCCTAAAGGAAAATCATCAATAAACATCATATTATGTGTTGTTCTATAGATGAAACCGTTTAGAGGGACCAAACATTTTCATTGTATTGCACAGTGATGGGGAAAAAATTTCCTCATAGAGGACCCACGCCCAATCCTATTGTAGGGTACCACTCAGAGTATATATGACATGAACCCAATCCAATTTTAGGGTAAAACTTAATAGATTTATGACCCAAAAATTGATCTTTAAAGGGTTGAAACTCACTAGATAGAGAAACCAAAACCTAATACCAAATAGGGAAACACTCAGTTGATAGAGGTCCCAAACCCTAACACAATTGGGTGTGGGGGTACCACACATATGTTAGAGGACCCGTAACCAAATTCCAAAGTGGGGTACAACTTTGTTGGTAGAGAACCCTTGACATAATTTCATAGGGTTATACATCTCATTAGTTATATGAATCGTTCATTAATAGAACAGTGGGTACTAAAAATAGCTAGGGGACCCATTCCATAATTACATTGGGGGTGGGGGTACCACATTTAAAATTGGGTACCCACTTAAAAACTATATAGGGGGAACCACTTAGAAGATAGAGGACTGACACCCTTCTATCAACTGGGGTTTCACTCTATGATTTTTCCCAATCACTAACATCATATATCATTTCATAAAGAAACGCCACACTCAAAAAAACATGCATCCTTTTTCAGAGGCCCCTTTAATGGCCACCTATTTGTTCTATAAATAAAAAAGGATAGGATACTCACATGAAATTATACAAGTCCACAAGAATGAGATATGATAGGTTGGGGTTTCCTCATAATTAATAAAATGATATATGACTGGTGGTTCCACTATGATGTCGATATGTGTCCTTATCAAAACCACTTTGGCAACACAACCCTTCATACATATTGGGTATCTTCCATTAAGGGTTCTAGTTGTGACTAAGTATAATTTCTCGTGTCTATGTACTATGTTACATAATATTTCCATCCACATTGACGTCCACCTAGGTTCACGGATACATTTCCATGTACTATGTAATTGTTCTAGTACATCGAATTTAGCAAGAAATTACATTGTTTATGTACTCTCATATTACACATTAGGACTCTAGTAAAGAGTCACATGGCGTTTTGAGGTCACATATGTCATTTTATATTGTACCTTCCCAAAATCATAGACTCTATAGCTAGTGGGATACATGTTGTGTTTTCTATGGAACATTAAGTGGGTAATATGTATTTTTTAAAAAATAAAAAATATTTCTATATTGTTCTGGGTTCATTCATATTGAATTGAATTCTTCTTCCACAATTCCACGAATAAAATGGAATCCCTTGATTTTTGACATATGCTGGCCTGAAAATGGAATTTTAATTTATCATTCTAAATACACACACACAACCACTACTCAGGTAGCATCCTATAACACTTCCAATCCCACATTATATCCCATATCCATAGAAAAATATGTATCAAACATCATGTACTCTTAATCAATCATTTTTTCTCCAATCAATTAATATCTTCTGAATCCACTGCATGTTTAGTGTTCAAATCAATCTAAATTCCACTCATCAATGTTGAATCGAGACTTTACATTCCAATCAACAAAGAACACAATGACTGATGGGTTGAAATTTATAATTACAAAGGTGAAACAATCATTGTTCAAACATTAATATCCTTCGAATGAAAAAATGGGATGCATAGGGGTGATAAAACTAAATTATCAATTTGATTCGATAAACATGCACATGAAAAGGAAATAAAATGATACATATAGAATTAAAAGGATGACCATACAATATATTTTATCAATTGTGGAATAATAAAAAACATTATGAGTCAAATATCAATTTGAAATGTTCATTAATGAAGTTCATTCTATCCAATTTATAAGTGATGTACGTGTTTTCGTTGACGCTCAATTTTCCTGGATCTGATGTTTTTTTTGTCAAATTTTGATTCTCCAATGAGAGGGTGGAGGGAACACATCATAACAATATAAGGATGATGTAAATAAACATGGAGAATCATCAAGAATTTATATTTATTTGTAATTTTTTTAGTTATTTTAATAAATTGAATATATTAAATATTTAATTTATCAACTACACATGCCTCCAATTTCCACTTTATCAAAACAAAATATGGTGTCCCTTTTACAGAAAAAAATTAGTAACCTCACTTATAAATTTAGTCATGGCCTCATATTCTTTATCAATGAAACTATTTTTTAGTTATCTAATTAATTTTTGAAATAATGTGTTTATGGTATAAAATATATTTAAATGACATATAAAATTAATTCTGGGAACATTGGGCCTCATTATCAAATGTCATATCAGCACCTGGATCCAAAAAATATCTAGAGATATTATAATGTTTCTCAAGGAAATAACGTCTGTTAATTATTACCACCTTCAAAATTTTCATCCCCAATATGAAAAATAACTAAAATCGTTTTCAGTATTGAGACCACATATGTGAATCCCTCTCACAGGATCACTAATGAATGCTTTTGTTCTTCCAAAAAACACATACAAAGGGGATATTTCATCAATACATGATTGCCTCCTACAATTACTCAATCGTCATCAGGTTCTCATTGAAAATACTTCTAACCATGTAGTCTATCTCTCTCTAGTCAATAACATGTGTGAATCCTTCCATGTAACTACATAGATGTGATACATGGAAGACTTCGTTAAGCCACATGAACTGTTGGGGTACTATGAGGTGATAATAAAACTCTCTAACCCACATTATGATCATGGGTGGCTTAATGAATATCCCTGATAGAATTATTCCCTAAAAAATCTCTACAATCCTCATCATGGGGAGTCACACGAATAATTGTGGCATCCTTGATCGAAATATAGGGGAAAAAATAAACTTATCTGATAAGTTTATATACCTATTATGGACTATCCTCACACACTAAGGGATGTATATGACCATTTTTATCATCACCAGCACCATCTCTGTCACAACCTGAGATCACTCAACTATCTCAGTCCTGCACAATAGTGACATACAGGGTTCACTTCACAAGGAATCCAAAGTATATATTATTATAGTAGAGTGTTATCAATTATTTTATGAAAACCCTATATGTTGTTTGTGATCCTCCAATTTATAGACAACGTTTAACATGAATTACCTATGCATATCATCAAGCACCAGAATAGTGTGATTAGTCTACCCATCTATCTCGGGGTTGATAGTTGTAAGAATCATCATCTAGCTGATTAATTCCTCATGAAGTCCACTCTATAAATTTTAAATGAACATAAAATGATGATTAGATACCATTAATGAAAGAAAACCATGAAGGATATTGATCTATCATATGTTAAAATTCCTCAAAATACATACTGACATCTTCTCCATAATAAATGGAATTTTGCTGGCATCGTGAGTCAATAAAATATTAACCAAATGGTTTTGTGGCCTCTCACTGTCCATGTAATCCGAATCTTGGTGTCCTTGGATATGCTATCTCATTTCCACTCTAGGATACCATGGGGATTTAAAACACCTAGTCGTTCCCAGTGATCATCCTTCATCTGTAGATAGGTGAGACAACATGAGATGAACTCATCCATTCTCTATCTCATTAAATCCCAAAAAACTATTTTTGAAGGTAACTACACATATTTCTGATGCCTTGATATACATACAAAGGATATACGATTAACTCTTCCATCATCTTATCCAAAATTAGGACTAGGACAACCATCCATCCTAGGAAAACGATTGTATGATTTAATCATTCAGAAAATCCATCTTATCAGACTTCTATGAATATAAGGGCATCTATGTCTTCACAGTCAGTGTCTCCAATCATCAAATCTATCACACGTTGAAGGAATGGATGACTCAACGAGATTAACATAAGAAAATATGCACCATCATACACAACCATGGTCAGATTTAAAGAATACAACTGCTGAGACACCTCCTGCACCAAAGGATCGTAGGACATCATACTAAGGAAATCTAATAAAATGGTTTCATTAACCATAGTAGAAACTATCCAAACATAATCATCATGTAATAACTCCTACTAGAATCTTTATCTCAAGGTCAAGTCTATCTGTCTGAATACATATCAAAGACTCTGATGGTCTTAATAAAAAATAAAAGAATTTACAAAAAGATATTTCATCCACATCATTATAGGGAAGAGTATTGATTCATACTCAAGGTAATGAGACATGCAATTATTATTTTGGGGCCTCAAATTCCTCAACACATACTAGATAAATTTGAACCACTACATATACTAGAATCTAATTCCATATCATGGGGTATCCCAATTAATTATTCATTTTGTGCCCTACTTTTTTTGTCTCAACATAGTACAACTCATCAACCATAGCCTCAACATCCCAATGTCCATTAGGCTCATATCATTTAAAGTAAATAGTTTCATTTTTAGGGACATCCAGGGGACTAATATTCATGAGAAGTATGACACAAAACTCTATTTCTAGACCACAATGCCAAAAAAATATCTATACCTATTACAATATATTTTTTGGCTCCTTGATAAGAACTACATTGATCTTAACTGCTCTTACAAGTAATAAATTATTTTAAATAAAATTATATATAATTTTAAAATCATGGATCTTTAGAAATAACCTCAAGTGTTGACCATAATGATGGTTCTCCCTATGAAATTATAGAACTATCATCAAGCTCATTGAATGATCCTTCTATAATAAATTTTATATGAGTATATATAAAATTAATACAAAAACAAAATGGTGGATGTATGGATAGGGGATTAGGATCAACAAATCCATAAAAATATAGGGATAATTTCTTACACTGAAAGAAATCACCATGAAATTATAATGATCATATCAGTAATAGAATTCCAGTATTGGAACATCATCCTTGTGAACTCTTTACTTGTAGTATTAAAACAAAGTATGATATTCATGAACAATAATTCACCTGACAACTGATCATGTAGTTCATCAATAGTGGACAATGAGAACATATTTTGTATCATGGTCTACTTTAGGAGATAATATTCAACAAAAGGCAGAATGATCTCATCTACCATTTTCAATATAAACACATTTCATTCGTAGTGGTAAAAATTGTTAATGATTAGAACCTTCCCTATAATGTCATCCAACTAAAACATAGCTCAAAGATTTCAATAGGTGGAATAATTTATTCAATATATTTTATCATTGTCATTCTTGGATGAATGTTTATAAATTATTACAACTCTTTCAGTGGTGGTATTCCATGAACATCCTTAGGGAATACGTCCATAAAACACACCATGATTGGCAGAATCCATATGCATAATGAGACTAATGTACTTTAGGATACACATTCCAAATGATGGGTTATGGGAATTAGTCTCATGATTGAAAACCCCAAATTACATTACATGATATATTTCCCTCAAATAATAGAGATTCCCAACACATTAGTGTGATGGCATCTAACTCATATGTGGTAAAATTCTATCTAGGATTGTAGTGTTGAAAACCAATCCATAACCAATATTATGTGATTGTCTTTGATCCTGATGACAAAAAGTTTCAAATTGAACCTCTATAGAAAAAGTGAATACTCATAATATCATTCGATAAAATATAAATATGATTTCCATAACTTCATGAAAATGATGCTGGGATAAATACACGATTGGGTTCTCTAATTCTAACATCAGATGGAAAGAGATGAATAGCTGGATTCAGCATGTCTCAAATAATATTGACGATTATGTATAATAAACATATATCTTACCTAAAATCATAAAAGTTTCACCTAAGTTATATGAATTCATTGTCTACAACTATATGTATCCTCGACTCCCTTCTTCCAGAGCGAGATGTATGATTCCTTTTGGTGTTGAAGGAGGAAGTATCTCATAGAATCGCCCACCACCCTGGGCTCCTCCTCCAAGAGCTCCAACATCACCTATGCAAACTCATCCTTATTTGGGGCCACCATTATCTGTCTTAGGAAATTTGTGAAACTAGTTTGGCCTCGTCCATAGTGTTCTATCTACTATTAGTACACCCTCTTCCATATTTTGGGTTGGGAAATCACACACGATGCAACCTTTCTAATCACATGCATTGCACCACCGATTATGTGATTCCTTGGACAACATCACTCTCTATGTTTCAAAAAACCATGTGCATTATTGTGGTATTTGGTAGGATTCCCACATGTATATATTTTTTCTAATGATTACTAACTATTGTAGATGACTCATATATGTATCTTCCCTTGTAGACCAAGATTCATCGACTCCCTCTCAAATAATGATATATATCACATGTAGCTATATTAACACCCCCACATAGGTTGAAATGTAGAAGGTAACCACGATGTTGTGGATATCTCTATAGAGTCCATGCTCAATCTTCTATACTCAGAATTATCCAACGTAAATCATGTAGATGGCATAATGTGTAAGTAATACGTACCTTGAAGAATACACATGCAATGTCAAAACTTCATTTTGCAGCTATATAGGCTTTTGAATCATAACTTATCTCATGAAGGTGGGGTTTTAATCCTCATGGAATATTTGAGGGTTTTCATTTTGATAGAGTGTCGACACTATTAAATATTTGTAACTAGGCTCGACTAGTAGCCAAATACCCCATGAAAAAGTATAATTTCCAATAAAACATCTTAATTAGTTAGTTTCCCAATACGCTTTATGAAATTGGTCTATAATAACAGCCAATTTTCCCATACCTATAAATCTATCTCACTACATAGCATTAAAATCCTCTAGAACTGTAACTCATAGAGTTCTATAAAACTTCAAATTGCATCAACCAAGTCCACCGGTATGTTCTTAATTTTGGCTGGTGGGTGTCTCTACATATCCACATGGATGAAGAATTTCATGGGATAAAAAATAAACATATGCCTCATCACAAATCAGATAATCAACACGATTCTAATACTTAATATTTAATCATGATCTACACTAGGGACTTCACTATATATATTTATAATGGAGAGATGACTAAATAATGATAATCAATAGATTCAATACAATATGAGGCATGTACCATTGATCCCAACAACCAATTTATTATTGTACCGATTCGGTGATCATGCAGCAAGAGTCCATTTGATGTTATTCACCATCTGTAAATAAAACACATGGTTCACTAGCCTGAGAGTCACACTTGAGATACTTTTTTCCCATTTCCAAAATTCCAAACCAAATACTATTAGGGGATTACTTCAATCAATATATAAATGAATGATCCACCACTAATGAAAATATATTATGATTCGACCTAGCAAAGATTGAGGTACAACTAATCCTATCCCACCTTTGTATATGATGAGAAGGGGACTAATGTTGAAAGGTATTACAAATGCAAGATTATTTTTAGTAATGTATCGATATGTTCATAATAGAACATATATATGAAGAAGTTAAACTGATTAAAATAAATGAAGGAACATTAGAGGAATAAAACATGTATGTAGAACCACTTGGTAATATAAGAGTACAACATTATAAACTGAAATGGAAAATAAGTAAAATACATCCCAAACGAGTATGATATCCCAAAATGGAAAACTGGAAAAGAAAATATCTAGGAGTGACCTACTCTATATCAACAATCCCTCACTTTCATACATGGTCAAATTGAATAGGCATCCCTAAGATACTTGATAATCTACATAATCCTATTTGTCATTTACATATGGAATAACAATAGGGGGAAACAATGATTCATGGTTGAGTATAAACATACCTAGTAGGATGCCTCAATATTTTTGGGGAGTAGTGTGATACATGATCAAAAATAGATTGCTCCAACCATAGAAACAAGGTAACATAATCCAACAACATAGATACATGTATATATAATCTCACCAAAATAATCCCAAAATAGAGAGAAATTGGATCTTCATATAATATACCAATCTATGAATAATTTCTCACATCACATACAAATTTACTACAATAATTACCAAAATATCACATGTATATATGTAGAATAAACAATATATAGGGCCCACAAATATCCATTATATTGCCTAGTTGAGGGAAATAGTCTCTAAAAAGAGAACCTACAAGCATGTGTTTCATAAGGATTCCCCTCAGTTTAGTGACGACCTATAACCTATCTGATGGGTTTACCACTCCATTGATAGAGGACATGTTCGCAATCGGACTAAAGATACATCTTAGAAAATAGATGGCAATCACTTTGATTCCTCAAGAGGATTCCACTCAATAGATTGGGGACCTGTCCCATAATTCTATAAGGGGATACCACTAAATAGATAGAGTAACCACATCCTAATTTCATAGGGATGTAATATACATTAGGTAGATGACCCATGACCTAAATCCATAGGTGGATTTTTTAGTTAGAGAAATATCCCTCTATCTTCATAGGGGGTACCATGCAGTATGTATAGTACATTAATTGTAATATTATAAGTAAGTTAATATAAGTAGGTAGAGAACCCTCACCCTATACGAATTTAGATGTACCACTCAATAAGTAGTGGAATCTCTCTAGAACACTATAATGGTTTATAGTATGTAGAAAGAGGACATCAAGGAAAATGAAAAAATGGCGTACCACTATATGATCCTTCAAAAAAATGTTCATTTTTGAGAGTGTCCAAAATGGTTTTAACACTCTCTATGCCTAAAACCATATCATGAATTCCACCATAAATCACACCATTTTATTCTATGTGAAAAAACACTAAAGATAGCATACATGGGGGATAAAATCTGAGTACAAAAATTTTAGATACTATTGGAGGAAAATTCCTAAAAGGGATTATAGGGGTGTAGGATGTGTTTGAAGACCCCCATGGAATGTAGTCCAACTCCTCCACCGAGCCATATCCTTATTGGTATACATATCACATAATATGTGGACATACATGAAATGTATAGGGAATATATGATGTTCCTCAACCCCCCAATGTTTTTCTTGTGATTCCTTCCATGTCTGTGTGACGATTCCCCACTACTAAGAATTGATGATATAGCCACAATTATATAGCCATGATTTATAAAAACTATGGATATAGGTTAACGTAACTCCAAAGGCCATAAAATACTCATGGCTTTACCCCTTTTCTTCCTATACGTTTGCGATCCCCACTACCTTTCTCCCATGCACTCGTGATCCCCACCCCATTTCCACCCTACTCCCCGCTCACGATCACCACCTCCCTCCATTTCTGCCTTACTCCCTTCGACCCTCCTCACCTGGAGCTATTACCCAAAACTTCTAGCATTCTACTCCGACGACGTGGCCACCCACCTTGGGTTGATTCTCCTCCGATGATGTGATCACCCACCCCCCATCCCATTGTTGTTCCTCTTCCTCTTTCAACGCTTCACCACAACTAGCCCACCTCCCCACCAATGTGATCTGATTCGGCCTCCCCACTTCCCTGCTGATGCTGTTTTGACATTGTGGTGTGAGTTCGGCTGAACCCTAAGGTACTCATGTGGTCCTATTTTTATGGGTTCACCTTACAAGCTAGGATTTCTGCCATATTGTATGTAACATCCCAGGTAAATAAATAATAAATAATTTTCATATTTATTTATATTTACGAATTAAATATTAATTTCACTTTAAAGGGTTTGCTATGTTCGATAGCGTACCCGATACGCAACAAAGAGTTTCATTGAAATCTTACGTTGCACACTAGTAATATAATAATATTATTTTAAATGGTAGTTAACATGTAGCTGTTGTATTGGAAGGAATGGATATAAATAACTAAAATATGATTATATATTTTTTAAATGATTTTACATTTATCCAATAAAAGATAAAGGCTTAAATTACGGAAAGAATTCAATTTTAGGCGTATATTCCCCAGTTTTCACTAAAGGTTCACTTATCGCCTTTTGATGGAGAATCTTCATTAAATATAGTTTTTATCACTCTCATACATTCTATTGGACCAAATATAACTCTTCTTTAGAATCAGGACATCAAAATTTACTTTGTCTGAATTTTTGGTATTTTTTCGATAAAGTTCATTTTTTAATGAATAGTGTAAAATGTTGTATTTTAATTCAAAACCAATTTTTAATCTAATTTATTTATATGATTAGATTATATTTTGAATTGGTTTTAAAGTGAAATTAGAATATATTTTTACCATTTAATCCAATGTTGGTCATTGGAATCAATTTCACATTGAAATTGGACTTAAACTAGTGTCAATCTTTTGATACTTATTGTTTCATAAAAAACACGCTATTTGCTCTGACAGCGGGAATTAATTATTAAATTAATAAATGCAACTTATATGTTTTTAATTTTGTAAAATTGACTTCATATTTCAATTAAGATTATCAAATATATCTTAGGATGAATTTTTGGTATTTTTCTGAAAAACCTCAATTTTTGATGAATAGTGAAACCACTAAGTGGTACTTATAAATACTGATTTTTCGTTGAAATGATATTTTACCACTTCTGTGTTTTGAATTTAAAAAATCCGACATAAATGGTTGTCATTAAGAAGTAAAATGTGGTTCAATGAGAATAAATTTTTTTTTGGTGAATAGTAACTTATTATGTTTTTAATCGCGATTAGAGGTAATTAGTGTAGTTTAAGGTAAAAATAATGTTTTAATAGTATGAGATGAGATTGACACATGTCCTACCCTCATTGAATGTGACATGGGCGACCAATACAATCCATGGGTCAACTTGGGGACCCCATGGAGCCACTTTGGTTGGAAAATGATATAAATAACTTTTTATTAAATGTTAAAGTAAAAATGACACAAAGATGAGATGTTTTACTAAAACAATTTTTACATGGGGTTATAGAAGTAGGAATTTTGACTATAAATATTAATTATAAATATAAAAATATTTCCTACATATTAGTATTTTTATATAGTTTTTAGACTTTATATAAAATAAATTATTTATGACATCATGATGATGCAGCGATTACCTCATTAATAAAGGATTTAAAAAAATGAAATGATAATGTAAAATCTATGACCTACACATGTCCAAAACCAATTGGATGGGTGGATTTAGAACCCTTATCACCATACCCTCTAATTATATCAATGTGGGCCTTTTGAATCCAATACTCTTTTTAAAATAATGTAACATATCTTTACTTTCCAAGAGTGCCCCTCCTCTCCTCTTATAAAAGGCCCCCACCTCTACCTCTTTACCCACACTTCCAAAGCCTTCGGCTCAGCCAAACCCTGCCCATTTTGTCTCTAAACTTCCCTATCTTACTCCTTACATCCTCACATTGGGAAGAAGTCTTTCCATGGAAGCCTTTGAGCTCAAACCAAATGGAGTTACAAGATTTTAAGGTAATGCCTTCACTTGAGTCCTTTTGTTTTATTTTGCTTCTCCAACCCCCTAAACTATTTTTATTAATTTCTTTTGTAACAACTCCAGTATCATCAGTATACTAGGATTTTTTTATAAGAAGGATTCGTGCTACACTTACACACACCTACATCTAATGGTTAAAGAACATACTGTTTCCGTGGATGGCGAATTTCAGCCTCCCGAAACGATGATTGTTCAACAATTATTTAACACCTTCAAAGGTGGCCATTAAGATGACACTATATTTATATATGATGTATAATACGTTTATGTTTTCCTTAAGCTTCTGTATTTTTCATTTTGGGCATACCTTTATGGTTTCCATTATGGGTAAACACGATTTCTTCATTTAAGGAAGTGCGGACTACCGCCCCCTCAAAGTGATTTGATTCGTTAATTCCATATGTGGGACATATAAACGATGTATTTAAAGTTATTATATATGATGTTATACTAGAATTATAATATAACTCTATATAATTATTATTTCTTCCCATTAAATTATGATATAGAAATGAAAGTAGCGTTCATGCGTACGTACGGCTTATTGTCTCCATAAACAGTGCATTTCATTTCTTATCCCCAAATGTAATGTACTATTATAAGTACATGTATATAATGGATATATATGATTAATGATACATCTAAATGATTAATATAATTATGGAATTAAAATATACATATCTCTCATTTAATTTTAATTCCATTAATATGACAAAGAAATGAAAGTAGCGTTCATGCGTACGTACGGCTTACCGTCTCCATGAACGGTGCATTTAATTTCTTACCTCTAAATGATTATGTAATATTATAAATACATGTATCTACTGGATATATATGATATATATGATATCCAAATCAGGAATGTCATTTTGGATATAAAGAACCTTTAAACACACGAACAACATATAATTGTAAGAAGTCCACTTTCGACTTAAAACCAAATATCGACAAAACAGACATTATTAACTTAAATGATTACATAATGATTATGACATGGTAATAAGAAAAATAAAAGTAATAATTAACTTGAAAAAGGTTCTTAATAAAGTAGAAATTAACTCAAGTGTATTATTCATGACGTTAAAGAACGATCGAGTCAAGTCGGACCCGAGGTAAGGGACTTCGTCTCAATCTCCTTTTATTGAGGCATATTTCATTTGATACACAACTTTATTTTCTACGGTGTATAAAACCCTTTGACATTTAATTTTATACAAAAGTAATCTTTTTCTATGAAGCGTTTTACAAAACGACAAAAAGGAATGTTTCTTTTAACATACGCGGTGACAACGACCTTTTCTGCCGCCGCGAGTATTATTTGGTCTTTGGCTTCCTCAACATGCCGTAATGCTTTTAAAATAAAATAAATACCATATACTCTTTTATGTATTTTGGTATTGAAAATGGTTTTGATAAAGGATTCTATTATTTCAATATATTTAAATGATATATTTTGATTGAAATGTGGAAATGTTATCATTCCTTTATATTGGTTTTAGGTTTTATGATTTTATATTGGTACTTGGACATTTGACGGGTGGTTACGTGATAAACCATATGACGGGTGGTGCTGTGAATTCCCAGACGGGTGGTTACGTTATAACCTCCGATGCATTGGGTATGGAAGTCAGCCGTATGGTTATTCCATTAAGTATGTATGGAAGTTGGCCGTATGTCTATTCCATTAAGTGATATGTGTGGAAGTCGACCGTATGGTTATTCCACTCATGTATGTTTATGTCCCAAGTTACCTTTATATGTTCTGTGTTATTTATATGGGTTTTATGGTAATCATTTGGTTACAAAAAGGTAAGTAATTATATTTTATTCAGTGGATATTTTTTACTACTTCATTATGGTGAAGGTATTTCTTTGATAAAGTTATACATGGTTTACTTGATGTTTGAAAACTAACAGTTTTTATTCTTTGTGTATCCCTTACTGATCTTTTTCTTCTCACCCCAAGTTTTTTTGAAATGTTTTTCACAGGACTTAATGTGGAATAGGGTCAAGGAAGGAATCAAGGGAAAGTCATGCTATATAAAATATGGAACTAGACATGTTTCTTTTTAAGAGTTTTTATTTTATGGAATCTTAGTAGAAGTTTCTACTTTGTAATCTTTTGGGATGTAATAGTTATGTCCTAATTCTCTAAAACTCTAAACCTGAAAAGATCCTCAATGTGATTTATTCATTTAATTCAATATTAAGAAATGTTTAATGCTGGGGCATTATAGTTGGTATCAATGGTCGGTTTAGACAACTTTAGGAGTTAGGAATGTGTTAAATTATAATATGGTTCAAATGATATATCATTTACGGATTACCATGTTGCTTCCCCTATGATATTTCTGTGTTCAGAATGGTTTTCCGCAGAGGAAACAAAGAAGCTATGTTGGGAAAACATCAGGAGGAAGACAAACTTCCAAATCAGCAACCTGAGATGGTCGGAACAGGACTGAACAGTTTGTTGCAGTGATGGCACAGTTGACTCAGGCTATAAATGTTGGTGGTATCTATGCACGAGATCAGCCAGATCAACCGAAGAGGAACATGTCAGTGGTGGAACATTTCATGAGGCAACATCCCCCATCATTCAGAGAATCATCTGACCTCATGCAAGCTGAAGGGTGGATTAAAGCACTGGAGAAGATTTTTGGAGTCATGGGGTGTTCAGAACATCAAAAGGTTAGTCTTTCTTTTTACCATTTTGAAGGTGAAGCTGATCAGTGGTGGTCGATGGTGAAAAATATCAGGGATAGTGATGAGATTGAGGATATTCACTGGGACGAATTCAAAGGTATGTTTCTTGAGAAATATTTTCCAAAGGTGGTTCGTCTTAGGATGGAAAAATAGTTCTTAAAGTTGAGGCAGGATGATGATTTAGTGACTGCTTATGAAGTGAAGTTCACTCGATTGGAAAGGTGTGCTCCAAACTTCATACGAGATCTTGATAGTAAAATAACCCATTTTTACTCAGGGTTAAGGCCAATGTATCGAAGGGATTTAGCTTCTCGAGAGTTCAAAAGTCATGAAAAACTTGTTCGATGTGCGGAGAAGGTGGAAATAGATTTTGTCAATGATCAAGTGTTCTTTGAAAAACAACAGAATAAGAGGTCCAGTTGGCAGGAAAAGGGGTAGAATTCATCAAAGAAGCAAAGAGGTACGAAAACCAAATATCCATCCTGTGAGAAGTGTGGTAAAATGAATCCTGGAGTTTGTTTTTATCCAAGTCTAGTAAGTGCTTTCGGTGTGGTATGTCCGGTCATATTGCTCGTAACTATATGGATGATGATCAAGCAGGCAATGAAAAGCTAGTGGTAAGATGTTTTAAGTGTAATGAAATGGGTCATTATGCAAATGAGGGTCTAACAAAGAACTCAGCTGGGGGAAAACAGCCAGACTACAAGCAGAAAGGGGTGGTGAAATCCTTTGCAACAACTTCAGCAGATGTTGGGACATTGAATGAAGTATTATTAGGTACACCGTTTGTTTGTTCAGATTATGCCAGTGTTTTGTTTGATTCAGGTTCTACACACTCATTCATTTCTGAGAAGTTTTCTAGTAAATTAGAAATTCCATCTCAAGATATGAATCCTGAACTTATGGTAAAAATACCTAGAGGGAACATTTTGACAAAAAGGAATTATAAGAACCTTCTTATCCTTGTGTGTGGAAAGAATCTACCAGCAAACCTTATTGTTTTTCCTCTAGTAGAATTTGATGTTATTTTGGGCATGGATTGGCTTTCTGTTTATCAAGATAAGATTGACTGCAAAGATAAAATGGTTTCTTTTCAGAAATATTTTCAGTTTGTGTACAAGAATAAACCCTTGCTTTTGATAACATATTAGGAAGTTTAGAAACTAGTAAAAGATGGAAATGAATGTTACCTTGCACATATTGTAGAAAATAAATGAACTGTTCAGATTAATGATGTGCCAGTGGTAAATGAGTATCTTGATGTTTTTCCTGATGAGTTGCCTGGTATTATTCATGATCGGGAAGTTAAATTTACTATTGACTTATTTCCTGATTCTAATCCAATTTAAAAACCCCCTTATCGAATGGCTCAAGATGAACTTTTATAGTTAAAGAAGAAATTGCAGGAGTTATTAGATAATGGTTTCATTCGACCTAGCACATCACCATGGGGTTCTCCTGTCTTGTTTGTTAAAAAGAACGATGGCTCAATGAGACTTTGCATTGATTATAGAGCCTTGAATAATATTACTGTTAAGAAAAAGTATCCTTTTCCTCATATCGATGATTTTTTTGATCAGCTCCAGGGAGCTCAGTATTTTTTGTAGATTGAATTGAGGTCGGGGTACCATCAGTTGAAAGTAAAAGAAGCAGACGTTCTGAAGACTGCGTTCCTTACTAGATATGGCCATTATGAATTTGTGTTTATGCCTTTTTGGTTAACCAATGCACCATCTGTATTCAGGGAGCTTATGAATAGAATTTTCAATGAGTTCTTGGATAAGTTTGTTGTTGTTTCCATCGATGATATTTTGGTGTTTTCTAAAAGTAAATAGGAGCATGAAAGTCATTTATGGGTTATCTTGAAAACCTTAAAAGAAAAGAAACAATATAAAAAATTCATCAAGTGTGAGTTTCGGTTACAACAAATTTCTTTCCTGGGTCACATTGTTTCAAAAGATGGAATAACTATTGATCCTGCTAAAACAAATGTTTTTTGAAGAATGGCCAAGACCCACAAATGTAACCGAGATCCGTAGTTTTCTTGGTTTGTAAGGTTACTACCGAAGTTTTGTTGAAAATTATTCATGGTTTTCTAGTACAATGACTAAGCTAACTTGGAAGGGTGTTAAGTTTATCTAGACAAAATAATGTGATGATTGTCTTCAGGAGTTGAAAAGAAGATCGGTGAATGCTCCAGTTTTGGAACTTCCTTCTAGGAATGGTGAGTTTGTTATATACAGTGATGCTTCTTTGAAGGGACATGGCTGTTTCCTTATGTAGAATGATTAGGTAATTGCTTATGCTTCACGTAAGTTGAAAAATCATGAGATAAATTACCCTACACATGATTTGGAATTACCTGCAGTTGTTTTTTCTTTAAAAATTTGGAGGCATCATTTGTATGGAGTAAAGTGTGAAATATATACTACTCACAAAAGTTTAAAGTATATATTAACTCAGAAAGAATTGAACATGAGACAGAGGAGATGGCTGGAATTAATCAAGGATTATGATTATACAATTCATTACTATCCGGGAAAAGAAAATAATGTGGCTGATGCCTTGAGTCGAAAAAAGTAATGCTTCATTAGAAATGTTACGTTTGGAACGTGATCCTTTGGTTAAGGATTTGATGAACTTTGGCATAGAAGTTTTTGGTGAAGGATGTTCTTCTGTTTTGTTTCAGGTATCAGTGAAATGTTCTCTATCAGATAGAATCAATCAAGCACATAATCAAGACAGTGAGTTGCAGAAAAAAGAAGAGCTGGTTCAGAACAGTAAGTTTCCTGAATTCAACTTTGATAATGACTATGTTTTGAGTTTTGGGAAGAGATTATGTGTGCCTTGTGATTCATAGTTGAATAATGAGTTGTTATGTGAGGCTCATAGTTCCCCGTTTTCAGTTCATCTTGGCAGTACTAAGAAGTACAGAGATCTGCGGGAGTATTACTAGTGGGAAGGAATGAAAAGAGATATTGTTGATTTTACTATGAAGTGTTTGACTTGTCAGTAGGTTAAAGCAGAGTGACAGTTACCGAAAGGGATGCTTAAGCCTTTACCAGTTCCAGAGTGGAAATGGGAGAATATATCCATGGACTTCGTCGTTGGATTACCGAAGACATCTAGAGGTAATAACACAATCTGGGTTATTGTTCATCGCTTAACTAAATTTGCTAATTTCCTTGCTATACAAGATACTTTTTCCCTAGATCAACTATCCTGTTTGTATCTTAAAGAGATAGTCAGGTTACATGGATTTCCTCTCTCCATTGTGTCCGATCGTGATCCCAGGTTCACTTATAACTTTTGGAAAGGCTTTCAGATGTCGTTGGGTACTGAATTAAATTTTAGTACAGATTTTCATCCACAAACAGATAGGCATTCAGAATGAACAATTCAGACCTTGAAGGATATGCTACGAGCTTGTTCGATTGATTATCAGGTATGTTGGGACCAACATCTTTTTTTGGTTGAGTTTTTGTATAATAACAGTTTTCATTCCATTATACAGATTGCACCATTTGAGGCATTATATGGGAAGCGGTGTCGAACTCCAGCATTTTGGGTTGAAGTGGGTAAAAGGAATCAGATGGGACCAGAATTGGTAGACGAGATGACAGAAAAAGTTCAGTTGATTTAGAAACACATGAGAACATCTCAAAGCAGTCAGAAGAGTTATGTGGATAACCGGAGGAAGGATCTATCTTTCGATGTAAGTGATCATGTTTTTCTCAAGGTTTCTCTATGGAAAAGTGTGATGAGATTTGGTAAGAAAGGAAAGTTGTGTCCATGGTTCATTGGACCATATGAAATTCTGGAGAGAGTTGGATCAGTTGCTTACCGAGTGGCTTTACCTCCGAGTTTATCTCAGGTACACAATGTTTTTCATGTTTCGATGTTGAGGAAGTATATGCCAGATGCATCTCATGTTTTGAGTCCAGAGGCAGTTCAGCTGGAAGAGAACCTATCTTATGAAGAACAACCAGTCCAGATTCTTGACCGAAAAGAGCAAGTGTTGCGAAATAAGGTAATCCACCAGGTAACGGTTTTGTGGAAAAACCATATGGTTGAAGAGGCAATGTGGGAATCTGAAAATTCTATGAGGGATAAATACCCACACTTATTTTGATAAGTGAATAAAATTTCGAGGACGCAATTTCCAAAAGGGGGGAAGGATGTAACATCCCAGGTAAATAAAGAATAAAGAATTTTCATATTTATTAATTTTTACGAATTAAATATTAATTTTACTTTAAAGGGGTTTCTATGTTTGATAGCGTACCCGATACGCAATAAAGAGTTTCATTGAAATCTTACGTTGCACACTTGTAATATAATAATATTATTTTAAATGGTAGTTAACATGTAGCCGTTGTATTGGCGGGAATGGATATAAATAACTAAAATACGATTATATATGTTTGTTAAATGTTTTTTCATTTATCCAATAAAAGATAAAGGCTTAAAATATGGAAAGAATTCAATTTTAGGCGTATATGCCCTAGTTTTAATTAAAAGTTCACTTATCGCCTTTTGATGGAAAACCGTCATTAAATATATTTTTTATCACTCTTATACATTCTATTGGACCAAATATAACTCTTCTTTATAATCGGGACATCAAAATTTACATTGTGTAAATTTTTGGTATTTTTCCGATAAAGATTATTTTTTAATGAATAGTGTAAAATTTTGTATTTTAATTCAAAACCAATTTTTAATATAATTTATTTATATGTTTAGATTATCTTTTGAATTGGTTTTAAAGTGAAATTAGAATATATTTTTACCATTTAATCCAATGGTGGTCATTGTAATCAATTTCACTTTGAAATTGGACTTAAACTAGTGTCAATCTTTTGATACTTATTATTTCATAAAAACATGCTATTTTCTATGACAGCGAGAATTAATTATGAAATTAATTAATTCAACTTATATGTTTTGAATTTTTTAAAATGGACTTCATTTTTGAATTCGGAATATAAAATATAGCTTAAGGTGATTTTTTGATATTTTTCTGAAAAACATCAATTTTTGATGGATAGTGAAACCACTAAGTGGTACTTATAAAAACTAATTTTTTGTTTAAATGAAATTTTACCACTTTTGTGTTTTGAATTTCAAAAATATGACATACATGTTTGTCATTAAGAAGTAAAATGTGGTTCAATGAGATTAAAATAATTTTTTGGTGAATAGTAACTTATTATGTTTTTAATCGCGATTAGAGGTAATTACTGTAGTTTAAGGTAAAAATAATGTTTTAATAATATGAGATGAGATTGAAACATGTCCTAACCTCATTGGATGTGTCATATACGACCAAGAAAATCCATGGGTCAACTTGGGGACCCCATGGAGCCACTTTGGTTGGGAAATGCCATAAATAACTTTTTATTAAATGTTAAAAGAAAAAATGACACAAACATGAGACGTTTTACTAAAAAAAATTACATGGGGTTATACAAGTCATAATTTTGACTACAAATATTCATTAGAAATATAAAAATATTTCCTACATCATAGAAGTCTTTGTATAATTTTTAGACTTTAAATAAATTAAATTATTTATGACATCATGATGATGCAGTGATTACCTCATTAATAAAGGATTTAAATAAAATGAAATAATAATGTAAAATATATGACCTACACATGTCCAAAACCTATTGCATGGGTGTATTTAGAACCCTTATCACCTTTCCCTCGAATTATATCAATGTGGGACCTTTTGAATCCGAAACACTTTTTAAAATAAAGTAACTTATCATTACTTTCCAAGAGTGCCCCTCCTCTCCTCTTATAAAAGGCCCCCCACCTCTACCTCTTTACCCACACCTCCAAAGCCTTTGGCACGACCAACCCCTGCCCATTTTGTATCTCCACTTCCCTATATTACTCCTTAAAGCCTCACATTGGGTATAATTCATCCCAAGGAAGCCTTTGAGCTCAAACCAAAGGGAGTTACCCGATTTTAAGGTAATGTCTTTACTTGAGTCCTTTTGTTTTATTTTTCTTCTACAACCCCCTAAACTATTTTTATTCATTTCTTTTCTAACAACTCCAGTATCATAAATATAGTAGGATGTTATTATAAGAAGTATTCTAGCTACACTTACACACACCTACATCTAATGGTTAAAGAACATATTGTTTCCGTGGATGGCGAATTTCGGCCTCCCGAAACGATGATTGTTCAACATTCTTTTAACACCTTCAAAGGTGGCCATTAAGATGACACTATATTTATATTTGATTAATAATATCTTTATGTTTTCCTTAAGCTTCTGTATTTTTAATTTTGGGCATACCATTATGGTTTCCATTATGGGTAAACGCGATATCTTCATCTAAGGAAGTGCGGACTACCGCCCCTCAAAGTGATTCGATTCGTTAATGCCATATGTGGGACGTATAAAGGATGGATTTAAATTTATTATATATGATGTTATACTGGAATTATAATATATCTCTATATCATTATTATTTCATCCCATTAAATTTTGAGATATAATTTAAAGTAGCGTTCATGTGTACGTACGACTCACCGTCTCCATGAACGGTGCATTTCATTTCTTATCCCCAAATGTAATGTACTATTAAAAGTAGATGTATATAATGGATATATATGATGAATGATACATCTAAATGACTAATATAATTATGGAATTAAAATATACCTACCTCTCATTTAGTTTTAATTCCATTAATATGACAAAGAAATGAAAGTAGCGTTCATGCGTACGTACGGCTTACCGTCTCCATGAACGGTGCATTTCATTTCTTACCTCTAAATGATTATTTAATATTATAAATACTTGTATATGTGGGATATATATGATATATATTATATCCAAATCAGGAATGTCATTCGGGATATAAAGAACCTTTGACCACACGAACAACATGTAATTGTAAGAAGTCCACTTTCGACTAAAGAACCAAATATCGACAAAACAAACATTATTAACATAAATGATTACATAATGTTTATGACATGGAAATAAGTGATATAAAAGTAATATTGAAGATGAAAAATGTTCTTAAGCAAGTAGAAATTAACTCAAGTTTATTATTCAGGACGTTAAAGAACGATCGAGTCAAGTCGGACCCGTGGTAAGGGACTTCGTCTCAATCTCCTTTCGTTGAGGCATATTTCGTTTTATACACAACTTTATTTTATACGGTGTATAAATCCCTTTGACTTTTTCTTTTATACAAAAGGAATATTTTTCTACGAAGCGTTTTACAAAATGACAAAAATGAATGTTTCTTTTAACGTACGCGGTGACAATGGCCTTTTCCGCCGCCACGAGTATTATTTGGTCTTTGGCTTCCTCAACAAGCCGTAATGTTTTTAAAAAAAATAAATACAATATAATCTTTTTTGTATTTTTGTATTGAAATGGTTTTGATAAAGGATTCTATTATGCTAATATATTTAAATGATATATTGTGGTTGAAATGTGGAAATGTTATCATTCCTTTATATTGGTTTTATGTTTTATGATTTTATATTGGTACTTGGACATTTGACGGGTGGTTACGTGATAAACCATATGACAGGCGGTGTCATGAATACCAGGACGGGTGGTTATGTTATAACCTCCAATTAATTGGGTATGGAAGTCGGCTGTATGGATATTCCATTAAGTATGTATGGAAGTTGGCCGTATGGCTATTCCATTAAGTGATATGTGTGGAAGTCGACCGTATGGTTATTCCACATAAGTATGTTTATATCCCAAGTTACCTTTATATGTTATGTGTTCATTATATGGGTTTTATGGTAATTCTTTGGTTACAAAAAGTTAAGTAATGATATTTTATTCAGAGAATAGTTTTTACTACTTCATGAAGGTGAAGTTATTACTTTGATAAAGTTATACATGGTTTACTTGATGTTTGAAAAACTAATAGTTTTCATTCTTTGTGTATCCCTTACTGAGCTTTTTATGCTCACCACAAGTTTTGTTGAAATGTTTTTCACAGGACATAATGTGGAATAGGGTCATGGATGGGATCAAGGAAAAGTAATGCTATATAAAACATGGAACTATACATGTTTCTTCTTAAGAGTTTTAATTTTATGGAATCTTAGTAGAATTGTCTATGTAATCTTTTGAGATTTAATAGTTATGTCCTAATTCTCAAAAACTCTAAACTTGAAATGATCCTCAATGTGAATTATTCATTTAATTCAATAGTAAGTAATGTTTAAGGCTGCGGCCTTATATTATAGGCTTCCTTGGAAAAGATTGAGGTCGTATTACGTCTCACTTGGAACCGATTATAGCATGACTGAACTCATCTCAAATTATAGTGCTTTTATCACTTTCTAATTAATGAAACATATATTTATTCTTAAACTCAGTTGTATCAAATACTCACCATTAAATATTGACATTATATACAATATCATTCTCAAATGGTTTGAACAATGGGCTGGGAGTTTACACTTGGGAACACCCCTTTTTTGACCATTCATCCTTTTTTGGTTTGACCACTATGAGAAAATCACATTTTTTATCACACTCACCTCATAAGGCATTGTATGAATGAGTTTTTCTATAAATGGTGTATTTTTGTTTTTTTGGATTATCTTGTGTGTGTTAATGACTCTTGAAACCAGGTTTAAGTCCATATGCATGTTTATATAGATATACCCCCTCTTATTGTCTATATATCTAGATGAACAGGTACCTATTGTGAAACCCAACATTACTTGGGTTTCGTATTATATTTACCCCATGGGTCATGCTGAATTTTTAGTATAGAATACCCTTTGTTATATTTCATACGCATGTGTGAAACCACATCCCATATTAGTGTCTTCTATCACTTGAAATTTACACCAACCTATGGAAGTTAGTATTTGTGCCTAAGATGTTGTCGATACCTGACCCATTGATGATGGGGTGATTCGGTCATCGTTGTTAAAAAATATAATCTAATCCCACACTTTTTGGCTCTTGGTTTTGTAACTCGAGATTATCTAGGAGGAAAATGACATTTATCATTAATTTATTATAGAGTATGCCACCGATTTGGGAACTGCTTTCCGATAAAGATAGATTAGATGAACATGCTGCACCCAGTCCATCTGTAGTGGACCCTTACATTATCACATGTTTTAAATGATTTCCCTAAGCCTTCAAAGTGGACTAGTAGAAAATTTCAACCTACTCAATAGTATAATATGAACTTTCCTTTACTTTAGAGATGATACTATAATCATTTTGAGAAAAATTAGGGTCACTATACCCAAGAGAGTCATTCATAATTAATTGATCTCAAAAGGTGGGGGGTACTGGTGCAGGTGCTAGGGGGGACTAGTGCGGGGGGGGGGGGGGGGGGGAACTGGTACAAAGGGGGAGGGTGTTGGGGGGGAGGAGGGCTAGAATAAAATTTGGAAAATTCCCTACTTTATAAAATTGATAAACCTATATAAACATAGAATAAAGGAGAATTCCAGAAGAAGAACGTGCTAAAAATTGAGGTTTCAATATAGAAAATTAAGAAGGATATATACATGAAGAGTTTTATGTATTTTATACATTCAATGAATAGATTTTCTAGGTTAATAACAATGACTAATCACTATTTCGTGCTTTTAACTGATGATGGAGTTTTGATTTATTCTAATATTTTGGTGATTTTTGATTTTTGAATAGTTAATTGAATGTGCTATTTAAAAAATAAAGAGCATTATTAGTGACCATTTTATTTAGTATTGGGATGTACATATCAATTTGAATATTACTTGTTCATTTTTGGTTATGGATTCATGTATCATTTATCATGTACATTTGACACACTGATCACATATATACAAGAAGATGTTATATGCCATTTCTTTTCCAACAATTTTCTTATAAGTTGTTTCTTAGGATAAGACCGGTTCTATCCACCACCATCGAAGATAATGAGTTCAATATTTGGGTAAGGTTAATTCCATTTTTATTCTTTGGCCCAATATTAATTAGGGATTTTTTTTTATTTTTGAGTTCCTTGTATTTTTGTTGTGTGTTTTAGATATCATTGAGGTGGATTCGAGTCGCCATTAACGAAGGCTTACATGTGTATGCATATGTAGGCATATGAATATATAATATCCCCCTTTATATATATATTCACTCAGGGTTGTATGAATATATATATTGGGGCTTGGTGTGCTTATATATAGATATGAAAAATTCATACGCGTGTTAGTGTGAAGGGGTATATGCAAGTATAAACATATATCTAAGGACCCCCTTGGGCATATTTGGACATGAAAATATGTATAAAGGGGATAGTTTTCCTTATATATATTTTAAGTTGCATATGTGTGCAAGTGGAAAAAAGGAAGATTTGAGTTTTCGTCTTCAAAAGAAAACGTGCCTTGGGGTTGAGGTAGGGTCCCGCTCTTAGCCTATTTAAATCAAGAAATTTTTAAATTGAATTTAGTTGCCTTATTAATTTCTCATATTTATATTAAATTGCAATTCTTGAATAAGTTTTTTTTATGATAATTGTATCTTTTGATAAATGAGTCATGGTTTTGTTATAAAACCTCTCCAACGTAGGTGCACTATCTATAAAAACTCATAGTGGTATACCGTTCTTAACATTATTGCATTGATATTTTCCTTATACTTTATGTCATTGTTATTCATAAATCACACATCGTACATGACCTTTTTTATATCCCTGTAGGGGGTTTCCCTCTTTTTATTAAAATGATTGTTTGAACCAAGACACTCTTTAAGTGTCGTTAGACTTTTAAGATGGGTCCCATGCTATGTGACCATGTAACATGGCATGTGATATTTATATCCAACCAAAAGCGCAGTTCCATAGCCCAAGGGACCCATAGTACAAGTAATGTCAGATTACATGTTATGTAACCTGTGATTTTCCTAATCCCATTGGGTATTCCTCTAGGTATTCCTATACATTTCATGATCTCTAAACCTTCAACGAATTAGGTATATCATGGTTCATCCAATCCTCTAGTCATCACTGATTAGAATTCATTACTTTAAATCTTATGATAAAACATCCTATAATGCCATCCATATCATCCTATTTGAAACTAAGAGGAATATATTGCCTCGCGGATGTCGCTGGATTGGGAAAACATGTCGTGGTCATGCTGTGGTCATGCCATAGTCACGCCGGGGTCACGCTGGGGTTATGCCGGGTTCACACTGCGGTTACACCGCGGTCACACCGTGGTCACATTGTAGTCACGCTGTGGTCACACCACGGTCACACTGTGATTTGGCCTTTCTCCAGAATGACACCTTGCGGCGGTTAGTAGTGATATTATTCCACGAGTCTTGTGAGCAATTTTGAGACTGACTAATCACAATTTCTGCCGGTGGGGTGATGATCGAAATGTTGCCCCGCCTCCTCTCGTTCCTTTCACTCATGGCCGGAAAATTCTGCCTCGCGGATGTCGCTAGACCGGGCCAACACATTGCAGTCATGTCGTGGTCATGCCGCGGCTACATTGCGGCCATTCCGCAGTCAAGCCACGGTCACATCGTGGTCACACCGCGGTCACAACGCGGTCACGCTGCGGTCACGTTGCCGTCACGCCGCGATCACGCCGCTATCACGCCGCGGTCACACCGCGGTCACGCCGTCGTCACGCTGCGGTCACACCACGGTCACGCCGTGATTTGGCCCTACTCCAGCCACATCCAGCCCACACCAACACCCTTCCACCTTCATTTCAGCACGCTACCACCAGCATTCCAGCCCGCAATAGCCCCCTACCACCTTCAAATCAGCCCGCACCATCCCCCATCACATGCAACCAGCAACCCTTCAACCAGCAATCCAACCCCCTTCCACCTGCATTCGAGCCCGCACCATCCCCCAACCACCTGCAATCTGGCCCACACCATTTCAGTCATACCCTTTTATTTAAATAATGAAGAAACTACATACCAACATTTCACACATTATATCATTAATTCATTCTTAGAAAGAATATATGAATGATTTTGGTAATGACATGGTTATCAAATCTCAATAGATATGTGATTATTTCAAAGATCATTAAACAATATATAACAAGTTTCAGTAGCACAACCTAAACATGAATCTTGTAAAATGTGTTTTCAGGGTAACGCTAGGGAAACTCGATAGATTTTTGATGTGATACCATGAAATTGAGTTAGAATATAAAAAAAACAAGTGAAGTTTTATCAATTTCACTCCCTCATATTCTTAAAGAATTTTTGGCGCTCTAGGGGATCATTTCTTATATTTATAACTTCATAGATAACATGTTTTACATGTATCTACGTTGCTATGATATGTTGTTTGGAAGAGGGAATAATAAATGGGGGGTATTGTTTTTTAGAAAATGGATCTGCTGTGTAGATATAGGGGCAGCGTCCATCGGCCTCATGGTGCGACCACGAGTAGTCCTTTATGGTAGTGGAGAAAGAAATAAAATGAAAATGATCGTTTACGAACATGACCTCTTCTTGAGGCATCTTCCTTAAGAGTTCACTAAAGCAGCATAGGGTTGGATTTTTATCCAATATAAAAATTCTAGGATTTTGTTAGGGATTTTGGTAGGCGATTTGGGATGAATTTCATTAATCTAAAAGGTTTTAATGGTGTAAATTAGTGGGGTGATTGAGTGGCCATTTATAGTTGAGAAGGGGTGAAATTATTATAAATACTCAAAATTATTTACTATTTGGAGGTAAATGTTTCCTCAAGTGAAACCAAATATGATCATTTATGTTTTTGCGGGTTATATAGTCTATGAAAACCTCAAATTCCTAAGGAAAAACAGGTTATAAAATTTTTATTCATTATCTTCTATGTATATCTATTATTACCATTTTTATTTTTAACTACAATAGCTCGTTTTAAAATAAAAAGGAGTTAGGCATATAAGGTGTTATTACATAAGTGAGTGTGCAGCACATCACATCTATCTGCATCCACCATTGGATCACAATAATCAGGTGCCGTGAATGACCACATCATATCAAGATCAAGTATGGCCTTTTTCCAGTGTATCAACAACCTAATTGTCCTCCCAATACACATGAGAAACAACCATATCTATTTTTTTGGATTGGCTGAGGCATTCAACCCACTGAGGTAACACACTCCAAGGCACATTACATGTTCTTGTTCTTAGTGAATGTACTGCAATCCTTGATTCAGATTCAATCCAAATCCATTTCCAGTTAAATTGCACATAATACCTTATCACATGAATCATAGCCCATAGCTCAGCTTCAAAAGCGGTGCCGTGAAAAAGGTAGTGATAAATGCATCCCTTTAAGAACCCATGAAAAGTTCAGAAAACTCCTCTGCATCCAGCTGGACCTAGCGCACCTGACGCAGCTCCATAAAAATTCACATTGAGGCACAGTGTAATGGGTGCTATCCATCTGATATACTTAAGCATCTGAGGCCTGTGTGGTCAGCCCAAAACTCCTTGAAACCTTAGAGTTTGTAGGTCAGAAATGGTGTTAGACATCTCACCTTCCTAGACCACTAATGCAGCGCACATGTCCCTGTGGATAGAGATCATTCCCTTCTGGACAGCATCATGTGCACCATCAAATAGAGCCATGATCCTCGTATCCCACAAGGACACAATGACTGCCACAATAGCAGCAGTGAGGAGGTTTCCCAACTGCTCACTAGTGCGCATATGCATCAGACCAGGTATCAGATTCATAAGTAGAATGCTAGAGTCCACTGAAAGCCCAAACATCATTCCAAGATAACTACAGAGTTTTTGGGCCTGTCCGCACACCATAAACACAAGTTGTGTGATGTCTTCTTCAGCCCTACATAAGGCACACCTAGAGGCCATCTGAAATCCAAATCACTTCAAATTTTCAGAGGTAGGAAGTCTATTTTTCCAGATTATTCAAAGAAGGAGATAATGGGATGGCTGAATCAATGGAGCCCTGAACTTCAGAAGCAAGGTTGGTGCATGGTCATTACCACCACATGAAATCATATAAAACTCATTGGGGTCAAAAATCCCAATCCTTCTATGAAGCCAGATCAGTTTTTCACAATCCATCAATGCAAAATTATTATCTTGAGACAACACATAGTTAGAAATATTCAAATCATGTGAAATCTGATATGAGAGAAAACCCAATATGGAAAATGAATATACTTTAGATGGGACATTCATAGAATGCAAGGGATGCTCTTTCCAGAAGGTGTTCCAAGAACTATGAGTGGAGTCTCTACTGACCAACCATTTAGTATCCTGCATTATCATTACATAAGCCTGCTTAAGGGAAGTCCATACCAAGGATTCAAGGTAGTATTTATAACCATTATATAGCTGTTTTGTGAACCTTCTCGAAATAATCTCATCATCAACGTCATTTGAGGTCATACTCCTAGTGAATTTACCAATCATACCATCATTAATGGTACAAATATCCTTGACCCCCAATCCTCTCATTTCCATAGGTTTTATGGATTCTTTCAACTTCACTGTGACCAACTTCCTTTTAAAGATTGATCATGTCTATATAAAGTTTCTCACCAGACATTGATGTTCCTTAATAAGCCCTCACGACCATTTGTATCAAGTGAAATGGCAATGAACCCCTCTTTACCCCAAGATATTGAAAGGGAAAGGATCCCCTCTTCACCCCAAGGTATCAAGTGATCCTGTTATTTTTTCCAACATGAATTCCATTGCCATAAACAATTGATGATTTGTCCCAGCTTATGGCATGTCCAGCCAAATTCCCACTGTGAGTGAAAAGAGCCTTTATATAGGATATGGTTCTCTTTGAAGCCTGCCCCAGCAATACAATGTCATCAGCATAGAGAAGATGGGGTGTGTTATGATCATTAAAACCAGCTATGATCCTCTTATAAATTCCTAGATGAGCACACTCATTGATGCACTGGCTTATGTAATCCACTGCAATTGCAAATAGTATACCCGAAAATGGGTCACCTTTTCGTATACCCCATGAGAAAGGGAAGAACCCTCTCGGTGCACTGTTAACATGAATTTACATATGTGAGGATCCAAGAATAGTTTTAACCTGGTTCATAAATCTATTCGAGAACCCATGCATGCGAAGTATCTCAATGAGAAAACTCCATTTATGGGAATCAAAATCCTTAGAGATGTCAATATTAAGAGCTAAGTTCCCTTCCTTTGACTTCCTTCGCATGAGGTTAACACTCTCACAGGCCATGAAAAGGAATTGTTGTATGTTCCTTCTCATATTTTGTAGGCATATTAATGTTATATAAAGTCTGAGAAAT
The DNA here is from genome assembly GCA_963277665.1 of Viscum album. Lineage (NCBI taxonomy): Eukaryota > Viridiplantae > Streptophyta > Magnoliopsida > Santalales > Viscaceae > Viscum > Viscum album. The sequence continues at coordinate 1,022,532,201 of OY728133.1, read as the reverse complement.
ACAAATATTATGATTTACAAAAAGGGGAGGAAATGTACCTGAAATATTTGTAGCCATGTTGTCATGAGAAGTACCAGAATTTTTTCCATCTTTTTTCTAGAACCTAGGGGAATATGTAGTGTGTCCACTGGGTTTGGTTTCTCTTGATAAGATGAACATAAACACCTATAATTCTTGACCAATTCAATAGGTAGATTTGGGTTGGCATCTTTCTAATCTTGCAAAACCAAGGAAAACAAATTTTGATTTGGGTAACTGTCTAGAGTAGTCTTTGAAACACCCCGAACCTCATGTGCCATTGTCATATCCTTGGGAGATGCATTGTCCTAAACAAGTGGGGTTTAAAGGGTCTATTTAGATCTAATGGTATTCTCCACATAAGTGCCACTGCTCATGTGTAGACCCCAAAGAGTGTTTCCTATGTTCTACTTAGAATCATTGTTCAAATCGGCTTTGTTTGGTCATCTTGTCTATCATGTAGTGTGCCAACCTGTTTTGATTCACAACCCAGAGAAGAATAAGGGAATGAAGATGGACCATTTTCAATATTCATACCATTAAAAGGATCATTATAAATGTGATGTGCTTTATTACCATTAGTGGGGTCCAAAAGAGTATCCCCTACAACTAAAACTGCCAAGGTAGGGTTTGTCGTAATATGCAGGTCTGCAGGAAGTGATGAGCCTGTATGATCACATGCATTCAAAGACAATTTAATATCCCTATCTAGACCCGAAGGTTGGATTGAGTGGCCTTTCCTGCAAGGTGAATTGGTAAAAATGATTTAATAAAAGAGTAAGTGTAATGAAATCCAAGAGAACATCCTAAAGTCATTGAGAAATCCAGAAAACCCATCATCTCCATCACCACTAAACCCCAACCTCCCAACATTCAATCAACAACCCTTGTGGAACTGGAAATAGTAGTATCCCACTTCACACCAGAAGAACTCCCCACCAAGAAGAAACCTACTATTATCCAATAACACTAGACAATAGCACATACTAGAGAAAACCCCTATAACAATCAGTGTTTAAGTAGTAACCCACTCAACAGTAATATCACCAACACCTATATGCCAGCAACAATGTCCAGCCACTAGGAATGTACTCAAATTTACATCCCAAGCCACCAGAACCAACCCATGCCACTCCTATAACACACCCCATCAAAGAGGCATTGTGCACCACACAAAAAAATCAGCCAACAACCCATTTACCAACTCACAGTCAACAATAGCACCCAATCTCTATTAACAAACCAGTCCACGGAAACAGAATGTCCAGTACCTCTAAGCCAACACCATCCATAACTTTAGCCTCTACACCCTTCCATCACCAAACATGCATCTTGATGTTCCTTTCTAGTGGCTCACAGAATTACTCAACAATATCTCCAAGTATTTGTAGCACCAAAAATAATCACCCAATATTTTGAAAATCTCCCAGCAGCCACACCACCTCCTAGAAACCACAAAATCACCCAAACCCACTTAACCCAGCATCAGGACCCAAAAATAGTAAAAAAACAGAATATGGACACTCTACATCAGCATCCAATTTTATAGAGTAATATATCATAAAAAATGAAACTCCCACCATGGGGTTCTGTCCAGGGGGTTCAGTAGGGGGGATGATGTCTAGGGGGCTGCTGTCCAGGGGGGCTACTGTCTAGAGAGGTCCAGCAGTGGGGTGGGGGGGGGGGCTGTCCAGGGTGGTTTAGGGTAGCTGTTTAGGGGGGAGCAGTATGGGGTCTATTTGTTCCCGCATCACGTTAAACACAGGGTTAAATTTTATATTATCCTTCCCCCAGCCTATATGAGATTATATGGTAACTAATGGGGAATAATCAAATGATTTCTGTTCATTAGAATTGTTCATCCCCCAATTAGAGTACATGATCATACTAAGTTATTGTTCTTCAAAAGGCTTTTAACTAGGCTCCAAGGGGGGAGGGGGCAAGGGGAAGGGGGTGTGTTGGGTTCTTTTGCAAGGGGAAGGGGTAGGGTGCAGGGGGGTGTGATGAGGGGAGTTGTGTATTGGGCTGGGGGGTGTAGTGGGTATGTGTAGGGGGAAGGGGTGGAAGTGCAGTGGGCTTGGGGGGAAGTGCAGTGGGAAGGTTTTGTGTGTAGGGGGGTAGGGGGAAGTTTGTGTGTAGTGGGCTAGGGGGGTGCAGTGGGTGTGTGCGGGGGGGGGGGGGGGGCAGGGGCAGGGGCAGGGGGCAGGGTGAGGGGGCAGAGGGATGTGCAGTGGGCTGGGGGGAACTGCATGGGTTTTCATATGATGAGGGTGGTTCTATCCACCACCATCAATGACAGTGATTTCAACATTCGATTTTGGTACAATTTATTTTGTTTTTATTATTTGGCAAAATTTTAATTAGGGATTTTGTGATTTTTGGGTTCTTTATATTTTTGTAATGCTTTCTAGATCTCGTTGAGGTGGATTCGAGTTGTCGTTGATGAATGCTTACATGTGTATTCATAGGTAGACATATAAAAGCATTTGTTCCCCCTTTATATAAATTCACTCATGGTAGTATGAATATATATATTGTGGCTAGGTGTTCTTATATATAGATATGAAAAATTCATACATGTGTAAGTGTAATGGGGTATATTCAAGTATAAAAATATATCTAAGGATCCCCTAGTGCATATTTGGCCTAGAAAATATGTACATAGGGGCTAGGTGTCCTTATATATATGTGAAGTTTCATATGCGTGCAAGAAGAAAAAAAAGGACGATTCGAGTTGTCATTAAAAGAAACTCCTTGAGGTTCATGTAAGATTCATTTTCCTAACCCTTTTATTTTAATTCTATAATTTATAGAGAATTTTAAAAAATTGTTTTCATTATTTTATAATATGTATATACTATTAAAATTTGTTGTGGCTCTTTATAATGACATTTTGAACTGTTTTACATGATTTCCCTAAGCCATCAACGTGGACTAGTAGAATGTTTCAGCCAACTCAATAGTAGAAAATGAAATTGAATTCACTTTAAAGATGACAGTGTTCTCATTTTGAGAAAACATTAACCAAGAATTCTCATAAAAATCTAAAACATATAGAAAATATTTGTTTTCATTTCATCAAACACAAACAAATAACATTGAAAACATGATACTTTCTTTAGTAACATCATTGTGAAACACTTGACCTAGAAAAAGACATAATTTAACCTATTAAAATAAATCCACCTAGGTATGATTCATGGTGTGACCAAGGGTTTCATACAATGAATCCCTATCCATGGGAATTTCATGGCTTGAACTAAGGTTCACAGCTGGAAATGTTCTAGATAGGGGGGGTTCACCCCTCAAGTAAACATAATGGTGCTCCTAACCATATGAATTTTCAACTGAGAATGATCTTCCAATAGACTATCCACCTGGTAATTGGATTTTCAAAAATGATTTCAATGTGGATTTTAGTTCACTACATCCAACCCCATGAAAAACACCAGTTCGTTCTCCTCTAGAATAATTTTCATGAAATTTCTTGCTTTCACCTTCTGGTGTGCTATTGCATCTCTTAATCAATATTAGATGAATCCCTAAGGTCATATTAAACCCATGATCCGTCGATGTATTGAACATAATCTTGAAGCATCTCCTCCAATATATGTGCCATCTACTCTTAGTGTCTATCTATATATTAATGGTACGTTGTGCTCAATATTAGATGATTCTCTAAGGTCATATTAAAGCCTTTCTAATAATCATGGAATAATATGTGCATCTCTCTCTGATATAATTCTTAAGGGATCTCCATGACAGTATTAGTCTGCACAGATATAAAACATTCCTATATTTTCTACTAGTTGTATGGCCACCAAAACATACATCTGAATTCACCACCCTTATTTGTGTCTCTAGGATTCAGAAACCACAGAGTTATGGTAGTCTCTCATCAATTATTCACCAAATAATTCAAGGACTATAAATCTTATAAATTTTTAACACATAATAATCAAACATTGAACCCTCAAGTTCCTGTTGACCACTTTCAAGTTGTTCCTGCATCACATTAAACACATCGTTAAATTCTATACTAACCTTCCCCCCAGCCTATATGTGATTTTAAGGTAACGAACGGGAAAAAATTAGTTGATTCCTGGTCATTAGAACCAGCCATCCTCTAATTGGCAGACATGATCATAATGTGTTATTTTTCTTCAAAAGGCTTTTAACCAGGTTACAAGGGGGGAGGGGGCAAGGGTTAGGGGGTGTGCTGGGTTCTTTTGCAAGGGGCATGAGTAGGGTGCATGGGAGTATGCTGAGGGGGTGTGTAGTGGGATGGGGGGGAAGTGCAGTGGGTAGGGTGTGTGTGCAGGGGGGCAGGCGGCAGGGTGTGTGTAGTCGGCTGGGGGGTGCAGTGGGTGCGTGCAGGGGCGTGGGGCAGGGGCAGGGGCTTTGGGGCAGCGTGAGGGGGCAGGGGGGAAGTGAAGGGGGGATAGGTGAAGGGGGTAGGGGGTGTTCCGGGGACAAGGTGAGGGGGAAGGGGTGGTTTGAAGGTGGAAGTGGGTAGGGAGGCAAGGGGAAATGGGATGTGTAGTGGGATGGGGGAGAAAGTGCATATTGTAGGGGGGGACAAGGTGAGGGGTAGGGGTGGTTTGTTGGGGGCAGGGGGGAGGGGGCAGGGGGAGGGGGTCAAGCGACAGGGGGGTGTGCTGGGTGGGGTGGGGGCAGGGGTAAGTGCAGTGGGCTAGGGAGGAAGTGCAGTGGGAAGGGTGTGTGTGCAGGGGGGTGTAGTGGGCTGGGGGGAAGTGAAGTGGGAAGGGGGTGTGTGAAGTGGGGCAGGGGGTGTGCAGTGGGCTGGGGGGGGAAATGCAGTGGGCTGGGGGGTGTGTAGTGGGATGGGGGGGAGTGTAGTGGGCAGGGGGAAGTGCATGGGGCAGGGGGTGTGCTGGGGAAGGGTACCTGGGAAGGGGATGTTTTTTATGGAATCGAGGGACATATAGACATGGTTTTAAACCATGGTAATTGGAATATAGCCAATGTTTAAATCTATGGAAAAAGGCCTATATCCATTGATTATAACCATGGCTATATATATTTCCTGACTTAGGATACTGCTACGGATTGAAAAACATGGCTATAGGGTGTTTCCTTGGTTCAAACCGTGGCTGCAGGTTTTTCCCTATAGCGACGCCAATACCAGCCACATTTTATGAAACCGTGGTTAAAACCAATAGCCACGGTTTTTGGGTCTATAGCCAGGGTTCCAAACTATGTCTATAGCCTTATTTTGTAGTAGTTCCCATGTATGTTTACTATGGTACATTGCATGTCCTCCCCCATGTGAATCCATCCATATCAGGCATGTATTATTCATGTACTCTTTTTAGGTACTAGTTCATAGAATTTAATTATAAATACATGTGTATATCTTGTCCTATATTACATTTCAAGATTCTAGTAAGGAGTCACATAAAATTTGGGGGTCCCATAGAATGTGTGATATTTTAATCACTAGAATCTATATCCATCATATCTTGGGGATACACGATGTGTGCTCTTTAGACTACAGGATGGGTAGTCTGGTTGCATGCATAATCCGAAATCTCATTATAGTGTTCTGGAACAACATGTTTCACAAAAAATTCACATCCATACCACACAAAATCAATGGGAAATCTTCCTAATATTGATTTCTAACATTTGTCTTCTAGAAAATGGGATTTTTTTCAATATTTATGAGGCCAAAAACGTCACCTCTCTTTAGGTAACAGTCCATGCCATTTCATATCCTATATCATAACACATAACTTTAATGAAATCATAAAAAACCAACAAATACATTGAATGAATACCTCAATTTCCAAACATTTCCTTTAATGTGATTTTGTCATGAATTCAAGGGTCCAATCAGGTTCTGTCCTTCTTGAAAATGTCGAAATAAGACACTATATGTGAATCATAAAACAATGCGCATAATGATTCATAGAAACACTAAAGATCAATGGTGATGAAATATTTTACCATGTGTGCATAAGAAATGAATATAAATTGAAATTACATGGGTGATAATACAAAATAACAATTGAAATTATCATTTGGGAACATAATATGTCCTTAAATTATACATATCCAGGAAAATAAATGATTATGTTGAATATATTTAATCAATTGGTCGAAATTGTAATAATTATGGATTATTTTCTCAATTTGAATTATTTTTTAAGAATATCATGATGTCCCAAAATAATATAAGTCATTGTGTTCATTGTGTCTTGATTCTTCAAGATTTTAGGTTTCACCATTGTCTGATTATTATTCATTAATGAGATGTTTGAAGGAACTCCCTTAAATGATCCTAAGGATATCTAGATTACCCAATCGATCTATTATCATAGTAAATTTATAGAGTATTTATATTTAGTTTAAATAATAAATTAATTTTATTTGTTTATTAATTAACCCACAAAACACACCTACAGGGACTATTTATCTGAATTCCCAACAGTGATCCATTTATGGTGGCTTTTATGGTAATATTCACATTCCAAATTCAATTGTGGTCTCTTATTTTTAATTCGAGACTTAGTTTAATAGTTATACCATTTTTATTAATAAATCATGCATGTGTAACATATACTAACATTAATATTTTATTTTTACAAAGTAACAGATTCTTTGGTCTTGTGAATCATATGTCGTTTCAATTCTTATTATTGAATAAATTTAAATAAAAATTAAAATACCATATGTGGAATATCATTATACGTACATATTTTTTTTTTCAATTTCATAGAATATTAATATATATGTTTTTTATGTGAGAAAAATAATCAATTGATTTATGAGACATTGTTTGATAGAATTACAATTTCCCATTGACGTTAACTATTAGGATAACCCTTCAGGATCTAAAGTGTGAGTTTCTTGATAATTCATGAACTCTTTTGATTTTTTCTGGATGGTTGGGGGTGATTTTTGTAGATATTATAGTTGTTAAAAAAGTGAACATTGGTGAAAAGATGTGTGGTGAAAGGTGGATTTAGTTATGGGATGAGTGGGTCATTCAGAATATAATTCTCATCCATTTTTATTAGTTCTCAATAAAAACAAATTCGATAATTTCTTTAAACTATATATAATTATTTTTTTTGGGAAAATCTAATGTTTTGAAACATAATGACTTATATAATTGATTTTGAATAGTACCAATAATTTAAAATATTATGTTTTATTGTTTTGATTATTCATTAATATTAAAATATTATAGATAAATTTCTTAAATTTATCTAATTATAATTTAAAATCGCTATCAACGCAAATTAAATACATATTTTCAAAATAATTTTCATAATACTATAAATTTCATTTTTAAACGGAATTATTATTTCATAAAAAATACTATATTTAATGAAAAACAATTTAACACTTAGAAAAGATAGGATGGATTCAAAAAAATTATAGTTATTATATATATAGTGTTTTATTGGAATGTTTTAGTGAAATAATATTTTTTTCATCATGAATAATTTAATATATGAAAATAATTTAATTAATATAAAGCATACATATTTTATTAAAATTTTCAATTATTCTTTCATGGTGAAAAATTATTTTTTCATGATAACAATTTTATTTAATTTTAATGATATATAAATTGATTATATTTTTATTTCATAAAATATCATACTATAATTTCACTATCCGAATTTTATAGTTATCATTCTAATGGATACATTCTTATTACTAAAAATCATTTTTAAAATTCAAGTGATCAAATTTTAATGGGAATATATGATTTTTAAACAATATAAATTAAACTAATTCATTTAATTATTCATTCAATACATTTTCACCAAAGGTTATTTGTTATCCATTTTCAAATATTTCATGCAGATTTATATATTTTATAATTTTCTTTATAGATGTGATAATTCTCAGAGACAAAAGCGATACAATTTATAATATTATAATAATTGTTATATATTACTATTTATTTTCCTATTTTAACACATTAAACAGTTATGGGTATGTTTATTATCAAAATGTTATGTTATAATTTATATAGTAAATTTTTGTTTCTTTTTCATATAAGGATAATGTGTTTTATGTTATTTTGTTTAAAATAGTTTGATGTTGATATAAATATAATAGAGAAATTTCATTTAAAAAAGTCTTGGTCATTAGAACTTCTACATTAAATAATTCCATTATTCCCAATATTATTTTATGACCATTATCATTACATGACATCATGCATAAAAAATGGAATATCAAATAAATAATATATGTATATTTTACATTTCATTATCAATTTTAAACAATAAATTGTAATATTAATTTTAACAATATTTAATTTAATGGTGTGAGAACCAAATAAATCAAATTATGCAACTATAATAAATTCAAGGAGACCCATAAAATAATTATTGTTGATTTAGGTTTGTATGTTATTATTATTTTTAACTATTTTAAACTACTAAAAAATGTATTTAGAAACCCAAACCCTTGTATCCTAGAGTCGGTGGATATTTTATTTTAATGAACATGATAAATGTTATCACATAACAGTGTATCAAGTTGTTTAGTAGAATTTACAATATAGATACATACATGGATCTATAATTACATTGTTAATTGATCATAGAAAAAAAATGTAAACAAATTGATTCATTACATGTAGATAACAAATTCATCCATAAAACATGTAGGAGGAAAACAAATAATAGTTTTATAAAATGACCAGTAAAGGATAAATACAACTGAAACATGAAATAATAATAATCTAATAATAATTAATACGGAAAAATCAATGTGAAAATTAAAATATCTTAACAAAATATTACATTTAATTCCTAAACTGATATTTAGAAATGCATCCATAATTTTTTTTTTAATTAAAATATAATGGATTGTAAATAAAATTCTAAATAATTGAAATTAATAATTATAATACAAGATTTAACTTTTATATGAACCACTATAGTCAATACCATTAATAATAAAAATTATATCTTATGTTGAATCACATCTCAAAATCCTTGGAAACAAACATGAAGGGACTGTCACTAAATATTTTGTCTCATGGGTCATGTTGATGCTTCAAGGGGATATATTTAAATGGGTCCTATAGATTTTTTCATGTAAAAATAATTCTTCGAATATATAAATGATAAATTTAATTCAATAATTAATATGTATTATTGAAAAATTTCTATATTGAGTAAATGATAGAAGTTTAATATTATTTCCCCAATTAATGATTTTACATTCAAGGTAAACACAATATGAAAAATTGGTAATTATATATGGCATTAGTCGTATCCTTGGTACAAGAAATTTGTATATTTAATTATATATTCAATTAATAATTGTCCAAAATATAAGGGTATATAAAAAAAGAATATAATATATGGCTACGGATTACGTGCCAAAGAAATTAGGGTGAGAATCCAATTGTTACAAGGATCATAAAATTAATAAAATAGATAGATTATGTGTATTCACTTTAAATCCAAATAAAAAGAGTTTACATGAAAGAGATGATAATCTAAATATATTTTAAAAATATCCAAATCATAACATAATTAGTGAAATATAATAATTACAAAATGTATGATAATAAAGTTATGAAATCTCATTCTTGTTATAATAAATCAAACCATATTGCCTATAGATTTATTGAGTATCAATTCAAAAAATTGGTACCATGAAGACAATTAAATTAAAAAAATTAAATATTAAAAGTTAGTAAGTTCTCCAAACACAATAAATAAATATTGAATATGGAATATATCTCACTAAAGTAAATGTGAGATGATCAACTCCTTACATTTTTTCTGAAATCATTCCTCACATGTACATTATGGAAGTGGTACTCAAATGAGATTCATTAATAACATATTTATGAAGCTATAAAGAATACATTTTATTTATTATAATTAAATTTTTTTCATTTATCATCATTCTTATTAGTTAAAGTATTTAATATCATAGTTCTGGGAGCATTCATATCATATTTTTATTGTTAGTTACCTTGTGTATATTTATGGTATTTCTAGTCAAATGGAAGGAAAATCTAGAAGTGAAATTAATTATTAATGGTAAATTAAATATATTTAATCATCGTTGTATATAATTTGGATATATTGTATGAGGATGAATCATTGTATTAAACAAAAATGAAAATATTCTTATTTATTTTGATGGTTTTTTGCGACCACCATGAACTTCTAACAATTTATATAATATTATGTATATATGATTCTTTTATGAAATGATATTACATATCATATGTATATTAAAATCTCATTTAACCATAATAAATGGTTTTATTATCATCTATAAAAGAAGTAATGGAAAATAAAAACTGACAATTCATAAGGGTTATGAATGGACAATCGATGGATGATTTTTTCATTTTTAAAATAATTGTGGAAGGGAAGAAATTTGATGATGGATATTTGTAATGGTGTATATTCATGTGGATCGACACTTTTCATGTATTTTTCAAACTTATGTTATTAGAGGTGGTTCAATAGCAGATTGATGAATATTGTTTATATAAATAATGGAACTGGGGGGATTACACATCCTCTATCTGAAATACATGACATGAAATCCTATTTCATGGGTTGTTTCGTGACATAAAATAGGTATTCATGTTATTTATGTTATATAGGTTTTAGGAATAAAATAAATCATCATGGTGATGAAAATTTTCTTAGAAACCGACCTTGAGGTATTTAAAGATATGAAATGCGATTACACGTTTTGTGTTTCCCCGCTACTGTATGTTTTTAAAACATTTCATAAACGTTGATTTTCACAAAACTATAGTTGTAGAGAATCACCCTCAACCTCAGGTGACCCAAATCCCATAAATATAGTATTTTCTATATTTCATCATAATTGAATAATGCCATGTTCCTTCATTCATTTAATAGAGATATGTCATCAATATTGGTTATGAACTACCTCGGTTCATGTGGTTTCTTTGATCTATTTCTATAGTTTCTCTTTTCTATGTAACCCCACATGCTTTATATGTTTTAATGGAGTTTTTTGGTTTTTGGATTGTGAGTTTGTGTCATTTTTTCCTCATGTGGATGTAGTTGTTATGGGGAGGTTATCATGATTTGTTTCCTAGATTCATTCTCGTGTAAAGTACGTAAAAAATATTTTGAGGTATGAGATTCTATAATTCGCAATTTATTTACATTAAATTCAATATTTATCATGATTTATCACCTTGTTTTAAAATTTAATTAACCAAATTAAATACATGAACAATATTAATGAATTAGTATTGATCTTGTATCGATGTTGATTCTTTGTACCGTGATATCAATTTTCCTATTGATTTGATAGATCATGTGATATCTATTACATTCTTGTATTAACAATATGTTTTTTATGGAAACTAGTAATGAAAAAAAACCTAATTATTCGATAATTAATAGGATAACAGGTAAATAGTCATGTTTAATTAATCTAGTTGTTCATGTTTTATTTTGTTATTGATCAAAATGATAAAGATTTTCATCTATAGTGGAATTGATTAATAAAAATTAAGCATGGTGATTATTTTAGATTAATGATCAATATCAATATAAATTATTTGGTTAATTAATTTTTCATAGATTTATTCATAGGATTCCTGTTTTTGGAACCTATGAATAATGAATTAATTATTTAAATATGGAAAAAGAAGAAGTTGTGTGATAATGATGATGCCTTTTAGGGTTAATGTTTCCAAATTTCTTTTTAATGCCAAATTTATTTTGCTTTTATTATACAAGATCTCATTGTATGTGATGGCCAGATTCCTTGTTTTAGTATAAATAGCTCATTGCTATGTTTTTTACTACATAATGTGTTGTGTTGTGGATATGAGACTTGTGGTATAGTGGGTGGGGAGGCTCAGATGTTATTTATTCTTGGGATAGATGATCCTATAGGGTTGTTGTGATCTGTAAGGAAGGGAGCTTCGGTTTGAGTGGATGTAGTTGAATCCAAGAGTGACATGATGTATCTATTTATGCATTTTTTTCAGGGAGGACACCGGAAATGATATAAATGGTTGAGGTAAGGCTATCCCATTGATTTGAATGTTGGGTACTTATTGAATATCTTCTTTTTTTATCTGATTTAATTCCCCTTCTGATTGAGGAATCAAATATTACTTACTTATATTATAATTGGGGTGAAGAAGCACATATAATGGAATGTTTTTTATGTGTTTACCTTTTCATGGTCTGATGGGTCTACACTCCTACTATTGGTGGAAAATTCTTGATGGTAATTTCATCTACTCACGGTGTATAGCCCCTTCTATTTGGAATATTATTATTATTTCCTATAATACCTACAAATATGTAATCTAGTAACATTGTTAAATAAATGAATACATTGTTAACATATGGAGTATGATATTGGTGGGATTCAATTTTATGGATATATATATATATGAGAAACTATTAAAGCATTTTTGTTATTCCTTATGGTAATTGAATTTTTTTATTCCATTTAAATGAAATATGTATGTTGATAATGGTTAATTAATGGAAAAATAATTATCTTTCATAAATTCCAACTGATAAAATATTATAATGTAGCTTAATATAGATCATTAAATGGTTTTGTGCTTATGGGACATAGGTTATTACTACTAGCAGTCTAGGGTCCTTGATACATTTATTTGCAGTTCGGTCTTAGACTCGGTTATTCCCATACTATAGTTTTGATCTATATTATATCATTTAATATTTGTTATTCTATATACTACTCCACAATATTGGTTATGGAAACTAACACCCTATGGATTTTGTGCCCTTGGGGTGTTTTCCCCGACATCATAATGTGCTAATGTATGGATAGTTTCCACAATTGGACCCACTCTGTTCTACTGGTATTTACTAGTGATGGTAGGCACAATGGTTAGTTTTCTCGTCATATGGTTGTAGTGGGATGAAATGGATTTTGTTTATTCACAGACATTTATTATGAATATATTTTCATAAAGGATATTATAGGTATAACATGTATGGGATTTGATGTCTTGAGGACCCTTACATGATGTATGGACTGTAATGGCTTCATAAATAATACTCGATGTATGATACACATTATGTAGGATGTTGTGGATCCCAAAAACTACTTGGTTAACATGGTTATGTTGATGTGGCTATGTTGTTCATCAGGTTTATATTGATGAATGAGGTGTATGTTTTTTTAATAACCCATCTGGCAACGAAGTAGCCTTTTTGGACAGATATGCTTCAGATGAGTGACATTAGGGAAATGCTGGAAACTAATGGGGAAGTGGTAGTGGGGTACCTTTGATATTATTTATAATATTATATGTTATTATTTGATAATTTTTTTGATATTATCCATGGTGAGTATGGGAACATAGTATACCTATTTAGGCAATGAGTGAGATTCCCTTTCTATTCACAATACTTTAGTATTCATTCATTACATCTTCATGAGAGGATTCAGGGAGGATCTTAATGAGTATTCCTTATAATCACCCTATGTATATATCAATTATTTTCAAGTATGTTGGTGTAGGTTGGAGATCTGGATATTTACTACTAGTTTGTTGGTTAAAGTATCTCTTTGGAATTCATGGTAACTGATGCCTTTATTTTTCTTTATGGTACTGCATTTTTTACTTTCAATTATAGTAGTTGTTGCATGACATTACATTTGTGTACATGGGGTTATTTTATATTATATTTCGTGTAGGATCTGATTGGTATCTTTATTATCATTTTCTTCCACATGTGTTTCTCTTATACGGTAAATCCTCACATCTGTATGTTAATTATAACCATTGAGCTAGTCTCCTAGTCGAGGCCTACTAGAGGTAGGACTCATGGATCATTATCACACTTCACAAATTTTTGGCCCTAGATGGGGTCATGACAGAGATGTAATAGAGGTCTATTTGATAGATATGATGTATTTCAAGGTTATTCACATGTTTGGTTGCATGGGTTGGTAGGGAAAAAATGCCATCTAAGTTTGGCAAGCGATGTAAACACAGGAGACCTGATGAGACATAGGTATTTAGGACCCCATGTGATCTTTTTCAAAAATCGTTAATCTTATAATGGTAAAAAAAATGCATTTATAATGGTTTTTTGATAGATACCTAATAAAGGATGATACATCATTCTTCTTTTTGACATTATATGAATGAGTATACCTTTTGATATGTTAACCTAAAACGAATGGATTAATTTTTTAAATGTTTTAGTCTTCTATATTACTGGTTTGGGAGATCTGATTTTGTATTCCTCTATCGGTATGGTTCTAAGATAACATCCTCGTCGGGTTTAGGTTGATGATTTTTAGTAGGTTGTGACACCAGATCATCACAGAGTAGAGGTTGATGATGATGACACATAGAAGGGGGCATATTGAGAGTTTCAATGCTAGATTCTGTAGATGTAAGAGGGATTATTTTTAGACATGGTCATTAAAGATAGTTTTGAGGAGGTTTATGTATCCTTCATTTTGATCTATGCTAAAAAAAGAATTGTTTATCATTTGGTATGATTATGTTGCATGGAGTTGTTATGTAGTTGTGGTTCTTAATACACAGTGACCTTAAAAAGTCTCCAGTTTTTTTTGGGGTGATTTATGAGACATGGTCAAAGACGATATTCATTTTTTCAAACTTGGAGTTAGCTCATCTCCAGGATATTCCTATCCTTCAGCAGGGGAGCTCCAGTGTATGAGTGTTTGGGATCCATTTCAGGAACCTTCATCTATATGCTTCTAAACTATTTATAGATGGGGATACCAAGGAGAAGAATTTTTAGGAGGCTTTACAACCAAAAATCCAGCGTCAGGTCACCATGTTTATACTAAAGATGTATATTGAGGTGCTAGAATGATCATAGGTCATCCAGAGGACGTTAAGAAGAAACTTATTGTCATGAGAGTGGATTCAAGAGGATTCATCACAAGGTAGGGTTTCCTAGTTTCTCGAGAAGAAGAGATTTTGTTCAGGTAGTGGTAGGTCACACTCCTCATCATCTTGAACATCTTAGTGAAGTAGATTTCAGGCCTATGCCAATAGATTATATGCATATTCTTCTTGTGGAGGATGAAGTCATAAATGGTGATAGTGTTCTAAATTTCTGAGTAGGTATAGTGTTCTAGGTGTTCCACTCTACGTTCCTCTCTTGAGTATATTTTATCTTAGGTAGAAATAGTGGATTTAACATGTTTTTGATCAGTATAGAGAAGATGGGGTAAGTAGTGGATATGCCTGGGATGCTCCACATCCTATAAGGGAAGAGTGTAGATATGAAGGTGGCCACCAATAGGTTCATAGAGTCCACGTAGAAGGTCATGGACAACTTCATTCTTTATTAATGCCAGTGCTATATAGAAGAGAGGTAATTTGTGGAACCCTTTTCTCGTTTTCTACTTGGAGGCATTCCTTATTTGATTCATGAAAAATTCACTCCATCATATAACATTAATATTTTTCATGAATTGATACTTAAGGTATAGATAATTCCAATTACCTTGGAATTTACTATTAATTTTGAAGGATGAGGTGCCTTGTTTGATGTATTTAGATATTTCAAGCTATGGTCGGGAAAAAACCACACTTGTGTATATTTTGTACATTTATGGGTAAAACCATATAATTCTATCCTTTCCATGTATTGGTTGTATTTGATGAAGGATACTATTTATTTAATAATGAGGAACATTTTTCTCGTCAATCTGGATGGAGGAAAAATATTGTTTTGTTGGAAAGTGAGATTGTTGGATGGGTCAGAGGTGTGTTACTTCTTATCATACATGATGTCAAGCTAATGTTGAGTTCTTCAGATATTCAAATTTTAGAGTTTCCTACAATCATGGAGGAGTACCCATATTTCATTCTAGAAGAGTTTGTATCATTACCCCCTCAATGGTATATTGATTTTTGGAGGGACCTATATACAAGAGTGTCTCATGTCTCGATGTCTCCATATAGGAGGGTTCCTTCAGAGTTTCATGGGAAGTGTATAATGCTCGATGGAAATTTTCAATGTGATTTTTTTTGATTGAGTGTTTTGGGGGGAGAGGGGTTCAGTATATTTGTTCGTGAATAAGGCAAATTAATGTTTACAATTGTGTATTTATTATCGTCACTTGAACCAAGTGACAATGAAGAAAATATACCCACTTCAAATGAATGGTGATTTATTAGATCAAATAAAGGGTAACTGTTGGTTCTCTACGATCAATTTTTTGTCCTGATAGCATCAAATTATTGTAAAATTTTATGATATTATAAATACTACATTTCATTGTGTCATGGTCATTTCATGCTCGTTATGATGTATTTTAGTATGATGATTTCTCTAGATATGTTCAAGGAGTTAATGAAAGTTGTGTTTTGTAATATTATAGATAATGATTGTGGTGGTAATAATTGAAGCAAATCTTTTATACTTTTCTTCCAAGGAGGATCATGTCGAGCATTTGCATTCCTTTTTGGGAGTTATTCTTCATCAACACCTATTGTGGATGTATCCATTTTGTGACTTTTGGGAATGCATAGTATGTTTCATAGGAAATGTTGTATCCTAGTGGAGGGTAGATATGGGTCCATTGAATATAGAAGTTGTTTGTTCTTTGGTATCCCCATGATGTTGGTATATCTGGGATGTTTCCATTGTCTTCTAGGAAATTTTTGGAGCTTCAAAGATGATTTCTCTATGGTTATGACTCATTTAAAAATAGTAAGTAAAAAACATCAGGTGTTCTTATGGAATTATTAGTGATAGGTATATTTTTATAATCATATGTAGAATCTTGTCAATGCTTCATTTAATTTGCTTCCAACATAAGGAATTTGGTTTGATTTTTTGTCTAATGGATCACGTTCAGGGTTGGGATCTCTTTTAACGCAGCAATGATTAGTCATTTCATATAGATCATGGATGTTATGTCCCCATGAGATTAACAATCCCACCAATGATCTCAAGTCTGTATCAGTGGCGTTTTCCATGATTTCATAGAGACATTACAACATTAGAGAGAAATTTGTGGTCATCACATATCAAAAAATCATGAGGTATGTTCTCTTCCAATGTGACATGACATTCCTCTAGTATCAGTGTATGGAGTTATTATAGGATTACAATATTAATATTTCATATACACCTGGAAAAAGGAAAGCATTTGACGATGACATTATAAGGAATTAATGAATTGATGTATTTCATGAATATGGTTATGCTTGGAGAGTAATGGAAGAGATTTAAACTTTACATCTTGATATGGGATAAGTTGGGGGTAGAGGTTGACTTTTATAGATGATGGTGAAATCGTTTCTAGTACAAGAGTTGTATGAATCATATATTGGGGATTTTATAGCAACCCAGGATTAATATACATGGATATTATATCATTATAGATTAATATTTACTACATTTATAAATATATTTCCATTGAACATAATAGTTTAGTGTCTTTATAAAATTGGAAACAAAATTTCCTATCTTGGTGAGTGGTACTAAACATATCCCATAAAGATATACACTATTATAACTTCTACCTAATACCATTCTTCATAACCAAGATAAAGGAAACATAATAATGTTGTGAGATCAGATTCTATGTTAGGGAAACCATGTGAGACATGTAAGAATAAACATGGACATATTAGCATTATAATGTGAAAATATCTTTTGAAGATCAAATCATTCATATAAAATATCATAAACATGAGCTATATGATAAATCATGTTTGTTCATTAGACATGAATCATAAAAAAATTAACATCATGGGACATGAAATCCTAACTAAGTAATAATACATTGGATTTTTGGTATACATATAAGAATTGAATTTTTTATGAAATGAACACCTACCATGACCGTAATAACATGTTAGGTTGGGGCTATGACCAATTTACCTACTTTGGGAATGTTCTTGAAACCCGTGTAGCAGCATTATTTTAGGATTGGGATTCAACCTATATACCTTCATAATTTAAGGCTTGGACTACTACCTATGTACCCTCATTCATTTTGGGTTGGGAAAATCCCATGTGCCTTCTTGTTTTCAATATTATCATACTACCCATGTACCCTCTTTTAAATAGGCTTGGGCTACAACCCATACAACCTATATCATTTTAGGCTTGGAATCCAACCCAAACACACTATTTCTTTTTGTGATTGGTCTACTACCCATATTCCCATTTAGCTAATATAAAATATATAATTATCCAAGGCATTGGTGGAAGATATTTGTACCACCCATCTCATAGTAAAATAATTCACACATGTTCTACATGATAATAAAATATTCAGAATATCATAAACAAGAAAATGATATATGTCTCATAAACTTCAACTCATGAAACATAAAATGAAATTGGTAACTTTAACATTTCAACACACCATATCCTTTGGGAAAGATATTGATTTCATAACCATTTCATCGAATCATAACCCATGAATGATAAATGGGTTTCATTAACATATAACCTCTTAATGGGACATTGGTTTCATAAAGACCTTGACATTAAGCGTGCCCCAATAATAGAATGGATATGAATGTAACCATTATTGAATTTACAAAAATGTCTTTAATAAAATTAATATATTTCATCTTATATAGAAAAGAGTTTTTAAATTTCTCTTAAAAATGTTTCCTAATGAAAATATCCCTTCTTCTTTGAAAATGTCTTTTCAATACATGAATGCATATAAAAATATTTTTCTCAAAAAATACCATCAAAAAATATAAGGATGACTTGATAAAATATTGAATATATTTTACCATGAAAATTAAATTTAAATAAATTTCTAAAAAATTATCTTTTTAAACATTAAATGGAATCATCAAAAGTAATGATGGTGGGAAAATCCGTACATTTCATAAGAAGTAAAAAAGAAACATTCTTTTTGTACGGTAAAAAGATTAAAACTAATGACATGTAAGAAAAGACAAATGATGATTACCGTTATGATATTTTTAGAAGAAAAAATGGTAAAATTTGATTAAATTCATATATGATAATGCAAATTAATTATTGGAAACTCTTTTAAGAAAAAATAGATTTCTTACTTAAGAGAGGTTATGGTTGGGATTTTTTAAAAACACTTTATTAACTAATATATGTTCCATATAGTAGAAATTGATATCAATCCATGGGTATATTATGATATAATATAGAATATGAAAACACATTAATATTTATGCAATATGGATCATAATATATTATTAAAGGATGCACAAACATAAAAAATCTCGAAAAGCAATGAGGTTGTCTCAATAGACTCTTAGAACATGGTATCATGGTATAATGCTCTCTATGTAAGGAAATGAAATTACATGATAAATATAATATCATTAATAGATTTATATTCATGATGTGTAATGTAAAATTGAATTATATTCCCCTAAAAATAGTTTAGGATCATAATAATGCATGAGTCTTAAAGAAGGAAAATTGAGACAAAAACATATTAACAAATTTTTAATCTTTTGAATCTCAAACTCCCTGATAAATTGATCATCATATGAAAATGTGAAAACTCATTAATTAAATTACAATTTCCATAAAAATCAATTCGAGTATATACACCACTGAAACAGAATGTGTGGTGAACATAGCTTGAATCTTACTGAAATTAAAAGTGAGATGAAATCCCCTAACCTTGGGTCGTGACTCTCTCCGTACTCATGCAAGATTCTCGTATAATAAATATATGATTATTATACATCATTTACCAGATAATATTCTTATATATAATACCATATATGGTTTTATTATATTCTTATATTAACTACTTGTTATCAATCCTATATTAATGAATCACATTAGGTAATATTCTATTTGTTCGTCACATGTATCATAATTTGATGTATCATAGGTTGTAATAATTATATCATTATTGAAGAAAGTATATCAAGATATTAATACCATTTATATAAATTATATGAAAATTATAATAATTTATATCATATAGAAGTAAAAATCAATTACATCATTCATTGGGAATGTATGTTGCACGTAAGAATGAACATTGTTAATATTTTTATTGTTGTATTGATTGACATTATATAAATGAAAAATGTTCTTATATAAGTATATATATCTAAAAATTATTATACTAGAATTAAAATATCATATTTATATATATCACCTAATTTCATTAAACACATTCTTAATACATTGTATGTGGTGTGTGAACAAAGCACATTTCTTTGGAGGGGATGTAGTCCACACTTCTTCAAACGATATTATCGTATTAACACCAAATGAAAGGTAAAAACATGTGTCTTGTAAAATTAATAAACCAGAATTATGACACAATAAATAAAATATATTACATAAATTTTTATTCCATCATAATTCCAATCATTACTGGTGGTAATGGAGAAATGAACAATCATCGCTTCGTGAAGTAGTTGTTCGTGGTACATAGAAATATTATGTTAAACATCCATTTGAGAGAGATGTGTCTATATTTAGTTCAGAAACATTTCATAAAATTTCCTTTTACATGTACTATACTATTATTATCACATAATAATTTGATAAATATATTTCAGGGTGTAGATAAGGAAATCAAACGAAATGATCTTGAGAGAATATGTTACCTCTTAATCGGGTATCTCTTTTTGTTTTGTAACAAAAGGCTTCCTTGGGAGGGGTATGTTCCAAAAGAGAGCCTTCAAAGCATTATAGATTTTGTATGGAAAATTTTTTGGTATTTTTTGGTCAATCTTTAGAGGCATTATAGTTGTCAAGAATGGGTAGATGTGGTGGCCTTTTATAGGGATGGAAATAGAATTACATGGAATTTGTAGAAACAAAATAGATTTTCACATTATGTGACATAAAAATACATAGAAACCCAAGAAAATCGCCATAATTTAATGATTTTGGCCGAACTATGGCTTTAAAAATTGTTATGGACATTTTCTTGAGTCATTTGGGAACTTAATTTGATGGTTTAGTCTCAAATTAAGCTAAATTTGGCCTCAATCATTGTGATAAGATTTAATAATTTTTACAAATAATTTTGGTCAAAAAAACATAGTAGTATTAGACTCTAAATATCAGAATGACTACAATTTTTATGTTGGATTATTGAAATTCCAATCACAGATGTGGACAAATTAGGATTACTGGTAATCCCGTAGATGATACGAAATAACGGGTTTTTGTAGTAAAAAAATGTTCAAAAGTATGTAATGTCATAATATTCAATTTATAACCAGAGATGATCCGAATTAATTTAATTTTATTTATAGATGTAAAATTAATCTAATGTTACCTTAAACCATATTCATATTATCATTTATCATTAATAACTACTTATTACAAAATGTAGTATTTATCTAAATTATAGTATTTTACATTATCAATCAAAAGTGATGTTTCATAAAAAATTCACAAAAAAACACCATATCCTAATTTAGATTTGCGAAATAAAATAATAAATTTTATTTTCTAAAAATAATTTATAAATTTTACTAAATTAACTTTAATTATTTGCAGTTTTTCATTTCAGAAAATGATGTTTTGGAACATAAAAATTACCTTACAAAAAATATTATCATTTATTATCAGCATGTTTTATTTATATAAAATATTTATAAACAATAATTAATAATTATTTATTAATATACATATTAGTATGTTAATCCCTTAGGTTATAATTATCTTATTTAATAAATTAAATAAATAAAAATAGATTTTTTGTAGAGACATGGTGTTGTATGTATCATATTCCAACGTGTTGTTTCCTGCCTCGTACACCAAGTCATTGTTTTGTAGAATGTACACAAAGTCAGTGTTTCATGGAAAAAACATAGAGTTAGTGTAATGACCCAAAGTTTCAATAATGGAAATCCCTATTGTTCTAATTAAAAGTCTCTTTATGTTTATATAAAATGTCAACTTCATTAGTTTTATATTAAGAATTTTGACCATTGCTAATATAGCCGTTGAATAGTGATCACATGATTAATATAAATATAGGGCTTTAACAAATCCAAATTTACTCAGACAAATGAAGCGATGGCCTGATCTAGTAGAATTGCTCTATACGAAGAACATTTGTCGGAGCATGGAAAAGAGGTG
Source organism: Viscum album (assembly GCA_963277665.1). Classification (NCBI taxonomy): domain Eukaryota; kingdom Viridiplantae; phylum Streptophyta; class Magnoliopsida; order Santalales; family Viscaceae; genus Viscum; species Viscum album. The sequence goes on along the minus strand of OY728133.1, from coordinate 1,022,510,110 downwards.
GGATCCTTGGGCTTCGCTATTGACCAATCCCAAGTTGTGCTTCATCATGTCAAGCTCGAACGAGACCATCTACGGGAAAAGTGGAAGTTGATAAAGATTAGCACTCGAGAAATGTTATCCGAGCCACGCCAAGAGTCTGTCACCATCACAAACCTTAGCCTTAGGTCCTATGCGGTTGTTTTAATGGGTTATGTAACTAATTGAGAGTACTATGTTCATGTAAATTTTTTTTGTATATAATAATGAATGTAATTTCTTGTCACTATTGATACATTATAAATAGTTTTTAAAGTACAAATGGTTTTTTAGTTATTATTTAAATAAGAAATATATTTTATTAAATTAATGTATTTTTGAATTAAATAATTTTTAATAAAATATTATTATTATTATTATTAGATTACTTTTATTATATATAAATGATCATATAATTTAATGAATGCATTATAATTTTTATTAAGGTTTGAAAGCCATTTTTGTCAAAACCCATGAATTTTTGATAAATGATGGTTTTTTATATTAAAAGTGAAAGTAAACATATTTAGAAAATTAATTAGATAAAATAAATGTTATTTCTGAAATCAGGATGTTGAAATTATCCAATGGTGAATTATTCAAAAATTTCCGAGATAGTCAAAATTTTGGTTAAAAATTAAATACTCTTAAAATATATAATGTGTTTTATGACATCATAATGACCCAATAGTGATGTAATAAAATACTAAAATCTATATGTTCGGCCAAAAGATGCTCTACCATCAAAATAATGTGATTATGGGTTTGTTTGACTTACATTTCAAAGCATTAATGGACCCCTCAAGACTTATTAAACATCTTGTCTTTTTAAATTATTTTCCATGGGAGTGTGACTCACCTCCACTTAAGAAACCCCATTATTTTAAGAAGTTAGGACCTTGGACAAATAAAATATTACTTTTCTCTTCCCTTTTCCAAAAACCACGGGCAAAAACTGTGGGATGGTTTGTATTTTGGACTAATTTAATATTAGGGGTCCCAAACCTAAATAATAAAGAAATCCCTCACATTTTCTATATATACCCACCCAAGCTCCCACTTCCTCCTCACTCAATGCCTTTGGAGTTCTTCCAACCTCTACCCTACTCTCTCTAGAATCCTCCCAAGGTTCCCCAATCATCTAAGAAGCCTCTCACAAGCCTCTCTCTAGCCTTTGGAAGCATAGTTCCAATTAAGAGGTTTTTTTCTTCCTTTCTCATTTTTGTCCAATTTTCATTTTGTTTTTTTTAATTTTATTTTCAATTACGAATGTTGGGGTATGGTTTCACACCCCCCCTCATACTGCCCATTTTATGTTTTAATGATGGGATACCCCTTTCTATCTCATTAAATACCTCCCAAGTACACCCGTTACTATGCTAAAATTCTAAAAAGAAATTCTCCCTCCTCATTTACATTCAAGAAATACTTTTGTATCATTAACATAAATTCCATTAAAATTGTTGGTAAATTTATCGATATTTCCTCTTTACTATCCATAACATGTAAATATGATGAGGAACCCCTTTCTCTCTCAGCAACCTTTTTTTATGAATTCTTATGTCACACTGTTACGCTGCCGAAATCACACCGATTTTCTATGCCAATGCCATTGTGTAGTAAATACAATGCCCATTTCTCCATCAAGGGTATTAACCTTTATGCACATTTACTTATTGATTATAAAGTTTCATGTATTAATTCCACGTTTTTTTATCATGGAATAAATGATTATGTTTTATGATCCATGTGGCACACTTATGCATGGAATGAAATGTTTAAGAAAGATGCACCTTTATAGCGCTCTAATGCATTGGACAAAGTATAGTATCAGGATACATCATGTGCAATGGGTGTTGACTCATTATAATTCAAGTGCAATTGGGGTTTATTCTAGCTTCATGTGAAACGAGTATTTACTCATGCTCTGTGTGCAATGAGCCTTGGCTCATGCTAATTCCATGTTAAGTGTTGTTTCCACATTTCCATGTTATGATTATCATGCTTTATCATGCCTTTATGTTCATGTTTCTCTTGTGCTATATTGATATTCCTAATTATTAACATGTATTGTAATCCCCATGTTATTCCATGTGTATTCCCTTACTGGGCTTTATAGCTCACCCTTTTCTTATGCATGTCCTCAGGTTATCCCGTGCAATGCTAAGTACGAGGGAATGTAGTGGTCATGTAAAGGAATTTTTCAATAAAGAAGTTGTATTTAATGATTCATGTTTTTATGTAATGATACTATGCCCCAAAGACACTAAATCTCTCTATCTTCATTGTTGTATCAAGTGATGTTTTATGTAATAAATCATGTTTAAGTTGTAATATAAAGCAGGGTTCTCATAGTTAGTTTCTTTTGAAAGGAATATTTTATTTAGTTAATTGAAATATATAAATGAAAATTTTAATTTATTTGAATGGAATATATAAAAACATGTTGTATTACATTCAAAACTTCATTAAATTATCTTCACCCTCAAAAATCATTTGGGTTATCAAATAATTAATAAATGAAATTTTTATTAATAAAATTCCACATTATAAAATTGTATACAAAATATCTCTTCAAAATGGAAATTTGGAACCATAATGGTTACCCAGCATAATATATAATTTGTTTTCCAAATAAGAGTACATAGGTTGGGAGTGACGATTGGACTTGGATAAAATGTGTATAAAATTATTGGCAGTGATTTAGGTAAACAACCACAAAACAATTGAATGATCAAATGAAATATATGGACCTAAATTTCGTAAATCTATGATGATTAAATAGTTATCACGTCATGAAAAATTAACATATTAGGACAATAACTTTTTTGGATAACGTTCAGATCATTGGGTGATTATTGACAAATTTCTATAATAATTTTCATTATTTTTATCTACTTTATAATATTTCTAATACATCCATTACCTCATGTAATCAATTATTATAAATTAAAATTGAAGAATAATGCACTAAAATATGATTTTAATGGATCATAAGGCCCATAAATAAAAAATGTATAACTTTTTGGCTCTAAAAAAATAAAAATGATTGTTCTTGAAGATGTATCATATATATTTCATCATAATTATTTATTCATTAAAAATAAATATACATTAAATAGGGAATCATTTTAGCCAGTGGTAGGCATGCAAGAATTATCATACTTCAGTCATGGGATCATGACTCACGGCCTTACCGGACATGATTGGATTTCAGCCAACATACATGATTTCCATTTTTTAAAACCACATTAATACAATATATAATATTGACATATTTGAAATATGTTCAATCAATTATTATCCTTTTAACCATGTTTTTCAATATAGTCATAGTGAAAAAATTAATTACTTTGTATGATAACATTAAATTTTCCTTGACGGTTTACCCTATAACCATTAATAATGATAAAATCCAAAACATTAGAGAGAGATAGTAATGAAATATGATTAACATTGATTTCCTTGTATCAAAATGTGTCTTTTGGTTGTAACATTACAAACATGTGAATAAACTTATTGTATAGTCCCTTGAAAAATGTTAACAACATGACTAACCATAAATCCCTTTGGAAAACAATCATGATTCCTCATTAGAAAGTATATATAATTTAACCTTTAAATAAATGTTATAAACATATTTAGTGGTCGCATAAACCACTTATCAATATGTCCTTACATAGCTTCAAGGTAATCAGTGCTGTCTGATTTACATATTCATATCCCATATATCATTATCCATGCAACATTATCTTAGCATAATGAACATGTTACAGTTAACCTTCCCATAATCAATATGTTAAGATTCAAGGGATAAACGTTCATATTCTATCTTGAACATTTGAAATATTCTTATAAATCCATAACAGAAACACAAACTAAACAATCCATACATTATTCCACATTCTTATTTCTAGAATCCATGTACAAAAATACTTTGATTACATTATCCTTTATCCATTAACATTGTAACATCATATTATTACAAAATACATCTTACATTAACATTTCATCATTAGTCTCACTATCATCAGCAATGAAACCATTAGTCGCACCACCTGGCTAATTCTCTTCATGAACATTCTACTTGGGACATTAACTTAAATAATGTTTATTTATTCCACACATAAAACACATAACCTTCAATGGTGACTTAGGGAGGCCAAAAATTAAATCAATTTTTTTAACTGAACTCTTCATTTTTCCATGGTAGTAACTTGATTTGTGGCCTTCTTTACCATAGACAAAACACCTTCACGTTCTTCTAATTTATTCACTTAAGATATTCTTTTCACATTCCAGACATAAAGAAAACCGAATCCTCTTCTTTCACTGCTCTCTATTACTCTAACTCTCCGTGAACTCCTCGTTTCCCATCCTTGGTGAGTCTGATAGTTGGTTTAAATAATTATTTTTCATCTTGTTTTGTGAAAATTGGTTTGGCTAGATCATGAAATCATTCACCTCAATGGTCATCCCCTTTGAATTCCCATAAAAATATCTTACATCACATTCAACATTAATCTAGTACATTCTAGGTTTCTCCATTGACAAAACACAGTAGCATAGTGTTATCTTTACTTATCATAGCATAAAACTCTATAGTCATGAAAATAATTACTTATTATATGTAAATATCAGGAAAACCTCTATAATATATGACTCATTGGTTTTATTATAGGTTATTCATAGATAAAATATATCTAAATCTTTTATGAGGGTTCATGAAGAGTTTGTGAATATCCTAATGAATATCCTCATGGACTGTCAAACTAGATGTGCATCCAGAGCCAATATTGTGTACCAGTGTACCCCAAGTCAACCCTAGAACATCTTGCCAGAGTTGTTACCATTAGATACATCTCTCCTAGAGTCACATCCACTTGTTGTATCTAGAAAATGATCTATTTCTATTAAACCAATAACTCTATCATTTACCATGATTCTTATACATTTTCTTAATGATAAATCATCCTTATACTTATCCTTATAGGAATTCCTATGTATATCCTTATAAATAAAAATATGTATCTCACTAAGGAATTCTCATAGTAGTTTAGAATGGAGGACTAAAATATTTCATTGACACCAACTATAGAAACCCTGAGATAACATAAATGGATTTTACATCATTTTAGAATAATATATAGTTAATTTGAAAAATATATGGCCATGGACCGTTAATGTTTAGTGCCTTCTAAAATTTGGAAATAAAATATTCTATCATAGGTAATTACCTTCAACTTCTCCCATAATGATCTAGACCATTAGAACATATACATAAAGCCATTCTTCATAACATAGAGAAAAGAAAAAATAAGAATGGGGAGATCTCAGATGCACAGTAAGTGTAAATAAGGGATACATCTAAGCATAAAAATGAAAATAGATGTATTATATCATGAACATAAGATTGTGAGATAATACCTTAGATATCAAATGTCATAATCTTGAGCTATGGGATTAATCATACAAGTTCAAAAGAAATGATTTACAATGAAATTTACTTCATGAGACATTAAATAATAACAATGAAAAAGTCATAGGATTTGTTGGATACATATAATAATAGAAACTTTTTGGTCTAGAATACCTACAAAGAAGATTAAAACATGTTTGGATTAGGCCGTGACCCGTGTACCAACATTGGTAATTTTCTAGAAACCTATGTACCCACATTCTTAATGTCATGGGATACACCCCACGTACCTTATTGTTTTTTATATTGGACTACTACTTGAATACCCTCTTTAATTTAGGATTGTGATAAAGCCCAGTTACCTTCTTTAATTTGGTATTTGTATCCTACATGTGTACCAACTTTCATATAGGCTAGGCTACAACCCATACACCCACTTTGTTTTTAGGCATGGGCTTTAACCTAAACACCCTCGTTCTTTTCGGACGTGGGCTACTACCAATGTACCCATTACAAGTATTTTTAAAAGAAGAAAGGTTATTTCCATATTCACCCTATATGATCATATAAAACACATCATAACCATTTGTTTAATGAATGAACCATGAATGTGAAATTGACTTTATAAAGATAGAACCCATGAAAGAGAAACAGTTTTTATAAAGACAGTAACATTATGATTGACCCAGTCATTGAAAGGATTTGAGTGGAACCGTTATGTAATTTTGAAAAGGGGCATGAGTATCCTCAATGTATGTAATATTATACGGAATATTGTTTTAAAAAATATTTAAAAAAAAATTAATTAGGAAAAGAACTTTTTATTCTTTAAAAAATACTTGTAAATACATAAAAAAAATTAAAAACAATTTTCTATGAAATTACATAGAAAAAATAAAAACATGAATTCAAACCATATTGAAAATATTTTTCCTTACGAATTACTTTAAATAAAATTTCATAAATATTATCCTTTTATTAATTAAACTCAATCTTTAATGTAATTATGGTTGGTAAATCTGAACATATCATACTATGTATAAAAGGAACATTCTTTTTGTATGTTAAAAAGGATAGATGTAATTCCTTGTTGAAAGGTGACAAGAATATTCCAATGAGGAGATTATAATAAATGGAATAAATATATTTAATATGTTATTAAATAATGTTATAATATTATCGGAATCCATTCTTAGAAATCCTATATTTCTAACCGAAGAGAGCATAAGGCTGAAAATTACTAAAAACACATTGTTAAATTTCATATAAACTGAAGCATAAAAACTGTACTCATACGTGAGTATATAATGATAAAATATTTGATAAGTATTTTTATTAATATTCTTGAGTGATGGATCAAAATATTTTATTAAATGATGCTCAAACATAAACAATCTTGAAAAGAAATGAGTTTGTCTCAACAATCTCTAATAACTTTGAATTGTGGGATAATTCTATCCATAAAAGGAGTTAAAATTAAATTAATCATATAATGTCATGAATATATTTATATTCATGATATTTAATTTAATATCAATTTATATTCAACAAAAAAATTGTTTAGGTGCACATGAGTCTCAATGAAGGCAAATTGAGACAAAACATTTTTACCAATTTGGTAGCTTTTGAAACATTAACCCCATGAAACAAGGTCATAAAATGTGAATGTGAATACCCATAAATTTATTTAAAATATAAATATAATACAATATTTTTTATTACATAGACAAAACAAAATGATATTGTGAAGAATATATCCTGTATCTGAAGGAAATTATAAATTAGATATAATCCACTTACCTAGTGTCTTAACCCTCTTCGTACTCGTATATGATTCTTGTAAAATTAATATATGTATATTATACAGTTTTTATAGAATTATATTTTTATATATATTACCATATATTGTTTTATTATAATATTATATTAAATTCTTTTTAATGATCCATTATTAATGTTTCACCTTGGGTAATATTCGCTTTGTTCTTCACATATGTCTTAATTTGTTATATTGTTGGTATTTAAAATTATATCATGTTTCCAGAATGTAGATCATGATATCAATATCTTTTTTATCCATTATATATATATTATAATAATTTACATCATATAGGAGAATTAAATGGATTATATTGTTCTTAATTACGGAATGTCGTAGGTTCGCATCAATGATGCTTCCATTTTTATTGTTCTACTGAAAGTAACTATGTAAATGAAAAATGTATATATAAATTTATATATATTTCATTATTAAAATATCATTAAAATCTCTTTAATATATCATATATATCATATATGTTCATTATACCTATCCTTAATACATTCGATGTGGTGTGAGAATGAATAACATCACTTTGATTGAGAGGTAGTCCACACTTTGTCAAATGAGATTATCATATTAATAAAAAAGGGGCAGGAAAAAATATTTGTGTTGTTAAAGTAATACCGAAGTTTAAAAAAAATAATTATAATATATTACATATATAAATATAGTATCAAACATAATGGCCTCAATGATTGGTGGAATAGTAGAAATGACCAATCATCACTTTATTAGGTAGTTGTTCCCCGTATATAGAAACAGTATGTTCAACATCCATTAGATGGAGGTTTATGTATGTGTAGGTCATAACCATTACAAACATAAAAATCATATTATATGTAGCATATAGATATCATCAGACAATAATGCAATATATAGAGTTGAGGGGTGGAGAATTAAGTAAAAGAAATGATATTGAGAGAAGATGTTACCTATTAATCAAGTTGCTCGTTTTGATTATGCCAAAAGGATTACTTGTTACGGTTTGTGAGAAAAGGGGGGAATGAAGGAAAATTGGATGATTATTTGGATGCAATTCAGGTAGATATTGGTTGAATCTAAGAGGATTTAGATTTTTTAGTAATGGTTATAGTTGGTGTCCATTTATATTGAATGAAAAAGGCTCATAATGAATTTTTAGAAACAAATTAGGTGTTCACATGTTCATGTATTGAAAATTAATACCAAGAAAATAGAACCCAAGAATTAGATTTTTATGGGGGAACTATGGACATACAATGGGTTTTGGACAAGTTTTTAGTTCATTTGGGCCCTTAATTGAAAGATTTAGTCTGTAATTAATATTAATTTGACCATTACCATTATGATTAATTTTAATCATTTTTACTAATAATTTTTCTAAATAATTAATCTTATTGTATTAAAATATAATCATTAGAGTGAAACAATTTTGTATGAGGGATTTTCAAAATTCCAATAAAAAGCAGAAAAATTAAGAGTGGTTCTAATCCCATGGATAGGAAGAAAAAATTGGGTTTTATAGTAGAAATAGTTTCGAATGATTGTTTTGTTTTTATCCAATTTCAATGTGGATTGGTTCTTAATGAATTTAATATGTCTATTAGATGCAATAATCATCTAATGTGACCTTAAAATTATTTATAATTTCATATATTTTTAATAATTAATTAGAAAAAATTTATTTTTTAACTGAAAAGATTTAATTTTCACTATTAATAAAAAAATGATGTTTCCCAGAATAATCATAAAACTCATCCTAACCAAATTTCTACATTAAAAATTCCCAAATGTATATAATTTTATCAAATTAAATATAAAAATTTTCCTTAAATTTATTCCATTAATATAAGCAGTGTATTTGCGAAGATGTTTTATAACATAAAAAGAAAATTACCAAAAAATCAAATCATTTATTATAAATAAGTGTAATTTATATAATATAATAATAAATATTATTTGAAATTTAATTATTAATATTCATATTAATGTTATAAAACTATAGTTATAAATATGTTTTTTAAATAATTATTATAACGAAAAGAGATATTTTGTAGAAAGGCAGTGTTGAATGTATTTTATTCCAACTCAGTGTTGCATGCATTTTAAGTCAATTTTCAATTGTGTGGAATGTTCAGAAAGTCGATTTTACATGTAATGTACTCCAATTCATCACTATGTGAATGGAATCCTTGAATTAATGCATTGATACATATAATTGAAAATTTAATTTTATTCAAAGAAATTTTTTTTCCAAAAAACTAGTGGTGTAATAGATGTTGAGGATGTGGTTTGGAGATATAGAGGGTTTTGTTGCAAGGAGGATCATGTTTGGTATGAAGATGAAAAAACTAAGTGTTTTTTCAAGGAGGATGTTTATTTACCTTAGAGATTCATGTGATTGGTCTCTATTAGTTCAATAGTACACAATTAGAGGTACATCACTGTGTGAAAAAGATGCACCGAGCCTTGAGAGGTATTTTTTTGGTGGCCTTGTATGATGTGTGTATTTGCATATTTTCTGTCATGATGTTTGGTCTAACTGATGGTACTGTTACGCACCATGTTCCCGATGGTTTTCTCAAGATGTTAAATTTTTCCCACTATATGTGGGAAGACATCTCGATAAACATTTTAACAAGTTTTCTTTGAGATCAGGGAGGATATAATATTATATCGGTGGTAGTGGATATTTTGAAAAAATAATTATACTTTATATTAGTCAAGGTGTTGATTGAAGTTGAGTTTCTATTGAGGGAATATCTTGAGGGGGTGGTGATAATGGAAAAATTCCCAAATATGATCACTACTGATCGTGAGGCTTCTTTTACATCTTGGGTGTGGAGAGGTATCTAGAATTATTTTGTATCTCAGCTATTACTATTAACTAATTCTATAACATTGTTGAATTATCAAATAGAGAATTCCATCCAGAACCTTGAAGATATTTGTTTCTCTTGTATCCTAGATATGGACGGTTCATGGATGAGGAACCTTCCTATGGTGGATAACGTTACTACAGTAGTTTTCACACATCCATCGGTATGAAAATTTTTAAAGAATAGTATGGATGACCTTTCAGTTCTCCCTTATACAATATTGGGGTCAGAGAGTTATGATTTATCATTAAAGAACTTGTACAATATACTAAATATATGATCTGGTGATTCATGAGTGGATGAGGGACTGACATGATCATTAAAAATCATATGTCGATCATTGGAAAAGGCCTATAGAATTCATGTTGGATATCATGTGTTCTTAAAGGATTCTCCCCAATCATGGAAGTGAAGGATTGGTTATGAGAGTTATATTTCTCACTGGTTGTTTGGGACTTTTGAGGTGTTGGATCATGTTGATTAAATGTTGTATCATATAGCATATACCTAGGAGATGATCCAAATACACAGTGTTTTTCATGTATCGTAGATCTATTATTATCTTCATGAAAAATCTCACATAATCAATTCGAGAGAGATCATTGTTGATGATGATGTGACCTTTGAGGAGAGGCTTGTAGAAATCCTTGACCACCATGAGGATATCTTGTGAAAGTGTAATATCCCCTTAGTTTCTATATTTTTTCATCATTGTGTCATGGATGAGAGTACATTGGAATGTGAGTTGTAGATATGTGATTAATTTATTGAGGTTTTTTATGTTTATCTCTTCTCTAGTATAGTCATTCGTATGATGGTTATATACACTTTCTCTTTTTAAGATGAATTTCTATTTTTTCATATTTTATTTTCCTCTATTTTGAGATGTATCTCCCTTGGAAGATTGTATATTATATAGTTTTATTTTTTTGTTTGGTTTTCAAGTTTTTCCTCTAGTAAGGTGTCAAGCTCCTATGATGGTTAATGCTTGGAGAGGTATCTTGTGGGGTCACTATTTGGATGAATCATTTATGTTTCCACTTATGGATGGTGTGGGATTATTGAGCATGAGAAAATTTTTAGAGGTATATTATCTATGAATTTTTATCCACACAGATCAACCCTTTTCATGATTTTGATTATCAAATTTCTGTTCGGAGGCTCAAAATATGTTTAGAGATGTTCGGCTAAGTAAACACTGGAAAGGGGGGGGATTACAAGTCATGTAACTCCATTAAAAGATGTGAAATCATATTTCATGAGATATTTCATTATGTGAAATAGGGCTTCGTGACAAGAATAATTTTGGGTTTTCAAAAATAATATAATGGTGACTTTTGTATTAGCATAAACTGACCTAGGGGATTTCCACGATGTGAAAGGGGATTTCCTAGCATTCAATACCATAATACTATTTTTTTTAAACCATTCAGCCACTCATGTTTTCAAAACACTTTGGCTACAATAAATCTCCATCACCCCCAAAAACCTCACATTCCATTTCATTAAAAATTGTGGGATTTGTTCATCAAAGAGAGATCTTTTTCTCTATCCTACGATCTATAGTGATCAGTATTCAATATAAGGTATTATATACAATTGTTTTTGTGGTTTCATTGATTATTTCTCCGATTTTTATTTTCTATATATTGGAAAATGTTCTCCACGTATTTAATGGTGTTTCAATAATAGATGGTTCTTTTAGTTGTGCCATGACAACCTTCGGTGGATTCAGTTGTTATGGCATAGATGATCATGATCTGTTTCCATGATCCATTCCTCTATGATGAATGGAAATTCATTTTTGAATTATGAGAATCAATTGTTCTCTACATATTCATCTAAAATTTAATAGTTAGCATGATTTATCCCCATCTATCACAATGAAACTAATGTAAGTATATATTTGAAATATATTAATGAATTATAATTTATCAAATAGTGACATTATTTCATTATTCCTTGATAATAGATTGCCTATTGATTTCCTAGATAGTTTGATATCTATTCCATTCTTTATTAAGAATTATGTTCTTCATGTAAATTTTTATATAATGTAATGTTCTAATTAATTCATAATAATTTGGAAATAACCTATAGTGTAAAGTTTAATGAATCTATTTATAGTTAATATAATTTAATGTTGATCAAATTTATATAGATATTAATCTATATGGGACTTGTTTAGTGAGAAAGAAAGATGTTTCTTATTTTTGAAAAATTATTAATGACAAAATAAAATAATTAGTTAATTAATTTGAGATAACATACAATATCCTATTACTTAGGTTTTATGTAGTTGGATCCTATGAATCAGGAATCGATTGATTCAAGATGGAATACAACTGATTGTTTGATAAAAATAATTATTTTTTAGGGCAAGAGATTACATTTTTATTCTCAATCCAAAGGGATTTATTCATTGGTGTCATGAGTGATTATTGTGTGTGATGGGTGGATGCCTTATTTTAGGGCCTATAGCCCATTTCCATGTTTGTTTTGGCTACTTATGAAGTACTCTGGATATGAGACTTGTGTTTTGGGGAGATGGGATGCCCTGATGTGATGTGAGACTTGGATAGATGATCCTAGATGGCTGTTCAGGTATGTAGGGTAAGAAGCCATACTTTTTGTTGTATAAGTTGACACCTTGTATGGGGAGTTGCATCGTTTTATACATGTGTTACCAAGGAGGATAACAAAGATGGTGGAAGAGGTTGATGTTGGTATCTCCAGTTGATGTGAATGTTGGGTGCTTGTGGAAAATGTTGTTGGTTTATATAATTTACTCCCCCCATATTGTGAGGTTACATGTTTTTTAATCTCTTTCCAATAGAGGAGATGTTGTGCAGGGTATTCCATGTTATTTTTGTGTTTATCTTCTCATGGTTGGATGGGTTGATTCTCCTGTTATAGGTGAAAAGACTCGAAGGGTATTTCATGTATTCCCCATTTAGGGAACCTTATTTTTTGTAGATTTGAATTTTCTCATAGAATAAAAGTAAATATATAATGTGGTACTAATGATAAATAAATTAATAAATGTTTAACCCATGGGGTTGGAGGTTTATTGGGATGCAATACTTAGGTTATATTTCCGTGAAATTTTGGACTAGGATTGGTTATCTCTAGAGGGAATGAAACATTGTTTTGATGCTAATGTAATGAAAATTGTAAGTTGATAATGGTTAATTAATTATAAAAGAAATAACTAATGTAAAGTGAAACTAATAATGATCAAAATTTTACATAATATAGCTTTTTTAATGGATGTTTAATTATTGGTTATCTATTCTTAGTAGTGGAGGTCGAGATTCCGAGAGACGTTAGATAAAGATGTTTCAAGACTCAGATATGTCCTTAGGGTGGTTGTGAGCTATATGAAATCATGTAATATTTGTAGAGACCCGTATCTTATCGTACATGGACATTACATTACATTTGCGGAATACTTAGTACATAACAAAAACACACACACAAGGACCGTAATAGTTTAGTGTCTTTGGAAACTCGGAGTATAATCTTCTAATCGTGGGAAAAGATCTTCAACATCTCCCATAAAGATCTTCCTTTTTTTACCTAAAACCTTTCTTTATATCCTGGGGAAAAGAAAACATAAAAGGGTGAGCTCAAATGCTCAGTAAGGGTAAACAAAAGAAATATCAATCACATAATTTTCATAAGAACATAACATTTTTGAAAATCTTAACCTGCAAAAGAGAGCATAATTTCATAACATGGGATAAATCATAGTAGTGAAATGAAATCATAACATAAAACATTACTCATTGTGGCATACACACATAATCATAGAGAATCATTTCTTGTTAGTCAAGACTCATTGCCAAGACTATCTTAGTGGACAAAGTCCCTTTCTGAATCGAGTAATCCTCGTTTCAGTCCTGTTTCACTGAACCGGTATAACCTACCATTGCAGCCATGTCTATCTCATGAGATATAAAATCTTTACCCAATGCATTGGAGGGAGATATAGGTCCCACCCATCTCTTAATGAATCCTTTCTTATGTGTGCCACAGAATCATAAATCATACATCATTGCATAACCCATGTAATAAAAATGGGATTCTTAAACAACATGACATCATAAAACCATTCATATAAGATAAAGGAATTCATAAACATAATTCCATAACAACATAGTCAAATCAATATAAAAATATGGATAGAAACAGAACCCTTTATTATCTTATATGGAAAATAATTTTGACAAAACACTTGAATTGAATTCTTGAGGAAAATATCCTTTCTTCTTCAAAATCAATTTCTTTTCACAAAACATCATGCAATTTTAAAAGAAAGAGATTTTATTGAAAATAGTCATGAAATCTTTTAGAGGAAGCTTCATGAAAATAAGGCTTTATAAAACAGTAGAAATCCGTTCGTGCCGTATAAGTAAAAAAAACATTCTTCGTACTTTTGTCGGAAAAGTCAAAAAGTACCTCGTATGAAAAAACGACAAAAGATTCCTTTCATATTCTTTACTAAAAACTCACCGAAGAGTAAAATTGGATTTAAAATATTGTAAGTGGATGGAAACAATATTACATATTGAAGGAACATGGATGTGGATGATAAAATACACCCCAGTAAATACTTACGAATAAACAATCTCGGATAAAAATGAGATTGTGATATTTCCCTTACCTTAGGTCCGACTTGCTTTGTAAATGTCTGAACCTCCTGTATAATGATTTAAATCATGTTATTGACTTATTACAGAATCATATTCATTGTTATGATATCATATATGGTTCACTTATGACATTATATTACCCGTTCTTTTGTAAATTCCATGTTAAAGAAGCGTTTTGGGTAAAATCGTTTCATTTATCGTAGGTGTTTTGACTTGTTGTTCTTGACATCATTATTACTTATATCATGATTTACTTACTTTCAGAATATAAGATATGATTTATATATCATATATATTCAGTATATATATATATATATATAATAGGTAGATAAATAAAATGAAAAACACCGTTCATGGAGACGGTAGTCCGTACGTACGCATGAACGCTGTTTTCCTTTCCTTATTGTCTTGAAATGGAAGTAAGTAGATGACATACATATATATATACATAAATCCAGTAACTTTATAATGTCATATATTTCATTATTATTTCTTATATATAATTTATAATCATTCTTTAATGGTTTACATGGAGAATGAATCTCATCGCGTCGTGGAGACGGTAGTCCGTACGTACGCACGAGCGATGATATCATTTCCATAAATATTGAACTGAATTGGAGTGGATTATACAATATATCAGAATCAATATGATGTTGTAATAACTATGTATAGTTATTCTTTACACCATTATACCCATCCGTGTAAGGTGGTGGTGGAAAATAGATTACACCACGGCGTGGAGACGGTATTCCGTACGTACGCACGAGCGGTGATTTCATTTTTCCGCAGGATGGATAGAAGGTGAATTAGGGTTGTTTCATAATTATAATAACATATCAGTATATGAGTGATACTGATGTTATTACTTCATAATGAAACAACCTAAGAAGAAGAAGTGGAAGAAGAAATAAAGATGAAAGAATTGGTAACAGTAATTACCTCTTCTTTGAAGTGCCTCTTTGAGACCTCTTCTTAGGGCACTAGAATTGGTCTTTGAGGAAGACCAGAACCTCTAGGATGTTGCTAGGGAAGTGGAGAAGGGATTTTGGCAGGGGTTGGCCGAGCTTGAGTGCTCAAATTGGTGTGAGGAGGAGGGGGAGGAGGTGTCCTTTTATAGGGGAGGAGAGGGGCACCTTAGGAATATCTCAAAATATTATTTTATATTAAAGTCAAAATCGGTTTATAATGGTTCCAAAGGGTATTATTTCGAAGCTAAAGTGGGGATGGGTCGAAATCCTATCAACCAATAGGATTTAGACAAGTTTGGGGTATTATTTTAACCTTATCAATTAGATTTAACTCTAAGTTAAATAATTTAACTTTTACCGTGTCTTTTTGTTTTCTTTCACTATATGGTTAATAAACTTACTATAACATGCCAAACGAACCCCAAATTGTATATTATTAATACATATATCCTTATCTAAGTCATTTGGCCGAACCTTAGATTTTTAGGAATAAAATAACAATTAATAATATAATATTTGATTTAAAAACTATTTTGTGTCAATTTTGACACTATTTGATATACGATTTTTGTGAAAGTCATAACAGAATTATATGTTCGAACCAAGTTGATTAAATCAACACTGATATATCATAGTAACCTAGAAAATTAGTGGAATTCATAAAAAGTCTCAAATTATATTTATTGTGGTGTTTATAACATCAATTATGTCAATATTTCATTAATAAGATAATTACTGTATCATCATTGTGTCATAAATAAATTAAATTATTTTATGTCTAAAAATTACAAATAAAATACCATCATGTAGTAAATCTTTTTAGCTTTCTAATGAATATTTAAAATCGAATTTATCTTATGTATAACCCCATATTAAAAATGATTTACTTATTAAACTTTGATTTTAACTATTTTAACCCTTCTTTAAATAAATTAATAATAAATGTCCTAATCTAATCCAAGTGGGCCTAAATGGTCATATTTTATTCCTAAGTTTGGTTTTGGTCGAATTACACTTATCCAATAGAATTATAACATGTGTTAGGGTAATATTAATATCATATTTACCCTTAGTTACCCTATTTACTATTAACCGTGGTAAAAAAAAGTAAAAAGTTACTATTCACCAAACAATTATTTTCATCTCATTGAACCACATTTTAGTCCTTGATATTAACCGTGTCTCTCGGATTTTCGAAATTCCATTCACAGAAGCGGTAAAATTAAGTTTTATGCAAAATTCAGTTTTTAACCTACCACTTAGTAGTTTCACTATTCAACAAAAATTGATGTTTTTCAGAACAATGCCAAAATTTCATCCCAAGCTATATTTCATATTCCGAATTCAAAAATGAAGTCTATTTTACCAAATTCATAACATAAAAGTTGCATTAATTAATTTTATAATTAAATCCCGCTGTTAAAACAAATAGCGTGTTTTTAAGAAACAATATCTATCAAAAGATTGACACTTGTTTATGTCTAGTTTAAATGTGAAATTACATCCAATGGCCAACATTGTATTAAATTGTAAAAATATATTCTAAATATACTTTAAAACCACTCAAATTAATGATTTATCACTATTAATTATTTCGATTAAAAAAGTTGTTTTTTTAATTATAATTTAGTAATTTTCACTATTCATCGGAATATGAAAGTTATCCGAAAAGTACCAAAATTTCACCTTAGGCTAAATTAGAAACTCTGAATCCAAAAATAAAGTTCATTTTGAAAAATAAGATTTACTGGATTTCAAAAAGTGGTTATTACTATTCATAACGGCTAGTTTTAATAATATTTTTATAGCATATCGTTGTTTAGTGAAACTCGGTATTGCGTACTACACACGCTATCGAGGAAGGTCGCGATTGCGTGTAATGAAAGTCAAGTCAAGGATGTGTGTTGTGCAAGCTCCTTTTGGTGTAGCGTACAACACAAGACATTAATAAAATTAAAAAGAATATTTTTTTATAAAATCTTGGGCTGTTACATTCTACCCCCCTTAAAATGAATTTCGCCCTCGAAATTCGTCGGGGTTATAAATGGTTTACTATTTGAAAGTTTCTTTAATAGAAACCCACATCGTAAAAGGGAATACCAAAACTTGGCTTTAAAAACTAAAGTATGAAATGTAACGATTACCCAAATAAACTAATCACTGGGTTTCCACATAGGTGAAAATATGGATATGGAAGATAAATCTAACCATCATGTTATGATGGAGAGTGGTAGAGAACATGGCTATGGAAAAGCCAGTAATCACAAATCCATAGATTTGTGATGATATAAGGTACCATCTGATTCATCAGGTATAAGATCACTCGGACAACATTTTTGGTTTTCAAGATCATTTCCCTAAAGTTGAAAATTTGAATTAGAATAAATAATTACTTTATTTTGATACAATATCACTGTTTTTCGTGCCTAGAACAATTTCCACTTCATCTCTTAAATAAATGAAGTTGAATTTGTTATTCGTGAAGTGTTAGCAGATCATGTGATAGAATGACGGGTCATTCCATCTGTCTCAAACAAAAGGTAAGGAAAAGTTATTAAATATACATAAGTCATTCTATAGTGAGATTAATCATATATAGTTCCTAAAATGGATTTATACTTCATATATCATACTGCTTAATATAATAAAACTAGTTTCTACTAAACAGGGACTTCCTGTAGGTCAGTGGTAGGCGATAAAGGCCAGTCGCACTTCGGTTGTGGGTTCGATTCCTACAGCCTTGTCCGAAGCGATGGGCTGTCGCTCGTCCTGCAGGTTGTCCTTTTTCTAAAACTACGTTACTATAACATCCCATCAATAATATCGAAAATCTTCTATCCTTAAACAATACTAACTTATGTCCAACATAATCCAGTCTAATCATTAGGCTTATACATAATACTGCAGTCCACTCTCATAATATAGTGACATCGATTACCAGGGATTTAATACTGTCGTTGATCCCCACGTATCATAAGATATGTCTTGTTGGTCACATTCCAAACATTCAAAGTCCTTAATCGTGTATTCTCTTGAATACCTTAGTGAAAACATGAGTGCAGTTAAAAGTTAACACTTTCCACATACCAAAATCCTCAAAATTCTATATACTCAAACCATGATATCACTTAGTCCTTATATCAATCATGAGCTCGTGAATACTATCAAACATTTAATTTTCTCCTTATCCCTTCATTATGCGCATATCATCTACATTCCAAAAATATTTGAATAACCTTTCATGGATACTGGTAACATTAATCATACACTTTCAAAACACAAGGAAAGACAACAGTGTAACAATCCATAGATGTCTCTTTATTCCAAAATTACACATGATAAACATGTAATCATTCCACTAAATTCTCAAACCATTGACCGAGCTTCAAAAATTATTTCATCTCACATATCATTTGTAGTCTCTTCATCATCATCCACATAAATACTACCCATATGACCATACTGATTCTCTTCATGAGTCTTTCCCTTAGGGCATTTGTTTGCATAATGCCCATACCTTCCACATTTAAAACACTTAACCATTTTTGATGTCATAGCAATACCATTATCCTCATCCATGGTGTTAACCGACCCTTTTCCATTGCACTTACTTGCTTTGTGTCCTTCTTTTCCACACCCAAAGCATATTCCAGTTCCCTTGAAACATTCTCCTTGATGCCTCTTCCCACATGATTTTCGTAGGGGAAATTGAACTTTCTTTCCTCTATGATCATCATGGAACTCCATCTTTCTCTTATTAGTCGAGTCAGGAAACTTACCAAATTTTACTTTATTGATCATGTTGTGAGATTTCTGATTCGGCATAATAATGATGTTTGGACATCCAAATCCCATTTCATTTGGTTGCTCATGAAGAATATCATTCCATTGTCCATCATATCCTCCATTATTGTGAATCATCTTGTTTCCAGCCATTTTCTAAAACCCAAACATAATAGTGTTAGATGCAAAAATCATGCTAAGGAAAAAAACATAATAAAGGGGGAGTACCTTCAATATCCAACATCTTAGGTTTAATTCTATGATCGTTAGCGTAATTCTAAACCTATATGTATACTTAACCTTAGGGACATACCTAGACATACCTTAGAAATATCTCTAGGGATCTCACTAACGTTTTCGCATCCTAGTTTCCAAAGGTTGACTAAACCTTTCCTCTGATACCAACTGTAGAGAC
This sequence comes from Viscum album, assembly GCA_963277665.1. Lineage (NCBI taxonomy): Eukaryota > Viridiplantae > Streptophyta > Magnoliopsida > Santalales > Viscaceae > Viscum > Viscum album. Next base: position 1,022,490,172 of record OY728133.1, on the reverse strand, counting down.
CCGTATCTTATCGTACATGGACATTACATTACATTTGCGGAATACTTAGTACATAACAAAAACACACACACAAGGACCGTAATAGTTTAGTGTCTTTGAAAACTCGGAGTATAATCTTCTAATCGTGGGGAAAGATCTTCAACATCTCCCATAATGATCTTCCTTTTTTTACCTAAAACCTTTCTTTATATCCTGGGGAAAAGAAAACATAAAAGGGTGAGCTCAAATGCTCAGTAAGGGTAAACAAAAGAAATATCAATCACATAATTTTCATAAGAACATAACATTTTTGAAAATCTTAACCTGCAAAAGAGAGCATAATTTCATAACATGGGATAAATCATAGTAGTGAAATGAAATCATAACATAAAACATTACTCATTGTGGCATACACACATAATCATAGAGAATCATTTCTTGTTAGTCAAGACTCATTGCCAAAACTATCTTAGTGGACAAAGTCCCTTTCTGAATCGAGTAATCCTCGTTTCAGTCCTGTTTCACTGAACCGGTATAACCTACCATTCCAGCCATGTCTATCTCATGAGATATAAAATCTTTACCCAATGCATTGGAGGGAGATATAGGTCCCACCCATCTCTTAATGAATCCTTTCTTATGTGTGCCACAGAATCATAAATCATACATCATTGCATAACCCATGTAATAAAAATGGGATTCTTAAACAACATGACATCATAAAACCATTCATATAAGATAAAGGAATTCATAAACATAATTCCATCACAACATAGTCAAATCAATGTAAAAATATGGATAGAAACAGAACCCTTTATTATCTTATATGGAAAATAATTTTGATAAAACACTTGAATTGAATTCTTGAGGAAAATATCCTTTCTTCTTCAAAATCAATTTCTTTTCACAAAACATCATGCAATTTTAAAAGAAAGAGATTTTATTGAAAATAGTCATGAAATCTTTTAGAGGAAGCTTCATGAAAATAAGGCTTTATAAAACAGTAGAAATCCGTTCGTGCCGTATAAGTAAAAAAAACATTCTTCGTACTTTTGTCGGAAAAGTCAAAAAGTACCTCGTATGAAAAAACGACAAAAGATTCCTTTCATATTCTTTACTAAAAACTCACCGAAGAGTAAAATTGGATTTAAAATATTGTAAGTGGATGGAAACAATATTACATATTGAAGGAACATGGATGTGGATGATAAAATACACCCCAGTAAATACTTACGAATAAACAATCTCGGATAAAAATGAGATTGTGATATTTCCCTTACCTTAGGTCCGACTTGCTTTGTAAGTGTCCGAACCTCCTGTATAATGATTTAAATCATGTTATTGACTTATTACAGAATCATATTCATTGTTATGATATCATATATGGTTGACTTATGACATTATATTACCCGTTCTTTTATAATTCCATGTTAAAGAAGCGTTTTGGGTAAAATCGTTTCATTTATCGTAGGTGTTTTGACTTGTTGTTCTTGACATAATTATTACTTATATCATGATTTACTTACTTCCAGAATATAAAATATGATTTATATATCATATATATTCAGTATATATATATATATAATAGGTAGATAAATAAAATGAAAAACACCGTTCATGGAGACGGTAGTCCGTACGTACGCATGAACGATGTTTTCCTTTCCTTATTGTCTTGAAATGGAAGTAAGTAGATGACATACATATATATATACATAAATCCAGTAACTTTATAATGTCATATATTTCATTATTATTTCTTATATATACTTTATAATCATTCTTTAATGGTTTACATGGAGAATGAATCTCATCGCGTCGTGGAGACGGTAGTCCGTACGTACGCACGAGCGATGATATCATTTCCATAAATATTGAACTGAATTGGAGTGGATTATACAATATATCAGAATCAATATGATGTTGTAATAACTATGTATAGTTATTCTTTACACCATTATACCCATCCGTGTAAGGTGGTGGTGGAAAATAGATTACACCACGGCGTGGAGACGGTATTCCGTACGTACGCACGCGCGGTGATTTCATTTTTCCGCAGGATGGATAGAAGGTGAATTAGGGTTGTTTCATAATTATAATATCATATCAGTATATGAGTGATACTGATGTTATTACTTCATAATGAAACAACCTAAGAAGAAGAAGTGGAAGAAGAAATAAAGATGAAAGAATTGGTAACGGTAATTACCTCTTCTTTGAAGTGCCTCTTTGAGACCTCTTCTTAGGGCACTAGAATTGGTCTTTGAGGAAGACCAGAACCTCTAGGATGTTTCTAGGGAAGTGGAGAAGGGATTTTGGCAGGGGTTGTCCGAGCTTGAGTGCTCAAATTGGTGTGAGGAGGAGGGGGAGGAGGTGTCCTTTTATAGGGGAGGAGAGGGGCACCTTAGGAATATCTCAAAATATTATTTTATATTAAAGTCAAAATCGGTTTATAATGGTTCCAAAGGGTATTATTTCGAAGCTAAAGTGGGGATGGGTCGAAATCCTATCAACCAATAGGATTTAGACAAGTTTGGGGTATTATTTTAACCTTATCAATTAGATTTAACTCTAAGTTAAATAATTTAACTTTTACCGTGTCTTTTTGTTTTCTTTCACTATATGGTTAATAAACTTACTATAACATGCCAAAAGAACCCCAAATTGTATATTATTAATACATATATCCTTATCTAAGTCATTTGGCCGAACCTTAGATTTTTAGGAATAAAATAACAATTAATAATATAATATTTGATTTAAAAACTATTTTGTGTCAATTTTGACACTATTTGATATATGATTTTTGTGAAAGTCATAACAGAATTATATGTTCGAACCAAGTTGATTAAATCAACACTGATATATCATAGTAACCTAGAAAATTAGTGGAATTCATAAAAAGTCTCAAATTATATTTATTTTGGTGTTTATAACATCAATTATGTCAATATTTCATTAATAAGATAATTACTGTATCATCATTGTGTCATAAATAAATTAAATTATTTGATGTCTAAAAATTACAAATAAAATACCATCATGTAGTAAATTTTTTTAGCTTTCTAATGAATATTTAAAATCTAATTTATCTTATGTATAACCCCATATTAAAAATGATTTACTTATTAAACTTTGATTTTAACTATTTAAACCCTTCTTTAAATAAATTAATAATAAATGTCCTAATCTAATCCAAGTGGGCCTAAATGGTCATATTTTATTCCTAAGTTTGGTTTTGGTCTTATTACACTTATCCAATAGAATTAGAACATGTGTTAGGGTAATATTAATATCATATTGACCCTTAGTTACCCTATTTACTATTAATCGTGGTAAAAAAAAGTAAAAAGTTACTATTCACCAAAAAATTATTTTCATCTCATTGAACCACATTTTAGTCCTTGATATTAACCGTGTCTCTCGGATTTTCGAAATTCCATTCACAGAAGCGGTAAAATTAAGTTTTATGCAAAATTCAGTTTTTAACCTACCACTTAGTAGTTTCACTATTCAACAAAAATTGATGTTTTTCAGAACAATGCCAAAATTTCATCCCAAGCTATATTTCATATTCCGAATTCAAAAATGAAGTCTATTTTACCAAATTCATAACATAAAAGTTGCATTAATTAATTTTATAATTAAATCCCGCTGTTAAAACAAATAGCGTGTTTTTAAGAAACAATATCTATCAAAAGATTGACACTTGTTTATGTCTAGTTTAAATGTGAAATTACATCCAATGACCAACATTGTATTAAATTGTAAAAATATATTCTAAATATACTTTAAAACCACTCAAATTAATGATTTATCACTATTAATTATTTCGATTAAAAAAGTTGTTTTTTAATTATAATTTAGTAATTTTCACTATTCATCAGAATATGAAAGTTATCCGAAAAGTACCAAAATTTCACCTTAGGCTAAATTAGAAACTCTGAATCCAAAAATAAAGTTCATTTTGAAAAATAAGATTTACTGGATTTCAAAAAGTGGTTATTACTATTCATAACGGCTAGTTTTAATAATATTTTTATAGCATATCGTTGTTTAGTGAAACTCGGTATTGCGTACTACACACGCTATCGAGGAAGGTCGCGATTGCGTGTAATGAAAGTCAAGTCAAGGATGTGTGTTGTGCAAGCTCCTTTTGGTGTAGCGTACAACACAAGACATTAATAAAATTAAAAAGAATATTTTTTTATAAAATCTTGGGCTGTTACAATATTTGTGATTCTATATGCTACTCTACACTGTCAATTATGGAAATTGACACCTTAAGGATTTTGAACTCTTGGAGGTGTTTTCCCAAACATCATGGGGGATGGATATATGGATTACTACACACTTTGGTCATGCTCTATAATGATGGTATTTACATGTGATGGTATGAATAATTCTTATTCTTTAACATATTTGTGTGTAGATAGATATAATGGGTTGTTGGTTTTCAGGCACATTTTTTCAGAAAACAATTTCTTAAATTATACTATTGATATAGTGTGTATGGGATGTGATGGCCGGAGTATCCTTATATAGCGTATGGGAAGTAATGGATTTAGGTATAATACCTGATGTATAATACACATTATCTAAGCTGTGGTGGCTCCCCAAAACAATATTTTTAATTTATTTTATCCGGATGTGGTGATTTGATTCATGAGATTCATTTTGATGCATGAGGTTATAATTGTACTTCTTCACCTAGGTGTCTGTAGACTATCCTTTTTGGAGAGAGATTCTCAGGACATGTGGTATTGGAGAACAACAAAAAACTAGAGGGAAAATTGGTATTGGGGTACCATTGATACTCATTATTATATTATATTATATTATATGTGATACACATTGATAATTGACTATGTGAGGTTGTGCCATAGTATTTCAGTTTCAGTGATGAGTTAGTTTCACTTGTTGTTCACAATAAATTAGCATACTTTCAACACTTTTTTTCAAGAGGATCTGGTATTGATCCTATTGAGTATACTTTTATAATCACCATATGTATAAATATATATATATAGTTTTCCAGGTAAGTTGGAGAATGTTGGAGATTAGGTTGGTTACTACTATTTTTTTGGGATGCATGAGATGATTGGGCTTTATGGTCATTGTCACCTTTACACTCCTTTTTGGTATTACAATTTTCTGTATCATTTTTAATATTTCCTTAATGACATCACATTAGTGTATTTGGTATTAATTTATATTGTAGTTTGGCTATATGATATTTATTATCTTTCTTATCTCTCTCTTTTACATATTTTTATCTTGTAATGTAATTCAACTCAAATGCATTTGTATTATACCCTTGGTTCTGGTCACAAAAATGGGTACTACTGGATGTGGGACTCAAGGGTCACTATCCCTCTTCTCCCACTACTGGCCTAGGAAGAGTAATCATTGTGGGAAGGGGGTCATGAAGATATTATAATATAAAATAATATTATAGTACATATGTAACATCCCAATGTGAATAAAGAATATTATATTTTCATATTTATTAATGTTTTTGAATATAAAATTAATATTAATTTAAAAGAGACGTTATGTTCTATGGCGTACCCAATACGCAACAACGAGTTTCTATGAAATTTTACGATGCACACTAATAATATAATAATATTATTGTAAATGGTAGTAAACTCCAAGTCGATGTAATGGTGTGAATGAAAAGAACTAACTAAAAAGTAATTATATATGCTTGTAAAGTATTTTTACATTTATTCAATAATTTTTAGAGGCTTAAAATTCGAATGAATCCAATTTTGAGCATAAATATTCTAATATTTTTTAAAGGTCGATTAACCACCTTTTAATGGAGAACACTTTCTAAATCCACTTTTTGAAAATTTTATATGTTATATTTGAAAATATAAAATCTTTCTTTTGAATCAAGAGATAAAAAATTACTTTTTGTAAACTTTTGTTATTTTTCTGATAAAGTTCATTTTTTTAATGAATAGTGAAAATGTTGTATTTTAATTCAAAACCACCTTTTAGTCTAATTTATTTACATGGTCAGATTATCTTTTCAATTGGTATTAAAGTTTAATAAAAATATATTTTTACCATTTAATCCAATTGTGGTCATTTGTATTAAATTCACTTTGAAATTGGACATAAACAAGTGTCAATCTTTTAATAAGTATTGTTTCTTAAAAACACACTATTTTTTTTGACAGCGGGAATTAATTATAAAAATAATTAATGCGACATATATTTTTTGAATTTCATAAAATTGCTATCAATTTTTAATTTGGAATATCAAATATAGCTTAGGGTGAATTTTTGGTATATTTCTAACAAATGTTCATTTTCAATGAATAGTGAAAAATACTGCATTTTAATTCAAAACTGCCTTTTCATCAAATTTATTTATATAGTAAGATTTTTATTTTAATTTGAATTAAGGTGTAATTTAAGTATTTTTTATCATTTAATGCAATTTTGGTCATTTTATGTAATTTCAATTTTAAATTGGATGTAAAAACAAATCAATCTTTTGGTAGATTTTACTTCTTAAAAAGTCGTCTTCGGTTTTGGCAAACGAGAATTATTTTTAAATTAATTAAATAAATTTCGGTTTTAGGAATTTGATAAAATGGATTCCATATTTGGAATCAGAAGGTCCAAATTATTTTATTAGGACCCCTTAGTTTTTGGACATTAAGAATAATAACAACGATAATTATCTTTAATTATCGTGTTTAATTAGTAACTGAGTAGTTATGGATAATAAAATAAAATAATTAAAATATAAAATGACCCCATGATTTTTCATAATGCTATTGGTGTTGTCGTGGGAGACCATGGGATGCCTTTTTCCAACCTTGGGACCCCATGGAATCACTTTAGTGAGATAGTGACCCTTTATCATATTTTTTTTAAAGAAAGGAAAAAGTAACCAAAGTATGTAACATCTAAGTAATTTTTTTTAATTTTTTATAAATAAATTATCTCTTAGACTATAAATTTTAAATGTAAATCTAAATAGATATCCAACATCATTGTATTTTTTTATAATTTTTAGACATTATATAAATAAGTTTATTTATTACACCGTGATGATGCAGTGATTACCACATTAATGAATGATTTAAATAACATGAAAATATAAGGTAAAATATAATACATAAACTTTTCAAAAACCTATTGGATTGGTGGAATTCGAAACCTTATCATCTTATACTAGAAATACATGATTTTCAGACCTTTAAAATCCGAAAATCATTTCATAATAAAGTAACATTTCATGATATTCGAAAATCATTTTATATTAAAGTAACATTTCATGACTTTCCAAGAGTGCCCCTCCTCCCTCTCAAAAAAGGACCCAAATCTACCCCCTTACACACACCAATAACACCTTTGGCTCGAACAAACTCTGACCATTTTATCTCTATACATCCCTAATTTTGTCCTAGAAGCCTTAATTTAGTCAAAAAGCTCTTCAAGAAACCCATTTGGGTCAAACCAAAGGGAGTTGCACGATTTAATGGTAGTGTCTTCTCTTATGTTCTTTTGTTTTATTTTTCTTCTACAACCCCATAAACTCTTTTTATTCATTGATTTTGTAACAAAAACAGTATCTTCAATATACTAGGATGTTTTTATGAGATGTATTCGAGCTACACATACACTCACCTCTATATAATTGTTAAAAAACACATTGTTTCTGTGGATGGTGAATTTCTGCCTCATGAAACGAGGATTGTTCAATATTATTCTTACACTTTTCATGGTGGCCATTAAGATGTAAATATATTAATATATGATATATATTTTGTTTATGTTTTCCATATGCATCTGTATTTTTCATTTATGGTTTACCTTTATGGCTTCCATCATGGGTAAACACGATATCTTCATTTCTGGAAGTGCGTACTACCGCCCCCTCAAAGTGATATGATTTGTTAATGCCATATGTGGGATGTATAAAGGATAGAGTTAATGATATTATATGATATTATACTTTAATTATAATATAATTTTATATCATTATGATTTTATTACATTAAATATGAAATAGAAATGAAAGTAGCGTTCATGCGTACATACGGCTTACCGTCTCCATGAATGGTGCTTTTCATTTATTACCACTAAATGTTATGTAATATTATAAATGCATGTATATACTGAATATATATGATATATATGATATATAAATAATGAATATAATTATTGATATAATGGATATTTTACCACATGACAAAGTTGTAATTATAAGAAGTTTATCTTTGACTCAAGAACCATTGATCGACAAAAGGACCGTTATTAACTTAAATAATTACATAATATTCATATCTTGGTAATAAGTGATATAAAAGGAATAATGAACTTTAAAAAGGTTCTTAAGCATGTATAAATTAACCATAGTTTTTTATTCAGGAGATTAAATAATGATCGAGTAATGTCGGACACGAGGTAAGGGATCCTACCTCACACTTTCTTTTCAAATACTCGCTTTTATGTCATTTCGTTTATGATCCATGTTTTGATGTTGGAGGATGTTATTTTATATTAAAATTACTGTAATTTATTTTTAATATAATGAGATACCCCTTTTACTCTCATCAATTAATTTTATGAATTTTTAAGTGGTGCTGTTAGGCAGCCGAACTTTTGTAAGGGATTCTTCCATCCTTCTCATTTTTCAAGTTCTATTTTCATGTCATTTCTTTCAAGTTCCTTTTCATATGTTGAGGTATGTTCTTATATATCAATAATACTATCTTTTGTATGTTCAAATTATGAGATACCATATTTTATCTAGTCAATCCAATTTTTTTGAAGTTTCAAGTGGCGCTGTTAGGCTTCCGAGTTTTCGTAAGTGATTTTTCATCTCAGTTTTATTCCTGTGAGATTCATGCTACATTTTCCACTATTTCCATTTTGTGTGGTGTGTGTACTGCCCATAATTGTATTAGTTGTGTAATATAATTTATTTTATGGGTATTTAAATCTTCGTTGTATGAACCCTCTTCTATGGGGTGTACGTTTCGAAAGTTACCCAAATTTGTAAGGGAATCTTTCACCCTCCATTTTTTAAAAGACTTGTTGTTGTTATGTATTTTAATTTACATATAATTATGTTGGGATATGATATTATATAAAATTATTGATTTATATTTTATGTCCATGTGATTAGATACCATTTTCTCTCTCATCAACTAATTATTTTAATTTTATAGTGACATTGTTAGGATGTCAAATTTGTGCAAGGGAACTTCCTAACTCAATTTCAATTCATTGGGATAAATGTTTACCCCTTGAATATGTAATTCTATGAATATGTGTGAATGAATATGATTGTTTTAGAAATAATATCCACTTATATTGGGTTTATTTTTATTTTTCACACATAATTATGTAATTGATTTATCCTTAATCTAAGGATACCGTCTTAGTAAGGGACTTCATCTCAATATACTTTCATTGAGGAATATTTTTTTTATACACAACTTTTTTACACGGTCTATAAACACCTTTTTTATCTTACCACCACCAATGTAACTTTTTTAATTAATGAGAAGGAGAAAGGGGAAAAAGGAAAAGTGAAGTACAAAACTCAAGGAAGTCTGAAGAAGTAGAGACCGAGAGCATCCGCAATAGCCACTTCCATTCCGCCTGGGGGGAGGGAGCCAAGAGAGTTGAAAACCATAAAAGGAATATACTGGGAAGCACTAGAGGCCAAAAAGTCCGCCAATCTGTTTCCCTCATGCCATGTATGAGAAATCTCAATGCCATTAGGGAGGAGCGCCCTGCACTTGCGGATGAGGTATGTGATGTGCCAAGGAGGGGCGACTTCTCCCTTAAGAGAACTCCAAATAATTTTAGAATCAGTCTCCACCATATTGAGGGTAATTTTTCTAGAACTTCAGATTTCTATGCCATCAAGAATGTCCCTTGCTTCAGCGAGTAAAGATTCACTGATCCCATAGTATGTACTAAATTCCCAGCAAACCAAACCACTCCAGTTGTGAAACACTCCACCCCCCTTGATGTTCTCCCGTCAGCAAGCACCATCAGTATTTAGTTTAAATCCATGAGAGGGGGTCCATCGAACACAAACGCCAGTCGGCTTGGGGCCAGAGGAACCAGACGGATGCCTTCCATCCAAATATAAATGCATGGAGTGGGCCGACTCCCAGTTGCCTTGAAAACGTGCCATCTATGACACTAGAAACCTAGTTTTAATAACCAAGTTGTGGGAAGAAGGGAGAGCGGTTTGGTTCCTTGCATAATTCCGAGCCTACCATATACACCAGAATCCTGCAACCAGAAGGATGGAGTGGGCCTCTTCCTTGCGCTTATTTGAAGATCCTCTGAACAAGCACTGAATGATCTCATCATAAGAATTAGCTCCTATGGAAATATCCATGAACTCACCAAGATCATTCCATACGTAGACTTCCCATTCGCTATGAATGAAGAGGGGAAGCCTGGATTCCTCAGAAATAGCATTCTAGAATGAGCATCTTGAGGCCTTAGGAATACATCTCTCCTTGGTCGCCATCTCGGTGGGAATATCCTTGGAGCGAGCTCTCCATAGCAGAAAATTATAATTGGTCGGGATATGCTTGCACCAGAGAACCGATCCCCAGGTGTTCGAAATCAGCTGACGGAGCAAGGCCCTACTATAATCCTTGGTAGAAAATCTACCTGAGGAGGAGGCCGAGAAGATGCACCTGTCAGATGAGACATCCAAACTGATGCTCTGGAAGAAATCCACTTCATTGTGGTTGAGGATAGCATTGATTAATGAGTGGTGAGAGCTGGCCTCCATAAAAGAAATGTGAGGAGTAGGAAAGCCTGAGAAACCAAGCATCCCAGTATTCCAATTTCACTCCATATAGTTGATGTATCCCCGGCCAAGAAGCCACTGAGAATGGTTTTGGTGCAACAGAATGTGCCTATAAAGAGAATACCACAACGAGGAAGGTTTCCTACCCATCCTCCATAAGCCATATCCATATTTCTTCCTAATTAAATGACACCATAAAGAGTTACCCTCAAGCACATCCCAAGCTAGCTTACCCTGCAAGAGATACATAGACTCACCCATGTTCCTCACATTGATAACCCCATGGTCCACCAGTTATGCCAACCTACTCCATGAGGCCCATCATCACTAACCCTCTCCATGGGCATCCTACAGGAAGGAGTTCAGAACTTTCTCCATTTGGATTATTATTGAAATTTGGACCTTAAGGATGGACAAAATTTCAATGGGGATCGAGGACAACACACTATTAATGAGGGTTATCCTTCCTCCAAATGAGAGGAATCAGTTCTCCCATTTGTTAACATGATTAATCGGTTCATCCAATTGTTAATACGGTTTAATTTTATTCAAAATGAATATTTTTATATGAAGAGTTTTACTAAAAAACAAAATGGAATGTTTTTGTCTTACATATGCGGCGACAACGACTTCTCCGCCGCCGTGACCATTATTTGAGTTTCGACTTCCTCTACAAGACATAATTTTTTTTAAATAAAAAAAATAAATACCATGATTTAATTTTCATTTATTTTGGTATTGAAAATGGTTTTGATTATGTTTTTATTATATCAATGGGTTGTATTGATATCTTGTGATTGAAAGGTGGGAATGTTAGGTTATCTTTATGAATGTTTAATGTGAAACAATTATGTTATGGTTCTTCGGAATTTTTTACGAAGACGGGTGGTTTTGTGATAAACTAAGGGTTGGTGAGGCCGATACAGCTCTCTAATGCATTGGGTAACATGAAGGGGTTATACAATAAGGTTTATCTGAAGAGATTTAGGGAATATACTTTGATGAGTTTTCCATACGTAACCATGAGGGTTACTCCCAACGTAAGAATGTTATAAATGCCTCTAGTAACCTTTATGTCTTATGATTACTATGGGTTATTCATAAATATTATGATTTCATGAGTTATGTTAATGTGCTTATTTTTTATGATTAAAGTATGATTTCATTGATTCTTATGTATACATGAACTAATGTTTTCATTCCGTATTTTTATATCCATTATTGAGCTTTTTATGATCATCCTATGTTTTTGAAATGTTTTTCACAGGTCAAGGAAAAGGTAAATGATGTGATGATAGTGTCAAGGAAGTGTCAATAAAGAACCCATATTTTATTTTAAATATGTTTCCTTTGATGAAAAAAATGAATGGTGTTTTTGATGTAACCACCTTGTTTAAATTTGGAATGAAATGCATGATTTATGACCAAATTCTCTAAAACTCTAATCCTGAAAAGATCCTGAATGAGAATTATATAAATAACTCAAGATTAAGTAATGTTTAAGTCTAAGGCCTTACAGTTGGTATCAGAGGTCGTTTTAGATAACTTTATAGGATAGGGTATTCTTTAAGCACAAGTGACATTACCATAATGTTTTGGATTTCAGAAACAGTCATAATTTTTTTTCATAAAGTGAATGTTTTTAAGATAATATGAATAATTATATATTTTTATTTACCCTCCTCATAAGATATTATATTATGTTGATATACTCACAATGACATTTTTTGTTTTGGTTAATAGATGGATCTAGAAGGCACCAATGTGACAATGGGATTGAAGGAAACTACAGTGGTTCTATGATTAAGAGACTAGATGAAATGGGGGATTCAATGAGAAATCTCATGGTTATTCTAAACCAACTATCAGAAGCCACGAGTCACCACTTGAACCTATGTGAGTTCTATAATGCATCATGTATGAGAGAACCAACTCGATGTGGGATTTCAAATAATAATTATAAAGGTAACAATTAGGGTTTATATAATCCTTACTTTTGATGTAATTATGGGTTACTTTATTTAATGATGGAAAATGAAAGGCAAGATATAAACTTGAGGATAATTATTTTATGGTTATTATTTATGATTTTATTTATTTTTTCGGAATGTATTAAGAATTATATAGTTTTGAAAAAGGGACAACACAAAAACTATGTGAAAACCCATCGCTAGTTAGTATAACTAATTATTTTTAGTTATATGATCTTATGAATAAAGAATAAGTTAATTTTGGGTTATCTATGGAAATTATTAGCCTATCATGGAGGATATGTGATTAGGTTAAATAGTTTTCAGAAGGAGATTTTAAAAGTAACTGATGTTATTTGGAGATTATACTTAAGATTTATCTTGGAAGATTATGTGATTAAATATTTCATAGATTTGGGTTTCTATATTAGTTTGTTTTACTTTGAAAAATTTTATGGACAAATGATTTTTGAATGGTATTTAATGATCGTTGGGTTATGCTGGACAATTTTTGGAGATTTAGAGTAGTTTTTATTTTTGTAAAATATTATCTTTTATTCGGGGTTATCTGATCTTGTACAAACCATTTGCGTTTTGGTTAAGGTATAAATACATGGGAACTATATAGTGAATATTTTTTGGGTTAGTTTATTCTCAATAAGTTTTTTTAGTGCTCTTAATGTGAACAAGTCATCCTAAATACTCATTGTTTGGAGAAAAAATGAGTTCTGTTAGAAATCTAGTAGACGATGAAGTCTACATGACAAGTAAGTATGATTCATAATGTTTTAGTTAAGCCCAAAAATAAAATCCTTAATGAAATGTTACTTAAAAAAATTTTGTCTGTTAAATTTTCCTACTGGGGAATCAAATACTGTTCAAACCATCACGTGTTTGTGATTTTATGGTACTTAACTTTCTCCTAAACATGTTTTCTATCACTCTCTATTAGAACATGGCCCTTTGTTTTTTCTTCCATATCCATCTTTCCCCTAAATTTCAACTTAATATGGGTTATCACAGGTATCCTTTTTTACTTCTCTTATTTTTTCTTTTAATGCGATAGTTTTGCTGAATCCTTTTCCGATGTGGGGCTTTCAATGAAGTTTCCGAGAACACTTTTTTTTAAAAATAAATTGCGAGGACGCAATTCCCAAAAGGGTGGAAGGATGTAACATACGGGGTAAATAAAGAATATTACATTTTTTAATTTATTAATTTTTGTGAATAAAAAATTAATATTACATTAAAAGGGAAGCTATGTTCGATGGCGTACCCAATACGCAACAACGAGTTTTTTTTTAAAATCTTACGATGCACACAAATAATATAATAATATTATTGTAAATGGTAGTAAACTCTTCGACAATGTAATGAAGAGAATGAACAGAACTAACTAAAATGTCATTGTATATGCTAGTCAAATATTTTTACATTTATTCAATAAATTTTAGAGGCTTAAAATGTGAATTAATTCAATTTTATGCGTAAATATTCTAATATTATTTAAAAGGTCTATTAACCGCCATTTGATGGCGAACCCTTTTTAAATACACTTTTTGAAAATTTTATATGTTATATTTGAAAAAATATAATCCTTCTTCAGAATGAAGACATCATAATTTACTTTGTAAATTTTTTTGTTATTTTTCCGATAATGTTCATTTTTTTTAATGAATAGTGAAAATGTTGTATTTTAATTCAAAACCTCTTTTTAGTCTAATTTACTTTCATGGTCAGATTATATATTTAATTGGGTTTAAATTGTAATAAAAATATTTTGTTACAATTTAATCCAATTGTGGTCATTTTAATGAATTTCACATTGAAATTGGACATAAAAAAGTGTCAATCTTTTAATAGATATTGTTTCTCAAAAACACGCTATTTTTTTGACAGTAGGAATTGATTATAAAATTAGTTAATGAAACATATATGTTTTGAATTTGGTAAAATTGATATAATTTTTTAATTTGGAATATCAAATATAACATATTTTGAATTTATTGTATTTTTTTGACGAATGTTCATTTTCAATGAATAGTGAAAAATACTGTATTTTAATTCAAAACTGCATTTTCATCAAATTTATTTATATAGTAAGATTGTCCTTTTAATTGGAATTAAGGTGTAATTTAAGTATGTTTTTATCATTTAATGCAATTTTGGTCATTTTATGTAATTTCACTTTTAAATTGGATGTAAAAACAAATCATTATTTTGGTAGATTTATCTTCTTAAAAAGTCGTCTTCGGTTTTGGCAAACGAGAATTATTTTTAAATTAATTACATAAATTTCTGTTTTAGGAATTTGATTAAATGGATTACATATTTTGAATCCTAAGGTCCAAATTATTTTATTAATACCCTTTTGTTTTTGGACATTATGAATAGTAACGATGGTAAATATCATTAATTATCGTGTTTAATTAGTAACTAGGTAGTTAAGGGTAATAAAATAAAACCATTAAAATATAAAATGACCCCATCATTTGTCATAATTCTGTTGGTGGTGTCTTCGCCGACCATTGGATGCCTTGTGCCAACCTTGGGACCCTATGGAATCACATTAGTGTGATAGGGACCTTTTATCATGTTTTTTTAAAGAAAGGAAAATGTAACCAAACTATGTAACACATAAGTAAAAAAATTTAATATTGCCTATATAAATGATCTCTTAGAATATAAATAGTAATTGTAAATATGAAAATATATCCAACATCATGTAATTGTTTTATAATTTTTAGACATTAAATTAATTTATTTATTTATGACACCGTGATGATGCAGTGATTACATCATTAATTAACGATTTAACTATAATGAAAAGATAAGGCAAACTCTAAGACATACAACTGTCAAAAACCAATTGTATAAGTTTATTTAAATCCCTTATCACCATATCATAGAAATATATAATTTTGGGACCTTTAAAATCCAAAAATCATTTTATAATAAAGTAACATTTCCGGACTTTCCAAGAGTGCCCCTCCTCCCACTTATAAAAGGCCCCACCTCAACCCCCATACACACACCTCTAAAACCTTTGGCTCGGCCACTGTTGGACAATTGTATCTCCCCACATCACTCTCTTCAACTTTGAAGCCTTACCTTAGGCAGAAATCTCTTCAAGAAACCCATTTTGTTCAATCCAAAGAGAGTTACCCGATTTGAAGGTAATGTCTTCTCTTATGTTCTTTTGTTTTATTTTGCTTCTTGAAACCCTTAAACACTTTTTATTCCATTCATTTGTAAAAAACCAGTTTCTTCAATATACTATTATGTTGTTATGATACGGATTCTAGCGACACTTGTACACACCTCCGTCTAATTGTTTAAGAACATACTTTTCTGTGGATGGCGAATTTCTGCCTCACAAAATGATGATTGTTCAATATTCTTCTAACACCTTCCATGGTGGCCATTAAGATGTCACTATATTTGTATATGATATATATTATTTGTATTTTTTCCATATGATTATTTATTTTTCATTTATATCATACCTTTTTGGTTTCCATCAAGGGTAAACACGATATCTTCATTTTTGGAAGTGTGGACTACCGCCCCCTTCAAAGTGATTTGATTCGTTAATGCCACATGTGGGACGTATAAAGGAAGGAATTAATGATATTATATATGACATTAAACTGGAATTATAATATACCTTTATATAATTATTATTTCATTCCATTAAATATGAAATAGAAATGAAAGTAGCGTTCATGCATATGTACGACTAACTGTCTCCATGAATGGTGAATTTAATTTCTTACATCTAAATGTTATGTTATATTATAAATGCATGTATATACTTGATATGTATTATATATATGATATATAAATAATGAATATAATTTTGGATATTATGGATATATTACCACTTGAACAAACATGTAATTATGAGAAGTTTATTTTTGACTCAAGTACCAATGATTGAAAAAATGGCCGTTATTAACGTAAATAATTACATAATGTTCATAACATGATAATAAGTGATATAAAAGGAATTATTAACTTGAAGAAGGTCCTTAATCAAGTATAAATTAACTCTAGTTTATTATTCAGGATATTAATGAAAAATCGAGTCAATTTGGACATGAGGTATGAGATCCTACCTCACTCTTTCTTTTCAAGTACTCGCTTTTATGTAACTTCTTTGACAACCCATGTTATGATGTTAGAGGGTGTTATTTTATATTCACCTTACAGTAAGTTGTTTTTTTTATGGTTATAGACCCCCTCTTACTCTCATAAATTCATTTTATGAATTTTTATGTGGCGTTGTTAGGCTGCCAAACTTTTGTAAGGGATTCATCCACCCTTCTCATTTTTTAAGTTCTATTTTCATGTCATTTATTTCATGTTACTTTTCTAATGTTAGAGTATGATATTATAAATCAATCATACTGTCATATTTATGTTCATATGTTTAGATAACCAATTTAATACTGTCAATAAATGTTTTTTGGATTTTTCAAGTGGCTCCGTTAGGCTGCCGAGTTTTCGCAAGGGATTTTTCATCTCACATTTATTCACTTGATATTCATAAAACATTTGCCACTATTTCCTTTTTGTGTGGTGTGTTTACATCCCCTGATTGAATTCATTTTATAATATACATTGTTTTATGGGTATTTACATATTTTTTGTATGACCTTATTCAATGGGGTGTATGTTTCGAATTTTACCCAAATCGGTTAGGGAACCTTTCACCCTCCTCTTTATAAAACACTTCTTTTTTGTTATGTCTTTTAATTTAAATTTTATTATATTGGGATATGTTATTATATATCCTTATTGATTTAAATTTTCTGTCCATGTGATGAGATACCATTTTCTCTCTCATCAACTCATTTTCTGAATTTTACAGTGATGTTGTTAGGATGTCGAATTTGGGCAAGGGAACTTCTTAACTAAATTTCAATACTTTCAGTTTAAATTGTACTCCCTGAATATGTCATTCTATGAATATGTGTGAATGACTCTGATTGTTTTACACTTAATATCCACTTATATTAGGGGTATTTTTATTTCTCACACATAAGTATGTAATTGATTTATCTTTAATCTAAGGATACCGTCTTAGTAAGAGACTTCATCTCAATCTCCTTTCATTATGGAATATTTTGTTTTATACAAAACCTTATTTTATACAGTGTTTATATATAACAACCAATACATTACATACATGGTTAATACTTCAAAATTGGTGCACAATTATTACAACATATAACAAAACCATGAAAGGACTGTATAGGTATAGTGTCTTTAGAAACTGGGAAACAAAAACAACTGGTTCATAAAGCATCTACATTGTCTCCCATTTATTTCATCATATCTACAGTCCTTTTTTGGAATATCTTACTTAATACTCTTCTTCTCGACCTGGGGAAAGAAAACATACAAAAGGGTGAGCTCAAATGCTCAGTAAGGGTAAACAAAAGAAATTTCAATCACATCAAAATAAAAACATAACATTTTTGAAGTCTCACCCTACAAAAGAGATCATAATTTCATAACATGGGATAAATCATGGTAGTGAAATGTAATCCCAATAATCATAACATAAAACATGAAACTTTGTGGCATGCACACATAATCCTAGAGAATCATTTCTTATTAGTCAAGACTCATTTCCAAGACTATCTTAGTGGACAAATTCCATTTCTGAACCGAGTTCACTCCTCGTTTCAGTCTTATTTTACAAAACCGGTTTAACCTGCCATTCCATCCATGTCTATCTCATGAGATATAAAATCTTTACCCAATTAATTGGAGGGATATATAGGTCCCACCCATCTCATAATGATTCCATTCGTATGTGTTCCACAAAATCATAAATCATACATCAGAACCAAACCCATGTAATAAAAATGGGAATATAAAACATCGTGACATCATAAAACAATTCATATAAGATAAAGTAATTCATAAAAATATTTCCATCACAACATAATAAATACTTGTAATAATAGGGACAGAAATAGAACCCTATATTATCTTAGATGGAAAATAATTTTGATAAAACTCTTGAACTCCATTCTTGAAGAAAATATCATTTCTACTTCAAATTTTTTTTTACTTTCTTAACATGTCATAATATTTTAAAATAAAATAAGTTGATTAAAAATAAACTTGTAAACAATTAAAGTAAGATTCTTGAAAATATTGTTTTAAAAATCCATTCATGCGGTATAAGTTAAAAAATCATTCTTCTTGTACCTTTTTCGGAAAAGTCAAAAAGTACCTCGTACGAAAAACGACAAAAGATTCCTTTCATATCATTTACTAAAAGCTCACCAAAGGGTAAAATTGAATTTAAACAGTTGTAGGTGGATGGAAATAATATTTCATATTGAGGAAACATGTATGTGGATGATAAAATACACCCCTGTAAATACTGATGTATAAACAATCTCAGATAAAAATGCGATTGTGATATTTTCCCTTACCTTAGATCTGATTTGCTTCGTAAGTGTCTGAACATCCTATATAATGATTTAAATATTGTTATTGACTTATTCCAGAATCATAATTATTATTATGATATCATATATGGTAATATTCCTAACTTTTTATTAGTAATATTTCATTACTACCTGTTATTCAGGTGTTTATTACTTTTTGTTCTAATGCGTGTTTTGTCAAATAAATTCTTATTCTTCTCTTTAGGTTATAGATACCTCATTTACAGAATGGTATTAGTTTAATATATATCATATTCATTCATTCAATTCATTTATATAATCATTATGTAATGAAGATCATGTAGAACGAATCGCATCACATCGTGGAGACGATATTCCGTACGTACGCACGAGCGATGATATCGTTCCCATGATCGTGGAATTGTATGGAGTGTATGTATACTATTTCCGAATCAATGTAACTTTACAATAATCATATATATTCATTCTTTACACAATTATACTCATCCAAGTAAGGTGGTGGTGGAAAATAGATTACACCACGGCGTGGAGACGGTATTTCGTACAAACGCACGCGCGGTGATTTCATTTTTCATAGAATGTATAGATGGTGATTTATGGTTGTTTCATACTTATAATAACATATCAGTATATGATTTATACTGATTTTATTACTTCATAATGAAAAAACTACAGAATAATAAGTGGAAGGAGAAAGAAAGATGAAAGAATCGGTAACAGACATTACCTCTTCTATGAAGCGCTTCTTTGAGACTTACTTTTAGGGCACTAAAATTGGTCTTTGAAAAATACCAGAACCTCTAGGGTGTCTATTGGGAAGTGGAGGGGAGAAATTGACAGGGGTTGTCTGAGTATGAAGGCTCAATGTGGTGTGAGGAAGAGAGGGAGGAGGTGCCCTTTTATAAGGGAGGAGAGGGGCACATTTGGAATAACTATAACTATTATTTTATTATAAAGTCAAATTCGGTTTTTAATAGGTCCAAATTGATATATTTATAATATAAGGTGGGGATGGGTCTAAATCCTCTCCTTAAATAGAATTTAGACATGTTTAGGTCATTATATTAACCTTATCATTCAGTTTTAACTCTTAGTTAATTTGATTGGCATTTACCATGTCACTTTGTATTTTTATATTATATAGTTAATAAACATACCATAAAAATCCAAGCGACCCCCAAGTGGTCTATTAATGATACACATATCATGATATAAGTATCATGGCCGATCCTTAGATTTTTAGGAATAAAATAACAATCAATAATATACCATTTGTTTTTAAAAAACTATTTTTTGTCAATTTTGACACTATTTAGTAATTAATTTTTGTGAAAATCATAACAGAATGACTAGTTAGAAAAAAGTTAATTAAACCAATAAAAACATGTCATATTAACCTAGAAAATTAGTGGAATTCATAAAATGTTTCAATTTACATTTATTTGGCTATTTATAACAACAATTATGTCAATATTTCATTAATAAGATAATTACTGCATCATCTTTGTGTCATAAATAAATTAAGTTATTTAATGTCAAAAAATGACAAATAAAATACCATTAAGTAGGAAATCTTTTTATAGTTCTAATGAATATTTATAGTCTAAATTATCTTATGTATATCCCTATATTAAAAATTATTTACTTATTAAACTTTGATTTTAACTATTTTAAACCATCTTTAATTAAATTAATAATAAATGTCCTAATCTAATATAAGTGGGGCTAAATGGACATATTTTCTTCCTAAGGTTGTTTTTGGTCTAATTAAACTTATATAATAGAATTATGAAATGTCTTAGGGTATTAATAATAACACTCTTACCCTTAATTACCGTATTTACTTTTAACGGTGGTAAAAAAAATAAAAAGTTACTATTCATCAAAAATTATTTTCATCTCTTTGAACCACATTTTAGTACTTTATATTAACTGTGTATCTTGGATTTTTGGAATTCTACTCACAGAAGCGTTAAAATTAAGTTTTATGAAAAATTTAGTTTTTTTAACTACCACTTGGTGGTTTCACTACTCATCAAAAAATTGAAAGTTTCCAGAAAAATACAAAAAATTAGGCCTAAGATATATATGATATTATGTATTAAAAAATTGATGTTTATTTTCCAAAATTCAAAACATATCAGTTACATTAACTAATTTAAAAATTAATTTCCGTCGTCAAAACAAATATCATGTTTTTAAAAGATAATAACTATCAAAAGATTTGCACTTGTTTATGTCTAGTTTGAATGTGAAATTACATCCAATAAAAAACATTGTATTAAATTGTAAAAATATATTCTATATATACTTCAAAACCACTCAAATTAATAATTTCTCACTATTAATTTTTTCTATTAAAAAAAGTTGTTTTTAATTAAAATATATTAATTTTCACTATTCATCAGAATATGAAAGTTATCCGAAAAGTAGCAAAATTTCACCCTAAGAAAATTTTGATATTCCAAATCAAAAAATGAAGTCCATTTTGAAAAATAAAATGTACAAAATTTAAAAAATTGGTTATTACTATTCATAACGGCTAGTTCTAATAATATTTTAATAGCATGTCGTTGTTTAGTAAAACTCGGTATTGCGTACGACGCAAGCTATCGAGGAAGGCCAGGGTTGCGTGTAAAGAAAACAAGCTAATGTGGTGTGTAGTGAAAGATTATTTTGATGATTTATATAACATAAAAACAAAATATTTCTCATAAAAGTCTCGGGTGTAACATTATACCCCCCCTTAAAATGAATTTCTCCCTCGAAATTCGTCACTTTATAAAAAAAAGATGAGGATACTGCTCCCTCATCATATCCTCATGCTCCCATGTAGCTTCTTCTAATTTCTGGTTCCTCCATAAAACTTTCACCAATCGAGTGGTCTTGTTTCGTAGTACTTTTTCACTATGATCCAGAATCTCTATCGGCTGTTCTACAAAAGAAAGATCTTGCTCCAGTAGTACAACTTCTGACCTGAGTACATGTGAAGGATCAGGTATGTACTTTCTTAGGAGAGATATATGGAACACATCATGAACTTCAGAGAGATTCTGTGGAAGCTCCAATCGGTAAGATACCTTTACAACACGATCCAATATTTCTAAGGGACCGATATATCTAGGGCTCAACATCCCCTTTTATTCCAAATATCATGACCCTCTTCCAAGTAGATATTTGTAAGATCACTTTATCACCCACTTCAAACTCGAGGTCTTTTCTTCGGTTGATGGCATAACTTTTTTGTCGACTCTGAGATGCTCTTATGTGTTATTGAATAGATCGGACCTTTTTTCCATCTCATCAACATGATCAGGTCCTAATAGCTTTCTTTCCCCAACTTCATCACAGCAAGTTGGAGTCCTGCATTTCTTTCCACAAAGAGCTTCATAAGGAGCCATCTGAATACTGGAGTGAATGCTATTATTATAAGAAAACTCTAACAAAGGTAGTTTTTGATCCCAACCACCTTTGAAATCAATAGATCAAGCTCTCAACATATCATCGAGAGTATGAATTGTTCTCTCAGACTGACCGTCTGTTTGAGGATGATAAGCTGTGCTAAAACTCAATTCTGTATCCAGAGTATGCTGAAGACTTCGCCAGAACTTCGAGGTAAATCTCAGAATCCAATCAGATAAAATAGGAAGTGGTACTCCATGCAATCTTACCACTTCCTTTACATATATCATGGCAAGATGATCCAGATAGAAATCCTCTTAATAACAATGAAGTGTGCAGACTTTGTAAGACGATCAACTATGAAACAGATAGAATTATTGCCTTTGGATGTTTTAGGATGTCTGGTGACAAAGTCTGTAGTGATGTTTTCCCATTTACATTCACGTTTGGGTAATGGTCGTAACATCCCCTTAGACTTTTGTCTCTCAGATTTAACTTGCTTACAAACCAAGCTTCGAGAGCCATATTCAGCAACATCTCTTTTCATTTCATCCCACCAGAAGTACTTTTTTTGAACCCTATACATCTTCATGCTTCCAGGATGAATATAGAACGAAGAACTATGAGCCTCATCCAGCAGCTCCTTCTTTAATTTGGGGATGGGAGGAACACAAACCCGATTCCTGGACTTTATTATCAATTCACAACCAAGGTTTATTTCTGGAACATTTCTCACCTTCTTTTATAACTCTACATCTTCTTTCTGTGCATCTTTAACCTTCACATGAATAGATGGTTGAAAATTCATTTGATAAAGATATGATTCCCCCCCTTCCATTATAATTCCAACATCCATCCTTTGTAAATCCATAAATATTTGATCATTTGTGATCCTCGTCATGGATAAACTGGCATGGTCTTGTCGACTTAATGCATCTTCCACCTTGTTTTCTATCCCCGGGTGCTAATGGATTGAGCTGTCGTAATCCTTAATCAGCTCCAACCATCTTCTTTGACACATATTCAGCTCCATTTGTGTGAAAATATACTTTAAACTTTAATGATCAGTATAAATGTCACACCTTTATCCATTATGATAATGCCTCCAAATATTTAATGAAAAGATTACCGCATCTAACTCCAAATCATGAGTTGGGTAATTTTGCTCATGGATTTGCAATTTTTGTGAGGCATAAGCTATCACCATATCATTTTTCATGAGAACACACCCCAATCCCTTCTTGGATGCATCAATATAGATCACATACCTTTCTCCACTACAATGTAGTGTGAGCACAGGTGCACTGGATAACCTTCTTTTCAACTCCTTGAAATTCTCTTCACATTCCTCTGTCCAAACAAACATAACTCTTTTCCGAGTCAACCTGGTTAGTGGATTAGATAATCGTGAAAAATCATTCACAAAACGTCGATAAAATCCAGCCAAACCAAGAAATCTTCGGATCTCAGTTACTATTGTTGGTCTCGACCATCTTTCTATAACCACTGTTTTTGCTGGATCCATAGATATCCCCTCTTTTGAGATTATGTGACCCAAAAATGAATCTTTTTGAAACCAAAATTCACACTTGGTAAATTTGGCATAATGCTTCTCCTTTCTCGGGGTGTTCAATATAATTCTCAAGTGATCTTCATGTTCTTCCTTTCTCTTTGAATATACAAGAATATCGTCTATAAAGACTACCACAAACTAATCAAGATAGTCTCTAAAGACTCTATTCATCAGATCCATGAAGATAGCAGGGGCATTAGTAAGACCAAACGTCATCACTATAAATTCATAGTGTCTATACCTTGTACGGAAAGCCGTATTTGGTATATCCTCCCTTTTGACCCTTAATTGATGATACCCTGAATGAAGATCAATCTTGGAAAAGTATTGAGCTCCTCATAGTTGGTCAAATAAGTCATCAATGCGCGGGAGAGGATATTTGTTCTTGATAATGATCTTGTTAAGTTCTCGATAATCAATGAAGAGTCTCATTGATCCATATTTATTCTTAACAAACAGAACAGGTGCCCCACAAGGTGACGCACTAGGGAATATGAACCCCTTATCAAGATTCTCTTGGAGTTGCTTCTTCAATTCCTGCAACTCAATTGGGGCCGTTCTATATGGTATCTTTGAAATAGGGAAAGCACCCTGTATGAGTTCTATCGAAAACTCAACTTCACGATTTGGTGGAAGACCTAGAAATTCATACGGAAAGACATCATCAAACTCCCGTACAATGGGAATATTATTAATCGTGAGTTTCTCACCATCCATTTGAGATAAATAACCTTCATTCAGTGGAATCAAGACCCATAAGATGGAAGAAAATTCCCCTAGAAGGTTATGTTCATCCTTGCATCGATAGACGATCAAAGATTGATCTGGAATATGAAATGTGACTTCCATTATTTGTAAATTGATATGAGCTCCATATAGAAAAATCCAATCCATGCAATGAATCACATCAAATTCCACTATAGGAAGGATAATAAGATTTTCATGAAGCACTTTCCCACAAACTTCTATCGAGGAAGAATTATAAACTTTCGAGGCGATTGTTCTGCCATTAGATGTTGTCACAGCTAACTCAACATCTAATTGTTGAGGTAATACAGAGATACCCTTAGAAAATTCTTTAGAAATAAAAGAGTGGGTGGATCCATAATCAAATAAAACAATTTCTACTTTACAGTGGATGGTAAGTTTACCTTTCACTACATCGTTATCGTACTCCACATCACTGATAGAAATTGCATGTGACATTCCTTTGTCTTTAGCCTTAGGATTTATTTGATGTCGATCATTATCAACAACCCTTGGATTAGGGCATTTATTGGCATAATTCCCCATCTCCTTGCCCTTGAATCATTGAAGTGTAGTAGGTTCATTCTGTGTCTCCCTTCCTTTGTTTGCATCATTAGACATCTTTTTTCCATCATTGCGGCATTCAAATTCTCGATGACCTTCCTTTCCACATTTTAAACATTTAATTTTCCCTATAAGACAACTCCCTCCATGTTTCTTTCCATACTTTTAGCATAAGGGTAATCTCATCTTCTATTCCATGTGCTCTTTATATTTTCAATTGAATTCCATTTTCCTTTTCTTATAAAACCCATATGACAGATGGGTTACTCCAATCTCCATCTCAACATTGATAGCACATCGAACGATTTCCTCGTAGCTGTTGAAGTCCATTATGGCTAAGGCCCTTTGAAGACTTGGTATTAAGCCACTAAAAAAAGCGATCGATCTTACTCTCAGGTTGGATAATAATACCAGAAGAGTACCTTGCAAGTCTTGTAAAATTTTCTTCATTGGTACCAACAGATTCATCATCCTTTTGATTGAGTTCAAGAAACTATATCCCCATCTTTGTTTGGAGAATACGAGGGAAGTAATTATTGAAAAATAAGTTCTTGAACTCGTCCCATTCCATGGACTCAATTTCATCTCTTTGCCTCGTATTCTTAATAAAATTCCACCATTGATCAGCATCTCCTTCCAAAAGCTACATTGCTAGGATGACATTATCATGTTCAGAACATTGAAGAACTGAAAATATCATCTCAGTAGTACTGATCCATTGTTCAGCAACTAATGGATCAGTAGACCCGCTGAATGAAGGTGGATGCTGCCTCATGAACGATTCAATAGAATGTTACTCCTTTCGTTGCTCATTTGGAAGTCCATCATGATTCATATCTTGAGAAAGTTGTGTGAGCTTGGCTACAAGATTTTTTATTCTAGCTCCCATAACGTTTTTTTTTGCTCAGGGGAACAATCATTGAATTGCCCGTCGCATTCCGCATTAACATTGTTCCTTCGGGTTCCAGCCATTGACTAAAACCAAGAAAAATAGTGTGAGAAACACTAATTATAATAGGAAAACCACATAATCAAGAATAAAATTTCACACTTAAGGTATTATCCTAGGTTACTCATGGCCATTTCTAAAACACTAAGATTGTGTTCTATTCTTCGACTTATCCTAAGGGTTCTTACTAAGGCTTTCACATCCTAGTTCCAATGGTTGACTATACGTTTCCTTTGATACCAACTATAACAACCCATACTTTACATACATGGTTAATACTTCAAAATTGAACCATACTTATTACAACATATAACAAAACCATGAAAGGACCGTATAGGTATAGTGTCTTTAGAAACTCGGAAACAAAAACAACTTGTTCATAAAGAATATACATTGTCTCCCATTTATTTCATCATATACATAGTACCTTTCTGGAATATCTTACTTAATACCCATCTTCCTGACCTGGGAAAAGAAAACATACAAAAGGGTGAGCTCAAATGCTCAGTAAGGGTAAAAAAAAGAAATATCAATCACATCAAAATAAAAACATAAAATTTTTGAAATCTTACCCTGCAAAAGAGATCATAATTTCATAACATGTGATAAATCATGGTAGTGAAATGTAATACCAATAATCATAACATAAAACATGAAACTTTTTGTCATTCACACATAATCATAAATAATCATTTCTTATTATTCAAGACTCATTTCCAAGACTATCCTAGTGGACAAAGTCCATTTCTGAACCGAGTTCACTCCTTGTTTCAGTCCTATTTTACTGAAATGGTTTAACCTGCCATTCCAGCCATGTAAATCTCACGAGATATAAAATCATTAACCAATTAATTGGAAGGATATATAGGTCCCACCCATCTCATAATGATACCATTCTCATGTGTGCCACAAAATCATAAATCATACATCATTGCATAACCCATGAAATAAAAATGGGAATCTTAAACATCGTGACATCATAAAACAATTCATATAAGATAAAAGAATTCATCAATATATTTCCACCACAACATAATCAAATCCATGTAATAATAGGGATAGAAATAAAACCCTATATTATCTTAGATGGAAAATAATTTTGATAAAACTATTGAACTCCATTCTTGAGAAAAATATGCTTTCTACTTCAAAAACATTTTTCCATTCGTAACATGTCATACAATTTTAAACTAAATAAAGTTGAATAAAAATAAACTTGTAAACTTTTAAAGGAATATTCCTGGAAATATTGTTTTAAAAATCCATTAATTTCATATAATTTAAAAAAAAATTCTTCTCGTACTTTTGTCAGAAAAGTCAAAAAGTGCCTCGTACAAAAAACGACAAAAGATTCCTTTCATATAATTTACTAAAAACTCACCGAAGGGTAAAATTGAATTTAAACAATTGTATTTGGATATAAATAAAATTACATATTGAGGAATCATGGATGTGGATGATAAAATACACCCCAGTAATTACTAAAGTATAAACAATCTCGGATAAAAATGAGATTGTGATATTTTCCCTTACCTTAGATCCGATTTGCTTCGTAAGTGTCCAAACCTCCTGGATAATGATTTAAATAATGTTCTTGACTTATTCAAGAATCATACATACTGTTATGATATCATATATGGTCATATTCATAGCTTTTTATTAGTAATATTTCATTACTACTTGTCATTCAGTTGTTTATTACTTTTTATTCTTATGTGTGTTTTGTCAAATAAATTAGTAATATTCTATTTAGGTTATAGATACCTAATTTAATGAATTGTATTAGTGTAATATATATCACATTCATTCATTAAATTCATTTATATAATCATTATGTAATTAACATCATGTAGAACGAATTGCATCACATCATGGAGATGGTATTCCGTACGTATGCACGAGCGATGATATCATTCCAATGATCATGTAATTGTATTGCAGTGTTTTTATACTATTTAATAATCAATAAAAATTTACAATAATAATATCTATTAATTATTTACACCATTATATCCATCCAAGTAAGGTGGTGGTGGAAAATAGATTACACCACGACGTGGAGACGGTATTCCGTACGTACGCACGCGCGGTGATTTCATTTTTCGTAGGATGGATAGATGGTGAAATAGGGTTGTTTAATACTTATAATAACATATCATTATATGAGTGATAATGATGTTATTACTTAATAATGAACCTACTACAGAAGAATAAGTGGAAGAAGAAATAAACATGAAAGAATCAGAAACGGACATTACCTCTTCTTTGAAGTGCTTCTTTGAGACTTCCTTTTAGGGCACTAAAATTGGTCTTTGAAGAAGACCAGGACCTCTAGGATGTCTCTAGGGAAGTGGAGTGGATAAATTGGTAGGTTTTGGCCGAGCATGAAGGCTCAACGTGGTGTGAGGAAGTGAGGGAGGAGGTTCCCTTTTATAAGAGATGAGAGGGGCACCTTTGGAATAACAAAAACTATTATTTTATTATAAAGTCAAATTAGGTTTTTAATAGCTCCAAATTGATATATTTTGAAGATAAGATGGGGATGGGTCTAAATAATCTCATCCAATATAATATAGGCAAGTTTAGGTCATTATATTAACCTTATCTTTTAGTATTAACTCTTAGTTAATTAGATTGACATTTACCATGTCACTTTGTATTTTTATATTATATAGTTAATAAACATACCATATACTTCCAAGAAACCCCCAATTGGTCCATTAATGATACAACTATCATGATATAAGTATCTAGGCCGAACCTTATATTTTTAGGAATAAAATAACAATCAATAATAAAATATTTGTTTTAAAAACTATTTTATGTCAATTTTGACACTATTTAGTAATTGATTATTGTGAAAATCATAATAGAATGATTAGTTCGAAAAAATTCAATTAAATCAATACTAACCTGTCATATTAACCTATTAAATTAGTTTAATTCATATAAAGTCTAAATTTACATTTATTTGGGTATTTATATCATCAATAATGTCAATATTTCATTAATAAGATAATTATTGCATCATCTTTGTGTCATAAATAAATTAAATATTTTAATGTCTAAAAATGACAAATAAATTACCATTATGTAGGAAATATTTTTATCATTCTAATTAATTTTTATTGTCGAATTTATCTTTTGTATAACCATATATTAAAAATTATTTACTTATTAAACTTTGATTTTAATTATTTTAACCCTTCTTTAAAAAAATTAATAATAAATTTCCTAATCTAATAAAAGTGGTCCTAATTGGTCATATTTTATTCCTAAGGTTTTTTATGGTCGAATTACACTTATCCAATAGAATTAGGACATGTTATAGGGTAATAATAATAACACTTTTACCATTAATTTCCATATTTACTTTTAACCGTGGTAAAAAAATAGTAAAAAGTTACTATTCACGAAAAATTATTTTCATCTCATTGAACCACATTTTAGTCCTTGATATTAACCGTGTCCCTCGGATTTTCTAAATTCTACTCACAGAAGTGGTAAAATTATGTTTTATGAAAAATTCAGTTTTTTTAACTACCACTTAGTGGTTTCACTATTCCTTAAAAAAAATGAAAATTTCCATAAAAATACAAAAATATAGGCCTAATATATATGTGATATTATGAATTCAAAAAATGATGTTTATTTTACCAAATTAAAAACATATTAGTTACATTAACTAATTTAAAAATTAATTCCTGTCGTCAAAACAAATAGCGTGTTTTTAAAAGATAATAACTATCAAAAGATTAACACTTGATTATGGCTGGTTTAAATGTGAAATTACATCCAATGAAAAACATCGTATTAAATTGTAAAAATATATTCTAAATATACTTTATAACCACTCAATTTAATAATTTATCACTATTAATTATTTCGATTAAAAAAAGATGTTTTTAATTAAAATTTAGTAACTTTCACTATTCATCAGAATATGAAAGTTATCCGAAAAGTACCAAAATTTTACCCTAAGCTAATTTCGATATTCCCAATCCTAAAATGAAGTCCATTTTGAAAAATAAAATGTACAAAATTTCAAAAAGTTGTTATTACTATTCATAACGGCTAGTTATAAAAATATTTTAATAGCATATCGTTGTTTAGTGAAACTCGGTATTGCGTAGGACGCAAGCTATCGAGGAAGGCCGCAGTTGCGTGTAAAGCAAGCCAAACTAATGTAGTGTGTAGTGAATGATTCTTTGATGATTTATATAACATAAAAAAATATTTCCCATTAAAGTGTCGGGTGTTACATTATACCCCTTTGAATTTGAATTTTATTCAAAAAGAATCTTTTAAATACGAAGTGTTTTACTAAAGGACAAAAGGGAATGTTTTTTTCTTACGTATGCGGCGACAATGACTTTTCCACCGCCATTACCATTATTTGAGTTTCAGCATCTTATATAATCAATAACAATTTTTTTAAAATAAAATAAATAAATACAATGTTTTACTTTTATTTTATTATGGTGTTGAAAATGGTATTGATAATGTTATTATTATTTCAATGGGTTGTATTGATATCTTGTGATTAAAATGTGGAAATTTTATTTTTCCTTTATGCATGTTTTATGTGATAAGATTATGTTATGGTTCTTGGGCATTGTGTATGAAGACGGATGGTTCCGTGATAAACTAAGGGTGGGTGAGCCTGATATAGTTCTTCAATGCATTGGGTAATACGAAGGGGACAAACACTAAGGTTTAGCTGATGAGATTTAGGGAATATACTGTGATGGGTATTCCAAATGTAACCATGAGGGTTACTCCCTACCTAAAAATTTTATGAATTCCTCATGTTACCTTTATGTATTTTTATTTCTTTGGGTTATTCATAAATCTTATGATTTCATGAGGTATGTTAATGTTATTATTTTTTATGAGTAAATTATGATTTCATTGATTCTTATGTATACATGAACTAATGTTTTCATTCCGTATTTTTATATCCCTTACTGTGCTTTTTATACTAATCCCATGTTTTTGAAAATTTTTCACAGGTTAAGGGAATGGTAAATGATGTGATGATAGTGTCAAGGAAGTGTCAATAAAGAACCCATGTTTTATTTTAAATTACTTTCCTTTGATGAAAAAATGAATGTTGTTTTTGATGTAACCAACTTGTTTAAATGTGGAATGAAATGCATGATTTATGACATAATTGTCTAAAACGTTAAACCTGAAAAGATACTCAATGTGAATTCTTTAAATAACTCAAGATTAAGTAATGTTTCATTATATGGCCTACAATATATATGATAGTGATGTTAATATTCCACTTTTAATATTGGAGGAGGTGATAGGATAAGAGAAAAAATAAATTAAAATACAAATAGTTGGATTTTACCTCATAAATTCTTCTCCTTGGTAACCTCTAAATGACACATGGAATTTGAATATTGGTAAGGCTAGACAACCATATAAATTTGGAAAATGATATGAATTGAAATTGGGATAAAATTAAACAAGATTATTGGATTATAATGTGTGAGGATAAGGGTTGGGGAGTGATTGTTTTTATTGTGAAAGAGATGGGTGGTTTTGATTGGTTTATTCACTAGTTTATTAGTTTTGTCTTAATACTATCAATAGTGATGATTATTATGATTATGTATATTAAATAATTCTTGTAATTTATAACCAATGTGTTATTACCTCATGCATACATCATCTAGGACTCAATAATTCATTTAATTACTTCTAAATTAAAATTCCATAAATTATCGTATTTCACAATTCAAGAAATATTCAATAATTTTAGAAAAATCTGAAAAATTCAAACTAACCATTTTTAGACACCTAGATAAATTAAGAAGAATCCATTTTTGGAATAATTTTTTGAAAAAATGGTGGTTTTTTTATTAAAACTCATCATTTATTATATTGAAACATATTTCAATAATATAACTACATTTCAGACACTTTGAAGATGTAATTAAGTTCCATAAAAATAATTTTTAATTATAATGCAACAAAATATTTATTCAAGAGTTAACTTTTAAAAATTAAAATTTATTTGAAATAATTATATTAACTATAAAATTCTAAATAAATATTTACATTTTACTAAAAAAAATAATTAATGTATCATTTCAATGAATTTATTAAATTATTCCATTATATAAATATCCAATATTTTAATTTTGGAGATACATTAATTTTATTTATATTTTCATAGGCAATTTTATTATTCTAATGGATAGATTACTATTCCTAACGGTCACATTACAATTCCAATATTATTGTTATTAGGATATTTTTTAATAGTATATCATGGTATAATTAACCTTGTTGTTGCATGAAACGAAAATTAAAGAATAAATTATATTTATTTAAGAATATATATCTAAAAAATCTGTTGGGGTGTTATATTATTCCATCCAATGAAAATAATATCATTGACATTTTTCAGTAATTTTTCCTATTAAATAGATCAGTGTGGTGCTTTATCATAACATTCCTAGGATCCCACATTCAATTATATATTTCATGGTTTCTATAATGTTATTTAACCAGTTCATTCATATGATTTCTCAATACATTCTCCCAGGTTTCATGAATCATGGTAGGATTTTTGGTGTTTCAAAAATTTGGTTCCATTTTTATTTATTCATATTATTTTACATGTTTTATCAATGGATTTTACATCATCGACAATGATTTGTAGAATCAAACATTAAATATGGTGAGACATGGTGAAATTTCTAATTAGTATGTTTCAACTCCTACACATTCAATAATATGAAATGATCAAACATAGTTAGGGATAATGTTTCCATTTCATAAATAACCATATGATACCTATAAATTGATATAATATTATAAAAACTTGATCACCCATTCAAAAATACAAATCCATTCAGAAAATTTCATCATAATTATTTTCCCTACACATAGCTTATTTAATATAATCTTGAATAGTATTTATCATTTTTGAATTATATTCAATAAATTCTCAGCCTATAATATTCCTATCAACAACATCATCCCCACACGTTGGAGTACAATAATTCATTCCATATAATGATTTAGATGGTTCCATTTGTATACTAGAATCAAAAAAATTATTATAAGAAAACTATACCCAAGGTAAATACACATCCAAAGTACCATGAAAGTCATATGATATTGATATCAAAATATCATCTAATGTCTGAATAATTCTTTCAAACTATCCATCGGTTTGAGGGTGATAATCATTATTAAATTCTATCTTATCATCCAATGCATTTTAAAGATTCATCAATAATTTTTAATAATAAAAGGGATCTCAATTAAACAAAATTGATATAGACGGATAATTAAATATTATGAATTCATTAATATATAGTCATTCTAGATTCTCAATAGGTAAATATTCTGCTATAATATAAAAATATTCTTATATTGTATGGTGATAAAAAATATCCCATATTGTATCAATATTTATAGGGGTCTTTGGTAGTCCATTGATGAAGTCCTTTCTAATGTTAACATAGATTTGTATACATATTTGAAATGTTGTGTGTTTGAGAGAAATTTGAACAGCGATCATATTATAATAGTTCACAAGTTATCTACGGTATTGATATAACATATTAATTATTTCATAATTTATGAATTATATCATATTAAAATATGTAATCAATCGTATTTCCATAAGAAAATAATTATACATTGAAAATTATCTACATCAAAATGAGATATTTTTCCTTTTCCAATAAAAATTGTTTTATAATCATTTGAAAAAAGATGTATGTTTTCCCTTCCTTAAAAATTCCCATATCCATCATTACAAAATTCAAGGAAATAAGATTTTTCTAATTCCTCATTTGGGTTATTAGTCCATGATATATCTCTCTTAATGCATATGCTACCTTATATTCAATCCATTGGTGGTAGTGTTTTGGGAAATTGTATGTATTGCATAACTGCATCCATTGTCTTTACCCAATGTTGAGTTATTTCTATGTAATGATAAATTTAAAACATTTATGATATGTACATATCTCACATATTTCTCCATAAAGATAGTTTATCTATATCATCTGAGAGAATATTATGGCTGTAAACTAAATATCAAGAGTTAGATATTTTTTCTGAATCATCAACAACCATGATGTATATGTAATAACATTACAATTTTTCATGATGACACATCTCATCAAATTACTTAAAAAATAAACATAAATAAAATCCCCCAATTTAAAAATGGTATATTCAAATTTAGAGGATTAAATATTCTTCTAGTAAATTATTTAAATAATACCTCAAATTCTATTCCCCAAATGACCATAACCCCTTTACATTTTAGCTTTCTTAATGGATTTGGAAATAAAAAATGTGGATTGAAACGTCAATATTAACATACTATTCATATGAAACTATGTACCATAGTTACATTAGTTTTTTTTGAAATTCTTGGATTTAATTTTTCTTTACAAGTATAATTAAGATTCATCCATAGAGGTAATATGACCAAGAAAATAAAATTTTGGTTTCTTGAATTAAATATTTATTAATTTACTATATAATGCATCCCTTATAATATCCTCAAAAATGATCCACATCTGATTCTCATAAACTTTATAACTTATAGGATACACAAAAATATCACCAATTAATTTAACAAAAAAAATTCATCATTTTCAATGAATTATCTATTAATTATATCTATGAATAGTGAGGGTTGAATAGTCAATCCAAATGAAATTTCTGTAAACTCATAATTTACATACCACATTAGAGATTTTTTAATCTCATCCTTCATTACTTATAATTTACAATACATATAATGATGGTAAATATTTGAAAAATATTTACCCTTATGAAGTTGATCCAATAAATCAACAATGTATGGTTGAATATACTTTTTTCATTAATGTAATTTCGTAGATTTATCTATATTCACATAACAGATTCATGGATCAATATTTCATTATAAAAATTTTAATATTGTATCCCCAAGGAGAAAAAGTAGGGATAATAAATATCTAATTATTTAACAACTCTATTTCATTATTTTGATCATATATTTGAACAACATCTAATTTATAAGGAGTCTTTGATTCTTGTCTAGTATTAGGGGTTAAATTAATGGTAAACTCAAATTCATTCTCTTGGTGGTGTCCATGTAATTCAATAGAAAAAACATCAATATGTTCTCATATGACTATTAATTCTAAATTTTGAATGGTACATTCCCTAACACTAGATGATTCTTTCTTCCTCCCAAATAATTTTATTCAGTAGAGATACTATTTTTGGATAGAGATATGAATCTAATGAGGATGATTCTACTATAATGATATGAAATTATAATTATTCCCGTGAAATTGTATTTTTTTTCCGTGCAATAAATTTTCACATCATATTTTGGAATGTTGTACATATAGAGGATTATATCAAATTGAACCATAGTTATGATGATTTGGTCCTTCAATGAGGCACATTTAATTATCATAAATGGCACTCTCAAATAAATTCTTTGTTATAATGTGACTTTCCTTAGGAGCGTTTACTATTTAATCCCAAAATAAATTGAAAGGGAAAAGTATATTTTTTTAAAAAATTGGGTATATATAAAATAGTGTGATAAAAGGAAATAAAAAATATAATAATATGATTATAGGATTTAAATTCTACCCAACACATCATTGGGTACTTGAACCTCATTTATACTGATCACATATGTTTGGTCATCTCCCTTTGGCCTCTTATGTGGTATATTACCTTGATTCTTAGGAAATTCATTTTTATAATTATCTATTTCATTACAGTTGATTAATTGAAAATAATTTATTAATTTTACCTTTAATTCAATAGTTGGATGACCCATATCTCATCACATATATCAAACTACCATTACATTCAAGCACTTCCTTCAATGATTCTTTTCAAAATATTCGTATAATGTGAATTATTTTCCCCTATTCTTTTTTATTATATAATTTTTCATTGTTATTATATGAACTCTTATTCTATTGATTTTTATTGAAATATATGTTCTAGATATTTCATTCAATATTTTAATGACACTTAATACTATTTCATCATATAATGAAAATGATTAATATGGTAGTTCACATAGGATACATGGTTTAATATATGAAATAAAAT
The DNA here is from genome assembly GCA_963277665.1 of Viscum album. Taxonomy (NCBI): domain Eukaryota; kingdom Viridiplantae; phylum Streptophyta; class Magnoliopsida; order Santalales; family Viscaceae; genus Viscum; species Viscum album. The sequence goes on along the minus strand of OY728133.1, from coordinate 1,022,453,616 downwards.
TATAAATCTTGTTTCTTCAATATAATAAGTAATTTTTAGTATACATGGTTAGTATTGGGATTATATCCTCCATCCCTACAACAATATCATCATCCTATTTCATTAAGCCAATGAATTGTTTCTTCAATTCAGTTCAATTGACACCGTGGAAATATTAATTTAATAATGTTTATAAAGAATTATTTTTTTCCTTGATATATATATAATCTCTCTCTATGGTATTCTAGATAAATAAAATCCATTAATAGACATATCTTGTGGATTAAATATACATCCAACACAACATTTCATTTTCATTAATACCCATGGATAGAATGTTTTTTCAAATGACTCGATTTATTTATCAGCTGCCACTATATTAGTAGTCCCACTAATAGATGGAGTCTTATACTACCTAAAATGATACTTAATTAGGGTGTATGTCTATTCATCAAAACCAGAGTATTTCTCCTGTTGTGGTCATCATCTCCTTAGCTCCAACACCAACTATATTGACATTCTATATTGGGAAATTCCAACATTGTCCATGGGTTTTGAATCCCCTTCTTCTATTAGTCAAAATCATTAAATAATTGAACACATTGAGTGATCTCTTAATCATTATTAGTATAGAGAAAAAAACACTATATGGAGTTATTATAATTCTCATTTATATTTTACATCAATTTCTGAATGTTTTTAATATACATGCTCTGAAGAAAACTATGACAATCCCCACAATTTCCTTTATCCAATTATTATTTTATTACATTGAAATAGATAAAATAATTATTATCACCAAGGACCAATTAGATTAATATTATTTATGAACTAGATACAGACATGGATCCATCAATTAATTTTTAATTAAACAAAGAACAAAAAAACTGAGAAAATATGATTTCTTGAATCTTAGTCAATGATTTTATCAACATAAACAGTAGAAGGAAACAAATAATTCGGTCTTCTAAAATGACTAGTGAGGGTTATATAAAATGGAAATGTGAATCAATAATAAGATAACCATATTAATTAATGAATAATCAATATAGATGGGTATATTTCTGTAAAATATAATCCAATTAATAAATAAACCATTATAAAAACGGAATCCTTATATTTTCTCATAGTGAAAATATCATGGAAATTAATAACTATGTACTGAATGATTTAAATATTCAGTTATAATTCCCATACCCCATAATCCCAGATTCTGTGAGTTATTTTATTACATTGGACTGATTATAAGTTATGAAATCAAAGAGGATATATTATTTGATAATTTCTTGAATACCAAATTACAAACATGATACCAAAAATACATTGGGAAAGGAAAATAAATAATAACACTTGTAAAAAACGCATTATCATTAAAAATCATTCGAATGATTCTTCTTCACATAATAGGTTACGTAAACATAATAATTTTCATGTAAAATGATAATTAAATGATTTTAAAGAGGCTTAAATAATGAATTTATGGTATTAAATAAACATATCAATGTAAAAAACTGATAACACATGTCATCCAAATATCCGTATAATGAATAGTGATATAGCATGGTCAATAAATAAAAAACATGTCATTTAATCGAAAACATATTTTAAATTTCGTACATATATTTTATAATATTCATATATCATGTATAATTATAATAATCAATTATATACCTATGAAATAAATTATTAATTATTTGATGTCATGTCTTTGGCACATGGAAAATGATATTTTCAATATCCTTAACAAGATATGTGAAATCTATTTATAGAAACCTCCTTAATTTGGCCAATATATATATCTCATGATAACCCATAATTGAATCAATGGGATATAAAATATTTGTTCAACACCCTTCAATACCATTCAAAATCAATCCCAATATCTATTAATTGAATTAAATAATATGTCTTATGAAATAAATTTAATGAATAAAGAATATAAATTTATTGACATATCCACATATAATCAAATAACTATTAATAAATAAACATATATTAAAATTTTTATATGTTTTAAGAGTGAATAATGATATTTAATAAAAAAATATGTAGTATATACTCTATATTAATGTGATTTTTTTCATAACAATGTATAAACCTCAAAATAATGTAAACTGTGATGAAATCCCTTAAATTGTATTTTTTCATGTTGAATGGATTTTAGACTCATGTATATGGGTTTTAATAATGTTATTATCTTATAAAAATAATTAATATTATTTATACTATCATATATCAACTTATAATAATATCTCATTACACATTCTTTAATAATCATCCAAAATTTTCACAATTTTGTCTATTAATTTCCTTGTTATTCGAGTCGGATTTGTGATGTTACATGTTGTTTCACATTATTAGATCTTAATTTTATCATCCCCAAAATTTAATCCATGATTTAAATATCCTTTATATTCATAATATATGTATTTATAATAATCCATAAAATTTGGAGATAATAATTGAAATGAGCCATTAATAGGAAAGGTATGTGTATATATTCATGGATGCTACATTTTTTAACTAATATAATTATTTTTAAATGATATATATCTATATTATAATCATTGCATCATAAAAATGTCATATATATCACATATGTTTATTAAATTCATCGTTTATACATTTCATGTTTATTGTGAATAAGTCACTTTACATTGAGGAGGTGGTTATCCACACTCTTAGAAATTAAATTTTGTTAATTAAAAAAAATGTAAACTATAATGAAATGATTTAAAAAATTAATCTAAATTAATGAAGAAAAAAATATAATATATATATATTACAAAAATAGTATTCCATCAGAATTCTCATCCATGAGAGGTGGTGGTGGAAAAATGAACGACATCATTTTGAAATGTGGTAATTAATAGGTATTTCATAGTTCAATGAAGAAAATTAATATTATAAATAATTTCAATTTATATCATTAAAAATGGAACCCTAAATGAATAATGAAAAAACATATAAAAGGGGTATTAATCATAGAAGTTTTTAATTTCCTCCTCTTAGTTTTTCATGCTATATTCTATGTTTTCATGCTATTATTTCAATAAATGGTTTTCCATATTGATAGTTTATATATTGTTTTATAACCTATGTAATTAAAATATTACATTTCATTCAATGTCACTCTGATAAAACAATGTGTAATTTTATGATCCAATCTCTTGTAGGGGTTATCAAATATTACACAAATCAAGAATTTAACATTGAAGTGATTTAAAAAATCACCATTGAGGATGGTACATTTTAAAATTATTCCAACTCATTTTACATTTATTTATTATTTAAGTCAATTTAATTATTTATTTTATGACTCATATAGAGTATCATGTTTGTTTTTTTCCAAAATTTTCTATATGGGATTGAACATTTTAATTCATTATGTCTAGATCAAAATATTATTATATTTTTTATTTAATTTATTTAATTTTTTATTATTTAATTTACTATTTAAATCCTTAATCATACATAATCTGGGGAATAATCATTAAAAATGAAACCATGAATGGTATACAATCAAATAGACCACTAATTTTTTCTATATCCCTATCATTTTATTCCATCCCATAATAATTGTTCTACAATAGCATTTCTGTGACATGATAGACATTCATGTTAAAAAATATTGTATTTTATTTTATAATGATTGAGAGTGGAATAAAATTGACAATGATATGGATTTTTTATTCCCATAATGGCATGTTTGTAAACATGCATGATGAAATTACACTAATTAATGTTTTAAATACTTTATTGGTGAATGTAATTTTTAGGCGTGGGTGATCTTTTTGAAGGTTTTATTGGGGATGAGACATAGAAAAAAAGTCTTTACATATGAGTTTGTGACAAAAGTATTGATGGGAAAATCATTAATAGAATATGATTGTGACGAATATATAAGTCAGAATAGTGGAATTTTTTTTTGATAAAATAATATCTGGATAAGGATATATGATCACACTACTTATGATCACACAATATTGATTGGCCATGGTTTTTTCCAAATCAAGGGATATAAAATATAAATTAAATATCACACAATGTGTTACCTACATTCATTGGTATTATTATTTTATCAATTACTTTCCATGGAATATCATTGAAGGTTAATATAACCTAGGGTGTATAATTGAAATACAAGCTTGTACAACATGGTCAGAACTACAAGTCTATACAATATTACTCGTCTAGATATTCCTCATGACATACTTCCCATATATGGAAAATTGAATGCCATAACATGGTGAAATTATTGACATGTGATATAGGTAGTATATGCTAGAATTACTTTTGGGTCCAACATTATAAATAAAAATATTCGTCATGGAATATTAATCAACCCCACATGATAGAATAATGGAAACACAAAACCCAAATCATTCCAAAAGACAATTTTCTTGTTAAGTATATTAATCAAAATTTATAATGTATTCCAATTTATCATTTGAATCCTACCAATCAACATCCAAAATTTGAAAAAATAATCTTTATATTTAAAAAAAAATTATATTTGTTAAGGAATGTGTCATACATATCATCATGAGAGGCTGATTTTGAACCATGTTTGGTGGATTGATTAATATTCCTCTATATAGTCATGGATAATGATTCTGGAATGAAACAAAAATTAATAGTGTTTTTATCAAAATAATATTTCATTATTCAATGAACAACAATATAATATGCATCACCATGGATCCAATGAGTAAAACCACAATATTTTTTAGTACTTATTTTTTATGACAAATATAATCTCTTAAATACCTTGAATTACAAGTTCTACCATGTTCAAATGAAAAAAGATCAATTATTAAGGTAAAACTATAATTTATCATTTAAATTTTTTTCTGAATAGTGATAAAATCAATTTTAAAATTATATAGTTTATATAATTATGATACAAATTTATTTTTTATCATTAAAAATGAAAAAAAATAAAGTTAAAGAAGTGTTTACACTGGAAAAAAATATTTTTTAACATAATATATTTATATCACAAAAAATGAATTTTCAAATATTGGTGATTGATTTTAATGAATTTTTAATATTATATACATAATAAAATTATTTAATATTCATCTATAGTATTTTACTAAGCTTTTGATTTGAATAAATCTAATTTTATGATTTAAACATTATTTTTATAAAAAAATCAACCTGATTTTTCCACTTATATTAGAGTTAATTTATAAAATATATATATTTATAATTCTAATAATAAAATATATATTTATAATATTTATTTTCATATTTTTTTAGTTTGTTCTGTTTTATTTTTGGTTACTATTCTGAATAAATGTGGTTTCATTTATCACTCTATAAAAGTTAAATAATGTTAATATAGGTCAAAAGTGAGTAACAATGTCATAATATTTCATATTACATCCTATTAGATGAATATAATTAATAACATATCATATTAGTCTCTAAACTATTATTTTTAATGTACACTATACCTATTATTATTACCATTAAAATATTCATTTCAAAGAATGTTACAAAGTATCACTCTCTTAGATTAAAATGTATATTATGTGTCCACCTAGTGAAAATAAAATTTATTATGAGTGGATAAAATTTTCAAATCCCTGAAATATGAAATTATATTCGTGAATATAATATATTTCTCATTTTAAATAATTATATTCTCTTTTTTACTTGTACAACACTAATATATTACTAATAAAGTTAATAGAATGATTAAAAATAATAATATTAAAAATATTAAAAATCATATAAATTCAGATATTTATATTGTTACATGAATTTTTAAAATGAATATTACATATTTTTTATGGTTAAATGCAAATTATTCTAATTAAAACATTTTATTTAAGAATCTGAAAAAAAAATTAGAGGAATAGTGTCATTATTGATATTAATGAAAATTGATCCAAATGATATTTTATTATGTTATCAAAAATTAGTTAATATCATTATAGAAAACAAATGGTTTAGTTTAAGGTCTAATATTTCACCCATTTTCCATTTATTAGTGATTATTTAGTTTATGTGTAAAATTATAACCATTTATGATTGAAAAATATGTTTCTACTATAAATGTTAACATTAGATAACTAAGGGGATAAACCAACATTTACGGTTTAATACACAAATAATTCCTACAAAAATATTATATGTTGATTATATTTCTACCATATAATCCTATTCTATTTAATAACATTTCATTTATATGAATTTGGCCTAAAAAATTTATATATTATAATTTAACTTTTCATGAAATTCTAAATTTTCCCCTCACCTCAATTATATAATATCACCAAATCTATAACATAATTACTCTTATATGAGTTAAATATTAATAAACTAATAACTCTTATTATAAAATCTTTATACATGTTTATGAGGTTCGGGTCTTTCTAAAATTCTTATAATAATTTCCTTAAGAATGGATCTATATACGATCTCCCAAAAATAGGTAATTTTCTTACTCAACCTCATTCAATTTATTTCATTATCAACATCACATAAATAAATTTAATTTTTTATATAATAATATATTCAGTATGCCAAAAAAATAATCATTTTATTGTGACTATGAAACCACCATTATCCGCCATAATTTTACTCAAATGGTAAGTGAATTTATAACTCATGTGAATGTACTACATATCATGTCAACATAGAAATACAATTTATTTGTTACCTGAATCTTTCATAGATGTGTATTATAATATATTAAATATTTATATATGATATTTATTAAATTTTTATTCATCTGAAATGATAATATAATATCTCTTAAATTATTTTTCTATCCACAGGGAATCAATAATCTCACTCATTCCTAAATGTGGACTAACACCACTATAAAGTGAAGTGATATATTTATCCTTAGTATTTTAATTATTTTGAAATAATAATGTATATTATGGATAAATAAATTTTATAATATATAAGAAAAATTATAGAAAATTGAATTATTATTTATAATAATTTTCATCAATTTTTGTAAATGCAAAAAAAACATTTATGTATATGTAATACCTACCAACTCAAATACCGATATAAGAAATTTTTTATATCTAACATTTAAAAATTCAATAAAAATATATATAATGAATAAATATTTTATTTTTTTTATAAAATTTATATATTCGATTACGATATAATCAATGTATATGGATGAAACCAAATAACCACAACATACATGAACAAAAGCATATATAAACTGGAAAATTTATTTAAGATTTTTTTATTAATAAACAAGTGATGACATATTTTCTGTGATTCATCAATTATACGTTATAAATTACTTTGGTTCATGAATATAATTAAAATATATATTTTTTTAATTATTTTTTAACGTTTGAAAAGGTAATCATTCATATAGTAATGGATTATTTAGGAATCTCATCATTCTTTTTAACAATTTATCTTCAAGTAACTGATTGGAAAATATATTTCTTCAATATCCATATATTTTATAAAATATTTGAAATAATATTTATATTACTCTCAAATTATTTATAAATTATGTTATTACTCATTTTTTCATTTCAAAATTTTTTATGGAAATATTCATGTTATTTTAATAAAAATATACATTTAATCATTTTTTTAAAATGTTATGATAAAATTGTTAATTAGCATATAAAATATCAAAGATATTTTTTCCATCATGAGAAGTAATTGATTAAAATATTTTTAAACAAATATACATGTTTATTATCATTGAATGTTTTCTTTTTATGTCTTATATATTTTAATAATATTTGATTTCAATTTAAAATATGTATTTTCCTTATGAATTTATAAATTATGTTCTTTTGATGGATAGTTTTGGGGTTGGTGTTGGTAGCATAGGTTCATGTCTTAAACGACGGGATGTGGCTTGAGTGGTGTGTGACGGGCGACCCCAGAAAGGCCGAAGTGAGCTGGTGATGGATGGGGATGACCTCATTTCCACAGGAGACGTGATTATCGGGTTGACCTCGGGTCATGACAGGCTATGCGACTACCGTGACGGCAAGGGATGTGCGGGGTTGGTAGTGATACTGCGGGATGAGGATGACACTTTGTGATGTTTCATAGGTGTCTGTAAATGAACTCATAATGCGTATATTTGTCTTGGAATACGTACTATTGAATTGATTTCAACAACATGTTCTCATGTGTTGATTTGTGGCACCGCCCATGGGTTTTTGGTGAGATTGTTTAAAAAATGGAGTGATAATCGGTTGAGATTTAGGGGGTGACTTTGATGGTGAGGTGGACCTGCAGCATGGTTGGAACAGGCTGGTGGAGACTAGATGGATAAAAATTGATGAGTGATTTACTCTGGATGCAGACTCTGGTTGATAGCCTTAGATGTAGGCTTATTCTACCAGATGTTATTTTGGGGGTTATCTTTTCTGTTGAGCATACTTTATTTAATTGTTTTGGTTAATTTGTATTGTGGGTGGTGTTTGGATGCCAACTTATTTTCGGTGGTGTTTTTGCCAAAATTGTGTTTCGTTGTCTTTGTATTTAGTTTATTAATAAATTTTTGTGACCGAGTATGCTTGGATCTTGAATAATCCTGGTATTTTAATCTATTTCAACATGCATCTTTAATCATATTATTTAACTAGTTTATTCTCATTTTTTAACATCATCCATAACTTATTGGATAGTTTATGATTATTTTTTATGGGGATTTAATATTTTGAAACTATTTTCAATATTACATTATATCGTTTATGATTATGTTTATTGATTGGGATAATAATTATTATTTTTTATTCTACTGTCAATACATCAGATGATATTGATTATGTTTGACCCCTTTATGTGATGAATGCATTAGACCTAGTATGTTATGTTAGTGGACCATTATACACCTTCGATTGATCATTATATCTCATTATAATATCTAGTTTGGGTATGGGTTGAGGGATTAAAAATTTATGTGATATATCTTCACATTAGGCCTTGCTAATATGTTAATGGCGTATGGAATTATAAATTTCCTTAATATAACATTATTTAATTTTTTTCCATGTGAATATTTTATTATTTATAAAACCAAGGGATATGTTTCTAGATTACATGATTATTTATATAGAAATATTTTATCCTCATTTATGGAATAAATATTATTCTTTAATATTATTATTATTACTTAATAGGAATCTATTGTACGAAATTCTCCTTTCCATATTACTCATTCATTATTTATACATGCCAGATACTGATGTTTTCCAACCCCAACTGAGTATCATAGCTCACTAATTTTTTAATTTATTAGACCTTTATTGGAAGAAAACATGTTTATATGGTCCACTTTTTAAAAAAATTAAAACATTCATTTATATCGTACAATGAACTATGTCAACCCTTACTTTCACACTAAACTTATTTTTCATTTGTTACATGCAACACTGATAAAGAACAAAATAGGCGAAATAATGAGAATAGATTTTGTACAATGAATAAAAGAACAATGTTTGGATTAGTTTATACAAAACACTGGATGAATCTTTTACTACATGAAACCTGGACTTTTCTTTTGCCACATGCAAGAGATACCTTTCTTAATCGGTTACTTTGTATGAAATATTGAGTTTCAATAAACAATGATATATTATTAATATATTATAATTTAATGGTATTTAAACAAGTCATTATGAATACTTTTTAATGATTTTATAAAATATTAACATTTATCTTATGTATTTTCAAGACATGGTATAAGAATAAATATAATTTTTCGTATAAAACAAGTAATTTTTAATAAAAAAACGTAGTTTCGGCCCCAATTTATGGCACATCCAATTGAAATAGAGATTTTAATATATTTATAAGTTATATTTTTCAAAATAGGCATCTACTTTTGGATCATGACATAAATATTTAATTGGTTGATTTTTTTTAAATTTTTCAGATTAAACCATATTTTGATGAATAGTTAATATTACTACATTTTAATTCAAAACTGCATTTTCATAAAAATAATTTATATTGTTGGATTATATTTTTTATTATATTTAAAAGTTATCTTGATTATTTTTTATCATTTACTCCTATGTTATTAATTTTATGTAATTTCACATTTAAATTGAACATAAATACAGGAAAATATTGTGATTAGTTTTTAAATCGTAAAAACCATCTTTTTGTTTTTTGAAAATGAAATATTAATTTTAAATTAATCTCCACTTATTCTGGTTTTTGAATTATAAAAAATGAATTAAATATTTGAAATCATTGAGTTCAAATTACGTTAATAGGTTACTTTTATTTTTTGGATAGTATGAATAGTAACTATATAATTGTTTTACCATAGTTAATGGTAAATCTGTTAAATTAGGGTAACTAAAAAAAGATAAAGATGTTAAAATTACATTATCACATGATAAAATGATATTGTATAAATTAATTTCAACCAATATCACCCAGGGGTTGGAATTGATTCATTAAATGGACATCTATACAAAAAAATATATGTAGTTATAATTAATACAAAAGAAGGTGACAAAATGTCAATATTCTATATCTTATATGTATAATAATTTTAATATAGTGATAAATATTATAAAACAAGAAAAATAAATATTTTACGGAAATATAATTATATTATCTACATCATTTCAATTTATTTATAATTTTTAGTTATTAAAAAATTATCATTAATGATGACATAATAGAGATGTGGAAATTATTTTGTTGATAGAAATATCAAATAAATGGTTTTGAAATAATAAAATAAATATTATATGGACTATTTAATGTAGTCCAAAAATATTCTAAGTGGCTATGACAAGTTATTAGTTTAATAAATATTATGGTTAGAATTTTTACTCTATGTGGAATTTATTTGAAGTCAAATAAAAGAATAGTATCAAAATTGACACTATTGATATTTTATAAAAATAACTTATTATTTATTTAATTAAAAATCACAAAATTATTAAAAATTACAAATTGAAAATTATATTTTATATAATTTCATAGTTTATACATTTATCATCAATTAACAATAAATAAGTAAATATTTTTTACTAGTTAATAGTGATAATATTTCATCAAAAATAATATTTAATAGACTAAATAGGGATAAATCAAAATGATAAATTATAAAATAAATTCATAACATGTATAAATATTATTGTTTCACATTATTTCAACCCATTATAATATTATATTTGAAATTAATTTCTTCGAAATCATATTAAACCAAAAATAAATTAATAACAAGTTAATATTTCAAGACTTTCCAAAGGTTCCCCACCTCTATCAAATAAAAGAGAACCTCTCATTCTCTTTTAATCACACCTAAAAATCAATATTACTATGCAAAAACTAGGACATATAACACACCAAATTCCCCAAATTCATTCTACAGTCCACTATTTGTGTAGAAATCCATCTTATGGAGCTGTTTTATACATACCAAAATCATATATACCCTTAAAGGTTGTAAGGGTTTTACCACCTCTGTCAAAATTCATTTCTTCTCATAAATCCTCGTATAATATTGTTTCCATTAGAAATTAATAATTATAGTATCTTCTATATGTTTATATGTTATAATAATTAGGTGACAACCTTATACCACCTTTAATCCATCCTACAAATTATAATATCACTATGCGTGTAGAAATACGGGTTATCATCTCGACGTTGTGATGTAATTTTTTTTATTCTACTATACATTTTTTGGATTGGTATAATGATTACTATAATGTATTTAAATAATTAATATAACATTATAATTAATCTATAAAAATAATATTCCATATTATTTTGTACTCTTTAACCATTATGTGAATGACATCGTCGCTCATGCTTACGTATGGCCAACCATCTCCACAACGTGATGTGATTCATTCTTCACATTAATCATTCAAGAATGATTATAATGTATATATAATAAATAATAATTAAATTTATTAGATAATAATTATACTAGATTCATATTTATATATATCTCAATTACATGGTTCAATTCAATTGATTTAAGAAACGGAAACAACATTCTTGTATACGTATGACCTACCATCTCATTGAACATTATTATCCATTTTAGTTTTCTATATATTATAAATATTAAAATACAGAATATTTAGGATATATAAATGATGTATTATATTCTAGAAATAATAAAATTATTATACATGTAATAATATAAATATTATTAAAAAAACTTATGATAAATACTTAAATTATTACCCAAAACGTAGCTTTAACAAAGAAATTATAAAAATAGGTAATATATGGGCATAAGTGAATCAAATATTATATAAAATATATTATTATTGTTCCTTGACAAGTTAGTAATATGTTCAAACCTAATTTACATTTGTATCGGACACATACAAATGAAATTGAGCCTTAGATAATGGATGATATTGCAATCTCATTTTTTTCTAGATTGTGTATACATAGCTATTCAATAGGGTATATTTATCAACCACATCCATGTTTACCAATTATGGGACATTATTTATATTATTATATAACTTTTTATAGTTAATTTTTACCTTTTATGAATTTTTAAATAAATGTTATTAAAGGAATCATTTCTCATTTTTCGATTGCAGGTACTTTCTGACATTCCCAACAATAGTGTGATGAGACAGTTTATTAAATTATACTACGTGACTATATTTTAATGGTTTCATGACACATTATATAAATTAATATTAGTATAAAAAAAATTAACTATTCTGTTCAATTAAATTCATTTCATCAAAAATTAAGTGGCATTTTGAGAGAAGAAAACATATTTGAAAATGAATTGATATTTTCCTCACCAATTTGGTTCAATTGATTTATCAAAAAACAAATTACATCTAAGATGAAATAGGGTTATGTTTCTATGAATATTATAACATTGATTTTATTGTGTTTATGATTGAATTAGTTTTTTGAAATCCATTTATTTTATAAAGATTATTATTGATTGATGTATATGAATCCCATTTTATTTCATGGGTCATTCTTTGATGAATGATTTATGTTTTTGTGTATCATATAAGAATGATTTCATTATGAGATTTGTGGGTCCTTTGTATCCCACTACTTAATTGGGTAAATATTTATATATCATGAGTTAACATCATTGGAATGTCAAGTAAATCTGGTTCTGTAATACAGTTATGGAGTGATATGTAAATCTAGTTTAGTAATAGATGAATGAAATTACTTGTAAACCCAGTTCTCTATCGATCTTTATCCACTATAATGGTTGTTGATGATATTCCTTGGATACTATGGAAATCATGTTATCTGTTTATTTTTTTTCTAATATTCTATATTCTATTCCAATGCAATTTTATCATGGTACTGTTCCTTTATGATTCATTACATTCATATACCAAGAAATATTTCATGACTCTCAGTTTTCTTATTCAAAATTTTAGTTCATATTTTAACATTATTTTGTTAATATTTTTTTTTTGATTTTCATCATGATTAACTTTAGTGAGCATTTGACCTCACCCATTATATGTTTGGTTTCCTCCAGGATATAAATAAAGGATATATGTAAGAAAACTAAAGGGTGTGATAATTATTTGAGATGTTGAATATATTTCACCATGTTAGAATATTATGTTTAAAATATTCTTATATAATAAACTAATATATTCGTTGGGCATTTATTGTGTCATGGATTAAGTATTATGGAACTGAAATGTAATGAATGTGTTTTTCATGATTGGGGCGTTTGAGTTTCTATTAGAGAAAATGTTTTGACTACAATTGGAACTATGATGAGAAAATAGTAGTGATATCATTAGAGATGTTTCTAAGTTATTTATATGTATGTCTATAAGGATAAGTCTAACTATATGTTACAATACTAGAATCATGATAATGATCACGGATAACCTAAGATTAAACCTATGATATTATAGATTTATAGTATCCCCTAGATTATATTTTTTCCATGTATGATTTTTCATCTCACACTATTCTTTTTCGATTTTAGAAAATGGTTATAAACAAAATTATTTGTGTTAATTATGAATATGATAGATAGTGGAATGATATTATTCATGAGAAACCCAATGAAATGGGATTTAAAAGGAATGAAATAATTATTATTCCTAATCAAGATTATCATAACATGATCAATAATATCAACATTGGTGAGTTTTCTTACCAATCTAATAAGATAATAAAGAAGTTTCACGGTGATAATGGTGTAAGTAATGTAAATTTTCTCACATGTAAATAATGTAGGATGATGAATCATGGAGATTTTATAAAAAAAATTATATGATTATTTAGGTGTGGAAAAAGACAAAAATCCCATAATTGAAAAGGAAAAGATTCAGTTATCCCAATGGACACAGATAATAGTATTGCTAAGACATCATCGATGGATAAATGTTTTAAATGTGGAATGTATGGTCGTTATAAAAATCGGTTCCTTAAGGGAAAATCTCATTAAGAAAATTAGCATGGTCGAATAGGTATTTTTAATTTTTTTGCCGATGAAGAGATTACAAATGATATAAGAGATAAAAGCAGTGTCAATGAATAAAATGATGATGCATGGTCAAAGGATTTAGAATATAGTGGATGATTTAATTGTTATCATGAACAATGTTGTATAAGTAATTTTATGGCACTATAGAATAAAGAACCATCTAAGTATTATTACACTATTAGTATCGTTAATTATGTGAAAGTATATAATGAATGGTACCGATAAACATGAACCATTATTCTGATATTTTTGTAAAAAACGTTATATATGAATAATGATGTGATAAAGTTATAATGAGTTGTTTGATAGTATTACTAACCTCAATACTGATATAAGTACAATGTGGTATCATGGTTAAAGTATATTAATTTTTTTTTGATTTTTTGTGTGTAGAAAGAGTTATTTTTGATAGAATGCATGTTTTCACTATAGTTTTATAATATGTCATATTATTATAATGATTGAATAGAATACATGATTAAGATATTCACATTTTTGAATGTAAAAACCAGTATAAACCTTATGATATATTGGAGATAAATGTTATGATGATCTAGTTCAGCTCTTTTACTATTTTATATTTTTATTTTTTGGAATGATTTAATGTTATCCATTTATGGATAGTATGAGTTATAGTCTAGTTAATAATTATATGATAAATATATTTTCTCACTATACATAGACTCATGCCTATTTAAATAAGATTTATAACATTTTCTTGAGACATATGGAATTCCATGTAATTCTATTGCATGATCTTCTTACATTTGAAGAGTGAAAATTTCAACATCATTTCAATAAATAAGACATGATGTGCAAATTTTATAAGTCATGGACAACAATGAGATTATAAAAAAATAAACTAGGTATTTATTCTCATGAAAAAATAATTTACATTAGAGAAAGGACCATGAAATACAAAATTATTATCTTTGTACCTTCGTTATCAAATGAATCAGATGGTCACATAAATCATCATATATTTATGGATTACTGGTTGTTAACATTGCAAAAACCATGTTCTCTGTCACTATCCATCAGAAAATTATGGATATATTGTTTTCTTCCATACCCATCTACTCACATTCCAAATATGTTCTTCTATGTGGAAAACCAGTGATGAGTTACTTTGCGGAACATTTATGTTCCTAACATTCCTTTTTAAAATTAATTTTTTATTATATTTTATAATGTGGGTTTCCATGAAAGAAGCATTCAAGTAATAAACCATTTATAACCCTGAAATTTTTTTAGGGAGACATTTTTTTTAAATGGGGTTATAATGTTACACCCCATTTTTTATGGATTTTTTCTAATAAATTATAATTTTCATTTATGTCTTGGAATCCTTGATATCAAGTAGTCCTTTCACACTAAACCGATTTATCGTATGTGACACACAACACCGAGTTGGCATACGATGCATGCAACACAGAGTATAGATTTTTTTTAATATATAAAAGGATGATGTTTGGATTATTATATATGTAAAACCAAATAAATATTTCACAACATGCAATACTAACATGGATTGTGTTACACACCATAGAGACCGTTCTCGATAGCTTGTGTTGCACGCAATAATGAGTTTCACTAAACAGAGATATATTGTTAAAATATTACTCTTTTTGGGGTATAAACTAGACATTAGAAATATTATTAAAAAAATTCAGAATTTTTTATAATATTAACATTCATATTATGTATTATATATATATATTATATAAGAACAAATTAAATGTATAACATAAAAGAAGAGTTTTTTTAAAAAAATATTTGTTGCCTCATTTTCCAGAAACACCAATTTTAAATATAGTTATTAAAACTATTATTAATTTTATTTGAAAAAAAATTCAAATTTGGATGAAATTCATTAAATTTTATCCTTGTTAAAAATTTGGTATTTTTCTGATAAAATTAATATTTTGATGAATAATGGAAATTACTACATTTTAATTCAGAACTGCATTTTCACTTAATTTATATATATAGTTTTATTATCTTTTAAATTTCTTAAAATTGAAATTATATTTTTTTAATAAATTAAAGCAATTTAGGTCATTGGATGTAATTTGACAATGAAATTGGACCTAAATACATGACAATCTGTTGATATGTTTTTTACTTCTTAAAACCCTGCTTTTAAATTTTTAACAATAGAATTAATTATAAATTTGTTTCATCCAATTAAATATTTTTAATTTTTAAAAATTTATTCTTTATTTATAATCATTGGGTTTAAATTATGTTAATTGGTTACTTATAATTTTTTTTGGATATTATGAATAATAACTATGATAATTTTTATTTATGATAGTTGATAGTAAATTGGGTAAAATTGGTTAACTAACAAAATGATAATGTTAATAAAATTACTCTAACACCTACACATATCATATTGGATTAATTAAGGTAATACAATATCACCCTTTGTTAATGAATTTATAAATTTAATATACCTTCTTCCATGAAACTAATTTAATTATAATGAAAACAACTTAATGTAAAAACATATCACTCTCATATATCCTATATGTATATTAATTTTAATATAGTGATAAGCATGAAAGTTAATAAATTATAAATAGTATCCTAAAATATAATGATATTTCCTAAATCATGGGAATTTATATAGAATTTTTAGATATTAAATAATTTCCATTAATGATGACAAAATCATGATGTCGAAATGATTTTATAGTTAGAATTACAAAATTAAGTGTTTAAAAAATATTAAAATATATATCATATCAAATAATTATTGTACTCCATAAACATTCTAAGTTACTAAAACATATTTGGAGTGTATTAAATAGTTTTTTTCTATTTTTTTTTCTATGTAGATTTTATTTAAAGTAAAATAAATGGATAGTATCATAATTGACACTATTAACATTTTATAAAAATAACATATTATTAAATTATTTAAAAACATATATTTAAACATTAGAAACTGTAAATTATATGTTCTAGAATTTTATAAATTATCTAAATATGTACAATTGACAACACATAAGTAAATATATATTACCATTAAATATTTATAATTGTATCACCATAAATAAAATTAAATATATTAAATGGGGATAAAATTGAATGATAAGGATTAAAATAATGTTAACCGATGTATAAATTTTATTGAATGAGAAAATTTAAACACATAATCATCTTATATTGAAAATAAATTAGTTTGGGACCATTATAAACAGAAATATTTTTATACTAAATTAATATTTCAAGACATTCTAGAGGTTCCCCTCTCATCTCTTATAAAGGTAATTTCTAATATTCATTCAAATAGACCTCCAAATCCAATTGGGTATGAAAAAACCTTCCAAAATATCCTACCATTTTCCCTCATTTCATCTAGAGGCTACCATTAGGGCATATATCCATCTTCATAAACCCATTACTACATACCAAAAGGATATACTCGAAAAAGAGGTAATTATTTTTCACATATTTCAAAAAACAAATTTCATCTACTACTTACTCTTCTTATGATGTTTACATACAAAAGTAATAAATCTATTATCTTCTACATGCTAAGATGTTATTATAGTTATGGGACAACCATATACATCCTTTTTGCTTCTTGTGAATAACAATACCACCATGTTTGTGTGCGTACGACTTACCGTCTCCACGTCGTGGTGATTTTTTTTTTAAAAAAATACATAATTTGGATGGGTATAATTGTGAGAATAATTCATATAAATAATTAATATAACACAATAATTATTCTTTATAATTAACATACCATCCAATTCTATACCATTTAACCATCATGTGAATGACATCATCACTCATTTGTACGTACAACCTACCATCTCCAAGACACGACGAAATTCACTCCCCATGATTAAAATTCAAGAATAATTATAATGTATATATAATAAATAATCATGATATGTATGAAATAATAATTCTTCTGGATTTATATACATATAAATATTTCATTTACTTTCTTCCATTGAATTGAAAAAGGAAATGGAAATAGTGTTCATCTGTACGTATGGCCTACCGTCCCCGTGAATGATGTATTCAATTTCATTAATCTATCTACAATATATATTTGTATAATGAGTATTTATGATATTTAAATAATTTTATACATTCATTAGTTATCTAAATTATTATATATGATAGAAGAAAAATAATAACAAGTTAAAACAAGTACGATACATAGAATGACTAATAACAAAAACATTGCATTAAAATTGAATTGATAAATAAATGGGAAATTTAAAGTCATAAGTGAATCATATATGATATCATAGATATTATAATGGTTATTTTAAAATTTAATAATATGTTTAAATGCAGTATACAATAGTTTGGACACATATGGATGAAATCAGACATAAGGTATGGGATAATTTTGCTATCTCATTTTCATATGAGATTGTTTATACGTAAGTATTAACTGTGTATATTTATCATCAACATCAATGTTTCATAATTATGTAATATTATTATAATTATTTTAAAAAAAATTAATTATAATTTATCCCTTTGTTTATTTTTTATTAAATGGTATGAAAGGAATCTTTTTTTGTTAATAGATTTGAGGTACATTTTGACTTATCCAGCAAAAATAATAGGTGAATATTTTTTTAACTTAAATGGAATGAATGGATTTTTTATAATTACAGGTAACCTTATTTCAATGTGTATTCCTCTAAAAAATTTCAATATTATTTTTAATTAAATTATTTCCTTTTAAAATTTTATGTCTTTTTGATGAAATAAATCATTTTTGAAAATAATGGATATTTTCCCCAGGAATTACAATCAAGTGTTTTATAAAAAATTATTTTACATATAAGATGATATAGGATTATGATTATATGCCTAAAATTATTTCAATTTTATTGGTCTTATAATTAAGTTATTTTTACAAAATATGTTTATTTTATATGGATCATGATGGAATGATGTTTATGAAACCCATTTTATTTCAGGGGTTATGCTATGATGAATGATTTATGTTTTTGTGGTACATGTAAGAATTTTTTCATTATGATATGGGTGGGACCAATATCTCCATCCAATTCATTGGGTAAATATTTATATTTCATGAGATATACATGACTAGAATGACACAAAATTTCGGTTTAGTAATAAAAGGATGGAACGACAAATAAATTTGGTTAATTAATACATGGAAAGAACATCAAGTAAACCATGTATATTAAAAACATTGCACACTATGATAGTCCTATAAACAATGATTAGGTTACTATGGAAATAATATTAAGTTTCTATTATTTTCCACAATTTCATGTTTTATCCAAATGCTGTTTTATTATGGTTAATGTTATTATATAATATATTCCTTACGTACTACCAAGATTTATTTCATGACTCATGATTTTAACATTAAAAATTTATGTTCATGTTTTCACATTTTTATGTTTATGTTTTATTTGATTTTCATCATGTTTACACATACTAAGCATGTAGTTCAATGTTTTTATGTTTTGTTTTCTTGATGATATAAACAAAGTATTTAGGTAGAATAACTAAATGGAATATCATTATGGTATATGTTCAATATCATTCACCATGTTAGAATATTATGTTCCAATTTTCTAAATACAATATACTTATATGGTATTTGGGAAACCTTTTGTGTTATGTATTATGTATTTCTAAAAAAATGTATTTCTTATATATGGTAGGCTTGTGTAGTTCGATATTATCCCATTAAATTTCAAAAAATATGTTATTTTATGTCTTTTGGGGTAGACCATGGTGTTCATTGGAAATGTGAGTCCTTCAAACTATGACTCATTTCACTAGGATTTCATGTTTTTAGTTTTCCAATTGGGAATCATCTAGGTATTGGATTTTCTACTGAATACATATCTACGCCATGAATCTTTTGGTTGCAACACCTATTGTGGTGAAAAATCTAGTGGTGAATCATATGGAGGTGACTCTTCCTGATAGTGACTCATCTAATGGTGAATATAAGGCCCCAGCCTTAAACCTTACTTAATCTTGAGTTATCACAAGATTACATGTTGAGGATCTTTTCAGGTTTGGAGTTTTAGAGAATTAGAACATAACTATTACATCTCAAAAGATTACAAAGTAGTCACTTCTACTAAGTTTCCAATATAAAAAAAACTCTTAAAAAGAAACGTGTCTAGTTCCAGGTATTATATAGGATGACATTCCCTTGATCCCATCCTTGACCTTATTCCACATTAAGTCCTGTGAAAACATTTCAAAAAAAACATGGGGTGAGCATAAAAAGATCAGTAAGGGATACACATAGAATGAAAACATTTAGTTTTTTTAAAATCAAGTAAACCATGTATACTCTATCAAAGTAATACCTTCACCTTCATGAAGTTGTAAAAGCTCTTCACTGAATAATGTATCATTAATTACCTTTTTGTAACCAAAGGATTACCATAAAATCCATAAAAAGAACACATAACATTTATAAAGGTAACTTGGGACATAAACATACTTAAGTGGAATAACCATACGGTCCACTTCCACACATATCACTTAATGGAATAGCCACACGGCCAATTTCCATACGTACTTAATGGAATAGCCATACGACCGACTTCCATACCCAATGCATTAGAGGTTATAACGTAACCACCTGTCCTGGTATTCACGGCACCACTCGTCATATGGTTTATAACGTAACCACCTGTTAAAATGTCCAAGTACCAGTATAAAATCATAAAAGATAAAACCAATATAAAGGAATGATAACATTTACACATTTCAATCACAATATATCATAAATATATTGAAATAATATAATCCTTTTTCAAAACCATTTTCAATACCAAAATACATAAAAGAGTATATGGTATTTAGTTTATTCTAAAAACATTACGGCTTGTTGAGAAAGCCAAAGACCAAATAATACTCGCGGCGGCAGAAAAGGTCGTTGTCACCGCGTACGTTAAAAAAACATTCCTTTTTGTCGTTTAGTAAAATTCTTCGTAGAAAAAGATTCATTTTGTATAAAAGTAAAAGTCAAAGGGGTTTCTACACCGTATAAAAGAAAGTTGTGTATAAAACGAACTATGCCTCAATGAAAGGAGATTGATACGAAGTCCCTTACAAAGATCATTTTTTTAAATAAAATAGATATATTATTTGTATTTACTATAATTACACATAATTAAACTAAAAATACAAGATAGGACATAATAATTTCATGACGTAATTTTAAAGTAGGAGATTAACCCAAAGAATGGAAATTGGGTTAAGAAGTTCCCTTACCTCGGGTCCGACTTGACTCGATCGTTCTTTAACGTCCTGAATAATAAACTTGAGTTAATTTATACTTGACTAAGAACATTTTTAAAGTTCATTATTCCTTTTATATCACTTATTTCCATGTTATAAACATTATGTAACCATTTATGTTAATAATGTTTGTTTTGTCAATATTTGGTTCTTAAGTGGAAAGTTGACTTCTTACAATTACATGTTGTTTGTGTGGTCAAAGGTTCTTTATATCCAGAATGAAATTCCTGATTTGGATATCATATATATCATATATATCCAGCATATACATGTATTTATAATTATACATAATCATTTAGAGGTAATAAATGAAATGCACCGTTCATGGAGACGGTAAGCCGTACGTACGCATGAACGCTACTTTCATATCTCTGTCATATTAATGGAATTAAAACTAAATGAGAGGTATGTATATTTTAATTATAGAATTATATTCATCATTTAGATATATCATTAATTATATATATCCATTATATACATGTACTTTTAATATTACATTACATTTTGGGATAAGAAATGAAATGCACCGTTCATGGAGACGGTAAGCCGTACGTACGCATGAACGCTACATTCATTTCTATCTCATACTTTAATGGAAAGAAATAATAATGATATAGAGGTATATTATAATTCCAGTATAAAATCATATATAATAACTTTAAATCCATCCTTTACACGTCCCACATATGGCATTAACGAATCACATTACTTTGAGGGGGCGGTAGTCCGCACTTCCTTAAATGAAGATATCGTGTTTACCCATAATGGAAACCATTAAGGTATTCCCAAAATGAAAAATACAGAAGATTAATGAAAAAAATAAACATATTATATATGATATATAAAATAGTGATATCATAATGGCCACCTTTGAAGGTGTTAAATGAGTATTGAACAATCATCATTTTGGGAGGCAGAATTTCGCCATCCACGGGAATCGTATGTTCTTTAACCATTTAATGTAGTTGTGTGATAGTGTAGCTCGAATAAATCTTATAACAACATCCTAGTATATTTAAGATACTGGTGTTGTTACAAAAGAAGAAAATAAAAAGAGTTTAGAGGGTTGGAGAAGCAAAATAAAACAAATGAACAAAAGAAAATGAATTACCTTTAAAAGTGTAACTCCTTTTGATTTGAGCCTAAAGGCTTCCTTTGAAAGGATTCTGCCCAAAGGGAATCCTCTAGGATGAGGAGAGGGATGTGGATAGAGTAATTGGGCAGGGGTTGGCCGATCCAAAGGCTTGAGGGGTGTGTGAAATGAGGTAGAGGTGGGGGCCTTTTATAAGAGGAGAGGAGGGGCACTTTCGGAATGTAAAGAAATATTACATTATTTGAAATTGTGTTTCGGTTTTAAAAGGTACCACATTGATATAATTCGTGGATAAGGTGATAAGGGTTCTAAAACCACTCATCCAATTTGTTTTGGACATGTGTAGTTCATAGATTTTACATTATCTTTCCATTTTATTTAAATCGTTAAATAATGAGGTCATCGCTGCATCATCATGATGTCATAAGTAATTTAATTTATTTAGTGTCTAAAAATTATAAAAAAAATACTATGATGTAGGAAATCTTTTTAGATTTCCAATGACTATTTATAATCAAAAATATAACTTGTATATCTCCATTTAAAATTTGTTTTAGTAAAACATATCATGTTTGTGTCAATTTAATTTTAACATTAAATAAAAATATATTATTGTCATTTTCCAACTAAAGTGGCTCCATGGGGTCCCCAAGATGGCCCATAGCTTGTCTTGGTCGGCCATGACACAACCAATGAGGGTAGTACATGTGTCAAGCTCATTTAATTTATTAAATCATTATTTTTACCTTAAACTACACTAATTACCACTAATCGCGATTAAAAACTTAATAAGTTACTATTCACCAAAAAATTTTATAATCTCATTGAACCACATTTTACTTCTTAATGACAACAATGTATGTCGGATTTTTGAAATTCAAAACACAATGATGGCAAAATTTCATTTAAACAGAAAATCAATCTTTATAAGTACCACTTAGTGGTTTCACTATTTATCAAAAATTGAAGTTTTTCAGAAAATTACCAAAAATTCACCCTAAGCTATATTTGATATTACGAATTCAAAAATGATGTCTATTTTACAAAATACAAAACATATAAGTCACATTAATTAATTTTATAATTTATTCCCGCAGTCAGAGCAAATAGCGTGTTTTTATGAAACAATAAGTATCAAAAGATTGACACTAGTTTAAGTCCGATTTCAAAGTGAAATTAATTCCAACGACCACTATTGGATTTAATGGTAAAAATATTTTCTAATTTCACTTTAAACCCAATTCAAAAGATAATCTAATCATATAAATAAATTAGATTAAAAAGAGGTTTTGAATTAAAATACAACATTTTACACTATTCATTAAAAAAATGAACTTTATCAGAAAGGTACCAAAAATTTACACAAAGTAAATTTTGATGTCCTGATTCTAAAGAAGAGTTATATATGGTCCAATAGAATTTATAAGATCTATCAAAACTATATTTAATGACGGTTCTCCGTCAAAAGGTGATAAGTGGACCTTTCGTGAAAATTAGGGTATAAATGCCTAAAATTGAACTCTTTCCGTATTTTAAGCCTTTATCTTTTATTGGGTAAATGTAAAAACATTTAAAAACATATATAATCATATTTTTGTTATTTCTATCCATTTCCCGCTAGTAAAATGGCTACTCATTAACTAACATTTAAAATAATATTATTTTTTTACTTGTGTGCAACGTAAGTTTTCAAAGAAACTCATCGTTGCGTACCGAGTATGCTATCGAACGTAGAAACCCCTTTTAATTAAAATTAATATTTAATTCTTAAATATTAATAAATATGAAAATTCTTTATTCTTTATTTACCTGGGATGTTACAGTGAATTATCTGGAACTGAATAATCAAGAAGTGACTCAACCATGTGGTCTCTCATCTGTCGGTTATATGTCTACTAGTGATTCATCCAGCTTTTACTCATATAGGAGTGACTCATCTGGCGGTGAATCATTTCAAAAGTTTTCTTCATTTCCTTAAATTTCTAATTCTTCTTATTTTTCCGTTTTTACATATGTTTTGGTGAGAAATTAGTTAAATTAATTAAATAATTATTTTATGGACATTTCAAAAATGGATCAATCTGGAATGGAATTTTCAAAAGGTATGGATTCCATGAAAACCTCTAAAATATGTGGTTTTAATGAGATTTTCTTTTAATGGTCAAATATTCCATTTCAAATAACACTAGATTAATATCTAATAATTATAATGTGGATATATTACCTTTGTTAACTCCATAATATTTATCATGATATTGGAAGCTCCAAATCATTATTACTAGGTGTCTTAGAATGAGGTGTTGCAGTTGGATAGTGACCCCCATGAATAAGTTACCACATGTATGTGCACCCCTGTTTTGGTGGAGAATGTTTAGAAAAACTATTCTTCCATATTTTTATGATTTCCATCTTCTTTATTGATTTCCTATATTGTGGGATTCATATATTAACTTTTATCTTTCCATCGATATTCAATTATAAAATATTAAATATATTATAAATCATCTAAATTAAATATAGTAAGGAAGAGGAAAATGATTTTTCTTATTAATGTTTTATTGAAATTTATTAATGTGGTGAATTATATGGTCTATCTTACGCACTGAAAATTATTTTCTTTGATTTTCCTTGAATTATTTTTTATATTTTGAACTATGGAATGAATATTTTGTTTGTTGATAAAAAACACATAATAGGTAAATAAATAATCATGTATAAATGGATAATAAAGTGGATTTTGTTGGATCACATGATTTCTTGGATAATACCCTTATTTATAAATATGGAATATAATTAGATGGACCTTAATAAATATGAATTATATTATATTTCGTTGTGTGTAATGACATGTGTGGGGGATGTGGATTAGATATAGTTTTGTAGTTGATTTGTGATTTTAATGATGTGGTTGTGCAGTGGGGTTATAGTTGAGGATGGATTTAGAATTTGTTGTTGAGATTTTGTTTTATTTTATTTATTATTGTATAATGTGTTGTGTTAGATTCAAGGGTACTATTTATATAAAATTATAAATAATCATGAACTTTATTTATTACATGATTATGATTTAAATGAAATGTTTAATGGACGAATTAAAAATGGGATTTTAGTACATATAAAAGGACATGTTTAGTATAATGGGTTGGTAACAGATAATATAGAAAATCATTTGTTATTAATTAATGATTGATCACAAACACTATATTTCTTTCTGATTGTGTAGGGTTATGCATTTCATCATAGTAGAAGACATATGAGACCTTGTGTATTGGTTCGCGATCTTCTTGTAAATTCAAAGTTGGTGATTATCTGGCTTCATATATATATATATATATATATATCTGTGTGTGTGTGTGTGTGTGTGGCTCTACATTATATTTTCCTTTTGATTTATATATGCACCAAAATCACAACGAGAACAATTTTCTGACACCCATAATGAAATACGAGGGTGTATTTCCCAACATCAAAGAGGAAGGATGGATGGTTTTCACAGAATCATCATTGATTCCTCTTCCAACCAATGATTGCCAAGTTTTATAATGGTGAGTTGTGATATGGGGCCCCTTCTCTCATTGAGATGAGTTGTGTTATGTTATCCAAGGTGTCTTCAGGATGAGTTGGGATGTTACTTACAATGTTTTTTAGGGATGCAATGAAATGAGATATGATGAGCGGAATATGTGTGTCTGGGCTGTATATATTTTGAGGTATCTCCCAGGTGTGTAAAAATGTAATGTCATGTGATATATTAAAAATAGTTTGAAGTTCCATGGTGTTTTTCATTGGGGTGTTAGAGAGACTAATCAATGGAAAAGTTGTGTTGGTACTCTATCATCGATGTGATTTATATTATATCATATTACTTGGATGTATCATTTGGTGAGATAGACTTGGTGAGGATAAGGTTATGGAAGGTAAAGTATGATCCTTAAAATTATGTATGAGATAAAATGGGTTTTCATATTTGTATAACTATATTTTATACCAATTTTTATAAAAAATATTTCCTTCATTCCATTCGGATTATATTGACCATGTTTGGAATTACTAGCCATACCCTCGAATAGTTTTTTTCTTTCAACTCTAGTTTGGTCTTTCTGAATTTACATTCATGGTATTTGCTTTTATTTGTTTAATTTATATAAGAATTATGTGATAGTGATTTGTTTTATTATATATATATATCTTGAAGTTGACTATGGTTGATTCATTTTATCTACTGTTTTGGTTTACTTAGAAAGGGAAATGACATCCAGATTGTGAGATTTGAACACACTTGGTGCTAGAGTCAAACTAAGGTCCTTTAGGTGGTGGGAATCAGAGGTCATTATCACTATCCCCTCATTACAGTATCTATAGTGGGAGGGGATCATGGGAGTATAGTATTAGAGCTAATGGTTGAGATAAATGATGGAATCTGGAGTTAGGCAATGTGAGGTTTCCGGAATTTGTATGGAAACAATGCCAATTGACCGTGGTGTGTTGCGTTGACTATAGAAACCATATCAAAAAATTTATTTTAGTTCCCCCATATTATTGATCTTGTAATCTGATCTTAATAATGATCATATGATGTGATACATCATGCATGGTATAAACCTATGAAAGGCACATGAATCATTACGACATGTGTACTTGTTTAAATTATGTTGATTAGTGAAAAAAAGAAAACATGAATAAATTTTATTAATGTTATCCAATAATATAATTTTTAAAATATACACTACTATGATTAGGAAAGAATTTGTTTTCTATTATTTATGTCTCATTTTCATCATTCTCATCATAATCAAGAAGTGGTGATTCGGCTGGCCGGCAATGTTGATCGATTGAGGGTTGATCTGTAAGAGGATGTCGATCAATGGAAAAGAATGATACACTCTTTCCAGTGATACTATTTATAAAATTATAATGGGACTAATATTGACATGAAAATATAAAGTTTTCTTTGAAACGATTATATGGGATAATGAGACACAAATATGAGCCCAATACCGTCAATTCGTTTGATTTTTCCCTTATATTCCATTAATTTGTGATGTTTTTTGGGTAAATGTTATTTTATAATATATTTTTTCTCCTAAATGCATTGTGTGCATTTTGATGTCTGATTATGTCCCAACATGCTAAAAATTGATGAATTAATTTCCAATCGTACCAAATTTTACTATGATGCAATTAAACCAATGTGGGTGAGTCAATTATGACCCATGAATATAATATATATACATGGATGTGTGAATTACATATTTATATATTCATGGATGTATTTTTTTGGTGTTAGGGATATAATGTTTGGTTGTTGGTGGTGTTTCTCATGTGAAGGGATCCATGAGAGGTATCTCGATGGACAATTGTATGGAACCTTCCTCATTTTTCATCGAGTATGGTTTGGAATTCATGGGGATCAAAATAGTTTCATAGGTATGCAATATAATTTACCAGACCATATATTCCTTTAGGATTCCAAATATAAGATGTTAATGGTGTTTGGGGTAGTCTAAGGATTTTTTTGTATTTGTGAGTCATTCCAACAGAGACTCATTTCAATATTTTTCCATGTATCTAGTTTTCCAATACTGACTCATCCTAGTAGCATCTCGTCTCATGGAGACTCATCCAGGTGGTGATATATCTTGTGCTATCTCATCTCCTGGTGAATTTTTTTGTAGTAACTTTTTAGTGGAGAAATGTCTGGCATTGAGTCGTCCTAAAGGTGACTCTTCTTGTGGTGACCCGTCTAGTATTGAACTAATTGACAACGAATCGCCTTTTAATGACTCTCCTAGTTAGGAATCACATGGAAGTGACTCATCACACAGTGAATCGTCATAATGGTGAATCATCTATTGGTGACTCATCTTAACGATTACTCATTTGAATATTTTACCAAATTTCATGAATTTTCATGTTTTCATAATTTTCCATTTTTTCATGTTTTAATGATAAATTAGTATAATGAATTAATTAATTATTTAAATAAATTTTCAAAATGAGATCAATCGTATCTTGATATTATATACTTTCTAGATTCACATTTAAAAAACATTTTTTTTGAATGTCCCTATTTATGGTCAAAAAACAATTTGAAATTATGCTAGTTTAGGATATAATACTGAAAAGGAATATATCTTATCTACGTTAATTAATTATTAATTCTCTTCATATGATAAGCTACATGTCCACTTTCCATGGAGTATAGGAACGAGGTGATGTAATTGGTTTTATTGCCACCTGAAAAAGAGCACTCCTTTATGTGCGCCCTAGTTTTTCTGCAGCAAGTTTTTAAAAAGACTTCTACCTTTTGGGTAGGATTTCAATCATCTATCATGATTAAGTATCATTCATTAATGGTATATAATATTTTACCCATTGGGACATAGTATAAATTTAATTAAAAGTGATAATAAAATTAAACAAATATAAAAAAGGGTAGGAGAACATGATGATTGTACATAGAATTTAATTTAAAATTATTGATGTTATTAATTGTATGGGATATGTTCCCAACTGATTTTCAAGGTCGTCGGTGGTCCATTATTGAACATAATTCTAATGAACTATGTAATACATTTTTTATATTAATGAGAAACATGTAATATGTAATTAGGTAATCACATAAATCCAGTTAATGACATTGATTCCCCAAGATCATTCGGTTTCCCTAATAACACCCTTAATTATCAAAGTGGTATTAAAAAAGGGTTCCCCTACTAAATATTAAATTATGTTTTGATGTGGTGTGTGATATAAATTGGGGGAAGTGGTATTGGTGATATATAGTTATGTAGCAGGACTATGATGGCCATGAAGTGGTTGTGTAGTGGGGCTGTGGTGTATGATATACTTGAACATGGTTTCTGGTCTATAGATTAATTGTACAACTTATATTATAGATGTTTTAGTTTAAAGATTTTTTGGATATTGAAATGAATTATATTGTGAATTTTTTTTGTAATTGACATTTTGGAGAATGGATTAAAATTAATTAAATACTAAAAATCAACTATGGATTTAATTTTTCATGGGTTGGGTTGTGCACTTAGTATTTTTATTGGATGTGGGTGACCTAGTGATTTAGTTCATATTCATTTTATAGACCCATGGGTGGGGTTTATTTTTATCTTATAAATATATATATATGGAATATATTTTCCTTTTGATTTATATTTTATTCCCACCTATATAAAGAATTATTCAAGGAAACCCACATAGTATCATAGTATTTTCATTAAAGACATCTTGATTGGATGTTGGATGATTGGCCATACCCTTGTCCATGATCACCCGTACAAGGGATGATGGCCCATGTGACTTTAAGAGATTTGTGATGTGTGGTCCCATGTGTCTTCAAGTTTAGGTTTGATGTGTGGTCCCTTGTGTTTTTGGGATGAGTTCTGATGTGAATTACCCTGCATCATTGAGATGTGATGTGAAGTGATGTGATTCTGGGAAGTGGTGTGTGTGGGAATGATCTTCATTGTTTTTTGGATATTGTGGGTGAATGTAGGAATAGAAGTGATATATTCAGAAGAGGGGGTCCTCCATGAAGACTTCGGTTGGGGTCTAAGATTAGCTAATAAGTGGGAAAGTGTTATACTATACGATATAATCAATTGGATTTATATTATATCATAATACATGGATGTGTTATTTGGTGAGAGTGATTTTGGGATGTTGGGTTTATGGTTAGTCTACCTATTATGTAATATCAGGTTATTCTATTTTCTCAAAGGTGCATAAGTATTATCCTTCCACTTATTCAAGAGAGACATTGATTTTCCTACTTAGTATACCTCTATGCTTACTATACATATATAATGACAATTTTTAGATTTATAGGAGGATTACAAGGATTGTTATAGATGTTACTAGGATTACCATTTTAAAATTACTATCAAGGTAATCATCTTTTTTCTTTTGGGTAAATATTTTTACACTTATTCGTATAACTTTTATGTACACATGTATTGTGGGATTTTTGTTGGTTTTCTTAAATAAAAAATATATGTGTCATGGTGTTGAATATGCTTGATATATTCTATCTCCTGATCATTTATCCTTATAATGGATACTTCCTTCCTTATTGGGTGGTTTTTAAACCCATGGTGAAAGTGACCAATCTGGGAACTATAAGAGGTAGAACTCATGGGTTAATATCTTTATCCCCTCATTGTAGTATCTAGTGTGGGAGGGGTCAGTATAAATTTATGATAGTTATTATTTCCTAGAGAGTATTAATGTGTTTTAGGATTGATATAATGATACATTTATTCGGTTAATAAATGTGAAATCAATGAAAATATTATGTTACTTCATGTTTTAAGATTCAATTTAATATTCCACTATGTATCTAGTTTTCCAAGAATACTAAAAAATTGGGTCCATTAGAATGAAATTTCTTGTATCCGGTGAAGATGCAATTGAGTAAACACTGACTATAGGTAACTAGGGTTGATGTATTAAATAATGTATCATAGTATGTTTAGTATAAATCCTTTGAACTATATTTATGAAAAAATAAATTATTTAATGTGGCCCTAGAAAATACATTGATATCATTCCAAAATTATCCAATATTATAATTATGAGATTAATTATAAATAAATTTTAAATTTAATTTATTTGTTTAATTTCTTTTGAAATTGTACATGATGATTCATAATATAATATAGTGTATTTCATAATATAAAAATGAAATCTAGTTATAGGAATGTAAAGAATATAATTGATTTTAATCTATGTTGGGATTGAGCTTATTGAAATGAAAATTAACCTCAATAAAGATATACTATTGGAGATGAAGACATTATAACATTATTGGGTCACCTGAATTATGTTTTATGTAATAAAAAACCCAGAAAAATCTTCCAATAGATCCAATTTGTAGGGAAATAATGTAAAATAATATAATTTATTCACAAACTCTATCATTCAATGGATCCAAATATCCATTTTTATAAAGTAAATGGGTATTTTTGATTGAGAAAATATTTAGAACTGTGGGCCATATTGAATGGTAGATGCTTGTAATTATTTTTTTTTTCTCACAGGGTATGGAGATATATAGTGTTCGGAAATTCAAACAATAATGTATGTAGAGTAAATAATGATAATTAAATGGATGTATTTCTAGTAACATTTTATCCAAAAATATTTTCCCTCATCCACAATTACAATATTTTAATTAAAAACTAAATTTTATTGTACAAAATGATGATGAAAAAGTTTACATGTTTTAATTCAACATTACATGGTTATCTAGGCATACTTTGGAATATATATTTAATAAAAAAATAATGATTGATTGTTTCATTAATGGGATAAAAAACATTCTTAATAAGTAAAAAATTTCAAAAATATCATCTTTTGGGTATATAAAATCATGTTATATTTATAAAAAGAATTAATTATTCATATTATTTGTATTTTAAGTAATGAAAGACAATAACATTTATACTGAGCACTCTAGAAAAGGACAAATGAAAAAAATGGAATATGGGATGGGTGGAATTTACAATATATGATAAATGTGTAAATAACTATAGTGGAATATTACTTATTGGAATGGGAGTTTTCTACTTATGTGGGGAGAAAGCACACAAATATTTTGGTTTCATGGGAATGAATGATGATTCTGATGTTCAATATATAAACTATAGTGGTATGGAACATTATTAATTTTTTTACCCAATCACGTAGTGATCATTTCTAAGATAATTCCAAGTGTGAAAAAACAATATATTGGGATCAAAATAGTTGAGGATAAAGATAAGTAAATTAATCCTTTATTTTAATTAATACAATGGGATATTTAATTTCGAGTAATCACATTATTTTATATATTTTAATTCTTTCAATAGTGTTAGATATTTCTCTATAATTTTAAGAAGGGGGTTATCTATCAAGTCTCTCAATGTAACTATCACTGCAACACAAATAATTCAATAGGTTCCCACTATTTCAAATAAACATGCCCTATTTTCTGAAGACATTATTATACCTATGGTGGAATTTTATATAGTCCTTGTTATTATAAATATTAAACAATCTACGGAAAAAATTATGTTTTAATGAGATGGAAATTAAATTTATGATCATGATTTTGAATTCTGTATCCATATATGGGAGAATTCATCAGAGTAATGAATATATCCATCCATATAAACTATTATGAATGAAACTAAAATTTATTATTAGATGACACAATATAATAATGGAAACTTTATTCTTTAAATTGAGTTTTGATCGATCAATCATGTTTACATTGATGTATTATTTCAGGAATTACCTAGACCCCACTAGAGATTGAATCTGATATTACCATTAATTTAATCCTTGATGCATGAAATATGTCATTGAATACCAATAGAATAGAAATTGTGAATTTAATGGTATTGATAAAAAAATTTCAATTTACAAAATAAGTGATTTATACACCCTAGTGTTTCACATTACAGAAAATTTATTTATTTATTTGTGAATAAATATTGATTTATATGAATTTTTTTTGATTTTAAAGATATAAGGGTTATTATGATATAAAAATAGTAACATCAGCTTCTTATTGAATACTTTTTCGATCAACATTATATAAAAATATATCTTGAAATTATTTTAATTTTTTATTTAAATCATAAATTGGTGAAAAATATAGATAGTATTTTAATTTAAACATCTTGAATAATGTACATACAATAAAAGTTTAAAATTTGTCCACTTTGATTATGAAGTTTCACCATATGTTTTAAAGGATCTAATAAAAATTTTATTCAATGAATATCATGGGAATTTATTGGGGGTATTCAATAATGATATCTATTTTTACACTATGATCTATGAGGACCATGATAATAAATTGAGGATCATTATTATGACAATTAAATGAGTATAATTTTATGCTAAATTTATAATATTCGAATTCTGGATTCAAAATGTTTTTCCCTTGCCTATATTTTCTTCTATGATGGAATATTTGTTGATACTATTAAGAAAAAATAAGCTCAATGATGGCCTAAATCAACAAAAAAAACCAAGGAATGTAGTTTCTCTGGTTTTGTAGGGTATTTTCCCTGATTTTTCCAAACCTATCCAATTGTTAGAGCCACTAACCAAGATGACTCTTAACGGGGTTAATTTTGTAATGAGAAAGGAATTATAATTTTTTTATGAATATAATAGGTTATTGGATAACATTCAATTTTTTAGACTACCATCAAGAAATGATGTATATTTTATATAAAATGATCTTTCAATGAAGGACATGGTTGTCTTAGTAAATAGAATGATATAATTATTTCTAATGTGTTAAGATAATTATATAATATGGAAAAAATTATCCTACTAATGATAATGAGTTTTAATTCATAATATTTGGATTTATATTATTAATACATTATATATATAGTGAATGATGTGAGATATAAACTGACTTTACGATCACAATATACTTATTTTTATAGAAATTGATCAAGTAGAGGAAACATTAGTGGCATGAGTTATTTAAAGAATTTAATTGATTCACATAATACCTACAATGGAATGAAAATAGGATAATTGATAAAAGAGAATTATATTTTCGAGTATATTTTAATTATAAATAATTTCAATAGGTTATATTGCACACAACACTATCATTACTTGCATTACAAATAAGATTGAGATTTTGTGAAGCAAAATATTTGTATTATAATTATTTAGATGATATATTTATAGCATATACATTAAATATTGTAATACGAATAGTAAGGAATAATTTTTAAATATTATTTATAATTTTCACATAAAAAATAATAATGAAATTTAAAAAATTTGGTAAGATAGATATATTTTTAGAAATATTATTTTTAAAAGATATACTTATTATGTCGTTTCCTGAAAAATAATAAAATTAAAATTAGACAGTCATTGAAATTTCATTCTGTAAAATATACATAATTTTTGAATTGTGAATATCATAATTATCATTGGGAGAATAATTGGTATTTTTATAAAAATATTATATTTTTTATGAATACTAATAAATACTACACTATGATTAAAAACCAATATTTACATATAAATTAATATTTTAATATAAATTTATTTCAACGTCACAATAGATAAATAATAAATACAGTAATTCAATTTAGGTCATTGGATTAATTTTTATCATAGAATTGGATATAAAAAATACCAACCTTTTGATCTTCTCTTTTACATGCATTGTAGAAACATTTGTAGGATTAGAATTAAACATAATTTTACTACATCAGTTAATTGAATTGTGAAAAATGGATAATAATGTTACTAATCATTATGAAAAATTTGGTCTAATAGGAATCAAATATTTTTTTCATGAATAATAATTTTTGAAATTGTTTACCACAGTTAATGTTTAATAATGTAAATAATGGTAAAGATAATATTATAAAAATATAAAATTTCCATATCGCATGTCCTAATATAATGGGAATTTTTTTTCAACCCAAATAATTCTTATGCATAAAATATGATCATTTTTAAGAACACTTTCTTGCTATATGACATTTATTTTCATTTATTTAAAAAAGATTTAAAAGAACATATACAAATTTTAATAACTAAACCATTTTTTATATAAGGATATTCATAAGATAAATTCAACTATAATTATTAATCTGAAATAAAATAAATTTATCTTCATAATAATAATTTATTTTTAACAATTAGAGGAAAAATTACATAATTAAAATTTAACATAATAATGATTTAGTAATTGATTAATTAATCGAGATATTAAATAATTGATTTAGAGAAAATTAAAAGAAAAATTATTTCACATAATTAATGACATAAAAAAATTTATAGATAACATAGATATTTTGTTGAAATATTGATTTATTTTTTCAATGTTATCTTATAGTTTGGTTTATATTAAAAATTAGCATAATTAATAGTATTGAAACTGAACGAAATGATACTTTAAAATAAATAACAATTTATTTAATGTTAACAATTTCATAAAAATGAAGAATTATTAAAACTAAAAAGTATAAAATATAATATTTCATAAATTATTCAATTGGTTTTATTGTAATTTTATAGTATCTATATTTAACTAGTTCTGTGAAAAATAAAAATTATCACAAGAAGAGTTAAATTATTTAACTAATGGGTAATTTCAAAAGATAAGGTTTATTTTGTGACAAAAAATATCTAAAAGTCACTGGTATGTATTAAATATACCTATACTCATATTATATTTGAAATAACTCTATTATTATTGTTTTATATATAAACTTATTTTATAATAAATTAATTGTTTTGGTGTTTCCAAAGTGCCCCTCCCCTCTCTTATAATTGGGAATATCTCCTCCCCATTTATTCACACCTCTAATTCAATTTATTTTGGTAAAACCAAACCCATTTTACCTCATAAATTCCTAAAATCCAACCTTTAGGACATATTTTGGATTCAAATCCATCATATTGAGTCCTATTGTACAAATCAAAAGGAGACACTTGAAGAAGAGATATTTTGTTTACCAACTCGTTCAATGTTTTTTCCTTGTTCAACTTCATATTCTGCTTATGTTTCCATAACACAGTAATATCTATTTAATCTAATATATTTTAATATATTGTTATGATTACTGGAAAATAATATTCTTAGTTTTACCCAGACTATAAAAAACAATATCGCCATATGTGTAAACGTATGTCTTATCATATACACACAATTTTGTAAATTGTTTCTCATGAATGCATTATTTATAAGGGTATAATGATTAATATAAATGATATAAATAATAAATATAACATGATATGGTTTCATTATATTTAATATTCCATCTATTTTCTATCATTTTACCATTATGAAATGATATCATCCTTCTTAAATAAATTTGCCCAACCATCCGCATGATGCGATGAGATTCATCCTCCATTACCACAACTTCATAATGATTATAAAAATTTATATATTGATTAAATGTCAAATATACGAAATAATAATGGTAATTAAATATAATATGATATATATATATATATATCAATTTATTACTTTTATTTAATATGATAATAAAAAAAACAACGTTCATGTGTATGTACGACCAACCATCTCAATGAACTATGTGTTCCATATCATGTATATATCTATTATATATATTTTTATATATATTATATATTTGATATATAAATCAATTTTTTCATTCTAGAATTTTTAAAATTATTATCTTAGTAATATGTTGAATAATAAAATGTCAAAACAAATACAATAAAAAATGTGATTATTATCCAACATGTATCTTTAACAAGGAAATTATTAATTAAAATGTAATATAAAGAAATAAATGAATCATATATGAGATCATAAATATTATTATGATTGTATTAGTAGTTAATAATATATTTAGTACCCTTATACTAGAGTGTCAGACATGTGCAGAGAGTATCATAACAAAGGTAAGGTAATTATGTCCCACATTCAATTTTCATGACATATAAGATATGTTCTCCACCAGTTTCTTATGTATGGTGTATATACTACCCATATTATATTTGATACAATGAATTAATTTATCTTCATCATACTTAGAGATTCATTTTATGATATTTGGATAATTATTTACATATTTAAAGTGGGATGAGATGCTTCGATTGTATAAAGAACTATACATTTATCCATTTCAATATTATTAATATTATTTTACAATACAATTTATATGGATATAAAAGGACTATAAGGATAAATTTCTGTATATTATTATGAACATTATAATTTTATAAAATATTAATCTTTCTATGGTTTTATGTTATGATGATTTCTGAAATATCAATGTTATCTGAGGTTGTTTATACATCACTATATACAATGAGACATTTGTAATAGTTATCGATGTTTCCTAAAAATGAATTGCAAATTTTTTTCAAAAATTAAAAAAAAATTGACACATGTTTTAATTTATATAAAATATTTTGAATGGAATCATTTTGTTGTTTTCCAAACGAGTTACATTAAAAATGTTCTGAAAAAATAAGGAACAAATGTTTTTTAACTTATAAAGTGTGAGCGACTATTTCAATCATCATTAATTCATAAAAATTTAATGTATCCCTTATAATCATAAAATTTTATTTTTAGATGAATCTTTTTATTTAATAATTTAACAACATATAAATGAATTAAATGAATAAAAAAAGGTACGTTTCTCTCAAAGAGTTTTAATGATTTTATTTGATTATTTTCATCAATGTCAATATCTCCTGTTTGATTTTATGATTAATTGAAGATGATTTTTATAATAAATCAGTCCATATTGTATATAATGGTTCATGATATGTCTATCTATGGATGTGATATTTTTATACCATTCATGATTTATACTTAATTTATAAATATTTCATGTTCTAGATTTAATAAGAATTTTTATGTTGTCTATGTTAGAACCTTTTTATATGAGGAATTCGATCAAGATAGTGAGTGAGGCGTTATGGACCACTTAATTAAAGACCTACGAGTTGTGGATCAGTTAATGAAAGACCCTTGACGCGTCAATAGTTCTAATGAGATCAACTAGTTTGGGGTTTTACCCACTTATTTATGTTCTTGGCATGAGGTCTTGACAGTAAGGTCATGATATCCCACATTATTTTTTCCTTTATTGTGATATTGGTTATAGATATTTCATGTGAATATTCAACATTTAGAATTTCCATTATGATGAATAAATGGAATTATTAGATTTATTCTTTCTATATTTTGTCGAATATTGTGGTCAAAATGCATGTGTTTCAGTATTATACATTGCCACAAAATTTTACACTTATTTATCAAATCCTATTCTATAATGTTTAACCTTATTGAGCATATGACCTCACAAATTTCAAATGTATTATTTTTTGAGGATTACAATAACTGTATTATGATTGATATGTAGGGTTTTGATAGGAGAATAATGGAGTTCTCAATGAATGAAATATTTTTCATATTATGTACTGAATTATAATAAAAGGATCATGTATGCAAGCTATTTTCCATGTCATCTAAACCGATCGGTCATTTAAGACTTGATTCCTTGAAATCATTATAATGTATCAAAAAATTCACAAACTCTCGGCATCTTGGATTGGGGTGTGACATTTGATATCAAATGATGTTTTATAGAATCTACGAATACTAGATTAAGAAACAAATATAAATAATGATAACCCTAAGATATTATTTGAGAAGATGTATAGGATAAAATCCTATAATTCATGTAATGTATATATTATTAGTTTATTCTTATAAAATACATCACTATCTAGATAATACAAGTAGATGTCATTCTGGAACAGATGTACATATGGGTGAAAACTCTGATAAGGTGTTCTGGGTCTGACCCATAGTAACAAGGTACATGAAAATGGTCCATACATTGTATTAGTCTAATAGTCTCATGGGATATTTTATGGATAATTCAAATATTCAATACACACAATTATGTGGTAATTTCAAGTAAATATGTCCCCAATGAAACCACAATTGTGATTTTGAGATTATTTATGTACACAATTTTCAACTAAGGTTTTATGTTTCATAATTTTTGGGAATATACACTATTTTATTGGTAATTTAGTATATTACACTCTTCAGAAATGGTGTCTAGAAAATGTAATGTAAACTTCACTAATTCATGTGATCAAAAGAGTAAGAAGGATCATATCTTTCTTGGAAATATTTCAAAATTTCAATGGGAATTAATCACCAAAATATTATCATTATATAATTAAATGAAAACAAGTGATATTAGTATTGGTAATGAGTACTACAAGTATTATTTCTTGGAAGGGGAGTATGAGAATATTACGAATGCTGAAAAATATTTGGATAAAGCGAATAAGAGAAAAATTACTTTCCCAGATGTGCTAATTGTGGATAGAAGCCACATGGTACACGCCTAATAGTAATGGATTTTTTTATATGTATAGAGAAAAGGGAACCATGATTTTTATTTCAAGGGAAATAATGAATATTTCAACAATAAATCCAACATTTGCAAAGATATGGTATAATACGCTAATCATTTTCTCTTATATCAATAGAATATACATTAGAAGAGGCTAATAGATCATAGTGGAGGTTGTTATTCTACTATAGACTGTGATGAATGATTACTATTCATATGATTTGAATTATTTAATTTATATATCTTATCAATTATTTATTGGTTATAATAACTATGGAATATGTAATGTTATTACAGTAGTAGTATTTCATTAACGATTTTAGATTGTTTAGTACCAAAAAATGTGACACAATATCATGTTAATTGTTTTGGAAAATATATAGTTGAGGGATATATGACCCTTAATACATTTATAATGCTATTATAATAATGTTTTAATAATTATATGATTGAATGGGATAATGTATATTGGATAAAATTGACTTCCTTGGAATGGATTAATGGTTTTTTATTCTATCGTTATTAGGGTTTAAAATATTTTTTTATTTAAGAACATTATATAATATTTAATGATTTTTGTAAGGAAAAAGGAATTGTGAATGTATTCAATATGTAATTATTGTAAATAAAATTATTACCTTGTTTTAACAGAATACATACTGGAGGAATTGTCATGTCTGGTAAGTTAGAAAAATTGACATGCAATATGTTATGTTGACTTATGATATTTAGTGACCTTCCTTTTAAATTTTTTGATTGTGATTCTTGAGATAATTATTAGGGATAAGTCTAAGGGGTTTAGTTTATTATGTTGAACATTGGATAGCATTTTTTTATGTTATATAATTCCTTAATAATATTTTTTGAATGTGAAAACAATATAGTTTTATAAAAATGGTAGGATACAGGTTGGGAGGCAACTTGTCACATATGGCCAGGCCATGAGACATGAACCCAGTACCGAAGGCCGACAGGGGTGAATCAACTACCACTAGCCAACAAGATTTCCATGTGGTTAGAAAATAGTTTATTTATTTTATAAGTATTTCAGATGATTTAGAAGTTCATGTTTTTAACTATATACAATTAAGATAAATAAATTAATTTTGAATTTTATTATCTTTTAGGGAGAATGTGAATTTTTTTTAGAAATTAGTTAGAGGATAAGGCTATATTTATCAATTAAATATGATTACCTATATTGTTATTCTATCATATTAACTAATTCTTTATCATTAGAGAAATTATATATAAAACAAAAATTATTTCCCAGTACATTTTTTCTGATGAATCATGTGGTCCCATAGATCATCATCATCTAATGGATTTTGTTATTATTGACTAACTATTAACCATGTTCTCTATCATACTCCATTAGAACATGATGGTTATATTTTTCTTTCATTTCCATGTTTTTCTACATATAACACTTTTATGTTTTTTTGTCAAATTTCATACATCACATCGTTTGTTTTAAAGTATACCTGTTATTAATGATACTTCCAATTTGGGATTTTCATAAATGTATTTCTAGTTTGAACCTTTTATATTCGAAGTCCAATTTCAAATTAAGAAAAAAAATTTAATAAATGAGGGGAAAATTAAAACCCCACGGTTTCGAAATATGTTATCATCTTAAATCAATTCAACAAATTATATTACATGACACACCGACCAGGCTGGCATTATTGTTTTATCTGGATTTAAAGGTGTGTGATGGATTCTTCTCATTTTGTTACCATTATCAATTTTCCCTAAATTACCTATGGTTCCCATATCTATAACTGGGTACAAACCGTCATTCCAAAAGACCAACTATTGACTAGGTTTTCATTCCCAATGATTCCTGGGGACTCACATTGGTCGATAGGATAGGGGGATGGGATCATCACACTATTCTTTAGAGATTTGACTCCTACTACATTACTCTCTTATAAATTTATGATATGTTCATTAATATATTCCATACTCCCGAAGTAATACTGGATACCCTAACAAAATGGATATGGGATAACTCTCTTTTATGTGTAAAAGATTGCGATCTATTTTTTGAATCAATTTGTATGTATTGGATGTTCATCATGATTTCTTAATAATTAGCAGTTTCTAATATGCTAAAAATATATGACCATTTTCATCAAGCCATGCCCTATTCTATGGAGTTGGATGATATTCTTAGGATGGTATTGATCCATTATGAGGCATCCTACATATCCCATTTAATCTAATTATCAAAACTAACATAGTTCAGTTGATCAATGTTTTTTAATTTCATCTTTAACTGAAAAATATAGGGGGTATATAACACAAAATATTTGGGCTAGAGTATGGAAGAGACAAACTACATATATTGGTTATAAAGGGAATTAAAGCCATCATAGTGTGGGTGATCCATGTAGTTTAACATCATGTGGTAAAGACTAATTTGTGGCTATCAAAATAGAAAATATTTGATTTTGGATCTAGAAGTAATGTCCTAAATATCGTTGTTATTGTATGAATTAGAGTAATTATAGTCCAGTAAATTTTGGATATATACACTAAGGATGCCCTGCTGAAAGGGTATTTGGGGCTTAATGTGGTATTTCTTGCATCCCCCAATGCCCACGTGATCACTGCTTATTTTGAAAAATAAGGGGGGGGGGGTGTATGATCAAAATTATGGAATATATATATGAGATCTATGTATTGGGGAAGTCCTTGGACTGTTTCATATAGAGATAGAGCCATTAAGGAGGTATTCTATGTATCCCAGTTATGGCTAGAATCAGATTCATTATAGTTTTCGTTGAGATATTGGATAATACACAATGATGATACTCGGGTGCATGTGTATTTGATGCATATGAGGTGTTTTTTTTCATTACCATAATCCCACATGAGCCATCTTAATTTTAGAAAACATAAATTTGTTGATGAATAGCCTTATGGAATATGTTTAAGGGATCTAAAAATTTGGGTAGTCCATGGAGTGTTTGTTATGGAGCTTGTGCCTTTAAGGATACATCATATGTATAAATGTTATGGTGATGATTAGATTAACCATAGTTCTCAAGGAGTTTTTGGGGATTAAATGCTAGGTAATCCCTTGTAAACAAGCCTTCTTATGTGGAAGGTGATTCATGATCCTGTTGAAATAACCTACAGGTCATCGCATGAACTTTCTCAAAAAATGTAGAGGGTATCATGAGAGTCAGTGTATCATGATACGAGGGCTATCGTGTTCCAATTATGACACCACAATTGGTCATTGTGGGGCTAGGTCTACATCGGCAGAGGGTGTCACTTCTCATGGCAGAAACCTCTAAGGGACATCACGGGACCATGACAAAATGTCCATAGGTTACACCACATGAGCTAGATTGTGATGTCCAGATGTGTCGATGAGAGTTGGATGACATGATTGGGCCTGTTAAATGATTCAGGTGGTGCATCTTGATGACATCACTAGTTTGGGGTGACGAACAAAATCAGTTCCTAGGATCAAAGTGGTGTTTGTGAAGGGTATGTGAGACTTGACCAGACATTTCACTAGTGTTCTGTATATAACATATGATATTTCAAAGGGCTATCGTGAGGTCCATGTGGCATGACAGGGTAAATTTATATATCCTTTATTGACACATGTTATGCATGTGGAGGTCCCTGAACATGTATTCTTCTTAGGTTTCCCACATTGCTTCCAAGTTTATCAAATGGGTTGTGACTGCCTTGGTATTATTCTGCATTAGTTTTTTTGGGTCTTCTGTGATCTCATGTTCATGTGATATTGTTATCACATTCCTCTTCATAAGTCATTCAAATGATCCTTTGTTGATCATATGGAATGATATATGCATGGAACAAGACATATCTAGTAGTGCATCAGTGTATTACCTTGAGGAATGTCGATCGATTGCATGATTAGACGTGTGATGAAGCTCAAACTCTAAGAATCGACATTTACAATGATAGAATGAGTACAAATATCTAAAATTTTATCTGCCAAACAATGAACCATCTAACTGACCCATTTTTCTATGTTAGAGAATAAACATTATAGACATATCCATCATCATAATCACCAGTTTTTAGGAGGAAATATGTGTGAGTCCAGTATAGAGTCGAATCGGGGTTTGGCATTACACGGTTTCACGAGTCTCTATGGTGGACCATGTTAAGGGTGTCACTTGATTTTCAAAATATGAAAGCCCATCTATCCTTTATCGACGTATTGACAACAATTGAGTACTTATGCATCAAATGACTTCAATGTTGTTGTGCCTACATGTCTAAGGGTCTTCGTGAAATCCAAATTAATGTTAAAAGTCATTATCGAGTCTCTAGATGGATTGTCTCGGGGTATCATGGGACCATGCCAAGGTTGCCCCAGGTGCACCATATGCCCATTAGAGATTAAGAACCCTTCTTCCCTTCACCTTTGGTATCTCATTTGTTTTATGTGATAATGATTGGGAGTCATGTGATATTTTATGTATGTTATTGAGTTTATTTCCTCTTTTCTGGGTGATGCGTCGTGATACCAGTATGGTTCATATGGAATGAGATATTTTTATAGTAAATTCGTTGGGCCATAGGGCTTCT
Source organism: Viscum album (assembly GCA_963277665.1). Classification (NCBI taxonomy): domain Eukaryota; kingdom Viridiplantae; phylum Streptophyta; class Magnoliopsida; order Santalales; family Viscaceae; genus Viscum; species Viscum album. The sequence goes on along the minus strand of OY728133.1, from coordinate 1,022,409,314 downwards.
GTGAGGTGAGGCAGGCTTTTCACTGAGGGATCATGGTGTAGTACAGGTCGTCAGGGGCATGCCCCATGTGTTTTAGCAAATGTGGACCCTTCTCACATCATTTATTTCATTCCCCATTGATTTTTTTGACGTATGTATCTGGTAATGAGAGATTTCATGATCAATTTCTTGAGTTTTGGGCCCAATTTCTGGTTGATGTTTCCCTGGACCAATTTTCCTCATATTGAGGTCACGCATGCATGTAGGGGGCCTGTGTTTTACTCTATCAATAGAGTTATGCGATTTTTTCAGAACACATATGCGATCATCCGAGCGATGAGAATGGGAAGGAAAGGGGACATTGTGAGGTGAAGTGGTTACGACACTATGGTCTTGTGGTTTCTCACACATAACATGATTTGTGTGTCACATGTCCATCAGAATCTATAGACACAACTCACCTCCCCTATTTTTATCCCATTCGCTTTATGTGACTATGGTTGGAATTAATGTATGTTTGATTGAATAATGTTAGTTATTTTTAATCATTTTATATTCGTCTATTTTGTGACCAATGTGGATCAAATTAGAGTCCACAAATATTGTTAATGAAATCATGCATCTATCCTTAGAGATCCTACGAATTTTCAGAAAGTTTCCTTGTGTCACGGTTGAATACATGATATTGATTCATGAGGTTCATCGAACATGTCATGCCGTGTCTCATTTTTTTAAGGCCATTAATTTCCTTTAGGGACCATGATCCCCTCTATCCTCCCTCTAGTTATCTCTTACAATCATTATTATTAAGGCTTAAAGGTATGAAGTGATTGGTTGGATATCATCTACAGATTTTCTTCTTCCCAATGTTGATTTCTTGCATGATACATGTGACCATTGGGTGTATTTCTATTGAAATGTATCTTGAGAATACTTTTAAAGGATTACATATGGTGTTTCAGGTATTTTCCAATGAAAACTCTCACATTCTGGGGGACTCTCATCCAACTATCACATTTCATCCACTAGTGAACAAGGGTGCTTATTGAGGATGGCTTTGTATGTCATGTCATGGGTTCCGATCCTTGTATGGAGACTTCATGTGGCCTTTCAGTGGTCACACAATTACGAGTCTTTAAATATCCTATTCTTACCTTACCAAAAAAATAATAAGATAAATGTTTGAATGTTTCTTTCTAATTGGTTTTGCTGATACCTATTTGGAGGTCATATGTTCTATGTCCACAGGGAGAATGAATAGGTTTTGAGGATAACTAATTTCCCACCAAATTCAATAATGGTTCTGAAAACCCTTTCTCTTGGTTGAACATTTGTCTTCCTAAAAAAACATATATATTGGGGGTTTGTAAATGAAATTTCATTTCATCAGACACCACCTTATACAGAGTTATATTATTAACTTTATTTTGAAAGACCTCTACATGAATCATGGTCAAGAGTTCTTCACGTTAGTATATGCTTCGAGCCCTTCTATTTACCAATACTAATTTCTTATCAGGTTCTCTTCTATCTCATTCAGAGACTAATATTTGGTTATTCCCTAATCATAGGTAGTTTTCATGAGAACATTTTGAGCTCCTTTTGGCTCAGCCACTCAATTGATTTCACATCACCATGTCAAAGTCACTCAACCACAAGCCTATAAGGATTTCATGTGATGCTATTGGGGCCTAATATGAGTTATGCACCGTATAAGTATTCTATAGACTAGGTGGTTCATTAACTTCTTGATGTGGATCACAAACCGTAGGCATGGTCATGTGATTAACATGATGCTATTAGGGAATTCTCAGGACTTTATCATGGTTGTGATTGTAATTATATTATCTAACATGTTCTATATAGATATTTTGAGATGGAATCTCGATTCCATTAGTGTTACATGGCCACAGATAATCATAGGTCCATGCCTACTAGGAATCGTAATTCCAATCCCTGCTATCATGTACATAATAATATCATGATTTCAAGGAAGTTCTCTTCACCTGGCTTCCATGATTATCCTCTATCTGATCGAAAAATATTGTATTGGTTTGGTATGGTAGATGATATCCATATCCCCTCCATGTACATCATTCCACCATCTCATTGGCTGTTCATTTCTTTTGATTGGGTTCAAATATTGATTATCAAATAAAAATTAGTTAGAAACTTACCAACCCCATGAATTATCCTACGTTCAATCTAACTCCCCCATGATCCTGAATGATTGTGACCTTTCACATTAACCAAATACTCAAACGCTATTCAAGAATATTCTCCTCTTCCCTAAACACTCTTGTTGGTGGGTGGTACGTGATGGGGGACCTTCTCCCCAAAGTAATATTCTCCAATAATTGGTAATGTCCATCCATTGTGTGATGAAGATTTCTAGAATTTTCCAATGATCAATATAGGGTCCATCATTATGATTACATGTGTATATCCTAGTTCATTGACTACCACCATGTGACATCCTTTGAGAAATGTTCAACTGTTGGTTCCCAAGGACCAATACATTAAACATTCTATGTGTAGATGTTGGTATCGGTCTATGGGATATCCATCAGTCAGATAGAATCCATCTTCATTGAGAGATGTATGATTATTTCTTCTCTACTATAAATGTGTAGGATGATACACTTCATCTCTTGCTTTAGGATATGGCATTTTTTCCTTGTCATGAGGAAACTAGTGATTAAGCTCAAAATGAGCTTGCTTATTTCCATCACTAACTGGATCAAAATTTTCTTATGTAATAGTGGGGTCAATCAAATCATCATTCACCCACGTCAATGTCCCTCCCATAAATGTTCTGGTTAATTTGGAACATATTGGTAAATTTCAAAATATTGGGATCAAACTTCTGGGGAAATTGATTGAACATTGATGTTTCTCCGAACTATAGGCTATGGATTTCTCATGTTATGTTTCTAAATTGGTGGCTCTTCCTATTAGAATAATCACATGAAATTGAAATAAAGAATTTCATAATGATGGAATGCATAATTCCAGACATTATAACCACATATTCATGGCCTTGTGTCAATACTAAAAATTAGATTTTTTCAATGGCTTATACCAATACAACAAATATGATTTTTTCAAGGACTTGTGCCAAGAAACTAGCTTGTCTCATGAGACCTACTAATGCATCAAGGAGCTATAGCGTGCTCCACCCATCAATTACTAAGTCTAGTGCATTCCTCAACTGAAATTGATTAAACATAAAATAATCATTTATATTAAAACTAGCATATGAAATGTCAATACACTATCTATAAACAATGAATGGTGTAAAAATAACACATCCATTGTCAAACATATCACTAAACCTTCAATAAAATATGAAATATATGCATTATAATAAATCAACTTCAAATATGTTTTAAATCCATCAAAGGATGTTGACATAGATGAAATCAAAACATTTACAGGGATATATCTCTTTATATTTTGAAATCATTAAGAAGTCATGTAATTATAAAAGAAAGCATTTATGTCAGAAATATTATTCTAATCTTGTAATGGAAGCATCTAAGGTGTTATAACTATGGAAAATATCCACACCCGCAACATATGTTACAAAAACATTCTTTACTTAATTTTGTTGAAAAGTTCAAAAATGACCTTGTTTGGAAAAAGACGAAAAGATTCCTTTATAAACATTTTAGAAAAATTAAAAAAAGGTATATATTTCAATAACCAATATTCTAGTAAATAGTAAAAATGTTTTGAAATATAATTTTCAGAAACACGGATGTGGATGATAAAGAGGTCCCAGTAGATAGTCACGTATACATAACCTCAAATAAGTAATGATATTGTAGAATTAACCATTTCCTTTAACTTTTTCATAGTAGATGGTATGGTAACCTCATTTAAAATTGTTAAAACAATGTTATTAAACTATACAATAATCATATACATAATTATGATATCATATATGATCTTATAATATTTTGTGGTCAATAATATTTTATTAATATCATCATTTTGGTTGTTAACTAATTAATTTTAATTTATATGTTTTTTTATTTAAGCCATTTTTGTTATGGATATGATATATTTAATTTATATAAAGAAAGATATTATGTTCATAAACATTTTTTTAATCCCAAAATGAAAATTATTCTTGGATGATTACGATTGTAAATGAATCTCATCTCGTTCAGGGAGATAGTAATCCATACATACGCATGAGCGATAATATCATTATATTTATGTTGAAATAGTATGTAAAATTATGGTATGTAATATATAAAGAATCATTCCCATGTTATATTTATTATTTACCTCAGTTATACTAATTTTTATACCCATTAAAATTATGAAGTGTTTGATTAACAAACTATACTACTACGTGGAGACTGTAAGATGTACATACACAAGTATGGTGAGTTTTTCATTTAGAGTATAGATATAATATCGAGTATTGTTGTAACATATTTATAACAACATAATATTATGTATAAGGTACTGGATTTATTATTTTGGTATGGAAAGATCATATAAAGAGGATGTATAAAAATAAAAGAACTTGAAAGAGGGTGATGAAATTGTTATATCTTCTTCTAGTGTTTTCTAGGCAGTTGATCAAGAGGGATCCATGGGATGGCTTTCAGATAAATGTAATGCCAATCAGTAGAATGGTGGATATTTTAGTGGTTATTTGGGAAGTTTTTGGCTGAAAAATGTCTTTGGAGGTGTGAAATTAAGAGATGAAAATGTACCATTTTATAACAGAGGCGATGGACACTTTAGGAAAACTTTGAAATATAATTTTATAATAAAAAAAATTTCAGTTTATAATGGATTGAATATTATTTATGTAAAGGATATGGTGGGTATGGGTCGAAAAATTCTCAACCTATCGGTTCTGGATAAGTTTAGGTCACCATATTAATAATATCTTTTTTATTAACTCTCAGTTAAATAGTTTGACATTTTCCATGTATCATTGTATTTTTATATTATATGGTTAATAAATTTACTATAAACAACCAAGAGAAACCCAACTGGTTCATTATTTATATATCTAACCATATCAATGTTCTTTGGATGAACCTTATATTTTGAGAAATATTATATCAATTAATAATATATTATTTTAAAAAAAATTATTTATGTCAATTTTGACACTATTTAGTATTTGGTTTTTGTGAAAGTAATAACAACATTTTTAATTCTAATAGGATACATTGAATCAACCTAAAAATGTCATATTCCCCCAAAAAAATCTTGAATGTTATAAAAATATTGAAATTATATTTCTCTTATTATTTATAATACCATTTATAGGATTCTTTTATTAATAAGTTAATTACAACATCATCATTGTGTTATAAAAAAATTTAATTATTTACGGTCTAAAAATTATAAATAAAATACCATGATTTAAAAATATTTTAGTTATTAATCTTTGAATTTAAACCTTTTAACTCTTCTTTAAATAAAATAATAATGAATGTCCAAATGCAATCCATGTAGACAAAAATGATCATATTTTATTCCGATGTATGTTTTTGTTCGAATTAAACTTGTCCAATAGAATTAGGAAACATGTTTGGGTAATTACAATATCATTTTTACACTTAAGTACCCTATTTACATTTAACTATGTTAAATTAATGTAAAAAGTTCATATTCAACAAAAATATTTCATATTAGTGAACCACATATTACGTTTTGATTTCAACTATGTCCCTTAGATTTTTGAAATTAAACTCTCATAAGTGTTAATATTATGTTTTATGAAAATTTGTAAATCCTCTTAGAAGGTGGGTAAAAGCAGGTAAAGAGTTCAATAAAATTTTATAAGTCTAAACATATATTAAAATGAATCTTATTTATTACATTGAACATATATAGGTATTATGTATCTATTTTGACCTAAAATAAATTAATATAAAATAACTATTTACTTAACTAAAAAGTATGTTTTAAACAATAACGTATTGTTTTTCACTCTTCATAAAAAAAGACAGTGTTTAAAAAAATACCAAAAATTCACCCTAAGCTAATTTTGATTTTCTGAATTAAAAAATTAATTTTACATTACCAAATTAAAAATCTTTATGTTTCATTAGTTAATTTAAATTTAATTTTCAATGTCAAAACCAAAAAGTGGGTTTTTACAAATTAAAAACTATGAGAATATAGACATGTTTTTATGTCATATTTAAATGTAATATTACTTATCATGACTTAATTGTATTAAATGATAAGAAAAATTATCTAATTATACATAAAAAACATTAAAATTCATTATTTAGCACTATAAATTATTTTGATTAAAAATATTGTTTTGAATTAAAATTTAGTGTTATTCACTATTCATCAAAATTTGAAGGTTAATAGAAATCTACCAAAAATTAATCCAAACTAAATTTTATATCCAGATTATAAAAAATAATTTAATTTCATGAAATTTAGTATATAAAAGTGTAAAATATTTTTTTTAAAGGATTCATTATTAAATAGGTGGAATAATTGATTTTTTATTAAAATATTTCTTTTATTTAAAAATTTAAATTTGTACTTACATTATGCATGAGAAACAGAAAGTATTAATTCCAAAATTATTTAAATTATTTAAAATTCAAAATATAGTTAATATTATTCCTACCCACTTTTTGATGAGCTAGTTTTGTTAAGTCTTGGTGTGCTCAAACTTGGTGTTATGTGTAGCACAAGTTATTATATTTCTTTGATGGGATAATGTACAATGAAAAATTGTGGAGTTACATTCTCGTCTCCTTAAATAAATTTCATCCTTGCAATTTGAAATTTTTTATTTAAAATAAGAGGTTATAAATAGAAAAATACCTTTGTGGAAAACCCACATCAGAAATTGTGTCAATAAAAATTTAGTCATAATAAGTGGGAAAGAGAAATGAAAAATTTACCACCACATTATGATCTCGATTAGGTGATCACTGGTTGAAATTATATACACATAATTAAATGAAAAACATAAATATTTATAGAGAGTGATTGAGGTCATCAATCACAAACAAGTGTATAATTGAGGGCCTCAAAGCCACCAATCTATGATGATTTAAAATATCATTTTTTCAATAGAACATATGGTATTAGGATAACACATTTTTGTTTTATGTGATCCTTCCTAAAGTTTAAGAATTAATTTATTCATAGAATAAGAGGAAAATGTACATGACAAGTGGAGTTACACTGTTGAACTAATTTATACCACAAACTAATATTTCATTCCAAAACATAATAGAATTAAAAAATATACTATTTATCGAAATCATATAGGGTTCTATAAATAATGAATTTTTAATTCATTTTCTAGACTATTTACAAAATTATATTACACAAACCATGACATGATGTAGGTTAGTGGTTTTTGATTCACAGTTGTCGTCCTTCGGTTGAGGGTTCATGTATCGCAGCCTGGCTAGATTTGACGGGATGTTGCTTGACCTCTAGGTTGTCCCTATTATAACAATCCAAAAAATAATAATTAGAAATTATTTATCCTTAACAATATTATCTAATGTCAAACATAAACCATTCCATCCTATAGTCTTATAAAAAATACTTTTATCCAAACTCACCTTCCAAAATTTATATAGAAGGTAATCACAATGAAGTTCTTTCAAGACATGATATAACATTTCAATACCTTCATCATGTATTCTTTTAAAACAGGATAACACCCTGAATTATCAAAAAACCATATTTATTATAGTCATGGTCCATTATTCCTAATAAAATACTAGATATATTCCTTATATCCAAATTTTTTTAATACTATTACAATGATGGAATAAACAAACCATTAATTAGGTCATTGTAGTAAGGAATATACAATATAATTTATCCAAATAAATAATATCTTATTCCAAAAATCACTACCTTGGTATTAGAACCATATTATGGATTATATTTCCTTTAACCATGTATTTTACAAAAAATTTCATCTTCCTATTCAGTAACTTTTATCATAACCGTATAATCTCAATTCCTCAATGAAATAGTACTGCAGTACAATCCCTATTTATTTCAATAATTCATATAATCAGAACATCGTTGATAAAAAATTAAAATTAAATAATTATTTAATATCATCATAAGAGCACTGGTCATTCCTCTTAATTTGTTGTAGTATCATAACTTGATTATTATATAATAGCATCATTTGGTTATACTCTAATGATTTGGACATTGATTCGCATCGTATACCAACTCTTTTTAGATGTAGAATTGTAACTTTTATATCTTTTTTATACCCATTCAATCACATATTGGTGTCCTTTTTTCCACAAATATTACAAACACTCATTCTCATCGAGCATTTACCATGGTGATTCTTTCTTCAATTATCACATATTAGACAATCATTCATAACCATATTTCCTTTATCAACTTTCTATTTTCTATCCTTTTGTTTTCATCCATCCCTTTAAATCCATAGGACTCAGAAAATTCTTCTCTTATTATCAAATGATACTATTTCATTACATGATGAGAATACATGGGAGAATTTTTACCTTCTAAATGTTTTCTTAATCCCATGAAATATATAATACTTCTTAATATTTGGATCTTGTGTATTTATAGATTTATAATTTATTCTACAAGGAACAATTTATAAACAATGGCATACACTAGGATAGTTTTTGTATCACAATAAATAATTCCTAACATATAAAACACTTAACATAAAGTTAACATTATATGGATATAATCCATAATCATAAAAAAAATTTCTTTGAAGAGGTATATTCTCATAAATCCTTCATAATGGTTTGTAAAGAAAATGTAAATTATCCAAAGCATATCCCCCGATAGATTCGTAACCAAGAGTTCAACAAGGACCGTTGTCGTGTAATAGGATACCCCGGGTCAAGACCAAAACACCTTGTTAGAGATTTCACTCCTTGGTACATCTCTTCCAAAGTATCCTCTACATTCTCATATCTATATAGGGATGTATTTCTTTAAAATAAATAAAATCTCAACATTACCAAAATTCTTGGAATTTCTTCTATATCAATCCTCCATGTCTATCCGAAGGTACTATGCTATAATCAGAGTTTATCTAAATCTAGTTTCCATGGTTTGTACTAAAAATTTTCAAATACCAACAGTAACAACCAGACCCCAGTTACCCAGAGTCAGTGAATTATTACATAACCTTAGCATGATACAAGGAATCATGTCCTGAAATTTTTATCTGTTTAGTTTCCTTGGAAGTACTAGATACATTCATAAGTTTAACATTACATCATGAAATAAAAACATCAACAACATTTGTCCCCTATTGAACAATCTTATATCCTTATCCTATTCCATTAGTTCAACCATAATATACTTCTTCACATCTTGAAAAAAATATAACATAGAAAGGGGTGAGATCAGATGCCCAGAAATGATAACAATATAGCGGAAACATTCATAAATAAGCATAATCATTTAGGGCAATGTATAAGACAAAAACAAAATCTTTTTAAATATAATCATCTATATAATATGGAAAATAAAAAATAAAATAATTCATTTTACATATTCACATGGATATTCTACTAGTTGAATAATCACATGCCATATCGATAACCACTTTCATAATGACAGAATGCATAATGCTAGACTTCATAACCACAAAGTCAAGGCCTTGTGACAGGAATAATAAATTGATTTTGTCAAGGACATGTTCCAAGACACTTATTTGACTCATGAGACTGACCGATGCGTTGAGGAGCTATAGTAGGCTCCACCCGTCACTTACTATGTCCAATGCATTCCTCAAATAAGAATTTTTAAAAATAAAATAAACATTCATTTTAAAACTATCATATGAAATGTAAATACATTATCCATAGACCATGAATGGTGTAAAAACAACACATAAATATTAAAAAATATTACCAAAACTTCTATACAATATGGATGAATAGTATCATAATAAATTGACTTCATACATGTTTAAAATCCATCAAAGGATATTGACATAGATGAAATAAAAACTTTTGGAGAGAAATATTTCTGTTTATATTGAAATCATTTAGAAGTCATTTAATTATAAAATAAAAAATTTATTTTTAAAATATTCTTCTAATCATGTTTTTGAAGCTTCGATGTTTTATAAATGATGAAAATAGATGCACACGTGATATAAGTTAAAGAAACATTCTTTCCGTAATTTTGTCGAAATGGTGGTAAAGGACCATGTTTGGAAAACGTCTGAAAGATTCATTTATAAAAAATTAATAAAAAGATAAAGAAAGGTATAAATTATATTAAACTATATTCAAGGAAATATTAAAAAAAATTGAAATATTTTTTTTAAAACATGGATATGGATGATAAAGAGGTCTCAGTAGATACTCATGTATAAACAACCTCAGATAAGTAAAAATATTGTAGAATTAACCATTACCCAGTACATTTTATTAGTCGATGGTATCTTAAAACCTGGTATAACAGTTGAAACATTGTTATTAAGTTATACAATAATCCTATACACTAATATGATATCATATATGAACTTATGATATTGCTTTGTTAATAATATATTTTTTGTATCATCATTTCGTGTGTTAACTGATTCATTTTCCTTTATACAATTTGTTACGTAGGCCATGTGTGTTTAGGGATAGACTTTATTTTATTCATATACAGAATAATATAATGTTCATAAAAATTATTTTTAATCATAAAATTCTAATTATTATTTGATTATTACGATGGGGAATGAATCTGATCGCGTTTGTGGAGACTGTAATCCAAACGTACGTATGACCGACAATATCATTATATTGATGGTGAAATTTTATATAATTGGATTGTATATCATATATAAAGAATTATAAAAATGATATAATTATTATTTATATCAGTTATAATCATTATTATACCCATCAAAATAATGAAGTGATTGAATAACAAACTACACCATGACATAGAGATGGTTAGATATACGTACGCATGAATTGTGACTTTGTCATTAATAAGATGGATAGAATAATGAATATGGCAATAAAATATTTATAATAACATCACAGTGTTTAAAAGGTACTAGATTTGTTATTTTGTTAATGAATCAATAATGAAAGGGGAAGTGGAAGAAGAAAAGAACTTTGAAGGGGGTGCTTAAATTGTTACCTCTTCTATGGGTGTTTCCTTTTGAGTTGAACAAAATGGCTCCATAGGTTGGCATTGGGAACATATTAAGGCCTCTATGTCAAAGGGAGGATAGTTGAGAGGATATTTAGGCAGATTTTGGACGATCCAAATGGCTTTGGAGGTGTAACTTAAGAGAATGTGAAGTACCATTTTATAACAGAGGTGAAGGTCACTGAAGGAAATATGACAACCCTGCTTTTTAATACAACATATGCATGCTTTATTATATAAAACATTACTTGATAAAACAAAGAAGATCGAGATGTTTAGAGTCTTTGGTTCTAAGGATCATTACATAAAAACTTTAAACATGAAATAAAACATATTTATTGAAAACTTCATTTACATGACCACTACATTCTTTCGTAGTTAGCATTGCATGGGATAACCTGAGGACATGCATAATAAAGGGTGATCTATAAAGCCCAGTAAGGGAGTACAGAATGAATAACATGAGGAGTACAATACATGTTATGCAATAGGAACATCAATAGAGCATTAGAGTAACATGAACATAAAGGCATGATAATGCATGATAACCATAACATGGAAATGTGGCAACAACACTTAACATTGAATTAGCATGAGCCAAGGCTCATTGCACATGGAGCATGAGTAAAACCTCATTGCATTTGAAGGACGATTAAACCCTCGTTTCACTTGAATTAGCCTGAGTCAACACTCATTTCACATGACGTATCATGATACTATACTTTACCCAATGCATTGGAGCGCTATCAGGGCACACCCTTCTTAAACATTTCATTTCATGCATAAGTGTGCCACATGGATCATAAAACATGGATTCATAAAACATAATCATTTATTACACGATAAAGGAATGTTTAATTCACACATGAAACTTTACAATCAATATGTAAATGTGCATAAAGGTGAATACCCTTGATGGAGAAATGGTCATGGTATTTATTACACAATGACATTGGCTTAGAAAATCGATGCGATTTCGGCAGCGTAACGGCGTGACATAAGAATTCATAAAAAAGTTTGATGAGAGAAAAAGGGGTTACTCATCATATTTACATGTAATGGAAAGTAAGGATGTCATATATATACATGTCACAACAATTGAAATGGAATTTAAATTCATGATACAAATGTATTGCTTGAATGTACAAGAAGAGAGAGAAGTTCCTTTCGGAATTTCGGCATAGTAACAGGTGTACATCGAAGGCATTTAATGAGAGGAAACTGGTTCTCCCATCATTAAAAAAATAAGAGGGAAGTATGGGGGCGGTTCTAAACCATACCCAAATATTCATAATTGAAATTAAAAGGGAAATACAACTTAAAGAAAATTGACAAAAATGAGAAAGGAAGAAAAAACCCTTACTTGGAAGTGTGCTTCCAAAGGCTAGAGAGAGGCTTGTGAGAGGCTTCTTGGGAGCTTGGGGAACCTTGGGAGGATTTTAGAGAGAGTAGGGAAGAGGTTGGACAAACTCCAAGGAATTTTAGTGATGAGTAATTGGGAGCTTGGGTGGGTTTATATAGGAAAGGTGAGAAAATTCTTTATTATTTAGGTTTGGGACCCCTTATATTAAAATAATTCAGACCACAAACCATCCCATGGTATTTTCCCATGGTTTCTGGAAGAGGAAAGAGGAAAAAAATATTTTACAAGGCCAAGGTCCGAACTTATTAAAAAATTAGGGTTTCTTATGTGGAGGTGACTCACACTCCCATGTAAATTAATTTAAAAAGGCAAAGTGTTGAATAAGTCTTGAGGGCTCCATTAATGCTTTGAAAAGTAAGTAAAAAAACCCAAGACCAAATTATTTTAATGATAAAACACATATTTTCCGAACATAAGGATTATGTTATTTTATTACATCACCATTTGGTCATTATGATGTCATAAAACACATTATATATTTAAATGGTATTTAATTTTTACCCAAAAATTTGACTGTCTCAGAAAATTATGAAAAATTCACCGTTGTATAATTTCGACGTCCTGATTCCAAAAATAATATTTATTTTATCTAAATAATTTTCTAAATATGTGAATTTTCACTTTTGAAATAAAAAACCTACATTTATAAAAAAATTCACGGGTTTTGACAGAAATTGCTTTCAATCCTTAATAAAAATTTTAATTTCATTAATAAAATTATAAGATCATTTATACATAATAAAAATTTAATTTAATATTAATAATAATATTTTATTAAAATATTATTTTATTCAAAAATCCTTTAATTTAATAAAATATAATTCTTAATTAAATAATAACTAAAAACACCATTTGTACTTTAAAAACTAATTACAATGCATCAAAAATGACTAGAAATTATATTCATTATTATATAAAAAAATAATGTACATGAACATGGTGCTACTTATTTGTTACATAACCCCTTAAAATAGCCACATAAGACCTAAGGGTAAGGTGCGCGATGGTGACAGACTCTTGGGGCGGCTCAGATAACATCGCTCGAGTGGTAATTTCAATCAACTTCCACTTTTCCCGTAGACGATCACGTTCGAGCTTGACTTGATGAAGCTCAGCTTGGGCTTGGTCAAGGGAAAAGCCCAAAGACGCCACCCCTTTTCCGAGCTCTGACAAATGGGCTTCGTAAGGGGAAATTCTACTGGATGAGGCCATCGCTTCCTTTGTCTGAGTAGAAATGGGTTCGTTAAAGCCTTATATTTATACTACTCAGATGATCACTGCTCAACGGCTAAAAAGTAACAATCACAAATCATAAAGTAAAACTAAAGAAGTTGACATCTTATAAAAACATTTTTCATAATGAAACATTTAAATGGATCAAGAGGGATTTTCCATTAATGAATCTTTGAGTCGTTACAACATTCCCCCCTTATGAAATTTCGACCTCGAAATTTTCCTTTTGCCACACTAAAACAAATGTGGGTAACTTAGCTTCATCATATCCTCTGACTCCCAAGTTGCTTATTCAAACTTTTGGTTTCTCCACAACACCTTGACGAGGGGAATTGTCTTATTTTGTATAACTTTTTCTCTACGATCTATGATCTTCACTGGTTGCTCCTCATAAGAAAGATCGTCTTCGAATTGTACCACCTCGGAAGAGAGTACATGTGAAGGGTCTCGTATGTACTTCCTTAAAAGGGATACATGGAAGACATCATGAACCTTGGCCATAGTAGGTGGAAGTGCTAGTCGATAGGCCACAGCCCCAACACGATCAAGAATCTCGAAGGGGCCGATGTACCTTGGACTTAACTTCCCTTTCATTCCAAACCTCATGACCTTCTTCCACGGAGATATGCGTAAAAACACCATGTCTCCGACTTTAAACTCAAGGTCTCATCGACGATTATCTGCATAACTCTTCTGTCGACTTTGGGATGCCTTGATATGCTGCTGAATGGTTTTCACCTTCTCCACCATTTCTTCGACCATTTCTAGTCCAAGCAGCTTACATTCACCAACCTCATCCCAACATGCCGGTGTTCTACACCTTTTCCCATACAGGGCTTCATATGGTGCTATTTGGATGCTCGAGTGGAAACTATTATTATAAGGTAACTCAACTAGAGGAAGATGATGATCCCATCCTCATTTAAAGTCCATTGATAACGCTCTCAACATATCCTCAAGTTTTTGGATTGTTCGCTCGGATTGGACATCAGTTTGAGGATGATAAGCCGTACTGAAGTTCAGTTCAATATTCAGAGCACGTTGAAAAATCTTCCAAAACTTAGAGGTAAATGATGGATCTCGGTCAGACACAATAGATAGTGGTACTCCATGCAACCGTACCACTTCCCTAATATATATCTGTGCTAGTTGAACCAGAGAGAAATCCTCTAGAATAAAAATGAAGTGTGCAGTCTTTGTAAGACGATCCACAACAACCCATATTGCATTGTTGCCTTTGGATGTCCTTGGAAGTCCAGGGACGAAGTCCATGGTGATGTTCTCCCATTTTCATTCTCGTATGGGCAATGGTTGTATCATCCCCTTAGACTTCTGCCTCTCTACCTTCACATGCTGACACACCAGGCACTTTGATGTATATTCAGAGTTCTCCTTCTTCATATTATCCCACCAAAAGTTTTCTCGGAGATATCGATACATCTTTGTGCTCCCTGGGTGAATAGAGAAATTTGAACTATGTGCATCATCCAAAAGTACCTTCTTCATCTTCGAACTTGATGGAACACATAGTCTTTTCCCAAACCGTACAATTCCTTTTTCATTAACATTAATCTCTGAGGATTTTCCCTTTTTGATAGCTTCCTCTTTTTCTTGGATTCCTGCCTCATCCTTTTGAGCATCCTTTATCCGTCCCAAAAGAGATGGTTGAGAAATCATTTGTCAAAGGATTGATGATGTTCCCTTCTTTATGATTCCCACATCCATCTTCATCAAGTCTAAGAAGATTGGATCCTTCTCAATTATCATCATTGATAGAATAGCTGGATCCTTTCTACTTTGGTCATCCGCCACCTTGTTCGCTTTCCCAGGGTGGTAATGTATTGAACAGTCATAATCCTTGATGAGCTCTATCCTTCTTCTCTGGTGCATATTAATCTCTTTCTGTGTGAATATATATTTAAGACTCTTGTGGTCAGTATATATCTCACATTTCTCTCCATAGATATAATGCCGCCAGATTTTCAAGGCAAAGATCACCACCGCCAACTCAAGATCATGCGTTGGATAGTTTCGTTCATGGATTTTCAACGACCTTGAGGCATTGGATATCACTTTATCATTCTGCATCAGCACACATCCTAATCCCTTCTTCGAAGGATCACTGAATACCACAAAAATCTCCCCACTTGTGGGTAATGTGAGCACGGGTGCAGTGATAAGCCTCCTTTTCAACTCCTTAAAGATTTCTTCGCATTCATCACTCCAAGCAAACTTTACTCCCTTTAGAGTTAGCTTGCTATGAGGGTTGGACAATCATGAGAAATTTCTCACAAATCGTCGATAATATCAAGCTAACCCCAAGAATCTATGGATATCAGTTATCAATGTTGGCCTCGGCCATCCCTCAATTGCATCTGTTTTGGAGGGGTCCACATATATCCCATTGCTTGTGATGATAAGGCCCAAGAATGAGACCTCCTTCTACCAGAACTCACACTTGTTGTACTTGTCATAGAGCTACTCCTTGCACAAAGTCTCTAGTATAGTTCTTAAATGCTCCTCATGGTCCTCCTTGGTTTTGGAGTATATAAGAATATCATCTATAAAGAATACCACAAATTTGTCTAGGTAATCTCTAAAGACTCAATTCATCAAGTCCATGAATATTTCTGGAGCATTGGTGAGTCCGAAAGGCATTACTATGAATTCATAGTGCCCGTACCTTGTACGAAAAGTAGTCTTGGGGATATCTTCCTTCTCCACCCTTACATGATAATATCCCGACCGCAAGTCCACCTTGGAGAAGTATTTTTCTCCACGCAGCTGATCAAACAAGTCATCGATTCTTGGGAGAGGATACTTGTTCTTTATCGTGATTTTTTTAAGTTCATGATAATCGATGAAAAGCCGCATTGACCCATCCTTCTTCTTGATTAAGAGGACTGATGCACCCCATGGTGATGCACTTGGGTGTATAAACCCTTTATCCAGATTCTCATGTAGTTGTTTCTTCATCTCTTCAAGCTAAACAAAAGCCATTCTATATGGAGTCTTGGATATTGGTAGCGCCCTAGGTATAAGTTCAATTGAGAACTCAACATCTCTTCTTGGACGAAGACTAGGAAGTTCCTCGGGAAATACTTCAGCGAATTCCCTCACAATAGGCATTTCTTCAAGGGTGGTTTCTTCATTGGACTCAATCATCTAAGCCAGATATGCATGCTCATAAGGCAGTAATATCCATGCTTGAGATGATGGAGCTAAAGGAGATTCATCTTCCTCCTGACACTTGTAAATAATCGGGGGTCGATTCTCCATATGGAGTGTGATTTCCCTCTCCCGACAATTTATGTTGGCTCTATATAAGGAAATCCAATCCATGCCAAGAATTGCATCAAATTCCACCAATGGGAGTATGACGAGGTTCGCCGGGAAATTCAATCCACAGATTATAACAGGGGAGGACTTATACTCATGGGATGCAATGATTGCCACATTTTTCGTACTCACCGACATCTTTACTTCCATGATTTGTGGTGGTGCAGGGATTGTTCTACTAAACGTTTGAGATATAAAAGAATGCGTAGAACCTGAATCAAAAAGTACGTTTACTATTCTTGAATGAATAACTAGCGTACCTGTAACCACTTCGTTGTCGGGGTTCACTTCGGCAGAAGTTATGGAAAAAGTTCTTCCTTGCTATCTTGGAGGTTGTTGGTTGCCTCCGATGACCCTTGGATTAGGGCACTGATTTGAAAAATGACCCAGTTCATTGAATTTGTAGCATTGAACAACGCGTTGAGGTTCGAACGGAGCGTTCCTCTCCTCTATCGCAGCTGCGGGTCATTCTTGCTAACAGTTAACAGCTAGTTTCCCTTCTCTTCCACACTTGAAGCATTTTCTTGTCCCCCTAAGGCAATTTCCTGGGTGCTTCATTCCACAATTTTGGCAAGTGGGGTGCTGGAATTTCTTAGCGCCGTTGGAATTATCCATCAGACCACCAGCATTGAAGTCCACCTTACGCTTCTTGTCCCCATGATACCCCTGTGATTCTCTGATCTCCATTTCAACCTTGAGGGAACATCGGACAATTTCCTCATAGCTGTCGAAGTCACGGATCGCTAATGCTTTCCGCAAGCTAGGCTTCAGCCCACCAAAGAAGCGGTCAACCTTGCATTCGGGGGTAACGACAAAGCCAGAAGCGTATCGTGCAAGCCTTGTGAATTTTTCCTCGTACGCTCCCACAGATTCTTCATCTTTCTATTTGAGGGGAAGGAAGTCCCTTTCCATCTTAAGACGGAGGGTGCGTGGAAAATATTTATCGAAAAACATCTTCCGGAATTCCTTCCATTCCATAGCCTTGATCTCCTCCTCAGGTTTCGTATTTTTGATCAACGTCCACCATTGATCAGATTCACCCTCCATACGATAAGCCTCCAGGAGAACCTTCTCTTTTTCAGAGCATTGGAGGATGGAGAATATCTTTTCAATGGAGTTTATCCATTGTTCAGCGATCGTGGGATCAGATGATCCTCTAAAAGTAGGAGGCCTTTGTCTTATGAAGCATTCAATAGAGACTTGTTCTTTCTTAGGGGGGGGGGGTTGAACGTTCCTCTTGACCAGTGTTTCTATTCAAAACTTGAGTTAGATGATAGAGAAGTGTGACAATGTTCGCGATTCCCGCTCTCATTGGATTGGGCATCTCATAAGTACAATCATCACACTGATCTTAACAATGGTTGTTAGCCCGAGTTCTCCTAGTACTGGCCATTGTCTGGAATAAAAGGAAAGTTAGGGGTAACACATAAAGGGTAATCCAAAGACAAAAGTTGATGACTTATAAATAAACATTAATCTCTTTAACTCATGAGTCTATATGATTCAATCCAGGCTCTTCATGATCTTTCTTCTAACATATATTCTTTGGAGCATTTTTCCCTTAATAAGGGTTCATACTAAGATTTTGAATTTATCAAAACATATCCCCCGGGAGTGTCGTAACCAAGAGTGAAGCAAGGCCCGTTGACATTCACCAGTTCCCGTTCGAGTCTAGCTCAAAGCGGTGTTTTTGGGTTTTACCCCTAGGATACATCTGTGCTAGAGCCGCCTCTACCTACAACTTAATCATGCTTTATTACATAAAACTTCACTTGATACAACAAAGAAGATCGAGAGGTTTAGTGTATTTGGGGCTTATTATCATTACATAAAAACTATAAACTTGAAATACAACATCTTTATTGAAAACATCCATTACATGACCACTACATTCCTTCGTACTTAGCATTGCATGGGATAACCTGAGGACATGCATAAGAAAAGGGTGAGCTATAATGCCCAGTAAAGGAGTACACAATGAATAACATGAGGAGTTCAATACATTTTAGGCAATAGGAAAATCAATAGATCATTAGAGTAACATGAACATAAAGGCATGATAAAGCATGATAACCATAACATGGAAATGTGGCAACAACACTTAACATTGAATTAGCATGAGCCAAGGCTCATTGCACATGGAGCATGAGTAAACCCTCAATGCACTTGAAGCACGAGTAAAACCTCGTTGCACTTGAATTAGCATGATTCAACACTCATTGCACATGACGTATCATGATACTATACTTTACCCAATGCAATGGAGCGCTATCAGGGCGCACCCTTCTTAAACATTTCATTTCATGCATAAGTGTGCCACATGGATCATAAAACATGGATTCATAAAACATAATCATTTATTCCACGATAAAGGAATGTGGAATTCACACATGAAACTTTACAATCAACAAGTAAATGTTCATAAAGGTGAATACCCTTGATGGAGAAATGGGCATTGTATTCACTACACAATGACATTGGCTTAGAAAATCGGTGCGATTTCGGCAGCGTAACGGTGTGACATAAGAATTCAATAAAAAGTTTGATGAGAGAGAAAGGGGTTCCTCATCATCTTTACATGTAATGGACAGACAGTATGTCATATATATACATGTCCCAATAATTGAAATGGAATTTAAATTCATGATACAAAAGTATTGCTTGAATGTACAAGAAGAGAGAGAAGTTCCTTTCGGAATTTCGGCATAGTAACGGGTGTACATGAGAGGCATTTAATGGGAGGGAAAGGGTTCTCCCATCATTAAAACAATAAGAGTTAAGTATGAGGGAGGTTCGAAACCATACCCCCACATTCATAATTGAAATTAAAAGGGCAATACAACTTAAAAGAAAATTAAAAAAAACGAGAAAGGAAGAAAAAACCCTTACTTGGAAGTGTGCTTCCAAAGGCTAGAGAGAGGCTTGTGAGAGGCTTCTTGGGAGCTTGGGGCACCTTGGGAGGATTCTAGAGAGAGTAGGGAAGAGGTTGGACGAACTCCAAGGGATTTTAGTGATGAAGAAGTGGGATCTTGGGTGGGTTTATATAGGAAAGGTGAGAGAATTCTTTATTATTTAGGTTTGGGACCCCTTATATTAAAATAATTCAAACCACAAACCAACCCATGGTATTTGCCCATGATTTCTGGAAAATGAAAGAGGAAAAAAATATTTTACAAGGCCAAGGTCCGAACTTATTAAAAAATTAGGTTTGATTATGTAGAGGTGAGTCACACTCCCATGGAAATTAATTTAAAAAGACAAAGTGTTGAATATGTCTTGAGGGCTCCATTAATGCTTTGAAAAGTAAGTCAAACAAACCCAAAACCTCATTATTTTAATGATAAAACACATATTGGCCGAACATAAGGATTATGTTATTTTATTACATCACCATTGGGTCATTATGATGTCATAAAACACATTATATATTTAAATGGTATTTAATTTTTACCCAAAAATTTGACTATCTCAGAAAATTATAAAAAATTCACTGTTGGATAATTTCGACGTCCTGATTCCAAAGATAATATTTATTTTATCTAAATAATTTTCTAAATATGTGAATTTTCACTTTTAAAATAAAAAACTTACATTTATAAAAAAATTCACAGGTTTTGATAGAAATGGCATTAAACCTTAATAAAAATTTTAATTGCATTCATAAAATTATAAGATCATTTATACGTAATAAAAAATTAATTTAATATTAATAATAATATTATATTAAAATATTATTTAATTCAAAAATCCATTAATTTAATAAAATATAATTCTTAATTAAATAATAACTAAAAACACCATTTGTACTTTAAAAACTAATTACAATGTATCAAAAATGACTAGAAATTATATTCATTATTATATAAAAAAATAATGTACATGAACATGGTGACACTTATTTTTTACATAACCCCTTAAAATAGCCGCATAAGACCTAAGGGTAAGGTACGCGATGGTGACAGACTCTTGGGGCGACTAAGATAACATCGCTCGAGTGGTAATTTCAATCAACTTCTACTTTTCCCGTAGATGATCACATTCAAGCTTGACTTCATGAAGCTCAGATTGGGCTTGGTCAAGGGAAATGCCCAAAGACGCCACCACTTTTCCTAGCTCTGACAAATGGGCTTCGTAAGGGGAAATTCTACTGGATGAGGCCATCGCTTCCTTTGTCTGAGTAGAAATGGGTTCGTTAAAGCCTTATATTTATACTACTCAGATGATCACTACTCAACGACTAAAATGTAACGGTCACAAATCATGATGTAAAACTAAAGAAGTTGACATCTTATAAAAACATTTTTCATAAAGAAACATTTAACTGGATCAAGAGGGATTTTCCATTAATGAAACTTTGGGTCGTTAAAGGAAAACCATGAAATATTATTTTATAATAAAATAATTTGTGGTTTCATATGGATAAAGATTGATTTATTTCGAGTTTAAGTTGGGTATGGTTATAAAATCTCTCAAACAATAGTTTTTGACATATTTAGGTCATCATAATAACCATATCATTTAACATTAACTCTTAGTTAAATATTTGGACATTTACCGTGTCTCTATGTATTTATATATTATATGGTTAATAAACATACTATAAACTGTCATGAGAACCCAACGTCGTTAATTATTGGTATATATAAACTATTATTTGTTCTTTGATGTTACCTTATATTTTTATGGATATTATATCAATTAATAATATAATATTTGTTTTAAAAACTCAACTATGTCCATTTTGATAATATTAAGTATTTGGTTTTTGTGAAAATCATCACAACATGATTACTTTGAAAAAGATACATTGAATTATCCCTAACATGTCATATTCCCATAGATAATTTGTGGATGTCATAAAAATGTGGAAATTATATTTATTTAAATTTTTATAATACAATTTATTCGATTCTATTATTAATATGGTTTTTATTACATCATCATTTTGATATAAGTATATTTTTTTTAATGTCTCAAAAATTATAATGAAATACGATGATATAGGAAATCATTTTTTATTTCTAATGAATATTTATAGTTGATTTTATCTTTTTAAAACCCTATATTAAAAATTGTTTAGTTATTAAATTTTGAATTTGATACTTTTTACTCTACCTTAAATAAAATAATAATAAATGTCCTAATCTAATAAAAGTGGTCCAAAAGGATCATATTTTATTCCTAAGTTTGTTTTTTGGTTGAATTTCAGTTTTCCAATAGAATTCAGACCAGTGTTAGGGTGATTATAGTATCATTTGTTTCCTTAATTACCCTATTTACTTTTAACAATGATAAATAAATATCAAAAGATACTATTCAAAAAATATTACTGAAATATTATTTAACCACATTTTACTTACTGATACCATCCATGTCGCATTTATTTTTGAAATTCAACTCACAGAATTGGTAAAATTATGTTTAATTCAAATTTTCCTCATCACCTAAAAGGTGGGTAAAAGATGATAAAAAGATCAATAAAATTTTAAATGTCTAAAAATTTTATAAAATTAAATAAATTAATTAAATTTTACATATATAGGTATTAAGTATCCATTTTGACATAAAATAAATTAAAATAAAATTACTAATTAATTAAATAAAAAGTCAGTTTTAAATAATAGCATAGTGATTTTCACTATTCATGAAAAATTGAACGTTTTCAGAAAAATTCCAAAAAATCACGCTCATTTAATATTGGAATTTTGAAGACAAAAATTAATAATATTTAACTAAATTAAAATCATATATTTTTTATTAATTAATATAAAAATAATTCACATTTTCCAAACAAAAAAACAGGTTTTTACAAATTAAGGACTATCAAAATATTGACATGTGTTTATGTCAAATTTAAATGTGAAATTACTTATAATGACTTAATATGTATTAAATTATAATAATATAATCTAAATTATTCAGAAAACACATTAAAATGCATAATTTAACACTATAAATTATTTTAATTAAGAAAGTTGTTTTCAATTAAAATTTAGTATTTTTCATTATTCATCAAAATATGAAATTTATCACAAAAGTATATAACATTTATAAAAACTAATTTATTATGTCCTGATTCTAAATAATAATTAATTTCATTAAATTGAGTATATAAAATGGTCATATAATTTTTTTAATAATTATTCTCTATTAACTTGGAGGTATAATTGATTTTTTTCAAAATACTTATGTATCTGTGAAATTGAATTTTTCCTTATATTATATCAATGAGACACAAAATATGAATTCTAAAATTAAATTGACTATATAAAATATAATATTTAGTTAATACTATTCATAACTGCCTTTTGACGGCTAGTTTGGCAAGTTTTGGTGCGCTCGAACTCCATGTTTCATGTAGGGAAAGTTATTGAATTTAATTGAAGAGATAATGAAATATAAAATAATGGGATGTTATAGTTGATATGGATGTCATGTGTCTATTCTATTTTAGGTCATGTGGTAACATCATTGGCCATTTAGTTTAATGTTTTACAGTAAAGACATTGGATAACCCTATGTGAATGGAATACAATACTGTTGATGGGCCCATAAATAGGGTTCTTGGAATCACTATGTATCCATTGATGACAAGAATCTAGACATTCGTAGTTCTGGGAATGCTGATTCATTTGGAGATCGACATAAGAAATGTTGTTCCTCTCATACAATTTCATATCATATAAGGGTCATCAACCATGCAGATTAACATCAAGTGTTGAGGAATCAATTCATACCCTTTACCCCATGTATTTATGATGACAACAAACTCACACCAAGACTTCATGCCTAATTTTGGTTGAAAAAAAAATACCGCAATTTTTTAGCTTGTGTGAGATATGCTTGGTGCGATAAACTGTGACTAAAATTGGTCTCTTATGGTACATATAGGCACAATTCATTGGATATTAGTATTTATATTGAGTAGTGGTTATTCCTTGACCTTAGATCAAGACATCCCAACTTATCTATTTAAATATTATAATCAGCATACACAATGTTATAGAGAGACTGTGTAGTTTAACATCATGCAGTGAGTATGAACCTACATAGTTTATTTTCATGTAATAGTCATTCCATGTAGTTTAACATCATGAAAAATGGACGATTATAGATCATTCACTATCTTAGATTCCCTATTTATGGTGATAATGCAAAATATTTCTTGTGAAACCTCAAATTGGTGGCCACTATGACATCCTCTATATCCATTTGGGATAGAGAATATGCTCCACATTGATAGTCCTTATATATGAAGTATGGTCACTCTCATTTGGGTTCTAAATTCAAGGGATTATTTCTCAATATCATTGTGGTACTGAGAAATAGAACTAGTTCTACATGGTTGAATGAATAGAGGTGTAACTTTTTATTGAGGGCTCATGATATTCAATTTTAATGGATCATAAGGATGAGTTGTGTGAACAAAATCTTCTCATAAATCCACTATAACTCATCTATCTATTTTTTTGTTTGTTCATCATCTATTACTATCCCAAAAATGGTTATTCAGAGTGAGGTAAACTGGACCTCTATGGGTTTCACTTCCTCGGTCATGGTCACCAATGAGCATGGAATATCTTGTGTATTAGTACACATAGTGGTATAGTATGTCATAAATCATGGAGGTGTTTTTCATTCCAATACCTCTATTCCTTTATCACTATATTATGGATTATGATCAACCGCGTCTTATTGAAGGAATGTATCTATCAATTTTCCACCACTTGAAAACAATATGAGATATTGGATTCAATGTTATAATCCTGGTATATCTTCTTCAACTATGTCAAACATAATTTTGTGATGTTTCCCGTTAATATCATTTGAGTTACTCTAATCCTGGTGATGATATGGTCCATTACGAATTTTGAGAAATTCTTCATTCCAACTTCCTTGAGGGGAATCATATCTTCCCATTTGAAGATGATTTCGTTAGTGGTAAAGATGAGCTTTAACTACATTATGGTATCCGGGGGGATATCATACCATATCATCCATCCCCAAAATTTTCAATTGATGGGAATATTTTGATGATTACAGTAATTACAGGGCTTTATGGATGATGTTTTCATGAATCTGGAATGCATGAAATATTATGGTGAATTCCACATAGTCATGTATCATGGTCTTTTAGAAATACGTCATCCTTCTAATCTGGTGGGAGATAGTACATTCATATTATTCGGCTCCATAGGAGTCTATGCCTACCTCTTCCATGATGGCAATGAATTATTCAGATTATAAGAACATTAGGATAATTTTACTGAAACAATGATTTTCCATGATTATTTGATCATTTGGTAAATCGTACAACATGATATTTGATGGCCGATGCTGAATCTATTCTTTTACAATGTGATCCATTTGGAGATTTCATCCCTAAATATAACCAATTATAGGCTCCATCCACCAATAAGAGGTTGCAAGATCATCACGCTCTAGGGTGGTGATCTCCTAATTAATCACTTTCATATCACATAAAGCCATTGATGAGACCAAAATTTGAGGTACTATGCATATGGTCTCCTTTCATTGATAAAGGTCATCCACGATTGAGACAATATTACCCAGGGTGTCGGCATGATCATTCTGTGATCGAGGGATATAATGCAATTTGTTCTCAAATGAGAATTCCACCATTATTCCCCTATCATTGTCATTTATGGGGGTTTGTCCTTTCTTTTTGATTGACTATTCAACATTTATATCCTTTATCACCATTTCCAAATTACCTTTGATATTAAATATGGCTATGAGTAGATTTAAATATAGTTATAACCCAGTGATGAGGGCTTGGTACTCAGCTTTATTATTTGTGCAGCCATTGGACAATGAGAATGTGTTTTGTTGAACCTGATTATTTGGATAGAAAAATAAAACACAAAGTTCAACGCAACAGAGCATAAATTTTTCCATTCTATTATTAGTAGGACTCATTTATTCAACATAAAAATATATCTTATATGTACAGGGAGTGTCATGGGAATACATTATTCATTTTATATTAGTTTAGTGTCCTCTGATTCATTTTCTATAGCGGGATGTGCCACAAGGATGTCATCCAAAGAATTAAATTTTTATGTCTTCTATGAAATGAACTAGATGTCATAATACTGCATAATGACTTCCCATTGATTGAATATCTCAGTTAACATTGGGAGGAAAATGATATATTTGAGTGGGTTGGGACAAGTGAGCATTTGGTCTTCATGGTTCATCAGGTAATGCCTTATTTTTTTAATGTGGAGATGAGCTCACATATGTTATTTTAATCATTAGAATATCTAGTAATAATACTCAACATAGTCTAGCTATGGTAGTAATGATTATTCGTACTCCCTACATCATTCATCATTGAAATGAGGGTACCTAGTGAGAATTATATGGTGGCCACATATAAGATGAGTGGAAACCCTTAAAAAAATTCATCATAACTAGGGGGTGTAGTAGTTCCCTCTTGTTATTTTGTAAATATTTTTCACACTCATCGTCCCATTGGTAGGAGAGACCCTTCTTCATTTTCATCGTGATGGGGAGGGATTTTTCAGTGATGTTGGTTATGAATCACTGAATATTAGAGATGTTTAATTAGTTCCCCCTTTGTTCATTGATAATTAGGGGATGGTGACACAACAAGGATTGTACTATTCTTCTCTGATTCTGCCTCGATAAAGTGGTGTCATACCAAAAAACCAAAAAATATACATGATGTTACACAAAAATATCACTTTAGAGGATTCATATATATGCTATGTTTTCCCAGCTTGTCAATGATATCTCGGAGATCCGTGAAGTGACCACAACATTTTCAGGATTTGAGGACTAGGTCGTTGATATTACAAATAGTTGTCCTTCCCATGGACATAATAATGATGTTATGCATGGTACGCTGATATATTGTTCCTACATTATTTAAT
This sequence comes from Viscum album, assembly GCA_963277665.1. Classification (NCBI taxonomy): domain Eukaryota; kingdom Viridiplantae; phylum Streptophyta; class Magnoliopsida; order Santalales; family Viscaceae; genus Viscum; species Viscum album. The sequence goes on along the minus strand of OY728133.1, from coordinate 1,022,382,275 downwards.
CCGAAGAGCATGAACTGGTAGTAGAACATCCCATAAGGATCCATGAAGGTGGTTTCCTCTTAATCCTCGATGGATATTTGGATCTGATGGTACCCTATGTACCCATTCATGGTGGAATGAACTTTGATTATAGTAGTGGTTTCTATTAAGATTCATGTTATCATTATTCATAAATCATCCTTCAAGGAATGCTAATTACGATATATGAAATCAATTCATCCCATAATCTACTGCTTCAGTTTCATGATAGGGATCATTTTGGAAATATATTTCCGGTATTCTACATCTCGGATGAAGTTTTTTTATCAACATGATGACTTCTGACTCAATGTTTGTATGATAAGACAGGTGCATTCTCCCTACCACCTTCTTGATGTCCCAATTCTCTTCAGGTAGTCTGAGAAATTTCATAGCTACATCCTAATTTTAATTGGGTATTTCTATAAATTTCTAGGAAAACCCAAAACATTGTTACCTTCGGAATGTGACATACATCTCCTTCTCTTTGTGTGGAATTTCGGTGCCCATCAATTTAAGTCATGGGTATTCTTTTATCCCCTAGTTTATTTGACGTATCTCATCTATGGTGTTGTAAAAACCTTCCTCCGATGATGGAGGGGTTTTTTATAATATCCACATATTCTATTATTTATGAATCATATGTTGTCCTCTGAGTTATGGTAGAGAGATGATGATGATTATTTTCAATGTGGATTAAATAGCCCTAGACCTATAGGACTGGGTCTACTAGTTCAACCATGTTAATGGGGAGCACACAATACTCATTGATTCTGCATTATGGGTTTGTATGGGTGGTCCCTAAACCATTAGTGGAGTAATCCGACGTAGCATCTTCTTCCATCATCTATTTTCGTCCCTCCATGTTGAAACCTTATTTATCCTATATAGATCCATATGTCTAGAAGGGGAATTTTTTCCATAAATTATTCCAACCATTCCATTTATGCAGTACATCAAAAATTGATGAAATTTTTTTGGTATCTACATGTTTTTATAAAACCAAGGTCGTCCAAAAAAGATATTAAAAATTGATTCTTTTAAGATAAACAAGAACTCAACATCTAATGTGATCCCCCAAAATTTGGTATCTTTTGTAATCTTCTTGAGTGGAATTTTCACACACATATCATACCACTGTATTTTTTTGATTTTTAAGGGAAAATATTCCATCACTACCCCCCAAATTACGGAGGGTTTAGTATGGGATGAGATATGTCTTCGATTCATTATCGATAACCACCCTTTGGACATTGATGTTATTGAGTTTTCCTAATATGTACAAGGGTATTTTGGGTCCCTGGATGGCCTCCTCATGATCTTTATTGGTGAATGATATGGATACATGACATCCTAAGCACATGATCTCCACTTGATAGACCATAGCATCAGAGACTTCAATATAAAATTCATGTGGTCAATGGAGGGATTCAATAGGTTATTCATTCAGTTCTACTGAAAGAAGATTTGGTTAATGGAATGAGAGCTTGGATGGGATTACAACTTTCTATTTTATAACATCATACATTTTAGATAATGCTCATCGCTTCCTGTCATATCACTGCTCTGTGGCATGAATCTCTGAAGTTGCAGAAGTTGCGTTAGAGGGACCCAGGGCATGCACAGAGTTTAAGGGAGTATCTACCACTATAGGCATAGGTATTTACAGCCTTCCCCATTTCATAGGTTCATTAGGATGAACCATCATTAAGCTTTCATGCCATAAAATTGGGTGTATGTGAGTACTAGGGGATCTGACGCACCTCATAGCCTCCTCTGAACCTGTTGGAGTTCTTATCCTGGGATCTCAGTTGAATTTTGGTCTTAAGTGGGAATATGGCTAGGATAATAACATTTTCCATATTTGTGATATTCCATGTATCCTCATCTTTAGTTATTGTAGTATCCCATTCCATTGTTATATATCAGAAAATAATATTAAGGGTCATACACATCATCAGAGAAGGGGTTCTTCATGTGTATCATGTTGATGGATCCAAATATGAGTCATTAGTATGATAGATATTCCATTTGGAAGGGCTGTGCTTTTACAACAATTGTTGAAAGGATGAAATGTGCAATGGTTATTGTCTGATTTGGATTAGATTATGACTCTTACTCATTAGTTTCAGGCTAGATTCTGTGGTCATTCCACCCCTTTGGAGGTAAATCATACATATCCTTTTCGGATTGTGGAGCTATTTCAAGATTCTACAACTGTGTCCTTAGTGTGTCATGAGCTTGGTAAAATATTTTACAAGTCATCTAGAAACAAAAAATATGTGCTCTCCTAGTAGTAACATTCTTCCATCATTCCTCTTCCTCATACTTGGAAATGGTCTTGAAACCCACTTGTTATGAAGTGTTGTCTAATGTCACCTATACAGAGGTGAAAATGCCATAAAGGAATTACGTAAAGAAAAAACATTTCTAGAAATTATATCCCAACATTTTATGGAATGTACTGCAATTGGAATGATCAGTGAAGATGATTTGTCGCTCTTATTAGGTTGTAAAAGCGTGACCGTTTTTTTTCATGTAAAAAAGAAGTAACACTAGACGTGCTAATTTCAGAATGAGTAGACATTTTTCTTTCATTCCCGAAACCCTGGTTGTTTTATTTTCCCTTTGCATTCAGCCGAAGGTGATTATGAAGCTTCTTGTTTTTAGTAGGAGGTTTTGGGAGGATTGGAACTTGGCTTGTTGATTGGTCCTTTGTGGGCTTGAATGTGACAACTATGACTTCCTCTCTTCATGAAATTATATCTTGTGATGTGGAATTGGATAGAGAATTTTATCGGGTTCGTTGAGTATCATCTTCAAGAGGTTGTATTGTTTTAGTAAACTATTTGAATCCACCATGATATTTTGTGGGGATTAGGGGTGTTTGCAACTCATCCCTGAGATTTTCAGCATAGTTTACTAACACTTGTTCTTCTGAAGAGTGGAACTAAGCAAATAGTTCAAACCCTTACATCATTCAAGGACATTAGAAATGCATACATTCCTATTCATCTTGTAATTCGTTAGGGTGATGATAGTTACATTTTTAGGGTTAAACTAAATTGGTAATTGATATAATGACGAAGGACTTCACATAATGTGATCGATTCCATAAGCATAATACTATACTATATGCAGGATTGACATTTTACTGACTATACTATACATCATAGCTATTTTTCCTCATACTGATCCCATGGTCCCATCGTTGGTCCACATAGATATACAAAGTTGGTGAGATATTTCACCAGATCTCCTACACAGATGAAGGTGGAAAGGGTATGATTTTCGATGATGGGTGGAGGTGGGGTATCCTCTACCCATTTAGGATATCGATTCATCTAAGGCTATACTAGAGCACATCACCATTCCATGGAAACTATCCAAGTTTCAAGGAATTCATTGGCTCTGAGAAATTATGGAGACATTATTATTTGAGATGCCTCCCTTCCATAGGGAGTGGGTGGTGGATTATATGGAGGCCCAACATTCATTTCATGTCAATCCTCTATTTTTCCTTTGATCGATGTGTTACACTAGTATGAGAGAAGATTTCACCAAAGCATCGGCCAGTCCCAATCATTCCCATCTTCCTCATTTATATGGATTTGTTTTATAGACCTATAGAAAATCTGAAATTTAGAAACTGCTCTGTTTGGAAGATCAACAAAATGAGTGAGAACAATCACCTCTGCCTTGAGATGATACCCAATGAGAATATTTACCATAATTATCCCATCATTGAGCTTTTCGAGAGCATTAATTTCAATATCATATAATGACATTTGATCTTACAATGATTAAAAACTAGGTGTGCTCACATATTTACCTATAACATTAGTTATCTCCAGCCGATCTGGTGCAAAATCATATTTTAAACCAAATTAAGGGTCCTTAATTAATTCTGGGTGCACAGAACATTATTTTGTACATCCAAATCATCATCCTCATGGGGAATGACTTCCTTGACTTCACCCTCTATATTCAAATCATGATCAATTTCTATCATGCCAATAGTACCAAAATTTACATAGGCATATCACGCAATGGTGGTTATTCCATTTCATTCCACATGGAAAATCGTTTATGTAAGACATTAATTGCAGTCATTATTCGAATACTTTTACATATTTAATTGTTTTGTCTTCTAACCCTGGTAGGGAATAAATTATTTCACCATACACTTCTATCCTCTTGGTTTATGAATGGTGACTTTGAGGGAATTTCGGATCGGGGTTTCCAAATGTGCCCCAACCTACATAAGGTTTTCTTATTATAGGATGAACTGTTGTGATGTCGCTTGTTGATCTCTTCCTCCCATCAAAGAGAATACATGTTTTCTCTATGTTACATATGATGATAAAATTCTCACTTCCTTGTGGGATGGGGATTGTCTAGGGTAGTCATTATCCAAAGAATTGTAGTTGTCTCCAACCCATTAGTGTTGATGTTATATTGAAATTTTTATGATGACTATCATCCCCTTTTAAGAGATAATGAATTTTCTAATAGTGATAGTGATATAAATTCAACTATCCCTATGGGATGTGTATTGTCTAGGACTCTTGAATGAATATCATATGTTTTCTTGAGAACATGTGACATGAGGGGTTGATGTAGTTGAAAATATTCTTCTGGTCGAGGGGGATGAGTCTATTAATGGATAGGAACTATGGAAACTGCTACTTTTGTCCTTGTGATGCGGTATAGTTGTGGTCTCATGAGATTTGGGTATGATTGAAGCATGTGATAAGGATCATTATTTATGTGTAATTTTTTGGTGATCTCACCTTAAATCTATCTATTTGCAACATCATTTTTTATCCTAACTGGACAAGTTTGAAATATTTTTGGATATCCTCTCACCTCATCTATCATGTCTTGGCATTGTTGGAGTGGGGGATTCTTGTTGTAGTGACCAACTAGCACATGTATTTCATGGTCCCCAGACCACACTAGTTACTATAATATTGTGGGATGTTGTGTCTGAGGGGAATTGTAGCTCTAAGGGATAAATTATGTGTTACTAACTGTAATGAATTCATCCTCGAATTTAGTTTCCTAATGATGGTTCAGAGATCAACTACCATGGTTTCTTGCTGCAATGTTAAAAAGGGTTGAATACATGATGAGGAAATTGTTTCTTGGTAAGTCTCTCCATATGAAAATTTCAGCCTCCTCTTCATCAGACATAAACACCTCCATCTAGTCATAACATAGATGATGACTCTGATGGTATCATGAAAATAAGTGTGGAGTGAATTTGGAAGTTGATGGGGAACTATGTACTGTTAACCATGGTATTTCAAGAACCTATTTATATGAAGTTGTTAGTGTTTTGTTCACTAATCTATGTGATTAAGTCTAGAGAAATGAGAGGAAATTATCTCAAATGTGAGATATAACTATGGGGAGGTTAACCCTAGTTGATTTTAGAAGTAGAGTATATAAAATCTATCTCCACATTTCCACAATGAAGAATTTGAGGGCAATGATGTCCTCATACTTTCTCTTCAATGGAAGAGTGGAAATACCCTTATGGCTTTGAGAGTTTCTCTTGAACCACCTCATGGACACTATCATTGAGCTTATTGAAATATTAGTCATGTTATTATACATGGATGAAGTATGCCGGCATGAATTTTATGGTTGTGCAGGTATATTGTGATATTGTATATATGATTCTAAATTTTGAATATAACCACCTAGTGTTGTGGTGATATGATCCCACAACTTTGGAGCTATCCGGATAAGTTGTTATGCTACCCTTTTGCTGATAGTTATATGATCATGTATGTAGGCTAATTCCACTCTCGCATGGTGAGCCTCAGTCCATACCGGGGTATATTATTGATCTTGATCTTTTGGTATAATCCTCAGATCGTTGTTGTTAGGTGTATGAGCTTGTACCGAGGTTGGTGTCTCTCTCACCTCGTTGGCCTTGGTTGGATAATGAATATACAAATGGTGTGAATATGAAATACCTGTCAAAATGTACCAAAATTCATCCGAAATAGAAGATGGAAAATGATCCTCTTATATTTCCTTGAAATGATCTCATAATTCTCGTCCATTGGCAGATGCTAGAATATGAAACTTGCTTCTTTGATCTGTTGCAGTATGTTTAGAAGATTCAATGACATGAATCTTAGAATGTCCTAAGGATTATTCCACTCTCACTTGGTTAGCCTCAACTAGAAAAAGGATATGGTTCAGATCTTAGGCCTCCATATTATTCTATAGGACCACTTGGTAATGGAATGTTCCACTATTTGTAGGTGAGTCCCACTCTAACCATGTTTGCACCATTGGGAATGATATTATCAGCCTAGACGTATTCCTCTCCCTTAACCAATATAAGATGATAATACTCTCAGATGAGAGAAATAATGTGTTCTTGATTTAGAACAACCATGTGATCCTGATGATCAGATTGTTGACTTTTCCTGGATATAGATATAAGAGTATCATCCTTTCCCTTGACCTACCAATTTAATAGAATATTTTTGTGGAGTTCATCAGCTATTTCTAAAATGTATTATCATTTTAGCAATGTTTGTTATGTGATTTAGGCCAACAATTTTTATGTCTCAATGACCTATTGATAAATACAAACTATTGAAGAGGGGATATATGCCAACTTCTTTATTATATGTTCCATCGGGATATGCCAATGGGTTTCACACATATGGTAATGAGTATGGAAACATCCCCATGATTGTGGTGGTAATTCTGCCTCAATCTTATTCTGAGTGACCATTAATATGATCAGGACGGATAGTCCCTACAAGATTATGTTTTCAAGAACATTCTGTGGGTGTGGGGGTAGCAAAATTTTCCTAATAATCTTGTGTCTTAATACTCTGATGAGTATTTCTTAGTGAAACCAATGCATGGGTGTATGAGGTGGCATTATGTAGGGAGATTCACTTAGCAGGAGGCTGATAAGTACTAGTGTGATTATGATGGTGACAAAAATTATGGGGAACTCTCCATGGAAGTTCATGAAATTCAGGGAAAAAAGATTCCCCCCCCCCTTATCAACCTTAATTTGGTACGGAAGGTGGTCGTTATCATGTTCTATGGATAAGCTCATAATGTGTTTGGTTGTGGTGATGGTGGTGAGTATTTTAGCATAAACCATCATCGAGCACTGTGGAAGAACTAGATGGACCACTTTTAGAATATATTGACTACGTTACATAGTCAGGATTTAACATATCAGTGGTAATCTAAATCATCATGATTTGTTCCTTCTATTTGATTTGTTTTATAGACAAGGCCATTTTCTGACCCATGGGGTCGCAATGGTGGATGAAGTACTAGAAATGGTGCTGGAAGATGAATAAATTCTCTCATATCAGTGGTCCAAAATCATGTAGACAACAAAGAACAAGGCCACAAATCAGTGCTATATCGTAGACATAACAATGCTCAATTAGATATCCTTGGTTAAGACCATTGTCTTCAATTCTTTTTCTAGAAAATCTACTTGTGTGGATGGATTCTTGTCAGATTCATCATTTTGGTTTCAATATTGGGATAAATTTAATGGTTTGATGGATAAAAACCCAATATCTTTCTAAAAATTTTAGAGATTTACACTGTGTTCACAATTTTTGTTTAATTGGGATTGTATGGAATGGAATGTATTCTTTTATTTGGGTTACCAATGTCACTTTTCCCTAATACTCAAAAATGTATCCCCTATCAAGAGCTGGTAAAGTAACATATTTCCAATGGCATGTGGTCATCAATATTTTTAGGCATAGTGACTACTGAGGACTAACATTGGTTGATATAATGGTGTTCAGTATTATCACATAGTTATAGGTTGAAATGTTTCCTATTATAAGACTCTCATATAGATTTATAACATGTTTGTTACTATCTTCCTAGTCCCTATGCGGGACTATTTACCCTAACAAAATGTCGATTGGTTTACACTCTTTTCTGTGTGGCATACTAGGGTCTCATTAAGGAGTCAATCTATAAGTATCTAATGTTTTTCATTATATTCCAGTAATTATTGTATGTTTATATACTAAAACCATATTGAAAACAACTTCGGGTGATCATCCCTTTTCTTGAGGAGTTGGATATTCTACAGATGACATTGAGCAATTATGAGGCATCTTATATATCCTGGTTATTATAGGAATCTAAACCCTTATAGTTCGTATGATCTTTGACGTTTATCATAACTTGGTAAGGACTAATATGGGTGGTTTCAAAACACCAAATATTTGGATTTGATTCTAGAAAAAACATCCTACATATCCTGGTTAGGGAAATAATTAGATTCACCATATTTCAGTTGATACATGAAGTATGGACTAATATTAGGGTGTGTCGAAACAAAAAATATTTAATATCGAGTTTGGAAGTTAAGTCATACATATCCTGGATACGTAAGGAATTAGATTCATCATTGTTTGTCCGATGTTATGGAATACATGCCGAGGATTCCCTGGGGAATGTGTATTTTTTCTTTCTAATGAGGTGTTTGTTGCATCCCCTTAAGCCCACATGATCCATTCTTGTTGTGAGAAATGAGGGGGAGTTCATGATCATCCTCATGGTGTGGATATGGAATCTGTGTATTGGGGTATTCAATGGATAGTTGATATGAAGCAAGGTCCATTAAAAGGTGTGCTATATATCCATGTTATGGTGGGAATTAGAGTCCTTGTACATCTCTTGGATATGTTGGGGATGACACACCAAGGCTACCCTAGTGAATGTGTATTTAATGCCATGGGTGGTTTTTGTTTCAACCCCCTAAGCCCACGAGAGTCATTATTTTACGAAACAAGGGGATCACATGATCAACCGCATTGCGTATTGATATTGGATATGTGTATTAGTAAATTCTTTAGAGTGTTTTACATGATTCTCGATCCATTTAGGATACAACCTACATATCCTTGTTATATCGGGAATCCTAGTCCAAATAGTTCTCTTCGAGATGCTGGGGCTTATACAGTAACGATTCCCTAGTTAATAGGCCTTATTTTATGGAAGGTGACACATTATCATGTTTCCATACCTTGGAGTTCATCGCATGACCTAGTTCAACACATTTGAAGGGTGCGATTAGAGTTATGTTATAGTAATCCATGGGGTGTCACATGTCTTGGATGAAACCTCAAGATGACATCGCGGAACTAGGGAAACATTTCTAGAGGGTGTAACATGTCCTAGATGACACCATGAAAGGACATAATAGAACAATTCCATCATTTCTATAGGGTACCCCATGAGGGATTTATTTTCATGTCCAGATGTGTTGGAAAGACTCAACTGACACTAGTGGGTGTAAATATTTGAGTCAGGAAGTGCGTATTGAGTATGTCTGTAGTCTGAGGGTTAAGAACCCATAGGGTTAATAATATCCAATTGGTGCCTAAAAGGGTATGAAAGACATGTACATACATGTACATAATGTTCTCCATATCCTATATGTCATGTTGAAGGGATGTCACAAGGTCAGGGTGGTGCAACTTGGTTTATTCACATATTCCTTATTAACACATGTGAATCATGAAGAGGTATTTAATCATGTCTTACACATGGTTCTTACACATTGTATCCCAGTTTTCCCCTCATGTTTAGAGATCAATGATTCAGTGAAGTGTCTGTTTGTTTGTGACTTGCATGATCTAGAGGACATCTTATATGGCATTAACATGTCTCCCTGGATGTACATCACGTGATCATTTATTGATCACACAGGGGGATTTACAACTCGAACATGAATATTATGGCAGAAATTATCTGTATTAACTTGTGAAATGTTGACCATCATCATGATGTAATGTGTTCACAGGCCCAAATACTACGTGTTGTCGTGCATTAAGATGGTTCAGGATCAATCATCAAGTGTTCAATCTTCCAACCAATGAACCATACAACCAAAAACAATTTATGATAGAGTATGTAATTTGTAGGTATATCCATACACATACTCAATGGATTATTCTAGTCAAAGAGCGTGAGTCTAGGATGTAGTCGAAGCGAGGTCAGGTGTTAAGTTATTTACTCAGTCACTATGGTGGACCATGTAAAGGGTGCCTCTTGAGTTTTCGTGGCTGCATGTCCACCAATCCATTATCTGGTTATTGATAACTATTTAGTAATTCCTCATTGAAGGACTTACATTTATTCATGACGATATGTCTAAGGGTATTCATAAAATACTATGGACTATTTGTAGGCATTCTCGAGTACTATTATGGCTTGTCTTAGGGTCTCAGAGGACTACGATGAGGCTGAACTTAGTGCATCACAAGCCCTTTGTTGACCACAAACCCTACCTGATTTTTCATTTCATATATCATTCATTTTATGTGATGATGTTCAGGAGTTAATCTAGATTGTATGCATGGGATTTTGGGAATTTCCCCTTTTTTGAAGAGGGTCTCATGACCAGAATGGTCTGTATGGCGCGTGAGCATTTTGTGGTCAAGTCCCTGGGGCCAAGGGCTTCTACGAGGCAGGGAGGTCATTTCCTTTTGAGCTTGTGGTTTGGTATGGGTCATTAAGAGAAGACAACATGTCATTAAGTGATTTTTGGCCCCACATCCCCCCTATTTTTCTATCTCCTTTATTTTATTTCACAATAATCTGGGGTCATTCCATATTTCATGACAAATGCTTTTGTGTTCAAACCATTTTTTGGGAGATGTATCACTTGAACAATTAGGGGAATATAGAGATCATGTGAGCATGAAGGGGAGATGTTTGTCTGTCTATCTTTAGAGCACTATAGAGTTGTTTGGATGCATGTGAAGACTTATGAGTGGTGAGGTTGACAAGAAAATGGGACTTTAAGAGGTGAGGAATTCAAGATTCCATGGTTTTATTGGGGTCTTGATGATCACTCAAGGCATACACCACATGTCAATTGGTGACCATAGGCACCACTCGCATCCTCCATTTAGATCCCCATAATTTTATGTGATAAAATATGGGAGGAATGTGTGTTTGATTGAGTAATATCTATGATTTTTACATAATTTTTATGTGGTGTCTCATATGAACTATGTGGATCATATCAGAGTTCCCATGCATTATTTAAAAAACTAATTGTTTTTCCTTAGTGTGTCATGGAATTCCATATTATTTTCTTTGTGGTGTGCATGACTAGACGTATTGGCTTCGAGTGGGGCATCAAACCGGTTATGGTGTGTCACATGTTTTTTGGGGCACGTTGCAGGTCCTACAATGACCAAGAGAACCTTTCACCTCCTCCTATTAATCTCCATCATTATTTGTGAGGAATACTCAGAGGACTTCTGATATGTTTTCGATATCATATATGGATTTAATTCATCGTAATGACAAATTGGTGTGTGATTTGTGTGAACACTAGTTGTCTCTCTTTGAAATGCCACATTCCATGATTTTTTTTTGATTTTGGACGTTTTTTCAAGTACATTACAATGAAAACCAAGAATATTGGGGGATGATCATCCATATTTCACCATTCGGCCATAGGTGAACAATGGTTCTCATTGAGTAGGGCTCTGTGGGAGTGGTTTCATGTTAGGTGTCTTTCTTGGGGATATCGAGTACCTTGCCCTGGTTACACAGTCAAAAGTCCTTAACAATCCTCTTCTTTCAGGTTATTTTTGGGAAAATAATATCCATGTTTGGATGTTTCTTCCTTTTTGGTTTCACTGAATACTATCTGTATGGTGTTAATAGTTACATGCTAGATTAAGATTATGTGAAAAAACACATTAGCATTATAATTATTTAAAAGATATATTTATTATTTATAAATTAAATATAGTAAAACTTATAGTAATAAATAATTATTAAATACTTTTTAGAATGTATTCACATAACTTTAATATAATTATAATAAAATGTATACATTTTGGTAATGTCATTATATGTCTAGAAAAACTTTTTTGTAATGGAAGAACATTTTTTTCCTTTCATGAACAATAATAAAATTAATTTTAAAAACTCATTGAAATTGAATTTGGTTAAATAGATATAATTTTTTTAATTTTCCATATAAAATCTATCATAGGGTTATGTTTGTTTTTTTTAAAGAATATTTTTTTATGAACAGTGAAATATACTAAATTTGTGTTAAAAACTGAACAATTCATTTAAATAAATTTTTTATTTCAAATTGATATTTTACTCAAAATAAATAAATAATAAAGATATTAACCCAAAGTAGGTCATTGAAATAATTTTTATAATATTATTTTTAAAAAATAAATTAATAATATTTTGAAAATCTATTTTACCATCCTTCTAGCAACATTTCTATGATAGTCATTAAATGCAATATTTCCACCTATGTGAATATACAATGTTGTAATAAGTATGAAAAATGTGGACTAATGGGATTAATATAATTTTGTTAAAATTTTTCTTTTGAATTTTATTTACCACATTAAATGGTAAATTTGGTAATTATTGTTACAAATTATTATAATAACATAAATTTCCCCTAAATTTTTTCCTAATTTAATAGGAGATGATTTTAGGGCCATATCAGCCACATATAGAGAACATGATAATTTGTACAAAATGTATGTCAGATTATGACATTTATTATATTTTATTTAATAAATATTTAAAATGGTATATTCAAATTTTAATATCTAAATAATTTTAATATATATATTTACATAATCCAAATAAGACTATAATTATTCAATTAAAATATAAAAATATAACTTTACACATAAGTCTTTTATTTATATTTTAATAGAAGAAATTACTTAATTAAATTCTTGTAGAATAATGATTCCAAAAATATTTAATTAAAGATATATCCAATGAATGATTTAAAAAAATCAAAATAAATATATTTTTACATAATTAATGACCTTAAAAAATTTTATACATAACTTTGATATATTTTTGACAGATTGGATAAATTGGATATATGTTATTATGTTAGAATATTTTAAAAAATTAAATATAATAAATAGTATTGAAATTGACCTAAAATATACTTCAAAATAAATAATATTTTATTAAATGTTATAATTGATGAAAAAATATACAGTTTATAAAAATGACAGCTATAAAGTATTATATGTCATAAATGTTCCAATTGGAAATATTTTGGAAATTTTTACAAACTATATTAACCCTACTGTGTAAAAATGCAAGTAGTCATGTAAAGAGATAAATAATTTAACTATAGGTTAAAGAAAATTGAAAATATTAATTTTGTTCTAAAAAAATGACTAAATTTAATTGGATGAGATTTTTTTGACCCATAATAATCTTATCATATAAACAACTAAATTTTATGGTATTTTAAATAAAAAATAAATTTATAAAAAATTAATAGTTTTGGAGTTTCCCAAAGTGCCTCTCCCATCTCTTATAAAATGGATTATTTACTTCTCTTTTATTCCTACCTTTAAATATCTTTACTTTAGGAAAAAAACAATAATTTCTACTCCATACACCCCTCACATAATTTTAAATTCCTTAATTTTCGATGAAATCTATCATAAGGAGTCCTCTTGGGAAAACTAAAAAGAGGCACACCAAGAAAAGGAAATTATTCTACCAACTATTTCAAAGATCTTTTCTAATTATTCTTTTTTTTCATATGTTGTTTCCATACTAAATAAAAAAATTCAATATCTACTATATTCCAATATTTTTTAGGATTATTGGAAAACCATATTCCTCCTTTTACTGATCTTACAAATAGCAATATCACCAAATGTGTGTGTGTACGACATATCATCTCTATACAGTGGTGTAAACTGTTTCTTATAAATAAATTATTTCTATGTGTATAATAATGAATATAAAGGAATTGAATAATTAATATAAAAATATATAGTTTCATTATTATTCATATTCCATCAAATTATTTACCATTTACCATTATTAAATGATATCATTGCCCTTGCGTAAGTACGACCTACCGTCTCCATGACATGATGAAATTCATCTGCCATTACAACGATTTAAAAATTATGAAAAAAATGTATATACTGAATAAATATGAAATATATGAACTAATAATTTTACATTAAATATATATATGTATATGTATATCCTTTACTTTCTTCCATCAATATGATAGGAATACATAAACAACGTTCATGAATATGTTTAGCCTACAATCTCCATGATCAGTGTATTCAATTTCACTTATCTATATGTTATATATATATATATACATATAGTAGAAAATTATTATATATAAATCGTTTTTTACATTATATAATTATATAAATTATTATCTTTGTAATATGATAAATAATAAAAAGTCAAAACATATATGATAAACAATGTGATTATTACCCAAAATGTTTCTTTTACATTGATGTAATTAAAAAAATTAATATAAAATCAAAAGTGAATAAAACATGATATATTAAATTTTATTAATTGTACAATAGAATTTATTAGTATTTTTAAAACACCTATAAAAGAGTTGTGGACATGTACAATTAAAACTAGACTTGAGGTAACAGTATTCGACCTCACTTTTAATTTTCATGAGACAAAAGTCATGTTCATCAACTATTTCTTTTTATAGCGTATGTACTAGCCTAATTAAATTTGATATCATGAATAAATTTTCCATCGCTGTATTTAGATATTCATTTTATGTAATTTGATTTATTATTTCAAAGTTAAAAGTATAATGGGATTCTTGGATTATATAAATAAATAACCATTTCCCAATTTCAATATTGTTGGAATTATTTTAAAAAAAATTGTATATAGATATAATAGGATTATAAAATGAAATTTTTCGTATATTATTATGTTCATTAAAATGTATTCAATAACTAATTATTATTTTTTGTTTAATGTTAAGATTAATTTTTAAATTTCATTATTATAAATGGTTTGTTATACTTTTGTATCCACTACGATACATTTATCATCCATGTCCATGTTCCCAAAAAATTAATATCAAAATATAATAGAATTTTTTTTAAAGAAATTTTTCCCATGTTTGAATTTTTATAAAACCTTTTAAGATGAATTTTTCCATCATTTTCCAAAAGTGGTACTTTATAAATTTTGAAAATTTAAGAAGTAAATATTTTAACTTATATGGAAAAAGTGATTATTTCTTCTATCATGATGTCATAATGTTTTGATGTTTCCCTTAAAATATTATAAATAATATTTTAATAGGAATTTTTTAAAAATTTGGACATTATAACGATTTCAATGTAAAAAATTGATATTTCTCTTAAAAAGTTTGAATGAATGTTTTAGATTATTTTCAAATATATCAACATTATTTTTTTTATTTTATTCTTAAAGGAAGTAGATCTATTTTGATACAATACTCCATGTTCTATTTAATAATATATGATATGTTTTACTATGGATATGCAATTTTGATACCAGTCATTATTTATGGTGAAAGTATTAACATTTAATATGCTAGTTTTAAGACCAATTTTGATTTTTTCTATGTTTCTCTCTTTTAATATCAAGAATGAATTGGACATAGTTAGTGATTGGTTAGGGACTGCCTAATGAAAACCATAGGTGTTATGGACAAGTTAATGCAAGCCCTATTAATTGGGGGCCGATTAATGAAAGCCCCTTGATGCATCCGAAGTTTTCATTAGATATAATCCTTTTTTTCCACTACCCATATGTATGGTCTTGTTATGAGGCCTTGAAGGTACTTTTATGATGTATGATGTTATTTATTCCCTAATTTAGTGATTCGTTATTGATATTAGATGCAAATATTCGACTAGAAGAATATCTATGTGAATGTTGAAATGGAATTATATGATTTATTACTTCCATATAATACTAATGATTATGTTTAAATGGGTTGTTTTTTAGTTTTATGTATATTATAAAAAGAATAATCTTATTTATTAATTCTTATACTACATATTTTATGAATAATGTGAATCAAATATGACACCTTTTATATGTTTTACTTTCCCTGCATGTCACGAAATGTTTTATGATTGATATGCTGGGATAATCTATGAGAATAATGGTATTTTATTAGACTGATCTATGTTGCATGTAATGTTTTGAATTTTAATGAATTTTTAATGTATGTAATATAACGTCCAGGACAGCAAAACTACCCAGTCATTCGGGATTTGATTCCATGTAATCGAGATATTTTATTAAAATAATGCAATAACGCTAGAAGACTGAGTCATGGTGTAATAGTTGATTAATTTTAGTGAATAATCATATATTTCAGGCCAAATTGAACATCCCAAAGGATTAAATTTTCATATATTTAAGAAAGATTTATTTGGAAATTATTATGGAAGGGGAAATACCGATATTTTTCAAAATGTCTAATAAATTCTGTTTATTAGAAATAATATAATTTTCACAACCTCATGAAGAATGTTTTATGATGAAAATTAAATATATAAATGATGGGATATAGAAATTCATCATATTTGAAAATTTTGATCTAAAATACAGAACATGACTATTTCGATCTTAGTAACATGGTATTATGAGTGAATTGTTTAATGATTTTAGTATTTTATATTTCATTATAATAACTTGATGCTTCATGATGTATATATATTAGAATGAAAATTTTCTAGAATAATATGATGGGGGAATAACTGAATATGTGTCAAACTATTTGGTTCAAAAAATAGGTACTCTTAAGATAAAACATCCTAAAAGATTTAGAAAACTATTACCAACATCTACATTGAAATAAGATTACATAACTATGAATTTTTTTATTATATTACCAAATACTCATAGAAGGAATGATTCAATATGTGTTTTTTCAGATTAACTTATCAAATCTTCACATTAACTCACTATAAGAGATTTTCCCCTAAGATTTCCTTCCACACCACTATATTGAATAAATTTTAAGACTTCAAAGTGCACCGTTTGCAATTGTTTTTACATCGATTTGAGATTTACATTGAAATTCTATAAAATTGTTCAAACAGATCTTGACACCAAATGACATTTCACCACCACTTATCATCCTCATACTGAATAAAAATAAGAATGTACTAATGAAAATTAATAATATATTATGAAGTTACTATTAATATACTTTGATTCTATAAGGGATTAGTATTTAAATTTTTTTAGAATTTTCAAATATCAATACCTTCCATTAAATTATTCAATTTTCATTGTATAATATATTATACGAAATAAATTCCATAATATAACTATTTATGGTGATGTTATTGATATGATGCTCATACAACTACAACATGTAGATGATACAATGTTAATGTTAAACACGATTCAAACCCATTTTATATCATCTCAATGAAGGGAGACGATCTACGCCGATTATTAGAATAATTTTTTGAAATTTAGAATAGGAGATATTTTATTATTGAATGTATCTTCATTTAATGTTTTTATAAGATTTGTATTTAAACGAATAATGATCCCAAAGTAAATATATCCATTAAGAAATTTGGGAAGGAATTAATGGTGTGGATTGACATTTTGAAAACCACCCATGCCTTTCTAATGTACATGATTGCATTGATAACTTCTTATTAAAGAAGTATATTCTAGATCTAATGCATGTGATCACCTCCATATAAATATTATTTTAACTAGATATATCTTACTATAAATATCTTATAACTATTTTTTACAATGGAGAACAATTCTGGAGGAACCAAATGAGTCAGCTGGTAAAAATACATTGTAAAAATACTATGATATAAAAGGGTGCATAGGATCCTTAATAAAATAATGGTGAAGAACTAATGAAATTAATTCATGTGGGGATGTTATGAAATTTTCAATGATGTTATTTTTTATAGGGTGATTAATGTAACACCACATGATTTTATAGTATTTCCCATTTCAAATATATTTAGTCTCCTCAATTTCCTCCATTCCATGAAACATCGAGTTTAGGAAAAGATCACCCTATTATTATAATATCGTTATAAATAAGCACTTAAAAATAATTTTTATGAAAACAAGAAACTATCATATAAATAATGATATTTTATATATATATATAAATTATTATTTATTGGATTTCAAATTTATTATTAATTTTAATCTAAAGGAAATGTTTATTTGAAATCCACTTTGATCAGTCAATATATTTATATAATATTAAATTAAATTATTCACTAATGATGAAAGATTTTAGTAAAATGAACATATTTCAAATTCAATAAAAATTTTAAAAGTATTCATGTTTTTTAATGATATTATTAATAAGTTAAAAATATGTATAGTTTAGTCATTATAACATTTTTTTCAAATGTTTTTTTTCATATTACGAACATGTTTTAATATTAATTTATGAAACATTAAGATATTGAATTGTGAAAATTTGATTTCATATTTTTAAATAAGGGGATCATATTTCGATAATATTCCCTTTTTTATATTTCTAAAAATAACTTCTAACTATGGTAAAATTTATTCCCAAACAAAACCTTAAATTAAGATAATCTGTGTTAGAAATATGTGAAAATGTAAAGATATTTCACTTTATTTTTTTAATATCTTTTTTTCCTAACACATTGGAAAAAAATTATGTTATTAATGAATAAAAAATAAATTTTTCTTTAAATTTAATTATACACATGATTATAATTTATTTCAAATTTTTATTTAATATATAATTTCCATAAATTCTTCAGACGTTCTAATAAATTATTCATTCAATTAATAGAAAATGATAATAAATATACCAAAACTGATGTAATTTGTGTAGTTTACATAATTCCACATATTTTTTAAATGAAAATTAAATATTAGTTTTGAATAGATGGATTGTATTAAAAAAACTACATCAATATATTGATGAATATGAAGTCAAATTAAATGAATAGTGTCATAATTGACACTAATTATTTTTTATGATAAAAATATAACATCAGATTATTTAATAAGAATAAAAATATTGAAAGATGACATTGTTTTCAGATATGTTCAAATATTTAATCCATTGTCTATTTTTGACTCAATTTTTCCCTTATATCTACCGTGTAACTCTATAAGAGTGAAAAATATGTTACAAAAATAAATGATAAAATATAATAACTAAGGTGTTAAAAGAGGGTAATGTTAAAATAACATAAAAACCTATCCAATTTTCTTTGTATGATGTTATTTCCTCCATATACTACAATATATTATAATACATGGAAATTTATAAGGCTTTTTTGTAATTATTTAATATATTATAATGTAACCGCATAAGAAATTTCAAAAGTGGCACTAAACCAAATTATAAATGGTCACCCATTCCATCCAATTTATTACATCACATTTAGTGACCAAAATGAAAATAAACCTACAAATTCCACTGATAGAAATTATTATCTATTATTTTTTAGAACTGGCCTCCCAAAACGAGTATCCTTGAATTCCTTATGAAATAATCTAATGAAGGTCTTCTTATGATGTGGTAATTGTCTTACCCGACCTCTTGCAATTTATATCATCTATTATATCTTCTATGTCTGTTTAATTTATATTTAAATATTAAAATATGTTTTTTTAAAATAATTAAATTTAATTAATAATAAGAAAAACCATTATCCACAATATCTCGAAACAAATGGGTAGTGAAATTATCACTGATGTCTACATGCAATTTATAATCCCTGAATAGAAATAAAAATCATTTTTTCATCAAAAATATTTATGGATGATTTTTATTATTATTTTAATGTTTATATATGATAATTATCCCATTATTAAACCTATTTAATGATAACATCATATGTACCATTTTACCTTCTATCCAATTGGGAAATGATAACATTGTTTTGCCTATGTTTGAACTATCACAACCATAATGATATGTAATTTTTTTCTTGTATGTTTTAATACGATGATATTGAGGTTTAATTTTTTGATTATATATAATCAAAATGAAATGAAAAAATATTTAAATAAATAATAATTATTATATAATTTTATCCATCATTTCATGAGTGAAAAAAACATTAATACCTATATAAAAGCTACATTTTCAATGAATAAAATAATTTATTTTCTATAGATAAATAGCTTGGATTACTGTAAATAAATATATAATAAAAATATATAATATTAATATCATTATTATTTGTCTCATTATTATGTATCCTTAATCAATGTATAGGGAACAAAACAATCTTACCAAAATATATCTTAATAACGAAGTAGTTATTAACTGAAACAACGATTTAACTATGAGTTGATAAAATATGGGTGATAAAACTTCATATATAGGAATGTAATTATATTATATATATAAATATGTTTTTTAATATTTTAATAATAAATCTATAATTTTTTACAAGATTTTATAACTTGTACAAATGAAATTTCACCTAATTCAAGGGCTTATTTAAACATCAAATTATTCTTTGGGATTGTTTATGATTAAGTCCCCAAATGTGAACTTTTTATCTTACAAAGATATATATTCCATAAATATATATATATAATAATTATATTACTCTCTAATTAATTATTAAATATATTTTATATGTTTTTTAATTTGAATAAAATTAGAATGGAACATTCTAATCGTTTTCTGAATGATGATCTTTTAAACACTTTTTAAAAAAGTGTGAAATGAATTTTTTTAACTTAAAATGTTTAAGATTTTTTTTTCTATCATTAATAATCATTTAAATTAATTATACATTCTACATTTAATTTTTATTTCTCCAATATAATGTTTTTCTATATACTTCTAATGATTTAATAATAAGACAACTCAATTTGAAAATGGTATTTTCCTCCAGAATTTTTCCAATATAATTTTTTTCTACATAAAATATTTCAATATCATTCATTAAATATTATTATTTATAGATATTATTCTCTTTTGATACCATGTTGAAGAATTTGATGGATGGTTTATAATGAGATTGACAAAATATGTACCATTTTGAAATCATTCGCCATATTACTATTGATCAATTATAATTATGTTCATTTATTGGGATAATTATCCATACTGTGTATTCTAGTTTCAATATAAATCGTTTCCATAATTTTGTTTCACCCCTTCTATATGAGGAATTAATTGGACATGGTATTTTAATAGAATGACATGTTATAGGCCATCGATGACTCATAAAGAGTAGTGAATAAAATTAGTTTTGTATTGAATTAGATCATACAAATTTATATAGGATTTCAGATAATGAGGTGTCAATGTATTTTTTATGATGATTAAAATTAATAATTTCATATTAATGGGATTATTTTATTGATTTACATCTGATTATTTTATTTCTTAGTTTATACATTTATCTTCATCTAAACATGGTATTATTTATATGGAATTATTTTATCACCATTTATTCCTCTTTTTTATTTAGTCATCCAATTGATATTGATTAAAAAAATATGTTGTTAAATGATTACATTTCCTTATATTTCCTTTTTTTCTTATTAGATTACTTTGTATGCATACCCTTACTGAGCAATAGATGTCACTCCTTAATCATGTTTATTTTTATCTAGTATTCCTAGATGTATATTTTAAATTATATATAGGGGTATGAAAAAGTGAATAATGGTACACTCCAAAAATATTATTTTTTTTATGTTTTAAATTTTATTGTAATATTTAATTATCTATATATATTTTCAAGACAAGTAATTTATTTGGTTGATTGGCATGTGATTTCCATCTATCTTGTTCCAATGTAATAATCTAACCACTTACTCTAGGTTACTATGGTTGGGGCATTCACATTATGTCTAACTCATTATATTATTGGGGATACTCAATAACATTGAGGGTATTATTGTACCAAGAGGGTGTAAAACAACATAACTACAATACTATGAACTTTTGTACTATAAAAATGATTATATACATAAGGGTTATTTAATTGGAAGCATGTAATATAAAATTTGTGAGTTACCATAAAATTATTCTCATAATGTTGTAATAAATGATACTCATGTAATGTAATAGTATTCCAAAAAAATGATCACCACCTGGGAAGGTCATATATAATGAAGGAATTAAATGATAATAACAATGGATAACCAACCATTATCATCATAATCACCTAGAACATTCTTAAAATATTCACATACAAATTCATCCTTAATCACACGTAATATTACCATCACCCAAATCTGCATATCAAATATATGGACTTTACACATAGAAATTTTCTCTTGTAGTTTGTGAGTCTAAAAAATAATATTGAATCACCATCGTGTCCCATATTGATAAAATAATATATTTCCTCTAACAAATTCATAAAAAATAAAAAATAAAATGTTTATGCAAATATCTATTTTTCACTAATAAAAATGTAATATTTTTTACATAATAATTTGAGATATATATCCACCTTATTTAAAGATGATAAATATTCTAACATTGAATAAGTTAATGGATGTTTGAGGATACATGAATAATGTTCATTATTTGAAATATTTATGATAATAAAGAAATTACAAGTACAGATTTATATGAAGTTTCTCAATATAATAACTTGTATTGATTTTTAATATACTCTCTATAATAGAGGTGAATGAGTTTTAATGTTTCTCGATAATCAATGATATATCATTGAATTTCATACTTAATATGGGATCTATTAATGATTCTAATAATATCAGTTTATTAATGTAAGATACAAAGTATGGAATGTTTATATATTTTTTAGATTTCCTTTTATTAGATCAAATTGCATGGATATCATTTGGGTGGTTTTTTAGTATTGTGGATGCATTATAAAGATATATTGGATTTTTAGTTATCATAACTGTCATCATATTCAATAATAAAATTATTCTTGAGACATCATTAGCTCATCTACATATGAATTATCTACTTAAATATCATGATCCTTGTTCTAGTTTGATAAAATATAGACTAATTTTATTTAAATATGATTGAATGTTAATAACTAATTTTTGTACAAAAAAACTAATTTTCCTGATAAAAGATGAATAAATTAATACTATGGAAGATCAAATGATATTTATTGATTCAAAATATACATATCAATAAAATAGACATTATCCATGATAAAAAAAGGTAATATATTTCGCGATAGATGAAAAATACTTACAAGTGTTTCACGATTCCTTAAGAGGATTTGAATCCCCTTTTTTTAGTTTATCTACAAATTGATAAATATTATGAATAGAAAATGCTATAAGTTTTGAAAATATATAACAAAATAAATAATTGTGTATTCTGGAAATCTAAATAGGATGACATAACAATTCTTTTTGTAAATATCAAAGATAAATTCAATTTAGTAATATATTTTAGATTTAAATGAATATATTTCATATGGATCGAGACAAGAGGGAGTATACATATATCAAATATTGGAATTAAATTAATTAAACGTGGAATATAAAATATTATAGACGAATTAAAAATTTAGGATTCAATATATGTTATCCCAAATGATTTAGTATTTTGATTATAAATTATAGAAACATGGAAGCATCATAGGCATCAAAATAATATAATAACAGTTTAAATCCAGATAACTATCACATGAGAGATGGTCCAACATCCTGGGTATTCAAAATAAATAGAATGAAAAATATCCATCATGATCTTTAAAGAGTTCATATGATTCTATATCTATTTTATTATTTTTTTATTTAATTATATAATTTCACATGGGTATTATGTTTTTCCCCATTTTTTGTTGAATAGTATCAACATCATGTTGTTATGGAGAATCTGGGAGCCGCAAGAGGTCATTAAATATTTGGATAATTTATGTATAACACATATTTTGTAGCTAGAAAAAATATAATAACTAAGTCAATATCCAAAAGATATTGTGGGAATATTTCTATCAGAATAAAAATATCATAATCTATAAACACTTGTGTATATAGTATGGAGTCAATGATTATTGAGGCTATCCTTAAATGTAATAGGATTTTATCTCCAAAACATGTAAGATATTGGAATGTTTCCTCCCTTTACCCTGATATCATATGATCTAATGATATTATAATATAAATATATGATTGGTACCATATCAACACTAACTGGTTCAGTTCAAAATGAAGAACCCATAAATGGTGTCTTCTAATTCCCTCAAACACTCAGTTTTATATCACGACCATTTATAAGGGTGGTGTTAGAGAAAATATAGGTTCACACTTAAGATATATTATTTATTTTGAATGATAGATATTAACTTTTATGTAATGGATGTGTTCCAATATATATTTGAAAAAAAAGATGACATTTGAATAATATTTTGTTTTTCTACAACATATATGTTGTTGTATATATAAGAAATGATGCTGCAGTTTTTATTCAACATATTACTAAAATATGACATTATTATATATGATGAAAAAAATTTAATGTCGAAGGAAAATAAAAAAATATGATATCTATTTCAGAAAAATATTACACAAAAGTAGTGGGGCCTTAAAATGCAAAAGAGATTTTAGAAATGTTTTGAGGCATATATAAATGAAATATAAAAGAGAATAAATATAAAAGCTTGTTTTTGTATTTAAAATTGAAGAAATATGATGTTTGATGATTAGACCACTACTATCTATTTAATAATATTCTTCAAGATTTAAAGAATAATTTATTGTATTGGAGAGATGTTGGAAATATCCCCCATTTTCAAAAAAATTGATGAGAATATTTATAGATATATTTTATTCCATGATTTCATCCTATAATGTAATTATTTTTTTTCATTGAATGGGCTTCAAAAAAATTTCATATCATACTAATTGATAAAGGGTAAATATTTAATGATGAATTATAAAGATGGTATGACTTTTTTTCCATGTAAAAAATTAGAGAAAATATAAAAGGAAATCCTTCAAAATGATTTTATTTAGGTGATGTTTAGAGTTACTTTGAAATAATCGAAATTATTTTTCATCTCAAAAATGGAACTAAAAATTGGAAAACAGATGAAACATAAATCTATAACCATGGTTTGTCTACTATAATAAAACCTGTCATATTTTCAAAGACTAAACATTGGGGAAAGATAAAGAATTTAGAATCATATATAATGGACGATAAATCATAAAATTTATTATCAGATGTAATGCAAAATATAATCTGATCATCAGAAAGAATTTTGGAATAATGAGTATAAAACATGAAAAATCAAAAAATCTATCATATGATGATCTCCATTTCATTTGATATGTTGAAAAGGGTTTTGATTCGTCAAGTAGTGATGGTGATTGAGAATAAAGGGTATAACTTGACTTCCCATGAAAGGTGTGATATAATATTGTAGTGATTGTTTTATATAACTAAAGAATAATATTGAATGATAGTACAATCAAATAAATATATTTCTATTGAAATCATGTATGATAAATAAATTATAGATTTCAGATGAACAAATTGAAGGTGGGTGAACATGAGAAGATTGTAAGTGGTCGTGAGGAGAATAAAAATACAAGGGAATAAGATCTGGAAAAGGCTCAATACATATGAAATAATTCCAAAAATGAGTCCCATATAACTACAGGGGAATTATAAATTTTTATTTAGGTAAATATAAAATCTTCTAAATGTGGTGAATATGGTGTTCATGAATGACCATGAAATATGTGAAAATTTAGTAAACATTTAAATAGTTTATCTTTTTAAAATGATGGATATAAATGAAATCATATAAATTTAGGACTAATAATAAAACATATAATAATTTATACACATAAAATGAAACTATGAGTGTTCCACAGAATCAAATACCATGAGGAAAATATAGTCATAATTATTTTAAATGTAACTATTGTAAAGACCCGAAAATTTCAAGGAAATTTTGTTTCTTAATTTCTTTGGAATTTTGTGAGTGTTCAGTTTCAGATGGCACCTGATTCTGAGGCCCAGTGTGCCCCAAATAATTTTCCGATGATTTGTTAAGCCTAAATTAAATCGTGTTAGCAGTTTTCCTGAAAAAGTGGAGTAACTCTTGAACGGTTGCTCGGATAAGAAATCCAAGGGAACCGTTGCGCTCAGGATAGCGGGATTACCCTAGGCGCGACTTAAGTTTAGTCGGCACTGGCCTCCTATGAGAAATACAAAAAATGGTGTAACCATAAATAAAATAATTAAATAAATTATTTTATTTTTTAAATTCTTATAAATCACAAACGGTAGCTCGAATTAAAAATCCGAGACCACTGTTGAACTTGTGATGGAATGTTTTATTTAAGCAGATACTAACTTTTTCTGGCACGGGCCACCAGAAAAACTTAGTTTTTTGCCGCAAATAAAATAATTAAGTGATAATTATTTTATTGTAAAATTCATAACATCAAAACGGTAACTCAGATTGAAAATCCGAGTTTATCGATGGGTTCGTTGGGGTGTATTTTACTTAGGCACGGCCCAACCTCGACCAGCACTGGTCGTGGGTGAGTGATAATAATTTTCTGAACATTTTTTCGGGTACGTTCGGTGAAAGAACGAGCGGGTTTTTCTTACTTTTGAACCGGTGCTCGGAATCGAATTCTGAGGGCACCGATGAAACCGCAGCGCCGATAATTGCTTTGGAACACCTATTCTAGAGATGCGATTGTGCTGGTAGAGAAGTTAAATTTTTGGATTAAATGAGGAATGAATAAAATTGTAAAACAACTTTATTTTAAGTCTAAGGTGGTTTTATCCAACATGGGGAAGTTGGGGTGGAACCAAACTACCCATGTGAGGATAAATTTGAGGATAAATGTGAGGTGGGGCCCACATGAGCCCCAACCTTTCACATTCCCATAACTCTCTTAGACATCCCCTTTAAACATGTTAACACCATTTAATTATGTAACTCTTCCACATCCTTATTTAATTTTCCAACCTACATCTTAATTAATTAAACAACTCATGGTTTAATTAATTAAGTGTTTTGGATTTAATTTTTTTAAATTTGAATGCATGTCAAGGGAAAATAAAATATGGTGGAGACTCATTTTATTTTGGTTGTAATTGATGTGTTATGTGAAAGGGAAGAGAGATCATGTGTTATGAAGATTGTTCTTGATGAAGAACAACACCTCCGACGAAGAATGCCTCTGACGGAGAATGCGAAGTCACCAACGACGTGCCTTCTCTTCTTCTTCCTCCGCATCAAGGGAGGAGACACCACCGCAGGGAACATCACCATCGATGACAGCTCTTCCTCCAATGACAACGGAAATTCACCCCGCGACGCCGCTTTCTGCGACGCTCATCAAACTTCATCTTGTTATCAGGGTAGGGGAATATTGGTATGATTCTTTTTATTTAAGAGGTTGAAGGGAATTATTTTGATAATGATATCTTTTTCCATGTATGTTTTCTTTTGAAAACAATGAACGCAGATCAACTCAATATTAAGTTGATCCGCGAAGAATATGTTTGCGGGTTGGGAATTCTTGTTTGCGGGGAAAACTGTAGGGGTTTTTATATATGTTTGAATTTGTTTTATTACTTCATCATATCCTAAATTCACGACGATGATGACCAAATGAACATGATCATCATCCTGCACATAAACCATTATCCTTTCTCTTTTTATTCTTCATGTGTTCTTCGTGCGTTCTTCAATATACAAATATTTATTGATGCTGGAAACACGGAGTTTTGTTGAGCGCAATATATGGATGCGATGCCCTCGACGCAAGGATCAAAAATATGAGATCGTTTAATTTTTCGGTCTTGGAACGAAGCCGCAATGGCTCACGGAAGGAGGTGTCCAAATATTTATTGACGCTGGAATCTCAATTTTTCCCTGAGCGCGACATACAGACACGAAGTTCTCGACCCGAGGATCAAGGATATGCATTCGTATCTTTTTTCCGAGTTAAATTGAAGTCGGAATGGACTGCATAAGGATCTGGAGGCGCAGCTGGAAGGCACCCAAAGGTGGTGGCCATGCGTATAGAAGAGGAGGTGCTAGTTTGGGTGGTGTGTGGCTTTTGGGTGTGTTATGTTAAGAATTAGATTAAATTAAAAAAAAATTAATAATATAATAATGTTATTATTATTTTCGTTGGGAAACCGTATTTTGACGGTATCTTCTTTGTGCGACCTCGGTTTCATGAACCGTTAGTGGCAGTGCGACCCTGGCTTCAAGATGGAATTTATGAGTCCAATATTGGATGTCCTTTTTGGGGTTTTGGATCAGGTACCCGAAACGCTCGTACAAGATAGATTTAATTTTATTATTAAATCTTTGACCCGCCATAACTCATGTGTGCGACGTCTGATTGACTCGCCAACACAGGCGATGTGACTCTGTCTTTAAGATGGTCGATTCAAGTCTAATGTTGGATATTAAATTCTGGTTCGTGGCTCGAGCCCACGAAACACCGAATATTATTATTATTATTATTATTATGGGATCTTGTATCAGACATATCTCTCTCATACTGTGTCAGAATGATGAACCATATGCGACGTTGTGACCCTGGAATTACGAAAGTTGTTTCAAGTCTAACTTTGGATATTTATGTCGAGGTTGAGGGGTGGGCCCCACGAGGCCCAGTTCGCGCATGTTGTGATGAAATGCAAATTTTTTACCGGATATCCATTTGGGACCAATGGGTAGTCCATATCGTGTGACTATTCATATGGATCACTATGGTGTGACCGGTTTGGTTAAATAGTGACATTTGAAGTACGACTGGGTTGGATCGAACATGAATCCAACCGGGCCCTCAGAGCGGAAACACTTATAACGTGAGCAACGGACGTCTGATTGATGTGCCGTCAACTTTGTTGGATTCCTCTTGATTAGACGGAACTTTTGGTATACTTTGCCTAAGGTTTAGAGGTTGTTGGAATATGGCCGGGTTGGATTGTACCCGAAATCCAACCGGACCCCTGGAACGAAAAAGATGATAACTTTCAGACTGGACGTCCGTTTGACGAACCTTCAACGGCGTTAGTGATCTTGTTGAGAAGTGGCCCCTTTGATTATACCCTATGAGTGTTCGGGGTACAATTGAGATATGGCCGGGTCGACTCGCACACGAAACCAACCGGGCCCCTAAGACGAAAAAGCTAATAACTCACAGACCAGGCGTCTGATTGACGCGCCGTCTGTTGCGTTGAGACCCCTATGACGAGGTAGATTTTAGAGATACTTCTTCGTGGGACTTTGAGATACTTGGAGTATCTACTAGTAGCTCGTGGAGCGGACCCTCCCAGAGATGAGCGCACGAAGTACGAAGACCGTGTAGCTGGCTGTGACCTGATGACTGCTTGTCCGATTCGATTCAGAGTGACTAGCATAGCCCAGTGGGGAGCACTAATTTGTGAGGTGGCAGACCAATGGAGGAGGATCACTAATGTGTGAGGTGGCAGACCCGCGGTACTCGACAGGAGGAGTACCTCTGCAGGCTATGAGGGGGAGCACTACTGTGTGAGGTGGAAGACCCATGGCGGAGTAGCACTACTGTGTGAGGTGGCAGACCCACAGTACTCGACAAGAGGAGTACCTCAGCAGTCATAGGTTGGTGACCAGCACCTCAGAGACGTGACAGGATCACTGTACTCCCATAGACGGAGCTCTTCAACAGTTACGGTTTCGATAATGAAAATCCTGGTTTGAGCTGAGTCTATGACCATTGGGTTTACCTCCTGATTGAGATGGGTCACTTGATAATTTAGGTATATGTATGGGCATATACCTAGGTAATGGTTATCCGTTGATTTCATAATATTTGTGTTTCCTCATGATTGAGATGGGTTACTTGATAACTTAAGTATATGTATGGGAATATACATAAGTAGAGGTTATCTGTTGAGATCTTCTTTGTGGTTATCCTTTTTGGTTTTAGTGATACCTTGAGAGTCTCAGGGTCCCTACAGAGTATCGTTATACTCCCCCCTGCACGGGCTATGCTTGCACCTTGTTGTGTTGGATGAAGGCGACAGGCAGTGCTGATGGAGGCCGAGTGTTCGAAGACTGGACGATACCCTGAGGTGGACCTCACGATGAGTCAGTATCAGGAGGTGGACATCACAGTGAGATGTTTTTCGGAGGAGATTGAAGGGAAAGAGCAATTTGGAGGCTATCTTTACCTACCCTTCAGGTAGGATCCATGGTGGACGATCCAGGAGATGCGCTATCTGTACCTACACTTCAGGTAGGATCCGAGGAGGATGACCCGGGGGAAGCTTCCTTTCTTCCAGCTGTTGTCTTTTTCTATTGTACTTCCATTCAGTTGTAGCTGTACTTTTTAGTTGGGTCTGTATTCTAGAACTTTTCCTTTTCAGCACTACTTTTGTACTTAGTATTTACTTCCGCTTGTACTCTGTGGTGTTTTGTTTACATTTATAAAGTCAATGCCTTCCCAGTTATTGGGAATTATGCCTTTGGTTCTAG
The DNA here is from genome assembly GCA_963277665.1 of Viscum album. NCBI lineage: Eukaryota > Viridiplantae > Streptophyta > Magnoliopsida > Santalales > Viscaceae > Viscum > Viscum album. The sequence continues at coordinate 1,022,351,970 of OY728133.1, read as the reverse complement.
TTTCCAGCCCTTGGCATATTGAAGGAGGGCTTGGGGTAGTCACGGCACGAGCCCTGAGGATGGGTCATGTCAAATTGGTATCAGAGGAGTCGGTTCTACCACATAACTCAGAACTCTGATCATTACTTTCTATGAAGCAATAGTGTTAAGGGTACCGAGTGTGGTATTTAGTTTAGGGAGTCCAGTGTTGGTGCGGTGACCGACGTATCCAAACACCTGGAACCTGACTACTGATTTCCAACTTAGTGCACAAAAACACTGATTGTGTGTGTTTTTCCAAAAGTTTTAATGTCAGCTCAAACCAGGTCAGCTCACCAGGTATAAATTGTTGTCTGTGTCGCATCTATTCAGGTTGTATCCATATAGACAGTCAGTTGGAGTTTCGAGAGAGTACTCGATGACGGCCCACCGAGCGTCGAGGCTCCGATGTGGGGCCCTTTTACTATTTTGGCACCCTCGGGTGGTTTACCAGCAGCACCACCACCTGTGGGGCAGCAGATGCCACTAGCCTTACTACCAAACTGTGCATGCTGGCAGAGCACATTACACGAGTTCCTACAACAGCGGCCTTCGAGGTTACGAGTGGTGGCAGATTCCTAGACAGCAGAGCATTGGCTGGAGGCGATTGATAGAGTTATCCACCTACTTGAGACATCAAGAGAGTGGATGGTGGACTTGGCCACTAGTGTTTTCCATTGAATGACCATGAGGATGGTCCGCATAGCGATGAGTCTTTGGTACGTGGACCGATGCCTGAGCTAGTGCCTTCGGGTAGTGTGTGAGCTATACATCACTACCTGTTGGTCAACAATTACAACCGGCTGTACCGGTAGATGAAACATGTAGAATTACATCCTTACACATGTTCCAACATCAGATACCCTCAAGTTTCGAGGCAAACCTGACTCACAGGTGGCTGAGGACTGGCTTGAGGAGGTGGATTAGAGTTTTCTAGAGCATATACAGCTTCTGTAGGATGACGTTTCGGTAGCTGAGTATTCATCGAGGCGTACCGAGCATTCCTGTTACTCGATGAATATGATTCGATTAGTGCTATAGAGCTTGGACCTCTGAGCGTGGCATGTTTAAGGATATCCGAGTCCACACATTTCCTCTATGCATTCCTACTTAGGCTAGGGTGCTAGAAAGAACCTTTGAGGTTGAGAATTCTTTGCTGAATGGATGCAGTCAGTGAATGTTAGCAATGGGAAAGATGGAAACTGGTTCCAGTCTCAGAGGCTTTGGAGTGAGAATGTTTCAAGAAGAGGAAATGTTAAGGATAGATAAATCGGTAGAGCATCAGACGTAGAAGAAGAGCTAGGAGAGCCGCATGAGGGGGTGTACATTTCAGCATATTACAACCACCCATCTTTGTAGTCCTTTCCATGCTCAGGGAGCTGGAGGGTATGGGAAGAGAATAGATTCATGCGGTCACAGAGTGTGACCCAAGGTCTCTATGAATGATTTCAGGTACGGTCTGTGTCTACTACGAGCTACCATATCAATAGACATAGGTACCAATCATTCCTTCCTTCCACGAATCATGTCACAGACCTAGAGTTTCCGGTTAAAACTATTGACCTGACCCTCACGTCTGGAGATACCATTGAGAGGAGACCCCATAAACACACTTACACTGACAGGTGTGATCTGACCCTTGAGGCGTTAGTTTCGGTTGGAAGCTCTTAGTGACAGCGTCGAGGCCTTACGACGTTAGTTTGGGTATGGACTGGGCAATCACAGTTCAGACACAGATTGACGGTATTAGGCAAAAAGGTTGTGGTTTACTTACAATAATGGGATGGGTTTTCCTTGGTCGGCGAAAAGGAAACCCCATGCAGCACAGGAACCTCCAGGAGATCACATGGGAGCGGAAGGCTCATATGCGTGCTTAGTACCACTTTTTGTTTCCCGTAGTGTCTGTTGAAGCTTTTTGGGGACGTAAATCCTTGATGTGGGAGTAATGTGAAGACCTGTAAATATCAAGGAAATGTTTTTTTAAATTTCTTTGGAATTTTTTGAGTGTGCGGTTTCAGACGGCACCTGATTCTAAGGCCCGGTGTGCCCGGAATAATTTTCCGAAGTTTTGTTAAGCCTAAATTAAAGCCTGTAAGTAGTTTTCCTGAAAAAATAGAGTAACTCTTGAATGGTTGCTCGGATTAGAAATATGAGGGCATCGTTGCACTCAGGAAAGCGAGATTACCCTAGACACGACTTATGTTTAGTCGGCACAGGCCACCTATGAGAAATCCAAAAAATGGATAAACCGTAAATAAAATAATTAAATAAATTATTTTATTTTTCAAATTCTTATAACTCACAAACAGTAGCTCGGATTAAAAATCTGAGACCACTGCTACATGTTTTATTTAAGTAGATACTAACTATTTCCCGCACGGGCCACCAGAAAAAGTTATTTTTTGGCCGCAAATAAAATAATTAAGTGACAATTATTTTATTGTAAAATTTATAACTTCTAAACGGTTACTCGGATTAAAAATCCGAGAGTATCAATGGGTTCGTTGGGGTGTTTTTTACTTTGGCAGAGCCTAACCTCGACCGGCGCGGGTCGAGGGTGACTGATAATAATTTTCTGATGTTTTTTTCGGGTACATCCAGTGAACGAACAAGCGGGTTTTTCAGAAAATTTAACCAGTTCTCGGAATCAAAATATGAGGGCACCGATGAAACCGCAGCGCCGGTAATTGCTTAGGAACATCTATTCTGGAGTTTCGTTTTTTAGGGTGGAGATGTTAAATTTGTGGATTAAATGAGGAATGAATAAAATTGTAAAACAACTTTTTTTGGAGACTAAGGTAGTTTTATGCAACATGGGGAAGTTGGGGTGGCACCTAACTACCCATGTGAGGATAAATTTGAGGATAAATGTGAGGTGGGGCCCAAACGAGCCCCAACCTTTCACATTCCCATAACTCTCTTAAACTTCCCCTTTAAACTTGATAAATCCCTTTAATTAAGTAACTCTTCAACTTCCTTATTTAATTTTCCAACATACCTCTTAATTAATTAAACAAATCATGGTTTAATTAATTAAGTGTTTGGGATTTTAATTTTGTAAATTTGAATGCATGGCATGAGTAAATAAAATAAGGTGGAGCCTTATTTTATTTTTGTTGGAATAGATGTCTTAATTGAAAGGGAAGAGAGATCATGAGTTTTGAAGAACGTTCTTGACGAAGAACAACGCCTCCGATGAAGAACGCCTCCGACGGAGAACGCGAAGTCACCGAAGAAGTTCCTTCTCTTCTTTTTCCTTTTCTTCAAGGGAGGAGACACCACCATGGGAACATCGCCATCGAAAATGGCTCTTCCTCCGATGCCAACGGAACTTCACCCCGCGATGCTGCTTTCTGCGACGCTCTTCGAACTTCATCTCGTTATCAAGGTAGGGGAATATTGGTATGATTCTTTTTATTTAAGAGGTTGAAAGGAAATATTTTGAGAGTGATATCTTTTTACAAGGATGTTCCCTTTTGAAAACAAAGAATATGGATCAACTCAATATTATGTTGATATATGAAGAATATGTTTGCGTGTTGGGAATTAATGTTTGCGGGGAAAACTGTAGGGGTTTTTATATATGTTTGAATTCGTTTTATTGATTATTCATATCCTAAATTCAAGAAGATGAATACCAAATGAACATGATCATCGTCCTGCACATAAACCATTCACCTTTATCTTTATATTCTTTATGTGTTCTTCCTGCATTCTTCAATGTCCAAATATTTATTGACGTTGGAGACACGGAGTTTTGTTGAGTGCAATATATGGATGTGAAGCCCTCGACGCAACGATCACAAATATGCGATCGTTTAATTTTTCGGGCTTGGAATGAAGCCACCATGGCTCGCGGAAGGAGGCGTCCAAATATTTATTGATGCTGGAAACTCAATGTTTCCCTGAGCGTGATATACAGACGCGAAGATCTCGACCCGAGGATCAAGGATATGTGTTCGTATCTTTTTTCCGAGTTAAATTGAAGTCGGAATGGACTGCGGAGGGATCTGGAGGCGCAGCAGGCAGGCAGTCAAAGGTGGTGGCCATGCGAAAAGAATAGGAGGCGCTAGTTTGGGTGGTGCGTGGATTTTGGGTGTGTTATGTTAATAATTAAATTAAATTAAAAATAATAATAATAATATAATTATGTTATTATTATTTTCATTGGGAAACCGTATTTTGATGGTATCTCCTTCATGAGACCTCAGTTTCATGAACAGTTAGTGGTAGTGCGACCCTGACTTTGAGAAGGAATTTATGAGTCCAATATTGGATGTCCTTTTTGGGTTTTTAGATCGGGTACCCAAAACGCTCGTACATAATAGATTTAATATTATTATTAAATCTTTGACCCACCATAACTCATGCGTGCAACGTCCGATTGACTCACTGTCAGCAGCGATGTGACTCTGTCTTTAAGACGGTCGAATCAAGTCTATTGCTGGATATTAAATTCTGGTTCATGGATCGGGCCCACGAAACACCGAATATTATTATTATTATTATTCTTATGGGATCTTGTATCAGAAATATATCTCTCAAACGGTGTCAGAATGACGAACTGTCTGCGACGATGCGACCTGGGAATTACGAAAGATGTTTCAAGACTAACATTGGATATTTATGTAGAGGTTGAGGCGCAGGCCCCCCGAGGCCCGGTTCGCACATGATGCGGTGAAATGAATGTTTTTCACCGGCTATCCATTTGGGACCAATGGGTAGTCCATCTCGTGTGTTTTTCTGTATGGATCGCAATGGTGTAATCGGTTTGGTTAACTGGTGTCATTTGATGTACGACTGGGTTGGATCGAACATGAATCCAACCGAGCCCTCGAAGCGGAAACACTTATAACATGATCTACAGATGTACGATTGACGTTCCGTCGACATTGTTGGATTATCTTGATGAGATGGAACTTTTGGTATACTTCGCCTAAGGTTTGGACGTTGTTTGAATATGGCCGGGTAGGATTGTACCCGAAATCCAACTGGGCCCCTCGAACGAAAAAGATGATAACATTCAGACTGGACGTCCGTTTGATGAACCTTCAGCGACGTTAGTGATCTTGTTGAGAAACGGTCCTTTTTATTATACCCTATTAGAGTTTGGGGTACAGTTGAGATACGGCCGGGTTGGTTCGCACACGAAACCAACCGGGCCCCTGGGACAAAAAGGCTAATAACTCACAGACCAGGCGTCCGATTGACGTGGCGTCTATTGCGTTGAGACCCCTATGACGAGGTGGTTCATTAATATACTTCTTCATGGGACTTTGAGATACTTGGAGTATCTATTAGTATCTCGTGGAGCGGACCCTCTCGGAGACGAGCGTACAGAGTGCGGAGACCATGTAGCTGGTTGTGACCTGATGACTGCTTGTCCGATTCGATTCGAAGTGACTAGCATAGCCCAGTGGGGAGCACTACATTGTGAGGTGGGATACCCATGGCAGAGGAGCACTACTATGTGAGGTGGCAGACCCGCGGTACTCGACAGGAGGAGTACCTCTGCAGGCTATGAGGGGAGCACTACTGTGTGAGGTGGCAGACCCATGGCGGAGGAGCACTACTGTGTGAGGTGGCAGACCCGCGGTACTCGATAGGAGGAGTACCTCTGCAGTCATAGGTTGGTGAGCAGCACCTCGGAGACATGACAGGATCACTGTACTCCCAGATACAGAGCTCTTCAACAATTACAGTTTTGATAATGAAAATCCTAGTTTGATCTGATTCTATGACCATTGTGTTTACCTCATGATTGATATGGGTCACTTGATAACTTAGGTATATGTATGGGAATATACCCGAGTAGTGGTTATCCATTGATTTCATAATATTTGTTTTTCCTCACGATTGATATGGGCTATTTGATAACATATGTATATGAATGAGCATATACCTAAGTAGTGGTTAACTATTGAGATCTTCTTTGTAGTTATCCTTGTTGGTTTTAGTGAGACCTTGAGGGTCTCGGGGTCCCTACTGAGTGTCGTTATACTCACCCCTGCACGGGCTTTGCCCGCACCTCATTGTGTTGGTTGCAGACAACGGGTAGTGCTGACGGAGTCCGAGTGTTCAAAGACTGGACGATACCCTGAGACGAACCTCATGACGAGTCAGTATCAGGAGGTGGACTTCACAGAGAGACGATTCTCGGAGGTGATTGATGGGAAAGAGCGTTTTGGAGGCTATATTTACCTACCCTTCAGGTAGGATACGTGGTGGACGATACAGGAGCTGCGCTATCTATACCAACCCTTCAGGTAGGATCTGAGGTGGACGACCCAGGAGCTGATTCCTTTCTTCCAGCTGTTGTCTTTTTCTTTTGTACTTCCATTCAATTGTAGCTGTACTTTTCAGTTGGGTTTTTATTATGGCCCTTTTCCTTTTCAGCAATACTTATGTACTTAGTGTTTACTTCCGCTTATACTCTGTGGTGTTTTTTTAATTTTATAAAGGCAATGCCTTCCCAGTTATCGGGATTTACGCCTTTGGTGCTAGTTTCCAGCCCTGGCCTATGGAAAGCGGGTTTGAGGTAGTCACGGAACGAGCCCCGAGGATGGGTCGTGACAACCATAACATCATTGGTGATAGATATCAAGTTATATGAAGTGAATCTATTCTATGGGTTTAATATATTTTGTGTAATGAATTGGATAAAATATGATTTCAATTTTATTATAATGTCAATACTAGAATGGTTGGAAAAAAACATGAATTTTGATGGAGTTTGAGGGATGATTTCAAAAATAATAAATAACATTTAATAAATACAACAAATTTGAAAAATTAAAACCTCTATTGATGTATTAATAGGATTAGATGATATTTTAAGGATTGTAACAATGATAGGGATTTCTTGACAATTCTATAAGACAAGATCCTTATTTTTTAAAAATGATTAAAATTTTGAAGACATTATAGGATATTCTATGCAATATGGAGATGGTTATAATTATTTTAAAAAATCCCATTAAACTAGGGATGTCATGAAATTGATTTCCAAAATTTGTATATCCTATTTGGTCGTTCAAAAAATAAATTATAAAACCAATGATTTTGCTGAAGAAAGTAATTTATTAGAAATGAATATGTTTTGTTTCCAAAAATGATATTAGAAATTACACATATAAATGTTCAAGTATGTTTATATGAGGGATGTCGATATTCTATAGTGGAATGAATAAACCATTTACAATCCTTCTAACTAAATATAGATATATGAATATATTAGTGAGAGATAAAAAATAGGTATTTATTATAATTATGTTTTTTAGGAAAACCCCATATGATGAAACAATTATTAAGGGAAAATAAATTATAGAAGAACTAAAGGGAATTAAAAAATAATATCATGCTAAATAATGTGAAAAATAAAACTAATAAATTTTTTGAAACTAAACTACAAACAATAGTTAATTTATGATGGAACTATGTTGAATAGTTATTCTCTATTACTATTTTTTTTTAATATAAAACATTTCATTAAGGGATTATACTTTTTTGGATTGCACACTATAATAATACATATATTTATCTTAATTATTTGTCCTTTATATCATTATAATATGAAGTGAATTACTTACATGAGGTTGAGTAAAAATAGACCAAAATTTGTCTTCATAGAGATATGATAATTTTTAATAACATTATAAGGATGTGGTATTAGTAAGTCCAATACCAATTAGATCCCTTGTTTCATAGTATATAAAAAATGGTTAGGAGTTATTATTCATGAATTCACAATAGTAAAGGAGATTTAATATTATCCATTTATTATAAAGAAATTCAATTTTTACACAATAATGGCTATAAGTTATAAATTTTTAATAAACCAATTGTGATAATAACAGAAAACTGGGAATCTCTTCTGGTATAAAATGTGTTTGACTTTTTAAAATGAAATAATTTTTTTTAAAAATATCCATTGTTTTCTAAAACTGGTAATCCCATATTGAAATATTCTATACTATCTAATAGTAGATTTCTATTAAAAATCACGTAGTTCCATTCACCTATAACTATATTCTTGGGTCATGGTCCCAATTAAATTGAAGACATGATTTTTTATTTACTACTTGTTAAAAATATGGTTTAATGTGAAGTCACATGTGTTTCTTTATTTCATATATTAAATAAAGTGTGGTGGAATTTTGTTAACAAAGGAAATATAATGATGTTATTTTTCAATAAATACAATGTGGGATATTGAGCTACCCTAGTCAAGAAGTTCTTGATATCAATAGTTCTTTAAGAGGTATGGTCAATGTGAAAAGATATGATAAAAGTGACAATATAGAAAATGGAAACGAATGATTTATGAATCCTTATTGATGTTCAATCATGTATAGATTCATGATAATGTAATATTTTCTTTTATAATTTTTTTATATTCATTTTGTCAAATTATAGTACAACTTTTTGAATGAACTATATAATATTACGGTGAATGAGTATATATGTATTTTGATATTTTATGAGTTAGAAATTAATATCCTACCTAATAAATAAAAAATTTATGAATTCAATGATATCTTTAAAATAAATGATGACTTTATGGATGATGTAATTTTTATATTCTTGATATTATATTTTTGTGGATGAAAATCCATGAAGTTGATTTGTAAATATGCTTCTCTGGATTGAGTGAATTTAGTGTAGCATGCACATGATCCATACAACTCTTCTATTTTGGAATGATATGAATAAAATTTAATTAAGAGGTTTAATAAGAATGATAATTTTTGGAATTTATATTGTGAAAATAATAATATTATTAAAATTATTGAAAAAATTCAGAGTGATAAAATCATTGTAATGATGATTTTCTGTAACGAATTAAAAGAATAATCAAAATAAATATTATAGATAAATAATGAATCAATTCATAAATTTTAATGTAAAATGATATTATTGGATTTAAAATATCATGACTCATAAAATGATAATGATATACTATAATAATTTAGAATGAAATAGCATTTGATGATATTTATTCTGATATGATATTTGTGGTTCAATAATGGAATCGACATCACCATTGTTTTTTTAGTAACATGGGGATCTAATTTTTTAATGATACAAATTTGACAACATTTTAGATGATTAAAGTGAAGGAAATACTCCATGAATCATGGAATTTGATGGAGAAATTCTTGATTCAAATTTTTTTAGAATTCCCTGAAGAATTGAAATTGTAAATCCCTTGATATTTAAAATAAGAATGCATCTTACTCGAAGAGAATTGAAAGAGTATATTTATTTAAGAAATATTTATAGCATTAATGATATAGTTAATATAAAAAAATGAATCATGTATAAGGAAGGGAATAATTATAGGTAAATTTAATGACTATGTTTCAGTATTAAAAATAACAAAGTGTATGATACTTTAATTATATCAATGTGAGTAGGGGGAGTCTGATCTCATTAAACATTCATGGGAGACGATTAATGGCTATCCATGCTTAAATTAAATATATAATGTAAAAAATAATTAAATATATGTAGTGAGTTTTGTTAAAAACAGATTCTCACAAGAAGTTTTTGATGTTCTAGGATAAATATACATTGGTGATCAATTTTATCCATATTGACTATGGAAAATAATCTATAGAATGTTGTGGAGAAGCATCCATGAGTTGCAAAATATAATTTTATATGTAGTTATTTCATTATATTTCTAGTGTGGAGATATAATAATTTATTTTATTACATTGAATGTGGAAAAAATTATGAATATATATTAATTGGGTACATAATTTTTTGGGTTATGTCCACTTTTCCTAATTGTGGAGACACTGTGATTTGGTTGATTTTCCAATAATTTCATGGGGTCATATTTTTGGAATATAATTTTTTACCCTTATTTATTTCCCTCTATTTACATATACTATATATAACATGATTCGTTGAGAATATATTTAGTGGAATGTGACTTGAAAATCATAAAGGATGAGTTCATAGGATGAAATCCTTTATGAAACCCACTTATTCAAATAAACAATAATTTTTTATTTCTGATCGTTAGAGAACCATATCAAATCTAGGATACTCAAATATTCAAATGAATGGAAAATTCATACATTACACAAAGTAATATTTTGGAATGATTCACTAAATTTATGATAAAAACTAGATACTGAATTGATTTTGACCCCTCATAAAAATTATATACATGGATAATGAGGTATAGATGTACTATTAAAATGAGGTGTTTCTATTTTTTAGAAAAATAAGTTACTATATTATTCATAATATTTAATGATTCATTATTTAGTTAAATACATACTAAAACGTATTAGTAAAAATGTTATATCCGTTGGTGAATCACATATTATTTGAACACAACCCTAATCACCTAATGAAAAATGAGGAATCTCCAAAACACATCTACGAAGTGAAAGTTAAATCAATGAAAACATAACCATGTGGTGTATTTAAATATCATCAAAACTCATCCACGTGGTAAATAATTTATATATAATATATATCAAAAAGGCCATATTTTCATAACAGTATCAAATCCCTAATAATACAATTTATTATCAAAATATATATCCCGGTTAAATGATATATCACTAAAATAAAATATCATAGGATAAAAATATAACAATAAAATTACTATAGAATAATGATGTATCCCAAAAACAAAACACCAGTTGAATGATGTTAAAATAATCATGATTTTATGAAAAATTTATTGTTAAATCATAACCCCAATGTGAAGGATCCATTATCAAAACACATTATAATTTTAGATGATATACCACAAAAAATATTGAGGGTTGAAGATAAACCATCAAGGAAAACAATGAGCATGTCATTTCATCATCATTAAACAATACATTAAATATGAGGTACCAGTATATCTATAAAAATTTTGAATCATTAATAAAAAATAGTATATAAATATATTTGATCAATTATTTTAATTGATTTATCAATTTATTTATGCAAGAATAATTTAGATGAATTAATTATTCACATAAAGTATTTTCAACACAAATTAATCATTCATTTTAGAAAATCCCCACCCAAATAATTGTAATTATTACAATAAAATTTCGTGATCATCCCTCCTATAAAAGATATTAGTGACTCATATAACATGCACATTTATCAAAATAAATTACCTAATGATTCCCATAATTCTAGCCTTATTCGAAAATTCCTTGATGTAATTAGATAAAAAACTCTAAATAAATGTCCATGAAATAAAAATAGATGAATAGAAAAGGTGAAAGGAGTGAAATGGTGATAACACATGGTTATATTTTTATAACCATTTGAAATCCATTTATTTTTTATAGTTATGTGTTTTTTCAAATTAAGATGAAATAATTTATTTAAAAGATATTTAGTATTATGAAATTAAACTATAGGTGATTTTTATGATTTTATTTTGAAAACCAAAAAATATTTCTATATGATTTTTTAATTAATCATTTTCCTATCTGATTTTATTTATTACGAATTAATAAAAAATAATAAATTATTTATGTATATTATTTATATGTGGTTATAATTAATTTTCTACACTTTAAAATGAGATAGTGGTCATTTTAGTTGATGATGATTTGTATGATAACAATAAAATATTTTGTTCAAGTTGAACAATATTTATTAACTCATTATATTTTGTAGGTTCCCACATGTTTTATCACATAATATAATTTTGGATTAATTATATGAATTATGATTGTTTAAATGTTTCTCTATGTGACCCAATATGGACCCATATTTGAGAAACATTATTAAATTGATGTATAAAAAGTTACATATAATCATAATGATTTCTGAAAATTATTCATAATTCCACAGTTATAGTTGGGGTTATTTGATGTGATAGGAATTGTTAGAGTCAAACTAAAAGCTATGGTGGGTTTAAATCATTGAGTGTACACACTATTTTTTGATTTTGTTATTGTATCATAAAGATATATTCACAATTATGTATGGATAAGATTTAGTTTTATTATTTGTTATTGGATTAGAATGGTATATGTGCCTATGGGAATGAATGAAAATAGAAGTAAACCAAGATCCCATTCAGAATATTTGATGTTTACTGGCTACATCGATCATGATAGGATGGATAAAACATTAATTTTTAACATTTTATTTTATAAAAACATTTTTCATTAAATCATTTTATCATATATATTAAATTAAACTATAAGACTGGTATTAGTTTGTTGTAAGGTGCCTTATCATATTCCCTTGGTCCAACAAGTTTAAACATATAATTTTATGATATCCTTTCATTTGGTACATTATTTGACACAAATATGTCATCTTATAAGTGAAAAAAATTATAATCCATTGTTTCATTCTATAATTCTTTGTGATAAATTTTTTTATATTTAATGATAATGTAATTTACATGAAGGTATCATAATGGAATTTCTATTGGAGTATGGAATTCATGAGCACAATATATATTATGTCTTAGGAATGAGAATATCTCAGTTATAAGGATTTAAATACTATATATTTTTATAATAAACCTTCCCCCTTTATTGTATTTAATTTTTATATTTTGTTATCATGCATTGTTTTATTATATTACCGTATATATGTTATTTTTATAAAAACAATATACCATTTTTTATAGTTTTCACTCTATTAAATATAAATTGGCTTTGATTTAATGATTTTTTAAAAGATATTTATATTAATTTCCAATCATATAATATGTTGAAATAAGTGTATAGTAACCCAATTAGTTATTAATGTACCACAATACTAATTTTCATTCTACAGAGATTAGGGAAGCATTATTTTTATAATTATTAGATATCTACAAGTCCATTCTATATACTAAATTGGGGTAAATTTTTTAATATCATGATTCAATTATAATATACATCATGATATATGGAAATATATATAGATATCTGTATTAGTTCATTGACATAGTAAGGTTAATGACCCAATCTTACAATATAATATTATATGTAGAAAAACACTTCAAAAACTTGAACTAAGAGATAATATGTTGTATTTATATACTTATAGTTATTAAAAATCATTCCATTTATTATATTTTCATTTTTTTTATATGATGATATGAATTAAAATTTTATGTAATTAGGGAGTCTGAGAATTATATAGTTCTTTTGTACATCGATATGTCTCATATGAAACTATAATAAGATTGTATAATATTCCATTATCTTTAGGTAAGAGGTTATGTTACAGGGCCATAATAAGATTTTTTGGTGTGTAGATTTATCGGTATCCATGATTTCAATCGACTTGAGATTATTTACTAGTATTTATGGGTTATTTATTTACATTATCATGAAATCTAGTTAATCTGTTCTGATTAAATATTCATTTATACTAAATCATTGAATATATATTTCATTTTTATTATATATGATATTATTTTGTCTTCTTATCATTTTCCATATATTTTCGATTAATATGAATTTAGGTTCATTTTTTTTATTTATCATTTCCCCCGGCCTATGAACAAGAACAAAATTCATTTATATAATAATGGATTTGAAAATAGATTTAGCATATATAATCAAATAATTTCATATATAATTTTTTATATACTGTTTTAATATCTAATAAAAAAAGGAATGAAAATTCAGTATATTTAGTAGAAAATAATAGGTAATCTCATTTTTCTATGATAAATAACCCATTATCCATATGTAACTAAGGTTGAGGGAATTATAATTTGTATTAGTTAAATGTTTAGAAAAAACATGTAGAGGTGCATTTAAATGACCATGTGAATAGATGATAATGATTAAATAAAAAAATACAAGTTATTATTCATTATTTTTAATAATATGTTTCCCATGAATTGGAATAAATTTATGGAAAACATTATATTTCAGTCATGTTTTATATATTTTCTCTTTAATACATTACAATTTAACTAGTAATATTTTTCATATAATAGTGCCTAAATTTCAAAATGGAATCCAAAAATATAATTAAGGTTAATGAGGCGATTTTGTAATTAATCTAGAATGAAATAATTTTTTTTAAAAAAATAATTTGTAACTATTAATAAAATTAAATTAGGTTATGATAATTAACACTTACTATCTGGGGAAACAAGTTTCTAAACAATACTGTCCAACATCATTTAATATTATTAAATTTAAACACCCTCCACTATGCAATGGGTCTAGAAATTCAATGGGAGAAGAGAAATTTTTAATGTTTCTAGAAATAATATATATTGAATGTGGGTATACTATGAAATAAAAAATTATCCTGCCTATATAGTTCATAAATATAGATGGTAATCTATTTTAATAATTGATAAAATAAACCTAGATATATTTTGATATAGATGAACTGTAGTTGCATTTATTTCTGTAGTTTTTTAAATATATTTTCATTTTGAGTAATATGCTGAAATATAAAATACATTATTAAATTTAATGAAAATGAATAATATATGTGAGATAGCTGTAAGAATAATTATACATGACTAAGAAATTATTGTGGATTGAATAAATATCCATGAATAAATAACTAATCGATTTTTTGATCATTCAAATCCCTTTGAAACATTTTTGTCTCCCAAATTTTTTTCAACCAGTGAACATATTTTAATTAATTATATATAGCTTTGCAATGACATTGAAAATGATTCATTTATAAGTTTAAGAAAAAAATATATATCATATTAGATTATTATGTGGAAGAAACCAAATTAAATGAATGGTAGGAGAAATTTGACTTCCAATATAAACCAAATGTTTGATGAACCACACATGATTTGCATAAGGGGTTTGGGTGGCTGAATTAACTATGTTGAGAAGAATCAACAATCCCATGAGATACATGTTATGAAATAATAAATCTATGGTCAATTTCTCATCTAAAGGGAGATGTAATTTTGTTCTAATAAATTCCCAAATTATCCACAAAATTATACATCAAAATTTCCTTGGGATCTAATACAATTAAATTTATGTAAATGCTCATGTAGATTATGGTATAAATTTTTGACTGTAAGTGAAATTATTTTGTAATAAATGATAGCTTATATATTATATTAATAATGATCAATTAACCCTTTTACTTCATGATTTTCATATGAATATTTATTAATCCCATGAAAAATTTAGTAATGTTTTATAAATTAGAGAATGTTTTCATACATTGATTAAAACAAAGATACACCTAGTTGTCAAAATTTGAATTTGTGGTTGTTACCATGTTTCAAATAAAATTTTCATTCGTACAATGGTTTTTTATTTAAACTAGTTAAGGAATGGATATAAAATTATTTGTATGTATTTTTTTAGATAATTAAATTAAAAATAAATAATGTTTTTATATTAATACTTATCATTATAAGGGATAATTAATTAGCTAAATAATATGAATGATATTTCATCATAGTCCATATTCATGAGAACCATTAAAATTAAACTAATGATATACTAACTTGGTAATATGAGGACGGTTTCTAGACAGATTATATTCCCAATGTAAAAACATTGATATTTTTTATTATGGAATTTCCATGATTTACAGCATAAAGAGATGCTAAATTCACTGTCGATATTGTCTCTCTTTGAAAACCTATACAGAATCATGAATATATAATGGATCCAGTGATATTGGAGAAAATAATAAGAATATATATTACATAATTGTCAAGGTAATTACTCATATATGTTTTTGACAATGGGGTGGGGGTGCTATTTGTTTATATATACACAATTAGTATTGTTCAATTGGGTTAATCATTTATTATAAAGACAAAATTGGGATTATTATTCTAGATAATTATCAATTTACCAAAATTATAGAAAAATTTTACAATATTAGGAGGCCTTAATATATATCAAACATTTATCTTAATACTAATTTTTATTTGTTTAAAATCATAAAGTATGATATACGTTAGTCGAACTTTTTTTAGGTATAGCCACTATGGGTTCATTATAAATATTTTTTAACTAAATAATTCTGTTGGGATTATAATAATTTTTAATATGATATCCATTGAATAAATATTTAATTTTTTGTAGTATTTATTTTTGATAATATAATATAATCGATATATTTTGTAGAGAAATAATTTTAGTAGAAATTTATTTAAACGGTTCTATGGAAAATCAGTTATATGGAAAATTGAAAAAACATAATTTTTTGTATAAAAAAAGCGCCTTCCTAAACAATATTATATAAAAATTTTATATATATGTCGACCCTTAAAATGTTATTTAAATAAATATGTATAAAATAAATATATGACATATATACATAGTGTTCATGGACTATGAGGATTATATCAGTAACTTATGGAAAACATTATTAAACTATATAATCCATTAAGAAAATATAAAGAAAAATGTTTTCAAATTTATTTAGAAAATAAAATATGAAGATAGATCTAAGGAATTAATGATTATATTGATAAAAAATTTATTATTCAGAAAGCCACAGAGCATGAGTAGACCCCATGATCCACAAAATTTGTTATGAAAAAGCTAAAAGTTGGGGGATTAAATTAGATACATCGAGCTTGTACCAGCAAGATAATAAAGAAAAAAGAAGAAAGAAAAATGGCAAGAATCACCTCAAATATCCATGTGATGCCATAAGAGTTGGCACACATACATACATAAGTAGCCACCAATGTTCGATTCCTCACTAAACGCAATATGTGGATCAAGTAATTAGAATGCCTCGCATGAGGACAACACCAAAGGGGCAGCGATGGAATCATTTATCCATAAAACACCATCAGTTCCTACTATTGAAGCATGTAATAATTGTTAAATTCTTCCACCAAGTTCATCATCTGTGTTGTTCACAAGAAGATCTAAATGTTTCACCACACAAAGATATAGATAACAATTCTTGAGGAACATGCGTGCTCACATCACACAAGGTTTCGACCTCTGAATCGGCAAGAACAACCTATATTCTACTTCTCCATTGTGAAGGACTTGAATATTATAGTGAATACAATTCATCTAGGCCAAAAATACCCTTTAATTTCTGAGTGACGCCATCATCGTCCTCCAAGGCTTGAAACACAAAAAAATGAAAAATCCACAACCACACATAATAAGGTCTGAATTTCACCAAACTTGTGTTACGGATGCATGGTGAGATTGTGCAAGAAGAACATAGAAGGAAGGTTACCACACCCTCCTAGAGCTGTAGAACCATAAAAACAACAAGAAGTAGCAGAGATAATCCTATGCGAGATCTATTCCCACTAAATTTGATGGTATTTAAAATCAGGGTTTTGATCATGTTCAAATTCCACTCTATCAAGAATTTGTTCCCTAAAATTGAGATAGTCATCAACAGGTATTTCCTTGTTAAAATATCTTCCAAAACACAACCATTCTTGCTCTTCAATCCAAGTGTAAAAGTTGTCCTTTTATCCTTCCTTTGTCACATGAGTGCAATTTATATGCATAAATCTGTCCTCTTGTTCCTCAATCCAATGGTAGGGTTACTCTTCACCCGATGAGGAGTCCCCCTATTCAGACGATACTGATGCAGGTGGATTTTCATTGAGTATTGGCAGTGGAGGGATGATAAGTTACTTCATTCGAATACCTGAAGATCTAGTGACAATGGTTATATCAATCTTAAAGTAATCAATGCATTTTTGATTTTTCTTGGGATGTGGACTCATGACACCATTAGGATCTGTAAGAGGTTTCTTACATTTTTTTAATCTTGAATGCATATAAACATCCTCATTTAAAGCGCATTCTCAATATCAGCATGATTAGATTCCCCAGAAAGAGGGTGAGTATCTTAGGAAACACCATGTGAAGGTGGAACCATTCCTAAATTGTCTTTAATAGGATTCAAATTTATGGAACACATACACAACCCACAAAAAACATCATTCTGAGCACACTGAGGTTGGACTGAGGAAGAATCTAGGACTGATGAAGACATAAATGGGCCCTTAGTATTTTTGGGTTCAACTTGTTCAATGATATGCCTTCTCTCTTTCTCATCCCAAACTGATTTCCATTTACTCGGAAGAGGTTTTCCAACATAATGATTATTCAAAGGGTCATTCCCAGGGCCACAATCTCCAAGTGAGTGTCCAAGATGGATGCAATTAGAGCATTAGCTAGGTAAGTTTTCATAAAACACTTCTTCAGAAAAACCCAATTTACTATTCTGGATCCAAATAACTGAAGGTAGTTGCATTTTAAGGTTAACCACAACACACACATGCACGAACAACGGCCTTGTGGGATTTGAGTAGTAGAATCCAACATAATGGGAAGAAATATATGTTTTTGAATAGGAAAGAGGCCAATTTGTTTGAATAAGTGCAACAGAAGTCCGGGAAACCCTAAGCAGATTGGGAGAATCGGGGATTTAGTGCTGAAATCAAACATATGGATCCATTTTGGGACCGTCATCATGCAGCCCAACGAATTCCATGTACACCTAGACCATAGACAATAGTAATTATTTTTAGTGGAGAAACGAATCGAAAAATTCAACGAGATGAGCATGCCAATTTCAAAATCTTTAAAATCAATGTAATCGAATGATTTCTGGAGAAAAATTAGAGAGGGACGATGCTTAATAATTTTACCAACAACAACAAATATTAGATAAGAATAAAGGAAATGAACCACCTCTTTTAAAAACGCAATCGATACATGACCTTTGTGATGAATAGTCTTTGGATGAAATGAATCAAAAATTGTCGGGTAGATATCATGAGCAACAGATCATACGTGGGTGTTCCTAGTAAACGCATCTACGAAGCATCATGAGTCGCGGTGTCCACGCTCATCTCCCTCCCTCGGTCTCTCATCTCCCATACGAATTAAAAAAAATCCCTAAAAAAGTTATTTTTCTTATTAAAAATGTACTTTAATATTTTTTAATTATAATGACATATTAAAGAGTTTTCTTGTATAAAATTTAAGTGAAAATAGAAGATGTATGGACTATGTTTTCCAAAAGTTGAAATATAATGAGATTAATTATAACTATTTTGATTTAAATTTGGTGAAGAATATATTTTATATAATGATTTATAGGACATGAATCTATAGTGTAAAATTGATTAGGTGTACAATTATATAGTGTTTTACATATATATATATAGACAAAGAAATTACATAATATGTGGAAAATGATATTTTTCAACTATTAATGATTATTATTGTGCTATAAATTTTGTTCATGGGAATCAAAAAAGTAGAAAATTATTATTTTTGGAAGATAACAATCTATCGTATACATTTTGATGCTAGATAAATATCCAATTATAATTTACTTAATTAAAAATCGACATTGGTGTTATAATTGAATGAGAAAAATAAAATGTATTCTAAGTAATTTTCCAAATTTTTTTATAGAGGCATCAAAAATATATTAAATGATTAAGAGTCATAAAAAATTAAGAAATGTTTTATTTAAATACTCTAATATCAATGAATATTTAGTTTCAATCCTTGATAATAGGTTATGTGATACATCAACAATGTTTGTCAATAAATAACTTGTTAGATGATGTAACTTTATTAATTGTCATTATAAATCTTGTATGACCCATGGTATGTATAGATATCAATGATGATTTCTACTGGTATAATAGGAATCATATGGTTTATAATACAGTAAAAATTCTTATTTTTCTGAAATTTTAGGGATTAATGTAATCTCTATAATAGAATTATACAATGCAGATCTATACTAGAGTATGAATGTGATAATATTAAATAAAATTATATTATCGGTCATTAAGATATAAGTAGGGGTATAATGTAATATTGTTCATTTTAGATCATCTAAAATGTAATATACATTATTTAGAAATTTGATAAGTTTTACCTTTGTATAAAAATTAATGGTTTAATATAGTTGACTTTCTGAGAAAACACGGTATATCCCTTACCATATTATCTAATCATGATAAATTGGTAACATGAAAATTAGTGATAATTCTTTATAAATAGTTTAATATAATATTATAATAAATTATATTATATATATGCTGATGTAAAATACATAAATTATCAAAAATAATAGGAGGAAATGTTGGAGTCGTGCATTGTTTACTTTGATGGAAAATTGGATCAATATTTACATATGTTTGGGTTTTTATGAAATATTATTTATTATTGGGGAATATAAATTATGATATTTAAATCCATTTAGGAATGTATATTCCATAGTAAAATATTTTTTATTGAGTATTGATTACTTATGTTATTAGGTCCAGATCATATAAATGTTATTATATAAATGTAGAAATTAATATCTAAAATTATAAAGGTTGAAATAAGTAAATTAAATATTTATTTAGAAATCCTAATATAGGATCTTGAGTTCCCATTCAAGACAATATCTTCATGTAAATGAGTTATATGATTCCAAATTAATTGGATGTTATTATCAGAGTACACTGGGCTATTTAAAATACAATATAACATATATTATATTGAATATTTTTTACCAATTCCACAAAACAATTTGATGAAACATTCATTCTTGTTTATATCACTTCATGGAAAATATATTCTGGACTATTAACTTGTTTATAATTTTGAAAATGTTTTTTTTGAACATTAATTTTTATATTAATATGATTCAATGAAGTTTAATGTTATGTGAGAGAATGTTCTATTAAATTAGATGTCTCAACTTTGGAATGATCTTTAAAAAATTATCAACTAGAAGCAATCTAAGAAAATGAGTATTTGATGATAAGGGATTATCCAAAAAAATCAATGATTTACATATATATTTTAGGATGAAAAGATTTGAATAGGTAATTTAATACTAGGGAGATTCATGTAATAAATGAATATATATTTTTTATAAACTATTACATTACAAATAAATTAAATATTTATTTAAAAAAAAACATATATAAATGAATTCCCAATTGGAAAGAATATATATTTTATGGTAAAATAAAAATGTCTCCAAACTAATATTTTATAGTAAAAATAATATCTAAAACAACTATTGAGAAATAGAAAATTAATGAAAAAGATACATATTCAATATACTAAATAATCTAAATATGATCATAATTATATTAACATAATGGGTTAAATGAATTTATTTGTATTAATATTATATATAGGCAATAAATGATGGTGATAAAATATAATCATTGGTGATATAAAAATTATAATGTGTCGATTTTAATTATAATAAATTAAGGTGAATAAAATTAATTAATGGTAAAAATAGTATAAAAAAGTGTTAAACTTTTAAAAATACATTTTATGATGTAAATCTAAAGGATATTTTAAAGGATTCATCTTCAATACAGTTTTCTAGTGGACCATTTCCAATTAAAAAATAAAAAATTTCTATGAAGGAAAATTTTCATTTGGAGATGTTCCTATTACTGAAAATCACTACAAGTTAAATGTAGGAATGTACACCCCAAGAAATTAACAAAATTTTTTTCCATAAACCATTAAAATATTCATTTGTATTTTTGGGTTTATATATATAGGGCTATGATGAAACAACCCAAGTATTTTAATAATATATCAATTTTTTTTCAATTATACTATATATATTTGTTATATAATTATTTAAAAATGTATATTTTTTTTATTTGAATTTTTATATTATATTACATAAATATTAATTGGAAAAAATTAATAAATAGAGGATGAATTATTCATATCATTTGATTATAAACATTTAATGCTAATAAGGACTATTTTTATATAATAATTTTTTTACTGTTTTATATATTGAATCCTAAATAATTAAATTGAAAAATTTTAAAATATTAATATGATAATATACAATATATTGGATATTAATTTAAATGATTAAAATGAAATTTTTCTAACACTGAATTATTTTTTTATTAATTAAATTATAATTCAATTTAAATACCTCTTGAAATTCAATATTGAAACATAGTATAAATATAGGTAATTATTATAACAAAATTATTTTTTCACCGTATAAAAAATTTAATCATTAATGTATGACACTAAATTAAATATTGATTTATCATGCTAATGATAAAATGATGTAAAAATCAATAAACTATGTTTTAATGACATAAAAAATCAGAATTAAAAAATTAAACAAATTTAGTTGCAGGATTTTGTATTATATGAAAATATTTCTCACAGTAGTTATAAATTTAGTTTTTAATTTCATAAATAATTCCATCCATTTAATGTTATGAAAATATATCTTCAAGAGTGCCAATCCTTTACCTTATAAATCAATCCCCACATATGCCATATTTCCACACTTTATTAACAACCTATCATGGTAATCATTTACCCAAATCACTTCCAAACAAAATTATACTTTTTATTTATTTTTTGGATATACCCAAAGTCTAACATTATAATGCATAATATGTTTACTATTGGAAAATATTTATGGAGTTAATTTTTACAACATGCATTTTCATAAATAATTATTATTAAACCTTCAAAATATATTATTTAATAATTATAATATAATTTGATACACATTTTAATTTTATATTATTGTAATTATGATAATTGAACAACCTAAATACACATATATTTCTTCCCCTAAGAAATGATAATCTCACATTTCTGTACTTGCATACTACTACCTCTATAGATGATGCAATTCATTTTTCATCAAAAACACACATGTAATTTTATAAATATGTTTTTTAGTGAAAATTTATTATATTTATAATATTATTATGAATTTTTATTAAAAAATAATTATATTAGCTTTACCTTATATCCATTGGAATGAGAAATTTCCATTCATCTGATTATGGAAACTTCCTCCTCCCTTAATATTGTGATAAAATTTTCATCACTACCTTGAATGGATAGTTATTGATGTGTATTTACTGAATATAAATTATTCTTTTGGAATTTTTACTATTATTTAATTATTATGAAATCATTTCACGACTTATGTTATCACAGTCGACACAAAATAAAACTAATTTATAACAATATATAACAAAACGATTGATGTGAACTGAATTGATTTAGTAATTAAATAAAAAATCATATTAAAATATATAAAATTAATAATAAAATAGGAATAAATATTAAAATTATCTTTTGTAACTAAATATTCTATTAATGTTTATTATCTTCAAAATTTTAATGGTGTTTGTAGTGGTAAAGAATGAAGAAGAGGGATTCTTTATTAAATCAACGTTATAAATATTTTAAACACTTTTTATTCAGTTCTCATGTTATACTAAAATTTTCATTAACACTATTATATATACACCAAATTTATGAATGATCCGAATATAAACAATATTTTTCCTTTATTAATGTTTCCTAAAAATGAATCTTTTTGTTATTTTTCATGGAATTTATTTCATATTTTCTTATAATTGTGTCATAAAAATATATCTTTATCTTTTACTAAAATGCCACAATTTTCAACAATCAGGTACATTAATTATTATTATTATTAATTTTCATGATTCTATGATTTTGAGAATATCATCATATGCAAATAGTTCGTAGATTTATTAATTTTCAATTATTTTAAATTGAAAATGATATTTATCTATATTTTTATGTGAAAAATAAATGTTTTATATCATATGAGTCCTATTGAATTTTTATAGATTTTATAAAATAAATAAATTTTTATTAATGTTTCCAAGATATGGCTCTAAAATATTACGTATATAACATGCAAGTCAAATATTGTAGTCAAATGCGCCGTGACCTATTATCCAGGAGATAAGTAGATGGAATTAATAGGGTATATTATCCCATTTATATTTTTTGATCGAATTTAATGTTATAATGAATATATGGAGATTATATATTGGATTAAACTGGTTATTTTATTGAATTATGAGTTTTATAAACATGTAGTTTTTAATATTCATTAATATTTGATTTTTTAAGTGATTATTTTGTGAGTATTTTTTTTATCCATGACGGTGGACAACAAATTAAAATATAGGTTTTATTACATGTCAATGATAATTATTTATTTGAAAGGCATATTTAATTACTGTCAAGTTTTTAACTATAATGATGATTTTTTTTTGTCTTTGATATCCCCTATAGATATTATTTCTCCTCCACTGTTTTAAAATGTTTTTTGTGGAAAAATAATATATTGTAACTATAAAAATGTTAATCAGAACATTTTTATAGATTTTCTTGTATGAAAGAAATATATCCTTAATGAAACAAGAGATTAAAATATTGGATCATATAATTATGGATAAAATTTACACTCTATTGTAATGTCTTTTTCTCATTGTATTGGTATTCTGAATTCTCTTAATCATCCATCCATAATGATATTAAAAAATATAAAGGTAAAATTATATATATTAAAAAAATTAATATCAGTTGAATAGGTACATGTTTTCACTATTATTTTTAGGGAGATTATATAAATATTTTATTTTAGCACTTGATTCATAATTTTGTGTTTGAGGAGGAATAATTTTTATCAACGAAAGTGATTAGATAAATTTAGTGGTTATGATGATTATATTTGTGTAAATACCCGAATATTACATGTAATAATTCTTTTAAATTATATTGAACAATAAAAGTCCGTGATATTTTACAGATCATGATTATGAGGCCCGTTGTGCCTCGAATGAGTTTCTGAACTTTTTTTTCATGTACTTTTAGTATGCATACTATCGAGTTTTAATAACATTTGAACCGGTGCTCAGAATTGAAATATGAGGGAAACGTTGAACTCGCAGCACCAATAATCAATTAAGAAAACCATTACTTTTACCACAGTAGGTCAAGGATAGAAGTTAGTTTTCAATTTTTTCTTTGAGGAATAGAAAAAAAATATTTAACATTTTTATTATTCTTGTAACCTTCATTGGGGTTCTGGTCATGGGGACCACCCAAACTAAAAACTCCCAATTTGAATTAAATGGGGGGAACACATGACCTTCAAACACCCCCTTTAATGGGAGGTACCTCTTGGACTCCCTCCATATTAGTTATGCCAACTCCTTATGTGAAAAAAAATTAAAATTGATAAACATATTTTATTTGGATTGGCTCCACATTTTTATGCGGAGAAATCATTATGTGATATGAAGGCCTAGAGAGAGAGAACATGGAGAAACTCATCCTCCAATGATGAACGTGCTATCTAATGATAAATTTGTTCTCTAATGAAGAACATCATGAATGATAATGAACAGATGGTCATTGTTCCCTCCTCAGCGATGTCAACAATCCTTTGAGGTAGGGGTGTGTTTTCGATTATTCATCGTTTATTTTTCTCTCATGTTGAATCAGCTCCCTTAAGTCGATTTCTACCGCTCTAATGTAGAGGGTACGGGCTGAATAATCGTGGTCCAACCTCAATGAAAAAATTCATTGTGCTTCATGGTGTGTTCCTCGTGATGGAGGAGGACAACAACTATCATCGGTAGGGCTTGAGAACAGCGGACGACACCACGACCGACGGCAAATTTGGCGATATTAGAAGGACACCACCAGAGAGGGTTCATGGCCCATCAGCTGTTACAGAGAAAGGCTGGCAGCTGGCATAGGTTGGCCACACGTTGGGGGAGGCGGTGTGTGTCCGCACCGTCCAGTGAGCCAGAGACGCGACTTGTGCCGCGAAGGTGCACGATGCACCGTCAGGAGGAGAAGGGGGATGGTCATTTCAGCTAGCCAAGATATATCGAGCGGGGCCCATGGATGCTCCCACGTACTTCTTGGTGACGGAATGGCTTCATCCGTTCGGTAATTGAAGGCGGTGGGTGCACGACTCACCCCTGCATGTGGTTGGGCCACCAAGCGTAGGACGGTCCGGACGCAGTGGGATGGGCTGAACCAAGTGGGCTGGGTCACATTCTATTGGACGGGTCCGACCCATCGCCAGACTCACGTCGGCCCAGGTCGGTCTGACGGGGTCGGACCATACCAACAATAGTTTGACCGAATACGTTCATTCTTCCATATCACGAGCTACATGCTTCCCATTGACAAACAATCTATGGAGCCAAAAATCATGGAGCAAGACAATTATTTTGGTGTACACAACATGAGATTTGGATTATGTTGGGGTACAATAGGGTTGGATCTAGAACAAATCGGACTGGGCCCTCAGGGCTAAAAGGCGAATAACATACTCACTGAGCGTCTGTTTGAACCACCATCTGTTGCATTGAGTCCCCTATGTTGTGGTTGTCCATTGTGATACTTATTTATGGGACATCATGGATATTGGAGTATCGACCAGTGGCTTCATTAGCTGACCCACCTGGAGACAAGAAAGTTTAGGGTGGGAACCTTGTACCTAGTTGTAACATGAGAAATGGATCCTTTGTTGGTCTTTTCTTAGGATCTTTTGTGGGTATGTTTTTTAGAGGCTCAATTGGATCAACTGTAGGAATCTACGTGGAACTATTATAAGATCCTTCGTGGGTCTAGTGTACTAGGATCATGTGTGGGTCAGATGATTTACTAGGATCCAGTCTGAGTCTGATGACGTACTAGGATCTTGTGAGGGTCTGAAGATGTACTAGAACCCTGTGTGGGTCTGATGTTGTACAAGGACCCAATGTGGGCCTGATGATGTACTATGATCATGTGTGGGTATGATGATGTACTAGGATCCTGTGTGGGTCTGATGATGATTTAGGGTCCTATGAGGGTCTGCCTCTTAATAGAGTATGATCATTAGATAGTTACATATAATCATCTCTACTAATGTTCCTCTGTTATACCTGGTGAGATATGGGTATTTAGCATTGTGGTATTCTTCTGTGTGGCGTAAATGTGTGGTACTTACCTTTGTGGTGTTACCTATGAGGTTTTCTTCTATGTGGTGTACCTGTGTGGTACTTACCTGCATGTTTATCTTTCCTTCGTGGAGCAGTTGTACTTTGGCTAAGGATATATGCCTTGTGTTTCCTCATGAATGAGATGGGTAACATTTGATAACATAGGTATCTGCATTGGAATATAACTATATAGGGTTTCCAGTAGTTTTAATTATTTTTTGTTTATCCTTTCTGGATTTTATGAGACCTTTAGGGTCTCGGGGTCCCTACAGAGTATTGTTATACTCACCCCAGCTCGGGCAACGCCTACATCTTGTTGTGTTGATTGTAGATGGTGGACAACACTGACTGAGGACGAGGGTACAAGGACTTGAGGTAGCGTGGAGGTGGACCATTGATGAGGCATACCACAGAGACGACCGTTTGAGAGCTGTACCTACTCTTTAGGTAGGATCCTTGGCGGGTGTTTACAAGAGCTGTTTCAGTTCACTTGTAATTTTTAGTTTCTTGTACTTTCTAGTTGGTCTTATATTATGTCCTATATTTCTTACTGTACTCACTCTATTAACTATTCAGTTTACTCATGTTCATATATTTTTGTGTTCTCAGTTGAGTGTGTTTACAATATATAAAGGCAATGCCTTCCTTATTTTAGGGAATACACCTTTCGGTGCTAGTCGCTAGCCCCTGGACTATGAAAGGTGGCTTGGGGTAGTCATGACACGAGCCCTAGGGGATGTGTCGCGACAATTTGAGTATAATTTAAAATATATTTCAATCATTCTTTATTAATATATTGGATGATAATCACAATTTATATTGATTAAATTTAATAAATGGTAACATTTAATTATGGTTATTTTTTTGGTATTTGACCATAATGGATAAAATCATAAATCATCATTCATTGAACAGAAATAGTTGATTATATGGTTAAATCTGAAACACCATGATGGTATTTTTTATTCAATGATGGACTAATAATATTTTATTTAATATATAATAATTACCATTATTGTTTTATTCAAAACAAAACACTAATTTTGGCCAAACAAATTAAAACATTGATGAATAAACATTATATGGGGTGGAAAATGTAGCAACCCAAGAATATTTAATAATGTACATAAAATACATTCTAATATAATATATTTATTCAGTTACTATTTATTTCTATATTTAACTAAATTTTTCTAGTGAAACAAAATATATTTGATAACAATAAAATAAATATAATAAATAATTTGATAGTAAATACATAATGTGACATTCAAAAATCATTCATTGATACAAATGATAGTATTTAAAGTGGTTGTTATTATAATTTTTTATTTATATAATCATATCATATTAAATTGATCACATTTAAAAGATTGTTATGGTAAAAAAAATATTTCAATGAAATAATAAATTATTATTTGTAATGTACTGGTTGCGGAAGCCACCCAGAGGTGCCCCATACCCAGTTGGTCAAATGGCCTCAAGTTAATTTCCCCAAATGCTAGAGGTTGCTGACTAGCAGCTAAGGCCTTCAGTGAGATAGTGGGGAAACTATTCCCTCATTGGAAGAGTATATAGAGGAAGTAAACCACACACAATAATGGATGAAGTAAACATCCAACAATAGTATACAACAGAAGGCTAATAAAGAAACAACTGGAGCATAAATATATATATATAAATGATCAATGATACATATATGTCTAGGAAAATATCCGAACATGTCACAATGATGAATACATTAATAAACCATAGTATAAATGGAAACAAATATAAGCACTTTAGCCTCATAAGCCTATGATTTGTCCCATGATCTCCAGCTCCAATGTATTTAAGTACATGAAGTCGAGGGGCGCTTTCCCTTGTATATACCTGCAGAAATATATATATGTTTCAGCCCAATATCATGGCCCAAATAGGGTGTGAGACTAAACCCCAGTAGGCAACCACCACATGATCTGCCCCTAATAGTCATTGAATATATGGTAGGTGAAAGTATAGAATGTAGTAAACAAGGAAGCACTAAGTAATAAACGATCGTCAGTTTAAGAATTCAAAACACCACACATCATACAACAAAAAACTATCTAACACAATAGGTATCCATTTGGGATTTACCCACAACCTATCCCGTCTGGTCCAACCTATCATGTACAAGACACCCTATGGGATGAACACATAGTCTCACCCCTCTAGTTCAGTTAAAATATAAACTCTCTAAGGAAGCACTCACTGTAAATTTACCCTATAGCCTCTTATTATACTAAAGGTGATCTGGGCAAGAACTCAACATTTATTCCCCCTGTGGCTTGCGTCATGGAACTACAAACACTCTGGGGAGGCACTCAACCTCAATTCCCCCTATGGTCTCGCATCGTATAATTTTAAGGACACTCTGGAGAATCCCTCAACGTCAATTCTCCCTATGGTCTATACACCAGGTTATCATGGCCTTGTGTAAGTCAAGAAAGTATATCATGCATAACAGCCAAAGTAAACCTCAAAAACTAATTTGCTAGCATTCTATTGAATATCAGTAATTTAGAACAAGGGTCATACCATCCTACAATACTAGGAATAGAATGTAACAGAAAACAGACAGGCGAACTAGACCCAATGGTCTTGATTGGAAAATATGAATGGATAAATTTATAATGCATAACAATTAACCCTATTCACATTTAGTATCATCTACTCAAGCATATAAGAAAAGAAGAACAACAATACAGCTGAAATGGTAAACACACATTACCCCATTCAAGGGTATTAATAGAATTTTCACAAAATATTTTCTGACTTTCAATGGAAGGCACAAACCACCTACCTCGGGGTTAGGAGTGAAATATAATGGAACCATGTGTCTTGTATCATCTTAGAACGCCATAGATCTATGAAAACCCACATAGTACTCAACCGACGACAATTCATGAACGAGGAGACATTGGAAAATGATGCTCTAGGAGAAAAGAGAACACACCGATGTGATTCCAATGCAACTAATGGAGTTTTATTTAGAGGAAAGATGGAGGCTCAGTGGTTCATCGAAAATCCATGGTCGTACGACTTGTCTCAGATGAATCCTAAAAAAGATGGTTATGTTAGTCCGACGTGTCCCCGATGCGTATAATAAAAATACAACAAAATAAATGGCATGTAATTTTTTATTACACAACGGGTACTTACTATTTCCGTACACCGATTAAGGTGGCCTCCACATCACCCCACACGACCGTGTGTGTGGCCAGGACATGGCCATCATATGGCCTCCTACGGAAATGCTGTACACAGGGTCTACTCATAATGTACACGACGTTTACGTGAAAAATTTACAAAAATTTATATTATCAAATAAATGACCATAAAAGGAAAAACATACCTGAAAAAAGGACCGAGTTCCTTCAAAATTACCCCTTAAATAAATTTTTCTCCGAACTACCCTAGAGTGGCGTAGAAGAAGAACCCTCGAGCAGCTCTAGACACGGTGATCATACATCAACCTCCCTCTCCCAAATCTCGTCACGCACCCGCCCGTTCTTCCATAACACTCATACCAGAGGATCAAACCATCCATGGAGAACCTTTGTAATGAGATCAACAATCCAGATAAGATTCCCATAAAAGGACACATCCACTTCGAGCTCAACTACCTCGGGTTGAATGACATGAGACGGGTCTGAAATGTAATGTCAGAGTTGAGAAACGTGAAAAACATCATCCAGAGCTCAGTACCTATGAGGTAACTAAAACTGATAGGAAACCGGCCCAAGTATCTCAAACACCTAATATGGCCAGACGTACCATGGTGAAAGCTTACCCTGTCTTCTATTTCTTATATGCCCCAACCTCGATGTGACACATAGAAAAAACCGATCCCGGACCTCGAACTCTAGAGGTCATCTCCAGTGATCAACATAAGACTTCTCTCATGACTGTGCAGTAGCCATCCTCTTCCAAATCAACTATATCTGCTATGTGGTTTACTGAAAAAGACGAGGTCCCAGCAAAGCTGCCTCTCCTACCTCTAGCCTACATAAGGGTGATCGGCATGGCCTACCATAGAAAGCTTCATAAGGTGCCATCTAAATATCTACTTGAAAAATATTATTGTATTTAAACTCCACAATAGGTATATGCTTCTCCCAAGAACCCTAAAAATATATAATGGATGCTCGGAGCAAGTCCTTAAGAACCTAAATCATACGCTCGGACTTGACATCTGTCTGGGGGTGGTATGCTGTAATCAAAAGTACCTGTATACCCAAAGCCTTCTAAAGACCCTACTAGACTCGAGAAGTTAAATGCACATCCTTGTTTGAAATAATGGAGTGTGTAACTCCATGCAGATGTACAATCTCTTAGATTTATAGTTTCCCCAGTTCATCAACACTGACGGTATCCTTGATCGGTAAAAAGTGATCAACCTTCGACAGTCAGTCAATGAAAACCCAAACTGTTTCCCTCCATTGAGGCGACCTTAGCAAAATGGTCACGATGTATATCACGGCATCATTCCACTTCCACTCAGTAATAGGTAACTTCTATAAAATCCCTTCTAGTAGATGATTATTTGCATTCACCTCGTGATAAGTGTAACACCTAATGATTAAACCAACAACATCTCTCTTCATACCTGGGCACCAATACTGATGGTGTAGATCATGATACATCATGGTGATGTTATGATGAAATTCCCAAACAGTGGAATAAAAATCATCCATAATCTCCTCTCATATCTCTGTAAGAGTTATATCTGATGGTCTAACATGAAACTGATGTTAACCGAATCTCAGGTAAATCTTTGAGAACACCTGGGCTCCTCGAAGCAGATCAAAGAGATCATCAATCTTGGGAAAGGGATATCACTTCTTGACCATCAACTGGTTCTGTTTCTAATAATCCACACAAAGCCTAAGGGTGCCTTCAGCATTCTTTACAAACATGAAAGGAGAACCCCAAGGTGAAGTACTGGGTTGGATGAATCCCTTTGCCTGCAACTCCTCCAACTGCTTCTTGAGCTCCTACAACTCATGTGTGGCCATACAATAAGTAGTTATGGACACTACTTATTCTCTTGAAACAAGTTTAATTGTAAATTATACCTCATTATTTGAAGGAAAAACGAAAAATTCCTCTAGAAATGATTCCCTAAAACAATCCTCCACTAGAGAAAAGTCTAATGGTGAAGCCCCCAGGTCATCCAGATAATGACTCGAAATCTGGGTTGAAATTGCTCCCAAACCATAATGTTCTGGACCCGCTCTGCTCACCTAGACATCCCACTCACCATTATGATTAAAATATCCTCCCTCTTGTGATATAAAACTAACCCAATGGTGATAACAGTCGACGACTGCCCGAAAGGGAACTAGATAGTCCATTCTGAGAATGAAATCATAGTCGGTCATCTCTAAAAAATAATGCTCCCAAAGGAAGTGACACCCAATAACCTCAAGAGGGAACTCCTTGCACTGACATACAACAGATGTTATTTTCCCCAACGATGTGTCTAGTGTCAAAACATTGACAGAAGAACAGATAAAGAGCCCAAGGATCACCACAACAGTGATAGATAAAAATCTCTGTGAAGCACAATTATCGAAAAGATATGAAGATAAAATTGAGGAAACTAGGTTATTATATCGATCTATAGTGGGTCCAGGATCATGGTCCTGATGGGTCTACTCCAATGAAAAATTATGGCAAGGATCATGACCCTATGACCCTGCATGACCACTCTGAGATGATCCATCTTGGTGTCGTTGAATGACCAGCGACTGACCACCACGACCATGGCCTCCACCACAGCATGAACATATAGAATAATTACAGTTCCTGGACTAATATGAAACTAGTGGTGCTGCTCCCGAATGAGGAGTCATTGAATAACCCCTGTCACCAGCAGCAAGAGAAAATATCTGACATGAATTCTAAAGGTGTCCCAAAATGCCACAAGATCGGCACTCCATCGGGTCTCTCTGGCACTACGGCCTCATATGCTCAACCCTTCCACATTGGTATCATACTTTATAGATACCTAAATATTCATCCCTCCTACTCATATCTCCTTGTGAAAAATGCCTACTATGCTTCCGTCTATCAGCTGGCGAAGCACCAACTCTGGATGTTGAGCCGCCCTAGCTCACAACCCCAAATTCCCTCATATTCTTCTCTATGATCAGTGCCTTGTTGACAATGGAATCTATGGAAGTCAACCTGAAGAAATTCACCTGAGAGTGGATGTCCTGTCTAAGGCCATCCCTAAACTTCCTTTCAAGGAATAACAAATATCCTCATAAGAAGGGTGTGAAACGATAACGCTCAGTGAAACGAGTGAAAACTCTCTAACTGATAGGGTACCCTAATCAAGGCTGATAAACTCCATGGCATGGTCTACCTTCAGGGTCCTTAGATATAAGTAGTCCTAAAAGATGTGATGAAACTCCTCCAAATCCATAACCTGCTAATAAATCACCTATAATATTAAATCCCACTATCTCTTGGAAGAATCTCATAGCATATAGGTAGCGATATTGACTCTCATCCCTGGAGGAATCTTTAGATGATCAAAGATTGTCAGATGTTGATAGGGTAGGAGGTGGCTCTCCATGAAAGTTCTGAATCATCCCTAAGATCCCATCTCTGAACTGTGCATCAGCACCTAGGTCAAGTACAATGGTTAGTGCCAAGACTAGTACAAAAGGTGGATCTATGGGAAGTCCCAGATCAGCCATGTCTGGTGTCTAATCACCACCTGGAAACTGGTGTACAACTAGAGGATGACTTAGTGGCATGATTCTACAAGGTCAAACACACACCTTTGATTCAAGATTATAACGGACTAAAAATGAGAAGGACATGAAAAGAACAGAAGAATAAAATATTTCATGTTTTTTAAAACATAACTACATGATGTGTACTTTTCCCACACATTGTGTTCCCTTAATTAATTCATATGGGTGTGTACTTCAGCTAAAAACTGGTCGTGTAACACTCCAAATACAAGACATGTTGTCCAAACATACCATTTGTACTTGAATCCTATTTTTTCGAGTCGTTCTACTTGATCAAGACACACGAATCTATTATTACAAGACTACATGGAGTATTTAGGTAAGACACGGTGTGTATGGGAAAAGAATTATCGGCCCATGTTGTTAGTGACATGGCATCTGTACCCAGGTTACACTACATGATGTGTTCAAAAGAAACATGGTGTGTACTAAGAAAGTATTACACCAACCAGTGTTGTTCATGACATGGCCGAGTTCCAAGGTCAGACTACATGGCATGTTCAATAAGGACACAGTGTGTATGAGAAGAGACTCTGCCGACCTGTGTTTTTAGATACACGTCTGAGTTCCAAGGATTATACTACATGGCATTTCCAGAGTGGAGACTGTGTGTTTCCTCATGTCTTTTCCCATCCTGTGTCTCTACCCACATGACCTATGACATGGTGAGATACTATACGACATGTACTTAGAGTACATGGCGTGTACATAAGAAAAACAATTTATTCCTGAACAGAAGGACACCTGGCATGTACTTATGAATACACAACATGTATTCTGGGTTTTTTTGGATATATGTCTCAGAAACTACTCTGGAACCCAGAAAACACTAAAACAATCAATGAAAAATCCAAATTCCGATCGGTGAGGGCCCATACTCCACGTGATCCAATGTTTGGCATCTTATACAAGTTATAAAAATGAAACAACGTGATAAACCACCAGATTCCAGTCCATGAGGGCCCATAACACCTCTAGAAGCAAATTATGGCATTCATCCAAACAAAGTGCTTCACAACAATACCTTATCAAATAGATGGAATCTCTATACATTCATCTTTCACAGCGTCATGGATATTATACACAACATCTATCACAAAACTAAGCAATTTCTAATGCATCCTATTTGGCATGGAAAGAATGCATGGCTTGTGATTTCTATCATGTGCCTATATGATGCATGAGATGGAATGCCCTTATCTCATCGGGTTGTGATATAAGTAGATCCAAAATATCATCAATGGTAACAACACAAAACATGTGAATCACTCAATGGGGAAATCAAGTCAACTCTAAGATTGAAATTCAGTAAAATTGAAATAATCGAGGTATTATGGAATTTCCCTATACACGGGTTAGCTACTCCTGTGCACAGCATATTACCAAGAACTGATTCCAACCTATAACTTGACAAATTCTCCAAATATTAAATCAAGAGAAATGAATCCCTCTAATACCACTTTGTAACATCCTAAATCCAGATTCCACTTAGGGGTGCTACGTACCCATTTGGTCAAATGGCCTCAAGCGCATTTCCCTGAATGCCAGAAGATACCGACTAGTAGCGAGGGCCTTGGGTGTGATAATGGGGAAACTATTCCCTCATTAGCACATTAAACATCGGAAGTAAAAAATACAAAATATCAGAAGCTATAAATATCCAACAATAGTAAACATCGGAAGACTAATAAATAAGAAACTGGACCATAAATAAATATATAAATGATGCATGATACATATGTGTATTGGAAATCAGCCAAAGAATTCACAATGCTGAATACATTACTAAACCAAATTACAATAGGAAATAGATAAAAACTCCTCAGCATCAAAAGCCTAGGCTTGGCCCCATGGTCACCAGCTCCAATGTAATCATGTACCTGAAGTCGAAGGGCTCTTTCCCTTGTCTATACGTACATCAATATAATCTTTTTGGGACCAAAATCATGGCCCAAATAGGGTGTGATACTAAAACAAGTAGGCAACCACCACATGATCTGTGCCTAACAGTCATTGAATATATGGAAGGTAATAGTACAGAAATTAGAAAACAATGAGGCACTAAGCAGTAAACAATCCTCAGTTTAAGCTTTCAAAACACCACAGAAAATGAAACACCAAAATAGATAACACAAAAGGTATCCCTCTTGGAAGAATCCATAGAATAACCCCTCTAGTCCTACCTAAGATGTACAAGAAACCCTCTGTTCTGCACACACAGTCTCACCCCTCTAGTTTAGTTACAATATAGACTCTCTGAGGAATCCCTCACCGTCAACTCCCCCTATTGTCTAATATTTTAATAAAGGTGCTCCGGGGAGGCAGTCAATGTCAATTCCCCATGTGTCCTATGTCGTGGAACTACAGACACTATGGGGAAGAAATCAACATCAATTACCCCACTGGTCTTTCAGTTTATAATTATAATGACACTCTGGAGAATCCCTCAACGTCAATTCTCCCTATGGTCTATACACCATGTTCTCACGGCCATTTGGAAGTCAAGAAAGAATAGAGGGTGTATCGTCAAATGTAAACACTGTCAAATACATGGCTATCATTCTATTTCATATCAGCACTTTATAACTACAATCATACCATTATACAATATGAAGCATGGAGAGTAATAGAAACAAAACAGGAAAACTAGACCCAATGGTCCAGACAGGATAACATTCATGGAAAACTTTTATAAAGCATAATAATTAACACTATTCACATTCAGTATCCTCTACTACAGCATATAAGAAAAGTAGGCAACAATAGGGATAAAATTGTAAACACACAATACCCCGTTCAAGGGTATTGGTGGAATTTGCACAAAATATTCAATGAATTTCAACGGAATGAATCAAACCACCTACCTCGTGGATAAGAGATAAATATACATAAACCAAGGGGCTTGAATCGTCTTATAACGACATTGATATATGGAAACAAAAAAGATGATCAACCCACTATAACTCATGAAAGATGAGAAATGTGAAAATGATGCTCTATGAGAAGATTGAAATCACCGATGCAATTTCAGCACAACCGGCAGAGTTCAATTCAGAGGACAGAGCAAGTCTCAGGGGTTCGTCAAAGATCCATGGTCGTACGGTTTCTCTCGGATGAACATAACCTAAAAGAAGATAGTTCTTTCTGTCAGAAGCGACCCCGGTGTGTTTAATGAAAAAAACAAAACACACAGCATGTAATTTTGGAGTACAGAGTGTGCACATACTATTTTCGCACTCCTCCTTAGGCACCCTCCACATCACCTCACATGAGTGTGTGTATTTCTCTAGGACACAGCCAAGCCATAGCCTCCTGTAGCAACATTGTACATGGAGTGTACTCATAATGTACATGGGGTGTACTTGAAAAATATCCACAAACTCCTCTTTTCTCAAAAATGACCAGAAAAGGAAAAACATACCTAAAAAGAAGGTCTGCATTCATAAATCATTAATTTAATTATCAATTGATATAAAAAATGTTTAAGAAGCCATATTATTTTAAATGGGTCATTTTTATATAAATTTATTTTTAAATAATATTTTATATTTTCACAAAAATGAAAATTTAAGGCATTTTATAATTTCACTTGGAAAAATAAAATTATATTTTCGAATACATAATCACAAAATAATAATATTTTTTTTTGCTAATTTTCAAGAAATAATTAATCTTTGTCTGAAGAGAAAATTCCAATTTTTACTAAAATATTAAATAGTAATACAACACAACTATATAAAAAATGAAATATTTATGAATCATTTGGATGTGAAATAATAAGTCTTAAATAATTATTTCAAAAATTTTAAAGACACAATTTAAAATTTAGAAACCCCTGATAGCCTCCTTTGAAAAAACTTAATGTATTATTTTCACAAAAGAATTAATTTTGATCTAATTCAATAATTACGAATATATACGGACACATTAGGATTGAGATTAGTTTTAAGGTTCCATAATTATTATTGGATTAAAAATAATAATAATAATTTCATTGTAGTCAATTATATTCATGATTTTTAAGTAAATTCATTTTATTCAGAGACTTGAATTTTTTGAAAGTCTACATGAAATTATGTTTTGCAAATTCTTATTAAAATTATTTTATAACACCAATTGAAATTATATATATAAATAAACAATGGATCCCATATTTTGAATTGGGATATTGAATGTATATTATAATTTTAATTTTACTTTTTAGTTATAAAAAATATTACAGTGTCTAAAAGGGATTTGCCATGTTAAAGATAAAATTTGGTAACAAGTATCAAAATAATTCTATAAATTATTAGAATATCATAATTCTTAATAATTAAATTATTTTAAGGATCTCAAGAACACATATAATCACTCTAACATTGATTGTTAATATAGGAATGACTTTTCTTAATAATGACTAATGTTTTCAAAAAAATTTAAAATAATTCATAGAATATTAATATCACAAATAATATATGATGAAATTTTAGAATTATAATAAAATGATAGACTTAGATTAAATTTTTAAAAATATAAAATTGTCAAATAACATCATTTATATTAATTAAATAAATTAATTTCCATGTCACATTAAACATTTTATTTTTTTTATGTTTCATATTATACATTTTAATTATAATAATATAGTTGATTCCATGTTATTTTGTAATATTAAATATGTTTCCCTGTGTTATTTTTTATTTTTAAGAATGATTTTTTTTTAAAAAAATGTGCAGTCCTTTTTTACATATATATATATATCAGAATTGATATATGAAAGTAATATATATTTAATATTGAAAACTCGATACCAAATATGGAATTAGGTTGCTTAAAATTTATTAATTTTTAACGATAATTTTATTCATTAGAAATAATGGCTATAATAATTATTATTTCTCACCATAACATAAAAGTTGACAACGTGGTTAAAACTATGATATATGTCCGGAAAAAATACTATGTAGTCTCTTTTATTTCATTAGATAAGTGTATTTGGTTCATATCAATAATAATTTTTTTGAAATAGAATTTTTGTTCCCTTCTGTATTGAAAATGGAATTTCAGTTTTTTTTGTAATGAAAATGAAAAAATGTCAGTATCCTTCTATAAAAAAGAAAAATCTGTTAATTTATATATCATAAGATGTTATGATTGAATATAAAAATTATTACACTCTGAAATTCTAATTTTAGAAACTTATATTCGATTTGGTGAGTGACACACCACACCGAGCATGTAAGGGAATATAATATCTAAATACATTATAATATATTAAATATTTAAAATGGTTTCTATATTTTTGATGCATTTGACACTGAGTTAGTGTGCGTTAAAGACAAGTGTGACCTTTTTTGATGGCATGCATTACATGCAAGACTGATTTTTATCGATCAAATAATATATTATTAAAAAGTTATTATTTAACATAATATGATATAACTAGAAATTATGTTAGCACTTATTAATAATATTATATAAAATATGAATATATATATATTTTAGATAAATATTAAATGAATTAATTGGTATCAAATTAATGAATAATAAAATAAGAACCAATTAGATATAAGAATGTAATATTTTCATATTTTATATTCCATAATAATTTTTTCATAAAAACATAATTAATAAAAAATAATTAATTATTTTAATGAAATATATATGATATATATTCATTGAATTTTTTTTAATATTCATACATTATGTTTGATTGTATTACGATAACAATAAGTTCGATTTTTCAAATAAAAACCTATATTTTTATAAAGTAAATTTCAAAACATTTTAATAAATAAAAAATTTTAAATCATATTTTTTACACATTAAATTATATAATATGGAAAAATAATGATCATTTTTATAATATAGACATAAAAATTTCGATGTGTGGAATTTTTTATATTTTCCAAAATTATTTAAATTTTTTATGAATAGATATAAATCATGAATAATTATAAAAAATAAAATTTTCATCTAATTTATTTATAATGATAAAATATATGTTTAGATTGTTTAAAATGATTTTTAAAACTGCTTATAAGAAATAAGTTATTGTGAAACATATTTATTTTGAAAAAATTAACTTCTTTTTTAATTTTTATTATTATTAATAGTATAATATTAAAATAGTTTAATAAATTTATTATGGGAATCTATTTTACTTTATGTTTATTATAAAAAACAAAATAAATATCTCCACAAGTTCTCTATAAATGATCTCATTGTCATCCCGCATGTGAGATTAAATATTAATAAAATTCTAACACATATATGATTGGAATTAGGTAAAATATATTATATTATTGGAATCATAATTATATGGAATTTGTAATAAAAAATTATATGGATTTTTAACAAAATTTATAATTATTTTGATTACAATTCATTAACACAATTAAGGTTAAATTAAAAATAATAAGGGACAAAACCTTAAAAATGGCCTCAAATCTAACTATAATATTCTCAGAGTTATTGGGTAGCCATAAAAAACCTAATACACTCTTATATATATAATTGACCTTTATTAGATCCACTTTCAAAATGAATAATGTGGTAGGATTTATTTTTTCAAAATATTACAAGAGTGCAACTCCTCTTCCACAATAAAAGGACACTACTACATCTCATTAATATGACATCTCCAAGCACATAGGTGAATAAAATATATTCCCAAATAGTATTCTAACATCCTTTCTCTTGATCATGAAGCCTCACATTGGCTAGAAATACTTATATTTATTCACTTTTTTATATAAAACAAAAGGAGGTACCAAATTTTTAATGCAATTTATCCTAAATATTTCATTTAATTCATTTATATTCAACCACATAAAATATTCATCTTCACATTAATTTAATAACACTACAATCCTCAATATATATTTAT
This sequence comes from Viscum album, assembly GCA_963277665.1. Taxonomy (NCBI): domain Eukaryota; kingdom Viridiplantae; phylum Streptophyta; class Magnoliopsida; order Santalales; family Viscaceae; genus Viscum; species Viscum album. Next base: position 1,022,311,556 of record OY728133.1, on the reverse strand, counting down.
ATAAGGTGTTATATTATTCTTTAGAACTACACTAACACAAACATCCATCAAATGGGTAACAAACATATTGTTTCTGTGTACGACAAACTACTCCCTCACAATAGGATGATGGTTCATTTTTTCTTTATCAAAATTATTTTTGGGAAATTATTATGGAAACTATATTCATAGTGATATATATATATAATTTATTATGTATTTATGATTATTTAATTATTTTACAAAACATATCTGTATAATTTTCATTTATTGGTAAAATGATAACATTTTTTGGAGATGTGTGGACTACCATCACCTTAAAACGATGTGATTCATTCAAAAAAATATATTGAATGTATAAATTATTGATTTAATTAATCATATTTAAAATAATATATATATATATATATATATATTAATTTCCTCATTATTTTTTTGTAAATATATATATATATATATATATATATCATTTTCATAATTATCTTTTCACGCACTTAATAAGTGAAAACATCATTCGTGGATGTGTGGACTACCACCTCCTCAACACGATGTGAATCAATTTAAATCAAATTAATTATAAATAAAAAAATAAATTATTAAATGATATATTATTTATTGAATAATTATCCTTTTATAAATTTTGAAGTTACATAACATGTATCCATATTGATCATTAAAAATTATGACATTACTCATTCTTACATACGGTCTATCGTCTCCATGATTGTAATGTTAATTAATTATTAATAACAATATTTAATGATTTCTTTCAAAAGTATTATATATATAATAATGATAATTATGTTATGTTAATTTTTATGTATATGATATATAGTGAACCCGTTGACCATTGATGACCGGCATACGCTGTTTTTGACACATAATATTAATTTCATTAAAAAAACTTATGTTAAAATAATTATTTATGTTGTCATATACCACATAGTATAATGTTAATTAAATGTAATGAAAAGAATGAAAAAGGTTCTCAGTAGAGTAATTAATTTAAAAATGTTGGTAACTCATGAATATTATGACAAATAAGACAAATCACACCCAAATTATGGGTATTTCAACACACTTTTTTTTACATTAGTGAGTCAAATGTAAATTTCCAAACATAATTATTTTTTTTGTTGTATATAATACAAATTTTTATATATTGTTTCACGAAATCATTAAAATTCATGGTATTTAATGAATCCATATAATATTATTCCCTCATGAGTTTTATGATTTAAACTTTTTAAAAACAGTTATATTGGTCACTTTGGATTGTAAAATGATTATTTCCCAAAACATATATTAATTGATCATTTAATGGTATTTATATTTGGGGAAATTATATTGAATTTTTTTTAATAAAACATTTCATTTAATATCCTCTATTTACACATTCCCATTTTCAGGTATTTCTACCATTTTCCCACTCTTTTTATACACAAAAAGTTTTAGAAAATGATTTTCAAAAAAAATTTCATTGTCTAATTTTTGAGCCGGAGAAACAGATTTATTCTAAAATCCATGTTTTATTAAATAAATTCCAAAATTCAACTAAATTGATTTTATATCTTCATTTTTATACATTGAGTCTTTTACCAATTTTTTTATGGGAGTCTAATTTTTCTATCCTCACAAGGAATGTTTCTAACCATATTACCATGATAATGTAATATTATTTTACCCCCTATGAGAAGTATGTATATACCCTCCATAATTTAATTGAATATTAATTTTCAGGTCTACACATATTGTTTTTAAAGAATTTTTTTCCCAAATTTGAATTTTAATGAAAAGGTTTTTCAAAAGGGTTTTCAATATAAAATTATATTTTATTCAATAATGATTTTAAAATATATTTTTATTATATTTCAATTTTTGAATAAAAATTACCAATAATTATTATTCAATGTGAGATTTAATTTTAATGATACAATCAATATTCATAATCTGTATGGCTTATTATCATTTTTTTCAAGGATAGTATTGAAATTCACTTACTTGAATTATTTTTTATTCCCTTGAAATTAGTGATCTATTACAATCATTAAACATTGAATTACCCATAATTATCCATTTATAATATCATCGATATTACTATTTCCTAAAACACATACAATTTTACATACAATGTACACTATAATAGTTATTTTTTTATTTTGTGAAATATTTATAATTTAGTGTTATATATTGAAGATTGATAATTGATAATCTATATTATTTATTTTTATTATTAGATATGAGTAATTATTTTCCGTATTAATGATATGTGGAGATTAGAGATTATATAATCCTCGATGCATCAATATGATATCATAAGATAAATATTTTTTTTGATTAAAAGGTATTATATCCATTGTTTTCTACCAAAATTTTAATGGTTTTGAGTCAATAGATTGTCATGTTCCATAGAAATGGTTTCCCTTAATAAATAATTACCGTTATATTAGTTTAGTTAATAATAAATCCTTTAGATTTTTCATTCACATATAAAGGGATACATTTCAATATTTATTCATTGATTAAATCTCATGTGTTTTTGTTTCATACATTTCTATATTTATTTCTCATTTTTGAGGTATTTTAATAGATTACATTTCTAGTTATTAAAAATCCATATTTTTTCTTCACGTCCCACTAAATTTATTGATTTTTGGGAATATATGTTCATTTTTTTACAATGTCATAATTATTATTTTCATTGATTTGTTATTTATTCCCTTATATTTTTCCTTTTCTATAAATTGGATCTTACTGTTTTATGTTTCATTTACCAGGGATCCAAGACGTGTTCTCTAAAAGACATGCATATATTTACTTGATGGATTACTATTATCATATATGTTATTTTTTGGGAGGAAATATTTATATGGTAATTATTTTATTCATTTTTAATATATTATTAATATATACAAATGGTTTACAAAGACTAATGAGCTCTCATTACTTTATGATTGTATTCCTTGTAATCATTCCTATGTACTGGGTAACAGTCATTGTCTCTTTGAAAATCATGCTGGATCACTACATTTGGTATCAATGGATGATTATTAGCAACTATGGGAACTATAATTAAGAATATATAGGTTATAGAGCATAAACCAAATGTAAAATATAATCATATGTATAGAAAAACAACATTCAGAATAAGGCCCCAGCCTTAAAACTTACTTAATATTGAATTAAATGAATAATACATGTTGAGGATCTTTTCAGGTTTAGAGTTTTAGAGAATTAGAACATAACTATTACATCTCAAAAGATTACAAAGTAGTCACTTCTACTAGGTTTACATAAAATAAAAACTTTTAAAAAAAAGATGTCTAGATTCCATGTTTTATATAGCATGACATTCCCTTGATCCCATCCTTGACCTTATTCCACTTTAAGTCCTGTGAAAAACATTTTGAAAAAACTTGGGGTGAGCATAAAAAGCACAGTAAGGCATACAGAAAGAATAAAAACTGTTAGTTTTTCAAACATCAAATAAACCATATATACTCTATCAAAGTAATACCTTCACCTTCATGAAGTAGTAAAAACTCTTTACTGAATAAAGTATCATTACTTACCTTTTTGTAACCAAAGGATTACCATAAAATCCATAAAAAGAACACATAACATTTATAAAGGTAACTTGGGACATAAACATACTTAAGTGGAGTAACCATACGGTCAACTTCCACACATATCACTTAATGGAATAGTTATACGGCCAATTTCCATACATACTTAATGGAATAGCCATACGGCCGACTTCCATACCCAATGCATTGGAGGTTATAACGTAACCACCCGTCCTGGTATTCATGGCACCACCCGTCATATGGTTTATAATGTAACCACCCGTTAAAATGTCCAAGTACCAATATAAAATCATAAAACATAAATCCAATATAAAGGAATAATAAAATTTCCACATTTCAATCACAATATATCATAAATATATTGACATAATAGAATCCTTTTTCAAAACCATTTTCAATACCAAAATACATAAAAGAGGATATGGTATTTATTTTATTCTAAAAACATTACGGCTTGTTGAGAAAGCCAAAGACCAAATAATACGTGCGGCGGCGGAAAAGGTCATTGTTGCCGCGTACGTTAAAATAAACATTCCTTTTTGTCGTTTTGTAAAACACTTCGTAGAAAAATATTCCTTTTGTATAAAAGTAAATGTCAAAGGGTTTATACACCGTATAAAAGAAAGTTGTGTATAAAATGAAATATGCCTCAATGAAAGGAGATTGAGACGAAGTCCCTTACCTCAGGTCCGACTTGACTCGATCGTTCTTTAACGTCCTGAATAATAAACTTGAGTTAATTTATACTTGATTAAGAACCATTTTAAAGTTCATTATTTATTTTATATCACTTATTGTCATGTTATAAACATTATGTAACCATTTAAGTTAATAATGTTTGTTTTTCCAATATTTGGTTCTTAAGTCGAAAGTTGACTTCTTACAATTACATGTTGTTCGTGTGGTCAAAATTTCTCTATATCCAGAACGAAATGCCCGATTTGGATATAATATGTATCATATATATCCAGCATATACATGTATTTATAATATTACATAATCATTTAGAGGTAAGAAATGAAATGCACCGTTCATGGAGACGGTAAGCCGTACGTACGCATGAACGCAACTTTCATTTCTTTGTCATATTAATGGAATTAAAACTAAATGAGAGGTATGTATATTTTCATTACAGAATTATATTCATCATTTAGATATATAATTAATTATATATATACATTATATACATGTAATTTTAATATTACATTACATTTGGGGATAATAAATGAAATGCACCGTTCATGGAGACGGTAAGCCGTACGTACGCATGAACGCTACTTTCATTTCTATCTCATACTTTAATGGAAAGAAATAATAATGATATAGAGTTATATAATAATTACAGTATAACATCATATATAATAACTTTAAATCCATCCTTTACACGTCCCACATATGGTATTAATGAATCTTATCACTTTGAGGGGGCGGTAGTCCGCACTTCCTTAAATAAAGATATCTTGTTTACCCATAATGGAAACCATAAAGGTATGCCAAAAATGAAAAATACAGAAGCTTAAAGAAAACATAAACATATTATATATCATATATAAAAATAGTGACATCATAATGGCCACCTTTGAAGGTGTTAAATGAGTATTGAACAATCATCATTTCGGGAGGCAGAATTTCGCCATCCACGGAAACCGTATGTTCTTTAACCATTTGATGTAGTTGTGTGAGAGTGTAGCTCAAATAAATATTTTAACAAAATCCTAGTATATTTAATATACTGGTGTTGTTACAAAAGAAGTAAATAAAAAGAGTTTAGAGGGTTGGAGAAGCAAAATAAAACAAATGAACAAGAGAGAATGAATTACCTTTAAAAGTGTAACTCCTTATGATTTGAGCCTAAAAGCTTCCTTTGAAAGGATTATTCACAAAGGGGATCCTTTAGGATGAGGAGAGGGATGTGAAGAGAGTAAACGGCCAGGGGTTGGCCGAGCCAAAGGCTTGAGGAGTGTGTGAAATCAGGTAGAGTTGGGGGCCTTTTATAAGAGGAGAGGAGGGGCACTTTTGGAAAGTAAAGAAATATTACTTTATTTGAAAATGTGTTTCGGTTTTAAAAGGTCCCACATTGGTAGAATTCGTGGATAAGGTGATTAGGGTTCGAAATCCACTCATCCAATTGGTCTTGGCCATGTGTAGGTTTTAGATTTTTCATTATCTTTCCATTTTATTTAAATCTCCAAATAATGATGTCATCACTGCATCATTATTATGTCATACATAATTTAATTTATTTAATGTCTAAAAATTATAAAAAAAATACTATGAAGTAGGGAATCTTTTTAGCTTTCCAATTACTATTTATAATCAATATTTTCACTTGTATAACCCCACTAAAAAATTATTTTAGTAAAACAATTTATGTTAGTGTTATTTTCACTTTAACATTAAATAAAAATATATTAATGTCATTTTCCAACTAAAGTGGCTCCATGGGGTCCCCAAGTTGGCCCATGGCTTGTCTTGGTCGGCCATGACACAACCAATAAGGTTGGGACATGTGTCTAGGTCATTTTATATTATTAAAGCATTATTTATACCTTAAACTACACTAATTACCACTAATCGCTATTAATGATAAAAAGTTACTATTCACCAAAAAATTATTTTAATCTCATTGAACCACATTTTACTTCTTAATGACAACCAGTTATGTCGGATTTTCAAAATTCAATACACATTGTTGGTAAACTTTCATTTAACTTAAAAATCAGTTTGCTTGATTACCACTTACTGGTTTCACTATTCATCAAAAATTGAAGTTTTTCAAAAAATTACCAAAAATTCATTCAAAGCTATATTTGATATTACGAATTCAAAAATGAAGTCTATTTTAAAAAATTCAAAACATATAAGTCACATTAATTAATTTAATAATTAATTCCCGCTTTCAGAGCAAATAGCGTGTTTTTATGAAACAATAAGTATCAAAAGATTGACATTAGTTTAAGTCCAATTTCAAAGTGAAATTGATTCCAATGACCACCATTGGATTAACTGGTAAAAATATTTTCTAATTTCACTTTAAAACCAATGAAAATAATAATCTAATCATATAAATAATTTAGATTAAAAAGAGGTTTTGAATTAAAATACATCATTTTACACTATTCATAAAAAAATGAACTTTATCAGAAAGGTACCAAAAATTTACACAAAGTAAATTTTGATGTCCCGATTCTAAAGAAGAGTTATATTAGGTCCAAAATAAAGTATAAGAGTGATCAAAACTATATTTAATGACAGTTCACCATTAAAAGGTGATAAGTGAACCTTTAGTGAAAATTAGAGTATATATTCCCTAAAATTGAACTCTTTTCGTATTTTAAGCCTTTATCTTTTATTAGGTAAATGTATAAACATTTAAAAACATATATAATCATATTTTCGTTATTTCTATCCATTCCCGCCAGTACAATGGCTACTTGTTAACTAACATTTAAAATAATATTATTTTATTACCAGTGTGCTACGTTAGTTTCAAAGAAACTCATCGTTGCGTATCGGGTACGCTATCGAACATAGCATCCCCTTTAAAATAAAATTAATATTTATTTCGTAAATATTAATAAATATGAAAATTCTTTATTCTTTATTTACCTGGGATGTTACATCCTTCCCCCCTTTTGGGAATTGCGTCCTCGCAATTTTATTCACTTATCAATATAAGTGGGGGTATTTATCCCACATAGAATTTTCAGATTCCCATGTTGCCTCTTCAATCACATGGTTTTTCCACAAAACCTTTACCTGATGAATCACCTTATTCCGTAACACTTGCACCCTGTGGTCAAGAATCTGTACCGGTTGTTCCTCATAAGATAGGTTCTCTTCCAGCTAAACTACCTCTGGACTCAAAACATGAGATGGATCTGGCATATACTTTCTCAACATCGAAACGTGAAAAACATTGTGTACCTGAGATAAACTCGGAGGTAAAGCCACTCGGTATGCAACTGATCCAACTCTTTCCAGAATTTCGTACAGTCCAACCAACCATGGACTCAACTTTCCTTTCTTACCAAATCTCATCACACTTTTCCAAGGAGAAACCTTGAGAAAAGCATGATCACCTACCTCAAAAGATAGATCCTTCCTCCGGTTATCCGCATAACTCTTCTGCCTGCTCCGAGCTGTTCTCATGTGTTTTCTAAATCAACTGAACTTTTTCTGCCATCTCTTCTACCAATTATGGTCCCATCAGCTTCCTTTCACCCACTTCATTCCAAAATGCTGGAGTTCGACACCACTTCCCATATAATGCCTCAAATAGTGACATCTGTATACTGGAATGAAAGATGTTATTATAAGAAAATTCAACCAAAGAATGATGTTGGTCCCAACTTCCCTGATAATCCATAGAACAAGCTCGTAGCATATCCTCCAATGTCTGGATTGTTCGTTCTGACTGCCCATCTGATTGAGGATGAAAAGCTGTACTAAAATTTTAATTTAGTACCCAACTACTTCTGAAGGCCTTTCCAAAAGTTAGAAGTAAACCTGGGTTCACGATCCGATACAATGGAGAGAGGAACTCCATGTAACCTGACTATCTCTTTAAGATACAGATGGGAAAGTTGATCGAGAGAGAAAGTATCTCGTATAGAAAGGAAATGAGCAGATTTGGTCAAGCGATCAACAATAACCCAGATTGCATTATTACCTCGAGATGTCCTCGGTAATCCCACAACAAAGTCCATGGATATGTTTTCCCATTTCCACTCTGGCACAGGTAAAGGCTGAAGCATCCCATTCGGTAACTGCTGCTCTGCTTTAACCTGATGACATGTCAAACACTTCACAGTAAAATCAGCAATGTCTCTTTTCATTCCATCCCACCAGTAATACTCCCGTAGATATCTGTACATCTTAGTACTGCCAGGATGAACTGAAAACAGGGAACTATGAGCCTCACATAAAAACTCATTCTTCAACTGTGAATCACAAGGCACACATAACCTCTTCACAAACCTCAAAACACAAAGACAAACTTTTCCAAGAACTCATGGAAAATTTTATTCATAAGATCCATGAATACAACAGGTGCATTGGTTAACCCAAAAGGCATAACTACAAATTCATAATGGCCATATCTAGTACGGAATGCAGTCTTTGGAACGTCTGCTTCTTTTACTTTCAACTGATGGTACCCCGACCTCAAGTCAATCTTTGAAAAATACTGAGCTCCCTGGAGCGGATAACACTTCATTTCGATGGCCCAACATCAGCTGAAGTTGTTGCAAATGATTTTACCACCCCTTTCTGCTTGTAGTCTAGCTGCATTCCCCCATTTGAGTTCTTCGTTGGACACTTGTTTTCATAATGACCCATTTTATTACACTTAAAACATCTTACCATTGGCTTTTCATTTCCTGCTTGATCATCTTCCTTACAGTTACGAGCAATATGACCAGACATACCACACCGAAAGCACTTACCAGACTTGGATAAATATTCTCCAGGATGCATTTTACCACACTTCTCACAGGATGGATATTTTGTTTTCTTAACTCCTTGCTTCTTTGATGAATTCTTCCCCTTTTCCTGCCAACTATACCTCTTATTCTGTTGTTTTTCATAGAACACCTGATCATCGGAAAACTCCATTTCCACCTTCTCCGCACATCGAACAAGTTTTTCAAAACTTTTGAACTCACGAGAAGATAAAGCCCTTCGATACTTTGGCTTTAACCCTGAGTAAAAACGGTTTATTTTACTATCAAGATATTGTTTGAATTTTGGAGCATACCTTGCCAATAGAGTGAACTTTTCTTCATAAGTAGCCACTGAATCATCCTCCTACCTCAATTCTAGGAACTATTTTTCCATCCTAAGACGAACCACCTTAGGAAAATATTTCTCAAGAAACATACCTTTGAATTCGTCCCAGTGAAGATCCTCAATCTCATCACTATCCCTTATATTTTTCACCATCGACCACCACTGATCAGCTTCACCTTCAAAACGGTAAACATCAAGACTAACCTTTTGATGTTCTGAACACCCCATGACATCAAAAATCTTCTCCAGTGCTTTAATCCACCCTTCATCTTGCACAGGGTCAGATGATCCTCTGAATGATGGGGGATGTTGCCTCATTAAATGTTCCACCACTGACATGTTCCTATGCGGTTGATCTGGATGATCTCGTGCATTGATACCACCACTATTTATATCCTGAGTCAACTATGCCATCACTGCAACAAACTATTCAGTTCCGATTTCGACCATCTCAGGTTGCTGATTTGGATGGTTATCTTTCTCCTGATGTCGTCCCAACATAGCTGCTTTGTTTCCTCTGCGGAAAACCATTCTGAACACTGAAATATCTTAGGCGAAGCAACATGGTAATCCGTAAATGCTATAACATTTCAATCATATTATAATTTAACACTTTTCTAACTCCTAAAGTTTTCTAAACCGTCCTTTGATACCAACTATAAGGCCCCAGCCTTAAAACATACTTAATATTGATTAAATGAATAATTCACGTTGAGGATATTTTCAGGTTTAGAGTTTTAGAGAATTAGAACATAACTATTACATCTCAAAAGATTACAAAGTAGTCACTTCTACTAGGTTTCCATAAAATAATAACTTTTAAAAAGAAAGATGTCTAGATTCCATGTTTTATATAGCATGACATTCCCTTGATCCCATCCATGACCTTATTCCACTTTAAGTCCTGTGAAAAACATTTCGAAAAAACTTGGGGTGAGGATAAAAAGCTCAGTAAGGGATACAGAAAGAATGAAAACTGTTAGTTTTTCAAACATCAAATAAACCATATATACTCTATCAAAGTAATACCTTCACCTTCATGAAGTAGTAAAAACTCTTTACTGAATAAAGTATCATTAATTAGCTTTTTTTAACCAAAGGATTACCATAAAATCCATAAAAAGAACACATAACATTTATAAAGGTAACTTGGGACATAAACATACTTAAGTGGAGTAACCATACGGTCGACTTCCACACATATCACTTAATGGAATAGACATACGGCCAATTTCCATACATACTTAATGAAATAGCCATACGGCCGACTTCCATACCCAATGCATTGGAGGTTATAACGTAACCCCCCGTCCTGGTATTCACGGCACCACCCGTCATATGGTTTATAACGTAACCACCCGTTAAAATGTCCAAGTACCAATATAAATCATAAAACATAAAACCAATATAAAGGAATGATAAAATTTCCACATTTCAATCACAATATATCATAAATATATTGACATAATAGAATCCTTTTTCAAAACCATTTTCAATACCAAAATACAAAAAAGAGTATATGGTATTTATTTTATTCTAAAAACATTACGGCTTGTTGAGAAAGCCAAAGACCAAATAATACGCGCGGCGGCGGAAAAGGTCATTGTCGCCGCATACGTTAAAAGAAACATTCCTTTTTGTCGTTTTGTAAAACGCTTCATAGAAAAATATTCCTTTTGTATAAAATTAATAGTAAAAGGGTTTATACACCGTATAAAAGAAAGTTGTGTATAAAACGAAATATGCCTCAATGAAAGGAGATTGAGACGAAGTCCCTTATCTCAGGTCCGACTTGACTCGATCATTCTTTAACATCCTGAATAATTAACATGAGTTAATTTATACTTGATTAAGAACCATTTTAAATTTCATTATTCCTTTTATATCACTTATTTCCATGTTATAAACATTATGTAACCATTTAAGTTAATACTGTTTGTTTTTCCAATTTTTGGTTCTGAAGTCGAAAGTTGGCTTCTTACAATTACATTTTGTTTGTGTGGTCAAAAGTTCTTTATATCCAGAATGAAATTCCCGATTTGGATATAATATGTATCATATATATCCATAATATACATGTATTTATAATATTACATAATCATTTAGAGGTAAGAAATGAAATGCACCGTTCATGGAGATGGTAAGCCGTACGTACGCATGAACGCTACTTTCATTTCTTTGTCATATTAATGGAATTAAAACTAAATGATAGGTATGTATATTTTAATTCCAGAATTATATTCATCATTTAGATATATCATTAATTATATATATACATTATATACATGTAATTTTAATAGTACATTACATTTGGGGATAAGAAATGAAATGCACCGTTCATGGAGACGGTAAGCCGTACGTACGCATGAACGCTACTTTCATTTCTATCTCATACTTTAATGGAATGAAATAATAATTATATAGAGGTATATTATAATTACAGTATAACATCATATATAATAACTTTAAATCCATCCTTTACACATCCCACATATGGTATTAATGAATCACATCACTTTGAGGGGGCGGTAGTCCGCACTTCCTTAAATGAAGATATCGTGTTTACCTATAATAGAAACCATAAAGGTATTCCAAAAATGAAAAATACAGAAGCTTAAAGAAAACAAAAACATATTATATATCATATATAAAAATAGTGACATCATAATGTCCACCTTTGAAGGTGTTAAATGAGTATTGAACAATCATCGTTTCGGGAGGCAGAATTTCACCATCCACGGAAACCGTATGTTCTTTAACCATTTGATGTAGTTGTGTGAGAGTGTAGCTCAAATAAATATTTTAACAACATCCTAGTATATTGAAGATACTGTTTTTGTTACAAAAGAAGTAAATAAAAAGAGTTTATAGGGTTGGAGAAGCAAAATAAAACAAATGAACAAGAGAGAATGAATTACCTTTAAAAGTGTAACTCCTTTTGATTTGAGCCTAAAGGCTTACTTTGAAAGGATTATGCCCAATGGGAATCCTCTAGGATGAGGAGAGGGATGTGGAGAGAGTAAATGGGCAGGGGTTGGCCGAGCCAAAGGCTTGAGGAGTGTGTGAAATGAGGTAGAGGTGGGGGCCTTTTATAAGAGGAGAGGAGGGGCACTTTTGGAAAGTAAAGAAATATTACTTTATTTGAAAATGTGTTTCGGTTTTAAAAGGTCCCAAATTGGTATAATTCGTGGATAATGTGATAAGGGTTCTAACTCCACTCATCCAATTGGTTTTGGCCAGGTGTAGGTTTTAGATTTTTCATTATCTTCCCATTTTATTTAAATCGCCAAATAATGATGTCATCACTACATCACTATTATGTCATAAATAATTTAATTTATTTAATGTCTAAAAATTATAAAAAAAATACTATGATGTAGGAAATCTTTTTATCTTTCCAATTACTATTTATAATAAAAATTTGGACTTGCATAACCCCACTCAAAAATTATTTTAGTAAAACAATTTATGTTAGTGTTATTTTCACTTTAACATTAAATAAAAATATATTAATGTCATTTTCCAACTAAAGTGGCTCCATGGGGTCCCCAAGTTGGCCCATGGCTTGTCTTGGTCGGCCATGACACAACCAATAAGGTTGGGACAGGTGTCTAGGTCATTTCATATTATGAAATCATTATTTATACCTTAAACTACACTAATTACCACTAATCGCGATTAATGAAAAAAAGTTACTATTCACCAAAAAATAATTTTAATCTCATTGAACCACATTTTACTTATTAATGACAACCATGTATGTCGGATTTTCAAAATTCAATACACATTAGTGGTAAACTTTCATTTAACTGAAAAATCAGTTTGCTTGATTACCACTTAGTGGTTTCACTATTCATCAAAAATTGAAGTTTTTCAGGAAATTACCAAAAATTTACCCTAAGCTATATTTGATATTACAAATTCAAAAATGAAGTCTATTTTACAAAATTCAAAACATATAAGTCACATTAATTAATTTAATAATTAATTCCCGTTGTCAGAGCATATAGCGTGTTTTTATGAAACAATAAGTATCAAAAGATTGACACCAGTTTAAGTCCAATTTCAAATTGAAATTGATTCCAATGACCACCATTGGATTAACTGGTAAAAATATTTTCTAATTTCACTTTAAAACCAATTAAAATAATAATCTAATCATATAAATAATTTAGATTAAAAGGAGGTTTTCAATTAAAATACAACATTTTACACTATTCATAAAAAAATGAACTTTATCAGAAAGGTACCAAAAATTTACACAAAGTAAATTTTGATGTCCCGATTCTAAAGAAGAGTTATATTTGGTCCAAAATAAAGTATAAGATTGATCAAAACTATATTTAATTACGGTTCACCATTAAAAGGTGATAAGTGAACCTTTAGTGAAAATTAGAGTATATATGCCCTAAAATTGAACTCTTTCCGTATTTTAAGCCTTTATCTTTTATTGGGTAAATGTATAAACATTTAAAAACATTTTTAATCATATTTTAGTTATTTCTATCCATTCCCACGAGTACAACGGCTACTTGTTAACTAACATATAAAATAATATTATTTTATTACTAGTGTGCTACGTAAGTTTCAAAGAAACTCATCGTTGTGTATCGGGTACGCTATCGAACATAGCAACCCCTTTAAAATAAAATTAATATTTAATTCGTAAATATTAATAAATATGAAAATTCATTATTCTTTATTTACCTGGGATGTTACATTCAGTTTTGGTATGGTAGATATTATTTGGGTATATTCACTAATAAATCACATTATGGATAATATATTTGGAGGTGGTTCATAAATAGATGTACATGTGAGTAGAGGATCTGATAAAGTGTTCTGAGCCTTACATGGGGTAAACTGCTACAGAACAATGACCCATAATGTATAACCGATTTGATACTCTTGATGGATTTTCTTAGAAAAATTTACATTTACCAGTTATTCCATTACGATGAATTTTAATAGGTTATGATAATAAATAATCATGGTTAGACATAAGTAGTTTTAGATTTAAAAATAATGCCTCATTATTTAGATATCATATTTATAATTATACACTTTTATAATTGTAACTATTGTATCTTACATGATTATTCCTTGTTCTAGTCAGTGGTTGGAACCCAAAAAATTCAATTTAACATCAAACAAGTTGTAAAAGGTATTTAAAATGAGAAACTAAATGACGTGTTGATATTATTGACAGATATCTTATTTATTCCAAATTTTTTTCCCTGAAATATGATTAACAATATATAATTTCACCAACTACTAAACATATAATTGAAGTACAGGATTGACAATTAAAAGTGCATGACGGGTGGAGTCCATAAATTAATGAAATATCAATTTCTGACATATGAGATGTATTTATGAAGAAAACTAGGAAAGTTTCTCAATGGAAAAGGATTATATTTGTCAATGGGGAGGATGTACATAAGGAAAATGATTTCTAGAATAAATGAAGTGCCTGATAGATGGAAATTAATCTCCTCCTAGGGGATCCTTTAATGTTTTTCTTTGCAAGTGTGGGGAATATTAACATTACCCAATTCAATAACCTATTCACATGGATAAACTCTAGAATATGGAATATTATATGTGGAAATATGTGGATTATTTATTTATGTATTGAGGATATATTGAAAACATTAGATAAAAATATATTTATTCTATAACAATATTTAAATGATTTCCATAATTTTTTCCTGAAATTATATTAAATTGGATTTTGAATATTACAACATGTATGACTGGTGACAACTAGTAAATCTTAGAATGGCCCGAGTCATGAATCTATGACCGAAGAAGGATAACGGTTTCACATCAACCACTAATTTAAGAAATATACTGGTTTATTTTTATGGTTTTTTAGTTAAACATTTTGATGAGAAAATTTAATGATAAGCTAGTAGTAAAATTTTTGAGGAATATAGATTAATCTAATAACAATATTTGGTTTTCAAGAATGTTATTAAAATTATCGAACACGTAACTCATTTATTGACCTTATGATCATTTAGAAATTTATTTTTATTATTCATGCATAGAAATTAAATTCTCTATGAATTGAGAAATAGATCAAAGAGAATCCAAAATTTAAAATTCTATTCATAGAATTATATCATGTAAGTATACATAGGCACCAAAACTATTCGACAACATAATGAAAATTATCATCAAAAAATTGTTTCCCTAATACGTTTTTTTAATATATATCATTTTAAACCATCATATATTTATGTATTTGATGATGTCAAATTTTTATTTACCATTCACTTGTTTATTATTGATAACCCAAATAACAGCAATAAGTATTTTCTTTTATCCTTTAATTATGAATCTATGCATTCCACTAATGTTCTTACACTAATATTACTAGTAATATATTAGTCCATGTGATCTTTTCACTTCTCATTATATATTTTTTATATGGGTTTTACAAACCATTATCATGATATGGGATATAAAAATATATAATATCAAATAATAAATCACCAAGATCGAGTTTGAATTGAGAGGCCGCAATTTAATTAATGTGGAAAGAATGTAACACCATGGTATTCTAAAGTAATAATATTGTATTCAGTAGCACGTATGGTATGTGAAACCATGTACATAAGGAAATATAATATATAGAAAATTTATAATATATTTAATATTTAAAAAATATTGATATATTTCAATTAACATAAAATAAAGTTATTGTGTGTTACACACAAGTGTGACCATCTTTGAGGGTTTGCGTTACATGGCAGACCATGTTTTACTGAATAATTATATTTTAGTAATATGTTTTTCTTTAATAGTATATATTATAACCTATTATTTTTTAGTTTTAATCAATAATATTAAATTAAATATAATGATTTGTGGTTTCTAAAAATGTAAAATAAATTCAATGTTTACCAATTAATGTGAAATGAAAATAACAACCAATTATAAATTAAAATGAAATTTCATTATAATTATGTTTCAAAAGATATTTATTATAATAGAAATAATAAATTAGTGTTAGTTAATTATTTTTATAAAATATATATGTCATATATTCAGAAAAAAAAATATTTATTATATTATTTTTTTAGGTTTTACTAGCATTGGATTATAACAAAATATATTTTACACATAAAAAAAATATTTTTATAAAGGAAATTTTGTTTCCATCAAATGAACATCGTTATTTAAATATTCATTTCTTAACATTAATTTTTCTACTCTGTCAAAATAAAATTCATATTTTCAATTTAAACATAATAAAATTGTTAGGTTTAAATTTTTATATCTTTCTGAAATGTTTCATTTTTTAATAATATAGTTAAAAATACTCAATTTTATTTTAAAATGGGGTTTTCATATAAATTATTTACAAGGAAAAATTTATATTTAAATTTTTTAATGTTTTATTGGATAATATATTTATCAATTATCAATTTATTTCTTTAAATTAAATTTCACTGTTATATTTATTATACAAATTATAGAAAACATTCTTATATTTTTACTTTAAAGACCAGTATTGACATCCCACATACCAGAGTAAATTTAAATCCCTTTATACAACATCAATGATTTAAATGATGAAAAATGGATTCCATATTTGGAATAAAATTAATTTTAACTGTAAAATAATACCGAAATTGTTTTTTACCATATATATTAGTGACATGGATAAAAAATAATTACAATGATTATAGTTAAATTAAGATTAATGAGTGAAAAAACCTTAACCTTAATTTCTAGATTGAATTATACACATGTAAATGAGATATTTCATTGAAATAAATCAACCCTATACTCTTTTATTTCTGAAATTTAGAATTATTCGTCCCACCTAAATGATGGAAAATGTGGTAGGAATTATGTTGTCAAAATATTACCAGTGTGTCACTCCTCCTCCAATATAAAAGTACACCACATATCTTTATTACCCACACTTATATACACACAAAGGTCATGACATGATATTCCCATATATCTTCCCAAAATCTAATCCCCATCTACCTTAAATCCCCCCATGGGGCCCAAATCTATCCTGGGAATCTCATTGGTATAAACCAAATGGAGTGACAATATTTCTAAGGTAACGCCCTCTAATGATCATTTTCTTTTTATATAATTTTATACCACCTAAAATAACATTAATCCATGTTAATATAATAAAAAAGTATCCAAAATATACACATATATTTTTATATTACAGGTTATACCTACACTTAAAAAAATATCTATCAAAATGGTAAAGGAGATACTTTTTTGTGTATGGTGAATTATCGCCTCACGAAATGATGATTGTTCCTCTTTTCTCTTTCCAATAATAACGGTTTTCCAGTATGAAGGAAACACTATTTATATATGATATATATGATATTTATTAAATTTTTATATTTTCTAAATTATTTTAAAAAATATATCATTATACTTTTCATTTTTTTAAAACTATAACATTGTTTGCAGATGTGTGGACTACCACCCAATCAAAAAAATGTGATATGTTCACATAATACATGGAATGTATATGGGTTGGAATTATCTGAAAATATGTCACATAAAAAAATTTCTATGTTATATTATTTAAATAATTAATTTTATGTAAATATTATATTTATCATTTTCTTTATTACCCAATCATAAACTTAAAAAATGATAATGTTGTTCGGGGAGGTGAGATCCATAACCTCTTCATCATCATGTGATTAATTTTACATTAAATGAAATTTATATATAAGTATATATAATTAAAAAATATGTTACTTATGATATAAAAATAATTATGGAACAATGTTATTTAGAGAACTCATTTCTATAACGATCAATGAAAAATGAAAATCTTATTAACAAGTATGTACGACCTACCATATGCACAATTGTAACATTGTTTCATTTTTAATATCAATATTTAATGATTGATTTTAAAATTATAATTTATGTAAAATTATAACAATTATTAAAGTATTAATTTTATTTAAATGTGATATATTTACACCTTTTTTTCATTTTGTCCAACCAATTATGTTATTGACACATAATCCAAATTTAGTAAAAACAACCGATCAAACCATAATTGTTTAATTATATTTATGTAACATAGTAAAAAAGTTAAATAAATGTAATGATAAACCTGTATGTGTTTCGAAATATAGTAAATAATTTAAATATGTTTTTTATTCATGAATATAAATACATTAAATACAAATCAGTTGCAAGGTAAGAGATTTTCATCTATCTTTTTACTTTTATGATATATATGTCATGTTCACTAGTAAATTTTTATATGTGGTGTCTCTAATTAATATTTTTATATATTATATAATGAATACTATTATATTCATGGTATTTAAATCTTCACTTTAATTTTACTCCTTCATGTGGTCTATGATTAAAAAATATTTAAATTTGTATGGGACAGTTCTGAATGTTTAATGATTATTTTACACAATATGAAATTTAATGATATACCAATGGTATTTCCATTAGAGTAAATTATATTAACACTATTCAATAAAAAATTTAATTTTCACTCTTATAGTTATTCATGACCATTTTAAAGTATTATTAGAAATTTTACCCACATTACTGCTAAAAATGTTTTACTAATGTCGTTCAGAACTCTAGAATTTACTTCTCCATTTAGTTAGAGGGCATTCAATCTTCAAGAAAATTACTTTATTAAAATATTTTTATAATTTATGATAAATATACTTGATAAAAATATTTTTACTCATTTATACATTTTCTAATGTATTCATAGGAATATTCTTGTCTCTTTCCTGATAATGCATTTTTTCGACCGTCATACAATACAAAAGGAATGTTTTTTACCTCATACAAAAATTACTCAATTACATGACATAATTTCATTGAAGATTGATTTTCATATATATATGGTTACTTATTAAATAAATTGTTTTCAAAATTTATTTTAATTGAAAATTAATAAAATTTATTTTACAAAAAAATGGAAATTATCTTCAAAAAATATTTTAAAAGAAAATTTTATAGTATTTATATTCATCAAACACAAAGAATTAATATTTTTTCATTATGTGGGATCTTTCATATTGATAATTCCCCTATTATTCCACTAGATGGTTTATTATTTATTTGGCCAACGATAGTATTCATATTCACTTCCATGAATAATTTTTCATTCCCCATGAAATATTCAATCTCTTATAGTAATTTATCATTGAATATCTCAATAAATATCATTTTCAATTAACATGGATATTAAATATCATAAAACTTTTACTATTATCCATATAGTGTCAACTATGATAGTTTAGTTATTGTTTTGGAAAATATTGATAATTCCATACTCTTTATTCATTAATGAAATCAGATAAGTCATCTTATTTTTTTTATTATTAAATAAATTTAATTTTTTTAATATTAATTATGTGTTGATCTGAGTCATTTAATATCTCCTTGATTCATAATTAGGTTCTCATGAGACAAATATGTTACGAAAATCAAACTGCTTTCTATTCGTATTTTTAAACCATCTTGTGTATGTTATTGATAGTATCAATTTTCATGTGCCCAGGAAATGAACTCCATTAAGAGATAATTTCAATCATATTAGATTTAGTTATTAGTAACCGATTATATTTTTCATCGATATATTGATGGATATATTTAATTCTTAGTTCATTGATTAAATGACATGTCTTTCAGATTCTCACCTTTCCATATTTATTTTTCATTATATATTTATTTTAGTGGAATGTGTTTATAGTTATTACATTTCCATAATTTTTATGGAATTTCATAGTAGTTTATATATTTTATTTCATTTGATTTAAGTAAATTTACATGTCGTAATTATTATTATTAATGGTTCATTATTTATTCTGCTATATTTTTTCTTTACTTATCATGAGATCTCACCATTATTATGATTATTCTACCATGAATCCAAAAACTATACTATGAATTATATGAAAAGATTCACTAGATTGGTTATATTTATCATCAATGTTATTTATTAAGAATAAATAAAATTATGCTGTAATTATTGTATTATTCTGTAAAAAAATTATCATGTATATATTTGGCATATGAAGACTTCTATACTCTGAGTCGATTTAGATTTGATTCATTATAATCATTCAAATGAAATTAGTATGATACACAATTTTTAGTCATCTAGGGACAATTGAGTATAAAAAAATATTCTTAGCATGATTAATTTATTATTATATAGTTATGTTTTTTTTCAGTTATGTTATAATTACCAAAATTTCCAAACAATCAATGACTTAGTGTTTTTCAAGAATTTTAAAAACCAATTTGTATTATTTTAATACAAAAAAATTATAATATTATTTTCATGAATTGTGGTATAATGAAAATTTTATTTGTAATAATTATGTATAAGTTGTGTAGTTAAGGTCTATATTTGAAATACAATACTTTATTCTAACCTATAATGTAAAAAAAAATTAATAGTCCCAAAATTTAATTAAAGATATTTTATGTTAGTTATAATTATATCAATAAATTAAAATATAAACAATAGTAAAATGGGACATGGTGGGTTATATATGGTTTAAAATTTTATATAATGACTTTTTTAGTTTCAATTTTTTCATAGAGAATAAATTTATAACCATCGGAAAAATGAAAATTTTGTTACAGAATTTAAGGATAAAATGATTTAATGAGGGTAAAACTAAATAGATAATTTTTAAAATAACATAAAACACATCAAAATCATATTGGGTAACTTTATTTTTATCCTAAGAAATAATTAGCTATAAATTAATCTAATATGGAACAACTTTTCCATGAATTAGTTTATATAATATTTTATAGTTTTGAAAATTGAAAATAGGGCCTTATCCTTCCCATATTAATGGAGTCCCATATTGGCCCTCATTAATCCTTATATATCCATCTGGATATAAAAATACTTAATATATACCTTCATAAATTCTACATCCATTATTAATTGATATTATTATTCATTGAAGACTAATATAGTGTTTCATAACAAGATATCTAAGTGAGGGCCACTAAAGAAGAGCTAATCACCATACCCCATAAGCTTCTATATATTTCATATTATTCATACATTATATTAATATTATTTACATTAAATAAAAATTTTAATATCATCAATATACTAAAATTTTATTACAGTTATGTAAAAATCTTTATCCACTCTTCTTTCAATCAAATGAGATTTGAAATTTGTAGTTCTGTGTAGAAGTGTACAACTACGAAGACATAGTTATATGATTAATTATCTTTTACGAAAATTAATGGTTTGTTATTATTCTTGATTTAATAATTATATATTCTCTTTATTATATAATTATTATTCGACTTTATAATATCTTTTCTACCTTTTTACCTTTTTTCCATTGAAAAGTTATAATGTTCATGATGTATATGTGAAGATTACCACTTCTAGGATGCGATGTGATTCATTTTTCATTTAATTATTATAGTTTTGGAAAAAAATGATATAATTAATGAATACATATGATATTTATGAAATAATAATGAATAATTATAACATTTTCCTTTTCATCATTTTTAGATTCCAATCATTGAATAATGATTACATAACTCGTGCATGCAGACATACTATAGTTGCTATGAAGTACTGAGATTAATTTTTCATAACCACATTATTAAAATGATAAAAAAACATTAAAAAATGAATAATACGATGATAATATGATTAATATTCATGAACTGATTTAAACAAAACAATTTTTAGGATGACAATTTCCAAACTGAAAATTTCATGATAAGAAAAAACAGATAACAACTATAAATTTCTATTTTAAAATGTAATTATTAATAAATACGTGTTTAAATTCTATAGTTGGATCATGGGTGATATTATATAAATTTAAATGGTTTTATTAAATATTTTTAATATATCTAAAACTTCTCTATTTATTGATAGAGTTCTTAAAAATAATTACATATTTGATGTCGGGCTACAGTGTCTCAAATTTTTTCCTTCAGATATATTATAAATTGTGAACATATATATGATTATAGTATTTATATAATAAAAATAAAAATTGATATGTGATGAATATATTTCGATAAATAATTATTTACTATTAATTTATTCTAATTATTTCACTAGGATTATAATTAAAATGTTATAGTAATATTATGTGATTTATGATTCAATCAAATTTTATTCATGATTTTATATTATTGGATTATCATTTAGAAAATTATAATATCCATATATAATAAATCCATTAAATTTATATAATATGTCTTTTAATTATTTTTCTTTTTAATATTACGAGTTCCATCGCATTTGGACTCATAATGGCTCAAAAAAGCTTTTTTTATAAAATCATGTCTTTTTCTACTACATGGATCAAAAAAATTTTATTCTATATAAGTGTTTCAAAAAAAAAGATACAAAAATTATTTTTATTTTTTATAAATTTTTGTTTAAATTTATTTGTAATTCGTTTATACATTTTATGAAAATGCTAAATAGGTATCTTCATGTATCTTTTTTGGACAATGTATTGTTTACTAAATGTGTGAAAAATATTTTTATAATGATTTAAAGATGAACAGAATTTCCTAATATCTTGAAAGATAGTTATTATTAATCATCCTAAAAAATTACACATGGTTCTTCTTATATAATTTTTTACATAATATTTTGTAGTTATATTATAGTTTTTTTATAGTTTTTCAGAATGGTTTTGATATTTTCATTATGAAATTTCATAGTTATCATGTAATAGAAATTCTCAAAAATAATAATATCATATAATTTTTCATATGATTTACTGGGGATATAATCAAATTATAACATCCTTAAAATATATTTGTATTTTTTTTTGGATTATGATCAATAGATATCAATTGACATGATTACATTCGAAAGGTTATAAGATACCGAATTTAATTTACTTTTCACTATTTAGAAAATTAATTTCTTATTGTTATGTATTGGGAAGGGTTTTTTGGGGGAATAATTACATTGGGTAAATATAGACAACGTCCGAGATAAATATGTTATATTCAAACATAATTTCATTTTCACAACCTGATCCATGAAACACTTTTCTAATATATATGATTATATTAGGATCAACTTTCTTAAAAATTATTATTCATCGACATAGTAAAGCATAGTAAGATTATTTGAGGATTATATTTCAATAAATTAAATTATTGAGTGAATTTTTTTTAATTTTATATGTTTAGAATTTAATAAGATTATATTTTTTTGGAATTATTATGTTAATGGTATTCTCTCATTCAAAAATATTGAGTATTGATGATTCCACTATCTTATGAATAATGTAAATTGTGATGAGAAAAATTATGTTCTCTCATATTATTCGATATAACAAATTTATTTTCTTTTGAATTTATTATGATAATATTATGATCTCATAAATTATAGTCATATATTAACACTGGTTAATTACTCTTATGTTCACAATTATCAAGCATATATGATCACCCTTTATTTATAATCACCTTCCCAATAAATAAATAACGGTTGTATTAAGGATGTGTTTAAAAAGTAATCGACTTAGGATGAACAATGTTAGAAATGATATATATTTATATAATATATATATCCACATTTTCAGATACCCTAAACCTATATAGTTCCCATGAAAATATTTATGTGTGTTTTCATGAATATTCATATTAAATGATGTAATATTTATGTTTATGTGTGTGTAATGTGTCGGAAGATATATTTCATATCATATAATGGGTTAATTAAATGTTATAGATTGTAGTTTAAAATTTTTCGTGTAAATAAAAAGGATATTTCTACATATAGGATACCATCGTAGATTCTTTTTATTGTAGTTATTGTGTGGTTTTCCTCGAAAATATTAACATGTATTGATACTACCATGTTAGTGAAGATGATTCATTTAAGCACCTTGGAAAACCATATAGAAACCAACGATTCACATACAATGAAATTATCTCTTTTTAAATGAATATAAATTAAATTAATGAAGGAAATTTTTTAGGATATTAATAGTTTAATACCTTTTGAAAATTGAAACATAATCCTCTATATTCCCGAATAATCTTCAATATCTCTAATGATTATATTCCCCTTCTGTACTCATCACAAAAAAAACCTAAATGAACCATTATTTATTAACGTGGAAATAAAAAATTTGAAACGGTGCTTTAATATGCTCATTAATGGTAAACAAAGAATATATATTAGCATAATATGTGAAAACATTTTCATAACCATACACTTTAAAACAAAGATAATTATCATAAGTCATTGAAAATATATTATATGTTCATAAGAAAATAATCATAAGGAAATTAAAGTAAAGATTCATTATAGTACAAATCAGGATTACGTCATAGATTTATTGACTACATGTACCACCAGAGTAAGGGTGATATTTTTTTTATAAATTAAATCTTTTTTATATTTTTTATTTCATGCAGCTCTGAATTTAGATTGTGTTATAATTGGGCAGAAATTTATTCTTACTTCATAAGATACACAATTATATAATTTCCACATATGTACCCAAATATAGTTTTTATCTTCACACAACACCGATATGGAATTCCTTATATGCAACATCAAATTGGTTTGCATTACACGCAACACTGAGTTCCTAAAAAACTGCATTTTTTATTATAATTAATTAAATGATATAGTAATAAAGTATCCATTAAACATAATAATATTAATAGAAAAACCATTATATATTATTAATAAAGATTTTTGTATAAATAAAGTATAATAATGATAAAATGTATAATCTTCTGCAATGTCTTTATATGTTCAAAAATCATTTTTCTCAAAATATCACCTTTTTACCTTATCTGTAAAATAATAAAATTAATATTAAGAACATTTAGAAATTGAATTTGATAAAAAAACAAAATTATTAATTTATTATTTCAAAATTATCTTAGGTTTATTTTTTGATAATTTTCGGCAGAAAAAATTGGGAATAGAAAAACTACATAATTATAATTCAAAACATCTCTTATCCCACATATAATTATAGAGTTAAATTATAATTAATGTTTTTAAAGAAATTATATATCAATTATAAATTTATTTATTCAATTGAAGTTATTTGAATCATTTTTTTAATTTAGATAAAAAATGTAATGAACATTTGAAAATTTTCACATTAAAAACCCCCTTTCTCGCCCCATCTACAATTTTAGCATTAAACATAATTATTCCACATCTAATAATTGAATTATAAATTTGATATAAATTATTTGAATAATTTTATATTAATTTTACAATAATATTAACATTATTTATGACCAAAAATAAGATTGAATGTTATTAATATTAATTAAATTAATTAATGTAAAATTAAGGTTAATGAGGGACTAAACCATAATCTTAAGGGAGAAATTTATATAAAAATATTTTCAAAACCATGTTTTATGAAATTATTAATCTATAAACAATAATTTTTTTATTTTTATGGGTATTTATGAATTTATTAGGAAGTATCTTCGGTATACCTCACTTGTTTTAAAAAAATTCCAAGTGTGTCTTTCCCTCTCCTATAAAAGGCCACCGCCTCTTCTCTTTATCATCACATATCTACAATTTTTTAATAAAATATGTTCCTAATTAACTTAAATACATCCATTATTTCGGCCACATATCCTCACTTTGGGAATAAATTTATCCAGTGTATCGTTTTTTCAAAGACAAAGGAGTTACCCAAAGTAGAGGTAACATCCTTCTTCATGAACCATTTATTTATTTTCTTAATACACAACCTAAATTTTTCTTATTAAATACTCATATAATATAACTAGTTCCATAAATATACATATATATTGTTATTATAATGTTTATATAGACACTTATACACAATTCATTCTTAATTTTTACAAACTTGTCATTCTTGTGTAAACCACACTACCATATCACGAAACTGTATTATTCGTTTCACCATTAGCACCTCTTATGGTTTGGAATTATTTTTCAAAAAATATATTCCAATTATATATATGATATATATGATGTATTAATATTTCAAAAGTTAATATATAAATAATACCATCATCCTTTCCATTTTTTGTAAATATGAATACATTTTTGTGGAATTTTTGTATACCACCTTCTCAATGTGATGTGATTTGTTCAAACATTACATGGAATTAATTAAAAAAGTAATTATTAAAAATTAATAATATATATTAAATATTAATTATACTATAATTATATATATATGAATATATTTTATTTACATTCACTCATTCAGGACTGTACAAAAATGGAAACATCATTCATGTGTACGTATGACCTACCATCTCCATGGACGGTGTATTCAAATTAAATTATATAAAATTTATATATTTTTAATATGGTTTATATAATGAATATGTATAATATATAATTAATTTTTAATGTTCTTGATATATGTAAATAGTTATTTTTCTTTGAGTACAACTAATCACTTGTCCAAACATGTATGATAAACCAGTGCGTTGTTAAATGAAATTATTCTTTAATGTGGAATTGTTAAAAAAATGGTTAATAATAGGTTATAATAAAATAATAAATAGTTTTATATATAAAAATATTTTTATTTTATAAATTTATAATAATATTATAAATATTATAATATAGTCTTTTTTTACTATGATGAGAGTCATGAAATAAGGTACGGTAATTTCATCTCTATTTTTATTTCTGAAAGATATTTATCTTATTCACCAATCATTTATTATGTGTTCTGTGTATACAGAAAATGGAAATATTATATTATTCTTATGCTTATTTCTTTTGAAATTTACATATCTATTTTAATTTCTTTCTTTCTTGTGGTTTATGTTTCAAAAGATACTAATTTATTAATGTAATTTTGTCCCAATTTTTCATTCATTGAGATATATGCCATGTTATACACCATTATTTTTCCCTAAGATATTTTTAGATCCCATGATTTGTTATACCATGAATATATTTCTTTCAAGATATTCTAATATCCATGTAATGTTATTCAATAATGTATGTTATGATTGAATGATACCAATTGGTAATTATTTATATATATAATATCACTTTTTATCAATATTGTT
The DNA here is from genome assembly GCA_963277665.1 of Viscum album. NCBI lineage: Eukaryota > Viridiplantae > Streptophyta > Magnoliopsida > Santalales > Viscaceae > Viscum > Viscum album. The sequence goes on along the minus strand of OY728133.1, from coordinate 1,022,284,131 downwards.
AATCATTATGATCCCATTGAAGATATATTATGATTCATCCCTCATGAACTCTCATGTGGATCCATACCCTCTGGTTATTCATGGTATATCCAATTACCGGTACCATTTCCCACTATCCAGTAAATTAGATGGCAAAGAATGTATTTTTCTGAATATCTAACGTTACCTAACATTTTTGTTGGAAGAATGTGTTCTATCAAATCCATATTTTCTAACAATTCTCCAAAAAAATTCTATTATTCCCCTATGATCATTAAAATATATTTTTACCCATATTTAACCTTTTAATCTAAATTTGTTTGTCAAAATAATTCTTCATGTCATTTTATTGTTGGGAAACTTGATTAAACACTTTCTAGTAAAAAAAGGAATGGTCAATATGAATATATTTACCCTTCTACATGAATGTTATTCCCTGGGAGGTTCTTTTGTTAAATTTAAATGTTTTTTTGGGGAAAATATTTTACTCATATTATAGAAATTCAATATTATAAATATGTTTACTATGAAATAGGTCTCAAAAATATTTTATATTTAAAAAATGTTTTAGTTGTTTTCAAAACATACATTTTATAGTTTCACAGTATACTAAATGAAAAAGGTTTTCATTTTTTTGGGGCTTGTTTTATAGGTTTTCAAGGAAATAGTATGTAATTTTTTTCAGTATAAATTTTTATAATTTCATGCAAAAATGATTTCATATTATTTTCAATATTTATTTATATGTTTTCAAGGAAATCATTTTCTAACAGTTTTTATGCTTATTTAATATGAATTCACATTTATTTTTCATGAAAATTATTTTCAAGGTGCTTCATCTGATAAAATGTTTTTAAAAATAATAATGGTTTTTTTCCTAAATTTTTTTTAAAAATATCACTCAAAACATTTTCTATATAGGATGATATTAGATGTGGTTATTTATTAATTTATTGTATTTGATCAAATTGTTCCACTCAATGTATTTTTTAAATGGTTATGGTTTGAAGGAATGATTCTTATAACACCCCTTCCCCTTTCATTTTTTGTAGTTTATCAAATATAATTCACTTTTAGGGGTTCTATTTTTATGAAACCATTTTGACTATCACATGTTCAATGTTTATAAAATCCATTGCTGTTTAATGGGTTTAATGTTTAAGAAATACATTTCTCTTTCAAAGGATTTATGTATATGAAATAAATTTATTTTCATGGGATATTCATTGATGAAATGATTATGAAACATGTCATGTACAATTCATGGGTAGCATCTAACCGACATTGTACCCAAAATGTTGCATTGCCCGAAGGGCGTTACCAATACCAATAGGCTGGAATCTAGTTCTTGAGTCTTGACATTATAGTTTGTAAATGATTTCCCCCTAATTCGTAATAATATTTCACTAACAAAAACAAAAAACACAATAATAAATAACTGAACCAAAAAATTGTAACGCCCCGACCCTAGTTTCCTAGAGTCGGTGCATTATTACATAACATTGGCATGATCACAAGAAAGATCAATTCTCGAAAGACCGATTGGTTTAGTAGCCTTGGAAACACTAGATATATTCATAAGTTTTACATTACATCATAAAATGAAAAACTACTACAACAACATAATGTCTCCATAATCCACACTACTATCCCCTCATAATATCCCTGCAGGTCATTCATAATTTACTTCTTCACATCCTGGGGAAAAATAAAACATAGAAAAGGGGTGAGCTCAAATGCCCAGTAAGGATAACAATATAGCGGAAACTTTCATAAATAAGAATAAACATTTAAGGCAATGCATTACTAAAACAAAAGCCTTTTAAAATTGAACTTCAACATGGTATGGCAAAAGTAAAATGAAATAATGCCATTTACTTATTCACATGGATATTCTACTAATCGAATAATCACATGCAAAAATAAATAACCACTTTCATAATGTTGGAATGCATAATGCCAGACTATCATAACCACATAGCCAAGGCCTCGTGCCAAGGCTACAAATAAGATTTTGTCAAGGCCTTGTGCCAAGACACTAGTTTGTCTCATGAGACCTACCGATGCATCGAGGAGCTATAGCGGGCTCCACCCGTCACTTATTAAGTCCAATGCATTCCCATATGAAAAGGTTTAAACATAATATAAACATTCGTATTAAAACTAGCATACGAAATGTCAATACTTTCACAATAAACTATGAATGGTATAAAAATAGCACATCCACAGTCAAACATATCACAAAACCTTCAATACAATATAGAAGTTTTGTATCATAATAAATCAACTTCAAATAATCTTAAAATCCATCAAAGGATGTTGACATAGATGAAATCAAAATTCTTTTAAAAGAAATATCTCCTTTTATTTTGAAATCATTTAAGATCCATATAAAATAAAACATTTTCTTTGAAAATATTCTTATAAGCTTGTATGGGAAGCTTCGACGATTTTATAATGGCGGAAAATAACCGCACCCGCCGTATAAGTTAAAAAAAACATTCTTACCTCAATTCTGTCGAAAAGGTTAAAAAGGACCTTGTTTTGAAAACGACGGAAAGATTCCTTTATAAACCTCTTATAAAAAGTTAAACAAGGGTATAAATGACTTTAACCCATATTCTTGTAAATAGTAAAAATGTTTTGAAATACATTTCGAAAAAAACATGGATGTGGATGATAAAGAGATCCCAGTAGATTATTACGTATAATACAACCTCGGATAATGAAGAGATTGTGAAATAACCCTTACCTTGTACTTTTCCTTGGTTGTGGTAGGTTAACCTCCTGTATAATGGTGAAATAATTGTTATTAAATTATACAAGAATCATATACATTAATATGATATCATATATGATCTTTTAATATTGATTTGATAATAATATCTTAGTATTATCGTTGTTTCGGGTGTTAACTTACCTGTTTTCTTTCATATGTTTTGTTACGTAAGACATGTTTGTAAAGGATAGGTTGTATATTATTCATATCCAGAATGATATCAAGTCCTTAAACATCATTTTTAAATCATAAAATGATAATTACGCTTTAATGGTTACGATGGAGAATGAATCTCATCGCGTTCGTGGAGACGGTAGTCCGTACGTACGCACGAGCGACAATATCATTCTTTTGATATTAAAATAATATATAAATGGATGGTATATCATATATACAGAATCATTAACATGTTATATTTATTATTTACATGAGTTACACATCATTATTATACCCATCCAAATAATATTATATTGAATAACAATTACACCACGACGTGGAGACGGTAAGCCGTACGTACGCACGTATGGTGACATGTTATTCAAAGGGTGGATAGAATAATGAATATGATTGTACCATATTTATAATAACATCACAGTATATGTGAGATACTGGAGTTATTATTTCAGAATGGTAAGAACAAAGGAAGAAGAAGTGGAAGAAGAAATGAACTTAGAAAAGGGTGGTGAGATCATTACCTCTTCTTCGGGTTCTTCCTTTTGATTTGATCAAAAGGGCTCCTTAGGTTGGCTTTCTGATCAAACTAAGGCCTCTAGGTTGTATTGAGGGATTTTGGGAGAGTATTTGGGCAGAGTTTGGCCGAACCAAAAGGCTTTAGAGGTGTGAAGAAATGAGAAGGAGGAGTGCCCTTTTATAAGAGGGGTGAGGGGCACCTTTGGAAAAGCTAGAAATATTAATTTATAATAAATTCATATTCGGTTTCTAAAGGCTCCAAAGTTTAATATTCAAAGGATGAGGTGGGGATAGGTCGAAAACAACTCATCCAATATAATTTAGACAGTTTTGGGTACTTATATTAACCTTATCTTTAAGTATTAACTCTAAGTTAATTAGTTTCACTTTTACAATGTCTCTTTGTATTTTTATATAATATGGTTAATAAACTTACTATATACATCCAAGGGACACCCAAGTGGTCCATTAATGATTAACCTATCATAATATAAGTCTCTTGGCCGAACCTTAGATTTTTAGGAATTTAATATCAATTAATAATATAATATTTGTTTTAAGAACTCTTTTATGTCAATTTTGACACTATTCAATAGTTGATTTTTGTGAAACTCATAACAGATTGATTACTTCGAACAAAGTCCATTAAATCAATACTAATATATCATATTAGCCTATAAAATTAGTTTAATTCATTAAAAGTTTCATATTATATTTATTTGGGTATTTATAATATCAATTATTTTAATTTTTCACTATTATAGTAATTACTGCATCATCATTGTGTCATAAATAAAATAACTTATTTATTGTCTAAAAATTATAAATAAAATATCATTATGTAGGAAATCGTTTTATATTTCTAATGAATATTTATAATCGAAAATCCAACATGTATAACCCTATGTAAAAATTGTTCTTCTAAAAGATATATGCTTGTGTCATTTTTGTATTCATTTTAACTTAATTAAAATAAAGTGTCATTATCACTTACAAGTGGATCCATGGGGTCCCAAAATTGACACAAAGATGCCCATGGTCGACCATGTATCAACCAATAGGGTTACGACACGTTTTAGGGTAATTTTGTATTATTATAATATTATTTTTTTAACCCTTATTTACCGGATTTACCCTTTAACCATGGTAAATAAATTATTTACCGCAGTAATTATTCAAAATGTCTAAAAATAAAAGTTACCTATTTACATAATTTGGACATCCTGATTCCAAATATGGAATCCATTTTCCTAAATTCAAAACACAGAAGTGGCAGAAATTAATTTAAAATTAATTCCCGCTGTTAAAACAAAAAGCGTGTTTTTAAGAGATAATAACTATCAAAAGATTGACACTTGTTTATGTTCGGTTTAATTGTAAAATTATGTCCAATGATAAACATTAAATTGAATGGTAAAAATATATTCTAAATATACTTTAAAACCACTCAAATTCATAATTTATCACTATTAATTATTTTGATTAAAAAAGTTGTTTTTAATTAAAATTTAGAAATTTTCACTATTCATCAAAATATGAAAGTTATCCGAAATGTACCAAAATTTCACCCTAGGCTAATTTTGATATTCCGAATCCAAAAATGAAGTCCATTTTGAAATATGGAATATATATGATTTCAAAAATTAGGTATTACTATTCACAACGGCTAGTTTAATTAGTTGTGGTGTGTGTTAGAACTCGAGGTTGCGTACAACACACGCTATCGCATTATTCAAAGGGAAACGTACCGTAGAAGCTTGGGGTGTTACATTCTCCCCTCCTTCAAATAATTGCGTCCTCGCAATTTCTAGGGTATTACTGCATAAAAAGACTCGGGTGGTTCTTCATCATAAGTTCCTCGGGTTCCCACGTTGCCTCTTCCATCTTATGATTTCTCCACAAAACTTTTACCAGACGCGTCGTCCGGTTTCTCAGTACTTGTTCTCTTGTATCAAGAATCCTGACGGGCTCTTCACAATAGGAAAGATCGGGTTCCAGTTCTAATTCCTCATAGGTGAGTACATGCGTTGGGTCAGGCATGTATTTCCTCAACAGAGATACGTGGAACACATCATGAACTTTGGAGAGACTTGGCGGCATTTCCAATCAGTAAGCTACAGCCCCAATTCGTTCTAGAATTTCGAAAGGTCCGATGTACCTGGGACTCAATTTACCTTTCTTACCAAAACGTATGACTCCCTTCCATGGAGATACCTTCAGGAAAACATGATCACCGACTTGAAATTCCAAATCCTTCCTTCGATTATCGGCATAGCTCTTCTGCCTACTTTGAGCTGCTTTAATGTGATTTTGGATTACTTTCACCTTTTCCACCGTTTCCTCCACCAGCTCTGGGCCTACAAGTTTTCTTTCACCAACGTCATCCCAACAGGTTGGTGTACGACATCTCTTTCCGTATAACGCTTCATATGGTGCCATCTGTATACTCGAATGGAAGCTATTGTTATAGGAAAATTCTACTAGTGGTAAATATTGATCCCACATACCCTGAAAATCAAGTGAGCAAGATCTCAACATGTCTTCTAAGGTCTGAATAGTCCGTTCTGATTGTCCGTCTGTCTGAGGGTGGTAAGCAGTGCTCAAATGATGTTCAGTATCCAGGGATTTCTGAAGACTTTTCCAAAATCTTGAAGTAAAACGGGGATCACGATCAGAAACAATCGATAGGGGTACTCCATGAAGTCTCACAACTTCATTAATATATAGTCTTGCTAGACGTTCCAGGGGTAGATCTTCTCTTATAGCAAGAAAATGTGCTGACTTGGTAAGACGATCAACAATAACCCATATTGCATCGTTCCTTCTAGGAGTCTTTGGTAGCCCCATGACAAAGTCCATCGTAATATTGTCTCATTTCCACTCCGGTATGGGAAGAGGGTGCATGACTCCTCCAGGCTGTTGCCTTCCAGCTTTCACTTGTTGACAAACCATACATCTTGACACAAAATCAGCAATCTCCCTCTTCATGTTGTCCCACCAAAAATTTTCCTTCAAATCTCTATACATTTTGGTGCTCCCAGGGTGTATAGAGAAATTGGAACTATGAGCATCATCCAGCAATTCCCTTTTTAGATCAGGTATATTGGGAACACAAAGTCTCTTCCCGAATTTCAAAATTCCACCTTCATACGCAAAGTCTCTCAATCTCCCATCATTCACAGCTTTAATCTTCTTCTGAAATTCTTCATCATCGGTCTGAGAACTCTTAATCCTTTCTAGTAAAGATGGTTTGGAAACCATTTGAAAAAGCATTGATGTTTCACCTTCCCTGGTTATTCCCATGTCCATCTTCACTAGATCCATGAAAATTGGATCCCTTTCAATTCTCATCATGTTCAGAACTCCATGGTCTTTTCTGCTCAAAGCATCTGCCACCTTGTTTGCCTTCCCCGGGTGGTAGTGTATCGTACAATCATAATCCTTGAGTAATTCAAGCCATCTCCTTTGCCTCATGTTGAGTTCTTTTTGTGAGAAAATATACTTCAAACTCTTGTGATCAGTATAAATCTCACATTTTTCACCATAGAGGTAGTGCCTCCATATCTTCAAAGAAAAGATCACAGCTGCTAACTCAAGATCATGAGTAGGATAGTTTTGTTCATGAATTTTCAACTGTCGTGATGCATAGGCAATAACTCTATCATTCTGCATAAGGACACAGCCAAGTCCTTTCTTCGATGCATCACTATAAATAACGAACCCATCATTCCCCGATGGTAGAGTCAATATAGGAGCATTGACTAATCTTCTCTTCAGTTCTTCGAAACATTCTTCACACTCTTTTGTCCAAACAAATTTAACCCCTTTACGTGTGAGCTTCGTTAATGGGTTAGCCAATCGGGCAAAATTCTGGACGAAACGTCGATAATAACCTGCCAAACCAATAAAACTACGTACCTCAGTTATATTCGTAGGTGCTGGCCATTCTTGGATTGCCTTGGTCTTAGAAGGATCAACAGAGATTCCATCATTAGAGACAATATGGCCAAGAAAAGAAATCTCCTGAAGCCAGAATTCACACTTGCTAAGCTTTCCATATAATTCATGCCTCCTCAGAGTCTTCAAGATAATGCGCAAGTGATTTTCATTATCTTTGTAGGTTTTGGAGTATAACAAGATATCATCAATAAATACCACCACAAATTCATCGAGATACTCCTTGAAAACTCTATTCATCAGATCCATGAATACAGAGGGTGCATTAGTCAATCCAAACGGCATTACAGTAAACTCGTAATGCCCGTACCTGGTTCGAAATGCTGTCTTCGGAATGTCTTCCTTCTTCACACACAACTGATGGTATCCAGATCGAAGGTCAATCTTTGAAAAGTATTGAGCTCCATGCAGTTGGTCAAATAAATCATCAATACGAGGTAGGGGATACTTGTTCTTTATCGTTATAGCATTGATCTCCCTGTAGTCGATACATAACCTCATAGATCCATCTTTCTTTTTAACAAAAAGAATAGGGGATCCCCATGGAGAAACACTAGGGCGAATAAATCCCTTATTACTCAATTCCTCTAGTTGTTTCTTTAGTTCGACTAGCTCTACAGTGGCCATTCTATAAGGGGTCTTCGATATAGGCCTTGATCCAGGAATTAAATCAATGGAAAACTCTACTTCTCGTTCTGGAGGATGTCCAGGTAAATCTTCCGGAAATACATCTACAAACTCTTTCACAATAGGTACATCCTCTATTTGAACATTTCTTTCCTCACCGACAGTTATTTCATTCTCTTCCTCCCCGATAATTGAATTAAGTTGAGCTACAGGGGGTGGATCTAAATAACAATTAGGTGGTGACGATTCTGCTCTAAAAATAAGGTGCTCCTTATCATTATCATCAAGAATCGTAACCTCTTTCTTCTTACAATAAATCTTCGCATCATAGTCCGAAAGCCAGTCCATACCGAGGATTATATCAAACTCAATCATTGGTATGACGATGAAATCAGCAGATAAAGAAAATTTATGTGCTCTAATGGGGACTGATTCACAAAACTTTGTTGCAACGATACTTCCCTTAGGAGTTTTAACTGACAACTCCCTTATTAAATCAAATTGGAAATATCTAATTTTCTTAGCAAACTGGGAAGATATGAAACAATGCGATGATCCAGAATCAAATAATGCATTTGCTAAACTTGAGGAAACCATTAAATTACCTGCCACCACGTCTTTCGGAGCTTCTACCTCAGCAGTAGTGATAGCATAAGCCTGGCCTTGATCCCTTGGCCTTTTCTGAGGTAAGTTCTCCTGACGCTTAGGACATGCATTTGCATAATGCCCCATCTCCCTGCAATTGTAGCACTGAACGTTGGTAGCTTCCTTCTTCCCCTTGCAATCATGAGCTTGGTGGCCTTTTTCACCACACTTGTAACAGACTCCCATTCCCTTCAGGCAAGCACCAGGGTGTTTCTTCCCGCACTTACCACAAGATGGATATTCAACCTTTCCCTTCTTCCCCTTATTTCCATTCCCAGATTGATCAGCAGGTCTCTTCTTCTCTTGCTTTGCTTTAAAGTCATAAGACTTAGAGAATTCCTTTTCGGTCTTGATAGCACATGAGACAATGTCTTCGTACGATGAAAAGGATTGTGAGACTAATGCTCGACGGAGAAATGGTTTTAACCCATCAAAGAAACGATCAATCTTACTTCTTGGGTTGCGAATATAATCACCAGCGTACCTCGCTAACCTTGTAAAGTTAGCCTCATACTTTGTGACATTCTCATCCTCCTTTTGTCTCAGACTCAGAAATTGCCTTTCCATATCTGCTCGATGGTCGCGAGGAAAGTATTTTTCTAAAAACAGATCTTTGAACTCCCTCCATTCCATGTTTGATACTTCATCATCTTCCTTCATGTTTTTAATCAATGACCACCATTGATCAGCATCTCCAGTGAGGCGGTAAACTGCCATGGTAACTTTTTCCCTTTCACTACTCTCCAAAGCCTGAAATATTTTCTCTAGGGAAAATATCCATTGCTCAGCTACTAAGGGATTTGTACTCCCATTGAACGTTGGTGGTTGTTGTCTCATGAATCGATCTAACATTGATCCTCCACGCTGCGGATCAGGGTGCTCCATACGGGTAAGGTTATTATTCATAACCTGAGTAAGTTGTCCCAGTACGGTGATTAGCTGATCAGCACCAGTTGCATCACCAGCCCCACTATAATTATCTTGAGCAGGAGGGCAATCCCTACATGGAGTGCGTGCATTGATACGGTTTCCATTTCTTCCACTAGGCGCCATTTCTAAAAAAATGGCATAAACTAGATCAGTTTATGCATCAAAATACATAATCCCATAATTATAAAACACTTAACATAAATTGAACTATTTATGGATATAATCCATAATCATAAAAATGTTTTCTTTGAGGAAGTATATACTCATAAACCCTTCATAATGATTTGTAAAGATAGTGAGAGTTATCCTAAGCATATCCCCCGGGAGTGTCGTAACCAAGAGTGCAGCAAGGCCCGTTGTCGTGCACCAGTTCCCGTTCGAGTCTAGCTCAAAGCGGTGTTTTCGGGTTTTACCCCTAGGTACATCTGTGCCAGAGCCGCCTCTACCTGCTCGTATCCAGACAGGGATGTATTGCTCGAAAAACTCACAAAATCTCTACAATACCAAAATTCTAGGAAGTTCTTCTATACTAATCCTCAAAGTTCATCTTAGGTCTACGTGCTCTAATCAGAGTTTATCTAAATCTAGCTTCCAAGGTTTGTACTAAACTTCCTCTGATACCAACTGTAACGCCCCGACCCTAGTTGCCTAGAGTCGGTGCATTATTACATAACATTGGCATGATCACAAGAAAGATCAAATCTCGAAAGACCGATTGGTTTAGTAGCCTTGGAAACACTAGATATATTCATAAGTTTTACATTACATCATAAAATGAAAAACTACTACAACAACATAATGTCTCCATAATCCACACTACTATCCCCTCATAATATCCCTGCAGGTCATTCATAATTTACTTCTTCACATCCTGGGGAAAAATAAAACATAGAAAAGGGGTGAGCTCAAATGCCCAGTAAGGATAACAATATAGCTGAAACTTTCATAAATAAGAATAAACATTTAAGGCAATGCATTACTAAAACAAAAGCCTTTTAAAATTGAACTTCAACATGGTATGGCAAAAGTAAAATTAAATAATTCCATTTACTTATTCACATGGATATTCTACTAATCGAATAATCACATGCAAAAATCAATAACCACTTTCATAATGTTGGAATGCATAATGCCAGACTATCATAACCACATAGCCAAGGCCTCGTGCCAAGGCTACAAATAAGATTTTGTCAAGGCCTTGTGCCAAGACACTAGTTTGTCTCATGAGACCTACCGATGCATCGAGGAGCTATAGCGGGCTCCACCCGTCACTTATTAAGTCCAATGCATTCCCATATGAAAAGGTTTAAACATAACATAAACTTTCGTATTAAAACTAGCATACGAAATGTCAATACTTTCACAATAAACTATGAATGGTATAAAAATAGCACATCCACAGTCAAACATATCACAAAACCTTCAATACAATATAGAAGTTTTGTATCATAATAAATCAACTTCAAATAATCTTAAAATCCATCAAAGGATGTTGACATAGATGAAATCAAAATTCTTTTAAAAGAAATATCTCCTTTTATTTTGAAATCATTTAAGATCCATATAAAATAAAACATTTTCTTTGAAAATATTCTTATAAGCTTGTATGGGAAGCTTCGACGATTTTATAACGGCGGAAAATAACCGCACCCGCCGTATAAGTTAAAAAAAACATTCTTACCTCAATTCTGTCGAAAAGGTTAAAAAGGACCTTGTTTTGAAAACGACGGAAAGATTCCTTTATAAACCTCTTATAAAAAGTCAAACAAGGGTATAAATGACTTTAACCCATATTCTTGTAAATAGTAAAAATGTTTTGAAATACATTTCGAAGAAACATGGATGTGGATGATAAAGAGATCCCAGTAGATTATTACGTATAATACAACCTCGGATAATGAAGAGATTGTGAAATAACCCTTACCTTGTACTTTTCCTTGGTTGTGGTAGGTTAACCTCCTGTATAATGGTGAAATAATTGTTATTAAATTATACAAGAATCATATACATTAATATGATATCATATATGATCTTTTAATATTGATTTGATAATAATATCTTAGTATTATCGTTGTTTCGGGTGTTAACTTACCTGTTTTCTTTCATATGTTTTGTTACGTAAGACATGTTTGTAAAGGATAGGTTGTATATTATTCATATCCAGAATGATATCAAGTCCTTAAACATCATTTTTAAATCATAAAATAATAATTACGCTTTAATGGTTACGATGGAGAATGAATCTCATCGCGTTCGTGGAGACGGTAGTCCGTACGTACGCACGAGCGACAATATCATTCTTTTGATATTAAAATAATATATAAATGGATGGTATATCATATATACAGAATCATTAACATGTTATATTTATTATTTACATGAGTTACACATCATTATTATACCCATCCAAATAATATTATATTGAATAACAATTACACCACGACGTGGAGACGGTAAGCCGTACGTACGCACGTATGGTGACATGTTATTTAAAGGGTGGATAGAATACTGAATATGATTGTACCATATTTATAATAACATCACAGTATATGTGAGATACTGGAGTTATTATTTCAGAATGGTAAGAACAAAGGAAGAAGAAGTGGAAGAAGAAATGAACTTAGAAAAGGGTGGTGAGATCATTACCTTTTCTTCGGGTTCTTCCTTTTGATTTGATCAAAAGGGCTCCTTAGGTTGGCTTTCTGATCAAACTAAGGCCTCTAGGTTGTATTGAGGGATGTTGGGAGAGTATTTGGGCAGAGTTTGGCCGAACCAAAAGGCTTTAGAGGTGTGAAGAAATGAGAAGGAGGAGTGCCCTTTTATAAGAGGGGTGAGGGGCACCTTTGGAAAAGCTAGAAATATTAATTTATAATAAATTCATATTCGGTTTCTAAAGGCTCCAAAGTTGAATATTCAAAGGATGAGGTGGGGATAGGTCGAAAACAACTCATCCAATATAATTTAGACAGGTTTGGGTACTTATATTAACCTTATCTTTAAGTATTAACACTAAGTTAATTAGTTTCACTTTTACAATGTCTCTTTGTATTTTTATATAATATGGTTAATAAACTTACTATATACATCCAAGAGACACCCAAGTGGTCCATTAATGATTAACCTATCATAATATAAGTCTCTTGGCCGAACCTTAAATTTTTAGGAATTTAATATCAATTAATAATATAATATTTGTTTTAAGAACTCTTTTATGTCAATTTTGACACTATTCAATAGTTGATTTTTGTGAAACTCATAACAGATTGATTACTTCGAACAAAGTCCATTAAATCAATCCTAATATATCATATTAGCCTAGAAAATTAGTTTAATTCATTAAAAGTTTCATATTATATTTATTTGGGTATTTATAATATCAATTATTTTAATTTTTCACTATTATAGTAATTACTGCATCATCATTGTGTCATAAATAAAATAACTTATTTATTGTCTAAAAATTATAAATAAAATATCATTATGTAGGAAATCGTTTTATATTTCTAATGAATATTTATAATCGAAAATCCAACATGTATAACCCTATGTAAAAATTGTTCTTCTAAAAGATATATGCTTGTGTCATTTTTGTATTCATTTTAACTTAATTAAAATAAAGTGTCATTATCACTTACAAGTGGATCCATGGGGTCCCAAAATTGACACAAAGATGCCCATGGTCGACCATCTATCAACCAATAGGGTTACGACACGTTTTAGGGTAATTTTGTATTATTATAATATTATTTTTTTAACCCTTATTTACCGGATTTACCCTTTAACCATGGTAAATAAATTATTTACCGCAGTAATTATTCAAAATGTCTAAAAATAAAAGTTACCTATTTACATAATTTGGACATCCTGATTCCAAATATGGAATCCATTTTCCTAAATTCAAAACACAGAAGTGGCAGAAATTAATTTAAAATTAATTCCAGCTGTTAAAACAAAAAGCGTGTTTTTAAGAGATAATAACTATCAAAAGATTGACACTTGTTTATGTTCGGTTTAATTGTAAAATTATGTCCAATGATAAACATTAAATTGAATGGTAAAAATATATTCTAAATATACTTTAAAACCACTCAAATTTATAATTTATCACTATTAATTATTTTGATTAAAAAAGTTGTTTTTAATTAAAATTTAGAAATTTTCACTATTCATCAAAATATGAAAGTTATCTGAAATGTACCAAAATTTCACCCTAGGCTAATTTTGATATTCCGAATCCAAAAATGAAGTCCATTTTGAAATATGGAATATATATGATTTCAAAAATTAGGTATTACTATTCACTACGGCTAGTTTAATTAGTTGTGGTGTGTGTTAGAACTCGAGGTTGCGTACAACACACGCTATCGCATTATTCAAAGGGAAACGTACCGTAGAAGCTTGGGGTGTTACAAAAATGATCAAAAATTCTAAAAAACATTGTTATACATCATTTATAAAAAACACTACAATGAATTGAAAAACACAAAACAATAAAATATATCCATGATACATAAGTAATAACTCACTTATTCCACCACCACCACAAGAAAAAATCATAGATTCTAGCAACCAAAACCATAATGAGATATCATTCCTTCACTTGGTTAATAGATATAACAATGTCTATATACAATGAAGTTGTATATAGAGTGTGAGATAAATCCCAACATAATCCCACAAAAAATAAAGGGTTCTATTAAATATCATTAAATGATAAAACATCATACTAATTATTGTCAACACGTTTGAATCTTTTCTTAGGAATTTTATTATGATGAACCGTGCTCTGGAAAAACACATTTAATGGAAACCATTTATTCAATAAAACATTTTCAAGAGAACCCTTTTAATGGTAACAAAAAAAATGAAAACATTTCAAAAATAATAATTTCATTAAAATGAATTAAGCGTGAGTTCCACTATATGCCAAATGATTGAATCTCATCACAAAAGTCTCATGTCACAAGAGAGAAAAATGGGTAATTGCCTAGGGGTAATATAGATTGCATGAGAGATTATTCCCTCACAAATTGTTGAGTTGTTGTATAGAAAGCATGACTAATAGCTTTCATATGAAGGGTCCTCATAGACGGGATACCCCATGGGACCATTGCACTCCAATAACCAAGATTGTTTAGTTATTGTTGTAATAATCAATATAACTAATTGATACATGGAAAATTCCACATTTAAATCGATAGAATAATAAATATAGACATCCTAACAAGATAGTCGGGATTACCACAATGCTGAATCACACAATTCAAATTTCCCCATACTAATTACATTCATTCATACATGTCAAGCACTGTGAACAAACATAGAAATCACCATTTTTGAAAACCAACACACATAAAGCATCGTTTAACCTAAAAACTCACATTCTTTATTAGAAATAAAAATCATTTGAAATCATATTTCACACTTATTACAAAACTCATAAACCTCATTATGAAAAATAAAAAAGTTCCACAATTAACCAACCAACTTCATGGACCAATTCCATTTCATATCAATATATAAACCAAGTTCATTTTTAATATATTTTTCCCATCATTTAAATAATTTAAAATTCTCATTTAATGGTTCACAATTAGAAAAAATATGACACAACAACCCATTTTTCTTTATAATCCCTATTTCAGACATGATCTCACCATTACTATATTTGAAAACAAACTCTACCTTCCACAAAAGACACAAAATATTTTTAAAAAACAGTACCATAAAAATCATAGAAGACAGAACCATGATTCTATAAAAATTTCACTTTCATTATATGTGAATCATAAAATTCCTTCTAAAAAATGTCTCAAAACTATCTTTAATATAATATAACACATTAATAAATCCAAATGACATATAAAAAACATCAAAAAATTATAGTTCATGGAACTAGATACCTATTGTGTAGAATATTTTGGAAATTGGTGTGAAATCACAACCCCACCAATATAATACCCATGAAAAGAATTTTATGATCTAGAACATAATGATGAAACCCTAGTAAATATGTTTCAACCCTAAAAATATTACCCTACATCTCTGGATTATTAAAATCCCATGAATGAAGAGGTAAAATGCTATAAAAGATGATTAATCAAGGAAGAAACTCACATGAAATATTGTTTAGTTTCCATGTCAAATCCACAACAAAAATGGAGATCTATGGGAGCCATGGGATGAATTGGAGGTTCATAGAGATAATGATCCTAAATGGTGGAGAGGTGAGTATTTGTGACTAAAAATAAGGCAGAGAGAGAAAAAACCTATTTTTAATGACCATAACATCGTCCATGTTTATCCGACAGGGTTTTTTAAACCATGGAGCAATAGTGCTGCCCAATCTACATAAGAGACAAAAACATATAATTATTCTGTTTGGCCTTACATACTAAGAGGAATTTTTTTAGTACATTGTATCCAAAAACCATATACTATTATATGATTAGCTATATAATAAAGAATTTTTTGAAATAGAATTGGACAATAGTGATCATAAATATTCCCACACAAAAGCATAAATATTTTTTTTTAAAAATCATTTGGAATATGATTTAGAAGCACTTGATTGAGGATAAGAAAATGAAATGTCTAAAAAGTATAACTGGTTACACCCAAAACTCATGAATGAAATTGTACTAAAAAAATGACTATAATAAATGGGGAAATCAAACACCCAGATTATGACTATACTCATTAACAAAATGCTCTCCACACCAAGAAATCCTTAATAAGGACAGATCCCCAAAAAACTCAACATCCCATATAGATCAAGGAGAATATGAAATAATATTAATTAAATGATAACAATAACATAGATAACTGGGAAAGAGGATTACAATTATAACTTAGGAGACCATAATGGACTCCCAACTATATGAAATCCAACCCCAAATGGTGAAAATCCTCCAATTGATTAATTAAAAGAAAACAAACTATCATAATGAAAATTCATTCTAATATAGAAATAAAACCCATTTGAAATTTCTAAATGAATCTCATACCACTAATATAAAACTAAAAAAGGTCCTAATCTATTTCTCAATGAATACATCAGATCAATTTCTTCAACAAAACTATTGTGCACACTCCAAAGCCAATGAATATTCGGGGGAGGAAATCTGAATTTGATATCTCTAATTATGAGAACCCTCATCCCATACATCACCATAAACAAAATAGGATTCTCATTATGATGAGCCCTGGATGAAATACCCACCATTTAATATTAAATACCACTGACATACTATGGAAAAAATTTCAACGAGACCCTTTATGGTTCTCCCAACCATAAGAACAAAATGCCTTAGCCCAATGGAACTGAATGACTTTGGAATCCCATTATATAAAAACTAAGGACTTATCGGATAGACCAACAAAAATATTGAAAAAACCTATCTACCATGGGATTAATAAATAATGATGGAAGCATTCACCCCATAGATCATCAATAACCAAAACCATTTCTCAATACCGATCGCATAAGAGAAATCAAAAAAAATATCAACATAAATAAATATAAACCATTGGAATCCTAAGAAACCAATATGACCACATTTACTTATAACAAATGAATAATTCTCAAATCATAATAGTTAAATGAAATATGCTACCACATGGATCAAAAAAATTTCCATTTCTTGAATGAGAGACAAAATTCTAGAAAGTGTCCCTCACACCGCCGAGATTCCTAACATGATGTGAAATTGAATATATGACCTATGACCATATCTCTGATGTTTGAGGCATATCCTACCTCATAGTCATTTGATTATGATATGTATTTAAAATAGTTTCTTTTTTTAATGAGAAACCCTGCAATACTATTGGAAATACCATAGAATAAAAACATGCCATAATGCTCACAGTTCCTTAAAATGGAACATCACCAAGAAGTGGAATTAGAAAATTCACATGAATAATCACTTTTCTCCACAAATTATAATCAACATAAACCAGAACACATAGATGACACTTCCATTCAAATTTGAACAATTAAAAATTAGAAAAAGAATAATATGATTCCATTTGAATGCATTTTTTCAAATAATTCCACAGGAATTCATCATAGATCTCTCATTGAAAATATCATTATGTAACCCTAAATTACAAGAATTTCAATCTCACATCTAGTCATGGACATCATGGATAATGTTGAAACCATAAATATTATAGACTCAGACAACTAAATGAATCTATAGTTTATTTTGATTCCCCAACATCCAGTCTTCTATTTCGAGAGGACCCACTACACTGAAAGAGGAGAGGTGGATTCAATTTTTGATGCCCATGAAGAAATTCTAGGGACTCACCAATTGGAGTCCCTCCTGATGGTTATTCAACCATGGCTGCACAACAAATATGCATAGAATTTTTACAGGTGCATAGACTAGATAATCGGGAAATTGAGGATCCAATAAACTATTCCACCAATCAAAACATGCCACAAAAAAACATCGTAATCCAAAATGTGACCGACTCATTGGATTCCATTAAAATTTCTCAAAATTACACAATAACCATTATATCTTAACCAACTCATCGACAATGAATCAAACATAAAAAAAGATTCAATATAATAAATTTTTCAAATCTAAGTCATCCAGAAAGATACATTATCTAACCATAAATAGACGCACCACCATACCAGAGGTTTTCAAAATACAAAATCTTCCATTAAAATCAATTTTTAAAATAAATCCAATCTTGTTATGTCACACAATCACCAATGGTGTTATATAGTGTCTCACTCATGAAATTTCTAATGCGTGATTGGACACCCATCACCCCATGGAATAAACCATGAACATTTTATCATATGACAATGCATCCAGACACTCATTGAAATTACAAAGTATAAAATCAAACAATTCAATTTTCTAAAATGGATCTTCCATCCCACAATTTCATCATTCAAATATTTATATAAACATCCATTATTTCACTAACTATAAAACTGGAAACCATTTAAATATCACCAAATCAATCCCTTATATTAATTTCAAAAATAAATAAACACATGAATTCTATTCAAAAATAAACTTATCACATTCCAAACATTTTTTTACCTATTTAAAAAATTTCAATACCCCAAAAATATTTTGTTTAATATAATATTATGTACCCTAATTAAAATAAATATGTTCTTTTAATAAAAATCCTAATGTTCTATATTTTGATTATAAAAATGTCTCCTCATTATTCGATTCCAGTTTTACCCCAATCTCATTTAATAAATTTTTTTTTTGCCAACATTCAATCCATAAAAACTTTGAAATTAAAATTTCCACACATTCCGAAATAGGGGGTAATAAATAAGTTTTCAGAACCTAATAAGATTGAAGATTATTTAATTGAGTAAACTAGTGTTGAAGGGTGACTTGACCATATGGTTGAAGACTATACACCAATCACACCACCATAACATAGAGTATTATATGACTATTTCCCTAGATAAAAATGATATTCTAGATCATATGATCACACAGAGACCATTATCCCAACTCTCTTTTAATTTCCAAATTACAAAATAACCTCTAAGAACCAAATAAACCAATAGAAACTTGTCTTTCCTTTGAAAATTAATTATTATCACGAGGTTTTTTGGCTAGAAACCCCACTCTAAACTAGAAAATTATTTCCTAATAATCCAAGATCTAGTGTATGTAGAATCTTCCCAAAATAACATGTCCCAAGAATATTGAACATTACCTGATACCAATTTCTTATGAACTAAGCCAGAGCGTCGTCCAACCGACACTCGATCTGGCATGTGTCACAGACCAAATGACATTCATTATATCTACAGGATGGAATCTAGTGACTAGGTATCAATGTTATTCTTAGGGAATAATTCTACCCATTTTCATAAGCATTAATCCCCAACATAAAAATGATAATATTAAATAAATAAATAAAATCAATGCTAAAAAATTATCAGAATCACTGATTTTAAAGATAAACATTATAATAAAACACTAAAATAGATGGGAAGACATAAGAATCACAAAAATATCTGTTGGACTTGAGGAAAAACACCTTCAAGAAAACACCACCACCTACAACAAGGGGAGTTTTTAGAAACGAGATCCCCCAAAACACATCTTCCATTCACTTAAGTCAAAGATATAACGAATTCTACAAACACCCGAAGGTGTAAATACCATGGTGTAGTATATGATGATTGAACAATAGAACCCTGTATCATAGTGAAAGTTTGTATATAAACCAAAACCAAGTGCTTTTTTGAAGATAAGTCACTTTGAGAGGCACCTGATGGGCATATGGTTCTCCAATCAACATCATATTTCAGATAGTGTTGTAATCGTCAATCCTCTAAGTGAATATGGGATTACGAAACATCTAAATCTATGTATTACTAGATCAAGTTAGATCTCCTAGATACATGGGACTCCCTTAATGCTCAATACCACATTTCAAATGTCACACAATTCATCAATTTCACACATATGTACCAATCATTGTAAACAATCCAAGAAATGTCCTATTTTGAAAACCAACACATGGAATACACCATTTTACATAAATAAACACTTTATATTTTATACATTCTAACCATTTGAAAAAAAATGAAACCACATTAGAAACACTTAAAACCCATTTGGAACATTACTAGAAAATAAAACAATTTACTCACCTAATCTATACTCTAAGCCATTTTCACATCCATATATAAACTAATATCATTTATAATACTTTTTTATCATCATTTACATTAATCATAGTTCACATTTAATTTTCTATAATAATACCTAACATGACATAAATACTCATTATCTTTTAGAAACCTAATTATAAACATGATTTCACCATAAGGGATTTGGAAAACACATTACACACAATCCACCCATTTCACACATCACTTTTAAGATACACTACCATTATATTTAGACATAACATATCAAATATTCTTAAAATTTTCCACATTCATTATATGTCAATCATAAAAACAATTCCAAATCATGGTTAATTCCTCATAAAAAATTCATATAATGCATTAATGTAACCAAATAAGAATATCAATAAACATCTAAAAATAATAGGGAATAGAACAAACTACATAATGTGATGAAACGTCGAGACATCGATGTGAAACTGCAACCACAACACCAATAGACCCAGGTAAAAAATCATCCCACCAATAATATAAAGATAAAACCATAATAAATAAATTTCAATACAAAAAATTTCACCATACCAGTTATATAAATGAATCCCCAAGAATAAATACGGAAAAATAAAAAAAATTAGAATTAATCAATGAATGAACTCACTAAAATGACGATTTATTGGATTTTCTATGTCAAATCAACTACAGAAAATAAATACCTGAGGGATCCATTGGAGGACTAGGAGGCGCCTAGGGCTGTAGATGATGAATGGGAAAAAAGGGGTGGATTTGGGTCAAAAGGGATATAAGATAAAAAACACAAAAACCCAATTTTTTATGATATGCATATCACTCATGGTTACACGGCATGATTTTTCAAACCATCCCATTTAAGAGAGTAACTATCTACATAGGTGTATTCTACCGTGCATTTAGTTTTCATAGCCTACAATTCAATTCAAAAAATCTTTGGTAGCTTCTATCCAAAAGCAGCAGCCTATCGCACAATTACCTGTAGAATGGTACACTGTTTGAGAAATTGTTCACCAACTATGCACATTAATCTACCAACCAAAAAAATTACATTTCATATGAAAACCCACAGAGTAAAATTATGGGAAAGCATCAAATTGAAAATAGAGAAAATAAATACTTAAAAATTAAAAAATTTCACACTAAGATATCGATAGAGAAACAAAACTCAAATGAAATGAACTGAAACCAAGGGAGAGAAAGAAACCCAGTTGTGACAAAACATGTCACTTTCTGACATGCTATGATAAGATAACATATTTACTATACATATTTCATTTATTTGGTTATGTTATGTTTAATTTTTCTAATCTTGTAGGATATGTTTTTATAATTTCATTATTATTAGGGTTATTATAATATCCCAGTCTAAAGCATTTGTTAAATATTTATATCTCAATAGATATATTATGATGGTCCTAAGAGTAATCATGACTACTATAATGGGCTTGGGAGGGATCCATGACTACCATGAATTTATGAAAAGTGAACTCATACTACATAGATCTCCATGGCAGTGAAGCATGACTACCATATATATATATATGGAGTTAACCCATACTACTAAAAGGCCCTTGGAGTTGTACATAAAATATATAGAAATAATTTTATATTCATTTTTCTCATCCATATATCAATGTATTATTTCATTGTTATTATTTTGTTTCTTCGGTTATTTATTTTCTTATGATTTATATCTTATGAAATTCCATTCATTATGTGATGATTATTTTTAATGATAATTGATATGCATGTTATGATCTTCTATTTTCATGTGCCAATTGTCATACCCTTATTCTCTTTATTGTGTTTGCAGATCTCCATTTTTTCAAAAAACTATTATCTGAGATCACCCGTTCTATTTTTCATTTTTCCTAGGGTATAAGGGATGGTATTTTGTTTAATGTGTCTAATGTGGGATCTTTTCATGAAGAAAATTTTTGATGATAATGTAGATCACTTATGTATAAGTGTTTGTTTTTATATTATTCCAATGGTAGTAGACTAATAAAATCATTGGGTGTTTAATTGTGTATTGTATAAAGTATTTTTAAAAAGTAATTTAATTTTAATGTCCATGAATAGAGGTTCAATATAGTTTGTATTATAGTGATGTTTCAGTCAAACATTAGCAACATTTATGAGAAAACAATAGTGATATACCAATTTATATTTCTATGGATATGTTCAGAAATTACAATATGTATAAGTATAAGGATGAGTTAATATTTAAGAATATTTAATAGAATATTGGAAAAAATTAATATTGAGTGGTTTTCTATATATACATCCATATCTAGTTTATGAAATTGGTTATGGTAATGTAAAATATGTTCCTTGGATTTACAACTCAAAAAAGTTGTGTCAGGCCAGACTCGACCAAACCTAGTACATGACAATAGTCCTTACTGAGAAGTTGGATTGTTATTCCTTGTTAATATTCCTTGGAAATTTAAAAATTCATCATGAACCATCATCATGGGTTTAAAAATATTTTTTCATTGAATAATATAGGATAAACCCAAGGTGAAATAATTTAATGAAGCCAGTGTCATAATTTAAAATCAAATTAGTACTTTTTCATTATTATCTGGTTTTCCACTATGATAAATGTTTCTCACCTTAAGAATTATTGTTATATTAAATAGATTGATCTAGATTGACACTAGATAACATTAAATGTTTTAGATATAAGTATTATGGGAATGATAAAAAATGATTTCTTAATTAGAAATATCATGGTGATAATAATGAAGGACCACGATTATAGGATAAACATATGAATATAAGAAAATCACAATGGATATGTTAAAATAATATAATGATAATCCTGTATATTTTATATTAATCCCTAGAATAATTATTATATTATGGTTAATAAACCTTATGACCTAATTCATATTTCATATTCTAGGAAATAGTTATTAATGAATTTGTCGACGAATCCTAGGTAATTGTTTATGAATAATGATGAATGAATTATGTATTTATATTATAGAATTCAAGGGTTTTATTAAATGGATAGAAAATTTATATGTATTTTTATGTATATGTTTTTATTAAGGATTTAAATGGATATGCTGAATTTTTTTTCGTGATGTAGGAATGAGATTTCAAGTAATTGTTACAAATTGATTGAGGAATGTTACACTAAATTTATTTATTATGTTGATATAATGATGTTTGCATAATGATATATTTAGTAGTACTCATTACATAAGACTGGATGATGTATTTGTGGACAAAATAATCAATGCAATAATAAATGATGTTTATAGATTCATGGATTAAAGGATAATATCCAATAATCTTTGGAATAAGAAAGAATGGCTATTTTGAAAATTTATATAAGGTAATTCAAGTTATTTACATGTTTCAAAAGAATATAGAATGATGATGATCACATTTTTTGAATTTCAAAACCATGCCATGACCCATACAACAGGGGAATGTACCATGACTTCTCAAGACTGCCAGTAAAAGGGTTATGGTTGGTGACTAATTCTGAGTTTTGATATCACTTACATTGGAGGTTTTTATTATGTACATGTATACATAAAATAATATAACACAACATAATAGGATGAAATTTTAAATCAAATAAACAAAAAATACATGAATTCATCTATATCCCACAAATAGGGAATGATAGGATGTAAATTAATGTAAAGAGGTAAAAATACAAGTAAATCATAAAGTTTTTCTAACTCAAGTCTAACCAAAATCTAAAGGGACTAAGACTACTATCTGATTATTGTAAGATATGACCTTTATCTTTCTTATCATTCTATAAACCACCTGGTAATTTTTGGATAGGAAACTATCCAAATGTCAATTCAAAGCACAAGATATGACATGTTTGATAAATTATCAGATAAGGTTGAGTATATAAATACTTCATACGACACCTCCAAAAACACAAATAATATAATAAAGTAAGTATGGATAGTTGTACACAAATATATAACTACATCATATATAACAAGATTATACATATATACTCAATCCCATACACATAATCTATTCATAAGCCACAACCATAATATTTCATCTTAGTAATCTAGAAAATGATTTCACAATGTACTCATCTTGGACAAAACAATCATGAGTAAGAGAGAATAGATGGAATTCATCCAAAAGGTACTACTCACTAGGTCTTGTCATTTGAATGATATAAACTGATAGTCCGATGAGAATATTATATAAATATGAGAATCATAGACCAGGCCATGGGGTAATACTAAAAACTCATTCCAGATTATCCCACCAATTTGAGGATCAAAAATTGGTAGGATTGGTAATAAATATTCCATGAACTACACCTAGGGAATGATGATGAGTGTAGTATCTCACTCTAAGACTCTCAGAGGGAATTCAACAACCATATCCAATAAGTCATGTAGAAGGAATTTTAGTCCTAGGTGTATGAAATCATTTATAACAATCATAATAGAAAGGATAATGGGTATGTACCTAACAAATTGGGTTCATGAAAAAAGGACAAGATATTAAATCCATGTAGAACAGAAAACATGGCATGTATTATGGGGCACACACTATGTCCATTGAACATGAGTCCAACCCCTATAAATGACCCACTTCATTCAAACTATTTCCTTGTCCTATTGCGGGGTACTTGGATTTTAGAGGGGTTACACGCCATGTCCTTATACAATGGGTCTATGTACATGGTGTCATACCATGTACCCATCATTGTGTAACAATACATGTGGTATCTCATTTACAAGATTTTGGCCTTGTCACGTGGGGAAGAAAACTCCTTGTAAGAAACCCATATACACCATCCCTTATAAATGTACTTTTACTAGTAAGAACATAGTCATTATTAGGGGGATACATGCCTTATATCACAGGGATACATGTTGTGTTTATAAGGTTTTCCCAAATCCGATATTATTCAACCAACTTTAATTTGATCTTGGTTGCCTTAGATTTCAGCTCTAATCATTATGTTAGCCTATGATCATCTTAGATTATCCTATAAATAGCTCTAATAACATATTATTATTTATAATATGTTCATAAAATAATAATTTTGTCCCTATTTTATGTTCCAATGAATTATGAGGAGCACCAAATCATGGATCCATCATCATCAAAATAACTATTTCCTCATATTCATTCATATATCCTGTTTTGATTGTCATGGATTTATGATTTTGGATCATTTTTTCAAGAAACTGGTGTGAAATGATTGATTGATAATGATTTTTGGAGCCACATTCCAAATGATGAATGCATGTGACAAACATTGAATTAGGGGAGAAGATAAAAAAATAAATAAATTAGAATGAACCATGATCAATGTTCTTGGTGATCTTGATTCCTTTCTATTAGAATAAAAATCGAATAATTCAATAATCAAAAATGTAATTCTTCTAACCAAAATCTGAAAATTACACATCATGAAAGATAATTGAACCAAAAATCAATATTTTCATTAATTGTTCCATGTTCATCATAGAAATAGAAAATGGGGAATAAAATATCCAAATGCAAGACCATCCTGGATTTGGTTGATTAAAAAAATTGTTGAATCATCGCTGGCTTCATTTTCACGATCTGTTAAATATGAGGTCAGTTTGAAATTGATCTATAATCTATCACCATTCAACAAAGAGAGGATCCTCAAATATCTTCCCAACAATACTTTAACAGTCCATGGTTTTGAATCTGACGATATAAATTCTCTTTAATCATCTATTTAAATACATGTTAGTTATTATATCAATAATACAATATAAAATAATTTTTTTTATTTATTTATTTCACCCCGGTGATAAATTTTTAGAAAATAAAACATGCCTATTTGTTCCAAGTCACTCCATGGGTAAAAATATCATTCAAAAAAAAACAATGCCAATAGTTTCTTGATATGGGAATCCATTTATAATTTGTTCCACATTATCAAGAATATTGTGTGTCGGTGCTATCTAATATATTTTATGTCTTTCAAAACATTATTTCAAACAAAATGCACCTCGAAATAAAAAACTGTTTTTGTTTATGGTGTTGAAAATAATCTATATAACATCCAGAAACAATACAGAAGAAATCTGGGCAATCATATTTTCCCCAATATGGTTTGTTACTTTCCTAAAAATCAAAAAAGTGATACACAGTAAGATGTGGGTAATGAGCAAAAATCTGAGGCTCCTCCTCCAAAGTTTCACCCATAAGGTTCTGATGCATCCATCATACAGAAACCTATGGAAATGATCATCCATAATAGATAATCTCTTACTGATCCTTGATATCCACTAGGTACGTAGCCATGGTCACTCCTTCCTTGATGTCAATTTTTACCCTATGAATATCATGCCTTGGGTCATGCACGTATTTACTCAGTTTTAAACAATGTATATGTTCTATACATGGACTTACTATAGAGGTAGAACTATGTGGTATTCCACCTCTACAACTATAAAATGTCATTGAAAAGGACTGATGATATATGGATATAGATTTCTCATATCCAAATCTCTATAATCCACATGAAGGTGAAAAACATTATATCACTCCATATCCTTCCTATAACTCAAAAGACCTACATCGTCTAAGATCTTAAGACTTATTACAACTTCTTGAATTCATCATCTGGTACTAGATTATCTGTGGCATCTCTTTTTTAGTTCACAAAAAATCTGGGCCAATGACTGCCGACGCTCAGGGGTGACACAAAAAAAGTGGCGACCTATAGGGTCACCCGTTCAAATCCACAAATAGTGCCATATATATAGTAGAAATGTAGCTATTTTGTAATTAATAATACACGATTGGTACATGTTCCTCCCAACTATGACCACATTCCAACATGAAAACTCACATAATATCCTCTAGAACAACAATACTCCACTCATTATGGCCATCAGTTGGGGGTTAAATGTTGGGCTCAAGAGTAACTAGGTCCCAGATGGCTCACATAACTCCTTTAACAACAATATGGTGAAATGATCATAAGAGACAAAAATAATAGATGATTAGAGTCCATGGAGTCAAACTATTTATTGCATTTTGGTGGCATCCCAATCCCTCTACTGAACTCCACTACCGAATTGCTATGTAGTGGGCCTACATGGTGGGTTGGTCCACAATAACCTAGATTTAATTGTGTCCAGTGATCATATATGGTATGTCCTTAATGAAATATATGAATATAAAATCACACTTCCATTCTTATAGAATATCGGGTTACGTCAAACCCATAAGAACATAGTGATCATCATTTAGTGGTTGACATGTACGGAGTCAAGATATTAACTCAGGAACTCATTTCATTATCACAATCATCCAAAACTAATTTTATAGGTATTTGTACATAATTTGAACACCAATATTTACTTCCAAATGTTTTGTATTAAACTCTCATAGAATAATTCATGTGACATCATGGGTACCATCTTGTTACCTATTAAAATATTAATTTCCTCCCCCCCTTTCAATATCAATTAGGAGAAATCCCTTTGGAAACATAAGAATGTAGGGTCTCGTAGTCAGTATCCCCATGATGTGCCACCCCGACTCATTAAATGAGTAGAGGGGTGAAAACCATTATATGTGGTTATGCATAACCATCTCTATCTGCAAATGATAATTTCAATGAGGCCGTCCAATTTGGCACCTCTTTTTGAAACTGTGGACAAGATGTCCTACTAAGAGCATCTACTACAATGTTCCCCTTCCCAGGTGAATAGACATTTTTGATGTCATAAACCTTGAGGAACTCTATCTATCACGTTAATGTCAAATTGAGATCCTTAAGGGAAAATATATATTTGAGACTCTTTTGATCTGAGTATATGATAAACCACTCTCCCATCAGGTAGTGTTACCCCATATTTGACTAGAAAACTACCCCTACTAAAAAAAGATCTGGGGTCACATAGTTATGATCTTGTAGAATCAACATGAATCAACCATATTCAATAAGTTCTTTCCACTACATTAGTAGAAAACCTAGATAGCTTATGGTTGATTCATAGAAAACTTCGTACATTACACTCTCATCTAATAATATCATGATGTGTGTTATCATTAAACCATACCTCACAAGATAAAGTACATGATGGTAGTTTTATTTCAATATGAATGAGTTCTCCTTTTGATTCAAGCCATTATTCTCTGATGATACTTTATAGACTTTAGGTATCAATTTCTAGTCATATCCTACCATCCTATGGAAGCTACACACCTCTGTCACACTATTTGGTGGCTCCCATGATAACACTTCCTACACCATGGGTGGGGCCACTACCACTCCATCAGGTGAGATAAGATGAAATAGAATGTGGAACTCCTAATTTTAGTATTATATCCTAGATAGATTTATATAATGCTTATGATATCATATTATATGCAGAACATTCCTTATGTGTTATGTGTGCTCATCCTCTGATGTTGATTACACATGGTTATCATTGATGAAGACCACAATTAAATAATATATGAATGAATGAGGGCACAGTTCATGAGTCAGATGAACAATGGTAAACCATTCACAGTTCCCAAGGGAATTATTGTGTACACCTAGGGATCATAGAGACATATGAATGTAATTTTTGATATATACTTATCCCATTCTCACAATCGGTGATAGACTGGCCCGAGGTTAGTCATTGATAACCATCATGACCCTTTCAAATGAACAAATAGGTCATCAATCCTCGGAAGTGAATACTTATTTTTCATGGTCTCTTGATTCAAGAATAAGTAGTCCACAAAAATCCTCACGATCATGTATGTTATCTAGAAAAAAAAATTGGCGCTTCATAAAGGTAAACATGATGTCAAAAAATTCCTTTCATTTATAAGTCCTCCAACCATACCCTCAGTTATCAATGTTCTGCAAGATAAATCTTCTAAGCTCAAACAAATATCAGTGTACTCAAATAATTTTAATCAATGATGAATTATATATCTACGATGTGAGGTATTGTTGGAATATTATCCAAAAGGATATCCACTTACTCATCCACCACAACAAAAAACGAAGAACTCATTACATCTATTGTAAAAAAGGGTTAGGATTTCTAACTGATGAATAATATTCTTGCACTATCAAATGAATGAGTCCATACTGCACTACCTAGGATTCATTTTTACGAACAAAGAAGATCATATTTCCATCAATGTAGACTCACCACACCATTAACCTAAAATATTAATTCTTGGGATGGATGTTAAATGACCAATCAATAACAATAATGACTTACAAAATCCTTGATGTAGCTAGCAAGATATTTCAAATGAAAATCATACCACCATGGGTCAGGTCACTCTATCGACATAAGTTTTTGATAACTGATTCTTCTCCTGTAAGAACTTCCAAACGTAAGCGTCAAGTCAATAAATTAACCAGAATCTCTACATTTTATAAAAAGTAAGTGGAAAGAAATTAATGATTAGAAAATTTGTATATCAAAAATAAATATATGGTATAAAGGACATATATAATACCATGAATCGATCCTATATCCCTAGGGTAATATTTCATGACTACAAATAGTAGTCCCTACCACATTACTCCAATTCTATAAGATTGGTGTGGACCACATATGTGTGGTTGTGGTAACATGTTGAAATTTATACTACTATAAGCAACACATTTATATCACCTTCTATGACTTCCACCTTTCAGACATTCCTTATGACATAATAGTATCTTCTTTGGTGGTATATCCACAGTTTCCCTATTAGTTGTATGTGGGGTTGGAAAATCTAGGGTTAGATTTCTCCTGTCATCATAGAAATAACACCACCTCTCTCTAGGATTACTGGACCAACCCTAAGAGAATTTTACTCTAAATTATATATCCTGAGACATCCTCGTAAAACATATCCCATATTCAAGCCTCTACATCTATAATTATCTCACTTCTACATAGGTTTTAACACATGCTTACCATTACTGACAACCACTGGGTTTTTCTGCTCTACCTAGAAACACATGACCAGAAAAACATCTCTATATCACTCGGAACATAGGTTGTAATTCATATATGGATAAAGGAAACAAAAATGCCTCTTTAAATAAATATATCTAAGGTACGGGCCTTGAAGAACTTATCTAAAATCATATCCATAATGTATCTAGATAGGTTGGTAAACCATGTCAGATAATCTCCTATTATAATTCTTCTCTAGAAGATCTGTAGAATCTCTAAAATATGTACAGCTCTCAGCATAGCTGGGAAGAAATACTAATTGAAAATGTACTTGAACAATATCCATGAAAGAGTAGCCTCATAGTAACACATCATAACTAATCCCCTCCATCACCCCACTGAACTAGAAATCCAGTTCACTGGTAGGAAAACCATCTAATATTCTAGTGTACAGACTAAATGAAAAACATTGGTGACCACCTCAACATAGTCCTTTGTTCCATGTGGGCCAGGCTCACCTGAGAATATCAGGGGTATCATCCCCTAAGGATTGTTAAATAAATGAATATTTTGAACTTATCTAACTCGTCCTACAAGTACCATATGCTACTCTATAGGTGGTATGGATGGTGCACCATCTTGAGGGAATATCTTTGGAACTTTACCCTATATCGATTCCTAGTCATTGATGGGATCATACTCATGATCATCAAGTTGAATCCATTATAGTATACATCATAGACAGATCATGAAATAAACACCATGGTAAATATTATATCTAATGAGTTGAATATTTATTGACATAAAACCCCAACCCATTCATATATGATGCATGTGATATTTTCCCCAAAAAATGTGTTCTCATATAACATGTCTAAAGAGGGTGATTAGAGACCTAGTTTATGTATATGTGTCCCACCACCCAAACATTAGCTTCTCTGGCCAAAAATTTGAACTCAAAACACTTAACACAACTGATCCAAAACAGTCTAATATACTCTCAATCCTAATATAGCACGGACGCCCTCTCATACCTCTCTATTATGAATTGTCCCCAAGGGAATCATGTTGAGACTCCCCAAGCCCACCTCCAATTGTCTAGGGGATAGTGAATATAAACGAGTAGGCATCTCACTAACATGGGAGGTAGTGCCTATGTACTAGTACACACAGACACATCTCCAAGCCCATAAAATAATAACATATAAATAAAATTAAAACCAATTCATTCATAAATATAAATTCCACCACCATAGTAAAACATGATGTATAGGAAATTTAAGAGTTTCCAATACAAAAAATCACATAGAGTATGTAATAATAGTCTCACAGGAATGTAAATGTACTAGGATTTAGATCTAAAAGCTATAGGAACATAGCTCTATTTTTGGGTTCTCACTGTGAACTTCCTGGTACTAGTCTACCTAGGACTCTATCAAATTTTCATTCAACTATACAAGACATGACATTGGCAGAAAATTCCCTTGATGGGGTGAGTATAACAATACTGAGTATAAAACCCCAAAACATCAAATAATATAACAATGAAAAAATTTAGATCTACGGATGTATATGTCAACAACACATATAACATGAATATTTAGATATACTCAATCCAAGACACATGTTCCAGAGGAAATACACAACCATAATATATCATCCAGTGATTACAACATGAAGATTCCATGAATCAATTATCTCGGAGAACACACACAGATGTATGATAACATTGATGATGGTTGTCTAAGAGGTACATCTTATCGGGTCTCATCATGAGAAATATACAAAAATATAGTCAAAATATAATATCATACTTAAATGAGGATCACATCTAGGGCTATATGATGATACCAAAAACTCAATTTGTATTAACCTGTTATGTAGGGAATTGATGAAAATTTGAATGGGTCACATCAATACCAAGAGATCCCCTTTGTGAATGATTTTGAATAGAGGATCTCATTCTACGACTCTTAGAGGAATTCCAAGGACACGATCTAGGATGTCATACTAAACAGATTGTAGTCCCATGAGTTGGAAACAATTCTTACCTACCATCAGGGTACAGATAAGGGGAAAATTACCTAATGAAACATTTCCATTATATGGAGTATATGATATTTAATACATGCAGAATAGACTACATGATGTGTAGTAGAGGTTACACACAATTTCCATTGACCCTGAGTCTGGTCAGGGTAAATATCTCATTCCATTCAAACAATGTCTGTTAATTATAGAGGGGTGCATGATGTATAGATTTGAAAAACAACATGTCCCTATATAATAGGTCCCTTCCATTTTCTCCATCCATGTTCTTTTATATGTCTTCATACTGTGTACCCATTATTGTGTACCTTTATATGGGGTATCCCATGTACATGTCCCATGCCTTGTCATTTGGGGGATTACATGCCACATAGGCAATCCGTGTACTCCACCCAATGTTCATGTTCTTTTTCTTATTCATGATGATTAATTCAAAGGTGGATACACGTAGTGTATCCAAGGGCTACAGACCAATTGTATCTATTTTTCCTTAATAAATCATATTTCATCATCCCTATTTCTTCAACATTATTGTCACTTTATAATCCTTATCCAATCACGTTGATATCCCTGAATTAGCTCGGATGATCCTCTCCATTTTTCAAATAACCAACATGGGTGTCTAATTTGTTCATGATATTTATCTATTTATTGTTCATCATTTCTTGATGAAGAATGTTGATGAATGCGGAATAGGGGATCCACCATCATCTAAATCACTACATCATTATTGCACCTACCTTGTTTTATGTTGATACATGATCTACAATTTCAGATCATTGGACCAAGAAATAGATTCACAATGATCGACTGATTGAGATTTCATGAATCATGGTATAAATGAACCTTGATCAATGTTTGTGTTTATTTTTGTTCATTTTCATTACAAACACAATTGATGAAATGAATAATACCAACATAAAATATCCCATCAGAACCCACTAAATAAACTATCATGTATGATAATTAAACTGTTGATCAATACGTTCATTGAATGGTCAATGTTAATTGTAGACATATAGAATTGAGAATAAAAAAACCTCATTCCCTACCATAAATCAATTTGATTATTGAGGAAGAATTATTTTTCATCATCATCAATGGCATAATCCATCAAATCTGTGGTTTGTTGACAATTGATCCACAATTCATCACTATTCCCTTGAGAGAGAATCCTTAAAGATCCATCAAGTGGATCTCTAAAGGATCAAGGTTAATTAAGATAAACTTAGAAATTATCGATAATATTATACTTAATGACATGTTGTTTTATGTATCCAAATTCAAAATTAAAAAAATTTATTTAATTATTTTTTTAGTTTTGTTCCCATGATGACATTTCCACAATTGACATGCACTAACTAATGTTAAAACTCACAAAGGTTTATCATAACCTTTTGAAATCAATGTAACCCGGAAAATTTTGGTCCCGAAACCCATTTTGATATTCTTCCACTATTTCAGAAAACTATGAATTCTTGATATTTAATATATTTAATATATTAAAAACATTTATTTCATGCACACTGGTCCTATGAATCACACACTCTATCATTGACTGGCACAAAAATAATATATATTATATCCAAAACGATACACATAAAATAAGAGTCATTCCAAACTATCATAGCTAATTTGTGATATATTGTGGACCAATTTTAAGAGAATTTCATGATCTTATTTGTATTTTTTTAGTTTTATAGTTTGGATGTATTATATGGTTATCTAATTGGAGAATGATTATCTTAAAATTTAGACGGTGTATTTTTTTATTATGTCTGTATTAAATACGTAATCAAATTTCTATTTTGTGATAAAAATAATTTCAAGGATGGAAATCAAATTTATTTTGGAAATTATATCAATGTGAATTTTGAAAAGAATAACTTTTATTTCGGGAGACAACCCATCATATTTTAAAATGTTTTGGTTCTTAAACACATGTGTGATGGATGTTATTGGTTTCATTCTTACCATTGGCCTATGAAGTTTCCTTTTAATTTGCAGTTATTTGTTAATGTGAATAAATATTAATAATGAACCAATATTGTTAATATTAATTATTTGAGATTATTGTATTAACTATTCCAATTTTGAATTCATATATAGGGAAATAGTTTGACAATTCATTATTGAAGGTTCCATAAGATCCACTAAAAATGTATTTTAGTCCTATAGAGATCAATGCTAATTTCTAGATATCCAATTTTTTAAGTAATTGATGAATTAGGAATTGTTAGTAGAACAAAAAAATAATGAAATTATGTTTAAATAAATATAACATATTAGTATATTTTCCTATACTATTTATCAATAAATGAATTACTAACTATTAGGAATATGAATACAAATGGTTTTCCTAATACCTTAAATATTTTAAACTGATGTCCTTTTTAAATCACCACAGATTTATGACTTTGAGGTCGTAAACATTTCATTGATCATTCACGTTATATTTGTTGAAGACCACAACTAATCACTAATAATATATATAGTTTTCCTCCATATCTACGTTTTCAAATCCCTCCAATGTTCTATTAAATGGAATCCCAGCTATGGGTTACATTGGGTCACTATAATGGTTCGCATTTTCCATTTTTAATTGGTGTTTTAGTGTTCGTTTTTATGATGTGGGTTTCTATTAGAGAAAAATAAATGTATTAAATCATTTATAACCAAGATCATGTTTTATAGATACAATCATATTATTGTTGGTAGAGTGTAAAACCCTTATTTTTTGTGAATAATTTTTTTTCATAATTAATTTATTTTTTTTGATATTTTTTATTTTCTACAACTGTGAATATGGTCTGTGTTATCCTAGAGAACCAACATATTCTTTAATTTTAAGATACACCATTATAATATTTTTTATAGGAAAACCAAATATAATATATTGTTACAAGAAACACTATCTTCTTGTGCATTATACACAAAACCAACTTGGGGTGTGTTTCACACAATAATGAGTTTCTAAGAAACTATA
Source organism: Viscum album (assembly GCA_963277665.1). Taxonomy (NCBI): domain Eukaryota; kingdom Viridiplantae; phylum Streptophyta; class Magnoliopsida; order Santalales; family Viscaceae; genus Viscum; species Viscum album. Next base: position 1,022,248,918 of record OY728133.1, on the reverse strand, counting down.
TTTATTTATTATAAATATCTAAAATAGATTATTATAACATTAATGTTAATAATAATAATTATAATATTAATAAATAATTTTTATGTATTATTCATAATTTAATCATATAAATAAAACATAATCATTATAAAACTTATATTTTTTGTAAATACCATATATGTTTGGAAGCACTATTTTATCAAAAGGAGTAAATTTCAATTATTTATGGAAATATAATAAAGTTAATTTTAGACCATCTTAGAATTTTTTTTATAAAAATAGAATCATATTTTATTAAAATGACATGAATATATTAGTATTTATATTTTCCAATTTTCTGAGACACGTCATTTTTGGGTTTTTAGTGAAAAATAACGAATTTTAATACAAAAATTCTATTTCATATATGTTATTTATAAATTAAAATTATAAATTTTGTATGTCTTAAATTTATAATAGAAAATTTTTTCAAATATAAATACAATCCAGATCATTTGGATTGATTTTATATTGAATTATTATAAAAAATTTCATTGAATTTAGAACATTGAATCATTACTCACACATATTCTTGCTATGCCTGTGAGATTAGCATTAAATCTAAATTTACCACTTACATGAATTGAATTTGAGAAAAATTAAAATTAATAATTAATATCATTATAATATTAGTATTATAATAATATGAAATTCATTTTTTCCCAAAAAAATTAATGTGGTTAAAATTATTTACAGTGATTGAAATAAATTATGTTTAACCCGAGACTAAAAAATAATAATGAGTTCAAAAATGAATTATAAACATGTTAAAACGCCTTTTATGGCCATATATAGGCAAAATAACATTCCATTATAGGGATTATATTGTTTTTTATGACATCTTATAGGTAGACACATCGGTACACAAATCTTGCTTACAAAAATGACAAGTGTGTCCTTTCCCTCACATATTAAAGGTCACACATAATCCCCTAATTAACACTGATTATATAAAGTATATTCAAAAAATATCTATCTATATCACTTCAAAATATCCCTCAATTAGTACTTTAATTCTCTAGAAAACATCATTTTTGGATGTGTGGTCTACCGCCTCGTCAATTCGATATGATTTATTCACACATTACATTAAATGTATTAAATATTGGTTCAGTAATATTATATGATATATATGTCCTATTAATTATAATTTAATGAAATTTTTAACATATATAAATATATTTTATTTACGTTAATCCTTTCAATACTTTACGAAAATGGAAACAACGTTCATTATAAAGTACGACCTACAATCACCATGAAAAATGTATTCCATTTCTATATAAATCTTTTATATACGGTTAAAAATGACATATTATGATTATATATTATATATAATTAATTCATTACATTTATTAGATATATTAATAATGATTTATGTAAGACAGTAAAGAATAAAAAGCTAAAACATGTTCGATAAACAATGTAGTTATTACACGATATCTTACATAAAAATGATATTGTTAACAATTGATTAATAAAATTTCATATGAAAATCATATATATTATTATATCTGAATATGGTTCTATGATATATTTATAATAATTATATAAATTATATATGGTAATATTTTATTAGTACGAAGAGAGTCGGGATATAAGGTTAACGTATTTCATCTCGTTTTTTATTTTCATGAGATACATCATTTATTCAACACTCATTTTATTTTTTTGTGTGTATAAAGCCAATTAAAATATTATAGGATTATTATAAATTATTTATTGGATGTTTTATATCCATTTTTTATATTACTTTCATTGGGTTATGTTTCAGATTATATGAAACCAGTAATGTAATTTTATGTCACTTTTCTTTTTTTGAGACACATTCCATGTTATGCACCAATATTTTTCCACATTTTGTATATACATCAATAGATGTGTTATATCATGAGTATCATTATTTTAATGATATTTTATGATTAATTTTATTTTATTTATTCAATAGTTTTATGATTCAAATTTACAAAATTTATAATAGTTTTATACTAAAATGTAACCATTTACCATTATTGATTATGATTATGCTATAATTGTGGAAATATATGGATAAATACCTCATGAAATATCATTTTATTTCATATAATGTGGTTATTCAACTTATATTCATGTAATGGTATTATTATTTCTCTCATTCATACATAATATGATCAATTTTTTTATTGTTCATCTGTACCAATATTTTCAATCAAAAATATGTTTCATATAAAACCCGTTTCACCAAAATGGATTCCAAATATATTATACAATTATTCAATTATCATTAAAATAATTTTTATCCATGTTTTACATTTTAAACCATGTTGTTTTAAAAATTAATATTCTTGTTGTTTTCCCATCGAGAAACTTTTTTAAACTTTTTGTAGTGTGAAATGAATGTTTAACAAGTATGGATTTACCCGACGCCATGAACATCATTCCATTTAATCATATTTTAAAAGGATAATATGATATTTATTTATGGGAATGGATTTCCAAATATTATAGAAATTCAATTTTTTAGTATTTTTTATTGAAAAATGTTTTAAAAAATGTGATATATATAAAAATTATTTTAAAAAATTTTCAAAACATCCTTTATATGATTTTTATTTATTTTCAATTAAAAAAATTTTCAAAAATTATACAATATTATATTATATATTTTTAAAGACAGATGTTATCAAAAATTATTTTAATATTCTGATAATTTTTTTAAAATAAAATAAGATTTAAAAAATCATGATTCATTGAGATGTATTCATGTAAAGTGGTTTTCAAGAATCCATTATATTTTTTAAAGATTATTTTCAAAGAAAATAACATTCCATAAGGATTATGTATAAAAAGAAATGATTAAATATGAAATGAGATTTTCCTCATGAAATATATTTAAAATATCTTTTATAATTATTTCTCATAAAATTTTACACACATTATTACTAAAAATTAATTTATGATTATTGATACAAATGATCCATTTATATTCTATCATAAATGGTTTCTATTTGAAAATAATAATTCAGATGATACACATTTCAATTAAAAGAACAATATTATTATGAAATTTTCATATCATTAATGGGATATATTTTTAAAAAATATATTTCTCTTTGATGTTTTCAATGTTAATGAAATCAATTTCTCCTTCATTGGTTCTATGTTTCTGAAACATATTTCCCTTACTTAAGTTATTTGTGTTTGATACCCATTTGATTTGGGTAGAAATAATTTAATGAAGTTAATATGAAACCTTTTCTATTTTCACATGTTATGATAAGATTACATTTTTATTAAACCCATTTCATTTAGCAGGTTCCATTATGATTAATGATTATAATTTCTTTGAACATGTATGTATGATTTAATTTTGAGAATGGTGGGACAAATGTTACCCTATAATACAATGGGTAAATAGTTATATCTCATGAGATAGACTACAATGCCCATGGAGTGAACCATGACTACTAAGAGGGACATATTAGTGAACCATGACTACCATGATGTTATGGGGAGGGAAATAAAACCACTATAATGAACATGGTAGTGAACCACGTCTACCGATATTTATGGGGAGTGATCCCATATTGTTAATATAAACTTGGTAAGGATTCCTCGACTATTATAAAAAACATTTATATGAATACATGTTTTCCCCAATTCTAGGTCTTATTCTTATGGTATGATTTCATGATTTATATTATATATTTCTTTATGATTGATGTAATTTTTACATGGAATATTTATTACAAGATTATTTTTTGGATGTTTTATATGCATGGTCTAATTTCTTATTTTCATGATCATGTTCAGATACCGTTATGCTAATGAATATATTATTGTATCTCTCTTGATTACCCTTCCTGAGAATCAATGATCACTATTTTGATGATTCGTTTATATATGTTGTGAATATATTTATTATGACTGATATGTCTATGAAGAGTTCTAGTCAAAAATATCTTGGTGGAATATGATTTTTTTCATTATTGTTCCATGGTTTCTATTTCCAATTATCAAAATGCAATATAATAATCACGTCATTTATAGTTTTTTCTGTAATATATTATGTATTCCATAAATTGTAATTAAATTTTAATTTATTTAATGTTAGTTTCTATAAAATAAATTTCAACTTATATCATTTGGAACATGTGTAAATAGAAAAAAGTTCACTCATTATGTTATGTACATGAAAGAAAAACCTTTAATAAATTTATTAAAATGGAACCAACATTATGATAAATATAAAAAACAAGAATGATAGTCCCAATAATAAAAATTCGAACATGTATGAATTTTTTCAAATATCATTGTGATCATGTCATAAGGTTCACACATAACGTATTTAGTGATAATTTATTTATCTCTACCCAATGCATTGGAGGAATACATAGGTTCAACCTATATCATAATGAAAACCATATTAATTTTACACACATTTTTGTAAAACATTAATAAAATCATAAATCATTAAATGAAATCTCTTTATAAACATTTATAATGAAATTTACAATAGAAAATAGACAAGTTTCGTAGTTATTTTATCAATTCATTATTTCAAAAAATCATAACCCATAAAATTATTGGGTTTCAAAATAATTTCATCATGATTTAACCATTTTAAATATAAATTATTTCATAATCAATATTGGATAAAACATAAACCATATAAGAATGGAATAAAAATGTTTTCCGAGGATCAAATCACTTATACGGCATGTGTAACTTCAACAGATGTCATCATCGATGGAAAATGATTTTGATCAATGACATGAAACATTACATGAAGAAAAAATCAGATCCACCTTGAAGAAAACTTGATAAAACATAAAAAATATAAAAAATATTTTTCATTAAAAATAATATTGAACATCTTCAAAGGTAGGGTTCCTGGCACTATGTGAATGTGTCTAATATTTCATATTCTGAAAATAGTGAAGATTAGTGGATTTTTGGTATTACTAAAACATTATCATCATATGCGCATTGGAAAATCCATTAGTGGTTAAAAATGTAAAATTTATGTGTTGTATCTCTTCATGAGAATTGTAAAATTAGTACACATTACCCGAAAGTATGTATAACGAGTTCCCAACAATTTTGGTATAAGATCATTCACTTTTGAAGAAAAACATGACACCCTGATTCACCCCTCCCCTCTCAAGTTGTTTCTGGTAATTCAATATTATAATTTTAGAATTATAAAAATTCTCGTATTACCATAATTATTACACATAAATAGAAAATATTTGACATTATTATCTTATATATAATGTGATATCAAAAAATGAATCACATCACTTAACGAGATGTTAGACAGTTAAACACTTGAGCAATATTTTCATGTCTCTTACATTGTAAGAAAATTTTTTATATTCATTTTAATGATTAAATATATATCTGATTAAAATATCATATAAATATATATATACTATAAATCCATTATCATAATAAACCGTGATAGATGGAAAGTGCTCAATGAATGACATTAGTTCACGAGGCAGTAGTGCTCCACAAATAAGAACTAAGATTTCATATCCCCTTTGAGGAAAGTGTAAATTATAGTAAGTATACACTATAACATTAAAACATACATGATTTTTCATATAATATTTTTATTATGTTATATTGTTATTAAAATATTTTAAAATGGCGGAAGATGAACTAACATATAAGTATGTGTTAATGAATATTACCTCTAATTCATGTATCCTCAATTGGTTTGTAAAAAAAATATTATTGAGAGGTATTTCCATCAAAATTAAGAATTAAATGAATGATTTATGAACTTTGAAATGTTGATTGGGTATTGATTGGTCCATAAATATTTATTTTCAGGTGTGATGGGAAAAGGAGAAGGTGTTTCCTTTTATAAATGGAGGAGAGTATACACATATAATTTTTTATAAGAATTGAGTTCTCCAATAATTCACACATTTCAAAGTGGTCCAAAATGGATCATTAAAGGATATATGATTTGTAATATGATAAATATGAAAAAAAAAGTTTTTATAGAAGTTTTTTGTCCTTTTAGCCCTTATCTTTATAGATTAACCCCCTTAAACTAATTTTAACATTGTCCACAGTAGTTAATGTTTACTATTTTCACCATTCCTTTCGGTCAAAAAATATGATTACAATATTTGGTAATATAAGTTATTCTGATTACAAAAATTTTATCCATTTTTCCAAATTCTAATTAATTATATAGAATAATTTATTTTAAAAATAATCTCGTTGAGGCCATGAGATTACATGTTTTTAAATAGAAAATATTCAAATGATTGAAATATTTTCTAATTAAATTTTTCTGCTGAAATCATTAAAATTAACAAAATTTTAATCATTTACTATAAATACATTAATTTCAATTAAAAAAACTTAAAATATAAATTTTGTTTACATAAAATTAAAGTAAAACTATTGTTTAAAATAAAGAATTAGTATTTTAACTATTAATAAAAATGTAACTCTACAGGAAAATAGAAAACATTAAACCCATCCAAATTTTTATATTTTTATTAGAAAAATTTGAGAATTTTTTAGTTATATTTTATAAAAGAATGATATATTAATTTTATTATTTCTTCTCCAAAATACATGAAAAATGTGTTTTTTTAGTGAATAATTTTTTAGAAACATATAAATACTCTTAGAAAAATTACTTATTTCAATATAAATGTGTTTTATTTACATAAATTGATTTTAGTAAATATTGAAACATTAATTATATGTATAAACATCACCATATTAAATCGCTATAAAAAAATTTTCACAATTAAATTAAAATATTAAAAATATGTCTTGCTATTGGTAACGCTTGTTTTTGTGTGTAGTGAAAACTAACCCATAGTTGAATCTATTGTATGATTAACCTAGTGTTTCCTTTAAAACAAGATATCTATAAATATTAATTTACACTAAAAATTTACTTTAGAAAAACACAGGGTATTACATTCGACCCCAATTAATATGCATTTCTCCCTAAAAAATTATCAATTTTTATCCATCAACTGAGGATAAATGTTATTTATTTCATCCTTAGGTTCCCTCATAGGTTTATGGAGATAGTTGTTTGACACCAAACTATAGACCTTGTTAGTGGAAATGCATTATATAACATTATTTATTCAATACATCACAAATGGATGTTTTTCTTCATAATATTTATCATGATATTGTGTTATGAAATGTGATATTATTATATGTGATAAAAAACATATATAATTCCTCAAGAGAGATACATGGAACACATCATGAACCTAGGAGGGGTTCTAAGAAGAACAATGTGATAATTATTTTTACAAATATTACCATGAATTTTAAAGGGACTGATATAGCTAGATCATTGTATTTCCATCATTCTTCCAAGTTGGAATTTATATAAATAACTTATTTACATTTTATAATTAAATACTATGTCATCATTTATCAAAATCTCTTTTCGATCAACTGTTTTCAATTTTTTCATGTTTCTTAATGTTTCTAATCATATATATAATATTATCAGTGTTCTCATGTCCAAATATAATTCTATAAAAAACTATATTCAAGTACATTTGAGTTATATGTTTTTTTATAAATTGATTCATAAGGTTCCATATAATTACATGAGAAAAATCTAATTTAAAACAAATTAAATATAATAATATGTGGTTCCACCCACCTTTGCAGACCATTGAATAAGATCCTATCATATCATTTTGTTTTTGTATTATTCAATCATTAATTATCATCAACTACATATCAAGATGTTGGGTAAGAATACACCAATATATCAATTTAAATAAAAAATATTGATCAGATACAACTGAATGTTTTACACTATAGATAATTACCACTTCTTTAATACATATATGAGGAAGTGGATTCAAATTGAAATTTTCCCTATATATAATGAATTATGGCACCCTTTTAAGATGATCGAATACAACCCATAATCATATCTTCATCATGGTTATGATGAACCCTAATTTTTTTATGTACCTTTAATCAAATCTCTATAAAGTGAAATATCTTTTTCACTAAAACATATATATAACCAAAGTGTTTTGTTAATATTAATGTTTTGTAATATATATTTAAAAATGTTTAAATCCCAAGTGTGAAAACATAAATGATGGAGTAGTGAATTGGAATATATGATCAATCAAAAACTCATAAACCATTCATAGAATCCATTACTCTTAATTTAATAATACATAGGGATATAAATTCAACCAAATTAAAATTCAACCTTTATTCCTTAAATATACTTTAATCAGATATGAAAACATTTCCATCGGAATTTATGGGTTAGACCATATATAGATTGAATGTAAATTATGATTAAATTTTTCCAAAATCCAAGTTAAGGGGATAATAAAATGAAGTTTCAAAATATTTTTTAGGGAACATTGATGAAAAGTCGAATAATAAATTTTCAGTTAATAATTATGGGTTAGTTTTTCCATTATTTACCCTCATTCACTTCACCCATTATTATTGCATCTGTTTTTTCATTTTACAATTTTTAGTAGTTTTTTTGGATGATCATCATTATCATTATCAAATATATTGGGAAACTTATTTTCATAATTTCATAACTCACTACACTTGAAAACCAAAAGTATGGGTGGTGTATTATTTTGAACTCTCTTACTAATCATTTCATTGAATGGAATCATCACATCAATATTATATTCTTATTATCAATTTATTGGCATCAAAAACATCCTTTATCTTTTTTGGAACTCACTTATGTACCCTTTATCATAGTTTTTGCATCTATGAGTTTGAAACATATTCCTCACTGTAGGTTCCATATATTTGTAATTTCACCAGAACACCATGTTCATTTTCTTATCACAAAAACCAATAAGATTAATAGAATCCATTTATTATTTAATTGAATATAAAATGTTTTCATAAATTCATTCAATGTCTATTTTTATTAAATTCACACATATATTTAGTTTGAATCCAATAATCAATTGGTTATCCTTAAATTCTTTATCAAAGATAATAAATAAAGAGTACCTAAATGTCATGTAAAATTTTATTCATTGGTCTGAAAAAATTCATCATCATTTTTTAAGAAAATGAAATTATGTCTATATTCTTGAATGAATAATACAAGGAATATACTATTTGGAAAATATTATTCGACACTCATCGAACATTATAGAGTCATTTTATTATCATTTCATTAAATTATTTATATGAGTCCTCTATTGATACTCCAAACCATGTAAATGATATATATATATATATATATCTCTCTCTCTCTCGAAAATTGAATTTCTATTATAAAAATAGTATATATTTGAAAATATCATTTTAGATTTAGTGATCCATTTCTCTATATCTAAGGGATCAGTGGAACCAAATAATGAATGTTGGTGTTTCATTACGATGTTTTCCACAAATCTTTGATCCCTAAGATTCTGGTTGTTAATGTCACTATGAATCATATATTTCAAAATTATTGTGAGCATAAAAATTAGGGATTACATTTTCTATCTAATTAAATTCATTTTCTCAGGACAAAAATCCTTATATTTTTCATTTTATTTACTATTAAAATGGTAATTTTGGGTTTTATCAATATACTAAAATAAAAAATCAAAGTGTAAGAAATTATAAACATATTGGTAAACTATATAAGAATTATAAATCACTTATAGGGGTTGTAAATAATTGCACCTTCATTTTTTTCAATGAAACCTTAGGTTTATCCTATCTCATTCATAATTGTCACCTATTTAAACCCTTCATGATGGATTGAAAATAATTTTTTGAATTTCCAACGAATACCCCACAGTGTGTCATGATATGGTTGCAGCAAGGACCACTGTTAGGTACTTTTTGAAATTCGATTCTAGCCTAATACAACCATTTTAGAGTAATTAAACTTGGTTCAAATATGCTAGTGCCACCCATACTTTTAGTATTTCGAATGAAATGCAATTTATTTAAAAAAACTGAATCTATAATTTTCCTAAATTTCCTATCATTCTCATTTACATTGAATTATCCCTAGAATTATCCAAATAGATATACCTATACATATCATTTGAAGTATGCCTATTTTTTCAATAATGTTTTAAAATATTATTTTCCTAAGGATAACTAAACAATTTCTTTGATGCCAACAATAGTGATCTGGTATTTTCATATGCGAATATTATATATTATTATATTAATATTCATTAAATTACTAAGGGAAACACATAAGGATGATATTAGTTTTTTTACTTTAGAATATTGGAAAACATTCATCATAATTCATTAATTATCAAAAATGTATTCCACAATGATTACCCCCTTTATTAGTTCTAAAAACAAATATTTTTTAGAAATTTATTCATAATATATGGAGTGGAAACATAATAACATTATATATAATATTCTAAGAAAAGATAAAATGGGAGATTTGAAATAACAAAACGATAATAATGTTATGATAGAAAGATAATAACATTCTAAAACCATATCCATTATATCAAAGTTTATAATATTTGATCATTATAAAAATATTGGCAGTTAATATGACACGAATCATAATGAAATCATAGAATGTGAGTTGTGAGAGCACAAAATTTATATAAAATGTATAATTATGTAATATATATTTTCATATAATATATATTATATGTGTAAAAATAAACATGTTAACTCATTGGGGTAAGGACATGAAATCATGTCGTTGTATAAAATATTGGACATAGAACTAGGTCCACACATAATATTATGGGCATTGAAGATAGTTATATGAAGAAAATTTTCAAAATGAAATTGATTTCACACAAAATAGTGATCAAACATAATCATTTTTGTGCAAAAAATATTTACTCATGATTTATGCACATTTACCCAATGCATTGAAGTTAGACATATGTCTCTCCTGTCTCATAAACAAAACCATATTTATTATCATGAACCAAATCTAGCTGCAATCAAACAGTTGTAAAACCTAGACCGATACCATGATCTAAGGGCGATCCTTATCCCCACGTGCTAGAATATGTGTCCAGGTATAATATAAGTTGGTTTTCTAATGTTTTACTTGAATATGGAAGCACAAAACATCAATATAAATCGATAAATCAAATTTGAAAAATTCATACCATATCAGTTTCAAACAAAATTAAAAACAGAAAACATAGGTCTAAATATAATAAAACATGTCCAAATACACAATGAAATTATATCAAAATATACCCAAGGAATCCACATGACAAGGGTCCAGAACCTATAACCTATCTCTACAATGTCGCACCATGGATGGGAACTAACACCCCAAACTGCCATCACCCAAAGACATTCCATTACCTAAGTAAATCATGACCATGTATACTTACACCCAAGGTGTTTACATAGTGTGTGAGAATAATTCCAATTGGATACCACCAAGATATTCCATTGGGTATGAAATAAATGATAAAGATCATGCTAGTTTTGATAAGAAGAAAGATGTGGAAATAATTTCGAAATGATTATCTTTTAGATGTAATTAGTTATCAAAAGAAATTTTCCATGAATGAGAAAATTTAAATTAAACGACTTTTCTAATGAGTTTTTCAACCAAACCCACCATATTACAATGATAAATATATAGGATTCAATGAGAACCAATCCTGGGAAAACCCCTAGGAACTAGGTTAGTGTGGGCCCCATGAACCTCATACCTAAGTGTATTGTAACCATAAAAAATATGTTCTCTTGCACGATAAACTAGTAGGGAACATACCCATAACTTGGTGGTCCCCAATAATCATGAAAGTAATTTTTTAGTGTTATTGTTTTCAATTTTCTCAGTGAAACAGGGACACAACCCATCTAGATCACTATCATACTAGTACAAATCCACCCTCCCAGGTACTCGGGCTTCCCCTATTGTGATCAAACCATTATATCATGATAAAAAAAGCCATCATCACAAATAAACATAATTTCTAGAAATAATAAACTCAAACCAGTATCTACACTTGTTTTTTCCCAATTACACATCTCAATAAACCCCATAGAATTTCAAAATAATAACATCACAAAACATTAAATTGTATTCCACACAGAATCCTTTAAAAAATCAATTTGAAAATCATGTACATTCCCATATTCATCAAAACAAAATTTTCAGCAAAAAAATCATTTATATAAATCCATTACATGATTTATAAAACAATCTCATTAGCATAACATGAAATAAACATGTAAAACACCCAATTTAACACCAAATTGGTACCCAATTTACCAAAATCCAATTTAAAATATCACGTTGAACAGAAGGTGCATACCCATATTAATAAAAAGATAACTTTTAGCATCCAAATAATTTATATTAAAACATTATATTATTTATAAGACAACCCCATTGTCATGACATAAAAAATATTTGTAAAACACCCATTTTGACACAAAATTAAGACCCAATTTAACAATATACCTTTTAAAATACCACTTTGAACACCATGAGAATACACATTTTCAACAAAAATAGAATTAAACCTACCCAAAAAATTTATATAAACCAATTACATTAAATAAAAAACAATACCAATTGGCAGAACATTAAATATACATGCAAAACACCAAATTTTGCACAAAATTGGTACCTAAAGTTCATTTTCATAACAAACATCACCAAAACAAGATTCCTCATCTATGATAATTAATAAAAAGTGTTATAAAAACAATAAGTCGGAAAATATATCCCTTATAGCACTTATTTATTAAATAATAACCTACCATATGTGTCAATACCCTTGAATCTTGGGGTGAAACTTCAACCGCACCACCGCCGCACAATAAAGAAGATAAATCAAGCCATAGAACATAAAATTTAACCAATAAGTCTCAAGTTTATAACCTAGTTATGTTCAATGGATGTTTGAAACTTTATAACATCAGGAATGGTGAAATATAACCCAGGGGTGATGGAATAACCTGAGAAGGAATTTACATACATGAATGATCTAGATGCCTTTCCACCAAATCGACCATACAAAATGAGTTTTAAGAGATCATGAGGGATCTTGGATGCCTCCACTGGCTGCTAAGTTCTAATGGGGTACGAATGGGGTAGAATAGGTTTATTTATGTGATAGAAAAACTGGAACTTCCAAATGAATATTAGGAAACTCAAAAACATCCCTGGTTTGGCTACACAATTTAGTAAATTGTGCGGTCAAACGATGTGGCATGTAATGCACACCCCTAATGTGATGTATTTATTCCAATTTTAGGGTGTTATAAGGGGGAATCTAAGATGAATACATAAGGCATGGATATGATAAATAATACTGAATGTAAAACCACCCTCTCGCCGCATGAATCATCTTACTCAGTGGAAAAAAAACCAACCTCCCTCCCCAGGACTCGTAAAATTTTCATAACATCATAACCCATGAAAATAATCATGTTTTATTAGAATTTAATAATTTTGAAACTCACTATATGTTAAAGTGGTTTCATCAAAATAATATAATAAAAACATAATCCTTTTAGAGAATGTGTTAAAATTTTATCCTTGAATTGAATCCTGATAATTTCATTGCTATTATCAATGAATTTCACTTGGAAGGAAACTTATTTTGAATGATCATCAAGTATTTATCCGTTGAAATTATCATTTTTGGTCTCAAAAACTCATTAAGTTATAAATAATTTTTAAAATAGTTTTCATTCAAAATAAATATGAATACAAGTATAATAATGTTTTATGAAATTAATTTTCATGATTTTGTTTAAAAAAATCATTCCATTCATATTAAATTGAAGGATTATAAAAAAAATTTTGTAAAGAAAATTGGGATTTTTTTCCAAAATACATTAAAATTAATTTCTGAAAAATGTTTCATAAAAAATCATGGAATATTATTCATTTAAAAATTATAGGATAATAGTAAAAAATTGATGACATTTTTAAAAAACAGGGTTTATAATGAAAAGTGTTTACTTACTAAAGGGAGAAATAATATAATATATTATAAAATATATTTTATTATTTTTATATAGTAACATATATTAGGTAATGTTAATATTAAATTATAAATTAGTGAATAACCATATAAGAATAAAAATAGTGATATTATTGAAATTATATACTATGATTTTATCACTTGATGCATGATAATAAACCCTCCTCATAATCAATGTGATTGTAACATGAAGTCATTACCACATTAAAAACCTTGATTCATAATACAAATGGATGAATAATATTAAATGTATCATATAATTTCATTAGGGTAAATAAATTTTTAATATTACAAGTTAGTGGGATGTATATTCACCTTGTCGAAGAATATTGTTTCACAACAAAATGTATCTCTCAAAAAAGTAAAATTGAGATAAAAATCACTTACCAAATTGATATAATTGAAACAGGATAGCCCATGAATGATATAAAATATTATAGATATATCATTCACTATAAATATCAGTAGAATCACTATAATGTACATTCATGGGAAGACTATTCCCCACATATGGAAACAGATGGTGAATATGGAATGTGTCACAAAAAAGTACAAAGGGATGGATAAATCCTTTACTATAATTATAGTTATATCCTCATGTATAATATATATATATATATATATATATATATATTAGACACATATTATAAAATAGTAAATTTAAATATTACCAAATTTTATTTAGTTTTTCAATTTTAATTACTATTTTAGTAGAAATTCAATTTTAAAATCACGTTTTAAATAATAACTGCTTTATTTTTTGTATATATATAGATTTATTATTTTTGATCTTAATAATTTGATCACAAATCTAAAATTTTCAAATTAAAAATATAGAAATAATTATGATATTTAGGAATCAATTATACATTAAATAATACTCTTGAGTGAAGTTTTGGAAAATAATGTATATTTTGATCTTTGAAACAGTATGTCGTACATACACATGAATAACAATTAAATTTTTTCAATGATAATTTTGGAAAGTAGAAAACTAATATATTATTCTATAATATTTATAATAATATAAAAAATACTATAATATTTATTCAAGTATACTTATATATATCATCCATTTGGTGTCCTGATTAAATTAGGGTAACATGACTTCATGAGGGAAGTGGTCTACCAAAATATGAATGATGTTATAATCGTTATGAGAGTGGGAATTTAACGATGAAAATGATAAAAAACAATATATGAATAAAATTAAAGTCATTGATTTGAATATTATTTCATTTATATTATATATATTTATCTCTATTATCTTCCATTTAATGAATTATTGAAATATGAATTACATCACCTCATGAGGCGGTAGTCAGTCGTAACCACATTAGAGATTCTTATATCGACTACAGTATGGAATATAAAATTGTACATATGATATAAATACTCTCTATGTATAAATATATAATTTCTTAGATATTAATACAATATATCCATCATCATACTAAAATGAGAGAGTCAGAAATGAAAAGAAAAATTACATTGTTCCATGAGACAGTAGTCTACCGTAAAGAAAAACCATAACATTGTAAGCCATTTTATAGAATTGAAGAGGGTTGTAGGTCCATAAAATTAAATAAATCATATAATTATATTTATTATATTGATTTTATTATATAACAATGGTATAATGTTAAATGAATGTGGGGGGAAAAATAAAATAAAAAAGCTTATTGAGGAATGTTACTTCTTCTTCGAGAATCATTTTTCGGACTATGCCAATATCCATCAAAATCTGTGATTTATTCCAAATAAATGATTCAAGTATTATTGAATAAATTAATGAACTTAATAAGGAATATTTTGGATGATAAAAAAGGTTTTTATAGAGTCAAATAAAGAGGATAAGGGGTGGAATTTCATATGTTGGGGAGAGGAAATAGTTGTCATTTTTTATATGAATTTACTAATTCCATTATATTGAATTGATAGATAATTTAAAATTGACTATTATCATACCACAATTTTTTTGGTATAAAAATGTACATAAAATAGTTTATAGATTTGTTTTTTGGTCATTTTAGCACTCATCCTTTTATTTTATAGTTAACCCATTTGAACGTTGACAATGGTAATTATTTTACTTTTATAAATATAATTTTTTGTAAATAAAAATTGACCACATTTGAAAATATAAATAATTTTGTTTGAAAACATGGAATCTATTTTTCTAAATTTTTTATCATATAAATTGGAATTTTTAATTTAAATTTTTTCATGTTTACTTAGTGAGAAAGAGGGTTTTTAAAGAAAAATTATTCAAATGTTTGATATGTTTTGAAATAAAAATGCAATATAAAATTGATTAAAACATAATAAATTTTATTAATGTATGTAAAATTGATTTAGTTGAATGTTAAATAAAATTTAATATATAACTTATCTTTATAAATAATTTATATAAAGGGTATATTAAATTATAATTTAGTATTAGCACTCTTCAAAAAAATGATACTTTTAATATAAAATAAAAAATAACCCTATAATAAGTTTGATAATATGATTTTATGAAATTAATTTTATTGTTTAAAATTAATTTTATCAATTAATAAATTAATAATTTTACTAATATCAAAAAAATTACTTGTATTATTTAAGAAATTAGTATTTTTGAAATATCTAAAAACATTACAAAACATTATATAATTTATTATCAATATGTTTTATTTATATAAGAAAATTATAATTCATATCCAATAATGGATTATTCATAATAATTTATCTACGTTAAATGATTTGGAATAATGGTATTATTTAAATAGTGAAATTAAAAATATATCATGGTTTTTTTTGGACACAATGTTTTATGTATATCATAGTAACCTAGTGGTCAATGATGAAAAATTGTAACATGATGTTGCATGTAATGAATTATATCTATTAAATTTACTATATTTGAATAATATAACACATAAATCTTGGGGTTTTTGAAAATTACCCTTAATGGGATAGATTGGGTATTCACTCAATCATCTTTGGTTTTTCATTTGTGTACTAAGTACTACACACCAAGCAAGATAGTATTGAAGGATATCCTAGATTAATTCACATTTAAATTATGAATTTTTTTTTTTATATTTGAATATATTATGATCATGTATGACCTAAGTTAAACATTTAGTTACATATTTTTAATATAAATTGTAATGATTTTG
Source organism: Viscum album (assembly GCA_963277665.1). Taxonomy (NCBI): domain Eukaryota; kingdom Viridiplantae; phylum Streptophyta; class Magnoliopsida; order Santalales; family Viscaceae; genus Viscum; species Viscum album. The sequence goes on along the minus strand of OY728133.1, from coordinate 1,022,231,793 downwards.
ATATTTTAAAATAAAAATTTCTTAATATCTCAATAGGATTATTATTGCTGAAAATATGATATTTAGATAATTCATTGAACGTGTAGGATTCATGTTAATGATATATGAAATGGTAAATGTAATTTTCTCTGACCTTTGTAAATAATTTAAATAGGAACTACAATGAAAAATATTCTGATTATTCCAAATTAGATATAATATTAAATTATAAGAATTTTTAATGTGGTTGACTTTACTCACACGTTATAAGAGAAAAATGGAGTCTGAAGAAGAATTTTGAGAAGAGATGATTCATATTCATACTTATTAGTTATGTAGGAAGAATAATGTACAAAAATAACCCAATGTAATGATAATATATTCAATAAGTTGAAATGAATGTCATGATGGAATTCAATACAAGGGGAAAATGATTAGTTCGAATGATTTAAATGAAGTTCGCTATATGTTTCCATTTATAGATTAATGTATTATTTTGGGAAATAATTATATATTCAAGTAAATTATCAAATCCATGTACTAACTACATCACCATGTATGACCCTATGCAATGATAATCATTTAAATTGAATGATTTATGTGCTTTCCATTATGATTTTGAGAATTATGAAGAATAATTATTTTATAAATGATATTATTGTAAGTGAATTTCTGTACCATATTTGAATTATTATGCATATTTTTTCAATTGGTATTTTCATGCATATGTTGAATATTATCGACAACCTATAAAAGTGATTTAGTGGTAAGGTAAAATTTTAAAAAAAACAATTGTGGGATAGATAACCATTAATATATTATTTACATTTAGATAAGAAATTTTAGATGGGATATTTCTGTAAAACCCCAAGCTTCTGCGGTACATTTCCATTTGAATAATGCAATAGCTTGAATTGTATGAAACTTCGAGATTCTAACCCACTACGACCAATCAAACTAGTCGTCATGAAAAGTAATACCCAAATTTGGAAATTATAGGAAATTTATTTTTTAAAATGGACATAATTTTTTAACATTAAATACTGAAATTTATATAGGGTTAATTTTTTTGTATTTTTCTAAAAACATTCAATTTTTGGTGTATAGTGAAAAAAATGTGTTATTGTATATGAATCAAATACATCATATCCATAACAAACATGTCTTAAGTAACCAAGATAATAAAAAAAGATAATAAATGAAATGATGACACTACTTAAATATTGTTAACAAAGAAATATTAGAGGGTCATATATGATATCATATCTATTTATATAATTCTTGTATAATTTAAAAAAAATTATTTAACTCTTATACATGAGGTTTACGTACCCTCGACTGATGAAAATTACAATGTAATGGTTAATTTCACAATCTCTTTATTATATGAGGTTCTTTTTAAGTAAGTATCTACTTAGACCTTTTTATCAACCACATATGTGTTTCTTTAAAATATATTTCCAAACATTTTTTGCTATTTCCCAGACTATAGGTTAAAGTCATTTGTACTCATTTTAGAATTTTTAATAATTTTTATAGTGGAATACATCTGTCATTTTCCAGACAAGGTCCTTTATGACCTTTTCTAAAAAATTATGGAAAAATTTATTTTTAACTTATACAGTAGGTGCATATATTTTCAACCATTATAACACCTTAAAAGCATCCCTTACCAGATTATAAGAATATTTACCAAATAAATGTTTTCTTTTATAATTACATGAAATATTAATGATTTCAAAAGTTAAAGATATATTTCTCTCAATGAGTTTTTATTTCATCTACGTCAACATCCTTTGATGGATTTTAAAGATGTTTGACGTTGATTTATTATGATACAAATCATCCATATTGCATTGATAGTTTCATTATATGTCTGACAGTGGATGTGTTATTTTTACACACTTAATGATTTATTAATGAAGTATTTACATTTCGTATGCTAGTTTTAATATAAATGTTTATGATATGTTTAATCCTTTTCATATGAGGAATGCATTGGACTTAGTAAGTTATGGGTGGAGCCTTCTTTAACTTCCTGATTAATCGGTATGTTCCATGATACAAACTAGTGTCTTGGAAAAAGGCCCTGATAAAATATTATTTGTAGACATGGCACAAGGCCCTGACCATGTAGTTATGAAGCCTGGCATTATGCATTCTATAATTATGAAAGTGGCTATTGATATTGCATTTGATTATTCGACTAATATAATATTCATATGATTAATTAAATGGTATTATTTTATTTTTTTAATTTACATATTGTGATGAAGTTTATGTTAAAAAGGCTTTTTTTAGTCATATACATTCCCTTAAATGTTTATGCTTATTTATGAAATCTTCTAATATATTGTTATCCTTAATGAGTATCTGATCTCACCCATTTCTATGTTCTAAATTTCCCAGGATTTGTAAAAGTATTTTATGGTTGACATTAAGCGATGGGATAAGGAAATAAGTGTGTTCAAAAAGGGATAAATTTTTTTTTTATGTTTTAATTTCATGTTGTAATGTTAAACTTATGAATGTATCTAGTATGTATAAGGTTACTAAACTGATCAGTCTTTTGGGATCTGATTCCTTATATCATGCCAGTGTTATGAAATAATGCACCGACTCTTGGTATCTAGGGTAGGGGTGTTACAGTTGGTATCATGGGATGTTTAATACAAAACTTGGAATCTAGATTTAGAAAAACATTGATTAGGGAACATTACCCTTAGATAGACGTTGAATATTAGTGTAGAATAAATTCCTAGAATTTTCTTACTGTAGATATTTTTTGAGTTCTCTAAGAAATACATCCCTGCCTAGATACAAGTAGGTAGATGCAGCTCTGGCACATGGGTACCCATGGTTTAATCCCAAAAACACGGCATTGGGCTAGACACGAACATGAACTGGTGCACAACAATGGGCCTTCCTGTACTCTTGGTTACGACAGTCCGAGGGTATATTCTTAGGATAATTCAAATTTCTTGTACAAACCATTATGAAGGGATTATGAGTATATACATCCTCAAAGAATATATTTTTATTATTATGTATTATATCCATAAATTTCTTAATTACTGTTATGTAATATATAGGTTTGTAATTATGTATAGTGATTCATAAACAATTCTAGTGTATTCCATTGTTTAGAAATGGTGCCTATTGGAACGAAAGAAAACTCTATCAATGCACATAATCCATGTAGCGATTGAAATCCTACTCAAGATAATTATAGTGGAGCTGGTAAAGCAACTGGTGCTGATTAGCTTATCTCCATACTGGGACAATTCACTCATGTTATGAATTGTAACCTTACCTGTATAGAGAACACTGATCCACGACATGGAGGAGCAATGTTAGACTGCTTCAAGAGGAAACAACCACAAAAATTCAATGGGACTACAAATCCATTAGAATTTGAGCAATGGATAAATTCCTTAGAACAAATATTTCATTCTTTGGGGAGTATCCAAAAGGGAAAAAGTTGTCATGGTAGTTTAGGGCCTCACGAGAGATGCAGATTAATGGTGGACTTTAATCGAAAACACAAAGAAAGATGAAGAAGTTTCAAACATGGAATGGTAGGAGTTTAAAGAGATTTTCTTGGAGAAATACTTTCCTCATGACCATCCGGCATATATGGAAAAACATTATTGAGTCTGATGTATTAGGAGGATTATAATGTCACAAATTATTAGTCTAACAATAAAAATATTTTCAAGGCATGCAACATATTGTATACGTAACCGAAGGTGTAAGATTGATCGATTCATTGATGGGTTAAAAACATTTTTCTGTCAACCATTAGTCTTGCAATACTTCTAATCATACGAAGATTTTGTCTCATTCACTATCATGATATAAAATCAATTCTATATATCATACAACTTCTAAGAAAATAAATAGAAAAAGAGATCTATGGAACACTATGGAAATATAAATAAGGGGAAGAGTGGAAATGGTGAATATCCATCCTACGGTAAATTTGGGAAGACACTGCTAGTACTTACCTTAAAATAATGGGAGTCTGTTACAAGTGTGGTGAAAAAGGCTACCACGATCATTATTGCAAAGTAATGAAATAGTATGTCAATGTTGAATGATACAATTATAGAGAAAAGGGGCATTATGCAAATAAATGTCTTAATCACCAAGGTAACATGCCATTTAAAATATAGTTCTATACATAAGCTAAATAAGACTATAAATATTCATTATAAATCAAAACTGATTTAATACATAATTATATTATATTTATAATTTTTAGACATTAAATAATTTAATTTATATATGACACAATGATGATATAGTAATTACATTATTAATGAAAGATTAATATAATTTATATTATTAATATCCAAATAAATGTAATTTGAGACTTCTGATGACTTCCACTAATCTTATAGGTTATTATGACTTTTTAGGGTTGATTAAATAATTTTTTTTCTAGTTAATCATGATGTTATTTTTTTACAAAATCCAAATACTAAATAGTGTCAAAATTGTCATAAATGGGTTTTTAAAACAAATACTATATTATTAATTGAAATAATATTCTGAAAAATTTAAGGTTCCACCAAATGACTTAGGTAAGGTTATATATATTAATACTGAATTACATGGGGTTTTCATGGGTTGTTATAATATTATTATTGACCATTTAATAAAAAAAATACAAAGGGACAAGGTAAATGTCAAACTATTTAACTACGAGTTAAATCTAAAAGATAAGGTTAATATGATGAGCTCAACCTGTCTAAAACATATTGGATGAGGTGTTTCCAACAAATACCCAAATTATAGTTGAAATAATTAAAATTTTATCCCTTATAAACTGAAAATGATTTTATTATAAACTAATATTATATGTTTTTCCAAAAGTGACCCTCACCTCTCTTATAAAAGTGTACTTCCCCTTCTCATAATTTCACACATCCCAATCGATTTGAGTCATCCAAAAACTGACAAAATATCCTCCCAACATTCTTCCCTTAATCCTAGAGTAATTAATTTGGTCAAAAATCCATCCTAAATATCCCTTTTGATCAAATCGAAAGGAAGAACCCGAAAAAGAGACAAATATTTCATCACCTAATTCAAATTATTTTATTTTTCCTCATACTCTTTCTATGTTGTTTAAATTATAAAACAACTAATACATTATATTATATATACTATAATGTTATTGTAAATATGTAACAACCATATTAGTTATTCTATCCATCCCATAAATAACTAAGACATCGTATGTGCATACGTACAACTTAACGTCTCTATGTCTTGGAGTAATTTGTTATTAAAACACTTCGTTATTTTGGATGGGTATAATAATGAATATAACAGATGTAAATAAGAAATATAACATGTCTATGATAATGTTTCTATGATATAACATCCATTTACATATTATTTCACCATCGATATAATGATATTGTCGATCGTGCATACATACAAATTACTGTCTCCACGAACGTGATGAGATTCATTCCCCATATTTATCATTCCGAAATAATTTTAATTTAATGATTAATAATAATGTTTATGAACATATTATCATTCTGTATATGAATAAAATAGATCTTATCCATGAAAAATAAGGCTTATTTAACCATGTATATAATGGAAAATGACTCAGTTAACACCGAAAATGAAGATACTACTGAAATATTTTTTAGAATGCAAAATTAGTGGGTCATATATGATATAATATTTATGTACATAGTTCTTGTATAATTTAATAAAATTACTTAATGATTATACTAGAGGTTAACATACCAATAACCAAGTAAATGTTCAAGGTAAGGGTTGATTTCACTATCTCTTTATTATTCGAAGTAGTTTTTTACGTAAGTATCTACTGGGACCACTTTATCAACCACATCTGTGTTTTATAAAAATATATTCAACATAATTTTTTAACTATTTTCTATAATATAAGTTAAATATATTTATACAATTTTTTGAATTTTTATAAAATGATTATAAAATAATATTTCTTTAATTTTTCAAAATGGTCAACTATGACCTTTTCGACCAAATTATGGAATGAATGTTTCTTTAACATATAAAGTAGGTGTAGCTATTTTCTACCTTTATAACACCTTCAATGATTCCATTACAATATTATATGAATATTTACCAAATAAATTATTTATTTTATCATTACATGATATCTAAATTATTTCAAAATAGTACGACATATTTCTCTTAAAAAGTTATGATTTCATCTACCTCAACATCCTTTGATAGATTTTAAACTTGTTTGAAGTTTATGTATTATGATACAAAGTTTCCATTTTTTATTAATGATTAAGTGATATGTTTTGACTTTGGATGTCTTATTCTAACATGATTCATGGTTTATGGATAATGTGTTAATATTTCTTATGCTAGTTTTAATACAAATGTATATGTTATGTTTAATCCTATTCATATGAGCAATGCATTGGACTTAGTAAGTGAAGGGAGGATCCTGATATATCTTCTCGATGAATCTGTAGATCTCATGATACAATCTAGTGTCTTGGCACAAGGCCTTGATAAAATATTATTTGTAGTCTTGGCATAAAGACATGAACATGTGGTTATAGAGTCTAGCATTATGAATTCCATCATTATGAAACTGGATATTTATATTTCATATGATAATTAGAATATTAGAATATCCATGTGATTAATAAAATGTAATTATTTAATTTTATATTTATCATATTATACTCATGATTAATTTTAAATTTTTGTTGTTTTAGACTTGTACATTTCCTTAATTTTTTATACTTATTTATGAATGTTTCTACTATATTGTTATCCTTAATGAGCATTTGATCTCACCCATTTCAATTATTAATTTTTTCCAGGATGTGAAGAATTATTTTAGGGTTGACCTGTAGGGATAGGGTGGTGATATAACTTTTTTAGAAAGGGAGAAAATGTTGTTGATGTTTTTATTTCATTGTATAATGTAAAACTTATGAATTTATCTAGTACTTCATAGGATACTAAATTTATCGGTATTTCGGAACATGATTCCTTATATCATTCCAATTTTATGTAATAATTCACCAACTCTGCGTAACTGGGGTCAGGGCCTTATAATAGAAGTGATAGTTGTTGACAATTTATGATTGATATTATAAGGGGGTTTTAATAAATTTTTTGATATGTTGATTGGGTGATTTATGATAAGTTTATTTTTGTATTTATTTATGTAATATATTTGATATTGTGTGATTTTTACGGAAAATGGATAATGTTTAATTTTTGGATAATTTATGTTTTCATTGAGGTTTGATTATTATTTAAGTTATTATATTGGTTTCGTAGAATATATAATCATTCTATTGAAATTTTTAATATGGTATATTTTATGATCATCGATGTTATCTAGAGAAAAATCATAATGTTTTACATATATGAAAAATATGATATAATATTTTATATTTTTTGATTTGTAATCATGAAAAATATTTTGGAGGTTTATTATTGATATCTATTTGTGTAATGGATTGAGTGTAACTTTTGTTGTTACACTCGATGTTTTATAGATTAATCTATGATTTCTGAAAATTTTGGATTAGTTATGAAATGCATTATTTTGTTAAATATTTATCTATTAAAAGAATGAAATGGTATAATTCAAAAAATCTTATGATCTATTAAAAGAAAATCTTAGTTTTCAAAGCATGTAAAATATTAATCATGGATATTAATTTATTAGAGTAACAGTTTTAGTGAAAAATTATTAAAGAAAAATAAATGGATTGATTTGGGATTATAAAATGGAATAAATCACATAAGTATAATTTTTTATATTAAATTAATCCATTAATTATTATAAATGAATATTGAGATAATTTTTTCCCTATAATATTTTTTCCAGTGAATTTATGGTTTTCCCCTCACTGATTTCCAGTTTTTTGGTCAATAATTTTCTAATAATGATTGTATCTATCACTCGCTATTAGTCAATAGACATAATTTTTATCATCAATATAAATATTTTCTCTTCCAATATAATTTACCCTTTTCTAGAAATCTAATTATTTCTTACTTCAAGTAAGAATTATGTTTCCAAGTCCTCCTTTTCAATAGAAATTTATTTATCCATCTTTTTTTGAGTTTCTCAACCAATGTTTTATCATATATTGAACCATAGAATACAATGATAAAAATTTGAAAAAAAATATTTATTTAAGAGGGGATGTAGATTTCACACCTAAAAAACAAGTTCAAAATAACTATTATCATGATTGTTATGTAAAAATGTAACAACATACATAAAGAGTATTATGAAATACATAAAATATTCCAATTTACATATTTCCATTTTAGCCTTAATATTGAATTAATGTACATGAATTTGAGTAAAATGTAATAAAATATATGAATAATGTAGCTACAAGATTAAAATTTATTTATCAAATATTCAGAAATATTAATTTATATTTTAATGATGTATATTGATGACTAAAAAATATTTTTCCTCATATTTTTCATTATCCATATAACATATGATTAATTTATACAATTGTTTTAATTTTTACATTATAAATTTAGATACTCCTTTTCAATTATCACCTAAAAATAAACCATAGAGATATTTTTTGGATTTTTCAAAAATAATATCCTTTTTAATGAATAGTAAAAAATCAAATTATACAAATACTGTCATTTGTGTTCTTTTACGAATGGTTTTTGAAATAACTATTATATTTTTTATTTTATCTAAAGTGATATGTGGTCTATTTTATTTATTATAATATTATTAATTCCTTTTTAATTATCCATATTATTCATTTGGATATTTGTTAGTATTTATGCTTCAAAACGCCTTATTCTAAAAGCTGTTATAGGTAATGTTTTATGAATTCATATTAAAATTTATTCATCCCGTAGAATAGATTGAATCATGAAAAATTCATAATATTTTTTTAATTGTGTATAATTTCATTAATAGGACAATATAAATTTTTTCATTATAATTAGTAACTATAGTAAATATTATTCACATCAGCAATGTTAAAATCAGTAAAATAAATTAAAAATAATGAGATTAAGTCTCTAAATGAACCCAAAAAATGAATTTATTTCATTTATGAGGGAAATAATTAGAAAACCATCATGAATTATATTATATAAATTTTTGGTTCCATTTTCTATGGACAAATATTTTTATATTATTCTATATCATGAAAATTAAGAAGTGTCACTCTGTGGATTTTAATTTCATTTATATGTTCATATAGGGATAGAAAGATTTTATGAACTAATATAAATTTATTTATTTTTTATATTGACTTATTTTTATGGTAATTATTTTTTATTTATGTTGTTATTAACATAAATACATACACAATCTTGATACAGTGCATGAAAATGTAGTAAAAATCAATGTAAATGATTTAAAATATCCTAAATGAAATATTTTTTCTGTATTACATATCATGGGACAAAAACAATATATGTAAATATAATGATCAATAAATGTTAAAAGGGTATATATTATAAATACATTTTCATAAATTTATATTTGATCTCAAATTAAAATAATATTCCATGAAATGACATTTATTATTTTTTATGTTGATAATATTATATTTAATGTAATGAAAATCATAAGAAATAATAAAATAGTACAATGGGTGATTATTGTATAACATGTAATACTGCCTAGTTTTTTTCTATTTCTTACATTAAATGTAATATTTTCACTATTAATTAATAAATAATGTGTCAAAGTGGTTAAAAATAAAAATGGCTAATATGGGTGTAAACTAAACAGAAAAGGGTTAAAATGGATTAAAACGTGTCTAATTCCTATTGCATCATATAATTATGAACATCACTCATATATTTTTCTAAATTAATCGAATTATTAACTACATGGAAGTGAATACGACATTATAATGTTTATAATTTCTGAATAATAATAAGATAGTTCCTTCAATCCCTTATAAAATGAGATGCCTCATTTCTATTCATTACACATCATTCATCATCATTGTATGACCAAAATATGAGTAGTTCTATTCTAATAAACCCTATCCATGAATTTGAAGTAATGGTCTTTTTAAACGGCCAATCTAATGTTACTTAATCAGATATCTAAAAGTTGTGAACTGATAAAGAGGTAATCGTCGTACCATAACTCATTCAATTAATTTCTATTCCTATAGGTTTAAAATATATTTTATTAATCCCAAAAAACAAACCACAGTTATCATTAAAATACATAAATATCATTATTATTTTTTAAAACCCATTATAATTCATCAATTCAATCAACTGGGAATTGAAATTATAAATCATTCGTATATATTGATTACCTCCTCCACGTAGAGATATGATTAATTTTCCATCACTATAATTTATGGATGGTTATTATGATGTTTTTAATGTATATGTAATGCCCCGACCCCATTTACCCAGAGTCGGTGCATTATTACATAACATTGGAATGATCAGAAAAAATATCAAATCTCAAATGACTGATTAGTATAGTATCTTTGGAAACACTTGATATATTCATAATGTTTACTTTATATCAATAAGTCTAAAACTACAACAATATATTGTCTTCATATCCCCTTATACTATCACGGCATTTCATTCATAAAATACTTCAACACATCATGGGAAAAATAAAACATAGAAAAAGGGTGAGCTCAAATGCCCAGTAAGGATAACAATATAGCGGAAACATTCATAAATAAGAATAAACATTTAAGGCAATGTATAACTAAAACAAAAGCATTTTAAACTAGAACTTCAAAATAGAATGGAAAAAATAAAATGAAATAATGACATTTACTTATTCACATGGATATTCTACTAAACAAATAATCACATGAAATATCAATAACCACATTCATAATGATGGAATGCAAAATTTCCAGACTATCATAACCACACATCCAAGGCCTCGTGCCAAGACTACAAATAAGATTTTGTCATGGCCTTGTGCCAAGACACTAGTTTGTCTCATGAGACCTTCCGATGCATCGTGGAGCTATAGTGGGCTCCACCCATCACTTACTAAGTCCAATTCCTTCCCCATATGAAAATTTTGAAATATGACATAAACATTCATATTAAACTAGAATATGAAATGTCAATACATAATCGAAAAACCATGAATCGTATAAAAGTAGAACATCCACAGTCAAACATAACTAATTTGATACAATATGAAAGATTGTATTGTATCATATTAATCTCAATCAAAAATAATGAAGGATATTGACATAGATGGAAATAATCCTTAAAACAATTTGAGAGAAATATCCCCTTTTTCTTGAAAACATTTAAAAGTCACACTATTTGTCAAGAAGCCATTTAAAAATAGATTTTTGAATCAAAGTGTCCCCTACCACGTTGAAACTTTTTAAATGGAGATTTAATTTTTAAACATTAACGTCCATTTAAATAAATCCTTAAAACCATTTTTTAAAACATTGACATTAATGAGCATGATTTATAAGAATAAGACTTCAAAACATTTAAAAAAATGGTATTTTGGTTAGAGTTTCTAACCAAAAGGGATACACTTAAATACAAATAATTGAGGGAATAAAATGTTTGTAACATCATGAGAATAAATGGATTCATGATATACTATGTAAAAGTACATTATATACACCACATAAAAGTGATTTTGTGTATAACAACAGTGAATTCTCAATGGAATGTAAATTGAGATGAAATCTCTCATAAAGGCAATATCCTTAGGTTAAGGATAAATCAATGACATAATTATGTGTGACAAATATAAATACACTAAATATGATTGGATATTCAGTGTAAAACAATCAAAGTACATTCACACATATTCTAGTAAAAACAACACCAATGAATTGGATGTTTATCTCAACAAATCGAGATTGAGTAAAAATTACTCTTATCAAGTTCATACCGATGACATGAGAATTTATCAATGGAGTGATTATGTTTATAAAAAGTATGTCCATATAATGGAGAGTGGAAATTATGAAATAATAAAATGAATAGTTATTCCACACATAATCTTGGAGTAAATTATTAAATGAAGTATGTGTAAAGCCGAATGAGTGGAAATTGAAATTTCAAATTCCCTTATCGATTTGGTAACTTATGAAACATGCACCCATGAAAGAAGGATCATAAAATGATGATTTAAATTCCAATAAATTAAATTATATTACACAATAAATACAATCATGGGAAATACACATACACCACATGCAATAAATAAGTGGTGAACAATGGAATTCTCACGAAATTAAGAGTGAGATAACAAACCCCTTACATTGTACTTTTTCCTTGGTCGACGGTAGGTTAACCTCCTTTATAATGGTGAAATAATTGTTATTGAATTATAAAATAATCATTTACATTAATATGATATCATATATGATCTTTTAACATTTATTTGTTAATAATATCATAGTATTATCGTCATTCTTGGTGTTAACTTACTCGTTTTCATTTATATTCTTTGTTACGTAAGCCGTGTTTGTTATGGATAGGTTATATCCTATTTATATCCAGAATTATATCTAGTCCTTAAACATAATTTTTAAATCATAAAATGATAATTATACATGAATGGATATGATGGAGAATGAATCTCATCGCTTTCGTGTAGACGGTAGTCCGTACGTACGCACGAGCGACAATATCAATCTTTTGATGTAAAAATAATATATAATTGGATGGTATATCATATAGAAAGAATAATTATCATGTAATATTTATTATTTACATTAATTACACATCATTATTATACCCATCAAAATAATAATTTTTTGAATGACAATTACACCACGACGTGGAGACGGTAAGCCGTACATACGCACGTATGGTGACATGTCATTCAAAGGATGGATAGAATACTGAATATGGTTGTACCATATTTATAATAATGTTACAGTATATAAGAGATACTGGATTCATTATTTTATAATGGGAATAACAATGAAATAAGAAGTTGAAGAAGAAAATATTTTGAAAAAGGGTGGTAAAAACATTACCTCTTATTCGGGTTCTTCCTTTTGATTTGATCAAAAGGGATCATTAGGATGGCTTTCTGATCAAAATAAGGCCTCTAGGTTGTAGTGAGGAAAGTTGAGAAAGTATTTGGTTGGGTTTTGGCCGAACCAAACGACTTTGAAGTTTTGATGTAATGAGAAGGGGGAGTCCCCTTTTATAAGAGGGGAGAGGGGCACCTTTGGAAAAGCTAGAAATATTATTTTATAATAAATTCATATTCGGTTTCTAATGGCCACAAAGTGTATTATTTAATGTCTATGGTGGGTATATGTCCAAAACCACTCAATCAATAGAATTTAGACAGGTTTGGGTCATTATATTAACCTTATCTTTAAGTATTGACACTTAATTAATTAGTTTCACTTTTACAATGTCTCTTTGTATTTTTATATTATATGGTTATAAAACATACTATATACATCCAAGAGACCCCAAAGAGGTCCCTTAATGATACACCTATCATGATATAAGTATCTTGTCCGATCCTTATATTTTTAGGAATTTAATATCAATTAATAATATAATATTTGTTTTAAAAACTCTTTTATGTCAATTTTGACACTATTCAATAATTGATTTTTGTGAAACTCATAACAGAATTATTAATTCGAAAAATGTCAATTAAATCAATCCTAATATGTCATATTAACCTATAAAATTAGTTTAATTCAAAAAAATGTCTCAAATTTTATTTATTTGGGTATTTATAATATCAATTATTTTAATTTTTCACTATTATGGTAAGTACTACATCATCATTGTGTCATAAATAAATTAAATTATTTATTGTCTAAAAATTATAAATAAACTATAATTATGTTGGAAATATTTTTTTTCTTTCTAATGAATATTTACAATCGAATTTACCTTATGTATAACCCTATATTAAATTTTTTTAGTTAATAAATTTTGATTTTACCTCTTTTAACTCTTCTTTGAATTAAATAATATTAAATGTCCTAATCCAATCCATGTGGACCTAAATGATAATATTTTACTCCTAAAGTTGTTTTTGGTCGATAAACACTTGTCCAATAGAATTAGTACATGTGTTAGGGTAATATTAATATCATTTTTACCCTTAAATACCCAATTTACTTTTAACCGTGGTAAATAAAGGTTAAAAAGTTACTATTCACCAAAAATTATTTTCATCCTATTGTACCAAATATTACTCCTTGATATTAACCGTGTCCCTCGGATTTTATAAATTCCATCACAGAAGCGGTAAAATTATGTTTTATGAAAAATTCAGTTTTTTAACTACCACTTAGTGGTTTCACTATTCATCAAAAAATGAATGTTTTGAGAAAAATACAAAATTTTGGCCTACAATATATTTGATATTATGAATTCAAAAATGATTTCTATTTTACCAAATTCAAAACATATCAGATACATTAATTAATTTATAAATTAATTCCCGTCGTCAAAACAAATAGCGTGTTTTTAAGAGATAATAACTATACAAAGATTGACACTTGTTTATGACTGTTTTAAATGTGAAATTACACCCAATGAATAAAATTTTATTAAATGGTAAAAATGTATTCTAAATATAATTTAAAACCACTCAAATTAATAATTTATCACTTTTAATTATTTCGATTAAAAAAGTTATTTTTAATTAAAATTTAGTAATTTTCTTCTATTCATCAAAATATTAAAAGTTAACCGAAAATTACCAAAATTTTACCCTAAACTAATTTCGATATTAAAAATCCAAAAATTAATTCCATTGAGAAGGATAAAATTATTAAAATTTCAAAATGTATATATTACTATTAATAACAGCTAGTTTTATTGGTTGTGGTGTGTTAGAATCTCGATGTTGTGTACAATGCACGCCATTGAATTATTCAAAGGGAAACATACAGTGGAATATTGGGGTGTTACCTTCTCCCCACATTCAATAAATATCATTCTTGCAATTTTTTTAAAATTGGGCTTTAGAACAAAATGGAAAGTCCCACATCGGAAAAAGAGTCGATAAAACTATCACTTTAAAAGAAAGGAAGAGAGGTATAAAGGTCACCCAAGATAACCCATACTAGGATTCCATGTAGGAAAACATGGATATGGACGATAAACTAAGTGTTAAGTTCTGATGGAGAGGGATAGAAAACAAGATCGGGAGAAAGTTAACAATAATAAAATCACAAACTTGTGTTGGGACAAACGGTCATTAGTCTCCCAGAAGGAAAAGTAAAGGGATAAAATTTTTTTAAGTTACATTACATAAGGACGAGGAATTCATTTATGATATTGACTAAGAACATAGAAATATATACTTACTTTTTAAGTAGAGTTTCATTTTTTAATAAATTTTTACTACTCACTCATTTTTTTGAACAATGAGTATTCAAGAAGACTTGGTCACAATGGTAGAGCTGGAATACACTTCTATAGAAATATATGATCCACGTAGGATAAACTATATATTTACCTTGTCTTTAGAGATTAATCAAAACCAAAATAGTTAGTATAATATCTGATCACCCCCCCAAATGGATATTCCATTAGAGAAAAAAACACTAATCTTAATTTATTAAATTAAACCATCAATACCCCCAAAGTTAAATAAATACCATTCAATAATAAATTTTCCTTAAAATCATTCAATATAATCCAAACTAATATTGAAATTCAAAACTCATAAGAATGTAGTCTTCCACGTTAAATTGTATCTCCAAATGTCATTAATTAATCCTAAAGTCACATACTTAAAAGTAATTAACCTAATCATTCACATAAACAACCCAAATCAATATAAATCCACAATAAAAACATAGATAAAAATCCAGCATTACTCTTCAAACGAAATCACATATTATTCTATTTTCTATTCAAAAAATAGAACAACATCCAAAATAACATTTTTCACTTAATTACCAAATCATTTTCCTATACTAAGGGTATTCATTTGATAACACATAAAAACCCAAATCAAAATATTAATGATCAATAAAATTATTTAACTAAAAATAATAGTCACACTAACCAGGGACTTCAAGTAGTCTAGTGGTAGGTGATAAATCCCAATTGCACTTTGGTTGTGGGTTCGATTCCCACAACTTTGTTCGACATGTCAGGTTGCCACACGGTCTGCATGTTATCCTTTTTCAAAAACTATATTTTTTAACATTACCAAAATGAGATAAATTCCTCAAAATAATCATAACATAATTTAACCACAAATTTTATCTCATACCTTGCATTCTCATACCAAATTATAATTACTTATAATTACCTCAAACCCAATGATCATATAATACCAAATGGTTATTTATAACTATATTTGCAAGAGAAAAGATAATTCTTCCTTAAATATCATTTTCACATGATAAATTGCACGGTTACACATAAAGGGGAAAATTATTCCAAAGTTATCCCATCAATAAAGAGCACTAACACTATTAAACATTTCACCATCCATTTATTTCCACATAGGTTCTTCATCATATGTTCCTCGGGTTCATACATTGCCTCTTCCATCTTATGATTTCTCCATATTACTTTTACCAGATGAGTCATCCGGTTTCACAACACTTGATCCTTGGTATGAAGAATTATTATAGGCTCTTCACAATAAGATAGATCAGGTTCCAGTTCTAATTCTTCATAGGTGAGTACATGCGTTGGGTTAGGAATGTATTTTGTCACTAGTAATATGTGGAACACATCATGAACTATGGAGAGACTAGGAGGAATTTCTTTTTGGTAGAATGTGTTCATGTCTCAAAATGGTACCATAGGAATTTTTTAAAATAATCTACTTCCATTACCCAAAAACTCCTCATCCATCTTGGATTATATCTATTGAAGCATCGATGCATCATAAAAAAATCAGTACTTATATATAATTTTGAGACATCTTTTTTAACATGTTTATTTAGAAAAATGTATACTGATTCATCTTCAAATATTTCAAAATAAGGCTTTGGTAAATCAGTTTATGTATGTCCCAAAAGCCAAAAATATATAATCTGATACATATAGGCTACTAGAAGGTATCCCTCTTCTGAAGCATCTAGAAAATCATTTAGTGCATCGTAATTTTGAGATAAAGTGAAGAATTTGAATATTCCCTGATGGTACTTCCCACACTTAGCATGGTAAGAAAGTTGAGAGCGCAATATTATCCCATAGTCGTTAATTCATCCTTGAAAAAATAGTGAAATTCTAGAGGTATTGGATGTCTCATAATGCTGTTTGCATGTAACTTGGACATTTGAAAAAGTTTCAACATCATCTGTGCATGACTTCTGGATAATAATTGTAAGTGGTTCTTCAGGAAGAGTGATAAGAGTTGTTCGTGATCTTGCTCCCTCCATGTTTTAACTAACAAAAAGAAAATACAATTATGGTTTTTGAATACTTATCTAATAGGAATGTAAAAAAAAGAGAAAAAATAGGATAATCTTGTAATTGCACAATATACCCTAATTTTGGGTACCCTATGTTATAATTTAGGTTATCCACTATCTATTTCTAGAAATATATTCTTAGGGGAATTTTTTTATTTTCTTTATAATGGTTCATACTAGTCTTGTGAATTTACCAAAGCATATCCCATGGGAGTGTCATAACCATGAGTGCGGCAAGGCCCGTTGTCGAGCACCATTTCCCGTTCAAGTCTAGCTCAAAGCGTTGTTTTCAGGATTTACCCCTACGTACATCTGTGCCAAAGCCGGCTCTACCTGCTCATATCCATAAAGGGATGTATTTCTTGCAAAACTCACAAAATCTATACAGTACCAAAATTCTAGGAATTTCTTCTATACTAATCCTCAATGTTCATCATAGGTCTACGTGCTCTAATCAGAGTTTATCTAAATCTAGCTTCTAAGGTTTGTAATAAACTTCCTCTGATACCAACTATAACGCCCCAACCCCAGTTACCCAGATTCAGTGCATTATTACATAAAATTGGCATGATCACAAGAAAGATCAAATCTCAAAAGACTGATTAATTTAGTATCCTTGGAAACACTAGATATATTCATAATGCTTACATTACATCAATAAGTGAAAAACTACAACAATATATTGTCTTTATGTCCCCTTATACTATCCCTGCAGGTCATTCATAAAATATTTCTTCACATCCTGGGAAAAATAAAACATAGAAAAAGGGTGAGCTCAAATGCCCAGTAAGGATAAAAATATAGCAGAAACTTTCATAAATAAGAATAAACCTTTAAGACAATGTATAACTAAAACAAACGCTTTTTAAAATTGATCTTCAACATAGTATGGAAAAAATAAAATAAAATAATTCCATTTACTTATTCACATGGATATTCTATTAAACAAATAATCACATGCAATATCAATAACCACTTTCATAATGATGTAATTCATAATGCCAGACTATCATAACCACACAGCCAAGGCCTCATGCCAAGAATACAAATAAGATTTTGTCAAGGCCTTGTGCCAAGACTCTAGTTTGTCTCATGAGACCTACCGATGCATCGAAGAGCTATAGAGGGCTCCACCCGTCAGTTACTAAGTCCAATGCAGTCCTCATATGAAAATTTTTAAATATGACATAAACATTCGTATTAAACTAGCAAATGAAATGTCAATACATAATCGACAAACCATGAATGGTATAACAATAGCACATCCACATTCAAACATAACTCATTTGATACAATATAGAAGATTTTATTGTATCAGAATAATCTCAATCAAGAATAATGAAGGATATTGACATAGATGAAAATTATCTTTAAAACTATTTGAGAGAAATATCCCCTTTTTCATAAAAACATTTAAATGTCACACTATTTGTCAAGAAGTCATTTAAAAATGGATTTTTGAATCAAAGTGTCTGATACCACTTTGAAACTTTTTAAAAAGAGTTTTATTTTTCAAAATTTAACATCCATATAAATAAAACTTTAAAACCATTTTTTAAAACATGGACATGAATGAGCATGATTTAGAAGAATAAGACTT
Source organism: Viscum album (assembly GCA_963277665.1). NCBI lineage: Eukaryota > Viridiplantae > Streptophyta > Magnoliopsida > Santalales > Viscaceae > Viscum > Viscum album. The sequence goes on along the minus strand of OY728133.1, from coordinate 1,022,212,824 downwards.
TAAAACATTTAAAAAAATGGTATTTTGGTTAGAGTTTCTAACAAAAATAGAGACAATTGAATACAAATAATTGAGGTAATACAAACATTATAACATCATGAGAATAAAGGGATTCATGATATACTATGTAAAAGAACATTATATACAAAACATAAATGTGATTTGGTGTATAACAACAAAGAAGTCTCAGTGAAATGTAAATTGAGATGAAATCTCTCATAAAGGTCATATCCTTAGGTTAAGGATAAATCAAAGACATAATTATGTGTGACAAATATAAATACACTAAATATGATTGGATATTCAGTGTAAAACAATCAAAGGGAATTCACACATATTCTAGTTAAAACAACACCAATGAATTAGATGTTTATCTCAACAAATAGAGATTGAGTAAAAATTACTCTTATCAAGTTCATACCGATGACTTGATAATTTATCAATGGAGTCTTTATGTTTTTAAAAAGTATATCCACATAAAGGGGAGTGGAAGTTATGACATAATCAAATGAATTGTGATTCCACACATAATCTTGGAGTAAAATAATCAATGAAGTATGCGTAAAGCTGAATGAGTGGAAATTGAAATTTCAAATTCCCTTATCGATTCTGTAACATATAAAACATGCACAAATTAATACAGTATCATACAATAATGATTTAAATACCCATAAATTAATGTATATTAAACAATTAATATAATCATGGGCAATAGACATACACCACATGCAATAAATAAGTGGTAAACAATGGAATTCTCACAAAATTAAGAGTGAGATAAGAAACCCCTTATTTTGTACTTTTTCCTTGGTCGATGGTAGGTTAAAATCCAGAATAATGGTTAAATAATTGTTATTGATTTATAAAATAATCATATACATTAATATGATATCATATATGATCATTTAACATTGATTTGTTAATAATATCTTAGTATTATCGTCATTTTGTGTGTTAACTTACTCATTTTCCTTTATATTCTTTGTTACGTAAGTCGTGTTTGTTATTTATAGGTTGTATCTTATTTATATCCAGAATTATATCATGCCCTTAAACATTATTTTTATATCATCAAATGATAACTGTACTTGAATGGATACGAAGGAGAATGAATCTCATCGCTTTTGTGGAGATGGTAGTCCGTACGTACGCACAAGCGACAATATCATTATTTGGATGTTAAAATAATATATAATTTTATGGTATATCATATAGACTGAATGATTATCATGTTATATTTATTATTTACATTAATTACACATAATTATTATACCTATCCAAATAATAATTTATTGAATGACAATTACACCATGATGTGGAGACGGTAACCGTACATACGCACGTATGGTGACATGTCATTCAAAGCATGGATAGAATACTGAATATGGATATACCATATTTATAATAATATTACAGTATATAGGAGATACTGGATTCATTATTTGATAATGGTAATAACAAAGAATTTATAAGTTGAAGAAGAAAAGAATTTGAAAAAGGGTGGTAAAAACATTACCTCTTCTTCGGGTTCTTCCTTTTGATTTCATCAAAAGAGCTCCATAGGATGGCATTATGATCAGAATAAGGCCTCTAGGATGTATTGAGGTATGTTTAGAGAGTATTTGGTCAGTTTTAGGCCGAACCAAAAGGCATTGAAGGTGTGAAGTAATGTGAAGGGGGAGTTCCCTTTTATAAGAGGGGTGGCATGCACCTTTGGAAAAGCTAGAAATACTATTTTATAATAAATTCATATTCTGTTTCTGATGGCTCCAAAGTGTATTATTTAAAGTCTAAGGAGGGGATAAGTCGTAAACCACTCAGCCAATATAATTTAGACAGGTTTGGGTCATTATATTAACCTTATCTTTAAGAATTAACTCTTAGTTAATTAGTTTCACTTTTACAATGTCTCTTTGTATTTTTATATTATATGGTTAATAATCTTACTATATACATCCAAGCGACCCCCAAGTGGTCCATTAATGATAAATATATCATGATATATGTATCATGTCTAACCCTTGGATTTTTAGATATTTAATATCAATTAATAATATAATATCTGTTTTAAAAACTCTTTTATGTCAATTATGACACTATTCAATAAATGCTTTTTTGTGAAACTCATAACAGACTGATTACTTCAAATAAAGTAAATTAAATGAATCCTAATATGTCATATTGACATAGAAAATTAGTTTAATTCATTAAAATTCTCAAATTATATTTATTTGGCTATTTATAATATCAATTATTTTAATTTTTTACTATTACGGTAATTACTACATCATCATTGTGTCATAAATAAATTACATTATTTATTGTCTAAAAATTATAAATAAAATATCATTATGTATGAAATATTTTTATCTTTTTAATGAATATTTATAATCTTATTTACCTTATGTATAACCCTATATTAAATTTTCTTAGTAAATAAACATTGATTTTAACTCTTTTAACTCTTCTTAGAATTATATAATAATAAATATCCTAATCTAATACAAGTGGACCTAAATGGTAATATTTTACTCTTAAGGTTGTTTTTGGTCTAGCACCACTTGTACAATATAATTAGTCCACGTTTTAGGGTAATATTAATATCATTATTACCCTTAAATACCCTATTTACTTTTAACCATGGTAAATAAAGATAAAAAGTTACCATTCACCAAAAAATATTTTCATCCCAGTGAACAACATTTTACTCCTTGATATTGACCGTGTCTCTTTGATTTTCAAAATTCCACTCATAGAGGTGGTAAAATTATGTTTTATGAAAAATTCTGTTTTCTAACTACCACTTAGTGGTTTCACTATTCATTAAAAAATGAAAGTTTCCAAGAAAAATACCAAAAATTAGGCCTAAGCTATATTTGATATTATGAATTCATAAATGATGTCTATTTTAACAAAATCAAAACATATTAGTTGCATTCATTAATAAAAAAAAAAAATTCTCATCGTCAAAACAAATATCGTGTTTTTAAGAGATAATAACTATCAAAAGATTGACACTTGTTTATGTCTAGTTTAAATGTGAAATTACACCCAATGATTAACATTGTATTAAATGGTAAAAATATATTTTAAATATACATTAAAACCACTCAAATTAATAATTTATCACTATTAATTATTTCGATTAAAAAAGTTGTTTTTAATTAAAATTTTGTAATTTTCACTATTCATCAAAATATGAAAGTTATCCGAAAAGTACCAAAATTTCACCCTAACCTAATTTCGATATTATGAATCCCAAAATTATGTCCATTTCAAAAGATAAAATTTATAAAATTTCAAAAAAGAATGTATTACTATTCATAACGGCTATTTTTATTGGTTGTGGTGTGTTAGAATCTCGAAGTTGCATACAATGCACGCCATTGCATTATTCAAAGGTAAACGTATCGTGGAAGATTAGGGTGTTAAATTATACATCTTATATTTATTAAATTTCTATAATTTTATAATCATAATATATTATATAAATTCTTCAATTTAAAACTATTGGATAGAAATAACAACGATCTAGCATACAGGTGGGGTACCACCTCCATGAAGTGTTGTGAATCACATTTTATTATAACATTATAAGGATATTTACAATGATATATTAAATTAATAAAATTATATAATTGTTTATATGATATTTATTCGTTTGAAATCAAAATTCTTTTATATTTATGAAATTCCAGATATCGAAAGGTGGAAACATCACACATGTGTCCCTATGCACTACCATCCCCATGAAATGACGCAAATCAGTTTCTATCAGCTCTTTATATGAATTATAATAAAATAATATATATTTATTTAATATGATACATATGACATGATTATTATTATAGAGGTTATTGATCTATGGTAAATGTGTATGGAATGGTCGAACCAAAACCTTCATGATAAACTAAGCAGTTAACACCTAGAAAAAATGAGGAATTATTAATAATTGACTATTGAAATGATATAATTTGATCAAATTTTATAGTATATGTATTTATATGGGTATGGTATATAATTTTAATAAATAAATAATAAATATGTTGATGTTTAGAGGATTTACAATATATCTCATAATTATGGTACAGATTTCTCACATTTCATTCGATGACATATATTTGATGTAATGAACATATTTATGATTATTATATATATATAATGATCTACACATATGAAATATAATTAAAATCCTTATATTAATAGTGTCTAATGTTTCATTTAATGTTATTATTTTATAGATCTTATGAATCCAAATTCTCCAATGTGTTTTGTGATTTTTGTTTCAATCCCATTTTAATCGAGGTTAACTATGCTCAATTATCCATTGGGGAAATTATATAATCATTACTTGTTAAAAACATTTGATTATTATTATCCTTTATCCATTCTAGTAAATGTTTAGTAATATCATCATTTTTCTCTCTATGGTATTCAAAATGATTAAATATTATTTTTTATGAAATATCGAACTTATATTCCATTATATTGATATAAAATATTTTTCATCCATATCCATGTTTTTAAAATAATTTTAGAAATGTTTGTAATATGAATAAATTATTTTTTAAACTCATTTTTATTAAAATTATACTATTCATAAATTCCAATAAAAATAATATTAATTCTTTTTTTCAATAATAAAAATTATTAGAACGGTTTGATCAAAATCTCTAGCGTATTGAATTTCGTAGAAACAAAATATCCCAACACACTAACCAGTATGTTTTTTAAACAACAATGTAAAATATCAAGATTTCAAAATATTTACAATGTTTAATAATTTTGATGATACTAAATAATGAGGGTAAATGAACAATGAATTATTATTAGATAAATAAAGATGTTATAAGGAAGTAATTTAATTGATGGTTAAGAATATTATTAAAAAAATAATGAAATATATTTAAGTTTTAAAATCCATTAAATTTTATTTTCTAATTCTTATGAATCGTGATGTTAATATTTAAAAATGGAATTTTATGCATTATAAATATGTTTCCAACAAAAAAATTATTTATTATCATGAGAATTAATTATACTTAATTTACGTATCATTTTTATATATTAATCGATAAAAACAACTTCAGTTTTAAAATCATATTATCAATATTATATAAAGGTTAAATCCACTGAATCTTCTTAAGAGAATAATTTTTTTTGAATAGTTAAAATTCCGATTTTTTATAACTGTGATTTATTTTAGTGTACTTACATAAGAAAATATTTATTATTAGTGCCAATATTTCATTATTTACATTTCATTTAGAATAAAAAAAATTATAATTACTTAAATTAATATCGCACATTTTTTGTAGAAATGAATTTCAATATAAAAGGGTATTTTTTAGGAATTTTATTATGGATATGATTTGCTATTATGTATGAAATTTCATTCAAAAATATCAAGATTTTTAATCATCCAAATGGATTCAATATTTTTCATCATATAGAAAAAAAAATTAAATAAGTGACTTTTATATTCAGCAGTTATGAATAGTAATCGTAGTTATTTTTGTTATGATATTAAAGGGTAAATAAATTAATTATGTTTTCAATAAAATATTATAAGGACTAAAAAATGACCTAAACATTTTCATTAATATTATAATATGATTCAATTTAATCCATAATAATTAGTTATTATGATATCTGAGATAAAATACCTTTTATGTGTGATTTTTACATTTATATAGTTTTATGCAATGAAAAGTAAAAAATATCACACTCTTATTTGGAAATTATAAAATTTTTATAATATTTTAATCAACGGGTATATTCTTTTATAATGGCCAATTTGAAAAATAATGGATTAATTTTCATTTGAGGATATAAATTTTTAAAATTTTTGTGTATAATTATTATTTTAAATTGTTATGCAACGCTAAGGAATTACATATTAAATTAATAAAAATTTAAATAAATGATGTAATATAATTAAAACAATATAATATGAATGAATTGTTTTTATCCAAATAAATTATTGATAAATAGTTCATGTTAAGTAGATTTATTCTTTTTATCTGTCAAATAATTTTTTTCATGGTATTTTTAAAGTCAATGTTAATGAATAATACTAAAATAATCAATAATGTAATTTTATAATAAATAATATTTTATTCAAAGATTTCAAAAATTTAAAAATATTATCTTCCTCCTAGTGAATGGAATCTATTTTTGTAAATCATCTAGTGTCTAGTTATAATACTTCATCCATTTAAATTATTTATATTGTCCTTATACGAGTAAAGAAACATGATATCATTATAATTATCAATATGGTTAAGGGACGGTTAAAACAAATAATATGGGTAGAAGTTTAATACAATCATTGGAAAATTTTATTTTATGTTTTAATTATTATTCATACTACTATTATAATAAAATCATATGAAATTTTATATATTATTACATTAGAATTAATTTATAATTGTATAATAATTTTAAAAAAATTATTCATTTAAATCCCATATATATAATATTGATCATACTACTCTCCTTTATTCAGAATTAATAATAATTTAAAAAAATTATCTACCATATCCCTTACATGCATCTATTTTCACATAATGTATTGCTTATAGAATAATACCACCCTTAATAGAATCATGCTGTAAGAAAATAGAGGATTTCTGATGAATATGTACAATTCATAAATGAGTGTTATGATTTATTTACTCTTCCACATCTTTCAAATCACATCAAACTATTATAAAATAAAAAAACCAACATATCATCAATATACTGATATGTTATTATATTAATGTGTTAACAAATATCCATTTCTAACATCAATCAAAGAGAAAGAAATTCATTATTCTATTTAATGATTTATTAAAACCTCACGAACCGATGCAATTTTTATTATATCACCAACTCTAATGGATGATTATATTTATTGAATAAGCTTCTTTAAATTACATTCATGATATATATAATTATTAAAATATAATATATCTTTTAATTTCCTACTATTCCATTCACTAAAAAATGATAATGTCGGTAATGAGTATATCTGGACTACCACCTCTACGAAGTGATATGATTTGTTTTTCATAACCACATCACATTGATTATATATATATGTATGTATGTATAAATTAATAATATTTTATTCAAAATATAATTATTGTTGAAAAATTGGAACATTACTCATGCATGTGTACGTTCTACCATCTTGATGATTGTAATATATTTTATTTTTCCAAAAAAAATTACATAATTTGTTGGAAAATTATATTTCTAAATAAAAATGATAATTATTTCACAAAATTTATTTTTTATGTAATTTAATTATTTAATAATTGACTATATTCAATATATCAAATTCACTAATTACATATGATCTAACTATTATGAAAATGTCCAACATGAAATAATGTAATTATATATAAAATCATATTAATTGAAATATAATAAATAAAAAACATGAAAAATAGTATCTATAATTTTAAAAAGTATCATCAATTAATAATTCATGAGGATAATGAACACATGTTACGAGTTAGATAGAAGGTTAGGGATATTTTTTAATATATCATCTTTTGAAGCCTCTATTTTAGCTATTTTTCTTCAATGTCCACTTCTTTATAAATATATTATTAAAAATTATATATGTAAATAATTTAATTATAATCAACATTTTTAATTCACTTTTTAAATTGATGTTGTATTTTTTAGATGAAATATTTTCATATAATGTGTTCACATTCATTAGGACAGGTAAATGAAATGTTCAATGTTAACTTTTACGAAATAAATGACTTTTTGGGTAGAAATCAAATTTATTTAACGATTATATATAATTAAAAGATTTCATAATTTATTGAAATAAATTCCATATTATTATTTTATAGTTATTTATTTTTATTTTTTAATTAAGATGATATTTTGATGTATAAAAGTATTTTTAATACATGTATTAATGAATTTTTAAATGATTTTAGGACGAAAAAGTGATTTAACATGATGTTTTCAAAATTATTGGTACCTGAGAGTTATATAAGAGAAATATGTGATCCCAATACATATTTTATTATTATTTTATCTCTTTGATATGTCACAAGATATCAATGATCCTGTTATATCTTATATGATGGGTGTGCCAAAATAGAGCTCCAATGCACTGTGTAATGTTCTCTGAGTTAATAGGAATGAAGTTGAGTGTTCCTAGAGGGAATTTTATAGGAATTTAACTAGTATCACTTAATTATTTACATGGGATTAATTATTTTTTTAAAATTATTCTCTATTTTTCATGAAAGGTGTTATTATTTTCTTCCTCGTAGTTTGAAAATATTTTTTGTGTGAAATGATGTTTATATAATTTTCATTTGCAAGTGAATTATTTCATTTATTTAGTGATAATTGGAAAAATGGTAAAACATTCCTGGGTTTCCATTTTTCTTGGTGGGATAATGAATTTTTATATATCCCTTATAGAACTTTTTTCCTCATATCACATTTTAAAATATTTTTTACAAGGTTTTAAATATGAATAGAGAGTGAGTAGGAACATGGGTGGGGTCAACATAAATAGTTTTATGATATTTCATGTATGGAAAACAATTTTTTTAAAACAAATTAAAGGAAACTAAATATTTTTTTCATGCGTGAAATTTTGGATTCATTTTGTTAGTGTTTTTATAGAAATCCTTAAACTCTAAATCATATAGAAATTTGGTAATTAAATAGTGTTATTTGATGTTTAATTTCACTAGAATAAATAATTTTTTGGTTTAGATTAATAGAGTACATTATATGTTTACTTGTTTGATTTCAATGAAAATTATATCTTTAGATTTTTTAAATATTTTGAATTTTTATCAGTTTCTTCAAATATAATGTGTATTTTCCCCAAAAAAATATTCTAGGGATATTTTAATTAGAATTTTCATCTATAATAAAATCATTTTATCTCACATAGGACTTACCTGGGATATAATCAAATGATACCGTCTTTATTCATTAATTATACACGTTACTATTATGATTATGTGTTTTTAATGAGAAATGTTTCCCTTGTGTTTTATAATGATAAAACAATTAATTTTTTATGAAATTATAGAATAATCATAATTTAATTTCTATGATTGGTGTGTCCATTATATTCCCTCATCATCAGATAAATATTCATAACTCGTGAGATAAATACTTAGTGCATGCACATAATTTCATATTCACGTCATAATATTTATACTATTTCTGTTCACCGTATTTTTTTCTCTTCACTTATTATCATGTTCACTTATTTATGGGAAGACTTGTTTTTGTGTCCATATGTTTATATGCGTACCTAATTTCATGAACATAACATCTTGAGGGAACTATTTTATGTTAATAAATTATAAAAATGTCACAATATTATGTAGTTTCCATATTATAATGTTTATGGTATTATATCTTTTCTTATGATTTATTATTAATTATTTTTCACTATAATGAATATTCTATATTATTATAAAAAAATATACAATTAATAATTAATAACGATAATATTTTTTTTGACCACATTAGTTTATGTTGATATTCCCATACACTAATTCTCACGTATTATTATTGAATGATATATTATATAGTTACTTCAATTATGTATCATATCTCACCATTTATTATGTTAAATTTTCTCAAGGATATGAAGAAAGGTTCTATGTACGATTAGTATGATAAGGGTGATAGTTATTAATATATATATTCTAGATGATGTATATTTTTATGACACATGATATATGTATCCATGTTCTGATAGATACTAATCCTATATGGTTCTCATGATTTTATTTTTCAAGAGATAATAAATATTCATCTAAAATGATGATATATTTATGTTTTTAAAAAGTTTTCCAATACAGTATATCAGCCAATATTAAAACAAATCTCTTATTAAAACTAATACGCACATCATAGAGGTTATCATATTGTAAAATGACTAATCTAATATGGATAATTGAGTTTACAAAGGATTTTATCAACTAATTAATTATTATTCATGACTTTGTTATGTTAATTTTATTTCCTCATAATCATTCTTAAAATATTCCATAACAATTTCAACATAACAAATTCATTAGAAATAGTGTACTTAAATGATATTCTACTAATATAATAACCATAATCCACCACTATTCCAACTGTTGGAAATGAAAACAAATCTATTTAGAATGTGAAAACAACTAGTTCAATGAAAAATATTTTCCATTTTTCATCCCAAAATCACGTGGATGTTTAAAAAAAGGGATTAAATGAAGACATATTATACATAAAACTGAATATGATTCTATATATTTAATCCAATTTCTATCATTTTTTATTAAAATCCAATAAAATGGAAAATCATTGCTCTTTTGTTTCAACAAACTACCTCCTCCAAGAATAACATATCTTATTTATCATCACTAACATAAATTAGTAGTTACAAATGATTTTTATTGAATATTTTTTATGTTTATAAGATGATTAATATTTTCTATAGTTGATGGAACAATTTTTTACCCACTTTATCTCTATCAATAAACTTAAGTTTTTTGACCGAACTAGATTAAAACATATGAGGTGTACCTAATTAATTAATATAAAAATAAAAATTATAGTAATTTAAATAAAAACTAATAATAATGAATTATTAAAAATTAATAAAAAATCAGGTAAATAGTTAATATGACATTCTTATTTAGAAATATAAAAGGTATAAGTGGAAAATCACGACTATAGGTAAGATATTTTAAAAAATATATATTTTTAAATATTTTTACTGATTTACCTTTGATATCTATTATATTTTAAATTATTAAATTATTTTATTTTTTATGAACATATTTAAATATTATGTTTTTGACAAATTATTAATGATAATCAGTAAAAATATTTAAAAATTAATTTTTTTGTTGTTTTCATTATGGATTATTGATGATTTTCATATAATGGTGTGAAAATATATTCTAAATATTTATCACATGAGCTAAAATTCTTACCATATTGGTTATTATATATTTTATGATTGATTATCATGAATCAATGATATTAAAAAAATGTCTTCTATATACTATTCATCTGATTTTATATTTTTATATTTTAATTTAATAACATTGTTTTCCATATTTTAATATACAAAAACACTAATTTCTTATGGGATGTAAGGAAATTTTATATGTGTTTTATTTAGTAAATTAAATATTATTTGAGTTTATATTGTGTACTTTTTTTGAAATTATGTGTTTTCATTGTTGTGTATGATATAGACCATTAATACATTGGTTAATGATTTATTCATCATGATATGTGATGGTAGAATTAAATGGTTATATTATTCAAATATTAGATTATGTTATAAATTACATGTAAGGTTATTCTTTTGTGATTATATTTTTGAATTTATTTTTTTAAATTTCATTACAAGTTTTTTGAATTTTGTTGTTTTATGTAATATTCTTGATTTATTCTCTATTATGATATATCTTTATGAATCATTTTTATAGGGAAAATAAATTATCAAAATTCATTTATATTTTAATAAAATTTCCATTGTTTATATTTTCCAATATAGAGTCATTAAATGTTAATTATATATTACAATGGACTATAGTATTTTAATTTTATTTTTTATCAACTATTGCGATTTTTTCTAATCAAATTATATTAAATGTTTTTCACAAGGCCCGAAGATGAATATAAGCTACAATAATGTTAGTAGTTAGTTTTTTTAAAACTCATGCTGACTAATAAAAATGTTTCACAATTTATAGAAGAGTTTTAAAATAACAAAATGTTTTTAGTAAATATTAGCACACATTCTAATATCCAAAATTTTTATATAATTTATTTCATACTTATTTAAAAATCTAAACCATGAGGATTATGAGAATACAGAAATGAATGCTCCTTTTGAGGAAACATGTGTATTTATATGATAGGAATGTTTTCAAAATCTATAGTCATATGTATTATGTAATGAATACATTTTTAGAACTGAAAGATTATCTTCTAGACTGAGGAATAATATAACGAATGAAAATTTGGATTTTTTAGTAACAATAATATATATTCATTGGTATTAAATTTTTATTAAAAACACCATCATTATGTAAAATTCATAATGCTATAGAATTTAATAAATAAATTATCGAAAACAATTATGTTGAATGTGGAAGTCCAAAATTTTCTAAGATGATAATTTTTTTTGACATTGAAAAAATAGAAACATTTGTTATGAAATTTTTAAATGTGATGAGATAATATAGATATTATTCTATATATATCGGAACGACTAATTTCCCCCAATATAGTTCTATTTACTTAATTATAGAACTAAATATTATGGTTAGTTACTAAGTGACTAAATGAGACATTATGGGTGTAATAAATCACTTGAAAAAAAATTACTTCTTAAATTATACCAAGGGATTCAAATAAAAACATTTATAAATAAGAAAATTAATTTATCCTTTATCATCAAACAAATTTCTTGCACTTTTTTTTCAAATTTACATTTCCATTCGGTACACATTTTTATATTATTATTAATTAAAAATATTAATATGAAATTACATTATATATTTCCTTAGTATGTTCAACTCTTGTTATAATCTAATTAGACAATATTATAATACATTAATAATACATAATAATATAAAAAATATCAAAAAAGGAAAAAAATTTAAACGACACCCTTTTAAAAAAATTATGTAGTTCACAAATTTATGGAATTATGGGTAAACAATTTATAGTAGGGTCCTTAAAAAATTGAATGATTATGTTGGTGTAACTGATATACAATATATCAGGACAAATTATGGTTAAACTAAATTTTTTTAAATTTCACTTTTTCCATCAATGAATTCTGACCTCTGAGCTTCTACTTATGATATTTGGAAAAGAATAATTCATATCCAATATCTGAATGTAAATAATATTATTTTTAGGGATATTTATCAAATATTTCAAAGACTAAAGTCAAATTCAAAATATTTTTTAAATTAAACTAATAATTTTTACAATCATAGTAATTAGAAGTAACTGATGAATAAAATTCCAAAATTTTCACTTGAAGTGGATATATAATTTAAATTTTTTTTTCTTTATTTATTTTTAAATTATGAAAGGGTAATTTTAAAGAATCATTATTAATCTAGTAATTTGGGATATTTATTAAAAAATATAAATTTTATTGTTCTGTCTTGGTATATATTTATTGGAATGATTCATTAAGAAATTATCCATCATATATTAATTTATTCACTATTTGAAAAAATACCATATTTTTAAAATATTATATATATATATATATGAATTTATTTATCTAAAATGTTATCAAATAATATATATCATATTAGATAAATGTTTTGTCTATAAAGATAAATATGATAGGACAATGTTAGTTTCATTAGATAATACATATGATGTATTAATTTAAGGGTTTGAAGGTATGTATATACTGTCTCAAAATTTTCATTCCATAATGTTTCTTCATTTTGGGATCAATTATTATATATCATGTCATATTGTATTTATATTATCATATCATGCATTTATTATGTTATATAAATTTAATGATTTATGATTTTTAGTTAACAAATTTGTGTATCATTTTTTATTGTTATGAATGTTAACACTTTTGGAGAATGTTATATCGTAATTTTTATATTTTTTCAATTTCCTGAGGATTTTTATTGGGTGTAATGTTTTAATAGGTATACATATACATATATAAAATATTTATTTATATCCATATTATTCAACATATCATTTTGTATTTTATTATTTATATATCAAATATTATTTTGAATATTAATTGATGATATAGGGATTGAAATGGATTATAATCTAGTTTCCATATGATAAAAAATAACCAAATCTCTAGAAACATGTTTTGGAGTCATACATTTGTATTAGTAAAATCATTATTATAAACCTTAAGAGCTGTATTTAAAAGGAGACAATTAGGGAACATATATTATACCTCTTGAATGAATAATTATATATATTATTCATGATACTGATTAATATATTTCATATTAATAATTATTATTTTTATGATGTCATAAAATATATTTCATTTTTAACACATTATTTTATTATAAAATTAATAATTAATCAATAGTTATGTTTCTATGTTAGATGAAAAAATCAATAACACATGACAATGTGGGGATTAACATTATAAGTAATATATTGGATTTGATAGTGGTGCTAATAATAATAATAATTATTTCACAATAATGATTTATTTATTATAAAAAATATATCCACTAACAAATAGATTAAATAGTTTGACATCATAAAAAATGTGTCATATATATATATATATATATTATATTTGAAGTGAATTTTTTTTTCCATTAGGATACTATAAGAAAGACAAACATATCATGTATTTATATTATTTATGTTTAGATACTAAAAAATTACATTCATTATAGTTGATGCTTGATTTGGTGATGAATATTATCTTAGGACCCTACGTTGCTAGCGTTTGTGTATAATTGATTTATCTCAGAAATTAGCATTTCATATTATGATTAAGAATAATGATCATGGATTCATTTATGATTTATTTTATCAAATAATTTTATATTATTGAAATCATTTCATTAATATTGGACATGGTTCAATGTATATTGAACATAAGATATCACATCTTATGTTTAATAAAGATACTTTGGTAGAAAAGATAAAGAAAAAAATTTGCATATAAGGGATCAATGTTAACAAAAAACATATACTACTCTCTCTAATGTTAGGGAACCATCTATTGGACAAGTGATAAATAAGAATTGTAAGATAATGGTAAACAGTGAGCATCATACATCACATGTACTTCATCTTATTTGAAATAAGGGTTTCAAGGGTTTGTTGAATCTTTTCCCACTGGATGTTGTTTTCTCAAGAACCCTACCAAATGGGTGTAGAATTAGGAGAAGCCTAATGAAATTCATGATAAATGGGATAACTATCAATGTAAACTCCTAGATTTTAGGGAATAATTACAATTGGTTAATGAATGAGTATCTAAAATTGAGGGATCCTACTTAAAATCAAGTCACAAGAAGGGGAAAACCAATGGTAGATGCTAATGGTTTCATTACCCATAAAAAAATATTAAACATTAGGTTAACATTAACCTCGAATGAAAAATTGTTACAAAATCATTGAGATACTATAGGAAGGAAAACAATGAACCCAAAATACTACCAGTTTTTGTTCCTCTAAAATAATATGGTACAAATGAGGAGGATGAATATGGAAAATATTGATATATACTTATATTCTTATTTGATTGTGGTGGTTGTTGGGGATGCAGTTGATGCATGGATGGATGAAAAAGTAGTGATTACATTATAAAATTATGGTAATGTTGATATTAATATTGATACATATCTTAAATTAAGTAAAAGAATGTTATTTATGATGTTGCAAAAATAACGAATAAATCTCGACATTAATTTTAGAGATATATCTTGGGAATGATGTTTTTTACTTTATTAAATCATTTCTAGTTTGAGTCATTAGTGATGGTTTTTTTTGTATCTATGAGATGTTTGTTCATTTGAGTTTCTACGAATTTGTTAAGTGATTTAGTAGGGGAATTGGTTCCTCTTACCTCATTATAAGGTTTGGTGACGAACATGGATTCCCCTTACATTACACCGGACATGAGGCATGCTTTGATGATATGTGTTTCTATATTAAGCACATTCTTACTATTAGTTCTTAGATTCAGATGGAATTCCTTATAATTGTGGTCATTTTATTATAGGTTAGTATTCTGACAAGCTTATATATAAATGAGTGTACCTTCTTTTTTATTGTCCCCCTCCTTCTATGTGCATCTTGGAATTACCTAACCACTATTGTTGCATCTCTTAGAGCATGGTTTCAGCAATGATGATCTAATTAATCAATCAATGTCATCCATTTAATTAAGATTTGTTGTGTATATATGGGATGTAATGATCATATGGTCTCATTCAACATTGTTTTACATCATCATGACATTGTGTTATCTCACGATGCTTCACATTTGGATTTTGTTGTCCCCCCACTTTTGGAAGTCCCACTATTTGATATTTAAATGCTTTCCTAGTGAAATATCATTTCACATTTTTCAATATCTTTGTAATGTTATTTTTTTAATAAATTTTGCGTCTAGGATATTTAAACAACTCAATCTCAATCATTTTAAAAAAATATTCATTAAATAAACCAATAATAAATATTAATAGATAGTGGAAAATTTGTTGAATGCAATAAATGATGTATTTATGAAAAGTGTTTATCTAGCTAGAAAATATACTAACATTGAAATTAAATTATCTAATATATGATATAAGGTAAAAGATACTTCTTATTAGAATTTAAATTATGTAAAATTGATATAAATGTAAATTTTTGAATTTTTTAGACACCATATAAAGAAGGATTAATCACTTCTATTATTACAAAAATCCTTAATATTGAATATATAGACACAAAAGTGTTTTGTTCATCATATAATCTGATGAAATCATATTTTATAATTAATTATTTTTTGTTTTAAAATTTATTTAATTATAAGTGTAAACATGATATTAATAGGGTGATATATTACATTGTTGAATGAAAAATTGGAAAATATTAATATCGTACAGTAGATAGAAGTATATAGACATTATGTGGGAGAAAACAATAATGGTATTGTTCAAGGGGATTTGGTGTTTGTATTTTGTGTTATGAGAAAATCTATCAAGATATTCAGTTTATGTAAATGAAAAATGTGATCATATTTCATTGATTCATCAATTAAGATATTGGACATTACTATAATCAATACCCAAATCAGCAAAATATTCCATCATAAAAGAGTCTAATACACAATTTTTTATATTTGAGAACAACAAATAAAAAGAATGAATCTCTATACTGGGTAATAGATTTTTATATTATTTCATACTACATGTTATCGATATTAATTAATTTTTATGTCCCCGGCCATATTGTCCTTTCTTTTGATAAAATCAAGTGTGTGAGGTGTTTCGGGAGGTCCAGGTAAGTTATCCCGCACACTTTTCCAAATTTCAAGTTATGTGAATTTTATTTCTAGAACAATGAGTCTTATGAATGTTGTATCTAGAATGGTGAGGTTTAAGAATAGTGTTTTCATAATGATGAGGTTCATGAACAATGTTTCCAGAACAGTGAGGTTTATGAATAGTGTCTCCAGAACGGTGAGGTTTATGAACATTTTTTCCAGAATGGTGAGGTTAATGAAATGTGTTTCTAGAATGGTGAGGTTAATGAAAAGTGTTTCCAGAATGGTGTGGTTTATAAACAATGTTTCCAGAATGGTGAGGTTTATGAACAGTTTTTCCATAATGGTGAGGTTTGTGAAGAGTTTTTCCAGAACAATGAGGTTAATAAAAAGTGTTTCCAAAACGATGATGTTTTTTAATAGTTTTTCGAGAATGAAGAGGTTTATGAAATTTTCTTCCAGAATGGTAGAGTGAACAATGTTTCCACAATAGTGAGGTTAATGAACAATGTTTCCAGAATAGTGTGGTTTATGAACAGTCTTTTCAGAATGGTGAGGTTTATGAACAGTGTTTCTAAAACGATATAGGGTACAGTGTTTCCAGCTTCCTACAGTTTCACCCCTTTGACATTAAAATTGACGTAAAATGAATTTAAAGAATCATTTTAATGACTCTAAGGCCGATTTAAATGCCATAACTATTATATTAATTATTACTACGGCTTAGGATAGTTTACGTGGTCAAACCGTGTGGTTTATTGCAATCATCTTTTAATGGAAAATTAAGTTTATCCTAAACTATAGCTCCATTAAATCTTCAAAAGGGATAAGATATATTCCTCCATTGTTCTTCCTCTATGTTCTCTAGTGAGAGACACTAAATCAATTTTTTCCTTCCCTTAGGAATCATGAGATCAAACTTGTCGGCGTGGATTGGTTTCCCTGATGTCCAACTTGTTGCAAATGCACCACCTATTTATGTGTAACCAAGAAGTATCCATCAATCTTTGATATATGTTATGTTTTATAATAGTTAATTTTGGGATCATATTATTCTTTTTCACCCTTTCATTTTCTATCATGTAATCTCTATGATACTAATTTAGTTTTCATGGGTTTGGATTGGTGTGGTCATAATGTGGCATCCTCGGGTGGCTGCATTTGTCATGATAGGAGGCGATCGTGACCCGTTGTGTGGATTTTTCTCATATAAATAATTTTAATAATGATTTATGGTAGGTTATTTTTTTCTTCTCTTTTCGTTTATGTGAAACTGTATAGATAGCATGTTTTATCGCATTGGATCACAATGAAATTAACATAATAAATATTTGAACTGGAAATGAAATTAATATCGATAGAATTTTATTTCCACTTATTTTTCTAGATAGTGTGATATCTATGATTTCTTTATGTATATTTCTGTTCTTGATGGAAATTTCTAAATAACATAATCCAGAAATAATTGATAATTTTTTTTATAAAGATAAAGGAACATATAAATGAATCTGATTTTTCTTGTTGTAGTTTTGATTTTAATCGAAATGGTGTAGTAAGCATTTTTAATTATTTGTGATTGATTATTTTTTACGTTTACCAAAGATTAAACTAATGAATAATAAATCTTTTAATCCATGATTTATTAAATAACTGTAGGTTTGATAAAAGTTAATTTATTTTTGGGTTCTAAGTTACCATCTTGATTGTTCAATGGCAAAGGGCCAATTGATTTGATGTTTTTTCCTGATTATTATGTTGTGACATGAGCCTATATGTCTATTGTGATATGTGGGGGTAGGGAGGCCTATTTTTTTGGTAGAAGGTGATGCATAGAGTGGGGAGATTCATTGGTGTAAACATCTGGCTGTCGGGGAGGACATCAGGGATGATGGAATGAGTTGGATTTTAATGTTTGGATGCACGTTGTTCCCTTGATTTGTCATATGTTTGGATTTTACCCACATCCTAAGGTAGCTATTCTTGATTACCCAAATTCCAAAAGATTAAAATATACAAGGGGTATTCCATGTGCTTTCTGTGTTTAGCCTCATAAGAGAGAATGGGTCTAAGATCATGCTATAGGCAGCAAAGGCTTGGCGAGTAGTACATCTACTCACCTTGTTGATCCCTATTGATTTTAGTGGAATATAATTTTTTTAAAATGCCTAGGAATGTTGGAAATTAATTCGGTAATGAATAATTGAATAAATGATGTTAACCCATGGTGTTTGGAGCTTCCTAGGGCGCAATATTGAGGTTGTGATTTTAAAGAACAAGGAACATTGTGTGTGATGCTAATGAACATTAATGTGGGATTTTTATTAGTTAATTAATGTTTAAATAATTAATTAATGTATAGTTTAATTATTAAAGGAAATGAAATAATGTATTAATTCTCTTTAAATGGTTTTCTTCTTATAGGATACCTAGTCGTTGAAGTAGCAGCCCAAATCCCGAGATACGTTAGATATATTTGATTTTAAGATAAGGTTATTCCCATAGTGTTATTGTGATATATTTTATATCATGATCTCCATAACTTTCTATACACTACTCCACCATGTCAATCGGATAAATTGGCACCCTGGGGATTCTGAGCCCTAGGGGTGTTTTTCCTAACATTCAGGTGGGAGGATGAATGGATGGCTTCACCCTTTGGACACGTTCTTTTCTAATGGTAGTTACTTGTGCTGGTAGGCACATAGGTCCGTTATTCCCATATATGTGTGTAGAGGGTATTAATTTCTTGTGATTATTGAAATGCATATATTCTAGATATTGTTTTCCCAGGGACTACTATAGGTGTAAGGTGTGTAGGTTGTGATGGCTTGATGATCCTTACTCGGTGTATGAGATATAATTCCATGAGGAATAATACCCGACATATGATTCACGTTGTGTTGGTTATGGTGGCTCACAGAAACTACCTAGTTACTTTTCTTACATAGACATGATGGTTTTGTTGCACGAGGATCATGTTGCGGTGCTTCGCCTAGGTGTCTGCAAGCAAGCCTTTTGGACATAGATGCTTAGGATGTGAGACGTTGGGGGAAAGATGAAAATAGAAGGGGAAATAGTAGTGGGGTACCTTTCATATTATTTATTATATTATATAATATTGTATGTGTAATTATTTAGAGTATCCATATTGAGGTTGGGAATAAAATATACCTTTTTATGTGACGTGTTAGTTTCATTTGTTGTTCACTGTTCTTTATCCTGGTTTCTTTAATTTCGCATAAGAGGATTTGGGGATGATCCTACTGAGTATACTGTTTTGCTCACCCTATGTATATATAAATAGTTTTTCAGGTCACTTGGAGAATATTGGAGATCAATCTGGTTTCTACTAGCATACGGTTGCTGGAGCTATTCGGGCTTGGAGTTTCTGCAGTTTTACTTCCTTTTTGGTACTTGCAGTTTTCCCCTTCCAATTGTAGTGGTGTTTCAGGGAATATTATATGCGTACATTTGATTTATTTCTTCATACTGGTTGAGTTGTATTTGGTTGGTGGCTATCTTTTCTGTCTCATCCGCATTTGTTCTCTTAGAGGTTAATGCCTCTCCTATGTGTGTTTGATATACCCTCAGTGATAGTCACCAACCTGGGGCCTACTGTAGGTGGGAATAGAGGACCATTATCTCCCTTCAAACCTTTTCGGCCTAGTAGGGGTACACATTGGGGGGAGGGGGTCATGACAAATTTATTATATAACTATTAAATCTTTTATTTCATTAATTATTGTAATGAATATCCAATATTCCCAAATACATTGCAGAATTATTAATCACATAGAAAACAATATCATACATTGATTTCAACAAATATATACATGGATGTTAATATTATAATTCATTGTTGATACTGAATTAAAATATTATATTTGTATATATGTTATATTTTGATTCAATATTCTTGATAGATTTGCTAAAAATTATTACACATTTTAAAAATATAAGAAAAATTAATTTGTTTAATTGGATGTGAAATTATATGATTTTAATAATGACATTGCATTAATTTACTTAGTTCATGAACTACCACCATTGGAAATTATTAATAAAATCCTTGGGGGTTAAACAAAAGAAACATAATATATAATGTATACATATGTTTTCATAATATAATACATACACATTATCTATGAATTTATTACTCCATTTAATTTAAAAATTTCATTATTTACTCTGGAAAGATATTTTTATTTCCTTACATAAATTAATCATGATGTTAAACAAATATTCAAGACTAAATATCTAATAGATGCAGTATGATCATTTAAGATAAATATTTAGACAAAAACCACTGTCAAAAGTGTTTCATTTTTCAAATTATTACCTCATCCGGAAAAAATAACATATTATAGAAGTACGATTTTTCAATGTGCATTTCCATTGATTAGATTTATATGAATTTAATAAATAAAAGTAAAAAGTATTTATTTTTATTTATTGATGGGAAATTTGATCAGATTTAGGGTACTCAATACTTCTCTAGGGTTATTGTTCATTATTTAAATTATCCACTAAATGATATGAATGTTTATATACTAAAGGGAAATATTTATTATTTGTATATCCCTTATTGGTTCATTGTAATTAATTTTTGATAAAATAGACACCTTCCCTGATCATGAATTTGATGATTATAGTATTAATGGTTTGTTATGATGAGATTGTGGTATAAATTATTAATGATATTTTTAGACACACAATGTGTTATGAATTTCATGAAACTATTTTAAAAATAATGCATTTGGTTATATAAAAAATGGAATTATATGGGGAATATAGCAAAAAATAACTCTATCATCATGAGGCACCATAAGACAATTAATTTTTACCCAATAATGAAATAAATATTAGCAAAATGAAGGAGCTTAACATGTTATGAATAAGACACATAGATGTAGTTGAAATATGTTGATTCATATTATTAGTTTTATACGATCAAGAGTTTGTCAAAATAAAATATCAACTAACTTATCATTAATCAATACTATTATTTATGATGAATTCGTTAACATGGACAATGTAATGTGAATATATCGTTGAGGAATGAATATTGATATTGAATATTGAACCTACATTGACAATTTCTTATGGTAATGAATTTTATTATTTATTGTTATGAATTAAGAAATTTTGTTTTATGATTTATAATAAAAATAATGCACTTCTAGTTTCTAAATCATTATTGTTGAGTCCTTACGATATTAACTAATTAATTAATAACATAGAGTTGGTGAAAGTGATCTCTATAGTTAACATATAGATGAATCCTAAATATATAGATAAAAATGATATAAATAGAAAAAAAATTGAATGAATCATATTTTTCTACATGTATATTAAGATGATCCAAATAGTTTGTTGTTACTATTGATATATTATTATTTTGAAATAAATTATTTCCACTAGAATAATATAACGTAGTTGAAGAATTAAAATGAAAATACCGCGGTATATTATCCATGATGACTATAATGACTAATATATTTATTAAGTATTTAGTGGGAATGAAATTGGATTGTGTATTTAGGAGATTAATAAAATTCATATGTAATTATATAATTTTATTCATTGGTGATGATTTAAAAAATCAATATTATGTAAAGGCCCTTCGAAATAATATAAATGAAATGAAAATTTTCAAATTTAGATTTTATTATTGTTGAACATGGAGTTTTAATGATTGGTTAGCCATAATTTTTTCGCATAATACAGATTGTAAAAATATATTGATGCAAGAAACCAATTGCTTAAACTTCTCAATGAATCCTTAGAGAAGTACAATTTCCTTGGAAATTAACATATAAATGATAATCGGGACAATAAAATCAATTTTATACCTATTTATATTATAATTTTTAGTAATATACAATCTCCATTATTGGATTTCACATTAAAAGTTATCTTCTTCTTATAAATTGAAATTGGGAAATTGATTATTGATTTAGTTTTTGAAATTACATATTTTAAGAAAATACTAACATTATTCATTTAAAAATAGTGGATGATCATGGAAATCTAAATTTCATATCTAAACACTGTTTTTTTACGATTTTATTCATTTTTTATATAATTCTATTATATTTTTTGTAAAGGGATAGATTCCACAATCAATTATTGTCTCCCCAATAGCATGATGGTCCAATTGAGGATATCCACAATTGAAATCTCAACTTGGTCTACCCACCTAAACATTTATGTGTTAAATCATAGGGGAATAATTATTAATTATTCAAATTCATATTTCAGTGTTGGTATTCCCAAATTATTGAATCTATGTGATATAATATTGCACATGTGATGGAAATCATCGATTAGTCACCACAGAATCATATTAGGTTATGTTGTATACATACATGAAATGGGTGGATGATGCTATGGATCATCAGCCAAGTAAAATTTAAAATATAATAATCTAACCATATCATAGTTGTATTCAATATTTATGTCTGAAAATTAAATATATAAACTACATTAAAGAAGAAAAAATGTTTTTTATTGAATAAATGATAAAAAAATCCAACATAATAATTTCACCTTCTCATCCCCATTCCTAATCACTTAGAAAACATTCACATCCATTAATAGTGTAATCAAGATTATTTATTAGAACCAAGGAATCATAAAAATATATTAAAATAAAATAAAACATAAAATAAA
The DNA here is from genome assembly GCA_963277665.1 of Viscum album. Lineage (NCBI taxonomy): Eukaryota > Viridiplantae > Streptophyta > Magnoliopsida > Santalales > Viscaceae > Viscum > Viscum album. Next base: position 1,022,189,150 of record OY728133.1, on the reverse strand, counting down.
GGATATTATTGTAGAAGTATTCTATTATCCTATGATTCACCTCAACGAACGATTTATTTTCTGATCCCCCAAGTAATTTTTTGAGATTCATTGGTCGTGCCCATAAGGAATCTTATTCTATCTACAAATGGTTTAATGTAATCATGGGCAATAAAGGCGTCATAAATGGGGGTTGGAGTGTTAATTTCACAAAAATAATATTTTTATAGATCTTAAACAATAGTTTTTTCATCATAATATGTGATTTTAAATTTTAAATTCACTATGGAAGAAGCCCAATATAAGTTTTATAACCTAAATTTATTTCTTGAATTAATCGAATTAATTAACATTCTTGACCTATATGTTTAATAACCCAATACGTTATGTCATACAATCATATTTCTTTGTTTATTTGAATATTTTTTTACACCACATATTCCCTAAATTTTACATCATAAGTTCTATATTTTGGTTGTAATTATATTTATTCCTAATGGTTGAGGACACATTATTCTATGTTATTAACATTATAACATTGTTTTTTGGCTATCTCTTATTATGTGTAATGGGAAATTGTATTCATCCTGAATTCATAACTATTAATTTTCTAATTTTTAAAACTACGTATCCGTCCATGTAAAGAAAATTATAATATCTGCATGATTTACAATTTACTAATAATAAAAAATAACTTTATATCAAAATAAATATATTTTAAGAAAATTCCATTTTAAATCCACTCATTGACATAGCTTTTCATAAATCATGGAATATCAAAATAATAGGAAGAATAATACACAAATATCAACATTCAAATTGAAAATAATAAAATTAGATAATTAAAATATAGGAAATTAATCATTCATGTTTCATACAGAAACATAAATTCTACATCACACTATTAAATAAAAATAATCATCCCATTTATTTTATTTTTCACATTTAAAATGTTTTACTTTTTCATTTCCATCATTTAAATAACAGATTTCAATGTAATCAGTCATGAAAAATGAGTTTTTACCAAATAAAAAATTATTTCCACTCAACCCTAAGGTTAAAACATCTTGTAGACATATGTTCATACTTGATTATATCTTCCTTTTCTGTTTTACTTCAGTGGATCTACATTATACTTCATGAGAATTGAAAATTCACATCAGATAATCTAAACAATAGAATAGAGGTTGTGATCAAAATAAGGCTTATAGATGATATGGAGTAATGTTAAAAAAACTAAGACTCAAAATTGAGGTTTATCTATAAAACCTACTAAAGAATATCAATCTAAAGTGAAACTGAAAATGTCGACTATAAAATGAAGAAATCATCATCCAAAAAACTCATTGAATTTTCATTATGAGGTATTTTTAATTAATTAATAAAAACATCATGAGTTTTCTCTATTTATATATTTATTTGTTATTTCGATAGATATTCATGGAATAATTCTCAAATCAACATCCATACCCCATATGTCAAAATAATTTATTTTGAATTATAATATTTTAATTTTCCCAAAACAAAACAAATATTATATTTCTGTTGACTTATATTTATTAAATAATGGAAAATATTTTTAGTATAATAGAAATAGCATGATCTGTTACCAAAATCAAAAATAATACCCCAAACAATGTTTTAGGATGAATCAAATTCCTTCATCCAATAATTCCTTAACCCCCCACAATATATCTTACAAATATCATAGTATATAAATAAATATTATAGGAATATATCTAAATAGATTATAATAAAAATGATTAAAATCAAGTCCATTCATTAACTCTATGGAATAATCATGGATTAATGTAAAAAATGATATCATGGAAAAAGTATCATGAAGAAAAAATACATAATCATGTTAAATGTGGATTAAATTTTTATAGCTCTATATTATTCTAATATGTGTTCTAGTAGGTGTCATGACCAAATATAAGTCTAAGAATATCGTCGAGATAATACAAGAAATTTTCTTGTCTAGAAATCATCTCATGTAATGGAAATAAGAGGTGGGATATTCACTAGTGATATTAAACAGTAATAATAAATCACACCAAAAAAATCATGAATTTAATGTATGAATATAGATGAAAAATTTCATTTACCATAACTAAATAATTACATTAAATAATTATTCATCCAAAATAAATTCTATTATTATCAAATATTATTTAATTTTCCATTTTAGTGATTCAATCTGACTAACATTAAATTATAAAAAATGGGGTAATTGAAATCCTATGAAATTCATATCTCACATTCTAGTTTAGTATATTTTATAAATAACAATGATTTCATGTAATTTGTTTTATAACTATAGATATGATTTTAAAACTATAGACTTAAAATTAAATAATGAATTTAATCACACACCAATGTATAATTTTTTATTCTACATGGGTTGTCTATGTATTTATTTTCACTATTTTATTCCATAATTTTTACATTGTGAATTTTTATTTTATGATTTAATTACATTTGGACACTATATTAACCCTATTTTCTAGGATAATTCTATACAGATTCATCAAATTTCCTTTGGTAATTAATATGGAGTTTAATATAACAATTTAATCCTGCAAAAATTCTTGATGACTCAATAAGGCAAAAAAAGAAATCAGGTGATGTTTTGACTAAGGAAAAAACTATTTGTTTCATCTAAGAAGAACATTTTTAATGCCTTTTCCTCAATAAAAAATTGAATTTTTTTTAAAATATTACATACAATACATGATTCAGACCAACAATTGAAATTTATATAGTTTCTATAGTGAATTCAAATTTATTATTCATTTATGTTCATTAAAAATATAATTTTCAAATTAAAACTATATTAAATGATATTTATAACCTAGTTGGTCTTCATTGGTAATAAGGGTGAATGAGTGTAATCTAATCTATCGGTCAATTTAAATTTCCTAGTAAATACATAATATACTATCTTAAAGGGGGTTTGTTTCCATAATAATAGTATAACCATTTAATTTTTTCCCTTCCTGATTTTTCCACGATCAATGATAATATGTATTGATTATCTCCTGATTAGAACTAATCATTAATTTTTAAAAGGGATTGTGGTCTCTATAGAATATTTTCTCCCCTCAATATGTGGACGATTTTCCATTATGTTTGTTAACTGGAATTACCATATATTTTATTTTTATCTTTACACATTTTTAATTATATTGAATTGTTTAAAAATTGATATTGGTAAAACATATCATGTTCACATAAAATATTCTACTCGATAGACAACATGGATTCTCTCTTTACCCAGAATCATTATGGACGACAGTTATAACCTATTTCAACATAAGTTGTATGGTATGATATATATATATATTGTGTATTAGATGGGTTTTCCATTACAGTAGATTATTTTTTGTCATCTGCTAGAATCATTTCATGCATAAATCTTATTGTTTTTATATCAGGATCTCATTATATACATATATAGATTACTATTAATTTTATAAATAAAAAAATTAAGAAATAATTACTTCATCAATCATGAAATAACAATTTATAGATCTTTGAGAACATAACTGTTCCATGGTATTTTGGATATTTAAATTCTCTTAAAAAATAACAATTTTTGAATAATATCGGATTCATAAAACATTTCTATGACACGATCATGGGAAATTTCAATTCTCATAAGACTAATTGATTGATGCTTCCGAGATTCATGTGGGTTAAAATGAATTTTTTATCTCTATGTTCCATTGTATGCATTTCTTCATGGACATTGATAATTTTTTTCTATCATCATGAAATGTATCTCTATAATAATGGGTCAGAGATATGAACTCGTATCTTATACCACAGTCATTATATAGAAATAAACTGGTAAGATTATTCAACTTACTCATACGATTATATCTACTAATCCACTTTCTAGGAATGATGATTATTTTTTAATTAATCCACAAATCATGACAGTGTTAATTAACCTATTTAGAATGTTGAAATAACCAAGTGATGCATTCAATTTTTTGAAGCACATAATAGATATAATTCATCAGAAAAACATATACAATAAATGTTTAAGGGTAAATTTAATAATCCTATTTCTTCAAATATTAAATTATTATAGAATTATAAATGATTATAAATTTTACCATATGATAACTAACTTATTTAAATCATGTTATATTCTATTGGATTATAGTACACTATTAAATTTTTCAATATTTGGAATTTTTATAATGCATTCTAGAAATTGGATATTCTTATAGACTTTTTAAACGGGTAATTGAATATAATTTTTATATCAATATTATTCCTCGAATGTTTAATATATTTATATTAAAGGTAATTGTATGGGAATGACCATCATTTCTATTTTCTCATGGTTTTCTTATCCAATACAATACATAGAAATTTTCTTATTTCATATTCATTATTTTACATTTCCTATATAATACTATATTCTACTTCATAATTAACCACTTAATTTATATTCATTCCTTCTTTATTTTTTCATTTATTTTGTTCAAGAGTATAAATCTACATAGTAATTAATGTTTAATTTACGTTCACTCTCTCCTTAATATTTGGTATTATTTTCACAAGTATTTATCACATATTCATCATTATTGAATTCAAAATAATTCCCTATATTTTTAATAATGTTATTCATCTTCTCTTATAATCCCATAATAATGGATCACAACTATCATTCTATTGATAAATTCTAATAGATGGTGGTGTCCATATATGTATTTTTCTAAATCGGTGGTTTCTGAATGGCTTACTTTTAGTAGAGAGGCTTGTGGGATTGCCAGAATGTTGACAGGATATTGTATTTCTACTACTAGAAGGTACGGTTTGGTTGGTATTAATTTTTATATAATGCATTGACCCACTTTGGTTATAATTATTATGTCTAAAAAGCTACTATGCATCTTTCTATAACATGTACCATTTGGCATTGGTAAATGTAAATCTTGGATGAATATAATTAAGTACATACCTATTACAAGTCTTATTTTTCACATACGTAGGTTAAAAATAATTTAAATAGTATCTTTATAATTTCCTTAATTATTGATTCAAATAATGTTGATGATGAATCTTAAATATTTACCTATTGATTTCCTCATGTTTTCATACCTCCGGTTTATAATCATGGTGTGTTATATATAATCCAATTAAGCCCAGCCCATGAATCTACTAGAAAGTTTTCTATTTGGAAACATCTAATTGAGGATTCATCGTGATTGATGACATTTTTGAGTATTGATTGGTTTAAGAAATATATAAAGTGATGTCCATCCAGAATTTGATGTGGTAACTAAGAAAAATAATTCTTAAAAATTCCTTAATATACATAGATAGTGTCTCTGGTCGATTAGTGAAAAAAATAGATCTCTATTATGATAACTATTATGATAAATGTGAAGATTAACCATTACATGATTAATATTTTCATATCATCCAAGTCATTGACCTTTCCTAGTTTATGATCTTACAAATATTCTTACATAATTACATCTTGTGAAAAAGGGATTGACTTCAACATTACTTGTTCTACTATGACACCTTGAGGTCTAAAAATATAGTAGATATATGTGAATTGTTAGATGTATTGATTTCGTTATTCCCATATAATATCCTTAAATTTTAGGAGAAAAAGAATCATGTTAATGTCAATCAGATCTTTAGTTTCTAATGATCAAATATCTTTTTATATTTTAATATTTTTTTTGAAACTATGATCGGATGAGGTTAAATACAATTTTGTTGGAATAGTCTTCCATTGTTCTAGGTTCAAATTGACAGTGACAGAATCACATGAATCTAAATAAATTATTTAATCAATGTCAACCTGATATTTTATTTTTAATAATTATGTTAGTGTTCATTCAATATCAGTATCAAAATAAATTTAATTAATTTATGTACAATGGTTTATTCATATAGAAGATTTTTTTAATACACTACCTCCCTAAAATGGTTCCATGTTTTAGAATTTATTATAATGTTTAATGGAAATTGAAATTATTACCTAATAATATTATAGTGTTTAACTATATTTTGATTCAAGAATTGTGGTGGACATTAAATCATGTTTTTTAGATTTAATGTTGATTTTAAATTTTCATTTGTAATTTGGTTTTTGAAATTCATAATTTATAAATAAAAAATATATTTAGTTATTTTGAAGTAGTAGACAAAAATAGTTATAGTTTCAGGCTAATCGAGATCTATTATTATGTTATCATATTACCCAATATTAACAAATTACTCTTCTGCTAGCTAGTAAGACAGAGATTCCCATACTGATTCATCTCTCTCCATTACCCAAGTAGTGATGTTGAAGACATAAGTCATTCAGATCACATGTCAGTTTGACATCCTTCATATTAGAGTGATGTTGTATATACATCTATTGATTAAAAAATTAAATAACTAATCTATTAGTTTAATTGAAAATTAATAAAATTACTAGCGAAAATTCAAAACATATTCCAACGATCATTGAGAACTCAACACCCAATCCTATTCTATTTTTAATATAAAATAAATAATTTATGGATGAAGATATTGACCATAATCCTTGAAAATTAAATTTATTTATTATTTAAAATAACACAATATCACTAGATATTGAATGATAAAAATTGTGAATTCCAAAAATAAATAAGAATGGAATTATTTTTCTCAAATAAATCACATAAAATATAACATTACAATTTATTCCATATTTCTCATCACTCTATCAACTATAAAATATACAGCTCAATGTATAGGGTAATCATGTTGATTTTTGAGAAGTAATGAATCACATTATTTGAGGAGGGGAAAAGAAACGAAACAACGAAGGGAAAATAATGAAATTGTAGGTTATCATCTAGGGAATTCCATCACCTATCAATATATTTTCCAATAACCATGTCTTATATTTATAATCATAGGTTGCACCATATGGGAATTATAATTTTAAAATAAATGGTACAAAATCAAAAATAGAAATCATGTTGCCATAAAATGGGGTATGGGTATTATGTTCATCCGGATAAAATGTTTTGCGCCCCTTACAAAACATTTATATTGGAAAATATATTTTTCATTCATAAAATCATAATAAATTCACATTCCAGGTATTTTTATAGAATTAATTTATTTATTTAGACTATCTATGGATTATCATGCCATTATGTATATGTTTCGCACAATGACACATAGTGTCAATCTCTGGGTTTCATTTTTTTTCCTACATGGATTGTTTTATTCCATTAATTCTGAAAAATATATATTCTAATTTATCTATTTACAAAAAAAATATATGTATTACATAATTATCATGAATTTTTATGTTTTTTTTACTTTCATTTAAGACATGGGGTTAGTTTATCCTTGATATGGATTAGTTTTATTCGATCCAGGCTATCGTTGATTTTTTCTGGAGGCAGGTGGTGTTCTTCGACACAGATGGAGAGCCAATAGAGTTTGATGGAAATCGAGACCCATGGATGGGTCAGGGGAATGGTTCATCCATATCCTCCATGATAGATGAGCTGATGATGAGTTCTTAAATGTATCAGCAGTTGGCGTTTCCTAGGGTCGTACATGTATACCCTAATGTTTTTTCCAACGATGTTGTAGCATTACCCCCCTCGAAGAGAGATTGATTTAGGGATCCAGCTACAATAAGGAGCATCTCCTATGTCTATGAAGCCATATAGGATGTCCCCTTATTAGTTATGATATAGAGACACGACCTTTTCTTAAATTTCTATTACAAATTTTTAATGATAAGAAACATAATAGTATTACAGAGAGAGGATCCAAATGATTAGTGTCTTCAGAAAACTAACACCACACATAACAATTACAACATCAACCATAAAAATTTATTTAAATTCTTCTTCTCTAGATTCTTGTTAGAACTTTTCCTCTCATCAGTAAATGTAGCCACCTGAGGATATACCCCCAAATGGGTGATCTAGAAGCCCAATAGAAGGATAGATAAGAATAATATAGCATGGGGTGATCATAATCATGACATTGGCAAACAATCATGAACATGAGAAGAGCATAAATAAAATACTGGAAATGTGGAATTTCATAAAAATGAAACATCATTTCTTAGTTGTTAACTAACACACATACTTGTGATCCAAGATATAATCTTGTTCACACATAATTTCACATTTACTCATGAGATTCTTCACTTTACCCAATGCATTAGAGCGCTGTATAATTTCAGGCGCACCCGTCACATTCATACATTATCATTATCCTTCTTTCCACATGGAACATAACTAACCCATGGAATTAAATGGGTTACATCTCATAGGAACACATTCATAAACATTGGGTTTCCAAAAGAAATAGTGAATAACATACATGTTACATGAACCGTCCACTTTGAGAGAGAAGTAAAAGGTGTGTTCTTAATAGAAGTGTTATTTTTGAAGACATTTTTGTTTGACATAAAAACCAGTGACAAACATGTATATCCTAGAAAATGAAATAAAATGATGAAAAAATTATCTTTACGTAGTAACAATATCAAAAAAATGGAGTGAAGGAGGGAGAACCCGAGGAAGGAATGCTGGGTTCGAGAATTTCCCCTTACCCTGTATCGGAATTCTTCCTTCTATTTAATGTCCATTATAATGAAATTATATTCACAAATTAGAAATTAAGAACCTTTTGTACATTAATATGGATTATTATGGATTTATTATGTGATTTTATGTTCCTTTGGATGGGTTATAGAGTTTAAAAAACATTGTTTGAGAAGTCTTTTATGGTTTTCTTCAGTGGTTCACTTGTATAGTATGATAACTACGTTTTTAAAGGTACACATAACATCCACTCTAAAATAGAAAATGATTTATTTTATTATGGATCCACCCACTCTTTTATTATTGAATAATTTTCTAATGTTATCATCATATTACATAAATAATTAGATGTTGAGTTAGCTAGGACAACCCCTAATGGCACAACAGTCGCATCAAAAGTTTATAATTCTTCTCTGATTGAGGTTTGATGGAAAGTGCTTCCTAAAAACCTTGTGATCCATCCTATAGTGGAATTTGATGTGATTATGGGCATGTATTGGCTATCTTTATATGGAGCTCATATAAATTTCCAAATAAGAGAAGTCACATTTCATATTCCAGATCAATCTATGATCGTCTATCGATGCCAGGATGAACATAACCTTCCATTGGAAATTTCTTCCATCTTATGGGTATTGATTCCACTATATGATGGCTATTTATATGAAATGGATAGAGAGAAACTCATGATTAAGAATATTCCCATTGTACGGGAGTTTTATGATGTCGTTCAAGAGGAATTTCCTGGTCTTCCAAGAAATTGTTATGTTGAGTTTTCCATAGAAATCGCACTGGGTGCTTTACCTATTTAAAAGACACCATATAGAATGGCCCCAATTGAGTTACAGGAATTGAAGAATAAACTCCAAGAGAATCTTGATAAGGGATTCATATTCCCTAGTGCTTCATCTTGGGGAGAACCTATTCTGTTTTTTAAGATGAAATATAGATCAATGAGAGTCTGCAATGATTATCGAGAACATAACAAGATCACTATCAAGAAAAAATATCCTCTCTCATGCATTGATGACTTATTTGACCAACTACGCGAAGCTCAATACTTTTCCAATATTGACCTTCGTTTAGGGTATCATAAATTAAGGATCAAAAGGGGGGATATAACAAATAGGGATTTCCGTACAAGGTATGGACACTATGAATTTCTAGTGATGCCATTTGGTCTTACTAATGCCCCTACTATATTCATTGGTCTAATGAATAGAGTCTTTAGAAACTATATTGATCAGTTTGTGGTAGTCTTTTTTGTTGATATACTTGTCAATTCAAAGAGAAATTAATAACATGAAGATCACTTCAGAATTTTCTTGATGACCTGAGAATGGAAAATCATTATTCCAAATTTACCAAGTGTGAATTTTGTATTAAAAAATATTTATTTTTGTGTCACAAAATCTCAAAAGAGGGGATATCTGTGGATCCAGAAAAAACAGAGGTTATTGAAAGATGGTTGATATCAACAACAGTAACTGAGATCTGATGTTTTCATGGTTTGGTTGGATATTATCAACGTTTTGTGAATGAATTTTCAAGATTATCTAATCCATTATCTAGGTTGACTCGAAAAGGAGTTAAGTTCATTTGGACGGAGGAGTGTGAAGAGAATTTCTATGAGTTGAAAAGAAGGTTATCCAGTGCACATGTGCTCACACTGCCTTGTAGTGGAGAAAGGGTTGTGATCTATAGTGATGCATCCAAGAAGGTATCGGGGCGTGTTCTCATGCAAAACGATATGGTGATAGCTTATACCTCACGAAAATTGAAAATCCATAAGCAATATTACCCAACTCATGATTTGGAGTTAGCTGTGGTAATCTTATCATCAATGATTTGGAGGCATTATCTTTATGGTGAAAGGTGTGATATTTATACTGATCATAAAAGATTAAAGTATATTTTTACATAAAAGGAGCTGAATTTGCATCAAAGAATATGGTTGGAGCAGATTATGGATTACGACTGATCAATTCATTATCTCCCTGGGAAAGAAAACAAGGTGGCAGATTGATTAAGTCGACCAGACCATGCTAGCTTATCCATGATGAGGATCCCAAAAGATCCAATATTTATGGATTTAGAAAGGATGAATCTTGGAATTATAATAGAAGGGGGGAAATCATATCTTTCACAAATGAATGTTCAACCATCTATACATGTGATGATTAAAGAGGAACAAAAAGAAGCTGTAGAGTTACAAAACAAGGTGAGAAATGTTCCTGAATTCAACATTGATTGTGATGGTATAATAAGGTCTAGGAATCAGGTTTGTGTTCCTCCTGTCCCAGAATTGAAGAAGGAGCTACTACATGAGGCTCATAGTTCATCGTTCTCTATTCAACCTTGAAGCACGAAGAGGAATATGGGCCTAAAAGAGTGATTCTGGTGGGATGGCATGAAAATAGATGTTTCTGAATTTGTCTCTCGATTCTTGGTTTGTCAGCAATAGAAAGCTGAGAGACAGAAGTCCAAGGTGATGTTACAAAAATCACTCATACTATAATGGAAATTTGAAAACATCACTATGGACTTGGTCACTGGACTTCTTAAAACATCCAAAGTTAATAATGTTATCTGGTTTATAGTTGATCGTCTTATGAAGTCGGCACACTTCATTGCTATTAGAGAAGATTTCTCTCTGGATGAGCTTGAAAAGATATATGATAAGGATGTTGTAAGATTTCATGGTGTACCAAATTCAATTATATATGATCGGGATCCGAGGTTTACCTCAATGTTGTGGTGATGTCTTCAACATACTCTGGATACAGAGTTGAGTTTCAGCACTGCATATCATCCTCAGACAAATGGTCTGTCTTAGAGGACAATTCAAACTCTAGAAGATATGTTAAGAGCTTGCTCTATGGATTTAAAATGTAGTTGGGATCAACACCTACCTTTGGTGTAATTTTCTTATAGAAATAGCTTTCACTCCAGTATTCAGATGGCTCCTTATGAAGCTCTCTATGTAAAGAAAAATTCCGAACTACAACTTGTTGGAGAAAGAAAGGTATTAGGACCTGATCTTTTTGATGAGATGTCAGAAATGGTCCGATATATTTAACAACACATAAGAGAAGCTCAGAGTCGACAAAAAAGTTATGCCGACAACCGAATAAAAGACCTAGATTTTGAAGTGGGTGATAATGTGTTCTTATGAATATCTCCTTGTAAGAGAGTAATGAGATTTAGAAAGAAGGGTAAGGTAAGCCCTAGTTATATTGGTACTTTTGAAATACTGGATCGTGTTGGGAAGGTAGCTTACCGATTGGCGCTTCCTCCGAATATCTCTCAATGTCATTATTTGTTTCATGTATCTCTGTAGATAAAGCACATACCTAATCATCACATGTACTCAACTCATATGTTGTACCACTGGAGCAAGATCTTTCTTATGAAGAACAACCGATAGAGATTCTGGATCGTAGCGAAAATGTTCTACGGAACAAGACCACTAGCTTGGTGAAGGTTTTATGGAGGAACCACCTATTACAAGAATATACATTGGAGCTAGAGGATACGATAAGGGAGAGGTATCCTTATCTTTTTGTTACAAAGTGACGAATTTCGAGGGTGAAAATTAATTTTAAGGGGTGTAGAATGTAACACCATGAGATTTTATGAAAAATGCTATTTTTAATTTCATCGATGTCCTGTGTTGTACGCTACACCAAAAGGAGCTTGCACTACACGTGTCCCTGACTTGGCTTGCATTACACAAAATCACGACCTTCCTCAATAGCATGCATTGTACGCAATACCGAGTTTCACTAAACAACGATATGATATTAAAATATTATTAAAACTAGCTACTATGAATAGTAATACCCAATTTTTTTAAATTTATAAATTTTATCTTTCGAAATGGACATTATTTTTGGATTCAGAGTATCAAAATTACCCTATGGTGAATTTTTTGTATTTTTCTGAAAACATTCAATTTCTAATGAAATGTTAAAACACTGGGTTACTATTTATAAACCGACATTTTATTTAAATAATTATTTATTTTATTTAAATTTATTTTAGGTCTAAATTGATACATAATACCTATATAAGTTCAATTTAAATCATTAGAGTCATTTTATAATAATTTTAAATATATAAAAATTTTATTGAACTTTTCACCGTCTTTTACCCACCTTCTAAGAAAGTTTGAAAATTTACATTAAAAATAATTTTACCTCTTCTGTGAGTGGAATTTAAAAAATCCAAGAGATATGGTTTACATCAAGGAGTAAAATGTTGTTCAATAAGATAAAAATAATTTTTGTTTAATAGTAACTTTTTACTTTTATTTACCACGGTTAAAATTAAATAGGGTAATTAAGGGAAAAAATGTTATTATTATTACCCTAACACATGTCCTAATTCTATTAGATAAGTGTAACTCGTCCAAAAACAACCTAAGGAATAAAATATAACCCTTTAGGTCCAGTTGGATTAGATTAGGACATTTAATATTATTTTATTTAATGAAGAGATAAAATAGTTAAAATCAATGTTCAATAACTAAAACATTTTTAATATTGGGTTATACATAAGATAAATTAGACTATAAATATTAATTAGAAATATAAAAATATTTCATACATAATGGTATTTTATTTATAATTTTTAGACAATAAATAATTTTATTTATTTATGACACAATGATGATGCAATAATTACCTTATTAATTAAATATTAAGAAAATTGGTATTATAAATACCAAAATAAATGTAATTTGAGCCTTTTTCTGAATGAAAATAATTTTATAGGTCAATATGACCTGTTATTATTGATTTAATTCACTTTATCTGAACTAATAATCCTGTTATGAATTTCAAAAAAATCAAGTACCAAATACTGTCAAAATTGACGGAAAATAGTATTTAAAAAAATATTATATTATTAATTGTTATTTTATTCATTAAAATCTATGGTTGGAAAAATTTACTTAGATAAGGTTATATATATTAATAATTAACAACTTGGGGTTCGTTTGGCTTGTTAGAGTAAGTTTATTAACCGTATAGTGTAAGAAAACAAGAAGATATGGTAAAAGTAAAATTGTTTATCTTAAAGTTATATCTAAATGACAAGGTTAAAATAGAAACCTAAACATGTCTAAATTTTATTTTATGAGAGGATTTCGACCCATCCCCGCATTACCATATAAATAAAACAATTTGTAGCTATAAATAATTGAATATGACTTTATAATAAAATAATATGTTTTGTTTTTTCAAATATGCCCCCCTCCTCCATTATAAAAGGTCACATCCTTCCTCTCCACCTCACACAACTTTGATCCTTCAAGATCGGCCAACCCATGCCAATTTCTCTTCTAAAGATCTCTAGAAACATCATATTGGTCGTGTTCTTCTTCAATGTCCATCTTTAGTGCCCTAAGTGAAGGTTACGAAGAGGCGCTTCAAAGAAGAGGTATTTTCTGTTACCGATTAATTCAACTTTATTTCTTCTTCTACTTCTACTTCTTTAGTTTTTTCATTATGAATTAATAACATCAGTTTAACTAATATAATGATATGTTATTATAAATTTTAAACAACCCTATTTCACCTTCTATCCATCCTACAGAAAATGAAATCACCGCGCGTGCGCACGTAGGGAATACTGTCTCCACGCTGTGGTGTAATATATTTTCCACCACCACCTTACTTGGATGAGTATAATGGTTTAAATAATTAATATATATGATTATTTTAATGAGATATTTATTTTGAAAAATTATACATATACTTCAATACAATTCCACGATCATGGGAACGATATCATCGCTCGTGCGTACGTACGGCCTACCGTCTCCACGATGTGATGTGAATCATTCTACATGATCTTCATTGAATAACGATTATATAAATGAATTGAACGAATAAATATGATATATATAACACTAATACCATTCTGGAAAGGATGAATCTATAACCTAAAAATATGAATAGGAATTTAGTCGACAAAACACGCATAAGAAAAAAAGAATTAAACTCCCGAATAACAAGTATCAATGAAATATTACTAATAAGAAGCTAAGAATATGACCATATATGATATCATAACAGTGAGTAAGATTCTTAAATAAGTCAATAACATTATTTAAATAATTATACTGATGGTTCGGGACACGTATGATGAAAACCATACCTAAGTTAAGGGAAAATCTTGCAATCTCTTTTTTTCCCGAGATTGTTTATACTTCAGAAATTACTGGGGAATATTTATCATACACATCCTTGTTTCCTCAATATGTAATGTTAATTATATCCTACTACAATTTTTTAAATCCAATTTTTCCCTTTTGAGGGTTTTAAGTAAAATATATGAAATGAATCTTTTGTCGTTTTTAGTACGAGGTACTTTTTGACTTTTCCAGCCAAAGTACGAGAAGAAAGTTTTTTAACTTATATGGAATAAATTTATTTTTTTGATTTCATAGAACATTATTTCCATGAATCTTCTTTTACATGTTTTCATGTTTATTTATAATCAACTTCTTTTAGTTTAAAATTATATTACATGTTAAGAAATGAAAAATGTTTTTGAAGTAGAAAGGATATTTTCCTCAAGAATGAAGTTCAATTGTTATATCAACATTATTTTCTATCTAAGATAATATAGGGTCCTGTTTATATCCCTATATTTAAATTGATTTGATTATATTATGATGGAATTATTTTTATGATATCCTTTTATCTTATATGGATATTTTTATTATGGAATGATGTTTATGAATCCCATTTTTTATTACATGGGTTATTCTATGATGTATGATTTATGATATTATGACACACATAAAAATGGTCTAATTATGAGATGTGTGGGCCCTATATCAACCTCCAATTCATTGGGTAAAGATTTATCTCTCTTGAGATATACATGGCTGGAATGACAGGTTAATCCAGTTCAGTGAAACAGTACTGAAATAAGGAGTGAACTTCGTTCCAAAATGGACTTTGTCCCCTAATATAGTCTTGGAAATTCATCTTGACTAATAAGAAATTATTCTCTAAGATTATGTGTGTATGAAAAAAAGATTCATGTTTTATGTTATGATTATTTTTATTACATTTCACTATTATGATTGATCCCATGTCATGATTTTATAATCACTTTTGCAGGATAAGATTTTCAAAATGTTATGTTCTTAAGAATATGATATGATTGATATTTATTTTGTTTACCCTTATTTAGAATTTGAGCTTACATTTTGTATGTTTTCTTTTCCCCAACTATGGAAGAAGGGTATTAAGTATAATATGCCAAATGGGAATCTAGATGTGATGAAATAAATGGGAGACAACGTAGATGATTTATGAACCAGTTGTTTATGTTTCCCAGTTTCTAAAGACATTATACCTATATGGTCCTTCCATTTTTTCATTATATGTTGTTTTACGTATGCTTTAATTATAAAGTAATAACAATGTATGTAAATTATGGGTCGTTATACGGTTCGTGCCTTTGCACAAAGTTACATAGTTTAGGGGGTGCAATTTCATGGATTTCCAAGTTACATTGTCTCAGATTGGGATACAAGGTTTACCTCATGAGTCTAGAGGTAATCACATCAAGATTTTGGTAGCCAGTTATTCCATAGCACTGCCCAAAACCACTAGACAGATGGGAAGACGAGAAGAATATCTAGACATTGGAGGGCATGCTACATGCATGCGTTATTGGCTTTTGGGGATCATTGGTATGAAACATACATCTGGTAGAGTATTCCTACAACAAAATCTACTAATATACCATTATCACGACACCATTCGAGGATTTGTATGGAAGGATGTATCTTTTATCCATGTGCTTGATAGAGGTTGGTGAGGTAGGTATTCTTGGGTATGTGGTGGTTCTAAGCACCACAATGAAATTTCAGGTTCTGCATTAGAGGATAAAGACAACTATGGACTGGTACAAGTCATATTCCGATCATAGGAGGAGACCTTTAGAGTTATAGGTAAGGGACCATGTGTTCTTAAAGGTTTCCCCTCATTGTGGGAATCAAATGTTAATTCGTTGGAGTCATATTTCCCCTTAGTTTTTTGGTATTTTCTGAGATTTTGTTTGTTTTTTGGAGTTGTGGTGTATCAGATAGCACTTCCCCTATGGATGAGTTGGAAAAATGATGTTTTACATGTATCAAAACATTGTATTTATCTTCATGACTACTAACACTTCATATATTGGAGTGAGATCGATGTTGATAATGATGCAACCGTCATGGAGTGGCTGGTAGAAATCCAGGACCACAAGGAGAAGGTGTTGTCTGGGTGTTATATTCCCTTGGTTCCTGTGTTATGGATACAAGGTGGTGTTGAGGAGTTTACATGGGATTAGGAATCCCAGATGTGTGTCGAGTACCCATGGATGTTTTATGTTATTTGGCATAGTTTTTCATTGATGAGTCCATTTTTACCTTTGATGTGATGTTATTCTTCTCTTTTTTGGATATGAAATGATTTTTCCTTTGTTCTCTAGATGTTTGTGATTTGTCTGAATGTGTGGGGAAGGGAGAACCAAACTATTAATCAGTACGCATTAATGTGGGGTTCCATTAAACTTGTGCGGGAGAGTTAGTACCACCCAATGAGAATAATATAATGACATTTATCAAGGAACTCCCTAACCAATGTTTTGAGACAATGTGATCTTTGGGGTAGGTTGAGCTATTTATTTTTGATAACTCTTGGGGGGTGTTCTTAGATGTTCTGGTTTTTTTCTATATTTCAAACTTCTCAGGTGGTTTTTCCCTGAGAGGTATCTTACGAGGTTGTTGTTCAGACCCCTATTTTATTATGTGATGGTTTTGAATTCTATGGGATGAGAATTTTAGGAAATGTATCTAATGTAGAGGCTCAGAATTCTCTATTCCATTACATTGCTGAAATCGGGTGTTAGAAGTGTTCTGTGAGGTCAAGGTCACTTATTCCCATTACATTAAAAAAATTTCTATTTCATGAATAGTGATTCCAGATGAGTAGCCTATTTCAAACAATATCCCTCCAAAAATAGCCATTTTCATTTTTAAAATTTCTCGTTGATGAATAATCTTTCGAGAATAGTATGATATTTCCATCAACAACCTTTCCAATAGTAGCCATCCAATAGTAGACCTCCAATAGCAACATTCTAATAGAATCCTTCACACATTTCCAAATTTGTAGTTCATGTAAATTGTATCCATAATAGTAGGACTTTTCATTAACAACATTTTAATAGTATCTATCCAACATCAACCTTTTTTCCTTTTCTAAATTTCTATTTCGTCAATATTGTTTCCAAAATAGTGGGATATTTCTAACAGCAGCCTTTTAAAATAGCCTTTTTCCTTTTCCATATTTCTAGTTCATGAACAGTGTTTCTAAATAGTAGTCTATTATCAACAACATCGTTCCAAAAATAGCATTACAATAATATCCATTTTTCCTATTCCAAAATTATAGTTCCTGAAAAAATTTTCTATCTCCCTATAGTTTCACACCTTTGAAATTTCAATTTATTTAAAATTAATTTAAAGCCTCATTTTATAATTTATAACGCTGATTCAAAGGCCATAACTTTTAATTAATTTTCTTATGGAATGGGATGAATTTAAGTGGTCAAACATCATGGTTTAATATAATATTATTTTAATAAAAATTTTATTTTATCTTAAACCTAATCCGTAAATATTCTAAAGGGATAATATATCCTCCACCCTTGTTTTACCATCGTATTCCCTGGTGTAAGATGCTCAAGCCTATCATTATTCCGATCGAAGCAGTGTGATCCAACCTTAATCCTAATATTGTTTCCCCGCTGATGTTTCTTCCGGCTACATGTGCATCCCCTTTTTGGTGCATGTAGCATGTGTAAATCGTCCATCAATAGAAGGTATGATCTACCTTTGTTCATGTGTTTTCATTAATCGTTCTCTTCATGTTTCGCCTTTCCATGCTATGGAATGTGATCTTCATGATTCTAATGTATTTTTCTAGGTCGTTGAATTGTGTGGTTGTGTCGCAGCATCCTCGGGTGGATGCAGTTGTCACGAGGGGGGATAACATAATCTATTGTGTTTCTCATTCACATATAAAGAACATAACAACCCATTTTAGGTATGGGATTCATTATATCTCAATTATTGTATGTGAAACTGTAGATTTCTCATGTTTTTTCCCACTAAATACCAATGGAATTGAAAATATAAATATTTGAACCGGATAAATAAATTGATATTGATCGTATGTTATTAGCTCTTGTTTTACTAGATAGTGTGATATATATACTTTTATTGTTTATCTTTTAATTCTGAATGGAACTTGGTAATGAACATAAAGATGTAATTAATTGATAATTGATTGCATAAAGATAAAGAGGAATGTAAATGAATCTAGTTATTGTTGTTATAATTTGATTTTAATCAAATTGATTTGGTGAGCATGTTTAATCTGTTTGTGATAGCTTACTATTTTGGATACCCATAGTTAGAACATATAAATAATATATCATATATTTTTAGATGGATTAATGAAATGTATGTTTGATTAATTGATAATTCCTCGTAGTGTTCTAAGTTAACCACTTTCTTGTAATGACCAAGACCATTATTCATAGAGCTGTGATAGCTCATTGTGTTTGAAGGATGGATGCCTTATTTAAGTGCCTAGAGCCCAATTTATATGTTGTTTTATTCCCAACATCATGTGTTGTGATGTGAGAGTAGAAGACTTTTGTCGTATGTGGGGGCATGGAGGACTATTGGTTGTGGTAGTAGTTTACGCCTAGAGTGGAGGGATGCATTGTTTTATGGATGTGGGTGTTGATAAGGACACCAAAGATGATGAAATGGGTTGGAAGTGAATGTTTTTATTCTTACTATTTATAATTTTTTTTTAATATACATTACACTCCCCACTTCTCAGGGAATCGGGTTTTCATACCCTCTATCAAAATGAAGAGAAGACATGCGGGGTATGCCACGTGATTTACATGTTTTTCATCCAAAGGGAGGATGTGTCTATTCTATTTCTATAGGTGGAAAGTACTAGAAGGGTAGTACTCTTACTGATCGTTATGATAGCCATTTATTTCATAGCATTGAATTTTTTTATAGAATTCCTTGGAATATGGGAATATAATAATGTTGTTAATAAATAATTGAATAGATGATGGTAAACCATGGTTGTGGAGCTTGCTGGGAAACAATGTAGAGGTTTAATGTAAATAAATAGTGGACATTGGGTGTGATCAAAATGAAATATAATTTAAAAATATTTAATTTTTAATTTATTTTTAATAAATTAATTAATGTAAAGTGTAACTGGTAAAAAATGGAATGATGTAATGTAATAATTCCCTTTAAATGATTGTCCTATTATAGAATAGTTGGTCATAGAAGTAGCATTCGAAGGTCGGAGATACGTTAGCTGCATTGGAGCAAAAGACTAGGTAATTCCCATAGTGTGGTTGTGAGCTATGGTATATTTGGTAAATTTTTTGTTTCTATATGCTACTTCACTTCGTTATTTTGGGAAACTAACACCCTATGGTTTCTAAGCCCTAGGGGATGTTTTCCCCAATATTATGGTGGGAGGATATATGTATGACTACCCCCTTTGGCCCCATTCTATTCTCTTGGTAGTCACTTGTGCTGGTAGGCACAGTGGTTTGTTTTCTCTATATGTTTGTGTAGAGGGTTGAAATGGCTTTTTGTTATTCACTCACATATATTCGAGATATAGTTTCCAATGGACTACTCTAGGTGTAACATGTATAGGTTGTGATGTGTTGAGGATCCTTACTCGGTGTGTGGGATGTAATGGATTGATGTATAATTCCAGATGTATGATACATGTTATGCGAGATCTGGTGGGTCTTAGAAACTACCTAGTTACATTTCATGAATGGAAGTGGTGGTTTTCCTTCATGAGGTTCATGTTCTGGTGCTCTACCCAGGTTTCTTCGAGCTAGAGTTTTTTGGAGAGAGATGGTTAGGACATGCGATGTTGGGGAAATGTGGAAAACTAGTGGAGAAGTAGTAGCGTGGTACCCATGATATTATTAATTATATTTTATTGTCTTTTATGAGTTACATTGTGAGAGTATTCATGGTGAGTTTGGGAACATAGTATACTTATTTTAGTGGCCAGTTAGTTTCACTTGTTGTTCACTAGGCCTTATCATCATCTCATTACTTTTTCATTAGAGTCCCCAGATAGGATCCTACTGAGTATACTATTATACTCACCCTATGTATATAGAAACTATTTTCATGTCACTTGGAGAAGGATGGAGATCAAGGTAGTTTCTAGTAGCTTGGGGTTATAGGAGCTATTTGGGCTTGTGGTTACTGTTGTTTTTTTACATTCTATTAACTCATGTAGTTCTCCCCTTTTCATTGCAGTAGTTTTTCATGACAGTAGATATTTGCACATTAGATTTCTTTTATATTGTTTTCTGAGTTGGAGTTGGATGGTCTCTATCTTATCTCTCTCTTTTTCATGTGTTCTCTTAGAGGGTAATGCCTCCCATTTGTGTGTTCACTATTCCCAGGGTGCTAGTCGCCATCATGGGGACTTCTGGAGGCGTGACATAGGGGTCATTATCTCTATTATCACATTGTCATCCTAGGTGGGTTACACATTATGGGGAGGTCTAGGTGTATTATTCCCAACACCTTTCATAATTTCTAGTTCATGAATAGTGTTTTGAGAATAGTAGGCTATTTCCAATATCAGCCATCCAACAACAACTTTTTTTCATTTTCCAATTTACATGTTCTTTATCATTGATTCCAAAATAGTAAAATACTACCAACCTCAGCCTTTCCAACATCATCCTTTTATCTTTTCTAAATTTCATATCCATGAACAGTGTTTCCAGCTCCTAGTAGTTTCTCCCCTTATGACATTTTTTTAATTTAAAATCCATTTAAGGCCTCATTTTATGGACTCTAAGGTCGATTCAAAGGCCATAACTCCTATATTAGTTTTTTAAGGCTCGTGATAATTTTACATAGTGAAATTACCTGGTTTAATACAGTCCCTTTCTAATGGAAAATCCAACATATATTATACCTACCCTAAAAATAATTTAAAGGGATAATATATATTCCTCCCTTGTTTTATAGTCTTGTTCCCTGGTTCAAGATGGTCAACCCTTTCAATCATTCTATTGGATTGGTGTGATCAATCCTTAATCCTTGGATCATTTCCCCCTTGATGATTCTTTATGCAACATGTGCTCCCCCTAATTGGATCCCGTAGCAAGTGTTGATCCTTCATCGATAGAAGGTATGAACTACATATGTTCTTTTTTTTCATTAATAATTCTCTACCTGTTTCTTCATTAAATGTTATGAAACTTGATCTCTATGTTTATTTGGTAGTTTTCTTGGTTTTTGGATATTACATTCATTCTGCGATGTCCTTGGGTGGATACAATTGTCACGGGGAGTATATTGTAATCTATTGTTTGGATATTTCTCATATAAATAACTTCATGAATTTATTGTGTTATGAGATTTGTTTCATCTTTTTTATTTTATGTGAAAATGGTGATTTAGAATGTTTTATCCCACTATATCACAAAGGAATAGGCAAATTAAATATTTTAACATAATAAATCAATTGATATTGATCTTATTTTGGTCCCTCTTGTTTTTATATATAGTGTGATATCTATGTTTGTTTTGATTAGATTTTTTGTTCATAATGGAAATTAGTAATGAACATAAAGTTAGAATTAATTAATAATTTCTTATCTATATATAAGGAGGATTCTAAATGAATCTTGTTGTTGTTGAAGTTATTTGATGTTAATCGACTTGATGTAGGAAGCATCAGTAATAAATTTTTGATAGCTATGATAACATGATGTTTTTGTTACCAGTATTTGGAACCTACCAATAATAAATCATATAATTATATATGTATTAAAGAACTGGATATTTGATTAAAATAAAACTTCTCATAGGGTTTTTTGATACCCTCTTTTTTGTAAATGGAATGATCCTTATGCTTGGAGCTATGAGAGATCATAGTGTGTTGATGTTTGGTTGCCTTGTTTAAGGGCCAAGATCCAAATTGATAGGATGTTTTTTTTCCTACTGCATGGGGTGTGATGTTATGTTGGATGTATTTTGTGATATGTAGTAGTAGGGGGGCCTATTGGTTGTGGTATAAGTTGACTCCTATAGTGGTTAGAATCATAGGTTTAGGCAGGTTTGTGTTGGGGAGGACACCATAGATGATGGAATTGGTTGGATATGAATGTTTAGACACATATTGTTTCTTGTTTGTTATTTATATTCTTTACATTACCCACTACTCATGGTAGAAAGTTTTCTTACCCTCTATCCATAATGGGTGAAAATGCATGGGGCATTTTAAATGATTTCCATGTTTGGATTCCCGATGGAGGATGTGTTTACGCTCTTACCATAGGTGGAAAATACTTGATAGTTAGTTCACCAACTCACTATATTGATATTATTGTGTTTAGTTTCATAGAATGTTTCTTAAAAATTCATTGTAATATTGGAAAGTAATTCTGTTAAAAAATTATTGAATAAATGATGTTAACCCAGGGGGTTGGAGCATGTTGGGATGCAACGCTGAGGATGCACTTTATTTAAAAGGAAAAGTTGAATTTTGGTGTGATTATAATGAAATATAATGTTGAAATTGGTAATGGTAAATTAATTGTTAATGAATTAATTAGTTTAAATTGTAACTAACAAAAAAGGAATTAATTAATGTAAATCAATCACTTTAAATGGTTGTGTGCATATTGGATACCTAGTATTATAAGTTGTAGTCAGAAGTCCAAGAATAATTAGTCACAGTTGAGTCTAAGAAGAATTTATTCCCATAGTGTAGTTGTGAGATATTGTATATTCTGTACCTTTTTTATTTCTATACACTACAACACCCTATTAGTTAGGTAAACTGACACCCAGGGGATTCGGATCCCTGTGGTGTATTTTCCAAATCATTTTTGTGGCAGGAAAGATGGATGGCTACCCCCTTCTATCCCAGTCTCTTATTTTATTAGTTACTTGTGCTCATAGGAACAATTGTTATTTTTTTCCATATATCTGTGTAGAGGGATGTATTGGCTTGTGGTTATTAACACACATATATTCTTGATATAGTTTCCTAGATACTATATTATGTGTAATGTGTAAATGTTATGATGTCTTGAGGATGCTTACTCAGTGTGTGGGTTGTAATGGATTGAGATATAATTCTCGATGTGTGAAACAAGTTAAGTGAGTTATGATGGCTCTTGTAAACTACCTAGTTACTTTTATTTCATGGACATGGTGGTGTTATTGAATTTGGTTCATGTTGTAGTTTTTCGCCCAGGTGTCTGTAGAATGGAATGTTTAGAGAGAGATGGCTTAAGATGTGCATCTTTGGGGAAAATAGAAAAATCATTGGGGAAGTAGTAGTGGGGTACCCTTGATATACATTATTATATTATATAATCTTGTATTTGATTCATGGTTAGAGTAGCCATGGTGATGCAGTGAACATAGTATACCTTTTTAGGTGATGAGTTAGTTTCACTTATTGTTCACTCTGATTTAGCATGGTTTCATTACTTATACCTGAGAGGCTCCAGGGATGATCCTACTGATTATAAATTTATACTCACCCTATATATATATATGTGTATTCATTTTCAGGTCACTTGGAATAGGTTTGATAACAATAATTCTTCTACTACATTGGGGTTGTAAGAGTTGTTTGGGTTTTTGGTTGTTGTTGTATTTATATTCCTTGGGTATGTGTAGTTTTCCCCTTTTAGTTATAGTAGTTTTTCATGACATTAAATATGTGTAATTGGGATTTATTTTATATTTTTTTCTGAGTTATATTTCGTTGGGGTATGTCTTATCTCTCTCTTTTTCATGTGTTCTCTTAGAGGGTAAAGCCTCTCATTTGTGTGTTCACTATACCCTTAGTGAAAGTCACCATCCTGGGGCCTACGGGAGGTTGGACATTGGGGGTTCATAATCTCCCTTCTCACATTTCCAGCCCATGAGGGGTATAGCTTGTGGGGAGTTCAAGGTGACTTAATCCCCACACTTTTCCAAATTTCTACTTCATGAACAGTTTTTCCAGAATAATAGACTACATCCAATAACAACCTTCTATTAGTAGCCTTTTTCATTTTCCAAATTTATTGTTCATGAACCGTGTTTCCTAAACATTAATCTATTTTAAATAGTAGCCTTTATAATAGATTCCTTCTAGCTTCAGCCTCCCAACAACAAACTTTTTTTCTTTTCCAAATTTCTAGTTCATGAAAAGTGTTTCTAACTCATTAATACTAGGCCTTTGTGACATTTCTTTTGACGTAAAATTCATTTAATGCCTCGTTTTAATGAATCAATGGACAATTTAATGGCCATAAATCGTATACTTATTTTCCTAAGTCTCGGGATTCTGTTACTTGGTCAAGCCGCATTTTTTAATGTGACACACTTTTAAATGAAAATAAAATGTATCTTAAACCTTCCCTGTGAATCTCATAAAGGGATTATATATCAACCTCCATTGTTTTACGATATTCTTCCCTGGTGAGAGGTTCTCAATACTTTATTTCTTTCTATAGTATCATTGTTATTGAACTTTAATCCTCATATCGTTTCCCCCATAAAAATCCTTCCTACTGCATGTGCACCCCTATTTTTTGGATCGAGTAGAAAGTGTCGATCCTTCATCGATAGAAGGTATTCTTAACCTCAATTCTTGTGTTTTATTCAATCATTCTCCTCTTGTTTCTTCTTTCCATGCTATTTCATGTCATCTTCATGCTTCTAATATAGTTCTATTTGTTTTTGGATGGTGTGGTCATGTTGCGGTGTCCTTAGGTGGATATAGCTATCACGGGGGAGGAGATCGCAATATATTGTGGGGCTCGTTCTCGTATAAAAAATAACATAAAACTTTTGCAGTAGTCGATTCATTGATTCTATTTTATTTTATATTCAAATTCCATGTTAGCATGTTTTATCCCACTGGATCACAATTTAAATGACATGTTAAATATTTTAACTAGATAAATAAATTGATATCGATCATTAGTTATTACCACTTTTTTTCTAGATAGTGTGATATGTATGCGTGAATATATTAGATTTTCATTCCGTAATTAAATTGGTAATTAATTTAAATATATAATTAATTGTTAATTGTTTGTCTAATGATAAATATTAATATAAATGATTCTGGTATTAGTTGTAATTTGATGTTAATCAAATTGATGTAGTAAGTGTCATTATTCAATTTGTGATAGCTATAACAACATTTTTTTAGGTTACCCATAGTGGAACATACAAATAATAAATTATTTATTTATAGATGTATTAATGAAATAGTTGTATGATAAAATTATAATTCCCTGTAGTGTTCGGAGTTACCATTTTGTTTGTAATGTCTAAGAGCCTTATGCTTGGAATTGCGATAACTCACTGTGTTTTAAGGTTGGATTCCTTGTTTAAGGGAAAAGAGACCATGTGATATGATGTTTGTTTTCATGATGCTTGTATTATGATTTGATCCTTGAAGGTTGTCGTCATATGTGGCGGTAGGGAGGCCTATTGGTTACTACATATGTTGACACATAGAGTTTTGAGATTCATTGGTTTATGCATGTGGGTGTTGGGGAGGACACGAAAGATGATGGAATGGGTTGGATGTGAATTCTTGGATGATTTCTGTTTCTTATTGGTTTTTTATCTTCTTTACATTATACAATACTCATGGTACCTTGTTTTATTACCCTCCTTCCAAAAGGGGAGTAGATGTGCAGGGTATGCCACATCCTTTTGTGTTTAGCTTCTTGAGAGAGGATGAGTCTATACACTAGCTATAGGTGGAAAATACTTGATGGTTAGTTTATCTACTCACCATGTTTATCCACTTGTGTTTAGTA
Organism: Viscum album; assembly: GCA_963277665.1. NCBI lineage: Eukaryota > Viridiplantae > Streptophyta > Magnoliopsida > Santalales > Viscaceae > Viscum > Viscum album. The sequence goes on along the minus strand of OY728133.1, from coordinate 1,022,162,643 downwards.
GCATAGAATTTTTTTTCTAGAATTCCTTATAATATGGTAATGTAATGTTTTTATTAAATAACTGAATAAATGATGTTAATCCCAAGAGTTAGAGCTTCCAGGGACGCAACACTGAGTTGCATCTTTTTTAAAGAAATAGTTGTGATGCAAATGAAATATATTGTGAAAATTGTTCATTTTTAATTAATTCTTAAGAAATTAATTAGAATATATTATAACATATAAAAAATGTAAGTAATTAATGTATGTCAAGCTCATTAAATTGTTTTGTGCTTATAAGATACCTAGTCTTATAAGTAGCAGTCGGGAGTCCGATAGATATTAGAAATAGTTGATTCCAAGTCTAGGTTAGGCCCATAATGTGGTTGTGGGATATAGTATATTATGTAAATTTTTTGTTTCTATATCATACTCTACCCCATTTGTTTTGGAAAATGTCACCTTGAGGATTCTAAGACATGGGGGTGTTTTCCCCAACATTCAGGTGTGAGGATAGATGTTTGAATACCCATTGTAGCCCCACTCTCTTATCATGATAGTTACATGAACTTGTATAAATGGAATTTGGTTTTCCCCATATATGTGTGTAGAGGGAAAAATAATGGCCAGTGGTTTCTCACACACATATATTCTGTATATAGTTTCTTTTGGACCACAATTGGTGTAACATGTATAGGCAGTGATGGCTTGATGATCCTTCCTCAGTTTGTGGGTTGTAATGTCCTGAGGTATAATTCCTGACCTATGATACATGTTATGCGTGTTTTGGTGGCACATGGATACTACCTAGTTAATTGGATTACGAGGATATGGTGGTTTTATTGCATGAGGTGCATGTTGTGGTGCTTCACTCAGGTGTCTGTGGGAAATCCTTTTTAGAGAGAGATGGATTAAAACATATAACATTAGAGAAAAGAATAAAACCATTGGATAAGTAGTAGAGGAGAACCCTTCATATTCTTTATTAAATTATATAATCTTATATGTGATAACTGGAGTCATTAGAAATGGTGAAGTTGTGATCTTTGTATACCTGTTAAGGTGACGAGTTAGTTTCACTTGTTGTTCATTGTGCTTTATCTTCTTCTCTTCACATAATCATGATAGGATCTATGGAGGATCCTATTGAGTATACTATCACACTCACCCTATTTATATATAAATTTTATTTTAGGTCACATGGAGCAATTTTGAGATCAATCTAGTTTTTACTAGCATGGGGTATCAGGAGCTGTTCTGGCTTGAGGTTGCTGTTGTTTTTACTTTCATTTATTACTTGTATTTTTTCCCTTTCTGTTGTAGTAGGTTTTCCTGACATTATATATATTTTCTTGTGATTTCATTTATTTTTTTTTTCTGTATTGGAGTTTCTTGGTGTCTGTCCTATATCCTTGTTTTTCATGTGTTCACTTAGAGGGTAATTCCTTCCATTTGGGTGTTCACTATACCCTCGGTGCTAGTCGCCAACTTTTGGCCTACTAGAGGTGGGACTAATGGGGTCATTATCTCTCTTCTCACATTTCTAGACGATGATGGGTATGCCTTTTTGCGAGGGGGTCATTACTGAGTAGGAATTGAGGTCTGGTTGGGGAATAAAATGGACTTTTGTGTTTGGAATTGGTGAGGTTGCATGAGTTGGAAGGTGAACTGTATTAGTAATTTTTAGCATTTGATGTATACACTGAAGATCGTCTCAGACGTAGGCATTTAGGGACCCCTGTGATCTGATACACAATGTAACACCCAGATATTTTAAGACATATATTCAACTAATTTATTTAATTTCATGTTTTATATGACACACCATGATTAGCTTGTAATATACACAACACTTTATTTGATTGAATTATAATAAACACTAACTGTGTCTTGTGTTACACATGGTCTCATGTTTGTTTTATAGAATTTATATTTCACAAAATTGAGTATATATATTTTTTCAATGTATAGAAGAAATATGTTTTGATCATGTTATACACAATAATAATTGAAGCTTCTACTACATGAAACACTGACATGACATGCGTTACATGCAATAGTGACCTCCCTTAACAGCATGTGTTGTACGTGATACTATGTTTCACTAAACAATAATACATTATTATATTATTATTTAAATGTGATATAAACTAGCCATTATGAATATTATAATCCACATGATTAATTTTATGTAACTTTATCTTTTATCTTACACATAATATGAGAACAAAATCAATTTTTCAAATTAAAGAAGTACAATTAAAAATGTTGTTTTATCACCTTTTGAAGGTGCACCCATTTTAAATATAGTTTTGGACACATTTATATGTTATATTTTAAAAGATAAACTTCTTATTTTTAAATAATAAATAATGATTTTCATTGGATATTTTTTCGATATTTTTTTGATAAACTTCATATTTTAAAAAATAGTTAATATACTCCAAATTATACTTAAAACAAATTTTTTCATTGATATTGTTTATATAGTTAAATTATCATATTAAATGGTTTAAAATAATTAATACAATTTATTTTTAACATTTAATAATATTTATCTTATAAGTATTAATTTTACATTTAATTCATAGGAAAAAACATTTCAACCTTTTGTAATGTTTTATCTTTTGAAACATGTTTTCTCAACAATGAGATTATTTTTAAATTAATTACAGCATCTTTTGTTTTTTGAATATGGATAAATAGATATAATATTTTGAATTAGGAGGCTCAAAATGTGTAAATATGTAACTTTTAATTATAGACATTATGAATAATGACTACGAGAAATTTTATTTACCACAGTTAAAGGTAAATAAGGTAATTAAGGGTAAAAATAATATTATAAAATTACCCTAACACTTGTATTAATATAATAAAATGATTATATTTTTCCCAAAAATATACTTGGGATGAAATGGTGTCTATTGGAACCCATTTGGATGAGATTAAGATAATATTATATTATATTTAATGAAAGGTGAAATGTGTCTCACATAAACTTAAATAATTAAATAATTTTTAATATTAGGTTATACAGAATATAAATTTCAATATAAATACTAATTTTATAGAGATTTTTTTTACTTATCATGGTAAATTTTTTAAATTTTTAAGAAATATATAATTTCATTAATAACATATAAATTACTTATGAAAAAATTAGTTATTTAGTGAAAACTCAAATATATAATTTTCATTAAAATAATAATACACAACAAACGGCTCGTACAATTGAAAAAACCTTATTGGTAGTATATATCTAAACCATAATCATACAATGGTCAACTTGTCGACCATTTTTTTTGATTTTATATGAAATTATGACACTTATATTACTTTATATTAAATGATGTCAATGTTGTCACCATCATAATTTAATAAATTTAACATTTTAATTGTTCGGTTTTTTAAAATATAAATTTGACTAAAATATTATTATGAAATATATTAGATTTATCTTTATCATAGAATCTAATTTTTAATTTTTATGAAATAATAAATATATTAAATTATTATACAATAATTTTGTAGTAAGTATTTTTTTATGAGAAATATCAAATGAATCATTTTAAAAATATAAATATAAATATTACATTTAAATAATTAATGTTATCCACGAACATTCTAGATGAATATGAAATGTTATGAATCTATTAAATATTTTTGTTAAAATGAATAATCTGTGTAGATTTTATTTAAATTCAAATAAATGAATAGTTTCAAAATTGACCATGTTGTTATTTTATAAAAATAACATATTATTAATTTTTTTGAAAATTACAAAAATATTTTAAAAATACAAATTAAAAATTAAATGTGAGAAAATGTCATAATGTATCAAATTTTTCCCAATTCATAACAAATATGTAAGTATTATTTTCCATGAAAAATTATGAATATTATTACAATAAATAAAATTAAATGGATTAAAAATGGATAAATTGAAATGATAATGTTTAAAATAAAGTACAAACATGTCTCAATTTTTTTGGTTGATGATATTACAACCATATATAATCTCACCATTGATTTTGATTCATTTCTAATGTTTTTATCAAGATTATTATTTTATTATAAATTAATATTTTTAATGTTTCCAAAAGTGCACCTCTCCACTTATAAAAGGGAACATAATTCCTCTCCTCTTCACATCATTTTGAGCATTCAAACATGGCCAAACCCTATCCATTTCCATTTCTAACTTCATTAAAATTATAATAGAGTTTTTTTGTTCTTCAATGTCCAACTTTACTTGTTAAGAGGAGTTTTATTGAAGGCACGTTGAATAAGAGGTAATATCCTTTATTGATTATTTCAAACGTCATTCATATTATACTTATTCAATATGGGTTGTTTCATTATTAAGTAATAACATCAGGATCTATTTTATACTGATATGTTATTATGACTATGAAACCACTATATTCAATCTTCTATTCATCCTATGAAAAATGAAATCACCGCGCGTGTGTATGTACAACCTATTGTCTCCACATCATGGTGTAATATGTTTCTCATCACCATCATACATGGATTTGAATAATGATGGAATAAATCAAATTATATTATTAATGTAAAATTATATTGATTCTAAAATAATCAACACCATATACTTCAATACAATTCCACAATAATGGGAATTGTATCGTTGCTTGTGCGTACGTATGACCTACCATCACCATTATATGATGCAATTTTTTCTAAATGATGTTCATTAAATAATGATTTTATAAATAAATATTAAATATATTATACAAATACCATTATATAAATGATATAATCATAACCAAAAAATAAAAATATGAATTTATTTGACAAAACATGTATTAGAACATAAAGAAGTTAACACCTGAAAAATGAGTAACAATGAAATGTTACTAATAAACAGATACGAATATGACCATATATAATATCATAAAATTGAAAATGGTTTTTGTATAAGTCAATGATATTATTCTAATCATTATACAAGTGGTTCAGATATGTACAAAGCATATCAGACATAAGGTAAGGTAAAATCACACATTATCATTTTTATCTTAGATTGTTTATAATTAAGTATTAATTGGGGCATATTTATCATCCATTTACATGTTCCCTAAATATGTAATATTTTTTATATCCTCTAAAAAAAATTTAATTCCAATTTTACCCATTGGAAAATTTTTATTAAAGGATATGAAATGATTCCTTTGTCTTTTTCGATATGAAATACTTTTTACTTTTCTAAAATAAGTACGAGAAAAAAGTTTTTTGAACTTATATCTCATGAATAGATTTTTATGGTTTTTTAATGCCTTATTTCAATGAAGAATCCTCTACAAGATTTCATGATTATTTTCAAAAGAATATATTTTAATTTAAATTTTCAAATAATTTTGACAAAAGTAAATTACTTTGAAGAAGAAATGTTATTTTCCACAAGAATTCATTTCAATTCTGATATCAAAACTATATTCCATCTAATATGACATTATTAAATATGGTTATATTTAAAGTATAATTTCCATATTATTTAAATGTTATGATGAAATGATATCTATTTGTTTCATATGGATTGTGTTATGATGGGTTGATATTAATGAAACCCATTTTATTCGTTCGGTTATGTCGAATGATTTATGTTGATTTAGTGGAACAAATAAGAATGATTCCATTATGAGATGGGTGGGACCTATATCCCCGCCAATTCATTGGATAATGATTTATAACTCATTATATAGACATTCCTAGAGAGGAATGTAAATCCGGTTCAGTATTACAGGTCTGGAACGAGGAGTGAACTTGGTTCAGTAATAGAAATTATCGGATATGATGGTTTGGAAACAATTTTTGACTACATTGGAAGTCATATTATGGGATTAATGGTTTTAAAAAATTCCATGTTTTATTCCCATGATATTTTTTCATGATTAATGTTCCTTTGTGATCTATTCCTTACGTACTTCCATGATTTATTTCACGACTCATGATTTTATACTACAACATTATGTTCATGTTTTTAAGTTCAAATGTATATGATTTTTTTATTTTCTCCATGGTTACCCTTACTAATAATTTTAGCTCACCATTTTTATGTTTTATTTTCCCCAGGATATAAAGGATTGTTTTAGGTAAAAAAGAGAAAGACCATTATTGAAGATGTTGAAGATCTTTCACAACAATTAGATGATTATGTCCCGAGTTTCCAATGGAACCAAACTAATATAGTATTAGGGCGTCAGTTTGTGTCATGTATTATGTTTTCTTCAAAAGTAATGTAATTTCAATCTAATTCAAGCTTTTTTATCTACAGTTTGTATCACATTGATGGTTTAGTCAACCATTTGAATCTTGGATATGAAAATTTTATTGAGTTCCCTATAGATATTTGTAAGGATATGTCTCGGGATGTCTCTATGGTTATGTATAAGTATAGGTTACAATCCTTGAATTATGATAATGATCATGAATAAACTATGATTAAAACTAATATGATAGAGATTGAAATTTAACCCCCTTGATTATATTGTTTTCCTAGTATGATATTTTCCTCTCACACTATTCATTCTAGGTTTTAGATAATGGCTGGAACCCGAAGGAACCTTGTTTATGACCAATGCACTGGGGAATGCAATGAATTTCCTCCTGAAAAAACAATTGTTATGAGAGATGAAGTTCAAAATCTTATATACATAATTACATAAGCTATAAATCATTCTGGACATCGAAATGAGCAAGGATGTGAATAGTATCCTTTTGAGTCCTACACGATGCAATGTCCACCTTCTTTCATTGGGTCTTCTGATCCACTTGTAGCTGAAAATTGGATCAGTACTTCTGAAAATATAATTTTCATACTTCACAATTCAGAACATGAAAAATTAATTTTGGTTGTTTATCATTAATAAGGTGAACCAGACCAGTGGTGTACTATACTTAAGAATACAAGTCATAATGTTCTTATTAAATCCATCGAATGTGATGGGTTCAAGATATCATTTTTCAACATGTACTTACATCGTATTATTCAAACAATGATAGAAAAGGAGTTCCTTGAGCTTAATAAAAAGGATGATGAATATGTTGGTATATACAAGGTGAATTTTACAAGGCTTTCAAGGTGTGCATCTGGAATTATCATCCAACCTAAAAGTAAAGTTGATCAATTATTCAGTGGCTTAAAACCATGTATTCAAATGGAATTAGCTATAAGAGACTTCAGATGTTATGAAGATATTATGCGTTGTGCTATCCAGGTACAAGGGGATGTTTGTGTTACAAATCCATCTCATGGTTTTAACAAGAAATGAAATATGATTTTCAAGAAAAACCTAATTTTTTTTGAAAAGAATAAAATTATTTCATTATTCTAATAGTGTGGAATGAATCCTAGGGGATATTGTCTTAAAGGGACTAGAAAATGTATTATGTGTGGAAAATAAGGTCATCAAGCAGCTGAGTCCTAATGTAATGGAAAAAGTTAGTTAATTATTTGAATAGATAAAAGACAACCGAGAACGCACTGACAACACTTCAATGCTACAAGTGCAAGGAAATGGAGAATTATGTTAACCAATGACCTAATACAAGGGTTAATGATGATCAACATCAACAACCACTTAAGGAAATGGATAAAATAATTCAAATGTGATCACTATTTCTGATTTTGATTAGAAAACTAAGTGTTAGAATGATTAAATGTTTATGTAATAGGATTGCAAAATAGAGTTGTGGACTGTCATTTATAGTATTGTGGAATATTGGAATATCTATGTATTGGTTTATTGTGGTTTGAAATAATTATCTCGTACCAGTAACTATGAAAAGTGATTGATTTTTTTGGAATGTAGACAATGTTCTCATAATGAAGGGATAAGGATTGAATAATATGTTTGAAATTATTAATGTTCTCATGACTGATAAAAAGAAAAGTGATATCATGGTTTTATTATATGAAATTTTTGGTATATTTGGTGAATGTAAAGAGTTCAGTTTTATTGAATGCATGTTTTCACTATGGTTCTATGATAATTTATATTATTATCATATTTGAATAAGATGCATGATTAAGTCCTTCCAATGATTGAAATGTGACCAACAAGATATATCTTGTGATATATGGGGATAAATGATGGTATTCCCGTGCTTGTTATATGACCTTTCTGGTAATTGTATTTTTGTTCTGTGAGATTGGACAAATGTATTTTGGATAACCCTAAAGGATGGAATGGATTATGTTGGACATCAGATTGTATTGTTTAAGGATAGATCATTCAATTTAATTATTTCCAGAATGTTATAAAAATATAGATTTAGAAAAAGCACAACCCGTAGGATTGGAGACAACTCGTCGTGTCAGACAAGGCTGCGGGAATCAAACCCACAACTGAAGTGCGACATTACTTTATCATTTACCACTGGCCTACAATAAGTACTCAGTTAGAAAAAACTATTTGTATTTTATTATGTGGTATGATAGATGAATTATAAGTCCATATATAATGATGCTCACCATATATGGACTTATGTATATATAATAACTTATGATAACATTTTTATAATTGTGGACGAAGGAATAACCAATCATTCTATCATATGATCAACCAACACTTCAATAATGAAAAAATCAACTTCATTTATTTAAATAAGAGATGATGTGGAAATTGTTAATGGGATGACAAACGATGATATTATACTAAAATCAAGTAATTATTTCTCATTATTCATAAATTATTCCACTTTTAAGAAATTATTTTCAAAAATATAAATTTTTTCCTAGTAACCTCATATCTGATTAATCAGATATTACCTTAGATCATCCCATATTTATTGCTTTGTGATTGTTGGATTTTTCTTATCCATGTTCTCTACCATTCTCTATCAGAACATGATGGTCATATTTCAATACCATATCCATGTTTTCACCTATGTTCTCATATGTGGAATCATATTGATTAGTTAATTTGAGCAACTGTTATGTTTCATAAATTACTTTTTAAATTTAAGTTTTAGTATTCCTTTTTATGATGCGGGTTTCTATGTAACACCAACAGATTTAATGAGATAGATTATATTAATTTCCTTGATGTATTGTGTTTTATGCAACACTATGATTACCGTGTGTTATATGCGACACAATATTATCATGAATTATATGAAACACTATTATTGGCTTGTGTTACACTCGATTTCATGTTTTTTTATAGAATTTATTTTACGCAACATTAAGTATAGATTTTAGTTCAGTTTATAAAACAAAAATGTCCAGATTATGTTGCACACAACAACACAAGAATCCTTCACTAAACACAACACTAACATGGCTTGCGTTACACGCAAGAGTGATCTTCCTTGATAGCATGTGTTGTGCGCGATACTCTGTCTCAATAAAAAATGATATATTATTAAATTATTATTTAAATAGGATATAAACATTCCATTATGAATATTATTAACAAAATTTTGAATTTTATATAACATTCTCTTTAATCTTAAACATGATATGAGAACAAAATCAATTTTTTGGATAAAAGATATATTTTTTAAAAAATGTTGTTTTACCGCCATTTGATGGAACACCATTTTTTTAATATAATAACTAACAAATTTATAAGTTTAATTGGACAAAATAAACTTATTATATTGAATAATGATACATAATTTTTTGTTGGATAATTTTTTTATGTTTTTTTAATAAATTTCATATTTTGATTAATAATAAAAATACTGTAAATTTTACATTAAAATAAATTCATCGATATAATTTATATGGTAAAATTAGAATACAGAAGGGTGTTATAGAATAAATTGGATTTATTTTTACCGTTTAATACAATTTATTTCATTAGCGTTAATTTTACATTGAATTCATATGTAAAAAAAGTTAAATATTTTTCAATGTTTTAACTTTAAAAACCTATTTTCTCTACAATACGATAAATTTTTAATTAATTACTACAACATCTATTTTTTTTTATTTTGAAAAATAGATTTCATATTTGGAATATGGAGGTCCAAAATTTATAAATATGTATCTTTTGTTTTTATACATTATGAATATTAGCTACGGTAAATTTTATTTACCATAGTTAAAGGTAAATCCTATAATTAAGGGTTAAAATAATATTATTAAATTACTCTAAAACTTTTATTAATATAATTGGATGATTATATTTATCCCTAAAACATTATTGGGTTGAAAGTTCCCACTTGGATGAGAATAAGACATTTATTTTATTTTATTTAAAGAAAAGAGGTATATGTCTCACTCAAACAATAATAATAATATTATTTTTAATTTATTGTTATAAAGAATATTAATTTGATTATAAATAATCATTCTAAATTTAATTTTATTTCATTATCATGTTAATTTATGTGTAATTATTAATAAAATATTTAATTACCAAAATATCATATACATTAATTATACCAAAATTATTTATTTAGTGAAAAATAAATAATTTTTTTTCATTAAATAATAATACACATAAAAAGCTCAAAAACATGACCTAACTTTATTTTTTGAGTATAACTAAACCATAATCATACAAGGGTAGAATTTTTGACCATTATGAGCCTAATAAAAGATATTAGGACACTTGTATTATTTTATTTTATATGATGTCAATGTTTTCACATTCATGATTTTATAAATATAACATTTTAAATGATAGGTTTTATAAAATAAAAATTATTCTAAAAGTATTAATATGAAATATATTAGATTTATATTCATCATAAAAACTTTTTATTAATTTTTATTCAATAAGTACCAATATTAAAAAATAATACAATAATGTTGTAGTAATTATTTTATTAATAGAAAAATCAAATAAATGTTTATAAAAATAATAAAATAAATATCATATGAACTAATTCTTGTTATCTAATAAAATGTTAGAATAATATGATATTTTTTGAATCTATCAAATATTTTGATTCGAATATATCGTTTTTGTGGATTTTATTTAAATGAAAATAAATTAATAGTGTCATAATTGACAGTTTTGTTATTTTATAAAAATAACATATTATTAAATTTTTTATAAATTAAAAAAATATAAAAAATTACAAATTGAAAATTATATGGTAATAAATATCAAAAACTACCCAATTATGGAAAATTAATAACACATAAGTATGTATTTATAACAGTTTAAAATTTAGGAAATTATTACCACAAATAAAATTAAATGGATTAAATATATTCAAATCAAAACGATGAGGTTTAAAATAAAATAAAAACATGTCTCAGTTTTATTCATTTATGATATTATAACCATATCTTATTATTGGAGTCAACTATATTGATAATATCAATTATGATTAGATATGTTCTGATATTCACAAATCATGATTATCTATATAATAATTATGTTTCACATTTATACCTTCATGTTCAAGAGTTAGAATGGATGTCAAAATAGTCATATAATAGCATGTAATTTATTAATTAATGGTTATTTAATTTTAAAAATGATGAAATATAATATTAATTCAATCTATAACTAATATCCATAGAATAGTTACTTTATAAGAATTTATGTTCTTATGCCACTGATAGTTATAATTCTGACTTATATAGATTAGCTCACCGATACAAGGTCACTGATACAGACTTGCTCACTGATACAAGTTCATTGTTAGACAAGACCACTGATATAATATATCTAATGATAAAAAAGGTCACTGATATACATGTTCACTGATACAAGTCCCCTGATAAAAGCTACCAATAGAATGGAGCTACCGATAGAGGAAGCTACTGATAGAGAGAGCTACCGCTACCGATGATAACAACTACTGATAGAGAGGAAAAGTGACCGATATAAGTTCAATATTACAAGGAGATACAGCTACACACGTAGCTACTGATATAAGGAACTACCTCTACACATGGAGCTACCAATACGATGAGCTACTGCTACACATGGAGTTACTGATACATGAGCTACTTCTATACGAGTTACCATTACAAGTCTACCGACAGAGAGCTACTAATGGAAGATAACTGTTAACCAGTCACTATTACTCAAACTCTCTACATTGTAAATATTATTAATATATTGATAACGATAATATTTTCATAATTCAATGCAACTGTTATTAATTAATGTGGGTTGTTTCAATGATAGGGAATCGTACCTCGTACATGTAAAAGGTAATCATTCCCATTGTCAGAGGTAAATGAATAAAAGGAATATCAAGCTACTAGAGAAATATAGGTAGACAAATATGTATGGACGAATAGAAGATACATACAAGACACAAACAAGATTATACAAACGTACATACAGAGAGGAAAACATGAATAACTCTAAGAACACTCATACACATCAAGAACAGATGATCAAAGAGGAGGTTCATGTGATATAAGGAATACTATCACATTCAAGCTGAACACTTGTATTGGAAGTGAGGGAATAGAAACATATCACATTGTTTTCCTAAAAACAACCATAGATGGACTCACAACTTCATATGCAGCAATCCCAACGAGTTTATAGCTGCATTGACATCACACAAGAGCATTCTAAACTCATCTTTATATTATTTCTCTATTCTAATCATTTTTATTACATTATGAGCAGTGTGTGCTTCAATATGTTTGGACAGGAACTGCCTTCTATGCTGAACTGGAGGATACTAAAATCCTTACACTAAACACTTAATACCTTTCTGTATCCCATGAAGAACTATGGTAGAGGTTTGAGGACTAGGACAACCTGTGTGTTGTTGTTTTTTCTTTTTCACGTAGAACTATGGTTGAGGTCTGAGGGCCTGAACTGTCTGAGTACTATCATAAACCCCAATCCAGGTTGTGGAGCACAGTTATATTTTAACTATTTTAGATGACTAATTATTATCTTGAGAGTGAACCTCTTGGTTAAAACTAATGTGAATATTATTTTAGTTTAAAATATTTTCAATATTCCACTGCTAACTTCTCTGAAATATAAAACCATTTTAATGTAACATTAATATTTAAACTAGAAAGTGTTTATAATTATTGTGAACAACTAGTTTAGTTTCAAAAGCTAAAATAATGTTCAAATTAATGTTAACTAGGAAATAATCAATATTTGAGAAATAATATGAACCTATACAATCTTTATAAATTCACTACAGTTTAACATGTTTTAAAAATATGGGGATTTCATTATAAATCTTTTAAAAATAAAATTTTTATTAGGATCTAAATTCACCACCATATTGAGTATTCTAGTAGGACAACATTTGGTATCAGAGCATGTAGAAAAAAGTTTTTCAAAAAAAATTATTTGTGAAAAGTTTTATACAATGATATTATTTGTATCTTAATGATCTAAAGATTTCTGTTAATTATAAATTTGTATATATTTATATATCTATTTAAAAAATATTTATTGTTGATAACAGATTAGAATGTGTATCTACCAACAGGCCACCCTTCTTCAATGGTGTTAATTATGCTCAATAGTAAATAAAAATGAAAATCCATTTTGAAAGTATGGGATTTGACATCTGGACTGCTATATAGACTCAATGTAAGATTCCAGAAACTATTAGCACTACTTGGGATGAATATAAAAAACATAATTACAATAGTAATTATTAAGCAACACATTCTATACATTGTGGATTTGGAGATGATGAATTTAATTGAATGTCTACTTGTAAGACATCATATAAAATTCTGGATACTTTGGTGGTTTCCCATTAGGGAACAACCAATGATAATGAAATGAGACTAAACACATACAATATTATGTTTGATAATTTTAAAATGAAATCTGATGTAACTATTTGTAATATTTATCTAAGGCTTAATGAGATAGTTAATACAATGACATCACTAAGAAAAGCTATTCCAGCAAAATAGAAAATCATGGGGATACTGAGATGCCTACTCGAGAGATATAGAGGAACCTCTTCCTCTATATGATAATCATGTGAAATTGGAAAGCTACCTCTCAAAGAGATGATTGGAAAAATCATGATGTGTGAATAAGAGCTAAAACTGAATAAAAAAGTATTCTTTTGAACCTAAGAAGGTGTTAGTGGCTTTAATGTCCTCTGCTTAAAAGAGCACGGACAAAGAGAATGTTCATATAACTGAGGAAAGCTCAACTAGTTAGAATTCTGACTCAGACAGTGATGAACAGATGGCACAAATAGCCATAAGATTCCTGAAATTCTATATAAATAAGAAATTCATTAGAAAATATGATTATAAGGGTATGTAAGATCAACGAGGAAATTGGAAGAAAGACCGAAGGAAAATTGATAATGATGATAGGATACTTTTCTATGAGTGAAAAATAAAAGCGCATGTCAAAGATGGATGTCCAAAACTGAAATTTAAGAACAATTACGAATATAAGGATAAGAAATATAAGAAATACCTGAATTCTACAAGTATTTCTTCTAATGAAAAAACAAGTGGATCTGAAGCATCTGATTTTGAAGAAAAGAATCATTCCAATATGTGTATCATGACATAAACATCTAAGGTAACACTTAAATCCCTTATGCAAAATGATTATTATTTGGGGAATGAAGGTGATTCAAATTATGATGATAATATGTATAAAGTTGAATTATTTGAATATTGTAATATGATGGAAGATAATTGTAATGAACTGAATGATAAGTACACATAATTAAAGAAGAAGAATGCCTTGACTAGTATTGTTAGTTCTGATCGTAGTATTGAAAAGGAAAATAATGCTCAACTCTTGAACGAAATTATTGTACTAAAATTGTCAAATGAGCCACCTAAAAAATAAATAAATAAATTTAAAAATGTAAAATACAATCTCACTCAAATTCTTGTATAATATGTTACACCAATGTACACTATTAGTATAGGTTACCTGCCTGGAAAGAGAAATATTGTTAAAAACAAATTTATTCCTAAATTTGGACCGTATGCTACTAGTTCAAGATCTGGCAATTCTTATGATTCATCCAGCTATTCAAATTCTTATAGACTAAAAAATGTCTATTTATAAAAATATTTTGAATATGTAAACTGTAAGAAACAGGTTAGAAAAATATGGGTGCCTAAATTATTATTGCTAACCTATCAAGCCCCATGTGAATCTCGGTACCAAAATTTTCTTCTGTATAAATCTTTTTTGTATGAAATTTGGTTGAAAAGTTTATGTAGTATTATATGGTACTTGGATAGGGGATGATCAAGGCATATGAATAGAGACTACTCATGCATTAAGATCTTAATCAACATTGATAGAGGACATGTCACCATTAGGAATAACTCAAAAGGAAAAATCATCAGCTTAGTCTAGATTGGTAACACTTATTCAATTTTAATTTATAAAGTACTATTTTTTGATGGATTAAAATACAATATATAAAGTATTTATCAGTTGTGTTATGATGGATTCAATGTAAAATTTGAAAATGATTTATGCAATTTTTTTAGTTCTAAAAATGTATTGGTATTTAATTCATTAATAAATGAAAATGTTTATGTCGTGGATTTGAATTATTTAGGTAAAAAATGTTACCTATTTAAATGCTTTTCATAAAGAATCTTTTCTTTGGAACACAAGATTAGGATACTTCAATGCTAATTCACTCAGGAAACTGACTAGGAAAGGTTCAGTTAGAGAGCTTCGCAGACTAGAATTCCAAACAGATAAAGATTCTAATCATTATCAAAAGGGAAAAACAACATAATGTTTCTTTCAATTCAATGAAAGTAGTTACAACTTATCAACCTCTCGAGTTGGTTCATATGTAATTATTTGGACAAACTAGTGTTTTTAGCTTAAATGGGAAGCAATATGAATATGTCCTTGTAGATGAATTTTCTAGATATACTTGGTTATACTTTCTAGCTCACAAAAATGAAGCATGTCCTAATTTCATGAAATACTCCAAGTCTGTATAAAATATTAGTGGACTTAAGATTAGGAACCTGAAAAGTGATCATGGTCGTGAGTTTGAAAATCATGATTTTGAAACCTATTTCTCACACAATGGTTATTGTCACAATTTCTATTCCCCCTAGAACACCTCAACTAGATGGTGTAGTAGAAAGAAGAAATAGAACACTTTAAAAAATTGAAAGATATATTCTTAATGAATATGATCTACCTGTTTACTTTTTAGCTGATGCTATCAATACAACTTGTTATATTATAAATAGAGTCTTGAAAAGAACAATTCTCAAAAGGAGCCCTTATGAGCTATGGAATAATATGATGCCTATGGTTAATTACTTTAGAGTTTTTTGTTGCAAAGTCTCCATCCTCAATACTAATGATAATCTTGATAAGTTTCCATCCAAATGCGATGAAGGAATATTTCTAGGTGATTATATATCTAGAAAAGCTTATAGAGTTTTTAATAAGAGGACCAAATGTGTGGAAGAATCTATAAACCTAATATTTGATTAAAATGATCCAGATGAACCAAAGACCCCTCTTGAAAATCTTAATGAAGATATGTCAATTCTAAACCTTAATGACAAAAATATTGAACCTATTGTTATGAGACCCAGTTCTAGAAATTTTCAAAAACCTGTTTCTTTTGAACCCAATCCTATAAATGAACCTGAAATTTCTAGACCTACCTTACTAGACCAACTAGGACCCTTAAAAACCATCCTTTATATGTTGTAGTAGTATATTTAGATATAGGAAGATAAACTAGAGCTTCTCTAAGAAATTAGTTTGAACATCGAGCCTTTCACTCACAGTTATAACCTAAAATATCTATGATGCTATCAATGATGAATTTTAGGTAATGGATATGTAAGAAGAATCAAATAAATTTTAATGAAATAATGTATGAGAATTATTAGAGAGACCTAATGGAACTTTTAGCATATGCACTAAATGGGTTTTTAGAAATAATGTTGATAAATATTAAAAAAATAATTAGAAACAATGAATGTCTAGTTACACAATGATATAGTCAAGAAGTGGAATATACTATAAAGAAACCTTTTCACCTATAGCAATGTTAGAAGATATTATGATTCTACTTTCATATTCTACTCATCTATGTTTCAATTTAGAACAATGAATGTTAAAATTGTTATTATAAATGGTTTTATAATTGAAGATGTTTTTGTCGAACAACCACCTGAATTTAATTATCCTCATTTTCCAAATTGTGTTTTTAAAAATTCTAAAGCATTGTATGGTTTAAAACTAGATCCATGAGCTTGGTATGATAAACATAGTAATTTTCTTATTTCAAAACTATTTATTAATGCGATTGATGATCCAACACTTTTTATCAAAACGATTTCCAAAGGTGTTTTGATATTAAAAATCAATGTTGATGATATTATTTTCGGATAATTTTAAAAAATTATGTATTTATTTTTAAAAGAGAATGCAAAGTGAATTTGAAATGTGTTTAATTTGAGAACTCAAATATTTTCTTGGTTTTCAAATTTATCAAAATAATGATGGTATCTATTTAAATCAAATAAAATATACCAACGATCTAATAAAACATTTTGGTTTGAATAGTTTTAAGGAAAGTGATACACCTATGAGTAACAATTGTAAATAGGATGCAGATGAAACTCAGAAATTTGTGGATCAAACCAATTATAAATGTATGATTGGGATTTTACTTTATCATTCTGCTAGTCTACCGGATATTATGTTTATTGTGTGTATGTGTGAATGATTTCAAGCTAATCCAAATGAGTCACAGTTTCTTTCTGTTAAAACGATTTTCAAATATCTTAAACATTCTACCAATATAGGATTAATTTATACAAATGGAAAATATTTTTATTTAATAAGGTATTCATATGCTGACTTTTCTTGATGCAAGTTAGATAGGAAGAGTACATCACGAAAATGTCACATTCTTGGAAATTCCTTAGTATCTGGGTGTAGTAAAAAGTAGAATTCTGTTGCATTGTCTACTTCTAAAGCATAGTACGTAGCTGCTGGTAGTTGTTGTGTGCAAATTCTATGGATGAAACACACTCTATTTGACTATGGATATTAATTTAGACATGTATCTATATACTTTGATAACACTAGTGAAATCAATATTTCCACGAATCATGTGTCTCGCTCTAGGGATAAGCACATTGATTTAAGACATAAATTTTTGAGAGATCATTATCAAAAAGGTGTTATAACTTTTGAATTCATTGGAACTGAACATCATCAGGTCGATATATTTACCAAACAATTAAATTCAGAATGGATAAATTACATCAATAATTAATTGGGAATGAAAAATGTTTCCTAAAAGTTTAAGGATACCTCACTGGTATGGACCTCACCATTAGAATACCTCACTGTTATACCTCACTGGTATAGACCACACTGATAGAATACATCACAGTTATACCTTGCTGGTATAGACCTCACCATTAGAATACCTCACCATTATACCTCCCAAGTATGGACCTCACCATTAGAATACCTCACCATCAGAACCTCACTATTAGTGAACTTCACTCTTAGTAAACCTCACTATTAGTGAACCTCACTATTATTGAAGCTCACCATTAGGAATCTTCACCGGTATATGATACTACTAGATTGCGCTATTTTAATCATTATTTTATTTTGTCCATGGATTATGTATCATTTGTATTATATTTATTTTGTTTCTTTTATTTATTTCTTGATTCCAAAATCATAAAACATTAGTCTTTACCTCATATCAATCCAACTCGAACCCTTTGTGTTTAAACCTTATCTCCCAAACCTTCGTTTCTCTTGAACCCTAAGGCACACGATTTTAAATATGGAAAGAGTGAAGAGACTGACAGTCAGTGACGAAGGTGATGAGAAGAATTCCAAGAGACTCAAAGGATTGTCTAGTTGTGGAAGTGAAGTAATGAACCCTATAAACCCGCACTTACAGAATAGAAATAACATAATCTAGAAAGAACTCTGTGCATAATGGATCCTGCCCAAAAAATAATTGATTCTAATAATATTGGTGGAACAAGGGTGGATCGAATCATTTTCGAATAAAAATGTTCATTATTATCCAAAACTGGTAATGGAATTCTAGGAGTTTGTTCGTTTTGGGAAATCTAAAGGTGAGAACAAAATTATATCAATAGTTAATGGAAAGATAATAACATTTTATTTTATTGAATGGGATGAGTGCTTGAATTTTCCAAAAAAGGGTGGGTTTCAATATTTCTCAATGTGATTACCTCTTAATAGTGACATTTTTGAGTATGAAACTGCTTTGGAAGAGCTCACAGGAGATAGAACGCCAAGAAAAGTAGTTGCTATAAAAATTGATGGAGAAAACTAGTTTCTATTCAAATTTATCCAGCATGTTTTATGTCCATGAAAAGGGGATTTTTCAATCCTCATATTCCACGATATATTCTTGATGTGTCTTCTAAGGAATATTGTCAATGTAAATCTATGTAGGCTTCTTATGATTAAAATTGAAGATATGAACAGGACAAATTAAACAAACTAATGCTCTATTCATTACAATGCTAATTTCATTGATGATCAAAGTAAAATGTATGTCTATGTCTAAGTATGAGATAATGGTTGTGAGAGACAAATTTTTTATTACAAAAACGGTTTGTAAGTACATGAAGAATGGCTGGAACCCATGGAAAAGGGAAAGTGTAAATGATGATGAGAAGGTTTATGGTAAATGTAACCCTATTGGGAATCCAAATCGGAAAAGATATAAGAGAGATCCAGGTCTGGGACCTGATGAGGAAGAACCTCAATACAGTTATGATTATGTTGAGGATGATACCTCTATAGAAGATGGACTGGATCCTGATTTTCCTCGAAGCCCAACTATTGAAAAGAAATCATATGGAAAAGCATGTCAACCTATGACCCTACCTAGAAAGGAAGCCACTATAGGAGAAAGTATTTAAGAAATATTTGTAAATGAGAGAGACCATACAAGATCAGATCATAAAGAGACTACTCCAGATTCAAGTAGTACTGATGAAGAAGAAGAAGAAGTATCTGAAAATTGAATTACCAGTGTAATTCTTAGTCCCCTTATTGGATGTTATGTTATGCTAATTGAGGATGCAATTGAAGTAGAAAAACCTAAAACAGTTTTTAAAATACCTATGAATGGTTATTCTAATGGGGATAATGTTTTGGAAATGGTGGTAGAAGAATATTCGGAATAGGAATTATCCAGTGAGGCTGCGGGTGTTGCTACAGATATGGTGATGGAAGCTCAGGTTAAGGGGAGTGACCTTTAAGGATATGATCAGTTTCTTGTTACCAATGAACTCAAAGTTTGGCCTATGGATCCAGGATTTGTTCTATTGGGAATAGAATATCATGATTATGATGATGAGACAACTATTAGAAGGCATCATGTGTTTTATGCTATTTTCTCAGAGGAAGTTACTGCTCAACCAGTAGTTCCTCTAGCTCTTCCTGAAAACATTTTGAGAAAAGGAGTCCTTGAGGCACTGAAATCTGAATTAAAGCACTATTTTTTGTAGAGTTATGTAATATGGAATGTTCTTTGGAATCTTTTATAGGAAGTGTTTTGTCAAGAGATGTGATAGAATTTATGGATAAAGTAAAAGAATGTAAAAATTATGTTAAAAGTTTATCAGAGGATACTGAGTCTCTGAGATAATCTATTTTTTCATTTGATTCCTTCATGAGTTCTAAATCTCAAGTTGATAAAGACATCACCTACATTCAAAGTGTTGTTAAATAGTTTTTGGATTTGTTTGATGATTTTTATAAGAGTATAAAAACACATGTCAGTAATCAGGATTTTGTTGTGAAAATATCTGATAAGTAATTGGACTTAGTATTTCAAAGAAACAATAGCGTTTAATACAGAACCTCTTAGTGGATCCAAAGCATCAGTTGATGTGGAACAGGATAGATATGTGCTAAATGAAGAACATGGGAAATTTCTTTCTATAGCTCATCTGATTATTTGGTGATTACTACCACCGGGGATATCAAAAAGATCATCCATGATTATATGAGAGATGCTAAGATAGCCCAGACCGAAATCAAATACAAAACTGATTTTTATTTTCAGAGAGTGTACACCATGCATCAGCTAACCAATCATTTCAAGATGCTATTAGAGAATCTGAAACTTCCCCATGTCACTCAATCCATCACAAAACAAATTTGTAAGCACTTGGATTTGAACCCTGCTTTGGACAAATTTATGGAGAACAAGGATGATTTCATCTATGCGATAGATACAGGGGGAGGTATCATTATGGATTTTAGGAATCTCTTACGGCCATTCCTGCATGAGGACCATACACATATCATTGTTTCTCCTTCCTTACCTGACACTGGTTTTTCAAGTTCCACACCTCAAATTACTCCTTCTCAGGAACTCATAAGTCTATCCCATTTGATCACATTATAAAGTACTCATTATAGACCTGGTAGTGCTTCAGTAGATGAACCACCTTTCATAATTACTGGAGTAACCAATCTTACTTTTCAACATACCCAACCTCAGTCCAGTGATCCTAAAGAGAACACCAAAGTGGAAATATAGGAGGATGATTAAATGTGGCTAGATATTTTGATAGGAATCATTGTACTTATTGTATTTATATTGTACAATATCATGTAACAATGTCATGTGAAATGAAAACTTCTATTTTCACTGTTCTTCTATTATTCTCTAAACCATTTTTATCTCTTTTTTATAAGAAAAAATTGGGAGATAAACTATAATATAAGGAGAACATTCAATTTTCTGAGAAATTACACTAGGGGGGGGGAAGAAATAAAATATGTGTCTTTGGGGGAAATAAATATTCTATTTATTTTTCTCTTATGATTGTCCATAGTTTATCTATGATACATTTGAGTGTTATGATATGAACACACTGATAAATTACATTAGATGTATTTTACTATGAATCATTAGATATTATTCTAGATTATAATACAATAATTTGTTATTATCAAAAAGGGGGATACTGAAAGACTCACCTGTTTTGATAATATCAAATATGATTAGATATGTTCTAATAATCCAAAATCATTCTTATCTATATAATAATTAGGTTTCATGATTATGAATTCTTGTTATAGAGATAATATGGATGTCAAAATAATCATTTAATATCATGGAATATATTAATAAATGTTTATTTATGTTTAACAATGACGATGTATAATATTAATTAAATCTAGAACTAATATGCACAGAACTATTACTTTGTAAGAATTTATGTTCAAAAGTAACTGATATTTATAATTCTAACTGATATAGATTAGCTCACCGACACAAGGTCACTGATACAAACTAGCTCACCAATACAAGTTAACTATTAGACAAGACCACTGATAGACTAAGTCTACTGATAGAAAAGGTCACTGATATAAAAGTTCACTGATACAAGTCCACTAATATGAGATACTGATAGAATGGACCTACCGGTAGAGGATGCTATTGAAAGAGAGATCTACCACAACAGATGATAACAGCTACTAATAGCAAGGAAAAGCTACCGACAAAAGTTCACCATTAAAAGGAGATACCACTACAAAAGTAGATACCGATACAAGGGTCTACTACTACACATGGAGCTATCAATACAAGGATCTACTGCTACACATGGAGCTACTAATACATGAGATATTGCTACAAGAGTTACCGTTACATGTCTACCGATATAGAGCTACTGATGGAAGATGACTGTTAACCAGTCAATGTTACTAAAACTCTCTACTTTGTCAATATTATTAATATAATGCTAATGACAATGTTTTATTAATTCAATGAAACTAGTATCAATTAATATGTGTTGTTTCCATGTCATGGAATTGTACCTTGTACATGTAAAATTTAATCATTCCCATTGTCCGAGCTCAATTAATAAATGGAATATCAAGATACTGGAGAAATATAGATAGACATATACGTAAGGAGGAACATAAGATACATATGATACACAAAAAAGAATATACACACATTCATATAGGTAAGAACACTCTAAGAACATGAAGACAACTCATACACATCAAGAATACATGTTCAAAGAGGATGTTCAAGTGATAAAAGGAATACACTCGCATTCAAGTTGAACACATGTACTAGAAGTGAAGGAACAGAACCACGACACACTTTTTTCCATAAAATATCTAGAAAAGGACTCAGAGCTTCATATGAATCTATCCAAATGAGTCCAGAGCTGCATTGGAAGAACACAAGATAATTCTAAACTCATGTCCATATTATTTCTCTATTATAATAATTTTTATTACATTATGTGCAGTGTGTTCTTATGTCTGTTTGGAAAAACACTGACATCTAATTTGAAATGGAGGATACTAAAATCTTACACAAAACACTTTATACATTTGTGTATCCCACATAGAACTGTGGTAGATGTCTGAGGACCTAGAAAAACTGTGTGCTGTTGTTGTTTCATTCCCACATTGAACTATAGTAGCGGTCTGAGGACTTGGACAGTCACAGTACTATTGTAAACCATGATACAGGGTGTGGGTCAATGTTATATTTAAACTATTTGAGAGGACTAAGTCTCTGCTTGAGACTAAACCTCTTGGTTAAAACAGTTGTGCATCTTCTTTTAGTTTAAATTATTTATAATATTTCCCTGCTAACTTATTTGAAATATAAAACTATTTTAATGCTACTCTGATAGTTAAACTAGAAGTGTTCATAATTATTGTGAATGATTATGTTAGTTTCAAAAGCTAACGTAATCATCATATGAAATTTACCTGAGAAATAATCAATCCTTGAGAAACTAAGTGAACCATTACAATCTTTATAAATTCACTACAGTTTAACTTGTTTTACGAATTGGGGGATTTCAATATAAATTTTTTAAACAGAAATATTTTAATAGGAACTCAATTCACCCCCTTTTTGAGTATTCTTATGGGACCACACCCATGTCATCCTAGATGTGATATCATTTTGGAGGGTTTTATGTGAGGATTTATTTTTTCATAATTTAATATTTTCAGGCTTCCAAAAGAGACCAAATTTTATATTATGAAAAGGAACCTCATCCCGCTTCTCTTAAATCCATTTAGAGCCTTCAAACACTACCAAAAACATTTCATTTCCCTTATAAAGTTCCCTAGAATCATACTAGTGGTTGTGGTCATCTACAAAGGCGAGCATTAGTACCCTATGAAGAGGTTTAGAGAAGGCAGGTTGAAGAATATGTAATATCTTTTACCGAATCATTAAAAAGTCTTTCTTATTCTACATACTCTATATTAGTTGATTCATTATTAAGTATTAAATATATTATCAATTTTATACTAATAAGTTATTAATAACATGAAACAACCACATTCCATCTTCTATCCATCCTATGAAAAATGAAATCACCACGCGTGCGTAGGTATGGCCTACCGTCTCCACACCATGGTGTTATCTGTTTTCATCAACAAAATATTGGTTGGGTATAATGAACGAAGAAATAAATATATATGATTATTTTAAAATTATATTGATTTTGAAATATAATAAAATATACACTTCAATATAATTCCACAATCATGTGAATGATATTGTCGCTCTTGAGTACGTACGGCCTATTGTCTCCATGATGTTATGCAATTAGATATACATGATCTTATTGATGAATTTTTATATAAATAAAAATGATATATATTTTACTAATACCATTTTGTAAATGATATAACTATAACCTAACAATATTAAAAATAATTAATTTGACAAAATATGCATAAGAATATAAAGTAGTCAACACCTGAATAACGAGTAACAATGAAATGTAACAAATAAACAGATAATAATGTTACCATATAAGATATTAAAAAAATAACTATGATTATTGAATAATGCAATGACACTATTTAAATCAATATACATTATGTTTGGATACATACAAAGAATATCAGACATATGGTTAGGGAATATCTCACAATCTCATTTTTATCCAAGATTGTTATACATAAGTATTTACTGGGTCATATTTATCATCCACATCCATGTTTCCAAGATATGTATTATTATTTCAATCCTCAAAAAATTATTTTAATACAATTTAACCAACAGGTAAATTTTTTATTAGAGGATATGAAATTAATCTTTTTCTATTTTTGGTACAATATTATTTTTTACATTTCCAACAAAAGTGTGAGAAAAAATTTATTATTAACTTATACAACATGAACTAATTTTTACGGTTTCATAACGCCTTAATTCCATGGTGATTACTCTACAAGATTTCATGACTATTTCAAAAAAATAATTTTCCTTTAAAATATAAAGTCATTTTGATAAAAGAAAATTCTTTTGAAGATGAAATGATATTTTAATCAGGAATTCATTTCAAGTGTTTTATTAGATATATTTTCCATCTAAGATGAAAATATTTAATATTGTTAATTTTCAATTATAATTTCCCTTTTATTTAAATGGGTTGATTTTTTTTGATGAAATGTTATATATTTTTTATATAGATGAACTTAATATGGGATAATGTAAATGAAACACATTTTATTCGTTGGTTTATGATAAATGATTTATGATTATTTTGTGGAACACATAAGAATGATTTATTAATGATAGTACTATAAAATGTAGCCTATACCAAAACATTATTCCCAATGGTTTAGAAACCCATTGGGAAAAATAACCTATATCAATGGTTCTAGTAAACCATTGGCATAAGTTTTTATATGATGTGTTTTATAACGGTTTAAGAAACCCATTGGGAATGAAAGAAACATATAGGGATCCTTTGGACATTTCATCCCCACTCCCTTGCGACATTTAATCCTCATGCACTCCTCCCCTCCCCGACCTCAACCTCCTCCTGGCCTCCGCCTCCTCCACCCGGCCCCCACCCTCTCCTCCAGCAACGTTCCCCTTCCTCTCTCTTCTCCTTCTCTAACGAATATGTCCCCCTCCCCTATCAGCTCCTGGCGACGTTCCCCACTCCCCTCTTGTCTCCCTCTATTGGTGACATCCCCCTCCCCTCATGCCTCAATATCCTCCTCTGACTTCCCCCAAACCCCTCTCTAGTCAAGTGTGATACCCCCCATGGTTGAACACCCCACGAGGTGTACCGTTCTCTCGGCTCCCTCTCCTCCCACAAGTGTTTTATATAGGTACATCCAGGTAAGAATTAGTCTTCTTTTTTTAGAAATGATGCAACAAGGAATTCATTGTTAGGTTTATATTTAGGATAACCATTCAAATTAATTGTTAATATTCTAGAGTTTTGTGTATGAACCAAATCATTGTGTGGTTAATTATTAGGTAAATTGTAATTTTTTTAAAATTGAGTTTTCTAGAAATGTACGTATAGATTCAGAGGTTGTATTCCATTCATTCCAACAGTGAATTCAAAAAAAAAGATCATTATTTTTTAAAAACATCATATATTTCTTTATTGACTCCTATTACACATTATACTAGGTTGGATTTTGTTTTCTAATCATTATATATATGGGATCAGGATGTATCATCATTAAGATGTGCAATGATGTGGATTAATTGCGGGTGAGTGATGCAATATGACATTTAATGGTTTATTGTGAGGGTTTTCATTCCCATTAATTGATTGGTTCATAAAACATTACTTGGTGTTTCATATATTATGTAATTGGAATTTGTAATGTAAAATTTTGGTCTCAGTTTTTTGAGTTCATTATTTGGATGGTATTCTCTATCAAAAGTTGTTATATCTCTATTGAATATGGGTGTATTTTTCAACTGACTAATGTATTTATTAAACTTTCCATGAAATACAAGTTTTCCACAATACAGAAGCACCACATAAATAATAGATAGACACTATAGACCACATGACACCCATGGGAGACACCCCTTATCATCAACAGATAGTTAAAGGGCCACTAACTAAGGAACTTAAGTCGAATGGAACTCAAGACTTGAGAAATTCCCATTGCTGGTAAAAAAATATACAGACACATTTATAAATAGTATAGTATAATGAAATGGTTCACACCCTCATGACCAAGTAGACCATCTGGTTCATGGACTAGTGCCCAAATAGGTTCAAGAGTATGATCAACTACTAAACAATGATTGTGGTCCCTCTGAGGTTCATTCCATATTTAAGAGGGTTATGTGCACAATCTTCAACTCAACTAATGTATCATAGGTTCATATTCAATGGATAATTATACTACTATGGTTTTTCCAACAACGTTGTACATAATGAAAATAATGAAAAATGAAGAGATTGTTAAATGGAACTATTTCCCACTTGCTTGTAGGAACATGATTTGACCAATTGGGTGGTGTGGTTCTTATATATTGAATAGAGAAATGTATAGTCACAGGATACAATTTTGTTTTGGATTAGTTTTTATTTTATTTTCATTACCACATTGGCCACTTAGGTATTTTACTTCTTTCCACGGATGGATGGTAGTGATGCTATCCTGACTAGTTGATTTATATCACATGTATACTATAATACCATGAGGTGTGAGTGTGATGAATCATTGGAATATAGAGAATCCTTGGGGTCATTCATGAGATGGAATTGTTTTTTTTTAAACATTTTGTGGGAACATTTCTGAAGTATGTTGGAGTCATGAAATAACCCCAACGATCTCCATGACATAGCAGAAATAACCCCATGTATCTCCATGTGTCCCAATACATTGTATCATCCTCACAAGGGTTGGCCAATCACCCAATCCTATCAATCCTATTCTACTATATCCCATCTATCACATATTCTAGACTCATCTCTCGAGGATTATCCCATTCCTCGATGCACATCTCATCATCCAACTAGAAAAAGAGGATTATTCACCTTATGATTTTCATAGTCACAAAATCACACCATATCAAACCCATATAAATTATATTCTCTATAATACATTCAAGAACCTCATCAAAATCAGTTATTATAACCCAGCCCCACTAACCAGGTTCCATCATAAGCTAAATCACACCAAGCCTCTTGGAAATATAATAATAATCTTTCCAACAATATCGAATACCCACACTAGCATCTCATCCTTAATCTCTTTAGTTATACTATTGAATATTTAAATGGATTAAAACCCTTCATAACACATTTTATATACTTAGGGGGACCATCCCACTCTCTGAACCTACCAAGATTCTAATCCATCCTCATAAGTATTTCCTCATCAAATGCTATATGTACAATTTCCACACCTATAACTGCAATACCTAATCCTATTAGGAATATTTTACATGATTTAAATCCTCATCATTAGTGACATAAATTTCATTAAATCACATAAATGTCTACAAAACCCTATATTCCATGAATTACTCGCGTGGACAGGCCCCATAGCAACAGGCTAAGAACTAAAACCATAAATAATAATTCCTAATACATGCATCATTTTTAATTAAATATCTCAACTAAAAACATAAAAACAAATAAAATAAGACTATATACCTTGTATAAAACAAAAATAAACTAATTTGAAACTCGGGCCAAATTTATTATATACCATTAATAAGAATAAAATTTGATAATTAATAGGAATGTACAATTTGATAGTATCATTTTGAAACATTTACCTATTTCTCCATTGCTTGCAGCACCATGATTTTACCCATGGGGTGCTCTGGTACTTATATATTGGGCGGTGATAGGTATATTCATCGGAGAAAGGTATGTTTTTGTTTAATTTTTATTTTATTTTATTTATCACATTGGTCACTAAGATCATTGACTGATTACGATGGATATAGGGTAGTTATACTCAGCGAAGGGTGCCAGAAGGATTTTAGATTGATTCTGTCCACTAGCTTTGAACTGAGGTAAGATTCTATGGTTAATACATTTCTCACACATCATGAATTTGGGATTTAGTTTTTTTACTCCATATAATGTTTTCGGTAGGGCGTTGGATCATTTCGCGTTGGTTCGGGTGGATTTGGTTCTCCACTGCCAATCTATGTAAGGATTTAATTCCATTGGTTGGTTTCACACAGGTTATGAAGTGTCCTTCATGTGTTTTAATGTTATTAATATCCTTTGTGAAGTGCATTGATCCCTGCTCGTTGGTTTTGAGTCCCCAAGTCAAGGTTGACTCGCTTGATTGTTCATAGGTAAGTATGTATATGTATGTGGGTTCCACTGTTACATGTATAGTCACCCATGGCAGTGATTATGAACATACATGGAAAGGTGTACCCATGTATATATATATATAAATGCATACATAGGTGATTGGAGACTGATATATGCATATAAGAATATGTGCAAGGATCTTCATGCACATGCTCATGTCCATGCAGGTGTGTGAAAAAGGGATAGGTGTCCTTGCATGTGTGTGAAGGTGTGTATACCCAGTGGAAAATAATTAGATTTTAGATAGAATGCTTCTAGAGCCGAAGGGGATGGCCTAGTTCCTCCTTGAGGTACAGTCCCTCTCGTAGCCTCTTTAATTTATGAATGCTATAAATTGATTTTAGATTATTTCTTAATTATTCTTAATTATATTGAATCTCATATCTTAAATAAGCGCTCATTAATATAATTGTTTTATTTGATTAATAAAGTCTTGTTTTAATAATAAAACCCCTCCAACAGAGGTGCACTGTCTGAGAAAACTCACAGTGATAGTTTAGAGTGCCTGATTCTTTTCTGTCATTTTATTTCTCTTGAGACATTGAGTCATTGTGCCTCTCACTAGATCCTTCAGACGATCCCTTGTTATAACATATTAAATATTTGATTTGTTCTATCCAGTCCTTTTTGACCTTATCTTATGGAGAAACCCATTTCAGGTGTTTTCCTGGCCTCTTGACCACCCCTTTGGGTGTTTACCAGAGCCTATATATATAAAAACACTATTGGTGTC
Organism: Viscum album; assembly: GCA_963277665.1. Lineage (NCBI taxonomy): Eukaryota > Viridiplantae > Streptophyta > Magnoliopsida > Santalales > Viscaceae > Viscum > Viscum album. Next base: position 1,022,132,893 of record OY728133.1, on the reverse strand, counting down.
ATTGTTTAAAACCAGTCAGGCTTATGGTGATCCCCACCATAAGTGTCATCTTTAAACTTTTTGGTGTGTTTTCTTGGACTCGATGCACATCTAATTTTTTACATATATGAATTCTCACATAAGATTTTTGTTGCATCCTGAGATGTTAAAACATACTCAAATTCTTTTGTTCTCAAGGTGACTGATGATTTATTATTAGTGTTCTATGAAAAGAATTTCCAATTGATAAGTAAAACACCTGCATAATTTGACACCCAATCAGTAGTTTCAACTAACTAGTACATCATTTAAAAACAACAAATATTAAATATATATCTTTATAATACAACTATCCTGAATCAACAATCTGTTTTTTATAACATAAGATCAGTTTCTATAATGTGATGGACAATTATATAGGATTGATTGGGAATCTTGGCGGGATGATTCTGGCCCACAGATGTCACTGGACTAGGCCAACATGTTGTGGTCAAGCGGCAGTCACGTCGCGGTCATGCAGCGATGATGCCTTGGTCATGGCACGGTCACACCACGGACATGTCGTGGTCACACTGCGGTCCCTCCGTGATACTGATGTGATTTTGGCATACTTCAGGATGACTTCCTGCGACGGTTCGTAGTCCTGTCATAATTCTTTGTATGATTCCTAGATAGAGTTTTAGATACATTACCCATCCATATTTAATGGGGAGGTATGTGACGACCAGAATGTTTCCCTACTTCCACCTACTCCCTATGCTCCTTGCATGAAGATGCTGCCCCGCGGATGTCGCTGGACCAGGCCAACACACTGTAGTCACACTGGGGTCACACTGCGGTCACACCGCGGTCATTCCATGGTCACACCGCGGCCACGCCATGGTCACCTCGTGGTCACACCATGGTCACAACGCTGTTACGCTGTGGTCAAACTGCGGTCACACCGTGATTTGGCCCAACTCTAGGATGACACCCCATGGTGGTTCACATTGCTGTCAGAATTCGATGTATAATTCCTATATAGAGTTTTAGGTACATTTCCCACCCACGGTTAATGGGGAGGGAGGCGATGGAATGAATGTTTTCCCTCCTCCTCCTACTCCCTTAACTCCCGGCCGAATGATGCTCCCCCGCGATTGTCGCTGGACGAGGCTGTCATGTCGCAGTCACGCCGTTGTCAAGCCGTAATCACACAGTGGTCACGCCATGGTTACACGGATGTAATGTCAGGATTTGGCCTAGCTGCAAGATGACATCGCACGGTGGTTTGCAGTCCTATTTTAATTCGATGTATGATAACTACATAGATTTTTAGATACATTACCCAACCTCCTTATTAGACCCCCGATAGCCCCCCCCCCATCCTCCCTAGACCCCGGATATCCCCATGGACAGCCCCCCACCCTCTTCCCTGGACCCCGGACAAACCCCCATACAGCCCACCAGATAGCCTTCCAACATCAACTCTGGACTCCAGACAGTCCCATGGACAACCCCCCGTACCCTCCTCCCTCAACCCTCGGATCCCAATCTATTCTCTCATCAAGATTCAACCTAAATTCTAACATAATAGTGGGTTTTAGAGCTTCAAAAGAAGATGTTAAGAGCGTGAAAACCCTAATCGAAAAGTGTAAGAAAGGATAGGATTATTCTCACCTGGATATTCAATCCACACATGAATGTACTCCAATTTCTCAAGTGATGTGTACAAGTTAACCCCGCCTCAAACTGAGGAATGGTGTGGCCAGTACCACTCAAACTGTCTCACTTTTATTTGAAATGGACAGTATTTTAAATGAAAACAACAACTGACATACAGAAAACTGGAAAAACAGATTTGGATTGTTTTGATACATTATAACAATGATCGATGAGTCATTTTTGATGTGTATGAGTCAACGCCTCCTCAATCTGAGGCACAGTGTGGCTGATACCACTCATAGTGTTTCAATTTTATTTGAAATGGAGAACAGTTTAAGTGAAAACAAAAAATGGAAAATGGAAAATAGATGAAACACAATAGGATTTAGTTGATACATAAAGACAACAGTCCATGGGTCATTTGTGTTGTTTACTAGTCAACCCCGCCTCAATCCGAGGCATAATGTGGCTGACACCACTCAAACATTCTCACTTTTATTTTAAATGGACAAAATTTTTGTGAAAACAACAAATGGCATACAGAAATCCGACCAAACGAATTCAAATTGTGTTTATACATTAGGAAAACGATCCACGGGTAATTTTTGATGTGTACGATTCATCCTTTCCTCAGTAAGAGGAACGATGTGGCTGATATCACTCCTTGTGTATGTCTTTTGTTTAAAATGGACATCATTTTAATTTAAAACAACAACTGACATAGGGAAAACCAACCAAACACATTCGCATTCTATTGGAACATTATTACAATGATATGTCAGTCATTTTGGACGTGTAAGACTCAACCCCACCTCAATCCGTTGCATGGTGTGGCTGGCACCACTCAAAGTGACTCTCTTTTGTTTAAAATGAACATCATTTTAGGTGAAAAAAACAACTTCCATACATAAAACCAACCAAACACATTCATATTCTGTTGATACATTAGGAAAAGGATCAATTGGTCATTTGGATTGTGTACGAGTCAACCTCGCTTCAATCTAAGGAACGGTGTGGCCGGTACAACTCAAAATGACTTTCTTTTGATTAAAATGGATACACATTTAAGTTAAAACAATTGGCATATGGAAAACCAACCAAACACATTCATATTATGTTTATACTTTAGAAAAAAGATCCATGAGTAATTTATGATGTGTATTAGTCTACCTTGACTCAATCTGACGCACAGTGTGGCTGGCACTGCGCAAACTGTCTCTCTTTTGTTTCAAAAGGAGATCATTTTAAGTGAATACAAAAACTGACATATGGAAAACTGAGACCAAGCATTCATATTTTATTGAACCAACAGGAAGATGATCCATGGGTCATATGTGACGTGTAAGAGTCAACCCCGCCTCAATCTGAGGGTTGGTGTGGCAGATAACACTAAAATTGTCCAACTTTTATTTTAAATGGACACGATTTTAAGTGAAAACTACAACTGGCATATGGAAAACCAATCAAATGAATTAAGATTGTGGTGAAACATTATCATAACGATCCAGGGGTCATTTGTGCCATGTACGAGTCAACCCCTCCTAAATCCGGGGCACGGTGTGGCCGGTATCACTCAAAGTGTATGTCTTTTGTTTAAAATGGACATCATTTTAAGTGAAAACAAGAACAAACATAAGGAAAACTAACCAAAAGAATTTGGATTTTATTTAAACATTAAGAAAAAAAATACATGGGTCAAATTTGATATGTACGAGTCAACCCCACATTAATCCATAGCGTGATGTGGCTTGCACCACTCATAGTGCCTCTCTTTTGTTTAAAACGTACATCATTTTAAGTGAAAGAAAAAATTGACATACAGAAAACTGACCAAATACTTTAGAGAACTTTTAAAATTTTAGGAAAAAGATCCATGTGTCATATGTGACGTTTACGAGGCAATACAGCCTTAATCCAAGGTGTGGGGTGGCCGACACCACTCAAAGTTTGTCTCTATTGTTTAAAATATTCATCATTTTAAGTGAAAACAATAATTGACATATGGAAAACTGACCAAAAGCATTCAGATTATTTTGATATAATAGCAAAATGATAAAAGGTTCATTTTTGATGTGTACAATACAACACTACATCAATCTGATGTGCAATGTGGATGGCACCACACAAAATTTCTCTCTTTTGTTTCAAAATGAAATCATTTTCAGTGAATACAACAGCTGACATACGGTAAACTGACCAAAGTCACCATGATTCTACTAAAACATTAGGGAAATGATACATGGGTCATATGTGACATGTACGAGTCAATCGTGGCTCAATATTATGGATGGTGTAGCTGAAGCCACTCAAACTGTCTAAATTTTATTTGAAATAGACATGAATTTATGTGAAAACAACAATTGGAATTCGGAAAACCGACCAAACGCAATCGTATTGTGTTGATACATTAGGAAAACAATCCATGGGTCATTTTCGAAATGTAAAATTCCACCATGCCTCAATTTGGGGCATGGGGTGGCCGATATCACTCCATGTGTATGTCTTTTGTTTAAAATGGACATCAATTTAAGTGAAAACAACAACTGACATACGGAAAACTGACCAAATCCATTCCGGTTATATTGTAACATTAGGAAAACAATACATGGGTCATATGTGACATGTATGAGTGAACTCCGCCTCAATCCAAAGCTCGGTGTGGACGGAACCACTCAAAGTGTCTCTCTTTTGTTAAAAATAAAGATCATTTTAAGTGAAAACAAAAATTGACATACGGAAAACTGACCAAATGGATTTTGTTTCTATTGATAATTTATGAAAACAATCGATGGGTCATATATGACATGTAAGAGTCATCCCTGACTCAATACGAGGCACGGTGTGGCCGAAACCACTCAAATATTGTCTCTTTAGTTTAAAATGGACATCACATTATGTGAAAACTACAACACACATACAAAAAAAGTCCAAATTCATTAAGATTCTATTGAAAATTTAGTAAAATGACCCATGAGTCATATGTGATGTGTATGTGTCAACCCCACCTAATTCCTAGTCATGGTGTGTCCGGTATCAGTATAAATGTCTCTCTTTTCATTAAAATGGAAAACAATTTATGTAAGAACAACTGGCATACGAAAAACCGACCAAACATATTAAGGTGTGTGATAGAGGAGGTTCATAGAAGATATTTTCTGCCTGATGTTTCTACTCATATTCAGACATTTGAGAGGGTATGAAATGACCATCGATTTCTGGCTCGTGTATTAATGCACTGGAGGTTTGTTTGTAGTTTAAGTCGGGATTTCATGTTTAGTTCTCCATTAACCCTTAAAAAGGAAATTATGATAATAATGAAAAAAATTAATTATCATTTAATATGTGACGTGGATGAGTCATCCCCACCACAATCCTAGGTGCGGTGTGGCTGACACCACTCAAAGTGTCTCACCTTTATTTGAAATGGAAAACATTTTAACAGAAAACAACAACTGGCATATAGAAAACAAACCAAATGCAATCAAATTATATTGATAAAAAATGAAAACTATTCTTGAGTCATATGGGACGTGTACTAGTAAACCCCTGCTCAATATATGGAATAATGTGACTGTTATCACCCCAATAGTATGCCTTTTGTTTAAAATGGATACCATTCTATGTGAAAACAACAACTGAAATACGGAAAACTGACCAAACACATTCAGATTCTATTGAAACATTACAAAAAAAATCCATGGGTAATATGTGATACATAAGAGTCATACCCACCTCAACCCAAAGCGCGGTGTGGCCGACACCACTCAACGTGTCTCTCTTTTGATTAAAATGAAAATAATTTTAAGTGAAAACAATAACTGACATACGAAAAACTGACCAAATGCTTCTGGATTCTATTGAAAATTTAGGAAAAAGATCCATTGGTCATATGTAATGTGTATGAGTCAACCCCTCCTCAATACAAGACATGGTGTGGCCAGAACCACTAAAAGTGTCTCTCTGTTTTTTTTAAATGGACAATATTTTGTGTGAAAAACAACAACTGACATACGAAAAATTGACCAAACAGATTTGGATTTTGTAGAAACATTAGTAAAACGATCCATGGGTCAAATGTGATGTGTACGAGTAAACCTTTCCTCAATATGGGATGCGGTGTGGCCTGTATCACTCTGATTATCTCTCTATTATTAAAATTGGACATCATTTTAAGTAAAAATAAATGGCATACGGAAAACAAACCAGACGTATTCGGATTGTGTTGATAATTTATCACAAGGATCCATGGGTCATATGTGACGTTTATTAGTCAAACCCACCTCAATATGAGGCACGTTCTAGCTAATACCACTCAAAGTCTCACCTTTATTTAAAATGGAAAACATTTTACGTGAAAACAACAACTAGTATACGGAAAACCGACCAAACTCAATCAGATTTTGTTGATACATTATGACAATGATTCATCTGTCATATGTGATGTGTACATGTCAACCCCACCTCAATCTGGGGTATGGTGTTACTGGTGTTCAACCATGTGTATGAATTTTTTTTAAAATGTACATCACTTTAAGTAAAAACAATTGGTATACGGAAAATAGTACAAACGTATTCAGAATTATGTATGAAGCATAATTCATTCGTATGGGTTATGGATTCAGAATTCATAATTCATTACATAATTCATTCTTTATGTATTCAATTGATAATACAATTATGAATTCTGTATTTCCTAGGTTAATTGGGTTCATATAAATGATTATAATTGTGGTACATTCCATGGTTAAAAGAGTATCCTACTTTTATATGATTTTGTGTGCTATATTAGGTTTTTTGCTGGTAAGAGTGTATACAAGTGTATGTAGTTGAGTTTTCAGTGGTTTTGTTAGTGTTTAGAGTGTATAAATGAGTGGAGTAGATTTTAGGTGGTTGGTCTACAAAATTCTGGTATTACACTATACCAAAGGTTTACTAAAACTATTGGTATAGTGTTGTACATATTATTACCATAGTTTTAGTAAACTATTGGTAAAACGTTAAAATGATAGAATACTCCTATATACCAATAGTTATTTAAACCGTTGGGAATTTAGGATTACACTTCTAGAAGTTCCAAGAGTTATCAAACCATTGGGAAAATTCATATATACCACCGATTAATTAAAATCATTGGGGAACTCCTGGATTACAATGTATTTTCCAATAGTTGTACTAAAACTAGTTGTAATGGGTAATCATTACACCTTACATTCCAATGGTTTGCCATACCGTTGGTATATAGTATACCAACGGTTTGTTATACATTACAAATGATTTCAAACCATTGTTAAAGCCAAAATTTCAAATAGTGTGAGATGGGTGGGACCAATATCTCCCTCTAATTAATTGGGTAAATATTTATATCTAATGAGATAGACATGGATAGAACAACATGTAAATCAGCTTCTATATTACATGGATCGAACGAGGAGTGAACTTAGTCCAGTAACGGACTTCATCCACTATGATGGTCTTGGAAGTAATGCCTTGGCTACTATGGAAATCAAATTATGTGTTTAACTGATTTCCACAATTCCATGTTTTATTCCGACTCTATTTTATAATGATTAATGTTATATTATGATCTATTCCTTACATACTTCCTTGATATATTTCATGAATCATGATTTTTGAGTATAAACACTATGTTTATGATTTTATGTTCAAATGTGTATGATTTGTTTCATTTTCTCCATGCTTACCCTTAATGAGCATTTTAGCTCCCCCTTTTTATGTTTTTTTTTCAGAGGATAAAAATGAATGTTTTAGTTAGAAAAAAATTTGAAATTCCATAAGGGAGATGTTGAAGACCATTCATCATTTTTAGAAGATTATATTTTGAATTTCTAAAGAAAATATACTAATATGATCTATGGGAATCTGTTTTTGTCATGTACTACTTTTTCCACAAAATTAATGTAATTTCCATGTTCATCAAGCTTGGGTCTATACACATAGACCATTATGTTTACTGTTTCTACTAAACAAGTTTATACTAGTTAAAGGGTAGAGACCTAAGATAGGATCAGGGAACATTATTCTCTATACATGTGTTTGAAAGGGTATACCTTGGTATTGGTTAAGCTAAAAGTAATAAAATAAAACACTTAATTTATTAAAACTGAGTCTTCTATATTACATGTATAATAGACCTAACTATTTTTTATTTTATAGGTATGGATCTTGGTCGACGTCCTCTTCAGGTTCACGTTGAAGATGTCTAGCAGGTTGTGCCAACAGATCACTACAGGGAAGAAGATGATGATGGCAACACATAGATGAGGACACTCCATATGTTTTAGCAGAAGAGTCTACAGATGTACAAGGGCACTATTTTAGATATAGTAACATAATAATGGTTGGAGGAGGTCGAGATAGGGACATGTTTGATTTGTGATTGGAAGGAGAAACATGTGTCGTTGGTAGTGATGATGATGATTTGTGGAATAGTGATGTAGTGGTGGTTTTTATTCCTTGAGGATCGTGAGGATTCTGCGATCACAAGGGAGGAGTTCTGAGAAATGATCATAGTCAAGTATCTCTCTATAACTGCAAAGGCATCAAGTCGATAAGAGAATCTTACTCTTTTAAAGGGTAGCTCCAGTGTGAAAGAGTTTGTAATGCATTTTTTAAACCTTTTACGATATCCTTCAGACCTATTTCCAGATGACGAGGCCAGGATGAGGCATTTTGAGAGGGATTATCGTCTAGAGACCCATCTCCAGGTCACAAAATTTATTCTAAAGTCATATCTTGAGGACCTGGAGAGGGAATATATCATCGAGAGGATATTTCCTAGAACTGGATCATCACGAGAGGGGAGTCATCATGATTCCTCATGATATAGAGCTATGGTATTGGTTTCCCAGTTTTTGTAGATGAAGTTTTTCTATATAGCTAGGGGTAGGTCATAGACATAAGAATATCATTTCATCTAGAAGAACTACTCTCAGGCCAATGCAATGGAACACGGTGCTTTTTTTATGGTGGTCGAGGTTATCAGAAGCAAGAGTGCCAAAATTTTCAGTGCAGTCATCGTTCACTAGGTGTTGTGTTCCAGGTTCCTCTGTCAATGCAGTTCTAACTAAGCCATCTATAGCATGTTACACATGAATTAGTTTAGCAGAAATAATATAAGGAAGGTAAAAGGAAACCATTTGATTCTCCATGCCCTTATAGAGAAGATCACGACCATAGCGGTGGTCACTATCAAGATCAGATAGTACGTGGAGGGGGTCGTGGTCAGCTTCATTCATTATCATTGCCAGCGCCAGGTGAGACAGACATTATTTGAGGTACCCTTGGATTTTTTTCTACATGGGTTTATACCTTATTTTATTCTAGAGCGACACACTCCTTCATATCACTATCCATTTTCCATACTTTGGTACTCGATGTAGAGAGTATTATCTGGCCCTTGGCATTGACTACGCTAGATGATGGTATAACTATCTTTTATGATGTATATAGAGACTGTTAGATAGTCCTAGGGATGCACCACTCTTGGGGACATTTCATATGTTTATGGATATATCCATATGTTTTCATCCTCGAAATATATTGGTTGTATTTGGTGTTGTCTATCATGTATTACTTTAAGAGGTAGGTGGTGTTCTTAGATGTAGATGGAGAGCCTACGGTGTTTTTTGTTGAGCCAGACACTCATATGGGTAAAAGGCATGTTCCATCCTTATCATCCACGATGGAAGAGATGATGATGAGTTTTTTAGTGGTTCAGAAGTTGTCATTTCCTAGGGTCAATGAAGATTACCCAGATGATTTCACTGAAGAGGTTGTCGCATTACCCCCTTGATGAGAGATCAAGTGTGTGATCAACATACATCCAGGAAAATATCTTATCTCTATATCCCCATATATGATGACCCCTTATTATTTACTAGAGCAATGTATACTTCTTGATGGTCTTTTACAATGCGGTTTTGTTAGGTCTATTGTGTCACAATGGGGTGCACCAGTTTTCTTTAATAAAGATGATAGTAGTTTGTAGTTTTTTATTTATTATCATCACTTAAAAATGTGACAATATAGAATCAATATCCTCTTACATGGATTGATGATTTATTTAATCAAATGATAAGTTAAGGTTGGTTCTCAATGATCGAATTGCAGTTAGGATATTATCAGATGCATATGAGAGAAGAGGATATCTCGAATACTCTTTTCCATTGTCGTCTTGGGAATTATGAGTTCTTTGTAATGTATTTCTGTGTGTCTAATTCTCTATCTATTTTAATATGATTGATGAAAATAGTTTTCTCTACATTCTTGGATAATTTCATGGTTGTTTTCCTCAATGACATCCATATGTACTCCATGTATGAGGAGGATCATGCATAGAATCCACACAAGGTTATGGGAGTTCTTTGTCAACATCAACTATTTGGGATGTTTTTGAAGTGTGAGTTTTGGGCTTGATAAATCTATTTCATGGGACATGTTTTGTCCTAATATGGAGTACCTATGGATCCTTCAAAGATAGATTCTGATGTAACTTAGGTATCCCCCAATATATCAGTAGAGGGCTAATATCAGAGGATCATATCCAATTCCTCTCAGGTTGCAACTCCTCTAACAACCTTGACTAGAAAGGATTAGGCATTCATGTGGACTACCCAGTGTCAAGAATCTTTCGAGTATCTAATTATTATGTTTATAGGTTCTCCAGTTCATTGACTTCCAATAGAGGGAGTTTAGTTTGATGTTTCTTGTGATGCTTCACTTCTAGGTTTAATGGGTTTTCTATTACTGTAGAGACCTATTGTTTCTTACGGGTCTCAAAAGTTGCGTTCCCATGAACATAACTAGGATACCAATTATATTTAGTTGGTATCCAGGATATTTTCTCTAAACATGTGGAGACATTACCTCATTAACGAGCTCATTATGGTTTTCAACAATAATAAGATTATGAGGAATGTTTTCTCCTAGCGTGGTTTGAACATATTGCAGCATTAGTGGATGGTATTATTATTGGAATATGACATTGAATTATTGTATACCCATAGAAAGGAGAATGATGTATCTAATGTAATGAGCATGAAGTGCCGTAGTGATACACTGCATGAATCTGGTGATTCCTAGTGTGTTATGGAAGAACATTCATCCTTAAATCATGATATGGGAGAAGTTTGTGGAATCAGTTTTATTTAAAAAAATAACGGTGCAATCAACTCTGGTGTTGTAGATGGAAGATTCCCAATTGAGGGATCTTGAGCTGTAGGTCTGGAGAGACAATGTTATTTGTGGCAAGGCCCCTAATAGTTGGTCCGAGGATGAACAACAATGATTGTGGTATCAAAAATGGATTTTTGTTTCTTTTGAAAATGTGAAATATAGTTCTCATAGAGTATTCTAGTTCACCTTTATATGTGTATCCTTGCATTAAAACAATGCATCGATCCTTGAAAAGTCAGTTTTGGTGGTCTGGTATGAAGCATGCAATTGCACAGTTTGCGTCTTGTTGTTTGGTCTCCCATAAGGTGAAGGCTGATCACCGTGTCCCTGGTGGTTTCCTGCAGACATTAAATGTACTAGAGTGGAAGAGGCATGATATCTCAATTGATTTATTCATTCGGCTACCTAGGACTCAAGGATTCTATGATGCAATCTGGGTAGTGGTGGATCAACAGACCAAATCATCTCACTTCTTAGAGATCAAGGAGTCATGTCTGGTGAGTGCCTTAGCACAGAGGAACGTTAATGAGGTGGGGTCATTTCATGGATTTCTAAGGTCCAATGTCTCAGACTCAAAAAAACCTTTTACATCAAGAGCCTAGAGGGGATTGTAACATGATTTTGGCTCCCTGCTACGCCTTATAACTATCTTCCTCCCCCAGAAAAAATGGGCATAAAGTGCATATTGTCTAGACATATGAAGACATGATACATGCATGTCTTATGAACGTTGGGGGATTATAGGAATGGAACATAATTCTATTAGAGTTTTCATATAACAACTACTACCACTCTAACATTATCATGATACCATCCGAGGAATTTTATGGAAGGCTATGTTGTTCACCTAGGTGTTGGACAATGGTTGGTGAGGTGGGTTTTCTTGGGATGGAGGTGGTACAGAGCACCACAGAGAATGTTCTTCTTTTACATGAGAGGATGAAGATTTCTCATGACAGGTATAAGTAATATGGCTATCGAAATAGGAGGCCTTTAGAGTTTGAGTTCTGGGACCATGTATTCTTAAAAGATTCCCTACATTGTGGGTAGAAATGTTTCGGTGGTGGGGGTAATCATTCTCCCCTATTTTTTGTTCTTTTTGAGGTTTTGTCCTGTGTTAGAGTTGTGCCATAACATATGGAAAATCCCATGTGGTTGAGCTAAATACATTATTTTTTTAATGTATCACAACTACGTCGTTATCTTAATGATGGCTCACAGGTAATGGATTAGAGCGAGATCTATGTTGAAGATGATGCAACCATCACGGAGTGGCCGATAGAGATCCAGGACCGTAAGGAAAAGGTGTTGCATGTTCATTCTATTTCATTGGTTTTTATCTTGTGGTGACATGCTGGTGTCAAGGAGTGTACTTTTGAGTGGGATTCCAAGATGTGTGGCTAGTACCTAGAGCTATTTTATGTTGTTGTGCATAGTTTTTCTTCGATGCTTTAATTTTTGTACTATTGATGGGATCCTATGGTTGACTTGTTTGGATATAAAAATATTGTTAAATTATTCTCTGGATGATTGTGATGTTTTAGAATGTGTGGGGAAGGGAGGACCTGACTTCTAATTAGGACACATTAATGTGGATGCAATTAAACCTGTGCGGCTGAGTCATTACCGCCCAAAGCTGATAATGTATTGACTTGTAGGAAGAAACTCCCTAACCCATGTGTCCGGAAAGTGTTATCATTGGGGTTGGTGTATCTATTTAAATGTAATAACACTTGGGGGGATTTTTCTCAGATGTCAAATTTTTTTTCAAGCTTTCAAACTACACTGGGTGGTTTCCCCATGAGAGGTATCTTACAATGTGGTTGTTCGGACACCTCTTTTCTTCTAGGAAGGTTTTGAATTCTCAGAAACGATAATGTTTTGAGTGGTATCTAATGTAATGTCCCATAACTGTCCAATCTATTACATTTCAGAAATCTAATATTAGAGTGGTTTTGGGAGGTCATGGAGACTTATTCTCATTTTTCCCCAAATTTGTAGATCATGAATAGTGTTTCCAGAATATTATGCTATTTCTAAATGCATCCTTCCTACAAATTCCTTTATCCTTTTCCAAATATCCAGTTCATTTATAGTGTTTTTAGAATAGTAGGATATTTACATTATTATCATTCTAAGTAGAAGCCTTCCAATAGCATCATTCTAACAACATCCTTTTTCCTTTTCCAAATTTCTTCTTCATGAATAGTGTTTCCATAATAGTAGGTTATTTCCAATACCATCATTCCAGTAGCAACCTTTATTTCTTTGAAAAATTTTTAGTTCATTAATAGTGTTTCCAGAATAGTATGTTATTTATAATAGAATCCATTCCAACAACACCCTTCCAATCAAATCCTTCCAACAACAACCTTCCAATAAAAGTTGTTTTCCTTTTCCAAATTTGTAGTTCATGAATAGTATTTACAGCTCCTTACAGTTCACCTCATTAACATTTCCTTTGACGTAAAATGCATTTAAATACTCGTTTAATAGACTCTATGGCCGATTCTAATTCCATAACTCCTATATTAATTTTTCTATGTCTTAGGATGTAGTTACTTGGTCAAGAAACATGGTTTAATGTGATCCACTTTTAATGAAAAATCCATCGTATCTTGAACCTACCCCATAAATCTTCTATAGGGATAATATATATTCCTCCCATGTTTTACATTCTTGTTCCCCTATTTGAGACACTGAAACAATTAATTATTCACTTAGGAGAGGTGTGATCGAACCTTAATCATCAGATTCATTCCCCTATGAAGTCTCTTCCTACTGCATGTGAACCCCCTTTTTGCGTGAGTAACAAGTATTGACACTTCATTGATAAAAGGTATTACCAACTAATGTTTTTTTTCATCAATCCTTCTCCTCTTGTTTCTCATTTCTATACAATGGAATGTGATCTCGATGCTTGTTATTGATATTTCTAGACTATCAAATAGTGTGGTCGTGACACGTCTTCCTTGATTTGATATAACTTTCAAGGGGTGTGATATCATAATCTATTGTGTGTCTCATTCTCAAATAAAGAACATCAAGAATATTTTACGGTAGGGGATTCATTTCTTCTATTTTATTTTATGTGTAAATGTTTAGTTAGCATGATTTAGCCAACTGGATAAAAATAGAATTGATAGTTTAATATTTGAAACTGATAAATAAATTGACATCAATCATATGTTTTTTCCTCTTATTTTGCTAGATAGTGTGATATATATGCTTAATTGTTTAGATTTTCGTTCCTATTGTAAGTTGGTAATGAATGTAGTGATGTAATGAATTGATAATTGTTTCGATAATGATAAAGAAGCATTTAAATGAATATTGTTTTTGTTGTTGTAATTGGATGTTAATCAAATTGATATAGTATGCATATTTAATCAATTTGTGAAATCTATGATAGTTTATTGTTTACATTACATATATTTATAACCTACAAATAATAAATTGGTTAATTCTATATCGATTAAAGAACATTATTTTGGATAAAATGATAATTCCTCAAAGGGTTCTGAGTTACCCTCTTTCTTCTAATGGCCAATAGTCCAATTCTTGGAGCTGTGAGAGGTCATTGTGTTAAAAGGATGGATTCATTTTTTAATTGACAATACCCCAAGTGATATGATTCTTGTTTCCTACTTATTTTTTTATGATGTAATTGTTGAAGGCTTTTGTGATTTGTGGGGGTGGGGAGCCCTATTGGTTGTTGAAGTAGTTGAGGCCTAGAATGGCGAGATGCATCAGTTTAGGCATGTGGGTGTTGGGGAGGACACATGATTTGATGGAACACGACAGATATGAATGTTTTGATTCATGTTATTTGTTGTTGGTTGATTATATTATTTTATTTCCCTTACTGATCAAGGAAACTAGTTTGCATACCCTTGTTCAACTAGGGGGGAAGACACCTAGGATATGTCACGTGATTTTCCTGTTTATCTTGCTATTGGGTGATGGGCCTATGTTCTTGTTAAAGGTGGAAGATACTCGATGGGTAGTTCACCTAATCACCACGTTGATCCCCTTGTGCGTAGTTTCTTATAATTATTTTATAGAAATACTGGGAATATGGGAAATTAATTCTATAATTAAATAATTGAATAAATCATGTTAACCCATGAGATTGGATCTTGCTTGGATGCAACACTGAGGTTGCAATTTTTTAAAGGGAATAATGGACATTGGGTGTGACGCTAATGAAATATATTGTTGAAATAGTTAATCGTTAATTAATATTTAGAAAATTAATTAATGTAAAGTGTAACTAATAAAAAATGGAATGAATTAATGTAAATCAAGCTCTTTAAATGGCTGTGTGTTTATAGGATACCTAATCTAAGAAGTGGTGACCGAGTGTCTGAGAAAAGATAACTACAATTGATTCTATGAATAGGATAGGCACATAGTGTGGTTTTGAGATATAGTATATTCTATACATTTTGTGTTTCTATATGATAGTCCACCCCGTTAGTTAGGTCAAATAACATCTCAAGGATTCTGAGCCCTGGGGGGTATCTTCCCGATGATTCTACTGGGATGATGGATGGATGACTACAACCTTTGGACCTAATATCATCTCAAGTAGTTACATGTTCTTGTAAGCATAGTGGTTAGTTTTATCCATATATTTGTGTAGAGGGAAGTAATGGTTTATGGTTATTCATTGTCATATATTGAAAATATATTTTCCTATAGACTACTATAGGAGTAACTTGTATTGGTTGTGATGGCTTGGGGATCCTTACCCGGTGTATGGGCTATAATGTCTTGAGGTATAGTGCATGATGTATGATACTTATTATGAGAGATGTGGTGGATCCATAAAAATATGTGGTTACTTTGCTTATGGGGAATTTTTTTGTTTCATGAGGTGCATGTTGTGGTGCTTCGCCCAAGTGTCTATGGATAACCCTTTTTAAAGAGGGATGGATTAAGACGTGTGTCGTTGGGGAAAATCAGCACAATAGTGGGGAAGTAGATGTGGGGTACCCTTGATATTCTTTGTTATAGTATATAATCTTTGTTTGTGATACTTGGTTAGAGTAGCCATGGTATGGCTGGGAACATAGTATACTTGTTTTGGTGATAAGTTATTTTTACTTGTTGTTCACTGTGCTTTAGCATGTTCTCTTTACATTTTAACAAGAGGCTCTATGGAGGATCCTATTAAGTATACTGTTATACTCACCTAATGTATATATAAACAATTTTTTAAGTCACTTAGAGTATTTTGGTTATCATGTTGGTTAATACTAGCTTGGGGTGGTTGGAGCTATTTGTGATTGTGGTTTCTTCTTCTTTTACTTTCTTTTGGTACATTCAATGTTTCCATTTTAGTTGTAGTAGTTTTTCATGACCTTAAAAATATGTTCATGGTATTTCATTTATATTGATGTATGAGTTGGATTTTTTTGGGGTCTATCATATCTCTCTCTTTCACATGTGCTCCCTTAGAGGGTAACGCCTCCCATTTGAGTGCTCACTATACCAACGGTGCTAGTCACCAACCATGGGCCTATTAGAGGCCAGACTCGAGGTTCATTATCTCTCTTATAACATTTCTAGCCCAGGAGGGGTACACATTGTGAGTAGGGGGTCGTGACAAGTACATTTGTAGAATCACCAACTCAATGACATAATAATGAAATATATTAAGGTGATTATAAACAAATATAATATTTTTATGGATTTATTTACAATTTATATGATGGGAGTATTATAATTATGATAATTTAATACATATGAAATTATGATAATAATTTATAATATTTAAAATTAATGATACTATAAAAATTATATTTATTTATGACGACATGAGTATTTCAAATAATTTTTAATGAAATCATATCTATTTTCAATTTTTCCTTGTTAATGTGTTCTGAAATAGTAGTTAAATTTATTATTAGAAGATTTCATACACTTCATGGATGAGGCTAGTAAGTGTTTACATAACTATGATAGGAAAATAACAAATATCCAATGTCTCCGGTCCATTAATTAATGTTCCTAACATCATTTAAATTTTATGATGAATGCGAATGTCTATTACTGATTTTAGAAGGGGAGAGAAGTATAACATTGTCAGTACAAAAAATGTACCAAATGTAGACAACATTATGTAGAGCAGTAAAATAAATCCTTTTGGAACACATCCAAAGATAATCATTTTCCAATTAGATGATCGAGGTATGTGACAGATTTCATAAGATTAGTATTCCCAGGAAACGATTCAATATAATAATGGATACAGTATTTGAATTTTTATAAAAAATAAAATTTTGGAGAAGTCTAAAATTGTGGAGTCATATTCTATTTTTTTATTTTTCAAAATACACAAGGGGATAAATAAAAAATACACGAAAAAAGTGATGTATAGTTTTCTGATAAAAGTATTTAGACATTATATAAAATTATGAGGACACCCTAATAATATATAGTTTTCCAGAGAGTAGTATACAGTGTCTCTAGTTTGACATTTTATATGTTGTTTATGTAGATTCTTTTCAAGATATGTGATGTTTGATGTTGAATATTTGTAATGAATAATTGTTGAAGTATGTTTAGTGGATAAATTACCACAAACAACTATCAATTATGTGAAAATACATAGGAAAGACATTCAACATGTCACTAGGCAATAATTTCCCAATATATGATACATATTGTGTAGAAAAAATATCTAAATAAAAGTCACAATATAGAGAAAATATAATTAATCATAAAAGAACATAAAAATTACAATATAAATGTTAATTGTTTTTATGAGAACCATCTAGAGAGAAGTTGTTGAATTGATATTGGATAGAAGTAACTAACTAAAGATGTTTTTATGAATCCATCAAATATTTCATATCTGATAGATATATGATATAATTTAAATAAAATTATTATGTACTATTTTAAGATGATGATGTTGAGTTTATTTAATTTGATAGTTCATTATCACGATGAGAGAATTAATACTTAAGAGGTTAATTAAAACTAATTTTAAGTCATATTGAAGATCAAAATGGTTGATGGATAATTCACGAAGCTTAAAGAATTATAATAATTGTTATATAGAAAATGTGGTGTGTCGAGCTAATTTCATATGAGAAAGAAAGAGAATTTTTATTTGCTACAAATTTGTACATTGTCAGACATATATAATGGTTTATAAAAAAATAGAAATAGATGTGGAACTGAAAGTGTTCTTATAAAAAAATAATTGAAATATTGAGTATTTTTTCATATTTACCTTCCAAAAAGGTTTACATTTATTTGGAGAAGTGATTCCAAAAAGAGATCTTTTTAGAGACTTAAGAGTGGTGTTTTGATAAGTATAAGAATATATGTATTTTATTTTAGGATGAAAAAAGTTATAGTGACTTGAGGTACTAGAAAAATATTTATTTTAGATTTAATGTACATTGTTTTTCAGTAGAGTGGTGATTGTGAATAACCTTTCTTCATTGCACACTGCTCAGAGAAAAGAGTGTTATTTCAGTGAGGTACACATGATGGATGAAGGGAACAACAAAATAAATTTATCAGATGAAGGATGTATAGATGAATAAATTGAGAACAATATATATTTTTTCATACTCATGTGTTTACATAATATTCCATTGAATTTTTTTAATAATAGAACTGAGTATAATAATTCAAATTGAGATGACGATAGAGTATAACCGGATGTAGAAGATGTTCAATTCACTAATTAAATGTGGTAAATTTCCAGGGAATGAAAGGATTCATTAGTGTAAGGATGCAGTTTCTCCCACTGAGTCTGAATCATTTAATCCATATTTGTGTTTGTTTACATTTTAATAATGTATGATTTATGGTATTGTTATTGAATTTTGATTAGTACAAAAACATGATCCTGTTTTGAGGTTTCATTATTAGTGAATATATATTTTAAATGTTATCCACTAATTCAACAACCCCATCTCAGTTCGTATCATGATCATATTGATATTCAACAATGTAAAAAATTTATTTTTTTATAACATATATGTAAAAAAAATATCATCATTGGAAATAATAGAATTATTTACATTATAATATTTTTTAGCATTAAGTTAATTGATGCAGTGACTTTTGGGTTTCCACTCATTGAATAAAATGTTCCAATGAATAATGTGGATAAAATAAATATTGATTTTGATGGATAATAAATATGATCTATTCATATTAAATTGTTATAACATGTTTTTATTAAGTTTTTTTCTCAATATAACTATAATGACATTTTGAAAAATGTATATATCAATGAAATTATTTCCAATGTGATGTAAATAATGCCACAAATCTTGTGATGGATATTCAATGACATTGTAATCATATATGATGAGGCTATTTATGAGTATTTCAGAATATATTATGATGTATTCATTATTATAATATTCAGTAATATGTTTTAATATAAAAGTATTGTTAAGAAGCTCATGGAAAACATTCGTAATTGTTTTGATCCTAAATTATAATCTTTGGAATATAATGAATAATTATCTTTTGATAATTAAATAACAAAATTGTTGAATATGAGATCAGGAAAATACCAAAATTCATATAGAAGATCAAGGAATATATGATATGAGTAGTTCACCATAAATTATGAGGTTTTTCATCATTAGATGATTTAGTGATATCTTTAATGATATTACTATTATTAAGAATGAAGTTTTAAATATTCATGTATGTTTGATCCTAGCATATCGTATTTAGAAGATAATAAATAATTCCCTATTAATTATTAAAGAAAATAATTGTTTTATATGAGATTAGAAAAATTCACAAATTCAGAAAAAACATTAAAGAATATTTTAAATTTGATGCAATAAAGAAACTAATTATTCAATAATCTGAATATAAGATAATGAAACATTGTTAATTAGATTATATTTATGTGTATTATAATGAAAATGGTTGAATTATTTCTCTTAACTAGAAAAATCATTATAAATATAGTGAATTTTATGATGAAAAATTCAAAAATTAATGTTTCAAGTGAATTAGAATTTATAATTTTTTCATGAACTACAATATAAAAAAACTAGTCATTATATAGAAGTTTTTTGTAATTACTAACATAGTTTACATGAAAATAGTGCTCTGAGATGGTGGTCATATAGCATCATGAATCCTGCCCCGTACTCTACAGGATTCTGACAAGAATATATGTTGTAAGGCGGTGTAGTTGAGAAACTATAACCTCGTATTAGACTAGAAAATTAGAATTATAAAATAAAAAGAAATATTGGAAACATGTTATAACATATGTCTCACTAAAAATAGAAAAAATCATAAGTTTTGGAAGAAAAAAAACAAAGAAACTTGATTAATAATCATAATCCAATGGAATGAGTCATAATAATTGATTTATGGAAATTTTTATATACAACACATAGATATATGTTTAATGGATAGAAATAATGATTTATAAAAACCAATAAAGTATAAAATGGTCTCCCTAATTAATGATAATACTCTCAATCCTTTTCTCCAATAAACCATCCTAATCTTAAAATATATCAATCATCTTTAGTATTGAGCTTTCCCTTATCTATATATGAAGTCATGAGATCTACTAGGGAATAAAATATGGCCATGTTATGGTGTGAGATAATCATAGTAGGTAACAACCAATATTGTGTCTATATAATCCCTCCATTTCACACAAAATAGTACTATTTAGGTGTAAGTAATATTAAACAATATTTAGTAATTAATATTGTCCATCTTAGTTTCAAAAATGAAACTTGGATTCCTCTACCTGCATCAGCATGGGATGGAATAATAGACTTATCTATAATCATATATATATATATAGTAATATTATATATATTTTTTAGTAATATTATATATATATATATGTATATATTATACATATATGAACTATGTATGTGAGGACATAGGTAAGAGTAACCCTGGATACATGGTTTTACCTGGACCTAGGTTATACCTAATGAATCCATAAATAGTCTAATGATCTATAGGATCAAGAATGGGTATAATAGATGAATCATATAATGAATTAGAGACATATATCCCATAATAAATGATGGATGGTTGATACTTCATGACTGACAATTGATACGGAGGAACATGAAACATCATCTAATTTCTCATATAAATGTATAAAGATGTGGATCCTCATATTCAATAACCGATATAAAAGAGCATGAAATTTCATTCACAAAAAAGTCCTTGATCCATGATTCACCAACTAATAGAAATGGTATTCTGAAAATAAAAATAATAAAGATAATCAATAAACTCTAATTCATATATAAGCATATAGAACAAATTTCCAAATGTGATCAAATCATATAACTCATGTTCATTATGATAATACATGTTCTATGTCATTTCCATCTAGTTAAATTTTATTCTAATGATCACATGGATTTATATGTACAAGGAAATTTAATTCATGATTAATACAAACACATAGTAGGTTCTTTGGTTAACTAGAAAATTTTATAGATGTTGTAAATACAATTTAAAAGACATGTTTAACAATTAGAAGGTGATTAGTAATTTATTAATTAATTAATGGAGGGAATTTTATTTAGTTCAATTAAATTCGTTTGAATGAACATGAAAATTAATTAAAATTACTAAGAAATGGTCTACATGAGTATAATGAAATGCATTGATTTATATATAAATTATTAAATCATTTTAGGAAATTCATTGCAATGAAAGGTGTATGGAACGATGGTGAAGTAATGAAAAAATCATAAAAATTAGTGATAATAATTAAACCTACTATCATAGAACTATAGACGACTCATCATCCATATTGAGACTCAAATTTGAAATTGATTAGATCAAAATCGAAGTATGTGAAATTCCCAAAAAATAGGGTGAATGAGATAATTAAAAAATAGTGTATGACTAAGGAAGGAAAATGTTGATAGGAATAAATATGAATAGGTATCTTACTACCATCTATCCACCTCTTTTAATGACTTCTATATTGATGTATATAGATATATGAGTTATTAAAATATCTGCGAAATATGTAGTGATGACACCATTGAAAGAATATCTAGGGGATATATGATATAAATGAACTGTGGAAGGAGGGATATGTGTTAAAATAATCGTATTGAAAGGGTAAAATCACCCCTCAATACATGGTGGTCATGGATTGACAACATGATTTTCCAAATCATTCACAATTTGTTATAACTCTATTGTCTATAGAGGGATCCTACATGAGATATGAGAATGATTTCGATAACCATGAACAATCCATGCGACAATAAACATTCAAAACCCTCTAAAATATCACACTATCATGTATATTATCAAAAACTATTTCAATCAAACCACTTATCCTACACATATATAATAGACCCGACATGGATTAGTAGAATGGTTTGAATGGACAATTCACTAACCGCAAGATCCACATTATTTTTGAATATCATATAACACTAGGCTCTTAAAAATTGTCAGATGCATTTGAAAACATATTTATGACATATGATATTTTTACCAGGATATGAAAATTATTAAATCCTAATAAATTTCATTACCTTGTGAAATTTTAGGTTGTTGCAAACCCCCTCTTTAAATCAACACATCCTTCAGATCGAATTCTATGTGTGATGAGGGATAGTATGAGAACATAATTCTCCACTATGCTCATATATCTGTTTTCCTCTACCAGTTCTAATCCTATACTTGGTTGTGCTACCATAGCACTAGTACATTAGAAACTGGAATGCATCCTTTTGTATTCTTGATCTTATCCAAAATACAAACTTGATACTCTTAAAATGATGAATAATGTATAAATCACCCTCACTAGGTATGTGTATGGTCTATATATTACTACTGAAGCTAAAACACATGAATTCCATCATGCATGAACCTATATCATTGAGGTAGTTATATCTAGATATCCACTACTATTATTTTCTTCACAACATCAATGTTTCCATCAAATTGATGGAAAATATTTCCATGCCTCTGTATACACCTACGACCTAACGTACATGAAAATCCACTGAAAAACTAATCCCCTACCCCGAACCATATATGTCATCAGCATTGGTTGTCCAATGACTATTGTCTAGAATAATCTATCATCATGCAATTTTTGATCAACTAAACAAGACTATATATCCCAAAAATGATATCTGGTTAATGAAAATCTAAATCTTCTAACTATAACTATCATAGAAGTGATCTTCACGGGCTTTAAAATTAGACGACATAAGGATCTGTCATAATGGCACCCTAAAAAATGTTATTACATATGAACTCAAAAATGGGTGGTTGTTAATAGCATGATACTATTAATTCAAGGAATCATAAATAAATTTGTATAAAATATGAATCATGTGATATCCCTAACCATCAGTTTGATGATGATAGGCTATGCTCAAAATAGCATGTGTACTCAAGGCCTTATGCAACCCCTTACAAAACAATGATGTGAAATGATAAGATCTATTAGATTTAGTAGAATGGGGAGTTATTGACTATACACAACCTCTATAATGTATAACCTCCCAATTTCATATATTAGTAAGGTTTCATAAATATGTAAAACAATATTATACCTTCATTAAATGATCAATGAATACCAATTTTGTATCATTAACATGTTGTGCTATTGGAATCTTAGTTATGAAGATCATTGAATCATCATCACTTTAACAATTAGGGATGTACTACATATGAAAAACATCATTCATTCACTATTGTTTTGACATCAATTATTGATAGGTGGAACACCATGTAATAAATTTAGATATATAATGTTTCATAAAAAGACTCCAATAATAGGAATGTAAGGATATATGCATCTTGATGAAACTGGTCTGTACTGAAAAAAATGGCTTGACATTCTTACATCAACGTCACTATAATGTCTTTTGGGACCCAAACAAATATATGAAAGTTTAAGGTATCATCCTTGTACATGGTCCAACCAGAATATGTTTCATCTTTTAAGATACCATCCCACATGAAAAATCTAGCTAGATCTGTGATATGCCTCATTCTCACCAATTATAAAATTATAGTGGTCACTGCTTTGGTTGAGAGGATAGTTTAACCATGATCCACATGAAACTTGACAAGCATCTCTAAAAATAAGGCCAAAAGACACAAACTGCAACTGAACTCATGAATTTTATTTGTATGTGTCCTCTAGCATAGAGCATCGACTACAAATATACCTTTTCCAGGTGTGTAAGAAATATATAAATCAAATAAATGTAGGTACTGATCCCATTTAGAGTTCATCTGTTTCATATCACACACTTTAAATATGTAGTTGATTAGTTTTTTGATCCATGAACAACAAAAAATGATCCCCATGTAAATATTGTCATATAATATGTCCAATATGAAAAATTGAATATTTATTGATTTCATCTTCCAGGTAATTCCACTCGTGATGACTCAACTGATTAGACTCCTATGTAAGAGCATTATCTTCTTAAAGTTCCAAAACTCCAAAAATAATACTTGATTCATCAAAATGAATAATATAAATTATAATATTCAATGAAAGATTGAGAATTGGAATAGAAGGTAATATTCTATCCATCTCTTGAAAAAAATATTCAAAAACTTATGACAATTCATATATAACAACCAATGTAGTCATTATGTTAATAAGAAATTCTAGGAATGGTAAACCATGGATCGATCCTTTTTAAAATCGACTTATCCCCAAAAAACTTTATATATGTACAATTTTATTTGGACACTGATAAGATTATATAGTTATCTCATTCACTATGTTTAATGAATCTCATGATTCTATGATAATATATCATAGGGAGTGGAATATGATGATCCGAAAGTCTAATTTTATGATTTTATCATATTATTAGTACTATTTCTATGTATACTGCATGATCAGAGTATGTTTTCTATGGCCTGGTCAAAAAAGGGAATACACTAAGATGTAATCCACAATTTATAATATGAATGAATATAGATACATTTTGATATCCCAATTCATCAAATCCATAAAAAAAATGTTATCACATTTTTTAGATCAATAGACAATAACATGTTTTAATAGGGACCATGCATACACTATAAATATGGTTTAGGTATGACTGAATTCAAGAAACACAACGTATGATAGCCCATCCTCACATAAATCTGTGAAAGTAAACACACATCTTTGTGTTTAGAGAATAAGTTATCAATTATAGGTTGTGGTTATGGGTTCCCAACTATATGCTCATTAAACCATTTGTAAACCACACAATGTCTATGATTGACATCATCCTTATTGGAGAAATTCATGGTTGAACCCCATTGAAATGTACAAGGGATTATGAAACCCTTTTCCTCAAAATATTTAAAAAGCTTATTTTGATCCATGTTATCCATAGGTTCTATCCTAGGAAGAGTAATGAACCATTATTCATCACGTGTTACCCGATCAATGTTTAACTCCTCCTCTATCAATAAAGGATTCCTAGAAAATTCTTATTAGAAGACATACCTTAAGCGATCCACTACATGGGGGAAAATATTGGGTCTTAAATTCTGATAATCCATAAACAATGTTGCGATACGAGTTTTCACTCTTCCCAGACCTAGATTCTTAGGTCCTCTTCCAGAATCATGGATATTCCATTCTACATTATAGATCTAAAACTCTATAGTGATATAAAACTCACCCTTTGAAGATAACTATAAATATGGGATCGAAAGAAAAATAACTAGTCTATCCCAATAGTTACAATAAACCATATCATGTATAGGATGAGGTAATTTCATAAGAGAATATATCCCCTTATTTCCAGTGTAATATCCTTACAAAACTAGATAAAAAATAATCATATAGCCATAGGGGGAATTGAGTGTGATAGAGAAATACATGAAAACTATCTAGAGGACCTGGCTCTATTTGATTTCCATAGATATGAATGTGTAACGCATTTGTGTCAAATAAATATTAAACTATGGTATAGGATACTATAATTGTTACTCTAAATGCAGGAGGCATGGAACTATTCTCCTCCAGTATAGTAATAATTGTATAGAACTAGAACACAACACGTCCCTATGTCACATGCTATGTGACATGAACAAACCCACATTACTAGCACGAAATGTCTTACATTTGGTTCCATCTTCTTCAAACACCTCCTCATCATGAGAGGATATATGTATCCTAGTTTTCTGCATAATGAGATACTACAGGCCCTTCTACAGAATGTGTTGTATTTGTAGATCCCTACTGAATTTGATGTGGTGGAAAATACCTACTGAAAAAATGGATATTCCCTATCACATAACATATTATTCATTCACCGGGATAACTCATACATTTGTGTTTCATATTTTCCGTATTAATGATATAATGAAAAATGTGAAAACTATCAGTAATATAAATATGACTACTAATACCCCCATGAAAAACCTAGATGTGTTTGTTTTTTCCATTAGATGAAACAATGCCTGGTCTGGGAGTTAAAACTATATGGTTCCCACCATCATATTTCCTCCATTTCACGTCAAATATGAATGCATTTTTTATAGACTCATAAATATTCATCAGTCAAATTTCAATGACTTGTTATTTTATGGAATTTAATCACACATACTAGAATCGCCTCACAGTCATAAGCTCATCACTGTAAAGTTTATGGGTGAATCAATAAAAAATAGCAATTCAGACATAATATTCAATGATAGACATTTCTACCTAAAATATATTATTAATCCATCTTTCCATGTCATACCATAACATATGTGGGAAGTATTTACAGTAAAATATTACATGGAATATCAATAGATCATTTCATGTTGTGGTTATTCATGGGTAATAAAATCTCATCATTAAATGCAATAAAATCATATCAAATATGTTATCAGGTTAACACTTGGATCAAGATGCATCTCTAGAGGCATAGAAGTCAAAATCTTTTTATGTCCCTATAACATGAGGTCCTCCATCCCCAGAGATTGTTGGAGGATACAAATACTAAAACTCCATATTAAAATTTTCTAGTGTTGAAGAACTTCAAGAAACACATTACATATATTGCATCATATAGAAAAAGTAATCATGTAACTAGTCATTAGTTCCCAAATAATAATTCACATGTATTTACATATGTGGATCTTCTGGAGGAATCACTGGTAGCTCATGGACTTCCAACTCTTGTGCATGTTCATGACCACCTTCTTGGTGTATGACTTGAGTATTTCGGGGTGGATTTATTCTTTAATAACATATGCATTACTCATAGAAGAAATTAATAGTTGGAAGAATTATAAATAAATAATTAGGGTTGGTATCGAACATACTATAAAGACATCACACGAGTCTACCTAAACATAAATATAATTCTAATCATTAATGGAAGACCATAATAAGTAATATTAATATATTGGTACAACCAACTACCCACTACAAATTCCTAGTTTTGGTAATGGTCTCATATTTAATGATAAGTGTTAAAATACCATGAGTGTCAATTATATGTTATAGAGGAAAAATATTACATTGAAAAATGAATCCCATTTATTTATAAGAATTTCTTTCTTAATTATTTTAATTTATTTCAGTTTTTTTGTCTTTTTATAAAATATAAATACATTTCAGAGCATAGAATAAGTAGTTCTAGAACATAAAACAAGTTATAATTGGAAAATTTAGGTATCATCAAAAATAGAAGGGATAAATAAACATTAATATTGAATTAACCACTCTAATTAGTCCATTTTAATGTTCCTTGGAATAAATATCATCACATTTAAGTATATAATAATCTTGGAACTTACATTATAAATCATGAATTACATCGAGAAATAATACAAGGAATGAAATAATTCATTGTGTAATAGACCCAAAGTTACTATAATGATCCATGATATGCTTACTATATGTATTACGTGGTGAAGGAATGATGTATGTATGAATAAAAGAAACAATAATAATAACATAAAGCATCTCGGTCACCCAAAAAATAACCACATCAATTGTAACATGGGTTATTCCAAAACAAAAAATGTCACATAATTTGTAATTTGTATATCCATTATATGTGGGTTTTCTATTCCTAAGAATAAGTTCATTACCAAATACCAGTATATCCAATTCTCTAATTTAATAAGAAAAAAAAATACACCATAAAAATGATATCCAGAAATACACTTCGTAACATTCTGACATAGGATCCGTTTAACTAGTACCCCAATATGATGGGTCAAATGGCCTCAAGAGAAACTCATTATACTCTAGAGGATTCCTAATATAAGTGATATTGTAAGGTGATATAGTGGGGAGACAATAACATTATATAAATTTGGAACAAATTATATATAAATTCAATATAAATAATCGAAGCAAGTTATAACAGATAACACAATGGAACCAAATATAATAATCAAGTGTATAATCCTAAAAATTCAATCAACTAAAATAATAATAAAATCCCAAATGGTTGATTAATATAAAATGATGTCATTATAGGATGATATATGAAATGAGAAACATGGTATAAGAATATATAACATTATATACAAAGTAGGTAGTAGGACTACGACACTGTAATGATGAGCATAAACGTGGTCCTTTTCACCAATTCTCCATGATATAAATAAAACCCATCTGTCATATATAGTAAGGAAAATTCTATTATCCCTAACTATAGATTTGTAGTATACTCGGGTACCAATGAAGTCCCATGTATGTTGTGAGATAATATAAATAAGGCATTAATAATAGTTTCTATAAATATTCCATATAGTGTAGAAATTGTTGAAGTCTGTAGGTATAACAAATTATATACATTGTTGATTGACAAATACCACCTAGAATAGGTTCCTTTAGGATACCATGTTGAATATACCTACTTTAGAATTGATATGAATAAGAGTATGATCATTAACCATAAATATATTTATCACATATATATATATATATATACAATATACATGTATATGAAATTAGCATGTGTGGACCCAATCAGTCATATTCATGGAAACTAGGTGCTTGCGAAAACCCAGATCTCACTCAATCCTCTATCACTAGTATAAAAATATATTGTTTTTGGAATTGGAATATGTAATGAATCTAATAATGAATGTAATAAATATTTTCCGTCATTCATGATTATGGGTTGAGATGTTGTGACAAACACCCATTTTAGAGGAATGTGTAACGTAATACCCATCGCCCAAATAAGGTTTTAATGGTGTGAGTCATCATTACTAACAATCAATGTATGGGAGAAAAAAATATTTTTCTGAACAAGTACTTTATCCATTATTATTAATATAATATAAATTGAATACTCATAATTATAATAATAAACTTAATGGATTAACTCTAACGGATTTATTTCAATATAAGACAAATATCCCAATGTGAAAAATTTATACAACCCATTTTCATAATGATAAAACTTGTGCCCTGACCTTTATAACCATTTACATTTAATTTAAATTTACTATTTTATCTATGAAGGTATGTTTATTGATTTCTAGGATCTATCCAAACATTTAAAATAATCATTGGACAACCTTGCAATTACATAGAAGAGGAAAATCCCATTTATGAGACAAACTGAACAATTATAAGGTGTTTGGTCTATTGAATTGTTATATAATAGAGGTAAAATTATTTACCAAACCTAAATATGTGTTAATTAAAAAGTTCAACATGAATTAATCACTCATAAAGGGTATACTACAGTATAATATCATGCAAGAATTTATATAGAAATGAAGTACACATTTTAGGGAAACATGTAATATTAGAGGAAGAGTAACTTGGGTTTTATATACGAAAATAGAACAACAGTCGAACAACCTTAATATAAGCAGACATAGTAGAAACCCGAAAAGTCAAAGTTATTGAAAGATAAATGGTAAATGGAATAAATATGATTAAAAAGATTAACCAAAGCTATCAAATTATTCGTGTTGCACTCAAATAATAGTCCATACATAGGATTTCTCAATATAAATAGTAACATTAGAGGAAGAGTTACATGAGAGGAAGATATCAGGGATGTCTATTAGAAGAGAATGGTAGAATGAAATTTAGATATAAATAAATTTTGGGATAAAAAGGTAAATTCACCAGTAAATACTAGGGAACATGATTTAGTAGTAATTTTCTAGACAATGTGAAAACTATTATACCTTCATAATCTAATCATGGACACCGCACAATGTAGGTTTATGGTTTTTCTAACCCTGTGCATGTCATATGAAAGTATCCTATCACTAACATTCATAATATCATACAGTCATGTGCCTCAGTGCATATTGATTGAGACAAATCATATATCACTACAATTTTAAAATGATTCATATACGATAAAGTTGTTATATTAGTTCTAATAGTGAAATGACCATGCCACCCGGTATCTTCAATTCTCACCACTATACGCTCTGAACAAGACACTGATGCTCTTGTAACATTCCAAAAGATGTAGGGTACATTTACCAAGATAAAAATTGATTAAAGCCAAAAAATTATATTTCCCCTAAATATATAATTCTCCACATTTATTAATAAAATACTCAGTTGAGTATGTTGATCATTACATCCCACGAAAATGAGATATCCACCATAATGTTGAAAAATTACATAAGAATGCAGAAATTGTCATTAGAGTAATAATGTTGAGTATTAATCTAATGAACAAATTTATCCTATTATTAAAATACATAAAATTTTATAAATTTATTTTCTATTGATGAAATTAAGGATGTTACTTCAATTTTTATATTAGAATAAGTCCATGAAACCTACAGTGTCTGTAACACCCCAAGCTTCTACGGTGCGCCTCTCTTTGAATAATGCGATAGCGTGTGTTGTACGGAACATCGAGTTCTAATACACCACAACCAATAAAACTAGCTGTTATGAATAGTAATACATACTTTTTGAAATTTTATACATTTTATTTCTCAAAATGAACTTCAATTTTGGATTTAGAATATCGAAATTAGTCTAGGGTGAATTTTCTGTATTTTTCTGAAAAAAATCATTTTTTGATGAATAGTGAAACTACTAAGTGGTAGTTTAAAAACTGAATTTATCATAAAACTTAATTTTACCGCTTCTGTGATTGGAATTTCGAAAATATGAGAGACACGGTTAATATCAAGTAGTAAAATGTGGTTCAATGAGATGAAAATAATTTTTGGTGAATAGTAACTTTTTTCTTTTATTTACCATGGTTAAAAGTAAATAGGGTAATTAGGGGTAAAAATGATATTAATATTACCCAAACACATTTCCTAATTCTATTGGAAAAGTTTATCTCGACCAAAAACAAGCTTAGAAATAAAATATTATCATTTAGGTCCACATGGATTAGATTAGGACATTTATTATTATTTAATTCAAAAAAGAGTTAAAAGAGTTAAAGTCAATGTTTATTTACTAAAACATTTTTAATATAGGGTTATGCATAAGATGAATTATATTTTGAATATTAATTATAAATCTAATATTATTTTCTACGTAATTATATTTTATTTATCATTTTTCGACATTAAATAAGTTAATTTATTTATGAGACAATGATGATGCAGTAATTACCATAATAGTGAAAAAATTAAAATAATTTATATTATAAATACCCAAATAAATATAATTTTAGAATTTTTAAGAATTACACTAATTTTCTAGGTTAATATGACATTTTAGGATTTACTTAATTAACTTTGTTCAAAGTAATCATTCTGTAATGAAATTCATAATAATGAATTTTTGAATAATGTCAAAATTGAAATTAAAGAGTTTTTAAAACAAATATTATATTATTAATTAATATTAAATACCTAAAAATTTTAGGTTAGTCCAAGAGACTTATATCTTGATAGGTGTATAATTAATGGACCACTAGGGGGTCTCTTCGATGTATATAGTATGTTTATTAACTATATAATATACAAAATCAAATTGGCATGGTAAATGTCAAACTAATTAACTATGAGTTAAAACTAAATGAAAAGGTTAATATAAATACCCAAACCTGTA
This sequence comes from Viscum album, assembly GCA_963277665.1. NCBI lineage: Eukaryota > Viridiplantae > Streptophyta > Magnoliopsida > Santalales > Viscaceae > Viscum > Viscum album. The sequence goes on along the minus strand of OY728133.1, from coordinate 1,022,101,086 downwards.
TAAATTATATTTATTATGTGGTTTTTGACCCAACCCTATCATAAAAATTAAATAATACACATTGGAGACATTATAACCCGAATATTAATTTATTATAAATTAATATTTCAAGCTTTTCCAAAGGTGCCTCTCACCCCTCTTATAAAAGGGAACTCTCCCTTCTCATCAATTCGCTCCTTCAAAGCCTTTTGGTTCATCCAACCCCTCCCCAAATACTCTCTCAACTTCACTCACTATAACCTAGAGGCCTTAGTTTTATCAGAAAGCTAACCTATGGAGAACTTTTGATCAAATCAAAAGAAAGAACCCAAAGAAGAGGTAATGTTTTCACCACCATTTTTCAAATTATTTTCTTCTTCAACTTCTTCTTTATTTGTTATTTCCATTATGAAATAATGAATCCAGTATCTCCTATATAATTTAATATTATTATAAATATGGTACAACCATATTCAGTATTCTATCTATCATTTGAAGGACATGTCACCATACGTGTGTATGTACGGCTTACCGTCTCCACGTCATGGTGTAATTGTTATTCAATATATTATTATTTGGATGGGTATAATATTAATTTTTAATTCATGTAAATAATAAATATAACATGATAATTATTCTTTATAAATGATATAACATCCAATTATATATTATTTTAATATCAAAATAATGATATTGTCCCTTGTGCCTACGTACGGACTACCGTCTCCACGAACGCGATGAGATTCATTCTCCATCGCATCCATTAAAGTATAATTATCATTTGATGATTAATAATAGTATTTAAGGACTTGATATCATTCTGTATATTAATAAGATACAACCTATCCATAACAAACATGGCTTCTGTAACAAAACATATAAATGAAAACGAGTAAGCTAACACTCCATACGATGATAATTCTAAGATATTATTAACAAAGCAGTGTTAAAAAACATATATGATATCATATTAATGTATATGATTCTTTAATAATTTAATAACAATTATTTTACCAATATACAGGAGGTTAACCTACCCTTAACCAAGGAAAATTACAAGGTAAGGGTTTATTTCACAATCTCTTCATTATCCGAGGTTGTTTATACGTAATAATCTACTAGGGCTTCTTTATCATCCACATCCATGTTTCTTAAAAATGTATTTCAAACATTTTTACTATTTACTAGAATATGGGTTAATGTCATTTATACCATTTTTATAGTTTTTATAAGAGGTTTATAAAATAATCTTTCCATCGTTTTCAAAACAAGGTGCTTTTTAACCATTTCGACAGAATTAAGGTAAGAATGTTTTTTTAACATATACAGTGTGTGAGGCTTTTTTCCGCAATTATAAATTCATCGAAACTTCCCTTACAAGATTATAAGAATATTTTCAAAGAAAATGTTTTATATTATATGACTCTTAAATTATTTCAAAATAAAAAGTGATATTTCTCTAAAAAGAGTTTTGATTTAATCTATGTCAACATCCTTTGATGGATTTTAAGCTTATTTAATGCTAATTTATTATGAAAAAAAACATACCTATTGTATTGAAGGTTTTGTGATATGTTTCACTATGGATATATTATTTTTATAGACTTCATGGTTTATGGTGAAAGTATTGGAATTTGGTATGCTAGTTTTAATACGAATGTTTATGTTATGTTTAAACCATTTCATATGGGAATGCATTGGACTTAATATGTGACGGGTGGAGCCCGCTATAGCTCCTAGATGCATTGGTAGGTTTCATGAGACAAACTAGTTTCTTGGGACAAGGCCTTGACAAAATCCTATTTGTAGTCTTGGCACGAGACCTTGGCTATGTGGTTATGATAGTCTGGCATTATGCATTCCATCATTATGATAGTGGTTATTTATATTGCATGTGATTATACGATTAGTAGAATATCCATGTGAATAAGTAAATGGAATTATTTCATTTTATTTTTTTCCATACTATGTTGAAGTTCATGTTTAAAAGGGTTTTGTTTTAGTTATACATTTCCTTAAATGTTTATTATTATTTATTAAACTTTCTGCTATATTGTTATCCTTACTGGGCATTTGAGCTTACCCCTTTTCTATGTTTTCTTTTCCCCAGGATGTGAAGAAGTAATTTATGAATGACCTGCAGGGATATTTTGAGGGGATAAGAGTGTGGACTATAGAGACTATATTGTTGTAGTTTTTCACTTTATGATGTAATGTAACTTTTATGAATGTATCTAGTGTTTCTAAGGCTATTAAACTAATCGTTATTTTGAGATTTGATCTTTATTGTGAACATGAAAATGTTATGTAATAATGAACCAACTCTGGGTAACTGTGGTTGGGGCGTTACAGTGTGTATTAATAGCTATCATAACAAATTCTTTGTCGTGATAAAAAAACTCATGCTAAAGATGATAGTGTATAAGATGAAAAGTGTAAATAAATATGAGTGAAGGAAATATGAATGTAGTCTTTGGACATGAATCATATAGAATGAAATAAATTAATGTATGAAAGAATAAAGTACTAGAAAAATATTTTATTCTTTAGATAACTCTAATTGGTAGAAAAATAATCACACTAAAAATTCATGATATTTAATTTTCATTAGACGTGACTAGTGATTTGAATTAATTGAATGTCATTGAAGAAGGTGTGATATATTGATGGCATCAAGCTGAACATAATGTGCCTTAAAAAATATTAATTGATAATATGTAAATTATCATTACAATTTATTCATTACTCATTAGAATATTGAAAAATTGAAATGTTATTATAAGTGTATAAAGAATTTATAAGAAACGATTATAAATTTTAGATTATTTTTACTAATGTTACATAATTTATGAGGCAAAAAATAATTTTTAGAATCAAAGACATGTGAATCATGGGAATAAAAATTTGAGAATAATTTACAAGGATAATGACATAAGAATCCTACTAATAGTGAAGATTAAATATGAGATTCTTTTATAACATATCATAATGAGAAAAAAGTTAGTAGTAACCCTAATAATGTTAAAATAAAATATACCATACGTAAATTGTTCATTAACTCATATCATTGGGTTACAATTAGAAATAAATAAATAAAATGATTATTTTATATTATTATATACAATGATTAATTGAAATAAATGGCCAGAATTGTTTTATTAAATGTGCATCATAAGTCGCATATGTGTTTTAAATTTTCCGAAATGAAGATTAATGAGGGATTATGTTTACAAAATGATGCTCCAAAGTTTATAAAGGTGTACACATTCAATTAATTTTAATCCTACATGGTGAAACATTAAATCAAATAACAATACTCAACTCCAAACACTCCATAGAAAAATGGAGTTACAGAAATAAAAAAAATTGTTTTTTAAAATATGATGAATCATTAATTTTTAATAAAAAACTATATATTCCATTTGACTGAAGCTAAAAGAAACAAATTTCAAGTAAAAAACTATTATTTAATTCATCCATATTATATAATTACTATCTATGAGATATAGTATCAGAAAGACCCTATATTTATGTATTTCATGTTTTTAGGAGTCCCTAATGTCTTAAAATAAGAATTTTAGATCCTTAAAAAATAATCATGAAAGATGAATAGGGAAATTTCATTGGATATCTATCCAACAAATGAAGATCAAAATATTAGAATAAAATTTTACAAAATTTATTAGATTTTTATCATGTGAAATTTTTCTAAAATATATTATCCATAACAAATGTTATTTAAAAAGGAATAAAAGATGTTTTAGAAAATAAAAAATGAAATTAGATGAATATATATGATGAATATGAATGTGAAACCACACATATTCTATTTTTTCAGATGAATTTTCAGATAATGAAATACAAAAATGAAGAATCACTATTGTGTTTTTATTTTTATTATCATATTTTGAAATTTTTATCATCATTTGAAATAAAAATATCGTGTTTTGTCTATAATAGTGTTAAGGTTGATGAATCATACATCAATTATCTCACATGTTGACCAGATATGAGTACCATATGTTGTTGAACATAAAGAGTGGATAAATTTGATTAATAATGATTTATATTATATTGACAAAAATGAAAAATGTGATATTGTTCCGTGATCATTTCAAAAAAAATATAATATACGAAATGTTTATATTTAGGTATAAAGGCATTGATGTTAGATAAATATTATGAAACACAACACAAATTGGTTATAATGTTTATTCATTTATTAAATATTAAAATTTATAAGAGTTTTACTCCCACGTTTAAATAGTAGAAATAATGAAACAAATTATTACATATATTTTCAAATAAAGATTTTAATATTTTTGATAAGTGAAGAGATTGTGAATGATGTTAATATTGAACAACCTATTTGATTCTAACTTGAAAATAATGCAACCATGGTGAGTAATTAGAATAATTATTTAATGGGTTGAAACTAGATCTATATGTATAGTACTCTAAACAAAACATTTTCATGATAAATTTGTTGTTTTCTAAAGAAATGGTTCATAGTGAGCAGTATGTGATGGGAGTGGGATCAAGTTAAAAAAATTTCATTTTTTTGATAGACAAAAAAATTATTCATTTGAAAATTATATGGACACGATATTAACATACACATACAATACATCAATTTAGATGATTATTAAATATATTATAGAATAAAATTCCCTTGGACCGTAATAGTTTACCGTCCTTGGGAAAATTGAACATATTATTCTAAACTAGGGAAACAAAGACAATGTTTCCATAAATTATATCACATTAATGTATCCAACCTAAAATCATTCTTTTTCACTTGTGGGAAAGGAATAATAAGAATGATTAAGATTAGTTTCTTAGTAAAGGTAATCTGTGTAGATATTTTTGTATAATCCTTAGAATAATTGTATGATATTGTGATCATAACATAATATGATCATACAATAAAAAGAAAATATCATAAACTTGAATCACAGAATAATTATTGGTAGTTAATATGACATGAATCATAAGGGAATCATGACAATAATCCATGAAATCATAATACATGAATAAAAAATTGAATTTTTTTGAGACACATTAAAACAATGAATTATTTTAATATTAGTAACATATTATTTCAAATTCCACCATAGTGTATTGGGTTCACCACCAAACCATATTAGTATTTGAGGATCACTCTGAATACCATCTTTTAGGAAACAGTCCTTTAGTGAAACAAGTTCACTCCCCATTCCAACCGTTTTTTTCTCATGAAATATAAATCTTCACCCAATGCATTGGAGAAATATATATGTCCCATCCATATAATAATTATATCATATAAATGTTCGTTACTATATCATAAAAATTTATCCTATCAAAAACTAGGAAATGAAATGGTTATCCTAATCATTTCATCATATCATAATCTTTGGAAAATATCTTTATTTGGTAATCATTTCATCAATGTGGAAATAATTGAATTAAAATGGTTACATAATAAGAGACTCTATGTAATAGAAATTAGTTTCATAAAAACCATTTCATATTAAACATAAAACATTTAATGAAAAAATATTGTATGTAGATCATATCCCTTGAAAAGTAAAATTTATAATAAAAAATTTCATCTTAGATTTAGAGGGATTATGACACATCAATTTGAACATTTTTGAAGGAATATTTCCCTTCATTTTAATTCAATTGCATAAAACATTATCAAAAATATATTTCTTACAATCCATCCATTGAAAATTAAGAGAAAACATTTATGAGGAAAATATTCCTTCCCCTTGGAAAACAATTTTTCAATCATAAAACACATTTAAAAAATCATTCTTTGAAAATGATCTTGAGAACATATAAATGAATATTATAAATATATTGAAAAAAATCAATTTATTTTTGGAATAATATGATTATTCGCCAAAATTTTTTTGAAATAAATTTCATTCAAATTACATATAAAAATTTAATGGAATCCTGAAAACATTTTTGAAAACATTTTAATTAGAAAACAACTTATCAACCATATAATGGAATATTAAAATCATTCTAAAACCAATTTAATTGAAAATATATTTTAATCCTTGTAAATTATTTATTAAAAAGAATTTCAAATACATTTCTTTTGATAATATATTTAAAAAGATTAAATGGAATACTGAAAATATTTTGAAAATATTTTCATCGAAAATATCATCTATAAATCATAATGAATTCTTGTAAACACTTTAAAAACCTTTTTCATTTATAATATATCAAAAAAAATTAACATTTGAAAATGTTTTATTAAATCATTTCTAATATATTTAAAAACATATAAATAATACATTAAAATATTTTATTAATATATTTATTTGATTAAAAATTTAAGAAAATAAAATGTTCCGATCATTAATAAAATAATTCTTAATATATAAAAATATAGTAAAATATTAATTGAATCATCATGGGAATGTTAGTCATTCCTATGGATAAAACTTTATATTTTAAATAGTATTTTTTCTCTATTACATGTTTACAAAATTTCCATGATTGTAAAAAAGAGGTATATTCATTTTAAAAATACTTCTTCTTGAAAAAGAGAATGGTTGGTAAAATTTAATTTTAAATTTCAAGTTAAAACATTTTGGGAAACATTTTTGAAAAAAAATGGTTTTGTGAGAATGAAATATTTCTTAATGAAGAAAAAAAATAATTATTGATATTCATAAAAACATTTTCTTAATTTTATTATATAACAAAGTGTAAATAAATTTTGTTAATTACATTAAAAAATCATATATAATCATATGAGAAGAAACTTCCTGAATGTTATTTATAGATACATCAAAATATTTCATCACTGTAATCATTATCCTAGACAATAATGATAATAATTGTTATTATAAATATAAAATTGTAAAAATATTGTAATATTTAATAATAATACCCATGAAATAATGACACAAACTAAGGAAATAAATAAAATTACAATAGGGAGATTCATGATATAATATTTCAAATTTATGTCTATAAATTCTATAAAAATGATATAAGTGCCTACCATAACAAGTATCATAAATAGTGTAAATTTATAAAATATTACCTTATCGATTGGGTATATTTTTACCATTAACCAAATCAAAGAGAGACAATAATGTATATTTAAATAACCATAACATTAATGATAATAACGATATGATAAATTCATTTTATGTATAAAAACCATAAAAAAGAAATGAGTGGATAATAGGTTACAAGATTTTCAGATATAAAATTGATAATATGAGTCCCTTAAATACTTCATTAAAATTTGAATCATGATCCGCATGAAATAATAACATCAATATAAAACTAGAATATAATTAAGTAATTTAAAATCATGATATAAAATTTCATAGGGTATTCAATACATGATATAAAATAAAAAGGTTTTGAATATGTCATGTCTCTCTTAGATATAAAAAGTGAGATGAAGTTCCCATATATTATGTATATACTCTTTTAGTACTCTATAAAAATACTATATAATAAATATAATATTATTAAACATATATTTGAGATCCATATACTTCTATATAACACCATATACGTATTAAATATTACCATTTATTACCTATTTATTAACAATTCCATGATAATGTTATGTTCTAGGTAATAATTTCTCTTTTCTTCGCATGCATTTAGATTAGTTATATTTTTTGTTCTATTACTTATTTAACTATTTAATCATATCCACAATGTAAAAAATTGTATGAAAATAAAATATATTCCTTAATTTTGTTCAAAATAAAATTTAAAAGAGACAAATAGATAATTAAATACATTGTTCTCAGAGATGGTGGGTCATATGTATGCATGAACCTTGTTTCCATTTTCATGATGTATTAAGATAAATATTTTTAAATTATTCATATATATAAATTAAAATTATAGTAGAATGATTTTTTAATATATGAGAAATATTTTTATTTGACTCTTTTTAATACATTCCATGTAAATCATGGCTGAATCCCATTGATGTTGGTTTTCCCAGACGTCCACAAAGGATGTTATCATTTTCCCAAAAAAACTATAATCCATGATGGTATATATGTTATAATAATACAAAAACAGAAATAAATAGTAAATAATATATATATATATATTAAAAATAATAATTAATTCTATGATTATTCCAAAACATGATTGGTGGTAATGGAAGAATGAATGGAATTGGTTCTGGAGGTGATAGTCTATTGTAAACACAAAATTTTATTATGTCTCCATTAATGAGGGATGTTTATGAAGGTGTACATCATATTATTAAAAAAAATTATCATTATATTTATAATAAATATGTTATTATATAATCAATGAATAATAATAGTATAGTAAGTGGAGAATTAAATTTAACAAATGTTCTTCTTGAAGGGTGTTACCTCTTCTTTGCATAACTCATTTTAGATTTCACCAAATGACTATATTGGTTTTGTTTTTTCAAATGAGTGGTTGATGGATTATTCAAGGGTTGATGTAACGCCCCGACCCCAGCTACCCAGAGTCGGTGCATTACTTCGTAACATTGGCTTGATCACAAAAGATCAAGTCTCGAAAGACTGATTAGTTTATTAGCCTTGGAAACACTAGATACATTTGTAAGTCTTACATTACATCATAAAGTGAAAAACTACAATAACAAAGTCTCCATAGTCCACACTCATATCCTCTTCGGACAATCCCTGCAGGTCATTCATAAAATACTTCTTCACATCCTGAATAAATATTAAAACATTGAAAGGGGTGAGCTCAGATGCTCAGAAAGGATAACAATAATGCGGAAGCTTTCATAAATACACATTAACATTTAAGGCAATGTATAACTAAAACAAAAGCCTTTTAAACTTGAACTTTAGCATAATATGGCAAAAGTAAACTGAAATAATTCCATTTACATACTCACATGGATATTCTACTAGTCGAATAATCAAATGAAATATCAATAACCACTTTCATAATGAGTGAATGTATAATGCCGGACATTCTAAAACATTTTGTCAAGGCCTCGGCCAAGACTTCTAAAATGATTAAGGCCTCGGCCAAAACCATAAATCAAATTTGGAAAGGGCCTCGTCCAATTCCACGTCTAGTTGTCTCATGAGACCTACCGATGCATCGAGGAGCTATAGCGGGCTCCACCAGTCACTTATTAAGTCCAATAGATTCCTCATATGAATAGGATTAAAAATATCATAAACCATAACATAATCGTATCACATAAAACATGCATAAAGGAAACATAACATTTCCACATTTCAATCACAAGATATCAATAGAACACATTGATATAATATAAATTCTTTCAAAACAATTTTCAATACCAAAATAAAATAAAGATAAAACTTTGTATTTATTTTTCATCAAAAAAATGATGGCTTGTAGAGGAAGCCGAAACTCAAATAATGGTCACGGCGGCGGAGAAGTCATCGTCGCCGCATATGTACGGAAAGAAAAACATTCCCTTTTGTCGTTTAGCAAAACGCTTCGTATAAAAAAGATCCCTTTTGAATAAACGTAAAAGTCAAAGGGGTTTATACACCGTATAAAAGAAAGTTGTGTACAAAACCAAATATGCCTCAATGAAAGGGGATTGAGACGAAGTCCTTAAAAAGATCATTTTTTATAAAGTAGGTCTATTATGTGTATTCACTATAAGTACACATAAATAATGTAAAAATACAAGATAGGACATAATAATATCATGACATAATTTGAAAGTAGGAGATTAACCCAAAGAATAGAGATTGGGTTAAGAAGTTCCCTTACCTTGTACTTTTCCTTGGTGGGGGTAGGTTATCCTCCTGTATAATGGTGAAATAATTGTTATTAAATTATACAAGAATCATATACATTCATATGATATCATATATGATCTTTTAACATTGCTTTGTTAACAATATCTTAGATTTATCGTTGTTTCGGGTGTCAACTTACTCATTTTCTTTTATATGTTTTGTTACAAAAGTCATCTTTTTCATGGATAGGTTGTATCTTATTCATATCCAGAATGATATCATGTCCTTTAAACATTATTTTTAAATCATCAAATGATAATTATACTTGAATAGATACGACGGAGAATGAATCTCATCGCGTTCGTGGAGACGGTAGTTCGTACATACGCACGAGCGACAATATCATTATTTTGATATTAAAATAATATATAATTGGATATTATATCATATATACAGAATCATTATCATGTTATATTTATTATTTAAATGAATTACATATCATTTTTATACCCATATAAATAATAAAAAATTGAATAACAATTACACCACGACATGGAGACGGTAAGCCGTACGTACACACGTATGGTGACATGTCATTAAAATGATGGGTAGAATACTGAATATGGTTGTTCCATAGTTATAATAACATCACATTATATAGAAGATATTGGAGTTATAATTTTAGAATTGAAATAATGAACAAAGAGGGAGTGGAAGAAGAAAGAAACTTGAAAGAGGGTGATCAAAACGTTACCTCTTCTTCGGGTTCCTTCTCCTGGTTTGATCAAAAGGACTCTTTAGGATGGATTTCTGACTAAAGTAAAGCTTCTAGGATGAAGGGATAGGATTTGGGTGAGTATTTGGGCAGAGGTTGGCCAAACCAAATGGCTTGAATGTGTGAATAAGGTGGGAGAGGTGGGGGCCTTTTATAAGTGTAGAGGAGGGGCTCTTTTGGAAAGATTGAAATGTTACATTATTACACAATGCTTTTCGGATTCTAAAGGTCCCACACTTATATAATTCGTGGATAAGGTGATAAGGGTTCTAAATCTACCAATCCAATAGTCTTTGGACAAGTGTATGCCTTGTATTTTACATTATCTTTTCATTTTATTAAAATCGTTAAATAATGAGGTCATCGCTGCATCATAATGATGTCATAAATAATTTATTTTATTTAATGTCTAATAATTATAAAAAAAATACTATGATGTATGAAATCTTTTTATATTTCTATGGAATATTTATAGTCAAAATGTGGACTTGTGTAACCCCACTTAAAGTCTGTTTTAGTAAAACAACTCATGTTTGTGTCAATTTAATTTTAACATAGAATAAATATGTATTAATGTCATTTTCCAACCAAAGTGGCTCCATGGGGTCCCCATGTTGACCCATGGGTTGTATTGGTCTGCCATGACTCATACAATAGGATTATTACAAGTGTAATTCTCATATCATATTATTAAAACATTGTTTTTACCTTAAACTACACTAATTACCTCTAATCGCGATTAAGAACTTAAAAGTTACTATTCACCAAAAATTATTTTAATCTCATTGAACCACATTTTACTTCTTAATGACAACCATGTATTTCGGATTTTTGAAAATCAAATCACCGAAGTGGTAATATTTCATTTTAACGAAAAAATCAGTTTTTAACAACAACTTAGTGGTTTCACTATTCATCAGAAATTGAAGTTTTTCAGAACAATGCCAAAATTTCAGCCTAAGATATAATTGATATTCTAAATTCAAAAATGATGTCTATTTTAGAAAATTCAAAACATATAAGTTGCATTAATTAATTTTATAATTAATTCCCGCTGTCATGGCATGTAGCGTGTTTTTAAGAAACAATTTATATCAAAAGATTGCCAATTGTTTATGTCCAATTTCAATGCTAAATTAATTCTAATGACCAAAATTGGATAAAATGGTAAAAATATATTCTAATTATACTTTAAAACCACTAAATAGTATAATTTATCACTATAAATTATTTTTATTAAAAAATTTGTTTTTAAGTATTTTTCACTATTCATAAAAATTAGAAGTTTTCAGAAAAATACCCAAAATTCAACATAGGCTAATTTCGATATTACGAATCCAAAAATTAAGTCCATTTTGAAATATAAAATTTCTATAATTTTAAAAAGTGGTTATTACTATTCATAACGGCTACTATGATTAGTCGCGGTGTTTTAGAACTCGAAGTTGCGTACAATGAAAGCTATTGCATTATTGAATGAGAAGCGTATTGTGGAAGCTCGGGGTGTTACATTCTCCCCTCCTTCAATAAATTGTGTCCTCGCAATTTGAAAATTTTCTTTGAAAATAAAAGGTTGAAAAGAGAAAATACCTTTGTGGAAAACCCACATCAGAAATAAGGTTAATAAATATATAACATTAAATGAAAGCAAGATAAGTACAAAGGTCACCCGAGATAGCCCATTCTAGGATTCCATGAAAATATGGGTATGGAGGAGAAACAAACCATCAAGGTCTGATGGAGAGTTATAGAAAACTGGATTAGGAGATAGTTTAACTACAAGAAAATCACAAACTTGTGATTGGTTAAACGATCATTGATTCCCCAGTAGGAAAAGTTAACCGAGAACATTTTTGTTTTGAGTTAACTTTTATAATGTTGAGGAATTTATTTAGGAGATTTACTAAGAACGTAAGGGAATATACATACTTTTTATGTATACTTTCATTCGTTAAATTTTTTTTACCACAAACCCAACTTTTACTCCAAATGGTAACGGAACTCAAAAATATTCTTTTTATCCTAATTGTATAAGGTTCCAAATATTAACACATGCCATTTAGATTAGTAAAACTATTTTGTAATAACCAGGGACTTCCTGTAGGCTAGTGGTGGGAAATAAAGGCTTTTCGCACTATGGTTGTGGGTTCGATTCCTGCAGCTTTGTCTGACGCGATGGGTTATTCCCCACCCTGCAGGTTGTCCTTTTCCTAAAAATATAGTATTATAATATTCCAAAAATAATCTTCAGAAATTCTTAAACCGTAAACAATACTATCCAAAGATCAACTTAATTCACTCCAACCTTTATAGTTATCCAAAATACCTCTGTCCAGACTTTCTCTAAAAGGTCTCTTAATTCCAAAATCAATTTATCAGATTCCCCAAACAAAGTAAAGTTTCTCTTATTGTCACATACTAAAAATATAAAAACCTTACTAAAATCAACAAGTACTGCAGTACAATCCCTATATATATATATATATATATCTAATTATTCTAATAACATGAATATAATCCATGAGTCCAAAAGCACCATTACATTAGTTATTCTGCTTCAACTGTAGTAGCAGCATAAGATTGTCCTTGATCCCTTGGCCTTTTCTGAGGTAAGTTTCCTTGACGCTTAGGAAATTCCTTTGCATAATGCCCCATTTCCCTACAATTGTAGCATTCAACTTTGATAGCCTCTTTCTTTCCCTTGCAATCACGAGCCTGGTGACCCTTTTCTCCACATTTATAACAAACTCCCATTCATTTTAGGCAAGTACCAGGGTGATTCTTCCCACAATTATCACATAATAGAAAATCATTCTTTCCCTTTTTCCCTTTATCTGTCTCCTGTTCCACCATTCTCTTCATCTCTTACTTTATTTGTTGTCATAAGACTTAGAGAATTCCTTTTCCATCTTGATAGCACATGATACAATATCTTCGTATGATGAGAAGGATTGTGATAGTAAATCTCTACGGAGAAATGGTTTTAACCCATCAAAGAAACTATCAATCTTACTCCTTGGGTTACGTATATAATCGGCAGCATGCCTCGCTAACCTTGTAAAGTTAGCCTCATACTTTGCGACACTCTCATCCTCCTTCTGCCTCAGACTCAGAAATTGTCTTTCCATATCTGCTCGATGGTCACGAGTAAAGTATTTTTCTAAGAAAAGCTCTTTTAACTCCCTCCATTCCATATTCGATATGTCATCATCTTCCTTTGTGTTTTGAATCAGCGACCACCACTGATCGACATCTCCAGTGAGGTGGTAAACTGCCATGACAACCTTCTCCCTTTCACTACCCCCCAAAGCCTGAAATATTTTCTCTAGGGAATTTATCCATTGCTCGGCTACTAAGGGATTTGTACTCACATAGAACGTTGGTGGTTGTTTCCTCATGAATTGATCTAACATTGATCCTCCACGATGTTGATCAGGGTGCTCCATACGGGTAAGGTTATTATTCATAACCTGAGTATGTTTTCCCAGTATGGTGATTAGCTGATCGGCACCAGTTGCATCACCAGCCCCACTATAACTATCTTGAGCAGGAGGGCAATCCCTACATGGAGTGCGTGCATTGATACGGTTTCCATTTCTTCCACTAGGCACCATTTCTAAACAATTTCATAAACTAGATTAGTTTATGAATCAAAATACATAATCCCATACTTATAAAACACTTAACGTAAATTGAACTATTTATGGATATAATCCAAAATCATAAAAATGTTTTCTTTGAGGAAGTATATACTCATAAACCCTTCGTAATGATTTGTAATGAAAATGAGAGTTATCCTAAGCATATCCCCCGGGAGTGTCGTAACCAAAAGTGCAGCAAGGCCCGTTGTCGTGTACCAGTTCCCGTTCAAGTCTAGCTCAAAGAGGTGTTTTCGGGTTTTACACCTAGGAACATCTGTGCCAGAGCTGCCTCTACCTGCTCGTATCCAGACAGGGATGTATTGCCCGGAAAACTCACAAAATCTCTACAATACCAAAATTCTAGGAAGTTCTTCTATACTAATCCTCAAAGTTCATCTTAGGACTTCATGCTCTAATCAGAGTTTATCTAAATCTAGCTTCCAAGGGTTGTACTAAACTTCCTTTGATACCAACTGTAACGCCCCGACCCCAGCTACCTAGAGTCGGTGCATTACTTCGTAACATTGGCATGATCACAAAAGATCAAGTCTCGAAAGACCGATTAGTTTAGTAGCCATGGAAACACTAGATACATTCTTAAGTCTTACATTACATCATAAAGTGAAAAAATACAATAACAAAGTCTCCATAGTCCACACTTATATCCTCTTCTGACAATCCTTGCAGTTCATTCATAAAATACTTCTTCACATCCGGGAAAAATATTAAAACATTGAAAGGGGTGAGCTCAGATGCTCAGTAAGGATAACAATAATGCGGAAGCTTTCATAAATAAACATTAACATTTAAGGCAATGTATAACTAAAACAAAAGCCTTTTAAACATGAACTTTAGCATAATATGGAAAAAGTAAACTGAAATAATGCCATTTACTTACTCACATGGATATTCTACTAGTCGAATAATCACATTAAATATCAATAACAACTTTCATAATGAGGGAATGTATAATTCCAGACATTCTGAAACATTTTGTCAAGGCCTCGGCCAAGACGTCTAAAATGATTAAGGCCTCGGCCAAAACCATAAATCAAATTGGGAAAGGGCCTCGGCCAATTCCCCATCTAGTTGTCTCATGAGACCTACCGATGCATCGAGGAGCTATAGCGGGCTCTACCCGTCACTTATTAAGTCCAATACATTCCTCATATGAATAGGATTAAAAATATCATAAACCATAACATAATCGTATCACATAAAACATGCATAAAGGAAACATAAAATTTCCACATTTCAATCACAATATATCAATACAACACATTGATATAATAAAAATTCTTTCAAAACCATTTTCAATACCAATATAAAAGAAAGTTAAAACTTTGTATTTATTTTTCATCAAAAAAAATGATGGCTTGTAGAGGAAGCCGAAACTCAAATAATGGTCACGGCGGCGGAGAATTCTTCGCCGCCACATATGTACGGAAAGAAAAACATTCCCTTTATTCGTTTACAAAAACGCTTCGTATAAAAAAGATTCCTTTTGAATAAACGTAAAAGTCAAAAAGGTTTATACACTGTATAAAAGAAAGTTGTGTACAAAACCAAATATGCCTCAATGAAAGGGGATTGAGACGATGTCCTTAAAAAGATCATTTTTTTATAAAGTAGGTCTATTATGTCTATTCACTATAAGTACACATAACTAATGTAAAAATAAAAGATAAGACATAATAATATCATGACATAATTTGAAAGTAGGAGATTAACCCAAAGAATAGATATTGGGTTAAGAAGTTCCCTTACCTTGTACGTTTCCTTGGTTGGGATAGGTTATCCTCCTGTATAATGGTGAAATAATTGTTATTAAATTATACAAGAATCATATACATTCATATGATATCATATATGATCTTTTAACATTGCTTTGTTAACAATATCTTAGATTTATCGTTGTTTCGGGTGTCAACTTACTCATTTTCTTTTATATGTTTTGTTACGTAAGTCATTTTTTCATGGATATGCTGTATCTTATTCATATCCAGAATGATATCATGTCCTTTAAACATTATTTTTAAATCATCAAATGATAATTATACTTGAATGGATACGACGGAGAATGAATCTCATCGCGTTCGTGGAGACGGTAGTCCGTACGTACGCATGAGCGACAATATCATTATTTTGATATTAAAATAATATATAATTGGATTGTATATCCTATATATATAATCATTATCATGTTATATTTATTATTTAAATGAATTAGATATCATTTTTATACCCATATAAATAATAAAAAATTGAATAACAATTACACCACGACGTGGAGACGGTAAGTCGTACGTACGCACGTATGGTGACATGTCATTCAAATGATGGGTAGAATACTGAATATGGTTGTTCCATATTTATAATAACATCACAGTATATATAAGATACTGGAGTTATAATTTTAGAATTGAAATAATGAACAAAGAGGGAGTGTAAGAAGAAAGAAACTTGAAAGAGGGTGATGAAAACGTTACCTCTTCTTCGGGTTCTTCCTTTTGGTTTGATCAAAAGTACTCTTTAGGATGGATTTCTGACTAAAGTAAAGCTTCTAGGATGAAGGGAGAGGAGTTGGAAGAGTATTTGGGCAGAGGTTTGCCGAACCAAAAGGCTTGAAAGTGTGAATAAGGTGGGAGAGATGGGGGCCTTTTATAAGTGGAGAGGAGGGGCTCTTTTGGAAAGATTGAAATGTTACATTATTACACATTGCTTTTCGGACTCTAAAGGTCCCACACTTATATAATTCGTGTCTAAGGTGATAAGGGTTCTAAATATACCCATCCAATAGTATTTGGACAAGTGTAATCCTTGGAGTTTACATTATCTTTTTATTTTATTAAAATCGTTAAATAATGAGGTCATCGCTGCATCATAATGATGTCAAAAATAATTTAATTTATTTAATGTCTAAAAATTATAACAAAAATACTATGATGTATGAAATCTTTTTATATTTCTATGGAATATTTATAGTCAAAATGTGGACTTGTGTAACCCCACTTAAAGTCTGTTTTAGTAAAACAACTCATGTTTGTGTCAATTTAATTTTAACATAGAATAAATATGTATTAATGTCATTTTCCAACCAAAGTGGCTCCATGGGGTCCCGATGTGGACCCATGGGTTGTATTGGTCTGCCATGACTCTTCCAATAGGATTATTACAAGTGTAAAGCCCATATCATATTATTAAAACATTGTTTTTACCTTAAACTACACTAATTACCTCTAATCGCGATTAAGAACTTAAAAGTTACTATTCACCAAAAATTATTTTAATCTCATTGAACCAAATTTTACTTCTTAATGACAACCATGTATTTAGGATTTTTGAAAATCAAATCACAGAAGTGGTAATATTTCATTTTAACGAAAAAATCAGTTTTTAACAACAACTTAGTGGTTTCACTATTCATCAGAAATTGACGTTTTTCAGAACAATGCCAAAATTTCAGCCTAAGCTATAATTGATATTCTAAATTCATAAATGATGTCTATTTTAGAAAATTCAAAACATATAAGTTTCATTAATTAATTATATAATTAATTCCCGCTGTCATGGCATGTAGCGTGTTTTTAAGAAACAATTTATATCAAAAGATTGCCAATTGTTTATGTCCAATTTCAATGTTAAATTAATTCTAATGACCAACATTGGATAAAATGGTAAAAATATATTCTAATTATACATTAACACATCTAAATAGTATAATTTATCACTATAAATTATTTTGACTTAAAAAGTTGTTTTTAAGTATTTTTCACTATTCATAAAAATTAGAAGTTCTCAGAAAAATACCCAAAATTCAACATAGGCTAATTTCGATATTACGAATCCAAAAATGAAGTCCATTTTGAAATATAAAATTTATATAATTTTAAAAAGTGGTTATTACTATTCTTAATGGCTACTATGATTAGTCGCGGTGTTTTAGAACTCGAAGTTGCGTACAATGCAAGCTATTGCATTATTGAATGAGAAGCGTATTGTGGAAGCTCGGGGTGTTACAATTGATTAGATAAAATTTGGGTAGGCTTTATAGAGAATGATTGCATGATAGGTGTTAATATAGGGAGATAGGTGGTGACCATTTATAACACATGGAGAGGATATACTATGTATTTTTTAAAATATAGGTGTACAATCATTTTTTCCAAATAAAATGAAAAAAACAAACAGTATTATATAAATTAATTTTAAATGTTAAAATATTTCCATAAAATGTTTGGTGGAAAAATTTTGGTCAATTTTTACACCTTTTATTTTACATTTAAACCCTAAGTAATTTTTTTCCATAATCCCTGTAAATAATTTTAATTTATGTCACTAAATTTTTAAGTAAAAATTGTGTTTAAATTATTAGAATTTATAAATAAATATGATTCAAAATATATAATTCATTTATGTATATTTTGAGAACATAATTGGTATAATTTAATTTTAATTTATTAATGATGTTTTAATGGAACAACAACTTTTTGGTGTAAAAATGTCCAATAGTACAAATTTTTTTATCAAATTTATATGTGAAATTGATTAAAATTAACTAAAATTTGTTATTTGATGTATTTTTGAACAAATTATTCATCAAATCAAATAGAAATATAATATAACTATGAAAATAAAAAATATAAAAATGCATTTCTAAATAAAAATTCAATGATTTTCACTGTTCATAAAAATTAAACCTCTCATAAAAATACGAAGAATTCACAAATTGGAACATTGGATATTGAAATTTCCAATTTTTTTCAAATATATGTCATCAAATATTTATAAACTATATTTCAAATATGTGTTCCTTTAAAATGAGTTAAAATTACCTTTTTTTAATACATCATTCTATTCATAATATTGTATTTATTTTTTTATTATTCTTAATAAATATATTAGATGTGTGTGGAAAAATTTAATGACTATATAATTTCTATATATTATTATTAAAATTTATGAATATAGGTTTTTTTGATTTATTGAGATAAGAAATGTTTGTAAATATAAAAAATAAATTCCTTAGAAAATAAATTTTTTTATTTTCAAATACTAATTACATAAATATAAAACAACTTGATAAGAATGGATTCATAACATATACATGTATAATTTTTTTTTTCAAAACATGGTAAATATTATTCAAAAATTTCATTCTAATTGAAATTTTTAACTAAAACAATACATAAATAATAAATCATAGTATTGTAAAAATCAAGCTTGCGTGTAATGAAAGATATCAAAGGAATTCATCATTATGTGTAACAAAATAGAAACAAATTGTTATTTGTATTGAAAATTTATCTTATTTTTTCATGAAATGATGTATTTTTATGGTTATTCATATAATGAAATCATATATTGTTTAATTTTTTGTGTTGCGAACTAGATGAAAAATGCAGGAAATAATTTTTTTTGCTTAGCTGGGCAGGTCGCTTTTAAAACCGAGTGTCCAAAAATTTTACTTCTGATTGTTGGTTCTGCTGTGTATCATCTAAATAAATTTTATTAAATTAAATATATTAAAATAAAAATAAAAATAAATTAAATGAATGTTAAAATTCGTTCATAGAAACTTGAAATATTCTATGAAATATTTTTTAGACAAACAATGAGTCAGGACGAGGTTACAAGACTCATAGAATATCTTCATTGATTGAATAAAAATAATAAATTTATTTTAATCAAATGTGTGTTTTTTACTTTAATTTTTTTTAGTAACTCTCAAATGGTGTGTCGTACAATAAATCAGAGACCACAGTTAGGTATAAAACACCGGGTTTACCCTATGTAGGGTGTATCCTTGATTCACATTAGATGTTTGACACCGTCGCACATGATAATTCCATATTTATTTTAAATTAATTAATTATTTCGTTTTTATATAATAAATAATTATTTTCCCAAAAATATTCTGTCAAATGAGAAACTTGACATCACCGATAGTTCAAGGGTGTGGGGTTTACCCAAGGTAGGGTATATACATTGTGAGCGGTAGACGTTTGGTCATATCGCACTGAAAGGTAATGTAATTGGTTTAAATAATTTTGTTAGACATTAGAAATAATAATAATATGTTTTTATTAATATTATTATTTGTGTTGATATCAACAAATCGAAATGCACTTCCATAATTAATAAATTGTGTCGCGGTGTAAATATTAACTGGGCAATGTAATAAATGATATATAATTAATTATTCAAACTAAATACAAATCCACAATATATATTAATTTAATAACCGTTATCTTTTATTAATGGTTATTGTTTTAAAATATTAATGGTATCATTGATAGGTTGAGTTAAATAATGATTATTTTAAAAAATTTTAATTTTTTTATTAGGAAACAACATGGAGAAATATATATATATATATGATGTATATATATATGGGACGAAGTATATATATAGTTATATATTGTCATATATATACATGTTCGGTTGTATATATACGAATATATAGATATGTATATATATATACATTACACGTGTATATATATGGGTAAATATTTATTTTCGGGTTAAATAAAATATTATTAATTAACAACATAAATTCATGTAATTTCTTATCTTAAATCAAATTATGGAACATTATGTTTTTAATCCAAATCATTAAAGCAGTTGAGGGCGCGTGCATGTGCACCTGTGTGTGGGTCCCAAATAGCTATTGTATATATACGAATATATAGATATGTATATATATATACATTAAACGTGTATATATATGGGTAAATATTTATTTTCGGGTTAAATAAAATATTATTAATTAACAACATTAATTCATGTAATGTCTCAACTTAAAAATCAAATTATGGAACATTATGTTTTTAATCCAAATCATTAAAGCAGTTGAGGGCACGTGCCTGTGCACCAGTGTGTGGGTCCCAGATAGCTATTAAAATTTAATTTAATAATTGATCAGGCGGTATTTAAAAAATTAATTTGCGCTTGAGCATAGTTTTAAGGTTAAAAATAAATAAAAATGACAAAAGAAATTAATAGAATTTAAAAAAGGGATAAAAATAAATAAAAAAATAGAAATGATTGGATATAAATTAAAAATAATTAAAATGAGGTAAAACCATTTTAATTAATTAGTTCATTTCATTCACCATTATATTTTTATTATTTAAATTTTTTTTATATTTTTTTATTTTCCTTTTTGTTTTTCATTCCATTCCATTTGCATTTTTCCTTTTTCCTCTCCTCTCTTCCTCTGCTACCTCTCACGTCGTGCCTCCCTCTCTCTATAGGTTGTGCAACACCTTCTCCTCCATTCGGAAGATTTTCATTCCTTCATTAATTGTTCGTTTTATTGGCCGTCTGGTTCCTTATGAGCCTGTCATTATGGCTTATCCCACACACAAATAGTTGTGCAACCTCTTTCTCTACCCTTTGCGTTGTTTTTCATAGAAGAAATTTACCCTATTTTGTGGTTTTTCTAAAATCATATGCCTTTTTTAGTTTTAGGTCAAACCAAATCCCTTAGCAAATAATAGGATCCTTTATGAACATAAGGTAGGATGTATACTCTCATTATCTATATTACATTTCAATTTATAAAAATTCATGAATGTGTCTTGTGTCAGTGCTTACAGATGTTGTGCAAATTCAGCAAAACATTTCAATTTAAATGTTCTGTATAATTTTGGAAACTTTAATTTATATAAATTAATTTTTTTAAATTGTTACAATGTGTTCGGACACCGCTTTCGGTGTCCCGAGATGTTCGGTATATTTTTCCATTAGGTCAAACTTTAAATTTATCAAACTGCATCTGTTGCACAACCTATTTTTGTTGTGTTTAATTTAATTAATTATTTTACAACAATTATAAACCATGATTTATTAGATCATTGGTAGTTGTTTATGGTGATTTATTTATTTATTTAAATGTGCATGTCTATGAATTTAATTTAATTAACTACATGTGTTTCACAACCTATTTTTTTGTGTTGAATTTAAATTAATAATTTCGATTAATTAGGAACTGTGATTTGCTATATTCTTGGTGGTTGCTTGTGATGAAATATTTACTTATTTAAAAGTGAATTTAACTACTTATATTTATTCCATATATTACCTTGTCAATATTTCTATGCTAGAATATTTAATTTGTACCTTGTAATTCATTGGTGTATCTATTTTGTTTTCAAACTAAAATTTAATATGTTTATTATGTCATATCATCTGCTAAGAAAACCATAATTAAATTGGGGGTGGGTAAAGAAGGTGGGTCTCATATTAAAGGTCATGCATAGACCCTCAGTTTCTGATGGTTACCACTACGCACCGGGGGGAGGTTTCCTTGGCTTATTCGGATGAAGACTTCCCTAGGAATTCTATTACATATGAGTGGCACCGGTTTCAAAAGGGCACATCGAGATGGATCCTTTGGTAATGTGGCTAAGGGAGCCTTAGATGATACTTGACCCCTTTTTGTGAGATCGGGATGGACTTAGGGTAAATTCATGCCTCGAGCGGCACTTGGTCTTTCAAAAGATTGTCATGGATGGGCTTGGTGGTATTGGATAATTGAAAGATGCTCTGTAACAAAACATTTAGGGTAAGCTCAGACTCCATCTCTCAACTTGATCCTTAATAATGATACACTGAAGGATTATGATAATATCTCTGTTTTTCTTTTGATATTTGATATATTTTCTTGTATGTTAAAGGACACCTAGATAATGCATGAATTAAACCCCATGTTAAAGAACACACTTTGAGGTATTCCTCTTCCTTGTTTTAAATTACTCTTCTCGGATTTATATATATGAATATGTGCACTCTTCTTATAGGTACTCCTTTCAGACTTCTGGTGTACGCTGAAGTAGTTGATTAGGTACAGGGTGTTGTCGGGAACACGGGCTGAGTTTATTATTTTATTTTCATTTAATAAATTAGCTGCAATTGTTATATAATGGAACAATGCATTTTATAAAGGAATTTTTTTTTGAGCTTCTACACTTGATTTTTATTCAGTTGGATCATCCATATTGTTTCTGCTACAATTTATTCATTTATATTCCTCTATTATAAATTATTAATTTTTGTTTACTTCTACTGTGTAATTACCTATTACCTGTGAAGGAATAGACTCTCCCACATACACATTAAAAATTCCCTCACTGCTATTCTACAACGCCTAGAATTTGGGGAGATGTCCTTGAGGACATGTAACCCATCAGTCCGACCACTGTCTTAGAGGTGATCTGGTTCAAGACGTTGCAATGTGGTATCAAAGGTGATATTTTTTGTTTTTCGTACTATTCTGGGTTGGTAGACATATGACTAGAAATGTGTCAGCCTTTGGATAATATCCATGCCTATTACTAATCACCTCATGTATGGGAAATGTCCAAGTGGACAGGGTTGGGATTGTTGTCTATACTTTTCGAAGTTATAATTGATATGATTTCACCTCATGGGATTTTTTGTAATTTTTGGAGCATAATAATTTATGGATTTTATGATATTTTAATCATGGAATGATTATGAAAGGAAGAAACATTGAACACATAATAATAAGAACATATTAATTCTCTTGACATTCACAGTTCCATGCAAGGTAGTGGTATTTTAGGATTCCTATAGATTCAAATTTTTTCACTTTAATATATTCCATGTCTTTGAATTGTTTAGTATGACTTTTAGATACCATATTTTGGTGATATATTTAGCATCCTAGCATATTTCCATGATTCCTAATTAATATCATTTTACATTGTATCATGCTTCTGTGCAAATTATAATGTCTGTATTATTCAAATTTTATGCTTCTATGGTTACAATAGGTCTCTCTCTAAAATCTTCTTGTAGTGACATGCTAGCATGTTTGTCATGTAATTGGTTACATTGATAAATTTCATTGGTTTCTTTTGAATATGATCCAACTGAAAAAAATAATGTGTATAGTCACTTATTAGGTTGATAGAAAACCATATATGTAGGCTGATATGTGTTTGTGAATGTTATAATTTCTAATGAATTGGTTAACATCCAAAATGAACAACTAGGAACAAGTAGGCTAGATAGTGCATGTTCTTTATTAGATAACCTGGTTTGAGTGTTGTCGCTCCTAATAATTAAATGATTATTTAAGGGTTTCATTCTAATGGACCCAGATCAACTTAGTAGGACACTAGTAGGTCGCCATATATGTTTAAAAATAATTTATGTAATAGTTTTCCTAAATAAGGATGGGATGTCCATTAATGTAATTTTTTTTAAATTATGTTTTATAAAACTTTCATGTTTTAAGTTTGATGCTTTTTTTAAGATCATGTACCTTGTGTTTTGGTCTGAAAAAAATTGTACTTGATGTCTTGATTAAATCATTTTATGATCAATGAATACATGTGATAAAATATATAGGAGATTGAATATGGAACCCGTAGTGATGTACACTATTTAAGACACTAGTATAATTGTAGATTGAGTTTCTCTTTGAGTTTTGTTTCGAAAATGACAATTGGAAAGTCGTTGTCTCTAGTGAAACACTCTTTATTTAAACAACACTCTTTTTTGGACGAGTGTTCTTGTTTTCCAAGACTATTGTTTCGGGCATGAGAATATGTAATGCTTATTTACATCCGGTTAGGAATGACTTATGAATGCTCAGTTTATTCATATGTTGTTTGACCCTCTCTTCTGTATAGTGATGGAGGACTTGTTATGTCATCATCTGAGTTAAAAGTCATCTCTCTTTTGTATCACCTTGAGGTAGTATGAGATCATTCCCACAGTGTTGTCGAGTGAATAACATTGTGATGATCCAGTTGAGTTCAGTTTTATCGTCATGAATTGCACCATTAAATACATTTTGGGTCATCTCTATAGTACAATGACTTCTGTGATAATGAAATCATTTTCATCCTAATGCTCAGGATGATTTCCAGAGACTCGAGTGTTTTCACAGACCAGCCTATTTAGTTAGTATTTTATTCCAATTTTTTAATGATTTCCTTTTGGTAATCTCCAAATCCTCTTAGTTTAATCTTCCTTAAGGGAAGACAATGTCCCATATATTTCCTTGATCCTTGATTCACTAAGATAGCATCATTAATACGCCATGCTAATGCTTTAAAAGTTGTTGGGCTTGTTTATATGGTTTTTCTTAGTGTCCCACAAAGATGTGCCGTTATTATAAAGGCTTTGTTTAGTCTTGAGTGACCTATGAATTATTATGTAGGAATTATTTGGATGAACTCTTGTACACCAGCTATTTCTTCTAACCTGGCCGCCAGGACAATGCCTCTCTAGGTTCATTGAATGCCTTGATATAGGCATCTTGTTCTTGTACCAACATATTACTCGAAAACATCGAGTATGGACAACCTTGGGTTACTTCCTTTCACTCTTGTCGTGCCAATATGAGGTTACACTAGAATAATTGTCATACTTGGTGACACCAAAATCAAATAACTTCACCATATGTCTTGTATGATCTTTTGTGGATGTGTTCGCAGTAAATTTGAGATTCCATTAAAGAATTCATCACGGTTTACTCTATAAACACCTTCCATCTAAGATGAGCATCTTCATAAATATTCAGTCAGAGAGGCTTGACTAGTTCTTTCTCTTATTCAATAAAGCATTTAGTGAAGGACCTTTTTCTAATACATTGTTAGGTTAGACGAGTGTTGTTTGTGTCAACCACAACGTTTCATAAAAATATGGTTCGACTTGGGATTTATAAGATATTTGGAATCAACTGTTTTATCTATTTTGTAAATCACGTAAGAAGAATCGCTAGAACTCTTAAGGGCATGTTTGGTATAAAATTATTATACTGGAAGGAATGTGACTCATAAGTTTCCTCATTATATCTTTAAAACCAAAGGTGGGAAGTAATTTTTGACAGAAGTTAATGAGATGATAACATGGTCATGTATCTAGATGAATGTATTGGTATAGGTACCATCTATTGGTTTCAGTTGGATAATGAGCATTGAATCAGACATTAATATCTTAGGTGTCACTTTCCTAACAAATGATTGAATGTGTGTTGAGCTTTTGAAGATACAATGCTACCTTTTGTATAAGACATCATGACCTTTTTGATCTTTTGAGATTTATGTTGTTCCCAAAGCATTCTCGGGGATTAGAAGTTTTAAGGTGAAATGTTTTGGTGAGCTGGGCAGGCTGGTTGTAAAACCGAGTGTCAGAACTTTTATTTCCTATGGTTGATACTGCAATGTGTCTTCTAAATATATTTGATTAAATTAATTAGAATAAATATAAAATAGAAATTAATTAAATGAAGGTTAAATGACGTTCTTAGAACCCAAAAATATTTTCAGATTTAAACAATGAGTCTGTGCGAGGTTATGAGACCCGTAGACTCTCAGCATTGATTGAATAAAAATATTAAATTTATTTTATTCATAAGTCAGTTTGTTTCCATTCAAAATATAGTAATAAATCATAAATATTATGTCGTACGAGAAATATGAGTCCATCGTTAGGTTAAAATCATTGGGTTTACCCTTGGTAGTGAATAACCATAATTCAAATAGGATGTTTGGCACCCTCATATATGAAAATTTCATCATTATTTTTAATAAATTGATTAGTTTTTTTTATATATGAAATAATTATTTTCTCACAATTGGTGCATTGAATGATAAATATGGCATCACAAATAGTTTTGGGACATGGGGTTTACCCTAGGTAGGGTATAACCTTTGCGTGCAGCGGATGTTTCGTCATATCACATCTAAAGATAATGTAATTGGGTTAAATAATTTTGTTGGTCGATGGATATAATAATAAAAAAATTTATTAATATGATTTTTTGCGATGATATCAACCAATGAAAATACAGTAACACAATTAATAAATTGTGTTGCGGTGTAAATAATAACTGGCCAATGTAATAAATTTTATATTATTAATTATTACAACAAAATTCAAATCTACAATCAATATTAATTTATTAACCATTAACGTTTTTAATGGTTATATTTTTAAAATATTAATGGTGTCATTGATATGTTGATTTAAATAATGATTATTTAAACTATTGTTAATATTGTTATATAAGGACAAAAACATGAAGATATATGTATGTAATATATATATATATATATTGAGATTAAATATATTATTGTTATATATATAGATGTCTGGTTATATTTATATGAATATATAGACACGTATATATATATATATAACATGTATATATATATGGATTAATATTTATTATTGGGTTACATAAAATATTATTAATTACCAACATAAATTCCTTTAATGTCTCGACATAAATCAAAGTTTGGATTGCTATGTTTTTAGTCCAAATCTATAAAGCGAACCAGGGTGCGCACTTGGGCACCCTGTTGGGGGTCCTAGATACCTATTTAAATTAAATAAATGATTTCTCAAGTTTTATGTAAAGTATTATTCCATGCCATAATGCTGTGTTTGGGATAATGAAATTAAAAATGATTAATGAAAATTAATAGAATTTATAGAGGGATACAAATAAATAATAAAATACATATGGTTAGAGAGAAATTAAAATTAATTAAAAAGAGTTTAACCTATTTTAATTATTTATTTCATTACTTCCACCATTTTTTATTATTTTATTTATTTATCTCATTTTTTTGCTATTTTCTTTTTCATTCCTTTCCCATTTCGTTCTTTCTTTTTCCACTCCTCTCTTCCTCTCCTCTCTCTCACGTTACACCTCCCCCTCTCTATATGTGGTGCCCCACCTTCTCCTCATTTTGGAAGATCATCGCACCTCCATTTTTCATTTGTTTTCATTGCTGCTAGATGCACTATGACCCTCTTGGTAAGGCATATCCCATGCACCAACAATGGTGTGACCTCCTTCTCTATCTTCTGCATAGTTTGTCGCGGAAGGAATTTACCCTATTTTGGGGGTTTATAAAATCATCTATCTTCTTCCATTTTAGGTCAAATCAAAGCCTACTATAGATAATAGGATCATATGTGACAATAAGGTAGAGAATCTACTCTCTTTCTATATATTTCGTTGTGATTAATATAAATTCGTGATTGTGTCCTTTTTTTCCTATTTACACAGTTCATATTCCACCAATCATTTCAATTTAATTGTTCTGCTTAATTGTTGTAGCGAAAATTCATATAAATTAAATTGTTTAAATTGATGCAACATGGTCAGACACCTCTTTGTGTGTGCCTACATGGTCTTTATATTTCTTCATTAGCCCAAATATTTAATTTATCTAACTACATGTGTTGCGCAACCTATTTTTGTTGTATTTAATTTAAATAAATATTTTAGAATAATTATGAACCTGGAATTGTTGGATATTTTTTTTGTTATTTTATTAATTTATTTAAATGATCATGCACACAAAATTAATTTAATTAACTTTATGTGTTGGACAACTTATTTTTTTGGTGTGGAATTTAAATTAATTATTTCGATTAATTATGTACCAAGAATTATTGTATTTAAGGTAATTGGTTGTGTTGAATTATTTATTTATTTAAAAGTGAATTTATCTGGATATTTTGATTCAGTGTCATTCCTTGTTAATATTGTTATGTTGCAATATTTAATTTGTTCCATGTGAGGAACGTGCATATCTATTTAGTTTTCAAATGACAATTTCATATGCTGATTATGTCATATCTGCTACTATGAAAACATTAATAAATTTCAGGTTGGGGAAAGAAGGTGGTTGCTATATTAAGGGCCCCACTTAGAACCTCTTTTCCTTATGGTTACCACTACCTGCCGAGGGGGGGGGGGTGTCATTGGCTTTTCCAGACCAAGACATCCACGAGATTTCTAATACTTATGACTGACACCTGTTCCGAAAGTGCCCATCAAGACAGATCCTTTGGAAATGTGGCTGAGCCATCCTTGAATGATACTCGACCGCTTTTGAGAGATTGGGACAGACTCATGGTAAAACCATTCCTCGAGCGATACGTGGTCTTTTGAATGATTTCTATAGATGGACACAATGGTAATGGATAATTCAAGGATGTTCCATAGCGATACCATCTTGACGGACTCAGACTCCATCTATCAACATGAACCTTAATAATGATGCACTGAAGGTTTATATTAATGTCCCTATTTGTCTCTTATGATTTGGGATATTTTCTGGTATATTGAAGCACAATTAGTTGACACATTAGTTAGACCCAATGTTAATGCAAAAGTTTGAGGGTATGCATATTCCTTGTTTTACCTTACTTTTCTATGAATTGTATTTATTCATATGTGTATTCAACATACATGTACTTCTTTCAGACTTCTATCTTAGGCCAAATCATGTGATTAGGGACATGTGACATTAGGAACCTAGGCCGAGCTATTTATTTCATTGTATATAATAACTATTTTTCGATTTTTATATAATGAAAAAAATTTATTATTGCACGAAATTGAATTCTTTAGACATCACAGGTGCCGACCAAGAAGGATTTTATATCATAAACTTCTTAGGTTTCGTTGACACCCGAGTAGATTTTTTTCCGGTATTGCCAAAGGGAAGCATGCTGCTTCCGATGGTTGATTGTTTTTTGGTGGTTAAGATGGAGACTAGGGTAGAGGATCGATATTTGCTCATGGTTTAGTTTTCAAACTTTTTGTCTTTTCATTTTAGTTAAAAATGTGGTTGGGTTTCTTTTTTCAATGTTTTTGTTTAGAAAACATCATATAATGACATTGTGTTGTGTGATTCCTCACTTTATTCTTATTTAATTTGATTATCCATATATCTTCTACAGCAGTTTATTCATTTATATTCCCCTAATATGTAATATTAATTTCTATTTACATCTGCTGTGATATTACCTATTACTTATGAAGCCATAGTCTCCCACACAAACACGTTAAAAGGGCTCTCATAGCTATTTGGTAGCCTCTGGCTTTTCAAGAGATGCTATAGAGGTCATGAAACACACCAGTCTGACCACTATCTTAAAGGTGAGCCGGGTCGAGACATTACAACTTGGTGTAGTGTTAAGTGTGTCTAATAAATAAAAATTAGATTTATTCAAGGAAAATTATTTCATAACAACTCAGGGTTTTAAATTTTAACCGTATTAATATGAATTTAACCATAGATATTATTCTATGTAATCAATGGTTAAATACATTAAATTTTATTTCATATGAACCCACATTTTAAAAATTAATAATAAAACCTCCTTTAAAAAATATTATTTAGAAATACAACAACTACCAATAGAAACTAATAGTGATTATTTCACAAATGAGAACATATTATGAAATTGAAAACAGAAAAATGGATGAAATCATTAATAAATATACAGGGTGATTGGGGCCACTAATCATAATAAAGTCTGTGATCTAGAGAATGTTTACAATTTAAATACATAAATTAATGAGGATTCAAAATCTTATTGATATCATCAATGTTATTATAATAAGAAATCATTTTATTTCAAGACACTTTTTATATTGTTGGACAATATTTTCCCTGAAGATATACTTACTTTATTTCATTCTAATTCATACACAAAATCTCAAGATATGTTTATACCTTTCTTAATTTACACTCCATTTCATAGTCCAAAAAAAGAAGGTGAATTTGTTATCCCTGAAGCACTAATTATTTGTGGGATCCCTAAATATAATTATAATTAGTTCCATTTATCATTATTTAACATCATTGAAATATGGTTAGAATAGGTTTTCCAATAGTATTTAGTCATTATATGGATGGATAATACAATAACATATAAAAATCACTTGATGATTTTCTTAGTGAATTCAAAAAATGTTATAACATATAACCCTTAAGAAAGAATAAAATAAATTATTCTTAAATAAATTCACTAAATATATCAAAATCAATATAACTTTTATCTCCCATATTTAATAATGTATCTCTTTTTTTATATTAAAATCATATGAATACAATCATTGTGTATATTCTTAAAACATGGTGAAAATCTAAATTACCATAAATCCGTATTGATAACGTATATTCCTTTTGATTGAATATATAAAACACATATTATTTGATATATTTCGTTAATATAAAAATGATCTAAAAACCAATAATGATAGAGTAAACCATTTTTAATCATATCCATAATCAGTTCTAATGTAATTAGAACCATTCAATTTACATTATCTCAATTAATTATCTCTTAATACCAAAATAATAACCTTAGCATCATAAACATATAAACCGATAACATTCAATTATTCATGTATTTTCTATGAATATAAACTTCTAAATAAATCACTTTTCTAGGAGATCTACATCATTCAACATATCCATTCATATCCCTACTAAAAAACATTATATGATCAATATTTATATATTTCAAAATTATTCTAACATTACAGTTTGAAAATATATATATAAACACTTAGATTATTAAACATAATTGTTATGTGATTATCAAATCCACCATATCATATTATATAATACTACTTTCCATTCATGTTTCATATATAATATCATCATCATAATAAATATAACCACTACTCATCCTATGCATCGAACCAATCCTTCCATTCTCACCATAGTCCCACTACCACACCTCACCCGCACACACCTGGGCCGAAACCACCACACATAACCACGACTGAAAATACCTGGGCCAGAACAACTACTGCCATGCTAGAAGACACTTATGCCTCATCTCGAAGACTCTTGGGAAACAACCTTCTGGCACACACCTAGGCCAACCACCACAACCACCATTCCCAAAGAATCGTGGGATATAATGGACCTCATGCCATCATAACCTACCCGAAGAGTCTTGGGATATTTGGGAATGGGATCAGAAAAAGATATAATAACCAGCCAGTCATAGCTGTGTTGGGAAAACACCCCCCCCCCATGAAATGGGGGTGTTCAGAACTAGGTGATAAACTCGAGTAGAGTGCAAATAAAAAACATAAAAACTATAGATATATGTAAAGGTAACAAGCACTCATCCCTACTTAGTGTTTCCAAATCCAACCTAAGCACAACACCCTTGTTACTATTCATTCATAAAGGAAGGCACAATAGTCACGGCCAAGTCACAACTCATTCAAAAAACCAATTCCTAATTTAAATCAATCTTGTTTTCATGTTCAAGTGATCCCATTTAGGTGAATACTGATGTACTGGGAAACTCATAGGCAAAACCACAAGCCATAGAAAGAGAAACAACCAAACAATAATTTAAGCATTCACACCTGGTTCTCTTGGGAAGTCACAACAACAAAGGGATCAGTGAGATCCATCGAAGTACTGGTACCAATCCAAACCTCGAGATATAACCCCACACAACATCAGATTCACAACCATCAACCGTTCCACAACAGGGGATCCCATCATCATCCACGTCACTCCATAAGCATCGAGCTGAAAAAACAGAGATTCCACTGAGAGAGAACAAGGAAGTTTACAGACTTGAGAACATCATTCACCAAGTTTTCTTCAATCTTTTTGGTTAACCAGGGTGATCCAACAATGATTTTTGTTCACTGGACATTCATTTAATCGGCCGAGTTTACGTGATAAACCAAATTCCTCTATTAGATCCATTCAATCATCATAGAAGACTGAGGTTCATTAATGGACAAAGAAAGACCACCAACGACCATGATTTTTAGTGGGCATAGGCCCAAAAAATTCACAACATAAATAATCAACGGTATGGAAAATCAGTGTAACATCGATCACTCCCACCCTTCATTCAATAAAAGTCAGTTTGTTATCCTTGTTAAGGTTTGGTTTCATCCATTCTCATAGAAACAGTAGCGCACCCACCCCACATGATACACGGTACAGAGAGTCAAAGGAAAATACCTACCTGCTTGAACAAGGATCGAATTTCTTCTCCAAGTGCCAAGAACTGAGGATGCATGACTTGGAAGGGAGGAACATTAGGGACTCCATTGGTTAGCATAAAGGCTCTGACATAGGCGCGCCACTTGCCTCGGGAAGGTGAACTCCAAACGCACCAGGAATAAAAATAGACAAGACAAGAGGAAGAATAATAATAATTTCTTGTGTGATATAAGGATGAGATCTCGTTGTTACGAGATATGGATATTTGAACAACATTAATGTCGGATAGTGGTTCCCCACGCAGTTGGGCAGTTACACACGATGGAATTAATTGTTATTTAACAATTCTCCTCAGAGGGGTGGTCATAACGGCTATGCGTTAAACCGTTTTCTTTAATAATAAGGAAACGTGTAACATGTGATGAATGGGAGGTACGGGGAAGGACATGACACCGAGGAAAAACCCCACGTTTTAGTAATTTATGGGTCGCCTGGATCCTGGGGGATATTTGATATTATTTATGGGATTTAAATGTCTTTGAAATGGTACTAAATCATTTTTATGTCAAAAGATACATTGTGGGAGTGGAAAAGTAGGAATTTGGAAAAGGAACGAAGACCCAGTGTGAGGAAACGGTGCCACCGTCACGGTGTCACCCTCACAGGGCCACCATCACAGTGCCACTGTGTCGGTGGAGCTGTGTTTTGGAAAAATAATGAACCAGGTGGGTCCGGGTCATTACATATAACATGAATAATTAAATATCATGAATGTAAGGGTATTCATGATATATAATTGAAATGTGATTCCCATACACATCATAACATAATGTTGATGTATAACATAACATGTGTCAAAATGATAAAAAATTTAAAAAAATTTTCCTTACCGATTTTGAATGTTTTATGTTTTAAACCCAATAAAAGAGAGGTTATAAATTGGATATGTAAATATATATAAATTTTAGGATAATAATCATATACTTATTTCATCAGTATTATATATATCACAAAAAAAGAAACAAGTGGGGAATATGAAAATAATAATGAAATAAATAAAAGACACACTAGAATTCACCTTAATAATTTAGTATCATTTTAATAAAAATTTCCAAGAATTATTAACATAAATAGAAAAATATTATTTCATGAAATAAATTAAATGAATATAATAACATTTCATAGATCTGTATATACACCACATGAAAAATGAGGGGTGAATATGGCATGAATATCATTGATATAAAATATAAGATGAAATACCCTTATTATACATTATTACTCTCATAAAACTAAATCAATCCTCTTGTATAAGATATATATTTTTAGGATAAATCTAATACATTACAGTATTAATGTATATCATATGACATACTATATCCTTACAATATTTTATTATTGTTTATTCACAATTCCATGTTAAATTTATATTTCGTGTAATAAACTCTTTTTTCATATGTTTTGATTTGTTATAATTTAGATACTCTTACATATTTGATTATTTAAAATTCTACATAATTTATAAATGATATAAATATTCTATATATTTGAATATATAATAATATATTAAATATATAAAAATAAAAATAAATACATCATTCATATAGACCGTAGGTCGTATATACGAATGAACATTGTTTCAATTCTCAGGTCATATTGAAAAAAAAAGAAATATATATATATATATATATTATAATTACTCAAGATTAATTAATTCATATATAAAACATACATTTATTTGAACCATTCTTATAACATTCAATTTAATTCTTGTACGAATTACATCGCTATGCGGAGTCTGTAGTCCACACATCCAAAAACAATGTTATTGAAAACAAACATAATGAAAAAATGATGTTTTGTGCTATTAAAAATTTAATGAATCAATAATATATAAAAAATAATATATATAATATAAAAATTTTATTTCAAACATTATTACAAACCTAGAGATGTGGTAATTAAAAATGAACGAAATTAGTTCGTGAGGTTGTAGTCCGACGTATAAATGAACGATGATTTTGTATCCCAGTTTATAGAAGTGTTTAAAGATATAGGTCATACATTTAATATAAATAAAATAAATATATTTAAAATATTTATTTTACTATAAAATCATTCCACAATAAGTAATTAGTGGGTGGGGAAACAATTAAACAAAAGTGATCATTGAAGGGTTTAACCTATTCTTTGGGTAATTCATTTTGGTTTTCTCTAATGGACTTAATTGGTGTGATTTATACCAAATAATAGTAATTAATGATTATGTGATGGAATGTTGAAGGAAATTTTTAGAGTTTTTGGCTCATACAAAAGGCTTGAGAGGTGAGAAAATATTTGGAGATGTGGTTTCCTTTTATAAAAGGGGAGAGGATACACTTGTTATTTTTGAAAGTAATGACCATTGATTTAATGTTTTTACCAAAAAGAGAAGTATTAAAAATGATACAGATTATATCATGAATTATTAATTTATATATATTTATATCCAATCAGTTTTCGACATTATTATGGTCATTTTTCAATATAGGATTTTGGTTTAACCCCGAAGTAATCCTTTTTACACTAATGACTATAATTTAATAAAATGTTATACAATAATAATTTTGGTCAAAATTATTTTAAAAGTATTACATATTATAAATTATATATATTAAAATTAAGAACCCAATTATTTATATTATAATAAATAATGTGGCCATAATTAATGTAAAAATAATATTTTGGACATGGTGAAACAGTTATTTTTTAAAATGAATACGATTAAAATCATGGGATGATATTATTAAAAATTACAAAAAAATATTTATTCCTATGACCTAAAATGGATTAATTAATGTATAATTTCACTATTAATATTTTTCAAACTATTTAAAATATAATATTAATTTACATAAAATTATTAAAAACGTATGTTTTCAATTAAAATTTCATGTTTTCACTATTCGTAAATAAATTAATCTTATCAAAATATTACAAAAAATACATCCAATGTAAATTTTTTAATTCTTAAATCATTGTTATTCAAAAATAAAATTAGAAAACTTTAAAATATACTATTTAAAATAGGTTCACCATTAAAAAGAGTTAGCCTTTCCTTTTAAAAAATAAATTTTATAATTCATAAAATTAAATTTATTCTAATTCTTTGACTTTCAAATTTGATGGATGAGTGTAAAAAAATAATTTAATATATAATATATATTTAAATAAAATAAATCAATATTTGTTTTTTGTTTAATTTACTAAGATAAAATGTGTTTGTACATACAAAAACATTTTTTATTTAGAAAATGATTTTTATTATTGGTAATAGTTCATTAATTAATCTATAACTAATTAACAAACAAGGGATTCATTTTAAATAAATGGTTATACCATATATCCACATCATAGTTAATATTATTAATTACATCCATTTCAATGGTCTGGTCAAAACTATAATAATAATTTCATAATATATTTTAATTTAATAAAAATTGGTCTAGAATGTAGTAAAATATATCTTCGATCTCGGTATTCATAGTAACACAAGAAAAAAACTCTGTTTTGTTTATCATATTCAAATATATTTGTTTCATTTAGGAAAATATTAACATTTTTTTATAAATTATTAATTAACTATTCTACCATGGGATGAAAGTCATAAAATAAATTTAATTTATTTGAAATAATTTAATTATAACAACTCTGGGTATTATAATATTTAAGATATATGTCAACAGTTTTCTAAAAAATTCATGAATAACATTGATATTTCAATTCTCAGAAATATAACAATATATTTTTTAGATTATATTTTCAACAAAAAGGATGTACATCTTCTAATCACATGATTTCTTTCCTAAGGATCTCTTATTAATGTTTTGAATAGAAGATTATAATGACATTTTTACGGAACCCTTTTAGGGAAAAAATATAAAAAAATATCAAAATTGGATAATTGGGAATCGAAAAGAAATTATAATGTTGATATGAATATTTATCTATCATATCGATTCATTGTCATATGGTGTTTCTGTTTTTAGATTATGTTTATAATAATAGAGTGAGAAATATTAATCACACATGTTCGATAGTAGATGAATAAACATTTCTGAAAATGTAATAACATCTTATTGAATGTTGTATACTCTAATTGATGATTTGAACGATCAACTATACACTAATGTGGATTGGGATAGAAATTACATCGATAGAAGCTCAATTTAAAATGGGAAATGTTTTTTGAGAAATTTTGGCTATACTTTGATAATATGAAATAATTATTTCATACATTGAGATTAAAATATTAATATTATTTTAATTCCACCACATCATTCACTCAAATGTTATGAAAGAAATTTAACTAATGATATTTTATAGTGATTTATTATATACCATTAACGATTAATTTATCTAATCAATATTCCCCTATTCATTCAAATATTATTATTCATAATTAAAAATAAATAAAAATTCATATTTTTTATTATTGCATATAAGATGATTTTTTTGAGAAATTATCTATGATAACTATTCTAAAAAATAAAATTTCTTCTTCTTTAATCAACAATATTCTAATGGAATGAATTGGTGAAGTGATACATCATTTATATATTCAGCTCCCACCAAAGATATCCAAATTATTATAAGGAAGTACCATTATATGATTAAGATTATCTTTTCTATTTTTCAATGTATGTTGAACATTTAAATATGATGGAAAAATATTTATGAAATCATTTTTATGTTTTGGTTATGAAAAAAGTTGGATAAAGAATAAAAAATCCAAATCGGGTGGGGGTATACCATATATGGAAAAAATATTTTCACTGGGTGATGAATTTTTTTATTTATTAGTTTAATGATGTGAAATTATCTATGAGAATGGTTATGATTTGATAAAATTTTCTTAAAAATATTTTCATTGAAATCTATGTTGTTTAATAATATCAATTCTGTAAAATATTGATAAAATTTTAAGGGATTAATTGAAGATCCTTTAAGATGATTACATAACATGTTTTTTATTTTTTGACGACATATCATTTTATGATTATTTTTTGAGAAAGGATAGAAATTGATTTTGAAATTATCTTCATTAGTTTTTTATGCTGAGCTAGCGGGAGATAGTGATTTTTTCGTTCATATTGTTAAGAAACATTCCAAACATTAGAAAATTATACGTTATTCTTTCATGTAATTATCTCATTGGTAAAATCAGGATTTCTGATGATTTTTGACATAATTATAAAAGGAGATACAAGTACATCTTTTTCACAAGATGTAAAGTATAACTAATGGACAATAAGACGTAGAGTACTTGATGCATGGCACTAGTCATGGATCATTAGATGGAAAATTTTCAAACACACCATGTAAGGTTTGATGTAAGATGTTTAATGTTATTATAGCCAATGTGTTTCTGAATATATATAGGGATAAATTTTTCAACATTATTATATAAAATAGAAATGGTGAGAAGTCACAAATTACGAGTCAGATATAAAATAAATATTTTGAAAAAGACAGCAGAGAAAAGAAAAAATATATCAAATTTTTTCAGATGAATGAGGATTTTGGGACACAAGACATTAGAATTTTTAATAATATATTCATCTATAATACATTCCGGGTTTATCCAAAAGATATTAGTATGTTGTTTCTCGAATTATTTATTTGTTCAAGTGGAAATGTTTTTTTTGGTTTGTATGAAATTTTAGGTCATATTATCATGATATTTAAATATCAAAATGAATTAAAATAGATCAATTCCATCCAATGAAGATATATCATATTGAAAAACCATTGTCAAACATTTACAATATGAAAAAATAATTTTTTAGAGATGTTGAAAAATGTAGTTTAAATAATGTGATTTCATATAATGTTATCGAATATTGAAATATTGATTCATTGGTATGATATTTCTTATGTCCAATGGAAAAATGAAACCTATGAAGAGAACCAGTCAAATATATTATATGAATTTCTCATTTGGTTTAAGAAATTTGATGATATATTTTATATGATATGAGAAAAACTGTAATGAATGAGGATCTAAGAAATATTACATAACATTGTATGTTACTTCTAAAATGTGATAATCTATATTTGATTTACTTATTAATAATACTTATGTTTGAATTTGATAAGTAAGATCAATAAATTAACATTATGTGGATGTTAATAATGTATTAATAAGGATACCATCACAATGTAATTCAAGATGTTTCAAGAATGTTGCAGAATGTTTTAAAAGAGTATAGAAGAATATAATCAATTTTATTTGAGTGGTAATGAGAATATAAAAACAAGAAAATTCCATAGTGAGAACATCTATATAATGGGTAACAATATTATAGGAAATTTATTTTTTAATATCATTTTAATCTAGAAAATAAATTTGTATATCTATTGATTTTATGTCAAAATGATATTATATTTGAGATTATAATCTGGTTGATGATGCTCTATTAGAAGAGGTTCAATTAATTAAATTAATGTGTGTTGGCATTATTAAAGTGGAATTGGAGAAGTCACTTAAATAAATGGGGGAGTTTGGGTGTTAGTGAATGTGAATGGTTGGGGATCGTGTGGGCCCCACCTCACAAATATCCTAACATGAGTAGTTAGAAACTTGTGGGTCTCACCTCAACTTGCCCATGTAGATTAAAACCACTTTAGAAAAGTAAATCAAATTTTAAAACAATTTTATTTTACATTCTATTTAATCCACATTTTTTTAACAACCCCTCCCGAGAAAAAGCATTTTTGGTAATGGTCCTCTTAAGCAATTTCTGGCGCTGCAGATCCATCGGTGCCCTTGGATTTAAATTCTAAGCACCGGTTCAAAAGATAGAAAAACCCGCTCATTAGTTCACTGAACTTACCCGAGCTAAACATTGGAAATTGATTCTGGGCACACTAGGCCTCAGAATCTTGTGTCGTCAGAAAATGAGTACTCGTATAATCCCAACGAATTTAAGGAAAAAAAATTCATTGAAATTTACAGGACCTAAAATTATTCATAGCTATCAAAATGGTATTTAAAAATTTGGGATGTGATGTTCTTGAGACAGGTGGTGTCATAACATAGAATTACAGTTGATCCTAATATGGTAGAGAAAGTTATGACTTGGGAAAACCCTTGATTTTTTTTTTCAAAATATGACGGTAATTTGATCTAGTATGATATTATTGTTGATTCATTAGAAAATGATCAATGAACTATTATATTATTACATCAATCGCTCAGTTGGGTGTAATGTTTTCTTTGGTTTAATAATGTTACAAATAATTTCTAATGTACTATATAATTTCACTATTGTTCATGTGTTTACTCTTTCAGATGTAGGGATGAGATATGTGTTTTTTTTATGATGCATCGTGTTCATGTTTGGTATCTATTATAATGATGGGAGACCTTGTTATTTAATATATATCTCATCAACTAATGCCACCTAATAAGATTGTTCTTCTAACGACTTTGAACTCATTTTTGTGATTTACTTACCAAATAGTGAGAGGAGTTACCTATTTATAGTATGGTTTATAATTTCATCCGACAACCAGAGTTTGATTAATATCTTCATGTAAAAATAAAAAAATTCTATCAGAGGTGATGGGTAGAATACCTGTACTTGTTCTATATAATCATTACATATATACTGGGAAAAGGGAATTTTATCACGAATGGCTTGAGTAGGAAGCTTCTGAGCGAGGTTGTGAGCGAATAATTATTAGATGAGAACATGATGTATCACAATGAACAGTTTCATATTGTACATTGGGAATACAGGGATGATATTTTCATAGCCACTGTTTAGCTGAAATAATCCTTTATAAAAAGGAATCTTCTAGATATGTTTCTTAGTGTTGTGTTCTTCAATAATAGATACACTCAATAATGTGGGGACACCATACATGATTTTTCATTCTTCACAATAGAATTATATACTATCTTAATAAATTATTTTTTACAATAATAGTATGGAAATTTATCATTGGTGATTTCCATATATTTTAGTGGGTAATGCACCTTGGAAAAAAATTATATTCTATGATGTGTGGTGAAAATTATGGTGTCTGGGAATGATATTGAACTATTCGAGTTTGGATCCCATTTATATACATTCCAATAGCATATGTCTATGAACCATAAACCTTATAATTTTCATCATCCACATCAATTCCTAATTTGGATGTGGGATGAAATATCCGTGGACTTATTAGTGGTGTTTCTATGTTCCCATTGAATGAATAATAATATATATGTTGTGATCGATCAGAAAACTAAATTGGATTGCATTATACCCATTTCCGATGAATTCTTTTTGAGGAGTTGGAGAATATCTATATGAAATAAAATGTTCATTTTTGTAGAGTTCCATCTGTAATAGTCACTAATAGGGACTATGAGTTCATTTATCTTTTTTGGAGAGGCCTTCAGGATGCTCTGGGATCTCAAGTCTATTTTATCACAACATACCAACATCATCCATTTGGAAAAATAGAAAAAACTATAAATATTCAATAGGATATGAACTTATCATCTATTTTAATCTTTAGTGGGGCACGGGATGACCATCCTGGGTAGTAGAGTGTTCCTATAACAATAATTAATAATATATAATTGGAGTTGATGGTTTTTTCAACTTGTATATATATAATTTAAAAATATCAGATGGGGGATGGTCAGATATTGGTGAGAGTTCTTTGGTTCGAATGAGCATGGTTCAAGAGATGACATTAATGTTTCAATTTATTTTTATGAGGATACTGAGGAAACTGATTTGGTACATGTATTATGTTAATCAGCAGCAAAAAATTCAGAGTTTTTATTTTGGGACTATATATTCTTGAATGTCTCACCTCAGTTGGGTTTATAATAACTTCGGTGATAAGTTAAGAATTATCCTAATATTATATGTCATGACTCTTCCTCGGGGCCCATGTCGTGACTACACCAGGCCCGCCTCCTTTAGCCCAGGGGCTGCCAACCAGCACCAAAGGACTAAATCGTAAAAAAAGGGGAGGAATTGCCTTCATAAAGTAAAGAAAAACCAGAGAGTACGAAAGTTGAAGTAAACACTATGTAAAATGATTACATAAGTAAGTGATGGAAGGTAAATGGGCTAGAATACAAAAACAACTGAAAGTAAAGTACAACTGAAAAGAATGTACAATAGCAGAAAAGTAATGCAGCAACACCGAGCCATCCACTGGAAATCCTACTTGAAGGGTGGGTACAGATAGTCTCCTCATCTCCTCTGCTCCAGTCGTCCGCTCCGTGTATGTACCGTCCAGGGATCCACTTCCAGGTACCGACCAACTCTACGAGCCACCACCACAATCAGCATTGTCAGTCGTCTGCATCCAACACAACGTAGTGCGTGCATAGCTCAGGCAGGGGTGAGTATACGATACTCAAAAGGGACCCCGAGACTCCCGAAGGTATCCCAGAATCCACTAAGGATAACAACAAAGGAAAGATACATTCACGAAGTATCAACCAACTCTACATAGATATATGCCCATAAATATACCTAAGTCATCAATTCCAGTTCAACTCCAACTCACGAGCTCAAGTACATCCTTGTCCATATAGTAAAGTAAAACTCAATCCACACAGGAAAGTACGTCCCAATCCACACAGGAAATCAAGCCAATATTATCGAAGATAATCTTTTAAAGTCAGGACTCAGCTCACACAGGTATACTAATCACGAAGAAGGGTGGAGATGATTGATATAGCCTCTGAATCATCTCCTCTGCCGAACCATGTAGGATCCAAGTAAAAACGTCGTCGCTGCCGAACCCACGTAGGATCCATGTACAGTAACCGTCGCTACCGAACACATGTAGGATAGATGTACAGTCGTCATCTCTTCCAAACCCACAAAGGATCCATGTATAGTTTTCCTCACTGCTGAACCCATGTAGGATCCAAGTACATTCGTCATCGTCTTCACAGTCGCAGCCAACAATAGGGTTCTCCAATACAACACGCTCGATTCCGGGAGGGTCTACTCCACGAACCAAGGGGTCGATACATCAACTATCACAAAGTCCAGAGTTGATGTATGACAAAGTTTTGTCTCGACAAAAGAAACTCAATGCGATAGACAACGAGTCAATCGGGCACCCGGTCTGAGAGTTATTGGCTTTTTCGTCCCAATGTCCTGGTTCATTTTTAAGCTAAAACCAACCCATCTATAATCCATCTGCATCCAAACCTCGAGCGGTGTAAGCCAAAAGAACCGTCTCACTAATATGAATCAACAATGTCGGTGTCACATCAATCGGACGTCCGGAGATCATGTTATAAGTGTTTCCGCTCCGAGGGCTTGGTAGGTTTTGTGTCCGAACCAACCTGTCCATACCCAAAATTCTCCTAAACCATACGTGTAATATACGGATACAACCATCTCGATCCAAGGATACCATCGCAACTAACGGTGCATCGATCAGAGGCCCGTAGCCCATGATATGGGCGTTTGAATAGATTTGTCCTAAAACATGGGGTTTGGGCCCGGTCTGACCCGACCCAATACCCCCTAGGTCAGCCCGGCTAGTGAGGTCCCACCCATCGTGGAGGTCCAGCCTGGCGCGGGAGGTCTGGCCCCAGACGGGCCGCGGCTCGGCTCAAGGTCGAGCTAGACGCGTAGGGGGGGGGGGGGGTGGGGGTGCTTCGCCCCTTGTTTTGAAACGGCGGCGCCCTCTCGGGGCCTTCCCTTGCTAGCTGTTGGGGGTTAGGAACCTCAGATATACTGGAAAAGGGTCGGCCGTAATGGCTGGTCGTTGAGCCACTGTGGGACCCCCCACTGCAGGTCACACTTCCTGGTGGTGCCGGCGGCCTACTGAGCCCGTCCGCTTCCTCTCAAACCGCAGCAACCATTTCTGCGGCTTTTCTATGGTGGGCACGATGCGATGGA
Organism: Viscum album; assembly: GCA_963277665.1. NCBI lineage: Eukaryota > Viridiplantae > Streptophyta > Magnoliopsida > Santalales > Viscaceae > Viscum > Viscum album. Next base: position 1,022,057,271 of record OY728133.1, on the reverse strand, counting down.
ACTCCGCCCCTCTGCCATGGCCCGCTCTTGCCCACATTCTCCTTCGGCTTCACTCGTGCGGCATGACGGTGTCGTGCACCACCGTCGCGGCCCACTCTGGCCACCGTTCTCTCATTTCTATGTGGTGCAACGATATTGCTTCTTCTTCACCACCATGAATAAAAAATGTAAACAAAAAGGGGAGGAGGATCGGCTGTGTTTGTGCGGTCTGACCTCCTCCCATTGTGACGATAGCAGGCGGCCAAAGAACTAGTATACACAATGACAAACAAGCGCACATTTAATTGGTTAAATTTGATCTTAACCCCTACCTCGAACAAATTCATGGACGCTAGCGTCGCGTGGGTGGTTTCGATGATGGCATTGGCGTGCGCCCATGGAGAGGATGGAGTCACACGCCAGCTGTAGAGAAGTGAAGGATTGGCACATCGATCGCTTCTTGCAGTGACTGTGTTCTTCATCAATGTCTTGACATTCTTCAACGAAGGTGATGGAGTTCTTCAAGACATCGAGTTTTGTTACCAAAGTCTCCACACAACGAATCAAATAAATTAAAATAAGGCTTTGGCCTTATTTTATTTTCATATGCCAACAATTAAAAACATCAAAATTTGAATTCACTGAATTAATCTTGAGTTGTAAAAATGAATGGTGTGTTAAGTTGGCATCATTAATGTGCGGGAGAGTCACATAATTTAAGTGGGGTGTTTAAAGGAGTTTAACGAATTTGAAATCTTGGGGGATCATGTGGGCCTAACCTCCCTCATAAACACAAATGGGAAGTTGGGTGGTCGTGGACCCCACCCACAACTTCCCATGAGATAGTTTAACTACCATGGATAAAATAAAATTTCACTCAATTTTATTTTACTTATCATTTACTCCCCAATATTTTTCCAACTCCTCCCTTTATGAATGCAACTCTCAAAAAGGTCTTCTTAAGAAATTACCGACGCTAATGTTTCATCAGTGCCCTCGGATATTGATTCCGAGAACCGATTCAAAAGTTAGAAAAACCTACTTGTTCGTTCACTAAACGTACCTGAGCTAAACACAAACAATTGATACCAGGCACACCGGGCCTCAGAATCAGGCACCGTCAAAAACATCGTACTCGTCAAATCCCATAAAATATATGAAAATTTTTTCGATGAAATATACGGGTCTTTACATTACTCCCACCTTAGGGCTTTACATCCCCATAAAGATACATCACAAACTAGGGAAACAAATGACGGTATTGTGCATGCATCTGAGCCTCCCACTCCCATGTGCTCTCCTGGAGGTTCTCGTGCTGCCACTTGATTTTCACTATTGGAATTGACCATCCATGTAGGACCTGATCCTGTCGATCCTTGATCAACACTAGAACCTCCTTAAAAGTCACCCTGTCATCGATGTCTAGCTACCCATGGTCGATGATATGCATCAGGTCGTGCACGTATCTTCTCAGCTGAGATACGTGGAAGACGATGTGTACCCTGTGCAACTGAGGTGGAAGAGCCAGGTGATAACCCACCTCTCCAATCCTATCGAGAACCTGAAATGGTCCGATGAGGAATAGAGATAACTTTCCGCCCCAGCCAAATCTCCAAAATCCGTGTCGAGGTGAGACCCGTAAGAAAATGTGGTCGCTATCATCCTACTATAGTGTTCTATGACTCCTGTCATCATAAGACTTCTATCAGCTCTAAGCTGTCCTCATACGCTCCTGGATGACCTGGACCTTCTCTGTCATGGCCTGGACAATCTTTTGTCCCACATGTGTTGTCTTCCCAGGGTCTATTCAGCACAGAGGTGATCTGCAAGGACGGTCGTACAATGCCTCGTATGGTGCCATCCCGATGGTGTAGTGGTATCTTTTGTTTTACGAAAACTCCAACTAGGGTAGGTGATCCTCCCAACTGCGATCAAAGTTGAGGATACATGCCTAGAGCATGTCCTCAAGATTCTCAATGGTCCTCTCCATCTGACCATCCGTCTGAGGGTGAAAAGTGGTCCCTAGTCATAGCTGCGTCCCGAATTCCTCCTACAACCCCTTCCAAATCCAGGAAGTAATGCGAGAATCACGATTAGAGACGATAGACAATGGCACACCATGAAGCCTTATGATCTCCTGAATGTAGATATTTCTCATGCTCACCACTGATCCCTGCTCTCTAATCGGAAATAAGTGGGCCGACATGGTGAGTCGGTCGATGGTCACCCAAATAGAGTCATGTCCTCTGGAAGTATGTGGAATTCCAGTCATGAAATCCATAGATATCTCGTCCCACTTCCACTCTGGGACCCCCAAGGGCTGTACAAATCCCACTGGTACCTGGTGCTCCGCCTTCACATACTGATAGGTGAGGCATCATGTAACAAACTCTTCCCCAACCTTCTTCATACCTGGCCGGCAGTGCTATCAGCTGAGATCCTGGTACATCTTCGCTACCCATCAATGTACCGCCAAAGGGGATGTATGAAACTCTCTCAGAACCTCTTCATATAATTTAGTGGGTACCATGGGACGCTCTATAAAATGGATGATGTTCTTGACTCCTAAAGAAATTACATTAGGTGCATGTACTTTGGAAATCTGTGCACGCCGCCTCCCATAGTCAACATCCCCACGCTGTGCCTCTCTGACCAACTTATGTAGTAGTGGAGTGACTGTGAGTGACTAAAGAAAGGGTGCTCGATCACTATCTATGAAGGATATCTGCCATGTGGCTAGCTACTCTGTCCCCTCTCCAAGTAGCTGAATGTACGTCCTCCTTCTAAAAGCATCGGCTACTACGTTCCCCTTTCCAGGAGTATAGACTATCTCAAAGTCATAGTCCTGGAGGAACTCAATCCATCGCCATTGTCTGAGGTTCAGGTCCTTCTCCAAGAAGATGTACCTGAGACTCTGGTGTTTAGAATAGACTGTAAATCACTCACCCATCAGATAGTGCCGCCACATATTCAGAGCGAAGACCACTGCTTCTAACTCCAGGTCATGTGTAGCGTAGTTCTGCTCGTGCTGCCTCAATTGTTGTGATCCATAGGAGATCACTGCCCATTCCTGCATCAAGACACACCCGAGTCCGATCCTTGATGCATAGAAGTAGACAACATATAGTACTCCCTCCTCTGGTATCCTCAAGATGGGTGCACTGCTCAATCTTTGTCTCAGCTCCTGGAATCTCTGCTGACATCTACCTGACCACATGAATTGTTTACCCTTCATTGTCAAATCTAAAAGCATTACTGTAACTCTGGATATGTATGGAACTAATCTCTGATTGTACCCCACCAGACCTAGGAAACTCCGCACCTCCGTCACGCTCCTGTGTGGCTCCCAAGCTAGCACTACCTCGATCATCACAGGATCCACCGCAACTCCCACCTCGGAGATGACGTGCCCCAAGAAGTGGACCTCACGTCTCAGGAATTGACACTTCAAGACTTTACCATAAATCTAGTGCTCTCTATGTGTGGCCATTACAACCCGCATGTGTTAGGCGTTCTCCTCATCAGTAGTCGAGTATATCAATACGTCGTTGATGAAGACTGCGACAAATCGATCGAGGTAAGGCAGGAAAATCATGTTCATGATACGCATGAACACTTCTGGAGAGTTGGTTATGCCAAAATGCATAACCAATAACTCATAGTTTCCATACTGAAACCTGAAATCTGTCTTGTTCACATCGTCGTCTCGAACTCTGAGCTGATGATATCCTGACCCGAGGTTTATCTTCGAGAACCATCGTGATCCCTTGAGCTGATCAACGAGGTCCTCAATACCCAGTAGAAGATACTTGTTATTCAGAGTCACCTGTTTTAGGTGACGCTAATCGACACAGAGTCGGATGCTCTAGTCTGCCATCTTGGTGAACAAAATCACGGAAGCCCAGGGTGAAACACTGGGTCAGATGAATCCCTTTCCCTAAAAGTCATCCAGTTGTATCCGTAGCTCTCGAAGCTCAGCAGGAGCCATCCGATATGCTGGAGTAGATATCGAAGTTGTCCCCAGGTACAGGTCATCATAGAAGTATAACTCTCTGTGAGGTGGTTGTCCTAGAACGTCTTCAGGAAAAATGTTCGCATACTGATCCACCAAAACAGGAAAACTCAGCCTCCGCACGTCAACTGCTCCTAGGATGAGACTAGCCAACTGATGGGTGATCGGTTGTCCTATACTCCGTGCGAGTCCATCATGAGCTGAAAAGGATCCCTTCTCGTTGGTGAAGGTGAACATGCCCCCATCGGTGCGGACACACCGTAACTTACGCCTAATACATTCGATCTGATCATGGACCGTAGATAACCAATCCATGCCCAAGATGACAACATAAGGCCTCGACTCCGCTACGAGAAGATCCTAGCTGAGGATCTCTCCTCCTAGAGTAAGCTCACACTGCCGGCAGTAGTGCGTAATCATTGAGTATGCTCACATAAGAGTATTTAGCCGTAAGGAATGAGCCAACAGCTCCGTCAGAATCTCCGAACTCCGAACAAGGGCAGCAACAATAAAAGAATGACTCGCACATGTGTCTATAAGAACTACAGCAAGGGTGGAGTAAATACAGATAATACCTCGAATCATCTCAGGTGTGCCGTGGTCATAGGTCTCCACTTCCTAAAGCTGAGCCTGCCTCTGTCCACCGTCTCCATATGGTCGGAGTGTACCTCCTTGTGGTGGTGGTGGTGGTAGAGCCGAAAAACATCGTGCACCACCTGCCGCTCGGCCAGCTCCTCTGCCTCGTACGCCTTCTCCCTATGGACCACCACGGTCGAACCTCTTCCTATACCTAGGTGGTCCCCCCAACCATCTGATTCTCCTCTGCATGGAGGGTCTGGAAGTCATGATCCATGTGGCCCTGCCCGCCGCATGCATAGCACTGTCTACCTCTTCTATGACTGGATCTGTTTTGTGTGCCCAGCACCTCCGAACCAGTATCCTGAGGTAGTCCACCTGATGGTCTGGTACGCGTGGACCCTTGTGACATCTTTCAACTACCAACTACAGAAGAATCCACTACATGCCACCCTGGGGTAGGTCTCAATAATGGTGTAGGCTTAGCAAGAAAGCTCTCTACAAGAAGGGCTCGCTCTAGTACTCTTGCCTACGTCCGAATGCTGAGGGAGATCATCGAAGCCCTGATCTCATGGCTAAGTCCCAGCTCAAAGGTCTGGGCCCTAAAGAATGGGTTTCATACCATGTCTTTAGTGTATTGCGACAGATCAGTAATCCTCACTCAGTACTGGGCTACTATCATGCTGCCTTTCTGCAGCTGTAGTATCTTATGGATGCGCACTGCATGGAGGGTGGCTGGAATGAACTCCGAGAGGAAACAGATCTCGAAGTCTGACCAAAGGAGGGATGCGTCGACATGCACCTGGAGCATTAGGCTCCACCATCTACCTGCTTCCGCATGCAGGAGACTCGCCGCAAGGATCACCATGAGGTCTGCTGGTGTCCCTACCAACCTGAAGACTCGAATGAAAGCCTCCAGCCAATCCTCGGCTGCCTAAGAGTCCATCTCCCTGCAGATCCTCGGCGGTCTCTAACGTTGAAACACATGCATTTCACTTAGGTGAAGTGCACCCTAAGCTGCTGGGGCTGGTGGCATAGGTGGCTCGGCGGGTAGAGTTACCGTCGGTGCCTCCGATGTAATGTGGCCCTGCACTGAGGCCTCGTTGCTCGGTAGGATTCCATCTCATACAACGCTTAGAAACCTAGCTGGCTGTCGTCATGGGGCCATCTTGAAAAGAAAGAGGTGCACAACAATAAAAATAGTATACCTGCTGAGATGTCACAAGTAATAACAAAGAAAAATTTGAAACACACATGCAATCAATGATTTCGTGCACTGAGTCAGAAATAAAAAGTTAGGGTCTTGGTGTATGTATACGTCGACCGCCACACCAACACTGGAATCTCTGGACTGATATGGACACTCAATACCCTTAAAAGTATTGATTCACATAGAATAACAATCATAGTATTGAGTTCTACGGTAGAACCGAACTCTTTTGATACCAATTTTTCACGACCTGTCCTCAGGGACCGTGCCATGACTACCCCAATCCCACCTCCCATAGGCCAAGGGTTGGCGAGTAGCTCCAAGGGAGTAAATCCTGAAAAAAGGGGAATGATTGCCTTAAAAAATTAAAAAAACACCACAGAGTACTCAAGCTGAAGTTAACAATAAGTAAAATAAGTACAAAAGTAAGTGCTGTAAAGTAAATGGGATAGAATACAAACCCAGCTGAAAGTAAAGTACAACTGGAAAGAAATTACAGCAGCAGAAAAGTAAAGTAGCAACATCGAGTTGTCCACTGGAAATCCCACCTGAAGGGTGGGTATAGATAGTCTCCTCAGCTCCTCGGCTCCAGCTGTCTGCTCCGTGTACGTCCCATCCAGTGATCCACCTCCAGGTACTTACTAGATCCACGATCCACCACCTAGATTAGTGTTATTCATCATCTACATCCAACACAACGTAGTGAGGGCATAGCCCGTGCAGGGGTGAGTATACGATACTCAGTAGGGACCTCGAGACTCCCGAAGTTCGTTGAGAATACATGAAGGATAACCAAAAAGGAAATATACAATCACAAAGTATCAAACAACTCTTCTTAGGTATATTCCCATACATACATCTAATTCATCAATTCCAGTTCATCTCTAACTTATGAACTCAAGTACAAACCAGTCCACATAGGAAAGTAAAACTCAATCCACATAGGAAAGTACGTCCCAATCCACACAAGAAAGCAAGTAAATATTATCGAAATAAAGATTGAAAATAAAGACTCAGCTCACAGAGGTATACTAATCATGAATAAGGGTGGAGATGATTGATGTAGCCTCTGAATCATATCCTCTGTCGAACCCACGTAGGATCTAAGTATAGACATCGTCGCTGTCGAACCCACTTAGGATCCAAGTAAAGTAACTGCCGCTGTCGAACCCACGTAGGATCCACATATAGTTTTAATTGATGCCGAACACATGTAGGATCAAAGTACAATCATCCTCACTACCGAACCCACATATGATCCATGTACAGTCGCAATCGTCGTCATAGTTGCAGCCAGCTCTAGGTTTGCCGCAAACAACACTCTCGATTTCTGGAGGGTCCTCTCCGCAATCCAAGGGGTCGATACATCAACGGTCATGAAGTCTGGAGTTGATGTATCACCAAGTTCTGAATCAACAAAAGGAAGTCAACACGATAGACGGTGCGTCAATCGGACGCCCGGTCTGAGAGTTATTGGCATTTTCGTCCCAAGGGCCTGGATGGTTTTTAAGCTAAAACCAACCCGACCATACTCCAGCTGTGTCCAAACCTCGAGAGGAGTAAGCCAAAAGAACCTTCTCAATAAGAGGAATCCATCAAAGTCTATGTAACGTCAATCGGATGTCTCTAGATCATGTTATAAGCGTTTCTTCTCTGAGGGCCCGGTTGGTTTCTTGTACGAACCAACCAGGTCGTACCCACTGTTATCCCAAACCCCGAGTGTAATATACCAAAACAAACATATCGATCCATGGATCCCAACTCACCTGACGATGCGTCGATCAGAGGTCTGTAGCCCAAGATATGTGCATTTGAACAGATCTGTCCGAAAAAAAGGGTTTGGGCCGGTCCGACCCGGCCCAATACCCCCTGGGTCGGCCCCAACCGGGTCAACCTGATCGAGGTCAGGGTCCGACCCGTTAGGTTTTGGCCCGGTCTGGCTGGTACGGCACGACCAAGCGCGAGCGCCCCAAACCAGCGCGGGCGGTCCGGCCCGGTGCAGACTGTCCGGCCCAGCGCGGGCCGAGGCTCGGCTCGAGGCCGAGCTGGACGCGGAGGGGGGTGGGGGTCTGTGCCCCCTTGTTTTGTATCGGAAGCCTCCTCTTAGGGCCTGTGCTTGACAGCTACTGGGGGTTCTAACCCCCAGACTTCCTAGAAAATGGACGGCTATAATTGTTGGCCGGTGAGCCACCGCGGGACCCCCGCCACGGATCCTGCCTCCTGATGGTGCTGGCGGCCAGCCGAGCCCGGCCGCCTCCTCTCGAACCGCCGTCGAAATTTCCATGGCTCTTCTTCGGCTAGCGCGGCACGACAATGTCATGCCCCTCCGATACATCCCGATCTTGGCCGCATCCTCCTTCGGCTTCACTGGCGCAGCGCGACGGCACCGCGCACCACCGCCGCAGCCTGCATCGGTCGTGGTTCACTAGTTCCCGCATAGTGCAACGACACTGCGTCGTATTTGCCACCATGAACAACAAAGGTTCACAAAGAGGGGATGAAGATTTTCCTTGTTTGTGCAGTCTGACCTCCTCTCGTTGTGATGATAGTAGGCGGCCAAATAATGGGTATACACAAGGACAAAAAAGTGAAAATTTAATTGATTAAATTTCAACATAACCCCTACCTCAATGAAATTCGTAGAAGCTAGCATCACGGGGGTGGTTTCGATGATGTCGTTGGTGTGCGCCCAAGGAGGGGATGACGCCACACACTGGAAACAGAGAGGAGAAGGAATGGAATGTCAGTCTCTTCTTGCGGTGACAACGTTTTTCGTCAAAGTCTTGACCTTCTTCAACAAAGGTGATGTAGTTCTTCAAGATGTAGAATTTTCTTCCCAAATTCTCCTCACAATGAAACAACCAATATATAATAAGGCTTCTGCCTTATTTTATTTACTTATGCCTACAATTCAAAACTTCAAAATTTGAATTCACTTAATTAATCACGAGTTGTCAAAATGAATGGGGTGTTAAGTTGGCATCATTAATGTTGGGAGGGTCACAAAATTTAAGAGGGGGTTTTAGAGGAGTTTAGGGAATTTTAAAAGGTGGGGGCTTGTGTGGGCCCCACCTCCATCATAACCACACATGGGATGTTGGGTGGTCATGGTCCCCACAAACAACTTCCCTTGAGAGAGTTTAACTATCATGGATAAAATAAAATTGAACACAATTATATTTTTCTTATCATTTAATCCACAATTTTTTTTACAACTCCTCCCATTGTAAAAACAACTCTAGAAAATGTCTTCTTAAGCAATTACCGGTGCTGCGGTTTCATCGGTGCCCTTATATATTGATTCTGTGCAACGGTTCAAATGTTAGAAAAACCCGCTCGATCGTTCACTGAACATACCAGAGCTAAACTTCAGAAATTGATTTCAGGCACACCAGGGCTCAGAATCAGGTGCCGTCAGAAACTGCGTACTAGTTAAATCCCAAAGAATTTATGAAAAAAAAATTCTTGAAATTTACAAGTTGTTACATTATATGTTTGTTTGATATTTATTATATAGTGGGAAAACTATATTACAATTTAAAACATCCACCGTAGCTAATGTCGATACATAACAAGTTCATTGTATAATATCTTTGGTATTATCTAACTGATCCATCTAATTTCTTGAGAAGGTTTTATCTTTAGGTTGAAATTTCTTTATCTGTGAGTGGGTATCTAATCAGGATACCTAAGTCTAAAACCATTTTAATTTTCTAGAGTATGATACCATTGGTTTTACTACTTTGGAATCATTGTTATGATAGCCATGAAACATGAGAGTGGGAGGTAATAATGAGGGATCAATAAACTCATAATTTTTACATGGATGATTCATACCAACATTTCTAGGGATAGATTGTTCTAAGGGTGGGGATGTTGTAACATTTTTTACTGTATTCATGTATTCCAACACTCTTATTTTGAAAATGCATTTTTTTGGGAAACAATTAGGGATGTTAAGGTGCATTTTTTAAATAACTCTGTTATACATGTTTGGAGCATGGATTTTCCAAACTATGCACACTCTTAAGTTGAAACTATGTAAACCAATATATTGGTGGTTTTTGTGGGAAGTTCATAGTTTGAAAATTATCCCTTCTAGTAAAACCTATTAACCTTACCAAATAATGGTTGATGGTTAGGGAAAACACTTTGTCTAACCATGAGGCACTGCTATGGAAACAATCATTATGAGATTTAATAAATCTAAAAGTTATTTTTAAAATCATAAAACCTTTATTGAGCTCGAGGGGCCTATATGACCACATAAAATTTTCTATTTCATTGGAGGATCCAAAGAGGTGATTTCACCCTCTACATCCTTCCATAGAAAGATTGACACTAGGTAAACGATATTCGATCTATTCCCAGTGGGTTTCCTCTTCATGTTCTCTTTCTTCAACTCTTTCCTCTTTCTATTCTTGTTTTTATAGATATCTATGGTGTGGGTGGATCTATTACAATCTTTTTTGGATCATGATTATAGGTTTAATTATCATACCCTTATTTCAAATGTTATTTTTTGGTGGTTCCCAGTTATGGTTTATGTTTTTAGATCTTATGGATTTGAGATTAGTGGTTCCATTTGTAATGGTGAATTTTATTTTCCCTAAATTGCATGATGTAATTTAAATTTCATTATTTAAATATTTTTAGAATAAATTTGTTTACTAAAAACACAATTCCACGGAATTTGGGATTAGAAATTTTTCTGGCTCGAAATTGGAAAAAACTCTATTTTAATTGAATATGGTTTGACTGTAAAAATTGATGGAAAATGTTTAATTAAATAGTGGGATTAATTTTTGGTATTGATGATTTGAAATTTACTATAGAATTTATTTCCAATTTGTATTTGGAAAAAATAGATTAAAATTATTTTAATAAAAACCATGTTATTTCCGAGAAAAATTAATTATTTTATTAAAAACAAATTTATTGGTTTTTAAATGGTAATTGAAAAATTTTATATGGTATATTTGGTAGAATTTTATTTTTTATGAATTTTAAATGAAATTTTCAATCACTTGTTGTTATTAGAGCACATGAAATATTAGTTATTAAGTGATTAATTGGAATAAAACTCTTTTGACACTTTACAACTAAAACAAAATATAGTGCATCATGTTATTTCCTCAATGGTATGGAGATGAGAACTCATTGAATATTGTCAGAGGGACATGTGTATACACATGTTTTCATTATTCATGTTTTTGATTGTGATAATATAGTAACCTAGAACAATCATACCTCATAGAAAATAACCATCTTTCTCAATTTTTATTGTTGAAATATATTCCATTAGTTGTAAACAATTTAAGCAGGCCTTCTTAAATCTATATTTACTTAATTATATAAATATTTAATTGAGAAACTTGTTTAATGTATATATTTCCTTTTTATTTTAAAAGAATTATATTCTTAAATAGGAATTAGAATTTCCATACCTATTTATTTAAAAATTTAATGATTTAATTGGTTAACGAAATGGTGACATATAATTATGGAATAATTGGTGAGATGCTACTGGGAATTTAGTTCATAAATGATGTATGTGTTTATGTTTCTATAGATTACCTTTTTATAGGGAATGATTTTGCATTAGTTATAACATAAACGTGGAATTAGTTTTTTTATATAAGATCTTGGAGTGTTTTTCTCAGTGGGACTTGTTTTTTAATATTGTTTCTATTACATTTGGTCAGACATTGGGTTTTCATACGTTTATGAATTCATGTGCACATCTTGATGACGATTTTTTTGTATTAATACTTAATTTTTAATTTTTAATATATTTTTATTGTGGAAAATATGTTCCAAAATCATATTATATGATTATAAATCCAATTCTGTACTCCATAGGGAATGATAAAACCCATAGGAAAATCTTTCCCCTATATCAGTTTTAAGGTTATCAGTTTTCCTAGGTACTTATGCTAGTTCATGAAATCAGGAATTATTTCAGTTTAAAAAAAATATTTATAGTGAACAAATCATTATATATATGGACATAATTTTAAAATTTAATTATAAAAATTTCAGGGAAAAATTTGTGAATAATGAATAGAAAAAATGCGTTGAATTTATAGAAATTATATAATCTATGTGACATTTGAAATAGTAAAATGGTAATGAAGAATAATGACATGATATATTATTATAGATTCCTCATTGTTTGAATAGTAAATTTAATATTAGAATATTATAATTAAATGAAAATATTATTTAAATCGAATTTATATATATATATTCATATGAAATAAATATTGAAAATATGAAAGAAAAAAGAATATATAATTTAATATTGAATAATGAGTACATTATTACAATTTTTGAAAACATTAATTATTTTATAAAATATTATAATTAACTTAGTTTGACTTTTTTTATAATGAATTAAATTTATTAATGTATTAATTAGTACTTTAAAGGAATGATATTTTAATATTTTTATAAATACATGAAATTTTTAGAGTTAAGAAAAAAATTCTTCAAATGCCGTAGGTTTATTATTTAATAATGATGTATCAATGGTTTAATTAAACTTATCATTGTCAGATAATGTCAAAATATATTTAATATTATAAATGATTTATTTAGAAATATTACATTCATTTTCAAAATATAAATTTAATTTCCTTTTTATTTGAAGATACAATGGGTTGTCAAAAATAATATTTTTATTCATTTTTTATATATTATTGATTTCATGGAATAATGGTTTAAATGATATTATATTGTTTATTTATAGTCACAATTCAATATTTAAGTCCAATATTCTTTGTTTTACTTCAGAAATAATATATTATTCATTATTTGTTATTTGAAATTCAGATACCACCACATATAAACACCCCCTTCTATACTATGGAAAATTGGTCCCAAATAATTTAAATTTCCCTATCTGTTTCTGATTCCATCTCCAAACATCATTGAAGAAACCGTGGAGATTTTTTTTGTATGAAAAATTAGTTCTTCATGTTATTAATGGTTATGTTAAATGTATAAAATAACACATTCTATAATTTTTCATCATATATTCATAAAATGTTATTTTTATTTTCAATAATACATAAATTTCATTCCAATATAGTCAACATAATATAAATTTAATAGTATGATAGCATGATATTAATTACATTAATTAACAATTAAAATTTTAAAATAATATATATATATATATATAATATCTCTACATTTTGTTTTCATAGTTCCATTATGCATTGTTGACTTATTACACATTTAGTATTATAATAATTTTCACCATTATAGATTGATGCCAGAATATATTTTTAATCTATAAATAATTGATTTTATTTGTTTATTTCATATTATATTGGTAATTTTGGAAAATTAAAATTAATATTGTTTTGAACAAAAGAAATTTTAAAATATGGGTTATGTTGATAAAGCATATCATTAATGAAATTCATCATCAATAATAGTACTCTATGATAAATACAAATAATTATAATGTGATGAAAATAATTAAATTATTTATTAATATATTAATAACTATAAAATATTTATGTAGGAGTTGTAAATGTTGTGAAACTGAACAAGATCTATGGTATGAGGTATATTTACCCAAACTCTATGAATTTTTTACATCTTTACCTACTATATCATTTTCTACATGATTGAATTAAAATTCATTCAAAATAATTATTCTTTTCTATTCTCGTTATCAAAATGGGATATGGATAATTCTACCTAAAATATAGTTATTTGATGGAATCATAATGATTATTAATGATGAATTTATTTCATAAATTTTAAATCTATTTTTATTTTGTTAATTAAAATCCTATTTATTAGAAATTACATTTTGTTTGTAAGATAAATCATTAAAAAATCAGAATTTGGTTTTTTCATATTATTTTTAAAACCCCCAAATTTAAAAAATAATATTTTCTATACAAAATCAATATAAATATATCACTTTTCTCATGGTAATATTTGATGTTTATTTATTGGCATACATTCCCATTATATGTACAAATCAGGATTTTAATTTTATTATATTGTGAAAGCTAGACCATAATTATATATATGTCAAATGGATTGGGTAACATCATTCCATCAATGAGATTGTTGTGGGAGAATATGATGAAATGCATATTCTTGTTCTATGGGAAAATTATTTTACTCACATGTTATTTTTAAACAATATTATATATTATTTTTAATCTAATATATTAGAATTAGACATAATTTTTTAAGGCCTACTTATTTTTTGGAATATACATTAGATTTTTCATTAGAAAATTATCCTCATACATAGTATATTTATCAATTTCCTATGATGTGATTTTTTATGAATAACCATGCGAAATATTGTTTCCTGACACTTGTTCTTATGGAATTATACTTCCCCTTAATGGGAATTTATCTCAAAATATCATTTATGCATGTCCCTATGTAATTACATATACTATTTAGATCATGAAATCATATAAGGAAATAATGATATAATATTTAAATAATGTGTAATTAATATATATATATATACATTTTGAATGAAACCAAATTTTTGAACGCAGTAAAACAAATATTTTGGGATTTGTATTATTATTTATGTTTATTAATGATTTCAAATTCACGCAAGAATATTTCAGGTTAGTATATTTTGTATTATATAATAGATTAAATACATTATAAATTATTCTAGTAAATGGAATGATACATAATAAGTACATATATTAATATAAAAACTATAATTGATTTACTCAAGGGAATAATTCATTTTCCATGCATTATTGATGTTTTTTATAACATTTTTTATTTTATAAAATATTTAGAACAAGAAGAAATCAATCCAAAATCCATTTTTAGTTAAAATGAAATAACATTATAAATGTATCTAAAAAACAATGGTATAATAATTCTATAACCATATAATAGTAATATGCAACTTCGATCAAGGTTATAGACTATAACATGATCCTTGTATAATGTCCATGCATAAGAAAATTTTTATAAGTTAGATAATTAATAAAAATTAATTTAGTAAAGATTGAATACATTATGACTTACATAATGAATTTAATATTATATTCAATGTGTAACCTAGAATTGTTTTAATAATTATTAAAAAAATCGATACTCAAATATTATATTAAAACCAAAATTCATAAAGGATTTATAAATATGAAGTAATTTTTGTTATGAATAAGCGGTTCAATGTTATCTAAAATTGTTTTTGTTATATAGAGAATTTTCCCATGATTATAGAGCTATGAAATTAATGTTTCAGTTTCAATATGTAAAATGAAAAGATAGTTCAGGAAAGAAAATCCAACAACAAACATTTAAATTTTTTTGATGGAAACATTATATAAATTTTTTTAAATTTATGAGGAAATTATTTATATTGTAAATTAATGAAATACAATTCATTAATATTCAAGGAACATCAATAAGTCAACTAATAAGGCATAGGAAATTAAGACATCACTTAATGTACCACATGTAATATAATTCTAGACATATGAGGATCTTGGTAAATATGTTTGATGCTCAAAAAACCATTATATTAGTAGGGTAATTAAAATGAAAAACCACATAATCCAAGGGTTAATGGAAAAACATTAACAAATACCACCATTATACTAGAGAAATATAAATAAATATTTTAATTGAAAAGTTAATATTCAGCCGTGAATGGTGAAACATTTAATTTATTCATGTTCACTAAGATCTTTGATATTATAAAAGATGTCCATAATTAAAAAATCACCCCAAATTCCTCAAAGGAATTCATTGATGGTAATAATATAATATAATATAATATATGGACATTGGATATTATATAGTGTTGGTAGTATAGTAACTCTATAGTAATTATTGGAATTCGTATATGATTGGATTAATAAAAAGTATGGGTGGTGTTTATGGGATAAACTATTGATTCAACTATTATGTATATAAATTATGAAGATAACTTATCATGTCATGGGATTGAGGAAGAATACCTCATATCATCCCAAGAAAATTATCAAGAAGAAGAAAAAAAATTATAATTTTAGTTGAATAGTTTGTTGATGAGGTTCATATTAAGAGAAATAATAATAATAACAATGATGGTTGGGACATAGTTGAAATATAATACCCTATAAAACCTTACTATTAGTCATTTTTTCTATTCTAATAAGGGGTTATGTTTTTATTGTACAAGTCGTATAAAATTGATTTTTTTTAATAATTAAATTTCATTTTTTATAATTCCAAATGATTATTAAATATAACATTCTTCAATAAGTGTCAAAATATAAATAATTATAGTATTAGTTTTATGTAATTATTTAAATATATGGATTTAGGATGTTAAACATTTTTATCAATGAGATTTAATATTTACTATTACTGGTGAGAAAAAATGATAAAAATACTTGAATAAATTGAAATACAGTAAGTTTATATTCTTATATACGTGATTATGAATAAATTATATCATAATTGAGTAACTTATATACTTGACTAAAAATAAATATATTTGAGAACAAATAGAGTAAATGAGAAATTATTTATGTTTTAAAGCATTCTAATGAATGGAAAAAATTTCGAATAAACTATTCAATGGGATTCCCCTCACCACACCTATAAATTCTGACTTTATATACTAATTTATCTTCAGAAACAACTTATTTATCTATTAATTAGTTCCAAATTAGAAAAAATTATACATTTAGGTGGGGGGTTACCTATATTATTAATAATTATTTAATTTCTATTATAGTATCAATTCAAATTCCCATTTTGGTATTCAAATATATTTTTATATAATTTAATTTCATTTACTAATGTTCTATTATCCATGTAAAATGAAAAATTCCTCCCATTAAACTATATTAAAATCCATTATAATGATGAAATAATCCAATAATGTAATAAATTCTTCTGTGAACCACTATAAAAATCCCAATGCATTAAATGTATTTGTTGTATTACATATACATCATCTAAAAATTGGTTCCATTTATATGGAATAATAAATATGATATTTATTATAGATCCCATATCACATCCCATGTGGATTAAACTAAATATTGGCCCATAATAACTATTTCATTAAATGAATATAGACCTTTATGTTTCTCCTTAATGATTTTTTACATTCTTAATGCATATAAAATATTTGTAATTACATGCACATATATTTAGAAGGGATTTATTGACAATTAAATTCGATTTAAACAGTTTTATATATTTCAAAAAACCGAAAATAATCTTATTGATTATAGGTATTGAGAGCTCCATTTATATAATCATCACACATAAATTTTCCATATTGTAATATTAGTTTTTAAATTATTATTTATAATATGAATCCAAAATAGTCACCAAGACATGTGTATTAATCCATTAACTAAGGAAATATATTTAATTTTTATATATTGCTTTTTTATATTAAAAATCTTATATGTAATGTATCATAGAAAAAGTATCATAATTATTTAAAAACATTTCATTCTTGAACATCGCAATATGTGTTTCTTGGGAACTATTAGTATATATTAGAAAGAGTTTGTATTTTATATAATATGTGTAAAATATAATTATATAGTCCTCTTTTGAAAATATATTTCTGATGATAAAAATATAATATGGAAATGCGATTCTTTTAATCTGATATTAAAATGTATTGGTTTTCACCCCCAATTTTATGGTTATTATGAATTACATTATTCGTTGCCATAAATTGTTAAAAATATATATAATTAATTAATATAAATATTATTAATAATTTTATATAAAAATATATAAATATGATATTTTATGATTATGTATTCATTTTTATAAGAAGAGTAATTATAAATAAGTTCATTTCAGTTTTGCTTTTGTTATAAAATAATACCTTCTATTATATATTATCCCTTACTCATCATGTTATATATTTATTTAATATGTTTCCCATTTCCCAATGATATAACTTGGCACACTATATGTGTCCAAATATATTAAAAACACTAAGAATAATGATTTAAAATCAAAGGATGTAATATTCCATTTTATAAAATAACTTTTGGGTATTAATACTCTTAATGATGGAAAAATAATGATCATGTGTATATAATATATTTTCTTTTAATAACCATTTAATTTATATCCCACTTGACATGTGTTAATATAATGGGGGTGATATAATGAAAATTATATATTCCCTGACCAATAACCCCTCGTAGAAATATTTTATTCAAAATTCCATCAATATATGCCATACATTTGTATTTCAATAATGAAACATTATATATTTTTTCATCTAAGTATAATTTAAGGATTAAGATGAAATCTTTTTGGAGTATAATTTTTTTTAAATGTGTTCTCATATTCATATTATATTATAAAGAATATTCAAATCCTGATATTAATACTATATAAGAATATGAGCATTGAATTTGAAAATGATACTCTAATTAAAATATATATTAGAATTTGAATGAGATGGAAAAAGAACATCATATTACTTAATATTTTTACACTATATTCATTTCTTTGATCCATCCAACAACATCATGATTACAGATAGATATATGATGAAGAATCATTGAAAATGCTATTAATGTATAATTTAAACATGGTCATAATTAACTATGGTCCTCAACTACTACAATTAGGGCGCACTTCTACCTTTATTGGTCAAATAATATTGTTAGATCCCAATATATAATAGGGTAAATAAATTAACCCTATTATCCAACTATATATATATATATATGAAGCCATATTTATCTTATTTCAACAAATTTTATAGTATTTAATTTTTTATCTAAAGTTATCATAGTTTAAATATTTTTTGATTTCAAAATCCATATTCCCAAATACAATCCATGTATTCAAATACAAACACCTAATAAGTAAAATTTAATTTTTATATATGGAGAAATCAATTAAAAAAATAAAATAAAATATTAAATTATATTTTTCTAAATAAATTTCTAAATCAATTGTTTTAAAACTAAAATATATATAAATATTTATTAGACTATAATAAACCCTAATGGTAGGGTGGTACTTTTTTTGGAAATATCATGAGATGGTTCCCTCAAAATTTATTTTGTACTTATTTCAATAAAATATTATTTAACCTAAAAATAATCCCCATGATCCTTATAGATAAATTTATTTATATGTTAAATATATTTTAGACACTAGTGATGTTACCCCAGACAATGGAACAATATAATTACTTTCATAAGTGATTATCTAACATTTTGAGTATCTATTTTATTCCTTACTAGAATTTAAATCTTTTCATTACCATTAAGATAAAATAATTCCAACTATTTCGTTATCCCGACTATATTCCAAATAGTTATAATGACCAATAGTAATATATCTTTCATATATAATCTTCCGTCTAAAAAATATTTCATAGCAATAAATATTATTATGATTCTATTTTAATATAATATAGATATTTTAAATCATTATACCCTATTAATGAAACTCAAATATGTAATATCCAATGTTTAAATCATTTAAAAACATTTATAATAATTCAAATCTCTAATTTTATAGGAATATCATCCCAAAAAATATGATTATAAAACTTGACCATGTATATATAATGTTGAACATTATTTTAAAATTAATTCTATTTTCTCCAAAATGATTAAATTATCTCCATAATACATTTAAATAACATGACAAATAAATGAAAAAAATGATGATTTAAAAGAAATATAATTTTTGAAAAATAGGAATGGAACATGAGAGATATATTTATATAGTTTTTTTTATAATATGTGTCATCATTATATACAAATAATTATATAATCATCATAAGTATAAGGAAATCATTTTTTGATACATTGAAAATGGAATCTGAAAAAGTTTTTGACATCATAATATAGTGGAAAAGTCCCCCAAATAACATATCGACAACACATCACTATGTTCAAGATTAAAATATATGAAAGTGATTATGTCATATAATTTGAATAGTAGTAAAATCCTGATCTTGTAAAATATACTAATATGTTTCATCACATTATCGAAATCATTACATCGATATATAATGATGGTATAACCAATAGCTTCAAATTTTTCATTTCATCATGCATGTCACATAGAAGGGGATCATATTCTAATCATACATATAAAACAAAACATTATAAAAATAGTGGGTATTATAATGATTTAATAAGTAATATATCAATTAATAAACCAGTATATGTGAAATGGATGAATGGAAAACAAAATTTCTTATTCTTAATGTTTAAATTATTTTTACAATATCATATATGATTAAAATGATAATAATAAACATATTAAGATTCAGTAATAGATTTAATGAATAAAATTAATCAATAATAATGAAGTAGAATAAAATACAATCTCAATATTTTAGGAATATGTATATAATTATCCTAAAATATGGGAATATATTGTAAATTTTATTCACTGCATATTTTATAAGAATAATTTTTTAAATATAGTGTAACTGATAATACAACTGATAAACTAGTTATGCTTGATAGAGACCATACCTTCTATCTAATTATTTTCTCACATTTATTCCTCCATTACATAAAAAATCTATTTATTAATAAATTAATCATGAATAAACATATATTATATTAAGTTATTTTTACAAATTATATTAATTTTATATTATTTTATACTCAATTTTTTGTATATTATTATATTTGATGAAATGATTATTTGAATTTATAGAAATCTTATCTCACTATCATAATCTTGACTAATTGAAATTTCTTTTATTTTGATAATTCAAAAAAACAGAAATATAAATTAAATTATTTTTTATATGTTTTAAATAATGTATTGTAACCATTAATCAATGTGGAGAAAGTTTAAAAATTGAAAACCAGTTCACATGCTTTTAAATTATCAATTGTGGGATATTTAAATTTATAATAAAAAAATATGCTATATATATATTATAATAATTTTTTTACTGTAGAATTATACTATAAATATCATAGTATATATATATATAAATTTTTATATGGTTTAACTTATATTGGAAAAAAAGATAGATAAATATGAATATAAAATGATGGGAACAATATTAGTGAAAAGTAACTTTTCATATTAATCCTTCACTACTACATTTAATTCATTTATGGAATTGAGTGTTATAATATAAAAAGGTCCCTATGGTTATTTGAAAACATAAGAAGGGTGATTGATTAGTTATTCAAAAAAGTGAAGTGTTTAAGATGATATTTTCCATGGGAAGGGAGTGAGAGTATCTGTACCATGTAAGAAGGTTATTTTAGGTATGAAATTAAAAAAAATATTTACAAATAAATAAATAAAAATAGGAATTATTTAGAATTATTATATACAAGGAATCAAGTTTTGATAGATTTTTCCTTTCATTATTTTTATGTAAATATAATTAATTATCCTTAGAATTGGAAAATAAAATGGGTGGATTAGGACATTGGAATTAATATTTATACATATATATATAATTATTATATTTTAATGTTCATCTATGTATCATTTTAGTGATTCAAGTCTTCCCATTATTTGTGAACTCATATAGGAAATATGAGAATATGGTTGAATCTCAAAACATAGTATATTTCCTTAGATCAAGGTGAGGTTTGTTATCACTACATATCTAGATGAGGCAATTGTTGGGGGAGAGATTATTAAATGAAAAAATTTATTTATTTGATTATTTCAATAAATTATCTAAATAGAAAAATTATTTCAAAACACATTTATAAAAAATCATTATGTTCATCATCATATATTTTGAAGGATTTGACAGCTGGTTAGGAAAATCTTCATTGGTGAATCTATATCAGATGACGACTGAGGAAATGATCAATGCTGATCAAATTTTATTAATCATGGTGAGTTTCCATCATTTCCATAGAATAAATTGTCACCAATGATATTCCCTAAAACGACATTTGGTTATGTTATTAATTGATTTTATTCGTTTTAATTTCATATTCATTTAATGTTATTATCTACATTTTTTATTTCGGATTTTTTTGTTCTTCCCAAGAACCCAGACACATTTTAATATATATTTGTCATCTAATAAATATTTTTTTCACCATACATTTATCTAATTATATTATGGATGGACCATAATTATTTTTTAATGTTACATATCACCTATGATTTTTGACTAATTTGTTCCCTTCTCCACATTCTTCATTATTAGATGAAGGGTTGTAGATTGAAAAATTTATCATTTTTTTGTGCATTACGTAGCCCACATATCATGTTATTCATAAAAAAGATGATAATTTTATGATTTCGATACTTATCTTGATTATTTGAATATTTTGGGTTATGCCTCAATGTATTCAGTATCAATGGTTGTAATGAACTTAGAATGGAGAAAAGGATGAAGCCATGCGGGGGTCAGGTGAGAAGAATCCCACCAACTTTTATTGATTTAGTTCAATAAACTATAGATATAGGTCACCATATGTAAATTATAGTGGAAATAGAATTATTGGTGGTAAATGTGATATGAATTTAAATTAATGGGATCAAACACCATGTGTTCCTAAAAAACTTCATGTGGCCTAGTAAAAGAATCTTGACATTTTCTCAAAGAGTTCATGAGCATGCCATGCCCAAACACACATCCACCATAATAATATACGAGAATATGAAGGTACATAGATATGGAAACCGTACATAGGCACAACTAAAAGTACATGGTAATGAATTAATGTATATGGGTATGTGATTGAGATCACGGGTTAGCTTTAGGAATCCATCATATTCCATATAACAATAGTACTCTCCATGTAGATCCACTAGGAAAAAAATCCTTGTATATTAAAAGAAATGACTAGTTTTCCATGTCAGGATAAATTTTATTTGACTCAATATAAATGTTTTGTTTTTAACATATATTCTTCAAATTTATTTTATACATCATCGAAGATTTGAGTATGGACCCTGAGTGGTCTACCTTATTTAGTTTTCCATTTGGATCATAATAGTGTCCTTCAATTAGACATTCGAGATGTAAAACTACATTTTTTTTGTGAGAATCATTATTATGGGATTTTTAAAGGGTATTTTTTACCACACAGTTTCATCATAGATATGATATGGTTAGAAAAAACTAGAAATACATGGACATTGATCCACTATTCTATTTATCTATGATCAACTTCAGCCTCCCGATGCACTATGAAAGGGTTACATTATATATTTTATAAGTTTCACTCCATAATGCACTTGGAATATGGTAGTATATCTACAATCTATGTTTCACCACCCATATAAATCAGAATGTGGGTCCTATATTCTCATACTGAGTGTCACCCTCATGAATCACTATAGAGATGGTCATATATCCATCAGTCATGTGGTACCCCTATTTGTATAGGGAACATGTCCTATATCTACTATTTATAATACATCTACCATACTAGGGAGTAGGTCCAATATTAATTCTTGATGACCCTTTGGATATGAATATGTATCAAGGATCAAGTCATCGACATGTATTTGTAGGTTATACACACAAGATTATGATAAATATAGATGGGTCAATAGAGAACTATGAATCCTCATCTTCACTGGCTTTGTTGAAGACATAAAGATTCCATTTCTTTGTAGTTTATGTTTCTACTTGGGAAAATATATTGTGTTTTATATTCCCTATTGAAATTTTTTGAGATTAATTTTATAACATCTCTTCTTTATCATTTTATTATTTTTATAAAATCCACATGGTATTATATATAGTTACCACTACCTAGGATTTTTCCCAATGGTGTCCTGTCTATTTCAGACAAAGCAATATTCAGCTATGACATTAGTGGATCATTGTGATAACTAGGTTCATTGACTATATATGGTTGTGGGACATGGTGATTAGGAATCATTATCCCTCAGCATGCCTCTATTCTAGTTTTTGTCTTGAAGGGTCATTATTTCTAGTCGAGAAAATATTTTTCCCATATTCAGTTTGTATTTATACTCTCTTAGTCTAATGTATTCTTTATAGTTTGATTAATGTATATATATATTATATATTTTACATAAATTATTGTATTACATTGTACTATTTCATGGATTTTTTTAGGTATGTGATTAATTGTACAAAAAAATCCCTCCAATTCCATTTATTCCATTTCAAAACTTCTCTCAGGCCCATTCTAATTGGAGGCATACATGGTGTTGAAACAACCATTATTTCTCAAGCTATGCAGCTATAAATGGGTTGGGTCAAGATATAATAGTGTTAGAGCAGTTAATTAAGTAGATTAGTGATTGGATTTATCATACAGTCTAGATTTTGGGAAAATGGAAATAGTGTAATTGTGTCTGGAGTGCTAATTCTGCAATAGGGATCCAATTTTTTTGGGTAAAGGTTAATGATTCCATATATAGGGATGCTGGATAAAATTTTTTTTTCATGGAATACCAATGAATCCATTATAGGGAACCTTCCAAAATGAACAATATAGGATTTAATATTTTTATTATTTGTATTGATTAATCTACCCATATTTATTTCAAATTAAATGTGGTATGTATAGATCATCATTAGGATGCCTCCTTGAATGATTCCATCCATTTTATTGTTACATGAAAACAGTGATGATATTTTGATTTTTGAGGTTTTATATTAGGGGCCATATGATGTTGTTTTTTTTCTATTTGGGTCGATAGAATCACCCATACATTTTTGTATATTACTTGAAGGACAGACAGAGGAGTCCTCATGAATACACATGCTGAGTGAGTTCCATGATTAGTGGCTACTGAGGTTTGGTAGAAAACCATATCCCACAAATAGTACAGGATTGGAATGTGATGATGATATGAGAATTTAATATGGTTTTGAACTTTAACAATCAAATTGATTTGTTTACATACAATATTTTCCATGGATTAACAATAAATTTGTGGTCTATAGTCATAGAGTTTCATGATGAGATGACGCTCCCATGTTTAGAGACCCATCAAATATTTTGTTTTGTGTACTACCCATTGTTTAAACACAACATTCATATCTAGAAGTTTCTTGATCTATAATATGGTAGTATAAATATTCATAATTATTCAATGAGGTCTAGTAACCGTAAGAGGTACTCACTCAACATAGTGTTGGATGGATTCATCCATGTGGGGATGATCAATCTGGTTTTATACATATAAAAATGTTCTACTGTGGTATCCATATGAATTCCCACATATTTAGGAGTATTAAAGTGAGATAAAATTACATAGACTATCTTGGAGGGGTGATTAAACTCGATGTAGCTGGCGGTGGCCATCATGTTGTTGAATCTTCTGCAACAGCTAGCAGGAACCAATCATTGAGGTATCCGTGTAGCAATGTATCCCATTACAAATCCCATGCACGTGGATTTCTGATACATGGTTGAAATATATGACCTTGTCTATCAGGAGATATGTGGTCAAATATATGTGATAGTAATGTTCATATATAATTTTATTTCCCGGAATTATATGCCAAGGAGGGTAGGTAGATTATTTGTGGACTTCCCTAAAAATGATAGTTCCAAGATCAGGGATCTCCCAATCATGGACAAGGATGCACCCACCGATGTGGTGCTGGAATGGGATAATATGGTGCAATATTATGAGAATAATATGTTAGAGGATTATGATATGTTCTAATTCCACCACCACTACAAATAATCAGACATCAGTATTAAATAGTTTGTCCTCTATGTCATGTATAGAAGAAATATATAGATAGATATTTCCCAAAATCTCACAAGCTCATTCAAGGTGCTATTTTTTTCCTTTATAAACATTCTCTAGTATATATATTTAATGGTAGAAGACACTCTTTTATTATTTTCCATTTGGGAGAGAAATTGACCTCCATTGATTCATTATAATAGTATCTATTTGTAGAGGATCTAGCATGGTATTGTTCGTTGATATCACTTATGTACCAGTTATTCCAACCTGAACTCATTTTAGTGTGTTTCTGATGGGCCAGATAGTTATCCGGATTAAATAATAGTACATCATATATGTAATAAATATGTTATCCATGGTTATATCCATGATTTATTCTAATCGCGAACGGTTTTGATTATTATAGACAAACCAGATGAGACTCACCATTGCAGGTGAAAGAGTCATCATAGATGATTCAATAGGTCTTTTGACCAAGAAGCTACAATCCATCACATACCAATTAGTTATTTTAGACCTGGGCTCATAAGGTAATTTTGGAATCTATACCCCTTAATTAGTGAATCACTACCTAGATGGCATTCAAAATTATTTCTCAGAACTACCTCTGTAATGGAATATGTAACTATATATTCACATCCCCATCGATACAACACATATACATCCAATAGCAATATAGATGGACCCAAATTATCTTAGGGAGTGGATTGTGTCATTGGATATCAATTTGGTTATGTTTTTTTATCAGAGCTAGTGTTTCCCCTTGAAAATCCATAGTTATGTAGTTGAAAATTATGGATAAGTGATTAAGTCCTGTCATAGATTATCATCACATAAATCGAGTTATTGATAAATCCTTTTACCCCTTCATGATGATTTATAATCAAATTAACAATTTTAGATGCATGATAGTGTTCTCAATGATCGGTCTTAGTTTCTTTTATCACCAATTATAATTTCAAGATGTTGATAATTTGACAATGGAATTCTTATGTCACTACAAACACTATGAGTCCCATGTTATTCCGTATAGGTTAATGAATTATCGTATAGTGTAAAACAATTCGATGAAGTGAATCATCCTTCCATTCTAGTTTTTTATTTTCATTATAGACACATTACATTGTTTCTTTGAATTCGAGGAGAAGAAAACGGAGCACTTGATCATGGTTTTAAAATAATCATAGAAGTAACTTTTTTATAATAATCTATAAATGTCCATGTTTTAGATCTTCATAAATAAAAAATGGGGTATGTAATCATTGATAATCTATTTTACATGGCCTCAGTGGTTATAGATGTACTATTTTCTTAGTATCCACCAACCATCTTCTTAATGGTGTGAATTTTCTTTATCATTATATTATAATATAAGAGGTTGGTTTTTATGTTATCTAGGGTATAATCCCCTTTCACCACCCTATCAATGAAATGAAATCTATTTATTTATATTTAGTATTGTTAGGGAATCTTGAAGATATTTAGGATAAGCATGATCAATGATCATATGTTGAGACTACCAAACGAATTCAAGAAGTATATAGTATTTTTAGGGAATATAGAGTCGGAATAGTGTGTGTATTGATGTAGAGGAATGTTTTGATCAAATACACATCATAGAAGTTGAAACTGAGGAGTTGTTATTTGTAATAAAAGACCTATTTCTGAAATAGATGTAATTCTATCTGAATATGTAGAAGCACTATATTCTAGGGAATCATATTTATATTTACTCATCCCATAATAGACCCAGGTAAATATTACCATAATGAGATCTAATCCTAGGAAATAGGCGTTGGTTTGAATTCCTATAAAACTATTAAATTATGATAATATATATTATTATTAAGGGAGATGTGGGGGATGATTCCCATAGTAGGATATCCATTTGTCACACTCTGGAGGAGGCATAAGTTAAATATGATTCATTTTAGCCGAGCTATATAAAATAGATTGGTGTAGTATATCATCATTTGATGGGTCTTAATCCTTCATTTCATTATCATATGATAGATGATTAGTTGGATGACATCGTGTATGAGGTTCTAAATGACTAGATATCCTCAGATGATTCACCCGATGGATTTTCTATACGAAATTTTCATTTAAATATTTTCCTAGGATGATTGGTTTTTTGGATCACATTACATGAGAAGTTGATGTTAGTGTTCCAAGAATCCCACATTGATGTACATAGTCGTGCAAAAATATATAATAGGACATTCTATGGTAGTTTTAATGGGATTTTGTGGTTCTGAGTATTTCCATTTAAATCTTTTAGTGTGACACATGTCGATATGTAGATTCTAAGGATTGTTTTTTAGTATGTTTGATATATCCTCTTCATGTTTCTTTTTGAAATTTAATTCCATACACATTGACATTT
The DNA here is from genome assembly GCA_963277665.1 of Viscum album. Taxonomy (NCBI): domain Eukaryota; kingdom Viridiplantae; phylum Streptophyta; class Magnoliopsida; order Santalales; family Viscaceae; genus Viscum; species Viscum album. Next base: position 1,022,029,467 of record OY728133.1, on the reverse strand, counting down.
TGATAGGGATTAAATATATAATGAGAGTCCATGATGTTATTTGGGTGATTATTGACCAACATACCTTGTTGGAACACTCTCTTTCTATTCAAGAGTAGGTAATTCTAGAGTATCAAGTTCTGTTGTAAATATTGGAGATTTTATGTCATCATATGCTACCCTTGATTATTTTTTCTGACTGTGATTCTTGTTTCAAGTCACAAATATGGATTGGTTTTTACAAACCAACGAACATAATTTTTTTGATGAGTTTTAAATTTTAGATCGATATGCACGGTGAGAATAAAATAAATATCATGGTGTAGAATAAAATAATGAGGATATTCATGTTAAACATCTTATGGGGCTAAGAGGATCACATTACATTTTTTGGGTTTTCTTTTAATAATATAAATCACTCAATAATCATCATGTATGTTTTTTAATCCCTAAATGGGATACCCTACATGTCGACCCTATAATGGTTAGAAAATAGAGATACGTCTTTTGTTGGGATAGTGATAACATATGTTATATTGAATAAGGTTTAAGAGTTCAACATGTTTATGAGAATAGCATATAGAAGATAGAAGTATTATATAGATCAATGTTAAATAAAACATCATTTTGATCAGCAAGACAATGATTTTTTTATGGCATCCCCATAACGAGGACTGAAGAGATTTGGCAAGTGAGTAAATATACACCTACGGAACATTGTTGCATTTGAGAACCTATTGTAAGATAGTCAGGTTTCATACCAACTATCCATTACCCCACAGCCAAATTAGGTCCATGACGTTTTCCATGTGTTGAAGATAAGGAAATGTGTTCATGAACCAATGCAAATTTTTCAGTATGAAATATTTACTTGTTTGATGGAGTCACCTTTTTGGGGACCCAAATGGTGATCAAATACGAGCATGGTATAATCTCGAGTGGGTGGAAAATCCCATTGGTCAATGTGAATCTCCATCACATCATCTGCAAGGTGTTCTCCAGGGAGAATGATAGTCAAATACAGACTCAGTACCCCCTTTTGGTTAGATGTTCATATTGGGAAATATTTAATTTATGGAATAGTGAAGGTAGATACTCTTTATTTCATGTGTTTTTCCTATGAATATATGTTTGTATATATATGGGTTAATCCTTATATTCGGTGTAGCATTTGGATGACTCTAGGACATGTAATTTATATATTTTAAATGTTTAAATATTTTTATCCACACATCCAAATCATTTTAGTGTTTATGGTTTCCCCATTTACTAGGACCTCATATGAAAAATAGGTGAACATGGTATAATTTTAAATATAAGGTTTACCCTAGGCATGAAATAATGATGGTTTGAACTAGATGTCTAGTTGAGGTAGCCATTTTTGATTCCATTTAATAAAATAAATAAAGTCTTTTTATTATATTTATTCAAATACCAAATCTATAAATACTTTATAATTATCCTTTTATAAAATATTACTAGTTTTAGCTGTATAACTATTAAATTAATTAAATAGACTATTGGTTGTTATTTATTGGTGGGTTGTGATCTGAAAATGAGAAGTGAATATATAAAGGTGGATTAGTAGATATTTTAAACATCATGTCTTCTTCATTTTTATAGAATATATTCATCACAAATGACCAAACAAAAATCTAGTTATCAAATATTATTTATGGATTTATTCCATGTTAATTTCATAAGAATGTATTATAATTATCACCTTAATCAATATTTTATCAGTTATTTTTTTCAAGAGATGTTCAAAGATTTAATTGATATTATTGATCAAAGAAATTATTTTTTTTCATTTTTTATATTCAAGTATATAATAATTGTGTGAGAATGATTTCTGTTTGATGGATTTAAACTGTTATTTTTCATTTATCCCGTCCCATCATCATTTTCTTCACCATATGCCCTTGGGGTTGTGGTTTGATGTTGTTATGAAAGATTCAAGAAAGATGGATACCAAATATTTTTCTTAGTAATGCATATTATTTGTTATATAGTGACTTGTCTACAGAAAACAATGATATATGGGATGTAGGAGATGCCTCCACTGATTCATGATCTTTAGTGGTGAATTCATTGGTGTGGAGTGATAGATGAATCTATACGGTGTTCATGTGAACAAAATAGGGAAATATATGACAAATCTCTTGTAGATAACCCCAGATTCGTGACACCTATTATAAATCATAATTTAAAATATATTATATTGATTTTCATGAAAATATAATAATAAATCATGGATATCTATAAAAAACACAAATAAATGTAGTTTACTATGATGGAAACAAATCATGTCATATGCATGGTTGAGGTGATAGGTTTTAAGGAAGTGATAATGATCACACACTATGTTAACCCACCACACATCATGTGAATTGGTGTTGGAAGCTATGTTCGTACACTTATAGTAAATATTCATAGAATATAGCATGATCATGGTCAAATCATGATTATACGGGTTGGTCATGGTACTCAGACATGTCCACAGTACACAGGAACAACCTATTTTCATGGGACTATCGAGATGTATATGGGATTGAGATGATTGTAGGCGGAGGGACCAGATGGACAAGACACATCCAATACCAAGAGTACATTAAATTTTTTTCGACACAAATAATAAATACATGTATATAGGCAGAAATTACTATTTGTCCATGTGAGGGTGAACAGAGTGTTACCAATGGGACACATCTAGTAACTGCCATATATTTTCCCACCTTTTTTATATCCATCCTTGAGGCACAAATATTGGTCTGCAAGTAGATTTTCCAAGGTATTTTTACACTTGGAACATGATGATGGCCTCTGTTGAGGAATATAAATTCTGATATAAGGTGCTCTAATCATGATTCTTGTTTATGAAATCCATGATGAGTATCTGTGTTCAGGAAGTATCATTAGAGAGATGTTGGGGGGGTTTCTCCACACATTCTTTCTATGTAATGGGTTTCAAAAACACATTACCTCGGTTGTGTTGAACCCTCATAAAACACTATAAAACAGGTCCTCTATATATCTATTAGTTGACCCACTGACACATTATGGAGTGGATCATCTCTCTTTTTACTATGTGGAATCCCATGAACACAACATATATTGTTTCAATGATCTATCAATTGATTATAACTACCTGACTCATTAGTGAGTGGGTCCTCTATCAATATTCTATGTGGTTCCTCTTTTTTACTAGTTTTTGGATCATCAATCTATTGATGGTAATCTGACATTTATATTAGTTTACTTGACCTCTATTAGTGATTAGTCCCCCTTGGGCTACAGAGCAATGTTGAGGTAAAGTTCCATAACATGGATTTCTTAGTTCGATAAGTCCGATTATATGCATCAAATAGGGGACAGTGGAGTTATTGGTAGGTTCGTCATCCTTGGATGGTAGGAGGATATTGAAATATTATTTTCCTCCCATCTATCATATTATGGGAATATATATTCATTTTAGTTTCCCTCATTTAATGTTTTGACATGACTATTATAAAATTTATTTATTTCTCAATTTATTGTTTTTAGGGCATCCTAATATGTATAAATATATGAAACCATGCTGGGTATTTTCTCACATGTGTTTCTTCATACACATACGATAGATAAATCATAATTTATTTTATTGGTCTGTAGTGATACTGTGGTGCATTAACTATGTATGGTAGTTATACATGGATATTAGGAGTTGGGATCCCTTAGTTGTCCTGAATTATAGTTGTATTTAGTTTGGTAAAGCTGTATTATATTGGCATGTATTTTTTCCCATACATTATGAATATATGAAATCAAACTCTAATATATTACCCAGATGTAGTCTCATGCACAGATTGTCTCTAAATTTAGTAGTGATAATTATAATTCTCCATAAATAATTATGGAGATTTTTGGGTTCATGCAAATATCTATGTCAACAAAAGGCCTCCCATTTCATATATTCCTTATCAATACTAGATTCAAGACCGTAGCCTATTTAATGTGGGAATTATTTTGTCACACTCTGCATTTTACATTCCCGATGTTCCTTAGTGGGTTAGGTAGGGATAATTTATATTTGATTATAAGAATATTATACTAGAAAATGAAATCCATGACACCATTAAATTGTTTATTTAATACATAATAGTGGATAAAAAATTGATAAGTAGTTTATTAATTATATATTTTATCATTTTTGAAAAATTGAAATTACTCTACAGATCATGAAACTATATTTATTCTACTAAACGTCTCATTTTCCTTATTATATATATTTTAGTCAGGTTTAACATTTTTAAAAAAAAACTTATTATTATATGAATATGACATCACAAAACATAATTTTTTTAAAAATTTATTTTCATTATTAACTTAATATTAAATTTTCTACAAAACTAAAAAATATTCTTTTTGTTAAAAATTCACTTTTTTTATTAAAAAAATGATAATCTATATGACCATATATTTTTAAATGTTATATAATTTTTAAATTTAATATAAACATTATATTTAAAAAAATAAATGAAAAAAATCAATCATAAGATTACAAATATTTTTAATTTCCATTTTTAAAATTTAATAGATATTTTTGATCCATTTATTATACACATTTTATAATTTGTTTTGTTTTACTTTAAAATTGAACTAATATTTCTATAATAGATTTAATGATTTCAATGTAAAATTAATGTTTTAATTCATAATTCCATGGTTTTTATTCGATTGGTTATATTTATTTTACATATTTGATGAATACCACAAATTTCATTTAATCAACTTTAAATTCATTATCTCTTATTGTTTTTTACACGAATTTCAAAAATAAAATCATATTTCAAATCACATGTTTTTTATGTTGTTGTTCATGATTTTGACACTTCTATGGGATATTAGTGTTCTATAATTTTATTTGTTTATTTATTTACTTATTATGACATTTTTTTTATTTTTATGTAATTTTTTTATTATCTATATATACATTAATATATTATGAAATAAGTTTTTTATTTTTATTTTTAATTATATTTAGGTGTGTTTAATTCTTCAGAATATTATAAAATATGAGATACATTTAATTTTGAAAACATATTTCCATTTATAAATGTCTAGGTTATTACATTCTTCTCCCCAATATAAATTTAATCCTTTTAAAATTGAACTCGCATCTTTGAATGGGAATGTATTAGGTTAAACTATTTCATTGATTCCCCATGTTACCATGTTTTATATTTATATATTTTATTTCACAAAAGATCTCTGTCATTTTTAGTTTTCACATAGCATAGAAATTTGTCTTTTTGAATGGTGATCTCAAAAATATTCTCCTTATAAAAATGGAAACTGTTTGGTTTTAATTCCTATAAATTTGTTACATGTAAGGGGTCATCTATTAACATCATTAAGTGATAGATTAAGAATATTTTATTTACTCATGCTATGATTGGTGGATGAATTACTTTATTTATATAACTCATTTACAAAAAAGGATTTTAATGTATCCAATGTTCCAAGGGATAAGAATTCACCTCTTTCAAAAACCTCATGAGAGATTTTCCTAATACTCAAAGGAACACATTGTATCTAATATAAAATTCCATGTCTCATTGATTATTTTTTTATATCTTATTTATTGTCTATAATCATTATAATGTATGATAATTACTTTACCATTATTTTCCAGATGTTAAAAATGTTTCAATTATAGGAGATTCAATGTACCATCTACATCTTAGTTTAATTATTTTCTAAATATATTTAATAAATAGAGTTATATGGGGATGTATGAATACATGATTGATGTTTTTTTTGTATCATAACTAATGATATTGTAGATATTGACAACAACCTTCTTCGAATTATATCAATAATGATATCACTTTTTCCATGAGTATCCAAATAGTCATTGAAATGGTTGGTCAAACTGGTGGTGATATGTTGTAATATTTGACATCTCAGTATTCTTGGAATGATGGAAAATATAAAAATATAGAGGGTTAAACATTGGATCTTAATAAGATACTATCCAATTTGATAATATATTAATTCTTGTCAATTTATTGACATATATCTTGTCATGTTGGTTGATGGAGAAGATTTAACAAATTTTGAAAAAGTGAGTGGTTTTGGTGAATCAATCCACCATAACACATAGTTTATTATTTAATTTATATATCATTATACAAATCATCATAATTTTAAAAAAAATGTTATCCAATTTTCCTCCCAAAATTACTCTCAATTTTATCATTATCTCAATATAAACATGCATTCATGGAGAAGGATGAAGTGTAAGATTTGTCAGATATGTCATTCTATATCAATGGTGAAGTTCACACATGATTTCAAGTTCCATATTAAAAACACAATCGTAACCTTATAGTATTATTTTATCCATTATATGAATATCCAAATAATACATTTCTTCCTCATTTATTTTCTCATTTACATATAAAAATAAAATCCTTCTAGAATAGTGGAAAGTATTATCTCTATAATTTCTAGATCCATCCTTTGGGTACGATATCAAATTGATAATTTATCAAAAATAATTATTAATATTGAAGTAGTTTGATTACAACAACGAGAATCATTTTCCATATCTCATTTTTAGTATTATAATGTGTTCAGATATCAATGTCCTTAATTAACATCATATATCTTCATTGACTCATGATCAACTCCATCAAAAGTAATATATATACATTACTTTATTTTTATCAATTCATAAATGAATGTTCTATTTGTACTGGTAATGCCTCTAAATCATTAGTTAGGTTATCATCGCTTCAAAATCTAAATAACGTACATGGATGTTTATTATGGTTATTTAATTTTCCTGAGTCATATATTGTACTTTTATGAAATACATATATAGGTAACAAAAGTATTTATTTTTGGAATAAATTTATATTATAAAATCCATTTTAAATTATCCGGTATTTATGTTTTAAAACCAGCCTTTTGGTTACAATCTATATTATATTTTTATACAAATTTAATAATAAGAGTGTTTATTTTAACACAAAAAATATGTATACCACGTTTTTAAAAGAATAATTTCTTATAATTAAATGAATGATTGTTTTTTGAGTTACATAAGAGTAGAATATTATTTATATTAATATGGTAAGGGTAGACATGGTTTTTCATAAGGGTATAGGTAATTTACAATAGTTCCATAAAAGAATATCTCTATATCTATCTACTACACAATGGTATGTCAGATATAAAATTTAATGGAATAAGATTTTAAAATTGGAACAACATCTTTGATATAGTATATGAAATTTAACATTAATCATTGAAGATAATTCAATCACCTAAAACATTATGATATATTAATTATAGAACAAACTGAATCTCATTTATTGATTTTGATAGACACAACACCGACGTTAATTGATACCTGAAGGATCATAAAAATACTTTTAAATAAGTATGAAATTTAAAATCTAGAAATTAAGTGGGTGTTTATGAATATGATTAAATAAATTATGAAAATTATATAACATACTTGTGTATAACATTAATTAAATTGTCATCCCTTTATTATAAATAAAATAAGAACAATCTGGAAGAAGAATAATATTTTCTAAAAAGGGATATTTTTTTAAAATATGGGTTAGTCATGCATTGAAAACATAATATAAAAATAATTTATAGAAAATTCTTTATTTTTATTCTTAAAAATGAAAATAATTTAATTGAACCTACATGTATACATTATATTTGATGGAATTTTTGGGTTTTTTCTAAAAACATTATTTTTCTGATTAAAAATTAAAAATAATATTTTTTTAATTGAAAACTGCCTTTTTGTTAAATTATTATCAAATTGAAATTATATTTTAAACTTTTTTCAAATGTAAAAATACATCAATTATATTAAAATTTATCATATTTGTGTCAATGCAATTAATTTCATATTTAATCCCAATTACAATATGTTTAATGTATTTATTTGGAAAACCAATTTTTTCTGACATTTTTGTAGATTTAATATAAAACTGAATCTTACCAATAATGTTATCTAAATATTATAAATTTACTCAATATATTTTATTTACAATATATGAAAATATAAACTATTTATAACATAATTTTTCACCATAATTGAAACTGAAAACTATAAAAATTAATTATCGTGACGAATGAAAAAATATGTTTATATTGGGTTTAACTAAGAAAAGAAGTGTTTAAAATGACATAAAATTTATCGAAAAAATATTTTATAGTCATATATATACCTTATTCAGTATAAGTCTTTATAAATACCCATTAATTATGATTTTAAATAAAAAAATTGGGAATCACATTATCATTTCAATAAATCAATGTGTGTCATTTTCCCCAATTTTAAAGTGATACCTCATCTCTACCACCCTTTAGACATCCAACATCCATTGATTCAGCATGGAAATGTTTAAATATCTACATTTATTCCATATACACATCATATATTCATTATTTTTATTATTAGTCCCTCCTATTAATTCTTTAGGTTTAATCGTAATGAGGTTCTCACAAGAAGATGTAAAATTTAAAAATCTACGTATTTATTATAATTTTTTTACACCAAATGAAAAGAATAAAAAATTATTATAATATAAAAAAATTATAAAATGTATAATGATATTTTATTATCTTAATTTTATAACTGATATCAATCTCTTCATCCATCCACCGGGAAATGAAGTCAAAGATCAATTGTACAACAGACTACAACCTTGTGGACCATTGTAATTATATTTTCATCAACATATTAAATGATAAATATAATTATAAATATTAGATAAGTATATTATAATTATTAAATTATTATTATAATATTATTTTTATATCCTATCTATCATCATACATACAATTCTATGGGGGGTACAATAAAATCACTCGTGATTACTGTAGACTACAACAAGAAGATGTGATGCGACTAATTTTTCTATTAAGAATTAATTGTATGTTATTAAGGTGAAAATTAATGAATATATATGATATTTATGTCCAAAAAATCCCCATGAAAGTTGATTTCATATATAACCTGATACCTTCCGATGTATGGTAAAATATAACATCTCTAATTAAAATGTGTGGATTACAACCATAATGTAGCAATGGGAACTTCAATAACTTTATTTTTAAATTCATTTTAATAAGGATGAAAATTTTCATTTAAATATTTTTTAAACATAGTATTTGTTTTATAATGGTTAATTAAAAATTATTTTCCAATTTTTTCAACCATAATTAAAAATGAAAACATAGTTCATGTATATATATAGCCTTCTGTCTCCACTAACAATGTATTAAATTTTCTAGATTTGAATTTTATAGACTAATATAAATAATATATAATGAATATAAGTGATTGTTATATCATGTTTAATATTTTTTATATTATGTGACCATTATTTATGATATATGGCTGAAATTATTTAACCAAATCATATACGAAAATGATTCAATTATCACCCAAAATAGTGACTATAACAAATAATTGTTATTTAGCTGGTGAAAAAAGGTTGTATATAGATCATTAATGGATAGCTATATATTATTATGTTTATTTATATAATTTTAATAATATTATATTTGTGAAGAATTAGGTTCAAACGCATATGTGGGAAATCGAACATGAGATAATGTTTTATGATCTCACATTTACTTCCGTGAGACAAAATCCATAATCACGACATATTCCTTTGTATGGTGTATATACTTCCCCTTAAGATAAATTATATATTAATCTTATTACTATTATTCATATTTAATTTATAATTTGATTTTATTTATTCATGGGGATTATGATTTTAATTTTACCCATGTGGTATTGTTTCATTTAACAACGAAATAATTATGCGGGAGTTTCATATTATGTCTCCCTTCTGGGAATTATATTGTATTTAAAAATAAATATTATATATATTTTAATATCATATGGTCATTAATGGATCATTTCAATTAATATATTTTGTTTTCGTCACAATGGTACTTAATATTTATAATATTCTAATAATAATTCTTCATTTAGATGAAAATCCTTCTTCATCAATATCCATATTTTATAAATTCATTATCAATTTATTATCATTTCCATATTATATATTTAATAATGTTTCACCAATTTTTGATTTATAATAAATTTTATCAAATGATTAATCTTATCATTTTTAATATAATAATATTATATATTATGTTGAAAATGTAATAGGAATCATTGTTTAAACATAGTTGGATTGTAGATAATTTCATAACCTCTTAACCACTAATCATTTGATGAATAATTTTTACATGATTCAAGAGTTCTTTATAATTAATTTTAATTTCAAATTTTTTTGAATGATTGGAGTAATAAATATTATCAACATAAATATATAATTAAATAAATGTTTGAATGAAATTTTTATGGTTTTTATATTAATCATAAAAACCTATCCGTAATTTAATTTTTTCTCAACTGTATTATATTATATTTATAAAATCGTTATTTTTTATTTGGATAATGAATGAATAGTATCATTCAGGATGTAAATTATTTTCTATTAAAATTATTAATCTTTATTGTTTTTTAATATATTCTTTTCATTGGGGTAAGTAGTAACATTTTGAAAGTTATTTTTTCAATACATATGCATATATTGAATATATTCCATGTCATTCATATGAGTAATTAATTGGACATAGTATGTGATGGATTGGCCCCGGATAGGGATAACCCCTTGATGAAATGATAAGCCTCATTACAATAATATATTTTCCATTTTACATGGCTATATAATAACATATTTAAACACTATTTTTAATGTTCTTAAAATTGTTTTCTAGATTCAAGTAAATAACACATGAATGAGTTTAGTTATTGATGTAAATATTTTTATTTTTTTGGTAATTATATTTATGTATAAGTATAAAGATCATGTGATCATGTATACAAATTTATTGGATTAATAATTATTCCATACTGATTATTATAATTTTATAATTTAAATGTGTTTTATTTTTGTTACATACCATTCCATTCTGATAATACATTATAATTAAAGATACCTTCTATTGTTTGTGTACCCCGGATGATCATCTGAGATCACCCATTTCTTATATTTTTTCATAGGAAACAAGTATTTGTTTCGTAACTAATTTTAATTGACATGATATGAAAAATATGTTGTTTTAAAATAATACCCTTTGTGAATTTTATCATTTATCTTTCAATGTAAATTTTATAAATGCATCTACTTGGATAATAATATTAATATATTCATCACTTTGGGATGAACATACATGTAAATTATTCAAATGTAATGATGTAACAACAATCTCTTGGGTACATGGGTTAAGGATTTATAAATAATATGATATGTATGGGTTGGTTCCTCAATATTTATGTTTAACATCAATTTTCTACAGGATACGTAATGGTAAACAATAGATGCGTATATATAGTTCCTAAGATGCATAACTATAACTCAAATATTATATGGTATTATTATGGGTATCTAACTGTTTACATGGCGTGTGTATGTGTATATGAATAACCTCAAATGATATAAAGGAGTTGGGTACTTATAAAATCTTACTACACATATGAAATTACATTTTAGGACTTCTTTTATTATTTTTATTATTTTATTCAGCATATCGGCGTTGTAATATATTTTCAACTATTTTATAATCCAAAAATTGTTGATATAAACTTTTAAAATACTTAATGTTTCATGAGTATAATTACATGACCATATACATATTCTAGAATTATTAATATATTAAAAATTTAAATCAATGATGAATTTAGTTTATGGGTTTTAGTGATGTGATTATTTATGTAGATTCCTTTTATAAAAATTTGAGCATTTTTCCTTCATTATTGGGAGACACTATGGAAATTGATTATCATGGATTTTTAATCATGGTATTCATTTATATATAATTTATACAGATAAATTAATGAGTTATGTCGATTTTACAAGGTGTTTTTGTGATGAAATATTATAGTCGGAGGGGATTTTAGGACAGAGTATAGACTATTTTTCATGATTTCATTATTACATTTATTTGTGATATAAGCTAGTTTATCATTCCAAACAGTGGTATGTTTTTAGAATTTACCATATGAAATGTGTTACATATAATATTTTAATTATTAATATTATACATATCTTATGGATTTTTTATTTATGAATTTGTACATTTATTCAAGGATTCGATTATATGGGAATAGTTACCCCACCAATTGAAAAATACCTTAAATGTGTGCTAGAAACCTAATGTGATATATCATGTGTTTGGAGATGTACCTATTTCATTATTCCCTTATCATAAATTCCCAATAAATTTAATTTATCTCAATTTATGACTTGAGTATATAAGAAAAATTCGTTCATAAAACCTGGTACATCACCATGGGGTGAACCAATCATTTTCATAAAAAGTGGCTATTAATTATAGAATCTACATCCATTAAAATAATATGAGACATGTAATGTTTAAGAACAAATATCATTTTCATAGTATTGAGTTATTTATCACTTATTAATATCATTGGGGTTCACCAAGACTGATCTTCAATAGGAAAATGAAAATCCATACATCCCAAAAGAGGACATCTAGAAGATGTTGTTTTAGAGAACTTATGGTCTTCATATTTAATTTTCTATTTCATTTTCATTGAATAATGTATCATAAATTTTGAAAGTTGTAATTATAATCAACTACTATTCATATCATGACTCATTAATAAGAGTTTTTGTTGTTGAAATTAAAATTTTTTCACTCACAAAAGAGAAAAATTCTAGGCATCTTGAGAGGGTCATGATTATTCATTAAGAGTATTTTATTTACTCCAAGTTGTCTAAATGGGATTGGTTAATTTTAAAGGTAATGTTATTGTATAATTCATTCAATGAATGATTTATATTTGTTTTTACATTGAATTTGGATGTAGTGATTTCATGGACACAACCTCAGATTGGGTTTGAGGTTAGGATGTTTCTTTGTTTGGAATGATATTATTGGTGTTTTTAATTACATCACTCAATTATCATAACTGAAGAATGCATTTATAAAATAATTGGTGATATATTTATGCGATTAATTTTAGTAGGTATTTTTTGAGTCCAAAAGTATGTTTACTACATCTATAATGTTGATAATTCATATGCTGGTGGTCATATATAATTTATACTATAATGCAGCAGACGATACGTTGTGAGTTGCATGTGTATATTTGGAGAAGGAAGTTTCATATGGTTCATGTTAGTTATGAACCCATTAGTAGATCTATCACAATAATTTTAATTATATTAATGTCCTTGTTAACACATTGAAGTGTCAGTAACCATTATCTAATTGGGGAGATATTTATACTCTACACTGACCTGAAGTTACATTATTAATTCATAACACAATGGGTCTTTATCAAGATGATGAGGTGTTGGGTAGATTAGCTATCAGATTTTTACATTTACATTTTTTATAAAATGTATAAATATAATATCTCACTAGTTGATCATATATTTATGATTCATCTACATCAGCGTCATAGTGAGTCTCCCTCAGAGGATCGGTGGATCATGATGAGCTTATAAACTGATTATAGTATGGATGGTTTTAAGGATCATCGATCAAGGATGTGTAATATATTTGGGTTCATATATTCTTCCATGGGGTGGAATATTACATGATCAGAGAATAACCTAGAGTCGGATATTATATGGGAACAACAAAGTGAAGGTGACTTGAGATAATGGTTTCTTTTTTATGAATATGATGTCAAGTGTTTTCATGGAATAATAAAAGATACATATTATATCAAGGACATGATGATGAGGGAAATCTAAAACTTTTGTTTTGTGGAAAATCTTATTGAGTCAATGATATACCAGAACATCATGAGATAGTTATATTTTCCATTGATTTTGAGTGAAGTCGATGGGTTTGTTTCTTGATGTATTACATTAAATAGGTTAATGGTCGACCACCATCATGCAGTTGCTTTTCTCCAACAACATAAAATGACATTGTGGATGTTGGAATATGTATGGGAAGAATTTATTATTAGTTTGCACATGTCATCAATAATTTTTTACACTGTCATGGTGATTGTCGATCACTTGATGAAATTTTATCAAATTATACTAATATTATAGACACAATCAATGTATTCCATTTGAATGATTTATCTATATGAAAACATTTTATATAGGAATACATTTTTAATTTTAACCGAAATAAATGAAACTTTTCAATTATTCTATTTGAAGGGATTCTGTAGGTTCTTAAAAACATGACAGAGGTGGAGGATAACATTCCATTCTCAGATATGAAGAATGTTTGAGAATACAAATCATATATGAGAAGATGTGATTTGGCAATGAATCATAATATTAAGTGGGGAGTTTTATGATAATATATCCTTAATTATGTTTAGTTTGTTAACCATATATTGAGAATCTATATAGACTTATACTTATGAGTCTCTTTATAGATGGTTTTCTTCTCACAACTATGTTGGCATAAGGTGGGTAAGGAAAAATATGTTAATCATATCCGTCCTTATAAGACCTTGTTAAAGGTGGATCAAATCTGAAAGTGGTTACATGAAAATTTTAATTGGAATTGAACATATGTAGACATAAGCAGATATCCATTGGACTGTACTATTAGTGACCATGTTTTAATATTATTGTCACCTCTGTTGGGGAATCCTGATTTACTTCAGTAATGAAAATTGTTACTATTATTTATTATACTCATCATGCTAATCAAGGATGTTGGGATAGTAGATTACCATATGAACCAACCTTTACATTATTATGTCATTAATGATGTTTTCTATCAATCTCATCATTTTGAGTAAATTATTGAACATGCACAAAGACATTAAAGACATTGATTAAGATATAAATTTTTATTATGGGGAGCACCATTTATAGACAGTATACTTGAGGTAGATAATATTGTAGGGGAATACTATGACATAAGTATGGATACATTGGAAAATAGGAATATAATAGAGAATATGCGGGATGGGTATATTGATGTTCAGGCATAGTGTAATTAGTTGTTTGAGAAATAACACTAGATATAATCATCGGGGAAAATAAATTTCTAAAGGGGGAATTGTAGAAATATAATTGATTGATATTATAACAATACCCTTATGGTTTTACTAAATAATTAATATTTATGTAAATTTGTTATTATATTTGGATATTTTTACCTTTACTTGTGGAAACGGGAATAATTTTTTTAAAAAAGCCTTCTAACAATACATATACTGGTTTTTTGATGTTTTATAATGGAAAATTCTAAATTAAATAAGTTAAATAATGGTATACCACTTATTTTTTATGGTAGTGGGGAATCTAACTCGATTTTATAAGTTATATCTATATTTACATTTTATTCATAACTATATATTAAAAATTATACATGCCACATAATGTCTATTTCTTAACATTATAAGAGTAAATTTAATTTTTTATAGAAGTTCAAGGATAAACAAGTGATATGTATGGGAATTTCCTATATCATGTAAGGGTAAATCAAAAATTATATGAGCATCATATGTGTATAAAATAGTATATATAGGTTAAATAATAACCTTATTAACCATCATGTGATGGATATGATATGTTAATGTGTAAAACCTTGAAACATTTAAACATCTCCCCTATTGAGGAAAACAAAAAAAATTCTTATTTACATTTCTGCATCCACATCTCAAAATTTTAACCAATTATTATCTATTTTATATGAATATTAATATGGAAATACGTTCTTTGAAACTAATATTTTTTGAATTAATATTCTTATAGAATTTAATCACTCTGCTATTAATAATTTTTTAAATGAAAAATTAAATGATGAATTTAATTTTTTCTATTTCTGGTTATAAACCATTATACAAATTTATTTTTGAACATTATATAACCATTTATTCCCATAAATTTTTGTGATTAATATGATTATGAGATGTCAAAATATTCCATTATTCATGTTTCATGATACATTAAAAAAATAATAAAAGTTCTTCGTTTGGATTCAATGAATGAAATTTCCCCACCCACTCACATTAATTCTGGTGAACAATATTTTCAAAAGAAACAACATTGCTAAAATTTCCAAAAAATCATTTCATAGTTAATATTTGAAGTTATAATTTCTAATAATAATTTAAATAATGTTCAAATTTTCTTAAAATTATAATAACATGTAATTATAGGAATAACTAGTAAGAAATAATCTTATCGATCAATTTTTATTTTGGAGGGAATTTTTTTGAGTTATATGAGGAATTATTTTTTCTCTATTGAGGAAGTAGTTAAAAAATTGTTTTTAAAAAACGGATAACCTGTAAATTATTCCTAATATGGAATTTATTATCAGATGTTGTATTTTATATCTTTTAGAAATAAAATAATATAATTTTTTCTGAGAATCCATAGAAAATAGTCTAGTTAATGAACATTTGGTTGTGTTTTGAGTGATGATTCTAATATGGTTGTAGATATCGGAATCAATATATTTGGGGTTTTCAGTATGTCAGTGTTTTGGACCTTTAGGTGACAATTTCATGAAATGATATTTATTCTTGATTAACAACCCATTTAATGTGTCACATTGGGGTTTTAGAGTCCTTTATCTTTCCGTGGTTGTGATTAGATGACAATATACAGAATCTTGTATATATTTGTTTCAATGATTTTTTGTTACATATAATGATAAACATTGATCAATGTATTTCCTAGAATGTGGTCTTTCTGTTTTTGAATCAAGTGATCAGGTCAAATGATTTTCTTGACGACCACATATAGGGGTAACATAGTGACATGAAAGTGGTCAAACAATAAATAAAATATTAATATTGGTCATTATGGGTGTGTTGTTATTATATTTTTTATGCTTGAGTTCATGGGTGTTGTTTTATGTTTTGGATGTTGCAATCTAAACATAATTATATATGGGTGTTGTTATCCCTAATGAGCAATGTGCATAGATGGATAATAAACCAATCTGATTCAATCAAATGAACCATCATGGTGGGTGTAGATATCCTAGATGAATGAATGGAATAAGAGAGTGTATTTATAATTAATAGGTGGTTATTTAATCAGTGTATAATGAACATAGACTATGTGGGGTGGCCAATGTCCTCGATAATTTCCATAATCAATTTATAGAATTTCATGATTCTTCTGAAGACCACTATCAAAGTGGTGCATGTGGTGTTCCTAATGATGACCACCACCAGGGTGGGGTGTGTGGTGATTTACATAATGATAAAAAGTTTCATGACATTCATCAAAATCACATAGTGAATCACACTGAATAAGGATTTTAAAAGTATTAATAGGCTTGGTTATTCAGAGAAAACTTGACACATGTGTGATTTTCTATTTATTTGAGAATTTAAATATATCATGGAGTATACTATTATATATTTCTTGTCCTTATATTAAGGATTATATGGTATTGTTATATTGGGTTTATTACTTAATCCTTGAATGTAAATATATGTACAGATGTATATTTAATGTTATAGGATTTGGTGATGAGAAATGGGCCTATAATATGACTATTAAGATATAGAGGCCTAAAGTTAGATGCATTGTTGATACACCTTACTTATTGTTGATAAACCAATTATTATTCATTACACATATGATATACTCTAGTTTTTATTTCCCCATCCTGAGATTATTTATTTATTTACTATATTACAGGTATTCTATCAATTCTTTTATTTATTCTGTTTTAACATATATTCCAATTAATGAATTAATGAAATATAATTCTGGGTAATGTTATCATATAGATGGTATAATATCACCACTTATGAATCTATACCCTCACTACAAGTGAATATCTTTTTTCCTAATATAATATGATCATGTGGTCATGTCGCTCTTCGAATCCAACATGGTTGTTTGGATTGGGGCATTACACCATTCCACCGTATAGTGTATGGAATTTACATTCCATGTTATAATCCTATTAATGAGTTCCAAAAATATATTATTAAATTTTTATATCTATATATACATTATGAACATAATTATTATAATAGTAATTCTTATATAATAATTAGATATATTTCCTAAAAAATAATATTATTACACTACTAATCAATGATAAAATAATCTTAATCGGTATTCTAGTGAAGGTTCATTTTTTATTAAGATTTTTCATTATTTTTTCCCTATAAATTTCATTACATATGATCACATTCTCTAAGATAATGACTTATTCCATTATGAATCAAATGTTTTTGATTATATAGTAAAATATATCATTTATTAAATTCATGAAAAAGATTCATGGATGTTTATCATTTTCATAATAAATCATAGAGTATATTTGAATAACATCGCTAAATACAAACAAAATTTACTCACTTCTATATTATCCATATGATCTTAAAACAAATGAATATTTGTTGGGTTATTTTCTATCCAAATGGAATCATTATAAAATTATAGTGTTAATATTTTCAATGTTTGTTTCGAATATTTTCTCTCATCCCTTTCTGTTGGTTATATTTTAAAAAATGAACTACTTATGAGATGTCTAAGGATTGTTGATGTTGGTAAAACATGATATCATTCTATTGTTATGAATATTTTTTCATTATATTTATCATATTAAGATCATGTTAATTTATGCACAACTAATTACATTTACCTTTCTTGATGACAATGTGAACTGGTATACATAGGATGACAAACTATATAATATGAGTAATTTATCTAAATACACTAGGAGTTTCTTCTTTAAATAAACATGTTATACCATGGTCATCTTATAATGTATATTAATTATATGTTTCACACTAATTATTTGTTTTATTCCAAATATTACCAAAATTTAACGGTGTAAAAAAGACAATTAATTGTGTAATAAATATGTATATCCCCTTTTGATAGGAATGAAATAGGAATTGATTTTCATTATTACCTAAACCAATTAAAAATGAAATTGTTATTTAATATCTATCAATTCCTACAGATTTTATGTAGTTTTTAATATATATTAAAAATGTTATATGAATATTTATATAACAAAATGTAAGTTAGTTTTATAGAAAAAGTTTTCATTTTCCATGTAGTTGAGGTGAAATCAATAAAAAATTATAATGCGTTCAAATTTTAATGTTAATTTCTTCCAAATGGAGGATCGTAATATAATAAAAAAATCCCACATATTCTATCATGGAAATATTTAAATTATGTTACATGAAACAATATCATCACTATGGGTTTTAATAGATATATCTGACTCAATTTATTAGAGATGTGATTATATATTTTGAAAAAAATTAATGGATATAAAGGAATTCATATATTGGTTGTTATATAAAATTATATCCATTAATGAGTGAATATAATCATTACATTAAACACATTAAATTTATTTACCTACCTCTATGGTAACGACATGGTAATATATCCATTGATTCCATGAGTTAGGTGGTTATGAATGATTATTACTATAAAATTCCAATAGATTGGTGTGATGGAAAAATTATTTTCACTAGTCTTTAGTTAAATAATTATACCAAAATTGGCATGTTTTAATTTCATGACCATACACTATTATATTTTTTTTCTTATTCAAGACCCATTTTTCAATCTTGTTAATGACTCCATTTTTTATAATATAGTTAATTTCCTTATTCATTTGTGGTAGTTTTGTAGGGATTTCTCTCCACATAATTATCCTTAGGTTTATTCCTTCCTATATTGTAAAAATATATTCTATCTTGATACACCATCAATCTATTCATTTGTGATAACACAAGTAACCATTCTACAAATTTCTTAAGAATAGTTAGAGAACACCAAACCACTTATCCATAACAACAATGTTATACAATTTTAACATTCTGTAATAGATATGTTTTTAAATCGAATAAAATATCAATATAGTTTAATAGTAATTTAAAATAATATAATATATTTACTCTAAATTAAAGGTAAAATTAACCATGTATATTACAATTGAATTATATTATATTAATATAATATCTAATATTTTTATCCATACAATTGTGTGAAAAGTGTAAGAAATATGTTTTATTATTAAATATTTTCATGAACTTGTCAGACATTATTCCCACAAGACCATCTATAGTCGTTATATTTATATCCATTTTATAATAAAAAAGAACTCATTATAACATTTGTAAGTCAACAAAGACAATATATCCTTAGTACCATGATTTATTTAAATTAACGATTTCATTGTTAAAATAAACTATTTTTTTAATAAGTGGATAAAATGATACCCCAAATGATGTTATCCATTTTCATAATGAAAATTCAATGTATAAATACTCTCTCTTGGGTGTAGGTGGATTTTCCCCACTGTTTAGGTTATTTTCAATAACCTCTGACATGTGGATAATACCATAATAAGAATAATATGTCGACAACTAATTTTTTTTGGATTGTCGTTAATATAAATTTCATATTATATATCACATTTTCTTTTGGTCTATTTTCTCTAGATTCCCACTAATTGTTAAGATATAAAAAATTTTATTGAAACATTTATTAATAAGTAATTGATTGAAAAATTATTTAATTAGGAATATAATTTTTAATTTCATAGATTATATGTTATCTATGTATAAACTATGTTTTGTTTTTCTATGATACTTCCTGAATCAAATAATCCTTATTAAGTTAAAAACTATAGTCACACACATCATTCATAAATGGTTTTAGGTCTTTCTATATCATAAATTTTAATGAATATCCCATAGTCATTTGGTTTGTATCTTAAAAAAATTAGGTTTATACATCATTATTATATATACAATAAAAAATATTGAAAAACAAATCAATTTATATCCGGTATGATTCTTGTATTTCCTTATAACATTTAATTACCTATCGAGATTACTCAATGATTTATATATATATAATTATACTAAGAAGTGGGATAACTCTATAGTATTTTTACATAGAAATAAATATAATGAATCTATTGTTATAGTCCTCATAATTATATCACTGTAATGTGATAATCATCATAACATTGTGTATATCAATTCAAGGAAAATTGAACTATTAACAATGAAAATTATTGAAACAAAAAAACCTTCGACATAGAATATACCATAATTTTAGGAAAATAGAGCATTATTTTAAATCATAACAATTCTATTATAATACAATCATATAGAATGGGGAAAATATTACATCGAATTCTGAGAAACAAAACCCATGAGATATACCACATTACACAATTAATTATAATAATATATAATTCTAGATTAATACATAAAATAATATTAAACTCATTTTCTTGTTTTTAATATTGAAATGTATCATATATCTATTAAAAACATGAAATAATCCAGTGAGGAAATAATTGGTTTTAATAATACAAAATTAAAAATTTATCCTATAAAACCATGAATGATCTAAATAGAATATGAGAAAAAATATGTATGGATATTCAAAAGTTTCAGATATAGATTATATATCAATATTCCGGGAGAGGTGAAAAATAAATATAATTAAAAATAATTAGTAATTCTATGATTAATGTTATTTTTAGGGATCATGACGATTGATGAGATCAAATTACAATTAATTATAAACATGGATGTCCTTAAAAAATAAAAGTGTATGAATATTAAAATTTATTAAGATGGTATTTTAATGGAATCTTGTTTAAATGATCATGGATAAGAAGAAAAAAAATAGAAATAGATGGGTTCAATGGTCACTTCACTATGAGAACAATTTTTTTAAATTTATTTTAAATTTAATACTATTATATATCCCCATATGTTTCATAATATAACAGTTCAATATAATATTAATATGATTTAAAAAATAAAAGTGCTTAAATAATACATAATCATGATTTTTATTTAAATAATTTATTATGATACATTTAAGAATCTTTTCAGGTTTATTTTTTTGGAAAATTATGTAATATATCATATATAAAAAGACATAAATTACTCGGATTAATTTCCCAACTAGTATCCATGTTATCATTATATAATTCTTTTAAAATTTTTTGTTATTTTTTGTTACGAAAAATCATCATGAAATTCAACATGACATTGTCCAATAAAATAACCATCCTAAAATGAAGTAATTTATTTTAAATATAGAATTAAAACAAAAGGATAATTAATAGAAATAAAAATATTATGTCTATTAGTCATGTGAATTAAATTGAAACCTATAAAAAAATTTCATAAAAACAAAACCATTTTTAGAAAGTGAATAATTTTTTCTTTCAAAAAATATAACTATATTAATTTTTTAAATAAAAATATATACTTTTTAAAATAAATATAAAAAAATCACATAGATTCATTGGTAAATAATCTTATAGATCCCATATAAAAATTACGAAGCCATAATAAATTCTAATAGAAATATGACAAACATTCATTATAAATCTCTCGAGAACATAATAATTACCCTACGCATTTGGTTTCTATCTGGAACACCCATCATATAATCTATAATGGGATCACCAAATTATATCTAGGATCACCCATAATAAAAAATTTACATAGAGAATTTTAAGAATAATAAATTTCCAATATTTTAATTTTTATTCATATAACACATGAAAACAATACGATAACATTGTGAAAAATTATATTTGATATAAGAATACCAATTTCATTTAAAACCCATTTTGAAGATAAAAAGATTTTAAAGCAAGGGAAACAAGGTTTTACTAATAAGATATCATGATGGATTATAATTTAATTACTACATAAATTAATGGTTACAGTAGTATAAAAATTAATTATGTCCAAATTCATTAAAATAAGACATTATTTTTTAGCTTACCATGAAAATGTTGTGTGTAAAATGTTTTAGAAAATATATTTTAAATATTTTCAAATGAGTTATAAAATATCCATAAATAATTTATCTCTATATAAAAACATCCATTTAAAATTTTTATTAATATGAAATGGATGAAAATATGGTTTATATAAATCATTAAAATATTATAAATATTTTAAAGTGATACCGTTACAACCGTAGAATCATTTGAATCGTAAGCCATGTGAAATAATGATATTTTAAAAAATATTAAATCCTCTAAGAATAGATAAAATCATCATATTACCTTTCAAAAGTTATATATTTAAAAATAATGAAATTATATTTTATCATTAAATCATGATATGCCTCAGCAAAAAGATATTTGGAGGAACCCCCCTTCCTTTATTTTGATCCATCACATTCACTCATTATCTTCCTCCTCACTGAGAAACTTCCTTAGGTAAGAATGAGAATACTTCATTGGATGGATTTATGATCAAAAAAATGGGGCCATTTAATTGGGAGGTATTTAAATACGATATATAGGTAGATATAGGAAAATTTAATGTGAATGAAAATTTTCAAAATGTCAGTAGAGGTGGAGTTCTTTTATATGTGAGGGGAGATGAACACTTGTAATTTTTTTAAATAAAATGGCGCACTCTAGTTATTTAAATGAATAACTAATCCAAAATATACTATTATAAATCATTATACAATTAAATCTATGAATATGGATATGAAATATATTATATATCATGTTTTAATACATTATAACCCTTATAGTTTACGTTTAACATCCTGCTAAAAACAAGTCTAAAATAAATAAAATAATTAATTTTTATTGTTTTTAGTAATCAATATTTATAATGATTAAGTTGAACTTATTATATATTGTAAAATATTATAATTTATAATATTTATTCTATTTTACTATATTCAATTCAAATATGTGGAAAATTAAAATTTAAAATAAAAACTGTAGACACAATGAAATAGCATGAATAAGAACCTGGTTATTTCTTATGGAATGAATGAATTTTAGTTCTTTAAATTTTCTTTTAAAATACTCTGATACTGAATAATGTGAATTACATTTTAGGTTATTGAACCATTGAGGTTGTCAGGGTGGTTCTCGGAATCTCGAACCAATTTTTTGTTTTCGGAGATAGGAATCTCTCATGATCAGTAAAAACCATGTTGGAGAAGCCTCAAGGTTACAAAAAACCATGAAATGAATTATAGTGGGAGTCAGGATCTCGAATGGTCAGAAACCCATGAATATGGAGGTACACACAAATCCATCCCACTCTATAGTTTTTGATAATTGGGTGGGCCTCATTTTTTAATGTTTTGACAAATCGTGCATTCAAACTGTGAAAAGTGAACCTTCTTACAATAGTGTTTTCATGGTTGGTTGATGTTTTTTCTATCCATTCATTCAAATTATGTGGCCCATTTTTTAAGGATATTAAAAAATATCTGATTAATCAATGTAATATTTGAAACCAATTATATATTTCATTATTTGGTAAAATCCTAGGGCTATTGAGATCCTCTCATTGATGCCTATAGTATGAATCAACAAATATCCTCCATATAACATCAAAATTAATATCTATTAGAATTATTAGATATATATAAAAAATATATCAATTAAAATTATTCAATTTAATGTTATTTATAGTATAAGATGTTCAATTTAGGTGAAGAAACTTTCATCCTGTTTTTAGGGTTTGTTATCCATTTGTAATTATTGTCCCGATCTGAGTCAAATGAGGAGAAAATATTGGATGTGAAATCCATAACTGAAATATGATATGTGGTCTCCTGATTTTACTCCAATTTTTATGTGTTTATATATATTTCTTTTTTTAGGCTCCAAATTATCAAAGAGAAATCTATGAAATGGAATTTAATATGTGTTTAAGATGACGGGTGTGACTAATGTAATTAATGAAAATCTTCACGATGATAATATGTTATATACATAAAATTTAAACCATTCCATTGGTGTGAGGTTTAATTAATTAATCCTTCATGGGTGGATTTTGAATTTGGATACCTTTTTATATTCTATTTATCCCTTTTTTTGTTATGTTTAATAATGATATGTCAATTTTAATTGAATTGATAAAAGAAAGAGAATTGATGGAAAATGTCCATATGATTTTCAATGTAATTTTTATTGTAAGAATGAGTATATTCATATATATATATTTGTAACCATGTTAGAAAAATAACAGAATAAGACTTCAAAAATAATACTTTTCATTGAAACACTAATTTAGTTGAGGTTTAATTGAATTAGTCACATTGATGAACTTGACATAATTATATGATATTAATTGAATTATTATTATGACTTGGGTGATACATGGGTTCTCACATGAAATACATCGTTTAACTCATTTGTCCGATGCTCTATTTATACCTATGTGATAATTAGAACCCCTTTTGAACTTCCAAGGACCTACTCAGGTGGTTCATTCTATATATTCCTAAGTGATACCTAGACTCCTCATTTATATTTCGATGAGATAACTCATATGATAGTTGATTAAATATGATATGGGTTACAGTTGGACTCCCTTAGTGTACTTCCAATGATGGACTCAGTAAAAGATGGTGATATTACACTCCTATAATGATCAGTGGGTTCCTAGGAGTATCGCCTTGGATATTAATGTATGGTTCTTGGGTTATGATATAATTGGAGTGATAAAAATATTCCCAATAATGAAATAACATGAAGTTCTCAGGTTTTTAATTGAATAATAAATTAAATAATTTCTATAACATGTTTGTTAAGACAAACCAGAAACATGTATATCTAAATAGTCATATACCATATAGATTGAATGGTTAGCTATTGGATGGTTCATATCTATACGGGGAATAATGGGCTTTGAACAAGGTTTTGAGAAATTTTTGTTAAATGATACTGATTAATTAAATAAACATGATTATATATTGACTCATTATTGACACATTTTTAATGATATTATAGATTTTTATAAAGGGGGTATAAAAGGAGCTATGTGAAACGGAACCCATGACATTTTGTGTTGTTCACAATAATCAATTCTATATGAATTCTATTACAACCTCTTCATTGTTACTACTATATATTAACAAAAAAGAAAAAAATTATACCTTTAAATGATAGAAAATTGTTATTGTTTCTTATACCATGTTGATACCATCGTTGGATACATGGATTGAATATACGGATTTGAGTATGTACTAAGGGAAGCACACATATTTCAATACATGATAATGAACCATACATTGGAGTAGGTGATAATGACACTAAGAGGACTCCCACGATGTTATCTAGAGAGAGAAATTTTGTTATTTTTGATGGTTATTACAACTATTATACAATTTTATTTATACATGTTTTATTTCATCTTTTTTAACACATGGAATGACATGTATAATCACCATTCTATACTTGAAAATCCTTTTGGGATTGTTTATTTATATAATTCATTGAAAGTTTCTATTATCTAATTTAAATAATACTTCATATACTAATTTTTATCGTATATATATTCTTATATACTATAGTGATTTGAGGATAGTCTCCTCATAGATTCATCGTAGTCCCATACTAGTAGTGGACAATCCATGGTGTTTGCAGAGATGTCATTGAGGACATTTCTCTAACCCAGCTCATGGAACTATTCAACAAAATTCAGTTATGAGAAATTACAATGGTGAATCAGATATTTTGTGCGTTTTTTATTGTTTAGTGATAATAAAAATAAAAATTAAGGCATGAGAAATTTAAATGAGATGTACACAGGTATATCTAGCCCACATATAGGAATGAATCATATTTGATGAAATGGTATTATTATTTTTTCGAATCAGGGCTATTATATTATTTTTATTCCACTGTTGGGTGAGTCACTTGAATTGTGGAGATATAATAAATTTTATTTTGGATTCTATTTGTCTAATCTCGATGAGATATTGTTTTTCAACCTCATGAATTATTTTTGGAACCTTTTACATTAACATTCCATGTATTATGAAATTTTATATAGGGTGCATTTTTTAATAGATTGATTATGTAACAAGTTTCATGATTGACCTAACTTCTTTTGTGATAGGAATTACTTGAAGGAAATTGAGAACCGTTGTTGGTACATGTAGTGTTTTTCATATCCTAAGTAATTTTTTTCTTAATTAGGATACTATAGAAACCCTAATAATCCAATTGTGGCACATTGTGTCATAGAACACAGATCACATGTACTGGAACATGTTATAGTGTGGAATAGTTGGATGCCATATTTGGGATTATGAGGTGTATGGGAACATATTATTCAGAATATAGTGAACCATATGGTTTAACCGTTTTTAACAAATTAAGATATTATTTAAATAAATATGGGAATATAATGGATACTAAAATTATTTATCGAAAAGAATAAAAACTAGAATCAAACATATTAGTGGGATGTTGGTTGTATCACCTTCATTCATTGATATGTATGATTCACATACAAGACTCAATGAGTAGGAAGTGGTATTTGTTTATTATTTTTGAATGAATTCTCTTAAACTATTTCAATATCTATTATTTGCGATAAAACCATGAAAATATTATTTTTGAGGCATTGTTTTGGCATTGTACATACATGCCACCAAGATTACCTCATGTAATATTCAAGGAGCGTGGTGAAAACCATGCTCTAACAGTGTTGGGACCAGTTCTACCTATAGTTCTAGTATAGTTCCAGTTGTGGAAATAATGAATATACCATACATAGGTTCTGAGGAATATTTCTAAAAATGAATTTATTCATTTTATGATGAATGTTCATTATGTCCTGTGATCTGTCCCAATTATCTCAAACCAGATAGGTAAATTTGACCAGCAGCATCTACGAACATATTCATTGGATGATCAATCATAGGCTATAGTGTCAAGGATAGATTATATTCTATCTATGTTGTAGCATCTATATAAGATTAATTTGGGGAGGGAAATGCTTGCTCTGTATATGTTGTGTGATTCCGCCAAATAGATGGTGGGATGAAATAACTCAAACTATTATTTATAGAGAGATTTATTATGAGTATTTACATGTGGGATTCTCTGATTACTGCTATAAAATGATGTCGAGGATGAAAGAGCATGAGAGTTCATGGATATTGAGTATGATTTTTGATAAATTATAGAATTTTCAGTGTCTTTTATAGAGTTTTAGTGCTTCACACCAATTCTAGTGGATGGTGAGTTATATAATGAAAATATATATTAGGATAGTATATAGTATGAAATATTATAATAGTTGAATGTATTAAGGGTAACTAATGCTTCTACGTTTATAAATCGAGGGCTTATCATAATCTGTAACTTGAGAGAGGTTATGGGTTCATGTTAGTGTAGTTCGACACCTAAATCTGGTAATGAATTAATTAGTTGAGAGAAGAAAACTATAGAACATCAATGAAGTGATAATAAAATAACGATAACTGACTCATGAATCCAAGTGACGTGCCAACAATGTGGTATACTATGACATATGAGATTATAGTGACTGAGTGACCTAGTCGAGTGAAGAACCTGCAACACTATGGGACATATATAATGATTTTTCAAAACACATCCTTTATCTTCCCGTGAGAAAGGTTATGCATCAACTCTAGTGTAGGAAAGGGGTCAAAAAATTCTCACTAAATAAGTAGATTGAGTACATCTGAATGATCAAGAGAAGGTTATTTTCGTGGTTGGGGTAGTGAGACCCTGGAAATTCAGTGACTATAGAGCATATCTGTAAAGTGTAGGCATGTTGCATCAAAAGGTCAGGGATTAGGATATATATAAATATTGTAACAAACACCAGATGATCATAATAGTGGGAATTAAACTATTTTAGGTACTATTATAGTATCCTTTACTTTTTCATCTTCTATTTTCGATATAAGGTATTATCATAGATTTATATATATTCTCTATGTATCAAGACATTAAATAAGAAATCAGTGTTTTTATGGAGCTGTGATTCTTGTTACTTCATTGGGGGATTATAATAGAGGTTGTAGTACATGGAGATACCTATTATGATTATGGAGTATCACATCATATGTGAAATCTATGTAATCTAGAAGACATTTTATGACATCATTCACAGGATGGAATTGTTTTCTCCCCTTATAAAAATAGATGTTTATGATCGTTTATGGGTTACCATATCATCACTTGATGGTGGAGTGTTTATTCATAATGTTGAATGTGATATGTAGGCAAGATGATATACCTGATTATTGTGGGATGAGAGGAATGATATCCCATAATTATGGGTTTAAATTAGGATTGTCAGGGAATCTATCAATAAGATTTATGTCTAGTATTTTATCATTTTATTGATGTTTTACATAGTGAATTTTCATGATTACTTCTATCGAGAGAGGTTTATTTTGCTGTCATGCTCATTTCAATATATAAACTGGTATCCAATTCTCCTTAAACAATTTTTACTACATCGAAAAATGAGATCAGGAGGCTGCTAAAGTATTAAACGGAATATTGTTTTATTCAAACCAATGCTTCTCCTTGTGGTCCTCAACTCCTTTTTGAAAAAAGTTTGTTAATATCCTTTTTATGTAAATGAATAATGAAAAATTGGACTGGTAGGAAATTAGAATCATGCATCCTCTATCATTGATATATGTTCTCTTTGATAATATCTAAAGACCTTGTGTGATTTCAATAATTCATTTAAGAATAGATTATCAACTAGAGACTACTATACCATTAGACATATGTTTCACAACCATTTGTAGCAGTAAATATCGAAATTAGAATTTAGTTATGTCATTGATGTCACAAACTCACTATCTATTTTCATGGAACTAACCAAATTTGTTTTCCATCCATATCTTGTTTCATTTTATGTTTCATTAATGGATGATATATTGATGTATTCTCATACTAGAAATGACCATTTCAAATATCATGAGTTCATATTAGATACACAGATAGAGCATCAATTTTAATCTAATATCACAATTCATAACATCTATATTGATCAAATTAACATAATGGAAAACAATTGTCACATAGATAAAATTATTAGTTGTCAAAGAGATGTTGAGAACATTAGATTCTCTAGAGTTCCCCAATAACACCTTCGAGATATCGGGTGTCATGAGGCTAGATGGATATTAAAGGCATTTCATACAGGACATCCCATGGATAGAAGTTCCCCTTAACATCTTTAATATGTAGGGTGTGATGTTTTTTTGTTAATATACAAGTTATTATTAATTTGATAATTTAATACAGAGATTTACATAATCACCAATAATGATTTCTATAGATCCATTTAGAAGATAAATTATGTGTTGTGATGCATTATTAATTAGGACTAGAAATGGGTGGAAAAAGTGGGATGGAGTTCTGGTGTACAAGTCTCTGAATTTGAGTACTCATGAGAGAAATTACCCAACACAAGATCTTAATCTAGCTATTCTTATTAATGATTTATAATGTTGGGGACACATTTTACTTGAAGAGTGTTTTGTGGTGTTCAAAAACCACAAACTCCTCATGTATATATTTAGATAGAAGGAGAGAACATGACACATAAAAGGATGGTTGAATAGCTATAGTTATTTAAATTCTAGGTTTCCAACATTAATAATAATAATGGAAATTACGTGGATGATTCACTGAGAAGGAGGATTATATACCGGTAATTTAGTTGGCCAATAATGAGTGCTATCTTAAGGATTATTTTTCTATGAGGTAATAGGAGATGTTGGACAATTATTGGTAGACTCTACAAAAATTCTTAACTATTACTTGTACTGATATAGATCATGTGAGGATGTGGAGCCTATAAAATTTTGATGTCCTAGTACTATGGGATAGTGTATTAAGTGAGGACCATACACTAGTTGCCCATAGGTTAGGATAAATTTTTTCATGTATATGGTAGCACAAAGCTTTCAACATGAATACATGAAGATACGGTGCATTACATTCATGCCTAAAATTAGGCAGTATTCCCCAATGTCATGAAGATTTATTCAGATTTACATTAACAATAATAGTGTTCAGGTATGTAAAGGGATGTACCGAGGTTCCTAATGAGATGTTCCATGTGTAAGAAGGTGAATATAAAGCAATGGTCACTAACCTATATTTTACAATAGTTTACCATTACATAGTGGAAGTTATATGATGTTATTATGGAATTCATGACCATGTTATTAAGTTCAATCAGAGGGAATGATTCTAATATGTTCTTACACAATGTATCACATAGATTTCTCATTTCATTCTTCTAAACGATACTTTTATTTAGATGGTCTTTTGAGGTTGTATATATTTGAGGTAGTACAAATTTAATGGCTCCATCATATTATCATTTAAAATAGGGCATCTCAATTTACGTCATATTTAAACTGTATAATGTAGTGGGATTTTTGTATATATCTTCTTCCGAGCATAACATATCATCCTTATACTGATGGCAATTTAGTGGGCATGATTAAGGTGCTTTTGGATAGGATGTGGTCATGTATCCTAGATTTATGGATCTAATGTTAGAGGAATATACAACTAGTTGATTTTTTAATTATATTATAGCTTTCAGTATAAAACATATATGGATCCTTATAAATATTTGTAAGGTAGCCTATGATTATCACCGTTGTGTCATTTAATGGAATGAGAGAGATATAATCTGGGGCCTCATCTCGTACAAGATATTACAGAGAAAGAGGAGTTGATACAGAAGATATGGGATATTATACATTCTTTAAAAAAATATTATTCCAATATTCCTCAAAGACCTATAATGTTATAGGATAGGGATCAAGTATTATTAAGTGTCTCAATAAGGTTAGGATACATTAGGATCACAATACATGGTAAAAGTTCATCCGGATATGTCAGGTCATTCATTATTCTAGTTTGAGACATGTAATTAGCCTATATAATAATGTTAACTCATAAGTAATATAACGTGCAAGAAATATTACATGTCTCTCTATTGTGATAGTATCATTTAGACTCATATAATTGAACTATATCTTATGAGGTTAATTTTTATATAGATATGTAATTTTTGGAGCTACAAATTGATATTATTGATCTCTAAATGAAGGTTCTATGAGTCCACTATTTCCGATATGTATTGGTTATATTGAATCTTAATTATGTTTATTATGATACTTGGGATTGGGAGGTAGATTTATGAGAACAACGAATGGATTTGTTTATATATTATTTTTGACCATCCATGGAAGTGCATTTTGGGGATAAATTCCGTTAAGGGTGATATATTTAGGAACATGGTACATTCATGATGGACAAAAACATTTATGTTCCATAATGGTTTTAACTTAAATTCATAACTATGGACTAATTTGAATTCCATTTGAGTTCATGGATCCATCAGGGTTTGTGGGGTTTGATTGGAATATAGAAACTAACGTTTATAGAGAGACATCAGGGTTGAATGGTTATTTGAAACTATGCAGTGTAAGCCTAATAGTTACAATGAATCCTGAGATGATAGATAATTGTTTAGAGGATCCCTAACTGTTTTGAAAAACTATGTGGACGGATGTGGATTCATGTGTAGAACCCTCTTCATTTTTCGATTGTGGACTGGCCCAAGGAATGTTATCCTATGCAAAAAAACCATGAAATGTGACACTTATTACAGTAGTAAAAGCACAATTCGTTTTGGGAATGGCTAATTGTGTGGCCAAACCACACATTCTATTAATTCTGTTGATATTAAAAAATATCTCTTAATTACTCAAATTTATCAATAGTTTTTTTTAATTTCTTCATCTTTGGGCATTTTTTCAATTTTGGAGAATCCCTTTGACTCATAAACTATGAATCATAGGACTCCTACATCGTAGATTGAATTCATGGTCCTCTGGATGAACATGATCCATCCTGATATGATCTACATTCCATTTGTTCCATTCCTCATTAATCATTGTATCCGATGCAATATTTAGCTTAAAACAAATTTTACATATTTTAGGAATTACAATTGTTATTTGTTTTCTCCATATACGAGTATAATCAAAAGCAGATACGAGATTATCACACCACTATGGACGTTCTATAGGTGGTCTCATTCATTTCTCTTAATTTTTTGGTGTTTATATATATGATATTGTTACAGATT
This sequence comes from Viscum album, assembly GCA_963277665.1. NCBI lineage: Eukaryota > Viridiplantae > Streptophyta > Magnoliopsida > Santalales > Viscaceae > Viscum > Viscum album. The sequence goes on along the minus strand of OY728133.1, from coordinate 1,021,996,508 downwards.
CACAACTATCGGAGTGATTCCCTTGAAATTGACTTTAATCCTTATTTAAACCAATATGAATGACCAATGTAATTAACGAAACCATTGTAAACTATTAATGGTTAATATACTTTAACTAAAACAAACTCATTGTCTTTTTTTTTATTAAAAGGACCCCCTTTGGGTACGATTTGATGTTGGATATATTTTTTGTATTATTTACCCATTTTGAAGATATGATTAATAATTTGTTGTTAATCATAAGTGAATTGATTAATGAAAGGAAATAGAATGGTCATTTCCACAGTCATGGCCTAGTAATTTCTTCTTTAAGAATAATTTTCTTCTTATATTTATATACTCATTTGATATAAATTAATGAAAAAGGATTCTTAGCTTATCCATTAAATTTAACTACCTTCTTCACTGAGGAATAATGAATTATTTCATAATGAATATATTGTCTTAATTAAATGATGTTGATTCAATTATAAGTATTCATGGAGAGATACATTTGTTTTCAAATGTATCATATGGAAAAAATCATTTAGTTGATGCTATATTTATATCCGAGTGATAATTAGACCCCTTATTGGACTACCGATGACATACTTACAAGGATTATTCTATATAAAACCATGTGATATATGGAATCCTCACATGAAATAAAATTTTTAGACATACATGGTATTTAAATATATACACTGTGGGTTAGACATTTCCCCTTTAGTGTACATCCATTGATAGACTCCTTGAGTGGGGATGATATAACACATTTAGAGTGATACCTATGTTTCTATACGGATAATCATGGATGAGCTTTTATGGTTTTTTTATTATATTCTTAGAGCGATTCATGGATTACCCATAAGGAATTTTTAGGACTTTCTTATATTTTTAAATTAATAATAAATTTATTGATTTCTACGATGCGTCTTCCATGCCAATGAAATATCATAGATTCATTCAGAGTATTATACAGTATATATGGCATCAACATCCATATCTTGTTTTATGTTTTTATAATGAAATATGATTAACATGCCATGTTATAAGATTTATTTATTATATTTAACTAATTGATTAATTTAACATTAATAAAAATTGATACATGACAGACTATTTATTTGAATTCATTCCTATTATGGCCAAAGCTTGTAGTAGAGGAATTGTTTTCATGGGAACCCAGGAAATTATTTTTTGTTTTTAGAAAATACTGCATTACATATTAAATTACTACCTCTACTCTGTAATAATTACATATTCAATGAATGTATAATATTAAAACATTTAGTGCAACCCTATTGGGATTGTATCTCACACCCAGTTTAGGCCACCTATGGTTTCTCAAACCGACAATATGGGTGTAGTTAAGGATCATGGAAATCACCCACATTTCTATGCATTATATATTTCAAAATTTATTATCAAGAGAGAATGTGACTGAGTCGAGGCTTCTCATTATATCTATGGCTAATTTTTTTTGGTATTTTTTTCATTTTTGTTAAATGTATTGTACTATTGTATTGATACAAGTTTTTGGATTCGTTCAATCCCCTGACATGACATGGATGACAATCATTTTTATGTAACTCCATGGCCCTACTCACCACTAAGATGGTGCTAGGATAGGTGGATCACATGGCCTAATGTTTTCATCACCATTTAATAGATTCTACCGAGTAGATGAAATGGTGTAATAGTGGTTATGTGGGGAGACAATAAACTCATAATCAGAGTTTCACAATGGTATTAAAATAATCTCAAAAAACATTAGAAGAAGTAATAAATTAATCATAGATAATAATAAAATAACTAATGTGACTAAATAAAAAAGCTAATTTTTATCACCAATTCTATATAAAGATACATGTACTATTGGGTGTTACTACAAGGTAGTAAAAGTACGAATGAAATATAGCAACATAATGTAATAATATAAGAAATGGGAAATCATTATCTCAATAAGCATATCAAGAATCAGCTCAAACCACTGATACGAAATTTCAAATACAAGGAAGCCCTCAGATCACAATCAATGAATATAATGACATGGATGAATGCATGACATCTCTAGTACCCTAGTGTAATAGTTGTGTGAGTAGGGTGTGAGACATAATGGCATTTGTTTTACAAAACAACGGTTTTAAATAATTCATGACACTCAATTGAATATTTTATTATCTAAGCATGACTATTATAAACTATCCATTAAGATAGTGGGTACTTATTATGATAACTATCTTTTTATTATTTATGGTTTACCCAATAAGAATATAAATTCTATGGTTTTGTATTTATTATATGTAATATACGAAATATTTGAATGTAAATGAAATATATTATAATTTTTCACTGAAAGGATATTTATTCATGCATTGTGAGCATAATTTATAAATAATTTTCTCCATATTAATGAATTTTACATTAAATAGAATATTATTTTCGAAATAAGATTAGTTTTTTTCTTAATTTTAATTTTTATATCTGTTTAAATTTTTTTATACCAGTAGTGAAAATTATGATTTTTACTAAAAATTTATTTAATTTTATGATGTTACGATGATAAAATATATTTTAAATTTGTTTAAAAGTAAAATTACTTCAATTATATTAAAACATGAATTATTTTGGACAATGGAGTCAATTTAATTTATAATTTTTAAACAGAATAATTTTATATATATTAAGACGTTAAATTTAAAACCCCTTTTATTCATTGAGGCTGTAGGTGTTATATTATGTTTAATTATTCCAATTATGTTTTTCGAATTTGGAAAAGTGGATTAAATATTTTACATAATAATTAATTATATTAAAAAATAATTTCAAATAAATATTTTTTCAAAATGAATAGTGAATCGAGTAAAAATTATTTATTGTAGTTAAGTTAAAAATTGGTATATAATGGGTAAATTAATAGAAGATAACTGTTACAATGAATGTAAATCTAGTCAAAATATTATTTTATTGTCATATTTCTCCCTCACCTATCAAAAAGTTAAATTAATTTTATTTATGGGGAATCTTCAATGGGAAATACATTATCATTTTAGATTATTTTTAGATATTTATATGTAATGTCAAAGAGGGTTCCCTTTCTACAAATATTAAGGTGAACCCCATACATTCAATAAATAAAAATGTCCTTAAGAATTGGAAAAAACACCTTAAAATATCTCTACAAATACTTTAAACATATTCTAGAGCTATTGGTCCTCCCAAAAAACCATCCCGAAGATATTTAAGGGCAGACCCAAGGGGGATTTCTCATTGAAAAGAAAAATGTATCGACAATGCTCGTTTATTTTATTTCTTTTCACTTATTCATTAATTATATCATAAATCATATAATATAATAAAAATATTATATAACATAAATTAATATTTTTATATGTATATGAAATAATGTTTATTCATCTCCACATGTATAAAATAGTAAAAGAAATCACAGATCTTGTTTCAGAATACTACCACCTCGCGAACTGATGTAGTTAATTTTCAACCACCACCATTAAAGGATAGTTATTATGATTTATTTAAAAAATTTATAGGTTCTTTATGATATTATTATAATTATATAACTTTATTATAACATAATCCTTTTTATGTTTCATTTTATTTCAAATACGATAATGTCGACCATCAGTACAATGAACTATCGACTCATGAACCAATGTGATTAATTTGTCACATATTATTTACATGGAATGTAATATGGTAAATATTAATGAATAGATGTGATATATAAGATATTATATTTATTTTATAAAATAAATATATCACCTTATTTTTTACCCTTCCACTATTTAATGTATTGATATCATCACTCGTGCGTATATAAATCGTACCCTCTCTACAATGTGATGCATTTAATATTCAATGTTCAACATTAATAATTGCATAAAAATGTCTATAAATAATAAAAATTATATTATTAAAATTATATCATTTATTAGATGATTCTAAAATATCCTATATACCGTAACTGTAACTTTCATGACAAAACATGTAATAGAAAACTAGGAAATTAACACCTAAAACAACTAGATGAATGAAATGTTTATAAAAAAAGGATGTTAAAATTTTATAGTTTGGTCATATTTTTTTTAGAAACACTATTATTATTACAGTATAAATTAATAAAAAATTTGAAACATTTATACATGAGGTACAAAAATGTAGGAAAGATGTATGACTTGAGGTAAGGGCTTCTCATCTAACTTGTAATTCCATGAGACATATTCCATGTTCACCACTCCATTCCATTGTGTTGTTTATATATTACCACATTTATATTTTATATCATGAATATCATTATCCTCAGAGGATATAGTGTATATATTTATCTGATTTCCCTCTTGAGGCTTATGATTCAAATACTATGAAATTGGAAAGGTTTAATTTCAAAATCCCATTATTATTTGAGATTGTTATTGTTTATGTTTCCTATGGAGAATACTGTGATTTATATATATATTAAAATAAATAAAATTTATTATAATATAGTTGTTAGTGGATTTTTTCAAAAAAATATTACCATTTTTCAACTCATCGGTTCATAAAATAATTGAGAAATTTTTCTTATAAGATCTCAGTTTATTTCTCTCTTCGGTTAAAAATCATTTTCCTTGAAAAAATTATTTGCTAAAAAACTAATAAAATTATAAAAATTATTTATAAAAGAAAATTTTACCATATTTTAAATATAAATAAAATTAATGAATATATTCATCATGTCATTCTCTAGGTGAGGACCTTTTCATTCCATTTTATATTTTAATTGGAATGTTCTATTAATCTTATACAGAATGTATGGAATTTCCCTCCATAATTACCATTATTTCATTATAGTATTATTATCATGATAAAATGATATATTTTGAGAAATTAAATTTCCAAACATTATTAAAATTATATGTTTTTAAAATTTATATTAAATAAAATTTATTCTAACAATATTTTATAAAATTTTATGTATTAAAATAATAACTGTGATTTTCAAGGGAAAATTAATTTTCCACAAAAATTATTTCATTGAAATTGTTAGTATCAATATTCATGAATTAACTCAAACCCTTGTTTTAAATATAATCCTATAGGGATATGTTCAATTAAAATTATCCTTTTCCATTATTTGGATGGTTTTTTATTAGAATGACTGGAGATATAAAATATTATAACAATTCCACATATTAGTTTTTACTATTTATGACTATGATTATTTGATTGTGGTATGTATTAATGTTTATTATGTTGTCTTTTAATATAAAATATTATCTTGATTATTATTAACAACCTAAATATGGAGAATATATTGGAATTACTATGTTATTGGTGAGGCTCATTTAAAAATATCCCCTTAATGCATCAGTACATCTAATGAGAAAAACTAGTTTCAGATTTAGCTGTAGACCTAACCATTTATTCAGATTTATTCAAAAAAGGCCATTATGGTATATTTTATGTGTCTAGAATTTTAATTACATCATTTTGAATTCATTTATTTATTTTCAATAATATTATTCAATTTTTATGAATATCCATTATTATTCTTGTATTATCATGTGATTTTTGATATTCAATTATTTGATAACAGTGTTTCCCATTATTAATATTATAAATATGATGATTAAATGGAATGTTTTTTGAGATATTAAAAATTCCATATCGATTCATACCGATGTATTTATATCCTTAACTATACTATTCCCATTACTAAAACTCGTATATGACACCATTCAAATGTTTTAATTTCCCTTGGATTTAATGATGTGATTTTTAATCAATATAATGAGATACAATATGAGGAATAATTTATTTCCCAATAAAAATAAATCTTTTATTTTATTTTTTCAATATGAATTAAATATCTATTTTCTATATAGATTACCAAGCATACAGAACTATTTAGTCCCTAGGGATTAAATTCATTGTATCACATACCATGGGAATAATGTAGTCACTGGTTTTACTTTATTATGGTTGGGTTCCATACAAAGTCTGTTTGATCATATCAAGCCACATGGTTTAGAATCTCAAAAGATGAATTTGGAGAGTAAATAGAGGATTTATAGTTGATTTGAGATCAAAGGTATAGATATAATTTAAAAAAAAAGAAAACACACTACTTATATAGAGGGTTCAAATTAAGTCCATCATAGTGTGGTGTCATTCGTATTGTTTTGGTTCCCCTTAGTAAAATAGCGGGGAATCATGTACAAACCGTAATTAGAACCACAACATCTATCATGTCTTAGTGAATGATATTTTAAATCAATAGATATCGAACACATCTATAATTATGTTGTAGGGAAAAATAATTTTACCTTCTCAACCTTACATAGAAAATATGCTAAGAAGGAAGCACCCAATATGTTATTTCCTTTCCAACATACACAATTGACGTTTTCCTTGGACATAAACCACCAAGGTCATATATATGGTATTTTGGTCACCCTATATCCTTTATAGATACTCTCTAAATGAATTATGGCACTACACCATGAACTATTATTGTGGATCTCCTCATCACATTGCACTAGGGAACAAAAAATGATATCTATATCCAACTATAAAAACATTAGTATTCTTAGTCATCATTGTTCAACACAATAAAAAACAACCATCTTAAAAATTCACATCAAAAAAACAACCATGAAAAAATTGTTTCCACATTCTCAAACTATAGAGTGGCACCCTATACCCAATTTCATGCTTAATCCCATATTGGGGTATCCCTATAATGGAATAAAACAATAAAATTTAACATTAAATTTTACCAAAAATACATATTTAAACCATTAATCCTCAAGAACTAAAATTTTGTAGGATATAAGAATCCGAGCCAATGATTTTATTAAACATTATTTCCATATATAAAATTTTATTATTATTTTATCTAAATTTGTAAAATATATTTTATCCTTGGAATATCATTAATACATTGTGTGGATTACTGAAAATCATGGAGATATATATTAATTGTCATAATATCAATCATTAAATCAAGTAAAATATAATTTCATAATTTTGTAGTAAATTTATAGATACTAATTAGATATGTTGAAAAAAACATTTTATTCATTGATATCAAGTGACGAAATTTTATTAAATTATTCTGATAATTTATTGTATTTCTTTATGTTATCATAACATAACAAATTGTTTTAGTTGAATCATGATTGGATCCAAAAATTCATGGAAATAACAGATGGAAAAAGATCTCATTGTATTTGGAATATCTCTTATTTTTTTATATTATTAGATGAATAATATAGTAAAATTTTAATCATTCTCACATTATATCATTATTTCATGGAACTTATTTATTGAATAATTTGATAATAGATATTGGAATATGATTTATGATTTCAATCTAATTTTTTTGTAATATTTATTAGAAATGACGTTTGTTCACACCGTCCAAACCAATGTTAGAGGTGGTAAGTCTGTTTTGATTGAAAATTCCATCTATAGTTGTATTAGTGAACTATGATATGATATAACAACTTGATCGTTGATAATTATCAATGTCAAACCAAGTTGGTGATGGTTGTGGTGCATGTCCACGATTCTTTCATCTTCTAAGCAAATGATAGGATAGTTTATAGTGTTCAAATTCAACCACAGTATATTTAATGAGTGTATATGGAAGACATCCACTTGTGTATCCTTGGTCATAGGATCATACATTATGATTATTTAAGAAAATGGTTGGTGGGTAGTTTTCTACCCCCAATGTTATTCAATTAATCAACTAAATATTTATCTGAACCCTAAAGGTGTAATGTGTATAGTATTGGGGAAAACCACATTTGTTTTATGATAACTGGATAAATATATGAGTTCACATGAGTACAAAGTGTGTCAGATTCATGTTTGGTGTTATATAAGGGTTTTAGTTCGAAACCCCAGGGATGGTTGGGGGCTTATTAGGTGTGTTGGTTCATGTTGAGATTCTGTTGTACTATAACATAAATTATTTAAACTTCGTAAAACATTTTAGGCCTAAAATTATTTTTTTTGTAAATTTTGGTAACTTTTGGATCTCAGATATGTGAATTTAAAATAAAAATACTGCGATATTATTATTAATAAATACAATAATATTTTATCATTTTCAAAATATTTTAATTTCATTATATTAAAATATAGGCGATATTGAGATAAATTCTGCAGCGAAATGAGTATATATGAATGGGAACTAATGAATTTTCATGTAATGATTAGTTTTAATTGATTAGGTAAAATATTATTATTACATTGTGATAGAAATAATTACATTTATTTAATGAACTCATTTTAGAATCTGTTTTTTTATAAATAGGATGTGTCATTTAGAATTGAAAATTTTGTTACTGTTCAATGTTTATAATTCAATGGTTTTAAAATAGAGTTTTTTTAATGATGAAAGGACCATTAATCAATAATATTACTCTTTATTGAATAATTTAAATAATATTGAATGATATTTTTATTTTAATTTTATTTAAAATAATTTTAATAAAATGTTCTTATGAGAATGATGAGATAAATGTATTTAATAAAAGAAGAATTTATTATGTGTTTTTAATGGATATGATAGTACATTATGGGAATTATAAATAAATAATTATTATATTAAGGTATGAACTTGAAATAAAAAATATTGTTTAAGAGAATATGTTCCTTCTGTTGATTTTATTCCCATAGTAAGCTTAATAGAATATATTCATTGAAAAATATATATTAATTAAAATTATCAAATTATGTTTATTATAAAATATAAATATATTGTTAATACATAATTTACAAATTTAGTTACTAATGACCAATGATTTATATTATGAAATATTATAATGTAACAATACCTTGTTTCAACAGATGAATGTTTAATATTAGTGAATTTTTTAACCCTATTATGAATTTATATTTTAATTAAAATACTTAATATTTACTAAATATGTACATACCAATATTAAATTAAATAATAAATTTTATATTGAATTTTTAATTAAAATTTCTATGCTTACTTTATGATATTTTATGTTTTTCATTTTTAATATAATATAATTACTTTCATAGATCTTTTTAAATAACTAATATTGTAATAACTAACTTATATATAAATATAATTGTTTATTATATGAATTCAAATTGATATTATTCTTTATTATAGTCTTTGAAATAATTTATTAATGTATGAGGTAGGAATATGGTAATGATATTGGAAAAAAAATTGAATGTGTTTTAAAAAAACTTTTCATCATGTATTGTTTCAAAATATTAACAACTAAATTTATAATATTTAGATAATGAAAAATATGGGAATTTATTTCAAATATACATTTATATTTTAATAAAAATTTATAAATTTTTTTAATATTTAGTTTATAATGAAGATGAACCATTTAATTCTAATTGAATAATTTCTAGAAAAATTATTTTTTATATTACGACTTCTTATATAATAAATATGTTCAAACACATTTTGAAATTAAATCAATTACAGTGATAAAATATTTCAAATTAAAAATTTCAAAATATCTAATATGTCTAATTTCATATTATAAAATATAATAGGATGATTAGTTAAATGTCAATTACTAAGTTAATATTAATTTTTTTTTTATTTCCTAAAGATTTTTTCCTCAAAATCTAGTTTATATTAATATTTAATTTTAAAAAATTTGATCAATTTAAATGGATAATGATGATAAAATATTACAAATTATAGAAATCACTTTATAACGGTTCCACTATATACCCTTCATACAAGATCATGTTGGGCCATCTATAATAGTGGAAATATTCTCCTCCTCACAATCACTAAAAACTGCATTATCTACATTGACACAACCATAATTTATGAATGAATTTGATTATTATTTCATGATTAATTGTTGTATATGTTGATATAATTACTTCTTTGATAGTGGTCAAATCACTGAATCTGTTTTGATATAATGAACAATGAATCTTCAATACACATTATGTGGACATAACTGGTTATGTATTCAACTATTAAATGGTAAATAATTGAATTAAATACATTTTTCATAACCACTTTTCATGATTGAATATAAAAGTATAATTTAGGAATAAATATGAATATTATTTCCTCATTATTTTTAGAGATGTTGAAATAATGACCTCTTTTATAGTAGCAAACACAATGGAGTTTTATTAAAACAATGAGTTAAATGTCCCCAAAACATCGAATTTGAACATAACTGTTTGTGTATTAAAATATTTCGTGGTAATGAAATAAAATTAATTGATTTATTTATATTGGGTTAAAAAGGAAAATTTTTCTAATTAGGAAAATAATTGTTGTAACATTATTATAATTGAGTAAAAGTCAAATAATGGAAATATAGACAAAAGGTAAGGATTTTATGGTCTCCCTTTTTATTTCATTGAGAGATATACTATTTTCACCACTTATATATGTTTTTTTGTGTATATAATTGGAATTTTCAATTTAATATCTGGAATCCATCACGTACCATGTTATTTAATTGGTCAATTTTAATTTTTTCAACTAAGGGGATTTGACTTGATGGTTTTAATGTTGTATGTATTTTCATAAATAAATTTCTTTTCATTGGGTAATAATACTTATTAACTTTATTCTATAACTTATGATTGTGTTGGTAATGATTTTTTTATAATATGATTTGTTCAATATTTTTTTAAATGTATTTGTATTTGATACACTTAATCTATGTAATGATTAGTTCTCAAATTACATGGTATGATTATTGCATGGTTAATTCTACTAAAATTAAATTTCATTGGGAAATACATTTATGTTATGAAATTGTATTTCATTTCGAGTTGTATATAATGAACATTGGAATATTATATCATGGAAATCATTATGGACATGATAATTAATGTATCGTTTGGTGTAATTATTTCATGGTGGTTATTATTGATATATTACTAAGTCTAAAAGGATTTATGTCAAGCTCATCATTATTTGGGGGTTATTTATGATGGAGTTTCATTTAGTTGAAATAATATAATATTATTTTGTAATACCTATTAATTATCTTATAATAAATTTAGGAATTTTGTTAACTCATTTAATTTCCCATTAATTCCTTATTGATTGCTGAAATATCAGGAATGTAAATTTTTATTGATACTGATCTATTATTTTCTTTTAGATATGTTTTATTTCTCTTCCCTAACTATTTTGTCAATAAAAATTTATAAATATTCATTTCTAAAAATAGATAATTTCCAAAAACCATTCTACTTTTTATTTTACATTATTTCTGAAGTTTTTAAATGTTAATTTCTTAATTTTTTCCAAATGGTTTACTTTTCACTCCCTTTTTTCAGAAAACTTTTAAAACATTTTTTCCTTTTCAAATTTATATAATGAATAAATTTTCCTCCATTATGTCCATTTTTTCAATATTTATTTATTATTTGAATCTATTTTTTTAATTAAATGGTTACTCCCCATATTTTTTGATAATTTTTTATAAAATATTATTTTCAAAATGTAGAGGTTATTTTACGTAAAAATGTTTTAATATTATTTTGGTACTATTTCCATTATTAATCTTCATCATCCCTTATTGTTATATATTCTCCACTCTAGATATCTGTAATGATACCATCCACATTATTTCCCTAGATATATTATGATTATTTAAAATATATTTTTATGGATCCCATTTTTGTTCCATGAGTTCATAATGGGTTGAAGAGATTATTATGGGGCATATTTCATTTTTATGGTTTAATATTTTTTCATTAAACTATTATGTATACCATATCATTTCAACATGTTAACCATGTTACAAATTGTTATTAATGAAAATGTTTCATTTCGAATGTTTAACTTGTTACGAAATGAATATTTTTTTCTTTTACAATATTTATGATGAAATGAAATATCCATGTGATTTATTCATATTATTATTATTGGAAATTTTAATATCATGGGTGAAATAAAGTAAGACTAGGTGATCATTTTTATATTATATTATGGGTTTCCCTAGATATCACTCTAATTCGTTGGGTATAGATATTCAATATATCTTTATTCTATTTATAAGGGTTATATAAGGGTTTTTTAAGAGTTATATGATGATAATTCCAATGATCCCAACTCATTATACCAATGATTTCTATTAGATTATAATCTTTACTTTTATAAATATTGGCATCTTGTGGCTTGTGAATGTAGATTTATATTAACCATTATTTTATTAAATCCATTTTCTATGATTATTGATTGACGATTTTGGTATTAATGAGTATGAGTTCCTTTATAATTTCCTTGTGAACTGTTATTATATCATTATACCCTTATGATTTTATTATGCTCATTGATGATAATTAAATATTAATGGTTATATTTACCCATACTATGAAATTTATTTCACCGTTATTTTGTTTTTTCTATGGATATCATGAATGATGTTGAATAAATTTGGTTTAGAATAAGTTTACATAGATAGTTATGATTTTCTACTGTGAAAGAAGAATGATCGGGTTATATGGGTGACATTTTCATGTAATGATAATTGAATTATTTATATAATATAAATCCCTAATTCTCTAAAAAAACTAATCCAAAAAGGTCCCTATCAATGTATGTTATCAAATATTTAATGTTTATATTTAATGTTTCTGTTGGAAAAAATTGGGTCATCTATAGTGGTTTTATTTCCTGCAAAATATTGTTTATGATTTCTGTATCATATCCTAGAGTATAGGTTTAGGATTTCTATAACTTGTTCTAGATGGATGTTTTAGATAAAATTGGATATTAAGATGTTTTTTTGTGATTTTATTTTAAGATTTATGGATACCAGTATTGGTCTATAAGATTAATTAAAATTATTAATTAAAATTCAAATACACCCCTATGAAGTTTTATAAATTGATATCTTAATGTGATTAATGAAATCATTGGAAATGTTTTATTTTCATAAAATTTATCTAAATAATTAATCTATTTTGAATAATTATTTTAAATTTTGTGTAAATAAGACATAATGTAATGATATCATTTAGGTATTATATTATCTTCGATATTGAGGTGATTATGGGAACAAAAGATTTGTCATATTGATAACCATGGGATAGAAAGGATATTTAGTGACCATGTGAATATTGTTAATAAAAAGTCACCATATTTATTGTAATGATATTTTTAAATGTATGATAGAAAATTTAGGTAAAAATAATATTTAATTTTTAGTTTCATTATGATTTATTATTTCGTTGATCCTTGTTAATTACTATTAAAATTTGGAAATTTATTTATTATTTCATCATATGATGTTATAATCATTTTATTTATTTATGTGTCCATGTTATAAATTATGAGATTTGGTTTAAAAGATAAAGAATATTGGAATTGATTGATTATCCATTTTAGTGTTATTTGGTACATTAAATGATTATTTGAGTTATTTAGGAATGAAAATAAAAAAATTGTGAATACTCATCATCTGAGTTAAATGATTATAAAGTGTGAGAAATTGAAAAAATCATGAAATTTTACTAATCGAGTATGTATATTTCCGTATTATATTAGTGTAGATGGTAAATTAGTTATTTAAATCTATTAAAATGATTTTGAAAAACAATTTTTCCTTTCACCATCATTTCAATTTAACTCAATTTCCTTTTTATACTACTTAGGATTATGGTTTTCTCTAGTTAAGTTTCTCTTAACAATTAATTTTATATTGATCAATGATATCTATCACACAATATAAATTTTTGGAAACTAAACATTGACTTCATGTCCAAGTATTCACTTCTAACCAATGTTATTCAATTTTGAAACCTTTTATGTTTTATTCTAGAAAACATAAATATGTCATTATCAATTTTATTAAAGAGATGTTTTATTAAGAATTTTTATAATATGGGTTTAAAAAAAATTGTGTTATCAAATGTAGTACATTTGATGACCTAGATAATGTGAAATTTTTTATGATTAAATTTAATGAATTTGATAATATTTAACACCCATATATTTAAAAAAATAAAACAATATTCAATAGCTTAGTTAACCTAAAACGTCATGCTTCAAAAACCCTTGAAATATATATGGTTAAAAACAATTATTACAAATTGGAAGGTATGAATTTTAAAATCTATCCAATTATATATATATATATATATATAATTTTTATACTCAATATAAATTATTAATAAATATATAGTAAAAAAATAAATTTTATTTTTAGCAAATTAATTTTAATCCGCATAAATAACTTTTCTTTAAAAATGATTTTTATTTCCCTTCATGAGAAAAATGTTATAATTAATATATTATTTTTTTAGAAATATTAAATGATAAAATAAAAATAAATTGTAATTTAGAATATAAAAATATATATTGTGTTATATATTGTGATTTCTTATAAAATAATTTCTTAGTAAAGAGTGAAAATTTAAAAAAATTATAAATAAATATATTTAATTTTCAATAAATTAAGAAATTTAAAATACCCAATATTATTTTATTATTATTTATATTATAAAATTTAATTTTTAGCTATATTTAATCCATATAATATTTTTTAATCTTATTTATATTATAATTTAGTATATGGTTTTCGTTGGGTTTAAAAAATAAGATTTTTATAAGATATGGTTTTAAGATGCATAATGATTATACATTATAATTGACTAAAAACACTTATTTAGAAATTATATAAATTCAATTAACAGATTAAATATTAAAAATATTAATCTAGATTCATATATTTGTTATTATTAATCATACGATTAACATAATATCATTATTTTCATAAAAGATACAATTCTTCAAAAAATAATTGATTTCTGTGGGTTTTATTTTAAATTTGTTAAAATGGATTAAATATTTTTAATATAATTATTTTATATTTTATAATATTTTTACTTTATTGTATGTTCATTATGAAAATTTAAAACGGTATAAATTAAATACCATGATTATGGTAAAATGGGTTTACTGAGGGTTGGACTAAAATCTGTGGGTAAAAATGACCTAAAATTTGACTAATATATATTTAATAGATATTGTTCAACTTTATAATGTTTAAGGATTGATATTAATTAATTTTGGAATATTGTTTCTTGTAAAAAATATCAGTAAACCTTTTTATTTTTTTTATTCTCCCACTCATCTCACATATAAAAGGTAACAACTTCTCTATTATTATTCATGTAATACAATCATTTGGTTTGCACAATAACAACAAAAATATCATCCTAGATTATATATAATCATAATTTAATCATTTTTTGTAAATATTTTCTAGGAATTATTTAGGTAAAATCCTAAATTGGTGGTATGAGAAGAGGTAAAATTCTTAGCAATGCATTATTTATTTATTTATATAAATCCTTATATTATTTTCAGAAATAATAATTTAATAGAACCGTTATATACTATATACATAAATTTTATTATATTAATATCATGATTTATATCCTTCACCACATCCATCTTTTGGGAAATGATAATTTTCCTCACGCATAAGGCAGAGTACCACCTCCCGTACATGTGTAAAAAAATTTCACCAACACCTATCACAGTTTATTATGATGATATATCTAAATTATAAATATCATATTACAAAAATAAAATAAAATAAACATTAATTATTTAATATATAACTTTTTCAATTTCCATTATATAGTGGATATGACAACATTTCTCGTGTGTACGTTCGATTAACACCTCACAAAGCGATATGATTTTTTCCCTAAATCATTATAAGGAAGGAAATGAGGAAATTTTAGTGAATATATTTGATATGAATGATATATGTATGAAAATAATGACATTTTTATCATTATTAAGAGATAATATATCATTAAATTACTTACCCTTTCACTTAATGAAAAATTAAATGAGCATTTGGGTATGTGTGGGCTACCGCCTCCACGAAGCGATAAAGTTATTTTATCATCAGAAAATCAAATTAATTACATATATAAGTAAATTTATGAATATAATATTTTATTTATAATATTTTTATCATTATGTAATTATTAAATAATACATATATTATTTATATAATGATCATTTAATAAGGGAAACATCAATCATTGGTACATACGACCTATTATCCCCATTACCGTAACATAGTTAATTTTTAATAACCATAACAATGATAGGATTTGAATGTATTATTTATTAAAAAATATTATAGTTATTTCATGATTATTCTTATTTATATTTTTGAATTATTACCTCTTTAACCAATATCAATACAATAATTCATTTTGAAACAATGATCAAAATTTCATATAAAAACCTGATGTGGAAAATCCGGGTTATTTATAAAAATATTTCATAAAAAATGAGAAAATATTATTTATTTATGAATTTTTAAACTATGAAATTCTCAGAATATAAAATAATTTCATTATGTTTATTATACAATATATAATCAAAATTTATGAAAAAATCTCAGCTCAATGTAATAGTTTTTTCATTACACTTTATTTCTTTAAGAATATTGATCTTTTCACAACCTATTTATTTTTTTATATAAAAAAAATCTTTTACAAGTATTATAATGAATACATCATAATTCATGTTATTTTATGTTTCAATATGAATGATTCTTTACAATGTCGTTTGAATTGAATGTTACCAAAGGCTAAAGAATTAAATAAGTCAATTTCTTTTCCTTGAGTTATATTCCTTATTAATTGTATTTTATATTATATGATTATGTGTGAAATGATATCATATTATATTATGTCTAATTAAATTATTTTTTATATATATTAACATTTTATTCAAATAATCTATTCATTGATTAATTACCAAATCAATGCTATTATTTTTGTAAGGTTAATTATTCTCAAATTATATTTCTTTAAGACAAAAATTTATGATATCCAC
Organism: Viscum album; assembly: GCA_963277665.1. Lineage (NCBI taxonomy): Eukaryota > Viridiplantae > Streptophyta > Magnoliopsida > Santalales > Viscaceae > Viscum > Viscum album. The sequence continues at coordinate 1,021,979,659 of OY728133.1, read as the reverse complement.
CTATATTAATTTCGGATGTTGATATATTGATATTTAACATGTGATATCATGAAAAAAAAATTTCTTAATTTTTTTAAAGATTAATTTGATGATATTATTTCATGGGATATATAATTGAAGGGTTACCAAATTTGAAAAGTCATAATGTTAGAATATCTATTTTTTCATGAGTATTTATGTTTATGTCTATTTTCTATTAAATAATTTGATATCTTTTCAAAAACCAAATTCATCATATTCTCTTCAGGTTATGAATTTAGTTCACATTTTGTTATTTCATTTTCCATCCAAATTAATTGTAGAAATATGTATAATTTCATTTGTAATTGAGAGTGATATTGTTTTTTTAATAAGGTATATTTATCATTTATATCCATTTCTTATAAAATGATTTCAGAAATGTTCCTTAAAAAACATATTATTTTCTAAATAATTTTTATATGATATTATACCATATTCTAGAAATTTTTTAAATGAATATTAAATTCATATTACAAATGGGTTACATATCATACAATTTTTCAAAAATTATTGAAATAAATGTTTAGATATATTTTTTATAACAAGAATATATTTTCCCTCAATTATATCAATTATTTTCAATGATTTGTTTTTTAATATAATTCATGGTTTTATTCAATGAAATTTATTTTTCCAAAAAAAAAATTTAACTGTTTAATTTGTTATAGATATTTTATAAATGTAATGGTGGTTTTTAAAAAAATGTTTTTAATGATAATTTTATGGTGTTTCCATCGATTAAAATCAATAATAATTATTAATAATTTTTCTATAACGGAGATATTTTCAAATGATACAATTTTTATTCCTATAAATAGTGGATTATGATTCTTTAAATGATATTTTTCTTGATCACATTTTATTTATATGGGTTAATCATTTTTCAAAGGGATTGTTCTATAAGATATTTCTATTCATGGGGTTAGTCATGGTTCATGAAATTCTTATGGAACCTATATTCTTCAATGATTAGTAATGTATTAATTATTTTTAATGGGATAAAAATTCTTAAGTTAATTAATTTGTTAATGGAATTATTAATGTTTTTATTTTTTATAATTAAATTAATTATAAATATAAATTATTCATGTTGTAGTTATTATATTTTTATTATACAATGAGTGGTACCAGATAGCATTGAGTGATCTCATTCTCTCTTAAATGATGGTTTCATCAGGATAGTTCCTTAATTTATTTGCTACGGAATTTGATCATATGGTTATTCCTTTTGTATGGGTTATGAAAAGGGGTTTTTATCTATTATATGGACATAATATTCTTGGATATTAACCTATTTAACGGATGATTTTATTGGTTATATAATGTTTTCATTGTTCAAGATATATATCACAAGTATATGTTTATTGATTCATATAAATATTTTCATTTTTAATTCCTTTTAAGATGATTTAGGTTTTTATGGATATGAGTTATTTTTTGATTCACTCGTGCACTGTAATTATGTCATCATACCATTATAAAGAACTTATTCTCATTGTTAAAATTCAATTGTCAATTATTATTATTTTATATAATGATAAATTGTTCTCAACATTCTTATGTTTCATTTTCCCTAGTTTATCCGAAATTATTTTTAATGAATTGTTTTTTGGAGTATTTCACATGGATATCTATGATGGTGTAATGTTAAATAAGAAAATCATGTTTATGTGCGTTAATGTATCATTTAATTTAATGGCAATATTTTATGTAATACTTTTCCTTAATTATATAAAACATTAATTTTATAAGGCACTTGATAATATATGTGATCAACAATTTTCATTTTATATAATTTGATTTTGATCGAGAAAATTAGTATTCCATCAATATTTTAATTTTTATAAATGTTATTTTAAAGATTTTAGCACAAAATCTAGGAGGATGGTTTTTAGGAATTATATAATATCATGTGATATTTCTCAGTAATAGAACACAGTAATGACCTAATCATATAAAATTATTTATCTCTACCATTGATGTTGGTTTGGGACATCATTCGATATCCTCTATCTTTTAATAATCCATATATATCCCTTCCCTTGTAAAAATATTCCCTATGAATTTTACATTCTCCAACTAAAACCTGTATATAATATAACAAATATATAAAATTCAATTTCTCAAGATCTTTATTGAAACATTTAAATTACCCATATGATTCTCCTTTCTATGGGATTATACGAGGATATCAACTATAAAGTCCACTAAAATGTTATCTTAGTTATATCTATAGACAAAATTAACTATTTCCATAATGATATATTTTGAATTATTGATTAAAAATGACATTATTATGAACTCATATTTCTCATACCCTGAACAGAAAGTAGTCTTTTAGATATCATCCTTTTCAACATAATATGATAACATCTCACCTAAATATCCAACATATAGAAGAACTGAGATCCACATAGATGATCGAAAAATACAGCAATATATGGATGATGATACTTTTTCAATATCATTATATGGGTGATCTCATTATAATAAATGTAGAGGAACGTTGACACATCATTTTTTAAATAAAAGGGTTTGTGGACAACACTATGAAACACATGAAAAAAACATAATCAAAATAAAACTATAATTACTTATTCATCTTACTTATTTCAATCATCTCTATTTTATATGTTTTCATGTATATTTTCAATGCTCGGGGTTCATGTTCATTCAAGAACCTAGTCTGATATTCTAGTGGAAGACTAGGAAATTCTTCATGGAATGCATAAGTAAAATCTATTACAATGGGAATATTACTAAGGATGTTTTTTTCCATAATCACCTTTATGGAACTATATATGACGTATCTTATGAAAAAATACCCATTCATTCTATTATTATTAAAATTGAGATCTATCCAAATCATTACTCTTGTATAAAATTGAATCTAGATTCTCAATATGGATAGTGTTTTTTTACTGATGACAATTTCTATTGGACCTGTACAATGGAATTTAATCAATTCACATTATTACAATGAATTATGTTAAATGGAGTATCAGTTGATTCACAAGGAAACTTTTCCATCTAATATTATCATGGGAAGGTTATATAAATTTGTTGAAATGATTCCCAATTTTTATCATTCATTATTAACTCAACTTCCATATTTTGATGTGGTGATTTATTAGCTATGCTAAAGATGTTTAATATGAAATAATGTGTAAAAACATATTATCATAGGAAATTTTATGTTCATGAATTAAAATTATGCCTTACCTTCACAATTTAATTTGTGTTATGATAAATTAAAATATTTAAAATACACATTGGGATGAGAATTTTCAAAATATTATGTATATAATTTGATGTACAAAACAAAGAAGGGATGAAACATAAATGATTTTCTTTCTTGACCATAATAATTTCTTGGTTTCATTATATGGTATGAATGGTAAAATAATAATAATTAAATTTCATTTACATTTTATCCCTTAATAATGTTGCATGAACTGCTTTTGAATTGACTAAATCATATCGATGGGATGTATCAAAATTGATGTTCTGCAAGACCTCATCATCACACACGTGGTAAAAATGAAGATCATATCCAATGATCCATTTTTTGGTTATTTAAATATGTTATTTATGATTCTGATCATAATAAATTTATAGTATCTAGATAATAATTTTCTTTCTTGAAATGTAATAAATCTATACTTTAAAGAAAATTAGTGATTTTCTTATACATTTAGTATTATCCCTGTTATTTTCATTATGATAATCTAATCCAATACCCAAAAATAACTAGAACATTCATAGAAAGAATATATAGAAACTCATATATTTTCTACACCATATGTAATGATTTCTAACACAGAAATATATATTATTAAATCCCAAAAGATCGAGAATCCATGTTTTTATGTGTAATTAACTATATATCACCACAAAAATCATGGATACAACAACATTTATCAAAAACTATTATATTCATTTAAATACCATCAATAATTTAATATAACACCGGATAACATGGGAATATATTAGAGATATGGGTGGTCTATATATCCTATAAGGGAATAATAAAGGATAATATAATATAAATAAGTACATTTAAGTCGGGGGAATAAACTGATGAAATAGGAAAGTGATAATAATAATCATTAATGTAATTTTTTTTATAATATGATAACATCATGTAATTATATGAATGTGGGAACAAAAAATAAACATGAAATCATAATCAAATGTCTAGGATAACCAAAGTGACATCATAACATTTTGTTCATTGGATGACTGCTCATTCACCAAACATGTTATCTCATGAGTTAATAAATTTAACAATGTATAATAGGATTATATTATTATAGACCCACCTATCACATTAATATAATGTAAAACAATTTTATTCTAAAAATATCACAAAACATAAAAATACCATTCATCAATTTTAATACCATGATTATAGAGTCTAGTTAATAGACATGGATGTGGCCCCCAATTAATTATAGGTATAAATAGGATAATACCTTTGATATGAGATGGGTATCTGTATTCAAAATAATAATATTTTCTAGGGAAAATAATGATATAATTTAAACAACATAGTATGTGATTGAAAATTTTCATGGAAGGGAGTATGAGAGTGAAATGTGGTCCCAAATTAATTGACAATCGTAAAAATTATTTACCTATGTTTATTAAGACGTTTCTATATGAACAATTGGAAATAAAAATTCTCAATTAAAATAATTTTTTTGATGAAAATGAGCATCAGACCGGTTGGTGGGGACTCAACACGTGCATACAAGAGACCCGATTTCAAAACTAAGATAATACAAAAGTTCTGGGTTACCAAAATATCATTGTATCCATACTGTAGTAGCTACTGTAGTTGTTAATGTTTGGTATTGTAGCAGTTGGAATGATTCATCAGTTTGAGCCTTCGGGCCACCTGTTAGGGCCTTGGTTCCTTAATTTCCTTTGGTCCACCCAATGCATTCATTCCCGTAAGGATTTAAGTCCACCTCAATGCCTTCGGGCTACTTCAAGTCCTTTGGGCCACTTCAAGGCCTTAGGGCCACCTCAATGTCAACGAGCCACCTGAAATAGTTCTTAATGACAAGGCATACTCTACAAGGAGCAGAATATAGATGATGACTCAGAGCAGGTTCATTCACCAGAGTCGAAGTTAAGTGGGTTTTTTATAAATAGAGGATATGTAATTTCCATTGGGAATAACATGTGTACGCACATGAAGCCTATCCGAAAAATCCAAGAGAAGGTGGAGAGAAAAAATTACGATGATGAAGCTGGGGAGGGGCAGTTCAATGTAGTTATAGTATGAATATGTACTAAGTCCTATGATTCATGTAATCTCTTAGCCTATGGGAATTATAAGGATTCCACCTCATCCATTGAAAGAATGGTAATGAAAAATCCATTAAAAAGGACTTCATGCCTTTAAAGTCGGGTTAAATAAGCACTAGTATATAGATGATGAAGAAGAGAGTAAATTAATAGAGTGAATGCTTTTAATAGCCTTAGATGATATTTTTATGATATTTGGAACACATTTGGAGGGACTTCAGGTGGAATATGGAGAATAAATTAGTTCTAAATGTGTTATGAGTGAATTGAACGGGAGGATTGGTAGATATTTATTTTAAAATAAATTGGGATTATTTATTAATTAGTAAAATTGGTTTTGGACTCTTGGTAAAAATAATCTAAACAAATAAATACACATTATTTTTCATGGTGGTTAATAAAAATGGTGAAAGGCATGAAATATATAATATTATATGAAAGGAATTTAAAAAAAATAATATAATTAATATTGTTGATGTGCGTTATTTTTATAATGTTTTTTAAGCATGAAATAAAATATTATATTTTTTGGATTCATTAATGGTTTTAAAAATAAATATAATTACATAAATATCATATGGTTTTATAAAAATAATTTTTTATTTTAGTTTGTTTTTATAGAATTTATTACATATCTTTTAAGATATTGTGGGGTAAAAATACATAACATATATTTTCACTATATTTAATAATTAACAATTAATTTAGTGTCTTGTAAAATACTGAAAAAACATCCATGAGAAATTTCAATGTTTAAATTTAAAAAAAGGCTTTTTAATAAAAAAATAATTTAATAAATATATTAACTTAATTTTTTTGTGAATAATATTTAATTATTATAAGATGCCAGTTTTATGAATAGAAGCGTCATTCAGATCCGCATAATATTTACATGGGATGTAAGTTGATTTTTGTTATCGTTTATATTTAAATAAATATTATCCAATAAAATTATTTCATGAAAATAAAATTCATTTTAAACTAAATAAATTAATTAAATAGTGTCTATTAATTTAAACATTATATATTACTTAAAAAATTATTTTCATTATATCAACATATAATTTAATCAATGTCATTATCAAGTTATCTAGATAAATAAAATATTAATTAAATAAATATATATAATAATTAAATTATTAAATTAGAAGACAAAAATTTATACAACGGGTTTGAAGATACATAATCCCATACTAAACCATCACACCTTTGAAGGTAAAGGTTTTTGGTGGCAGTACATTAATTTTTCTGGTTTAATGAACATGGTTTTGTAACTGTTCACCATGTGTATGAACATATCCCAAAAATAGATTATCATATTTTTTTAGTTGTTGAATATCATATTTGGATTCATCATGGGAAAATATAATTCATTCCACCTCCTTCAAAATCTCTTATAAATGTGATTCATAGGGTGTGTTCCTACAATTCCCCGTTATAACTTCTTTTTTCTTTGGTAATTAGATCATATCTTAATTCTTAATATACCATAATCTTAACAGTCAGTATAAAATGACCCTATAATAAATGGTTATGATAAATAATGGTTTTTATCATATTATATATTTTTGGATATAATATATAAGGTTCAAAAATGAGAAATGAATTAATTTTGACATGTTCCCTATTACTACAATACTTATTATCAAATGTATTCATTGAGAAGAGAATATAATTTTAAATTATTTGGTTTTTTACAAATGATTATTAGTTTTATGGATAATATAAATATAAAATTTTAAATTAAATATACAATTCCTTAGACCGATACATAATAATATAAGATACTTTATACCACATTAATTAACACATGGAAAGAAATAGTTTTCATAAAAATTTCATAAAAACCAACATAATACATCTATGAAAATAAATTTGATGCATATCAATTGATCTAATCACCAATTAAGAATATAAATCATTAATATATATATATACACACACACACACACACATATATATATTAAAATATATTTTATAAAATTTTAAAAAATATAATTTGAGAATTAATATAAGTTTTTAGTATCCTTTGAATAATGATAAAATGAAATAATAATCCAAAGATTATTTTAAAAAAAAATATAATTGAATATAATATAATATAGTTTATTAATAACTATCATATTGGTTAAAAAAAGAAAATCATGTAGAGGAAAAATAGAAAATAAATTTCCACACCTATATAATGACTATCAAATGTGATATATGAAAATAAAATAAAAAACATTCATTTGAAATATTTATAGGAAGTTTAAAAAATATTCAGAAATGGAAATAACTTATAAGGGCCTAGACCCTTATAGTTAAGCCGTTTGAATGTTTCTAATGACTGAGGTTCCATTAAGAGACTCTGAGGTAGTCTGCAGTAGGTTGGCAAAAAAAACATTGAAGTGTGTAGATTTAATGCCGTTAAAAATTTTAAATAATGTGTAAGTGGATTTCATGACATGTGATAAATCAATGTATAAAAATAAATAAAATTAATTTGAGTAAAATTTTATGGCAGAAACTGAACCTTTAGGATTACATTATGTGAAAGGGGATTACATGAAATGTACTTCCCTACTGTAGTGTTGTTTAATGCAATTTTAACCACTCGGAAAATTCATAACCCTATGGAAAATATTCTATCCCTCTTATTCTAGAAGACCTAATAGCCCACCCTTCTCTGTTTTTGGGATTCCTTTTCCAAGGATCTGTCCCTTGATTACCTCATTTGATACATCTTCAAAACAATGTATGTTCTACATTTAGTTTTTGTTGTTTCTTCGATATATTTCCTCTCATTCTGATTTAGCATTGTATAATGTGTGATCACTATGTTCTCATGGAGTTTGGTAGGTTATTTGTTGGAATATTTGTGGAATGACATCCTCAGGTGGATGAAGATCTTGTGGGAGAGGTGTTTTGGATCTGAAATGTTGGTTCATTCTTGTTCAAATAATGTTGACATCCTTTTGAGGTATTTGATTCATTTAATCATTATTTATATTCCTGAAATTATAGAGTTGTCACATTTTACCTCATTTGATCGTAATGGAATTTGTCCAATATAATTACATGAAAATTTTTAAATTATTTTTATCCATCACATGGAGATGTTCTCATTTTTATTAGCATAAAGGGTTTCCCCTTAAATTTTTAGATATTGTGATATATATTCTATTATTGTTGTTTTTTTAGAATGTGAAATTAGTAATGAATGTAAACCCACAATTAATTGATAATTAATTAGTGAAATATTAAAGATCCAGGTTTAATTAATCTGGTGGTTATTGTAATAGTAATTTAATGATATTAAAATTGATGCAACAATGCGTGTTTAATTTAATTGTTTAATGAAAATGACTCATTATGATTCTTTTTGGTAAAATAATTAAAGGTGTGTTAAATTATATTATTTACATAATTTTTGATAGATTGATATAGCATGTTTCCTAGGTATTCCATAGTTCAAACACGCGATTAATTTTTTAGATAATTAATAAAAAATAAGTATTGGTTTCATAATAAAATATAATGTCTCTAAATGGTCTATGTTTTTTACTTGATTTTAATGGCTGAGTTTCTTGTGCAATGGATCTGTGAGAGCTCGTTGTGTGTGATGGGTGGATTCCTAGATCTATGTAAATGTATATGGTTTCTATGTTTGTTTATTACTACATGCAATGTGATGTAAACATGGGATGGCTGAGGGAGGAGGTCTATTATGGTTTGTGAGGCTCGGAGGATCAGATGTGATGTGAACTTGTGATTGCTGAGACTAGAGGGTTGTTAGGTATGAAGAGTGGGGAGGACTTTAATTTGTGGTAGTAGTTGCAACCTGGAGAGGTGAGAAGTATTGGAACTTTCATGTTGGTGTAAAAGCGAACACCAAAGATGACAGACCATGTCAAAATGTGATTACCAATTGATATGAAATTTATATGATTGTTTTAATATATAGTTTGGATGATATCCAAGTTGTGTGTTTATCTCTTTTAAATTCCCCACTACTTGATGTAGATTGATGTGATTGGTTTCATTCCTTGTTTGGTAGCATATGGTGTTTTCCTTGATTAACTGGTAATATGGAAAGCAATTACATTAATTATTGAATAAATGCTAAACCCATGGGGTTGGATCTTACTTGGAAGAAATGGTGATGTTATAATTCTGAGACATTATAGACTTAATTTTATCATGATTGGAGGGAATGGAACGAGGCTATAATTCTAATGTAATATAATGTGAAGATTATAATGGTTTATCAATTAATTAAAGAATTGTGACAAGGATAGAAATGAATAAAATAAACAAATAAAGATATTTAATAGGCTGTAATCTTATAGGATAGTTTTTAATAGTAGAGGTATATGTGAGTATGGGAAAAATTAGCTTTATTTGAGTTTGAGACTAGGTTATGTTGATATTGTGGTTGTGAGATATATTATTTCCAGTAGTTTTTGTGTCTCCATACAATAATAAAACATGTCAGTTAGGGTGACTGACACCCAATGTGTGTTTTCCCCAATATCCTTGTGGGAGGATGGAATGCTAACTACTCTCTTTGTCCAGAATATCTTCTGTTGGTAGTTACTTCTAGTGTTATGAACGATTGTTAGTGATTCCTATATATATATATATAGGGTTGTAATATCTTGTGTTTATTTCACACACTTGTATTTAGTATATATTTTCTAAGGACTATCATATGTATAACATGCATAGACTATGATGGCTTCAGAATCCTTACTCGGTGTATGTTTTGTTGTCTCTGACACATTCATTGGGGTGCATCCACACATCATGCATTTTTGTACAATGATGGACAACATTGTACACCACATTCCAACTTTCCAAATGGGTAAATAAATCATCAATCTCTTAGATATGTATTATCTTTTAACAATACTAAATGATGTGGTGTTGGTTCCTCCATCGATGGATTCGTCCTTAAAACAAATCGCATTGTTTTGGTCACCCTTATATATTAAGAAATTTTTCATGAGTCTTATTTATAGTATAATGTCTTCATGGATTTTAGGGAATTACATGTAATGGCCCGGACCTCTCTGGCCCATTTCTTTGTCTAAAGAGGGTCTTGAAGTGTTCTGGATGGTAAAATGGACTTTTTCGACACTTTTCAGAATTTTGTAAGTGCATGCCGTGTAGTGTGAGTACATGCCGTATACCCCCTCGCCAGGTATACCTCATGTTGAAGGTCGTGTCCTTGCCATGTGAAATGAATGGGTACACACCGTCTACCCAATACTACATGTCGTGTAGTCCCTCCCTGCGTACGCATTACCCTCAAACTGTGTGTTGACCAGTCAACAGCTGTGTACCGCGTTAATGGCCCTATTGGAAGCTGCGTGGTGTATGCATGAAATGGCCAAGTACACGCCGTGTAATTTTGTTATTCATGACTATAAAAAGAGGGGTCCCCTCCCACTTTTCAACACACCCCTCTCCTCCATTTTCCTCTGAGCAGAGTTCTCCCATGAGACTTGAAGGATCATTTTTCTTCCATAACTTCTTCGTACGAGCTCTGATTTACGATCCGTCAGTAGCCAAGGGATCGTAACGACAAGGCGGAAAATCTGAGCTTGTATCTGTTGTCTTTCCTTCTGCCTTTCCTTTCCAACATCCACCTGAGGAGGTTTTTCCAGGATTTGAGGTAAGTGACAGATACCGAGGGACATCTTTTAAAGTTGATCTGGGGGTGCATTGTGATCAGAACCTGTTGAGGTCGGGATCATACCTTCATCTCTCTAAATTATTCATCATGCGGGGTGGTTATCCACTTGTTTTCCTAAGAAACTATTGAACCATTAAACGAAGATAATAACTGGTTAAAGAACGGGGATGGTGAAGTTGTTATGTTTATCTTTGTTATCCTATTATTATGTTGTGAGTTGAAAAGTCTTATAACTACTAAAACTCACGGTCATTGGGGGACTTTTCTTGTTCAATTAAATGATTCCCTATCCTTCTAGACCATTTTGTGAATGGAACATTGTTGAATGTGGAATTTGGATAATCATGTAGAGTTGACTGATTTAAAATTTATAACCCCTGTATGATCACACCGGTTGAACTAAACTTAAATAATGAACATGTGGATGCTGTTGGGGTTTTTAATGTGATGGGGGAGTTTTTGTGGGTTTTTGTGGATCGAGTAAGTAGTGGGGATGTGGTTGGATTGGTTGTGGGTTGGTGTGAATTCTATGATAGTGATGGGAAGAGGGGTTGTAATGATCGGTATCAAGGGATGATGATGTACAAAGTGGTTATGGTTATGGTGGTTGGAAGCAGGGCTACATGGATGGGGTTGAATGTGAACGAACTATGGGTTTGTGCTAAATAAATTAAAGTGGAAGAGTTAATGAATTATGGGACTTGGTAATGAAACAGAATAATGATCAATGGGTTGGATGGTTCTTAATAAGGGGCTTGGTTATGTTTCTTTTGTTTTCCTAACTTGATTTGTGGATGGAAGGGATAAGTTTTTATGAATGATCATTGTAGTTAGTTGTGGATAGTTTCCCAGTAGTTAAGGAACTAATAAACCGATTCTGTTGAAACATGAAAACTTAAATGGGGTTTCTGGATTGTTTGTTGTGTGAATTCTTCGTAGTAGCAATGTCGAGGCACATTCACAGTTCTCTGATTAGAAGCCATTGGTTGGGCTGAGTGTTTGGTATATATATATAATTGTATCTTGGTGTTTTATTGCACCCCAACCATGTTGATCACTTAGTGCCGAAAACTCCCATTTCATGGGAGAGGGTGTTTTCCCCTTAGTTACTAGCTCCTTCCTACTCCTTCTCCCCTAGGATGTGATGGATTGAGGCGACCTTAAACCCAAGACTCTTCGGGTAGGTTTCGATTGGGGTGGTTTAGCACAAGACTCTTCGGGTTGGTTTTACTATTTTCCAAGAGCCTTCGGGATGTGCCCTAGGTGTGTGCGGGCGGGATACGTGGTTGTGAGGCCCAAGTGTGTGCGGGCATGATACGTGGTTGTGATGACCAGGTGTGTGCGGGCGTGATACATGGTAGTGAGTCCCAGGTGTGTGCGGGCGGGAAGAGTGTAGTAGCGTCAGAAAGTTCTCCGTTAAGAAGAGAAGCTAGCTAGTGGGGGAAAATTTTGCGGGGTACCCAATACTCTTGTTCTTATATATTACTACCTGTTGTGATTGTGTTTTGGTGAGTGTGGCTGGTGAGGTTTTGGTGGATAGAATTACTTCCTAGATTTCTTCTGTTGTTCTCACGGGACTTTAGGATTTCTCCCCACTTGTTCATGAGAGCATTATGATTCCCTTCTGAGTATACATGTATGCTCACCCTACGTTTACTTTCCGGTTTCCAGGAGGACTACCAGGGTCGTGCAGGACGCTACTAGTCGGGACAGTAGGAGTTGCTGCAGTTTGCTGTACTAGTTTATTTTGGTAGTGTACTTTTGATGTTTCATGTACTTGTACATTGTTTCAGAACTATTTAAACATGCATGTAGGATTGGTTTGGGTTTATCTCTATACACTTGTTCTTTTCCTTTTGGGGGGTTGAGTTGTCCTTTTTCCCGATCTTAAATAAAAAAAATGGTAATGCCTCCCATATTTGTGAAAACTCATACCCTTGGTTCTATTCGTCACCCTGGGGCCTACTGGAGGTGGGACTCAGGGGTCATTATCTCCCTTTCACCATTTCCAGCTCAGGAGGGGCATCTTTGGTGGGAGGGGGTCATGACATTACACTACATCTACCAAGACATTAATAGTTGTATAGATTGGGAATCAACCTTCGGTCAGTAGAGTAGTTATATTTGGCATCATTGGAATTTCTAGATGCTAGAACATTTAAGTTTGTGTATTATTCCTTAGATAGGGATTCTTGACGGCTCAGAACCTATGACATCCCACATCGGTTATGGGGTATCTATATTCCATAATCTTTTCATCCATGGTTTTCCTCTATCATCCCATGTTTTTCACATGGTAGGTTGTGAGTTTTACCCCTTGTGGAGATATTTTTTCATAAGATCAACATCTAGATCATACATTATGAGGTTGATCATGATACCCGATAAAGAAAGATAAGGGAGGTACAAGGCTAAAAGGAAACACTAGTATGGTTTACCAAATGGAAGGATCAAAATTCCCAATATGTATACACCTAAGATGGTTAATCTCATAAATAGATGGTTTGAAATAGTGAATTATGATCTGGATATCCCTAAGGCTAGATCATGGAGTTTCAACACAATGAGTGGGGAATAAATTTTTTCCAATAGCTCAGATTGAACCTCTTTGAGGCTTCTATGTACCCTATATAGAATATGGGGATTGAATACACAATAGTTAAAAATAGAGATGTGGGTCTTACACATGGATAGATTCCATTCAAAACAAGATCATTTTTTGTTGGATAAATATGTATTGTATATGGCCTATGCACGATTAGCATCCAAAGTTCATCTAGGATAAATGATGATGTTCATGGAATGATCTTTCCAAGATGTGGTGGCCCTAGTATGAATTGGGATTGATATAGAGGATGTGTTTTTGGAATGGATGTATTATAAATGGTTTTGGGATTGAACCTCGAGGTGGATTATTATTTATCCTAGGTGATGGGGATCAATGTTAACATTGTCCAATAATGGGAAGATGAGATTCCTAAGGAGGTGGATCATGATAATGGATCCCAAGGATGGGTACCCAAAGGATGTATAACCTCTCGGATGAGGCATAATCCCCCAAGACACATTGACTCTAGTGAAAGACCATTATGGGATTGGTTGAGGGATTTATAGATCATTGAGGCATCCAAAGTACCCAATTTAGATGATAGGGATCGATGTCTATATAGTTCCAAATGGCATCAGGGATTACAGATGGATAGATTCCATTTTACATGTTGTCTAGTACACATTGTTTGCATCCCTAATGGATGGAGGAGGATGAAGTTATCCCTTCGACATAACGTTGAGGATAGTGATGATGTGATGGTGGATGATAAGAACACTTCAGGGTGGTGAATATGGAGGGACGTGTCCATAACCAGACAATATCAAATGATGAGGGTACATCCATATGATGGAGCACCAGATTTTACCCAAATTTGGGACTGGATCTCATAGATTCATGCTACATAACATGCTTAAAAGATAAGGATCAAAACCCATGTGGTTAATATTTGATGTGAAAGGGTATTACACAATGAGGAGGTCAAAATAATAGAGTTCTGGTCACTATTAACATATAATACCACATAAGTCATTACCAATTTGAGAACCATGTGGTGGCAGTAGATCATATCATCATTTCGCAAAATATGTAGCCACAAGAGTTGAAGTGGGGCATATGCACTAGGGAATCCTAGGAAGATGGAGTTGATGAGGTCAAACATGATTGAGACACGATCTTATCATGATATGTCATAGAAATTTTTACCATATGTGTTGAAAAATATTCATATTGAGGACGACGTAAGTGGTGGGTCCCATAATGGTATGGTCTCACACCACGAACGCTGATCTAGACACCACTAAGGTTGGATTAGGTGGAACACCACAAATTGGTGGGACACCAAGGTTTACTATTGGATGGGATTTAACCTCATGGAGGCTTATAACACACCCTATATAAAGGAAAGTGACCAAACCATTAAATTTCATTTGATGGAGTTGAGATTATGCACCAATGCTACCCATCACAATAGGATGTCTCTTGGTTGGATTATGTAAGTAATGCATACTATGAATGCCTTGAAGCTGGTAAGAGTAGCAATGGTGGAATTGGGGATTACACTTGGGAGATGCTCGGGTGATTCTATGGAGTGGAAATTGTGTTTGGGGAATATGCATGGATGTTTTCTACATCCCACTATGGTGAAGAAGCATTGAATGGGGTGTACATGTGGATATTTCTCGAGTTTCGTTATGGAGTATTAGAGGTGCGTATGGATTATCCATGGAAGCATCATGAGTTCCTCTATTGGGAAAAAATGGTGAATGGGGCTTATGCATGGAAGGTTATCTAGAGCCATTATGTAGAATTAATAGTGGCTAGGGATTATTTATGGAAGATATTTGGGTGATTCTATTGAGTAGTAATCATGTTTGGAGCATATGTGTAGAAGATACTTAAGATACACTATGGAAATGTTACATTGAATGTGGATTACTAGTGAAATGTTCCTATGATAAACTATTGAGTGAAAATGTAGGTTGGGTTTTACACAAGGGTGCTTCCTGAGAGCCACTATGGAGTTGAAATGGTGGCTATTCCATACCCAAGAAGGCATACAAGTGTTGTTATGGAGCAATGATGGGGGTTAGGGATTACATGTGTATTCTTCCAAGGTGTGTCTATGGAGAGGCAATGGTAGTTCTGGATTTTGTGTGGATGCTACTCTGGGGCTGTTATAGTCTAGTAATGGTAGCTCAGGTTTATTCGTGGATGTTGTCAGTGATCCTCTATATAGCGGTAATGGTGGTTAGGTCTTATATGTGGTACCTTCTCTGGTGTTTCTATGGTGATATAATGGTGACAAGGGAATACATGTTAAAGCTCCTTGGTTTTATCAATGAAGTGGCTATGGTGGATGGTCATAGACATGGAAACATTCCAGGTGAAACTATAAAGCAGTAATGGAAGTTGGGGATTATGTGTGGTTGTTTCCCTGGGGCCTTCCTCATGTAATGTCAAGAGGGAATACAATATTCATAACAAGGGTTTATGATTTAGATTAATTTCATGTGAATTGATTAGTTTTTTGGGGAATATGAATGGAATATACTCATTCAGGCATCCCCATATTAGGTCCCGATGGAATACTGACTCATTTTCTTATTGAGGAATACAACTGGTACATACACCCATTGATGAGGGCCATGGATACTAATTTATGTTCATTTCATGATAATGTAATGAGTTATGTTATGCATGACACATAAGGTATCTCTTGTGCATCAAAAGAGGTGTCCTATGATTCCAAAATAAGGTATGATATAGTTCACTGTCATGTAGTTAGGAATATTAAATTTAATGAACCTTGAAATTGATATTATGGGATTTGTGCATGATTGATCATTTCATGTTCTACCTCACAGAAGAGCCAGGTATTGTGGTTACAAAGGATTTTCTTGAGTAACAGTTCAACTCATTGTGCTCATGGAATCCAAGATGGGATCCTATAGTCAAAACAGGGGAATGAGACGAAGTGGGATTTGTTGTCTGATAGTGATTAAAAGAATTTGGGGGTGTATAAAAAATCATGGTATTCCATAGGTTGATGTTTGTCGTCAATAAGGGTACAAACTAAAATTTTATTCCCAAGGCATGAATCATCTGTTGTGAGCCTCTCTATTTTAGATGGTGTAAGAGACGATAGAGAATAGACCTTGTGGGGGGAATCAGATTATATCCAAACTATGATCCAAAGTGGTGGTGTGGGGGTGCAACCCATGAAAAATGGGCTAAAGGGAACATTCCTGGATGATATTCCATTTAAAATCAGGTTGTGTGGTAGTGGTGTACGCAATATGGATAACGTTCAATTATTAAATGAAGGGATGGATTTGTGCACAATTCCATTGTTTCGTAAAGTAATAGGTCTTGTGAACACCATAATTAAGTCAAAAAGAGGTTCGATGAGGATCCATCCACTATGGGACATCAGGGAGACAGACCATAGAGACCTATCATGGGGAATTTCTAAATGGAATGTTCCATTTTTCCACAATGGAATAGTCTATCAATCATACACGCATCAATGTGGTGTCCAACAATTGTAGGATATCCTTAAATAAGGGGTTGAACTTATATATATATATATTAGTATCATGGGAGGAAGAAATTAGGAATCTGAGTGTTGAAGATGTTTTCTGTACAACAGCATACTCTAAATGTGTATAACATATAGTTTAATAACGTATTTGGGGTGGTATAAGATTGTCCACTAATTGAAACACTTTCATAAAATGTGGAAATATGTCGTACAACATCCTTGTCTATTTGGGGGGATTTCATGGAATTAGAAAAATTGGCATCGCATTTGGGGAATAAGAATATAGCCTGCACATTTTGGAAAATTGCATGCACTTCCTTACATTTCCACAAAAATCCTTCACTTGGACATTTTTAGTATTTTTTATGTGAAATGGCCATAACATATGAATCATAACCCTTCTCGGGCTCTATGAACTATTAAATCGAACCCTAAATAAGGATATACACTTTTGATCATGATTGGAATCATTTGGTGATTTTAATATATGATGTTTTTATGTTCCAACTATTGTGAACGCTTAATGTACAATACATGATGTATGATACACATTATATGGGATTTGGTGGCTCCCAAAAACTACATGGTAACGTTTGTTTATGTATAAATGGTGGTGTATTACATGTGGTTCATGGTGTGGTTTTTCACCCAGGTGTCATCATGATATCCTTTTTTGAGAGAGATTCCTAGGACATGAAGCATTACGTTAGGGCGTTAAACTAGGAGGGAAAGTGGTAGCATGGTACCCTTGATATTCATTATTATAGTATATTCTCATGTCATATATACATGGTGAGACTATCCAAGGTGGGGAAATTATATTATATTACCAATTTATGTGATGATTTAGATTCAGTTATTTTCTACATTTCCATATAATTCTTTCTTTACTTTATCATGAGATGCTCTATGGAGGGTCCTATAGTGACTAATAACCAAGGAGAAAATAGTTTCAGGGTAGAGATATAGGAAAGTATCATGAATCATTTTTCTTTGTGCCTGTATTTGAATAGTTATTCCATGGGATAGGTTTACCTAAAATGATTAAAGAAAACAATTAATTACTATTAGGGTCCTCCCAATTGTAGTTTTAGGAACACTAATTGTTTGTTCTTTTTCAAGATTGGATCCAAGTCGATGACCTCTTCAGGTTTGTATAGAGTTTATTTAGATGGTTAGGCTATAATATCACCATAGAGAATTACCTGGCTAAAATGACACTTAGAGGTGGAAACTTAGTGATTTTTATTGCTTGACTATGTATAGGTACATGGGATTCATTTTAGATGCAGTCACAGAGCACATGTTTTAGGAGGTTGAGATATTTTTCAATTTTATCAATGATCCAAAGGAGAATAGGTTATCAGTGGATATGAAATTTCAACATGGTGAAACAAGGTATTGGTGGTTATTATTCATATCAGACCATGAGGAGTTGATAGTCTCATTGTAAGAGTTATGAGGCCATTTTAGAGTTGAGTTACATTATTCAACTATAAAGGTTGTATGTCACCAAGAGTTGCTTACAATTCAACAATAGATCTATAGTTTGTTAGAGTTTGGGATATTTTTCAGGTACCTTATATGTTATTTTTTATACCAATTTCCATATGAGGAGAAAATGGTGGGGTATTTTGAGGAGTCCTTATGTCAAGAGATCATTCTCCAGGTCACCCCATTTTTGTTGATGATGTATCTCAAGGGGATGGAAATACAAGATGTAATCAAGTTGTAATTTTCTATAACTATATCAAAATGAGAATGGATTTATCAAGATTTATCAGGATGTAGAGTAATGTTATAGGGATCCCAATTAGCAGGAGAGGAAAGATTCTAATCGATTGAGGGTAAGTCTCAACCATCAACGTCTCAGTTCTTTGAGGGATGTGGCACTCATTCCTATACTAAGAGATAATATGAAATTTTCTCTTGTGGAGGCAATGTTCATTGTGGGATAGAGTTCCTGATCCTCATTAGAGGTTAGTGCATTCCTGTTTCTACACATCAGGTTCCTTTGCTAAGGCAGTTCTAGCCAAAATATTTTTAGTAGGTGGCTCCAATTTGGGATCAGCATGGAATAAATGGGGTAGGAAAAATACATTCCCTGGATGCTCACAATCCTCATCGAGTATAGCATGTCCTGGGAGGTGGTAATCATTATGCTCAAATAGTCCATGGAATAGTTCATAGTTGTCTTTATGCTTCAGCATTACTAGCATCAGGTGAGCCTGATATTGTTCAAGGTACACCATGCTTGTTTTCTACTTGAGTACATGCCTTGTTTGATACAAGAGTGATTTATTCTATCATATCACCTTACTATTTCCTTAATTTCATAATAGATGTATATATTATTATAGTTACCTTGGAATTTAATACCCCAGCTAGGGTTTGATATGACATGTTTAATGTATGTAGAAATAATGAGCTAGTGATTGGGTAGCATCGCTCTTCAAGAGATTTCTTATCTATAAAGATACAAACATATGAAATCATATTCAATGTGAATTAGTTACATTCAGTGTAGGATATCATGAATTGATTTATGAGGTAGTTTGTGTGATTCAAATACAATAGAGATCCATGTGTTCTTATTGGACAACGAGACCCTCAGATGGGTTGGAGGTATGTTCTATCCTTGTCAACCAGGATGGATGAGCTGATGCTATGTTCATAGGAGGAAATGCATTATGTGTTTCCTAGGATCATTAGAGAGTACCCGGGGTCATTCTAAATGACTTTTTAGAATTACCCCCTATATGAGAAATAGACATAATGATTAAAATATAGACATTAATTTCTCTTATATCGATGTATCCTTATATGATGGATCATTCTATGTTTAGAGAGATTAATATTCTTCTCATTGGTATGTTTCAATGTGTATTTTTTTGGATGCGTGTGTCACTATGGGTTGAAATAGTATTTTACATAATGATGGATGATATTAGTTTTCCATTATGTATCAATTGTTGTCACCTAAACCGTGTGATAGAGACAAAAATCTATCATCAGCCATGGATTAATTATTTATTCTATAGGAAAATGGGAGAATATTAGCTCTCAATGATTGATTTTTATTCAGGATATCATCATATGAATGTGAAGGATAAAGATACTATGAAGAAATATGTTTATTATCACCATGGGAATTATGAGTTTGTTTTGATTCTATTCACGGTGAATAATTCTATATATACATTCATGGGGTTAATGAATGAATTATTTTATGGGTTTCTGGATTCTTTCATGGTTGATTTTATGGAAAACATCAATGTGTAGTTGATGTTTAAGGTGGAGCATGCAAAGAATTTCTTATCCATTTCTTGGTGTCTATCATTGTGAGATAAATTTTGGGATGTTTCTGATGTGGGAGTTTTGGGCTCAAGAGATTTTCTTCTTGGGGCATATTGTATACCAATAGGGAGTATGTTTGGAAATATACAAGATAGAATAATTTGTGTCTTCAGTATCGCCCATTATAGGGGAAGTTGTGCGATGTTTCTGTGGTCTTTCAGGATATTAGAGGATGTTAATACCAATTTCTATTTGGTTGTGACTCCTATGATTCTTTTTGACCAGAAATGATTAATATTTAGAGTGGAATAAATATTTTCATACATAATTTGAATATCTGAATGATAAGTTGGACAGTTCCCCAATTCATTGAATTGTATATGAAAGATTTTAGCTTGTATTTTTCCATGATGCTATGTATCTAGTGGTGGTTTTGTGTTCTGATGCAGCAGACATCAGTCGTTTATTATGGTTCTTGGAAGTTATAAACCATCAGAATATCTATTCCACCCATGATCTCAAGATGGTGGTGGAAGTATTTTCCATACCCTTTTATAAACATTACATCATCAATAATTCTTATTTGGTCTACACTGATCATATGTTCCTAAGGAATATTTTCTCCCAACTTGACTTGAGTTGTTGAGTCAATAATGTTTCCATATGAGTTTTCTATTTCAGTATGTTTTGAAAATATCAAACACATTACCTAAACAAATATTTATATTCTATATAGAAAAATTATATCCTTACATTAAGGAAAATTCCCTTTCTCTAAGAAATGTTTTTTATCCTTATGATAATGAATAATTCTTTTCTATATGATTTTTTTCCTTAATTAAACCAAAAAATTTTTCCCTAAGGAACTTTTTTATCATTAACATTTGAGAAATTCCTTTTATATAAGAAAAATATTTATTATAACGACCCATACTTTACATAAATTGTTATTAATTCAGAATTGAAGCATACTTATTACAACATATAACAAAACCATGAAAGGACTGTATATGTATAATGTCTTTAGAAACAGGGAAACATAAACAACTGGTTCATAAATCATCTAAATGGTATCCTATTTATTTCATCTTATCTAGAGTCCCTATTGGAATATTTTACATAATACCCTTCTTCTGGACCTGGGGAAAAGAAAACATACAAAAGGGTGAGCTCAAATTCTCAGTAAGGGTAAACAAAAGAAATATCAATCATATCATATTCATAAGAACATAACATTTTTAAAATCATCTCCTGCAAAATAGATCATAATATCGTGACTTGGGATCAATCATAATAGTGAAATGTAATCCAAATAATCATAACATAAAACATGAAACTTTTTGGAATACACACATAATCATAAAGAATCATTTCTTATTAGTGAAGACTCATTGCCAATACTATCTTAGCAGACAAAGTCCATTTCTAAACTGAGTTCACTCCTCATTTCAGTCTTGTTTTACTGAACCGGATTAACATATCATTCCAGCCATGTCTATCTCATGAGATATAAATCATTAACCAATGCATTGTATGGAGATATAGGTCATACCCATCTCATAATGACACCATTCTTATGTGTACCACAAGATCATAAATCCTACATTATATCATAACGAATTTTATAAAAAAAATGGGATTCATAAACATCATGTCATCATAACATAATCCATATAAGATAAAAGGAAATCAAAAAAATAATTCCATCATAACATAATCAAATGAATTAAAAAATAAGGATAGAAACAGAACCCTATATTATCTTAGATGGAAAATAATTTTGATAAAACACTTGAACATCATTCTTGAAGAAAATATCCATTCTACTTCAAAAACATTTTTCATTTCGTAACATGTCATACAATTTTAAACTAAAATAAGTTTATTAAAAATAAACTTGAAAACTTGTAAATTATGCTTCATGGAAATAATGATCTATAGAATCATAAAAATTCATTCATGTCGTATATGTTAAAAAAACATTCTTCTTGTACTTTGACCAGAAAAGACAAAAAGTACGTCGTACTACAAATGACAAAATATTCCTTTCATATATTTTACTAAAAACTCACCAAACGGTAAAATTGGATTTAAAAAATTGTAGGAGGATATAAATAATATTAAATATTTAGGAAACTTGTATGTGTATGATAAATATTCCCCAGTAAATTCTGAAGTATAAACAATCTCGGACAAAAATAAGATTGTGAGATTTTCCCATAACTGAGGTCAGATTTGCTTCATACGCGTCTAAACCTCCTGTATAATGATTTAAATAATGTCATTGAATAATTCGAGAATCATACCAATTTTTATGATATAATATATGGTCATATTCATAAAGTCATATATTCTTATTAGTAATATTTCATTGCTACTTGTTATTCGGGTGTTTATAGCTTTTTGTTCTTATACGTGTTTTGTAGAATAAATTCGTATTATTATTTTTAGATTATATATTATTCATTTATATAATGGTATTATCCAAATATATGTCATATTTATTCATTCATTTCATTTATATAATCGTTATGCAATGAAGGTCATGTAGAACGAGTTGCATCACATCGTGGAGATGGTAGGCCGTACGTACGCACGAGCAATGGTATCGTTCCCATGATAGTGGAATTGTATTGAAGTGTGTGTATAATATTTAATAATTAATATCACTTTAAAATAATTATATATAGTTATTCTCTACGCCATTATACACATCCACGTAAGGTGTTGGTGGAAAACAGATTACACCACGGCGTGGAGATGGTATTCCGTATGTACGCACACGTTGTGATATCATTTTCTGTAGGATGGATATAAGGTGAAATAGGGTTGTTTTATATTTATAATAACATATCAATATATGTGTGATTATGATGTTATTACATCATAATGAAAAAACAAAAGAATAAGATGTAGAAGAAGAAATAAATTTGAAAGAATCGGTAACGGGCATTAATTCTTCTTTGAAGCGCCTCTTCTTATCCTTGTCTTAGGGATCTAAAGAAGGAATTTTAAAAAGATCAAGACCTCTAGAGTGTTTCTAGGGAAGTGGATAAGATATATAGGCAGTGTTTGGCCGGGCATTAAGGCTCAATGTGGTGTGAGGAAGAGAGGGAGGAGGTGCCCTTTTATAAGGGAGAAGAGGGGAATCATTAAAAAAACTAAAAATATTATTTTATTATAAAGTAATATTCAGTTTTTAATAGCTCCAAATTTATTTATCTAGAAACTAATATTGGTATGGGTCGAAATAAACTCATCCAAAATAATTTATACAAGTTTAGGTTTCAATTTTAACCATATCATTTAGATTTAACTTTAAGTTAAATAATTTTACTTTTACCATGTCTTCTTGTTTTGTCACACTATAAGGTTAATAAACATACTATAACAAGACAAACTAACCCCAAGTTGTTCATTATTAATATATATTACTATATATATGTCTTTTTTACTAACCTTAGGTTTTTAGGAATAAAATAACAATTAATAATATAATATATGTTTTATAAACTATTTTATTTCAAGCTTGACACTATTTGGTAATTTATTTTTTTGAAAATCATTACATCATTATTAGTTAGAAAAAAGTTAATTAAATCAATACTAAAATGTCATAGTAACATATAAAATAATTTAAATTCTTAAAAAGTCTCAAATTACATTTATTTGGGTATTTATAATATCAATTTTGTTGATATTCATTAATAATGAAATTACTGCATCCTCATTGTGTCATAAATAAATTAAACTTTTTAATGTCTAAAAATTAAAAATAAAATACCATTATGTAGGAAATATTTTTAGCTTTCTAATTAATATTTATAGTCGAAATTATCTTATTTATAACCCTATATTAAATTTTTTTTAGTTATTAATATATGATTTTAGAAATTTTAACTCTTCTTTAAATAAAATAATAATAAATTTCCTAATCTAATTCATATGGACCTAAATGGTCATATATTATTTCTATGGTTTTTTGGTCGAAATAAACTTATCCAATAGAATTAGGACATGTGTTAGGGTAATAATAACATCATTGTTACACTTAATTACCCTATTTACATTTAACCGTGGTAAAAAAAAGTAAAAAGTAACTATTCGCAAAAAATTATTTTTATCTTATTGAACCACATTTTACTCTTTTATATTAAATGTGTTTCTCGGATGTTCAATATTCTACTCACAGAAGCGGCAAAATTATGTTTTATGTAAATTTTCAAATTCTCCTAAGAGGTGGGTAAAAGCGGTGAAAAGATCAATAAAATTTTTATATATCTAAAATTATTAAAAAATGACACCAATGAATTACACTGAACTTATATAGGTATTAAGTATAAATTTTTACCAAAAATAAATTTATATAAAATAATTAATTATTTAAATAAAAGTTAGTTTTGAAATAGTAACCTAGTGTTTTCACTATTCATAAAAAATTGAACGTTTTCAGAAAAATACCAAAAAATCACCCTAGGCTATTTTTGATATTCCAAGTCTAAAAATGAAATCAATTTTTAGTGAAACTAATAATTGCATACAACGCGAGCTATCGAGGAAGGTTGTGATTTCTTGTAATGAAAGCAAAGTCAGGGACATGTATAGTGAAAACTCATATTGTTTTAGCATACAACACATGGCCTTGATTAAATTAAAAAGAACATTTTTCATAAAATCTCAGGGTGTTACATTTTACCCCCCTTAAAATTAATTTTGCCCTTAAAATTCGTCACCTTGTAACAATCAGATGAGGATACCTCTCCCTCATAATATCCTCAAGATCCAGTGTAGCTTCTTATAATGTGGTTCGTCCATAAAACATTCATTAATTGATTGGTCTTGTTCCGTAGAACGTTTTTTCTACGATCCAGAATCTCTATCGGCTGTTCTTCATAAGAGAGATATTTTTCCAATGGTTTAACTTCTGAGTCAAGTACATGTGATGGATCAGTTATATACTTTCTCAGGAGTGATACATGGAACACATCGTGAACTTGAGAGATATTTGGTGGAAGTGCCAATCAGTAAGCTACCTTTCCAACATGATCCAGTATTTCAAAAGGACCAATATACCTAGGGATCAACTTTACCTTCTTTCCAAATCTCATTACTCTCTTCCAATGAGATATTCTTAAGAACACTTTATCACCCAAATCAAACTCTAGGTGTTTTCTTCAGTTGTTGTCATAACTTTATTTTCGACTCTGAGATTCTCTTATGTGTTGTTGAATATATCCGACCTTTTCTCCCATCTCTTCAACAACATGAGGTCCTGATAGATTTCTTTCCCGAACATCATCCCAGAAAGTTAGAGTTTGGAATTTCTTTCCATAAAGAGCTTCATAAGGATCCATCTGAAGACTGTATTGAAAGATATTATTATAAGAAAATTCCACCAAAGGTAGGTGTTGATCCCAACCACGTTTGAAATCCATATAGCATGCTCTTAACATATCTTATAGAGCTTGAATTTTCCTCTCAGACTAACCGTCTATATGGGGATGATAAGCAGTGCTAAAACTCAACTCTATATCTAGAGAATGTTGAAGACTTCACCAAAACATTGAGTTAAACCTCTGATCCCAATCACATATAATGGAAAGTGGTACTCCATGCAATCTTACCACTTCCTTCACATATATCATGACAAGCTGATCCAGGGATAAATCTTCTCTAACTACAATGATGTGTGCCGACTTCGTAAGACGATCAACTATGACCCAAATATCATTATTTCCTTTGGATGTTTTAGGAAGTCCAGTGACAAAGTCTATAGTGATGTTTTCCCATTTCCATTCTGGTATGGGTAATGGTTGTAACATCCCCTTAGACTTCTGTCTCTCAGCTTTAACATGCTGAAAAACCAAGAATCGAGAGACATATTCAGAAACATCTCTTTTCATGCCATCCCACCAAAATCACTCTTTATGGTACCTATACATCTTCCTCATTTCAGGATGAATAGAGAATGAAAAACTATGAGCCTCATCCAGTGGATCCTTCTTTAATTCTGGGATGGGAGGAACACAAACCTGATTCCTGAACCTTATTATCCCATCACAATCAAGTATGAATTCAGGAACATTTCTCTCATTCTTTTGTAACTGTAGATCTTCATTTTTTTCCTCTTTAATCATCACATGTACATATGTATGAACATTCATTTGAGAAAGATAAGATTTTTTCCATTCCATTATAATTCCATGATCCATCCTTTGTAAATCCATAAATATTGGATCTTTTGTGATCCTCGTCATGGATCAGCTAGCATGGTCTTGTCGACTTAATGCAGCTGCCGCCTTGTTTTCATTCCCAGGGTAATAATGAATTGAGCAGTAGTAATCCTTAATCAGATCCAACCATCTTCTTTGATTCATATTCAACTCCTTTTATGTGAAAATATACGTTAAAATTTTATGATCTGTATAAATATCAAACCTTTCACCATAAGGATAATGCCTCTAAATCTTTAATGCAAAGATTACCACAGCTAACTCCAAATCATGAGTTGGGTAATTTTTCTCATGGATTTTCAACTGTCGTGACGCATAATCTATCACCATATCGTTTTACAGGAGTACACACCCCGATCCCTTCTTAGATGCGTCACCATTGATCACAATCCTTTCTCCACTACAAGGCAGTGTGAGCACAATGCACTAGATAACCTTCTTTTCAACTCCTTAAAATTCTATTCACACTCCTCCGTCCAAACGAACTTAACTACTTTTCGAGTCAACCTAGTAGGGGATTAGATAATAGTGAAAAATAATTCACAAAACATTGATAATATCCAGCCAAACCAAGAAAACTTCTGATCTTAGTTACTGTTTTTGGACTCGACAATCTTTTGATAACCTCTGTTTTTGCTAGATCCATAGACATCCCCTATTTAGAGATTCTGTGACCCAAAAAATGAAACTTTTTGAAGTCAAAATTCACACTTGGTAAATTTGGAATAAAGATTCTCCTTTCCCAGGTTCTTCAATACAATTCTCAAGTGATCATCATGTTCTTCATTTCTCTTTGAATAGAAAAGAATATCATCTATAAAGACTACCACAGACTTATCAAGATAGTCTCTAAAAACTCAAATCATCAGATCCATGAAGATAGCAGGGGAATTAGTAAGACTAAATGGCACCACTATAAATTCATAGTGTCCATACCTTGTACAGAAATCCATCTTTGGTATATCATCCCTTTTGTCCCTTAATTGATGATTCCCTGAACGAAAATCAATATTGGAAATTTACTGAGCTCCACATAGTTGGTCAAATAAGTCATCAATGAGTGGGTGGGGATATTTTTTCTTGATATTGATCTTGTTATGTTCTTGATAATCAATTCAGAGTATCATTGATCACTCATTCTTCTTAAAAAACAGAAGAGGGGTTCCCCAAGGTTATTCACTAGGGTGTATGAATCCCTTATCAAGATTTTCATGGAGTTTATTCTTCAATTTTTGAAACTCAATTGGGTCCATTATATAAGGTGTCTTTCAAATAGGCATATCACCTAGTATGAGTTTTATTGAAAACTCAACATCCCGATTTGGTGGAAGACCAAGAAATTCCTCCGGAAAGACATCATCAAACTCACGTAAAATGGTCATATTATTAATTGTGAGTTTCTCTCCAACCATTTGAGATAAATTACCTTCATTTAGTAGAATCAAGACACCTAAGATGGATGAAATTTCAACTTGAAGGATATGTTCATCCTTGCATCGATAAACGATCATAGATTGATCTGGAATATAAAATTTGACTTCCCTTATTTGGAAATTGATATGAGCTCCATATAAAGAAATCCAATCCATTCCAAGAATAACCTCAAATTACACTATAGTAATGATTACAAGATTTACAAGAATCACTTTCCCACAACCTTCAATAAAAGAAGAATTTTAAACTTTTGATGTGAATGTTTGGCCATTAGGGGTTGTCACAACTAACTAAAAATCAAATTTTTGAGGCAATACGACGATACACATAAAAAATTATTCAGAAATAAAAGAGTGGGTGGATCTAGAATAAAATAAAACATTTTCCATTTTTGAGTGGATGGTAGGTGTACCTTTCACCACTTTATTATCG
Organism: Viscum album; assembly: GCA_963277665.1. Lineage (NCBI taxonomy): Eukaryota > Viridiplantae > Streptophyta > Magnoliopsida > Santalales > Viscaceae > Viscum > Viscum album. The sequence continues at coordinate 1,021,951,154 of OY728133.1, read as the reverse complement.
TACTCCACATCGCTAATATAAATTTCATGTGACTTTCCTTTGTCATTTTCATTAAGAGTTTATTGACGTCGATCATCATCAACAACCCTTGGATTTGGGAATTGATTAGGATAATTCCCCATTTCCTTTCACTTGTAACATTGAAGTGTAGGAGGTGGACTATGTGTAGCCTTTTCTTTGTTTGAATCACTAGACATATTATTCCCATCATTGCTACATTCAAATGGCTGATGACCTTCCATTACACATTTTAAACATTTACTTGTCCCTTTAAGATAACTCCCTCCATGTTTCTTTCAACACTTTGAGCATAAGAGAAAACACATCTTATTTTCAGTGTGCTCTTTAGATTTCCCTTTGAATTCCATTTTCCACTTCTTATCAAACCCATATGACTGATGGGTTACTCCAATATCCATCTTAACATTGAGATCACATCGAACGATTTCCTCGTATCTATTGAAGTCCCTTATGGCTAATGCCCTTTGGATACATGGTTTTAAGACACTAAAGAATCGATCGATCTTACTCTCAAGTTGGATAACAATTCAGATAGCGTACCTTTCAAGTCCCGTAAAACTTTCTTTATAGGTACCAACAGATTCATCATCCCTTTGCTTCAGTTCAATAAACTCATTCTCCTTCTTTATTCGAATAATACAAGGGAATAACTTATTGAATAACAAGTTCCTGATCTCGTCCCCTTCCATGGACTCAATTTCATCTCATGGACTTGTATTCTTGATAAGATTCCACCATTGATCAACTTCACCTTCTAAACGATATATTGTTAAGATGACTTTATCATGTTTAGAACATTGAATAACTGAAAAGATCATTTCAGTGGTACAGATCCATTGTTCAACCACTAATGGATCTGTAGACCCACTGAATGAGGGTGGATGCTGCCTCATGAAGGACTCAATAGAATGTTTCTCCTTCCTCTACTCATTTGTAAGTCATTCGTGATTCATAGCTTGATAAAGATGTGTGATAATGGCTACGTGATTTTTCATTCAAGCACCCATAACTTTTGGTTTCTTAGGGAGACAATCATTACATTTCCCACCGTATTCACCATTAACACGGTTCATTCGGGTTCTAGCCATTGACTAAATCCAATAAGCATAGTGTGAAAAACACTAATCATAATAGGAAAACCACATAATCAAGAATAAAATATCACACTTAAGGTATTATCATAGGTTATTAATGGCCATTTCTAAAACACTAATATTGTTCTCTATGATTAGATATATCCTTAGAGATCTTATTGAGGCCTTCACATCATTGTTTCCAAAGGCTGACTATACCTTTCCTCTAATACCCTCTATAACCACCAATAATTTACGTACATTGTTATTACTTAAGAATCGAATCATACGTATTACAACATATAACAAAACCATGAATGGACAATATAGGTATAGTGTCTTTAGAAACTGGGAAACATAAACAACTGGTTTATAAATCATCTACGTTGTCTCACATTTATTTCATCATATCTAGAGTCACTTTTGGAATATTCTACTTAATACCCTTATTCCAGGCATGGGGAAAAGAAAACATACAAAAGGGTGAGCTCAAATTCACAGTAAGGGTAAAAAAATAAATATCAATCATATCATATTCTTAGGAACATAACATTTTGAAAATCATATCTTGCAAAAGAGATCATAATATCATGAAATGGGATCAATCATAATAGTGAAATGTAATACAAATAATCTTAAAATAAAACAATTAACATTCTGGAATACACAAAAAATCATAGAGAATCATGTCTAATTAGTCAAGACTCATTGCCAAGACTATCTTAGCAGACAAAGTCCATTTCTGAACTAAGTTCACTCCTCATTTCAGTCTCGTTTCACTGAACTGGATTAACCTGCAATTCCATCCAAGTCTATCTCATGTGATATAAATCCTTACCCAATGCATTGGAAGGAGATATAGGTCCCACCCATCTCATAATTATACCATTATTATGTGTTCCAGAAGAACATAACGCATACATCATAGCATAACCCATGTTATAAAAAATTGGGATTCATAAACATCATGCCATCATAAAATAATCCTAATAAGATAAAAGTAAATCATAAAAATAATTCCATAATAACATAATATAATCAATGTAAAAATAGTGATATAAACAGAACCTTATATTGTAATAGATGGAAAATAATTTTGATGAAACACTTGAACGTCATTCTTGAGGAAAATATCCTTTCTACTTCAAAAATCATTTTTCCTTTCATAACATGTCATTAAATATTAAACTAAATGAAATTGATTAAAAATAAACTTGAAAAATATTAAATTAAACTTCATGAAAATAAGGTTCTATGAAATCATAAAAATTCATTCATCCATTATATGTTAAAAAAAACATTATTCTCGTACTTTGGCCCGAAAAGTCAAAAAGTACATCGTACTAATGACAAAAAATGATTCCTTTAATATCTTTTACTAAAAACTCACCAAAGGGTAAAATTGGATTTAAAAAATTGTAGGAGTATAGAAATAATATTACATATTTATAATACATGGATGTGGATGATAAATATTCCCAATTAAATTCTGATGTATAAACAATCTCAGAAAAAAATGAGATTGCGAGATTTTCTCTTACCATAGGTCTGATTTGCTTTGTACGTGTCCGGACCTTCTCTATAATTATTTAAATAATGTCATTGACCTATTACAGAATCATAACCATTTTCATGATATCATATATATTTATATTCATAGATTCTTAGCTTTTTATTATTAATATTTCATTGCTACTTGTTATTCGGGTGTTTATAGCTTTTTGTTCTTATTCGTGTTTTGCAGAATAAATTCATATTCTTCTTTTCAGGTTATATATACCTCATTTACAAAATGGTATTAGTGTATTATATATAAAATTTATTCATTCAACTAATTTATATAATCATTAGGAAATGATGATCATGTTGAATGAGCCGCATCACATCGTGGAGACGATAGGCCATACGTACGCACGAGTGATGATATCGTTCCCATGATCGTGGAATTGTATTGAAGTGTATGTATAGTATTTCATAATCAATATAACTTTAAAATAATAATATATAGTAATTATTTACACCATTATACCCATCCAAGTAAGGCGGTGGTGGAAAACAGATTACACCACAGCGAGGAAACGGTATTCCGTACATACGCACGTGCGGTGATTTTGTTTTCCATAGGATGGATAGAAGGTGAAATAGGGTTGTTTCATATTTATAATAACATATAAGTATATGAGTGATACTGATTTTAATACTTAATAATGAAAAAACTATATAAGAAGAAGAATAAGAAGAAATAACGTTGAAAGAATCGGTAACGGACATTACCTCTTCTTTGAAGCGCCTCTTCGTAACATTCTCTTTGGGAACTAAAGATGGTATTTTAAGAAGACCAGGAACACTATGATGTTTTTAGGGATGTGGAGAGGAGAAATTCGTAGGGTTTGGATGTGTTTTAAGTATCAATGCAGTGTGAGGAGGAGAGGGAGGAGGTTCCTTTTATAAGGGAGGAGAAGGGCACCTTTGAAAAAAATATATTATTTTATTATAAAGTAATATTCGGTTTTTAATAGCTCCAAATTGATTTATATTAAAAATAAGGTGTGTATGGGTAGAAATACTATAATAAAATATACTTTAGACAAGTTAATTTACTATTTTAACCTTATCATTTAAATTTAACTTTAAGTTATATAATTTTACTTTTACCGTTTCATCTTGTTTTCTTACACTATAAGGATAATAAACTTACCATAACAAGCCAAAAGAACCCCCAAGATGTTCATTATTAATATATATAACCTTATCTATGTCGTTTGGGCAAGAATAAGATTTTTTGGAATAAAATAACAATTAATAATATAATATATCTTTTAAAAACTATGTTATGTCAATTTTGACAGTATGTGGTAATTGATTTTTGGGAAAATCCTAAAAACATTACTAGTTCGAAAAAAGTTAATTAAATCAATAATAACATGTCATATTTACCTATAAAATTATTTTAATTCATTAAAAGTCTCAAATTTCCTTTATTTGTGTATTTATAATATCAATTTTTTAATATTTCTTTAATAAGGTAATTACAACATCATCATTGTGTCATAAATAAATTAAGTTTTATAATGTCTAAAAATTATAAATAAAATCCCATTATATAGGAAATATTTTTATATTTATAATTAATATTTATAGTTGAAATTCTTTTATGTATAACCCTATATTATAAATGTTTTAATTATTAAACTTTGATTTAACTATTTTAACTCTTCTTTAAATAAAATAATAATAAATGTTCTAATCTAATCCAAGTAAAACTAAATGGTCATATTTTATTCCTAAGGATATTTATAGTCAATTTAAACTTATCCAATAGAATTAGGTCATGTGTTAGGGTAATAATAATATCATTTTTACCCTTAATTACGCTATATATTTTTAACAGTGGTAAAAAAAGTAAAAAGTTACTATTCAACAAAAAATATTTTTATCTTATTGAACAACATTTTACTTCTAGATATTGACCGTGTCTCGTGGATTTTCGAAATTACACTCCTAGAAGCGGTAAAATTATGTTTTATGTAAATGTTCAAATTCTCCTAGGAGGTTGGTGAAAGACGGTGAAAAGTACAATAAAATTTTTATATATAAAAAATTATTATAAAATTACACCAATTAATTACATCGAACTTATATAGGTATTAAGTATCAATTTTAATAAAAAACTAAATTGAAATAAAATAAATAATTATTTAAAAAAAAGTGAGTTTTTAAATAGTAACACAATGTTTTCACTATTCATCAAAAATTGAAAATTTTCAGAAAAATACCTAAAATACACCCTAGGATAATTTCGATATTCCGAATCCAAAAATAAAGTATATTTTGAATGTTAAAATTTATAAAATTTCAAAAAGTGTGTATTACTATTCATAATGGCTAGTTTTAATTATATTTTAATAGCATATCGTAGTTTAGTGAAACTCGGTATTGCGTACAACGCAAGCTATCGAGGAAGGTCTTGATTACGTGTAATGAAAACCAAGGCAGGGATGCATGTAGTTTAAGTTCCTTTTGGTGTAGTGTACAACATAGGACTTCAATGAAATTATAATTTACATTTTTCATAAAATCTTATGGTTTTACATTTAACCTTTATTTATGAGAAATTTCATTTCACTAAAAAATATTCTTTACATTGAAGAATATTTCCTTTCTCTATGTAAAATATTTATCTAGACCTTAAAGAAAAATTTCATTTAACTAAGGAAAATATTTATGCTTACATTATAAAAAATATCCTTTCTCTAAAGAAATTTTATTTGTTCTTACACTTAAGTAAAAATTCCTTTAACTAAGGAAAATTTTTATCCATATCATTAAGAAAAATTTCCTTTCTCTATGTAAAATTCGTATACTCACCCTTGTAATCATTGGCCTTCAAAAAAATGTTCTTTTTTTACTAAGTCAAAAATATAGATTCTTTTCTAAAACCTAATAATATTATATTTCCTTAGACTCTGAATTCTATAAAATTTAAACTCTGAATGAATTCTAATAAAGACTCTAGATTCTATAGAAATAAAATTCCTAATTCTTTGAATAATTAAATCCTAATATCCATGTTTTCTTTAATCTGACTGTTTATATGTTTAGATTCGATATTGAATTTTTCCTTAGATTATATATATTCATATTTATATAAGTTGCTTAATTTTCCCTAAACATGTTTCTATAAATATAAAATTATTTTATACAATTTTCTTCTAACTAACCATTGGTTGAGTGACATGTAAATGTCCTTCCGAAATTAAAGGAAAATATTACAGTTTAAGGAGGGAGCCAACTGGTGAAATTGTTTCTATAATAATATCTTATTGAAACAAAGGCTATGTGTTCAATTATTCAATATATAACATTATGTGATGTTTTGAAGATATTTATAGATGGAGAATGACTCTCACACATTATGTGTTTCATGAAAATATGTTTTCACTCATGAACATCATGTTCAGCTTCCTTCGTGTGACTCTGATTGTTGGTTAGTACAATAGAGGGATTCCATGGATTGGATGAAAGAGGTATCGACTAATTTAAACATCAATGGATTGCGTGGATAACAAGATAGATTCTAGTATTCTTATCGAGGGATTACCCTAGTGTGGGTAAACCATAATTTCTTGAAAGAATAAAACAAGGGACCATTATCCAAGGTTGTTGGATACCCAACTGTTTGGTTGAAATTTTTTTCTACTTTTTTCTTATTTTTGTTTGATGTTTTTATTTCATATGTATTTTGATAATGGGAGAAATTATATCATTCTTATACTTCCTTTTACATTACTTACTATAATAAATATGATTCTATACACTTTAAGGAAAAATCATACATTAAAAAAATATTCCATTAAGTTTCATTTCCATGATAATATTTTTGGGCCCTAATCAATATTGATTCATAGAACTAAAAGAGGATATGTGAATTTTCCTTGTTTAACTATATTAAACATTATTTTAGTTAAGGTTGAAAATGAATGTTTTTACATGTAAAATTTACACCCTCTTGTAATTGTCCATCTATATAAACTATTTATGTTTTCTAATTGGTATTAGATGGTGTCTCTGAAATAATTATAGTCCGGCATATGTTTTCTTTCTCATGTTTTCCATATTATAAATTAGGTTTCTTAACTTTTCATCTCTATGTTTTGCAGAAATAGTTTTATCTTTTTTATTATCTATTAATACTAAATTGTATTTGGAAATATATTTTATTATAGAATAAATGGTATGAATGATTGTTCCATTTAAAATCATAATCCTACCAGACCTACTAATTTTTATGGTATTGATTATGGAAACATGAGAGATATAATGAATACATTTGTTATGAACTTTGCAGTAGAGAATTTTGTTATGCTTACTAAAGATTAGAAAATTTATAAAAGGTTTCCATATCCCATACCTATCATGAAAAATTATAATATCAACAAAATTAGAAGGTATGAAATACTTTTTTTTGATATAATCATTAAAAATAACAAAGGGATTAGAAGAATGATAAAAATAATATGATGTATAATAAAGAGAATTTTATATGTAAGGGGGAGTTTAATTAAGGGTGAGCATTCTTAATGAAGACATTCTAATACCTGAAAATATAAATTCTCCATCGATGTAATGAATATCATCCTTTGGTATTTCAAAACCCAAGGGGGAGTTATTTGTACTCATCATGGTTCAAAATTAGAGATAAGTTCATATTTTAAGAGTTCATAACGAAAATTATTATCCTTTATATTCTTTTTCGAAACGATGTTTGTGATGTCCAGAAATATAGATATTTTTGAGTAAATAATGTTTCCTTATCACTTTTCCATTTCACTATGTTTTGAAAATCACAAACACATTAACTGAAGGAAAATTTCCTTTTTATAAGGATATATTATTTTCATTATGATAATGAAAATTTTCTTTTATCTATGGAAAATGATTAATCATACTTCAAGGAAAATTTTCATTCTCTAAATAAAATTTATATCCTTATCTAAAGGAAATTTTTTTTCTTTAAGGAACTTTTTTATCCTTACCATGGGGAAAATTTCATTTCTCTAAATAATCTTTTTATCCATTAATTATGAAAAATTTATCTTCTCTATGGGATATTTTTATCCTTACCTTATGGAAAATATTCATTATGGAGAGATAATTTTTCTCCTTACCAAAACGAAAAAATTTTTCTCTAAAGAAAATTTTTAACCTTACCATTAACGAAAATTTCTATTCCTTAAGGAAAATTTTTATCCAGACCATTATGGAAAATTTACATTCATTAAGGAAAATTTATATCAATACCCTTGTTTGCAATATCTTTCCCAAACCATGTTTATTTTATTACTAAGTCAAAACTTCGGATCTTTTTCTAAATCCTCAAAATAATATAGTTACTTATTATCCGAATTTTATGAAATTGAGACTCCTAATTCATTTGAATTCAGATTCTGAATTCTATAGAATTCAGATCCCAAATTCAATGAAATAGAGAATATGAATATTCATGTTTTCTAGAATCCATTTATTTATATATTTACACTCTAAATTATATTTTTTCTAATATTCCTGATATTCATATTTATTTATGGTACGTAAATCACATTAAACATGTTTATGTTTTTATAAAATGATTTCATAAATTTTTTTCTAAATAACTATTGGTTGAATGACACATGTACATTTTCCTCTAAAATTGATGTATAATTATAAACATTAGAGGAGGGATCCTACTGGTGAAATTTGGCCTATAAATATGAGCTCATTAGTATAAGATCTATGTGTTTGATAATTCTATTTATTACATGTTGTGATGATGTGAAGTGATTTCATGAGAGATAAATAATGACATAATTTATTTTCATGAATAAGTTATTATGTTGTGGACATCTCTTTCATCTTGCTTCATGCGACTCTGATTGTTTTTGAGTACAATCGAGGGATTCTGGTGATAAGAAGATAATGGTTGCTAACTAACTTAATGTTCGAGGGCGTGCATGGATAGCAAGAAAGATTCTGGTATTCTTACTGAGGGCTTACCGTGGTGTGGGAAAGAAAGGCATTAATGAAAATATAAATCAAGGGACATTTATCAATGTTTGTTGGATACCCTACTATTTGTGTGAATTTTTTTCATAATGTTTACTTTTTTTTGTTTTAATTTGTTTTTTTCACTATATTTTAATAAATGAAGAAAGTATAACTTTGTTATACATTCTTGTACTTATCATACTCTGCTAAATATTATTCTATACTCTTTAAGGTATAATCTTCCATTAAGAAAATTGTCCTTAAGTTTCATTTCTGGATTAACATTTTCGTACCCTATGCATGTTCTTTTCATAGAACTAAAAGTGCATCAATGAATTTACCTTCTTTAACTTTGTTAAACATATTTTTCCTTATGGTTAAAAATGAATGTTTGAAAAAACAAAATTCACCCCTCTTGTAATTGATCATCTACACACACTATTTTGATCTAACAATTGGTATCAGAAGAGGTCTCTGAAATACTTATACTCACATATCAATTTTCTTGATCGTGTTTCCCTTGTTCTAAATTTTCATGCTTATATTATATTTTTCCAGTTTTTTAAAATATTTTTATCTTTTATTATAAACATTTACTATATACAAGTTTTCTGAAAAGATATTTTCTTATATAATGGGGTGTATAAATTTTAGTTCTATTTAAAGTCTTCGTATTACTAGACCAACTGTTTATGGTAATACCGATGAGTAATACAAACATAGAACGAGGACTTTATTTATTAACACTAGAGTAGAAAAAGATTTATTCTTAATAAATATTACAAAATTGCAGACAAGAAATTCAAAACCTCTAACAGTTATGAAAAATTATAATATTTCTAAATTAAATGGTATGAAATACATTATTGTGTTCTAATTTTTTAAAATAAAAAAGGGACAGAATATAATTATAAAATTAAGACTATATATAATGAAGACAATTCTTTAAATAAGGAAGATTTTCTGTATGGGGAAGGATACATAAATAATACTTTCTTATAGAAAAATTAACTTCCCTATGGTAGTCAAGAATATGATCCTTAGGGATTCCAAAACCTATGGGGGAGTTAGTCGTATTTATAATGATTCTTTAAGGGAGATAAGTTTTTATTTTGAGACTTCATAGTGAAAATTATTATCCTTTATATTCCTTTATTAATGGTCATTTGTGATTTCCAGAAAGGGGGATATTGTTGAGTCATTGATGTTTCCATATGAATTTCTTATTTCACTATGTTTTGAAAATCAGAAACACCTTACCTGAAGAAAAATTTCCTTCCTCTAAGGAATGTTTCTATCATTTATTTATTTAAAATTATCTTTTGACTAGGGATATTTTTTTATCCTTACGATAAAAAAAAATCTGTTCTCTAAAGAAAATTTTGGTCCTTGCATCACAGATAATTTACTATCTCTATGTAACATTTTTCTCCTTTCCTTATGGAATATTTTCTTTCTCTAAGAAAAATTTTTATCCATACCTTAAGGAAAATTTTGTTTTTTCTAATGAATATATTTATCCTTATCATGTTGGAAATTTCCTTTCAAAATTAAAATTTTTGTCCTAAACTTATAAAAAATTTCCTATCTCTAAGGAAACTTTTTTTCCTTACCTTATGGAATATTTCCTTTCCATAAATAAATTTTTTATAATTATTATTATGGAAAAATTCCAATTTTAAATAAAAAATTTCACTTTATCCTTAATGAAAATTTCCTTTCTAAAAGTAAAATTTTTATCCTTACCTATGATTTTATTATACTTCCAAAAACATGTTCATTTTATTACTATGTCAAAAATTCAAATCCTTATATAAAACCAAAGAATCGTATAGTTCTATAGAATCTGAATTCTATAATATTTAGACTCCAAATTCATTGGTATTCAAACTCTAGAATATGTAGAATTAATATTCCTAATTCATTGAAAAATAGAATCTGAATATCGATGATTTTTATAATATGTTAGAATATATGTTTAGACTCTGTATTATATTTTTCCATAGATTCAAGATATTCATATTTAGATAAGTTACTTCATTTACCATACACATGTTTCTGTAATTATAAAACAATGACATGCAATTTTATTCTATCATACTTTTGGTTGAGTGACACGTGTAAATGTCCATCCATAATTTAAGCATAAATATGACCACTGGAGGATGAAGTCAACTTTTGAAATTTTACTGATAAATAAGAGCTCATTCAAACTAGCTCGGAGTGGTTGATCATTCTAGATAATACACGTTTTGATGCTATGAATAGATTTATAGAGAGTGAAAGACTCTCGTGATTTGTGTGATTCATGAACATCTTGTTCACCTGTGAAAATATTATTTATAAATGTTTGTGAGGCTCTGATTTTTTCTGAGTATAATCAAGGGCTTCCGGGGATATGAAGATAGAGTTTCAAACTACCTTAATGTTCTAGGGCTTGTAGGGAAAGATAGAAAGATTCTGATATTCCTATAGAGGTATTACCCTAGTTTGGGTAGGAAACACTTTATTGAATGTATAAATCAAGGGACCATTATCCATATTTTTTGGATATCCTACTCTTTCGTTGAAATTACTTCCAACTTATCACTTATTTTTGTTTTATTTTTTATTTCTGGTGTATTTTGATAAAGGAAGAAAGTATAACATTCTTATATTTTCTTGAACATTGCATTGATAAATATGATTGTATATGATTTAAGTTAAAATCATCCTTTAAGAAAATGGTTGTTATATTTCGTTTCTATATTCATATTTCTGGAACCTAAACAAGTTTGTTTCATAGAAATCAAAATGGACCAATATATTTACCTTGTTTACCATTGGTAAAAATAGATTTTTTTGGTTTTAATAATGAATGTATTAAAATGTAAAATTTACCCCCCCCCCCCACCACCCATATTGTAATTCAACATCCACGCACACTATTTGTATCCTAGATGAACATTAATACACATCGGTGGATGGAGTTCATATAGAATTAGGACATTGAAATTTCATATAAACCTATATAGGTTAATGTTATGGATGATGTGTTGAGTAATGAATTGTATAGTCTTATAATACATGAATTATAAGATTTCCAGAGAGTGATTTAACAACATTCATCAATGTATCAATATATGGGAGAATATTGGGGAGTTTTATGCCTTTTTTACATGACAGAGTAGTCATCTCTGGAGTTGTTGGTAGATGAATCCTAGTTTGGGGATATTGAGGATGATATATTGATATAATGAGTTTTTGGTATCGAGGGCCTTGATGGTTGGTCTAAATATTCACAACATCAGCTGTTATTCTGGTCAAGGATTTTTTTCCATTGGTGATGTATGAGTTTTTTCTCTAAGAGTTCCATAATATTAAATTTTTGGATGATTCTAATAAGGAAAAGATGTACTAAGATTTATTATTTCAGTTTTGGAGGTAGGGTTTTATGTGATTAGTTGTAGTGTTTTTGTCTCTATGTTTGGTCTACCAGATGGTGAATGTTGATATTTATGTTCATTGTGGTTTTTTCCTGACATTAGACGATCCTTCATTGAAGTGAGAGGACATCTTAGGGGAATTATTTATCGGTTTACCATAATATTAGGGATTATATGACTAAATATAGGTGGTACTTTATTTTTTTCTTTAAATATACCCACGTTATAGAAATCCAGGAGTTGAGCTCATTAGAGGTTTTTTTGAGGGAATATCTGGAATAGGATGTTAGACTCCATGGTTCTTAGAGGAAAGACATTTCTGATCGAGATCCTTATTTTAACTCCCATGTGTAAAGAGGTATCATGTATGATTTTTTGTTCTTAGCTATTTTATTGCATTTCATTTCATATGCAGATAAATAGTTAGATATAGTGACTATCCAGACTCTCTAAGTCATTTTGCGCTCTTTTTTCCCATGTTATTGAGGTTTTTGAATGAGGACCCTTCCCTGGGTAGAGTTATGTTAAAAAAATATTTTTATCTCCACCATCATTATAGAACCAATTGTTGAATTTTATGGATGACCTTTCCATTATCCATTTAGTTGGATCCGGGTTGAAGATTTAGAAATTCTCTGGCTATAACTCATACCAACTAAAAAAGAGATTGTTAAGGTAATTCGTGAGAGGAAGAAAGTATTTCATGATCATCATTAATAATTTTTCAATCATAGGATGAAACCTCAACAGTTTGATTTTGGTGATCACATGTTCCTGATGACGACTTCCAATCATTGGATGTGATGGTTTGTTCGTGGGAGTAAGAATTCCCCTTTGTTTATTGGGCCTTTTGAGGATTTGGATAGTGTAATAGCTATACCGTATCTGATAGCGCTTCCCCTATATATAATCTAGATACACGATGACTTAAAATTGTTGAAATTCCATCATTTTCTTTATTTATACTCTCACACCATTTATTTTGGAGAGTTTTTTGTTGAATAAGATGCATCCATTAGGATAAAACTATAAATATTCAGGATCTCTAATAGAATGTGTTTCACGGTGTTGTTATACCCTTGATTTGTTTTCTTGTGGTAAAACTATGAAGTGGACAATAGAACATGGGAACATGAGTAGCAGATACATACCCAATACCAAATTTTTTTTTGTGTTTCGATCATCTATTGTAACATGGTTTATTTTTTCATTGTAGACGTTTTCGGTTTGTGAGATATAATTATCTTATTTCATGTTGGTTATTAGTCTCCCAATATAGGAGGAAATAAATTCAGGGTATGTGAGATTCTCTCAGTGTTTATCTTACTATGGTTTGATGATAATATTTTCCTTCTATATGTGGTAATGACAAGATTGGTTGTTCGTATAATAACTATGTAAATCCCCTTGTACATGGGTGAAGTGGTTGCTTTCTAGTGGTGGTGAGATACTTGAGAGGTATCTCTTGGGGTGGCTAATCATATATCTATTTTGTATTTTTTGTTTTCTTTATTTTTTGTTTTCTGATTCTCTAGGATGATAATGTAAATGGAGGTATCTAATTCAAGGGGTTGGATCTGCATTAATCGTCCCTTTTCATGTTTCCATAGACCGATGTGGTCATAGGAGTTTTGGGGAATTTCTGAAAGAGTTTGGATTTGGAAATATTGAAGCATGGAGATTACAGATCCTATAATCCTTTTACATGACATGTAAGTGGGTTTGACAATGTGTATTAAATGGGTGTTTATAAATAATTAAAAATAAAAGGGACACATTTTGTAGTGGAAAACAAACCCTAAGTGTTTCACAATGTGAAATGTGATTACATATCATGTAATTCCCAAATTTATTTATATCATATGAGCTTTTAGCCCTAAAGATATTAATAACCCTATGGCTACAGCTTCTCTCCCTTCAGTTCCAGGAAAACGGGTCCCTACCTCATTGATATTTTGGGGATTCCATTCCTAATGATCGGTACATAACTTTATTCATTAAATCTGTATTTGATATATGGTATGTTCTACAATTTTTTATTTCTTTAATTTATTTCCTCCGATTCCACTATTACACAAGATGGAACAAGATCTCCATTTTCTAATTAAGTACTTTTGTCTTTTGGTTGTTACGGTTTTTGCATGGCATCCCCGAATGGATGTAGTGATTGCGGGAGAAGTTATTAGTATCCATAGCATTGGTATGTTCTCATGTGAAGAACATTTAGACTCTTTGAGGTAGGGTATTCATTACTTCTCTAATTATCTATATCAAACCATATTTCTTGAATGATTTATGACTTTTTATGAAAATGTTATATAACCTAAATAATTATATCTACCATATTAATGTATTTGTATAAATCATGATGAGATTTATTTATTTATTATGTGATAATGGGATGAATCTTGATTTTCTAGGTATTTTGATTTGTATTTTATAATTACTATGCTTGTTTTAGAATCTGAAATTGATAATAAAAAAAATTAAACCCAAATTAATGGACAATTAGTTTTCTAAAATATTAAAAAGGCTTGTTTAATGAATCAGATTTTTGTTGTTTATGTTATTATAATTTGAAGATAATAAAATTAATGCAAGAGTCTATGTTTAATTTAATTGGTTAAGGAACCAAAATAATGATGATGTATGTTGATAAATGAGTAAAAGGCATGTTAAATAAATTGATTAATTAATTTGTGATAGATTGAGATAGCTTGATTCTTAGGTTTCCCATAGTTTGAACCGATTATTACAAAATCTCTAAATTCATGATGGAATAAAAATCAATTGTGTGATAAAATATAATTCATTCAAGGGAACTAAGTTTCCCACTTTCTTTTACTGGCAGTGTTCCTTTTTTACTTATGAGTCATGCTAGCTCATTTTTTTGAAGGATGAATGCCTTTCATAGGATCCAAGAGGCCGGTAGTTATGTTTTTTTCCTTCTGTATTTCATTTGATGTGATAATGATATGGCTGATCCTAAAGGGATATTATTGATGATGGGCAGGGAAGTCCATGATGTGATGTGAGCCTAGGATGGATTTTACTTGAAGTATATTATGGTATGAGGGGTGGGATAGAAATTAGTTATGCATTAGTGGATGACCGGAGTAGAGTGTAACATCACCAAATGATAAACTGTTAAATGACTAAGTGATATGACTAATGTCAACAAGGTGCACCTTCCTTTTCGGGAGCCTACCTGGAGTGGTGATCAGGATGGGTGACCTTCTGGGAAGTTTCCCATGGTGTGTGTGAGTGAGTACAAAGCACACTGGAAATGACATGTGTTGTCTTGTGGGGACTTTCATTAGTCAGATGACCCATTCAGGCACGTGGGTGGACCCTGGGGTGGGTCCCACGTGTTTGTGGGGCAACTGGTGGTACCTGGTGTGCCAGGACCCGACGACCATGTTAAGGTGGGGTGGTTGTGCTGTCACCGGGACCCAGTTGTCACATTTGGTATCAGAGGAGGAACCTAGCCTTAAGTGCGGTGCACTGTCTGGTTTGAGATATAGGGACCACAACGAGGGAGTTGTGCTCTAAGGGGGGGGGGTGATTGTAACATCCCCAAAAGATAAAGGGTTAAATGACTAAATGATATGACTAATGTCAACAAGGTGCACCTTCCTTTTCTGGAGCCTACCTGATTAGAAATCCACAGTCAAATGTGCTTGGCCTTGAGTGGTGATCAGGATGGGTGACCTTTTGGGAAGTTTCCTAGGGTGTGTGTGAGTGAGGAAAAAGCACACTGGAAAGGACATGTGTTGGCCTGTGGGGACTATCATTAGTCAGATGACCCGTTCAGGCACATGGGCGGACCCTGGGGTGGGCCCCACGTGTCTGTGGGGCAACAGGTGGTACCTGGTAGGCCAGGACCTGACGACCATGTTAAGGCGGGGTGGTTGTGCTGTCTTAGGGACCCAGTTGTCACATAGAGAGACTCATCGAGACACGAATGTCGTTTTATGGGAGGAAATGAGAGATGATGGTGTGGTTCGAATCTAGGCATACCCTCTTATACGAATGTTGGATTCTTGCTTGAATCAGTTTCTTGGCGGATGACCAAGTTGTTTGTTTATATTATTTCCACTTCACACTATAAGAGAACGATGGATGTGCCTATTTTGTTTTAATTGTTTATGTAATTGGATATTTTATAAGAGTACTAGATAATTTGCAAAGTAATTATTTTAATTAATGAATACATGTCTGAACCATGAGTTTTGATATTTCGAGGATGCAATGATATTGTTATAATTCTGAGAAACCATGGGAATAATTTGTTCATTATTAGAGGGAATGAAATTTTTTAATACTTATGTAATGTATTGTGGATATGTTAATTGTAATATAATTATAAAATAATTAATTTACATATCATAAAACAGATAAAATTTAATAAAATTATGTAATGTGACTTTTTAAATGGTTATATGCTTATAGGATATATTGTCTTTTTAGAAGTATATACGAGTCTAATAAATGTTGTATGTAGTTGAGATTGAGACAATGATATGATAATAGTGTGTTTGTGAGATATATTATATCATGTATCTTTTGTGCTTATAAAATATACTCCACACTTTCAGTTGGGTGACGGACACCTCATGGATTCTGAACCATGAGATTGATTTACCCAATATCTCAGTGGGAGGTTGGATGACTGACTACCCATTTTAGCCCAGCTCTATTATCTTATTAGATATTTGTGCAACTATGAATGACTGATTATTTTTATATATTTGTGTGTAAATTACTATAATGGCTATTTGTTATTTTTCATATAATTAATTTTGATATAGTATCCTAAGGACTACTATAGGTTTAATATGTATAGGTTGTGATGGATTTAAGATCATTACATGGTACATGAGTTGTGGTGTCATGATGTATAATATGCCACATATGATACAAATAAATCAGATAGTGGTGTCTTTTGAAATTTTCCTAGTTACATTTGGTTTTGTGGTCTTAGTGGTTTGTTTCTTATGGTGCATGTTGTGTTGGTTCTCCCAACATTCTATGGGCTAGCATCTTCGGAATGAGATTCTCAAGATGTGTGACATTCATATAGAATGCAAACAATTAGGGAAATGATATTGGTATCACCTTTTTATTCTATATTATATTATATTCTCATGTATGTGATACATATTGAGAGTAGAAATTGTGATGCTCGTAAAATAGTATACTAGATTTTGTGACCAGTTAGTTTAACATGTTTTTCATGGTGCTTTAGGATGATTTCATTAACATTTATATGAGGGGATCCTGATAGGATCCTTTTGTGTATACTTTTATACTCAACCTATGTATATGTAAGATAATTTTCAAATAAGTTGGATCATGTTCTAGATTAATATATTTTCTAATTTCATGGGGCTTTGCAAGTGTTGGTTGGGCTTTTTGGTCGCTACCATGTTTAATTTTCTTTTTGTACATATTGTTTTCCATTCAGTTGTAGTATTTCTTGAATGATATTACATATGTGTATTTTGGATTGTCCTCTATATTGGAGTATGAGAAATAATTGCTTTATGTATATCATATCTATCTCTTTAGGTGTTTTCTCTTAAATGGTAATACATCACATCAATGTGTTTACTATAGAATTGGTTCTAGTCGCCAACCTAAGGCCAACATGATGTCGGAATCAGGTGTCATTATCTCACTTCTATCATTGTCTGTCCAGGATAGGTACACCTTCTTGTGAGGTTTTTGTAAAATTACTATTCATTTTATTTTATATAATATGATTTTTTAAAAAATATAATGAATATGGATGTGGATAAAAATGAGTTTGATAAATGACGACAATTTTTTAATGAAATGTTTTTAAAAACCCCTTAAAAATTTAAAAAAAACACCACCCTTGATGGAAAGAACATGAGAAGGAACTAAATATACTCGTATTATAAAAATAATATTAAATATCGGTTATATTTAGACTATATTATAGAAAATATGGCAATAATACGACTCATGTAGTAATTCTGTAAAATTGAGATGAAATGTATCTCACTAATGATATTATGAATTTTTATGTGAATAAATTAAATATATTTGATGACATTAACTAAGCATAACTCAAAGGTAATTATTCATTATATGTAAAACAATGTTAATTTTGTTCTACAAGCAACACTAGCTTATCATTGGTTACATAGAACTCAAGGTTTTAAAAAAACTATGATATATTATGAATATAGTTAATAAGATGTTATATTTATAACATAGCCAATAAATTCTATTTATGAATATTAATAACATCATTTAAAATTTTTAGTATAGTCATTTTTATATAGAATAAATATTTAAAATGAAATATAAATTTTTAGTAAATTATTATATTCCTCAAAATTAATCTAATCATAGAGGTGTTTTTTTATATTTGTGAAAAAATTAAAATATAATTTCGAACATTTATGAATATAAATATGAAATAATATACTGAATTATTTAAATCACAATTTGAATTTTTTTATAGGATAATTTTTTTGGATATTTTTAGAAGATTATTCTTTTAGGAATATTGGAAAATAAAATATTTTATTTGCAATATTCCTTTTACCTGAAATTAGTTAAAACTGTATATTATATTTAAAAATTGGTTTTAAAGAATAATTAAAAAAATTATACATATATTAATCCAATTTAGGTCATTATATTAAATTATATTATCAATTTAGATCTAAAAACATAATAATTATACAGTTTTTTTTAACATTAGAAACCTTTTTTTTCGTCATGTAAGTGAGATTACATAATAAAATAATTTTTTCCACTTATTTGAATATAATATAGATAAATGGATTTTATACTTTCAATAATCAAAATTTAATATTTATAATATTATTATCTTATTTTAAAATAAAATGATTAGTGAAAACAATTAAAATTGATCCAAATGGTGAAGGAATAAATGAGTTTACCAATGGATAATGAATTGAACATAAGGGTCAAAATCACCTATAAACTTATAAAAACCCAATATTATAGAAACATATAGATATTAACTGTTATATTCTTGTGATATTTTAATTTTGGGAGCCCATTGTTTGGTAAAAACAAAGGTATACCTAATTTTTTTTAAAAAACATTGCATGTGCGCCACTCACTTCACTTATAAAATGACAACCCCGTCTTATCTATTCTTTACACATTAAAAATATCTATTTCAAACATTACATACAAAAAGCACATCACAATATTCATCACCTCATCTGGTATGCCTTATTTAGTGCATTAAACAATCCAAGCAATGATTTTAGTGTAAACCGAAGCAGGATTCCAGATAAGGAGGTCATGTTCATCAATAAGTATATTTGTTTTATTTTATTTCACCACCCAATTAAATCCATATTATATCATGATTATGTAATAATATTAGTATCATCCATATTCATATATTTTTTAATATTTTTTAATAACCTAAAAACACCCACACTTTCATCAAATGGGTTACGAAGACATTCTTCATGTGTATGATAGACTACGATATCACAAATTGATGCTTTTTGTTTTTTTCATCACTAAAAAAATTATTATTCTTATAAAGGGTTTATAGATTTTATTATTATTTTATTATTTTATTATGTTATTATTTTATTATGACTATTAATTTTAATATCATTTATTTCATTATTATTTTGAATTTTAGGGAACACAATAGGGTCGATCCTATTTACAAAGGACTACTACCTCACGGAGTGATGTGATTTATTCATACGATACATGTAAGGTATTAAGGATTGGTATAATTTGAATAATTGATATTTATTTCATAATTTTTTTAATAATTATAAAATATCATTTAGTTTCATTTCATTCAACCAAACTAGAAAATGAGAAAATTACATTCAATCGTATGTACAGCCTACCGTCTCCCTAAACCATGTATTTTAGTTCATATAAATCCATATTTTCACTTAAAATAAATAAATATATAATGAATATATATGATATTTATATCATTATTATTGTGATGGACATATTTAAAATAGGATCAATTTAATAGAACCAAAAAATAAATAATCAATTCATATATGAAAAACCAATAGTTTTTTACCTGATACATGACTCCTAAATGGAATTATTAACATAATAATAATAATATGTTGTAAAATTCACATAAATGGTATTTTATATATGAATATGGTTCTATAATGGTTTTATAAAAAATTTATATTTATTATAAAGAAGGCTTGAATGAGATTAGGGGATGTCAAGACAAAAGGTAATGTAATTTTATCTAATTTTTTCTTCTTTGAAATGTATTGTATGATATGAACCTATATGTTGATTCATAAGTATCACTTCATACTTTTCTATACCATCTATTTTGTAAACCATAGACACGTTCCTATTTCCTGATTACTAACATTTTATATCCAAAGTTTTATATAATTTTTTTATTGAAAATATTATATTTTATAATATTTAGAATTTGTTCTTAAGTACTATGAATATAAACATTATATTATTCATTACGGTTTTTTTAATGAGTTTGTGTCTAATTATAAAGAATCATATTTAATAGATATATGTCATATATTCTTTATTTAATCACCTAGAATAACTAAAAAACATTGTACTGATAATAATACTAATAACATCACATTGATACTCATAAATATTTTCACATTAAAATACAGAGTGAAGTCCATCAGATAGACTCTATTTATAGTCATACTCTGAAGATTTATTTATAATGTAATGAATAAATTTTTCACTTTAACGGTATTAACCAATATAATGACAAGTAAATAGTTAAAATAGATCCATTGAGTTCCATGTATCAAAGACTTTAAGTACAAATCATAGAAATATTACTGTTGTGAGATCAAGATTACTATTATAGTGATTTTTATAAATTATATGTCATTAGAAGAGTTTGGATCTGATTACTTCTACAAATTTCATTAACATGGTTTCATTGTGGATTATATTTACTTATATCTTTATGTGAACTTCAAATTATTAATCATTGTAATAGTTTTGAGTTTATTAGTTCTACGGAATCCATTTCAGGTTGTATCCTTGTAACATTTTTCATAATAATCTATGTCTAATCAATGTAACTATTAAAGAGTTTTATGGATAGTAAGATAGAGAATAAGATCTATCATATTGAGGGATACTCAAGGAAGGTAGAGAGAGACACTAATCAACTTATTTAGGTCTTTTATCAATAGGAATACTGAGCCATTCCAATCATCATATCGAAGTTTGACATACTATAAGAACATATAATTTCTTGTATATATAAAAAAATGGACACCTTTTGTATTATTTATAGACTAATATAATCTTAATATTAAAAATGGCTTATTATTTTAATATATTTAAGGAAATTATTATATTTTATAGTAATTTTATAACTTATTGCTTACATGATTTTTATTCTTGATAACAGTTAAAAAAATTGACACATCATATTCCTATTTATATACTATTTATTTTTTGTGTCATTTGTGATTATCATAATCTGATAATTATATCCACAGTGACTTACATATTTCATTAATTATTTATTAAAATCATAACATGACTCATGTAATGATATTACAATCATCATACTATAAACCAAGTTAGAGAAGATAATTTAAAAGGATATGTGTTTTATTTAGTTTAATTTTTTAGACTGCGTATTTGAAACTACAATTAACCTCCCTATTTTAATTATAACCCATTGACGATATTATTATAATCCATATCATTATTTGTTCTATAATAATAATCAAACAATTAGTATCAAATAGAGATCCACAATGCATACATTTTCTGAATTGTTTATTTCTTTCTCTACTTTGGTATGTTGTTGATGTTTTGTTTTGATATTTTAATAACAAAACCATTGTTACAATACTGTGTATTGTGGAATAAGAAAATATAAATTCATTTAAAAATGAGAGGGTTGACTATCAGATCCATATATTATATGAATCCCAAAAATCTTCCTATTTTTAAGGTTATTACTATGATAAATAGAGTGAAATGATGATTAATTTTATATCAACATTGGCTTTGATAACATTTTTATTTTAACTATAGATAATAAAATTCATAATAAGGTTGTTTCTACATTAACTCATCAAGAAAAATAGTAATACTAATTGAACTATATAGTTATAAATACATTTTTATTTTTGATTAAAAGGAGCATATATAGTTCAATATCATCTTATGAATCCATGAATAGTATCTAAAAAAAGACTGATGAAACACATTTTTTATCTTTAAATGTTTTAGAGGCCACAAGGGGCATGTTAAGTGACGATTATCAACCATTCAGTTTTCTACATGGTGAATCAGTTACTATGATACATCAAGTATTCATGAATATTATTAATGATATACAATCAATTGGAGATATTGGTCATGATGACATAAACCTTGTTGCATAAATAATTGATTTCATGTCAAATGAAGTGAAATGAAAATGACAACGGTTGATGAGTCAATGAATATTAATATTATTATAATTGATGATATTATTGTATCATTTATGAAATATGAGGGATGATTAAAGAGATATACTAAGAAGTATAAAAATAATAATGGAAGAGTTTCTTTTTCCTATACTACCTTACCAAATAATGATTAATCTATTGTGAAAACTACTAAATCATAGAAAAACAGAATGTTTTCATTCAATATGATTCTTGTAAATCAAAAAATTATGACAATTAATTAGAAAAACTCACCATAATAATGAACAACATTGTTGGAATGAATTATTTTCAATATCATTACTTGAATTTCTATAAGGATAGAAATTAAAAAAATAGAATATTAAATTCTATGAATATAAAAAGGTATACACATCAGACTTGATTTTCCAAAGATGATGTTGAAAGATAAAAAGAAAAAAAATTATAGGAATACTATAGAAATGTATTGAAAATGAATGGGAATGATTTTTTAATATGATTCTAACATTTCGATTGTCACAAGAGTTTATTCTAGTTAAAAATAATATGATAATAAATGTTCTGGAAAATGGAATTAATGAATTTTATCTAAACTAAAATAAGTAAATCACTTTTTCCATTAAATGGTACAAATAGATAATAATATTAAAAATATTCCACTTTGTGAAAACTATCAAAATATTAAAAATTATTAAACATTGGATGAATAATATTTCATAACTAGTGATTTAATTCTTTACCTTCTAATGAAGAAGTTTTCCTGTTTGTAAAAATATTAAAAAAATAAATTATTAAAATTTGAAAAAAAATGATAATGATATAGTAAAAATTTTTAAAGCTAATAGAAGAATAAATGTTTTAGGAAATAAAATATTGAATCATTAAAAATATCATGATGATAGTAATTTCGAAAAATATTGTATTTCTAATGAATTATAAAAATTATTTTATGATAATGTTGTTTTAAAAAGAAAAATAATTTCTAAAACTGACACTAACAATGATAATGATTTTATTGTTTAACATAAAACTGAAATATCATGTTTGAGAAAACATTTTTCAAAAATTTCCATGGAAAAATAATGTTTTTATAAAATTTATAATCAAATATGTCTTCATGGTAATGGTTCTAGAATGGATTTTACTTATAAAAAACCAATATTTATTAATAACATCAGTGTTGTAGTAAATGACAAAGTTTTTACTAAATATTAAATTTGTGGACTTTATAAAAAGTATTTATCCTTAAATTAATAACATTAACTAGTATTTAATAATGAATATTATTAAAAAATGGATTCGTAAAACATTTTCTATTAACATTACCATACCCAAGATGGTTTTTATAGTGAAATATCAATGTTTTTATTTTTAGTAAATGAAAAATAATTAATTAAAAACAATAATACAAGTTACATGAATATTAATTGATCTAGGCATAAGATGGTTAAAATTATTTCATTTATAAAATAGTAAATATGAAATATAGAAATGTAATTTTTTTATACAATGATCAATGTGATTTTATCAATATTGTCAATATAGTGATTTTCATTAAACCATTAATTTTAGTTGTTTTGTTTATTAAATTAAATAATAAAATTAATATAATGCTAATTAAAAAATATTATTAATGTTACCATGTGTAATATATAAATTCTAAATGTTTAGTATGATTTTTAACTATGATTTCATTCTTTATTCACATCGGCATGATAATGCTTATAGACATAACTAATATGATCATAAGTGCCATGACCTACCTTTCCTTATTGAAATGGAAGATCATTCAGGGTTGTAGAATAGAAATTTATAACATTGTAACATTATAAAAATATCTATTATGACCAAAAAATATTTATTTAGGATCTATAATAATATTAGTTGGACTCTTCATAATTTGGTCTCCCATTTCAAAACATTAAGAAATATATACAATGTTTTAAATCAATTAGTGAAGTATCAAAATCATATTATTTACAATTTGTTCATGTGGAGTTATTTTTTCCTAAAAACATGAATTATTGGACGAAAATTCTATTTATATTTCATTCTTTATGATTTTACTAGACACCCATGGTTTTATTTTCTCGGAAAATAAATATGATGAATTATTTATTTTATATCGTTAATAACCAGATATAAAAAAGTGAAAAACCTTTTCGTGATAAATCCCCACACTGATATTGGTGGAGAATTTGAAAATTCAAATTCTTAAGCATATTTTAGTAATATATGAAATAAACAAGACCTATTAACTCTAATAACACCTCAGATAAATGATATTATTGAAAGAGGACATATAATTTTTTATGAAATATCTAGAACCGTGTTTAGTGAATACCCAATTACTAAGAATTTTATAGATAAAGAGGATAGTATTTAATACTATACTATAAATTTAATTTAAAATAGAATAATTATTATTAAATCTCTTTATGAGTTTTGGATCATCTAGAATCCAAAGTTTTTTTTACTATAATTTTTTTTTCAAAGTATTCACCATGAATATAATTGATAACATACAAAAATTTTTCCCCAAATTTGATAAAGGTATATTTTTAGGTTATTAAATTGTTTATATGTATAATAAAGTTTATAATTAATTTTTTTTATGAAATAGTGAATGATTTTTTGATGAAACTACTCATTTTTTTAATCAACATTAACCAAAATCACTATATGTGATTTATAAAATTGATTTTTAATCATTTTCAGAAACCACTTCTCATAAGGATATAAAATTAGAAGTTGTATCTGATGTTTTTCAATATGAATATTTTATACTTAATATTTTAGAATATAATTATCAAAAACTATGAATTTAATTTTTTTTCGGATAATTCGAATTATATTATAATTGGTTATTTTTATCAATCTTTTAGGAATTGATGTTCCATAAGAAATTAAATTGAACATTTAGTTATCATATTACAATTGGTACCTACGAATATATATATGGATTTAGATGATGATAACTGGATTATGTAAATGAATGATGAGCACAATAGATTTGAAAAAACAATGTTTGGACTTTATTTGAAAGACCTAAAAAATATCTATAACTATAGAAAAATGTTCTTTTAAATTATAATGTAATGAAAATTGAATAAATATTAATATTAATTCTATAATTGATCCCTAGTTTTTTAAACAATAAAATGGATAAATCTATTATTAATCTTATGTACTAGTAGCTAGAGATAAATCTATTTGTATTCAGTTATCCATTGGAACATTATTTAATTTAAAGCATTTTTAAAATTGATGTTTAGTGTGATTTTCATAATGGATATTTTCAAAATGATATTTATGTCGAACAACCTCTTTGTTTTAAAAATACAAAACATCCAATTTATTTTTAGAAAAATACCAATGATTTTTATGGGCATAAACAAGCCCCTATATCTAGTTATGATTAATTAATAGTGTTTTTGTTATAATTTTTCTAAAGGATCCTAATATCCAATAGTTTATATCATATAATTTAAAAAACATTATGATTTTAAATATTTATGATGATAACATTATATTAGGATTAACTCAATAAATATAATATATTCCTTTTGGAATTTTATGAAATCTGAGTTTGTGATTAGTATGACGTGTGAGTTATCATATTTTCATAGTTATGAATTTTCACAAAAATTAGAAGGAGATTTTATATCTCATTATAATTTTGATAAAAACAATATTATTGCTTTTTGATATCACAATACTAGATGTATTACTACTCACATCAGTACCTCAATTACCCATCATTATGATGATGATGGGAAACTAGTATATCATAATATTTTTATATGTTTGATAGGAAGTTTTCATTACATAATTTCAAGTATTCCATTTTTAAATATTTTTTCATCTCTATGAACATGATATAAAACAATTGAAATGTATCCCATTTAATGTTGGAAAAAAATATCATTATATCAATGGATCTAAAGATTTAATAATTTTATATTCTTCTATATATTTTTTTGAATTAATCTTTTTTTTCATATTTTTCCATTGGTTATTGTATAATAGATAGAAAACACACATCATCAGTATTTAATTTATTACGATAGTATTTATTTTCATGGCCTTAGAATAAACAAAACTATGTATCACTTTCCACTTATAATGCTACATATATGGTAGTTGATGTTTTTGTACCCATGGGTTGTCAATGAAACACACACTCACTAACAATGGAATGATTGTTAAAAAAACAGAAATACTTTGGGATGCCACAAGTTTCATTTCCTTAAATAAATACCCATCACATCACCCACCTACTAATATCATATATATAATTGAAACCATTTTCTTTGATAACACACACTTAATGAATATTTTATTTTTAATTATATTGGAATGCAAGAAAAACGTGAAGTCATTTAAAAAACACTTCTTTCTGATAGATTTTATTATATTAAACATAACCTTTTAATGATAAACATAAAGTAATAATTCATATCAAATTATTTATTACCCATCTACTTAAATTAGGACATTCATTTCCAATGGGGGATAAAATATATTTCATGTAATTATAAAACATGTTGTTTTCAAAAATTATATATTTTTCAAAAAATAGGCTATTTTTATCTGGACACATTTATTTATAGAAAAAATAATTCTCATTCAAATTTCAAAAAAATATTCAAAGGCATTTAAATTATTACTATTTTACTCAAGATTTTGAAAATTTTTTATGATTTTAAAATATAATAATATGTCAATAAAATTATAACAATTTGTTTTCATTATGAATGTACCACAATTAGTTTTCATTGAAATAATAATAGTATTGTTTTTTCATAACATTTATATTATATAATTTATAATCAAACCTCTTAATATCTGTATTTCAATAAAATAAACAAAAACATATTCGTCATACCAATGAATTTTTTCATTCTTTATGGTAAATCAGTATTTCATTATTTTTTAACACTATATCACTATGTTAGTTCTTTTATTATTTTATTATTAATGTTTTTATATAAAAGTTATATCATTTTTTTTAATATTTTATTAAAAAATACATATTGTATTGATTCTCAATAAAATAACAATTTAAAAAAATTAAGTGCTCAAAATTTATTTAAATATTCCTTGGATTTTTTTCAAAAATCAGATCAAAATAGGTTTAATCTCAACTATTGATTACATATTATATGATGAACCATCTAACTGATCACCTATATAAATGAGACCACCCAATAACCCACTTTGGGTGTTTTAGTTTTTTTTCTAGTTTTTTTTCATCCTTTGAGATCACCAATCAAAATAATTATCCTTTCATTCATTTTATATGATTCAGTTATCAATCGAATTGAAATTATTGAAGATTATAATTAATGGTTTATATTCTGTGAGAGGATAGGTTAAAGATCTTATTATGAGATGTATGAATCTACTTTGAATAATTTTACATAATTCCATTATGAAGGGAAATTATATATATATAAATAAAATATCGATTTGATTTATTTTATCCAGATAGTTTTTGGGATTTTATGCATCAGTTTTGTTTTTCAAGGATGATGGGAAGAAAATCATTCACAAAATATTAAAAGGTTTAAATGATTTTATATAATAATTTTGATATTTTATTAAATATATCATCGAACAGATAATATTTTTTTCCTTCATAAAAACATCCTTATAATCATTGACATTTTAATTAGAAAAAGGAAAAGTATTCGTTGTTTTGTAATTATGATACATTCAGGAATGTTTCAAAAGTAACATTGGATAATCAATTTTGTTGCCTTATGGATGAAAGGGTTTCAAATTCCAAGGAAGGGGTACTTAGATACCCACAATGTTTTTATGTATTTACGTTATACTTTCTAATAAACATTAACAATAATTTATTGGTGGGTTCCATTTTATCAACTATGGATAATATAAATTAGGCATAGTCAAGTCACATAATATCCTATTCCTGGCCTTCATGGGTTATTTTTTAGAAAATTCTATGTAATTTTTCCAAAGATTTAAACAATCCCACTATGTTGTGTGAAAACTAATCTTTTATAAGTGACAACATTATTAACAAAATAATTCCTCTTTTAAGAAGTTTGAAAATTTTGTAGAGAAGGTAAATGGAATAATTTCAGAAGTAGAGTCTTCTAGGAAATCAATGCGGCGCGATGAGACCTAAAAAGGATGATACTTTCCCATAAAATAATGAGAAGAAATAGAAGAACAATAATTCATAAGTTCATGTTATATTTGTTGAAATAGAAAGATAAAAGTAAATCCAGAGATCTAATATTCAAAATTGACCCATATTAGGACAAGTTTTTAAGGATTAAATTTTTAGATACAATAGAAAAATAATAAAGGAAATATAAACAATATAATATATTTTTAGATAATAAACTCCATGAATTTATATTTAATGCCGTTGAATAGAAATCTGGAATTGTAGTTCTACCTACATTCGAAACAGATCAAATAATAATAGAATCATTCATACTTTTTTATGGATCATATAATGTTTATTTATTAGTTCATTCCATTTCTGATAATGTAAATGAAAAATTAGTCAATGAGGAATCAACACGAGTTCCTCATGATAATGAATTGGTACAAGAACCTGACATGAATTATCATTGTAGAACATCCCAACCACTCGAGGGGGAGATATATAAAATATATGGCGAAAAAATGAATTTATAGGTAGATGTGAGAAATAATAAAAACAAGGATAAAAGGATTTAGGACATGAGGAATTTGAATATGAATAATTATTTGATGATTTAGCGACTAAATAGTAGGTCGAAGAAGAAGAATAAGAACATGATAATTAAGTTGAAGAGGATGAGAATGAAAAATAAGATGAAGATGAGATATTAAAAAGAAAAAAATTGAATCGACATCATTGGATTTTCCCTAAAATGATGATAAAGAAGTGAAATAAGTATTTTATAAAATCTAATAATTAGAACAAGAATATTGATCATCAAAGATGTTTCCATATGATCAAAATTAAAAAACTAAATGTGATTAAAATTTGGAAACTAATAAGGGGGATGTGATCCTTGAATTATTTGAGGATAAGGATGTTAATGTTGATATTTCATAAACAAATGGGAAATATATTTTAATTAATGAAATGAAGAAAGAAAAAAAATATGGTGTTGAAAAAAGATGAATTAAACTTCCTAATGTATAACTATAAATAATTGATTCCTTCAAAAACTTTTATGTTTATTTAGTTATTTATATTTTTCATAATATGAATAGGTTAGAAGTAATTATTCCTTACATTACAAACCTATAATTTCAGTGCATACATATTCAGGAAATAATAAGTAGTTATTCTGGAATGATAAATATTTAAATAGAGAATGTTATTCCACTTGATACAATGGTAAATGTTGTTCAAGAATGTTCTCAATCTCAGAAGAGGCATGTAATAATGTAACGCCCCGACCCCAGCTACCCAGAGTCGGTGCATTACTTCGTAACATTGGCATGATCACAAAAGATCAAGTCTCGAAAGACCGATTAGTTTAGTAGCCTTGGAAACACTAGATACATTCATAAGTCTTTCATTACATCAAAAAGTAAACAAACTACAATAACATGGTCTTCATAGTCCACAGTCATATCCCTTTCTGACTACCCCTGCAGGTCACTCATAAATTACTTCTTCACATCCTGGAAAAATATTAAAACATTGAAAGGGGTGAGCTCAGATGCTCAGTAAGGCTTACAATAATGCGGAAGCTTTCATAAATAAACATTAACATTTAAGGCAATGTATAACTAAAACAAAAGCCTTTTAAACATGAACTTCAACATAATATGGAAAAGGTAAAATGAGATAATGCCATTTACTTATTCACATGGATATTCTACTGGTCGAATAATCACATGCAATATCAATAACCACTTTCATAATGATGGAATGCATAATGCCAGACTATCATAACCACGTAGTCAAGGCCTCGTGCCAAGACCACAAATAATATTTTGTCAAGGCCTCGTTCCAAGACACTAGTTTGTCTCATGAGACCTACCGATGCATCGAGGAGCTATAGCGGGCTCCACCCGTCACTTATTAAGTCCAATTCATTCCTCATATGAATAGGTTTAAACATATCATAAACCATAACATAATCGTATCACATAAAACATGCTTAAAGGAAACATAACATTTCCACATTTCAATCATAAGATATCAATACAACACATTGATATAATAAAAACGCTTTCAAAACCATTTTCAATAGAAAAATAAAAGAAAGTTAAAACTTTGTATTTATTTTTCATTAAAAAAATGATGGCTTGTAGAGGAAGCCGAAACTCAAATAATGGTCACGGCGGCGGAGAAGTCATTGTCGCCGCATAAGTACAGAAAGAAAAACATTCCCTTTTTGTTGTTTAGTATAACACTTCATATAAAAAGATTCCTTTTGAATAAACTTAAAAGTCAAAGGGGTTTTTACACCGTATAAAAGAAAGTTGTGTATAAAACCAAATATGCCTCAATGAAATGGGATTGAGACGAAGTCCTTAAAAAGATCATTTTTTTATAAAGTAGGTCTATTATGTGTATTCACTTTAAGTACACATAAATAATTTAAAAATACAAGATAGGACATAATAATATCATGACATAATTTTAAATTAGAAGATTAACCCAAAGAATGGAAATTGGGTTAAGAAGTTCCCTTACCTTGTGTCCGACTTGACTCAGCCGTTCTTTAACCTCCTCAAAATCGGGTAACTCTTTTTGATTTGAGCCAAA
Source organism: Viscum album (assembly GCA_963277665.1). Lineage (NCBI taxonomy): Eukaryota > Viridiplantae > Streptophyta > Magnoliopsida > Santalales > Viscaceae > Viscum > Viscum album. The sequence continues at coordinate 1,021,919,911 of OY728133.1, read as the reverse complement.
GGCTTCCTTGGGAAGAGTTCTGCCCAAAGTGAGGCTTCTATGAGTAAGGGAGGAATGTTGGGAGAGTATTTGGGCAGAGTTTGGCCGAGCCAAAAGGCTTGGATGTGTAAATGAGGTGGGAGAGGTGGGGGCCTTTTATAAGTGGAGAGGAGGGGAACTTTTGGAAAGATTGAAATGTTACATTATTACACAATGCTTTTCGGATTCTAAAGGTCCCACACTTATATAATTCGAGGCTAAGGTGATAAGGGTTCGAAATCTCCTCATCTAATTGGCTTTGGACAAGTGCAAGCCTTGTATGTTGCATTATCTTCCCATTTTATTTAAATCGTTAAATAATGAGGTCATCACTGCATCATCATGATGTCATAAATAATTTAATTTATTTAATATCTAAAAATTATAAAAAAAATACTATGATGTAGGAAATCTTTTTATATTTCTAATGAATATTTATAATCAAAATTTGGACTTGTGTAACCCCACTTAAAAGCTGTTTTAGTAAAACAACTCATGTTTGTGTCATTTTTACTTTTACATTAAATAAAAAGTTATTTATGTCATTTCCCAACCAAATTGTCTCAATGGGGTCCCCAAGTTGACCCATGGCTTTTCTTGGTCGGCCATGACACAACCAATGAGGGTAGGACATGTGTCTAGGTCATTTCATATTATTAAAGCATTATTTATACCTTAAACTACACTAATTACTACTAATCGCTATTAAGAACTTAACAGTTACTATTCACCAAAAAATTATTTTGATCTCATTGAACCACATTTTACTTCTTAATGACAACCATGTATGTCATATTTTTGAAAATCAAATCACAGAAGTGGTAATATTTCATTTAAACGAAAAATCAGTTATTTAACTACCACTTAGTGGTTTCACTATTCATCAAAAAATTGATGTTTTTCAGAACAATGCCAAAATTTCACCCTAAGCTATAATTGATATTCCGAATTCAAAAATTATGTCTATGTTAAAAAATTCCAAACATATAAGTCGAATTAATTAATTTTATAATTAATTCCCGTTGTCACAACAAATAGCGTGTTTTAAGAAACAATTTATATCAAAAGATTGGCAATTGATTATGTCCAATTTCAATGTTAAATTAATTCTAATGACCACAATTGGATAAAATGGTAAAAATATGTTCTAATTATACTTTAAAACCACAAAATATTATAATTTATCACTATAAATTATTTTGATTAAAAAAGTTGTTTTTAAGTATTTTTCACTATTCATAAAAATTTGGAAGTTCTCAGAAAATTACAAAAAATTCAACATAGGCTAATTTCAATATTAGGAATACAAAAATGAAGTCCATTTTGAAATATAAAATTTCTATAAATTTAAAAAGTGGTTGTTACTATTCATAACGGCTACTTTGATTAGTCGCGGTGTTTTAGAACTCGAAGTTGCGTACAATGGAAGCTATTGTATTATTGAATGAGAAGCGTATCGTGGAAGCTCGGGGTGTTACATTCTCCCCTCCTTCAATAAATTGTGTCCTCGCAATTTGAAATTTTTCTTTGATAATAAAAGGTTGAAAATAGAAAATACCTTTGTGGAAAACCCACATCGGAAATAAGGTTAATAAATATATAACATTAAAAGAAAGCAGGATAAGTACAAAGGTCACCTGATATAGCCCATTCTAGGATTCTATGAAAATATGGATATGGAGGAGAAACAAACCATCAAGGTCTGATGGGGAGTTATAGAAAACAGGATTAGGAGAAAGTTTAACCACAATAAAATCACAAACTTGTGATTGGTTAAACGGTCATTGAATCCCCAGTTGGAAAAGTTAACCGACAACATTTTTGTTTTAAGTTACCTTTTATAATGTTGAGGAATTTATTTAAGAGATTTACTAAGAACGTAAGGGAATATACATACTTGTTATGTATACTTTCATTCGTTAATAAATTTTTACCACAAACCCAACTTTTACTCCAAATGATAACAGAACTCAAAAATATTCTATTTATCCCAATTGTATAAGGTTCAAAATATTACCACATACCATTTAGATTAGGAAAAATATTTTGTAATAACCAGGGACTTCTTGTAGGCTAGTGGTAGGAAATAAAGGCCTGTCGCACTATGGCTGTGGGTTCGATTCCTGTAGCTTTGTCCGACGCGACGGGTTATGCCCCACCCTGCAGGTTGTCCTTTTCCTAAAAATATAGTACTATACTATTCCAAAAATAATCTTCATAAATGTTTTAACCTTAAACAATACTATCAAAAGATCAACTTAATCCACTCCAACCTTTATAGTTATCCAAAACACCTCTGTCCAGACTTTCTCTAAAAGGTCTCTTAATTCCAAAATCACTTTCTCCGTATCAGAACCATATTATGGTTTATCTTTCTCTCAACCATATATTTTCCAAAAATTTAACCTACAATGGAGTCAATTTTCTTGGTTCCACACAATCTCAAGTCCTAGATAAAATAGTACTACAGTACAATCCTTGTATACTCCATAATTATTATAACAAGTACATCATTGATACAACACTCAAATTACAAAATTCTTTAATAACAACATAAGAACTCCAATCATTCCTCCTCATCTGTTGTAGTATAATAACTTGATTATTATCCAATAACATCATTTGGGGCATACTCTGATGATTTGAACATTGGTTTGCGTAGTGTCCCCACTCCTTGCAGATGAAGCATTGTACATTTGAAACCATTTTCTTACCCTTGCAGTCACGCACTCGGTGTCCTTTTTCTCCACACTTATAACAAACTCCCATTCCCTTCAGGCAAATTCCAAGGTGTTTCTTCCCACAGTTATCACATATTGGAAAATTCTTCTTTTCCCTCGTCCCTTTATCCATCATTCTCTCTTCCATCCTTTTCTTCTCTTTCATCCCTTCAAATCCTTAACACTCAGAGAATTCTCTACTTATCTTACTAACACATGATACTATTTCTTCATATGTTGATAACACATGGGAGAATATTTCCCTTCTAAATGTTGGCTTAATACCATGAAATATATGATCCTTCTTACTCTTTGGATCATACGTATTGATGGAGTTCACATTCCTTCTACTGGGCGCCATTTCTATACAATGCCATAAACTAGGTTAGTTTATGAATCGAAATAAAAAATTCCATACTTACTTAACATAAATTGAACTATTTATGGATATAATCCATAATCATAAAAAGGTTTTCTTTGAGCAAGTATATACTCATAACCGTTCATGGTGGTTTGTAAAGAAAACGAGAATTATCCTAAGCATATCCCCCTGGAGTGTCGTAACCAAGAGTGCAGCAAGGCCCGTTGTTGTGCACCAGTTCCCGTTCGAGTCTAGCTCAAAGCGGTGTTTTTGCGTTTTACCCCTAGGTACATCTGTGCCAGAGCCACCTCTACCTGCTCATATCCAGACAAGGATGTATTGCTCAGAAAACTCCTAACATCTCTATAATACCAAAATTCTAGGAAGTTCTTCTACACTAATCCTCAAAGTCTATCTTTGGGCTATGTGCTCTAATCAGAGTTTATCTAAATCTAGCTTCCAAGGTTAGTACTAAACTGTCTCTGATACCAACTGTAACGCCCCGACCCCAGCTACCCAGAGTCGGTGCATTACTTCGTAACATTGGCATGATCACAAAAGATCAAGTCTCGAAAGACCGATTAGTTTAGTAGCCTTGGAAACACTAGATACATTCATAAGTCTTTCATTACATCAAAAAGTAAACAAACTACAATAACATGGTCTTCATAGTCCACAGTCATATCCCTTTCTGACTACCCCTGCAGGTCACTCATAAATTACTTCTTCACATCCTGGAAAAATATTAAAACATTGAAAGGGGTGAGCTTAGATGCTCAGTAAGGCTTACAATAATGCGGAAGCTTTCATAAATAAACATTAACATTTAAGGCAATGTATAACTAAAACAAAAGCCTTTTAAACATGAACTTCAACATAATATGGAAAAAGTAAAATGAGATAATGCCATTTACTTATTCACATGGATATTCTACTGGTCGAATAATCACATGCAATATCAATAACCACTTTCATAATGATGGAATGCATAATGTCAGACTATCATAACCACGTAGTCAAGGCCTCGTGCCAAGACCACAAATAATATTTTGTCAAGGCCTCGTGCCAAGACACTAGTTTGTCTCATGAGACCTACCGATGCATCGAGGAGCTATAGCGGGCTCCAACCGTCACTTATTAAGTCCAATGCATTCCTCATATGAATAGGTTTAAACATATCATAAACCATAACATAATCGTATCACATAAAACATGCATAAAGGAATCATAACATTTCCACATTTCAATCACAAGATATCAATACAACACATTGATATAATAAAAACGCTTTCAAACCCATTTTCAATAGCAAAATAAAAGAATGGTAAAACTTTGTATTTTTTTCATTAAAAAAATGATGGCTTGTAGAGGAAGCCGAAACTCAAATAATGGTCACGGCGGCGGAGAAGTCATTGTCGCCGCATACGTACAGAAAGAAAAACATTCCCTTTTTGTTGTTTAGTAAAACGCTTCGTATAAAAAGATTCCTTTTGAATAAACTTAAAAGTCAAAGGGGTTTATACCCCGTATAAAAGAAAGTTGTGTATAAAACCAAATATGCCTCAATGAAATGGGATTGAGACGAAGTCCTTAAAAAGATCATTTTTTTAGAAAGTAGGTCTATTATGTGTATTCACTATAAGTACACATAAATAATGTAAAAATACAAGATAGGACATAATAATATCATGACATAATTTGAAAGTAGGAGATTAACCCAAAGAATGGAAATTGGGTTAAGAAGTTCCCTTACCTTGTGTCCGACTTGACTCAACCGTTCTTTAACCTCCTCAAAATCGGGTAACTCTTTCTGATTTGAGCCAAAGGCTTCCTTGGGAAGTGTTCTGCCCAAAGTGAGGCTTCTATGAGTAAGGGAGGAATGTTGGGAGAGTATTTGGGCAGAGTTTGGCCGAGCCAAATGGCTTGAATGTGTAAATGAGGTGGGAGAGGTGGGGGCCTTTTATAAGTGGAGAGGAGGGGCACTTTTGGAAAGATTGAAATGTTACATTATTACACAATGCTTTTCGGATTCTAAAGGTCCCACACTTATATAATTCGAGTCTAAGGTGATAAGGGTTCGAAATCTCCTCATCCAATTGGCTTTGGACAAGTGTACGCCTTGGATGTTGCATTATCTTCCCATTTTATTTAAATCGTTAAATAATGAGGTCATCACTGTATCATCATGATGTCATAAATAATTTAATTTATTTAATATTTAAAAATTATAAAAAAAATACTATGATGTAGGAAATCTTTTTATCTTTCTAATTAATATTTATAGTCAAAATTTGGACTTGTGTAACCCCACTTAAAAACTGTTTTAGTAAAACAACTCATGTTTGTGTCATTTTTACTTTTACATTAAATAAAAAGTTATTTATGTCATTTCCCAACCAAATTGTCTCCATGGGGTCCCCAAGTTGACCCATGGCTTGTCTTGGTCGGCCATGACACAACCAATGAGGTTAGGACATGTGTCTAGGTCATTTCATATTATTAAAGCATTATTTATACCTTAAACTACACTAATTACTACTAATCGCGATTAAGAACTTAACAGTTACTATTCACCAAAAAATTATTTTGATCTCATTGAACCACATTTTACTTCTTAATGACAACCATGTATGTCGGATTTTTGAAAATCAAATCACAGAAGTGGTAATATTTCATTTAAACGAAAAATCAGTTATTTAACTACCACTTAGTGGTTTCACTATTCATCAAAAAATTGATGTTTTTCAGAACAATGCCAAAATTTCACCCTAAGCTATAATTGATATTCCGAATTCAAAAATGATGTCTATGTTACAAAATTCCAAACATATAAGTCGCATTAATTAATTTTATAATTAATTCCCGCTGTCACAACAAATAGCGTGTTTTAAGAAACAATTTATATCAAAAGATTGGCAATTGTTTATGTCCAATTTCAATGATAAATTAATTCTAATGACCACCATTGGATAAAATGGTAAAAATATATTCTAATTATACTTTAAAACCACTAAATATTATAATTTATCACTATAAATTATTTTGATTAAAAAAGTTGTTTTTAAGTATTTTTCACTATTCATAAAAATTTGGAAGTTCTCAGAAAATTACAAAAAATCCAACATAGGCTAATTTCAATATTAGGAATACAAAAATGAAGTCCATTTTGAAATATAAAATTTCTATAAATTTAAAAAGTGGTTGTTACTATTCATAACGGCTACTTTGATTAGTCGCGCTGTTTTAGAACTCGAAGTTGCGTACAATGGAAGCTATTGTATTATTGAATGAGAAGCGTATCGTGGAAGCTCGGGGTATTACAATAAGATGGTGAAATGGTCTCATAAAGATGGTGTTGATATGAAATTACATGATGTGAATTCTGAAGATGTCATTAATATCATGAGTATCATGAATGAATCATTAGAATCCTTCAATACATAATCAAAATATATGGACAACTTAGTAATTCTAGAAGAACATTTTAGAGATTAAAATGAAAAAAGTACTGAGAAAGTAAAATCCTTGAATGGAATTATATGATACATGTAATTGTAGATAACTAGAATAAATTATTTTTCAGAGAAATTTTACATTTTGATGAATCAGAATAATAAAAATTATGAAAATATAAATTTTTTTCATGCCAAAAAATGGTTTTACAAAAAAAACATATTCAGTAGTTCGAAAAGAATAAAATATTTTTCAATAAAATGAATACATTCGTAAAGACCATAATAAATAAATATCAATTTTTTTCATCTGAACTCTTGTTGTAATTGTTTTTCAAATATTATGATTTTTTTTGAATGATTTATTTTCTATCCTGATATAATTTTTATAAATATTTTCCAATTATAATTTGTTTAATATTTTATAATACATTCTATGGATTACTAGTTAAATCGTTAAATTGTATCATTTTTTTTCAAATATATCCGGAAAAATATAAAAAATATTACACATTTTTTTTGTTTATTAAATGGGGAGATGATTTTGAATAGTGGAGTTTTTATTCAAAGTATTTTATTTTTTTCAAATGGGGAATTTTTTAATGTGGAATGGATATTTTCAAATGGGGAGAAATTTGTGAACAAAAGAATATTTATTTACTAAGCCTGGGAAACTTTTATAAAGAATGATACGTTCATTATAAGGGGGATAATAATAATTGTACAATTATATATTAACCTAATGGAAAAATAATTTTTTCAACATCATCATATTCATATAACCTAAATCAAAATATGAGATAATGGATAATGATTAACTCTAAATATGATGTAGTTAATGAAAAATGAAACAAAAATTCAAAGTTATTTTTCAATTTATTTTTAGTGTTTTTGATTTTATATAAGAGAATTATATTTCTGTAAGAAGTTTTACTTAATATATATACATTACAGTTGTTTTAAAAATCACAAAATATTTTTTATTGAATGCCTACTAACTTTTTATTTCATTTTTAAGTCATTTAAAAAAAATATATATTATACAATAATTAGAATATGATTTTATGTTTTATGTGTATAAATGTTATATAATTAATTAATATTATCATAATGAATATGTGTATGAATAATCAGACTCACATTAATGAGATCAGGTGATAAATTTTCTATCATGTCTCATATACATAAAAATTCATAAATGTCATATTTGTACCAGAATCAGTGAAATTGGATTGATACTAAAAAAATTATCTTATTGGAGTAATTATTTAATTCCATCAAACTAACTATGTTTACAATCATATTAACAAGATTTATTTTTTAATATAAGGAATAAATTTTTTACACTCAAAGAGAGTAACTCATGATATATTATAAAATCAGTTACAAAAGATCGCCTGAGTGTATTTTTTCAATGTCATTATGACAAACTCGAATAAATATGATCACCTGGAGACCAGGATGAACATTAGAGGGAAAACTATAAATTCCAAGTAATTTGAAGATATTTCAGATTATTACTCTTTTGAATTTTATTTACAAATTATCATTGTGTGAGATGTCTAAATTTTTCTTAGTGTGAATGCCATCTTTTTGTCTTTGTAATTGTTTACTGTTTTTTTGTTCTAAAAAATAATTTCTGATTGTCTTCATATGAAAATATTCATTTTAATATGTGTCTTATCATATTAATGAGAAAAAACTTTTGTGTATTGGATGATGGAGTATCTAATCTACCTGATTCAGAAATATCAAAGATAGTTAGACAGAAAATTTGATAATTGTATCAAGTGCCTTTGTGGATTGGAAGAAAAATCCATTCAAATAATCATATAGATGGATTCCAAGATAATTTTATTACAGCTTTCTTTTATGTATAAAACATGGTATACCATTAGTCTGGGTTATAAACTACCTCTCTCTTAAGGTTAAAATATGTTTATTCTTTTAATAGCTTATATGTAATTTCTATATTGTTTAGCTATTGTATTACTTTTTTCTTTCATGTTTATTATTCGTCTTCAAATTTTAATAGAATGTGAAACATTATGTTCATATTTTTAATTAGTTTTATTTAATTGTATCCATTATGATTATGATATATTTATAATAAATATATATATCTATAAATATTGTCATATTACAACTTATCAACATAAAATACTCATAATATCCATAAATCATCTTTAAAAAAAATATCAAAATGGGATCATTTATAGTGAGTCCAATTAACAACATCCCAAATATCAAAAATATCAATGTCATTCCCATGAGATGAACTCCAAAAGAACATTATTTATTCCATCCCAAACTAACCCATAGTAAAAAATAATTCTATTGGTACACTGAATAACATTGTTCTTTTACAATTACCTACACCAAGAAAAACCATGTCTATATTCTCATAGTAGATTATAAAGACTATGTAGAAAATTATTATTATTTTATCAGAATTAATTTACATAATTTAATTCTTAAATAAAACCAATAAAAATATTTTTTACATCAATAATTTAAAATATATCACATTTAATCCAGTTGATAAAAAATTTGTTTTGCTTATTCACATATATTATTTAAAAATATACATATGAATAGCTGAATTATAAATGGGTAAACTCACAAATAATAACCAAATAAAATAAACCAATAATAATATATCTATAACTACATGCATACCCAAAAATGGAATCAAATTTATTTATAAGTAATCTCAATCAAATAGGGTCATAATCATCAATTATGGACTTAATATGAAGGGGTATATCAGGTCCTAGATTAATGTCTAATTTAGTTGAAACCTAATTGAGAAGAATAATATTGACATTTCACATGGAATCCCATCGGCCTTATATTTCACCTATAGTCTCTTTTGGTCAACATATGAATAATTCCTTAGTTATTCCACTACCTATACTAGGGATTCCATTTTCTATTCAACTATCACAACCACAGTATCAAATTTTCAATGGTTCTCCAATCAAATAAATAATTATAAACAAATGTTAGCTATACCACACTTTCTCAAGAAAAATCAATAATTTATTACATAGACAAAAGTTTTTAATATCCACATCATAAATGTATTTGAAACAAAAAATACTCAATGATTCAATTTTTTTGAACACATATCATGTATCAAAATTAATTCGTTCAAAAAAATCCATTGAAAACCAAAACAATTCACATAATATTCAATGAATCAAATCAAACATGGATAATTTTTTATCATTTGCACAAATTAAATTAATTTAAATGAAAAAACCAATGGAAATATTTATTCTATGGTATGACATGTAAATTTTCCCTATTATAGAGACAACTATATTGACAATTGATTAATATATTTCATTATTGATGAAATCCACAAGAATATATATAATGGTGTATTCATGAACTAAAAATTACTAAGGAGAAACATCCATACACCATCCTAACCCCTATGATTTCCCCTTATTGGTTTATGTGGTTCACTACATCCATGTAAATGAAATAAATAAGGTAGTAAATAGTATATAATTGAAATTTTTTTTTGATTAAAGTATGAAAAATTTTAAATATAATTTAGATAAAAGGATATTCAATATCAAATCATATGAATAATTGATAAAAACCTTAGAGGGGGACTGAAACACAAATGGTAATTATGAGTGGAATATTTAGGAATAAAATATCTTGTAAAAATGGAAAATCCATAAATTTTAAGGGAACCTGATAACGGTACAACGTCCGACCACATGATTTTGTAATCTATTATCTCACCATGTGGGAGTCACTACCCTAAAAAAAATGAATCATTTCCTATATGAAACTATCACCTAAATTGAACATTAATTTGAATCCACATTGAAAATTCATTTCCCCCATGTACTCCAATCATAGTGTTATCTTTACAAATACGAATATCAATAAATCAATGTTTTATTATGGATAATTTCTCTAACAATAATTATTTTAATTATCTCAATCCTGATAACTACAGAAACAATTAAATGAATAAATAAACATCATTATAATATATATTTATGATATTACATCATGTCATAATTACCCCCAACTATGACACATTAATAAACAAAAATATTCAAAGGATTCCACTTCAAAATTAATAGTGAGGCCACGACATATTAAAATATCTTCGTAGTCCCATTTCTCAATGTGAATACCAATATAATAAATAATCATATATATTTTTGGGATTTATTTACCAATGGACACATTATTCGAAAAATCTTGGAATGAAACATGATTTAAAAAATGGATGTATCGACCTCCAAATCCATATCATCCTACTCTAAAATGTGAAATGGGTTTGAATGGTACTTATTATACATGGACACATTGAAAAAAATTTGACTCGATATCAGCAATAGTGGAGAGTCCAACTTTTATAAAATAGTAACTAGATTTTCAATGATATTAAAATACCTATGATAATATGCCACCGTCATCCCATGGATCCACATGAAATCATAACCTAGATGGATAGATTCCTAAAAAATAAATTTCACGAATCTTAAACTATAATTGGAAATTATGATGAGGAAAAAATTATTTCCTGAAACCTTATGAAATACCTAACTATTTATGAAAAAAAAACCATTTTTAGCCATCTCATACACGAGGTTATGTCCAAATAAGGTACCCTTTCACAAAATGTCCTAGAAAAATGAGGATCTACAAGGACACCCATTCAATTTCTTCAAAATGTGTCATATCAATTGAATCCTAATAACTATTATTTTATATATACTCAAACAATGAAAGTTGAATATCCATAAATCCCTAAATTTGTGTGAATTGGATCAAATAATACCTTCCTGAATATAGATGGGCCTCCTATTATGACCTTCCATATATATGTAATATTTTATGCTCAACCTTAGTTGGAATCATAGGGCTTCTAAGAGATGCTCCCAAACCAAAGAAATAAATAAAGAATCTAAAAAATATAATATTTTCAAGTGAACCATAATAATATTGATGATATATTGTTGAAGAAATATAATATTTATCAGTATTAGAAACTATTTCTATTGGAATATAAATGTTCCCATGCTATTTCTCCTTCAATGACACTTTAATGTGATGATAACAAAGGGGTTTAGATAAATGATTTTTAAAAAAATATCATTCATTGTAGTAGGTTTTCATTAAATAATAGTGGAATTGTCCGTGGTAACTTCCTCCCACATCAACACTTAAATGGTAATAGTCTTATGTAACCCATCTAGTTTATGATATTTGGATTTCAGAATGAAGGAGGTGAAATATCTCAATAAAAATTATTAATAAATATTCATATCATGGGACACCAATATGGATTCATTAGATTATAAATCATCATAGTATCCTTGGGATAAATTACCAAAAATGAATAATAATCTTCAATAATTAACTTATTCATAAATTTTAAATGAGCTAAAAAATTATTTCTGAAGAAGAATGTAACATCGAAAGAGTTAGATCAAATAATGGAGATGTCCAACCCCTTTGAAATGTCACTAATATACTAAATTTTATGTTGTGATTACTTCTTCCACATTAGCCAATAATATAGAGACATTATGACTATAAGTGTTTACCATAACAACCAATCAATATCCTACAACACATACAATGTCATATAAGTAAACACTCTCATCAGACTCTACTCATCTACAAATTCATTTTCTAAATGGACTGGTAATTTCCTACTGAATGCATCTGTGACAATAGGCACCCTTTTTAGTGGTAATGTCTATCTAAAATAAATTGTGTCAATATATTAAAACTGTTATCTCTATGGTATAATCAAATTAATCTTCATGAACATGTACTTAATGATCCTATGACCTACAGAAACTATAAACTTTTCCCCTAAAAAGTAATTTCCCAAAATCATTATTGCATGCATAATAGTTTCCAAATCATAGTAATTTTTGGTATAACTCATTTCATTTAGGAAAGTCTAATGAGAAAAATAAGGCATAAAATGGAAATTATACATTAGTATAGATTCTAGAACTTTACACGAGTTATCACAATACACATAAAAACCCACACCATGTTATTGATTAATAAAAACATGTGTGGATGTAATTAGGACCATAAACTGACCAAACATTTTTTACAACTTATCAATCCACACTAACATTACATATTTCTCTTATGGAATCATTCAACTGAAAATATATCATGGATATGTCTTTAATAAAACTCATTTAATATCCCATAAATCCCAATAATATCCTCGTCTCAACCACATTTACGGGTCTCTTTAAATAAATATCCTATTGCATCATCTTGAGATCAACTTAAATCCATTTCAAAAAAAAATCCAATGGCCCCTAAATTTATCCTCATGTATCCAGAAATCATATTTAGATTTCTTATTATACATGTGATTCCCATTCATATTTATCGAAACAACATTCATATGGTTTTTCTAGGCCTTATCAATTGTTTAGTACACTAATATATCTTCCACGAACATGTACTCAAAGAAGTCTACAGATAAATGATATTTATATTTCATAAAATCCTTAAATAAAAAGTGTTTTTACTGTTTCCACATAGAATAAATAAACATTAAAAAAATTTGATAACTTCTCTTGATGGTAGTCTTAGGAAAAATTTCTACACAACCACTCAACTGGTGATACCCTGACAACATTTTAATCATAGAAAAGAATCATGGTCCCTTTATTTATAAGAATATATAATTTATTCATTGAAATGGGTTTATTTTCATAAAAGTCACCAAATTATGATTATGAAAATATGTGAATTTTCTATGGATATCATCATCGATAAACAAAATAAAAACCCACAATTCCAATGGGTACATTATTTATAGGATTATCATAATGATTTATTTTTCCTCCTATAGAATAATTTATTATTATTCTATGGATGAATCTATCTGGAATTTCATTATGGAAATTGATTTCTTCCATTCATCAAGAGCCGATAGAGAACAAAAAATATCACTATGAAGGGTTCCTAGAAATTTAATCTAGAAATACCTTAGGATACAATCATTGACCACAACAACAATAACATCTATATATTTCACCAATTAAAAAAATAAAACCAATGTAACACGAATGAAATACATCTCACATATAGAACAAAGGGGTCCACCCTCCTTGATCCCATGTTCAAATCCCCCCAGATTGTATGAGTGTTCTTATAATGAGATTGATATTATACCCTTAAATGATAACATACCACATGATATTTAAAAAATATCATCACATGGTTTTCGATTATCATATTAATTATATATAGGTCAAAAACATGGATTCCCCACAAACCACAACATTATAAACAAAAACATCAATCTATTGATAGGTAAGTCCTTGTTCATTCTTACATCACAATGTGTTATATTTTTCCATCATAAATAGAATCAATTACAATAACATATCAAATTACTTAATAAAAGTTTACCAGAAATTCTAATAGTAAGTACCCATAATAAATAATACCAATAATATAGAAAAAGTTACAAAAAATGTACTATTCAATGTTGTTAGTCTGGTAATAGAATACGTAGGTATAATATCTTCTTCATAATGATGTTCATTGATAAGCCCACCCTATTTCACCATACATGAATTATATATTTTTAGAGTTATGAAGATTATGAAACATTAATGAAATAAGCATATCATTCCATTAGGTCCTTAGAAATGAATAATGAACTCAACTAAATGAAGGGGTCTCATATAATAACATGGAATGTACAAGATTTACAAACCTGAGAAATAACATTTTACACTATCTATAATTATGTTTAATATATAAAGACATCCCACATTGATAGTTGAACAAATAATGACACCATAAAAACATATATTGTTTAACAAGATTAATGTTGAGTACTTACGCCACCACTCAAATTAGGTTCATCCTTATTCATTTTTGGAATGATGAAGATCTCGGAATTCCACCTCTAGATTATGTAACTAAACTAAGAATCATCCTTTGTGAAATATCATTTTCAACACTCTGGTTTGTGACATTTATGAAATGGATTAAAGGGAAAATATCACATAAGAAAGAGAAGTATAAAAATGATGAAGGTTGAGGATTAATAATCTTATTGAAGGCCATTCATATAGGCACCCCCGAGCTATGTCGCTGCATAAGGTACATGTAAATCAGCACCCATGAAAGACGTTTTCATCATCCATCATTGTACCCCTGTGTGGAACACCTGAGAGAAACAGTTCCTTCAACCAAGGTACAATATTTGCCTATAAGTAGGACCCTGTTGTCTTCATTTTCATGCAAGAAATTTCATAATATCCCCCAATGCACTAATCTCCCTAGTACATCGTCCAATGCCTTATAAATATTATAGGTAGTCCACTAAATTATTAAGAATCTATAACCATAGGGGTGTAATGAAATTAAATTCATCTCATGGTTGGAAATACAAATAACTTGGGTGAGGAATTCTATCCTCTATGGTGGAAGAACACTAGTGTGAGGTACCCATACCTAAATCAGGACCTAAACTAGTGGAAGAACACCCCTATAAACTCATGATGTCTTGATAAAATTCTATCACTGGTGTCATTTCCAAAATATTTTTTTACATATGGTTCTGTCACCTTTCCCAGATCCACTTGAGTGAATCACCCCCTCTGTGAGCCTTCCTTTTCCATAATAGGTATTCCGACACAAACCACAATTGGAACCCCCAAAACTCAATCAAATCCAATAATCTAATATGGATCTCTTAAAATCCATCCATTTTAGGTCCTCTACTCTCTTAGATCCCTTGTGTTATGGGGGCCAAATTGAAACCTCCTCCAAATACACCAAACATTCAACAGCACGAAGATGGCCACAATAGCACGTCTCCAATTTGGATTTTCATTATTTCTATAAATGGATTCCAACACATTTCCTACCATCATGTAAGGTTCCTAGATGATAATGTAGATTTCATTACATCAATAATAAATTCCTAGACCCAAGGGACATTGTTAGGGAGATCCTTTGTTTTTATACATGGTCGAGGACTATATACTACCCTTTTCTTCTCTAAGACTCGAAGGACCCAAATATCTTAATGGAGGGAGGGAATAAATATTTTATTTCCTTTGGACATGGAATTAGATCCTCCTCCCATGTTATAGAACCAGTATTATTGTATTCATCTTCTATTAATCCCCAGTACTTTTTTCAAGAAGTTTCACTTTTTCTCATCCTCGCCAACTTTGATTCTAGATCAGATAGGGGATAAGAACCTAGGTACTCTTATCTATATCCCATACCATAAACCCCATAAAACATCATAGGAAAGAAAGTGATTGATTTTTTCATATCATTGAATTTTTCTTATTCCTCATATTTCGACAAGATTCATCATGACTTGTCTTCTTAGGTGATTTCCATTATCAACGAGACCATATAGCCATATGCATGTTTCAGAAGAAAATAATAATTTGAATAATCCTCCGAAATCCCTTCAGAGTGATCCATTGTAATGATTCATCATGTTCATGTATCTTTTCCCAAGGAAATAATGATTTTGTGGCTTCCTAGATCTCAGGTTTCCTCTCATATCTCTCACCAAGAATGAGTCACATGGGATCAGAGGTTGATGGTGGACATAAAATCCACATGATCCCAACTATTACATGGTCAAACCTCTTTTAAGTGATCTCTAATCCAAACCAATCAATCAATATCCTATTCATGAGTAATCCAAAGTCATTATAGTCATTGGGCCTCATTCCATGTTTATTCATCAACCGAATATGGGTATCCCCTTACAAGCATGTCCCATGCCAACTAATTTTGGGAATCATTCTTAGAAGTGATCCCCAAACCAACCAAATCTGGGTAAATCCACCTTGGGATTAGGCCTTTATCATAACACCCTTTTATGAGGGAGTCCTCTTTAGGAGTAATCCCTCTATATCAAACCAACTTGAATCTTACTTGGGTGTAACTCTGAACAAAACCCCTAAATTACCATGATTAAATCCATTTCACATGTCCTATAATTCATTCTTTCTGTTATCAATTTCAAGAGTAAGAGCCAACTTAATCTTCATAGATTGAAATTCTCCAATGTGATACAATAATTCAGAGGCCCACCATAGCGGTGTGTCCTCAAAATCAAAGCAAGACAGTTTTGACACCCATCCAGATGGGTTATTTTGGAAGCCTCCATGAGATCCAAAACCTATCACCCAAAATAAACCCTATTCTATATGGGCCAAATTTCTAGTTGGGTTTAATTCATCAAGTAATATCATATCCTTGCGAGCACCCCTTGGTCCAAATTGACAACAGTAAGTGAATAAAATTTGACAATTCATATTCTATCTAAATATAATTCCCTTATGACACTAAACAAAATAGTTTGGTCATTATCACATGAACATAAAATGTATGGATTTCCCTATTATTCCCACAAGTTATGATTTCATTCATGAGGATATTTAGAATTTCCATTATATGGGTGTGATCCTAAAAACCCACGAACTCTTTTCTCTATGGATAGAGGTACAAATT
The DNA here is from genome assembly GCA_963277665.1 of Viscum album. Classification (NCBI taxonomy): domain Eukaryota; kingdom Viridiplantae; phylum Streptophyta; class Magnoliopsida; order Santalales; family Viscaceae; genus Viscum; species Viscum album. The sequence goes on along the minus strand of OY728133.1, from coordinate 1,021,902,839 downwards.
AGAGTTCCACATTATGTGGCTAGAAACCAAGAATCATCATAATAATAAATGTGGAATATCTAATCAGTATATAAGTGGATACCATGAATGCATAACCTATGAAACATATATATCTCTGTTGATATTGAACCACAAAAAAATATAAATTAATCAAAATTACACAAATTCTAGTAATTGTTTTATAATTCAAGGGCGATCTATTTTATAAACAAAAATTAATAAAGGATTCATTATTATATCATAAATTTATAAGAGTGTCTCAGAGTAGAAATAATTCCCCCAAAAATGGTGTGATGAGTCTGAATTCTCATTTGCTTTACTAATGTGAGTTCTTAAGTATCATTGATAAAACCTTTCAATGAGCATATGAATTTGGAATTAAGTTCCCATGAAGATATATTACTCGTGGGTGTTTCTAATTCCATGAACAAGCCTGTTGGAAATTGTTTGGATATACTGAACCCAATGTGAATGATTACACAAAATTCAACCCCCTATGATCGATAACCATGGATAAATGATTCCATGGTAAAAATGGGGAACCTTAAATGAATCCTTATGTAATATGACTATCTCAACCATGTGGAAGGAACCTTTCTCTCAAAACTAATAACGAATATACAAGACAATCTATCATGCGTTAGTTTAATTTTAATGATGCTTTTTGGGGTTTTCATATTTGGGTTTTTCATATATAAGTAAATTCCTTCATGAAATCTATTCTATTCAATGGAATCCTTCTATTTTTCACCAACTCATGACTCGACTTCTTCTAAGGTTAGTTCAATGCCCACACAGTGTATGCCATCACCAACCCATTTTTTTCAACACCATGTCTCAAACTCATTGATCTAGCAGTACAATATAAATGATACCATATCAACCTTGTAGACAGACAAAAAATCCCTATAACACATAAATCTTTGGTGATTTTTTATTCAAAAATAAATGGTGGTATGTACTTAAATGAAACCAACCACCGCCATTAATAGTTTTAAAATCCTAAAACTAGAACTCATTTACAACTCCCTCACTTACCTTAGGTAGCTAGATCAAGATGATACATATGTTATCATCCATAAGACACATGGCTCATTCCAATTATATAATTTCATTAATCAGAATTTCCAATGTAGTTTGGTAGTGACCAACCAACATGATGAGGGTGTCTTCCTCGACCATCCTACCTGGACCATCTTGACACAGTCCTGCCAGTCGAACATCTCTTGGATGCCTTTGGTCAACAAAAAGAATGCCCACACCTTTTTCCACTATGGAAAAGACCACTAACCAATCAATGTAGTAAAATACGAGTGGAATAATACACATAATCACCTCTATTCAGCTGGCTATTAGACTCATTAGGATGTGCACAAAGAATCCAACCATTTAAATCCAGATACACATCACAAGAAAGAAAAAACACCTAAATACACCCACTATGAATTCTAGAAGCCTTGTCTAGTATCACTAAAAGAATCAATTAAGTTATTTTTGTTATAAGAAAACAGATATATACACCCACCTGCTGATATTGATCAATCCTTCCAGATGTTTCATTTGGTAGTCCTTAGAGAAGACATTCAAGGATTCCCTACAAGGATTATGCTATAGACCCAATTATATACCACCATAAATAGGTACATTTACTATCCATAGAGTGTAAATTCATGAGATGAGAAGAAATATACACTATATACATGTATGAAATAGGATATATCCTCATTTTTATTGGTTATTTCACCTCATATATCTTAGAATTGGGGAAAAGTTCGATGAATATATATACCCATATTATATAAACATTACTGGACATTATAAATGTGAAGAAATTAGTTACTAAGCAATGAACACAAAATAATGCCCCTACATATGGGGTGGCATAATATAATATCACCCTAAATAAAAAACAATGTGCTTCTAAAATCTCAGGCAGTCATGTGGAAAAATCCTCCATATTATTCAAAAAATCGAACTGGGAACAAACACCCATTATAACAAATGATAATTGTCCTATAACAATAGAAACTCTATGGTATGAGAAAAAAAATCCATGAAAACAATTTCCCCCATTACGTGTCTATATTCCCTTGTAAGAAGGAATCCATGAAGAAGCCTCATCAAACAAGAATAGAAAATCAAAAATCATATATTTGATCTAGAATTATATAATGATTGAGTTTGTACTTCCCACATATATTTATATATTTAAATTTTGGATGCTACTCTATCGCCACTAAATCAAGTGGGCAGTATAAATAATTATGAAAGATCTCCTTAGAAAAGTCCAAATAATGGATTTCTTCATGTATACAGTCTGATCGATCTCGAGATCCCATATCTTGATGATATCCATATCATCATTTGGCATGGCTAGATGATCAAGGAGAAAGGGGTTCTTCCCATTTCTGTAATCCACCATGGTGTTCATTGAAAATTTTCTCTCCATATATTTGTTTCTCTTCATCAACGTGTCCTCCCTTTAATGTTTTCTTCACGAGAAATATTTCCTAACATATGGAATATGAAAAATGAATGTCCAATCATGTATGATTTATGGTATTTGGAAGGTAAATTTCTTTCTCAACCAAAAGACAGACCAAGGTGATTGTGATTATGCAAACCTCACATGTATATATAGTCTTCCAAAATAATTTATGAAGTACTTATCCACCATGTTTCATATAATAATGTGGAAGAAATTAGCCAATATTTTTAAATTATGTACAAAAGATACTAGATACATAATAATAAGATATTATAAACATGAGGAAAAAAATTTGATAAGTATGATTTATCAGACACGTTTTAGTATATAACCACCACTTCATACAAAATTACAATGACATTTTCTGAAGATTTTTTGCAGAAAAAATATTTCAACATATGGAAAAGACAAAATTAATTGCGTGAAAATGTATTAAATTATGATGAATATCAAATTAATGTAAATTTTTACATGTTTTTGCAACATAAAATTGAATTGGAGGCATTCTTCAATGAATTAAATCAAGATAATTATCAAGGATCCCTTTATTGACCTTGCCTTTGTGCACAAAAAATATTTTCACAATTAATCATAGATATCTCATCTACTATTTGTATTAGTGGGTGGGGAATATATGGGGATTTAGATTTCACCATGATCGCTAACCAACAAAACCCATTGATGGTTTTAGAACGTAATGTTATTTCTTTTGGTCATCATAAACAAATATAGTTTATCTATAACCAACAACATTATCAATAAAAAATCCATGTCCGACACTCACTAATGTTGAGTGAGAAGGATGAAATCTATTGATATAATTCTCATCATGCATATGAGAAAAAAATTAAGCCTCCCATTTTGGGGAAATATGTAATTAGATAACACAAATTTCAGCAATAGAAAAACATTATTTAAAAGAAGGTGATTTACGTGTGTATGAAATGATGTACCTATCCCCCATTCGAATAGAAATCCATAAAATCTGAAAGGTAGCCATGACATTTGCATCCATGGAAGTATGTTTCAATCCCCAACCCATGATCTGGAGGATTTTTTTAACCCAATCCTAAATTTCATAAAATCTTTCCCAATGGTTTGTGATAGTGGATCATGAATAGACCCACACCTCTGTGTTGTGGGGTTTTTTCTGCTTAAGAAACCCCCTAAATCGGAATCACATTTAAGACGACTAGGGAAAATGAAACAAAATGGATCCTACAAATTAGTCCCATTCAATGACCCAATACCTTCAATAGGGACCCACACAACTCAGAAACCGATTGATTCTATTTTTATTACTATGCACCAAGAATCTCAAATAGAAATATAATAATAGATAGAAAATACTTTTCATGAGAATAGAAAAATAAGTTCTCTCAATGACACTGATACAATGCCTATGGTACATTTTACATCAGTTAATGACCTCATCTCCAACCTCTCATAATTAGTATAACACAAGGACACTTCAGAGGAATAGTAAGAGGATGTTATAGTTCATAATGTGGTCTACACAGAAATAATTGGTGGATTTTTTATTACTTGGAAGTAGAGATTTTCCATAAAATATTGGAATTCCCTCCAAAAAATTCATCATTAACCAACCAAATGCAATAAAATTGGGAATATTTTAGGTTTCAAATTAGATATAAACATCCAACCATAGAGGCTAAGCCCCATTCATTTCATGAAATAATTATAGAGCTAGAATAATGGATTGAATAATTAAAATACTCAATGCACAATTACTCTATGGAATACTTCCTATTTGATATGTTCATCTAACACCTGAGACTTTTATAAGAAATATTTTGTTTTTATTTTATATAAATCATCCACTGAATCTTTCACTACACACAACACTAGCTTGGCTTGCTTTACACGCAATCACGACCTTCCTTGATAGCTTTCGTCGTACGCAATACCGAGTTTCACTAAACAACGATATGCTATTAAAATATTTTTAAAACTAGCTGTTATGAATAGTAATAACCACTTTTTGATACTTTTTAAATTTTATTTTTCAAAATTTAATTCGTTTTTGGATTCGGAATATCGAAATTATCCTGGGGTGAAATTTTGGTATTTTTCTGGAAACATTAATTTTTTGATGAATAGTGAAAACACTGGGTTACTATTTAAAAAACGACTTTTTATTCAAATAATTATTTATTTTATTTAAATTTATTTAGGGTCAAAATTGATAGATAATACCTATATAAGTTCAATATAATTCATTGGAGTAATTTTATAATAATTTTAGATATATAAAAATTTTATTGAACTTTTTAGCGTCTTTTACCCACCTCGTAGAAGAATTTGCTAATTAACATAAAACATAATTTTACCGCTTCTGTGAGTGAAATTTCAAAAATCCAAGAGACACAATTTATGTCAGTAAGTAAAATTTGGTTCAATGAGATGAACATAATTTTTGGTTAATAGTAACTTTTTATTTTTATTTACCACGGTTAAAAGTAAGTAGGGTAATTAAGGGTAAAAATGATATTATTATAACCCTAACACATTTAATAATTCTATTGGATAAGTGTAATTCAACCAAAAACAACCCTAGGAATAAAATATGACCATTTAGGCCCACTTGGATTAGATTAGGACATTTATTATTAATTTGTTTAAAGAAGGGTTAAAATAGTTAAAATCAATGTTTAATAAGTAAACTAATTTTAATATAGGATAATACATAAGATAAATTCGACTATAAATATTTATTAGAAAGCTAAAATGATTTCCTACATAATGGTATTTTATTTTTAATTTTTAGACATTAAATAATTTAATTAATTTATGACACAAAGATGATAGAGTAATTATATTATTAATGAAAAATTGATAGAATTGATGTTATAAATACCCAAATAAATGTAATTTGAGACTTTTTATGAATTTCAGTAATTTAATAGCCTAATAGGACATGTTAGTATTGATTTAATTAACGTTTTTTGAACATATCATTCTGTTATGATTTTCAAAAAAATAAATTACTAAATAGTGTTAAAATTGACATAAAATAGTTTTTAAAACAAATATTATATTATGAATTATTATTTTATTCCTAAAAATCTATGGTTTGGAAAAATGACTTAGATAAGTTTATATATATTAATAATAAACAACTAGGGTTTCGTTTCGCTTGTTGTAGTATGTTTATTAACCTTATAGTGTAATAACACAAAAAGACACTATAAAATTAAAATTATATAAATTAAAGTTAAATCTAAATGATAAGGTTAAAATTGTAAACTAAAACTGTCAAAATTATATTGGATGAGAGGATTTCGACCCATCCCCACACTAGCTTCGAAATAAATCAATTTGGAGCTATTTAAAACTGAATATGGCTTTATAATAAAATAATATATTTAGTTTTTCCAAAGGAGCCCCTCTCACCCCTTATAAAAGGGCACCTCCTCCCTCTCTTCCTCACACCACATTGAGCCTTCAATCTCGGCCAACCCCTTCCAATTTATCCTCTCCACTTCCCTAGAAACATCCTAGAGGTCCTGGTCTTCTTCAAAGATCAATTTTAGTTCCCTAAAAGGAGGTCTCAAAGATGCGCTTCAAAGAAGAGGTAATGTCCGTTACCGATTCTTTCAACTTTATTTATTCTTCCACTTCTTCTTCTTTAGTTGTTTCATTATTAATTAATAAAATCAGTATCAATAATATACTGATATGTTATTATAAGATTGAAACAACCCTATTTCACCATATATCCATCCTACGGAAAACGAAATCACCGCACGTGCGTACGTATGGAATACCTTCTCCACGCCATGGTGTAATCTATTTTCCACCACCACCTTACTCGGATGGGTATAACAGTGTAAAGAATGAATATATATGATTATTTTAAAGTGATATTGATTCTGAAATATTATACATACACTCGAATACAATTCCACGATCATGGGAACAATATCATCGCTCGTGCGTACGTACGGAATACCGTCTCCACGATGTGATGCGACTCGTTCTACATGATTTTCATTGAATAATGATTACTTAATTTAATTTAGTGAATAAATATGATATATATTACAATAATACCATTCTATAAATGAGGTATCTATAACCTAAAATTAATAATAAGAATTTATTCGACAAAACACGCATAAGAAAAAAAAGTAATAAACACTTGAATAACAAGTAGCAATGAAATATTACTAATAATAAGATAATAATATGACCATATATGATATCATAAAAATGATTATGATTCTGTAATAAGTCAATGATATTATTTAAATCATTATACTGGAGGTTCAGACACTTACTAAGAAAATCAGACCTAAGGTAAGGGAAAATATCACAATCTCATTTTTATCTGAGATTGTTTATACATTGAAATTTACTAGGGTGTATTTTATCATCCACATCCATGTTTCCTAAATATGTAATATTATTTTCATCAAACTAAAATTTTTTAAATCCAATTTTACCCTTTGGTGAGTTTTTAGTAAAAGATAAGAAAGGAATCTTTTGTCGTTTTTCGTACGATGTACTTTTTGACTTTTCCGACAAAAGTACGAAGACTGTTTTTTTAAATTATACGGCATGAATGGATTTTTTAAACATTATTTCCAAGAAGCTTCCTTTACAATTTTTCAAGTTTATTTAAATCATCCTTTTTTAGTTTAGAATCGTATGACATGTTAAGAAAGGAAAAGTGTTTTTGAAGTAGAAAGGATATTTTCCTCAAGAATGGAGTTCAAGTGTTTTATTAAAACTATTTTCCATATAGATAATAAAGTGTTATGTTTCTATCCCTATTATTACATTGATTTGATTATGTTGTTATGGAATTATTTTTATGAATTCATTTATCTTATATGAATTGTTTTTTAATTTCACGATTTTTAAGATTCCCATTTTTATTACATGGGTTATGCTATGATGTATGGTTTATGATTTTGTGGCACACATAAGAATGGTATCATTATGAGATGGGTGGGAACTATATCTCCCTCCAATGAATTGGGTAACGATTTTATATCTTATGAGATAGATATTTCTATAATGGTAGGTTAAACCAGTTCAGTGAAACAGGACTGAAACGAGGAGTGATCTCGGTTAAAAAATGGACTTTGTCCACTAAGATAGTCTTGGAAATGAGTCTTGACTAGTAAGAAATGATTCTATATGATTATGTGTGTATGAAACAATGTTTTATGTTTTATGTTATGATTACTGTGATTACATTTCTCAACCATGATTTATCCCATGTTATGAAATTATGATCTCTTTTACAGGGTAAGATTTCCAAATTGTTATGTTCTTATTAATATGATGTGATTGATATTTCTTTTGTTTACCCTTAATGAGCATTTGTGCTCACCCTTTCATATGTTTTCTTTCCCCAGGTCAGGAAGAAGGTTATTAAGTAAGATATGCCAAAAGGGACTATATGTATGATGAAATAAATGGGAGACATTGTAGACGTTTTATGAACCAGTTGTTTATGTTTCCCAGTTTGTGAAGACACTATACATATATGGTCCTTTCATGGTTTTGATATATGTTTTAACAAGTGTACTTCAATTTTGAAGTACTAACAATGTATGTAAAGTATGGGTCGTTGTAGTTGGTATCAAAGGAAAGGTATAGTCAACCTTTGGAAACAAGGTTGTGAAATCCTTAGTAAGAATCCAAAGGATAAGTTTAAGCATATAACACAATCTTAGTGTTTTAGAAATGGCCATGAATAACCTAGGATAAGACCATAAGTGTGAAATTTTATTCTTGATTATGTGGTTTTCCTATTATAATTAGTGTTGCTCACACTATTATTCTTGGTTTTAGTTAATGGCTGGAACCCGAAGGAACCGTGTTAATGAGGAATGTGACGGGAAATGCAATGATTGCCCCCCTGAGAAACCAAACTTTATGGGATCTTGAATGAAAAATCATGTATCCATGCTCACAAAATGTTCTCAAGCTATGAATCATGCTGGACTTCCAAATGAGTAAAGGAAGGAGCTACATTCTGTTGAATCCTTCATGAGATAGCATCCACCTTCATTCAGCGGGTCTACTGATCCATTAGGTACTGAACAATGGATCAGTACTACTGAAAATATATTTTCAGTTCATCAATGTTCTGAACATGATGAAGTCATCTTAGCAGTGTATTGTTTGGAAGGTGATGCTGATCAATGGTGGAATATTATCAAGAATATGAGGCCAAGAGATGAAATTGAGTCCATGGAATGGGACGAGTTGAAGAACTTATTTTTTAATAAGTAATTCCCTCTTATTCTCTGAACAAAGATGGAGAAGGAGTTTCATGAACTAAAGGAAAAAGGATGATGAATCTGTTGGTACCTATGAAGAAAATTTTACAAGACTTGCATGGTACGCTTCTGGTATTATTATCCAACCTGAGTGTAAGATCGATCAATTCTTTAGTGGATTAAAACCAAGTCTTCTAAGGGAGTTAGCCATAAGGGACATCAATAGCTACGATGAAATCGTTCGATGTGCTCTCAAATTTGAGATGGAGATTGGAGTAACCCATCAGTCATATGGGTTTGCAATGAAATGGAAAATGAAATTCAAAGGAAAATCAAGAGCACACTGAAAAGAAAATGAGCATTCCCTTATGCTCAATGTTTGGAAAGAAATATGGAGGGAGTTTCCTTAAAGGTACAAGTAAATGTTTCAAATGTGGAAAGGAAGGTCATTAGTCATTTGAATGCTGCAATGATGGGAAGAAGATGTCTAATGATGCAAACAAAAAAGGGATACACGGAATTAATCTACTACAGATCAATGTTTCAAGTGTAAAGAGATGGGGAATTATGCCAGTCAATGCCCAAATCCAAGGGTTGATGATGATGGTCGATATCAAAAAACTCTTAAGTCCAAAGACAAAGGAAATTCACATGCAATTTCTATCAGCGATGTGGAGTATGATAACGAAGTGGTGAAAGGTACACTTACCATGCACTCTAAAGCAGAAAATGTTTTATTTGATTCTAGATCCACCCACTCTTTTATTTGTGAAGAATTTTCTAAGGGTATCGTCGTATTACCTCAACAATTAGATGTTGAGTTAGTTGTGATAACCTCTAATGACACAACAGTCCAATCAAATGTTTATAATTCTTCTACGATTGAAGTTTGTGAGAAATTGCTTCCTGCAAATCTTGTGATCCTTCCTATAGTGAAATTGTATGTGATTCTTGGCATTTATTGGCTTTCATTATATGGATCTCATTTCAATTTCCAAAGAAGAGAAGTCACATTTCATATTCCAGATCAATATATGATCTTCTATCATTGCAAGGATGAACATAACCTTCCAGTGGAAATTTCTTCCATCTTATGGGTCTTGATTCCACTAAATGATGTTTATTTATCTCTATTGGTTGGTGAGAAACTCACGATTAAGAATATTCCCATTGTACAGGAGTTTGACGATGTCTTTCCGGAGTAATTATCGGGTCTTCCACCAAATAATGAAGTTTAGTTTTCAATAGAACTCGTACATAGTGATTTACCTATTTCAATGACACCTTATAGAATTTCCCCAATTGAGTTGCAGGAATTGAAGAGGCAACTCCAAAAGAATATTGATAAGGAGTTCATACGCCCTAGTGCGTCACCTTGGGGAGCACCTGTTTTGTTTGTTACGGAGAAAGATGGATCAATGAGACTATGCATTGAATATATAGAACATAACAAGGTCACTATCAATAACAAATATTCTCTCCCGCGCATTGATGACTTATTCGACCAACTACGCGGAGCTCAATACATTTCCAAGATTGATCTTCATTCAGGGTAGCATCAATTAAGGTTAAAAGGGGAGGATATACCAAACATAGATTTCCATACATGGTATGGACACTATGAATTTATAGTGATTCCTTGTGGTCTTACTAATTCCCCTGCTATCTTCATGGATATGATGATTAGAGTCTTTAGAGACTATCATGATCAGTTTGGGGTAGTCTTTATAGACTATATTCTTGTCTATTCAAAGAGCAAGTAAGAACATGAAGATCACTTGGGAATTATATTAAAGACACTATGAAAGGAGAAGCTTTATGCAGAATTTAACAAGTGTGAATTTTGGCTTCAAAAAGTTTCATTTTTGGGTCACATAATCTCAAAAGAGGGGATATATGTGGATCCAGCAAAAACAGAGGTTATAGAAAGATGGTCGAGACCAACAACAGTAACTGAGATTCGAAGTTTTCTTGGTTTGGCTGGATATTACCGACATTTTGTGGATTATTTTTTACGTTTATCTAATCCACTCACTAGGTTGACTCGAAAAGGAGTTATGTTCGTGTGGACGGAGGAATGTGAAGAGAATTTCAAGGAGTTGAAAAGAAGGTTATTTAGTGCACCTGTACTCATACTTCCATGTAGTGGAGAAAGGTTTTTGATCTACAGTTATGCATCCAAGAAGGGATTGGGGTGTGTTCTTATAAAAATGATATGGTGGTAGCTTATGCCTCATGAAAATTGAAAATACATGAGCAAAATTACCCAACTCATGATTTGGAATTAGTTGTGGTAATGTTTTCATTTATGATTTGGAGTCATTATCATTATAGAGAAAGGTGTGATATTTATGCTGATCATAAAAGTTTAAAGTATATTTTCACACAAAAAGGACCGGAATATGCGCCAAAGAAGATGGTTGGAACTGATTAAGGATTAATACTGTTCAATTCATTACCACCCTGGGAAAACAAACAAGGTGGAAGATGCATTAAGTCGACAAGACCATGCAAGTTTATCCATGATGAGGATCACAAAAGATCCAATATTTATGGATTTACAAAGGATGGATCTTGTAATTATAATGAAAGGGGAAAAATCATATCTTTCTCAAATGAATGTTCAACCATATATACATGTGAAGATTAAAGAGGCACAGAAAGAAGTTGTAGAGTTACAAAATAAGGTGTGAAATGTTCCTGAATTCAACATTGATTGTGATGGGGTAATAATGTTCAGGAATCATGTTTGTGTTCCTACCATCCCTGAATAAAAGAAGGAGCGGCTGGATGAGGCTCATAGTTCTTCATTCCCTATTCATCCTGGTGGGATGGCATGAAAAGAGATGTTGTTGAATATGTCTCTCAATGCTTGGTTTTCCAGCAAGTTAAAGCTGAGAGATAGAAGTCTAAGGGGATGTTACAACCATTACCCATACCCGAATGGAAATGGGATAACATCACTATGGACATTGTCACATGACATCTTAAAACATCCAAAGGCAATAATTCTTTCTGGGTCATAGTTGATCGTCTTACAAAGTCTGCACTCTTCATTGCTATTAGAGATGATTTCTCTCTGGATCAGCTTTCCAGGATATATGTAAAGGAAGTGTTAAGATTGCATGGAGTACCACTTTCTATTATATCTGATCGGGATCCGAGGTTTACCTGAATGTTCTGGCAGAGTCTTCAGCATACTCTGGATACAGAGTTGAGTTTCAGCACTGCTTATCATCCTCATACAGACGGTCAGTCTGAGAGGAAAATTCAAACTCTAGAAGATAGGATGAGAGCTTGCTCTATGGATTTCAATGGTAGTTGGGATCAACACCTTTGGTGGAATTTTCTTATAATAATAGCTTTCACTCCAGTATTCAGATGGCTCTTTATGAAGCTATCAATGGAAAGAAATGCAGGACTCCAACTTGTTGGGATGAAGTTGGGGAATGAAAGCTATTAGGACCCGATCTTGTTGATGAGATTGCAGAAAAGGCCAGATCATTCCAACAACACATAAGAGCAGGTCAGAGTCGAAAAAAAATTTATGCCGACAACCGAAGAAAAGACTTAGAGTTTGAAGTGGGTGATAAAGTGTTCTTACAAATATCTCCTTCGAAGAGAGTAATGAGATTTGGAAAGAAGGGAAAGCTGAGCCCTAGGTATATCTGTCCTTTCGAAATATTTGATCGTGTTGGGATGGTAGCTTACCGATTGGCGCTTCCACCGAATCGCACTCAAGTTCACGATGATTTCCATGTATCTCTCATGAGAAAGTACATACCTGATCCTTCACATGTACTCATCTCAGAAGTTGTACCGCTGGAACAAGATCTTTCTTATGACGAACAACTAATAGAGATTCTCGATCATAGTGAAAAAGTCCTACGGAACAAGACAACTCGCTTGGTGAAAGTTTTATGGAGGAACCACCAATTAGAAGAAGCTACATGGGAGCTTGAAGATATGATGAGGGAGAGGTATCCTCATCTATTTGTTACAAGTGAGGAATTTTGACGGAGAAATTCATTATAAGGGGGTATAATGTAACACCCGAGACTTTTATAAGAAATATTTTGTTTTTATTTTATATAAATCATCAAAGGAATCATTCACTACACACAACACTAGCTTGTATTTCTTTACACGCAATCACAACCTTCCTTGATATCTTGCGTCGTACGCAATACCGAGTTTCTCTAAACAATGATATGCTATTAAAATATTATTAAAACTAGATATTATGAATAGTAATAACCACTATTTGAAATTTGGTAAATTTTATTTTTCAAAATGGACTTCGTTTTTGGATTCGGAATATCGAAATTTGCCTAGAGTGAAATTTTCGTATTTTTCAAGATACTTTCAATTTTTGATGAATTGTGGAAACACTGGGTTACTATTTAAAAAAAACTTTTTATTTTAATAATTAGTTATTTTATTTAATTTTATTTAAGGTCAAAAATGATACATACTACCTATATATGTTCAATATAATTCATTGGAGTAATTTTATAATAATATTAGATATATAAAAATTTTAGTGAACATTTCAGCGTCTTTTAACAACCTCCTAGGAGAATTTGCAAATTTACATAAAACATAATTTTAGCGCTTCTGTGAGTGGAATTTCAAAAATCCGAGAGACACGATTGATGTCAGTAAGAAATATGTGGTTCAATGAGATGAAAATAATTTTTGGTGAATAGTAAATTTTTACATTTATTTACCACGGTTAAAAGTAAATATTGTAATTAACGGTAAAAATGATATTATTATTACCCTAACACAATTCATAATTCTATTGGATAATTTTAATTCGACCAAAAACATCATTAGGAATAAAATATGACCATTTAGGCCCACTTGGATTAGAATAGGACATTTGTTATTAATTTATCTAAAGAAGGGTTAAAATAGTTAAAATCAAAGATTTATAAGTAAATAAATTTCAATATAGGGTTATACATAAGATAAAGTCGACTATATATATTCATTAGAAAGATAAGATGATTTCCTACATAATGGTATTTTATTTGAAATTTTTAGACATTAAATAATGTAATTTATTTATCACACAAAGATGATGCAGTAATTATATTATTAATGAAAAATTGACATAATTGATGTTATAAATACCCAAATATATGTAATTTGAGACTTTTTAGGAATTCCACAAATTTAATAGGTTAATATGACATCTTATTATTGATTTAATTAACTTTTTTAGAACTAATCAATCTGTTATCATCTTCACAAAAATCAATTACTAAATAGTGTCAAAATTGACATAAAATAGTTTTTAAAACAAATATCATATTATTAATTGTTATTTTATTCCTAAAAATCTAATCATCGGCCAAATGACTTGTATATGGTTATATATAATAATAATATACAACTTGGGGTTTTTTTGGCTTGTTATAGTAAGTTTATTAAACTTATAGTGTAAGAACACAAAAAGTCACGGTAAAAGTAAAATTATCTAAATTAAAGTTAAATCTAAATGATAAGGTTAAAATAGTAAACTAAACTTGTCAAAATTCTATTGTATGAGAGGATTTCTACCCATACCCACTATAGATTTTAAATAAATCAATTTGGAGCTATTTAAAACCGAATATGGCTTTATAATAAAACAATATTTTTAGGATTTCCAAAGGAGCCCCTCTCCTCCCTTATAAAAGGGCACCTCCTCCCTCTCTTCCTAACACCACATTGGGCCTACAAGATCGGCCAACCACTGCAAATTTCTACTCTCCACTTCCATAGAAAAATCCTATAGTTCCTGGTCTTCTTCAGAGACCAATTTTAGTGCTCTAAAAGGAGGTCTCAAAAAATCGTTTCAAAGAAGAGGTAATGTCCGTTACCGATTCATTAAATTTTATTTCGTCTTCCACTTCTTCTTATTTATTTGTTTCATTATGAATTAATATCATCAGTATAAATCATATACTGATATATTATTATAATTATGAAAAAACCCTATTTCACCATATATCCATCCTAGGGAAAACGAAATCACCACGCGTGCGTACGTATGGAATACCGTCTCCACGCCTTGGTGTAATCTATTTTCCGACACCACCTTACTTGGATGGGTATAATGGTGTAAAAAATTAATATATATGATTATTTTAAAGTGATACCTACTCTGAAATAGTATACATACACTCCAATACAATTCCCCAATCATGGGAACGATATCATCGCTCGTGCGTACGTACGGAATACCGTCTCCACGATGTGATGTGACTCGTTCTACATGATTTTCATTGCATAATGATTACATAATTGAATTGAGTGAATAAATATGATATATATTACACTAATACCATTCTTTAAATGAGGTATCTATAACCTAAAAAGAATAATAAGAATTTATTCGACAAAACATGCATAAGAACAAAAAGTAATAAACACCCGAATAACATGTAGCAATGAAATATTACTAATAATAAGCTAAGAATATGACCATATATGATATCATAACAATGAGTAGGATTCTGGAATAATTCAATTACATTATTTAAATCATTATACAGGAGGTTCGGACACTTACGAAGCAAATCGGACCTAAGGTAAAGGGAAAATATCACAATTTCAATTTTATCTAAGATTGATTATACTTTGATATTTACTGGGGTGTATTTTATCATACACATCCATGTTTCCTCAATATGTAATATTAATTCCATCCACCTACAATGGTTTAAATCCAATTTTACCCTTTGGTGAGTTTTTAGTAAAATATATGAAAGGAATCTATTGTCGTTTTTCGTACGAGGTACTTTTTGACTTCTCCGACAAAAGTACGAAGAATGTTTTTTAACTTATATGGAATGAATGGATTTTTAAAACATTATTTCCAAGAAGATTTCTTTACAAGTTTTCATGTTTATTTTTAATCAAGTTCTTTTATTTTCGAATTTTATGACATGTTAAGAAAGGAAACATGTTTTTCAAGTAGAAAGGATATTTTCCTCATGAATGGAGTTCAAGTGTTTTATCAAAATTATTTTCCATCGAAGATAATAAAGGGTTATGTTTCTATCCCTATTATTACATTGATTTTATTATGTTGTGATTGAATTATTTTTATGAATCCCTTTATATTATATGAATTGTTTTACGATGTCACGATGTTTATGATTCCCATTTTTATTACATGGGTTATTCTATGATGTATGGTTTATGATTTTGTGGAACACATAATAATGGTATCATTATGATATGGGTGGGACCTATATCTCCCTCTAATGCATTGAGTAAATATTTTATATCTCATGAGATTGACATGCTTGGAATGCAGGTTTAACCGGTTCAGGGAAACATGACTAAAATGAGGAGTGAACTCGGTTCAGAAATGGACTTTGTCCACTAAGATAGTCTTGGCAATGAGTCTTGACTTATAAGAAATGATTCTATATGATTATGTGTGTATGTCACAAAGTTTCTTGTTTTATGTTATGATTATTTTGATTAAATTTCACTACCATGATTTATCCCATGTTATAAAATTATGATCTCTTTTGCAGGGTAATATTTCCAAATTGTTATGTTCTTATGAATATTTTGTGATTGATATTTCTTTTGTTTAACCTTACTGAGAATTTGAGCTCACCATTTCGTATGTTTTATTTTTCTAGGTCCGGATGAACGTTATTAAGTAAGATATTCCAAAAGGGACTATAGATATGATGAAATAAATGGGAGATAGTGTAGATGCTTTATGAACAAGTTGTTTATGTCTTTCAGTTTCTAAAGACACTACACCTATATGGTCCTTTCATGGTTTTGTTATATGTTGTAATAAGTGTAATTAAATTTTGATTTTCTAACAACGTATATAAATTATGGTTCGTTATTGTTCAATAAATAGAACCTCAAATTGCACTTCGAACTAGAACACCTCAACAGATAAGGTTTACCACAACAACTAGAGAAGAACTGGAATATCAAATAAATGTGGGATTCCAACCACCAAAACATATTTATCCCATTGTATCAAATAAATAATTTCATATACTTGATTTGAAACTAGAAATTGACCAGTAAACTATTTAATAGACTTCTCCTTTGTGTCTCCCACAATGAGTACCAATAGTTGTGTCACCAATGGACCTACTAGAAACTACACCTATTTAGGCTCTAGCCACCACACCTATTATAGGCTCCCCTACATACATTAGTTACTCAAATTTGTTTGAACTCTATCGAGACACTAATAAAATGATTTTAAGACAAGGATGATCAACGCATTCTAATGCAACTAGAAAACTATCCTTACACCAAACAGTCATATCTGACACTTCCCCCATAGAATTTTTTGAAACCAATATTTCTAATTTTATATAGATCATGAGTCTCTGAGTATAATTTGATGAATTTTATCTCTCATTGTTACCCCATGAATGGATCCCCAAAATAAAATGAGTAGTTTCAACATAGGGGCTTCCTATAATCACTAATGTGACCATCCATTATGTGTTACATTAGTTTCCAGGCTCTATTAATTAATGGTTGGGAAGAACTCTATAATAAGTTTCCCTTCAATTTTAGCTCAATGCTGGAAAATACAAAAGTATTAAATCTCTCAAACTATAAGTAGTGGGATATTAAAAGTGTATCAGATTTTAATTATTTTGTTCCCATCATTATAGTGAATTGTCACGATGTGTTTCGCATGCCACATGTCACTGTGAAATATACATGATGGTTTCATGACCTTTATTCAATTTATCAAAGGTTTAATGAATCGATCAAAGGGACAAAATACAAGGGATATGAAATTATTTTAACTCTGAGGAATACATATGGTAAATAAATTATGCCAAAATTACAGTTATACGTGATCCTTTAGATTCTCCCACTTCAAAGAACACACCATATTATAAAACTCCACCTGTTGAGAAAGAGAAACAAATTCTCACCTCATTTGGAAAATTAATGAGAAGTAAATCAGAAATATATTGAATAGAAGAAAAACAAGTTCTATTATTTTATAAATTACCATGTCCTTGGATACATCATCTTGACATTTGAAAAAACATGGTCAAGTTCATAAAGACTAGAGATTCTAGAAAATAAGGTGAAGAAGATCTCCCAAAATTATTTCCTATTACAAAGTGTACTAGGCAACCACTTATTGGATTGTTTTTTTCATAAAAATCTCTAGAAATATGGTAGAATATTCGATATTAAAGCTAATAAAATCACATTATTAGGTTTCATATGTTTCTTCCACTAATATAGAGATGGAAAATGATTGTAACGATGTTTAAAGTAACGGTATGTGGATGTTTAGTGACTGGATGGTCAATAAAATAATCAAATAATCTCATATTATTCTCTAATAATAGTTACAATAGTTGACTATACCACTGTCCAGTTTTTCTACTACATAACCAACTTCATCATGAACCAAGTCATCTGAATTGCAGTACTCAAAAAGGTGACTGGATGGAAGAGCTTGAAGAAAATGTGGGATGATTATAATACACTAAATCAAATGTTATCATTAACTATAGGGAAAATAATTCTTATTTTCCCAGAATCATGGGAACTTCCCAACAAAATAATTTAATAAGTGACAACCGACAAGATTGTGTCTCAATCATATGAGGACCAGATATTCAGCTCTATTAACGTTATTCACATAATGGATCTCTTGTCAAAATATGAGTCTAATATCAGACTGAAACCACAACACATGATTGGGGAACATGTGGAT
The DNA here is from genome assembly GCA_963277665.1 of Viscum album. NCBI lineage: Eukaryota > Viridiplantae > Streptophyta > Magnoliopsida > Santalales > Viscaceae > Viscum > Viscum album. The sequence continues at coordinate 1,021,884,361 of OY728133.1, read as the reverse complement.
GTTTTCATTATAGATGATGGTACATGGGATGACAAAATCAATCCAAGGGTCACTGCTTTACCCTTGACCCTGCTCAAACGATATTTGAGGCAGGAACTCATGGGATACTTCCCTAGGATACATAACAATAAATATAGAATTCACACACACATGATAGATTTCCTGCTGACATAATCATAATAAATGATTTATTTTAGGTTATTTCATCACATAATCGACACCGGTTTGTAGTCCATCCTATTCGATCTAATACACTATGGGAAGAATAACATTTATCTCCTACTACATGGGACTCTCTAAGTGCATAAGATACATTGTATTCCATTGTAAATTTGAAAGAACATCCACATGATGAGAATTGTAGAATTTAGAGAAATAAATATGATGTTTTGAAACAATAATACATGGTTATAGAAATATTATCATTTGTTTTTCATTTGTGTTATCAAAATATCTATGAGAATCACTTATTGAGGAATTATCAAGCCCTCAAGAATTTGTAGTCGATGTTGCCACTATTGAAGCATATGGAGTAGTAAATTATCATGTAAAATTCCACAAATTCATTTTTTTGTAGACCACAATGAGGATTCTATCATATAGAAACATGGTACACCTTTGATTATATAAAAAATGATCAATGACATTGATATATGTATATTATTCCTTGAAAATAGATCATGTTTCAAATTTATCCCATGTTAATTGATTTTAAAAATGTGTTTCAATTAATCTTTATTTCCTCCCTATAACAAAATGTTATATGTTTATGGTAAGAATGACAATTTATATATCTTTTTTCTGACATTGAATTGATGTTATTTAGGCAGGACACCACCTACAATTTTAATCGAGGAGGACCATGGCTACATCAACATGTTGTATTCATTTTTTTCATACAAAAAATGCATCAAATAATGTATAAATGGTCAAATATGGAAATTATATGGTGACAATAACCAACACAAATCATATGAATTGAAGTACATTACTCCCAGATTCTACCATAAGGAAGGGAAACATTCCATGGATGACAATTTAGCCCAAATAAATAACCAGAATGGACTGATGATGATTAGTGAAAACAATTTAAATAGTTAATGGGATAACTATACGAATCTCATTGATAAAAAATATTGTTTGATCACATGTTCAAGAAAAAGTTCATCGATTTATATAATGACATTCATGAAAACTGATCTCAATGTATCTTAAGAAGTTATCGACTCTCCAGAAGAATATAGAAGCATAGATGAATGTGTTTTCATTCCATCCAAGGATAACAAACAAATCCAAGTTCTATATAATGTTCTATAATATCATGTAATTTTAATAGGGGAAAATTAATTGGCACATTATCATACCCCCATTTTTACTATGTATCTCTAAAAATCCCACATACTATAATGTCATCCCAAAATAGTTGCTTTACCTTCTAGATGTCGAGAAGGTTATTCATGTAATCACAACAAGGAACATGATGGATCTCTTAATTATCATCATAATGATAAATAAGTGTATTATGGGGAAGTTGAAAATGAGGAAGACCTTAGGGATTCCCCTCCATAATTTTATGAATGATTCTCCACAACTAATAATGAGCTCGAGGAGATAATTATGGGCATGAAATAAGATTTAATACTAACATTGAATAGTGTGGACAGGAATCCTGATGAATAAAAAGTTTATACATCCTTCCTAAAGAAACATTGGGATGTGTTTTTGGGGAATCACATTGAAGTAGTAGGCCTTGTCCCTGGATTGGACACCAATCACTTTATTTTTCTAAAACACCTTTGGGGGTTCATGTAGGTAGCCAGAAGGACACACCCAACTCACTACTCAAAAAATAATGATGATGTGGAAAATCTAATCATGGTTAACCTTATTTGGGAGGTAAAATTATTTAAATGGTTAGAAAAAATTGTATCATTAACAAAGAATAATTTAAAGTCAATATTTGAGTTGAATTTAGAGATCTCAACTAGTACTGTCTGAAAGAAGACTTCCCAGTTCCAATAGAAAAACACCGGACAATTGCAAGAAATTTTTATCAAGACTTATCCTTCTTGAATGTCATTTCTAGGTATAAAAAAATACATATGTCCTCAAAATATGAATAATCCACAACATTCAGGGGCCCTCAAGTATTATTCATCTATTAGGTAAATCTTATTTTCATGTTTATCTTCATCTCCACATACAAGATTCTTATTAATCTCATATTTGAACCATTTTGTTTATGTTTACCGAATTCTGTTTTTATGATCTAATGATTATGTCATGACAACATTCTGACAACCTGACAGACCAAAAGACTATTTTTATGAAGATATTAGAATATATCATTATGATGAACCCCTTAAAACGTGATTCTATGGTAACATAAAGATAGTTTATCTTCTTCAATGTATGCCATAATGACATCAAAGTTGATTCATATAAAATTAAATCTATCCTTTCTAGGTCTCCCCCGCAATATCCTAATGTGTTGAGAGGACATCATAAACACATGGCCCACATCTGGTGCTTTATATCCATCCTTGTAGAAATGTGTTTTCCCTTAAATAAATTGTGGAAGAAGGGGATCATATATCAGAGGATCGGTGGCTACCAAGACACAATTGAAAAACTCTTGAAATACAACTTGATTCCATTAGTAAAAATGCCGATTATTGATGGAAATCCTCTGATTATAAATGTTATAGAAGATGAGTGATCACTGGGAACCATCCTCATGGAAAAGATCAACGTTTGGAATTAAAAAACATTAGTTATCTCAAGAAAACCATTGTTTATAATGGGAATCATTATTCATATATTTAGATGATTTTTCTATCATTAATCATATTAGATTATAAATTGATTCACTACTCGTAGAACTAGTATGTCAAATCTGTTTCTCATAATAAACCACTCAAATACATCCTCTTTTATCCAATGACTATAAGATTTGATGAAAAATGTGATATTAAAATGCGATAGTTTCATATAAAATTTGTGCCTCAGAATGTAGAGAACTGTTAGACTAAGACAGAATTCTTGGTAGAGCACCTGTATATAGAGGCAACATAGTTAAATACTGTATCTCTAGAACAAGACATATTTTAAATTAAATAATGCCTCCAACCATGTGAAATATATATTAACGGAACATTCAAAAAGATCATAGGGAATAGAATGGGAGACCTTAAAATCAATAAAGTTGGGTTAGGGACCAATCTTATCTTCCTAGAGAAGAAATTTTAGCCACAATCCTTCATGTTATCTAATGTTTGTACAAACAATGAGGTAGAATATCATCCCTTCATTGTAGACATGGAAATGGAACTCAAAATACCTATCAACCACCTTGTGGTGGAAGGATAGGTTCATTAGTATTTCCCATCATATGATGGTGTCACATATGGTTGAAATATGAAAATATGATATTAATGAATTCAGTACACTCATAGAGACATATTTACCTACAATTGAGAAGTTTTTGTCAATCATGGAATACCTTCATGATGGAGTGATCCCACTAGATATATCTATGATATAGAAAATCAGATTGAGAGTATTAAATTTAAAACTTAATGATGGCCCAAATCAAAATATTTTCCTCTATAAATAGTGCATTGATATAGTCCTTCTCAAATATATCGTACGATATGAGGATGTGACTATTATTAAAGAAGATCATGCAAGAGTTTGTGCTTCCCATCAGTCAAAATACATTCATTATGATCAAATCTTTTGGCTTGAATGCTTCTATCCATTAAGGAAAAAAGATTTTATTGAATACACCTTGAAATATGATTCATAGCACACGAATTTCAACTTCATCCATCAACACATAGAGTTTCTATTTATATCTAAATTCAATTGGATATTTTACATGTAGGGACTAGATATGTTGGGGGCATACCATCCAACTAAGACCAATTAGGTCAAATACATCCGGACTGCGACTAATTTCATCTCCAAATGAGAAGAGGCAATACCACTAAAATAAATCAGGTCCAAAATCATTGTTATTATACAAAATGTAACATTATTACCATATTTGTTGTTACTAATAAAATATTGATGGAAAAATAAATAATTTAAATTCTACAGTGGAAAAAAATCTATATCAAGAATTAAATATAAAATCCATCCCTTCATCCCACTATCATATTATGGCTATTAGATTGATAGATACCTTCACCAAAACAATATTGAGCAAATTCCAGTATACTCTAGAATGAGATAAATAGACATAACAAGAGAATTTTTTTCAAACAATAATAGATTATTAGGCTACAACCTATATTGTCACATGGGAAACACCATTCTAATTGGTATACAAAGAAAAAGAACTCATATCCATTTATGTTCATTTACCAATGATCACTATTTCAATCTATGGCCATCTATCTATAGATACAGAATCCAAAATTTGATATGAAGATTTTTATCATCATGATGAATGAACGTTGTACACCATTCTTCACTTATATTTCTACCTAAATCTGATATGTGTTCAATTAACTAGTAGGTCCTCTTATTTCATTTCTTCATGTAAAATTGGTATAGGTCCTTTGGACACCAATGATATAAGTAAATAATCCAACAATGATTGAGCTGAGGTGGGGGGGGGGGTCTTACTCCATATATAATGTCCAATATATTAAACTGTATTCATTCATCTCAATTGATTGGAAAATCAAGAAGAGTACAACAAATGAATGCTTCGTGATGAATTATTTTTGTGTAATAAAATGTCATTATTCATCAAAGATATAGGTCATTAAACTATAGAGCACTATATAATGTCCCATATGCAAGACATTAAACAACATAGTTGGTCATTGTTTCCTGACCTCAAATGGTATGATGTAAATATTGTATGTGATGTTATAAAACTATTTGGCATCAACATCATCATCACATGATAGGAAACTGAAGAACATATGGGTATAGTCATATGACCCAAATCTTCCAGATTTAATTCATCCCTACTACATGATACTAAATTGCATGATTATCATTTCCCACATTAAACATTAATATAACCCTAAAATATCATGATTTGACACTCATTAGGGTCCCTCAAATATGGTCATCCATCATTGATATAAGTTTCAATCACATCCCTCAATCCCCTCAGTAGGTCGCAATTCCCACCTGTCTAGACATGAGGATGAAATGATGGGAAAATCCCACACATAATCACCACTCACTTCATTTACATAACATGGAGTTACGCATGCCCATAATATAGGTAAATTTCTCAGCATTATCATTCACTTATCATATTCTAATAAACTAAAAGATCTGTTCGAGAACTTCATGTTGGTTGATTCTCATTTCAATGATAGACATAATGATCCCTAATCTTAACAACACAAGCATGACATACAAGGATATTACATTAATTTTTTGGAATACGTAATGCATTAATCAAATATACAGCCAAAGATAGTATTATTTTATTGTAATTGGAAACATGGAACATAAAATTCTAACATCGTGAATGATCATCAACATCTCCCATAATGATCTTCCGCTTTTTCCCATACCTAAAACAATTTTTTATATACTAGGGATAAGATAAAATAATAAGGGTGAGCTCTGATGTCCAATAAGGGTAAACATGAACCATATAAAACAAAAAATATACATTATAATGTAAAAACATGAAAATAATTTTAAAATATAAAAATATTGATTCATGAAATAAATCTTGGTAGTATGTAAGGTAGATATCATAACGAAACATTAACCAAGATAAAGTAGCATTGGAATTGAACATGGAATTATGGAAAATAAACAAACACAAAGTATGATTTCCATAGTATCCAATGAATTGACTCCAATACCATAATTCTAGAAAAATACTATTACTTTTTTAGAGTTACTTGTCTTTCCAGCCATGTATTATTGAACCAGATTTTCTCACCATTCTAGCATTGTTTTACTGAACTATATTTACTTGTCATTCTGAGAATATATGGTTGAACCAGATTATATTTTCATTACTCTCATGTATACCTCATAAGATATAAATATGTACCCAATTAATTGGGTGAATATATATGTCCCACCGATCACATGATGATATTATTCATACATGTTCCACATAAATATAAATCATTCATCATATAATAACACATGACAGAAAATGGATTTCATAAACATTATCGCATCATAATCCCTATAAAAAAATGGATTTCAAAAAAATAGTTCAACTTATTACAAATTCAAATCAAATTAATATTTGGTATATAAACATAACACTATGTCATCATTAATGGAATGTAATTTTGATAAAACAGTTGAAGCTAATTCTTGAAGAAATATCATTTCTTCTTCAAAAACGTTTTATTTTCTAATAATTTCATGTTGTTTTTAATGAAAATAAATTTGATTAATATATATCTGAATTATTTTATATTATTCTAAAAAAATAAGGAATTATAATGTTTTAAAAATCCTTTCATACCGTATAAGTAAAAAACATTCTTCATGTACTCTTTTTGGAAAATTAATAAAGTTCCTCATATGGAAAACAAACGAAATATTCCATAAATACCATTTAATGAAAAATAACCTGTTGGTAAAATTTTATCAAAAATATATAATAAGAATTGAAATAAAATTATATATTTAGAAAACATGATAAATACACCCCAGTAAATACATATGAATAAACAATCTCAGATAATAATGAGTTTTCCAAATAATCCCTAATCGTATGTCCAATATGCTTCCTATGTATATGAAAATACTATATAATAGGTTTAATCATATTATTAACGTGTAAAATAAAAATAAAAATAATTATAATATTAAAAATGATTCACTTATGACATTATATTTACCTTTTATTTATAAATTCCATGTTAAAGCAACATTTTGAGTAATAATATTTCTATTTATCATAAATGATTTGACATGATATTCATGATATTTTTTATTATATAGTTATTTACATGCATCTATAATATAAATCATGGTTTATATATCATATGTATTTATTATATAAATATATATAATATATAGATAAATGATATTTAATACACCGTTAATGGAGATGGTAGGTTGTACGTACACATGAACATTGTTTTTGTTTTCTTATTGAATTGAATGGAAGAAAGTAAATTACATGTATATATATTGAATAGAATTATTATTTCATATATTTAATTCATTTTTATTATATATACATTATAATCATTATTTGATGGTTAATGTGAAGAATGAATGTCATCGTGTCATGGAGACGGTATGTTTTACGTATGTATAAGCAACTATATCGTTAAATTAATTGTTTAATGGAATAAAATTGGATGATATATTAATTATTAAGAATAAATAAAATTTTATATTAAATATTTATTTCAATTATAAACATTATTATTCCCATCCTAATTATGTATTGTTTAAAAACAAATTACAGGTATGTGTGGAGAAGGTAAGTCGTACATACACAAGAATGGTGATATTATTATTTTTTGGATACATAAAATGAGGTATAATGTCATCCCATAATTATAATGATACTTAATAATGTTTACGAAACTGGAATTATTACTTACGTATGGTGAAAAAATAATTATATGATATATAAAAAGAGAATAATTTTGAATGAGGTGATAAAACAATTACAACATTTTTAGTCTCTTTTTTTATTCGCACAAAAGATATCCATATGAAGGATTTAATTAAAATGTGGGAATCTATTATTAAATTAGGGATTTTTATAGAGTAAATTGGTTGAGATTTTCTGAGAGAAGGGGATTTAGAGGTGTGATTATAAGAGAAAGAGAAGATACCTTTTATAGTAGATGTGAGGGACATTTTTGGAAAGTCTTTAGATATTAATTTATAATAAATTTAATTTAATTTTATAATTGTCCAAAACTCCTTTACTAAAAATATAAAATGATTATCGGCCAAATTTCTCAAAAAAAATATTTTTTAGAAAGGTTTAGGTCCCAAAATTAACATTATCATTTAGATTTAACCATTAGTTGAAAACAGTAACTCTTACCAGGTCTTCTTGTATTCTCACAATATATGGTTATTATAGTTACTATAATATTCCAATATAACTACAAGTTTATAATTAATTATATTTTTTACATTTTATATGTTAGGTTTCTAAATATTTGATTTTATGACTTTTATATCATTTTATAGAATAATAATTTTTTTAAACTCATTGATGTCAATTTTTACACTATTTAGTAAATGATTTTTGTTATAGTCATGACAACTTCATTCCTTGAAACCAAATGCATTAAATCATCCCTAATATGTCCATATCATCCATAATATTTTTTGTGGTAGTAAAATGTTTATATTATATTTATTTTAATATTTTAAATATTAGTTATTTGAATATATTATTAATATGGTATTCATTAAATCATCATAGTGTCATAGATAAATTTATTTATTTAATGTCTAAAATTTATAAATAAAATAACATGATGTATAAAATGTTTTATCTCTCTAATTAATATTTATTTTCAAATATATCATTTATATAAAACAAAATTTATATTTTATTGTAAGACGATTCATGTTTATATTATATTTTTCTTTAATTTAAATTAATTATTATAAAAGTTCATAATCACATCAATATGGATCCATTGGGTCATAATATCGACCCAAGGATGATCATGGTCTGCCAAATCTCATAATATTGGATTAGGACATGTTTTATGATAGTTTTATATTATTATCATATTATTCTTTATTCTTATTTTCATGATTTACCCATTAACCATGATAAATAAAAATAACTACTGAAGTTAATCTTCATAATATCCAAAAACGGTACATATTTACATAGTTTTTATCTTTTACATAGAAATATGGAATCCATTATTCTAAATTCAAAAGGTAACATTTGAAGAAATTAATTTAAAATTATATATTGTTGTCAAAACTAGAAAGGAAGGTTTTAAGAAGAAGAAAACTATCAATAGATTGACATGTTTTTATATGAAATTTAAATTTGAAATTACATCAAATGAAAATAATTGAATTAAATTTTAAAAATAAAATAAAAATATACATTAAACGTAATTAAAATGATAATATAACTATATGAATACATTATATGAAAAGTAAATTTTGAATTAAAATAGATTATTTACACTATATATTAAAATCTGAATTTCATTGAAAAAATAAAAAAATTACTAAGGTAATTTTTTTCTAGATTCCAAAGAATAAGTTTATTATTTCAAATAGAAAAATATAATTAAAAAAATACTTTAAAAGTTTTATCAAACAAAAGGTGGTAAAACTCATTTTAAAAAAAATACTTCTTTTATTTGAAAAAATTGGTCGTTTTTTCTTATATCATCTCTAGAAAACATATTAGATGAATTTAAAACATTATATTGAATATATTATATATATATTTTCCTAATAAAATCCACAAAGAGTGATTTTATTACATTTATATACTCACATATTTTTATTCAAATAGTTATTAGAAAGAAATTAATATTATTCATACATAAAATTATAATGACTAGGTTATAATATATAGTTACCACTTATACCTATTCTTGCATGAAATGAATTCTATCAAAATAACATCAAATTGTGCATAGAAAAAGACAAGAATAGTTTTGTGAATATTAAAATATAATTCAATTTTGAGTATATTTCCAGCTAATCTTAGTGTAGCATACAACTCAAGACATTAATGAAATTAAAAAAATCAATATTATAAAATCTATTGGTGTTACTTTATACACCCTTTAATAAAATGAATTTCTCCCTTAAAATTTGTTGGGGTTAGTATTGGTTTTCTAAATTAATTTTTATTTCATAGATACTCACATTATAAAAATGAATACTAAAACATAATTTTTTAAGGATAATAGAAACATAATTATTACATAAAGTAACACATCACTAGATTTCCACAAAACAGAATATATGTGGGAAGTCAAAACATGGATATAAAATAAAAATCTATTATTTATGTTCCAATGGATAGTGATAGAGAATAAGGTTTGGATAATTATAACCATCATAAATCCATAAATCCGCAATGATTTTAGGGACCATCTGATAAATAAGATAAGAAAGTACTAGGATAAAATTTTTGGTTTTAAATATCCTTTTCCAAAAGTTCAAGAACAAGAGAATAAATACTTAGATGAATTTAGTACAATCTCAATGTTGTTTGTGCCTTCAAGAATTTTCACATTATCTCTTATTCATATAAATGATGTTGAATTTTTCATTACTGAAGTGTTATCAGATCATGAAATCCATAAATAGAATGATTGTCCATTCCATCTGACTTAATCACAAAATAAAAAGATTAACACAAGTTATCAAATATTCATAAGTCCAACTATGGTGACATTAATCGTATATAGTTCCATAAATAAATTATAATACATTTATCATTTATATAAATAAAAATAAAACTAATTTATACTAATTAGGGACTCTCTGTAGGTCTGTGGTAGGCGATAAAGACTTATCACACTTCGATTGTGGGTTCGATTCTAGATGTCATGTATGGTGTGATGGGTTATTGCCTTTCATGTGGGTTGTTGTCTGCCATTTGGGTTATCCATTATCTAAAACTATTATATTATAAAATTCTAGAAATAATATTTAAAAAAATAGCCTTATGTATTAATATCTTATGTACAACATAATCCATTCCATCCATTAGGCTTATAAAAAATACATTTTTACAAACTCACATTGAAAAAACCATTACATGATAGGTCATACATAAAGCATGTGAATAACATCATTTATCCCCCATATATCGTAAGATATATATTTTTTGTCACATTAAAAAAAATTGAATGACTTCTTCATTCATTCTATTGTGTTATAGTAATATCCTATATTACCAAATCTCGTTATTAAAAATATACATGTTTCCTTATTAAAATTTTTATTAGTTATATTCATTAACTCTCAAAAAGTTATATACTTATTCCATGATAGCATAACAAACATTTCAATATCACCATTATTATTTCCCACTAAACAATCATAATGAAATATACTTATTCAAATCCAACATATCTTTTTCCGAACATCCATAACAAAACATAAGGGACATATTAAGTGTTGTCATCAACATAATCATGTGTTCTACAAATATATCACCTTCCCCATAAATGAATTTTTTTCTCTATATAACTCTTCAATATATCCATTCCAATCCTTAATTAAATACTTATAATGAAAGAAGTTAAATATTTTATGATTCATATTATATAATATTTTAAATCCAAAACATTTATATATCAATCATACATCTTTATTCTAAAACCATTACTCAGGATCCATCATCTCTGTCTTTCTTAAAATATACACCATGCCTTAACATTTTTGAACCTCAATCATCTTAGTTATAATTTGTGAAATAGTAGAAGAACATCACATACCATTAACATATCAGTTTCAATCTCTTTATCCTCATCAATATTACAAGTTCTCATTTAATCACCATGATTCTCTTCCTCATATTTATACATATGATATAGATCATTACTATTCCTATTATTTTCTTATCTCAAACATTCAATGGTAAACTATTTTTTATGTAGTTCTGGCTCTTGATTAAAACCATAATTAAAAATGATATAAATATATATCATTTATTAATAATAGCTAAGTATGGTAAATAACTTATAATGTTTAAATCTAGGATATGTTATTTTGGATTAATCATACGTTATTCATGATTTTCAAAAACAACTATAGGATTGTATCATATACTAGATTTATCCTTCGAACATCTCTACACATATCCTTAAAAATACCAATAGGGATCTCTATAAAAAAATCATCCTTCTTTTGATTTATTGAATAAACCATCAATCTAATACCAACTCTAACAACCCAAGCTTGATGAACGTGAAAATTAAATTTCTTTTACATAATACATAACAAATTAAAAAAATATCCCAAATACTATATTAGTTTAGTGTCAAAGGAATCATGGAACATAATCTTCCTACATGGTGAATTATATTCATTATCTCCGATTAAGAGCATCCCCTTTTGTTTTCCTATCTAAACTATTCTTTATATCATGGGAAAAAGAAAACATAAAATGATTGAGCCCAATTTTCTAGTAAGGGTAAATATGGAGAACATAAAACAAACCATAAACATAAAAATGTAATAAAATGAAAAAAATGTTTAAATATCAAAATTGAGAATCATTAAATAAATCATGGCAGTATGTAAAGAACATATAATTAAATAACATTAACAATAATAAACTAGCATTGGAAAAAAACATGGAATTGTAGAAAACAAATAAACACATAATATGATTTTGATATTTTCAAAGTAATTGATTACAAGACCATCGTATTGGAAAAAGTCCATCACTGAACTGAGATTACATGCTAGTAAAGCCATGTATTACTAAACCAGATTTACTAGTCGTTCCAGCCTTTTATTATAAACCAAATTTACATTCCATTCCTGCCAAGTATTTTTGAATTACATTTATTTATCATTATACTCAGGAGAATCACATGATATATAAATATTTACCCATTTCTTTGGAGGGAGATATTGGGACCAATGATCACCCAATGAAATCATTATTACATATGCCACAAAAACAAAATTCATTCATCGTTGCATAACCCATGAAATAAAATGAAATTCATAAACATCATTTCACCATAATACATTGAAAATAAATTGATTTCAAAAAATCCATTACCAACACAATAAAATAAATTTAATAATAGTGAAATAATCATAACCTTATGAAATCTTCATCTTTTGAAGAAAATAATGTTTCTTCTATAAAAAATTTCTCTTCCCAAAATTTAGTGAACTTTTAAAATAAAATAATCTAGTTGAAAAAAATCACGAATTAATGTATATTAGGATTCATGGAAATAAAGTTTCATTACGAAAAAAAATCCATTCAATCCATATAGGTTAAAATCATTTTTTTATACTCTTACAGAAAAGTCAAATGGTAACTTGTTTGGGAAACGAAAGAAACATTTGTTCCATACATTTTAATAAAACATTAACCAATGGGTAAAACATACATTAGAAAATAGTATAAAAATATAAATATTGTTATATATTTTGGAAACATGATTAATATACCATAGTAAATAATTAGGAATATACAATCATGGATAATAATGAGATTTCAAAATTAACCCATATCGTAGGACCGATATGATTCATATGTATATGAAACTCTTATATAGTGTGTTTTAAAATATTATTAACTAGTTAAAGAACAATAATAATATTAATGACATCATATATGATTCGCTTAAGAATTTATATTTCCCTTTTATTTAACAATTCCATCTTAAAACAATATTTTGGGTAGTAATTGTTTTATTTATCGTACATGTATTAACATGATCTTCTTCATCTTATTACATATATCATGATTTAGATATATCTAGAATATAAAATATGGATTTCATATCAAAAATATTTAGTATTTAAATATATATAATAGATAGATAAATGTAATGGAATACACCGTTCACATAGACAGTTGGCCGTACTTACGCATAAACGACGTTTCTGTTTCCTTATTGAATTGAATGGAAGAAACTAAATGAAATATGTATATATATATATATATTTCCATAAGTATTATGAGGTAATATATTTCATTTTTAATATATATATGTATATTATAGTTATTCATGAATGGTTAATGTGAATAATGAATCTCATTGCGTTGGAGGGACGGTAGGTCGTATGTACGCACGAGTGACAATATAATTTACTTAATGTTTAGATATTATAAAATTTAAATGTATATTAATTATAAATAATAACTATAATGTTATATTAATTATTTACATACATCATACTCAGCTTTATACACATCCATATTAGGTATTGTTGATAAAAATTACTACACTGCGTGGATACAGTAAGTCGCACATACGTACCAATGGTGATATAGTTATTTGAAGGATGGAAAAAAAAGACGTATAAGGTTTTGAAATAATTATAATAAATTCTTAGAATGTATAAGATACTATTTTATTACATTATTGATTGAAGAACACAATGTTTGGAAGTATATGAATAAATTAATTTTGATCAAGGTTATAAAACAATTACCTCTTTCTCAAGTATCTCTTTATGATTTGCAGAAAAAGTATCAATCAAATGAATTTCAAAAAAACGGTGGCCTCTAGAATGACTTGAGGGATGTTTTACAGGAAATGGTATGTTTTTGTCTATGAAAAATGTATTTTGAGGCGTTATTAAGAGAGAGTAATAAGATCACATTTTTTGGAGGGGTGATGGGCCCTTTATGAAAGTCATTAAATATTAATTTATTAAAAAATTATTTCTGGATTATAATGGTCAAGAATTCAATTATTTAAAATATATGATGATTATGAGTTGAGAATATCACAACAAATAGGTTTTATGAATGTTTCGGTCACAAAATTATCCTTATCTTTTAGCTTTAACCTGTACATAAAAACATTAACTCTTACCATGTCTCCATATATTTTCATAATATATTGTTATTATAGTTACTATAAAATTCTAATAGTACAAAAATTGGACCATTAATTAAATTTTTATGATTTTATATCTTTATTTTATAAATATTATATTTTTAGGTCTATTTTATCATTTAATAAAATAGTATATTTTTTAAAACTCATTTATGTCAATTTTGATACTATTTAGAAATTGATTTTTGTTTAAGTCATAAGAACGTGATTCCTTCACAAAATTGGTCTTAATCCTTACCTCACATGTCAGTTTAATCAAAAATACTCTTGTATATAATCATAATATTCAAATTTAAAATATTTAAATATTTATAATCTCATTTATTTTTTATTTTATCAATAAAATAATCCGTACATCATCATTGTGTCATTAATAAATTCATTTATTTAATTTATAAATATTATAAATAAAATACTATAATGTATGAAATTTTTTAAGAATTATAATAAATATATATAGTCTAATATATAATTTATATTAAATAAAATAAAATTGTTTTAGTATTAAGATACATATTTATGTTATATTTCCCTTTACTTTAAATTAATTATTATAATAATTAATTATTACAAACATGTGGCTGAATGAGGTCATAAAATCAACCCAATGATGATAATGCTCAGACGGATCTCATAAAATAGGATCAAGACATGTTTTAGGGTAGTTTATAATTCTTATAATTTTATTTTATACCCATATTTACATGATTTTCCCTTTATCTATGGTAAATAAAAATAATTACTGAAGATAATATTGATAACATCCAAAAATTATAAGTACCTATTTAAAAAATTTGTATCTTATGATTCCAAATATGGAATCTGTTTTTGAAAATTAAAAACATATAATTGGATGAAATTAATTAAATATTAACACCCATTTTCAAAACCAATAAGTGATATTATAAGATGTAAAAACTATCAAAAGATTGACATTTGTTTATATCCACTTTAAATGTGAAATTACTTCCAATGAACAACATTGGATTAGATTATATAAAAATAATATCTTATATTTTGAATAAAAATTATACAGATAATCTAAATATAATAATAAAATATATGGAAAGGAAATTTAGAATTAAAATACACTATTTTTCGATATTCATTAAAATAATAATTTAATCAAAAAATACTAAATTTCAGCCATGGTAAAGTATGATGTCACACTTCTGATGAAGATGTTTATTATTTCAAATAATAACTTATTATATTATCATAATGAATATTTAAAAATGGTTCACCATAAAAAGGATAAAAACCCATATTCTTTTGTAAAATACTTATTTTATTCAAAAAATTGTATTACTTATAATATCATATCTTGAAAACATATAAGATGAATTGATAACATTACATTGAATATATTACCTATATATTTATGTGAAAAATCCGTAAATATTTATTTTATTATTTTTATAAACTCACTAATTTTCATTCAAATAGTTTTTTTTGAGAAGGCAGTTAAAACTATTCATACATGAAATTATAATGACTAGGACATAATATTTAGTTATAACTTCTACTTCGTATTCATTCCAATTAATTCTCACAATATAACATAAAATTCTATGTAACACATTCCATGAATTTTAATGCATATACTACAAGATAATACATTGTTGAATATAGATCAAGCTAATATTAGAGGAGTGTACAACACCAGACCTCAATGAAATTAAAAATATATATCTCATAAAAACATGGGGTGTTACAGAAATAATTTTACCCTATTCCATCAATAATATTATTTTTATTTCCAATTCACTAACACCATCTCCATGTTATGTTAAACAACATGAAATTCAAGAATTATGAAATGATTAATTCTCATTCTAATGAGATACATTGTTTTCTCGTATAACCTTTCTTGGATACAACCATGATAAAAACCACATTTTCTCCAATTTTATAAATTATATCTTCATTGGGAAAACCTAAAATTAAAATGATGTTAATCCCATTAAAATGGTATGCATAATGATGAATAAACCACACGTTTTTGTCCCAACCATCTTCCACAAAAATATTAAAGCACCTTTCACCAAGTTAAATACTACTTGATGTGTGGAAAAATTTTGCTGAACTATGTTTGGATTTATTATTTATACATCCGGAGATGTAGTGAATTTCAAATATTATAAATTAATATATCTAAAATATTTCTTCCAAATCATTTTACCCACATACTTACGACAATACATTAAACATCATGGTCAACATCATCATTGAATCTTGATAAACTAGACAATCAGTGATGAACAATGTGGTGAATGATTCAGATTACAATGGTATACATTATAAAAAATAGATCTCCAATCATGGTCACATCCAAAAATAGATATATAAATAAAATTCGTCTTCATGTGCATGGTTCAGACATGAACATGGAATATTTTAGGAACTATATATGGTTTGCATCTCATTCCATTTGGATATGTAGTGATGCCTAATTCTACTATCTCTGGTCCAACCACGATTCCTCTCCTGATGTATGAACTCATACTTGTTTAGGGAATTCTCTCAAATACTATGAATGCCATAATTCACATTACAATGAGATTCGTACTGATTCCCAGTTTTCCATCCATGGGACCATCCACACTATATCCCAATTTCTCATATGATCATCTTCATTCATACCACATGACACTAAACTGCATGGCCAATATCCTCACGTCATGACATTAAATTACATGGGAGTTTAAGAAATATCTATTCCCATGCTCATTCCCTTCACTTGTTTTGTATATGTGTTAGAGATTAATCATTCCCACTTGTTTATCTCACCGATCATAGCACATGTGGGATTATTATTATTGGAAAATTAGGTCCCAATACAAATAATGAATATCATGTTGTGTTGAGATTATCATGGTCTATGTTATAAGATCATAAGAGGCACAAATTATTTTTTCATGACATGAAAATAAAATATGTTATTTCTAGAAGAGCTATGTGTGGATTTATTTTCATTCCAATAAGATTTCTAGTGTTATATTGATCATCAATAATGGGCATAATTTCAACATTATATGTGAAATACCACCTTTTTCTTGTATAAATGTCAGATCATTATAAGGGGATTCAATATGGCTTCTATCCCTATGAGTGAATTCATAAGAAACTAACTCATTCCCTTCACAGATGATTTCAAATAGTGTGGGGGGAATTCATTTAGAAACTATATGGTTTTTGGTTCTCATCCCAATGACATATACATTGACACTCAGGCCCCATGTCTTATTCCTAGCCATATGATAATTTGAAAATCCCATATCTCAAATTCAAACAATAATCCATGAATGAGATTTTAATTTTCCTCCCCTCATTATGCTGTCCACAAAGGAAATAGAGATGGCCCCATTCCACATTAGAGATAGATATATATTATTAATTCTATAATTAATTTAAAGTATTGATAATATTGATTCCATTGTGCATGGACAAATCAACTCCAAAATTAATCCTTCTGATCATGGATACATTCAGATCTTTTAAAAATTATTATGGATCCTAGTGGTAGAATGCCTGGTGTTGGAGGACTTTTTTTCTTGAATATTTTGTAACACACCACAATTGGATTTGTATAATATAGTCCACCATGACGGGTTTTCATCCAAATGATAACACTATTTGACTAAGCTGTAATATGCCCCAGTTCAATTTCCAATAAGTATCCCATAAAATGAGGTTTTCATCCATCTGTATATTTTCACTAGGGAGAATACTATTTTTTCATTGTAAGAATTTATGATATTATTCTGAAAAATTACATTCAAATTCAGTCTTTGGTCATACCACTAACATTTTTCATGTATCCTCTCTCTCTATCTAAAAACATCGAAGAACGTTGTTAAAAAATTCATCCATCATTTCTGAAATATGAGGGAATGATCTGGGTATGTTATACAATATATCATCTATTAATTCTCTAATATTACGTTCCTAGTTGTATGTTCGAAAAATACAAACACAAACCTCCTCTAACATGAGTACGACCTTTGTAAAGAACATAATTCCCCTATTCTTTTCAATTTTTAATTTAAATGATCCTCCTATATCTAGGTACAGTTCTCCCACAATCCAAACTCTATGCTTGAGGAAACCTGAATCTACACAATCTTCTATCAGCTTTTAGGGATCGGGTTCAAGGATTTTAGATGACTTCTTTTCATGGATATATTGTAACATGCCATAGATGTTTTTTGGTATATTATCACAATAAATGGGGATTTCAGCCGATGGATGTATCTATTGACTATTTTTTAATACTATATAGTATTCATTTCATAAAAACAATCAACAGAACAAGTTTATCAATCTGTGGTAACTTCTTCCTAGGGAGATAACCCCAATAACACCACAATCCCTTTTCCCCATAATACATTTTGGATCTTGGGATCCCCAAACCATAGCTTCCATATTTCTCATATTTAACCTAAATAGGTTTTCACATTTCTGGATTGATTATCAATCATATGAGAACAATAAATAATTATGTTAAAGATAATAACCGTAAATTATAGAACCCATAATTTCCTTGTTATATGATATTAAACCGCATGACATAATTTCCTTGTTCTATGACATTAAAAACAAAATGCATAATATTCTATTTTGAATATTTTAAACTGTAAAACAATTCCCTCACATAATGATGTTAAACTACATAGTTAATTTCATGGTTACACAAAATTATACTTCTTGAAAATTTAACCCTTATCAAGATGGTTATCCCCAATGAAATCAATGATATATCAATATATACCCTCCTTCAAACAAGAAAAAAAACTTGTAGGAGTTTTTTTCCCTTCATTATCAATGCCAATACAAATTTTCTCTACGTTATAAGACATTTAACAATTGTATAACCAACCATCTTGGTTTTGAGAAATACATACCTCCATAAACACCAATTGACCATCAATAATAGAATTTTGGAATTACTAAGAACATATTTTCCAGAAAATTATATAACATACATCAATTGTATTTTCCTTAACAATCCCATTAAATGGGGTTATCACCAATATGATCCAATTTTATAGTATGCTATAATACTATATAGTTGAATTTATATTAAACATCTCACACAAGGGGTTAGTTAACTAGTGAGAAATTTTTCCTCAACATTTACCACCTCTATTATCAAATATCATGTTTTAGATACAAGAACCCTGAAATCATTGATTAACATTCCACATCGTATATCTGAAGGCACTCTGAGAACTGTTTATCCAACATGACTCATTTGGGTTATCATTCAAAACATATGGCCAATGATCTTTTCTTGAAAACATGTTCCCCACTAGTTTGGATTACATGAAATTAAACTACCAAAAAAAGTATACATAGTAAATAAAAAATTAGATGTTTGGAAGAAATTCACATTTTAGATCACTAGAGCCTCAATCTATAAGGTGTTCACAAAAAAACAATCAATTAAGTGATAAAGGACACAATGTTTTTAAGGATGTTAATAAAACCCAGTAAATAGTAGAAATACACTCACAAAAACCCATGATTTAGGAGAAAATTATTGCATATTCCCATGCCTATCACTATGGTTATGACTAAATGATGAATATATATTTTTCTTTAAAAATTATTTTTAATATTATCTTATAATTTTTGGGAGGATAATAGGGATGAAGACTTATATGATTAGAAGAAAAAATCATTTCATTTTTATAATAAAAAAACATTATGAGTATCCACATGATGGATTCACTCTGCCACACTTTATAAGAGACCATCAACATTACTCTACATTTGCTAAATGAAATCCCAAGCCCCATCATTATATTGTGCAAGTCATGTCAACCAAATAGATTCAATCTCCTTTCCCAGTGAAGTACTAGGGATACTGCCTCAAAATCAGTTCACTCTTTAGTATAAGATCCTTTTAGTGAATGGTGGAGTTGAATGAGCTCCCCCTTCTCATAATTGAATTCATTACAATGCAATGATACTTGTATAGTTTTATCATTAATCATGTTGTATAAATTTTACTAGCTTCATGGTTTGGTTCAACTCTTCCTGGGACAATGTTTCATGGAAACCATTAGTGAAGATTATGATCTTTTCCATTAGGAGTTCATATTGAAGATCTTGATCATGTTCCCATTGGATAATTACTTCCTTCCCATTATCAAGAAACCTATAGTAATGAATCCCTCTATATCCAAACATATCAAACATGAATGAATATTTATGTTTTTTTGATGGTAGATCATCACGAGAAATCAAAGAGATTATTTTACAAATATCCCACTGATCCCCATGGAATGCGGTGTGAATATAATTATTAATCTCTATGTTCAACTAAGAGTGATTGTCATAGGGGGAAATGACCTCAAGAATTGGTGAACTTATTGTATCACCCACCCCCTCTGAATCATAGTCAATAATGGATTCTTTTCATTATACTTCGGGCATCAGTGAAAAATGATTCACTCCCATTTCAAACCAAAGAAGTTGATGGTGTCTGACTATGGGATTGACTAAACATTAGACACAAAAAGATAATAGACAGAATAAATAGTGGTTACTAATGTAGGCAGTGACACTCTCCCAGTAACAAGTCATAATCTTGGGATCATTTATCCCTATCATTCCTGACAATGGTAGTTTGAACTAGACCCTCCTAATGAGGGGCACAATATTGTGTCCACATGGGTTTTACAGAATGAGGCTCAGGAAGACGCCCTATTCTGGGCTCCATTAATGATCCCCACATCCTCAATAGCGGGAATGGGATAAGAATTTTCATCTCATGCATGAACCACTAATGAGACATTTCCTATGGATAGAACTGTACCTTCAAACAATTAATGATTAGAGAACAAGAATAAATAGTGGGTTGCCCAAAAATATAAGGACTTCGGTCCATTCAATTACCTATTTAGATTGTCAAATTATGTTAAAGTGGTTGTATGATTAATTTGTTCCATCATTTCATCACAGTTCTTGCCAATATTTCTCATGGAATCTATTTATATCCCAAGCCTCTATGTAATCTCACCCATGGAGAAGATTATATTATTTTGTTTGGACTTCTAAATCATCCATTTAGATGAATATTAATCCTAAAAATATTCTTATATGAATATTGTTGGGGTGGTAAAAGTCATATTTTGGTCTTAAGGTGCAAGAGATTAATCTAAAATATCATAAGGATAAATTTTAGAATTTGATAGATGATGATGTTTTATAAATCATTAATATTAATTGAATCTTCCGCAACCTCTACATTGGTAGGATCAGTGATAAAATAAGATGAAATATCCATGAACCTCTAAACATGTTCTGTAAATGGATTTGACATGCCAATAGGGATCTATGTATGGTTGAGATCTCCTTTTTCAGTTCATGGAGTCTCATTAAAAAGACCCTTGAGAGATATGCGAGCGAAATAGATTTTTCATCCATAAAAAATTTTAGACATTTTTGTAGGATAATGCAATGTTTAAAGATATTTCAAATAATTACCACCACTTGTGAGATGTTTGGACAAGGACTTTATTTACAAATGCTCATATCTTTTTTATGGATTGTTTCTATAACTAACCACCTAAATGAATAGTTTGGGAGGGGAGAATTTATTTCTAGTCAATATATCAGCCTCAATGGTCTACTGGCCTGTAAATATCTCTCCATATTTGGGAGAAGACTCAATACTCTTATGTGGGGATCAATTTTCCTTATATTTCAATGAATGAATGTCAATTGAATTTTCCATGGCCCTTTATAGATAAAAATATCATTCCCATGGAAATTATGATTTTTTATAGTAAAAATAATGGATAAACAAAATAAGAGTCATGATATAGAGAATATACATCCTCAGTATTGGTATAGTACATACATTCCTCGGAATATGAAATTTAAATCCCCCAAGTGGTCCCTTGTCTCAATATTTCTACATATTATCTCATGGAAGTGTTCATTCTATCAAATGAATAAATGAAAGACTCATTTTTATAGATATAAATCACCACCACTGGGAATTTTCCTCAATGATAAACTTGGGAAATTCTCAATCACCACATATGTCTGCAATCCTCATCGCATCGTGATGGAGGTAACATATGATTTTTTTCATCATAGGATGTGATATTTAAATGTTTCACCGACTATGTATGTAAAAAATTTAATGTTTTCTAAGACTACTATAAAGATAATTCAAGATCTTTGGATTTCACGAGCTTCCTGACCCACTCCAGCACAAAATAGTTCTAGGAAAATGGAACATGAGTCTCTTCCTAATGGTTATGACCGGATAGTTAGAGATCTACCTTAGATAGTTTATCCCTTTAGATTCTATGTGACATATTGAAACTTCTATGAGCATATTAGGGAAAGCTTGATACATCATCACAAACACCTTCAGATGGGGATGAAGAGCCATCTGGGGGATAAGTAATATCATATGAGGGAGAAGAATACAACATACCCAACATACCATTCTTGGTTGGTTTCCCTGTTTTGATTCAATGAACATATTCTTTCAACACTTCCTCATGGTATGATGCACTCCATCGCATAACATAATAAGAATTCAAACCATAGTTTTCATCCACTGAAGACAGATTGATTGCAGCTTGAGATAACTCCATTTTTAGGCATCCATTACATTGGGAATACCATAACATTCTTTTCTAACCATACATGCACTATTTGAGGGACAAATATATGTTGGATTCACGTGAATTTACAGGAAGACCTATATATAGCATTGGCCTTATATTTAACTTAATTGTGGATACGATTCCCTATCTCACTTTTATTGAAGACCATTATAGAATATATTGGATATTTTATAGAATTTTCTTCATTTTTTAATCTCTAAAAAGGTGTGTCCCTATATGATTAGAAATTGATTTCCTCGAAGAGGAATAGCATCAAAATGATCAAACTATATAAAAAGAACAATGAAAGAACAATAGAAACAACCTGAACATGTAGTACAAACTAGACATTAGGAATCTTAACCCCACTCAACCAATTATTGGTAATAAAATGTGATTCGATCCATAATAATGGTCCCTAGATTGGTCCTATATTTCTAAATATGACCTTCCGCATATAAACATACTATATAATAATAATTTTTCATAGGGATGTTGATTTTCAACCCCACATGTTTCTTCCTAGAGAGCTTAGACACTATGATGAATCTCCATAAGATTATTAAACCAGTGGCATCGTTAATATATTGTAGCTCAATGAATATATGCATATACCATAAAAACCCATGGGAGGTTTCTTCATAGGTACATTGTACATGGGTTTTTACCCCCATTATTCATAATCCAAATTCACCATTATCATCCAAAATGTACAAAGATCACTCTTCTTTTCTATCTCATGACACAAACATTGATATTTTCATGTGGTTTCATCCCTCTCTAGCTCTAAAAATGTACTAATCCACTCCTTGGGATAGATATCCCCTTATAGAATGTAGAATAACTTCTTCATAACATCAATTATTTTTAGAATCTCAGCTGATAGAGGTAGGATCCTTTCATAATCAAACTACATATTCCTTAGAGGGATGAACTCGTCATACAGACCACCAATGGTCGAAGCCTTAGAAACCTTTCACAAATCCCACAAAATTATGAAAAATTCCCCATGCATCAGGTTGAATGAGTTTATATACAATATCCATTATCTAAACAACTCTGAAATGAACTCTGAATTCTTACATACACATACCTACCCTGCCCACATCACCCTGTAGATCTATATGTCTTGTAAATCCTTTTTAAATTCTTCATAAGGATGGTGCCCCCATTACACCCACAAAAAATCAAGAATAAATACTTCTCGCATGATGAAAACATATTATTTCATCCTACCCATTGACTAATCTATCTATGAATCAAAGAAGAAGATGTAAAAAAGTGTAGCTTCAATTCAGGTTTGTGCAGATTCAAATATAGAGAAAATTCTATATCATAAATTAAACAAGGTGTGGAGTACTTCCCAACAATAATATCAGATACCATGATTAGAAAACAATAATTACTGATGTTTCTTCCATATTGAAACAAAAATAGAGAAGAATAATTCATTGAATTCCTTATGATGTCTTCATTCAAAGGACCCTGGCCATTGGGTGGAAAATAACTACTATTAGAAAAGTCATGGAGATAATTCAACATTTCTCCCTCTAGATAAGCTAGAGTAGTATCATAAGCCTCATAATAGTAAATCCCCATATTTTTCACCATCACATAAATGTGAATCTTATATAAGTCACTTGAAACTATTGTCTTCTTAAAAACCTTGATCCTAAAAAGAAGAATAAAATTTTCAGTTTAGATATGTTTCAATTACGAAATGTTCTAAAATGATATAAAATTTGAAATGGCATAAATTTTTATAAGGTACTCGCACAAGAGACTTGCATAGAAAATTCAACCAAGGATCCTGTAAAATTCACTCACCCAGGTTTACAAATTATTCAGATAGACACACACCATATTTATGTAAGAGAAATATTAGATGATGATCTTCAGTTGAGGTTCAAAATTGAACACCAATATAGGGGGACTTGAAATGTGGAGGTGTGACAACAATCCATGAAAAATGAAAAACAAGAATGAAATTAAAATTTATGATTGTTATGTGAATCAGAAAAAATTTGCAGGACATAGCTCAGAAATCCAACTTAAGTCTATTTGTGCAGGCACACTTGAGCATCGTTTTCATGTAGGGTACTTGCATATCAGCCTGCATGACTGACTTTTTAATCATCATTCATGGAACACCTATGTGGTATACCATATAGAAATAATTCCTTCCCTAGTGGTCTGATATTTTCCTATAAATATAACTCTTTTGTCTTCAGTTTTATATATAAAAATTACCGATGGACACTCGCCTCCCTGATTTACCTAGTCCTTCACTCTAGCCCAATGAAACCTTCTAGGTAGTCCTCTATAACATGAATAAGAAGTAATAAGTGATGTGTCATGAAATTAATATCCTCTTAGGGTTTAAAATACAAAGAATTATAGATATGGAATTCTTCCCCCCTGGTGTAAGAACACTAGTGTAAGGTACCCTTCCACAACTAATGACCCACATAAGCCACTTTTTAAACATATGTGGAGATTCTTGAAGTTATAAGGAAAGACTCACAAAATTATTGTTACCCAGGTAGTCGGTCTCTCAAGGTTCCAGGACCTCTCCTGGATATATCTGAACAAAGCACCACCTGCGTGAGCCTTCCTTTTGTCACCCAGGCCAACCTACATGTCCATTCTCTAGATCTCCGCATACTATAGCCTTTGTGATCCTATGATCATTCCCACTTCAAATCCATACAAGCAAGGTCTTATTTTTCATTAGATCCCTTATCTAAGAGGGAAAAATTTGAAACTTCTTTGTAATCCATTAAATATGATATACAATGAAGTGGAGCACACCGGAGTCTCACCCATTTTCATTTTCATTATTCTAGTTTGTGTTTTCTCTAACTTTTCCTACTAATTGATTATGATCCCCTTGGTTCATGTATATTTAAATTCCTTTAGTCATGAGCAAAATAACCCAAAGAATGGTGTTAGGGAGATTCTAATCTTGATTATTAGTTCGACAACTATGTCATAACCTTACAATTTATATGAAATGGATCCTCCAGCACTAATAAGGGAGGGAGTGGATAACATATGAATTTCTTTTTGACGGTGAATTATTTTCCCATTCATTTTTTCTTAATCAAATATATGTAATTCTTCTTGAAGTAGGCCCCCAGCCATTCTTGGCACATGTTTCACCCCTAATCCTCATCTTTTGCGTTTGGATACTGGATTTGAAAGGATGTGGGAACCCCATTTGGATCCTCTATATCACATAAAAAAGTCCTCTTCTAATAAGGACCCGGCCATAAACATTACTTATTATTGAATTAAATTAATAATTCACATAGAGGATAATTTTAGGTTTATAGTTTTAAATAATTAGATCATAAATCATGCATTACATTCCACATTTAAACAAAGTGGTTACATAAAAGATAGTATTAATTTTTTTCCCATCGACAGAAACATATTTAAAAAAACATGGATTCTTTCATGACACTTCCTTGACCCTATCATCACATCATGTACATTTCCCTTGACCTGTGAGAAACATTTCAAAAATGTGGGATGAGCATAAAAAGCTTAGTGAGGGATATAAAACTATGAAATGAAAACATTAGTCCATGTATGAAATCATATATTACTCATGAAACATAATCACTTTAACATACCTCATAATTTCATGAATAAATCATAGAAATCATAAGAAATAAAGGTAACTTGAGTCATTCATAAAATTCTTACATAGGGAGTAACCCTTATGGTTATATTTGGAATATCCATCACAGTATATTCCCTAATTCTTTTCGGAGAAAACTTAACGTTTAACTCCTTCGCGTTACCCAATGCATTGGAGAGCTATATCGTTCTCACCCGCCCTTAGTTTATCACAGAACCACCTGTCTTCATAACAATTCCCAAGAACCATAACATAATTGTATCACATAAATCATCTATAAAGGTAACATAACACTTCCACATTTCAATCAAAAGATATCAATAACACATTGATATAATAAAAACATTATCAAAACCATTTTCAATACCAAAATAAATGAAAATTAAATCATGGTATTTATTTTTTTCATTTTTTTTAAAATTTTATGGCTTCTTGAGGAAGCTGAAACTCAAATAATCGTCACAATGGTGGATAAGTCGTAGTCGCCGCATACGTACGACAAAAAGAAATTTCCTTTTGTCGCTTAGTAAATGCTTCGTATAAAAAATATTCCTTTTGAATAAAAGTAAAAATAAATGGTTTTTATACACCGTATAAAATAATTTTGTGTATAAAACAAAATATGCCTCAATGAATGGATATTGAGACGAAATCCCTTACAAAGATGGTATCATTGGATTAAGAATAAATCAATTACATAATTATGTGTGAAAAACGAATACAACAAATATAAGTGGATATTAAGTGTAAAACAATCAGAGTTCATTCACACATATTCATAGAACGACATATTCAAGGAGTACAAGTTTATCCCAATGAATCAAAATTGGGTTAAGAAGTTCCCTTTCAAAAATTTGACAGCCTAACGGCGTCACTTCAAACAACAGAAAATGAGTTGATGAGGGAAAAAAGGGTATCTCATAACTTGGACATAAAATTTACATAAATAAGGATATATAATAACATATCCCAACATTACAATATGTAAATTAAAAGACCCAACAAAATAAGTCTTTTAAAAAGTGGGGGGTGAAAAGTTCCCTTACCGACTTGGGTATCTTTAGAAACATACACCCCATGAAAGAAAGACAATACAAAATTTTTGTAAATAATCATAAATCAATGTATATAACACAACAAGTAGAGTAATGGGATGTACATATACCACTCCAAGGATATGGTGGAAATTTTAGCATAATTCTCACGGGAATAAAAGTGAGGTGAAAAATGCCTTACGAAAACTCAGCAGCCTAACGACGCCACTTAAAACTTCCAAAAATGGATTGATGAGATCAAATACGGTCTCTCATCATATTAAAATAAATTGTAAAGCAAGAGGAATATAAAAGAACATCCCACAACATAACAAATATGAGCTTAAAATAAGTGACATAAAAGAGAGTACTTAAAAAGAGAGAGGTTGGATCTCTTACGAAAATTCGACAGCCTAACAAACCCAATCAAAACATCCAAAATGGAATGATTATAGAAAATAGGGTCTCTCATCATATGAACATAAAATTTACAGTAAGATTAATATAAAATAACACCCCAATCATAATAAATATGAGCTTAAAATGAATGACATTAGAGAGTGTACTTAAAAAGAAAGAGAGGGGTAGGTTACCTTACCTCAAGTCTGACTTGTCTTGTTCGTTTATTAATATTCCTGAATAATAAAATTTGGTCACTTTATAATTTCATAATGACCTAATTTAAAGATTATTATTCATTTCATATCACATCTTATAATGTTATAATAATTGTGTAATAATGTTATTTTATATCAGAGGATTTTTCCAATGTTTGGTACATGAGTAAAAAATGAACTTGTTTGAAAATGATTGCCCATGTAGTTACAAGTAAATCTATTTCAGAATAGTATTAATGATTAAAATATCATATATATCCAGTACATATTCATTTCATACTATTCTATAACATTTGGAGATAAAAATTGAAAAGCACCGTTCATGGAGACGGTAGGTCGTACGTATGCATGAACGCTACTTTCATTTTTTGTCATATTAATGGAATTACAAATAAAAGAGATAAATATATATTATAATTACAGTATAATATATATGTTATATATTTCACATATGTTCATTAATTTAATTCTTTATACGTTCCATGTATTTCATGAATGAGTCATATCAGTTGAGGGGGCGGTAGTCCACAATTCCTCATATGAAATTATCGCATTTGTACAACATGCAAAGAATAAAGGTGTGTTTTAAATATAAAATACAGAAGAATATAGTAAACATAAATACCATATATATCATATATAAAATAAAGTTACATCATAATGGCCACCTTTAAATGTGTTAAAAGAATATTGAACAATCATCGTTTCGTGAGGCATAAAATCACCAACCACAGAAACAGTATGTTCTTTAACTATTAGACGAAGGTGTGTGTAGGTGTAGCTCTAATCCTTCTCATAAAAACATAATAGTATATTGAAGATACTGGTTTTGTTAAAAAAAATTAATAAAAAGTGTTTAGGGGGTTGTAGAAGCAATATATAACATAAGAACACAAGAGAAGATACTACCACTAAATCGGGTAACTCTTTTTGATTTGAGCTCAAAGGCTTCCTTGGAAAGACTTCTTCCCAAATTGAGGCTTATATGAGTAAAATAAGGATGTGTAGAGACAAAATGGTCTGGGTTTTTCCAAGACAAAGGCTTGAGAGGTGTGGGTAAGGTGGTAGAGGTATGGGCCTTTTATAAGAGGATAGGAGGGGCACTCTTGGAATGTTTTGAAAAGTAACATTATTATAAAATGATTTTCGGATTTTAAAGGTCCCACAATTATATATTTTGATTATAAGGTGAAAATAGTTCTATATCCACACATAAAATAGGTTTTTCAGAAGTTTAGGTCTTAGATTTTACATTATCTTTTCATTTTATTTAAATCGTTAAATAATGAGGTAATCACTACATCATCATGGTGTCATAAATAATTTAATTTATTTAATGTCTAAAAATTATAAAAAAATTATCATGATGTAGGAAATATTTTTAGATTTCTAATGAATATTTATAGTACAAAATCTGACTTGTATAAACCCATTTAAATTTTTTTATTAAAACAACACATGTTTGCGACATTTTTATTTTAACATTAAATAAAAAGTTTTTAATGTCATTTTTCTAACAAAGTGGCACCATGGGGTCCCCAAGTTGACCCAAGGATTTTCTAGGTCAGTAATTACACATAAAATAAGGGTAGTACATGTGTCAAGGTCATTTAATATTATTAAAACAATATTTTTTCCATAAGTTACACTAATTACCTTAATCGTGATTAAAAACATAAAAGTTACTATTCACCAAAAAAATTATTTTTGTCTCATTGAACCACATTTTACCTCCTAATGAAAACCATGTATTTCTGATTTTTGAAATTAAAAACACAGTGGTGGTAAAATTTCATTTAAATGAAAAATCATTTTTTAAGTACCACTTATAGGTTTCACTATTCATCAAAAATTGGAGTTTTTCAGAAAAATACCAAAAATTCACCCTAAGCTATATTTGATATTCCGAATTAAAAAATGGTGTCTATTTTAAAAAATTCAAAACATATAAGTTACATTAATTAATTTAATAATTAATTCTTGTTGTCAGAAGAAATAGCGTGTTTTTATGAAACAATATATATCAAATGATTGACAGTAGTTTAAGTCAAATTTCAAAGTGAAATTAATTCCAATGAACAATATTGGATTAAATTGTAAAACTATATTCAAATATCAATTTAAAACCAATTAAAAAGATAATGTAATCATATAAATAAATTATATTAAAAAGATGGTCTGAATTAAAATACAACATTTTTCACTATTCATTAAAAATGAACTTTATCAGAAAAATACCAAAAATTTACACAAAGTAAATATTGATGTCCCGATTCTAAAGAAGAATTTTATTTTTTCAAATATAACACATAAAATTTTCAAAAAGTCGATTTAAAATAGGTTCTACATCAAAAGGATGTTAATTGACCTTTTAAAGAATATTAGAATGTTTACGCTTAAAATTGGATTCATTTGCATTTTTAATCCTCTAAAATTTATTGTAAAAAGTAAAAATAATTGACAAACATATATAATAATTTTGTGGTTAGTTCTGTTTATTCCCATAATTACGACGACTAAGTGTTAACTACCATTTAAAATAAAATTATTTTATTATTAGAATGCAATGTATGATTTCAAAGGAACTCGTTGTTGTGTATTGGGTAAGCCATCGAGCAATGCGTTCCCTTTAAATTAATATTAATATTTTATTCAAAAATAGGGATAAATATAAAAATGTCATATTCTTTTTTTACCTGGGGTGTTACATCATTCCCCCCTTTTAGTAATTGGGTCCTCACAATTTTAAAATTGGGCTCGGAAACATCATTGAAAGTCCCACATCGGAACAAGAGTCGGTAAAACAATCACTTTAAAGAACGAAAGGGAAGTATAGAGGTCACCCGAGTTAACCCATACTATGATTCCATGTAGGAAAACATAGATATGGAAGAAAAAGAAAAGGCTAATGTTCTGAGGGAGAGTGATAGAAAACATGTTTATGATAAAGTTAACCACAAGAAAATAAAAAACTTGTGGTGGATTAAACGGTATTTGATTCCCTAGTAGGAAAATTTAATAGACAACATTTGTGTTTTATGTAACTTTTCATTGAGGAATTTTTTTTTTATTGTAAGGAAACATAATTACTTGTCATGTAGACTTTCATCTTTTACTAGATTTCTTACACAAACTCATACTTTCCCCAAATGATGAGTATTTAGGAAGACATGTTAACATTAAGAGTACTATAATCAAATTCTAGTGAATCACCTAATCCACAAAAGAGGACTATATATTTACCATGTCATTAGACACTTACCATAACCAAAATTGTTAGAACAATATCAGATAATCCAGAAAAGGACAACCCTTTATAAAAAGAAAATCAATTCTTAATATCCAAAATTTTTCCAACAAAACCCAAAGTTCAACGAGGACCATTCGATAAACAATTTGTCCATAAAATTATACAATTTAATCCAAACTAAGTTTGAAAACCAAATATTTTATGGATTTTGTCACATAGTCTTCCAAGGTACAAATTAACACTTATCTCCAAATAACATCAGTTGCTCTAAAAGTCTCATATTGAAAAGTAATTAACCTGATCACATATCATCCATGATAGGTTAATAATTTCCATAGATAACCCAAAATAAACTTACTATTAATTCATAAAATAATCTAAATAAAACGAATAAGTCATACTAACCAGGGAATTCATGTAGTCTAGTGGTAGGGTATAAATACCAGTCACACTTTGGTTGTGGGTTCGATTCCCGCAGCATTGTTCGATGTGATTGGATGTCACACGGTCTGTGTGTTGTCCTTTTGATAAAACTCAAAAAATAAGCCTAACATGTTTTAATCTCAATATTTTACTTATAACTTTCATTTTCATCCAAATTCATCACGATATCAACTTCTGAACTCTTAAAGTCTTATTTCACCACCATAAAATAAAATGATTCCCAAAATGAATAACAGCATACCTTGATCATGGCGTCCACTCGGTTTCATCATCATCATGTTCACATAGGTAGAAGTTCCATGCATTACAACAATGATTTAGAGATCCTTCAAAATCATTTTCTTCCTCAATCCAAATACACCTTGCACAAAATGGGTCATATGGGTGTTCACAGAAAAATAGTTTTGGAAAATAATCACGTATGACATATAATTCCAAAACATCTGATAAACATGATTTCTATAAAATACTCAGACAAGAATTTGATTTGAAAATTTGTATTATTGGTCCTTTTTAAAATACCATAAGTATGTGCTGAGATACTATATTTTAAAAGAAGATATAAATAGGTTGTGCAAGGGTCTCCTTCCTCAACACCATTTTTAAATTCAAAATATTCTTCAAATTCTTGTGATAAGGTAAAATATTTTCATATACCTTGATAATATTTTCTTTTCTTGAAAATATTAGAATATTGTGAAAATAGTATTTTACTAAATACACCCCATGATCCATGATGATAACGAGGTATAATGGAGGAGTTTTATATGTCAAACAATTGCTCGCAAGTGAGTTGTATGCTAGAAAAAGATTCACAATCATTGGAACATTACTTTGCAATAATTATTGAAAGCATGTCATCGGGAAGGGATAAAAATTTTGTTTGAGATCCTCCTACTAGAATTCGTAACTGACTTTACATGACCTAAAAAATAGTTATAAAACAAGGATTTAAGGGAAATAATAGATATAGGGACTAACCATGTGTCTAACAATAACTCATAATCCCTATAGTTGTCTAAACCATCCTCTGATACCAACTATAAGGACCCGACCTTAAACATTCTTTATTATTGAATTAAATGAATAATTCACAGAGAGGTTCTTTTCAGGTTTAGAGTTTTAGAGAATTAGATCATAAATCATGCATTACATTCCACATTTAAAAAAAATTGTTACATAAAAGATAGTATTCATTTTTTCCCATCGATGGAAACATATTTAAAATATAAAATGGATTCGTTCATGACACTTCCTTGACCCTATCATCACATCATGTACCGTTCCTTTGACCAAGAAAAACACTTCAAAAACATTGGATGAGCATAAAAAGCTCAGTACGGGATATAAAAGTACGAAATGAAAACATTAGTCTATGTATGAAATCATACTTTACTCATTAATCATAATAACTTTAACATACCTCATCAAATCATGAATAAATCATAGAAATCATAATACATAAAGGTAACTTGAGGCATTCATAACATTCTTACGTAGTGAGTAACCCTCTTGGTTACATTTGGAATACCCATCACAGTATATTCCCTAAATCTCTTTGGAGAAACCTTAATGTTTAACTCCTTCACGTTACCCAATTCATTGGAGAGCTATATCGAGCTCACCCGCCCTTAGTTTATCAGAGATCCACCTGTCTTCATAACAATTCCCAAGAACCATAACATAATCGTATCACATAAAACATGCATAAAGTAAACATAACATTTCCACATTTCAATCACAAGATATCAATAACACATTGATATAACAAAAAAATTTAACAAAACCATTTTCAATACCAAAATAAATGAAATGTAAACCATGGTATTTTTTTCCATTTTTAAAAAACATTTATTGCTTGTAGAGGAAGCTGAAAGTCAAATAATGGTCACGGCAACGGAGATGTCGTTGTCGCCACATACATATGAAAAATAACATTCCCTTTATTCGTTTAGTAAAAGATTCATATACAAAATATTCCTTATGAATAAACATAAAAGTAAAAGGGATTTATACACTGTATAGAATAACGTTGTGTATAAAACATAATATTCCTCAATGAATGGAGATTGAGATGAAGTCCCTTATAAAGACGGTATCCTTGGATTAAGGATAAATCAATTACATAATTATGTGTGACAAACTAATAAACCAAATTTAAGTGGATATTAAGAGTAAAACAATCAGATTTCATTCACACATATTCATAGAACGAAATATTCAAGGAGTACAAGTTTATCCTAATGAATCAAAACTGGGTTAAGAAGTTCCCTTGCAAAAATTCGACAACCTAATGGCATCACATCAGACTTCAGAAAATGATTTGATTAGAGATAAAAGGTTATATCATCACTTGGAAATAAAATTTACATAAATAAGGATATATAAGAGCATATCCCAACATTAAAATATGTAAATTAAAATACCCAACAAAAGAAGTCTTTTAAAAAGTGGAGGGTGAAAAGTTCCCTTATCGACTTGGGTATCTTTCGAAACATACACCCCATGAAAGAAGGTCAATACAACATTGATGTAAATACTCTTAAACGAAAATATATTACAAAAATAGTAGAATAATGGGAAATACATATACCACTAAAAATAATTGGTGGAAAATGTAGCATAAATCTCACAGGAATACAAGTGAGATGAAAAATCCCTTACGAAAACTCGGTAGCCTAACGGCGCCACATAAATATCAATAAATGGATTGATGAGATAAAATAGGGTCTCTAATCATATTAACATAAACTGTAAAACAAGAGGATTATAAAAGAACATCCCCCAACATAACAATGATGAGATAAAAAGAAGTGACATAAAGAAGAGTACTTAAAAATAAAGAGAGAGGTTAGATCTCTTACGAAAATTCGGCAGCCTAACGGTGCCAATCAAAACATCCAAAATGGATTGATGAGAGATAATAGGGTCTCTAATAATATGGAAATAAAAAGTAAAGTAAGAGTAATATAAAATAACATCCCAATCATAGTAAATATGATCTTAAAAGTAATGACATAAAAGAGTGTACTTAAAAAGAAAGAGAGGGGTAGGTTCCCTTACCTCAAGTTCAACTTGTCTTGTTCTTTTCTTTATATTTCGGAATAATAAACATTGGTCAATTTATAATTTCTTATGTACATAATATAAAGATGATTATTCAGTTCATATCACATATTATAATGTTATAATAATTTATTAATAATGTTAGTTCATATCAAACGTTTTTGTCGATGTTTGATACATGAGTAAAAAATGAACTTGTTTGAAAATGATTGCCCATGTAGTAACAAGTAAATAATTTCCAGAATATTATTAATGATTAAAATATCATATATATCCAGTACATATAAATTTTATACTATTCTATAACATTTGGAGATAAAAATTGAAAAGCATCATTCATGGAGACGGTAGGTCGTACGTACGCATGAACACTACTTTCATTTTTTTGTCATTTTGATGGAATTAAAAATAAATGAAATAAATATATATTATAATTCCAGTATAATATATAAGTTATATTGGTCACATATTTTCATTAATTTCATTCTTTATACATTCCATGTATTTCTTGAATGATTCACATCAGTTAAGGGGGCGGTAGTCCACACTTCCTCATATGAAATTATCTCATTTTCACAACATGAAAAGAACAAAGTTATGTTTTAAATATAAAATAAAGAAGCATATAGTTTACATAAATACCATATATATCATATATAAAATACAGTGGCATCATAATGGCCACCATTAAAGGTGTTAAAAAAATATTGAACAATCATCGTTTCGTGATGCAGAAAATCGCCAACCACAGAAATAGTATGATCATTAACCATTAGACAAAGGTGTGTGTAAGTGTATCCCTAATACATCTCATAACAACATCCTCCTATATTTAATATACTTTTTTTTTACAAAATAAAGGAATAGAAAGAGTTTAGGGGTTTGGAGAAGGAAAATAATACATAATAACACAAGAGAAGACACTACCTTTAAATCAGGTAACTCTTTTTGATTTGAGCTCAAAGGCTTTCTTGGAAAGACTTCTGCCCAAATTGAGGCTTCTAGGAGTAAGATAGGAATGTTAAGAGACCAAATGAGCAGGTTTTGGCTGAGCCAAAGGCTTGAGCGGCGTGGGTAAGGTGGTAGAGGTTGGGGCCTTTTATAATAGGAGAGGAGGGGCACTCTTGGAAAGTCTTGAAAAGTAACATTATTATAAAATGATTTTCGGATTTTAAAGGTCCCAAAATTATATATTTCGGGTATAAGGTGATAATATTTAGAAATCCACATATCTGATATGTTTTTGACATGTTTATATCTAATATTTTACATTATCTTTTCATTTTATTTAAATCGTTAAATAATGAGGTAATCACTGCATCATGATGGTTTCATAAATAATATAATTTATTTAATGTCTAAAAATTATAAAAAAATATCATGATGTAGGAAATCTTTTTATATTTATAATTATATTTATAGTCAAAAATATGACTTCTATAACCGCATTTTAATTTTTTTTAGTGAAAGAACACATGTTTGTGACATTTTTATTTTAACATAAAATAAACATTTTTTAATGTCATTTTCCTACAAATGTGGCTCCAAGGGGTCCCCAAGTAGACCCATGGATTTACAAGGTCGTCCATGACACATCCAATAAGGGTAGGACATGTGTCAAGGTCATTTCATATTATTAAAGCATTATTTTTACCTTAAATTGCACTAGTTACCTCTAATCGCGGTTAAAAACTTAAAAGTTACTAATCAACAAAAAAATTATTTTAATCCCATTGAATCAAATTTTACTTCCTAATGAAAACCATTTATTTCAGATTTTTGAAATTCAAAATACATAGGTGGTAAAATTTTATTTAAGCGAAAAATCATGTTTTTAAGTACCACTTAGTGGTTTCACTATTCATCAAAAATTGATGTTTTTAGAAAAATACCAAAAATTCACCCAAAGAAATATTTGATATTCCGAATTAAAAAATAATTTCTATTTTACAAAATTCAAAACATATAATTTACATTAATAATTTAATAATTAATTCCTGCTTTTAGAACAAATATCATGTTTTTATGAAACAATATATATCAAAAGATTGAGACTAGTTTAAGTCCACTTTCAAAGTGAAATTAATTCCAATGACCACTATTGGATTAAATGGTAAAAATATATTCTAATTTAATTTTAAAACCAATTCAAAATATAATCTAATCTTATAAATAAATTATATAAAAAAGATGTTTTGAATTAAAATACTACATTTTTCACTATTCATGAAAAAATGAACTTTATCGGAAAAATACCAAAAATTTACACAAAGTGAATTCGGACGTCCTGATTCTAAATAATATTTTTATTTTTTCATATATAACACATAAAA
Organism: Viscum album; assembly: GCA_963277665.1. NCBI lineage: Eukaryota > Viridiplantae > Streptophyta > Magnoliopsida > Santalales > Viscaceae > Viscum > Viscum album. The sequence goes on along the minus strand of OY728133.1, from coordinate 1,021,846,822 downwards.
TTGTCAAAAAGTGGATTTAAAAGAGGTTCCCCCTCAAATGGCGGTTAATCGACCTTTTAATGAATATTAGAATGTTTATGATTAAAATTGGATTCATTAAAATTTATAATCCTCTAACATTTATTGTAAAAAGTAAAAATATTTGACAAACTTATTTACTCATTTTGTAGTTAGTTTTGTTCATTACCATAATTACTACGGCTTGGTGTTAACTACCATTTAAAATAAAATTATTTTATTATTAGAGTGAAACGTAAGATTTCAATGGAACTCGTTATTGTGTATTGGGTAAGCCATCGAGCCTAGCGTTCCCTTTATATTAATATTATCATTTTATTCAAAAATATGGATAAATATAAAAATTTCATATTCTTTATTTACCCGGGGTGTTACACTTCCACTATAATAGGAGGATAAGTTTGTGGTTATCAAGATCATCATCATTCTCAAGTATCTCATGTTCATTGTTTACTCATCATGACTAGTGGTCTTATAGGATAGCCATGATCATTCCATATACATATTTGGATATTTTTTTTGTATAGAATCATCAATTAAATATTCCTCTCACATTATTTTAGTGTTATCCATCTAAAGCAGCCCACAAATCCATGTATCCTTCCTTTGGGTATAGATGATTTTTTGGTTCCCCAGATCCTCAAATTCAACATGTTTCTCTGTCTGTGATTAACTGAAGTTGTCTTATTGGTTGATAGTGGTCATGAAATCCACATAGTCTCAAAACAATCCATGATAATACATCTCATATGTGAACCACAAACCAATCCAATAAATGAGAATAATCTTCATGAGAAATCCGCAATCATTCATGTCCATGGGCCTCATTCCATGTGCAATACACAACAGAGTTATGAAATAATCAAAATAAGTAATTCCAAATAAAAAAAATTCCAGATGTTGTTCTCAAAATTGATCCCCAAATAAAACTAATCCATTAGAATTTTCTACTATATTAATATCAAATCATTCACCACATTAACTATGTAATTCTCTTACGGGGTAAACCCCTATATCAAACATTCATGAATCATCCTTATAAGAAATCCCAAACCTAAACCCCTAAATATATAAGACCTATTCCAGTTCTCATGGACTAAACATTATGAGCATATTTTTCAAGATAAATCCCCAACTCAATACTCTCAAAGGGACATGCACCCCTATGATACAAACCATTATAGGACCACCATGTGTGTGATTCCTCATAAACCAAACTAATTGAGATTAGATTCACATCCATAAGAGATACATTAGAAGCCTCCATGAGGTTCAAAACAAGTCACCCAAAATAAACCCTATTCTCTCCATGCTACATTCATAGAGGGATATATTTTTATCTGGAAACTCATTTCCCTTTAATATTCCTAGGGCCTCTTCATAAATATATCAACAACAAACAATTACTATGGTCCATACATCTTTACATCTAGGTTTCTTGAAGTTAAACATCATTATTTGGTCCTTATTATATGAAATTAAAAGGGTTTATGTTACCTATTAAGTGTCACCAAACCATGTTTTTTTATTCATTTCACGAAGTTATGTAGGAATCCCATCATAAGGGTTATATCCAAATAAGAAAACAAATCTCTTCTCCCTGTATAAAGATACAAACCAAATTACCTCTCTATGTGGCTGAAAACCATCATCCTCATAATAACAACACAAGAATGTATAATATTTTAACAAGATGATTCAATCAATGGATATCATTATATTCATATAGTTTCAATTTTTGATGAATATCCTATGATAAATTCATATGTTTCTAGATTCTACACATTCTAATAATTGATTTCTATTTAAATGGTGCTACATGTCTTACATGGGAATTTATGAAGGATATATAAACACATCTAAAAAATATTATATATCCATGGAGTAGAAAATAGTTACCCTCAAAAGTGATTGATGGGATTGAAATCCCTTGCACATGACCAATTTGAATTCTTAGGCGTCATTGGCCAAACCTCTCGGTGTTCAATGGACATTGTAAAGAAGGTACCTCATGGAAACAGAACCATTGATTATTTCTAGTTCCATAAAAACACCCATTAGAATCTATTATGAAATTGAGAACCCAATGTGAATATTTTTTACCCAATTAAACCCACTATGGTTTACATCCTTAGTGATGTGTTTCCATGGGAAATAAGCTTACATTCATTAAAAAATAATCAACTTATGAAGAATTCGGCAATTAATATATGATAGTCATCAATCGTATATCATGAATCCATAAAATTTCCATTTTTATATCATTTATATAGTAATCAATGATGTGATATAGAGAAAAGTGAACTAAATTCAAAAACCGAGTTGTGTATTCGATCCCCAAATGGTCTCCATGATATGTGGTCCCCAATTTAAAGTTTTTCACCCCCTCAATGTCTCGAGAGACAAATTCTGATTGAAGGTCTTGATCAATGTAGTCTATGTGTGATCTACATGAAACATCAGTTACACTTTGGAATACCATAAAATTCTATATTTTCAATCCAATTTTTTGTGGGGAATCATAATTTAGCATTTTTTTGGGTATTCATCAAATGTAAGATACACTCAGAATATGAAATCCATTCAACAAGAACATAGATTCAATATTCATTATATTAAAATAATGGAATCTATGTGGTTAACTACTAATAATAGTACACCATCAATTAACAATATTATTAAACATAATATTATATTTATTAGATCGTATATATCCTTGATTCCACCAAATAGGGTCCATTTAGATTGTTCACATGAGTATTATTCTCCACCCCTCCCTATCTTCTATTTGAGTATTTCTAATATGATGAATAGAGTATAAATCAAAATATAATTACCTATTTAGTAAATACCAAAATACCAATGACATTTTAATCGTAATATATGGTTAAAGAGTACCTTAAAAATAATATTTATTATTCATAATTAGAAAAACCTATAATTAAAATATAATAAATATAAAAATTTACTTGCATTGAATAATTAACTAAATATATATGGAAATCCATGAAGAAAACATGAAGAGATATATAGGATTGATCACAAAGAAGGGAAAATTATTTAGTTCTATTTGATAGACCATGGTTGCAAGAATTTTTCATATGGTTTTTATCCTTAATTCAGTGATAAGTCTACCAATTCCTCAAAATAAATCACAAGACTATCGAGAAAACTCATAACTCTGGTTGAAATTCAAAAAATTAAATAAGTTAAGATCCTAATATATCTAATTTTCATAACAAAATTCTCAAACAACCAATAAAAAATTGTGATTTGGAAGATAGACAGGTAGTCATGAACTATTCTATGTTAATCTCGTGAGTCCCAACTGTATTAGCTTCTTACTACCACTACTCGCAAAATTAAAAAGGAGTCTCTATTATATTTTTCTATCCAACCTAACATGGTCAACAAGACCCATAAACCTACTAACCGTTTTGAATGAAAATTGAATGTTATTAATCACCGTTGAAAGTCAAAGAGCACTTGAGTATAAAAATATGTCAAATTAGTAATGATTCACTATAAAACCCCTAATGAACTTAAATTGAATTTCGACTATATTCATGTAGTTAAAAGTCTATTACATCAACATCTACAACATAAAATAAGAAATATCAATAATATTAATACATAAAAATATAGAATTCACCAAAATAACCTGAAATAGATTCATAACCAATATCACTTTACAATGTATTAGCTAATCTTAAATACAATGTCAATAACCTTATATAAAAATATAAAAATTAGATCATGGTTGGTGAGGAAAATAAAAAAGAAACGAGATTTTTCCAAATTGAAACTATACACTTTATGAGCCAGAATCGATGGTCACATCATTTACATTATACTAATCCAAACCTAGTTAATGGAAATTATGAGGATCTATCAAATTTCAGTATTCCATATAATTTCATGTGTCCCATATAACCAATTTTGTATATTCCCAATATAATATCCAGGGTGTAATGAAATATCCCACATGAATACCACTAGGAATATAAAAAATAACATCTCCATTAACGTAAAACTCTATAATTTTAAAACCTAATTTAAAACAAATTAACATTAACAATATTTCTTTATAATTCCCTTTTGGATTTTCTCAGAAAATACAGATATCAAAAATACTATTATATAAGTAAAATTGTAAAGTGGTGAACCCTTGTGTAATAATAAAGTTAGATAACACAAAAAAGGTATAAGAATATCAATTTGAATTCCCAAATAATTGAGGCAGGAAAGAGCACATGACATCTCAATTAAATAAGGGATAATAACTACCCTAATTGGGTATAACTAAATAAGATGCACATGGAATACTCTAATACGTAGTTTACAAGATGGATGTGATATATCAATAATATTGGGAGCTCCCTTAGTCTCTATTTGGACCTGTAATCCACTGATACCATTTTTTGACCCCCTTAGTCAGAATTTCTTAATAATTTTACTTCTATGACTCAACCACCAATTTTTTAAGCCACACAACGCAATGCAATTTTCTGGTCAATAGATTTCTCGTGATATAAATTTATATATATAAAAATTCAGAAAATAAATAAAGAATTTCCATGTTATATCAAGAATCAATCACATGGGAAACCATTTTAAAATTCCCATTTCCAAAAGCATTTCAAATCACATTCCCTCTTTGAGGAGATATTTTAAAACCATGCATGCACTAAAACAAATTACGTGGGAAAATATATTTAAAACATTTTATTTTTAAACTCATTAAATATATTAAATAAAACTCACATAATAAAACATATTCGCCTTTTGATGTTATTTTAGTGAACAAAAATCAATGTATAGAATGGATTAATAGTAATAAAGGGATAATCACACTTCGATAGAGAAACATAATATAAAATTGAATCAAAACTAAAATCCTTTGATAATAATTTATATGGATGATATGGAAAGGTCCTTATGAACCCAAATAACAAATAAATTCATATATAATCCACTATAAACCCATTTATTGGACCCATGATCATATAGGGCTTCACAAATCTTGAAAAATGGATGAAAAAATGAAAAAAATGGTAGACATGGAGAAAAAATTAAGGGATATAAGGCATTCCTCAATTAAACCCTCTAACACTCCATGGATATTGACCATGAAATCATGGATAATGAAAACTCATAATTAGAAAGTGGTATGTACCCACAAATGGGTGCAATATTTGTAATTTAGTGTAAAATAGATGTGGGAAAATTATAAAACCACAAACATTTAAAGTCATATACATGGGTACACTGTTTTGGTACATCTTCATCCAACCCTGTCATAGCCAATAACCTTCGAAAACTATGTCACATAGTCTTCATGAAATAATAGAAGAATTTGAAAAAGTGGGTAGAAACAATTCAAAATTTTGTTATCCCCCATACCCTCATCTCAAATGCTTAGTTTCATAGTTACTGAAATCCATTCACCAATCATGATCCTGGATTTGTTCCCTAAAAAATTATGATTTTCATACTAAAAAACCTATAAAATAAAAGAGGAAAAAAGTAATTAATTCTCGAAACAAAAAATATCAGTGACCCAATATGTGTCACTCACCGTGACATAAGACAACAACAAAATCATGCAATCTTCCAAAACAAAAATTATTCACTATTGAACAAATAATATAAATATATTTTTCAAAAACAAATTGTTTTTATATTATTTTACATTCTAAATAATCCTATAATGATTACAAAATATGATAAACATTTATTACAATTATAAAAAATTATAAAAAACATATTAATCAAAACGGTTATCTATAGAATGTGTAGGAAAACAAAAATATACACATTATTCCTAAATAATCATAAAATAAAATCATTTCATAAGAGTAATGATTACATATGCCTTGATCATATACAAAAATATAATAAACATATTCCAAAATATCATTAATCACCTCAAACACCCATCCAAAAAATAATAAAAATGAGTATCAATGTTTTAAAAATAAAGATAAATGAAAAACATAGTAACTACGAAATGTTTCTAAAACACATAAAATATAATCATATGACAGGATCAAAAATTATTATTTTAAATAACCCATTATTTGGTTAAAATTAAAAATCCCTAGAATTGTACACCCATATATAGTGATAAAACACCTTCTATACATACTGTTTTCAATACCAACTTTGGTGACCCAAATATAAAAATCATTACTCAAAATATGAAAAAGAATAATTCAACTACAAAACGTTGACCTTTTAGATTGTCACTTTTAAGTAATTTGCATGAGAACCATTAACTATCAGATACAATATCATTACAATATAAAAAACATATTTTTCACTATACCTATAACTATTTGTTTTTTAATTAGTATTCAATATATCCAAAAAACATCCAATCAAATTATAAAATTATATAAATATATTACCTTTCATTATTAATCATATTGAAGGGAAGTTTATGAAATTAAATGTAATCTAAAATAATATATAAAGTCATGAATAATATATATATATTAATCCTCATCAATGTATGTTAGGTAAATATGTTGGTAATAGATACAAATAATCTCACATAAATTCTTGTTGACATCCCCTTAGTGACCATATGAATAATTCATAAAATTAAAGAATTCTACAAGGAGTATAACTATATCTTGGGGAGTTTTTATAATATATTTCCAATTAAAAAATTTTCTTTTTCATAGAATTCTTAATACACAACACCATGATTAATTAAATCACAATGTATTATATTGTAGCCTTCATATTTATTGATATGAATAATTTTACCATGCTATTATATATATGTGTGTGTGTGTGTGTTTAATGGAAAAAAATATATTGAATATTTAACAACAAATCATCCCATAATTTAATGAATAGAAATTGTATGAATTAAAAATATATTTTATACAAATTTTATTTTAATGATTTTTTTTGGATTTTAATTAATTTATACTTATTTCTAAAATTTTATTTTATATAGTGAACATAATTGTGTAATTAATCATATCCACTTTTTATTAGGGTGATTTTTTGGATCTTATTAATTGAATGATATTTCAGTGGATATTAAAATATAAAATGTCTTCAAATATTGTCAACTCATTAGATTAAAAAAATTAATTTAAAAGTATCTTTATATTTTTTATTTAATATCATTTGGACATTTAGTCGATTTTTTAAAAAAATATAATTATTTCCATTTGAATTTTTAAAATTATTGATTTTGATGTCAGATAAACTTTGTCATAGGATTAAATATTTAAACAAATTATTTCTTATTTTGTTTTACATATGTATATTAAAATTGATTTATATATCTTAGAGAAATTTAAAATAGAAAATTGGATTTTATATTTTTAATATACGGGTTAAATTTTTAATATACGGGTTAAATTTTTAAAAATATGGGCCTTATATTTATGTATAATATGAAAAGAAATAATAGAAAATCTGTGTCAAATAAATAATGGTAAAATTGGTAAAACAATATTAAAAAAATCATATAAGAATATTAAATAACCTTATATGGCCCTTTAATTTATTTAATTTGTTTAATTATATGATTTGAATACAATTTTTTATGTTATAGAATTTTTTTCTAGTTTTCATTAAGAATATCTTAAAATTATTTTATAAATAGAAAAAAAAATAATGATAGTCTCTTTTTTTCTAAAAACATGAATGTTTTAACATTTAAGTACAATGATGTTATATTCATTTAAAAATTAATATATTAAATTTCAAAAAAATATTTTCAATTTAATAAATTATTTATTATTTTTGGTTATGATATAATTACCTAAAATACTTATGTAACATCGAAAATGTTTTTTGTATGCAGTAGAAAAATTTAAAAAATATTTTAAATAAACAAAAAATTTAAAATATTTTAGGGGTTAAATTTTTTCCAAAACATTTATGGGTAATTATAATTTATAATTAATGATGATATTTTATTATCATAATGAATCTATATATTTATATTATTAAATAAAAATTAGATGAATTGGAAAAAAAATATAGATAATGATATTTTATGTTATATAATATGTTATTCAGTTATTTAAAAATCATGACAATTTTAACGAGGTAGGGTGGAAAGTAATATGGTTTAAAATATCACCCAATTAACATTTTTGGAGAAATAAATTCTCTATAAGTAAACCTATAATCTTTAATAATCGAAATTTTTGTTTCTATAATTATGTGTAAAATGATTTACCCAAGGATATGACTAAAGGGGTGAGGGTTATAATAACCTAAAACATGTGCAAATACAATTATATGAGTTTATTTATATACTATATAATTATTAATTAAAAATTAATATAACTTTTAAGTATATGGAAGTTATTTTTAATTTATAATATTTTTTCGGATTCAACAATTAAAAGAGTTCTTTTTCCCAAAATTATTAAATAACTCTCATTGTCTCTCTTATTTATAATACATTGATTCCACTATATCAACCAAACTATACCAAAATAACTTATAAACATTCATTGAAACGAATTAAAGATTCTATTAATATTATAATAATTTTCCAATAGTAATTAATAAGGGATCTAAATATTCTCTACAGAATAATAGTTAATCATCTTACCTGAAAAAATTCAAATTAAATTTTTTTTCTTCCACATCTAAATCTATTGAATCCACACTAAAATAAATTCAAAAATATCATAAATTTTCTACCTATTATTTGAATGATTTATCATAAAAATCAACATATTTTCTAATCAATTTTAATTGAAATTATTAACTCCTATATACAACTGTTCAACCGCCAATACGAGGCGCTATTATTTGTATTCCATAGCCATAATTAATGGATGGTTATTGTTATGGATATATTTTCAATATATGATGTTAATGAAATATTTATACTTATTTTATAATAATATAACAAATAAATTTAACCCTTTCTGTTATTTTAAATGAGATAATTCTTTTCACGTTTACATGTGGGATCCAACCTCCATGAAGTGATGTGATTCATTTATCATTTTCCCATTAGATATATGTTATTAATGATATAATTAATAATTTTATATTATTTTAATTATATAATAATTATTCTATAATGATAAATTCTTATTTATATTATTTTTACTCAAAGAACCAAAAAGTGGAATCATCACTCATGTGTACTTTTGAATTATTGTCTTGATGAAGTAATGTAATTCATTTCTCATCAATTATTTAAATGAACAATTATAAAATATTTAATAATGAAAATATATGAATCATCATTAATTATTAATATTATGGATATGAGGATACCATAATCATGGTTCATGTAATAGAAGAATCAAACTAAAACAATCCTCGAAATCGAACTAATTTTAACATTATTGTTATTTTTATTAAAGATTCTTTTCGGTAAAAAGATCCTATTAAATAATAATAGAATTATAAATAGTGACATATTTGATAATATATATAAATATTATATTTATAGTAAATATATATTTACTATTAAGTATGTTATCTATCTTTTAATGAAATTCAAACATTTTGTAATGGTTTTTCATCTAACGTTCATTTCGGCGATTCATATGTAATATTCACCACAATTTTCCTTTATGTGGTGTATATACAAACAATGAATGTATTTTATAATTAAATTCTTTAAAATAATAGGGATTTAAAAATCCATATATATTTTTATATTCCATGGTTTTTATATTTATATATTACAAAATTTTTTGGGGTTCATCATCAGAAATTATCTTTTTGGAAATATTTATTAAGTTATGACATTATTAATGAATTTTTTCTAATGTTCCTTTTAAATTTTATATCTATAATATAATCATATAAATTATATAAAATTTTATATTGGATTTTATTCTTACATGGGTCTTACAATTCAAAATATTCTAAACCTATATAGGATTTATGTTTCAATAATATTTTGATTAGAATATCATATAATTTTATTTAAATTAAAAAAAAATATGAAACATATTTTTATAAACCATTCAATTTTTAAATTATATTTTGAGTAATTGAGTTATCAAATATTATTAAATTTTTTTATCTTTGGTAATTATTATCATCCAGAATTGTTTTTTGAAAATAAATATCAATTACCCTTTCTGTCAATCTTTTTTCTATATACCAATATTTCTAAATTATTTTAAATAATATTATTATCTGTTATTAATTAATTTTTCATGAAAAATTTTATTCATGTTTTTATTTTTTTAATGTTTTTAAATAATCATGTTATTATTTTCTAAACATGTAAATTTTTACTAAAGATGTGAACAAAATCATTATTTTTATGATTACATTATGGAAACAATTTCCCACTATATTGACCAAATAATACATTGACGATTCCCTTATAGTAATTCATGGTAATTAGAAAAAAAAATTTCCATTTTTTTTAAATATTATTATTTTAAATATCAAATTTCAATATGAAATTGGTATTTTCCAAAACAATTACAGTTCTATTTTAATGTAAATGTTAATATATGATAACATCATTTGATGTTTATTATGAATTTCTATAGATTTGATCTAATAAAACAATCCTTAATAATTATATGTATAGTTTAGTGTCATAAACATTTGATGCCTATTAAACTTGTTAATTTTCCAGGGTTTATTCTATAATGAATAAATAAAATGATTATGAATCTTGTTTCCTTCCTGAGGGTTTTGATATAGTGACATAATGAATGTAATATGATTTTTTGGAACCCAGATGCATGGATTTCAATATTATATCGGTGGGACCATAATTATATATCCCTCAAACATGTTATGTAAATATGGATATCTTGTGAGATAATAATTAGTAGAATAAGGAGTGAACACTCTTTAGTAAGTGTCTATGTTACAACAATAGACATGGGAGTGAACATTGACTAAATATAGTATGGAATCAGGAGATAAACCAGTCATATAAGGAATCCATAGAGTGATACCTTACTAATGAAATTATTTTCAATACATTGGTGTATTACTCACACCAATGTCATATAATTTCATTATGTTATCTAGGATCATTATTCAAAATATATGATTCCAAAATATATTTACTTATAAAATATATTAGGATATATATTATTCCATGATTCATGATTAAGTATATTTGACTAATTATGTATGAATAATGTCATTTATAATCTTGTTGTTGAACTCAGGTTATTATATATTTCTCATATATTACCATTGATCGATATATCTTAAGCATTATTACTTAGAATTTGATCTAAACATTTTTTATTTTTACATTCCCCTTGTTAGGAAGAAGTTTTCTTTGAATGAAATATCTAAGAAGGGGTTTTGTCGGGATGAACTAAGTGGGATATATTTTAGATCTTTAAAATATTAGTTTTTCATGGATCTATGTATCCAAATAAACAATACTATTAGAGAACATAGAAAACTGTTGTTAAGAAATGTAATAATTAATTATCTAAACAAAAGATATATGTATATATATAAATCATGTGTTACTATAGTTTGTCTTGAATAAAAGCTTAGTTAATCTCCGGATATTAGTTTTTGAAAACATTACTAAAACCCATGGGGATAAGCCTATCTATACGAAATAATTGAGAATTTTGGTATGTTTGAGGTTATGTGGTTTTCTAGAAATATACGCATCCTTTTATACTATATGTGGATATGTTTTTTATAAGATTAATATATGGGTAATAACGCATTAATAAGTTGATTAATTAATACTCATATGTTGTTTTTGTTACATGAGACCACCTTTGAAACACTTGAGGAAAATTATTGAGTTCTTTGGCTATTTAATTATAATTCAGTGTGATGAATGAGTTGGTACAACCTATGTATTCATTTGATATAAAATTTTGATATGGTATAAATAAAAAATTTCATGGATTAATAAGTTAATGGTTGATAAAATTCTTAATGAAAAATAATCCAATTTTTTTACTTTTTAGGATGGAATATTAGGATGAATAAGGATATTTTTTATGTAATTTATTATAATATAGCCCTTTAAAACAAAATATATCTTTTTAAAGAATGTTGGATGAATTTTTTTTAATATTTCGTAGACATAAGTTTAATGTAATTGATAACCATTATATTTGATTTGATAGTTTATATTGATGAAATAATTTTTAATTATATTAAAAGAATTATTAATAATTAGGACAATATTTCTATCATATTGATAACCACGAGATTGGATGGTGACATTTTTGGTAAGTTGTTAATTTTTCATCAGAATAATTACCCTATATTAGTAAAATTATATGAATATGATAATCATAACCTGATTAATTAATATTGAGTTAATATAGGTAGTATTTAATGATAAATGTTAGGATTTATATTAAATTGGTTTATTCTATGATAGAATTATCATATGTTAAGGGAATTTATTATCAAATTATTTTAGTGTATGGTATGTGAAATTATGATCTTCATTAGTATTTTTGGTGAAAATGTTTAATGTTTATAATGGAAATATAATATGTGATATAATCCTTCTAATTTATAGGTTTTTTAAAATATTAAGACATATTTTGGAGGAATTATAAGGTTAAGTGTTTTTTGGATGGGATTAGGTTCAACACTAGGTGTTATTTTATATGTTTTACGGAGAAATTTATTGAATATTTATATGATTATTTTTAAATATAAGATAACTGCATTAATTTTTTTGGTTTTTAAATATATATATTTCTATAATAAATTATTTTTATTTTTTTTGAAATGTTATGATATGTTAAAATTTAGTTTTACTTTTATATGTATGAAAATTATTTATGATAATTCATTTCATAGAATAAGATATGGGATAAAATATTGAATAGAATATTATAAAACCAAAGAATGAAATTTTGATTTTCAATTGGAATGAAATACGGTATGTTTGTTATCTCATGTTCTCTATATTTATGGTAAATGATTTTATCAACTCAAGTATGACAATGAAAAATCGATGGAGTCTATTGTGGAATGAATCACTCAATAATGAAGGAATTTTGTTAATATCATGATTTTTATGATTATACTTACCTCGTATTTTAAATTTATAATTTGTTAACACTATGTTTCCATATATTAATAATGATATTAATTTTCATGATAAATTTTACAATAAAATTTATTACTATGTAATGATACAATATTTATAGTAAGAGATTAATAAAAATGGGGGAGGGGTGAAATTTATTTACTATAACTAAAATGTAACATAAAAATATTTGATAATATATTACTATTTAAATAATTTATATGTCATCAAAAGATATCATGACATAAATCACTAAGGCTAAATCAAATCATGATATATTAAAACCCAGCAATTAAACTGACAAGTATAAATAATATAACTAAAATTAAACACTATTTATAGATACGGTATACTCAAATAAAATATATTGGGTATTTTAAAATAAATATGTAGTAAATTATTAAAAATGACACTTTAATGATTTAATGTTCATTATCTTAAAATGTATTTTTATTCTATTATATTATTTTTAGTTATAATTAATTTCATATACTAATTAAAATTATATTTTATGAAATAAAATTAATATTTTTAATATGTGTAAAAAATATTTATTGATGGTTATTTTTTTACTTTTATAAATTGAGTAATTATTCAGTGGATAGTGATACATATTGATTTTTTAAATACTTTCATTTAGTTTTATAAAATAAAAAAATTATATTTGGAATTATATTTTTATATTATAAATGATACATATGATGTACTGAATTTTTAAAAAATTTATCAATTCCATTTTTAATATCCATAATTAATATTTTCAAATAATTTCTTTTCATTCTGAAAATTGTATTTTCATCAAACATAATTTGTTATATTTTATGAATTTATATTAAAAATTATATATTCCACTTCTAAAAATTTTATATTTCTGAATTAATTATAAACATTTTATTATGAGGTTAAATTTATTTAAATATTCCCCCTTCATTTTTGTTCTTTAGTTATTATATCCATGTTAAATATTTACCTCCCCAGTATGGCTAAAATGGTTTAAACATGGTTAAAACATTTTTCTAAAAATTAAAATATACTAAAAATTCCAATAAATGAATTTATTAGTGGGAATATAAATAACCATAAACCATTATAATTATTGGAAATTTTTTCCATTTTTATATTATAATAACTTATATATTATTTTAAGTAATGAAAAAAATCCAAATATCACTTTATTTTCATTCAGATTCATCAATAATGTTTCACGAATATTATCTAAGTTTATGGAGTATTATAAATTATTTTCATAAATATTAATATTTTTTCATCATATTAAAATATTTATAAATTTTAGTGGTTTTATAATTATGTTCAATTCCTATAGAACCCAAACGACCTTTTTGGGCAAGTTGGAAGAAAATTACATATTAATTTTAAAAAATTTAAAATTTATATGATTTGAGTAAATTGTGAACTTAAAATAATATTTTGTTTAATTTTATAATATATATTCTGATTCAAGGTTATATATTTAAAATAAATTTATATCATTCTATGATTAAATCCAAATTAAATGAATAGTCCTAATATGATATTAATGATATTTTCTGTTATTTAATATTATATTAAATGGTTAAAAAATGAAAAAATATATTTAAATATGGAAATTTAAATCTAATATGGTAATTTATATTATCCCTTTAAAAAATTTATATTTTTTATATTTTAAGTAAAGTTATAATTCATAATGATGAGAACATTTTTAACGCGCATAATGATAAAAAGGGTCAATAGGGGTTAAACTGAAGAGTCTATTGATCAAAATTCCTAAAATATATGTTTATAGTATTTGATAATTTTATTTGGATTCATCAAATCCTTCATTTCATAATTAATTCAAAATTTGAAAAATAAATTTCTTTTATTTCTGTTTATAATGATTTAAAGTCTTCAAAAATTACAATAATGCCCCTTCCCTATCTTGTAAAAGGATACTCTTCCTATCTCTTTATTACAAAAATTTTAGACACCTAGATCAAATTAAACCAACCACATTATATTAAAAAACTCCATATCCATTAATTAGTGGGTATTTTTCTCTTTTAAAATGATTCCAATGGTCTTTATTAAGTGACTTAAAGTAGTTATTTTGAATAACATGTAGTCATTTATACCGAACAATTTTGAATAATTTCTACACAGACATTACATAAATCTATTTTTATATCGAAAAAATATATTATTTTTATTATATTTACTCAATTTTAATAATGAGGATGTTTTAATGATATTAAACATATGTTTAATAAAATGTGAATTGAATAGTATTGCTCGTTCATACTTGTGGGATATCACCTCGAAGTGGAAATATCATTCATTTTCATCCAACAACATTAATGATTGGTTATTTTGGAAAATTTGATGATTATAAATGTTTTTATGAAATAATTATACTTATATAACAAATAATTACTTTTATATGATATTATATTCATATCCCTTGAAGATTGATAACAGCTCTCTTGTGTATGCATGGGAAACCACATCCATAAAAATTATAATTCGATATTAATTATTTCATTACATGGATGGAAATAATCATATATTTAATTAATATATATTACATATATGATATTATAATTAGATAATGGTGAATTATGTTTTAAATTTTTTTCAACCATCTGCAAGCTGAAGTAACACTCATGTGCAAGAACATATTAAAATTAAAATGATGAGATGGAATTCATTTTTCATATCCACCTTATATTATTCTTTATAGTAGACTAAATTATAACTAAATGTAATACATTTTTGGTGATTATTTTATTGATTTTTTGAAACCTTGTCTATGGAACAATTTCTAGATCGATTAAACAGAATTATATATAGAAAATGGAATAAGTTTCACGTGAATATTCATTTTATTGAATTTTTATTCATAAAATGGTATTTTAAAAGTATAAGTTCATGAAAAATAGTATTTTATAAATTAATAGTGTTATTTTACATATTTATAATATGTATATATTTTTTTTTAAAAAAATTAGGTCGCTTCCTATTAAATTCAATCTAGAGGTAAGAGTTTATTTTCTCACATTTATTTTAGTGACATATAATCCATATTGAAAATATGTTTATTTCATATAGTGTATAAACATCACATTAACTCATTTTAAGATTAATTTATGGAAATTTATATGGATATAAAAATCTATACAGTGTACTATATTTCATGAGTTTTTGATTTAGAAAATCCAAAATTTGTAATGGTGATTCACCAGAAATAGTCTTCATTGAGACATATATTATGCTATCAAACTATATTATTTTATTTCATATATGTAATTCTCATTTAAAATGTTACATATTAAATATAATTATTTTATATATAATTAATTTTTCACATTATGTAATTTATTCATGGTGTTTATAATTCAAACATTACAAAAGTGTTATAAGATTTATGTTTGAATATCAAATTAATATGGATAGTTTATGTTTTAATATACATTGATGAAAACTATATGATCATGTTCTAATAAATTACTTTATTTTTTTTTATCATGTGGGTTATATTTCTTTTTATGCAATATTTTAATTTCTTATATTTGACATATAATCTTGAAATTTTTTTAATAAAAAACAGTTTTTATTTCTTCTTTGGTCAGAGAATATATATATCTTCTATATCATTGTTTTCTAACATATTTTCATGTTTTTTTAATTTTATTAAATTATTTTTTCAATTTAAAAAAAATATGTTTACTAATTTTTTTACAATAATGTTCTTTTTATTTTCTATAAATGCTACTTTTTTCCAAAGGTGTTATCAAAATCATATTTTTAATAGTTATGGAATGAAAAAAATCCCTCCATCTTGACACATCATTTAATGGAGTCAATAATTACAATTTTTATGGTCATTTTGAATGAAAATATATTTCACTAAAATTTTGGAAATATTTCAATTTTAAATAAATTGTTTTAAAATGGAATGTGTATTTTTTTGAAAATTTATTCCAATGAACTCTTACATAAATATTTTAGCTATAATAACACCCTTTGATAATATTTATGATTTACAAGGGATATTATCAAATGGAACTATCCTTACTATTTATAAATATGATTTATTATTATAATGATGTTATTTAAATAAAAACACCATTAATTTTCCATAGGTTATAGAAGTATAAAATAATGAATTTTTTACATAACATGTGTTAAACATGTTACGATATGATTCGTTGATAGTTGATTTATTATCATCTTAAAAAATATTTTAATTATATAAGCATTTGATAGGTGAGCCTAAAAGTACATATATTTACAATTCATTGTTTTATGATTGAGATCTAAAAAAGATAATATGTAATGAAATAAGAAGATAACCCTATTCAATAAGGTGATTTTTCTTCAATGATTGTCCAGAGAGTGAACCATGAAAATGTAATTGATATAATATGGGGTGAACCCAATCCAATATGTTTTCATTGTAGTGAAACATGTCTATGGAAATAATCTTCTATTTTAATTTTTATTCCACAAACCCTTTTCTTATGATATTTTTTTCTCATCCCCCATGATTGATTATTGACGATTTTACACTCTTATGACTATTGTATTGTTTTATGATGACGCATTATACTTGTATTATTTTCATTTATGATCATCAATAGATATATATTATTTTTTCCATACAATGAATCTATCGTCACCTTTTATGAATTTTCATTTCCCCATGTAATGAAGTAATTTTATTAAGTATGATATGAATTATAGGGGTTCTAGAGGAGTTGAACTCTTTGGGAGAGGATGTAAATCATTTAGGTATTAGTTGTTTATGTATATATTCTTCAAAATATATTAAATAAGTAAAATTTTAATGAATATTTAATTAAATAATTTAATTAACAATCATATAAAATGATATAATATATATTTATAAATATATTTTTTCACAATTAGACCAATCATTTTGAAAATGATCTAGGGATGACCAATGTAACTTTACCCAGAGTTTTTCCTATAAAATTAAGCTACATCAACCATCCCACAATCTTTCACTACCACTTTATATATTTTCATGTTCTCAAGAAAATCACACTACATATTGACATATTGAAATTTGTTACTAGGTATCCATAATTCCGAATATATAATACCTCTGGCCATTTACTACAACATGTGAATCCTACCTCATGGAAGAGAGAGAGAGAGAGGAGCTTGAATATTCTTTATCACATGTCTCTATATACCCCTTCATGCAGACAATAGGAACTAAATACTAATGGAAATAACATAATGAAATATTATTTCAACTATTAAAATTATAAAACAATCATAAAAGTACAACATTCACTTATTCTCATTTTACTGGATTAAATTACCATTTTGATCAACCATGCATGATCCTAGTTCTACGATGTGAATACATAAGACAATTTCATCAATAAGTGTAATTTTAAAATTTTTACCCTTATTGAGGGACCCTTTTTCAAGGTAACTTCACATGGGTGACATTTATTCCATTTCACTTCACATAATTTACCCTTAACCAATGGAGTTTCATTTCAGAGACCCTTCACTAAAATATAATATCATGGTAGACCATATAATCATGAAACATCACATGTGAAAAATCTTTACTCTGTAACATCTCATGGTTTACCATAGTATCATGGAAATTTATCTAGGTGATCCTTTTATTGAGGACATATACTAGGGAATATAGTACATTATATGTTTTCACTGGGGGAAAAGTCGGACAAATGAATCCATTTGGGAAAAATATGCCTTTTATTCAATAATAAGGTATACTGTATAACCTAATTTTAATTATTGATCATTAATTCCTCAGTTAGTTCTTCATAGGTGACCAATATTCATGGATTCCTACAAATCTAATAGATTTAAAGATATATAGAATACACATGATCATTAACACCTTTAACAGTTTATATCCTTCAAAAAGCTACATTAGCAATTTATATATTGTATATCTTGAAAAGTAAGGCGATCCAAATCATGGATTACTTTGATAACAATGTTCCCTATTAATATGATTTTTGATATGACTTTCCAATTTTAACATCACTATTTTGAATCATGATTCCTATCAATAAGTCATGTGTTCATGGTCTTCCTCTTTATATACATGATTGAAGATGGTTTTTATTGATGATTGTATCACTATCAATAATCATGGGATTTGGGTTTAAATAATTATAATTTCAAAATATATGATTCATATGTGATAGTGTACAATAAATGTATCACAAATTCATGAACAGTCTATGCTCATGTTCTCTATATTCCAATGTTACTCTATTGGTAGGTCATGCATAAGTCCTAACACATCTTCATTATGGGGAAGTATCCCCCATGAGTCTAGTTGACCTTCATCATTCATAAATAATTGAAATATGGAAATATATACATTGGGATTATTTTTCAGTTATAATATATATTTTGGATCTGAATGGTGATTTTGTTATCTAGAAACATCAATGATTTAGGACCACTCAATGATATGAATCCCAAATGTGTAATCCCTAACTCATCTTCATAGGGACCTTCTCTATCTGAAAAACTATTCAAGGGAATATATCCACAACAACCTGTGTTAATTATAATTGGTCTATCTATAAATTATAGACTATTTCTAAAACTAGTCATTAATCGTATGGACTAAGAGGTTTTGGTTTATCATTTTGATGCCATCATTGAGACACCTAAGATCATCCAAGTAATATGATGTAATATTATATGAAAACATCAATACAACACAAGGTCAAAATTCAAGATGTTATCTATTTATAAGACCTTAAAATTTCCCTCTTTATCAATATTGTATTTTATTTATATTTATATAAGATAAATTTTATACCTTTTTATAGTAATCCAAACCTAAAAAAATAGTATCTTTTAGTTGTTACAGACCCCTAATAGTATAATTACCGCACTAAGTGTCCCATATTTATAATTAATAAATATAATAAAATCAATTTTTGGTACATATTCCTTATTATTTTCGTCGTTGTTCATACACCTACCTTCAATCCTAACAAAATATCTCATTGTAATATATTCCCTAAAATAGAAACTCACTCTTTTTTGGATTCATACCCTTATACAACAACATCAATGGGAATATTAGAGGTAAGTACCATAGTAATAGTTATTGGGTTCTTCCACCATAAATTATACTATGAAATGATTAACACTACATTTAATTTCCCTTTTCCCAAAATATAATGTTTCTAATTGTGTACCACAAAATATTTGTGTTCCATATTTCATTAGCGAGATATATATGAATATCATTCCATGGGATCAATAAAAATACCATTACAACCACCACATAATTGGCTAGTGAAAAACTCTATAGTTAGTACCTATGTTTTCATTAATATTTTACTCCTAATATAGTTCATCACTAATAATAAATTTAAGGATGTAGAACCTATAATACATATGGATGTCTATATCATTTCTTGATTTCATTACATAATTTTAGAGGGAGTTTAACATTTCATGTAATCCTATTTTTTAAATATTCAAGAAAACATATCAACTATAAAAAATAGTTTAATAGATTCATTAATACTTTATACCTATATAATGATATGATATTAAACTCCCTTCATCACAACCTCTGTGTATTTTGAATCACTACTGGGAAAACCCTAGAAACATTGAGATAAGGACATGGATTTATGTATAAGAAAGAATTCATTTTCTTTGATTAAATAAATGAATGATTACCATACAAGACTGTATTTAGGATTTGGATACAATATCAATCCAATTTTAGGAAATTTTTAATGTTTAACTAATGATGAAATAAATTCCTTTAAAATGGATCTTACACATGGAGAATGAATCAAATTTGATTTTTTGTTGGAATAACATAGTGAAATTATGATAATTTATATACATGTATTAATGGATACTATAACCTATTGAATAGGGAAAATACTCCTCAGCAGCCTGCAAAGGGTTCCACCTTTAATGATTCGTCTCTGATCATCTTGGTATAGGAGCTTATAAAATTTTATCGAGTTATAGAGATACTTTATATAGGGAATGAGATTATATTCATATATAAAATGATTAATTTTATCAACAACCTATTTCAGAAACTGATGAGGGGATTTATATCCCTACTCAAAATCAATTATTTTTCAATATTCATTAAATTCATCTAAATGAATGATCTAATGTATCTTAATGTTCAAATAAGTGAAGGATTATATTCTAATCCTCTCATCTGACACCCATAAATTTATTCATTCATTGCATGAATTATTTTAGTTGGTTTTTATCCCCAGTTTCAAAATGGAAATGTATCATATCACAATTTATTTCACAAAATCCCATATATATATATATATCACAGAAAATACAGAGGAGAAGACTTATATTGCTTTTCATACCCTGTAGAATAGACCATATATTCTAGCAATGAAAGCATCGTAGGACTCACACCAATATATTATTGCATCGAATTGCGGAAAATATCATATTACTACATTGGGAATAGCTTTAGACGATCAGTAACATATTTTGAGAGCTATATATTATTTAGATATCAACTATTTTTTTTAAATATTATTATTAACATTCTCTAATGAAAAAAAGTGATCAAGATTGAGATTATATTACATTTACAAATATATATGGATGCCACATTAGTGAAATAACTTTAGGGATGTCTCATATAAGGCCTCAGCCTTAATCCTTACTTAATCTTGAGTTATTACAAGATTACACATTGAGGATCTTTTCAGGTTTAGAGTTTTAGAGAATTAGATCATGAAACATGCATTACATTCCACATTTAAACAAAGTGGTTACATAAAAGACAGTATTCATTATTCCCATCAACGGGAACATATTTAAAATATAACACGGATTCTTTCTTGACACATCCTTGACACTATCATCACATCATGTACCTTTCCCTTGACCTGGGAAAAACATTTCAAAAACTTGGGATGAACATAAAAAGCTCAGTAAGAGTTATAAAAATATGGAAAGGAAACATGAGTTCATATATACATAAGAATGAAATAATACTTTACCCATAACACAAAGGCTATTTAACATACCTCATCAAACCATGAATAAATCATTGAAATCATAAGACATAAAGGTAACTTGAAGCATTCATAACATTCTTACGTAGGGAGTAACCCTCTTGGTTACGTTTGGAATACCCATCATAGTATATTCCCTAAATCTCTTCGGAGAAACCTTAACGTTTCACTCCTTCGCGTTACCCAATGCATTGGAGAGCTATATCGGGATCACCCGCCCTTAGCTTATCACAGAACCACCCGTTCTCATAACAATTCCCAAGAACCATAACATAAAAGTATCACATAAAACATGCATAAAGGAAACATAGCATTTCCACATTTCAATCACAATATAACATTTTAGTATATTGAAATAATGAATCCAAAAAAGAAACCATTTCCAAAACCATTTAAAACATTTAATAAAGAGATTTTTTAATCAAATTGTCCCATACCACCTTGAAGCTTAAAATTTTAAACCATTAATATCCATATAAATAAATCCTTAAAACCATTTTGAAAACATGGATATTAATAAGAACAAATAATTACAACATTTAAAATGATATTTTGGTTAAAGGGGTTTTACCAAAATTAGAGACACTTGAATAAAATAATTGAGGAATAAGATTTAGTCAGAACTTTATAATATCATGAGAATAAATGGATTCATGATATAATACTCCAAAGGATAGTATATACACCATATAATATTGAATTGGTGCATAATGACAATGAACCCTCAATAGAAATGTCAAATGTGATGAAATCCCTTATAAGAAGGTATCCTTAAATTAAGGAGAGATCAATCTAAAAAATATGTGTGACAAATATAAATACACCCAATATAAGTGGATTTTAAGTGTAAGACAATAAAAGGTCATTCACACATATTCAATGGATGACATATTCAATGACTACATGTGGAACCCAAAGAATCGAAATTGGGTTAAAAAGTTCCCTTGACAGCCTAACGGCATCACATCAAAATGAGTTGATGAGAGATAAAAAAGTGTATCTCATCACTTGGAAATAAAATTTACATCAATAAGTATATATGAGAACATATCCCAACATAACAATATGTAAATTAAAAGACCCAACAAAAGAAGTTTTTTAAAAAAAGGAGGGTGAAAGGTTCCCTTACCGACCTGGGTATCTTTCAAAACATACACCCCATGAAAGAAGGACAATAGATCATTGATTTAAATACTCATAAACGAAATTATATTACAAAAAGTGTAGAATAATGGGCAGTGTATACACCACTCAATGGAATTTGTGGAAAATGTAGCATAAATCTCACGGGAATAAAAGTGAGATGAAAAATCCCTTACGAAAACTCGGCAGCCCAACGACGCCACATAAAACTTCCGAATATGAATTGATGAGATCAAATAGCGTATCTCATCACATTAAAATAAAATTTACATCAAGGGGAATATAAAATAACATCCCCCAATTTTACAAAGAGGAGCTTAAAAGAAGTGACATAAAGGAGAGTACTTAAAAAGAAAGAGAGTGGTTAGATATCTTACGAAAGTTCGGCAGCCTAACGGCACCACTCAAAACATCCAAAATGGATTGATGAGAGAGAATAGGGTCTCTCATCACATGAACATAAAAATTACAGTAAGTGTAATATAAAAGATCATCCCAATAACAAGAAAGATGAGCTTTAAAAGGAATGACATAAAAGTGTGTACTTAAAAAGAAAGAGAGGAGTAGGATCCCTTACCTCGGGTCCGACTTGACTCGATCATTCATTAACGTCCTGAATAATAAACATGAGTTAATTTCTACTTTATTAAGAACCTTTTTCAAGATTATTATTCCTTTTATATCACTTATTTCCATGTTATAAACATTATTTAATCATTAAGTTAATTATGATTGTTTTGTCGATATTTGGTTCTTAAGTCGAAAGTGGACTTCTTACAATTACATGTTGTTCGTGTGGTCAAAGGTTCTTTATATCCAAAATGAAATTCCTGATTTGGATATCATATATTTCATATATATCCAGAATATACATGTATTTATAATATCACATAATCATTTAGAGGAAAGAAATGAAATGCACCGTTCATGGAGACGGTAAGCCGTACGTACGCATGAACGCTGCTTTCATTTCTCTGTCGTATTAATGGAATTAAAACTATATGAAAGGTATGTATATTTTAATTCCAGATTTATATTAATCATTTAGATGTATCATACATCATATATATCCATTATATATATGTACTTATAATAGTACATAATATTTTGAGATAAGAAATGAAATGTACCGTTCATGGAGACGGTAATCCGTACGTACGCATGAACGCTACTTCCATTTCTATTTCATATTTAATGGAATTAAAACATAATGATACATAATAGTATTTTAATTCCAGTATGGTATCATATATAATATCATTAAATATACCCTTTATACGTACCACATTTGGTAATAACGAATCAAATCACTTTGAGGGGGCGGTAGTCTGCACTTCCTTAAATGAAGATATCGCGTATACCCATAATGGAAGCCATAAAGGTAAGCCACAAATGAAAAATACAGAAGCTAAAGTAAAACATATACATATTATATATCATATATAAAAATAGTGACATCATAATGGACACCTTTGAAGGTGTTAAATGAGTATTGAACAATCATCGTTTCGAGAGGCAGAATTTTTCCATCCACGAAAACCGTATGTTCTTTAACCATTTGATGTAGTTGTGTGAGAGTTTATCTCGAATAAATCTTATAAAAACATCCTAGTATATTTAATATACTGGTGTTGTAACAAAATAATTATATAAAAAGAGTTTAGGGGGTTGGAGAAGGAAAAAATAAAACAAATGAACATGAGAGAATGAATTACATTTAAAAGTGTAACTCCTTTTGATTTGAGCCTAAAGGCTTCCTTTGAAAGGATTCTGCCCAAAGGGAATCCTCTAAGATGAGGAGAGTGATGTGGAGAGACAAAATGGGCAGGGGTTGGACGAGCCAAAGGCTTGAGGAGTGTGTGAAATGAGGTAGAGGTGGGGGCCTTTTATAAGAGGAGAGGAGGGGCACTTTTGGAAAGTAAGAAATATTACTTTATTTGAAAATGTGTTTCGGTTTTAAAAGGTCCCAAATTGATATAATTAGTGGATAATGTGTTAAGGGTTCTAAATCCACCCATACAATATGTTTTGGACATGTGTAGTTCATAGATTTTACATTATCTTTCCATTTTATTTTAATCGTTAAATAATGATGTCATCGCTGCATCATTATGATGTCATAAATAAATTAATTTATTTAGTGTCTAAAAATTATAAAAAAAATACTATGATGTATGAAATATTTTTAGATTTCCAATGACTATTTATAATCAAAAATATGATCTTTTATCCCCATGTAAAAATTGGGTTTGTAAAACATATTATGTTTGTGTCATTTTTACTTTTACATTAAATAAAAAGTTATATATGTCATTTCCCAACCAAAGTGGCTGCATGGGGTCCCCAAGTTGACCCATGACTTGTCTTGGTCGGCCATGACACAAACAATGAGGGTAGGACATGTGTCATGCTCATCTTATTTTATTAAATCATTATTTTTACCTTAAACTACACTAATTACCACTAATCGCGATTAAAAACATAATAAGATACTATTCACCAAAAAATTATTTTTATCCCATTGAACCACATTTTACTTCTAAATGACAACCATGTATGTCAGATTTTTGAAATTAAAAACACACAGATGGAAAATTTTCATTTAAACAGAAAAATCAGTTTTTATAAGTACCACTTAGTTGTTTCACTATTCATCAGAAATTGAAGTTTTTCAGAAAAATCCCAAAAATTCACCATAAGCTATAGTTGATATTCCGAATTCAAAAATGAAGTCTATTTTACAAAATTAAAAACATATAAGTCAGATTAATTAATTTAATAATTAAGTCCCGCTGTCAAAGCAAATAGCGTGTTTTTATGAAACAATAAGTATCAAAAGATTGACACTAGTTTAAGTCCAATTTCAAAGTGAAATTGATTCCAATGACCACCATTAGATTAAATGGTAAAAATATATTATAATTCCACTTCAAAACCAATTCAAAAGATAATATAATCATATAAATAAATTAGATTAAAAATAGGTTTTGAATTAAAAAACAACATTTTACACTATTCATTAAAAAAAATGAACTTTATCGGAAAGATACCAAAAATTTACACAAAGTAAATTTTGATGTCCCGATTCTTAAGAATAGTTTTATTTGGTCCAATATAATTTATAAGAGTGAAAAAAACTATATTTAATGATGGTTCTCCATCAAAAGGTGATAAGTGAACCTTTAGTGAAAACTAGGGCATATATGCCTAAAATTGAATTCTTTCCGTATTTTAGGCCTTTATCATTTATTGGATAAATGTAAAAACATTTCAAAAACATATATAATCATATTTTAGTTATTTCTATCCATTCCCTCCAACACAATGGCTACATGTTAACTACCATTTAAAATAATATTATTTTATTATTAGAGTGCAATGTATGATTCCCAAGAAACTCGATGTTGCGTATTGGGTACGCCATCGAGCATAACATCCCATTTGAAGTATTATTAATGTTTTATTCAGAAATTTGGGTAAATAAGAAAATTTCATATTCTTTATTTACCTGGGGTGTTACATCCTTCCCCCCTTTTGGGAATTGCGTCCTCACAATTTTTTTAAAATTGTGCTTGGAAACATCCATGAAAGTCCCACATCGGAACAAGAGTCGGTAAGACAATCACTTTAAAATAATGAAATATAAGTACAAAGGTCACCCGAGTTAACCTATAATAGGATTCCGTGTAGGAAAACATGGACATGGAAGAAAGAGAAAAGGGTCATGTTCTGATGGAGAGTGATAGAAAACATGTTTAGGAGAAAGTTAACCATGAGAAAATCACAAACTTGTGATGGGTTAAACGATATTTGATTCCCCAGTAGGAAAAGTTAATAGACAACATTTTTGTTTTAAGTTACTTTTTATTGAGGAATTTATTCATAAGGAAACATAATCACTTATCATGTTGACGTTCAACTTTTATTAGATTCCTTGCACAAACTCATATTTTCTCCAAAAGGCGAGTATTTAGGAAGAGTTGTTATTATAATCAACTTCTAGAGAATCACCTAATCCACAAAAGAGAACAATACAATTTCCATATCTTCAAACCTTAACCAAAACTAAAACCAAAAAGGTTACTACAAGATCAGATAATCCAGAAAAGGATAACCAATTAAAAAGAAAATCTATGCTTAATCTCAAAAATTTATCCAACAAAACCCAAAGTTCAATGTGGACCATCCGATAAACAATTTGTCCATAAAATTCTTCAAAGTAAAACAATCTAAGATTGAAACCCAAATATTTGAAGGATTTAGTCACATAGTCTTCCAAGTTAAATCGTAACATTTATCTCCAAACAAAATTAGTTTCTCCTATAGTCTCTTATTGAAAAGTAATTAACCTAATCACATATCCTCCATGATAGGTTAATCATTTTCATAAATAACCCAAAATCAACTTACTCTTAATTCATAAAATCATATAACTAAAAAGAATCAGTCAAACTAACCAGGGACATCACGTAGTCCAGTGGTAGGCGATAAATACCAGTCGCACTTTGGTTGTGGGTTCGATTCCCACAGCTTTGTCTGACGCGACGGGTAGTCACACGATCTGCGTGTTGTCATTTTTCCAAAACTATATAATTCTCAAATCATTCCCCAAAAAGAAATAAAATCATAAAAAATGATCATAACATATTTTAACCTCATGTTTATCTCATGCCTTTCATTTTCCATCATAACACATAATAACCCATAATTACCTCAAAAGTAAGGATCATATAAACCCTAATGGTTACCTTTGTAATTATTACCTGAACTTCCACATCTATTGGTCATCTCGTACATGATGCATTAAAGATCATACCAAGGTTCAAGTGGTTGATCATGACTCCTTGATAGTTGGTTTAGAACAACCACGTGTTTCCTCATTGAATCCCCCATTTTATCTAGTATATTAATCATAGAACCACCACAGTTTCCTTCAAACCTGTTGTCTCTTTGATGCCTGCTAGATCCATCCATTCACAAGAAACAGAAATGTCAGTGTGAGTATATCAACAAAACCATCATGTACTAATGAGGAAGGTAAAAACTAATATATACTTACTCGTTCACTTTATCTAAAACTAGGACTCTTTCTGAAATCTTAACCATTATGGTAATGTAACTTATGCTTAAAAACACCCTAACATCTAGAGTTATCTAAACCGACCTTTGATACCAACTATAAGGCCCTCAGCCTTAAACCTTACTTAATCTTGAGTTATTACAAGATTACACATTGAGGATCTTTTCAGGTTTATAGTTTTAGAGAATTAGATCATGAAACTTGCATTACATTCCACATTTAAACAAAGTGGTTACATAAAATACAGTATTCATTCTTCCCATCAACAGGATCATATTTAAAATATAACACAGATTCTTTCTTGACACATCCTTGACACTATCATCACATCATGTACCTTTCCCTTGACCTATGAAAAACATTTCAAAAACATAGGATGAGCATAAAAATCTCAGTAAGAGTTATAAAAATATGGAAAGGAAACATGAGTTCATATATACATAAGAATGAAATCATACTTTACCCATAAAACAAAGGCACTTTAACATACCTCATCAAACCATGAATAAATCATAGAAATCATAAGACATAAAGGTAACTTGAGGCATTTATAACATTCTTACATAGGGATTAACCCTCTTGGTTACGTTTGGAATACCCATCACAGTATATTCCCTAAATCTCTTCGGAGAAACCTTAACGTTTCACTCCTTCGCGTTACCCAATGCATTGGAGAGCTATATCGGGCTCACCCGCCCTTAGTTTATCACGGAACCAACCGTTATCATAACAATTCCCAAGAACCATAACATAAATGTATCACCTAAAACATGCATAAAGGAAACATAACATTTCCACATTTCAATCACAGTATAACATTTTAGTATATTGAAATAATGAATCCAAATAAGAAACCATTTCCAAAACCATTTAAAACATTTAATAAATAGATTTTTGAATCAAAGTGTCTCATACCACCTTGATGCTTAAAATTTTAAACCATTAATATCCATATAAATAAATCCTTATAACCATTTTGAAATCATGGATATTAATAAGAACAAATAATTAAAACATTTAAAACGATATTTCGGTTAAAGGGGTTTTACCAAAATTAGAGACACTTGAATACAATAATTGAGGAATAAAATTTAGTCAGAACATTATAATATCATGAGAATAAATGGATTCATGATATAATACTCCAAAGGACAGTATATACACCATATAATAGCGAATTGGTGCATAACAACAATGAACCCTCTATAAAAATGTCAAATGTGATGAAATCCCTTATAAAGAAGGTATCCTTAAATTAAGGACAAATCAATATCAAAAATATGTGTGACAAATATAAATACACCAAATATAAGTGGATATTAAGTGTAAAACAATAAATTTTCATTCACACATATTCAATGGATGACATATTCAATGACTACATGTTGAACCCAAAGAAATCGAAATTGGGTTAAAAAGTTCCCTTGACAGCCTAATGGCATCACATCAAAATGAGTTGATGAGAGATAAAAAAGTGTATCTCATCACATGGAAATAAAATTTACATCAATAATTATATATAAGAACATATCCCAACATAAAAATATGTAAATTAAAATACCCAACAAAAGAAGTCTTTTAATAAAAGGAGGGTGAAAGGTTCGCTTACCGACTTGGGTATCTTTCAAAACATACACCCCATGAAAGAAGGACAATAGATCATTGATGTAAATACTCATAAACGAAAGTATATTACACAAAGAGTAGAATAATGGGCAGTACATACACCACTCAATGGAATTTGTGGAAAATGTAGCATAAATCTCACGGGAATAAAAGTGAGATGAAAAATCCCTTATGAAAACTCGGCAGCCCGACGGCGCCACATAAAACATCCAAATATGAATTGATGAGATCAAATAGGGTATCTCATCACATTACAATAAAATTTAAATCAAGAGGAATATAAAATAGCATCCCCCAACATTACAAAGAGGAGCTTAAAAGAAGTGTCATAAAGGAGAGTACTTAAAAAGAAAGAGAGAGGTTATATCTCTTACGAAAGTTCGGCAGCCTAACGGCGCCACTCAAAACATCCAAAATGGATTGATGAGAGAGAATAGGGTCTCTCATCACATGAACATAAAAATTACAGTAAGTGTAATATAAAAGGTCATCCCAATAACAAGAATGATGAGATTTAAATGGAATGACATAAAAGTGTGTACTTAAAAAGAAAGAGAAGAGTAGGATCCCTTACCTCGGGTCTGACTTGACTCGATCATTCTTTAACGTCCAGAATAATAAACATGAGTTAGTTTATACTTTATTAAGAACCTTTTTAAATCTTATTATTCCTTTTATATCACTTATTTCCATGTTATAAACATTATGTAATCATTAAGTTAATAATGATTGTTTTGTCGATATTTGGTTCTTAAGTCGAAAGTGGACTTCTTACAATTACATGTTGTTCGTGTGGTCAAAGGTTCTTTATATCCAAAATGAAATTCCTGATTTGGATATCATATATGTCATATATATCCATAATATACATGTATTTATAATATCACATAATCATTTAAAGGAAAGAAATGAAATGCACCGTTCATGGAGACGGTAAGTCGTACGTACGCATGAACGCTGCTTTCATTTCTATGTCGTATTAATGGAATTAAAACTATATTAAAGGTATGTATATTTTAAATTCAGAATTATATTAATCATTTAGTTGTATCATACATCATATATATCCATTATATATATGTACTTATAATAGTACATAATATTTTGAGATAAGAAATGAAATGTACCGTTCATGGAGACGGTAAGCCATACGTACACATTAACGCTACTTCCATTTCTATTTCATATTTAATGGAATTAAAACATAATGATACATAATATTATTCTAATTCCAGTATGGTATCATATATAATATCATTAAATATACCCTTTATACATACCACATATGGTAATAACGAATCAAATCACTTTGAGGGGGCGGTAGTCCGCACTTCCTTAAATGAAGATATCGCGTATACCCATAATGGAAGCCATAAAGGTAAGCCACAAATGAAAAATACAGAAGCTAAAGTAAAACATATGCATATTATATATCATATATAAAAATAGTGACATCATAATGGCCACCTTTGAAGGTGTTAAATGAGTATTGAACAATCATCGTTTCGAGAGCCAGAATTTTTCCATCAACGAAAACCGTATGTTCTATAACCATTTGATGTAGTTGTGTGAGAGTGTAGCTCGAATAAATCACATAACAACATCCTAGTATATTTAAGATACTGGTGTTGTTACAAAAGAATTATATAAAAAGAGTTTAGGGGGTTGGAGAAGCAAAAATAAAACAAATGAACATGAGAGAAAGAATTATCTTTAAAAGTGTAACTCCTTTTGATTTGAGCCTAAAGGCTTCCTTTGAAAGGATTATGCCCAAAGGGAATGCTCTAGGATTAGGAGTGGGATGTGGAGAGACAAAATGGGCAGGGGTTTGCCGAGCCAAAGGCTTGAGGAGTGTGTGAAATGTGGTAGAGGTGGGGGCCTTTTATAAGAGGAGAGGAGGGGCACTTTTGGAAAGTAAGAAATATTACTTTATTTGAAAATGTGTTTCGGTTTTAAAAGGTCCCACATTGATATAATTCTTGGATAAGGTGTTAAGGGTTATATATACACCCATCCCATAAGTTTTGGACATGTTTAGTTCATAGATTTTACATTTTCATTCCATTTTATTTTAATCGTTAAATAATGATGTCATCGCTGCATCATTATGATGTCATAAATAATTTAATTTATTTAGTGTCTAAAAATTATAAAAAAATACTATGATGTAAGAAATCTTTTTAACTTTCCAATTAATATTTATAATCAAAAATCTGATCTTTATATCCCCATGTAAAAATTGTTTTCGTAAAACATATTATGTTTGTGTCATTTTTACTTTTACATTCAATAAAAAGTTATTTATGTCATTTCCCAAACAAAGTGGCTCCATGGGGTCCCCAAGTTGACACATGGCTTGTCTTGGTCTGCCATGGCACAACCAATGAGGGTAGGACATGTGTCAAGCTCATCTTATTTTATTAAATAATTATTTTTACCTTAAATTACACTAATTACCACTAATCGCGATTAAAAAATAATAAGTTACTATTCACCAAAAAAATTATTTTTATCCCATTGAACCACATTTTACTTATTAATGACAACCATGTATTTTTGATTTTTGAAATTCAAAACACAAAGATGGAAAAATTTCAATTAAACAGAAAAATCAGTTTTTATAAGTACAACTTAGTGGTTTCACTATTCATCAAAAATTGGACTTTTTCAGAAAAATCCCAAAAATTCACCATAAGCTATATTTGATATTCCGAATTCAAAAATAAAGTCTATTTTACAAAATTCAAAACATATAATTAAGATTAATTAATTTAATAATTAATTCCCGCTGTCAAAGCAAAGAGCGTGTTTTTATGAAACAATAAGTATCAAAAGATTGACACTAGTTTAAGTCCAATTTCAAAGTGAAATTGATTCCAATGACCACCATTGAATTAAATTGTAAAAATATATTATAATTCCACTTCAAAACCAATTCAAAAGATAATCTAATTATATAAATAAATTATATTAAATATAGGTTTTGAATTAAAATACAACATTTCAAACTATTCATTAAAAAAAGGACTTTATCGGAAAGATACAAAAAATTACAGAAAGTAAATTTTGATGTCCCGATTCTTAAGAAGAGTTTTATTTGTTCCAATATAATTTATAAGAGTGAAAAAAACTATATTTAATGACGGTTCTCCATCAAAAGGTGATAAGTGAACCTTTAGTGAAAACTAGGGCATATACGCCTAAAATTGAATTCTTTCCGTATTTTATGCCTTTATCGTTTATTGGATAAATGTAAAAACATTTTAAAAATATATACAATCATATTTTAGTTATTTCTATCCATTCCCGCCAACACAAAGGCTACATGTTAGCTACCATTTAAAATAATATTATTTTATTATTAGAGTGCAATGTAAGATTCCCAAGAAACTCGTTGTTTCGTATTGGGTATGCCATCGAGGATAGAATCCCCTTTAAAGTAATATTAATGTTTGATTCACAAATTTGGATAAATAAGAAAATGTCATATTCTTTATTTACCTGGGGTGTTACATCCTTCCCCCCTTTTGGGAATTGCGTCCTCGAAATTTTTTTTAAAATTGAGCTTGGAAACATCCTTGAAAGTCCCACATCGGAACAAGAGTCGGTAAAAAAATCACTTTAAAATAAAGAAAGATAAGTACAAAGGTCACCCGAGTTAACCCATTATAGGATTCCGTGTAGGAAAACATGGACATGGAAGAAAGAGAAAATGGTCATGTTCTGATGGAGAGTGATAGAAAACATGTTTAGGAGAAAGTTAACCATGAGAAAATCACAAACTTGTGATGGGTTAAACGGTATTCGATTCCCCAGTAGGAAAAGTTAATAGACAACATTTTTGTGTTAAGTTACTTTTTATTGAGGAATTTTTTCATAAGGAAACATAATCACTTATCATGTTGACTTTCAACTTTTATTAGATTCCTTGCACAAACTCATATTTTCTCTAAAAGGCGAGTATTTAGGAAGAGTTGTTCACATTAAGAGTATTATAATCAACTTCTAGAGAATAACCTAATCCACAAAAGAGAACTATACAATTTCCATGTCATCAAACCTTAACCAAAACTAAAACCAAAAATGTTAATAAAAGATTAGATAATCCAGAAAAGGATAACCCATTAAAAAGAAAATCTATGCTTAATCTCAAAAATTTGTCCAACAAAACCCAAAGTTCAACGAGGACCATCCGATAAACAATTTGTCCATAAAATTCTTCTATGTAAAACAATCTAAGATTGAAACCCAAATATTTGAAGGATTTAGTCACATAGTCTTCCAAGTTAAATCGTAACATTTATCTCTAAACAACATCATTTGCTCCTAAAGTCTCGTATTGAAAAGTAATTAACCTAATCACATATCCTCCATGATAGGTTAATCATTTTAATAAATAACCCAAAATCAACTTACTCTTAATTCATAAAATCATATAACTAAAAAGAATCAGTCAAAATAACCAGGGACTTCACGTAGTCCAGTGGTAGGCGATAAATACCAGTCGCACTTTGGTTGTGGGTTCGATTCCCACAGCTTTGTCCGACGCGACGGGTAGTCACATGGTCTACGTGTTGTCCTTTTTCCAAAACCATATAATTCTCAAATCATTCCCCAAAAAGAGATAAAATCATCAAAAATGATCATAACATATTTTAACCTCATGTTTATCTAATGCCTTTCATTTTCCAACATAACACATAATTACCCATAATTACCTCAAAAGTAAGGATCATATAAACACTAATGGTTTCCTTTATAATTATTACCTGAACTTCTACATCGATTGGTCATCTCGTACATGATTCATTAAAGATCATACCAAGGTTAAAGTGGTTGATCATGACTCCTTGATAGTTGGTTTAGAACAACCACATGTTTCCTCCTTGAATCCCCCATTTTATCTAGTATCTTAATCATAGAACCACCACAGTTTCCTTCAAACCTGTTGTCTCTTTGGTGCCTGCTAGATCCATCCATTCACAAGAAACAGAAATGTCAGTGTGAGTGTATCAACAAAACCATCATGTACTAATGAGGAAGGTAAAAACTAAGATTTACTTACTCGTTCACTTTATCTAAAACTAGCACTCTTTCTGAAATCCTAACCATTATGGTAATGTCACTTATGCTTAAAGAATACCCTAACCTCTAAAGTTATCTAAACTGACCTGTGATACCAACTATAAGGCCCCAGCCTTAATCCTTACTTAATCATGAGTTATTACAAGATTACGCATTGAGGATCTTTTCAGGTTTAGAGTTTTAGAGAATTAGATCATGAAACTTTCATTACATTCCACATTTAAACAAAGTGGTTACATAAAAGATAGTATTCATTCTTCCCATAAACGGGAACATATTTAAAATATAACACAGATTCTTTCTTGACACATCCTTGACACTATCATCACATCATGTACCTTTCCCTTGACCTGTGAAAAACATTTCAAAAACATGGGATGAGCATAAAAAGCTCAGTAAGAGTTATAAAAATATGGAAAGGCAACATGAGTTCATATATACGTAATAATGAAATCATACATTACCCATAAAACAAAGGCATTTTAGCATACCTCATCCAACCATGAATAAATCATAGAAATCATAAGACATAATGGTAACTTGAGGCATTCATAACATTCTTACGTAGGGAGTAACCATCTTGGTTACGTTTGGAATACCCATCACAGTATATTCCCTAAATCTTTTCGGAGAAACCTTAAGGTTTCACTCCTTCACGTTACCCAATGCATTGGAGAGCTATATCGGGCTCACCTGCCCTTAGTTTATCACGGAACCACCCGTTCTCATAACAATGCCCAATAACCATAACATAAATGTATCACATAAAACATGCATAATGGAAACATAACATTTCCACATTTCAATCACAATATAACATTTTAGTATATTGAAATAATGAATCCAAAAACGAAACTATTTCCAAAACCATTTAAAATATTTAATAATGATATTTTTGAATCAAAGTGTCCCATACCACCTTTAAACTTTAAATTTTAAACCGTTAATATCCATATAAATAAATCCTTAAAACCATTTTGAAAACATGGATATTAATAAGAACAAATAATTAAAACATTTAAAAGGATATTTGGTTAAAGGGGTTTTACCAAAATTAGAGACACTTAAATACAATAATTGAGGAATAACATTTAGTCAGAACTTTATAATATCATGAGAATAAATGGATTCATGATATAATACTCCAAAGGACACTATATACACCATATAATAGTGAATTGGTGCATAACAACAATGAACCCTCAATAGAAATTTCAAATGTGATGAAATCCCTTATAAAAAAGGTATCCTTAAATTAAGGACAAATCAATCTCAAAAATATGTGTGACAAAAATAAATACACAAAATATAAGTGGATATTAAGTGTAAACAATAAAAGTTCATTCACACATATTCAATCGATGACATATTCAATGACTACATGTTGAACCCAAAGAAATCGAAATTGGGTTAAAAAGTTCCCTTGACAGCCTAACGACATCACATCAAAATGAGTTGATGAGAGATAAAAAAGTGTATCTCATCACTTGGAAATAAAATTTACATCAATAAGTATATATGAGATAATATCCCAACATAACAATATGTAAATTAAAATACCCAACAAAAGAAGTATTTTAAAAAAAGGAGGGTGAAAGGTTCCCTTACCGACTTGGGCATCTTTCAAAACATACACCCCATGAAAGAAGGACAATAGATCATTGATGTAAATACTCATAAACTAAATTATATTACACAAAGAGTAGAATAATGTGCAGTACATACACCACTAAATGGAATTTGTGGAAAATGTAGCATAAATCTCACGGGAATAAAAGTGAGATGAAAAATCCCTTACGAAAACTCGGCAGCCTAACGTCGCCACATAAAACTTCCGAATATGAATTGATGAGATCAAATAGGTTGTCTAATCACATTACAATAAAATTTACAGCAAGAGGAATATAAAATAGCATCCCCCAACATTACAAAGGGGAGATTAAAAGACGTGACATAAAGGAGAGTACTTAAAAAGAAAGAGAGAGGTTCGATCTCTTACGAATGTTCGGTAGCCTAACAGCGCCACTCAAAACTTCCAAAATGGATTGATGAGAGAGAATAGGGTCTATCATCACATGAACATAAAAATTACAGTAAGTGTAATATAAAATATAATCCCAATAACAAGAAAGATGAGCATTAAAAGGAATGACATAAAAGTGTGTACTTAAAAAGAAAGAGAGGAGTAGGATCCCTTACCTCGGGCCCGACTTGACTCGATCATTATTTAACGCCCTGAATAATAAACTTGAGTTAATTTCTACTTGATTAAGAAACTTTTTAAAGCTTATTATTACTTTTATATCACATATTTCCATGTTATAAAAATTATGTAATCATTAAGTTAATAATGATTGTTTTGTCGATATTTGGTTCTTAAGTCGAAAGTGGACTTCTTACAATTACATGTTGTTCGTGTGGTCAAAGGTTCTTTATATCCAAAATGACATTCTTGATTTGGATATCATATATGTCATATATATCCAGCATATACATGTATTTATAATATCACATAATCATTTACAGGAAAGAAATGAAATGCACCGTTCATGGAGACGGTAATCCGTACGTACGCATGAACGCTGCTTTCATTTCTATGTCTTATTAATGGAATTAAAACTATATGAAAGGTATATATAATTTAATTCCAGAATTATATTAATCATTTAGATGTTTCATACATTATATATATCCATTATAAATATGTACTTATAATAGTACATAATATTTTGAGATAAGAAATGAAATGTATCGTTCATGGAGACGGTAAGCCGTACGTACGCATGAATGCTACTTCCATTTCTATTTCATATTTAATGGAATTAACACATAATGATACATAATATTATTTTAATTCCAGTATGGTATCATATATAATATCATTAAATATACCCTTTATACGTACCACATATGGTAATAACGAATCAAATAACTCTGAGGGGGCGGTAGTCCGCACTTCCTTAAATGAAGATATCGCGTATTCCCATAATGGAAGCCATAAAGGTAAGACACAAATGAAAAATACAGAAGCTAAAGTAAAACATAAACATTTTATATATCATATATAAAAATATTGACATTATAATGGCCACCTTTGAAGGTGTTAAATGAGTATTGAACAATCATCGTTTCGAGAGGCAGAATTTTTCCATCCACGGAAACCGTATGTTCTTTAACCATTTGATGTAGTTCTGTGAGATTGTAGCTCTAATAAATCATATAAAAACATCCTAGTTTATTTAATATACTGGTGTTGTTACAAAATAATTATATAAAAAGAGTTTAGGGGGTTGGAGAAGCAAAAATAAAACAAATGAACATGAGAGAATGAATTTCCTTTAAAAATGTAACTCCTTTTGATTTGAGCCTAAAGGCTTCCTTTGAAAGGATTATTCCCAAAGGGAATCCTCTAGGATTAGGAGAGGGATTTGTAGAGACAAAATGGGCAGGGGTTGGACGATCCAATGGCTTGATGAGTGTGTGAAATGAGGTAGAGGTGGGTGCCTTTTATAAGAGGAGAGGAGGGGCACTTTTGGAAAGTAAGAAATATTACTTTATTTGAAAATGGTTTTCGGTTTTAAAAGGTCCCACATTGATATAATTCGTGGATATGGTGTTAAGGGTTCTAAATCCACCCATACAATAAGTTTTGGACATGTGTAGTTCATATATTTTACATTATCTTTCCATTTTATTTTAATCGTTAAATAATGATGTCATCGCTGCATCATTATGATGTCATAAATAATTTAATTTATTTAGTGTATAAAAATTATAAAACAAATAATATGATGTAGGATATCTTTTTATCTTTCCAATGACTATTTATAATCAAATATCTGATCTTTATAACCCTATGTAAAAATTGTTTTCGTAAAACATATTATGTTTGTGTCATTTTTAATTTTACATTAAATAAAAAGTTATTTATGTCATTTCCCAACCAAAGTGGCTCCATGGGGTCCCCAAGTTGACCCATGGCATGTCTTGGTCGGCCATGACACAAAAAATGAGTTTAGGACATGTTTCAAGCTCATCTTAGATTATTAAAGCATTATTTTTACCTTAAACTACACTAATTACCACTAATCGCGATTAAACACTTAATAAGTTACTATTCACCAAAAAATTATTTTTATCCCATTGAACCAAATTTTACTTCTCAATAACAACCATGTATGTCGGATTTTTGAAATATAAAACACAAAGATGGAAAAATTTCATTTAAACAGAAAAATCAGTTTTTATAAGTACCACTTAGTGGTTTCACTATTCATCAAAAATTGAAGTTTTTCAGAAAAATCCCAAAAATTCACCATAATCAATATTTGATATTCCAAATTCAAAAATGAAGTCTATTTTACAAAATTAAAAACATATAAGTCAGATTAATTAATTTAATAATTAATTCCTGATGTCAAAGCAAATAGCGTGTTTTTATGAAACAATAAGTATCAAAAGATTGACACTAGTTTAAGTCCAATTTCAAAGTGAAATTGATTCCAATGACCACCATTGGATTAAATGGTAATAATATATTATAATTCCACTTCAAAACAAATTCAAAATATAATTTAATCATATAAATAAATTAGATTAAAAAGTGGTTTTGAATTAAAATACAACATTTTAAACTAATCATTAAAAAAATGAACTTTATCGGAAAGATACCAAAAATTTACACAAAGTAAATTTTGATGTCATGATTCTTAAGAAGAGTTTTATTTGGTCAAATATAATTTATAAGAGTGATCAAAACTATATTTAATGACGGTTCTCCATCAAAAGGTGACAAGTGAACCTTTAGTGAAAACTAGGGCATATACGCCTAAAATTGAATTATTTCCGTATTTTATGCCTTTATCTTTTATTGGATAAACGTAAAAACATTTAAAAAAACATATACAATAATATTTTAGTTATTTCTATCCATTCCCACCAACACAACGGCTACATGTTAACTACCATTTAAAATAATATTATTTTATTATTAGAGTGCAATGTAAGATTCCCAAGAAACTCGTTGTTGCGTATTGGGTACGCCATCGAGCATAGAATAACCTTTAAAGTAATATTAATGTTTGATTCACAAATTTGGATAAATAAGAAAATGTCATATTCTTTATTTACATGGGGTGTTACATCTCATATCAATTCCATCCCTACATCAATTGATTATATCATTATGTAATATTCTTATGATAAAAGCCATGTTTTTTCTCCAAAAAATCCAAGGATATTTGTCACCATTTCATGGTGGCATAAAAAATAAAATCCCACACACCTACATATACTAACAAAAAAAATATATTCTAGTATCCAACAATGAAAATGAATATATCACTACCCAACCTTATGATTCTCTTCACTGTGTTCCAACAATATCATAATAGTTTCTTAATTAGGAAAATGTATTGGAATAAAACTATGAAGTCTTCATGGCCTTAATTGACCATAAGAAAATGATCATATGTATATTTCTCCCATGTAAATTCATATCTCCGGAGTGAGAACATTTCCAAGTATGAATTTATGATAATTTTATTGAGTATCTGAAATATATTTTGATATAATCCCTATTATTTGAAATTCCATAAATTGAAATTGGAATCACATTCAGTCATGGAGGTCCTCCCTATATTAAATAAATATACAACTAGTGGGTCCTTTAGAAATTGTTTTCTATAAAATAATTCCATGAAATAGAATATATATTCATCATCACAACTCTCTTCATGATGTGAGTCATGATTATTCACATAATTATTGGATGATAATTTGGAATGAACATCTTCCCCTTATGTGTACATCAAGCACAAAAAATCATGTAGTTCCTCCGTAAACAATCATTTATGATGGTCCTTCTTATAGTGGAATCTCACTATGACAATAATTTCAATTATTCCCAATTTTAACGAAATAATTCCTTCATTTTAATAGATTGTATAATGATATTGGATCCACAAATCAAGATCCATCTACTTGACCAATGATTATATATCTCAATTTAGGGTGACTCTTATGGAAAATATCATTATATTTTCCATATACATATCATTTATCCATCAATGAAATAGATGATATCGCGAAAAATACAACTCCCCTTGATAAATAAGATAATAAATTACCATATTTATTTTATTCAATATGAAAATAACATTCTAATGATGTAGTGTAACATATTTTATTGTGAAATTAACTAGTTAAATTGTTTTTTTTATCATCCCTGTTCACTTACATGAATATAATTCTGAAATCCTTTCCCAAATAATACATACATTATATTCATATGAATCTATAGATGACTCATTTTTATAAAAAAAATTTAAGTATGTCCAATGAGGAGCACAAAAATCATTTTAATACAATCAAATATCTCTTCCACCGAATTAAATTGCATTATATTTCACGACTGGACTCACCAAGTAAAGAGGTAACACAAAGACCTCAATATTCCTCTCCTCAATTCCATTAATACTATGCTTCTCATTGTTAATGCCCCCATGGATCAAAAAAATAATTGGATGGGGTCATGGAGAATTTCCATTCTCTCCTCTCTATGACTATTTGGGAACTCTTAGAAAGATATCATACAATGTGATCACCTCATGACATTTCTCATTCATGATTTATACACATTTTTATTTGTGATTTAAATTAACTCTCAGTACTCCAATAGAATTTTTTTACTAAATATAAGTTGAAATTTTACATAATTATATGAAATTCATCATGAAACATTGAGAATGATACCAGCCTAATAATTAAAGACATCCAGCTATTCATTATCCACCAACATATAATGGTCACAATCTATAATTGTCCTTGAATATATGATGTGCTAAGATAACATCCTAAAAGATCAAAATGGCCCTTCTGATAGCTGAAAAATTAAAAAACATGATCATCTCGAAACCAATATATTTGGTGATATTTTATACATTTTTATCCCTTCTCTTTCCCTTTTGGGAAATTTAAAACCTAAAAGAAATTAGGGAATAAATGAGGTAGAGTCAAGAGAACTCTTCCACATAGTGTTTGGGGGAATAAATACTCCCTCCATGCATATCCAAGGATATCATTTAACTATAGGTATGTAGATTTATATGAATTCCATCCCTCTCTATTAGTTCTGATGTATGATACAACCTATTTTATGATCAATATGGATTCCCTTAAGATCATTCTCTATATAC
This sequence comes from Viscum album, assembly GCA_963277665.1. Lineage (NCBI taxonomy): Eukaryota > Viridiplantae > Streptophyta > Magnoliopsida > Santalales > Viscaceae > Viscum > Viscum album. The sequence continues at coordinate 1,021,804,624 of OY728133.1, read as the reverse complement.
CACTTATAAGAGGGAACTGAACGGGGTGATTGAAGCCTTGCAGGGATCACAAATATAAATTGATAATCACGATGGAACTAATAATGGAAGAATGTAGTCATCTCATAATAAAATATACACCACATGATAAATAATTGTATCCATTATATATAGGAATGATTAAAATGGAATATTATGTATTAGTATATATGTTGTTATAAATACCCATGTCGATGACTAATAATGTGATATCAAAACTGATAATCATGATCAGAAAGATAAAAACATGAATATGATACAGACTTAAACATTCAATGATGGATTTTAAACCCAACACAAGATGTAGTCTCCCATCATGTGAGGTATATTGAATGAGTATCCTCTACCTGCTCGATGATAACTATCAAAATAAAGTATAAAGGGTATGTACACATCCCACCCATAACACTAGGAAATAAAAGTCTCTCTATTGTGGAATTCTTCAATCATTATGATTTGGATTTGTAAAAAATAATGAAAATAAAAAATCAATTACTCAGTGTAAATATTATTAATAAGTTATACACTATGGTAGGATTCAATGTTTCATACAATTAAATATATATAAAAATAATTCTTATAAATGGTGTATAAAAACCCTATGCATTATAATTCATTTGATAAAGGAAAATGGTGTACTGATACTCAAAGGGAAAATATTTTCAATTATTCTATCCTTTGATTTCCCAACATGATCTATGTAAGTTGAATTTATCCCAAAAATATATTCTTTGGATTCAATAATCAGAATGTGAAGGTTGTATATATATCTACCAATACATAGCCTCTAATTAAGAATATTCACAATTGACCATTCCAATAGATTGACATTACCAAATAATCACTATAGATTTCATATTTGAGGTAATTTGAAAATGATGAAACTTTGAATAAACAAATAGTAAATTATACATAGTGTTGTATGATGTAACTCTTCCTCTACCATATTTTAAGAATCCAATATTCTTGATATTTAATGTTATATGGGACCCAAATTTTCACAACTCACATTTTGTATCAAAATGATTCACTGCCACTGGAACCCTAAAGCACTAATAAGCAATAATTTTAAGTTACTCTATGTATACTCAAGAAAGAAAATACATATTATGATATAGAAGATTATCAGTAATGTCCATTACTATTTTGGATGACATTTATTTTAATTTATTCAATATATTAAAATCAAAATGAGTGAAACAATAGTATTTGATCTTATATATTTCAAAAAATATGAGGATGACATGGTGTTATAAATTATTTCCAAATGGAAGTGTACAACCCACTGCATAAACATTAAACTCCCATAAGATAATCTATTGGAGATATACCTATAAAATATTCCCAATGATTTGTAAAAAACATCAATCCCATTAAATTATCTAGGTGGATTTTGAGAGATAGTGGTATATGTATAGTGGATAGAAGATGAAATTCAACTCACAAGTGTTATTTATATGGGAATCCCTGTATATTGGAAAATCAGAACAAGTAATATAAAAAATAATTATTACACATAGGGTTAATCTCACACAAACTTATATTCTTATGTCTATATATCATCATAGATTTCTATTATCTAAATGGAATTTCCAACAATATTGTCCTCATTTTTCTAAGAGGAAGGAATGATGGTGTGCACTATTTAAGGATTGGGGAAAAAATATCTATTATTTCAAAAATGTTAATCTCACAAGATAATTAATTTATATGAAGATGAATAACATTCTGAATTTTTTAGAGCCTAGAAAATAAAATGAAATCTATCAAAAAGACCATCTAAATAACTTCTTATTTAATTAGATGTTAGGTAATAACTACTATGTGTGTATTATATTCAATGGAATCCATAAGATACTAGTTGATTTTAGGTAGTCCATGTTGGAAGAACTAATAGAATATAAAGAATATGATTTTATCTATTTCATTATATTAGAAAAAATAATCATAGAATAAAAATTGTAATGAAATTTAAATGTTTAATTATTGGATATTAAAAACATCAGTTGAAAAAGTGCATGAAATCATTAAATCATGGTTGAAATAATGATTTTGATCCCAAATAACTCTTGTTATCATTGAAAAATCTCAATCAACATCATAGTAGTCTAAGATTATACTCATCCTGCATGATAAGGGTATGAAATGGGAAAATGATCTCATACTAGTGCATGTAAAAGTAGAAACACATCATTACATTTTGTAACCAACGTTTCTAAGAATGGAACCACTTGGATTATAAAACACACTACAAGTGAACAATTGTTATACTTATTGGTCTATATCATCAACATGGTATGGAAATTATCTATTGAAGAACATGAAACAGTACATGATCTAATTAATAAAGTTATGGATGAAAAAATGTGTTCAAGGAGTTCGAGGAGGATGATATCAACGTGAATCATTGAATTTGGGTCATGTCTCTGGTGAATCCATATATGATACATAAATAAAAAATTAATGACCATCAATCGTATTATCAAGAGATTCAATGTTATCTAATATTGTCTATATCCTAGTTATATATTATCATATTAGTGGGCCGATTTGTAGATACATGTCATTATTTTCATTATCAGACTATTGAATGATCATCTTAGAAAAATTTTCATTTAATCAAAATGGATATAAATATTTTTTATATTAAGGGTTCTTCATGATAACATGAATCATCAATTGATATTATAACTTATGAATAACCTCATAGTGTACAATGAAGGCCCATGAAGCATCTATAATATACTATATAGAGACTGATCCAATGATGTGACACACATTAATCTCATTCATAGAGAAATACGATAATGATATAAGATAGGGACAACTAAGAAACTGATAAATTCCATGAATGTTAAGAATATTGTAATCCATAAATTCATAAATAATAATATCTCCATGTTTAACTTCATACTATTTTGAAACCATTTGAATTTGTGGTATAGTGGGGATGACATATCTCTGTCAAATGTTATAGTATAACTGTATGATAAGAGTGAGATAAAAACTAAATGAAAAGTAATTTTACATTCTAAGATCATAAATATTATTTCTAAATATAAAATAATTTTAATTTTTTATGATATGTAATTAAATTTTCTTTGAGGAATATAGTGGATTCACCAATACACAATAGATTCTTTATCATTCCATTAGTTCCTCAATATTTCAATAATAAATAATTTTGAGAAATTAATCGCGATAAAAAAACCTTCAGTCTTTCGAATTATAATATGTAGATAAGGGAATTTAAAATTGAAATGAAAACAACCAATTATTGTACACGATACTCGAATTACCACCCTCAAAATATTTATAATATATCCTATCACAAGATGGAATAATCTCACTAAGTAGTATTTTTTCCCATAAATATTGTTAATGTATTAATTCAATACATTGAACGATTTTTTGATACAAAATCTATCCTAATTATCATGACTTCATCTATGAATGTTGAATATTTACTATAGAAGGAAGAGTAAAATACTAAAAATGATTACAATGACTTATATAAAGGTACCCTCCATTATTATCACATTCTATATATGTTAGGACTTCATAATTGTGGATTAAAAATATAATTATTCATCATCACTATGTGTTTATAATAACCTCACATCATTCCATGAATATATGGTTGTTAGATTACCCTCTACACCCCGTATAGATAGGTAAAGTGTGAATTTTTTTATGATTCATGCTGAAAAAAGGCCTCTACATGATCCAATCTCAAAGATACTTATCTCTCGTAGTCATTCTTAATAAATGGAAATATCCAAATTCCATACATTTCCAATAAAATCAAGGTAGATGAAGAGGTTGATGATGAACATAGATGTCCCCATTTTGTATTTGAGTAAATTTTCTCTACAATGATGAAATTTCATAGAAATTTGAATCCAGATATCGAAGAAAACACATTCCATACATTGATTTGAGCAAATATTTTCTTAAAATATTAATAATTTAATATCACTTTATTGAAAATATCGACGATATATTCTCATTGAATTATATTTAAATTCATTGACTATATCTGGATCTTGAACCCCTCCATTAGGTCATGCCAAATGATGATCATATTATTATTTATTCTTCCATAATGATGCATCTATCCCATTCTAGTAAGTTTAATGCCAAATATTAAAATATTATTGAAATTAAATTAATTTATGAATTTAAGTACATGATATATCAAATTTTCATATTCTCTATTATAAAAAATCATAAGAATAATGTTTACATCATTTTCTGAGAACTCAAATGGCTTTGTCCAATAAATGATCTCCCAATTTTGATTTAAGTGCACCAAATTAATGAAACTACATTATTCAATTCCCAATCCATTATAAATTGTTACTCAAGGTAAAACATGGTCTATGTGGACCACATGTATTATGGATTTATATATTTTATAGAACTCAACATGGTGTTATTGTATGATGTCATTTCCTAGGGATTGATAAATGAATGTGACACATATCAAAATTCAACAAAACATGCATTAAAGCCCCATAAAATAAATACATGGGAATTTTATGTCAATGATCTTGTCATTATATGCCAAAAGAAATTGTGATTTTTATTCCATATATGCGATAGTATTTACCAAATTTATTAGATTATTTTTATGATAACCCCCAAAAATGTTATTTTAGTGTGATATCATAAATATTCCATAGAATCATTATATGAAAATATAACATTAATATATTCCTTTAGAATACCATGGGGAACTATTAAATTATTCCTCTTTGATTCCATGTTCTTATAGAGATGAATTTTGTGATACATCACTTATATCGAGTATTTCCTAGATAATAATGTTGGTATGTACTTCCCTTTAATAAAGGTAATAGGATGGGATATTCATACTACGGTGGTGAATTAAGTCAAGATTATTTTTTAATATCAAAAAATATAAACTCAAAAACAATGTATAATAACATTGTATTATCAGGAACCACATATTCCTTATATACACACTATTGAGTGACGTAAATTTTCATCTCACTCTAAATATGATATAGGGAAGAAAGATAATCTCTCCCCTCACAGAAAGAGAATGAAAAATATCAAAAAAAAATTATGAAATCAACAAGAACATCATGACATTGATTTTTTAATAAAAAATGATTGTTGTTATACTTGTGACACGACAAGGTCTGTTTGGTCCTTCATATTGATCTACTCATATATATCTTGAATCATCTAACGATGACTATGCACTTTATTTGAAGAAATATATCGTAATATATTTCAATATTCAGTTAATATTTTAAAATATAAATAAAATAGAAATCTTTGGATTATTTTCTCAATGTTAACATCATGAAATGTACTTTTTTTATCTATTTATTTTGAAATAGACTATGTATTCAACAAAAATCATTACAAACACCCTTGGTAGTAAATGAATAATGATAATGTAATAATTTTTTTCCCTCGAAATTATTTTTGAATGAATGAATAGTAATAAAATTAATATATAAAAAAAAATAATTAAAATTTTAAAAGTATTAATTAATACATAATCAATAATTACACATTTCTCTATAAAATAATTTTATTCTTCAGATTTATTATTTCTTCAAAAATATTTTCATTTGAATTTTTCACAATAATATTATAGATAATTTAAAAAAATTTAAAAAATAATATTTTATGGAATTATTTTCAATTTTTAAATAATAATTTTAATATTATATGATGTTATGTTTTTATGATAATTTATAAAAGATTTATTTTTTAAATGAATACTGAAAAATATAGATATATGTAAAACTCTAGTTTTATTCAAATAAATAAACTAATTTAAATATCTTATTATGTTTTTAATTTGACCATAATATATAACATGACCCATATAATTAAAAATAATCTATTTAAATATATATTATTCAATAGAAATCATATTTTTTCGATAAGATAATTGTTTGGTTTCAAACAATATTATTCTAAAACAACTTCATTTGGAACAATGGGTTATTTTCTAAATAAACTATATATATATAATTATTGTGGTTTTTAATAAAATTTATATATTATATATTATATAACGTATTTTAACATTAATTTAGTGGTTTTTAGAGTTTCATTGTGTTTTTCAAACATATTTAAAACTAAATTCATCAAATTATAAAAATTGAATATGTTAATATTTTATTTATTTTTATTTTGTATAATTAATATACCAAAATATATAAAAAATAATTTTGAATTACTATGAAAAGTAAACACAGTAAAATATTGTTATTATAGATAACGATAAATTTAATTTATGAGAATTTTTATTCATTAATATATTGTATGATATGCAATCCAAACACATTTAATTATTATTTCATGAATATATTTCTATATTTTCATATCCTATCTTGAATGGATGTTTCATTTCTAGCCTCACACATATAAGATTTACCATAAATTATTGAAATATTTTATGTAATTCCATGTGTGTCCCTACACGCATGTACAAAAGGCCAACTCATCAAATTCTGTATTAAAAATTTTCCCCTTAAATATACTACTATAAATGTGTAAAAACTATACTGTATTACAACATATAATCATATTCAATTGTTCTTCTCCAATTAAAATTATATCAATGAATATGATATAAAAAGAACGATGTCTATAAAAAATGTAGTACAAGCCCTAATATAGATATTTATATTTTATTTATTCATACTTCTTCTCTAATACTATTGTATATATAAAAACATGATCAATAAAATATCCTATATTTTCTAATATAATATTTTGATGATTTGAAAACCATTTCCCACCTCATATCTATCAATTAGAGAATGAAATCGCGACCCCTGTTTAGATATGAACTACCACCTCCACAGAGTGATATGATTTATTTTATACTACTATCATTTTTTAATGTTAGTTATGATTTATTTAATGTATATACATGTTATTTTTTATATAATAATGATCCTAGAAATGTGAATTTTAAATTACCATCCCTTTTATCAGTACCTCCAAAATTAGAAAATGTCAATTAAAAGAATGTATGGAATACCATATTTATGATGTGATGTAATTCATTTTTTATAACTAATTTGTTTTATTTTTTATAAAATTGAATAAAAAATACAATATTATAATTATTAACTGATTAATATTCTCGATATGATGATATCCCGATAATTTTTTCAGGGATCATATCATCCAAACTGAAACATATCATGATATATTTCAAATATAATATGTCCAAATACATTTTACATGATAAATTAATAAAAAAATTAATGCAACATAGAAATTTGTTAAATATACTTTACTTTTAATATTTTTAGTAACATTTATTTCACATTTTTATTCACTAAAAAATAACGTTGTTGGAATTTATTAATCATTTTATATAATTGTTCCATTTCTAAGAAATGAATGATTATTAAAATAGAAAATCTAATATATATTTTAACAAAATATATATAACCAAAATAAAGTGGTTTTTGTACCAATCACATATCGTAATATATACAAAAATAAAGGAAGGTTAATTTTTGTATTTTTCATTAGATATATTATTTTTTAATTCATATCCCTGGAATATTGTCCCCAAAATCAAAAAAAATAAATAAATAAGTCATAATAATCAATATTTGATCATAAAATGAGTGTTTCAGACGTTTTGGGTCATTCTTACACCATTATCCACTTTGTAAACTCATTTTTACATTCATCATAGTATCTAATTTTTACCGTTTTCAGAAATCATTATTGTAGATATAATTTTACCTAATTTCATAAATAAAATTTTGATTATTAAAAATATGGAATCCTTTTTTTATATTAATATCACATAAGTGAAATTATTTAATTTAAAATTAATCCACATATGTGATGAGGAGACAATTTTTTAAAGTGAAAATGAAAAAAAAATTTACAATGGTTTTGTATATAAATTATATATAAAAATGATTCAAATGAACAAAATTAGATTAATTTCTATAAAATATATATTAAATTACTCTAAACCAATTAAATATATTATTTAACATTGTATATTATTTAATGAAGTATGTAATTTTCAATTAAATTTAATCATTTTTCATTATTCCTCAAAAATGAAATATTTATGAACATATAAAATAATTCACATAATGATATTACATTATTCTTATTGAAAAAGTGAAATTAAAATTTTATATTATTTATCTAAAAGTGGTAATTATTAATATTAAATTATGTGTGAAAATCATGACTAAAAAGTGTTTTTTATACATAATGTTGTATTCATCATAATCTATCTATGAAATAAAATTTACTCTAACAAAAATATATTTTAAGGTCAATGGATATTACATTGATGGTGGTTAATTATACAGGATGTGTTCAATCACTATAGAACCATGTGGTGATTTAGTAGGTTCATCCAAATAGAAATGGATATTTCTCATCACTTGAGTTATCATCCACAACATGTTTATAATTTAATAAGTTCCAGCTACATATTTGGATATATATTTAATATAAATCCCGATCAGGGAAATCCAAAAATAAAGTATTTGAATGGAAACAGTTTCCATTAATTAAACTATGATCAATTTTTAAATAATGTAATACACCAGATTATATCATTACATTATTAAAATAAATTTATAATCACAATACATTTGAATGACTGAGTATAAATTTTAAAATATATCCCTAAATATTATAGCAATTCTAATCATGTTTTCATGGGGATGGACTTTAATTTATAAAAATGTTTTCAAATCTTCTATTTTTTTTGAAAGGAAAATGTAAATTAACCAAATCATATCACCCGTGACTTTCAACCTAGGTGCATACTATGGATCGTTATCATGTATTAGGTAACTCTTGAGTCAAACCCGATTTACCTTTTTTGGATTTTCTACCACAAGGTACATTTGATCCATAATTACATAGACTTTTTATATTTAGATAGATATATATTTATATAAAACACCACGTAATATATACATTATGAAAACATTAGGATGGTATCATTTACATTGACTTATCTACATATTAATTTGTTGTTTTATATTACTAATATATTTTTATTTCTAAATGGTTCTCAAGGACTATATTAAAAACTCTCTTCTACCAACTATAATGTAAAATACACCAGTAACCATTTTATGGTGTATAAATATATACACACATATATATATATATAATAAAATAATAATGAAACCTATCAAGGTATATAATAAATAATTGAATAATTACATGGAATTCAATAAGTAATCTCATAATTATGGAATGTATAATTCAATTCATCTGAATAATATTTTCATGTATTTTCACAATATAGTTTATGTTTAGTGTATAATCACATCTAATTTGGCTAACTAATTTATATAACAAGACATGTTGATGCATCTAGGTGATATCTATAACTGATCCCAATCCATCTATTAAATTGAAAATTAATTCTTAATATGAAATGGTTTAATGATAATAATCAAATGATTTTTCATCACAAACTTACATATTAAATGTTACTACCTAGAGCAATCAAATATGAATAATAAAAAACCTTCCATAGTAATATGGTGAATTATAATGAAATTACTCAGCCTCTATGAAATAGTTCATATAGTATCTAATGAAATAATTAGTATCTTTTCAATACCAAATATCTACACTATATCATAAGAACAAAAATGGTTTTATTTCATTGATGATTATAAATATCATAAAAATGTCGTTAAAAATTGTTTTTCATGAAAGTTACCTTTTCACACTGATTTTTATAATAGTTAAAAAAAATATTTTTTAAATAATTTTCATTGAATCATTACTTTGAAAACATTTAAAATTACCTTTAAAATATTTATTTTAAAAAATGATTCCAAATTCCATCCATCCCACTCATGATAAAACAATGACTCCTTTGATATTTTTGTTAAAACAATTGGATTTTTTAACTGACCAGAATATTTATTATATTATATTAAAAGGTAAAAATTGTTCAAAATAGAATTCATAAATAACTTTTAAATTTTTTAAAAGATTTTTGAAAAGATTATAATAAATCATGGAATGTGATTAAAAATTATTATCGATGGAATAGATAAAAATTTTCGACATTTCTTTATAACATTTTATCAATATTTATAAGTTAAAAATAAATAATAATAATAAAAAGTCCTAAAAAATAAATAATATGTGTATTTTAACAATATATATCTATTTTACGATATAAATATAAAAAAAATCCCTCTATGATAGACTCAATAAAACAATCCTCAGTAATGATGTGATTATAAAATGAACATATTCCACTTTATTACTTTTTCAAACACAATATCCATGAAAAAGAAATATCAAATTAAAATTTAATTATTATGAAGATAAATAAATTGAAAATATAACACATAAAAATGGGATGTATATACACCACAAAAATTAATTTGTGGTTTATATAGTTTATGACTCCTTGAAGTAAAAGTGATATGATAAACCATTAATAATTGTCCAACTTCTTTCATGTGTGTCTAAAACAATATTATAATAATTATATCATTGTTATAAATATATTATAGAACTATAATCATATATTACCAATAATATATTATTTACATATAGTCTTTTATATGAATTTTTTATCAATTATTTATTAAAATTATTCTTCTTGGAAAAATTTACTTAGTTTTTCTGTATTTTTTTTGTTACATTTAGTCTATCTAATTATACCATATCCACTTCATCTCAAAAAATTTACAATTATATAGATATCATATATTTTCAATATATATATATATATATATATATATATTTTACTATTTTTCTATTAATGATAAAAAATGGATTACGTCATTTAGGGAGATGATGGGTCGTATGTATGAATTAACATTTATATAACATTCATTGATGGATTGTAAAATTAGAATAATAATATTATTTAATCATTATCAAATAATTATTAGGTCATGTATGTCATTAATATTAATCAACTATTTCCTTATTATCATCCATGTAAAAGTAAAATGAAAAATATTTGTCATCACTGCATGGGGTGGTAGTCCACACTTATGCACAAGAAATGAAAATTATCTTAATGGTATGGATGGTAAAAAATTAAATGAAACATTATAATAATGGAATTATTTTTACATAATATATTTTAAAATATTTTCCAATTTTAACCAAATTAAATTCTATTCAATGTCTGAGTTAAAAGTTAATCACTACATTTCGTGAGGTGGTAAGACACTATACATAGTAATAATGTTATCGTATCCCCCATAGAAAATATTGTATGATGGAATATGTGATATCATAATTAAAAATGTATACAAAATGTATAAATATAATATACTTATATATATATATTGAGTCCAATATAATATTTATCCATGAATGGTGGTGATGGAAAATTATTTACATTGATTCGTAAGGTAGAAGTTCATCGTACAAATGATCAATGGTTTCATTTCCCATTTTATTGAACTAGTTATTGATCTGGGTAATACAATCAATATAAAAAAATTAAATAGTATATGATATATTTTTTATTATATTATCATATTTTATTAATATTGGATGAATTAAAACGTAAATAAATCATTAAAAACGTTACCACTTCTCTACAAAACGACTTTTGTCTTATCCCAAAGCATTTAGAGATTTGATATATGATATGACCAAGGTTTTTTGGATTTTGATATGGATTTAAGGATTTTATTTGGTTTGGTATTGGTACAAAAATTATTTTCTATCTGCGAAAAATAGTGGAGATGCGATGGTCTTTTATAATTGGGGGAGAGGTCACATGTGGAATTTTAAAAAATATAATGTGATGCCATGATTTTAAAATGGCCCATGAATCCAAAAAATCATTATAAAATAATAAATCTTATTGGGTAGTAATATTTTCATCCAATTGGCGTTTGAAAAGTTTTAGGTCAATTTTAAAACTTATCATCTTCATTTGACAAACCTGTAATCCCAATTTTACCATAAGTCTAGTATTTAATATTTACTACAGTCATTATTCATTATGGAAAAAAATTATGTTCACCAAATTATATAATTTAAATAATTATTATTAAAAATATGGAATCCATTTTTAAAAACTAAATTCATTAATGTGGCAGAATTAAATTTAATATCCAACAAAAGATGAGATAGAAGAGTGGGTTTCCAATGAAAAAATTACAATTAGAAGAAAATGATTGAATATCAATATTAAATAATAAATTGTATCAAAAGAACTAAATTTATTAAATTTTAATATATTAAAATTTATTTCAATTTAAAAACAATTTACAATATAATTTAAATTTTTAAATAATTTAAACTAAATACTTGTTTTTAATTTAAACAATATTTTAACTATTCATCAATAAATTTATATTTTCAAAGAAAATACTGAAAATTCATCGAAATATAATTATGACATGTATATTAATAAAATTTTCATAATTTTTTGATATAAATTTTCTATTATTTTTAACAATATATTTTAAATTATGTTCTCCAATAGAGAATAAACCTTATTTTAGAATGTTTTTATTTTTTTGAAAAAACATTTCATTGTATTTCAAATTGTACTTATATTATTTTCAATAAATATATAACCATTTAATTTATTTTAAACATGTGTAGAGAATATAATTTTAATAATTTAATTATTATTAGACACTCTTTCTATCATAATTCATTGTTCATATTTGACATGTTCAAATAATAGTATTTTAATATTGTATCGTGTTTCGTTAATACCTAGTGGAGTGTGCAATGTATGATATCTAAGTGATTGAATTTAATTAAAAATAAACAAATTATAAATTTTAGGGGCCCACAATTTTCTTATATTATTGGATTTCTCAGGTAACATATACTTTCATATATGGTGTTCCACATTTAAAGTCATGGTTTTTTATTAAGAGGTTACTAATGGATGTATAATCTTATATCTACAATACCTCTTTGTGTACTGGTTATTTTTTTCACTAATTTTTATTGTATTGGGATACATAAAATATTTTTTGATTTATATTTTTTTTATCTTGAATACTATAGTTATTTCCTTGAAGTGTGTTTTAAGATATATAATATTTCTTGGTCTTCTCCTTTTACTATTTTTTTTGTTAGGAACCCCAAAAGGGCTAATTGGATTATCCCCTTCATAACCGTCATAATGAATTATTCTAAAATTAAAGGGGTGGATATAACCACCATCTAATTAAATAAATAATAATTTTGTTCCTATACTAATTTACCTATACACACACCCACATATCTATGAAATTGTAAAGTAATATAAAAAATTTAATGAAACTTCAAGAGGGTAATCAAGGCATGTGAAAACAACTAGGAAAAATATTAAAAGGGTGTATGTTAAGAAACATAAATGGTAAGTTTCTAACCCAAAATGAATATAATTCCATAAACTGATAACATCTACCAAACATGACCTTTCTCATAAACTCTCAAAATTGACAACCATATATGATCACCACCATATGAAACTATTATATAGCTCTAATACCAAAACCCTAAAATTTAACTAGAGTTTTCTTTTTTTTATTCATAAGAGATGAAATCTATGAGAAATTACCATGCATGTGTGAGTGTAAACATGCATGTTAAGACTCATTGTGAGCCAAAAGTGAATAAATAACATAAAATAGTCAACTCAACCCAAACTATAAAGAGAGATGTGAATGAAAAAATCAAATATTCTTGTACAAAAATATAATTAAAATGTGGATAATAATAAATATCCATATACATAAAATATTAATTAGTTTTATAACTTATCTAATGGTAAAATATTTTATGCCACATTCCATGATAATCCTATTAAAATTCGATTTGGCTTGGATTCTCCCATATATTTTTTCCACTTCCATGAGAGAATTAACATAAGTAGAATATCTACTCTCGTCATGTGATCTATGAAGGGGGATTAAAACACTATAGATAAGATACTTAGAAAATCAATAATGTTGGGGATTAATATATATACTAGTATATAGTATGTAATGAAAATATAACATTGATTATTTATTGGAGTTTCGACCCCAATATCATTCTAATGATAAAACAAAAGTAATTCCATTATCTTAAAATTATTAGAAGAAACATCCCACTAATATCACATTTAATTGAATCTACATATCCAAAATTAAGGCCTAAACCCATAATATATATAATTCTTTTCATGATTGGAATCTTCAAGGGAATCAGTCTATTCTTGAAGAGGAACATAAACAACGTAGATGATTTTATAAATGGAACCTAATGTATATATTATGTTAAAAAATGTGAAATTTCTCAAGGGCCAATCAGTTTTCTTTCCTATTCATGGATTGGATACCCATAATACTACACATGACATGTAATTATGGGGACACGGTATGCTTAGACACTCGAAATCCCTACAAGGTTCTCTTGAAAAATGGATTAAAAGGATGGTAATTGTCATATTTTTTGGGGGATAACAAAGATTATGTTATATTTATATCAACCTAAAAACCAAGATTTCATGAGTATCTAAAAAATCGAATTTGTTCCGCTTTAATTACTAAAATGTATTATTTCAGTACAGAAATTTTGATTTATGGTTTCTAGGTCTTCAAATGATCTCCAAAGCCCAGAATATGATGTTTTAATAACATGGGAATTAAAAAAATATCAAAAAATAAGTAAATGACCTCCTATATTTGATTACTTAGCTCATGTGGATTAAATAAAATTTTCAAGAACCTAATATTGATTATTATTCGTCATATTTCCCTAAATTGGTAAATATTATAGAAATTAACATTTGTTATCTACATTTCTACATCATTCCATCCACATACAATCAATACCATGGTAGTACATAATAAAATATTGATTATGGGGGTTCAATTATGATTAAATTAGTACAGGAATGGTAATCTCTATCCCGAAGGCCCAACTCTGAAGAAAATGAATATGCGGGTATAAAAGAAAAAATATGTAATATTATCATTTCTAGGTTTGATTTAGGAAAATGAACATATTCACATAATCAAACAGGGTGAAAATGGGTGAAAAAATAAATATTATGGCTCATGAATAATAACTAAAATAAAATTTCTTATAAATAACTAAAATCATTTTATTAAATATATACAAAATCCAGGAAAAATAATTATGAATATTGGGGTATAAAAAATAAAATAGTTATCCATATACAGTGTCCCAAGCATAATAAAACATAAATGTTCTGTTAATATGATGATTTTAATGATAAATCACACAACATTTGAGTAGTCCCGATCGGAAAAGGATATGTCTCTTTAAAAATAGCAACATAGTTGTATTATTTTATAAAAATTCAAACATTATTCTATGTTTATGCCCCTCTTGACCCTTTTCTATACATCTCACATGATATATTCATAATAATAACATTTTTAAGGGAAGCATACTAATGTTGTGAGCTCAAATAATCAGTAAATGTATAAAAATATTATAAATTATTAGATAATTAGTATTATGAAATCAAGAGAACAACATAAATATATAAATAAGAAATATTAATATAGTGACTGATACTCAAAAAAAAAGGATCCACATAGGATCACAAAAAATATTCATATGGAACCATTAAAAAATTAACATATAACATGTGAACAAGTGATAAGGTGTGGAATACAAGAATGTATGTAATCATGAAATCATGGTTGTTTTTGAAAATAAAATGAATCATGAAAAATGGAATAACATGATAATCAAATTCCAAATGTGTTACAATATACTAAAAGTGAATATTTTACACATCCATTTTAATCGGAATCCCATTCTATAAGAACTTATTATTTTGATACATGTATAAAAAATCATTATATCAATTCTTGATTTTGATCAAAATCCCATCATTCACATTATTATGTTAAAAACCTATTATTTCTACAAAAAATTATATCCTAGGATATAAACGTAGATTAATTCCTTAGAGTGTGATATTGGACCCCAACCCTCATCATTTATAAATATATAATCCATATAATATCAATTATCCACATAACAAAAATAAGGAATGTAAAAAAAATGGATTTGATAAGAATTTAACAAAACGTGATCTTAAGATATAATAAGAAATAAAAATATCATTAACAAAATTATTTCATAAAACAATCAAATATAAAATCCTACTTTATAATGGTTAAATCCTTTAATTATAATGAGAACCAAATCAAGAATTTTTTTTAAAACATTTTCTATTAATCATTGTTAAATTATTATTAACACGTCATTTTAAAAAAAATCTCCTTTTCTAAGAGTAATGGAAATACTAACATTATTGAAGTTGAGGTTTGATCAAAAACGTTTTTGACCATGAAATTATTAATATAAATTAATCAAAATTGGTTGTTTGGAAAAAATGGTGTTTGATAAAAAATTATATAACTCAAAAAATGGGTTTTCTGTTATTAATTCCCTTATATTTACCCTTTATTTCCATGTAATTTATTCAAATCACATATAGTAACTACAAAACACTTAATTTCTTGTTTCATAACCTTCTTATTATGTATTTAAAATTAAAATCACCATTGATAATAATTATCATCATGTGTCATATAATTGTGATCTCTTTCCAATATATGGTGTTAATAATCTTAACTGATTTTTGATGAGTTTGTAATGTTGTGGTTGAACATAATTTTTATGAAAATGATAATCAATTTACAAAAATTAATGGTTCATGAATATATTTTAAATATGTTATTATAATTATATAATATCATTACATGTTAATTATATTTTCTTTTTATGAAAATGAAAATTGTAATGAACTACTTTCTGGTTTTTCCTGATATTGATAGTTTACCTTATAATGATAGACACTTTTGTGTTATCAAAAATAAACTAGTTAATTATATGTATTAATTATATATATTTTATATAATGATCCGCTATAAACTAATACATTTATTTTTTTGGGTTTTTTTGTAATATTGACTTATTACCATATAATGATAATCACTTGTGTGTTATCGAAAAAGAAGCATATTAATTATATTTATTAATTAAATATATTATATATACTCATACACTATAAAATAATAACCTCGTTTTTTCAATGAAATAATATGAAACATGTTAATTCAATGAGGTTGTTTTTTGCCGAACACACGATTGAAATTTCTAGTACCCAATGAACGGGAGTGATGATGTTGGATATTATGTGATAAAATAATAAATATAAATTAATTATATATATCATATTTATTTATTAATTTCATTAAAAATACCATCCAATATGGGTGGTGATAAAAAATTGAAATAATTACTTCATTGAGGTGGTAATCTAAGAACACACGCTAATGATGATTATTCATTTACAGACGATATGAACGAGAATAAATAATGGTTTTTTAATTATTATAATGATATATTAGAAAACTAATTATTATTATTTAATTATTATACTGTGTTTAATGTATGTTTATAAATGAATGAATATGTAAAAAGTGATAACTACTTAATGGCGTTAATCATCTTATTCATGAAGCCATTATATTTTACGTACTCTAGATAACTTATGATTAACAGGGGAAAATATGAGTGGAAAGAAATTCAAGGATAGTGAATTTGGTTAGGGGTTCAAGGAAATACTTAAAAAGGAATATAGTTTTCAGAGGGAGGATGTGACCCCCTCCTATAAGTTATTAAGTGGGCCTTTTCCATATAAAATATTGGTAAGTAAGTGTTATGAATTGAATGGAATAAAATATTGGTTTGTTAGTTGAGGGTGGTTTGTGAGAAACGTGGTCAAGAATGTACAACCTATAAAGGGTTGTATTTATGATACAATTATGTTTTCAATTTAGTTAATTCAGTCAACATTACATAGGTTATTTAAATACATATCGTTATAAAATATTTATGAATCTATACTTATTTATAAAAAAATATATGTATATCACTATTAACAAATTTCAATGTTATGATTCCATATTTGGGACCCATTAATCCTAATTTAATTTCAAAATCATAGATAATTATTTTTTCAATCAATGAAAATAATGTTTTGAATAACTATTTTTTATAGAATAATGAAATTTTAATCGCTATGTTCAATTAAATTGATCATTCATTGATTACTAGAAAAATTATTGTTATTTCATTTTTTGATATGATTAAACATATTATATAGGTAATCGTTTAAAATAGATTCATTTAATAAAAAATATTAGGATAATTATTATTCATTGTATAAAATAACACTTCCACCAGGGTAACTAATATTTATTTTTGAAATATAATTTTCTATTTATAAACAAAATGACCATGTAACCAAACTCTTTCATGATAATAAAAAATATGGGATTCATTTAATTTTAATAAATTTATAAAATATTGTAAAAAATTATTTTAATGTAATTGCACACACAAAAATTAGAATATATTATTTTACAAGCATAAAGTGAAATGTTTTTGTTATTTGTTATTATATTGTCCCAATAAATTGGTATCATAGGGTTATAAAAACCAATATAATTTATGTATAATAATGATAGTATTTTATTATATTAGAATGATGTTTATTAATTAGTTTTCTCATAAATTAAAATATACTAAAATTGTATTTAATTAAGGAATATTAATCACTAAAATACGTGATAAGTACATTCTACCCCTATTAAAAGAATTTCATCATTAAAATGTATTATATTCAAGAAAAAAAGTGAGGTTACATTAATTTTCAAGCTTCATAAGTTTACCATGTAGACATATGAAATCTATGATTCCACTATAGGTCCTTGATTAGTTGAGTGGTCTTGATTAGAAACACATTATCTATTCGATCCATAATTTTGACTAGTTCTTCCAAATATAATATATTATGTCCCAATTTCCTAAATTTTAAACTTATCACAGCTGAAGAGTATAATTAGTAGTTTATCGAAAGTTATACATGCAATATATTATTGTCTTGGGAGAGATGAGGAGGTAGATTTGTGTTAAATGTTATGACCACAACATGATCAATGATCCTTAATGGCCATATGCATCTATGGATTAGATCCCCATTATTCCCAAATCAAAAAAACCACATCAATATAGATATTAAAGGAACACATTTTCTATATATTTTTACATTAAATCTCATTGATGATTATCTATATAAATCATCTATAAAATTTTTTATCATTTCAAATGATGCAATATGGATTGAACTGTATCTATAATTTCTCTGACATTTATAGGACATATCGGTTTCCTTTCACAAATATAAATATAATTTATTGGACTCCTACATATATTCACTTACATAACCACATCTTGTCCCATTAGAATTATTGAATAGATATTTCTATTATATGTTTACTCTACCAAGGAAATGTGTCTATCTCCCCATACTTGTAAATCTATACACCATGATATCATCAATTATATTTTAGATTTAATTTCCCTCTCAGAATGGCCAAATTTCAAAGGATGATGTTCTATTCTAAAAGTTCCCATTATCTCCATCTAATTCAGAGGAATTCTCATAAACCATAAGGTGAGCCACAAATCTCAGTTACATACAATAGATATGAGTAATCAAATAAGCCTTACCCGTTCCATTATATTTTTATTGGTTAGTTTTATAAATAAAAAGCCTTATTTGATTTTAATTAGATGAATTGAAATTGTAAGGATGATTTTTAGAACAAAAATCTTATTATTGAATTTATTCAATTTTGGGAGTCCTGTTATAATATCCATTGTGGTTTTTCCCATTTTTATAGTGGTTTTGTTAATGGACTTGACATACCATTAAAATTTCATTATTCATACCTTACATGGTTGGATAACAAGCACTAATATATATACTCTATATTCTATCTATCTTAAATCTATCATGATAAAATTTTTTGGATTCTAAAATACATATTCTTACATCTTGGGTGTATGGGAAATGATGATTTTTATTCATCATCAAAAAATATTTTCTATAAATTTGCTTTCGATTGGAATAAAAAATGGTATCAATACCATGTAAAACCATATTAATTAATGTTTAACTATAGAAAATTCGACAAATTTTTCTATAGATATACATAATGACTCTCAAAATCCGTTCCAATTACATTATTATATAGATGAGTAATTAGTTGTGAGAAATATGATTTATATCACCTCATTATGACACTAGGATTTATCCTTTCAAATCCGATGAGTGTTGGGTATTTTTCAATACTAAACATATTTTGAGTAGTTTGATCATTCCTACTCAAAGAATTTACCATTTCATTCTCCTCTATTGGGTGTTAATGTATTAAAAAAAATTTAATCATTAAAAAAACCAAAAATTCATATTTTTTTACAATTCAATAATTTCAGTGTGATTATAAATCTCATGATCATTTTATAACTTTATATATGAATCATTTATCCTTATAGATATTGTCTCTAAATCATCAACAAAAGGACCATTGTTGCTAGCCTAAAATCAAGCATATAGTAAATATTCTTATGACTTTTTAATTAGAAAAAACAATAGAATTTCCCTTATTATTTTTCATTTTGATACAACCTGAATCATTTTTAAATCAATACAATATATTAAAAATACTTCCATGCTACATAATAATGTATGAATAGGTGGAATGTCAAAAAAAATCTATAGTTCCTTAAACTGTTTTTTTTTTCAATTCTTTATCCAATAGGTGACTACTCATTTACGGGTTATCCTGGCTAGTGGATTTGATTTCCCTGGTAAATTTCACAAAAACAATGGTTTTAATATCATTAAATCCCATGAAAATTATATATCACCATTATATTTGTTGATATGGGCCTTTTCTTGATAACTTACATCTTTTATGGATCTACTTATATGTCATTTCTGGTGATTACATGAACCAGTAATGACAAATTTTTTATCTATAATACATATTTGCTAAATTTAGAATAAAACTTATCATTTATCAAACCATTTATCTCATTATTTAATCCTCCATCAAGGAACTTATTTCTATTTAAATATATAATAAATATTCTATAATGACAACTACAAATTGGATAATTTAGTCTCTACAAAATTAATTCATTATATCCATAAAGATATTATTAGAATTGGGATCTCCAGATGACATCACAGTTTACACCTATCTATTATAACATATTCCAAAAAAAATTAGATAATCCACCCATTTATTCCTCAATTTATTATCTCCATATATATGGTAAATTATTGATTAGTATTGTTATCTTATGATTCACTCAAATGTGTCATCGTTGCAGGGTTGAAAATACTTATTTATTACCATGGTTTTATTATACTCATGATAATATTTGAAAAGACACATAAACGCATCGTTATTTTTATGTAGAGTAATGGGGAATGCCATGGTGAAACAATGTTGTCAATTAAACACTTATCCATATTGCGTTTTTGTTTTTTCATTAACTCTTCTAATTAAACGCTTAATTCTAGAAAAATTATTAGAAATACCATTTCGAATGATGCACGATCTTATAACTAAAATTTATTGATTTTTAATATGATAAACCCATAAAAGTGTTTTTTTGTTCACTAAATTTCATTACATTTACCTATGTTTGGGGTCCCTGATTACTGAGGGGTTTTGTCATGTTTATCATTTTGAACCAATTCCCAAAAAGATGAATTTTCTATGATATACATAGGTATATTGACCTGGATATGAACACACTCATGAAATGGAGATAAATTCTGTAAGTGAGGGAAGTCCAATGGGATGTATGGTGTTAGGGAGAATAATAAAACACATAAAGGGTTGGGTGAATATAGTGAATAGGACACTTCCTTGAAGTATCATGCTAACTATAAATATAGGGAACTCTTTTAATTGGAATGTCAATAAAATAGAAGATCTTGGAAATAAATGAACCAGTGTGTGTAGAAAATTAAAATGGTTGGAAATGATTGTCTGGAAAATATTTAGGTGATGAGGTCTCCAACTAACTATTTGAAGATATTTTTTATGGTGGGCATGGTTGATGGTTTAAAAACCAGGGGATGAAGAGGGGGAATAAGTGAATCTTGTATTTATGGAGTTATATTTTAATGAAGGGAGAGAAATCCAAAGGGGTAAATGATTACTCATTCATAATTAAACTAATTGAGAAAAGATCTATTAAAATTTTAAGGCTAAATGACATGGACAATGAATAAATATCCAATGATCAGGAACCTAAGGGTGGGGTTTCAAAAGAACATGATAAGGGTATTGGTATTATAGAATACCTTATTCCACTATACATTGTTTAGTTGTGATTGATTATGATAATAGTGAGGTCGTCACTATTTTGGATGATTCCACTAATGCTTCAATGGATGATTAGTAGTTGAATTCAAGTAAGGAGGACACAAATAACTGAATATCATATGTTATTATCTTTAAATAATTGGAATAAATGTTTAATGAGGCAATATAAATTAATTATTCTCAAAATTATAACAATATTATTTCTAAGATATTGATTCTAGATGATTTTAATAAGGTGATGAGCAGGTGGACCATCAATAAAAAACATATATTGACATGAGGCTCAAATAGAGGGAATATTAATGTAGATAATTTAATTTAATTATAGGAAATTTTTGAGACTTTTTTAATACGTTTTTATGGATGATCAATACATAATGGTAGTTGCACTTAAATGGATATTACGTAGACAGAATATATGTAATTTTCATATCAATGATTTAAATGTTTTTTTGATCTCTTTCGATGTATCACCCTTTGTGGTTTGACCTTGTGATGTTTCTGAATTTTTTCCTCAATTGATTGAAAATAATAAAATTCTAATTTTGAGTCATGTTGTACATTATTGTTGGGTCTCATAACACATGTTATTGAATTCTCATCTATTTTTAGTTCGTACTCATTCTTTCATCTATACATTATAATAGGATGATTTTTAAATGAAATGATACATCCTTATTCTAGAATATTATATATCTTTAAGTAGGGAAAGACAATACATACAAAATATTATGTCAAATTCATCAAATTGAATAAGAATAACATTTAAAGGATGTATCCTCTTAAAAATATCAATCCGATTTTTTATTTAAATCTTAAATGAGATCATTTTTTCACAAGAGGTTTACATTAGTAGATCAATTCATATTTCATGGTGTTTTGATTTGAAATTTTAATCAAAAATTTGTGACATAAAAGAAGGTGATGAACAAGACTCAGATATGGTATTTAAATATCTATGTGATATTTTAAGCGTACCTCAAATCACATTATTCTGACTATCAACCATAGTGTTTCTGATTGTAAATTACCATCAATGATCCCTTGGTTTTGGATGATTTTGGGGACATTTTAAGAATTTTATCATAGTTTTGTTCATTAATTAACATAATTTATTATCTATTTTATCTTGATGCATTGTAGTGTGGTTGGATCCTTACTTGGGGAATACTATTCTTATGTTTCTATATTTTTCCACTTATTGTTTTTTTGAAGGTTATGGTGCGTATTTTCTAACATGACCACACATAAAATAATTCAATGATACCATGAGAAAAATAACTAGGTTATTCAAAACAAAATTATTACATATAGTAAATTGGGACTTCTTCCCACCATTTTTAATCATAGGTTTTTATATGTTATTTATCATTCTAATTATTTTTTTAATATTATTTAAAACTTACAATTTCCATATCAACATCAAGAGATCATATACTAGTCACTTCACATATTATATAGTCCATCATGTGAAATTATTTTTTAATTGTTTTAATTAAGATAGTAATAAGTTATTTAATTTAATCTTGTTATTACAGGTAAAAATAGAGGCATTTCTCACAAGTCATGGGTAATATTCTGAAAATTCTCTAATAGAATCATTCTATTTTTTCATTCATTCAAATAATTCCTAATATTTAATTGTTTGATGATTACACGTAATATAAATATTTAAAAATATCATATTGAACACTTTTCATTACATAGAGTCTATTTCCTCTTTATCTTTTGTTTTCGTAGTGAGACACCAACACTGGTAAGAATAACCTTCTAAAAGATTGTCAACAAAAACAACCTTCTCATAGTCTGAACGGAGTGGAATGAAAATTTTCTTTTATATTTCCTTGAAACCATTTTCAACAGACAATGTATTATATGTTCCAATAAAATAGATCATTTTACTCATAAATTATTAAATATTAGTTTTCTATGTCATTATGTATTTGGTAACATAGTATAAATTTTCAGTTTTATCATAAATTAATGTAGTTGGATAAGTATTATCATTAAATTTTTCTTTTCCATCCCTAATCTCATTTAGTTTCTCATTAGTAAATTCTTCATATTTCTTATTCACCTATTGTTATATAAGATCTTTCATGTTCCCACCCAACCATAACTGAAGGAAATATGGGAATTTGTATAATTTAATTACATATTATTCATATAAGGAAACTATAAACATATTTGAAGGATTCCATAAATTTTAAACAAACATTATCCGATGAATCTATGGGTTTCAATCTAGGTTATCTATGCTTGGATTTATAACAATACTATTTATAGATATTCAAATCCTTCTTAATGGTTTGAAGTGCTAATTTAATTGCCCAACAAATATACCCCAGTAGTTGAAAACATGTCGTGCAGTAAGAAACCATTCCCCATAAAGCATAATGATGGCCATGATATAATCAATTAAATCATTTTATACCTATTACACCAAAAATCATCAAATAAAAACCACATCCACTTATAGTATCATGATTGAGATATATTCCAAGAATAACGAAGTATTATACACTTCACGTAAACATTACAGTTTATCATATACCAAGAACAATCCTTTATAAAATTCCACACCAATTATTGAAATTTTTCCAAAACTACTCCCAAAAACTATCTAAATTTTCATATGAACCAACTATAATAATCTAAAAATAAAAAATGTAAATATAAATTATTATACTTTTTTAGATAATAAATAACATAAATATTCCATAATCATTGGGCTTAAATATTTTTCCACTTCTATATTAGTAACATAAATATCTTATTATGTAACACATCAAAAACAAAATACATAATTATGATGCTCTAGACCATTTTCAATATATCTCACTTGATTAAGTCATCTACATAACCAATTGAATAGAATAATATGAATTGTGTGACCTCATATTATCAATAATCGTAAATATATTTCAAAACAAATTAGATCATATGAAAAGCTAGAATATGAGAAAAACAATTTTCTACCTAAGAGATCATAAGACCATGCATGATAATGAAAAAAATGATGGGTTTTTATATACCATTAAAATATCACTACATAAACATTATTGATAAAATTTATAACATGCAAAAAAATAAGGTCTCAGATAATTGAAAAGAAATAAACATGAAAAAATGAATTTCATGGAAAACAAATGCTTCTTGAATCATTGAATGTCAAGAAAAAACATCAAAATGTGTTAAATCTTGATAAACATGAAAATGTGGAGAATATAAGGTAATATGGAAACATAAATGATGACTCGTTATTATCATCCCTAGGTGAACAAGAATATTATGTACAAAATTAAAAAAGAATAACAACCCCATCACACCAACAACATTTATGAATAAACATATTTTTTAAAAAACTGACTATTTTATTATATATAAAATAAAAATTGTAATAGGGTGATATATAATTCTACCCATAATCATCCAGACATATGTGTGACACCAAAAATAAATCATCATCATAACATAAATAACCAAAGAGAGATATAAGATTTGAATATAATTAAAACTAGACCATGAAACGTATTTTTTAAAAGCATTTGGTATCCATCATTGTAAAAGTCATATTTACAAGTCCTTTTTAAAATTATATACAATTGATTTTTATAAAAGAAAAAATTAAATTTAAGGAAATTGATTTAGGTTTAAAAACTATTATTTAACCAAAAGATGTAAATACCATCAATCTGAATATATAATATTTGAAAAATAATTTTCAATAAAAAATGTGTAACTCAATGAATGGATTTTGAGTTACCAAGTCTATTACAATTCTCCCTAACATCCATAGAATAATTTAACCAATTGTATACTAAATAAAAACACATTAATTAATTATTTCATGAAACTATTATATATAAATATATATATAAACTCTTCAATGATAACAATTCTATTCACGCATTAAATTGTAATAATATATTTTCTACATAGATAGTTAATAATCATTACCATTTTAAGATTTGTTTATAAAATAATAGTTAATCTTTATTTTTATCCTGAAAATAATCTTATCCAATAAACTAAATGTAATAAAATTTATTCTTAATAAAGAATTATAATGTTATATTACGACTACAAGGGAGTTTTGAACATGTTCTATGAGAATGAAAATTGTGACTACCTAGTTTTGGGTTATTTAGCGATATTCACCTATTAACTTATTAAGATGATCACATTTTTTGTTATCAAAAACAAATATTACTATTGATATATATTAATTATAAATATATATATTATACACAAATTCACTCTAAAATTTAATTTTCCATATCTGGATGTGAATGAAAATGAAAAATATTTATTCATATAGGTGGTAGTCATCACAAAACGTCATTATTTTTTTCTATTACCAGTGAATAAGAGGTGTGAATATGTATGGTAATTTATAATTTAAGAATAAATAAAACATAATATATATTATATTCAATCATCAAATCACTCATTATGACAATCCATGAGGGGTTTTGATGATAAACAAAAAATTTCAGTTTATGGACGAAGTAATAACCTCAAATAAACTCACAATCATTCTAGTATAACTTATTAGATTGAATATAATGAATATATATTATAACATTATTATAATAATATATAAAAACACTAATGTATTATAATTTAATTATGATACTATGGTAATGGTTTTTTCATAATGTAATGAAGAAGAAATGAAATGAATGATGTGATAAATATATCGACACATTGAACTTCTTCTTGATGATTGAATTATATTTGAGGGACCTAGGATATTTTTTTGCTCATGGGAACAATAAAATGTAATATATTTCATGGAGAATAATGTTGGTAATGTTTTTAAGGAAATTTCTAAATAATAGTGTGGTATTGAATGGTTTTATGTTAGCACGCATTAAAAACCGAGCAAGTGGGAACATTCCACTGAATATAATGCATGGTAAGAGGTATGAATGTAAATTCAAGATTTATATGTTAGGTATGTGAGGTACGTTTTTTGATACATATTTGTATAATAATAAAACCAAAAAAATGTATTTTACAAGGTCTAAATGTCCTATAATGTTTGTATACATTGAAGAATCATAAATTATCCATTTTTTCAATTATTACTATTTATTAAATATCAATTATTAAACTTATTATATTCATATATATATATTTAGGTACTAATTATAGAATTTAGATTTTATAAGTAAACATTTGGTCATAATATATGCTAATGATGTTTCTATATAGGATTATATTGACGTTTAAAATGATAAAATTTAATGTTTTCATAAACTATTTTTTTTCAAACAAGTTATTTTAATCATTAAGTGTTCATAATATTGTGTAAGATTTATCTATAATTAAATGAAGTAAAATTCATGTTAATATGTGGTTAAAAATATTATTATGGTATTAAAGAAAATATTCATTTTATAAAAAAATTTAAAACTGATATTCAGTGAAAAAATTTACTACTCTAGAGCAGTAAATATTATATATTGTGGCAACAAATATTGATTCCAAAAAAATACATTAACCACATTGCATTATTTGATCATGCTAATCGAAAACATGTGTTTCATTTTATCTGATTAAATAAATAAACATTTTAATTTAGAATTTTAATATAATCATGCATAATTTCGTTAAAAATCAAAAATATTATAAGAAATAAAAATATTTCTAATCTTGAAAATTAATATATTTTTTATATATTTGGTACTTATAGTGTTACATAGAAACATATCATATTTAATATAATAAAAATATTTTAATATAGAAGCATGTATTTCTTGTTTAATCCAGCATTGTGTACACAAAATTATACTCACAGACAATACAAATAAAGACAATTTTGTATAAAAACATGGATCCTCAAACCCCCCCCCCCACATAAGAAATAATTATTCAGTAAATAGGGAAAACATTTTCTTAGGACATCATTTAGGATCATACAACTTTCTTCATTTATCCGATGAATCTCCCTGATAATGACCCAAGATACCCACCTTCAATAGGCCCCAGAGTGGAGACTAGCAGCAAGGGTATATTATTTCATGTAAAAATGGAAGGAATTTTCCTTTTTATTTAGTAGGATTGGAAGATAATATAGTAAGTCACAAATAACACCAAAACTGGATGTAACAGTAAATCCCATACAATCCTCTCCCATATGCACGTTTCAAATAATAAGTACTACAATACAAGAAATCTTCAAAAGTAAATAACAATGAAATGAAAAAAACAAGAGAAATTATCCCAACATCCAAACTAGTACAGCCCCAGAAGATCCTATAAGTCCTCCAGGAAACAATAAAAATGTTTTATATACATAGCGTGAGTATAGAAGTATACTCATTAGGGAAAACCAAAATATCGATTCCACTAGTGGAGAGGAATTCTAATGCCCCATTGGAAAAATAGATAACCAAAGTATCTTGCAAGGAAACTATCCACCCAATCCGGACCGTAGAACACTCCCCAAATAATTCAAGTCATGTAATGTAATATTAATAACACATAGAGTTATGGGAACCCCGCACCATTTTCCCATTGGTTATTTAGTAAATCCTACGTGTCAGACCATCCCTTCCATATTCACCGCAGACCCACTGCCATACCCCACACACACACACCTAGGTGACCACTAAAACACTTATCACCCACAAACACAAGAGAACAACCACACATAACCTTTCTTGTAGACACTTGGGATAGAAAAACTACTGCCACACCCGAAAACACTTGGGGTCGAACAACTAATGCCATACCCAAAGACATCTGTCCCTCATTCTGAAGACACTTGGGAATCCATCTACCTGCGCACACATGGGAAGACCACCACAAATACCATTCCTATAGATTCATTGTCTATAATGGAACTCAATCGGTCACATCCTTCCCAAATAATCTTGGCCTTCTTGGGAAAGCAAGCTGAAAATGAGCTAATAACCGACCACTCATATAGGTGTTGGTAAAAACACCCTACCCCATGAAATGGGGATCATTGGAACGAAGTTATCAACTAGGATGTGGAATGAATAAAAAACATAAAAACTAAATTATAAATATCATTAACATTCAGCCATCTTAGCCTAGAGGTCCCGAATCCATCCCACATACAAACACCCTCGTTACTATTCATTCATAAGAAGCACCAAAGCCACAACCATGTCACAACTCAATATCAAAAAATATTTCCTCATTGAAACCATTCTTGTTTACATATTCAAGTGATTAAATTTAGATAATTCTTCACTGCCAAGCAACTAACAGGCGTAGCCACAAGCCAAGGGAGGAAAAACCGCCAAACATCAAATTAATCATTCACACTCGGTTCTCTTGTAAATACACAACAACAAAAAGGATATGTGAGATCACTTAATGTACTAGAACCAAACAAAACCCCATAATATGACCCCAAATGTCCCCAAATCCATATGATAACAAATACACAATAGGGGATCCCATCCCCATCCATGTAACCTAAGTAGCATCAACCAGAGAAAATGTACACATCACCTGAACAGAGTAAAGAATTTTTCGGTTTTAGACACACCTTTCCATTAGTTCAGTATTTCCATATAGATAATAGGGGTGACCACACAAGGTTATTATTCATCAAAAATCCATTTTAACATCCATTTTAACATTATTATCTAGTTTTCATGTTACACCCATTCAATCATAGAATTATCTAGAAAACCGTAGTTCATTAGTGCACATGGAAGGACAACCAATGACCACAATTTTTAGTGGACATAATCCCATTTAATTTATAACATATAATCCAAAGTAAAAGAGTATAGAAACATCATAAAATGCACTCTATCATTCTTCAAAATTTAGTTTATTATATTCATTGTGTTTTGTCTTCATCCATCCCTATAAAAACATTAGCATTCCAACCACGAACGATACACATTAAGAGAGATTGTAGAAGAACCCTACCCATATGATCAACGATCTATGCTTCTCTCCCTATGCCATGAACTAGGGATGCGTGAGTTGGAATGAATGATCATCGGGGACTCTATGTTTTTGAAAAAAATATCCAGTACAGGCGTACCACTTGCCTCGGTAAGGGGGGGGGGTCCAAACACACCATGGAGAAGAAAGAAACTATCCAATATGATGATGGAAGGAATTCTAGTTCGATAAAAAGGGGATATCCTGTAGATATGATATACAAATTTTGAATGACATAAAATATGGATCGTCATTTCACCATGCAATTGGGTGGTTAAAAATGATTGAATTAATCACCATTTAAAAATTCTCATTGGAGAGGTGGCCATAGTAGTTGTATGTTAAATGGTTTCTTTTAATCGAAGGAAAACACATAACATCGACAGAACGGGAATGTACGGGTATAGTTGTGACACAGGGGAAAATGGACACGTTTTGGTAAGTCAAGGGACCTCTATATCTTGGGGGATTTTAGATATCATTTATGGGAATTAAAAGGGATTAAAAAGGGGTATTAAACATTTCTTCATCAAATGATACATTAAGGGGGTGGAAAATGTTGGAAACCAGAAACGAATAATGGTGGAACACTATTTGGAAAGACTCTGTAATTTGTTCCATGGTAATGGTACCACAGTTATTGTGCCACCATCCTGGTGCCACCTATAGTGGTTCCACCATTCTAGTGTGTAACTGTGATGGTGTGACAGTTATGGTTCCACTGTGAGTGGTGCCATCGTTTCGGTGTGCGATCATGACCAGTTCAACCGTTTTGGTTGATCTGTTTGAGGGAACTGAGTTTCAGGAAATGTCCATAATTATCCACCGCTTGGTCCTTAACATCAGATACCTCTCACTGTATTCTCAACCTCTAGAATTAAACTATACCTGAAGAGAAGATAGGTGTCCGAATAACCACCTCGAAAGATACCCCTAAGGAGTAAACCTCATTGACACTGAGGAACACCTATCCCTCATGTAACCACCCAAAAAATAAAGGTGTCACAACCTAGAAATATGCATCAGGGGGTCCTTTATGCCGTGTAAATATCCTATCCACTTTGGGTGGCACTGAATCACCCACAAGGGTTTCATCACATCCACTCAAATGTGTCTTAATTAGAGATCATGTCCATTCTTCCCTAGAGTCATGACTCTTCACACACATTATGAGAATAAGGAAAACAATACATATCATAGTTAACAATGTTAATAACTACATTATAAATTGGTACGAAACAAAACATCATAGAAATAAAAATAGCTTTAGTTAGTAGGCATCCATATATGCCTCACATTCACGTGTACTATCCTCAAGGGCATCATGCCTCCATAACACACGAACTAAGGGAATGGTTCCTCTATGAATCACCTTCTCCTCACGACCTTCGATCCTCATTGTTCTCTCTACATACGTGGCATCATCCCCGATATCCTGCTTTCCCTAATCGAGGACGTGTGGATCATCATGTAAATACTGAAGGAGCTAAGACACATGGAAGATTCTATTCACTCTCAGTAGAGAAAGTGGTAGTGCTAGCTGATAAGCCATTTTTCCGACGTGCTGAAACACCTTGAAGGGTGCGACAATCTTGGGAGAAAGCTTACTCCCACTGCAAATCCCTTTTTCCCCGCTGAGGGGTAACTTTCAAGAACATGTCGTCCCTGACCTCTTAATTAAAGGGTCTCCTCATAATATTAGCATACTACTTCTAGTCCTAGTATGAATCTATCATCTCTCGTATAAGCTTAATCTTCTCTATTTTTCTCTTCACCAATTCCCGGCCAAAACACTTGCTTCCCTGACCTATGTCCAGCACACGTGGGAGCGACACGACCTCCAGTACAAAGCTTCAAACAGAGCCATGCCAAGAGTAGAGTGACATATATTGTTGTAGGTAAACTCTACCAGAGGAAAGTGTCGCCCCCATAATCCCCAAAAGTATAAAAAACATGACCATAGCAAATCCTCCAATGTCTGGATGGTACGCTCTGTCAGCCCGTCTGTCTAGGGGTGGAAAGCAGGGCTAAGGCATAGCTGGTTGTCAAAATCATTTTACAATCCTTTCCAAACCCGTGAGGTAAGCTAGGTATCTTGATCAGTGACTATGGACCTCATAACTCCATGCAACCGCACCACCTCGTCCATGTACCGATGTTCTTAGTAATCCACCACACTCAACTCCTTGTTTTCCTGGAAATGAGCTAATTTTGTCATCCGGTCCACCACTACCCAGATGGAATCGCAAGCCCCTTATCTCTAGGTAGTCCGGTGACTAAATCTCTCTATATGTCATCCCACTTCCACTATGGGACATCTAAAGGGAGTTACAGACTTCCTGGGACACTATGTTCAGCCTTCACCTGTTTTCATACAAGACACTTCGCCACAAACTCTGACACTACCAACTTCACCTCGAGACACTAAAACTGACCACTCAAACTTGATTACATCATAGAAACACCTGGGTGTGCTGCCAGGTTTGAGTTGGGGAACTCACCAATAACTCTCTTGCGCATTTCCACCAGTATGAACAACTTCCCATGAAACATCATCTGATTCTACACGTCTTCCGACCATCATTCTAGAGCATTTCCTTATATAACATGATCGCACATCACTTCAGCCTCTGAGTCTCCCCACTGAGACTCCTCCACATACCACAACTTAGATGGCTACAGTTTCATCTAAAATAGAAAACCTATACCATCATCCACCCTTGCATCCAGGTGTAGGGTAGCCAACTCCTCCATTTTCTTCCAACAATCGTCCGACTCTTGAACCGCATCCTTCTACGACTTCTTGCTCAAGGAATTATCCATCACTTTCCCCTTTCATGATGTCTATGAAATTTCTAAGTTGTAGTCCTGAAAATATTCGATTCACCTCCACTACTGCAATATTAGGTCCCTATGGGAGAAGATATATCTCAAACTCTTGGGATCTGTGAAGACCACAAAGCACTCCCCGAAGAGGTAGTGTTACCTCAACATTAGTTAAAACACAACCATGTCTCGCTCCATATAATGCCTTTCATAGATACACTCATGCAGACATAACTGCCTAATACTATAAGTTATCACCCCTAATGTTTCATCAGCAGAATCCTAATTCCTTGTCTTAGAGCATCATAGAATACCTCAAATGTCACCCCTTTTTATGGCATCCTCAGCGTTGGGGAACTAACTAATTTTCCTTCAAATAACTGAAGGCATCCTAGCACAGCTCACTCCATATAGAAGCAAGGTCTCCCTTTTTCATGGCTATCAAATGTGCTACAAATTTGAAGAATTTGGTCACAAATATCTGATAGTAACACATTAGACCCAAGAAACTACCAACATATGCTACATTCATGCGCACTGCACAACAAATAACAACATCATCCTTTCACGGATCAACCATTATTCCCTTCATGGACACCATGTGTCCATGTAAGTGAAATTATCGCATCTATAACTTGCACATGAACAATTTCCCATAGAGCTGGTGCAATCGGTGGACCTCTAAAACCATATCTATATGCTTAGTGTGGTCATCCTATGATCTAGAGTATATCATTATGTATTCAATAAACATGACTACGAACAAGTCTAAATATTACTCAATGATATAGTTCATTAGTTTCATGAACATGGCTTGTGCATTTGTAATGACGAACATCATGACCACAAACTCAAAATTGCCATATCTACACCTTAAGGAAGCCTTCAATATGTCACCCTAATTCAACTCATCATGTGTTATCCTGACCGCTAGACTATCATGAAGAACCATATTTCCCTATTTAATTGCTCAATTAGGTCGTCTATCCTCAGTAGTGGGTAATAGTTTTTGTTCATTACCTAATTTAGTATTCGATGGTATATGTACAGCCTGAGACCAACATCTTCCTTCTTCAAAAATATAACCTGAGTGCCCCATGGTGATGTTATTGGTCGATAAAAACAATTCATCATCAGATAATAAATATTAATCTATAACTCTAGTAGTTCAGAAGGTGTCATCTGATAGGGAGCCATCGAAATTAGATAGGCCCCAGTTTGCAAGTCTATCCCGAACTCAACGTCACGTTAAGGGGGTAGAGTCACCACCCCCTCAGGGAAGAATTTCATGAACTCACTGAAAACCCTCAAAACATCCAGCATCTCTATATCCACCAACTCTACTAATAGCTTGGTTAACAAATAATGAAGGGGCTTCACTCTCCTACTGCCCTCCTGGAAACCTCGCTCGCCGATGAAGGTCACAAGTTGTCTACCCACATTTAAAAACACCATTCTTTTTTGGATGCATATGATAATAGAACATATAAAGAAAATAAATTTGATTCCCAAAATGACATCATATGGCTTCATCAACAGAAAAATAAGGTCCCCACTGGACTGATGTGGTACCAACATCAGTCTACATTCTCAGAATACACAAGACAAGCTGGTCTGACCTCTAACTACCGTAATCAAAACCAATGGTACAAGAAGTATCTCTGCATCTAGACACAAATAATGGGACAGACTTGGTGCAACAAAGGAGTGTGAATACTTTTAATCAAACAAGGTAGATTCATGATTGCTGAACCAATAGATTATACCTTGAATGAATTATGACACTTTGTTGCGTGTAACTATCCACACCCAACTCATCTACCCCTCAACTGTCCCCCCCCCCCGACCGTGCCTTGTTCAAGGTCATTGAGGAGCGCCCTGAAGTCGGCCTCCTCCCAAAACATATACTCTTAGAGGAGAAGGAACTCGATGTCCCTGTTGCTATTGTTGAAAGGGCATGGCTGGAAATCCCTACTGGTGAGGTGGGTGTAGGACCGGACCACCCCCATTGTATTGTACTCGGTCTGGTCACTAATTTCGAAGGTTCCCACGACTACCATAGATGAAGAATATCGGTCCTGGTCCTAAAAATAATGAATGAGGACCAGGAAATCAGAACTAGAACTTATAGGGCCTGCTCCCCAATGACCGAAACATATAACGCCAAAACGCAGGAGGCCTGCTGCTGACAACCATTACCTTTAACGAACCCAACAGGCTCCACTGTCAAGGAACACCTCCTAGTGTGTGAATCCTCCCTAAAACATCATCCATCTTCTAGACTTCCATGTATGTTGGTAGTGTGAAGAGAGTAAAGGCATAATGAAAAGAATGTCGGAGTGCCTCCTCTAAAAATCTCGCTCGAGACTCCTCATCCTAAAAGAGGACCAGAGAAATGAAAAGGAGATCCTTGAACATGACCCCCAAATCCCTCACAAATATACTCCCCTGATAAAGGGATAGTATCTCCAGTATCTTCTCACCCTTCATCATGGAAGAGAGTAATTCCGCCCATAACTCCCTCTCAATGTCCTCCCACATAAACCAATCCACTCTCTTCTCCCCAAGAAACAACATCCACCACTAACACACTGATCCCCGCACTTGGTTCACATAAAGAGGAACAAAGTAATCCATTAGAACACAAATCAAGAAGAATGTTATTACCAGTTCCTCGAACCTGATCTTTGTCTCCTTGTCTGAGATGATGCCCTCATACTTCCTGATGGTATGCTACTGAAAGGCACGAAGCATCCTCTACCACTAACCACCCTCCTCCCGATCAGCCTTCAGGTGATCAGCCAAATAAACCTCCTAGGCCTCGATCGCCCAAAATAATCATTCTATTCGTCCATGTCCCATAGTTGTAAGGTTAAGAAGGAATTCTTAAGCACTAGTATTGTAGATGATTGATTTTAATTTTTCATATACTTTTTATTTATTTGAAATCCACACAATACCGAAGGCACAGAAAAATAGAATTCATTATGATTCATTTATATTTACTAGGGTCTCTACACTGCAATAAGTGTATCCTCACATGGTCATTTAGTTGGTCCACAGTCCTTGGATCGGATCAAGGGGGCCCAAAAATCTTGTGTCCAAGCAGGTCCTCCTTGGCCTATTTCTCACATCTATATTTCCTAACACTATTGCCCTACCATCCCTTGAAATCCTCATTGTGCCTAACTGTAGACTCGATCCTATCTCTAAACCTCTTGAACCATTCTTTAATACTTTTCTCTAATGACCTTCCTCAAGTTGAAGGAGAGATAATGACACCAGATACCCACATTCAATTGGCCTCAGAGTGGCGACAAGCACGAAGGGTAAAGAATCTCATGTAAAATTGAAAGGCATTAACCTTTTTATTTTATAGGATCTTAAGATGATATTGTATGTCAAAAAATGGAATTAAAATTAATGTCCAGACTATCCTCTCACATATGCATGTTTCAAATAATAACAAACTCAAGACAAGAAGAATCCAATTGTAAATACCAATAAAAGTAAAACAGAAACATATATTGTCCCAATGTTCAAACTATTATGGTCCCACACAGTCCATGATGTCCTACTGGAAACCTAAAAATAGTTTTATATACATAGGGTGAGTATACATGTATAATGAGTAGGGAATACCAAACTCTCTTGTGCATATGTGGGGAGGAATTCTAATGCCTCAAGAGAAAAGGAGATAACCAAATAACCTAGAGAGGAAACTATCCACCCAAACCATAGCAAGGAACACTCTTAAAATAATGCAAGTCAAGTATGGTAATATTCATCCCACAATGATGTTTGGGTACCCCACACCACTTTCCCACTGGTTATTTAAGACATCTAATTTGTCAGACCTTCCCCACAATTTTCACTACAGTCCCACTACCATACCCCACCCGTACAAACATGGGAAACCAAAACAACACATCCCTCCCTCAAACACATGTGATAAAACCACAAGTAACCACACTTGTAAAAAACTGAGCCTGAACAACTATCACCATGCCCAAAGACACTTGCGCATGATCAATTACTACGATACCCAAAGTCACCTAGGCCTCATTCGGAAGACATGTGGGAAACAATTTTCCCGCACACACCTGGGTCGACCACCACAACTACCCTTCCCGAAATATCTTTGGCTATAATAGACCTCATACTGTCATAGCCTGCCCAATGAATTTTTGACTACATAGGGAAAGGAGTAGAAAAAGAGCTAATAACAAGCCACTCATAGGAGTGTTGGGAAAACACCCTCCCCCATGAAATGGGGTTGTTTTACATGATGTTATCAACATGGGTGCGACACAAAAAAGAATCATAAAAACTAAATTATATATATGGGTAATAAGAACTCATCCTTGTATAGTGGTTTCAATAACATCCCTTATAAAAACACTCTAGTTACAATTCACTCATAAGAAGATTCATAGCCACAACCATGTCACAACTCATTCCCCAAAAATAGTTCCTCATTGAACCCATTATTGTTTTCATATTCAAGGGATTCCATTTATATAATTCTTCACTACTGGGAAACTAACAATAATATCCACAAGACAATGATGGAAAAATATCTAAACATAAATTTAAGCATTCACACCTGGTTCTCTTGTAATGTCACAACATCAAAGGGGATCCATGAGATCTATCAATGAACTGGAAGCAAACCAAGACCCAACCAATGACCCCACAAGACCCCTTATCCACAAGATAAAAAATGCTCAGTAGGGGATCTCATCCCCATTCATGTCACCCTACAAGTATCAAGAATAACAACTATACACATCACCAGAACAGAGTATGAGGGTTTTATTATATAGACACACCTTTCCTTTTGTTCCATCATTCTGTTTGGTTAACAGGGATGACTACACAAGGTTTACTATTCATTGGACGACCATATAATCAGCCATATTTACATGATTAACCAGTTTCCATTTTACAACCATTCAATCATAGAATAATCCAAAAAACAAAGGTCAATTGGTGCAGAAGGAAGGACCACCAACAAACACCATTTTTAGTGGACATAAGCCCGTATAATTCAATACATATAAGAAAAAATTTGAAGATTATATAAGCATCATCAAACACACACCTTGATTCTTAAAATTCCATTTATTATATTAATTGAAGTTTGGTTTCACCCATCCCCATAAAAACATTATCATTCCCACACCGCATGATACCAAGTAAGAGAGACTATAGAGGACAACTACTTGTATGATTAATGATCAATGTTTATCTCCATGCACCAAGAACTTAGGATGTGTGACCTAGAAAGGAGGTTCACTGGGGACTCCATGTGTGAGCAATAAATTTCCAGCACAGGCACCCCACTTTCCTCGGTATGGGATGATACAAACGCACAGAGGAGTAGAAAATAACCAACCATGAAGAAGATGTAAACAATTCCTATGAGATAAAATTTGGAGATCTCTGAGTTACGGGATATGAATTTTGGATGACTTAAAAGGAAGATCGTGGTTTCACCACATGGTTGGGTGGTTACACATGATGTAATTATTCAACATTAAATAATTCTCATCAGAGAGGTGGCCATAATAGTTGTGCCTTAAATGGATTCCATTAATCCGAGGAAAACCCGCAAAATGGGTGGAAATAGAAAGTACGGGTAATGATGTGACACTACAGAAAACCCACATGTTTTGGTAATTCAAGGGTCACCCTGATTTTGGGATATTTTAGATATCATTTATGGGCGTTAAAAAGGCTTAAAAAGGGGTATTAAAAACATCTTATTCAAAAGATACATTGTGGGAAACGGGAAAATAACAAGGGTGGAACACCATTTGGTGAGACACCGTAAGCGGTGCCACCATTATGGTGCCACCTTCAGTAGTGCCACCATTTTGGTGCACAACTGTTATGGTATGATTGTTATGGTACAACCCTCATGGTTTCATCATAAGAGGTCCCACCATGAGCGGTGCCACTGCTTCAATGTGCGACTATGACTGGTGCTACTGTTTTGATAGAACTGAATTTCAAGAAAATTCCTTAATGTGCCACTACCCAGGCCATTACATAATGTATATAATGCTAGATATTATATATACTAAAAAAATCATTGAGTGTAGGTTTAGTTTTGATAATTTAATAAAATAAATAAATTTTTCACATAATTTACACGATGCACACTCCATTAGATTAATTTAGGGGAATTTCCAATTAAAATATGGCATGTATCACATCTAGGGAAAACCTCACATTATAGAACCATCCTCATTCTAACATTTCTCATCGAAGGTATGTATCAACTAGAATTTAATTTATTCAAAAAAAAGAGTTATTTAATATATTTAATAATTTTAATATATTATTTCAAAGATCCTTAAATAACCAAATCTCAACATGACCTCTAAAGGAAAAATCAATAGATACTAAAATAAATATTATAATGGCAAAAATATGAAAATAATGGTTTTAAAATTATCCCCACCTTCAATTATTTTCAACATGAAAAAAAACATCCCAAAAATGTGAAGGGAACATATCCCATGTATGAATCTCATACCCCAAATATCTCCCATGTACATTCCTTTGCTAACGATGAACTCATACCAGTGGACTGGTCATCCAACAGAGAATTCCCTCATGTCAGTCTAAAATCTCTACCTAGTACTCCAGGAATTTTGATTGATTATCATTGTTATCCCACCCCAGTCAATTATATGGAATTATTAATTCATGTATCCCTTGTCTAAAAAAATAAACCCATGATACTATTTATCTATGAAGGTAATTATATAGGGAATTAAGCCAAAAAAAATCTACATTAATCTATAATAACCTGATAAACATAGCGATATCTTGATACCATAATGGAATTACTAAATTACTAATACTATAAAGACTATTAGAAAGACATAGTCTCCCTAATAAAAAAATTTCTATGATTTGAGTATCTATATAATGTATTTCAACTCTGAGTTTTCATCATAAGAAAGTGGATAACATAACCCTTTAAAATAATTAAATCCACCAGTTCAGGAACAAAACATTATGTATCTAAAAAAAATTTCTATAACAAGTCTATCTTATAGGGTCTCTCAGACAATCCCATGAAATTGTTTCTAATGATAGTGGAGTAATATCATTTAATAGTGATGATCTACATTAATGGAATGTGATATTTTCAACTATAAAAAATTTTAAACATACATTCTCTTGTCATGTAATCCCAAACATGAATAGTTTGCTCAATCTTGCTATCTATCAAAGGGTTGAAAATCCTTGTAATTCGTAAATAAGTGTTGAGTGCTTTTGAAAACCCAGTCAAAATAATTATATAACCTATGTATCCCTGGAAATGATAATCTTTAGGGGAATAAAATGGTTCTAGATGATCACATACACAAACATATGCCACTACACTCAACATTACTCTAATCCTATAATGGAATAAATTTTATTTATTATAGAAGTTATACAGTAATCATTCATTCAGTGTCATGGACTCTCCCAGTAAATAAACTCACCATCACAAAATCCATTTATATTTTATACATTTTCATTCTAGGATCTTTAGAGGTTATGTAAAAATAATTAGAACCTGATGTCCATTATTTACCTATTATCATATGAAGAACCAAGAGGAAATCTCAACAATTCACATCTTCAGGCCGTCACACCTCCATGTAATTTATACATCATTTATACTACCATATGTTACTATAGTGGGGATGTATGAAAAAAACTCATAAAATCCACATGAAACATTACTGTAACCACTATCAGTACTTAAAATAGTATGACATGCTCTAAAAAATCAATAAAAATACATTAGTCACATCTCCTAAGGATATATAGTCTTGTATAAATTTATAGTAAACCATCCTCATCTATCTATCTCCCACATGGTGAAGAAGAAGTGGACACTCCATTTTCTGTTGTCGATATGTTGCATCCCACTCTTCAATAAGGGGGAGTAGTAACGTTGCAAACTTCACTACAACCTCCTCCACTAAGCATGAACTATAATTACTACTAAGGAAAGATACCAATATCTGTCACCCCCCATCCCCTAGGTCATCTATCGAGACTACCCCATTCCCTCCTCAAGTAGGATGGGGTATATATACTAGCACCGAGTAGGCATGTCCATCAAATGATAGGAATTTTCCTAAGTACCTATAAACATGAAAATGTCTCTAATTAAATGTGATGAACTGAAAACACTTAGTAAAACGAATCTCAAACCATAAAAATATGCACACACTGTAATGTGACCAAACATTAATTTAAATTTTTTCATATTACAGGACCAACCAAATGGGAAATTTTAGGATCCTAAAATTATTTTGCTAAAAACCCATCCTAAATTGTAGTTACAAAAAAAATATGATTTTTTTAAGAACACCTCATATTTTGGGCTTCTTTCAAAGAACCACATGACCTTACTTACCCAGGACAACATCAAAGAATCGATCATCTACAAAATACATGACATGTGTGGTCATATCTAATGCAAGGGTGAGAAAAAAAATACTTATTAGGGATAAAAAAACCACAAATTAAAATACCAGTAAGAAATATATAATGTATACCACAAAGAAGCATATGACGTACATCATAAAGGAAAAAAACAAATCACACCACAAAGGAAACACCCAAAGTACACCCCCAAGGAACAACATGACGTACAATAAATATTATTATCTCTCATTGGTATAATTATAAATAATGAAGACAGGTATTTCTATTTGTAGTCACCAAGACCCTCAGTTTCTATGAGACTAGATGTGTCGATGCTTCCCGAACAGTTAATGGTGCACAAAGATTCAATGGTACATGATGCATTGATGGAGCAAGAAGTATCAATGGTTCCTGAGGTGTCAATGGATCAAGAGGCATTGTTGGATCCCATGTTCATGATGGCATCTATGGTTCTTGGAGCTTCAATGGTTCACTGATCATCGATTATGGATATAACATTGATATCACATGGAGCATCGATGGCACACAGAGTATCGATGTCACACGGAGTGACGATAGTTCTCAGAGAATCCATGGGCAATTAAGATTTAATGGAATGTAGAGCCTCAGTAGTATATAGAGAATTGGTGGAGCACAGAGAATATATGGTTCAATTTCCCCCAAGTCATGTAGTCACCATGATCCCAGAGTCACATTGAGCTATAAGATTCTGCTCATAGTGCACTTGTTCTGGGAAAACCTACTCTTCAAACAACTACGTCACATTAGAGCTTTTAAAAAACTGACATAGATTGTCCCAAATGCACCACCTTGTCTCAATGGTACCAATTCCATTGATTGATAATCAAACATATACACATTTTTAATGTTTTGGCCATTTTACTGAAAAATATCGAACTGGGTCCAATTTGGGTCAGATCTAACCCAAGTCTAGTTAAGGTCATATGTGACCCGCTAAACCTTACCCTCCCAACCCATTACGATCAACCCAACCCATCCAGACCTAGTTTATCTCTTCTTAAATCCGCATGGAATGCTGGCCCGGTAGGACCCAACCCTCTTAGTCAGAGGGTCCACCTCATTGGGCCGATATAGTGGCCCATCCTCCATAGTCTAACCATCAATGTGTGGGCTGGTGTGTGCATTCCTAACACAGCCCTCCATATTTTCTTCTTTCCAGTGAATGCATTTTGATTTTCCCCACATTTACCCATGACTATTAAATGGTTCCTTACTCTAACGCAACATCAAACTGCACTCATAATATGTTGTGGCTTCTTATTGATGCCCTCCATTCGCCTCCCGTTTCATCGACTGCAGTGATCCCTAAGAGGTCTGGTCATGCAACCTGCATGGTCTGGCTGCCACTACTTCAATAATCGTTGTCGGGGCAAGCGACATCCAACTCTACTAGAGCTTTCCATCAGTTCACCTATTTTCGCGAGATTCCACTACTTCTCTAGATCTTAATTTTTTTCAAAACAAAGAAACATCTACGATCCTATGGTAACAACATTCACTAACATGGGCCATGATCTTCTATGCTATCACTCTGAGGGTCTGATCGTATTTAGAGCATCTCGGAAAATTATTCCATGAACATGAGGGTCCAATATTGACGAACACCATGAATGGGGATCTAATGGTCTCATAACGCACCCAAAGAATGAATATTGGCCTTTCACTTGTCAACATTGATCCGTTATTATTATTAGAATCGCAATGATTTAAATATCATAATAATAAATTGCATTTAATCCCTTTTGTCCCATAATAACTATCCATTCGTCAAGAATTATTGAACCATGAACCATCTTGTTTCATTAGTTGGTCTTTGTTAATCATTTTATTCTATAAAGGATAAACTAAATCAAGGATTGAACGACGCCCTACCTTGATGATTTGATCTATTTTTGACGAATAATGTAGGTTCTTTTTGTCATCGATACTCAATCCATCAATGTTTTTCATCATACATCAGAGGGTATTCCATATCTATTCCTCAATGTGATTTCTAATGTTATGTTAATAACCATTAGATTCTAAAAATAGATCATTATTAAATGAAACTGACACAATGTAAAATAAAATAATTATATTAAAATATTTTAATTACTATTACGACCAAATTTTTAACTTTTACAACCGACCTGCACCGGTCAATAGTAGTCATTACCAAATCTAATGTCACAGCTCTAAATGAAATGGTTACCTCATTTTTTTATCATGGAACCCATATTTATTTTTTTACTATTTCAAAAAGAAACAACCCATGTTCTTTATTAGAAAAATAATTTTTTTTCATTGTATCATTACGAGCACCCTGTGCCTTGGAATTTCACGGCATCTATGTTCCTGGTCTTAGAAATCTACCAATTAATTTATTAAAATAATTTTGGGGAAAATACATGTCATTACAGTCTCCCTAACACAGGGAAATAATTCTCTAAAATATAAAAAAAAATTCTATAAAAATGATTATGGGTACAGAGAATGAATTTGTGCCTCCTACTCCCATGTCCTATCTTGTTGATTCTCATTCAACCACTGTATGCACACCAGATGAATAAAATTATCATAAAGGATCCTCTATTATCAATCCCTGATCTCTACTAGGTAATCATCAATATTTTCCCCATCCTTAATTTATATCATTCC
Source organism: Viscum album (assembly GCA_963277665.1). Lineage (NCBI taxonomy): Eukaryota > Viridiplantae > Streptophyta > Magnoliopsida > Santalales > Viscaceae > Viscum > Viscum album. The sequence goes on along the minus strand of OY728133.1, from coordinate 1,021,760,492 downwards.
TTATTCGATGCACTGTGATGGGTCATTCATGTAATTCCTCGACAATGACACATGGAAGTCACCATGTACTCGATGCGACTATGTGGGTAGATCTAGGTGATATTCTACCTCAAAACCTCTAATCAATATCTGAAAATGGGAAATGTATCAAAGAGACAAAATTACACCCTATCTAATTCTTTGTAATCCCCATCCATGTGATACCCAAAGGAACATATGGCCTCCCTCTTCAAACACTAGAACCCTACGCCTCCTATCAGTATACAACATCAGTCAACTCTATACAGTCCTGACCCCCTCCTAGATGATCTTATCCATCTCATTGGTATATTGTTCCAACTATGGAACCATGAGTACTGACACTCTTGGTTCTTTCAAGATCAATGGTGACCAGCATGGTCACCTGTAGAAGGCCTCAAATGGTGACATACCAAAGTTGGATTGATAATTATTATACTCCACAAACTCTATCAGAGGTGGGTGGTCCTAACAATGGTGGCCAAAGTCTATGATGTATTTTATTGAATTTATTCTAGAGCATGGATGGTCATATCTGTCTAGTTATTCATGTAGGGATGTAATTCCTTGGTGAAAAACAATTACGTCCAATATGTCTTCTGTAATCCCTTCCAAAAATGGTATATAATGGGACCATCATGATCCAAGACTATCTTCGATGGGAATCTATGTAGTTGATCTACATCATGCATGTAGGTGTGTCTCATTCTATCTATTGAGATATACTTATAGATTGGTATGAGGTGGGCTAACATTGTGAGTCAGACCATGATAACATAAATTGTATTGTGTCACCTGGATGTGCATAGAGAACCAATCACAAATTCCATTGATATCCCTTCCCAAATAAACTCTGGAAAGTAAAGTAGTTGGGTCATGCCCACTATAACTGGGTTCTCATCCTTCACATGTAGGAAAGTGATGCATCGTGATAAAAACTATTTCACTGCCTTCTTTATTCGAAGCCACCATAACTGATGTTAGAAGTCTAGAAACATCTTTTCCTTTCTCGGATTCATTGCCAAAAATATGTGTTAAACTCCCTCAGGACCTCTTCATGCAATTTCAATGGTATTATTTTGTGTTATTTTAAAATAACTAAGTGCCCCCACATTTCTAAAATCCATTAGGGGCATTCTCTACATACATCCAAGAACGTGTTTCCTTGCAATTAGTATCTCTGAGTTGTTCCTCCCATACACATTGTAAGAGTTTAGGTGTAACTACAATCGACACGAGATAAGCTAATTAGTCTCTATTGAAAATTTATATCTACCATATTGAAATATAATTTCATTCCTCATTCAGTAACTACGAACATGATCTCGGGTTGAGATCGTCTATCAGCACGTTACCATTCCTAGGAGTATAATTTATCCATATGTCATAGTCCAAGAGAAACTCTACGCAATTCCTTTAACTGAACATTAAATAAATTTGAGAGAAGACATACACGATAATATAGTGGTCATATTAGTTGGTAAACTGTTCTCCCATCAGGAACTATCACTGAATCCTAAATGTGAAGACTACCACTACTAGCTCAAGAACAAGGGTCACATAGTTCTTCTCATGCTACCTAAATCAGCATGAATCATAAGAAGTCACCACTTTCCACATCATAAGGACACAACCTAGACTGATTCATTATTCATCATATAACAAAATGTGCCGAACACCATCCTATACTAATATTATGAAGGGAGTGCTCTTCATTCTCAGCCTCAATTGCTGAAAACCCTACCATAACTTATCTATCAATACAAAATGTCTTTTCTTTAGAGTGTGAGATGTCATGGATTCTACTACCCTAGAAAATATGGATACCAAACTAAAATGGTACATATCCAAACCAAATAAACACTACACCATGTTAAAAATATTAGATGGATGACATGTAAGAACCTCCTATATCTTTAGTGGATCTTTCTACCACTTCGGCCTCTAAAATGATGTGTCCCAGAAAGTGGTCCCCCATAATGTAGATCTAAAACCATGTTAGAATACCAAAAATATGATTCTCTATGAGTGTGTCTAGGACCATCCTAATTTCTATCATGTGCTCCTCCATTGATTCTGAGTACACTATGATGTAATCAATGGTGACCAAACTGAACTGGCCTATGTATGTTAAGGATATCATATACTTGAGTCCCATAAATGTTGTTTGCGTGTTCATAATTCCAAATGGAATCACTGCGTACTCATTGTAGTCATATCAAAATATAGAGGCTATATTTTGGATTTCATCAACCCGTATCGAAAGATACTTATATCCAGATCTGAGGTCTATCTTCGAGAACCACCTCGCTCTCTTCAGCTGATCGAAGTGGTTGTCATTCCACAAAAGTAGATATTTATTCTTCAAGGTTGCAGGGATCAGTCACCCAAAGTCCACTAATAATCCTAATCTCTTATTTTCATTCATGGAAAACAAAATTTGGGTTGTATTTGGGGAAATAATGGTTCTCACGAATACCTTCTTATTGAAGTCTTCCAACTATATAGTCATCTCATGAAGCTCTGTGGAAGCCATCTGATATTCATGTACATATATTGACATCGTCTAGGGGTAAAAATCAATGTAGAAGTCAACATAACTTTGGAGATATGATCTAGGGACATACATAAGAGAAGGAATAATCATAATCATCCACCACTATTGAAAACAGTGGAATCATCTCATATACTACCCTGAGGTTCATTGTGGACACCTAGTGTGTGATCGGATAAACCCTCCAATGTGATATTCCATTGAATGCTTCATAAGATTCCTTATTACTAATAAAGTAAAACATGTTCCCATTGTCTCATACACACTACACTCTGTGTCTAAAATAGTCAATCTGGGCATGAACAGTGGACAACCAGTACATAAAAATAATGACATCGTAAGGCCTCGTTGTTGACACTACGTGATCCCAAAAAAAATTATCACTACCTGAGAGTATAGGAACACTGTTTTCACTAATTTATAATCATAAAATCATCCCTAATAATAATTTTTTAGATTAGGAATCTAGTCAATGGTCCCATTGGAATCTTCAAGTTTCAAACAAGGGTCATGATGAGAAAAGATTGACTGGAAACTGTTTATATCAAAACTATATCTAGGGTTGAAAAGTCTAAGATCGTAACTCTAATCATATCTGATTCCATAGGGTCATAAGCCTCCATCACCTGAAGTTATTCTCATTCATATCCAATATCTACCTGAGCCCATGGTGAACCACCTAGGGGCGGTGGTCGTAGTACTTCAAACCAATACCCACCTACTGATGCAAATCTAGATCCTCTACCACATCATCCACCTTACAGACTAAAATGTTCCTTCCTTCACTTATACCTCGATGTACCCTCTATTTCCTTCTAATCAGTCATATGATGGGTCATCCAATCTACATCCAGATGTCCTTGACTACTGCATGATTAAAAATCCTATGCTTTGGCTAACTCACTTTTCTATCGAATCTGCAAACTATTGACCCTATTTTCTGGGGTCGTCCCTTGAACTGTCTCATTCGCATAGATCCATCCATTAGCTGTCAGATACCTTATGAAAAAGTGTATGCTACATGATTCCATGTTGTATATCACACTATAGGTGTTTTCTCTTCCAGAAGGATCTCTACTAGAAGATTTTGATCCAGTACCCCAACATGTGTTGGAATTATAAGGGATACCAAGGATTCCATGATCTCCCATGTAGTCCCCACTAAAAGGTCTGAGCCATGTATAATGGGTCCCGAACCATATCCAAGGAGTATCGATAAATATTAATTAATATCAACAATTATTCCACCACTGTCTGACTACCCTGTTGTAGATGCAAGAGTTCTTGTATGCAGATTGAGTGTAATATCACGTGAATGAACTACACCCTGAAGAGGAAATCAATGTGTTCCCTTGTGAGGGTTTTTTTCAAGAATATAGATCACTAAGATCCACCATATCCGCACTGATCCATGTAGTAGACTAACGACTTGGACTACCATGTAGTTGAGAGGCATCCTTGCTAGTTTGATGACATGAATAACCAATTCCATCCCAAATTTAGCCACCCAAGGGGTCTAGATCATCCATGAACTTTAAAGGTCACTACTTTTTGAACTCTTGCAATTCACACAGCCTATATGCATACTCTACCGATAACGTGGGTAGTAACTGCTACTCTCTTGGAGGTGGTATCACTAGTACACCACCCAGGTGTTCTATCGTGGGTAATAGTCCCTATACTAATACATCATCACTAGGCATATCATCCTCATGATAACACAACAAAATCTTGTATGTATTTCTATACTGAGGCATCAGGAAATAGATCAATATGTTCCATAGACAATAATGTGTACATGGTGATCTAATACTGATTCATGAAGGACATGATAACACACTCAATCCTATATGTTCCATGTACCGTTATATTCACCTATAACCAATGTTTTAAGGTACTGAGTCAAAAAAGTAGCATTCAGATTCCTGGTGTATGGATATGTCGGACGTCACACCAACAATGGATTCCCTGTCCTAAAAGTAGTAACTTGAAACAATCGACATTGTTCACCCAACCCAAACTCAAAGAATATTTGTTCATTAGGTAGCACTGACCTTCTCTAATAAAACAATGTCAATCCCTATCCCTTAGGTCACATTTCGTGACTACCGAAACCCTCCTCTAATAGGCTAGGGGCTGCCGAGTAGCACCGAGTAAGCATATCCCACAAATGGGAGGCATTTTCATAAGTACATATAAATAGCACATGTCTCGATGGAAATGATATGAGCAGAAAACACATAGTAAACATATATGAAATCAAATAAAATAGCCATAGATTAACAGTATAAAACTAGAATATAAATGTGTCCAAAATAGAAGCTGATCCAAGAGATAAAGTACATGATCCGAATATCCTTCTATTGAAAATCCTACTAGATGGCTAGGTGTAGAAACAAGTGTTTGAAGTCGCTAAATATAACCTCATCTTTTGGTACTCTCTCAAATCTCCCATATCCCCATTCCACCAAGGACTCCATCAAAGAGTTTATTGTATTTACAAGACAAGACACATACAGTCCTAGCCCGTGCAGGGGTGATAAAAAAATACTCAGTCGGGACCCCAAAACCCCAAAGGAAAATACAAATAAGAAAAAAAAAATTTACCAAAAAAGGGAAAAATTAATTACATCACATTGGACACACATGAAGTACACCACAAAAAAACATTATGTACACATCAATGGAAACACATGAATTATAGTCAATATGCTCAACTCATATAGGTATAATTCCAATGGACCAAGAGAAGGATTTTTTAATTGTAGTACATAGGTCCCTCAATCTCTATGAAACTTAATGTTTCAAGTGATCACTAATCATAAATGGTTCATTGAGCATCGATGGTTCATGAAGACTTGATAGAGCACAGAGCGTCGATGGCGCTCAGAGTGGCGGTAGCCCCCGAGGCATCATTGTAAAATAGAGAGTCGATGGAACATAGAGCATCAATGGATAAGGGAGTGTCAATGAAACATTTAGCGTTTATGGTGCATTGAGTGTTGATGGGTTAAGAATCCCCCATGTAACATAGTCACCATGATCACATAGTCACAACTAGTTGTAGGACTCCACTCGTAGCGCACTTGTTCTTAGGGAGCCTACTCATCATGTCACTAAGTCTCATTCCAACATCCAAAAATAAAAAACATATAGTATTATAATGAAATTACATCATCTAAAGGGTCCCAATTCCATGAAATTATCATAAAAATGACACAAAGATAGAATCTTATGGCCTTTTTTCTTATAAATATGGACCCAGGTCCAGTCTGGGTTAAATTTGTACCGTTGGAAACGACCCGACCCACATGACCCAAGCCGAGCATACCACACCCAACTCTGTTCATCCCAGCATAAACTGGCTCAGCCCAATAGGAAGAGATGGACATGGGTTATAGCCAGAAATATTGGAATATCTTCCTCAGTATGGCCCACATCATGCAGTTCGGGATGTGCACACTGGACGCGGCCCAACCTGGCCATGCTTATCCGGTCAACATGGCACTAGAATGCATTTCACACTGGATGTAAGCTTCCCACATGCACTAATGGAACCCCCATGGGTCTATATCAACCCAACTATTTCATAAATTACTATTACAACTTTTTAAATATAAAAAACATAATAATAATACACAGAGTGGATCCAATGGTTTAGTGTCGTGGGAAAACTAGGACCATACATAACAATTACATTATGGAGCATAAACTTTTTTTCATTTCTTCTTCTATATATTTTTATTGGCACCTAATCTCTCCATATTACATGTAGAAACAGGAGGATATACATCAAAAAGGGAGAGATAGAAGCTCAGTAAGAGGATAGATAATAAAAATATAGCATGTGGTGAGCATATTCAAAACATAGGCAATGAATCAATAGAGGAAGCATTAATAAGAGACTTGAAATGTGGAAATGCATAAAAATGAATCATTAGCTCTTATTGGATAACTACCACACATGCTTTTGAACAAATCTAGAATCTTGTTCACACATCATGTCCCATTTACTCATGAGATTCGTCACATTACCCAATGCATTGGAGAAATGTATAATTCTGGGTGCACCTGTCACATTTTAACATTCATATTTCGCTATATAATTCAAGGCACACCAGTCACATCATAACATTATCATTTATCTTGCACGCCACAATGAATATATAGTATAAATGAACATAAATAACCATGAAAAGGTATGGGATTCATCTCATAGGTACATATTCATAAACATTGGGTTCCCAAAAGATATAGGGAATACTATATATTTTACCAGAACCGTCAATCTTTAATGAGAAGTAAAATGTTTGTTCTTGATGGAAGAGTTATTTTTGGAAAAAATATAGAATTCATAAATACCAATGAAAAAGATTTATATGCCAGAAATGGAAAGCAAATGATGAAAAAAAATATTTTTAATTAGTAACCATAACAAAAAAAGTGAAATAGGGAGAACCCGAAGGATGAAAGTTGGGTTCGAGAATTTCCCCTTACCTTGTATCTGAACGCTACCTTCACATTAATGCCATGTATAATGAGATTATATTCATTAATTATAATTTAAAGAACCATTTATACCTTAATGGGGGTCATTTTGGTTTCATTGTGCTTTTTATGGGCCTTTTGATGAGTTATAGAGTTTAGAAACATTGTTCCGGAATTTTTTTATTATGATTTTCTTGAGAGTTTCACATGTATTCATGAATTGATGTTTGTGAAGAACATGGGTGAAAATAAAAAACAAAAAATACAAGTTATTAATCATAATAGTTAATTAAAAATGATCTTACTATGAATTAAATTGTATACCATATGGATGAATCATTAGATAGGAATTTAATGATGATCGTTTGGGTTAATTTGGGTGGTTTTTCAACCACAATGAACTTGTTTTGTTTAATCATCTAGTATAATGTACATAAGATAGTTCCAGAACATAAAATAGGAAATAATAAATATATAATATTCGTGTTTCACCCATAAAAATTGTTTCATGACCATATATATAGGTATAAATGGAAATTGAAAAAACATGTCGTTCATGAAGGTGATTGATTAACACTTTATGAACAACGTTTTCTTTTATAAAATAAAAGGAAGAGGAGAAAGGATTTGGATGGTATAATATCCTATTAGTATCATAGAATTCCATTATATGTCTTATACTGGAGTTACCATACCATTTGGACAAATATTGGTTGGGAGAGAATATGAAAAGAACTTGAAATTGCATGGGAATTAAAGGAAAGAGGAAGAGAAAATACCCTTTAAATCCTCCTCTTTAGATCCTCTTAAGGGGCCTATTCATGGTCTTTTGAGGAGACCAGAAGCTCTTGGATGTGGGGGAGGGGATAGGGAAGATTCTTGGGAGGTGTTTAAACAATTATTTAAGCTTGAGAGGTGTGGTTTGTCAAGGGTAGGGTGAGGTGTTATGTATACATGATAAGGGAGGTGTTTTCGGTGTAAAATATTAAATAAAATAATATTTCAAAAGTTAGACGTGTAATAGTATTTTTTTACATTCCAAATCATATATTAATATTATATAATTATTTTTAAGCATTAAATCATATTTATAATTCGAATTGATTAACTTATTAAAATCAATCTGAATGAAAGAGGATAAGACACTTTAAGATATCACCTTTTGACATTAGTCTTTGGAATACTATTTTTAGGATTGAAAATTGTGTTTATTTTATTATAAATATCCATTTATAAAATTTAATATATTTTTATGAAACTAAGGTTATAAAATATTTATTTCATAATTACATCATTAATGAACCTATTTAGGATACACAGATTATGCGAAAACCTGTATTTTTTACTATTCACCCAAAAATTGAAGTATTTCAGAAAAATCACGAAATTGCACCCTAATAATTTTTTGATATGTAGAATCCAAAAATGATGTCAATTTTTCAAAAAAAATTTTAAATAATATTATTTTAATATTTAATTAAAATCATAATTTACTTGAAAAAAATAGTTTTTAAAAATTAAACTGATTTTATAATGCATTTGAAAATTACGTATGGTATTATTAAATTATTTAAAAACTAGGAGAAATATATTTGATAATTTATGAAAACATTTTAAGAAAATAAATTTTATTTTAAATTAATTAATTAATTATAATTCATTATTTATAAATTACAAAAAAATCCAAAACGTTTACAATGGTCAAATTGTCACTTTCTAATATGCCTAAATTTTATTTAACTATTAATGGGTAAGGTTACTATTATTTGGATGATGAACTATTAATAAGGGGAATACTATTATTCACAAGGTTATGTTACTATTTATAGGGTTAGGTTACTATTCCCCAAAAATTAAGTTTTTCTTATTGGACCCCAAAAATCATCTTGAACACAACCGTGTATGTCGGATTTTTAAAATTCCAAACACTTAAGTGACAAACAAATGATTAAAGGTCACTTAGAATTTAGTAGCTCATTATGTTTTATTTTTATGTTATTTTATGACATATTTTTATGTATAGTATTTCCATTTAAATTCTTTGGGTCATTACATTCCTACCCCCATATGAAATTTCTCAATCGAAATTTCACATTACACAAACAGGTGAGGTACTTATCCTTCATCGCCTCCTCCGGTTCCAATGTATTTTTTTCGAACATATGTAACCTCCACAACACTTTGACAAGGTTGGTTTTCTTGTTTTGTAAAACTTTATCTCTCCAGTCCAGAATCTCAACCGACTGCTTCTCATAAGAGAGATCATTTTCCAGCTATACCACCTCTGAGTTTAGTACACGTGGGGGATCTGGTATGTACTTCCTCAAGACTGTTATGTGAAAAAAATCATAAACTTGAGCCATATTTGGTGGATGTGTAAGTAGATAGGCCAATAATCTTATACAGACAATGATTTCTAAGGGTGAAATGTTCCGTGGGCATAAATTTACATTCTTCCCTAATTTCATGACCCTCTTCCTTGGTGATATTCAAAGGATGACTTTACCTCCAACGTCGAACTACAAATTCGTTGGATGTTTGTTAGCATTTATCTTATTCCCACTTTGAGAAGATTTGATATGTTTCTGAATGACATGAACCTTCTTTTTCATCTATTCCACAAGAATGGGTCCATGTAGCATTCTTTCTCTTACATCAAACCAATAGGTTGGAGTTCTACATAGCTTTCCAGACAGATCTTCACATGGAGACATCTGAATACTCGAGTTGAATCTATTATTTAATGAGAACACAACCAATGGGGGATATTGATCGCATCCACATTTGAATTCCAGTGAGCAGTCTCATAGATTATCTTCAATAATCTGAATAGTCCTTTTAGATTTTCCATCAGTTTGGGGGTGATAGGCCATGCTAAAATTTAATTCAGTACTCAAATAATGTTGAAGGAACCTCCAGAAGATAGATTTGAACCTTGGATCATGGTCAGAAACAATTGAGAGTGGAACACCATGATGTCTCACCACTTCCTTCACATATATCAGTGCAAGTAGTTCAAGCGAGATATCATACTAAATAGCGAAAAAATGGGTAGTCTTGGTGAGTCGATAAACAACAACCCATATCACATTATTTCCCTTCAACGTCTTCAAGGGACCCGTGCCAATGTCCATAGTAATATTTTCCCATTTCCACATGGGTATAGGCAATGGATACATCTTCCCTTTGGACTTTTGTGTCTCTACATTAACATTCTGACACACCAAGCACCATGATATATATTCGGTAATCTCTTTCATCATTTTATCCCACTAGATGTTTCCAGGGAGATCACGGTACATCATGGTGCTACCAGGATAGATATATAATTTTCAGTTATGTGAATTTTCCAATAGCTCCTTCATTATCTCTGGTGATGAGGACACACAGAGACACATTCCAACCCAAATCACATGATAATCATCGATATGGAACTCCTGCTGCTTTCCTTCTGTTACTTCATTCACCCTCTTTTGTATATCTACATCATCCCTTTGTTCATTTTTAATCATCCCTTGGATGAATGGTTTTACAATCATTGGGAAAAGGAAGGATGTATCTCCTACCCTTATGATTTCTAAATCCATGCCTTAAATATCTATAAATATAGGTTCTTTCTAAATCTATAACATGTATAGAGTTTTAGGTTCTTTTCCTCTTAGAGTATCGGCTACATTGTTCACCATTCTAGGATGGTAGTGAATATAGAAATCGTAATCCTGGATTAGCACTAACCATCTCCATTGACAAATGTTGATATCCTATTGTGTGAATATATCCTTTAGGATATTGTGGTCGGTGTATATTTCACACTTCTCACCATAATGGTAGTTACACCATATTTTCAATGAAAAAATTATGGATGATAGATATAGATCATGCGTCGGGTAGTTCTTCTCATGGATCTTCAACTTTTGTGAGGCATAGGCTATCACATTATCATTTTTCATGAGTATTAAACCCAAGCCTTTCATTGATGCATCACTGTATATCCCAAAAGCTTCCCCAATTTTCGATAGTGTGAGTACATGCACAGTGATTAGCCTTCTCTTAAGCTCCTTGAAGCTTCCCTCACATTCTTCCATCCAGACTTACTTTACCCCTTTCCTTGTTAACTTATTTTGCGGTCATGACAACCGTGAGTAGTTTCTCATAAAACGTCAATAGTACGAAGATAATCCAAGAAAACTATGGATTTTAGAGACACTATATGGCCTCGTCCATAACTTAATCACCTTTTTTAATGGTCTATAGAAATTCCCTCCCTTGTGATCACATGTTCGAATAATGTGGCTTGGTTCATCCCAAAGTCAAACTTGCTGAACTTGGCTTACAAATTCTCTTTTCTCAATGTCGCCAACACAAGTCTTAGATGTTCTCCATGTTCCTCATTTCTCTTTGAGTAGATGACTATATCATCTATAAATACTTCCACAAAGTTTTTGAGGAAATTTCTAAAGACACTATTAATATGATTTATGAAGATTGTCGAGGCATTAGTAAGTCCGAAGGGCATCACTAGAAACTCATAGTTCCCATAACATGTACGGAAGGCAATTTTTGGAATATCCTATTTAATCACCTTTAACTAGTGTTATACAGAATGAAGATCCACCTTTGAGAATTATTTAGCTCTTCTTAAATGATCAAACAAGTCATCAATCCTTTGAATATGATACTTGTTCGTTATGGTGATCTTGTCGAGTTCCAAATAGTCAATACAGAGCCACATTTTTTCATCCATATTCTTCACAAAGAGAACTGGCACACCCCAAGGCGATGCACTAGGGCATATGATCCCTTTGTCTAGAAGCTCCTACAACTACTTATTTAACTCCTCCAGTAAGATAAGAGCCTTCATATAGGAAAACATTGATATATGAGTAGCTCCGAGTTTGAGTTCTATTGAAAAATCTACCTCATGATCTGGGGGAATTCCGAGTATCTCTTTGGGAAATACATCATTGTATTCCCACACGGTGGTCATTTCAGAAAGGTTAGCACCTTCCATTGACTCAACCATTTGGGCGAGGAATTCTTCTTCATAGGTAATCAACACCCACAACATGGAAGGTTATTTCAAAGGAGATTAACGATCATCCATGAATTTTTATAGGATGATGGGATGAATTGGAATATGAAAAGATAGTTCATTTTCATGAGATTTTATATGTGCTCCATATAACGAGAGCCTACCCAATCCCATTATTGCGTCGAATTATAGCAAGGTAAGTATTAAGAGATTTGCTGGAAGAATCATCCCACATACGCCAATCAGAGAATATTAAAACACATGGGTTTCAATGATGGATGCACTTGGTGATTTTATAGATATCTCTACTTCAAGGTTTCGAGGATTTGATTCCATAGTTCTAGAAAACTTGCATGTTATAAAAGAATGCATATAACCAGAATAAAATAAATCTTTTTTCCATTCTTGAGTGAATATAATGTGAACCTCGTACGAAATCATTATCATGCACCACTTAAAAATTAGTAATGGCATAAACCTTCCCTTGTTCCTCTGGATTTTGTGGCTAATGACACTAATTATCCTTGAGAACTTGAGGTTTATTACATTGGCTTTCATAGTTACCTAGCTCTCTATAGTTGTAGTATCGGACCATGAATTGTTCTCTCTATTCTTCCATCATATTCTCCTTCCTTTTTATGTATATCCAACAATCTTGATGTAGGTTTTTTCCCCAAACTTGATTCTTTTCCCTATCACTTTGAGGTAATTCCCATGGTTCAACTTCTAACATTTTTGGCATGTGGGTTGTTGATTTTCTTCCCACCTTATTCATTAGATCTACTAGCTTGAAACTCCATCTTTTGTTTCGTATCACCATAGCCATGAGACCATTCTCCGAACATCATATCCATATTGAGACCACACCGTAAAAATTATTTATAACTCCCAAAGTCTCGAATTGCAAGATCCTTTTGAATGTGCGGTTTTAATAGACTAAAGAATCTATCAATTTTGATATCATTGTTGATAAAAAAACCAAAGCGTACCTTACAATCCTTGAAAAATTTACTTTATAGGTTGTGATAGATTCTGTTTCTTTTTTCTTGAGCTCTATGAATTCAGTCTCTATATTCTTATGAAGATTTCATGCGAAAGACTATTACGAAATATGATCTTAAAATCTTTCCAATCCATCTCTTCATTTTATTCACTTGGATTGGTTTTCTTAATCAATTCCCAGTTTTGATCGACCACTCTATCTAGATGATAAAATGGTAGTTTCATCTTCACCATCTAAAAATAGTTAGGAACAGAAAGGATCTTCTCCATGGAGTTGACCCACTGTTCTACAACCAGTGGATCAGAAGATCCACTAAACGCCAGTGGACATTGCCACATAAAACATTCGATAGCCAGTTTCTCTCTCTTTGGTGAAGGAGGATGTTACCCATTATTATGGTTATTGTTTAAAACCTGAGTTAATGTGGTAATCATAACCACAATTTTTTCAACTCCACCTCCCAAATTATTGGGGATGTTGTTCGGGCAATCGTTGCACTGGGACTCATACGAGTTGTTGGCCTGATTTCTCCAAGTTCCCACCAATTTCTAAAATAGAATAGGATAGAAAAAATCATAAGTCAACAAGTCCTAAATAACTTATTAATTTAAAAAAATCATAACATATGGCATCCCCATCTAAATATTCTTGTGTTCATTTTTTTCTTAGACTCATGCTTGATGTTTTCTCTATGGTTCACTAATCCAAATTCCCAAATTAACTAAACCTTTCCTCTGATACTAACTATAGAGACCAAAATATTTCAAAAATTACTATTAAATAATTTTAAATATAAACAACATAATAGTATTACACCTAGAGGATCCAACGGTTTAGTGTCTTGGGAAAACTAGGACTATGCATAACAATTACAACATTGAGTATAATCTTTTTTTCATTCTTTCTTCTCTATCTTTTATTTTCACTTAACCTCTCTTTAGTACATGTAGCCACCTGAGGATATACATAAATAATGGGTGATCTAGAATCCCAGAAATAGGATATATAAGAACAATACAGCATGGGGTGACATATTCATAACATAGACAAAGAATCATTGGAGGAAGCTTTAATAAATGTCTTGAAATGTGGGAATGCATAAAAATAAAACATCAGGTCTTAGTGGATAACTACCAAACATGCTTTTGAAAAATTACAGAATCTTGTTCACACATCATTTCACATTTACTCATGTGATTCATCACTTTAACCAATTCATTGGAGCACTATATAATTTATGGCTCACCTGACACATTTAGACATTCATATAGCACTATAAAATTCCAGGCGCACATGTCACATCATAACATTCTCATTTATCATGAATGAAACCATAAAAATATAACATAAATGAAAAAAAACTAACCCATGAAAATGTATGGGTTTCATCTCAAAATAAAACATTCATAATCATTGTTTTCCCAAATGAAATAGGGAATAACATATATGATACATGAATCATCAATCGCGAATGAGAAGAAAAAGGTGTGTTCTTGAAAGAGGTGTTCATTTGGAATAAATTTGGGTTTTCATAAATAGCAGTGAAAAACATTTATATACCAGAAAAGGAAATACAATGATAAAAAAATATTTTTAAGGAGTAACCATATCATAAATGAGTGAAAGAGGGATAACATAAAGGATGAATGTTGGGTTCTAGAATTTCCCCTCACCTTGTATCTGAACGCTTCCTTCACTTTAATGTCCTATATAATAACATTATATTCATTAATTTTAAATTCCATTACCTTTTATACATTAATAGGGGTAATTTTGGTTTCATTGCGTTATTTTATGGGCTTTTGATGAGTTATAGAGTTTAAATACATTGTTCGGGAATATTCGTTTTTATGGTTTTCTTGAGAGTTTCAAATGTATTCATGAATTGAAGTTTATGTAGAACATGGGAAAACACCCAGAACATACATTAAATGTTATTAATGATATTAAATAAGGTAAAATAATATTAATATGTGTTACATTTTATAAAATGAGGATGAGTCATTAGATAGTAATTTAATGATTATCGTTTGTGTTAACTTGGGTGCTTTTTTGACCAAAACAAACTTTTTTTGTTTACTTATCTTGTAATATCTACATAAGAAAGTTCTAGAACCAAAAATAGGACACAATGAATATATAATATTCTGGTTCTACCATAATAATATTTTCATGAACCGATATGTAGGTAGAATTGGAAAAAAAGATGTCGTTCTGGAAGGTAATAGATTGACACCTTGCGAACAACGTTTTCTTTTATGAAATAAAATGAAGAAGAGAAGATGACTAGAAGGTATAATTTCCAATTAGTATATAACATTAAATTATATGTATAATACTGGAGTTACAAACAATTTAGACAATTATAGGTTTGGAAAGAATAAGAAAGACACTTGAAATTGAAAGGGAATCAAAGGAAAGAACAAGGGAAATTACATCGTGAATTATCCTCTTGAGATCCTCTTTAAGGGGCATAAGCATGGTATTTTGATTTGAACGGAAGTTGTTGGACATGGGGGAGGGGATAAGGAAGATTCTTGGCTTTTTTTAGGCAATTCTTCAAGCTTGATAGGTGGGTTTTGGCAAGGGTAGGGGGAGGGGTTATTAAACATGAGGAGGGAGATGTTTTAGTATAAAATATTAAATAATATAATATATCAAATTTTAGACTTGTAATTGTAGTTTTTTTGACATCTTAAATCATATATTAATATAATATAATCCATTTTAGGATTTAAATCATATTTATAATTTGAATTCATTAATTTATTAAAAGTAAAGTGAAATAAAGTGAAAAAGACACTTTAAGAAATAACCTTTTGATGTTTGGCTTTGGAAAGTTGTTGTTAGGTTTGAAAAATAAGTTTATTGTATTCTAAAGAACCATTTCTGAAATTTAATATAATATGGCCTAACCTAAGGTTCTATAATGTTTAAGTCATCATTACATCAATAATGATGCAATTTAGGATACACCAATTATGCGAAAAATTGTATATTTTACTATTCACCCGAAAATTGAAGTATTTTAGAAAAATCACAAAATTAAACCCTATACATTTTTTGACATGTAGAATAAATAAAAGAAGTCCATTTTTTAAAAAATATTTTTGTAAATATTATTAATTTTTTATTTAATTAAAAACATAATTTCTTTGAAAAATATATTTTGTAAAATTAAATGTGATTTTATTATGCTTTCAAAAATTATGTAGGTTCTTATAAAATTATATAAAGGTAGAAGAAATAGATTTTCTAAATAATGAAAACATTTTCTGAAAATTAATTTCTTTTAAAATATTTAATTAATTATATTTAATTATTGAAAACTTAAATAAAAACCAAAACTGTAACGCCCCGACCCCAGCTACCCAGAGTCGGTGCATTACTTCGTAACATTGGCATGATCACAAAAGATCAAGTCTCGAAAGACCGATTAGTTTAGTAGCCTTGGAAACACTAGATACATTCGTAAATGTTACATTACATCATAAAGTGAAAAACTACAATAACAAAGTCTCCATAGTCCACACTCATATCCTCTTCTGACTATCCCTGCAGGTCATTCATAAAATACTTCTTCACATCCTGGAAAATATTAAAACATTGAAAGGGGTGAGCTCAGATGCTCAGTAAGGATAACAATATTGCGGAAGCTTTCGTAAATAAACATAAACATTTAAGGAAATGTATAACTAAAACAAAAGCCTTTTAAACTTGAACATCAACATAATATGGCAAAAGTAAAATGAGATAATGCCATTTACTTCTTCACATGGATATTCTACTGGTCGAATAATCACATGCAATATCAATAACCACTTTCATAATGATGGAATGCATAATGCCAGACTATCATAACCACGTAGTCAAGGCCTCGTGCCAAGACCACAAATAAGATTTTGTCAAGGCCTTGTGCCAAGACACTAGTTTGTCTCATGAGACCTGCCGATGCATCGAGGAGCTATAGCGGGCTCCACCCGTCACTTATTAAGTCCAATGCATTCCTCATATGAATAGGTTTAAACATATCATAAACCATAACATAATCGTATCACATAAAACAGGCATAAAGGAAACATAACATTTCCACATTTCAATCACAAGATTTCAATACAACACATTGATATATAAAAAAATGCTTTTAATACCATTTTCAATACCAAAATAAAAGAAAGTTAAAACATTGTATTTATTTTTCTTTTAAAAAAAGGTATGGCTTGTAAAGGAAGCCGAAACTCAAATAATGGTCACGGCGGCGGAGAAGTCATTGTCGCCGCATATGTACAGAAAGAACAACATTCCCTTTTTTTCGTTTAGTAAAACACTTCGTATAAAAAAGATTCCTTTTGAATAAACGTAAAAGTCAAAGGGGTTTATACACCGTATAAAAGAAATTTGTGTATAAAACAAAATATGCCTCAATGAAAAGAGATTGAGACGAAGTCCTTAAAAAGATCATTTTTAAAATAAAATAGATATATTATATGTATTCACTATAGGTACACATAAATAAAGTAAAAATAAAAAAACAGTACATAGTAACATCATGACATAATTTGAAAGTAGGAGATTAACCCAAAGAATGGAAATTGGGTTAAGAAGTTCCCTTACATCGTGTCTGACTTGACTCAACCGTTCTTTAACCCCCTGAATAATAAACTAGAGTTAATATATACCTTATTAAGAACCATTTTCAATTTCATTATCCTTATTATATCACTTATTACAATGATATGAACATTATGTAATTATTTAAGTTAATAATGGTCGTTTTGTCGATCTTTGGTACTTGAGTCAACAATAAGCATCTTATAATTACAAGTTGTTTATGTGGTGAAATATCCATTATATCCAGAATTATATTCATGATTTAGATGTCATATATATCTTATATATCCAGTATATACATTCATTTATAATATTACGTAACATTTAGAGGTAAGAAATGAAATGCACCGTTCATGGAGACGGTAAGCCGTACGTACGCATGAACGCTACTTTCATTTCAATTTCATATTTAATGGAACTAAATCATAATGATATAAATGTATAATATAATTCCAGTATAATATAGTGTATAATACCATTTACTCCATCCTTTATACATCCCACATATGGCATTAACGATTCAAATCACTTTGAGGGGGCGGTAGTCCCCACTTCCTAAAATGAATTTATCGCGTTTTACCCATAATGGAAATCATAAAGTAAGCCATAAATGAGAAATACAGAAGCATAAGTAAAACATAAACACATTATATATCATATATAAATATAGTGACATCTTAATGGCCACCTTTGAAGGTGTTATATGAGTGTTGAACAATCATCGTTTCGTGAGGTAGAAATTCGCCATCCACAGAAACCGTATGTTCTTTAACCATTAGATGTAGGTGTGTGTAAGTGTAGCTCGAATCCTCCTTATAACAACATCCTAGTATATTGACGATACTGGTGTTGTTACAAAAGAAATGAATAAAAAGAGTTTTGGGGGTTGGAGAAGAAAAATAAAACAAAACAACATTAGAAAAGACATTACCTCAAAATCGGGTAACTCTTTTTGATTTGAGCCAAAGGATTCCTTGGGAAGAGTTCTGCCCAAAGTGAGGCTTCTATGAGTAAGGGATGAATGTTGGGAGAGTATTTGGGCAGAGATTGTCCGAGCCAAATGGCTTGAAAGTGTAAATGAGGTGGGAGAGGTGGGGGCCTTTTATAAGTGGAGAGGAGGGGCACTTTTGGAAAGATTGAAATGTTACATTATTTCACAATGCTTTTCGGATTCTAAAGGTCCCACACATATATAATTAGAGACTAAGATGATAAGGTTTCTAAATATCTTCATCCAATAGGCATTGGACAAGTGTAAGCCTTGGATTTTGCATTATCTTCTCATTTTATTTAAATCGTTAAATAATGAGGTCATCACTGCATCATCATGATGTCATAAATAATTTAATTTATTTAATGTCTAAAAATTATAAAAAAAATACTATGATGTCGGAAATCTTTTTATCTTTATAATGAATATTTATAATCAAAATTTGGGCTTCTGTAACCCCACGTAAAAATTGTTTTAGTAGAACATTTTATGTTTGTGTCATTTTTTACTTTAACATTAAATAAAAGGTGTTTATGTCATTTTCTAACTAAAGTGGCTCCATGGGGTACCCAAGTTGACCCATGGGTTGTCTTGGTCGGCCATGACTCATCCAATAGGAGTAGGACAAGTTTCATGCTTATCTCATATTATAAAAACATTATTTGTACCTTAACCTACACTAATTACCTCTAATCGTGATTAAGAACTTAAAAGTTACTATTCACCAAAAAATTATTTTAATCTCATTGAACCACATTTTACTTCTTAATGACAACCATGTATGTCGGATTTTTGAAAATCAAATCACAGAAGTGGTAATATTTCATTTAAACGAAAAATCAGTTATTTAACTACCACTTAGTGGTTTCACTATTCATCAAAAATTGAAGTTTTTCAGAACAATGCCAAAATTTCACCCTAAGCTATAATTGATATTCCGAATTCAAAAATGATTTCTATTTTACAAAATTCCAAACATATAAGTTGCATTAATTAATTTTATAATTAATTCCCGCTGTCACAACAAATAGCGTGTTATTAAGAAACAATTTATATCAAAAGATTGGCAATTGTTTATGTCCAATTTCAATGTTAAATTAATTCTAATGACCACCATTGGATAAAATGGTAAAAATATTTTCTAATTATAACTTAAAACCACTAAAAAGTATAATTTATCAGTATAAATTATTTTGATTAAAAAAGTTGTTTTTAAGTATTTTTTACTATTCAAAAAAATTTGGAAG
The DNA here is from genome assembly GCA_963277665.1 of Viscum album. NCBI lineage: Eukaryota > Viridiplantae > Streptophyta > Magnoliopsida > Santalales > Viscaceae > Viscum > Viscum album. Next base: position 1,021,740,548 of record OY728133.1, on the reverse strand, counting down.
TTCTCGGAAATTTACAAAAAATTCAACATAGGCTAATTTCAATATTAGGAATACAAAAATGAAGTCCATTTTGAAATATGAAATTTCTATAAATTTAAAAGGTGGTTATTACTATTCATAACGGCTACTTTGATTAGGTGCGGTGTGTTAGAACTCGAACTTGCGTACAATTAAAGCTATTGCATTATTGAATGAGAAGCGTATCGTGGAAGCTCGGGGTGTTACATTCTCCCCTCCTTCAATAAATTGCATCCTCGCAATTTGAAATTTTTCTTTGATAATAAAAGGTTTAAAAGAGACAATACCTTTGAGGAAAACCCACATCGGAAATAAGGTTAATAAATATATAACATTAAAAGAAAGCAGGATAATTACAAAGGTCACCCGATATAGCCCATTCTAGGATTATATAAAAATATGGATATGGAGGAGAAACAAACAATCAAGGTCTGATGGAGAGTTATAGAAAACAGGATTAGGAGAAAGTTTAACCACAAGAAAATCACAAACATGTGATTGGTTAAACGGTCATTGAATCCCCAGTTGGAAAAGTTAACCGACAACATTTTTGTATTAAGTTACCTTTTATAATGTTGAGGAATTTATTTAGGATATTTACTAAGAACTTAAGGGAATATACATACTTGTTATGTATACTTTCATTCGTTAATAAATTTTTACCACAAACCCAACTTTTACTCCAAATGGTAACGAAACTCAAAAATATTCTATTTATCCTAATTGTATAAGGTTTCAAATGTTAACACATACCATTTAGATTAGTAAAACGATTTTGTAATAACCAGGGACGTCCTGTAGGCTAGTGGTAGGAAATAAAGGCTTGTCGCACTATGGTTGTGGGTTCGATTCCTGCAGCTGTGTCCGACGCGACGGGTTATTCCCCACCCTGCAGGTTATCCTTTTCGTAAAAATATAGTACTATACTATTCCAAAAATAATCTTCATAAATGTTTTAACCATAAACAATACTATCCAAAGTTCAACATAATCCACTCCAACCTTTATAGTTATCCAAAATACCTTCATCCAGACTTTCTCTAAAAGGTCTCTAAATTCCAAAATCAATTGTAACATCAGATTCCCCAAACAAAGAAAAGTTTCTCTTATTGTCACATACTAAAAATATGATTACCTTAATCATATTAAAACCTTACTGAAATCAAAAAGTATTGCAGTACAATCCATATATATATATTACATTATTCTTATAACCAGAATATAATCCTTGAGTCCAAAAGCACCAATACATTAGTTATTCTGCTTCAACAGTAGTAACAGCATAAGATTGTCCTTGATCCCTTGGCCTTTTCTGAGGTATGTTTCCCTGACGCTTAGGACATTCATTTGCATAATGACCCATTTCTCTACAATTGTAGCATTCAACTTTGACAGCCTCTTTCTTTCCCTTGCAATCATGAGCCTGGTGACCCTTTTCTCCACATTTATAACAAACTCCCATTCCTTTTAGGCAAGTACCAGGGTGATTCTTCCCACAATTATCACATAATGGAAAATCCTTCTTTCCCTTTTTCCTTTTATCTGTCTCTTGTTCCACCGTTCTCTTCTTCTCTTGCTTTACTTTGTTGTCATAAGACTTAGAGAATTCCTTTTCTGTCTTGATAGCACACGAGACAATATCTTCGTATGATGAGAAGGATTGTGATACCAAAGCTCGACGGAGAAATGGTTTTAACCCATCAAAAAAACGATCAATCTTACTACTTGGGTTACGTATGTAATTTGCAGCATACCTTGCTAACCTTGTAAAGTTAGCCTCATACTTTGCGACATTCTCATCCTCCTTCTGCCTCAGACTCAGAAATTGCCTTTCCATATCTGCTCGATGGTCACGTGGAAAGTATTTTTCTAAGAAAAGATCTTTGAACTCCCTCCATTCCATATTCGATACGTCATCATCTTCCTTTGTGTTTCGAATCAGCGACCACCACTGATCGGCATCTCCAGTGAGGCGGTAAACTGCCATGACAACCTTCTCCCTTTCACTACTCCCCAAAGCCTGAAATATTTTCTCTAGAGAATTTATCCATTGCTCGGCTACTAAGGGATTTTTACTCCCATTGAACGTTGGTGGTTGTTGCCTCATGAATCGATCTAACATTGATCCTCCACGCTGTGGATCAGGGTGCTCCATACGGGTAAGGTTATTATTCATAACCTGAGTAAGTTGTCCCAGTATGGTGATTAGCTGATCGGCCCCAGTTGCATCACCAGCCCCACTATAATTATCTTGAGCAGGAGGGAAATCCCTACATGGAGTGCGTGCATTGATACGGTTTCCATTCCTTCCACTAGGCGCCATTTCTAAACAATGGCATAAACTAGATTAGTTTATGAATCAAAATACATAATCCCATACTTATAAAACACTTAACATAAATTGAACTATTTATGGATATAATCCATAATCATAAAAATGTTTTCTTTGAGAAGTATATAATCATAAACCCTTCATAATGATTTGTAAAGAAAATGAGAGTTATCCTAAGCATATCCCCCGGGAGTGTCGTAACCAAGAGTGCAGCAAGGCCCGTTGTCGTGCACCAGTTCCCATTCGAGTCTAGCTCAAAGCGGTGTTTTCGGGTTTTACCCCTAGGAACATATGTGCCAGAGCCGCCTCTACCTGCTCGTATCCAGACAGGGATGTATTTCTCGGAAAACTCACAAAATCTCTTACAATAACAAAATTCTAGGAAACTCTTCTATACTAATCCTCAAAGTTTATCTTTGGGCTATGTGCTATAATCAGAGTTTATCTAAATCTAGCTTCCAAGGTTAGTACTAAACTGCCTCTGATACCAACTGTAACGCCCCGACCCCAGCTACCCAGAGTCGGTGCATTACTTCGTAACATTGGAATGATCACAAAAGATCAAGTCTCGAAAGACCGATTAGTTTAGTAGCCTTGGAAACACTAGATACATTCGTAAACGTTACATTACATCATAAAGTGAAAAACTACAATAACGAAGTCTCCATAGTCCACACTCATATCCTCTTCTGACTATCCCTGCAGGTCATTCATAAAATACTTCTTCACATCCTGGAAAATATTAAAACATTGAAAGGGGTGAGCTCAGATGCTCAGTAAGGATAACAATATTGCGGAAGCTTTCGTAAATAAACATAAACATTTAAGGCAATGTATAACTAAAAGAAGCCTTTTAAACTTGAACATCAACATAATATGGCAAAAGTAAAATGAGATAATGCCATTTACTTCTTCACATGGATATTCTACTGGTCGAATAATCACATGCAATATCAATATCCACTTTCATAATGATGGAATGCATAATGCCAGACTATCATAACCACGTAGTCAAGGCCTTGTGCCAAGACCACAAATAAGATTTTTTCAAGGCCTCGTGCCAAGACACTAGTTTGTCTCATGAGACCTGCCGATGCATCGAGGAGCTATAGCGGGCTCCACCCGTCACTTATTAAGTCCAATGCATTCCTCATATGAATAGGTTTAAACATATCATAAACCATAACATAATCGTATCACATAAAACATGCATAAAGGAAACATAACATTTCCACATTTCAATCACAAGATTTAAATACAACACATCGATATATAAAAAAATGCTTTTAATACCATTTTCAATACCAAAATAAAAGAAAGTTAAAACATTGTATTTATTTTTCTTTTAAAAAATGTATGGCTTGTAAAGGAAGCCGAAACTCAAATAATGGTCACGGCGGTGGAGAATTCATTGTCGCCGCATATGTACGGAAAGAACAACATTCCCTTTTTGTCATTTAGTAAAACACTTCGTATAAAAAAGATTCCTTTTGAATAAACATAAAAGTCAAAGGGGTTTATACACCGTATAAAAGAAATTTGTGTATAAAACAAAATATGCCTCAATGAAAGGAGATTGAGACGAAGTCCTTAAAAAGATCATTTTTAAAATAAAACAGATATATTATGTGTATTCACTATAGGTACACATAAAGAAAGTAAAAATAAAAAAACAGTACATAATAACATCATGACATAATTTGAAAGTAGGAGATTAACCCAAAGAATGGAAATTGGGTTAAGAAGTTCCCTTACCTCGTGTCTGACTTGACTCAACCCTTCTTTAACCCCCTGAATAATAAACTAGAGTTAATATATACCGTATTAAGAACCATTTTCAATTTCATTATCCTTATTATATCACTTATTACAATGATATGAACATTATGTAATTATTTAAGTTAATAACGGTCGTTTTGTCGATCATTGGTACTTGAGTCAACAATAAGCTTCTTATAATTACAAGTTGTTTATGTGGTGAAATATCCATTATATCCAGAATTATATTCATGATTTAGATGTCATATATATCTTATATATCCAGTATATACATTCATTTATAATATTACGTAACATTTAGAGGTAAGAAATGAAATGCACCGTTCATGGAGACGGTAAGCCGTACGTACGCATGAACGCTACTTTTATTTCAATTTCATATTTAATGGAACTAAATCATAATGATATAACTGTATAATATAATTCCAGTATAATATAGTTTATAATACCATTTACTCCATCCTTTATACATCCCACATATGGCATTAACGATTCAAATCTCTTTGAGGGGGCGGTAGTCCACACTTCCTAAAATGAAATTATCGAGTTTTACCCATAATGGAAATCATAAATTAAGCCATAAATGAGAAATACAGAAGCATATGTAAAACATAAACACATTATATATCATATATAAATATAGTGACATCTTAATGGCCACCTTTGAAGGTGTTATATGAGTGTTGAACAATCATCGTTTCGTGAGGCAGAAATTCGCCATCCACAGAAACCGTATGTTCTTTAACCATTAGATGTAGGTGTGTGTAAGTGTTGCTCGAATCCTTCTTATAACAACATCCTAGTATATTTACGATACTGGTGTTGTTACAAAATAAATGAATAAAAAGAGTTTAGGGGGTTGGAGAAGAAAAATAAAACAAAACAACATTAGAAAAGACATTACCTCAAAATCGGGTAACTCTTTTTGATTTGAGCCAAAGGATTCCTTGGGAAGAGTTCTTCCCAAAGTGAGGCTTCTATGAGTAAGGGAGGAATGTTGGGAGAGTATTTGGGCAGAGGTTTGCCGAGCCAAATGGCTTGAAAGTGTAAATGAGGTGGGAGAGGTGGGGGCCTTTTATAAGTGGAGAGGAGGGGCACTTTTGGAAAGATTGAAATGTTACATTATTTCACAATGCTTTTCGGATTCTAATGGTCCCACACTTATATAATTAGAGGCTAAGGTGATAAGGGTTCGAAATATCTTCATACAATAGGCTTTGGACAAGTGTATGCCTTGGATTTTGCATTATCTTCTCATTTTATTTAAATCGTTAAATAATGAGGTCATCACTGCATCATCATGATGTCATAAATAATTTAATTTATTTAATGTCTAAAAATTATAAAACAAATACTATGATGTAGGAAATCTTTTTAGCTTTCTAATGAATATTTATAATCAAAATGTGGACTTGTGTAACCCCACGTAAAAATTGTTTTAGTAAAACATTTTATGTTTGTGTCATTTTTTACTTTAACATTAAATAAAAGGTGTTTATGTCATTTTCTAACTAAAGTGGCTCCATGGGGTCCCCAAGTTGACCCATGGGTTGTCTTGGTCGGCCATGACTCATCAAATAGGAGTAGGACAAGTGTCATGCTTATCTCATATTATAAAAACACTATTTGTACCTTAAACTACACTAATTACCTCTAATCGTGATTAAGAACTTAAAAGTTACTATTCACCAAAAAATTATTTTAATCTCATTGAACCACATTTTACTACTTAATTACAACCATGTATGTCGGATTTTTGAAAATCAAATCACAGATGTGGTAATATTTCATTTAAACGAAAAATCAGTTATTTAACTACCACTTAGTGGTTTCACTATTCATCAAAAATTGAAGTTTTTCAGAACAATGCCAAAATTTCACCCTAAGCTATAATTGATATTCCGAATTCAAAAATGATGTCTATTTTACAAAATTCCAAACATATAAGTTGCATTAATTAATTTTATAATTAATTCCCGCTATCACAACAAATAGCGTGTTATTAAGAAACAATTTATATCAAAAGATTGGCAATTGTTTATGTCCAATTTCAATGTTAAATTAATTCTAATGACCACCATTGGATAAAATGGTAAAAATATTTTCTAATTATAACTTAAAACCACTAAATAGTATTATTTATCAGTATAAATTATTTTTATTAAAAAATTGGTTTTTAAGTATTTTTTACTATTCATAAAAATTTGGAAGTTCTCGGAAAATTACAAAAAATTCAACATAGGCTAATTTCAATATTAGGAATACAAAAATGAAGTCCATTTTGAAATATAAAATTTCTATAAATTTAAAAGGTGGTTATTACTATTCATAACGGCTATTTCGATTAGTTGCGGTGTGTTAGAACTCGAACTTGCGTACAATGCAAGCTATTGCATTATTGAATGAGAAGCGTATCGTGGAAGCTCGGGGTGTTACAAAAACATTTACTATGGTCAAATTGTAACTTTCTAAGATGCCTAAATTTTATTTAATTATTCATGGGTAAGGTTACTGTTATCTCGATGATGTACTATTCATAAGGGTCATACTACTATTCATAAGGGTATGTTACTATTCATAGGTGTAGGTTACTGTTCACCAAAAATTAAGTCTCTCTTATTGGACCCCAAAAATCATCTTGAACACAACCATGTATGTCGTATTTTCAAAATTCCAAACACATAAGTAAAAAACATATGATTAATGGTCACTTAGCACTTGGTAGTTTATTATCCTGTATTTTAATGTGATTTTACGACATATCTTTAAGAATGGAATTTCCATTGATATACTTTGGGTCGTTACAGGTCCCTCATCCAACGTGGCTTTGTGCTGAATCTCTTCTCTATTGTGGCCTCCAAACATGACCCTTTCGTTGCTTCAGGTGGCTTCCGTTGTCACAGAACCTACAATATCCATTGGCTACCTGATCTGTGGTGCCATCGGGGCACCCGACGTCCTCTACCATACCCATATGCAGTCATCACAACATTCCACCAGTTTCCTCCATTAATGGCCCTAGTTCTGTGGCATGATGTTGCTACAGCGGTGCTCGGTTTTTAAAAACCAGGCCACTTCTACGATACTCAGGTAACAACCCTCACTTCCATGGGCCTCGATCCCCATGATAAAACATTGAGGTTTTGATCTCATTTAGAGATCAACAATAATTGTTTCATGGACATGGGGTTCTAGCAACATGGAACGCCCAGAATGAGGATAGACGAATCTCATTGAATACCCAAATAATGGATGTTGGACTTGTACATGTCGTTCTTGATCCAGTATTATTAGAATAATCATGAAGAAACCAATAGAAAAATTATCACCAATATCAATTACGTTTAATCATGTAATATTTATCTCTCCCACAGGAATGATAAAACTACATATCAAAATATTTGTGGCTTGGTCTGTATTCATCATTTTATTCTAAAAGGGGAAAACAAATCCCAAAGAGATCGATACCCTACCTTGATGACTGAATCTGTCTATGAAGATGAATAGAGGTATGTATTTCGTCGATCCTCAATTTTTTGGTGTCTCTGGTTGTATGTTGGCGAGGCTTCCATCATTTTGCCTCGGATGAATTTCTAGATTCATGGTGATAACGCTATATTTCTAACAATATGTCTTAATTAAAAGAATTCAATGCAGTGTGAAATAATATATTTTTTATTAAAATATTTTAAAGATGGTTACATCCAATTTCTAACATTCATAGATGACTTGATCTGGTCAATGATAGGGCTTTTCTAAGGTTAATCCACTGCTCTAGGAACAATGGGGGACCAAAATTTATGATCGAGTCACCAATTTATAATTTATTACCATTTAAAGAAGAAACCGCCTAGACACTTGATTAAAAAACATTACAATTTTTACCGTATCATTCATGGAACCTCCGACCATGGAAATTCATTCTGTCTGAAAACCTCATCTTGAAATTTTTCCAAATAATATATAAAAACAAGGCCCGAGAAAATCCAAGTCATTACAACAGTTATATATATATGGTGTTTATACAATCATTAGTAAATATACCTACACGAACTCTAAACAACATATCTTTCTTAGGATGAGATATCTCTATCTGAATTTTTAACAGATACTCTAGTAGTTTTTGTTGAAAAAATATTTATCACAATGAAAATAACTCCTCTACAAAATAATGGATACGTCTAACATGAACTACTCCATTTTTTTGGGTCATGTACTTCTTTTCATGGGTTCTTAAATTTCACAACCCTTAATAAATTGTTGTATTAATCTAAATAATCATGTGGTTATGACCAATTACATAGGCATTGTAAAACGCCATATAATAGACATCCCCGAATGGTAGTCATAAAATAAAATCCTTGTTAATACAATTCCTCATCTTGTCTAAGGCACTACAACACTACTCAATTCTGTAGAATGGATTACATCTCTTCAAAATAAACCAAACTATGTAAAATCATATAATATTCCTCTATGAAAATTCTATAGTCCCTATCTACAATGATGAATCATTAGACCTATAACACCATATTGGTATGATCTCAAGAGGCCAGAACAACAATATTTTTCATGATTATAGAAACACCATGCTTAGAGATGACATTTTCCAAAAAGTGAACATATCATATCCAAAAATAACACATAATGGGTCTACCATATAATTGGTTCTAATAGAGTATGTTAAAGAACATCCAAAAATTATTTCCATAATACTACTCTGTTTGAATGTGAATGAGAATTTCATTAGTAAATACAATGATAAACATGACCATGAATGGATGAAAGATCTATTCTATAAGTTCCATGACCACTATAGGAGAATTATCTACACCAATCGGTATCACCAAGAACTTATTATTCTCATAGAGATATTAGAATGACTTCATAAGAACATAATCCTCTTTACCCCTCATGTGATGTTAGCTAGACCTGATATCTATCTTTGAGAACTATATCATTCTATTTTACTTGTCAAACATGTCAAAAAATATATACTAATTGGTGCATCTTATTGATCGTAAAATTAATCTGGTGATGATAATAAATTAAAAGCCTCAAAATTACATAAAATTTTTCACAAACAACACTGAATGTTTTTAAGGGATACAGTTGGTCTATTAAAACCCTTCGGACAATGTTTTCCATACCACACCCTCAATGTAGTGCATGAATATATATTAGGTAAATAATCTATATAATCAAATAATAAAATTAGAAGAAATTGTTTTGGGGAGCCTACTACTCTATGGGCCAACATCACCAATATATGGGTGATAGTTTGGGGATTCAGTCTCACAATCCTCAATCTCAATTCTATTTGGTCCTTCTCTAACATTATGTGGAACCTAATTTTTTATCATGGATTTATATAAAAATACCATGTTGTTATTATATCATATCATTCACTATATAAAATTTTCCTTTATGCAACATGATATCATAAAGAATCTTCTAAATGTCCAAATAGTACAATGAGAATCTTTTCCCATCAAACACCTACTCAAATTATAGGTAACTATTTGAGGTGAGGTAATTACACTATTTCCAAACCTCTAGATACAATTGATGGGTTATGAATACTACAAGGATTTCTATATATTATATATGGGATACTGAGATGAATTAATGATTCATGAATGTGTCTTAATGTATTATTGAAAATGTATGGAAAACTCAAATCATATATCAAATAATCTAAAATGAAAGAAGGTCATATCCCTCACTAGACCGAAAGTTATTAGAACCTATAATTCATCACTAAGATATATATTTGGTTCATCAAGTGGTGGTGGTGGTGGTGGTGGTTGGATTAGGATAAATATTCATTATCCACCTTTAGATCGAACCTCCAGGGTTCCTTTAACAAATCTATCAACACCACCTCCCTAGAGACGAGCCTAACCATTTCACGATGATCCCTAATCACAATGTTGTCTCTTCAATAGAGTACTATCCACAATATGTATAACATATAGTAAATTTCAATTCATGAAATATTTATTCTTGTGACATCACCCATAACATTATAGTATCATTGTTTACTAGACTAACATGATCCTATGTGTGATCCCTATGATGTAGAACCTCACATCTGATTCTAGGAATGAGTAGGCCTCATGGGATGAGTGTGACACCCCAAGACTAGATTTAATATGCTAGGGTGTGGAGAAATGTATTAATTAGTCATATCCCACCCATGGTTGGACATATCATAAAGTACATGTGCACAAAAACATACACATATCCATAATCATATATAATGATGATTATACAAAAAACTATTATGAGATAAACATGTACAGAATTAATCCCTTATTAGAGGAAAACATGTGTATAAAAAATTAAAATAGAAAAAATCCCAACAAAACTATAAAATATGCCTTCCTACTAATAATAATGGGATTACTATCATGGAGAAACTATAGATACATTATGTGGTTTTTATTGTGTAAAAATTATCTTCCAGCTCCCAATACCCCATTGTACACCATCAAATGGATTATAATATACATAAATCATTACACTATATAGAAAAATCCAATGTATGTGTGACTATAAACATTCCCAGTATGACTCTAGGAAATCACCAAATATAAAATGAAAATAGTGTGTTATCAAACAATATAAATTGAAAGTAAATCATTATTTAAAAATATACAACATACGATCAATGATAGACACCATGATTGGAAATATGGTCACATCCACACTACCAACCCATGATTCATTCTAGAGATCAAATTTCACGGTCATCCAAGGTAATACATGCAACAAGACCCAGTAACAGAAATATTACTCATCCAAGAGGCAATAATTGTTGTGAATAACTATTCAAACGTACAAACTAGAACTCAATAGAGTTTGGGACATAGGTAAGGCATAATGCCCATGAACTATGTGGGATTCCTAACCATATCAAGAATTACCAAATTGAAAGGATATCACACACATAAGATACCATAAACTGGTTACCAAACCAAACTGAGGGATGAGTAATAGGTGACCACACAACATTTCACACATTGGGGTACCGGAACCATTCCAGAACTAACCTGGTAAGGATATAAGTCATATAATACTCAATAATGTTTACTACAATATACCCCATTATGGAAGGGATAATGCAATGGACCACTATTGATACATAAAATTTTATGATCTAATTAATTTTTTTACCATATCTGTAATTGGTACATTTAATGACCATTAAACAAATAGTGTATCCCACTATGCTTGGTCCAACCAAGGTCTTGTTCCATGTACTGTAGTTCAGGATTTTTTTATCTACTATTACCAAATTAAACATATCATGCCCATTTAAATTGTCCATGTAAGTTCCCATGTATCCATTAGTTCATATCTGATCATATGGATAAAGTCACATAGTTTTTGATAGTTGCCTTTACATGTAACCCTGTATCGGATTGAAGGTTGTATACATGGTTTGTGTTCAACCAAACTACGTGTTTTTTCTATTAATATTTTCTATAATATATTTTTCTTATATTTAATATACATAAAGAGGCTCCTCCTCTAATTAAGCATCAAATTAAATATATATGGGTCGGATCTATAGTTGAATAAGACACAACCTTCAATAAAGGATGTATTTTGGAAACCATTTGATCTAAAAATGACTCTCATCATGTGGTCTCAGTGAAGTTCACAATCTCATGAACTGACCTCCTTTGATCCAACAATGAATCTACCAACATCATCTTCACTACTCCATATCTCCATCAATCCAATATCTGATAAGATTGTATTAATTGTTTTTTTATAATATATATTTTATAATAACTTATTCTCATGTATAATTGAATCACTAAAAAAATGAAATACCAATGATGATTGTTCCAACTATTATGGGAGAAAATCATGAAACACCATTGTTAAGGAATGAATGTTGAATATAAATCAGGTTTTATTTATTTGGTGATATAACATTAACACTTACGGTGAATAATCCTGGTAATTAAAATAATAAAATTCAGTCATAATCCACAAAAAAAATTCATGAATTATTTTTCTAATGTCTTAATTAATGCCTTCTAATGAGAAAATAAATAAGGTTGTTAATCTGAAAATTCAAACATCATAAATAAAAAATGTATCCTTCAATATAAAATAATTATTCTCTATAATTATTTTTATTGTGATTCATTAAATCCATTGATGAATAAATTATCATTTGAGAAAAAATTTATATTATTTTTTTGATCGCTATTACTCTTTGAGTTCTCACTCGATGACTCTTCATGTGGTAGATCTCTTTAATAATCATAGGGTTATCTGATTAAACATATAGATTAAAATAATAGGTTTATAAATTTATCTAATTTCTAGGATTGACATCTAACTATAGAATAAAATAATATAATAATTTCATTACCTTTTTATCTATTTATCACTCAGAAATATTTTCTACTAAAGCTTCCTATACCGACCTAGCATAATTCAGTCTTAGGATAAAATAGAAATTTTATTTTTATATATATCTATTTTCCCATATTATATTTTTCTCAAGAGATAAGAATAAATTATTATCTCTATGTTTTCATGTGATATACTAATTTTTATATTTTTAATATATAAACAATGATTCTTTAAAGGACCCAAAAACACATGTTTTTCGAGTTACCATCACTGAATATAAACATTAAAATATCCCAATTTTATTATTAAAAAATATAGTTGTAACATTCTCCTTAATTGATGAAATTTCATTCGATAATGAAAAATACTACATAAAACTAATTGGTTACCACAGTTGCACATAATTATACTGCTACCATGTTCTCTATTTCTGGTTCATCTTCTTGCAATGAACAATAAATATAAGAATATGTCTCACATTAAGGTCATTATTTTCCATATCCCCAAAGGAAATCAGGTATTCTGAGATGGTAGATCTAACATTAATTTAATGATCAGCTCAGGTTATAAAGATTGTTGGGTCAAGCACATATCTCTTCAGCAACAACATGTGAAACACACCAGGAACCCAACCTAACTGCGGTCTTAATTCTAAGTGGTATGAATCCCATATAACAATACACATTTCCTAGAAAGTGAAAATGAATCATGATGATATATTTCATCATTTAATAGATATCATTAATTTAAATTGATGTGAAAAATTCAGGAATAGTTTTTCACCCACTTTAAATAGTAAATGCTTCTATCATCGGTCCATTGAAGACTTATGTTACCTCATGGAAATCATCATTTTGTAGCGAATGATGGGAACCATCTCAATCATCATTCCCACCATCACTTGGCCCATAACTGATATATCTTTAGCTTCATCATGAATAATTCTAGCATGCCTAGCCTCTTATAAAAATCTTCGACAAGATCCATACCAATAGTGGGTTGGTAACTATTTTTTCACACAAACTCTAGCATGTATAGTGGATATTTAATGATATGTCTAAAATACAACATCCTATACAACAATATGTCCAACAGAACATGAATAATCATCTCTATAATGAAATTTTTAAGAGGACATAAAACCATTCTCAGTATCAATAGAGTCATATGACACTCCAAAAATCATCTTCATAATAATGAAATTAAGATACAATCAAAATCTAAAACAATCATTAAATGAACTCAACGAAGATAGAATTTATTCTTCCAGTATATGAATTACAACCTCGCCACTAAACTCTACTCTCTACTTGTGAGGAAGTGGGATAACATGGTATGTCAGTCGATAATAACCCATCTCTATTTATTATATATTTCTAATCACATATGTCCAAAAACAAAATGGACAGATTTATTATCCCAAATTGAATCTCACACATCAAGGTTTAGGGAAAAACCTATAAGGTCACACTTCTTGACCTTCAAATTTTATCAATTGAGGCATTGAGTTACAAAAATATCAACAAAACTCTTTTTACATGTTTAGTATAACTAATATAAAATTTCATGGGAAATAATCACATCTCTTAGATGATCTACTATGTTTGTTTTTGAACTACCTTAACACATCCTATATCCACAAGACTAGTACAATCATATATTCTCAAAAACAATGGATTTCTCTCACCTATTAGGTAATACATTAGGAAAATGTAACATTTATTTGTATTCAACCAATGAATTAAAATAAATACCTCAGATCATATGCTTCTTTTCACATAAAAGAAGTGATAGTGTTAAAACCATTGACCTGGGGTGCCTTATATCGTCCTTGCCCACTATAGATAATTGCAACGACAAAAAATTATTTTCATCTTCCCCAAATAAATGAGATTGATATTTCTTGCATAGAGAAAATTTCCCCACATCATCCATATAAAGAGTATGGAAAATCAATATGTTATACTATAAAAGAATAACATACCATCAGCTCTTCCATAAGTTAATAAAATGCATGAAAAATATATATCTGAGAATATTATGGTTGGAGTAGATGATTAATTGATCTATAATAAGTTATATCCTCTAATACATTAGGGTGAAAACTACTTCTACCATCTGTAATTCATGGTACATGTAATCCTACTCTGAAATTCATGGATATTGGGAACCATAATAAATCACTATCTTTCACAACATCGAAATGCATCCAAGCCCAGCTATATCATATAATACCATGTACTCGAAACCATACTTTGGTAGTAACATTATGGTGGCGATCATAAACATCTAACATAACTCCTCAAAATCCATTAGAAACAACTCTTCCAACAAAAAAGTCTACACTTTAATGTTTAATGTATTCAAAGGTTCCAAGATCCTAGTGAAATAAATCATGAATGGCCAATAAAATCATAATAAACCAACAAATATACATAACGATTTCATGATATGGGTTTGATCCAATGTTATCATTAATTTATATTAGTGATGCCAACTAGAACTCCATACACTGAGATTTCATATCCTATGATGTGTACATATCATATCCAAAACTATCACCTCAGTAGATTTCTGTCATGTTTTTATCCTCAAATTATATCCCTATCTATCTACAAATGTATCACATACTCATCCTCAAAAGTAGAGAACATGTGTATTTCATCATTGAAGAGTACCATGAACCGATCCAAAATAGATAAAAATATGGTTTATGATTACTATAAAATATTTGGATTATTCATCATGTTGATGAGAATCAACTAGTACTCATAATGACCATAAAATCATTAGAGGGCCATCATTGGTATATCCTCCTATCAGAATCAAATATGGTGATAACATGGCCTATAGACAATCTTTCAGAACCACTTTTCAATTTTCAAATGGTATAATAGATCATCAATTATTGGAAATAGATACTTATACATTATAGTCCTCTGATTCGGTAAATGGTAATCAAATCACATCCTAGAGCTCTAGTCTTCAATCAAAATTAATAACATAGTGGAAACCTAGGGTGACAATATGGGTCTAATTAATCCCTCTATTCTTAAATACTTCATCTCCACCATCTTCTATAAGAGATCCTTTGTGATCTTCTAATATGATGATGTACTTATTGAGGTTGTCCCTAGGTGATGCTCTATAATGTATCTGAACTCTTGGTAAGGGGGAAATCATAAAAAATCCCTAAGAAAGACCTCTTTATACACCACCACTACAATAGGAAACTAAATTTTATATAATATTCTGGTCCTATGTTCATACTTGCTAACATAAGATAAATTAATTGAATAATCATTCATATGATATCATCCTACATTTCCTAGTATTCCATCTCACCAATGAAGAAAAATATATTCCATCAACATTGATGGATTGAATCCTATTCATAAAATAAACAATTTGAGTATAGACAAAAAATAAGTATTCTACACCTATAATGTTGTTTGAAGACCTTATATTTGGTAAGGAAATAACTCATATGAACCTATATCTTCTAAGACACGAGTCTCACTTTTGTATGAAGTCTATTATCACTAAACCATCACCAGAAGAATTATCCAATCATAATGGTAGGGAAATCGATCCACATGATTCCCTATATAAAGAACAAGTTATGTGGAATGAATATAGTGGATGTATTCTATATCTACCAACACAAAATCAAAATATGAATTGATGTAAATCATACCATATATTATCCCTAGATCCTAAAATTAAAAATAAAGAACATCCTTCATCAATCCAAAATCCTATCCAGTAGCTCACAACAACCAGTGGGGCACACCAGGATGTCATAGTGGTTATAATAACACATAACATCGACCACCACACAATGATCCCCCAACACATTTTTCCCATTCCCAACATACGAACCTATATTCCAAAGATAATAAATCTTCTTTTGGGGGTCCATTGACTGTCTTTCTATCTTCTTTATGATCAGTCATGCAATCCTATATGTTATTTCCACACCCATCATGAATGATGCTTCCTCTCTATCAGGTAATTGAAACCTCTCTAATATTCATTAAAAAAATTGGCCTATTATCTTTAGATTTTCTCTACAGTTACCACAACTAGCTTGATCCTTATATGTAATTCTGATAACTAGCTACTAATGTCTCAGCTCTAGGGGTACCACTTCTAGAACCAATAATTGGAAACATCTCGGATAGGGACCTATTAATATTCATGGAAGGATCCCACAATATAGAAAATTATCGTATATATAGAAATGGTAATTGAACTGATACATCTTGTTAAATTATATTCTCCATGGATCATTATCAATTTTCTATTTATTAAACCATGAATATGGTCTTTCATGAAGGGTTAGTAAACCAATAGTAAAACTCTACAACTAACATGTTCCCAGTTAGTGCTCAAAAATCACCTTGATGATTACTTTTCCCAACATCACTGGATAAATTCTCTAACTAAAGATGTTTACAAACTCTATCCATGAATGAATCACCTCATAATGTATATGTCAACAACACCCACAATCCTCACACTGGTCCATTGATATGTCTCACCATTAGAACCACAATATGATTAGTAGGGGTATTGACAACATACAAAACTCATCCATCTACATTGATCCAATACTCTTCCACATAAGTGTATGGATATCACATAAACATGAGAATTATATAGCTCTAGAAATCAAAAAAAATTATCTACCTAAAAAATCCATTTCCCATAATTGTAGAGTTAACATAAAGGACCACAAATGAAGTTAATTTTGTAAAATAACATGGAGGAACCACCTCAAACACAAGTCCACAGACAGATTCCTCATCACTATCTGAATCGTTATCACAATCTTATATGGAATCAATGATGGTTTTCATCAGGGTTGAATCCTGATATTTTAATGACTCACTATGGATAAAGAGAATATATTGTAAGATGTCTCAATATGGACATAAAAATCAAAATCCATTCTTATATATTTCAGGAACAAATTTTTTCCCTACAACCATTTCCTCCATATATTGGGTTAATAAAATGTTTATTTGAGTCTTTTTAAATTATTACTTCAATAACCACATCATCACTAGCTTTCCATGAATGAAATAAAAACATGATATAATTTAAATTTGTGTCACTATTTTACAAACCTATGATCATATCTATTCAATCCACAAGATATAGTTCTAATATAGGTTATGTTATAATACCATCCATTCACAACCTCACGTTATGGGGGGCACTTGTATGGGAGTTATCCGAGTTTGACACCCCATTCCTAAATCAAATATCCCTGTGTCTATATAAAATAAGAATGTATGGATACCACATAGAAGGGAATACATAACTGAAACTACCTATAGAAAAGACACATAACTTAATATTCTCTCATAACATGGAAAGAGAAAACATCTAATACCCCTTATTCATGAAAAAAATAATCACTAATAAATGTATGAAATGACAATGAAAAATTAAAGAGGGAAAAAATTAAATCCAACCAAAACTATAAAGGTTTAAAATATAGTAACATAAAGGGTTATAATATCATGAATAAACTTATAGGGATATGTGTGGTCCATCTAGGATAATTAAGCTCTTCATACTCTTCATCCCCCAAGGACCATGTTGAAAAGATTATCATCTATATAAGACACAACTTGTGAGAGAATATCCTATGTAAGGGAGAGTATAAAAATAAAATTTAGTATATATCAGAATAAATAAATTTGAAGTATTAGGATATCATGATTCTAGTCTTAGAATGATGTGTTTATTTGAAGATACTAACACAATAAATAAGAATAAATATATCCAAAAAGTTATGATGTATGGTCACCTCAAAACCGATAGCCTAGTATTATGGATGAGGTTCATCACCTTGGGTTATGAAGGGTAAATCACTTTATAAGTCTGACAGACACTAGGGTAATTAATCTAAGTGATAAAAATCATTGGTCCAAACAACTGAAAATGACACGACAAAACTCGAAAATTATTGATACATAGGTTGGGGATCATACCATTCCCCTGAGGTGGATAACTAAATCTATCTATATAATCCAATATAATTGGGGATCACATACCATGATAATAAAAAATGAGAACCTAAATAAACATAGAGAACAATGTACGATGATCATACCTAGAGACACATTGAGTAATAATTGGCTCGATCTATAAGAAACGTATTGAGGGTACTACTCATCCTATACATGGGATGGGATGCCACATCATTCCATATTATCTATAGTCCAACGTAATGAAACCATATTTATAAAGATACATGTATGAGGGTATCGTTGGATATGAACAATCATCTAAGGTGTATGGTCATGTTCAAGGGACACAAAAAATGTCCCACTAAGCCCAGACCTAATAATTTCTAGCTCTATTTACTCCTCCTCATGCTTGTCTCTTTGATCATGTCGGTGTACACATTGGTTCATTTTATGTTAATGTATTTTGGTCCCATAGAAAGTGAATAGGTCACATGGTGTGTGATATTTGTCTTCTAACAAAAACCAAAGCCTCTACGTACACTTTTCCAAATAAAATATGTTCTTCCAAACTATGAATCGTTAATATAATAATTTTCAATAATAAGTATTTATTCATGTATATCCTCCCACACCACATCATCCTCCTAACTATTTACAAAATATTCACCCATAAAATTGATCTAGGGGTTATCAAGAGTGATCAATCACTATTCACTAGATTCTAGCCACTTATTGATAAAAAAATTACCTCTTATCATGTTGTTTCTCCCAAACACTAAAATTGGTGAACTGACCTCCATTTATACAAAATATAATCTACCTTTATCTTTTTCTAGAATACATCACTTATTAATTCGCAATACCGAACATGCTGTAAGGATTAATTTTCACAATGAATTATTTCACAATGATTGGTACTTAGGAAATAGTGAACAATCAACAAAAAAAATTATAATTACAAACACTCAAATAATTATGAGAGAAAATAATGAGGCACCAAATGTGGGAAAAAATGTTAGACATTGATGGGGTTGGAATTTTTTATTTTAAATTGAAATTGATGATTATGGTTAATAATTTATTTTAGACATATAATAAAATTATATGATATTACACATTAAATTCATGAATGTATTTTATATATGATTAATTTATGTATTCCAAGAATGAAACAAGGATAATGATTAATTAAAACATATAAATTTACCATCTAAAAAACATATAAATCTATAGTGAATTTTTATTCAAAATATTTTTCATTGGTTAGATCTCTGAACATTGGCAATAAAAAAATTCTATCATTAGAACCCATTGAAAATTTAATTTTTTTTTTCATTTCTGAAAAACGTGATGACATCACCAAAATATTCTATATAGTGTAATTCCCATCCAAAATCATGGGGTTTTGTAGATAACTAGATATTCATATTTAACAGGGTCAAACAAATTGTAATTTTCTTGGCCATTCATTTAATTTGAAAAAAACATTATTTAATATTTTTTTAATTTTTCATTATTCATTCTAGTAACTACACTCTATTGATAAACCTAGGGTAAAACAATATTTAGTAGAAACTAGGGTAAAACTGACATTCATGATTTAGATTAGGTCTCAAGATTACCATTTTATACAATATTCATGAGATAATCTAACATTATTAAAAAAATTCATTTCAGTGACATAATAAATTTAATATCATTAATATATCAACATTGAGGTACCACATGAAATGAAATTCTGTAGTGAAACGACACCAATAAAATAAATATTCTTAAAAATATTAAAAAGTGTTATTAAAAAAAATATTCAAAATAGATTGGGCATAGAAGTTATGTGTTAAATGAAAAATATTGAAAAGATTAATCGATTATAGGAGATATCCCATTGGTGATGAGGATGAAATATCCTTATTTTTTATTCATAATCGTAACACCATGTTGATTAATGAATGGGAATCTATGTTAGTTCCTTGTTATATAATTTATTTTTCAATATTTAGACAATAATAATTAACCAATAATGAAAAATAGTTATGTATATATCTCTATTAGGTTGATTATTATTACTGAATAATGAAAAATGACAATTCATTATTATTAAGGGAGGATAGTAAGTTTTAATCCAAATCCTACATCATATTGAATATGGAATATTTTCTGTCATATAATCTTTGATGATATAAATTTTAATTTTCTTATTAGTTTAATGCTTGAAAACCCGCCGGGGATAATATTTTTCTGTAGAGATATGAATGATATAGAATTAATCTGGACATAGTCCACCTCAATTATTCAATTTATTTTATAAATATCTATGTTTTTATAGATTATAGGGTCAATATAATTGATACATCAATAAGAAAATGTTCATTACCATAAATATATAAAATTCATTAGTTTATTGAACATCAAAACAAAATTAAAAAAATCTATAATAATGTTTTATAAGAATTTAAAGCATTAAGTTTGATCCCATATCGATGGGATGTAGAGTATTTTAATATCATTATGAAGTACTATAAATATTTTTAATAAAAAAATTATCTATGCTACATGGAATGTGGATATTTGAGATAGGGGGAAGACAAAAACAAGCTAACCAATCACAAAAAAACAATGTTTTTGAAATAGTTGTTATGGATAAAATCATATGATAACTGTTCATATGATATACTATTCATTATTAATTTTTCTCATAATTATGTATTATATTTCCACATGGTTACGGTGATAACCCACTATTTCATAGATTACCCATTACTACATGTCTTTCACATCATTTCATTAGTGATAATTTTAAAATAAATCAATTTTAAATATCTAATTAACCACCCCACCTCCAATGGAAATGAAGAAGTTATATTTATTGGTATTTCATTAGAAATAATAAACATATTTTAAATGAAATTTTTATGAAATAAAAACAAGAGATAAAAATAGTAGAGACTCATAGAATGAGAAATCCCAACATGAACTAAAAATTAACTAGAACTAAGAGTAATACAATTCACCTTTAAATCACTATATTGAATAAAAGAATTATCACTATCATGATATCCAAGATATGTTAAGAAAAAATGAAAAGAAACGATTTATTTATTATTGTAGAAGACATGGTGACGGAAACTATAGAAACACAATACCTCACACAAGGCCATAGTCTCAATTCTCCTCTTTCTAGAATTTTACATTACATAAAATATATATAATTTAATGAAACCATTAGTAATCATTAATCTTCCAAAATTATACATCAAAACATACATGTCAACACTTTAAGACCTACAATTAAAGTTTAAATAAATCTCCCAATGGATATTTATATTGATATTATTAAAAAATTTACTATTTGGTTGGATTCATGGACTGACAAGATGAATCATGTTGTGAATCATGTTTCTTCCCTATTAGAAGACCATTGTATTGATAAACTCACAATGTGATATCATTGAAGCATTCACTTTTTGAATTTGGTTGTCATAATAAGAAACTCTTTTTTAATTTTAATTTTTTTACATAGATTAATAATCAGGATTCTAAAACATGACTTCCTTTCATTGAAATTCTTTTAAAAGATCCCCAATTTATTAACTTTTTAATTATTTCCTCTACAAATCTAATTCAAATTATAGATTCTATATACAGAAAAAATAATAATTAAATAAAAATTAATTTTATTCCAAAAAGAATAAATTTTATTTTCAATCCTATTTTCTTGAATTTTTTTTATAAAATACCCCAAGACATGAATTTGATACTATAAATAATAATGGTATCTTATCATACTACAAATTAAAATAAAAATTCTCAAGTTCTAATGAATCATTTCAAAAATTTAATTTTCTTTTTCTCTATTGAAATGTACATGCCTCTTATTTCATCAATTAATAATTCAATATTCATTATTTATGTAATAAAAAATTTTATTTAAGTAACATTAAATTATTTCAACACATTAGTCCATAAATAAATGTTAATTAAAATTTTATCCACCTTAATCCATGATTTTTTCTACATACTTACAAAAAATATGGAATCTCAAACCCATAGACACTAATGATAGAAATAATCGTGATGGAATTAATGTAATGTTATAAAGTTTTTTTTATTATGATGAAGGTATGTAATGATGTAAAATCATGTCAACTCAAAAATGATTGTTTTATGTAACAAAATTTTCAAGATATTTAAAAAAATTCAACGTAGATATTGGATTCTTAAATAAACCCTCCTTATTTCCCCTAAAATGAATCCCTGATCAATAAGAAAAGATGTATAATATAAAATATAAACATTCATGATTTATTTTATTTTTTAAAATATTTTACCAATTAATAGTCACATATTCACCACACATTCACTAATGATAAAAATTCATTGACAATAAATTGTGAGTATAAACTATCTAAAGGCACAACCAATTTTTTTAACAGTTTATTTTCATTAATACTATTATCATTTTTTTAATTATGGGTACATAGTGAAATTAAATGTATGAATAATCATAAAACTTTCTAAAAACTACAATATTGTACCACACCACTCCTATTACAAACTATGAAACATATGATCAACCATTAACAACCCATTCACTACACATGAATAATTAAAAATCATGTAAAATAAAAATGAATGGTAAGAAATGAAAATATGTCATTTTAATTTTTCTCTTTACAATATGAGGTTTTCATTTATTGTATGAGATAATGTATTATTAAACCTAAATGCGGATCATATGATAAATTTATAAATCAATAAAAACATATTATTCATTTTTAATATGAACACTTATAATAATATATTTAAAGTTGAAACAAAAATGTTTGTGAAGAAATTGTAATAGATTCATTCACAAAATAAACAAAATAGTGAATAGAATAAATTGGCCTTATATTAACCTTAGTAATATGAATACATAAAAATATTCAGTTAGTCATGTGAATGGACACTAATAATAGGCCATTCAGCAAGAATTTATAAAATTGAAAACATGGAAAATATAATGCATATTTCATATTTTAAAAATTATCTAATACCAAAAACTCACGAATTCCCAAACAAATTCAATCATCTTTATGTCTTAATATTAGTTCCCTTATTCTACTAAGTCAACTATATTTATAATAATATCTATAAAATTATATAATACTTATCTTAAGAATTATTGTATCATTAATTGATAAATTCTCCAAAATCCATGAGTAGGGATGAGTTTTCTAGATTAACTTTTCTATGAGAAAAAAATTAATGTAGGGGAATCGTAAAAAGAATACAATGATAATTATTATTCCTTATTTTTCATTGTTGAATGCATTCGAAAACAAGAACATTAATGAATCATTCGAGAAGGTTTAGTTCTCAATAGCTCACAGTCTGAACACTACATTCAGGGTGTAAATAGAGTATATCCTCTCAAGATTTAGCTTCACTCTCCTGTTGATGATTACCTTGTTATGTCGATATAGAACAAAAAATAGGAAAAAAACAGTTCTATTCATTAAGTCTCAAAATAGTAATGAAAATTGAACATCAATTCCAAAAATAAAATATATGGACTCATATGAATGAAATAAAATAATTTTT
Organism: Viscum album; assembly: GCA_963277665.1. Taxonomy (NCBI): domain Eukaryota; kingdom Viridiplantae; phylum Streptophyta; class Magnoliopsida; order Santalales; family Viscaceae; genus Viscum; species Viscum album. The sequence continues at coordinate 1,021,716,473 of OY728133.1, read as the reverse complement.
CTAGGAATAAAATTAAAAGCCATTTTTTTCTCTGTGAAGATACTAATTTTTATGGTTATTTAGCTTAACCCTTATCATTTTATTAGCTAATGTTCTTTCTTATTCATTGTTTTAATATTTATAACACCACCCTCTAATTTTATAAATAGACCACAAATGTTCATTATATCATGATTATTCATTATCTTCATTTCTATATTGAAATGTAATAGTGATGGTATCTCTTGTATTAATAAATTTTTTTCTAAATCTGATTGTACCTTACCTATATTGACCATTAGTTGATTCAATTGATGTGCCTCTTCAAAATTAAATTTCTAACAAGGATGTTTCACCATTTCATTTCTTAAGTATGGTTTTAGGATCCTTTCTTTATTAATGTGGATCCTTCTATATTAATACACTTGATGTGAGTTTCATATTTTATGAATATAAATCTTCTCCTTCCAAATATGTGATAACTAATTCCATTCCATCCCAACCAAGTATATCCAAGTATAGAAGAAAAATAATAATAAAAAATTAAGACCCTAATAAAAAATCATGAAAAAAACCTAGGTGAGAAATTTTATTTTATAAACTATGAGTCTAAATTAATCTCGTAGATCCTTTCACATGAAATAAACTCAAAAATTTATGACCACCGATGGAAATTATTGATTATATTAGGTATATATAACATATAAATTTAGAAAAAAGGATACTAAAATCACCAATTATATAATTATGTACTAATAGATTTTCATTTACCAAGGTTTATCACATTATGGTGATATGAAAAATATGATATTCATATTATCATGACATATAACTATTAATGAAAGGAATAATGATATTGTATCTTTGTGGAATGAAGGGTATTTTTAAATAATGGGATATGAAAACCGAAATTACTATAAAAATTTTATTCTATAAGGGATCAGGAACTAGTATTGATAAATATTTATTAATTAATATCATTTTAATAAAAATAAATTTAAATTTATCCCCTTAGTTTAAGTGATTTCTCTCTATCTAGAAAATACAAAACCCTTTTTAATGGAAATTTACATTATTTTATCAGTTAGAAATGTAACATAACCCATAGTAATTGATATATTTAAACCAACCCAAAAGTCATAGTAATGGACTAGATATTGGTATTATATTCTAGAATATCATTTTAATTAATATGAAATTCTCATTAAATGAAATCAACATTGAAATAATGAAAAGAGAGATGGATTACAAAAATCCAAACTTCAATTACAAAAAATTTTACAAAGAGATACATAATTACTCATATAATACAATAATGGATAAAACCAATCCATCATGATATAAATGAGAGGTGGGGAAAAGAATAAAAATAAAACATAATATTGTAGTGAATATATCCTGTTGAAGGACTCTATAGTAGAGTAACACTAGTCCAAAGGCTCTGTTATCTATTTTCTACTTTGTAGTAGTGGAATTAACCTTTAATTTATAGTCAATAATGCACCCATGGGTTGAATTGAATCTTACAAAATTAGTATTTTATTTTTAAATTTCAAAACTAATGTCTTGTAAATATTAATTAACATTTATTCCAATGGTTCATAAAAATTTTCATTTAAAAAGGTTATTGTTTAATTCTATCATTGTGTAAAATGTGGTTTCCCCTCATGAATCATCATAACAATCTATTTACTGAAATTTAAATTAAAGACTAATAATGTAATCTTTTTTCATTATTTATGTCATTTTTTTGGGTATCATGGAATGATGTGATCTACCTAATTCCTTAGAATGTATCCCTCTTCAATATTATGGAATCTAACTATGCCACGTTGTGTCATATCCTGAAGGCATGGATGATTATCAATTTCATATTTTCTTATTTGTTTTAATTGAATTTAAATAAAATAACTCATCATAAATATTAATAAAACAATAAAATTATAGGAAAAAAACAAACATCAATTCAAAATAAATGAATTTAATTATTGAAAAATTATTCATGATGTGTTTCGATCAATATTGGTTACATATATAACTAGTTACATAAGTGAATTTTTATAGGATTTCATTTCCATTACTGAATGGGGATCAATTTAATCCGAAAAAAATTCAATAAAAATTGGTTTATATTTACCATCCATTAGAATTGGGTGTTGAGAAATTGTTGAATCCTTAGAACCCATGCTCATTTTTATTATCCTATTATATTTATCAGTTTTTTAATATAAATTTTCCTCTCATCAATTCCCAATAATTGGTTTCACCACATCATGGTCCATCTAATAATATTTATAGTTCTAAGAACCCATGTAACTTTTTTATGGAGATCATTATAATTATATAATCCCTTTTATATAGTCATATGTTATTATAATTGGATGAGTCTAGTGATAATATTTATATTTTTAGGACAATTTTCTGTCTTCTTGTTATTATACCATCTGGTGATTTTTTTTGTTTCCCTCATGTTTTCCACTAACTGTAAGTGTCCATTAATAAAAAAATATCATAGATAAAAAATGAATATTCTTTATTAATGGGGAATTAAATGGATTTTTTAATATCATTTCATTTAAAATATGAAATATAAATTGAATATATAGGGTATCATTGGAATGATAATATTTGTTCAAATATTTTATGAATAAAATGGGAAAAGAACATCTATGATGCTTCGTTGTATATAATAGTTTAACATGAAATTTATATTTTTTTAGATAAAATAAATATAGCTATGGTTGGGATTTATTCTTTGAGATGATTTTTTGGAATATAGAAATTTCAATGATCTTTATAAATAATATTAGATGATTATCCTAGGGTGAGATTTTAATAACAACAATAAAACAAGGGAATTTATTTTTTATTTATATGATTACTTTTATAGTGTGATTAATGTTATTTTTTTTAAGGAATGTGGTCCAAGTTATAATTTTGAATAATATTTTAGTTATGATATGCAATGGTATGGTTTGTGGGTTTTCATAAGAATTATGGTTGGATGTGATTTGAAATAAATGATTAATATATATATATATATGGTGGGATATGGGTGGGGTTGGGATATTGAGATAACTTTTGTGAGTTTATCTAGAAGATTATTTCTACCATTTGTTTAATATGTTACACATTGAATAAATTCCTAAGCAGATCACCACTATTGTCCAATATGTCATACATGCTGTTGAAGTGGGTTTCGATGCACATGATATTTAGTGGGGATTAATATTTATATTAGCATAATATTGTTTTATTAATCACAGGGTAACATATCATACACAAAATGGCTTGGAGTACTCAATGAGACTCTTTCTAGAATAGTGTTATTCAATATAGATATTTATCATAAAAAAAAAATATGAATCATATGTATATATAGACCATTCATGTAGTGATGTAAGAACGAGAAACAATCATTGGTAAATTAGATTTATAGGACGTTCATGTTAAAGAGATGATATAAAGGTGATTTTGATGATAAAAAATGGGGATATATTTTCTTTTATTAAGAGATATTTCAGATGAATTATATTAAATTGACTACCCACAACTACATTTCATTATTTTTGTAGTGCTAAACATCATCTCTACTAGTAAAAGGGAACTAATAAAGGAGATACATTTATCTACCCAAGAAATAAACATTCATAATGTGACATTTTATCAGTGCTCAAAAAAGAATTGATAAAAGGGTATCACATGATATTGATTGTTTCTAGTGAAAATAAAATTCCCCTTCATATCTGCACTTTTTTAGCCCTGATAAAAGTGACACCTTAATCTGTAATCTTTTTTAACACTGATAAATGTCATAGTGGGTAATTTATTATATATATAAATATATATATATATATATATATTAAAATTAGATTTATATTAAAATATTTATATGTTTGTATATTTAATATATTAATATAATTTATATTAAATTTTATAAATGTTAAATTTTATTTTGATTATTTTATTAATAATAATTAATAAAAAAATATATTACTCAGAATTTTTAGCTGTTTACTTATATATTGTATTTAAAAATATGTATATAAATAAAATAAATATAATTTATTAATACGTTATCTAATTTTTTTTCTAATATATAATAAATATATTTTTTTAAATATATATTAATATTTATGTTAAATAATATAAAATATATTCACATGTATAATTGTTCGTATATATGATTTTGTCTGTATATGCGGGTGTATGTGTTTCTGTATGCGTATATATATGTGCATACATGTGTATGTTTTCCACACATACATGCACCTGAAAACGTTACGAATTAAAATTTTAAAATCTTCTTATTTATTTTTTTTATTTTTTCATTTATTATATTATATTCATTGATGATGTCAAAAATGTTTTTATAAAGTTGTAATATTTATTTTTATATATCTTTATTTACTATATGTGAAATATTTTTTTAATTTATTTGTAATTTTTAAGAATAATATTTATTCATTTTTGTTTTTTATGATTTTTACATTTAAAATTTGTTTTAATTTTACATAATTATTCTATTTAAAATAATTTTTTTGATAATTTTTATATTTAAATGTTTAATTATATGGTTATAAATAATAAATGTTAAAAAATATCATTTATTTTGAAAATTCGATTTATTTATGTATTAATTAATACATCTCAAATTAAATAAATATATAAATATATAAATATATAAATATATGATTATATAACTACCAAGACAACATGAACCATGGGTTATAACCCTTGTTCCAATAATTTATTGAATTAAAAATAATTAACAATCAGAAGGGGAGATAAAATATATTGGTTTTCGATAACAACAACGAAAAAAGTAAAAAGGAGATTATTAATCTATAGGAATGACAACCACCTATACCTCTTCTGTAACGACCCCTATTCAATGTTTTAAGATTTCTCCATGTCTCATAATCTTGACAAGAATCAATAATTTCATCAAGTGGGGTGGCATCAATAGTGGAACGATGATCATGTTCTCCATCAGGACCCAAGCCCACTAATGATGCATTCAATATGGATTTTATTTTTTCTTTTAATGTCTTAGTATATATGAGGAATTTTTTTTAACTCGTATTAACCCATGAGAATTATCCAATTATTCCAAAAAAAAATTTAATTACTATAAATACTATTTAATATTTCATGTATTCTAGAGTAGTTTTTATTGTAGTATGACGGATTTGAGGGCCACTTCTCCAGGCCCTAAATCAGGCCTTATTTTGGTGTTACATGTTATCTTTCACATCATAATCTTCATTTGGTCAATGAATGGTTGATTGGAAGAGAAATATTGATATCTTATTAGTGACTAGTAGTAATTTAGATTCATCAATGATGAAATTCTTACTTATATCGGTAACCCATTTAGCAGTTTTCTGATTCATTGTCGGTTGTACATACCCAATCTCAAAGAATTATACAGTGATAGATGAATCCGTCTTGTTTTTTTAAATAACTCTGGACCATTAGTGCAGAACACTCATAACAAAAATATTCACCCACATATTCTTACACATAATCCTTAAATTTGATATTACTATCATTTTATTATAATAAGCATAACATAATTATGTGTAATCAACATTTGGTTTCTATAGAATCTCAATGTCCACATCACATTTAATTTCATCCAATGATTTCATTTTCTTCTTGATAATGGCTACATCCCATGAATGACTAGTAGCAATCTAGATTCATCAGTGATGATATTCTTACTCCTACTAGAAATATATTTAGTGGTTTTACAATTCATTTTTAGTTGTTCATCCACAATAATACTGAATTAAATCGTGATAGATGCCCCTGTCTGGTTTTTTTCATTACCAGGGACTATTGGTACAGAGTGATCTTAAAAATACTTCATCTACATATCCCTAAGCATAATAATTAAATTTAATATTACCAAAAGTTAATTAAAATAATCATAATATAATTATGTATAATCATCTTTGGGTGTCTGTAATAGATCAGTGTCCACAACACTTATAATATCTTCCAATGATTTATTTTTCTTCATAATGTCTGACACACCCCATACATACCCACTAGATATATAACATAGTGGTGTCCCTCACCAGGATTGAAAAAAAGTTATTTGTCCTCTACAAGTTTCTGAGAAACTAATTAATAGGAATGACTATTCATGGGACTTGTAGAAACATTTTACACTTCAGCCCTAGAAGAGAGCCGAATGGGATTCCTCACATCATGAGAGACCCTCTCTATATGATGGAATCAATCCCCAACAAATATAGTGTCATGTTCAAGTCTCCATTTGCACATATCCCACCCTCGTTCCATGAATGTATTGTTGTCAATTTAATCCATGAGGTTTTAGCCATTTGAATTTCTTAAAACACTTCTTTTCTTTGTGAACATTATCATAACTGAAGGTACAATTTATAGACCTTTTTCAATTAAACATATATTGGAAAATGATCATGAAATCTGAAAAATAATTTCTATTTTATTCATACTCAGTCGAAAATTAAAATTCATCACATTTTATTGAATCAATAACATTATCATCATTAATTAAAATCAAATTTACTTCAACTAGACAGTGATTGTAATGCCTAAACCGTGAAAATTCAGACTCAATATGCATTTTTTAGGGAATATCAATGGCCAGTGGAAGTACATATAGAATCTAATGGTTCCAAAAAAATGTATTAGACTGGGAAATTTATCCCACATTTTAATGATATAATTGCACAACTCTAATGATTTGAAGTACTGATAACACTCATATATGTGATGAACACATAGTTTTAGAGACACTGATCAAAATTCCCATAATTGTTTCTTATTATCAGCATAGGGGGTGAAAAAGTTAAAGAAGTTTCGAACTAAAGAGATTCATTCTAATTCAAACAAAATAGATTTCCATGATACTTCCATCAAAGTCGCCGACTCTCTACTGTTTGGGACACCTTGGAAAGATAATTCGAGCGATGATGAAATGCTAACCTTTTCCCAGTAGTAATGAGATTACATTTGGGTCATCTATAACATGAGAAACATTCCTCTTAAGTCAAGGAACTGTAGATATGATATCATTGAATATAGTAAAGGGCCAGATCCCATCATGAAGGGTTATTCATCTAAATAGAGCCCACAATGAACAAGCTTCATTCCCCCACAAAATCGATGATAATACACTCGTAGCTATCAAATCAATGAAGGGAAAAAATTCTTTGGATGATGGAAGAGATGACAAAGAGGCCTTTCAGATGAGCTCTATAATAGCCATTGAAGTGTATTGAGAGAATTACACAGCCTGACACCATATCCCTCTATACATACATTTATATATATATTTATTTATTTATTTAACAGTACAGAAACATACTTATAAAAATATTTATTAATAATTATAGTGTTCTATATATATTCAAAATATTATAAAATTATATAAAATATGTATATATATAATGACTACATTAAAATTATATATAAGTATATAAATGTATATATTAGTAAATACATATATAATTATATAAAAATAGTAATTATATAATTATATAAAAATAATTATAATTTTATAAAAATATATTTATTTATATTTAATTATAATTATAATCTAGTTATAATCAAATAAATATATATTAATTATATAAAATTATAATAATTATATTTAACTAATAAATATATTTCTTAGCATTTATTAAATATATATAAATATTAATAAACATATATATAAATATATTACTATATATAAATACATATAATAATTTATGAATATAAGTTATTATAAATATTGTGATTGATAAATATAAATATAAATTTATATGTATAAAATTATAATAAATAGTTTTCTTATATATATATATATTCAAATAATCAATAAATTTATTATATTTATAATTATATATATATATAAATATATATCATTAAATAAAAAATTTATAACTATACAAATATTTATCTATACATGTTTACATATAATTATATATATATAATTAATTATTAAATTATACTAAATATATTTAAATAAAAAATATAAACAGTATAATTATAATTATATATATATTTATATATTTATATTTAGAATAATAAATATATCTTAAAGGAGGCTCAAGCATTAGGTGACAAGACAACCCATACCCACCATTTATCAATGAGATAAAAAGAACAGTACAAAAAAAATTAATGTGGCTATTTATTTAGGGAGTTCACCACCATAATCATTATCAGATCCATCATCATCTTTGACATTCTACCATTCTGAGTGATCATTTTGGATTTATGATCATAGAATACTTCTCCCTAATCTTGAACTATTCTTATGTGAGTTATGATCGGCCAAACCCTATAGCTTCTCATCCACGAACATGTTCATGACCTTTGGAATGAAAACTTCGTTTCTAGGTTATTAGATGTTTTCAGTTCCCTTATGTTTATGCATTATACTTATCCATTGTTAGTGGATCAAAATGATGGTTCCTTTCAACTTCAATAACATCAATGTATTTGATGTGATAACCATCAAAACAACTAAATGATCTATATTAATTGGCTCAGAATGATGCTTGCATGCCGTTTGAAAGACTTCATTATTATAGAGTTTTATCCTTTTTTCAAATTTCACAACTGATTACACCCCTAATATTTGTTTGCCTTAGATTTGAGAAGACTCTTGCACCTACTATCGAACTATTACTTCATTGACATGTTCATCACAAATAAGGGAACTGTTATTTTGTTCATACTTGATAGTATTTTCCGCTTAATTTTCAGCCAAAGACCGTGTCAAGATAGAAGTCAAGGATGCAACATTATTCTCATAGTTACAATGATATAAAAATTTCTAATTCTAAAAACTATGAGGCTACTCATGCTGTACATGAGTTCCAATTATCTTCCCAACAGACTTCCCACCGACCTATGCAATATTGTTCATTGAATCCATATTATCCCTGGAGCCCTTCCAATTAGCCCGTCAAAGATAATTCCTATAGGATCAACATCAAATGAATCCCTCATGAGGGAATTATCAGTAGCATGAATAGATGATCTCATGGATCTTATAGCATTCCCCTCCACATTGAAACATGAGTTCATCTTAACATCATTAGACATATCCCTCTAAGAATAACTATGATAACCAGTCCACTTTTGTAGATAGGTAAAGATGCTCACGAAAAACAGCTATAGAAGATGCCTAATATAATTATAGTCCTTAAAAAAATATGAATGTTGATACTAATCAATAGATAGTTGAAGATGACGATCAATATAAACTAAAATAACATATTCAATCAGATTGCAAGAGAAGTCTTCCTCAAAAGGGATCCTTGAAAACCGTCCATATCGATCCCATTATGTTTCTCTGTCAATCTGAATTGGCACAGAAATAGTCGACGCCACATTAGATAGGATTTCAAGATGAAAAAACAACTATCATAAACCACATATTAAAATCTAGGTCTGAGCCATTTATTTCATCATATTCTCAGTATCAAATTATGTGTCCCAATCATGGATTTTGGGAAAAAATATTTTAAGGGGGATAAATATGTAACCCCAGTCTCTCGAATTCATATCCATAAAATGGAAGAAGAGGTTGTAAAACCCCATACCAATAGTGATGATGTTCCACCCATAAAAGCCCTAAATACAAAGAAGACAAGATCCCAAGGATTCATGATTCTAGGGGTTCTCATCATATGGAATAACTAGATGTGAAGTAATTGAAAACATATATTCGTCCAGACGATCTTACATGATCTTCATATTATCTTCGACAAATTCAAATGATCCATTTCATGTGATCCAATTGTGAGGTTAACCAGACTCCCCCTTGTGCATGGGGATGCAGCGACAATTATCAGTACTTTTCAATGAATTCATTGGCAGCATTGTAGAATATTTCTTCGTCAGGCCAATGAATAAATCAATGACATTGAAGTTGTAATCCGGATAAAAACTAATCTCAAATTAAAACCTCAAATTCCATGAAAAGATAGAGTGAGATGGTATATATTATATTGATATGACACCATCTAAAAATATAAATATAAATATATAAATATTTATATTTATATAAAAAATATAATTTCATAAATATAATTAATTATATAATGATATATAATGATATAATTATATATAAAAAAATATTTAAAATTATAAATATTATTATATATGTAGTTATATTTATAAATACATATTTAAATTAAAAACTAATAATGTAATCTTTTTTCATCATTTATGTCATTATTTTGGGTATCATGGAATGATGTGATCTACATAATTCCTTAGAATTTATCCCTCTTCAATATTATGGAATCTAACTATGCCACGTTGTGTCATATCCTGAAGGCATGGATGATTATCAATTTCATATTTTCGTATTTGTTTTCATTGAATTTAAATAAAATAACTCATCATAAATATTAATAAAACAATAAAATTATAGGAAAAAAACAAACATCAATTCAAAATAAATGAATTTAATTATTGAAAAATTATTCATGATGTGTTTCGATCAATATTGGTTACATATATAACTAGTTACATAAGTGAATTTTTATAGGATTTCATTTCCATTACTGAATGGAGATCAATTTAATCCGAAAAAAATTCAATAAAAATTGGTTTATATTTCCCTTCCATTAGAATTGGGTGTTGGGAAATTGTTGAATTCTTAGAACCCATGCTCATTTTTATTATTCTATTATATTTTTCAATTTTTTTAATATAAATTTTCCTCTCATCAATTCCCAATAATTGGTTTCACCACATCATGGTCCATCTAATAATATTTATAGTTCTAAGAACACATGTAACTTTTTTATGGAGATCATTATAATTATATAATCCCTTTTATAGAGTCATATGTTATTATAATTGGATGAGTCTAGTGATAATATTTATATTTTTAGGTCAATTTTTTGTCTTCTTGTTATTATCCCTTCTGGTGATTGTTTCTGTTTCCCTCATGTTTTCCACTAACTGTAAGTGTCCATTAATAAACAAATATCAAAGAGAAAAAAGAATATTCTTTATTAATGGGGAATTAAATGGGTTTTTTAATATCAATTCATTTAAAATATGAAATATAAATTGAATATATAGGGTATCATTGGAATGATAATATTTGTTCAAATATTTTATGAATAAAATGGGAAAAGAAAATATATGATGCTTCGTTGTATATAATAGTTTAACATGATATTTATATTTTTTTAGATAAAATAAATAGAACTATGGTTGGGATTTATTCTTTGAGATGATTTTTTGGAATATAGAAATTTCAATGATCTTTATAAATAATATTAGATGATTATCCTAGGGTGAGTAGTTAATAACAACAATAAAACAAGGGAATTTATTTTTTATTTATATGATTACTTTTATAGTGTGATTAATGTTACTATTTTTTTTCAAGGAATGTGGTCCAAGTTATAATTTTGAATAATATTTTAGTTATGATATATAATGGTATGGTTTGTGGGTTTTCATAATAATTATGGTTGGATGTGATATGAAATAAATGATTAATATAAATATATATGGTGGGATATAGGTGGGGTTGGGATATTGAGATAATTTTTGTGAGTTTATCTATGAGATTATTTCAACCATTTTTTTAATATGTTACATATTGAATAAATTCCTAAGCATCTCACCATTATTGTCCAATATGTCATACATGTTGTTGAAGTGGGTTTCGATGCACATGATATTTAGTGGGGATTAATATTTATATTAGCATAATTTTGTTTTATTAATCACAGGGTAACATATCATACACAAAATGGCATGGAGTACTCAATGAGACTCTTTCTAGAATAGTGTTATTCAATATAGATATTTATCATAAACAATATATATGGATCATATGTATATATAGACCATTCATGTAGTGATGTAAGAACGAGAAACAATCATTGGTAAATTGGATTTATAGGACGTTCGTGTTAAAGAGATGATATAAAGGTGATTTTGATGATAAAAAATGGGGATATATTTTCTTTTATTAAGAGATATTTCAGATGAATTATATTCAATTGACTACGCACAACTACATTTCATTATTTTTGTAGTGCTAAACATCATCTCTACTAGTAAAAGGGAACTAATAAAGGAGATACATTTATCTACCCAAGAAATAAACATTAATAATGTGACATTTTATCAGTTCTCAAAAATGAATTGATAAAAGGGTATCATATGATAGTGATTGTTTCTAGTGAAAATAAAATTCCCCTACATATCTGCACTTTTTTAGCCCTGATAAAAGTGACACCTTAATCTGTAATATTTTTTAACACTGATAAATGTCGTAGTGGGTAATTTATTATATATATATATATATATATATATTTTAAAATTAGATTTATATTAAAATATTTATATGTTTGTATATTTAATATATTAATATGATTTATATTAAATTTTATAAATGTTGAATTTTATTTTGATTATTTTATTTATAATAATTAATAAAAATATATATTACTCAGATTTTTTAACGGTTTACTTATATATTTTAATTAAAAATATGTATATAAATAAAATAAATATAATTTTTTAATACGTTATCTAAATTTTTTACTAATATATAATAAATATATTTTTTAAATATGTATTAATATTTATGTTAAATAATATAAAATATATGAACATGTATAATTGTTCGTATATATGATTTTGTCTGTATATGCGGGTGTATGTGTGTCTTTATACGTATATATATGTGCATACATGTGTATGTTTTCCACACATACATGCACCTGAAAACGTTACGAATTAAAATTTTAATATCTTCTTATTTATTTATTTTTATTTTTTCATTTATTATATTATATTCATTGATGATGTCAAAAATGTTTTTATAAAGTTGTAATATTTTTTTTACATATCATTTTTTACTATATGTGAAATATTTTTTAATTTATTTTTAATTTTTAAGAATAATATTTATTCATTTTTGTTTATTATGTTTTATACATTTAAATTTTTTTTTAATTTTATATAATTATTCTATTTAAAATAATTTTTTTGATAATTTTTATATTTAAATGTTTAATTATATGGTTATATATAATAAATGTTAAAAAATATCATTTATTTTGAAAATTCGATTTATTTATGTATTAATAAATACATCTAAAATTAAATAAATATATATATATATATATATGATTATATAAATACCAATACAACATGAACCATGGGTTATAACCCTTGTTCCCATAATTTATTGAATTAAAAATAATTAACAATTAGAAGGGGAAATAAAATATATTGGTTTTTGATAACAACTACGAAAAAAGTAAAAAGGAGATTATTAATCTATGGGAATGACAACCACCTATACCTCTTCTGTAACGACCCCTCTTCAATCTTTTAAGATTTCTCCATGTCTCATAATCTTGACAAGAATCAATATTTTCATCAAGTGGGGTGGCATCAATAGTGGAATGATGATCATGTTCTCCATCAGGACCCAAGCCCACTAATGATGCATTCAATATGGATTTTATTTTTTCTTTTAAAGTCTTAGTATGTGAGGAATTTTTTTTAACTCGTATTAACCCATGAGAATTATCCAATTCTTCCAAAAAAAATTAATTACTATAAATACTATTTAATATTTCATGTATTCTAGAGTAGTTTTTATTGTAGTATGACGGATTTGAGGGCCACTTCACCAGGCCCTAAATCAGGCCTTATTTTGGTGATACATGTTATCTTTCTCATCATCATCTTTATTTGGTCAATGAATGGTTGATTGGAAGAGAAATATTGATATCTTATTAGTGACTAGTAGTAATTTAGATTCATCAATGATGAAATTCTTACTCATATCGGTAACCCATTTAGCAGTTTTTTGATTCATTGTCGGTTGTACATACCCAATCTCTAAGAATTATACAGTGATAGATGAATCCGTCTTGTTTTTTTAAATAACTCTGGACCATTAGTACAGAACACTCATAACAAAAATATTCACCCACATATTCTTACACATAATCCTTAAATTTGATATTACTATCATTTTATTAAAATAAGAATAACATAATTATGTGTAATCAACATTTGGTTTCTGTAGCATCTCAATGTCCACATCACATTTAATTTCATCCAATGATTTCATTTTCTTCTTGATAACGGCTACATCCCATGAATGACTAGTAGCAATCTAGATTCATCAATGATGATATTCTTACTCCTACTAGAAATATATTTAGTGGTTTTACTATTCATTTTTAGTTGTTCATCCCCAATCACCCTGAATTAAATCGTGATTGATTCTCCTGTCTGGTTTTTTTCATTACTCGGGACTATTGGTACAGAGTGATCTTAAAAAAAAATTCATCTACATATCCCTACGCATAATAATTAAATTTAATATTACCAAAATTTGATTAAAATAATCATAATATAATTATGTATAATCATCTTTGGGTGTCTATAATAGATCAGTGTCCACAACACTTATAATATCCTCCAATGATTTATTTTTCTTCATAATGTCTGACACACCCCATCCATACCCACTAGCTGTATAACATAGTGGTGTCCCTCACCAGGATTAAAAAAAGTTATTTGACCTCTACAAGGTTCTGAGAAACTAATTAATAGGAATGACTATTCATGGGACTTGTAGAAACATTTTACACTTTAGCCCTAGGAGAGAGCCGAATGGGATTCCTCACATCATGAGAGACCTTCTCTATATGATGGAATCCATCCCCAACAAATATAGTGTCATGTTCAAGTCTTCATTTGCACATATCCCACCCTCGTTCCATGAATGTATTGTTGTCAATTTAATCCAAGAGGTTTTAGCCATTTGAATTTATTAAAACACTTCTTATCTTTGTGAACATTATCATAACTGAAGGAACAATTTATAGACCTTTTTCAATTAAACATATATTGGAAAATGATCATGAAATCTGAAAATTAATTTCTATTTTAGTCATACTCAATCGCAAATTAAAATTCATCACATTTTATTGAATTAATAACATTATCATCATTAATTAAAATCAAATTTACTTCAACTACACAGTGATTGTAATGCCTAAACCTTGAAAATTCAGACTCAATATTCATTTTTTAGGGAATATCAATGGCCAGTGGAAGTACATATAGAATCTAATGGTTCCAAAAAATGTATTAGACTGGGAAATTTATCCCACATTTGAATGATATAATTGTACAACTCTAATGTTTTGAAGTACTGATAACACTCATATATGTGAAGAACACATAGTTTTTGAGACACTGATCAAAATTCCCATAAATGTTTCTTATTATCAGCATAGGGGGTGAAAAAGTTAAAGAAGTTTCGAACTAAAGAGATTCTTTCTAATTCAAACAAAATAGATTTCCATGATACTTCCATCAAAGTCGCCGACTCTCTATTATTTGGAACACCTTGGAAAGATAATTCGAGCGATGATGAAATGCTAACCTTTTCCCCGTAGTAATGAGATCACATTTGGGTCATCTATAACATGAGAAACATTCCACTTAAGTCAAGGAACTGTAGATATGATATCATTGAATATAGTAAAGGAAGGGCCAGATCCCATCATGAAGGGTTATTCATCTAAATAGAGCCCATAATGAACAAGCTTCATTCACCCACAAAATCGATGATAATACACTCGTAGCTATCAAATCAATGAAGGGAAAAAATTCTTTGGATGATGGAAGAGATGACAAAGAGGCCTTTCAGATGAGCTCTATAATAGCCATTGAAGTGTATTGAGAGAATTACACAGCCTGACACCATATCCCTCTATACATACATTTATATATATATATATATATTTATTTAACAGTACATAAACATACTTATAAAAATATTTATTAATAATTATAGTGTTCTATATATATTCAAAATATTATAAAATTATATAAAATATGTATTTATATAATGACTACAATAACATTATATATAAGTATATAAATGAATATATTAGTAAATACATATATAATTATATAAAAATAGTAATTATATAATTATATAAAAATAATTATAATTTTATAAAAATATATTTATTTATATTTAATTATAATTATAATTCTAGTTATAATCAAATAAATATATATTAATTATATAAAATTATAATAATTATATTTAACTAATAAATATATTTATTATCATTTAGTAAATATATATAGATATTAATAAACATATATATAAATATATTACTATATATAAATACATATAAAAATTTATGAATATAAGTTATTATAAATATTGTGATTGATAAATATAAATATAAATTTATATGTATAAAATTATAATAAATATTTTTCTTATATATATATATTCAAATAATCAATAAATTTATTATATTTATAATTATATATATATATATAAATATATATCATTAAATAAAAATTTTATAACTATACAAATATTTATCTATACATGTTTACATATAATTATATATATATAGTTAATTATTAAATTATACTAAATATATTTAAATAAAAAATATATACAGTATAATTATAATTATATATATATATATATTCATATTTAGAATAATAAATATATCTTAAAGGAGGCTCAAGCATGAGGTGACAAGCCAACCCATACCCACCATTTATCAAACAGATGAAAAGCACAGTACAACAAAAATTAATGTGGCTATTTATTTAGGGAGTTCACCACCATAATCATTATCAGATCCATCATCATCTTTGACATTCTACCATTCTGAGTGATCATTTTGGATTTATGATCATAGAATACTTCTACCTAATCTTGAACTATTCTTATGTGAGTTATGATTGGCCAAACCCTATAGCTTCTCGTCCAAGAACATGTTCATGACCTTTGGAATGAAAACCTCGTTTCTAGGTTATTAGATGTTTTCAGTTCCCTTATGTTTATGCATTATACTTATCCATTGGTAGTGGATCAAAATGATGGTTCCTTTCAACTTCAATAACATCAAATGTATTTGATGTGATAACCATCAAAACAACTAAATGATCTATATTAATTGGCTCAGAATGATGCTTGCATGCCGTTTGAAAGACTTCATTATTATAGAGTTTCATCCTTTTTTCAAATTTCACAACTGATTCCACCACTAATATTTGTTTTCCTTAGATTTGAGAAGACTCTTGCACCTACTATCGAACTATTACTTCATTGACATGTTCATCACAAATAAGGGAACTGTTATTTTGTTCATACTTGATAGTATTTTCCGGTTAATTCTCATCCAAAGACCGTGTCAAGATAGAAGTCAAGGATGCAACATTATTCTCCTAGTTTCAATGATATAAACATTTCTGATTCTAAAAACTATGAGGCTACTCATGCTGTACATGAGTTCCAATTAGCTTTGCAACATACTTCCCACAGACCTATGCAATATTGTTCATTAAATCCATATTATCCCTGGAGCCCTTCCAATTAGCCCCTCAAAGATAATTCCTATAGGATCAACATCAAATGAATCCCTCATGAGGGAAGTATCAGTAGCATGAATAGATGATGTCAAGGATCCTATAGCATTCCCATCCACATTGAAACATGAGTTCATCTTAATATCATTAGACATATCCCTTTAAGAATAACTATGATAACCAGTCCACTTTTGTAGAGAGCTAAATATGCTCACGAAAAACATCTATAGAAGATGCCTAATATAATTATAGTCCTTAAAAAAATATGAATGTTGATACTAATCAATAGATAGTTGAAGATGATGATCAATATAAACAAAAATAACATATTCAATCAGAGTTCAAGAGAAGTCTTCCTCAAAAGGGATCATTGAAAACCATCCATATCGATCCCATTATGTTTCTCTGTCAATCTGAATTGGCACAGAAATAGTCGGCGCCACATCAGATAGGATTTCAAGATGAAAAAACAACCATCATAAACCACATATTAAAATCTAGGTTTGAGCCATTTATTTCATCATATTCTCAGTATCAATTTATGTGTCCCAATCATGGATTTTGGGAAATCATATTTTAAGGGGGATAAATATGTAACCCCAGTCTCTAGAATTCATATCCATAGAATGGAAGAAGAGGTTGTAAAACCCCATATCAATAGTGATGATTTTCCACCCATCAAAGCCCTAAATACAAAGAAGACAAGATCCCAAGGATTCATGATTCTAGGGGTTCTCATCCTATGGAATAACTAGATGTGAAGTAATTGAAAACATATTTTCGTCCAAACGATCTTACATGATCTTCATATTATCTTCAACAAATTCCAATGATCCATTTCATGTGATCCAATTGTGAGGTTAACCAGACTCCCCCTTGTGCATGGGGATGTAGTGACAATTATCAGTACTTTCAATGAATTCATTGGCAGAATTGTAGAATATTTCTTCGTCAGGCCAATGAATAAATCAATGACATTGAAGTTCCAATCCGGATAAAAACTAATCTCAAATTAAAACCTCAAATTCCATGAAAAGATAGAGTGGGATGGTATATATTAGATTGATATGACGGCATCTAAAAATATAAATATAAATATATAAATATTTATATTTATATAAAAAAATATAATTTCATAAATATAATTAATTATATAATGATATATAATGATATAATTATATATAAAAAATTATTTAAAATTTTAAATATTATTATATATGTAGTTATATTTATAAATACATATTTAAAATTCTCATTAAATATAATTACATAAAATATTTATTTGTTAATAATTATATATATTTAAATATATTTATAATTATATATTTTTTATAATTATACATAAAAATACATTTATATAATTTGTTAAATATAATGTTAATTATATCAATATTTCTTCCAAAAATAAGATAAATTTAAAATTATTGATAACTATATATATTTTAATATTTTTTATGTTAAATATATTGAAAAATATTTATCAGCACTACTCATATGTTGATAAATATATCTTTTATCAGTTATATTTTATTTTCACACTCTTTAGATGCTTTTTTATCAATATAGATAAAAACATTCAGTGCTATATAAATTTATCCCTAACATACCAATATAGTCATGCCATTCAAAACATCAAGAATGTGAATCCATCGTTACTGCACCCCCACCCCCACTACCACTCTCCTGTGTCTCCATGATCTCTCACAGTCGCTCCCCCTCCTTGGCACCATGTTCCATCACCGTTTATCATTAAACATGCCTCATGTTTCATGGAATGACATCAATAATGCTCTCCCTCTCTGTTATTGTCGTCATTGTTCTCCCCCTATTGCCCTCACCAAAACTCTCCCTACCAACCACCACACACATTCCCACTCTACCTCACCGCCACACACTCTTCCTCGATCTCCCTCTCTATCATAGAGAAAATTGAAATCCACCCTTAATGGTTTTAACATTTTAACTTTTTATTTTTTGTTTCTAAATTTTACAAATGTATTTGATCACCAAAACACCTTCCTATAACATTTCGAATGACTTTAAATGTTTTAAAAACTATTACATCTCATATGTAACATTTGAAAACCAAAATATGTTCATTACTAGAACATTACCACTCTTTCCACAACATTTTTTATCATATCCTGTGATTGAGGTTTTTAATAATTGATTATTAGTATATTTTTCAAAATGCCTTGAACATGCTACACACAAAGCGATCTCCATTTTAGTGAAACTAGTTTCCCACATCATATATCCACTCATGAAATAAATCTTCTTGTATATATTGACTATATCAACTCCATGATGTCGTAATATAATGAAATTCAATACTAACTCCTATGAAAATAATTTTTGCTTCATTTTTTCAACCGTGATGAAACTTAAATAACTTCAACATAACCTATCTACATGAATCCATGTCTTCACCTATAGCGTAGGTGCAACCATATATTTTCATTTATTATATGAATCATATTTATATAATTGTTTTTTTTATTTTTATTTTATTAGTATTATTTCTATATAAATTTAGTTATCATTATAATTCTATTAATATTATTATTATATATATAATTTGTAACATTTGTATCTAATTCTTCACCCAATATCCCATGACTCGGGTAATTTTTTGTTCACCCTCTCCCTCAAAATAATATTTATTTTCACTCATTCATAATTATTTCCATAACTTATTTAATGGAACTCCTAGAAGTGCACCGCAACAACACTACCCACTTATAATTTAAGGAGATGACTATAAATAATATGAATGGATTTTTTTACAATACATAGATAAAAATATGCTTTATTTTTTATGTATCCATCCTTCTACTTTGGATTAAAATCAAAAAATTCTATCATGTTTCTTCCATTAATAGGTAGAAGAATCCAATAATTTTAAAAATGATGCTAATTTTATAATTGTTTTCGTAATTCTGAAACGAATTTAATTTAGTTTGAGTGATTAGTTTCAATTTTATATATTTATAACACATCAATAAATTATTTCCTAATACTTAACATACTTATGAACATTCTTATTATTTATATCATTTATTTTTTATTTGATATTGTTTATTAAAAATTTTATGTCGTCAATATATTAATATGTTTTTATATTTTTTTATTATGGTTTTATATTTTTCACATTATTATAATAATTTTTTATGGATATTAATTTTTTTAAATTTTACACATGTCATATGTCATGACCACATGAGTTCTGTATATGGATTATTGATAATGAGTGAAGTATCTGGTATAAATGAACATAAAATTACAATATAAGAAGAACAAGTGTGATGGAAATTTCTTACATGTATTAAAAATTGTATATTACATCACAACCCAACACAAATTACATTACCACCAATGGTGTACAACTATTTTGATACAAGACATGACATTGATACAGAGAAAATGGTGCTAATAAAATTCAAACCAACACAAATATAATTGTAATGCTCAAGAATTCTAGTATAATTACAATCACCAACTATCATGATATTTTATTATAAGGTGATTTTCCAATTTGGGGAATAGATGCTTGTTTTATCATTATTGTAGATGAAGTAAATATATGAATACTATATATATATAAATATTGATTCATTATTTTATATCGTGAATATTGTTTTAATGGTTGTTATTAATAATGGGATTCCCAAAAAGGCATTTTCAAAAGTTGGTAGAACATTCAAATTATAATACCATATTTAACTTGTTTTACATGGACAATATGTTTTATAATTGTTTATAAAATTGTTCAAATCATTGTTATAATGATTTTGGTATGTTTTTCTCTTGTTTGGTCATTTATAAATTTTACATTGAGTTATGAAATAAAAATTTTAATGTATAATGTTGTAGTTATTAAATTGAATTGATTGGCATGGGTTGTTTAAAGTCCCCTTTGAAAAAATTTGAAATTTATCTGATGAGAAGGGAAGATAGGATCCCCAAATCTAGACATCTAGTTTATTTTATTTGAATTTAATAGTTTCTCGAAATGATTCATTAAGAGTGACTATTTGTGGGTACCAAATCTCATACATTCTGTGAATTTATTTAATTTGTTGCATGTTAATATTATTCAATAAAATATATTGTATATGAATTCAGAATTTATGGATTTAAATCAATTAAAAAATGTGTTTTTGGTGATATTTAATGTGATCGTCGAGTTTTGAAATGTTCCTGTATATAAACATTCGCAAATCATATTTTTATCTATATGCTATTTTAATTCATGAATAATTTTATCACAGGAGTTGGAAGACCACATTAAATATCATGTAATAGATTTAGGTCATTATTTTTGTGTTTAAACATGGTAAAAAAATTGATTCAGCTAGTTAGTGGTATAATAATATATCTTATTGATCATTCTATATGATAACAAGTGTATACAATGATGAACACTATACTGAGGAAGTGATTACATATATGAATGATGATGAAATTTTTTTTCAGGAAATGTTAATTACTTTTGGACATCAACCTCATGATTGTCCAAAATTGATAAAAAAGATAAACAGTTTGACGCATGCCTGTCATGGGGCATGGCAAACCAATATTGTATATACCTATGTATAATATAGCAGCTGATCCTAGGTAATCCCCCGATAAGGAGTGCACACAAAAAAAGGTTGTCACATTTTGTTGGTATTCGGATAAAGATTTATTTTAATTAATTTGAGTGACTATGAGAGAATAAAAAATAAAGCTTGAATTGATTGATTTTAACAAATTATAATGTCAGTGACCTGATAGGGTTCGACTAGACCTAGTGTTGTGCGATGATGGTATCCAAATTTACCTCTTCATATTCCTTAAACTGGTAAGAGAGATGCGATGAGAATTTTCTTTTATAAAACCATATATTGGACTATCCACCTTCCAATGTGTTTAGGGCTGTAGAAGGTCTCTTGATTAATTAAAGCAATCCTAGAACATGAATTGTTGTTCACTAATAAACCCAGATTTCAATATACAACCCTACACACGTGCTTTACAACTTCCATGAAATCACCACCCAACCCTATTTCTATTCCACCATATACATATTAGAGTTTTGTGGAGAGAGACGTGATCATCGACTAAAGAAATTTATAATTTCTGAATCAAAACCTAACACTACCGCATTTGGAAGTTATTACAGAATTAAGAATTGAAACTTGAATAAAAAGAGGAAAAAATTTGACTTCATTTCAATCAAAAGATCTCAAGCACACAAAAATGTCCATCATCCCCTCCTTCTGATCACTCAAATGAAACTAACCCTCCACGGATGGGGTAAGCAAGATGATACGAGAGAGGAGAGACATTTTCAAGTAAAGAAAAATAAAAGAACGAAACAAAATGATGTTGAAGGATAATTTCCCCGAGTGTCCCCAGGCTTCCTCCCATCTCTGGTTGTTGTGTTGAACTCCCCCTATGGGATGGGTGAACTCATATTTATATAGGCCAAGGGGGTTCAATCCACTAGTCTTCAAATTTAAGATCTTCATAATTTTTCTTAATGATTAACTATAAATTCTTTCCATCACATGTTTGACCATGTTCGCCCAATATATTGGAAGAAATTTGAGATGGTTTCTTCTTGAATGAACTTCCAAAATATCTTTAACATTTTATCCCAAAATTTTATATTCATCATCCCTATATAGCATGAGATATGACCAACTTAATTGGTGCATTTATTTTGGATGAATGTTTCCCTTTTTCTTGTCCCAAAATATCAGCATCCATGGTCGGCCTTAATGAAAGTATATCATCAAAATACTCAACATCCGAACTCCCCATATAATTCTAGATACAATCCAATTAGAATCACATAATTTGGATGTTTGTAGACCGATTTATGATCAATTTATTGCGATGGGTTCAACACGGTCTTTCGGAATAATTTTCCAACGTGTTTGAATCCTTCGGACCTGTGGATCGCCGAATTAAATTCTCATTAAAAAAATATATGTAGACAATAAATATAATATACCAATAAAAAAATTACATAATTGGATTTATATTTGAAATAATATGCGTGAATTACCAATGTGACTAAAATCTGTCAATATTTCCAAATTAAGCAGTTCTCTTATTTTAGCCTAAAACACATCATAAATCCAAAAATTGATGTAATTAACACAACCTGTTCATTTTTTGGGGATTAAAACATTGAATTATATATATATAATGATTAAAATATTCTATTTATCAATTCCCCCACACTTAAACTATTCGTCTCTTCAAGAATAAAATCTCATCATGGAATTCAATGGGAAGAAAAGTCACCAATATTTTAATATAAATGAAATGAAATCAAATGATTATCAATGTCCAATAAAATTTTATAGTTCCACAAAAATATTAAAATAATATCCCATTTTTTCAAAAAAACAATCAATTGATTCATTTTACTTTTTCCATTTGAAAAATGATGGATCTTCTCCTTTCATTCATTCAAGAATCTCAATTTATTATTACAAAAATGACAAATCATGATCTACCTCTCTTTTGAATCATTTCACTCATCACTCATGATACTATTAATAGTGTAGTTATTCTCATGTCCTGATAACATTATCCTTATGAATAGTACTGTAATGGAAATACTTTCTCCACTTTGTAAAGACAAAACGCATATAAAATCTTGAGGACTTACTATAAAGGTTCAAATGACTCTGCGGCTTTAGGTTGGTGGGTAAATGATTGAAATAATTTAATCCTAGAATTATGAGGTTTGACTCTTATGTATAATCCATGATTAATCAAGTGAAAACAGAAGATGAACCTCACTCATATCCCTTTTGATAATGTGAAAAATATCACCACCACCTTTTAATGACATGGTTAATGAGTCAATAAATGATTACAAAGAATGATATCATCCACGTTCTCCTCTTTTATGTTATTTTGTAATGTTCTAGAAAGGCACAACATTATTTTTCTCTTTTTTTAAATCACTGGAAAGGCACAACTTTATTTTCTTAATTTTTATGTAGAACTAGATGAAATGAAATAAGTATAATGAAATGATGACTCATTCCCAATTTTCTAATAATACATTGTCACCAAAAATGATTACCTATACCTTAAACCACCCACAAAAATATACTCTCTCAATGAATGCACATGAAATTCCCTTCACCGACACTCAAACATGAAATATCCATGCAAAAATACTAAAAGGATTTGAAGGTAAGGAAAAATATTCTTGTAATGTTTCATAAACCAATAAGGAAATTCATGTTTTCTAGGGGATAATGAAGGATACGTGTAAGGGTGGTTCTCAGGTAAATATTAACTACCCAATGTAGTGCCTCAATAATTTTAAATGTGTTTTTGTACGGTCATAACTTTGAGAAGTTTCAATACATGTTCATCTAGGTGGAATGTCCTATAATCACTCAAGAAATATTATCAAGATAAAATAGGAAATATTTGGTCTAGAAATCCCCTCGAGAATGGGAATATAACATTGGACAATCAATCATGGAATGATTAATAATAACAAATTAATTTTCATGAATTTCAAAAATTCAAAGAATGAAAAATGGAAGGGAAATTTCATTTACATGAATCAATTAATTCCCTCAAATCATGAGTCCTAATTTAAATATATGTTCGTCACTTTAATCGTCTAATAATCCATTTTAATGATTCAATCTCATAAACATTGAAATCTAAAACATGGAATCACCAGAATCCAATGAAACCCATGTCTCGTAGATAAGTCAAGTAAAACGTGAATAAAATCATGGGCATGCATTTTTAAATAAACTCATTAAAATACTAAAAATGTGGGGAATAATGTTGGATAATATATAATTTAAACACTTACTCCCATTTCAAATGGATGAATTTCTCCACAATGTGTAATCCCACTACATCCTATTTATTAATGGTCATAAAATATATGAATGAAAATAATTGATAGTGCAGGCCTGTTCAATAATGATTTTAAATGACTAAGAGGAAAATTGGGCAATGGGGGAAAATGTTGTTTGCCTCCCAGTAGTGCCTTCGTTTAATTTTGTTTCCTCGACTAATAAAATTTAAAATTCATTGGAAAATCATAGACTAGAGAATTCCCTCCACCACACTTTATTTATATAGTGTCTCTAATGCATTCAAATGGATTTAACAAGTAAGAATATTTGAAAATAAATCATAGCGAAAAATAAAATGTAAAGGGGAGGTACAACCTGACATATTGGTAGTGCAACATTGAGTTAACCTCCTAAGTGATTCACTCTGGAACAGTACAAACAATAGAAAAAAGGAAAACATTTGATAACTTTTTTTAAAAGAAACAAAAATTGAAATAATATGACAATAGAAGGATATATCTTGGTTTAATCCCCCAAGTGGGCCATGGGTTTTGACTACCTCAAGAAGGACAGTTCTATTTGGTTATCCCCAATATGAGGGTGGGTAAAGATTCTTTTCATGAACCGAGAAGAATTATTCTTTACATCATGCACTTGACCCTTTTTTGTTGAGGGATGTATCTATATAGTATACCAAGTCCACCCCATTTGTAATTAGATACAACATAAATGGCGGTGTTAGGACAATGAATGAGTCCTCATCCTTCATAGCTCCCTCTTTCACAATTTCTTATTCAGTTGCCAATGATTTCTCATGATATTCCACATCAATGGAATAATCAAAGGGAATGTCAGAAAATATTTCTATTTGAACAAAATTAATGCATAAATTATCAATATTAAATTATTCCCTTTCAATGTCTATGAATTGGGCCTCTATTTCTTCAACAAAATCTATATTGATCTCTTCTTGAACACCCTCTAATGAAAGTTCAACATGTTCAGGGAGCTCCAGATGTTCTTCTTTAGATGATTATTTTTTTTCAACATATTTCTCCAAGGATAAATAAGATTTGTATGAATATGAAAAAATAAAACTATGGGAGGTAATACTCAATTATGTTTTAACAAGATCAAGATATAATGATTTCATGATATTATTATCTCCCTTAGTTAGTTCATCTTCAATATCATATTCATTGGAAATAACCTCTTGGAGTTGACTGGTATTAGATAGAGGCATGGATTCAGTCTCAAATATTTCTTCGATCTCCACAGAAAAATTAGGGAAGGCTAATTGGGGTTCTTCTTGGACCTTGGAAACTTTATAAAATTTGGGATTGAAATTAGAGAACTCAGTTAGCTCTCGGGCCATCACGGAAAAATTTCATTTTTTAAGTCTTCCTTTAGCTGAGTTATGAATTCATTGAATGTATATTCCCCATGATCTGACTTCCAGAATAACCCCACCTGTCAAAAAATAAAATAAACACCGTCATCCATGGACAAGGGTGAGTCAATAATTGGATGTATCATCAGTGGGTAATTGTTCCACAAATTAAAGAAATAATCATTAGAAAACAACATGGAAAAATGTTTTGTTAATTTATTTTTTAAAATTTTTAAAAGGTTAAATATTTATAATTAGTTTCTGGCACTAACTCCCTGACATCAGCGCTAAGCATGACGCACACCTTTCGTGGGGTGTGGCAAAACATTATTTTATTTAACTAAGTATAGTAAAGCAGTTTATCCAAGGTTGTCTCCCGAAGAGGAGTGCACAAAATACAAGGTTTTCACTTTATGTTAGTTTTCTGAAAAATATTGGGTTTAATTAGTTTGAATGAATATTAGAGAATCAAAAGAGAACCTTGAATTGATTGGTTTTAACAAATGATAAAGACGGTGATCAGATTGTGTTCAGCTAGAACTAGTGTTGTGCCATCACCGTTTCCAAATTCACCTCTTCTTCTTCCTTAAACTGGTAAGAGAGATGTGATTAGAATTTTCATTTTTAAAATCATAGATTTGTCTATCCTCCATCCAATTTGTTTATGTTTGTAGAAGATATCATGATTAATTATAGAAATCCCATACATGGAAATGTTGTTCTCTAATAAACCCATATTTCAACATACAATCTGACACACGTGCTTGAAAACTACCGATCAATCATCATCAAACCCAAATCTTGTTCCACTATATACAGATTAGAGTTGGGTGGAGGGAGATGTGATCATTGTCCAAAGAAATTTATAATTTCAGAATGAAAACCTAACACTACCACATTTGAAATTTATACAGAATTTAGAATTGAAACCAGATTAAGAAACAAGATAAATTTGATTTCATTTCGAGCACAAGAACTCAAGTACACACATATGTCCATCCTCCCCTCTTTCTGATCACTCAAATGAAACTACCCATCTATGTATGGGGTAAGCGAGATGATGCGGTAGAGGAGAGACATTTTAATGTAAATAAAAATAAATGAAAGAAACAGAATGATGCTGAAGGAGAATTTCCTCGAGTGTCCCTTGGATTCCTCCCATATCCAGTTGTGGTGTTGAAAACCCCCTTCAAAATGGGTGAAATAATCTTTATATAGGCCATGGGGGTGCCTTTCTCTGGTCTTCAAATTTAAGATCTTCATAATTCCTCTTTATGATTTCCTGCAAATTTTGTCCATCGCAAGTTTGACCATGTTCGGCCAATTTAATCGCCGGAATTTGAGATGTTTTCTTCTTGAAAGATCTTTCAAAATATTATTAAGGTTTCATACCAAAATTTCAGATTCATCCTTCTTGTAAAGCATGATATATGGAAAACTTAATTAGATCAATTATTCTGGATGAATGTTTCATTTTTCTTTTTCCACACTTTCAGCATCTATGGTCCGCCTTAATGAAGGGAAATCTTCATAATACTCAACATCCACACTCCCCATGTAATTATCTATGTAATCCAATTAGAATCACATAAATTGGATGTATTTAGACAGATTTATAATTAATTTATTGAGGTGGTGTCCACACAGTTTTCTAGAATAATTTTCCAAAATGATTGAATTTTTTGGACCCATGGATGGCCGAATTAAATCTAGGTTTAAAAACAAAAGTCATAGAAACAAAATCTATAATACCAAAAAAATCAAATTAATTTGATTTATATTTTATAAGATATGAGTTAATTAACAAATTGATTAAAATCATTCAATATTTACAAATTTATCAGTTTTCAAATTTTAGAACAAAACACATCATAAATCCAAAATTGATGTAATTAACTAAACTTTTTCTAATTTTTCACAATTAAAACACTGAATTATAGATAAAATATGATGAAAATATTATCTATATCACAGTTCTATAAAAAACCATTGAATGTTGGTTGTAGTAAATATAACTAATTTCTATTTACAAAATGTTAAATAATTTAATATATAGAAATAGATAGAGTAACACAAGTTTTACTAAACATCCTTTTATCTTCATTGATATAAACCTAGATGATAAATGCCTTCCTTTATGAATATATAATACTAAATTAATGCTATTTTTAATGGGTATTATATCTGAGTGAATCTATGTTAGTCCAAGTGACCTTATACTATTTCATAAGGCCCAAAATTACATAAAATTACCCAAAATGTGGTTATTTTCGAAACAATAAAGTTTAAATTGTTACTAATAATATTTCATGATACTTTCCAATCATAACATGGTGTATAAACCTATATAGTATTGAGTATACTGAACCAAAATTGATGTGGCACATTGATCAAAGATATATGTATGGGAAATATCATCACCCAACATACTCTCTTCATTAATTGAGAACTAATCTTTAGTATCCTGACTTTCAGAATGAATTGAGAAACCTTAGCCTTGCACTATCATTAAATACAATGAATCCTTTTTGTTTTTAAACAATAACTCATTGTACCGGGCTGGTTAAGTAGGTAAATTAGAACCTTCAACCATGGATAGTCATGAAACAAAAAAATTATGTTATCTCTTCTTATATTAGGACCAAAAGAATTGTGTAATGATATTGATGTTTATTTTCTCTCCATTTTCCAAGGATTTATAATTACTATAAGATTTATTTGTTACATTTTATGATTCTTACATTATATATGATTTCACATTGGGATCCACTTTGTATGGGATTATAAATGACATTCCATCTTGTAGAAAATTTTTATGTTTTTGATATATAGGATTTCAATGATATCCCATTTGTGAACAAGGTACACATTAAAATAGGATGTAATATTCATCAAAGACTGTGATTCTAAGACATCACAAGAATCATACCTAGAATGATATGTTCTTATAATGGATAAAATTATTATACTGGCATTCAGAAGAACATATATAACTATCTGAACTAACATATTATCAACTATTTTAGAAACTATTATATATGAACACTAATTTAGGTGAATCTTATTAAGAATTCCGTAAAACAAGTTGGAAATTGATGTCATTTTTTATTGAATTATCATAAAGATTTTTTTGTACACTAAATCATTTAATGAATTTATTTGTGTTGCGAAAAAAATTTCTTAGTTTCAATAGAACATTACCTGATAAGACTATATAAAAATATGATTTAATTAATAATTGGTACGAAAATATTTACTTGTCAATAAGATATGTGAAGAAAATAATGACGAGTAAAAATCATACTTTTATTCTAATGGATTTTTGAACTCTTTCTAGGAAAGGGAAATGCATGTTTTTGAACTTTTTGAATGTTGTAAGAGTTCTATATGGATATTCAATAAATATATATAATATCTCACAAATGAATAATTTAACATAAAATGGTCTTAAATTACGTTAATATCATGTTTTTTTGAAACATCAAATGAATAAGTTATATATTTAATTTTTATAAATATGTTTTATCAAACATTAAAAAAACTATATATATTTTTCAAATATATGTTCAAAAAAAATTTTGACCTAGAGAAACTTACAACTATGTAAAAAGAGAATTATTGTCAAATAATGTGAATTGGAGATTTTAGTCTCACCATAAATCTTTGATAAATTGGTTTACATGGTGGTTTCACTTGGTTTGATCGATTAGAGTATCTTTTAATGAGAATAAAATTTAGATGTATCCCATTATTATGATTTTGAAACGTTATTTCAAAAATAAATGTAATCTAAAACGTTTTATTGCAATGTAATATGTTGTTGACGATGTTGATTAATTCTATACTGACTAGTTATCTGATGTATAAATCATTGACCTACTGAAATCACATCACTTAAGGTATCCTGTGGGTGAATTAATATCTATAATATATGTTTTCAAAATTACATACATAGATTTGAAGCATCCCACCCGTACTTTTTCATTAACATTTTTAAGGACTCCACATATATGTTTAAACTTAAAGAATGAATTCTTAGTAACTTGAATCTATCACTGAGAAAAATATGGATATCAAATACCCATAATACATTGTTCATTAGAATAATTTACACCATATTTTTATGGATTCAACTGAAAAACTACAATCAATTTCATATTTACATGGATGATAAGAGAGAGGACCAAGAGTGCATGTATTATCTTATAATGGTTATGTAATTAATTGTTATAAATTCTATAAAATAAACATTACGGACACACGCACAATGAAAAATTGTGTAGTTCCATTTATGGTTGAAGGTATGCATGTATCTTGTACGAAGTAAAAAATATAATTTATTTATATATGTCATAATTTTGAATCATAGCAAAATATGGGTTTTGGATTATACAACATTACATGTTCCTATTGATCAATTAAAGTGGATTAACAATAGTAGTACCATTAAAATAGATAATTTAGTATTATTTTAAGATAATTTTTTAGAAGGAAAAATATAATGATGAATCGTTCCATCATAAGTATTACATGTATTTTATGCGCTATATCATGCATACCGAATGTGGTCGATTGTTCTGTTATCGACCAAAACCACTAATGTACTAGATGAGAATTGAACTAGGGAAGACCATTTCTTTGGGACTAATCAATAATTTCGTGGTTTTCCCAATTTATATGAGTTTTTATGTCAAAGGAGACCATAATGAAGTTATTTTGATACCCGATTGAGGGTTTAAATTCATTCATCATTTTTTTTAAAAGGCAGTTCAATAATTATTTTACATTTTTGTAATATACACTGTCTTTGATCTAATTTTATTCATTTCACTACTAAATTTACATAATCTGAATTAAATATTCAACCAATTTGAAAGATAATGACATATTCACAGGCCGCTTCTCCTAATCCAATATAACTACATGTTTCCTAGATTTTTGATGATCCCAATGCAGAGGACTGACAACCATATTCACATAATGATGCTAAAAATCTAAAGGAACAACAAATTGATGATGTTGAAGATAATTAAATGGTAAACTGTGAAAATCTGGTTTCATAAAAATTTAACAGACATAGTGTGATGGCGTAAGAATAAAATATTAATTATAGAAACAAAAGAATCAAATTCAAAGTTATATGGAATGCACACTGGAATCCTATTAACCCATATAAGTCCTTTTTTAGTATTTACATTCAGCAAACTACTCAAAAGAACATGATGATTGATGTATATTCATGGAAAAATGTTTTACCTACAGTTAAGAAACTTATTTTTGAGGATATTAGTATAACATTATATATTTTTTTATAAAAAATAATTAATTGTTTAATTATTATTCATTATACCTTGTAGATATTATTTATTGTATGTGACACTCATATTAATTTTTTAATAATTATCTCTAGAGATTCTCAAAAATGTTTTTCTAAAATTGATTTTAATTATCTTCTCAAATATGTGGATTAAAAAATAAACTCACTCTCACTATAGTTGTATTCACATCTAATAAGCCAATAAACATGGTTGAGTTTATTATTCAACATGAGGAAAAATCCTTTCACATAATTTATTTCTTCTAATAGATATTATGAAAATAATTTTAATAATCACATTGATTATGAATTCCATTTTTTGTAAAAACAATTTCAAAAATTAAAATAGGGAATTAGCTAAAAAACCAACATACACCATCTATAAATTAATGATAATGTATGATTGAGTTGACAAAAAATGATATTTATTTTAAATCATCCATAGTAATTTTAAGTGACCTTAAACAAAATCATAATTATGTTCTTATATTTATACACATATTGGTGTATCAAAATCCTAATCCACTTCCATCCCACAACATGTTCTATGGATGAACGAAATTGAAAATAAATATTTGATGCTAATAGATGAAAAAACAGAAAACAAATGTGTGAAGCATGTGTATGTATGACATAATAATTGTTTCCCTATAAAATGATATTAGATAAAAAATATTACTAATTTTACAATATTTTTTTTTACATAGGCTAAATAATTATTATTAGTTGTACCTGATGAACAATGACTAACAGTTTCCATGAAGAAACCAGAATATTATTGCCACATCAATGGTGTAGGTTTTGGGGTGTAACCAAAACATACTTTTATAAATAACATGAATAGGGTGATAAAGATGATAAAATGTAAGAGTTATCTAAAAAAATTATATTATCATTAATAAAAATATAATTAGAAGTCATATTTGTTAGAAAATTTCATGGGTAGAAATCCCAGAGACAAATCTACATAAAAAAATCTAGAACATAAAGATTTACCCCACCCCCACCATCTTCTTGGTGAGAAATTCCTCTCAAAGAGATGTCTTAGAATATGTAATACGTATTTTTATAAGTGTTCCAAAAAACATGAATCAGTGGTACACTGATACCTTTTCAGTAATGATATATTATTTTGTAAAAATGATTGTCATTTACAACTATCAAAACCCACCCATTATCTCATTTCTATAAGAATAGTGGACAATATACAAGGAGATATTATTCATAATAAACATCTTTCAATAGGTTATGCTACAATAGGGATTATTGTAGGTCACAATCCCATCACTAATCAACCTGTTATAATTGATGATGCTGAATTAAATATTGTTTAGCATGGTATTATAACGTTCATATCATGTCCATTAGACCTTTTGAAAAACATGTCGACAAGGATCAATTCAATTCTAGTTTAATTCTATTAAAATAAACTATGACAATTAAGAAAGATAATTATGAACTGGTGAATGTTATTACTGATGGAAAAAGGGGAGGGGTGAAATTGAAGGCCTAATAAATAATATTTAATGGATAGACTAACCAATAATTTTTTTTATCAAAATGTTCATTTACCATTCCCTTTGATCTTCCTCATTTAATAACTTCAATGTTTCATGGGGATACAACATAGAATGTGCTTATTTAAAAAAATAATTTTGATGAAAAAATGTATAGTGAGTCTATAAGAGACTATATTTTCCTTGATAATGTAAATAATTAACTCAATTATGAATGGATAAGTGTCTCATTTGTATGTTTATTCACAAGGGATGTTTTTAGGATTTTCATGAATTTATGATCTACTATGATAATTATTATAGAAAATTATTCATAAATATTGAAGGCATATATATTCATTCTATTTTAATGGAAAAAATTATTAATCAATATTTTATCTCTTAGTCATCACATAACTACTACATGAATATTTCCATTGAAACCAAATAAATATGATTGAATATTGTAAAACCATTCCACATAGTTGGAAATAAGAATTACTGATGAAACACTTTTCTTAGTACCCATGACTTAGGGATAAAGTAATATATTTTAATCATATCATGTATATTTTCATTCATTTCATTACGTAATAATTTTTTTGTTGCATTGGTAACTCATTGAGAAAAATTTAGACACTCTAAATATTTATTTTCTAGATTCAATTCACGGATAAATAAAAACTAATCGTGCATGATGATGTTTATAAATTTTGTAATACACCACATACAACCATTTAACACAAAAAATGAAGTTATAAATTTTATTTGTCATTTTAATGAAAATTATATGAAATTGTGGAGGCATTCAAATCTCATAAAATCATTTCCTGATGATAGTCCATGACCTCAAGGATCCTATTAGTTTCTACAATTAGATATTTATTATGGTTTTTATAATTAGATTTCACTATCAACACATACATCAAAACAAATTACATATTTTTTTTAATTTTTATAATAAATCAAAAACAAACAATTAGAAAGTATTATGGTTATTATGTATACATATTTATTAACGATTTCATATAAAATCTAAAAACTAAAATCCATGAAGGTGTATTTTTAATGAAAATTTAATTTTAATTTTAAATATTTATTAATCGTTTATTTATATTTTGTTCTGTAGTACATGGATTTTTGATATCCTTCGTATTAACAAGAGGATGTTGGTTTGTTGTGAAAGTAATTGGAAACACACCTAATGATATAATGTAGAGTGATATCATGATGATGTGTCTTCCTAATACTTATTTAATTGATTTTTTCATCCTTTTATATTGATTATAGTAAATTTCCTTATCATTTCTATTTGATACATTATGAAGATGTTACATAAGTCATTTTTGACATGTAGAAATCATCCACACCTCTATTAGATACATGTGGTATAATTTATGACCAAAATTGTGTG
Source organism: Viscum album (assembly GCA_963277665.1). Taxonomy (NCBI): domain Eukaryota; kingdom Viridiplantae; phylum Streptophyta; class Magnoliopsida; order Santalales; family Viscaceae; genus Viscum; species Viscum album. The sequence goes on along the minus strand of OY728133.1, from coordinate 1,021,681,639 downwards.
TTTTTTGTTTAAAATTGACATTATAGTTTGAACCACACATCACCTACTCAAAATAAAGAAAACATATTCTTATTATTTTGATACATTAGCAAAAAAATATCCATAAGTATTTTGTGTCGTATTGGATTAATTCTCACCTAAATTTTATACATGGTTTTCATATTATGACTTAAAATTTCCCTTATCATTTTATATTTAATTTTTTAGATTAAAACATGCGTTAGTCACTGAAAAATCATAATACATGATGATATTATACTAGTAAATTAGGCAAATGACTCATAAGTTATTTTTGATGTTTAGGAATCCGTTTTACATCAATCTAACACACCATATAACATGTATGATTCAATTTGTATGTTTTTTTTAAATTTACATTTAGTAAAAAGGCATAAGAAATACTAATAATAAAGAAAAAATCTCTCATATTATTTTAATTTTTTATAAAAAATCACTTATATAATTTTTTTTGTTGGAAGCAAACATATGTGAATTTTTTTCATGGTGTGAACGGTATTAATCCAACTATTTGTTTTCAGTTGATAATTCATTTTTAGTAAAGGCCACAAAATACATACTCAAATCTAATGAAAAAAATTTCGATAATTTTTATAATTTATAAAAATGATAAATAAACAATTTGTGACATGTTGTAATTAGATTCATCTTAACTTGATTCTTGATGTGACTTGTGTGCCTCTATGAGTTTATTTTTATTTAAAATTGAAACTTTATTAAAAAAGTGAAATACACATAATCAGAAGAGAGTATTTATATTGTTAATATAATTTAGTAAAATGATACATTTGTATTTTGTGACATATAGGAATCAGCTGTCACTGAATCAGATGCACATTAATCCATTTATGAATCAAAGTTTTCGTTATCATTTTAAAATTTAATTTTTATTCAAAATATATTTTAATCATGTAAAAATAATAAAATATCATCAAATTTTCATGAAAATTTATGAAAGTTAATGATAAGTAATTTTTGATTTGTAAGAATCAGTATCATGTCAAACCATCACATGAAGTGAAATGTATGATACAATGTGTGTGTTTTTAAATTTAAAATGGTATTTTAGAACAAAAAATGTGACATAAACAAAACATATGAAATGATTAATATTATTTTGGTACATTATAAAAAAGATTCTTATGTAATTTGTTAATTTTTAAATTCAACCACACATTAATATTACACAAAGTGCGACCTGTATGACTGAAACAGAGTGGGTTCAGTTTAAAATGATTTATTAATAAAAACTATATGTGACATACTAAAAATAAAGAATGAATTCATATATTTTGAAACATTTCAGATAAAATACATATTTTATTTGTGACATTTAGGAATTATAATAACCTTAATCAAACATATGGTGTGACATGCATGAATCCATGTGTTTATTTTAATTTAAAATTGTAATTTTAGTAAAAAAAAATCAGTGTCATATTTAAAAAATTAAAAATCATTTAGATTGTTTCTAAACGTATTTAAAATGAACCATAATCTATTTATAATACATATGAACCACAACTAAATCCAATACATTTTGTTCCCTTTCGGACTCATTGTGTCTTTTATCAGTTTATGATTTATAAATTTCTTCCAAAATGTGTCACTCACTGATGACCAAGAAAATGTGATTTGGTTATCTTGAAAATTTATTAAAGTGAATAAAAATTAATTTTTTACATATAGGAATCAGTATCAAATAAAACCAAAAATTAAGTGATAGGTAGGACTAAATGTGTGAATATTCTATTTAAAATACAATTTTAGTATGAAAATGTGACATACTCAAACATGAGTGACCACATATGGATTGTTTTGATATAATAGGAAACTAATTCATAAGTCAATTTTAAAATTTGGTTATTAGTATTTTGACATTCTGATTCATGGTGTGAACGATATGACTCAAATTGTGTGTTTTCAGTTTAAAATGATATTTCTAGAAAAACCACTAGTAACATAATAAATCCAAAAAAACATTAAAAATGATTTGATATTTTAAAAAAATTATACATATGTCATTTGTAATATGTGGGAGTCATCTGAACCTCAATTTGAAGCAGTTTGTGACCGGTTTGACTCCATTTTTTACAACTTAATTAAAAATTACATTTCAGTAAATAAACTAGTGAAATACTCAAAACCTAGAAAAACATTCATATTGAATTTATACTACTTGTAAACGATCCATTAGTAATTTTTTATTTGTATTAATTATCTTTACATAAATCTGGTACACATTATTCCCAAAATTACTCAAGTTATCCATTATTAGTTTATAATTTTCATTTTAATAAATAAACTATGTCACTCAATAAAAATTATAAAACCGTAATTTTATTGTCTTTATTATTTTTGAAAATGATCCTTATGTTACATGTGATGTGTGTGAATTATTATCACACAAAACCAACACATGATGTGTCTAGTATAACTCAAGGTACATTTTTGTTATAAAATGTCATTTTAGTACAAATAATTGGCATACTCAAAACCATGATAAAAACATTATATGGGATTGATACATTAGTAAATTGATTCACATGTAATTACTCAGTTGTAGGAACTAAACCTACATCAATCTAACAGACTGGGAGATTAAAATGACTAAAAGTGTATGTTGTCAATTTAAAATGACTATTTAAAAATATCCTAAAGAGATATTCTCAAAACAAATAAAATGAATTTGGATTATTTTTATACCTTATGATAATGATACATATGTCATTTTTTATTTTCATGAACCATACACACCTCAATCTGATGCACAGTTTGACCTGTACGACTAGAATTATGCCTTTTTATTTAAAATTGATATTTTTGAAAAAGAATAGTGATATATTCAAAACTGAGAAAAAAACAATTTCATTATTTATATAATTTAGGATAATCATCTATAGTTCATATTTTTCCTAGAGTAATTATCCTCAATTCAATGTAATATAATGTGCACCCAATATGTCTCAATGCTTCCATAATCATTTTAATATATATATTTTAGTTCAAAAGGAGTTCCATAAACTAAAAACAAAGAAAACACACTCATGTTTTCATGATTTTTTTTAAAATGATTCATAACTAATTTATGACATATTTGAATCATAGTTACATCCATCCAAAAAAATAATCTGACTCGTATGATTTATACTGTGTTTCTTATTTTTAAATGACATTTAAGTAGAAAAATATGAAATAATCAAAGCATAAATAAATCATTCATATTGTTTTGATACTTGATGAAAACAATACATATCTCATTTATAAAGTTTATTAATTAGCTAGAGCATAATCTAATGTGTTATGTTACCAGTATCACCTCGACTGTAGATTTTTATTTAATTTTTTTTGTAAATTAGACAAGTGAAATACACAAAATCGATAGCATACATTCAAAAAATTTCAATACTTTTAGAAAATGATATATCTTTCGTTTTTTATATATAGGAATAAACTTCAATCGAATTTGAGACACATTGTTCCCAATAAGAATCTATGTGACCGTTATAAGTTTAAAATTTCCATTTTTCTTTAAAAAATTGACCAATCACTAGGAAAAGTAGAAAATTTTCTCAGATTTTGTTGATAATTTTGGATTTTTTTTCATTCATTTTGACCTTTTGGAATTATTATCATGTTAAAATAACACATAATGTGACTAGAATGACTCAATGCCTGCGTTTTTTGTTTAAAATGAACTCTTACTAGAAACATGTGACATACTAAAAACTAATAAAAATAACATGCATAATTTTAATACATAAATAAAATAATTTATATGTAATTTTGGACAGGTCTGAATCATATTCACCTCAATCTAATGAACAATCTGACCGATATCACTCTAAGTGCATATTTTTATTTAAAATTTAAATTATAAAAAAAAGGCACGTGGAAACACAAAACTATTCGAACCCAATAATATTATATGGATTATTTCGAAAAATTATCTATAGGTCCTTTGTGACATTTAAAAATCATATACACCTAAATATGGTTCACATTGTGCCCAATCGATCTCAAAGTGTATGTTTTCATTTCAAAAATGAAATTTTAGTTTAAATTGTTAATCACATGCTAAAAACTTTTAAAAAATGGTCAAATTGTCATGAAAATTTAGTCGGATGATTCATAAGTCATATATAATGAGTATTAATTGGAACAATGTAAAACTGACAGACTGTGTGACTGTTATTTCACAAAGTCTATGTTTTTAGTTTAAAATAACATATTAGAAAAATAAAAATTTATATTCTAAAAACCTTGAAAAAAGGCGCATAATATTTAGATTATTTTGGAATTGATCTATATGTAGTTTTTGATGTTTAGGAAACAACCACACATAAATATGATATAAGGTGGGACCAGAAAGAATCGAATTGTGAATTTTAATTTAATATTTCTTATTATAAAAAAAGACAAGTCACATAATCAAAAATGAGAAAATAAATTATGTTTTTTAAATATATTACAACAGATATATATAAGTAATTTTTGATGTGAATTAATCATCCTGCCCTCAGTCTCATACATATTTATTCCAATATAACTCATAGTGTTCGTAATCATTTTTAAATTGACAATATTTTTCTAAATAAGGGAAACTATCTAAAATATGAATGAAATTCTCTAATTATCATTATTATTTATGATAATTATCAAAATTTATTTTTGATGTGTAGGATTTAACCTCATGTCAATATTGCTCACAATGTGACTGGTATGACTCAAAGGCCATGTTTTCAGTTTAATACGTCATATTTTTAATAGACATGCCACATACACAAAATTGATCAAACAAATTCATATTACATTGATACCTTAATAAATGTTCCATAAGTCATTTGTGACATGTAGGAATTTATGTGCCTCAATTTGATTCATGGTGTGACTGATATTACTCAAATTTTGTTTTTTAGTTAAAAATAATATTATGTTAATGTATTGTTTCATATTTGTATTTACATTTTTTATCATTATATTTACTAACATATGATTTTTTTTCATATATGAGTGGATTCTTTTTCATGATTTGGGGTAAATTTTTGGTCAATTAATACCATGATCATGATTTTTTGAGTGTGGTTTCAGTTACAATGTCAATAAAACCATTAACAATATTAAAATTTTCTGATAAATTATAATTTCAAATGTAATTGTATAAAATAAATTTTCAAATTCCTAATATAGTGGCATTTTGAGTTATTCTTGATATGATTTTTATTTAAATTAAATTATTAATTCTATTTGTCCTATATTATTATGTATGTTCTGTTGTTTTATACTATACTTTTAATGGAGCAATGCAATATTTTGGCCATATCTAGTGATATATGTAGTGATTATAAAAGACAAAATTTGTTAGATATGTTTTTGGAACTCATTAAGGCCCCCTTTATGAGTTCTTTTATATTAACAACAAAAGTGTCTCCTTTTAAAAATACAAAGATCAAGAACATTTTTTTCGCACTGAAAATAACTTTTTCTAGTACAATTAAAATATAGACCATGATTACTGATTGACTAGTTTGGGTATCTGAATAATTAGATTGTATTTAATTATAATGTTTTATTATGGCTATTTGATATTTTTATCAAAAGATATCATATATTTTGTTTTACTAAATGTTATTATTCATTTTTTGTATAATTAATGATGACTTATTAGTTTGTAAATCAATTTATGAAAGACATATTTATAATATGTTTTTTATTACTGAACCTGATGTATCTAGAGTTTCACATGTGTCCATTTAAATTTTTTTGTCATTGAAATAGCCTCGTGATGGAATGATGTAGAATTCCAATCAAAACAAGAGTTTTAAATGAATCATTAAATCATTACTTACAGAAAATATAATGTGTTAAAAAAGATATTCCATTGGATTTATCAGAAAAAAAATATCCAGTAGTTATACCAAATACATTATGAAGGACATACTAATGGGTTTCTGAATTAATGGGTTTCCATTATTATTCCATTTAGTCTTTTAAATAATTCTTTCCTTATTCAATTATCATGTTCTAATTATTACATTTATTTTCATTTAAAATATTTAATATAATATTTTCCTAACACACCTATCCATGTACATTATTTAACAATCAAATATGAAAATTAAAAAAATAATTATTTAACATTAATTATAATTCTAATGTAATAATAATGTGTGCTTCAAAAACATAATAAATAACCATGGAAACATTTATTATTGATGGATCTAGAGAATTTATTTCCTCTTCTGATTCCCACTGTATAAAAAAATGATGGAATAAATTACATTATAAAATATTTATAAATTAAATTATTCTATATGAATAATTATACAGCATAATGAATAATATGTATATATAAGTTATTGAAATTGGTTAGTGCATTTTCTACTTAATTTTAATAATTTATATATATTTTCATTACACAATGGAATATATCTTCACTTAAATATATTTAAATGAACCAATCACGCTTCACGATCCATTTTTTTAATTATAATCTAATATTCATTTAAACAAAAATTAGAACCAAAAAACATTTCACAAAGATTTCAATTTTTTTGTAAATGACTTCCTTATTTATTATTATTATTTCTCCCACTACTGTAGATTTAACATTTATTTCCATCTCCATTTAATTATAAGAACAGAACGGTTATTTTTAATTACTATACTATTATTTCAATATAACTAAATAAACATTAATATTATATTTTTGTAATGAACCATCTATGTTACATTCTATACCATCACATGACCCAACACACCATGAGGCACATAAGGCATTCCCAAAACCCATGGAATTTAAACTAGGGTTTTGAAAAACTATATATATATTGGGAATGTATAATACATTATATAAATTTATAAATAAGATCTAAAAATAAATAAATAATCCATCTAAGCACTAAATAATATATTGTTGTCCACAAAAATAGATATAAAACAGGTTAAATATATAATGAAATGGTGGAATAAGTTAAAAATTATACTAGGGGATGTAATATAGCGTTTGAACTTGGCTAAAGAAAAACTCAAAGACAAAAAGAGAACAACCACTCTCACTTCAGTTTGTGTGACCCACTATCACCATCCAATGCAAACATCTGCCTGAAAAGGCCAAATGAAGATAAACATATAAACCATACTCTTGCTACAACATGTAAATTTTAATATAAATACTTGATCTAAACAAATTCTTAGGTCTCCATCCACTAAATCTATGTATTCACTTTAATATTACATCTAAAATGTACAATTTTGAAATATAGTAGAAAAATATACAATTTTAATAATCCTTTACATCATGAAACAAGAACAGCATCAATGAAGTGTTGAAACTCTCATTATTCGTAATTTTATATGACAAAATTCACCTGGAAACCTACTTTCAACAATTAAAGTATCTTTTTACCAAACCACATATATAAATTTTAACTACAAAACTAAATTATAAGGAACACTCTTGAAATGGAAAAATAAAAACAAAATATATGTTTTCAATTCATAATGGTGTTATAAATCATCTTTGAAAATGAATTTAAAATCTGAACTAGTCATGATGGAAAAAATTATATTTTTTAAAACTGACAGGAACATTTTTCAACAAAATAATAATTATCACTTTTCATTAAAAACATTAAAAAATCACTTTAGAAGAATTATTTTGACATTTAATGATCTACCCTACAAAATCTTGATAAAAATATTTATCTTCACAATTATTCAAAATATTCTCTTGATTTCTTTTAATAACAATCAAAAAATATATTTTCATTCAATGAATGAAAAAAAAGAGAATAAAATATCAAAAAATATAAAAATGTACCACTATTTAATCCAAAATTATATGGATATGTTAAAAACACAATATGTGTTTAAATATGGAATATAGGGCTCATGGGATATAATTGAATCAAAATGAGAGATCCCTTAGAATGATTTTAAATAAGAAAACAGCCTCATGGCACCCAATTAATGGGAACTATCATGACATAAAATAACCCTATGATCACGAGAAACAATGTATAAATAATAAAATTTTAAACCTACCTCTCATCCCATGAGGTATCTCTCAGACCCTTGGGCTATCAAAAGCAAAACAACCCATGATATCTCTGTTCCCATGAATATCACTCCTCCCAAGTCTTCTCTCAATCCCATAGGGAACATTCCCTCCATGGGATCTCTCAATACAATGGAAAATGTCCAATGACTAGTTAGTTATCTATAACTGGGCATCCACTACATCTACAACATATAACCACACCCATGGTCACAAATGAATAATCAACTAAAGGTGAGAAAAACTAAACTAGCAAATATGTAAAATATAAATCAAAAGAAATTACTCATGGGTCACCTCTTATATCAACTCAATAAATATACCTTCACAAGTCAATGCATCAACAACATATAATGGTATATCAATATGACACATCCCTATAAGTGATTAAAACAGATAATTGGAAAAAGATACCATGGGGGACAATGAGGGTCTTTCCAATTTAACAAAACACCATTTTTTTTATAAAATTACAAAATATACCATAAATGTATATTTGTAATTCCATGAAATCCCAAATTAATTTTTTTTCAGTACCTAAGAACATGTGTTCTAGTTTGGAATCACTTCTTCTAGGTGTTTTTCTTTAGATTTATTTATACAACGCCAAATATCAAACAATTCCTCATCCAAAATGGACATAATTTCCAAAGGCAAACATTCATTGAGTTTGAACATAGGATGATTAAGAACATGCATTGTTCGAGAGGATGGGAGGTTAGACTCATCAAATACTTTGGGGGGAATTATTGTCTACTCCAGGACTCTCGTATAAATTTGAGATATTTTCATGAATCCATATTATGTCCCCATGTAAAACACATGTTTACCTTGGAATCTGAAATCAATTATTAGAATGTGTGATATTAAGAATCATCCATATGTATTAAAGGTACTTCATTGATGGAGAAATCCATATCTAATCGAGGTTCTTCGTCAATGGTTTCCTCTCATATACTATTTAGAGACTATTTTAACCATCATTTGGATGATACTGGGCTCTAGGACGATCAGTGGGGCACTCTGGAATTTATTATCGTCATGGTAGATGAAGGTTTGTTATGATGTTGGGATTGTACCCATAAATGGGCTACCTACATATCCATCTTAAGGGAATCATAACCCTCACAGTTTTGTGCCACATAATGGGACAAATCATAAATTTTATAGTCAAGTTATAAGGACCTACTCGTAAATTTTAATTTTATGTGGTAAGAACATCTAAATGAAATATTATTAGTCAAGGTAAGGGGTGGGACTTATAGATAAGAAGAAAAAGGAACATGGAATGAATATATATTTTTGTGTAAGATTATACAATTATAGGAATACGGCCCAGGAAGAACAAGGTTTATTAAAAGTGTTGGGTTTTAACATTAAATAGGATTCTTACATATCCCATTGGGTTGTGAATCAAATCACATGTAGTTCAGTGTGTCTCATAGGAGTGTATAGATCTTTTGAGTGGAATAACTTTGGGTTTACATCCTCAAATGGATGCCCAAGTGATTTGGGGGAATATGAAGAGAAGTATTTTATAAAATACAAATCCAGACTACATATTTTTCTTAATGGGGAATTATATTTACTCATACTACGTATTTGTGGTCTGTGTGAGAATCCAATAATCAATTTTCCCAAGAATTTAATAAAAGAAATTCAGTGCTGTCAACAACTTTGAAATCATATATTTATAAAATATTGAATCCAATTTTAATTATACCAATTATTAAAACCCATTTGGGAACTAAAACATCCATATAAACTGCCATTGAAAAATATTAATGCCACTAATGAGTTATAAAATATTATCATTAAAAAAAATTTCCTTAGATGTAAAATAATGCTTCAGTTTTTATACTATTATTCAAACCCCCAAAACATATGATTTAAAAAATTTATTTGTGAAATTATAAAAATCCATAACGTTATGAGAATAAATTCCATGTATTTTATAAATATAATAATCATTAAAAATGTATTTATTAATTTTCAAAAACACTTGATATGGAATAAAATTCTATTCCATGAAATACATCTACTTTAAAATACCATTTGTTCCCTATATAGAATATATATATTCATAACATGAATAAAAACCCATTCAAAATCAATCTTGTATTTAATGGCATGAAATAAATGTTACAATAAATGAATCACCTACATTGGATCAATGATAAAATATATCATAATTATAATGATAAGAAGTTTCATTTTCTATCAAGACAATAAATTTCCTCTAAAACCCCAACAAAAACAAATCCCCATGATTATGTTAAATTAAAATTATAAAATCTACAAATATATTCTATAAGGATTATAGGAGGAATATATATCAATAAAAATTAGGAAAAATTGAGTAATGGGATTATAGGATCTTACAAGGTGGAAACCATTTTATAAAATGGTGTAAAGAATCAAAAATTGATATGGTGTAAGGATGAATGTCCTAGGGGATTTCTTGGACCATTTTAATGAGTGTGGTAAATAAGTCATGCGAAGAGAGGGAATCGTGAAATTTATCTTTAAATATTTTTTGATGTGCCATATGTCTTGGTCTCAATGTTAATAAAATAGTACAAAACCATATTTTAGCCACTTACTAGTCTGAAAAACCTCATATAGCTTCACCTAGAGACTTCTCACAGTTGAAAAAACCATGCACAAACCATACCAATGGAACCATCAAATTGATTATACAACATATATTTTCATTGAATGGTTTACTATATTGTGTGGAAGGAATGTTCTATCACCATTGTATAAAAAAGGATTAGTATGGCTTTCCCTAGGATCCACATGAATTCGAAGAGACAATGCACTTCCCATTCATGAAAAACCATGAATATATAAAATAAAATAGCCAAGGGTCACAATGTAATGACGAAAACTTTTTTCAATATATTTTCTCCCTAAATACTATAATTAAATATAGTATAAATCCAATAAAATAACTTATACTCCATAATAAAAACATTATAACTAATTAATTAGTTGTATAAAAATAATTTCAGGAAGTTAATGAACCAATACCATTGAAATAGTAGCTTGACAATATGAATAGAAAAATGACCAATATGAATAGTAAAAGGGCCAAATGAACAACATGCCTCACCCATGGAAGTATAAATACAATTATTACCTCTAATATGAGATGGTATGATATAATGATTTCATATTCTATGTGAATAATTCTTTTAAAAATTATTAATCATGTAGTAGTATTTTTGTAATCCATAAATATTTAATTAAAATTGTATTATTAATTTAATTGTTTAAAATAAAATATATATTTCATAAATATAATCATAAATTAATTATTTAATGTATTAATAATTTTTTTTGAAACCATAAGTAATTTTTAAAGTGTTAAAAAATAATTTTTAATTTTATAATCTGTATTTTCTATGTTAATAATGATTTTAATATAATACTAAGTTGATCATATATAGAAAATAATTTTCATAAAATGAATTTTATTTTTTAATTCTGCATGTTGAAAAATGGTTTCGGTTAATTTTTTTGGATTTTATTAAAATACACGAGTTTTAATGAAGAGTAAAATATTAAAATTTATAATAAAATCCAAATACATTAATTATGGATTCAAATATGATGTAACGATCATTTAAGAAAAATTACCAAAGTCTACATATTATTTTTAAATATTAATTTATTATTATCAAACTATTGATATTCTTGATCCAAAAAAATTAAAAATTCAATATAATAATGTTAAAACACACCTCTCCTCTACTATCAATACCACCCCTCAACCACTCTTCTCCTCACACCTCTTTCTATTTGAGTAATGCCCAAATTATTTCTAATACTCTTCAACCAGCTTACCCATTGTCTAGGATCCTTTGTTCTCACCAAATATGAAATCCTTGTCCTAAGGTGGTTCTCAAGAATGATTAATTGAAGAGGTAAAATCATATTCCGCTTTTATTTTATTTTCGTTTCATTTTAATATTTTTTATCCTATTCTCACCTAATCATATCCATGTGGCATTATAAATCCAGTATTTTTGATATAATGGTACTCAATAATTTTATTTCATGTTATATAAATAAACTCTTCCCACTCCCTTATTTATTATAATAATGAAATTGTCACCCTAGAAAAGTCCATTAACCGAAATCAAGGGGGATTCCCTCTGATTTCCCTTAATTCATTATAATATTTTAATAAATCCATTATAATGGAAGAAAAATATTATATTGTGTATGTCACAACCCTCTTTATATTTGGTAAATATCATAACACATAATATTGAATGGTAAAATAAAATGAGTTCATTGTGATTGAAAAATTGTGAAAATTAACTTAAACCTTTCATCGTTTAATTTTGTCTAATGATTCATCATCATACTGCATAAATAATTATTTATAAGAAAATATAAGCTTTAGAATTATCATTAATAACATATAATAATAATTACCAATATTTAGTAACATTTTATATGATCTTCCATTCATGAATACAAGTGAACCGATTGTGAAAACAATATAAACGAATGCCTTCGAATGATGAAATTTATCTCTATAACTCATTAAAATATCCATAAATGAAAATAAAAATCTATAATGAATCAAATAAATGATTGAATGTTTCATTATTTTTAATTAATTAATGTAATGATATTATATAATATATTTACATGAATGGAGTCTTCGGACACAAGGTTAAGGGAATTCTTAATCCTAAGTATCTATCATTAGTTCTTCCCTCATTCACACCATTTTAAATATGGGTATTCTTTAAATATAACTTATTCATCATTATATTACCTATTTTGGGATATAAATATTTCTTACACGAGTTTATGACACACACAATGTTTTCTAAAAGTACTCTTCTTTCATAAAAATGTACCTTCTACTTCTCAAGATTGTTTCATCTTCACTCAAGGTTGATGATTCTAATGTCATGTTTATTACTCAAAAATTCATTTGGGAACCCATTTTTTATGAATGAATTATTTATGAATTGAAACTCATTCTTTTACATGGTTAATTTGTTGTATAATATATATATATCATCTATTTACCATGCATGGTAATGTAATTATTATGATGTGACAGGTGCACCAAGAATTATACTGTGCAGTGTAAATGTTATGAAGTGAAGAGTGTGCCTAGAATTATATAGTTCTCCAAATAATTGTGTAATGCTATTTATCTCATGAGTCAAGTTATATATTCATGAATAATATAATATCATTTTTCACTACAATGTCTGGTAGTTGACCACTAGGACATGATGTTTGATTTTAATGCATTTCCACATTCAATGATTTATCTAAATTCATCTTTAATTATTTTTGTTATCCTATAACTATGTTTTTATGATGATTTTATGTTTACTATAACCCCATTATATATGATTCATGTTTTTATCTATCATATAACTTATATTTTAGGTCACCCCATTTCTTGATGTATATCCTCATGGGATTACTTGTACTAATGATAATAAAAGGGAAAATAATAATCTTTAGAAGAATTAATTAAATAAATATTTAGGTTTTATTTTGTAAATATATGAAATGTCTTATTTTTACCAATATAATAAATCATGGGATCCTCATTTTGTAATTATTTTATGTAGTTTTTCATTTAAATTATGGAATTGTAATGTAAGAAAGAGAAGGGGTTCTATAGTTGGTATAAGAGAACTTTTTAGTTAATTTTGTATTTAGGATTAGAAAAATAAGAGAATAACTTTTGTTTTAGACTATGAATAATTAATCACATAAGAAGGTTTGCTTTATAAAATTATAAACATAGTGATCCCAAAAGATATACATTTAAACATAATTTTACAAAGTAATAAATAATTTATTAATGATTTTTTTGATTTTGTTTTTTTTAAATATTTTAATTTAGAAAATTGTGGGAACTAATACAAAACAAGACAACAACCCATTCTAGGGACAATGAGCTAATTTTTAAAATAAGATCCCAAATTACTTGGGTTTGGACATCAAATATTCATTGTTATTCTTACCCATCTGTCTTAGGTTATGAATAGTAACCTAAATAATTTTTAATCCCCACCTTCACCTATGAGGGAGAAACTAATTATTGGGCCAAATATGTGGAAATGATCACTAATGTTTAGTAGAACATTTGATCCACTAGTCATGGAATTTTGGGTCAACTCAATGGAGAATATCTTTTCTGTACTTCACTATTCTGAGATAAAGAATGTGAAACTTCCCATTTATCATCTAGATAGATAGGACGACCAATGGTGGCCACATGTTAAGAACACCATGATGAGGTAATAAATATAAGAGATGGAGTGGGATGAAATTAGGATAATTTTTCTTAACAAGTATTTCCCTCAAACTCTTTTTGTAATGATTGGGAGATAATTCATAGAGCAGAAGAAAAATAAACAATAATTTATCATAGCCTATCAGGAAACATTCAAAAGTATTTCAATGAACACATCAGGTTTTGTTATCAACAATGAATGAAAAGTTGATAGATTCTATAGTGTATTACAACCATACCTTCATAAGTATCTTTCAATTGGAGACATTGTGAGTTATAAATAAGTTTTTTGATGTTCTCTCAAAGTGGAGATAGAGTTTGGAGAAATTTTCCATGGATATGGTGACATTAAAATAATGCTGGAGTTTCATGATGGAGGGTCAAATGATAATGTTATAAGGAAAACTCAACCTTCCACTTGTAAAAAATTTGGGAAAAGGCATCATGGGAACAAAATCAATGAAATAAAAAAATTATTCAAGTGTGGGAGGGAAGGCCACCAAGACCATGAATGTCAAAAAAATAATTGAGGAAGCGGAAAAATATGGTGGAGGAATGAGGAGAACAACACATGGTCCAATGCTAAAAAAATAGGGAGTAATGGAAATATGGAAACCAATGGACTAAGCCTAGAGTTCTTGGTGTAAATCAACATCATCGACCACAAAATCTAAAGGAGAAAGATAAGGATTGTGAAATCACTACTGCTAAAATTGAGTAAGAAAATGGATTCATATAATATACCCATCATATTAAACTATGAATTTGAAAATAAATATTTTATTTTGGTTTTATTTATTCCTTTATATCATGAATGTTTCTAGGACTATTAAATTTTAGCCCATAAACGTTGAAGTGGAGATATAAGAAAAAACATAAAGTGGTGAAATCATTGCATCCCAACTGTGGGACACTTTTCCTATTGGCATATGTAGGAGGATACTTTAATAAATTATCAAGATAATACCCTATGTTGAATTAAATTATATAATGGAAATATATTATTTCTCATTATATAGACTGATATGTGCTTTCCATAAAAGGAATTATATTTTCATATTCAAATCTATCCAATTATCCTCTACAAATGAAAGGAATAATATGAATCTACTTTTGAAAATCCTTCATTATTGTGGGTGTTGATTATATATGAATAAGCATACCTATCTCAAATGGGTGAGTCAATGGAAGGTATCAACATAGAGGAAACTCCCAAATATAGAGAATATAGTGATATATTTATGGAAGATTTACCTAGAATGCCTCAGGATCCTAAGGTATAGTTCTCAATATACATATACATTGAGATATTAATACATCAAAATGTTACTAATGGATGGATGTTATCAAACTAGAGGATTTGAATATGCAGTTTCAATAAAATTTGGAAAAACTATTAATATTCCCTTGCACAGCAGCATTGGGTGCGTGAGTACTCATTTTCAATATGAAGGATTGATCATCACGGTATATATTTGATTTTAGAGAACTCAACAAGGTCACTATAAATATCATGTGTCCTCTTACATGGATGAATGATTTTTTTGTTTAGTTAGGTAAAGTTTAGTAATTATAATAGCTGGGTTTCCATTCTAGATATCATCAAATAATGGTGAATAAGGATGGTTTTTAAAATATTTCTTTATGTACATGGTATATGCACTTTGAGTTTTTGTCATAACATTAAAACATAATAATTCCCCAGTAATCCTAATGTATCTGATGAATAATATCTTTATAAATTACCTCGATAAATTTTTGGATGGGTCTATAGATGATATTCTCATCTACACTATGAAGGTGTGGAACATTTATAACATCTAAGGATTATGTTGGTGATATTAATAAAGGATAATTTGTATTCCATTTTCAGAAAGATTTTTTTTGATGTGGAAAGCCACATTGTAGGGACTTGTGATCTCTAGTAAAGGTATTTCTGTGGACCAATAAAAAACAATGGAAATTGCGGAATGGACCAAATCCTCTAGAAGGATCTCAATATTCATAAAATGAGATTGTTTGAGATAATGAAATGAAATAATATCATTATTCACTATCATCATAAATAAGGGAAACATGGTAGCTAATGCTCTTAGAATAAAATAACCTACTACTCTATCCATGATAATGATTGAGAAAGACCCTATCTTATTGGATATATAAATTATGTATTTGGAAATATTAAATATAGGGAAAAAATAATTGTTTTAACAAATTATTTCCCAACCATATTTCCATGAGATAAATAAGGATGCAGAAATTGATTATATGGAGTTACAAAATAAGGTGAATGCGCTAATGGAATCTATAATATTTCCATATTGATGATGATGGTGTGATTCAATTTGGAAGGAGTATTTTTGTGCCTTAATCACCTATGATAAAGTAAAATCACTTGGAAAATGTACACAACTAAACATTATCTATCCATCATGGGAGCACGAAGATGTACTATGATCTCTGAGAACACTTCTTATGGAATTAAATGAATAACGAGATTGCAGACTATATATAAAGGTGCAAGATATGTCAATAAGTTAAATCTAATAGAAATTAGTAATATAGTATGATGAAACCATTGCCTATACCAATTTTTAAATGGTATAATGTCCCTATGGACTTTTGTAGTGGTCTCCTGAAGACATCTAAAGGAAATAATGATATATGGGTTTTTGGGGACTAAATCACCAAGAATTACAATTTATCACATTTCATTAATATATCCCAGTTGAATAAATTGCGATGATATATATAAAATATGTGGTGAGACTAAATTTATTTCCACACACGATGGTCTCTGATAATGATCCCACTTTCACATACCAATTTTGAAGGAGACTTAAATAATCAGTCAGTATTGAATTAGATTTTAGCATGACATATCTCCCCAAATTGATGGCCACTCCAAAAAGACTATTCAAATGCTCGAATATATAGTATGATAATTCTTTTTAGAATTTTAAGGTGTATGGGACCATAATCTCTTATTGTTCTGGTTCTTATACAACAATAACATCTACTCGTGTATTCATATTTCTCCATAGGAAGCTCTGTATGGAAAGAGATATAGAACTCTGACCTTTTAGGATCAAGAAGGTGAACGAAACCTACATGGACTTCATATTCTGGTATAGATGAAAGAGAAGGTTTAATCCATACAATAAAATATCAAATATGCTGAGAGTCATAAAAATATATGTGTTGAAAACCATAGAAGTGATTTGGATATCAATGATGGATATAATGTCTTCAATTGAATATCTCCATGGATGAGAGTTATGCGGTTTGGAATGGAATCGATCTATGATCACATTGGGGTCATGGCCTTTCAAAATGAATATCCACTAAATATGGCTCAAATTTCTGATGTTTTTCATTTATATCTTTTGAGGACGTATATACCAGATCTCTTACATGTATTAAACTCAAAGGTTGTAAAACATGAGGATGATCCCTTTTATACGGAGAATCCAGTAAGGATTCTAGACACGATAAATAATGTTATACGAAACAAGACAACCCAACCTGTATTTTTTTTGGAGGAACCATAAAAATGAAATGAAACTTGGGAAGTGGAGGATGTGATGAATGAGAAGTACCCCCACATGTTTAAATAAATGAAATTTCAAGGGAAAAAATTAAAAAATTTGGAATAATGTAATGGCAGAAAATTTTTTCATTGGAATTTCTTCCCCAATATAGTAATTTAATATCATATAAATCACATAAAATTACTTATAAACCATAATAAAAAAATTATAAATAATAAATTCCTGAATTATGATGTATTTCTAGAAGTTAGGGAACCAATATGGATAAAATAAAAACATGACATTATGATTAGTAATATGACTATTATTAATAGTAATCTAGTTAAATAAACATGTTAACTCATCCATGAATTTATAAATAGAATTTAGGCATCTTATAAAAGAATGTATGGTATAATGATATCATTTTATAGGAAACAAATAGTTTTAAATTTTATTAATTATAGTTTTATGATTAAATTAATTATTTAAAGGATAATTTGTTTTCATAAAAAATATTCATAAATGAATGTTTTTATGAATTCTAATTTAAAATAAAATATAAGCCCTTATGTAATAATTCAATGTGTTATAAAATCCGTTATAATTTTAGAATCTCTTTTTTCAATGTAAACGATTATTTTAATAAAAAATTTAATTAATAAAATTAAGAAAATTATTTTCACAAAATGGAATTATTTATTCAATTATTAAAATTTTAAAATGGTTAGGGTGAATTTTTTCTATTTATTTATAATATTGAGTTATTTATTAAAAGTATAATACAATTATTTAAAATATAATATAAATACATGAATTATGGGTTCATAGATAATTTATGGTTAATTTATGACTAAATTATTTTATTATCCTTCATTATTTTAATATATTTATAGGTAATGATAAAAATATTCATATTATTGAGACATAATTAAAAAACTAATGAATTTAATAATAATGAAACACCCCTCTCATCCAATATAAAAACTACCCCTCACATCCTCTTCTCCTCACACATCCCAACCTCTAATCCTTGCCCAAATTCTATTGAATACTCTTCCTTATACCATCATACAATTATATGATACCACGTTCTCACCATATGGAGAAAAAAATTCCCAGTGTAGGTTTTCAAACAGGATAAATTCAAGAGGTAAAATCTTATTCCTCTTTTCTTTTAATTCGATTTCAATCCCACTTTTTTCAATTTTACAAACCTTATCTTATCAAAATAGAATAAAAAAATAATTTATTATTAATATATTTTTTCCTATAATGTTATAAGAAGATCCATCAATAAAATCATCTCTCTCTCTCTCTTATTCTAAAAATGAAATCTTCACCATCAATTTGTCAATTAATGGACATCATGGGTAATGAATTTTCATTTTCCTTTAATGGAATCATGGATAATAATAAAACCATTATAGTGGTTGAAAAATATTATAATTTTTATGTTAAACCAATCTCTATATTCTTTAATTAACTAATAACCATAATTCTAACTAATATAATAAACTGAGTTCATTCTGACATAAAATCAGCCATAAATAACTTAAAACGATCATTATTAACATTTATTTAATGATTAATACTCATAAAATATAAAAAATATTTATAAGTCAATTTATGATATTGAATATTTTTAAATACATAAAATAACAATTTTGGATATTTATTCTCAATTTACATGAACATCCATTCATGAATACAAGTGAACCGATCATAAAAACTAAGAAAATGAATGATCAAAATGATGAAATTAAACTCTATAACTCATCAAAAGAACCATAAATGATCATAATAAAACTATAATGAATCAAATAAAAGTATAAAATTGTCAATATTTTTATTTAATGAATATAATGGTATTATACAATATATTAACATGAAGGAATATTTTACACACAAGGTAGCGGGAATTTTAAAACCCGAATCTCATTCTATAGGATTTCCCTCTTTAACACCATTTTAAAATTCAATATTCCTTAAATATAATTTATTCATCATTATGTTTCCCTTTAGGGGATATAAATGTTTACAAATTTATTTTATTATAAACACGCTATTTCTAAAAGAAATATTCTATAAAAAATACACTTTTTACCTCTCAAGATTATTTCTACTTCATTCAAGAATCATCATTATTAAATTAATTATGGTATTCAACATATCATTTGGGAACATGAAATTATGAATTTTTCTTTATGAAATCAATAACATTTCATTCGTTGGTTAATTTTATGTTCAGTATTGATGTTTTGTTCTTTGTGTCTCTGATTGTAATGTAAATGTTATGATGTGATGGTTGAACTGAGAATTATATAGTGCAATGTAAATGTTATAATGTGATGGTTATGCCCAGAATTATATAGCACTATAATTAATTGGTTAGTGTGATTTAACTCATGATAAAATTTTATCATGCATGAACCTGATGCTATATTTGTTCCCAAACAAGTGTGGTAGTTGACCACAAATATAAGTTGTTTCATTATTATACATTTCCACATTCCAAGTGTTATCTTATTACTTCCCCTCATGATTATGATCTTGTGATTATGTTATGATTATTATGTTTTGATTACAATCAACACATATTATAATGTTTCATGTTCTTATCTATCCTTTTATTTTGATTTTTTCTCTCCTGTCAATTTGATGTATATCTTTAGGTGATTACTTGTTCTAAGGAGAATTCAATGAACAATATGAATCCAGAGAAGAAGGAATTAAATAAATACTTGTGTTTTATTTTGTAAATTTTATAAGTGGTCCTATTTTTTCCATGATTCTAAACATATTCAATACCCTTTGTGTAATTATTTTATGTTGTTTTCCATTAAAATAATGTAATTGTACTTTTAGAAAAACACAGGTCGCTATACATATAAGGGCCATTGAACAGTTTACCTGAAATAGTGAAACCAAACTGTGCCCTAGAATAAAAAATCAATGAATACTATTTTACTAGACAAAACCTATTCAATAAAATGGACCTTGAAAAAGTTAAATAATAAAAATTAGACCACCCAAAAAAATTGAGGGTTTCAAAATTACCCCCACCATACCACTTTTTACCATAAAAATTTCTCATTCAATGTAGTGTAAAAATTATAACAGATCCAATAACAAGCCCTCATGATAAAATAGATGTCCTAAAACAACATGAAGAATCCATATATAACCCCAAATATCTTAATGAAAAGATGGTCAAAAATAAACTCAAATCGAATCTCTATGAAGGTGGATATCTAGAAATGGTCTCCCAACCATTTTGATATTACCTTTAATGGACGATCTATTGGGATCCATTTATCACTATACCATGATAATATCCCCAAAAAACAATATCCCAAATTATTCTAAGGTAATTAAAAAATTTCTGAAAACAAAGAAAACAACAAACACTAGATGAAAATATAAAAGGGTAGAACCAACGAATAAACATATTTATGTCCCCTAATAATATGTAACAAAAAGCATTTCATCTCAAAATGAAATATCATGAAAATAGATAAAATACCACTCTATAAAATGAAATACTCCAACCCATAGGGACAAAAATATTAAATTAGTGTTTTCATATCTAAAATGTTAAAATATCATAAAATAATGATCCCAATAGAAACAAAGGATCATTGAAATCCATATTCAAAATAAAAAAACACCCCTAGTCACCCATGAATGTGTCATATGATTTCAAATTTCCAATACAAGTAACTAAATCATAAATTGTGTTATAAAATATATATAAGAACTAATACATCATTGTTAAAAATGGAATAATGATTACCAGTATAACCACCTCTCAAAGTGATCCACTAAAGAAAATTTTTGTTATGTTTATTCATAAAAAAATTTCCCAAATATAACAAGAATATATAGAAAAGTATCTTATCATCCTATAAAGATATAAAAATCACCAAATAGATATTAAAAATGATGTAAAATAAAAAAAAATCAAGAATGATGGAGATCAATTAAAAAAGAATCCTAAATGAGTACATACATTTGAATCACTATGAAAAATATCCCTCACGGACATAACGTTCAAAACAAGAATCACATCCTATTCCGGTTTCACTACATGATTCAAATGAAAATTTAGAAAACATATATAGCATTGAATAACTATGAAGAACACAACCATGTTTATTGTAACCAAATTTCCACTCCATTTATTGCCCCGTGTAATTGAAAATCTAATAGATGATGGAACACACTGGAAAAAAACCTACATATATATAATAACATTATAGGATACTTAAATATAACAACCCTAGGCATATGTTTAACCTAGTCATGTCATAAAAGTCAAATTAAACTTCCCTCAAACCATATTAAGGGAAAATTGATATAGTTTCATAAAAATATATAAAAAATTAATTTAGAAACTATTTGAATTATAATATTAGTCCCCAAAACCAATTTTTAAAAATATAAAAACAATATTAATGATTCTTTATTTCACAAAAGGTCTTAAAATCTATTTAAAATTTAAATACATATAAAATTACAAACATGGTTAATTTAATATTTTTCTAATATATACTTAAAAAGAACTAATTAGAATAAAAAGTAATACCAGAATCTATATTTACTAAAAAAACAATTCAACCTTAAATCACATTCAAATTTATCAACTTTGTTTTAACAAAGACCAAGTGTATAAACCCATCAATAAAGTAAATCATGTATTTAAAAATATCTTTAACACATAAATTAATAATACCAACCATTATACATGGGGTTTAGTTAATTATAAAATCAATCAAAATGAAAAATCTTTACTTAAAAATATAATTAAATGTTTGTAAAAGATTCATGAATCCATGCACAATTTATAAAAAATTCATGGCCATGTTTGAAATCTAAAAACACTTTTTCACATGAAATTATTTTTTCACATGTTATATAAAATGACATGAGAAATGGAATAATACATGACCCATCCATAATCAAATACAAAAATGATAACATATCAAAAGAACCATCATTAATATATTCTAATTACCCTAACACACTATACAATCCAACTATCATGTGAATTAAATAGAAAAATAATGATAGATGTGAACCATGTTTAACATGCATTAAAAGTCTATTGAGATAAGCAATCTGAAATTTGTACCACTGATATATATGTGACCAGTAATTTGTTTATTGAATTGTTTGTCATCTTGAAAAATACATAGTCTCACTTTAATTACATTTTCCATCACCAACCCAACCAAAAAATGCCACCCTCAATGTAACTAAAACTATGAAAACATGGACATATTCCTGATTTCCAATATTATAAAATAAAAATCCATAAACTCCATTAAATTTATATCTATAATCAAATCAATAATAATCAATTCTATTGGAAAATCCACACTTTTGGAAAGACAGATCTCATGACACTATCCTCGAATTTACCTACCATGTTATAAAAACCTTATCACCATAGTATAAATACATGAAATGTCTATATGGTGCTTTAAAAACCCATGAACCATGAAAAAAATATGATATAATAATTTTTTATAATTAATTATCCTCGACAAATATTTAAACTCGTACTCGACCCACCTTCTACAAAAATAAATTGGAATTTATGATCCCCAAAGGATGAAAACTAGTTCTTTGGAATCACAGAACATACACTATGAATTATCTATCCCTCACAATATATTATAAATATTTATCAAAAATTAATCCAAAAAAGTAGGTGATAATAATATATGAACAACAAAAAAATATATAAAACTAAAAATTATGTAATAAATTGATATAAGAAGAAAAAAATCTATGGGAGACAATAAAATAAGCCAATGTGGATGATATAACACACAAATTTGAATGAAAATCCCAACTTCTCTCCACAGTAACAACCTTAACCCCATTCACCATCAAAATAAATTATATCCTAGAGAAGACGATCTATAAACAAATGAATAATCCTCCTTCCTATTATGATATGAAATGTTAAAATATATTAATGAGTTAAAAAACATAATTTTTCACAACCCATTAAATTTATATAGTCACTTTGATATTACATGGTAAAAAATATAGTTCTAAATAGTGAATAAAAATATATATTCTTATTAATTATTTAGAAAAAAAATAAAAAAACATCAAATAAATGATAAACGTACATTTTTATTACTTTAAAATTTAAAAAAATAACAAGGAATGCATTTATAATTGAATGAAATCCCTTTTTACCAATCCAAAATTTTGATGTATCAATTTAGAACTATATTAGAAACAATTATTTTAATTGATCATATTAATACTAAATCGATGTATACAATTTTCCATTATTTTCTAAATAAACATTAGACGCTAATATCTTATTTGAAAAAATAATAGTAGTCTAAAAATACATTTCTGACATCCACACAATGGTGTATCAAACAACATACAATTTCAAATTTTCTATAAAAAACCCAAAAATATATTTATAAAAATATTCAGTCTTTTATACAATCCACTTTAAACTAATGATACAACTTTTGAAATCATATAAGATTAACAGATTCAATTTCCATATTTTAATATCCTTTAAATTTTCTTTATTAACAACATTTAAAAATATTCCTATAAATTGAAGGATTAAATCACAAAGAAAGGAAACACAATCTCAAATCATGTGATATCTTTAAATGAAAACAACTTCACATGTTCAAAGAAATCAGATAAGATTCAGTGGATATAAACAAAGAAAAATGAGAAATCTATTAGAATGATCCTAAATATGATCCTATTATCATGTGATCCAATTGATGTAAAAAAACATTAAATCATACTAGGTCAACCATCTAGTTATTATGAACAACATGTTTTTGAGGATCCCATAGTCTTACCTTGATCCCTCTCTTGGACCCTTAGGCTCTCCGAGTCCCACCCCATTATAAGATCTATTATTCTCATTAATAAAACTCCTCGCATTGGTTCTCTTAGTCTTATAGAGAATGTTCCCAACATGGGATGTCTCATTGCGATGGAAAATTTCTCTTTATAGGTTTCCTACCCAATTAGTGATTTTAAACAACTAATTAACATACACCCACATTCATGGTGTTTAATGGAAACCCAATAAATGGATCACACAAAAAAACATCTAAAAATATTAATATAAATCATTTGAACTAGCTCACAAGTCACCACCTACAATGATGTATGAAACAGCACCATTCACATTATAGTATCAACCTCACATTAAGATTAAACTATATATTCATCCCCTTATGGGATTATAGTCTTCTACAATAATAACAAAAAAATGTCGATTAAAGTGGGATATTTACCTTATTTTAATAATCAATTTTTTTAAATGACAAATAGTCCCTTTCATGATTACCTAGAATGCCATGTAATCTCACATTATCTTCAAATCTAAACACAATGAACTATTGAGACAAACTATGAGTAAAACATTTTGTAAATCCATTTTTTTGAAATCAGAAAGTCCAATAAACAATCATTAAAAAATTTCGGTTCCATCTAAGGGTTTTATAACATCATTCACATGGGATAACATAACCCTAGGAAATCAAATAAAATATTTTTTGTATTTTAAAATCATAAAATAGATAATAAAGATAATTTAAATAAATATTTGTGAATATAATACACATTAACCAATCAATTAAATGGTCACACATGATTATAAAATAAATATAATCTATAAAAATCAATGTTGGAATTTTCAAAAACATTTAGGATGTAATGGGTTTCCATTCTCATTGATAAAACAATATAAAATAATGTAGACAATCATGGGATATAAATATATGAAATGTATGAACTAAAATCCATTATAAAACTATAAATAATTTGAATGCATGTGATTATATGTAATAAAATGGAAAAAATCTCCTGGATGAAGATCAATATTAGTGCTATTAGTATCCAATATATAAATTAGGGAATATAGCAGGAACCAGAATCAATACATAGATGGAAGTAGAGTATATTAAGTTGATTAATGTAATTTACCTACGTTAAAAAGCTTTAAATAATAGTTGAAAGACCCAAAATTGGAAGATTAGTAATGGAGGAAACTCTCCTGGTTTTATGGAGTCCATACAATCATAAAGGAAAAAAATGGTATTTGATGGTTAAAACCATGTAGGAGGTAACTAGAAATTCCAAATAAAATTAATATAGTCTTGAAACATTGGTTAATCATATAATTTTCTAATCATTGTGACAACTATATTGTATCCACATAAAAACCATACCACTATAAATGTAATAACGGAAAAACATTGTATGGTTGGAAAACTCATTTTCTAACATTTACTAATGTTACTTCCAATTTTCACAACCTAGTCAGGCATCATTCAAAAGGGTTACTAGACCATTCAGAATTTTTAATACCTCACCCCCACATAAAAAATGTTCCACGTGGTATTGATATGTATCATGATGGATTGGATAAAACCTTTTTCCAACCCATGAATGGAAAACCATTTGTTTTATCCATTAACTTCATATATAGGTTATCAATGTCCATCTTGTTTTAATTGAACATGTCATCCTAAATATGGCACCTAAAACGTGTTCATGAACAAAATTTCCCAAATTTCACTATTTTAGTTTGAAACCACTCAGAACAAAAATACCACCAATCACACAAACTAATATGATTTATGCAATACCATGACAAAAAAATTCTAAAAAACTAAACATAATTTTTTACTATTTATGATATTTTGGTCACAGATTTTCTATATTTAAAATTCAACCAATGATACATAATAACTCTATGATTATTAAGGTTCCTTGTATGTTATGATACATAAAAATAATTGAAATGTTTATAAACCAGTCATTCACTATTAATATATTTATTAAGACACATATTTTTTATAAAAAATTATTTCAAACTATTAAATTAATAAATCAAAAACATTATGAAAAAAATACATGTAATAATCGAGTTTTTTAACACAAAACATCTAAAAACAACCATTATGTCATAATATATGACATTTGTGTCACCAATGAAAGTGTCACTACTACATATTTTATTTATTAATTGATCCTTATATCGTCAAATGTATTTATTTCCCAAGAATATGGATCCTCTATAAGATATCTCACAATTCCAATTTCATCAATAATAAATGTGTTTAAACATAATAAATAAAAAATGATGAAACCAACTCTTATGACTTGATATTACTCAATATTGGTTCTATTTCAAAATAATTTCATATAATATTTTTTTTTTCATCTTATTAATGGAAAGATCCCTTCAGGAATTGAATTTATAAACTACAGTGAAATTGAAGACACATTTAACACATGTAATATAACTAATTTCATTTATAGAACATTCTTGTAGTTGTTTGAAATATATAAATAAAAACATTATAATTTTGTAAAATAACATAAAATTTTTATTGTTTATTTTATTTCTAACCATTAATTGGATAACTAAAAAATCCATTTACAACTTTTCATTATATATTAACACTTCCTTCAGAGAAACCATTGCTACGTGATACAACTAACAATACCTCTATCATTTTTTAACTTAAAAATAAAGTTTCTATTTTTTTCCTAAATAATTATAATGATATTACAATGAATATTATTTCTCCAATTCATTTTTGGACCACCATGTGATAAGAATATGTTCCCTAGACCACAGTGGTTTTAATATAGGTGTCTTAAAAAACAAATTTGGGAAGTGACTTTCCCAAAAATAACATATAATAATATTGATAAATATATGAGGATAATAATATAGTAGAGTAAAATTTAAATTTGAATTATAATCCCATTATATAATGGTTTATATTAAAAATTCATATAATAAATTAAAATATATAGGACAACATTTTAATAAAAAAAACTCATAATCTGAGTCATTCAAAATCAACCAATACCTCTTCCTATATATAAAATATTCATAAAAATCACCACTGATGAATAATAACATATTAGATATTTTTCATTATGGTCATTTGTGATTTAACGTAAAATTAAGATTACATATATTGATTATTATTATCTGAGTAAGATTTAAATAATATCTTGAATATTATTTATGTGTTATAACTCCCTGAGATTTTAAACTAAGTTAATTAGGTTCAATAGTGTATATGACATGAATTTGTGATATTATATGAAAATGTAACTCTTTGTTAGTTTATGATATTTTAATTTTTTTGATAAATTTAATTTCATTGATATAATGTGATGCACAAAACAACAAGATTAAATGAATCAAAAAACCTTGATTTCATTATTATTATTTAACCATGGAAGTTAGAACCAAGTCGTTAAGTCAGTGGGTATGAATAGGTCTTCATAACATATGAAAATTATTTTTATTAAACATTAATAATAATAATAAATTTATATCTATATGTTATAAATAAAATACGAATTGGTTGAAAGGAAAAAATGGTTTCCTAAAAAACTGTACTTTTTCAATGAAAATAGTTTAACTTCTTCTTGCAGACATATGTTAAAATAAATATTTTACATATTAATAAATTTAATTTATTATAATGGTAATGAAATTGGAATCAAAATTACAATTTTTACTAAGGGATAATTATTTAATTTATTGAAATGTTTCATTTTTCGAAATATAGAAAAAACACCAATCTTTATTAATAATTTAATTTTCATTTAATGAATTCAAAAACCACATATTATTTTAATAATGTTTTAAAAGAAAAATTTGAATAATTTTTTATTTACTTTTAAAAATTTTTTCATTTTAATTTATAAAAAAATTATTTTTTATATAAAAACATTTAACCTTTTAATGTTTTTACAATGTGACAACATTATCTTGTTGTGTATATGGGTTTAATTTAAAATTTAATTATTCCATTTTTGTTTTTTTTTTGTGAAAATGTATTAAAAATATTGGATAATAATTAATATTATCTAATAAATTAGAAATAATATTTTTCAATATTCAATAGTGTAAATAGTGGTAATTATTTGCAACCTTTATGATATAAATGAGTTTACTTGGGAAAAAAATATTATGATAAGTGTTAAAACCGATCATAAACAAAAACAAAGAATAATTTAATAACTCATTTTGACCAAATAATATTTACCATTCAATAATATCTAATTTATGATCCTTTTTCATGTGAAAAAATTTGGGAAAAATATATTATTTTAAAAAATTCCATTTGTGTCCACTCCCCCTCTTATAAAAGCCATTCCCTTCCATCACTTAATCTCACCTCTAAATGTTTTTTCAACCATTACATACAAAAATATCTCAAAAAAATCCTTATAGAAATTATATATCTAATGGTATTCCCAATATACCGACACTAGGGTCTTTAATAGGAGATCCAAAGGATGTTTATCAAAGATAATATAATTGTCTAAATATATCCATTTCTGTTTCCTCCATCATATTCCACAACCAATAATAAAATATTATAACTCTATTATTTTAAATATACTGATAACATATATTTTATGTAATAATAATTATCTATATCTTCTTCTGTATAATGGTAAATGAAATCATTGATCGTGTTTATAGAGGAATATTACCTCATGAACTGATGTAACACTTCTTCAATCAACACATCTCAAAATTTATTATAATGACTGATTTAAAGAATAAATATATTATAATATAATATATATGATATTATTTTTCTTATTTTTTATAATATAAACTATACCTTCTTTATTGCAAGGATGTTTAGAATATGAAAACATCGCTCATGTGTATAGTGGAGTGATATCTAATGAAGTGATGTGATTGATATTTAACATATGATTTCTAGATAAAGAAATATATATTAATTTAATTGAATATGTTATATATGTGACCTGATATTGATTCTAGGATATTAATATATCATCCAATTTTTTACCATTACACTCTTTAAGGTAACGATTTCATCACTTGTGTGTACATACGACCTACCATCCCTATAATGCAATGTGAATCATATTCCAGGTAAAACCATCAAGATTGATAAAAATTGTATGTAATGATTAAATATTACATTTATAGAATTATTATCAATATTTATTGGAAGCATTGTTTCCTATTCAGAATCACTAGAACATTTATAACCAAACATTAATGAAAAAACAAATTAATCAACATATTAAAAAATTAATATAATGAAATTTTATTAAAAAAATGTTGTAAAATGTTTTAATTGGATCAAATATGATATTTCAAATATGAATATGGTTCTATTATAAATAATTACAATATTGAAAAAATTATAAATTAGGATAAATCATGTTCAAACATAAGGAATCATGAGGCAATGGACTTCATCTCAATTTCCCTTCATTGGTGAATATTGTAATGTTACCCACAATGATTATTTAAAACTTTGTATAAACTATCCCTTTGAAAATTATTATATTTTTTATTTAATAACACATGTTATTTTATGTTTCACTATTAATTATATATGCCAATGTAATTTAATATAAAAGTAACCTCATGGTTAATAATTTCATCACTCAATTTTGTTTCATTGTATTATATTACTTAACCATTTTTTGATATTATAAGATTATGTTTGAAATAAATTTTAAATATATTATATTAAATTTAAACGAATTTTTTGTGGATTAAAAACACATAATTTATTAATTATTAAATTCTGAGTTCAATGTTTTGATCTTTGATAGGGTTTATTTCACAATCTAATTTTAATCATTAATATTTACACCTGAATTACCAATGAAGGATGTTATTTGATACTTGTATAATAAATATTGGTAATTTTATTCCTATATGGTTATTCATGTTGTTTTAAAGAGATATTATAATTCCCCCACTCATTGGTACCTAAAATAAATGAAAAAATATATTTAATATATACAATTATCTTCTCTCATCTCAATAAAAATATATATTCTCTAAAACAATTTTTTTTATAATAATGTATTAATTTTGTTAAAATTTTCAAATTGAATTATTATTATACTTTTATCTTGTTACTGAATTTTTAATTTTTTCGTGAAATTAATATTGAAGTCATTTTCTAAAGAAGGCATATTTGACATTTACTAATAATTTAAAAGGAATCTACTTTTTATTAGTGATAAATATAACAGATTTTAATCTTTTATGACCACTCAATGATTTAAATATTCATTTATAAATTTAATATTCTATTTTCCAAGAAAATATTTTTCTGAGTAATTTCATATATTTTAGTTTAATATTTTAAATTTATAAAGTTATAGTTCCCAAAATTGGTTTTAATGTTTTCATTATTATTTAAATTCATCAATGACAACAAACAATTTTTTTAAATTATACTCCACTGGGGTTATGCTATAACTGTACAATAATTTTTATTTCAATGGTCAGTCTAAAATACATTTGACCAAGGGATTATTTGACATTCACATTCTTGATTAATGTATTTTTCCAATAACAGTCCATAGAAATATCCACTCTCCATTAAAAATTGAATATTTAATATCCCCTCACAATATATGTGGAATGTATTGGAAATGTATATGATTGGTGTGTCCTAGTAATTGATATACCCTTGATACATCGATGGTATCATGAGACAAATTAGTTGGATATACTTATATTAATGGGTTTTCTAGTGTATACATACCTAGAGAATTAATCTATATTGATAAAGGTTTTGTTAATAGAGGTATAACAATAAATGAGATTGAAGATTCCAATAATTATTCATTACCATCATTGATAGTTCATTTATTATTATTATCCATGTTATTTTCAAATTGATGTTTTATTTTTATTTATTTTAATTTCAGTTTTTTTATTAAATGGAATATGTATTTCGAAATTTAATTTTCCATATTTATTAAGCCTTATCAATTCATGATAGTGAGATTATTTAAATAGATTTTTTGTTTAGTTATTTACCTTTAATATTTAATGTTTATTTATCTAATAGTTTTAGTCATGTTATTTAAATAGGATTTGTATTTAGCTATTGACATTTCTATTTTGATTAATGATTATCTATTCATGGTAGTCAATTTATTTAAATGGAATTTATGATCTATAATTTACACTTCCACAATGTACATTCCGTATATAATCATTATAGACTTGTTATTCAAATTGAATGTGTGTTGACTTATTGATATTTACATATTGATTATAAACATTGATTCATTATAGTCATCATTATAATTATCCCTTATTGTATAGCTAATCTCAACCATATGTTGATTCATTTCCTAGAAATCCATGAGGTACACTAAAAAGGATATGTATGTATATTCAGTAGGAAATATTTTTAATTTGAAAAAATATTTATGATTTAATTTTATTTTTAAAATTTATTATGGAAATTGTGTATATATTTCGTTTAAAATGACTATTAAACTGTTCAAACCTTTAGGTTGTGATCACCTATATCAAGTTATAATACAAATAAGGATCTACATAATATTGTATAATGGGGTTAGGGTGATTACAATTCATATCAGAGGATGATTAGTAGAAACCATTGAATCTTGATTATGTAAAACATATATTATGGAAAGTAACCACATGGTTATTTTTATGAAAATTATAGAAGAAAAATCTACTTTTTGGTAATGTTGAAATTATGTGTTTAACAAATAAATAAATATTTTTATAGTTATTACAAGGAAACATGGTTCTTGTAAATATTTAACCAGGGTTAAGAACTCTGAAAAAAGTGTTTTGGGCTTAACATAAGCATTAGATAGTACAAAAATAAAGAACTTACTACCAATCTAGTCTGACACATATGGGGGTTATTATTTGTATAATACATATTTTATTTTTAAAATTAAAGTATGTATTTGAAAATATTATTAAAATGAATGACCTAAAATTAATATATGGTGTATTAGATTGGAAATATGATTGAATGATCTAAACCTCCCATAAATTATTATTTAGATAAACCAATATGATTATTCTTGATCACACTATGATTTTTTATTCATTGGATAAAAGATGAATATAGAACATGATGGATAATGTGGTGAATATGACCAACCAAAATTGATAATGACTATAGATAAATATATCATGGTTATACATAATTAGTTATCAAAAAACATGATTAAAAACCAATAGTATAACAAACTATAGGGCACAATTAATAAATGAAGGATTAAAATTTATAAGTGCTAGAGTGGTGGAGACCATAATGGAAGGAAGGCCCAATTTTCTTCATGTTAGATATGTAGAGTGATACACCAAGGAAATTCTGTATATGGAATTAGAAAATGTATTATGTGTGTAGTGAATGGCAATAGAAAATTAATTTATGTGAAAAAAGATGATTATGATGGAAGGGAGAAAACATTATCTTAATGATCCATTTATAGTTCATTTCCAAAAATGTAGGGAAACTATTCATTATCCTGGTCAATGCCTTCTTCTAATAGTTAAACTCTCAACCCGGGATTGTCCAATGATAAAAAAATGGTTGAAATACATATGTATTATTACTCCGAAATTATGTATATTTAATTATGGGTCATAAAAATTTTGGAACATTATCTAAATTATAATAATATTTTATTACAAAATGTAAAACCCTCATTCTGGATGACAACACATTACATTTGGAATAGCAAAAAGGCATGATACAAGAACCGAATAATGATAAGGATTTGACACATACAACTAGCTTGCATGATGATCTACTTAATTTATCTATTTTTAACTTAAATAATTTGATGAATAAATAGTATAGATAAAATATGGGGGTTAATGTTAAGGTTTATTATAAATGTTTTTTATTTGATATCCTTTAAAAACTATATTAGTTATATAAAATAGTTTATAATCTGAGGTATGACTCATTACTCATTTATGGATATTACCATCCATTAAAATAAAATTTATGTTCTTCCAAAATATAAAAAATCATATTTATATATTAATTTATTAGAAAATGAAATGAATTTTAAATGATTGAGGCAAAAAAAATGGTCAAATTGTGAATATGAAATATAATGTTATCAAATAATTATATCTCTACATTTTGGGGATTACGATGGTAGGGGAATTCCTCCACATTTAGAAAATGTTTCTTGAAGAAAAATTTATTTGTTATTATTTTCTTATTAAAAGAATAAAATTTCATTTTAAAACACCATTGACTAATGGTTTTGAGATGTTTAACACTCCAATGATAAATCAGTATCTTGTGATCAATGGTAACTGTAACTCTTTATAACTATTATTTTTTCATCTCAGTTTATATATATTCTCTTCACACCAATGTTCTCTTATTTGGAAAACTATTCTGTGATATTATATATGACCCTTTTACCTACCTTTCTCTATTTTCAAGTTGATTTTTATTAACCCTTTTTATTACATGGTTTTAAAAAAAGTCAATTTTCAAATTTCATACACTTCATTACCATGATCATGATTAAATTGTGAGGATGATATTTATGAATGGAGTATAAATTAAAACCTAGATATATTAGAATAATTAAATTTGGTTAGATAGTGTATATGAAAAAGTACACAAAGAATATATGAGAATAAAAAACCATTAGATCATATAACTTATATGATTTTAAATAAATCTAAACACTTCAACAACATTCTATTCACAAAACATTAGGGGTTAAATGAAACTGAATAATCTATAAAAATATAATTATTTTAATTTTACCATTATAAATAAGCCATTATGGTGGAGGTTATGAATAGTAATAAATAAATTATAAAATTTCTTTGGTTGGAACTTGTCTAAAAAATTCAATGGATATCAAATTATTTTTGGTAAAATAATAATCAGTTAAATGAAAACCAAATGATATTTAATAAATGATATTTTAATATAAAATGGTTTTGTTACATCAATTGATATTACATTGAAATTAATGTTTTCAATTTATAATTTTTTTTTAAAATTAAAATAATTTTTTAATTCATCAAATAAATGATATTTTATGGTGATATTGTTCTAACTTTTCTTAAAAGTATACTTTTCGGATGAATAATAAACAAAGAATATTTATTATTAAAAAATTTCACATTGTGTAAATTAAAAATATATGAACATTATTTCATTATTGATTTAAAGGTAATAGTTATTAAATTATAATTAAATTAATCCCAATTAGTTCATTGTAATAAATTTAAAAATAATTTTTTTATTAAAACTTTTCAAAAATTAAAATTTTTAGCTTTTGAAAAACACCATGTTTGTTACATTATCTAAATTTATTTTAAAGAGAATAATTCCAATTATGTGATTAATATATTTAAAATTTATTAAATATTTATAATTATAAGAATACATATTATATAATAATCTCAGAATTATTATTGACCATAATGAATTATGAACACATTAAAAACGAATTATTATAGTTTTGATTAAAACAGGTCTAGAAAGGGTTAATCAAATAAGATATGGTATAGAAAATAGTATAAAATATCCAAGCCCGGATTATATGGAGTATTTATTCATTATAACATATAATATTTGAGTTTTTTTCATTTGGGATCATTTTTTATTCTCAAAATTAGTAAAACAATTTATTCTTTCAGAAAGTTCCAGGCATAACATATCCATATATTATAAAAGGCCACTATATCTTTATACTTATTAACATGTCAAAAAAATATTTAATCAACCAAAAACATTAAAAATATCTAAAAAACATCCTTATTCAGATTATAGGGCTTCATTTCATCACAATGGATCATCCACATTGTCCTTAAGAGGAGAACCGATTAATGTTTCTAAAAAAAGTAATTATCTTTACGAACCAAATTTGATATCCTTCCTTTTTTTCCACCTTCAATGATGTATAAAAATTCAACGTAATAATATGACATGAAAAATAATTATATTTTATTATGTCTATTTTAAATATTTATTTATATCTTGCACCAGAAAATGGGAATTGAAATCATTTATAGTGACGACGACAAACTACCACCTCATAAACTAATGTAAATTATTTTCCATCGATGAATCTCAAGATTTTATATAATGATAGGATCAATTTATATACATATCTAATATATATGATATTATTATACTATTTAAATTTTAATTTAATATATACATGCATACCTTCCATGTCGTTTTAAAAACAATTATGTTGTTTGATTGTGCACCTGACTACCACCTCACAATGTAATGAGATTCATTTCACTTCCATTTTCAATGGAAGTTAACAAGGTAAAATTTAATAAATATATGTGATATATATGACATAATGTATATTCATTAAAATTTATATACTACCAAATTAATTATACACTCACCTATTATTGAACGACATTGTCTTTCATCCGTACATACGACATACCTTCTTTATAAAGTGATATAATTAATTTTCCATATACAATATTAAAGAAAGTCTAAAAACATATATAATAAGTATAAAATAGATTAAAAACATTATCATAATTCTAGATATTATTAGTTTGTGTCATATTAACAATAATTTGAACTTTCCTCTGAAAACATACATGAGAAAATAGGGCAATTGACACCCGAAACAATTAATATAATGATATATTATAAAACAATAGGTATTATAATGTTATAAAAAATCATATATTTCATCATAAATATTAATATGGTCATGTTAATTTTTTATAAAAAAATAACTAAACCATTATATATTAGTTAAAATCATATCAACTTAAAAATAACAGTTAGGTAAAGGTTATTGTCTTCATTTCCCTTTGTTGAATCATATTTCATGTTATAAACCTAAATTATCATATATGATTCTTATAATACACCATTTCCTTGTGAAATCATCATTAATTAATAATTAATGGTATTTTATGCATTAATATATACTAATTCATCCAAGGGGATTTGAGTAAAATGTTAAGAAGTGGTAAAATATTTCACAATACAAGTTAATTTCATTTTTTTATATAACTTCTTCTTTTCATTGATATAATATTAATTTTACTGTAATTAATTTTTAATATAAAGTAGTTTTTATAAAAAAAATTATGTGTACTTTTAACACATAATCAATTCATTTGTTAATTCACAATTTAATATTTTGATCTTTGTAAGGGTTTATCTAACGAGATTAGTTTAATCGACATTATTTATGGATAAAAATCATTTGAAAGTAATTATGCAATAATTGGAAACAAAACCCATTATTTATATTTAAAATATGTACATTCGTTATGTTTTCAATTAACAATACCATTTTTATACACTTTTTTACATAATATTAAAGGGGGGTTTCAAATAAATTTCTCAATCATTTATATCTTTTATCAAAAATCATCCATCTTATAGTACCATGTCTTCAAAATAAAAAATAAAAATGTATTTAAAATTATCAAAATGATTAATTAAATTAATTTTTATACATGCATGATCTTTTTAATTTTTTTAGAAATGAATATTTATATCCCATATGAAATATTTGGGTTTTAAAAAAAATATGACGGAAATATTAGTTTTAATGAATAAAATTTTTAATGAATATCATGACATCATTCCCAATAACTATTTTAATTATTAAATTAATAGTTTTTATTGTTTTTCCAAATAAATGATTTTTCAAAAAAAATTATATACTATTTTTTTGAAAAATGATTTTCCTGTTGAAATGGTATATATCTCAAGAATGGTTTTTATTACCTTTATTGTAAATTTTTATCAAGGACACCAAAAATTTAATTCAATTATGCTTAATGGGGATATAATTCATTGATGTTGTCCATATTCTGTCTATATATTATTTATAATCATTTTTTCTAAGTAATGTATTTACATTAAATTTCTAGATCCATTTTTAATGTCATTAAATTTTCCATGAAATGATGAATTTCCTATGATCATTCGAAACATTATTCCACAAAAAACGTCAATTTTACTTATCATTGATATAATTATTTCTTAATCTATTAATTTTTTAAACATAAGGTTTTTAAAATGAATGTTGTTTGATTGACTATGAAAATAATGATAAATCTATATTATTTACTCAGTATAGATATTTTTTAGTAAAAATATTTATTATGTATTTAATCAAAAATTAGATATACGAGGAACCCATATTACCTAAATATGATTGATAAAGCAAGGTTATATATTACCCCTATAATAATATGTAGTGTAGAATCCCATATTTTTAACATGACAAAAGTATGAAGGTTTTTAACTTTTTCATTTACTGGACAATTTGTTTTCAAAACCAACCATTTGAAAATAAATTCTATTGTTGTAACACTTATATGTGTTTGATTTGGACATGGTAGAAGGCCCGATAAGTTACCAGGGAGTTCAGAGGAGTTTCGGGAGCACCAGACCCAAAAAAACACTTTTAGTGACCTGCTGAGGTCACACGGTTTGTCTGATATCATGCATCGCATAACAAGTCACAGTGCATGTTGTTTCATTTGGAAAGTTTATTTCACACAATCTATGCATAGTTATTGTAACCCTGTGAGAATGATTGTGTTAGGAGGGTTATCCTAAATTTGGGGTTTTGCAAGGCTGGCACCAAATTTGGAAAACAATTGGGAATAAATTGTGAGGCCAAGCCTTTTAATGAATTTGATAATTATTTTTAATTAATATTATATAAAACCTAAAAATATAATACCATCCACTCCCCTCTCACCCTTATATCATAATAAACTTGGGGCATTCCACTTCACCGCGCACTCAGACCCCCCACCCCCCCTCAGATTCTTCTTTGTATACCTCTTCTATATGATTTCTTCCCAAATATCCTGTGAAACATCAAGGTGTGTCCTTCTTCTCTGGTTTTCATCATTTTTAGACTAATTTTGGCCTCCTTATAGACCCACAATAAATGTACGAACACTAGGTATTTTGTTGTGATCAGATTTTCAGATTTCTCAAATTCTAGGTTGGGGTGGAACGCCTCTTGGTTCATGTTTGTACCTATTCTGATGACTTCCGCTGAAGGTGAGGCGGTTCAGGTTGTTTCAGTTTGCTGCAATTGTTTCAAGTAAAGTTTAATACCTTCTCTATTGTTTCAAACCTCATAAATTAATATATTTTTGTGTCTTTGACTCCCTTTTAATTAATAGATAGGATGTTTAGATATTCTGGTGGCTTTTCTTCAATTTAGATTGTCATTTTCACCCAAGGTGAGGATTTTCCATTATTTATTTTTCCTGTACCATTAAAATTGAATTCATTAATTATATTTAGTTTTTTATTGTAAAATCTGTAGTGTTTTGGTCCCGCCTTGTTGGTTTCGAGTAGCGAACTCAAGGTTGAATCGCCAGTGTATGCATATCTAAAAAAATATATGTATGTGGGATCACCCATTATGGTCTTAAGTATCCATGGTAGTGATTACAAATGTATGGGGATTTTTTTGACCATGTATATATGTAAAATTTCAAGATTAGGTTGATGGAAACTTTTATATGAATATAAGCATATGTGTAAGGATCCCCTTACGCATTTCCCAAGCCATGCAGGTGTCTGCATAAGGTCTACATGTCCTTTTATGTGTGTGGGTGTTCATATTATCTGTGGGGGAGAAACATCTATTAGTTTTAAGGCTCTTAGAGCTGACGAGGAAATCATGGTTCAATC
The DNA here is from genome assembly GCA_963277665.1 of Viscum album. Taxonomy (NCBI): domain Eukaryota; kingdom Viridiplantae; phylum Streptophyta; class Magnoliopsida; order Santalales; family Viscaceae; genus Viscum; species Viscum album. Next base: position 1,021,642,210 of record OY728133.1, on the reverse strand, counting down.
TTGGGTTAGGGTCTGTTTCCAAATCCACAATTTTATAAATGCATAAATAAATTTCTTTCTACACTTTTATTATAATTTCAATCCATAGAGAGAATTATTTATATTGAATACCACTTAAATACGATATAGAAAGATTAATATTTAAAATGATAAATGATATAAAGGTTTTTTCTAATATGTAATATCATGATTTTATAATAAAACCCCACTATAGGAGGTGTGCTACCTTCAAGCTACGAAGTAGTTATTGGACTTTGATATCTAGACATGTCATGATTAAAATTATTATACCTTGATGTTTTGTTGAGATTCGACATGTTTATGATGTTGACCTCATGGCATTATAAACAATGAGTTTTATTTGTTAATATGATTAATGGACCAAGGCAACATCTCAGTGATTACTCTAGTATTTAGATTGTAATTAACCATGTAATTAATCTATCATATCCATGGATACTAAGAGACTTATAAATGAATTTTTTTTGGTAAATGAAATATGTTGAGTTATATAAATTGTTAATGGTTAATGATTGACACTAAAATCATATTACCAAAAAAATTTCAAACTTTTTTACTGTAACAACACCTTGGGTGACATATGGGTTCCCATGTAGGAATTCCAGGGAGTGACCCAGATTCATGAGAGAATAATTTGTTCTATGATCTTTTCCAACATTAAAATGTTAAGGGAAGGTAGTAGTGTGAACCTTGAATTTTGATAATGACTTAATGGATTTTATGAAATTGTTGCATGCTTCTTGGCCTTGTCATAATAATTAATGGGTAGTGTTGGACCAAATGAACATAATGATTAACTCACACATTATTAAATCGTCACAATGCTACATGGCCTATCCACAGTAATGGGAGACAAGGATTGGCCTAAATAGGTGTATATTGGTGCATGTCTACTTGACCTATCCATTGTAATGGAAGGAAATACATAGACAAAATGTATTACTATATGTTCTCTATATCAAAAGGAATGGGCTGACCATGGATTACCATGGATTCTGGTTGTGGAATACCGTGAGTACATGGGAACCCCATTCCGCATCAAGGATATGGTTTCCGTAGAATGATACCCACCTAGACATTGGTCTATGTCTATTCTTACATTATTACATGATGTCTCAGATATAGTCATTGGTTCTAACATTGATATGTAGATGATATTATCATAGCCCAATCAGTGCCTATCATTTATTATCTTTATTTGACAATTGGAAATCTCCTTGGACTCAATATGAACCATTTTGTGGAATTCCTAGGTCTAAGCTCCTTGGATTACACTCTTATCCCTTATCTATACACATATACTACTGAGTTATCATTCTGTGAGATCTACATTACCTTGGTTATTACCCTGGAACTCCCACATTGAATATCTTTCTCAGGTTTCCTTATTACTTCCTAGAACCTTCTGTGTTTATAAATTTTTGAGGTGATGTAAGTGATTGATATTCCTCACATGACCTATTAACATAAAATGGTAATTACATAATTAATGAAAATGATTACATGTCCAAACACTAGATGATGTCTGAATTAGGTACTTTAGTATTTAGTGACATCACACTTCTTACTTTATTCATCCATGCCTGCACCCCGTTTAATTTATATTACACTATCGAGATTGGGCTAGACACCGGTGGTGCCAACTTATTGATATTTATATCTCACACCCTTCTCGGGCTGCCATTGCACTAGGGTGCATAGGTAGACCTATCTTGTTCACAAGACTATGGGCCAATATTTATTATTTTATTTATTTTACTTGGATAAAGATCAAAGGACCGAGCTAGAGCTGAAGATGCTCAAAGAGACTTCTCATGGGTATTTTCTACACTTTCGTTATTTTTTACAGTATTGAAAAGAATGATTTATTGTTTACTTCATTCTATAATTTATCAATACCATGTCATGGAATCAACTACTGTATAAACTGGGATATGCCACTTTTGTTTAGTTATATTAAATCACTCTTCCACTATTTCTTCAATTATGTAATACTACATTCGTTGTTGATTGTTATTTACTATTTAATACTTCTTTGAAACTCTGATAAGAGGGTATATTCTCTATAGTGACTATCTTTACATCCTCACTTCTAGTCAGTAGCCTCTTACATATATGGAGTATATCATAAGGTCATGTGGTGAACGGTTTGGCCACCGTCTTAGTGGGGAGCTGGTTCGGGATGTCATAAAGTTGTATCCGAGATGGTTATTCCTTTTTTCTTAATTTTTTGGGTTGGTAGATATCTGAATATGAATGTTTCAGCGCATGGTTAATAGTTGTTCTTTGGACTGAACCCTCCCCCTTTCCCCCATGTACATGGAATGTCCAAGTGGCAAGGGCTGGGATTTTTTGTTTAGGTTGATCGTAGTTACAATTTATATGATTTAACCAAGAGTGACTGGTGTACATTATGATTGTTATGATTTTATGAATTTTATAAACCTTCCTTGGCCTAATATGGAATGTAGTCATCATTACATGTATCATATTGGGAACTTATAAATTCACATTCCATGAATATATTTTATTCCAAGAAGTTTCAGTAGTAGGTTTCTTTCTATGTATGATTCTATGTCTTATTGTAATGCTATACATAGATTTATACCTATTTATGTAATACACTGGGATTCCTTTTTTTCTTAATTCTTGTTATGTAATTCCCCTGTGATTAAATTTACATTAATATTTTATTTCAGCATATTTCTCTATGTTATTTTCTTGTAGTTTCATGTTACATTTCTTGATATCTAAAGAGTCGGTTGATTTTTTAAAATAAATGGCTTTTATTATGACTGGGGAAAATTATTATTTGTACTGTGTATGGATTTATTATTACTGGGAAATGGTAGCTTTTGTAATTCATCCATTGTAAATGTTTGCTAAGTTATGTTGTTAAGATAAGTTGTTTTTGACTAAATGGAGCCAAATTCCAAATAGTAAACTGTATGGGCACTTTACAGGTTTATAGATGGACACCCCTATAATTTTTTATGTTATTTTTAATCATGTTAAATTCTAAATTGATGTTGGTATCAATTAATGGGAGCCAATTTTCAATCCATGAAGTGTATTTGTTATTTATTTATTGGGATGTGAATACCCATAATAAACTTGATATCATGAGGCCTTGTGAAATTCCTATAAATGAAAAAGATGATTTGCATTGATCTGAAATCAAATATTTATATTTTAAAAATGATACTGGACCCACTTAAGTCAGTTGATGAATTTGTTTATGAGATGACTCGTTTTGGTACTTTATATTTAATGATTTTTTGAAACTACTGTTGGGTTTCATGATAATTAACCTATGATTAGTTAGTGGGACCCTTACAGGTCTTCATAATTATTTAAAGGAATTTATACTATAAATTTCATATTATGATGGAATGTTAATAAATTTAAATGTTCAAAATTAATGTTTTATAAAACATTCTTGTTTTTCCATTGGGGAATTGGATAAAATAATGAACATTGTGTTTTCTTTGCAAAATGGTACCTTGAAGTTTTAATTAAATTATTTTAGGATTAAATGTTAAAGGTGACTATATATATGAAGTCTAGAAATGGAACTTGTAGTTATGTATAGTGTTTAAAACCCTCATGTAATGGGTTGTTCAGTCATCTCTTTGAGTTGACGTGGAATGAAAGCATGATTACTATTTATAGGCATTCTTTTCCATTGCAATGGATTTATTGATAGCTTTTGATCTTTGTGGATTTTTTTAATGTGACCCGGTGTCATGTTTGAATCTTGTTCTTCATAAGGTACTATTCTATGGTTGGTATTTCCCTTAGAACTTAAATTTATTGCTAGTTTTGTGATGTTTCTCACTTTTGGTACTATTTGGGTGTCGTTGTCCCATGTTGGACATTCAGTTTTGAATTGATTCTAGTGTTCACATAGGTGTCCATGTCTACCATGACCATGATAAGAGTTTTAAAATTTAGTAATGATTATTTTCACCTAGTTATACGTTCCCTGGGCATTGTCGGCCGCTTCATATGTTGTTTGACCCTCACTTCTTCTTAGTGATGGATTTCATGGTATGCCGTCGCCTATGGAAATTCTCATATAGTGAATTATCACTCAAAAATAAATCTTCTTGTACTGTTGAGTATTTTCTCAGGTCATCTCCACGTAGAGTGACATTAGAATTAATGAATTAATTCATCCCAAGACATGGGATGGTTCTCGAATGACTTTGTTATTTTGATATGCTAGTCATGTTGACATAACTTATCGCACTTAGGAGCAGTTAGTTTTTATACCATTTTGAGGCTAACACACTCTTAATATGGGTAGTGTCATTTTGATCCTGTAAATGAATCCTTTCATGTATATAGAGAACCACTTAAGGGGACCATTGGAGAGTTGTCAATTTATCAGAAATTCCCTTGAGGCATGTATGTCTTAAATAGTTGCAGTGATTTATTGGCATCAAAACATTGTTCTGGTTTGACTCTTTACAATCCATTTTTTGGGAGTGTTTGACTGGAATCCTCATATTAAATAATTTTAGTGTATTATTCTTAAGATAAAGGCATTTACCCTATATTGACATCATCCTAGATTCACTAAGAGAGCATCTGTGTTACAATCTTCTAAATCTTTAAAAGCAGTTGAGCTTGTTGGATGATCTCTATTAGGGTTACACTCTGAAGTGTGATTCATATCAAGGCTAGGTGTGTCTTGAGTAATTTCTAGGTTCCCACATAGGAAATCCCTTGTTAGACTCCCAAACTCCAGTGGTTGCTTTTGTTTGGTGTCATCTGCCTACGCTATAAACCTTTTAGATACATCGACCATGTTGATAGACTGATTCTCTCTTCCTTTCGTTCAATTTTTACAATTGAGGGGACTTTTTAAAACTATTGTACGTGAAGGAAAAGTTTTTTTAAAGTCAATAATTGATTTTGATAAATCCTTCATGACTAGTTTTATTAAGTTCATCAGAACGAGACTTTTTCCTTTTGAAAAAATAATTCTAGGAGTTTTGAAATAACCCTCCGAGTTGCACCTAATACAAATATTATAATGGTGGTGGTACTGTGGGTTGGAATTTTCCTCTTCATAAGTTAATTCTTTTGGTGGGGAGCACCATCAATCAAATTTTTACTGATATAATGATGTGATCATATATCTATTTAAATGGGATCATATAAGATATATTTCTATGTTTAAGTTGACCATTGAGTGTTTTCTCAGATGTTAATGGATAAAGTGCATGACGCATAAGAAATTCTTATGGTACATCGGACATTGGGAATGTAATGAAACATTTGAATGAAACCACACGACTCATGTAAATTTGGTGGTGTTTACATTTTCCGGACGAATTCTTGGGGAAGATATGTTTTTCTGGTTCACAGATTGTAGAATCCCATGTTTTTTAACCACTAAATAGTACAATGTTTTTTGAATTTTCTTCATTTAATATATGGGTCTTTCTTAAAACAGAGCATCAGAACATAATTCCAAGTGATTGAACACATATAATTGTTTTTTTGGACCTGGTTGAAAATGTGATAAGTTAATTGGGAGTCCTGAGGAGTTTTGGGAGCACTATACATGGAAAATTCCTCTTTTAGGGACCTAAAAATGTTGCACGACTTGTTTGAAAAAAAAATCTCATAGCAGGTTGTCATGCATGATGTTTCATTTAGATAGTTTCTATTGAACTATGTTTGAACCATTAGTTTAACATTTTATGGCATACTTTGTGATGAGGGTTTTCTTAAACTGGGGGTTCTAGATAGTTACACACAATTTGGAAAACCATGCGGATTAAATAGTGTGCCCAAGTTTTTTAATATATTTAACAACTATTTGTAATTAAAATTAAATAATCCAAAAAACTAATATACTATCCTCCTCCCCTCCCTTATATTGTGATTCACCATGGGGTTATCCCCTTCACCGAGTGCTTGGACCCCCCCATCTCATATCCACCTTCGTCTACTATTTTTGTTCGATTTCATCTCAATTCCACTTCGAATCATCAAGGCAAGGTACTTTGGAAGGGTTTCTATCCTTTTCACAGATAATATGGGCCTCTTTATTGACCCACACAATTTTTTCGAACCCTAGGGCTTTGAGGTGTTTTGATTTTCAGTTTTATCTTGTTCTTGGTCTGTGAGTAAGGCCTCTCGGTTCATTTTTATATTCATTATGATGACTTCTACTGAGAGCGAGGCAGTTCAGGTGGTTCAGTGAAATGAATTCATTTAGAGTAAAGTTATATACCTTATTATTCATTTCATACCTATTATATTAAGATAATTATGTGTCTTTGACACCCTTTTAATTAATAGATAGGTAATTGATCAATTCTAGGTGGTTTCACTACTATTTGGTTCGTTGTCGACACCCAAGGTTGGGGTTTTCCTTTTTAACATTGCCCCACACCATATAAAATGAGTTATTTAATTATTTTAAGGTTTTTAGTCTTAAATTTGTAGTTTTTTGGTCTCTTCGTACTGGTCTTGAGTCTCTATGTCAATGGTGACTCTTAAGCATATTCATATGTAAGTAAATATATGTATGTGGGTTCCATCGTTATAGGTGTATGTATCTATGATAGTGATTACACATGTATGGGGCTAGGGCTCTCCATGTGTATATATAAAAAATCATGCATATATGAGTGTAAGCTAGTATATTCATATAATCATATGTATAAGGACCCCCTTGTGCATTATCATGACCATACAGGTGTGTGTATATTGGCTAGGTGTCCTTGCACGTTTGTGAAATTGAATATACTTAGTGTGGGAGTTGCTTCTTTTAGTTAGAATTCTCCAAGATCCGATGTGGATGACTTTATTCCACCCCGAGGTTGGGTCCCTTTCAATATCCTCAATTTTATGTATTCATTAAAAAATTCCTTACATCACTTTTTTTAGAAATTAAATCCATGTAGTTGTGTATTTAAATTTAATTCAATTTAAATGCAATTTATTATGTTTCATATTTATAATGCTAAAGGTTATAAATGATTTGCGTGATATGTTATATCATGATTTTATAATAAATCCACTCTAGAAGAGGTGTAGTTCCTTTAATCTAAAAGTTAGTGGTTAGACCTTGACTGGTTGTCTTTTCGTCTTTATAATTATTATGCCTCAGTGTTACGTTGAGATACTCCATGTTTAGGACATGTCCCAAATGGCATTAGAAACACTATGCTTACTTTTTAAAATGATTAATTGACTAAGGCATCATCAAATTGTATGGTTTAGTTTTTAGATAAGAATTACCCATGTAGGTATTTTCTTTTTTCCAGGGATACTTAGTGCCTTATGAATTAATTGACATGTTTTGGAAAATGGAATGAGTTGGGTTAGATTAATGGTTAATGATTAATGATTGACCCTAAAAAATACCAAGTAGTTTTAAATGTTTTAAATGCTAATTACACCTTGGGTGAAACGTGGGTTTCCATGTAGGAATTCCATGGATTCACTCAATGGGTCTCATAGTCAAACATTTGTAGATACATGGATTCTCATTTAGAAATTCCCTGGATAGACCTGGGATCATGAGAGAATAATTTCTTCCATGTTTGGGGAAACCCTTATGATGTTTATGGAATATAGCGGTGTGCACCATGACATTTGAAAAATCATTTATGGTTTTTACTAAATGGTTTCACACTACTTGGCCTTTTAATACTAATGAAAGGTAAGGATTGGACCAAATGAATTCAATGATTAACTCAATCTTGGTTAAATGGTTGCAATGCTACATAGCATATCCACACTAATGAGGTAAATGGCTTGGACCAATAACTAAATAGTTTCAACTCTACATGACATATCCAAACTACTATAAGGAAAGACATAGAGAAAATGAATTAATACATGATCTCTATACAAAATAGAAAGGGTTTACTTAGGTTCTCCTTAGATTCTGTTCGGGGAATACCTTGGGTACTTGGGAACCCCATTCCGATTCAAAGATGTGGTTTTATTTGTTTGATACCCACTTATGCTCTAGTACTTATCTATTTTTACATTGTTATAGGATTCCTCAGATATACTCCTTGATTCCATCATTGACATATAGGTTCCATGGTAACAACCCATTAGGCCCCTATCATTGCTTAACCCCATTTTACATTGGTTAATCACCTTAGACTCAGTAGGCACCTTACCATGCAATTCATTGGATAACAGTCTTATCCCTTAGCTAGACTCAGATACTAATGTGTTAGAATTATGTGAGATCTATGTTACCTTGGTTTTTATCTTAGAAATCTTTCACCAGATATCATTCTCAGGTTTTTGTGTTACATCCTGGAAAATCCACTATTAATACTATCATGAGGTGATGTGAGTTTTGTCTATGACCTCTTGACCTATTAACAGACAATGGTAATTACTTAATTAAGTAATGGTTAACTCTTCCAAAATTAGCTTAGGGATGAAGCAGGTACATGAGTATTTAGTTACATCATACTGAAAACATTGTTTATGCATGAATGCACACCATTTAATTTATAATACATTGTCTGGATTGGGCTAGGAACCAGTGGTGTCGGCCTTCTAAGATTTATATCTAACACCCTAATCATGCTTCCATAGCAGTGGTGTACCTGAGTAGTCCATTATTGTTCATAATAAGGTGGACTATGATTGATTTTTGTATTGTTTGTACATAGAGAAGGAGAAAAGGATTGATCTAGAGATCATGATGCTCAAGGAGAACGCCCATCGGGATTTGCGGTCCTTTATTTTTTTAATGTATTGAAAAGAAATTTGTAATATTTACTAATATAAATCATGTTTTAATATCATCACATGGATTCATCTATTGTAAAAATATGTATTGTCAACTTTTGTTCCATTATTTGAAATTTATCTTCATCAGTTTTGTCAATCTTGTAATATTTCTTATGGTGTTGATTGTTATTTACACTATAATACCATTACTCAAATATGATAATAGAGTGTAGTCTCCCCAATGCCTAACATTACACCCCATCTTCTATTCTGCAGCTTATAGAGTATGTGGAAGCATGCTTGAGGTCCTGTGGAAACAGGTTCGACAACCGTCTAAGTGGTGAGTTGGGTTAGGACGTTACATGTATTCTCCTGAGATGAATCAGATATCTAGGTTTATTTATATTTATTTCTTTATACATACCAAAATAATTATATTTTATTTTGAAAAATATTTATAATATAGGTATCACGCTTCATGATAGCCTAAAATATAATAATATATAATTGCTTTCATTTTGAATAGTTATATTATTATAATTCATGAGACATGCAACAAAATTATATATAGATGCATTGCATTATCATTTTAATGATAAAATTTAATTTTTATTATGTTATTTAGATTTATGTATTGATTAATCATTATCCATTGATTATAGTAATGTTGTGTACATATAGTTTGTCTTCATTTTATTTCCCTTACCATATTAATTATTTTTTATCTAGTCATGATAGTTATTTTATTTAAATGAAATGTGTAATAATTTATTCAATATTCCATAATTTTAAAATAAATTTATTAATTTTATTATTGTTATATAAATTTATTGTGTGTTTAAATTATTTACTGTTCCATATTCAATATTTATTGTTTAGTCACAATAGTCATGTTATTTAAATGGAACTTTTTACTTATCTATATTTCCAAATGGATTATTAATTTTCGATTGAAGATTACTTCAATTATACACAAATCCTACTATGAAATTTAGGTCTCCATTAATTTCCATCCCTTCCCTAGAATCCAAAAAGTATAATTAAAATAATTTGAAATAATGTTTTAGAGGTAAGAGTGTTGTAACCATTAAATAAAAATGTTTTAAATAGTCATTTTAGATGTAACATGAAAATCTTCATTAAATCTAGTTTTCCACGATTACTAAACTATATTATCCATTGTAATGCAATCACATGTGTGTAGTTTAATTGTGAAAAATTATCCTCCAACTGTAGGTTTTTGTGGTTCGGGTATTTAAATTAATAACTAAATCAAGAAATAAAATGCTAAAAAACACTTACAAATTAAATACAATATGTCTGGAATATTGATCTTATGAATAATTTTCCTAAAACATGAGTCAAAATTCATTAATAACATATTTTTCCAAATAATTTTTTTAATAATACACAATAAACGTAATTATAAAAAAAAATTATGAAAATATGGACACTAAGGAGTAATTTTGTATATTATCCATATTTACCCCACATTCATTTTTAAACTATTTATTTCTCTATAATCCATATGTAACACCACTTTTAACAAAATAATCATTATATAGACATTTTCTATTTATTTTTCTGGTATTCCAATTTTTTAACCTTGACATCACCTTTTAAATGTAAAATCTCAAACAATATGCCTTTACATGAAAAATAGTGGGAGTGTAATCATAACTCATATCCTTCCAATAGTTTCCCACCATAATTTAAACTCCCTATGAATCCCCATTACCATAGACGAATCCTATAAATTTAAAATATTGTTTACAAAGAAATTTTATTTTTCAAATACATACATAAATATTTTGAGAAATTTCAAATTAGTCACATAAATCTATTTTAAAAAAAAATATTTCATTAGATGTGTTTTATAATGACACATAATTTCCCAAAAAAGAATCATTTTGAGTCACACATATCAAAAAAACACTGAAACATATATACCCATACATCATTATAATGTAAAAAAAAGTTAAATTTAGAAATATTGTATTTTAAATGATTAGAAATGTAGAAAACCAAAAATATTGAAAAAACTATTTTCATGTCAAAATCTATTTTTTTGAAAAATTTTAAATGAAAATAATGAAGTCTATTATTTTTTATACACTCAATAAATATTGAAAATTATTTTAGATAATTTTTTAAAAAATATAATTCACCTACCTTGATATATTGTTTTAGAGAATCTCTAAATCATTCATTGAATACAACAAATGTGAGATAAAAAATCGAAATAACATTTAATATTAATGAATATGAAATTTTTTATGCACATAGACTCATAGATCAAATATTCTAATTATTCATATTGTTTTACAAGGACTCAATCAAAAAAAGTTGTGTAATTCAATTTTTTCATTTTTCATAGTATGAATTCAATTTCATTATTTTAATATCATATATAACTAGTAAAATTTCATTAATTGGTGAACAAGTTACCTAATATGATAAGAAATGATATATTACATTGTTTATCTTACCTTGGGTAATATTATTATTACCTTAAATGTTTTTTTATTTTACATTTATATTATATAGATATTATTTAATACTTAATCAGATAATAAATAAAAATGAGTACTTTTTTCCTATATTAATTTTTATTTAAATATTTGAAAGGATACTTAATAATCTTGAAATTTTATATCCTATTATGATATCATCAATTTATATAAATATGAAAGGAATGATTAAATATTACATTATTAAGGTTCTATATGCATTAATAGTTGTGGATCATGCCCATTGAGGCCTTTAATTATCACGTTGTGTTTGTTATTTGTCTGAATTGAATAAATTATAATTATTTTGGATAATTTTATAAATATCAATTTATTAATTGGATCTATAATCTATATTTTCAATCATGAGTGATATAAAAAAATTATATTTGAGTTTTATCATATTATAAATTGTATGATATGTGAATTCAATGAAAAATTATATTTTTTCATTGAAATGTACAATTATTTTCATTTCTAGGAGTAAATTTATTCTTTATACTAATAATGGAATGTCTATTAACTATTGAGAGAGAGAATATTTATAAAAAAAATCTATATTTAAAGGGATAAATGAATTTAATTACAGTTTTATTGATGATATATCTATATTATACTCAAATATTTTGAAAATAAATTAATGTACAATGAATCTTGAGTGAAATTGATAATATAATGGTGCAATTAATTTGAATAATTCATGATAACTTGAATAATAATTCATATTTTACAACAACAGACCAGTAGTTATAAATTATAATATATATAGTGAGTTTAATCCAAAATGTTTGAGTATTGAATGTTTAATTAACATGGAATGAATTATATAATTATTGGTTTGGGGTTAATATAGTCATTTATTCGATGATGTGTTTGTTAAATAATTATATTTCTGAGAATTTTATAAAACATACCATACTAAAATTATATAACTATATATTATTTGGGTAATATCATAGTTCTAAGAAATGATGGATGGTGTAATATCCTAATTTATTTTCATTGGCCTTGAAATTGGAATTTTGAGGCCAATTATATGGGTTGGAATGAAATAAAATACATCACAAATAATAAATAATGATTCTAATAATTATGATCATATATGTTGATTTATATTTTAAGATAAAATATAATTTTTACTTTTTTTTGTTTTTTAGATTCAATAATAAATATATATTTTTACATAAAATTATAGAGTTGTAATTTTCTTAATTTTAATATAAAATAATGTTTGAAATCATGAATTTGGAAAATACAACTGATTAGGGGAGAATGAAATTAGACCAAAATAATTTCAATGATGTAATTTTTTTGGATTTTATATTATAAATATTGGTCATATATAATTTTCATCATTTTTCTTATATATTGAATAAAAAGATTCTCAACAAATAACCATATATTTTTTGTGAATTTAGTGTCCTAATACATTAATGGATATATGTGGATATGTTTCTAGAGGATTTTATTCTTTTAGATGAATAAATATTATCAAATAAGAATAGGTTAATTATAATAATTATGTCACTAAAAATTATATTATATCATAATGTATCCAAAATTAATATCTTCAAAAAATTAATATTGTCCATAAAATTTTATAATTTTAATAATGACCTAATCGAATACCCTATATTTGAATGATAATAGTTTTTTTATTAAAATAATTTATCTTTTTATTTATTAAATAAATTATTGAGGATTTATATTTTCATTATCATGGATATAATCCTTTTTGAAAAAATTAAACATGAAATATTCATATAATATATCATATTTTGAATTCAAATGTATGGTATCCAATTAGATTTAGGATATATGAATATATTATAAAATTAGATATTATAGGATATAGTAAATTTATTTATTTAAAATATGAATTTTATTAAACATTAATTTGTGGAAATGAGAAGACCTAATTTTCATTTTTTTTATTTTAATTCTAGTGGGGATTCCTCAAACGGAATATCTAATATTGATATAATATAATTTTTAATAATTAAATTAATTTAATGAATAAAATAAAAAATATTCTTGTTATAAAATACTACTAAAAAATGAATAATTATAATGGAATAATTAAACCATATCCACAACCCCGATGTATTGTGTGCTTCTCTAAACATGTAAGAAATGATGATTATAAGAATTACATTATGAAATTTCATTTTACAAATAATATGAGGATATGAAACTAGTAAATATGAAAACCATAGTTCTTCAACTGAAATCTATGATCAATCCCCATTCGAGATGCTCATCCTTAAGTCCAATTTATCAAAATTGATTACTAAGAATCTTATAAAAGCCTTGGTATTTTTATATTTCAATACAATGTAAATTTTTTGTGTCATATATGGTGTTTGATAAGTTGTTACAAATAGTTAAATATTTCAATGAATGAAATTCATGATTTATGACACTATTTATTTATTAATGATGTTATATATTAATTATCAATAAATTTGGATTCAAATGTATTATACCACATATAATAAAGTGTTAGTGGGAATTTTTATATTTTTTATTTTTATAGTAAAAATATCATGAGGGTAGCTAATGAATAACGATAAAGTATTCATATGATGTGCTCACATTTGTTGAAAATAACAGTAATCATTTATATCTTATGAATTATGGAGTAATATTTTTTGTGAGATGAATAAAATTATTAATTGCATATAAATGAATAAAAAAATTTAAATAAGTATTTTTTTACATTGAGTTATATTTCAATGGACTAAATAAGTAATATTTAAAAATTCAAAAGGAAACATAATGGTAAACTATCTTTTAATAATAATTTTTAAAAATTAACTAGTTGTGTTTATTATAAGGACATGAATTTTCAATTCAAATATTAAAAAAATTATGTGAAATAGAATAAATTAACATATGGTGTAACTAAAATGTTAATATAAATGGGTTTTGATTGTGATCATTGACACTATGTAAAATGTGAATGAAATTTTATATATTTTAATTTTTGAGATGTGTGGAAATAGATATGATATTAAATCATATAAGGGTAAATTATGAAATTTTTTATGTACATCCATTATTTTCTTTGTTTTTTATAAGTTTTAATAGGTCATTGTAAATTTGGGGACATAAATTTTTTTATATCAATTTAATTTTGATACACCATTTATTTAGATGATTAATGAATTGTTTTCATGAAATTATTTATTGTAATAAACATTAATTATTGGATAATATTTTTTACATGTTCATGGTTGTTTTATCTTGTAAATAATGTATTCCTGCTCTAAATGAGAATAGAAAACATATAACATAACAATATTTTGATTAATATATTCCTTAAAAATAATTCCAAATAATTTGTAGACTATGTTTCCTGAAATGCACTATTTATCTTTACCATAAAGATCCATGTATGAGTTGGGACCAACTCATACCCCAAAAATTTATTAATGAAATTAAGTAACAAATGATTACATGAGGTGAAATGTATTTTCACCAGCTGAAGTTATAATAGCCCGATATTTTATGAAAAATATTTTTTTAATTTTATTAATGTCTTGTGTTGTATGCTACACCAAAAGGAGCTTTCACAACACGCATCCTTGACTTTCCTTTCATTACACGCAATCATGACCTACCTCGATAGCGTGTGTAGTACGCAATAACGAGTTTCACTAAACAACAATATGCTATTAAAATATTATTAAAACTAGCCGTTATGAATAGTACTAACCACTTTTTGAAATTTTTTAAATTTTATTTTATCAAAATGTATTTCATTTTTGGATTCGTAATATCGAAATTATCTTAGGGTGAAATTTTGGTACTTTTCGGATAACTTTGATTATCTGATGAATAGTGAAAATTAATATATTTTAAACAACTTTTTTAATCGAAATAATTAATAGTGATAAATTATAAATTTTAGTGGTTTTAAAGTATATTTAGAATATATTTTTACAATTTAATACAATGTTGTTCATTGGATGTAATTTCACATTTAATCCAGACATAAACAAGTGTCGGTCTTTTGATAGTTATTATATCTTAAGAACACGCTATTTGTTTTGACGACATGAATTAATTTTTAAATTAATTAGTGAAACTAATATGTTTTGAATTTGGTAAAATAGACATCATTTTTTAGTTCATAATATCAAATATAGCTTTGGCCTAATTTTTGGTATTTTTATGGAAACTTTCATTTTTTGATGAATAGTGAAACCACTAAGTGGTGGTTAAAACAATGAATTTTTCATAAAACTTAATTTTACCACTTCTGTTAGTGGAATTTCAAAAATCCGAGAGACACGGTTGATGTTAGTAAGTAAAATGTGGTTCAATGAGATGAAAATATTTTTTGGTGAAGAGTAACTTTTTACTTTTTTTACCACGGTTAAAAGTAAATAAGGTAATTAAGGGTAAAAATGTTATTATTATTACCCTAACAAATGTCCTAATTCTATTGGATTAGTGTAATTCGACCAAAAACAACCTTAGGAATAAAATATGATCATTTACGCACACTTGGATTAGATTAGGACATTTATTATTAATTTATTTAAAGAATGGTTAAAATAGTTAAAATCAATGTTTAATAAGTAAATCATTTTTAATATAGGGTTCTGTTTCTATCCCTATTATTACATGGATTTGATTATGTTGTGATGGAAATATTTTTATGATATCCTTTATCTTAAATTAATTGTTTTATGATGTCATGTTGTTTAAGAATCCCATTTTTACTACATGGGTTATGCAATGATGTATGATTTATGATTATGTGGCTCACATAAGAATAGTATCATTATAAGATGGGTGGGACCTATAACTCCCTCCAATGCATTGGGTAGAGATTTTATATCTCATGAGATAGACATGGATGGAATGGTAGGTTATACCGGTTCAGTGAAACAGGACTGAAACGCGGGGTGAACTCGGTTCAGAAAGGGACTTTGTCCACTAAGATAGTCTTGGTAATGAGTCTTGACTAATAAGAAATTATTTTCTATGATTATGTGTGTATGAAACAAAGTATCATGTTTTAGGTTATGATTATTGGGATTACATTTCACTTCTATGATTTATCCCAGGTTATTAAATTATGATCTCTTTTGCAGGTTAAGATTTACAAAAGATATGTTCTTATGAATATGACGTGATTGATATTTATTTTGATTACCCTTACTGAGCATTTGAGCTCACCCTTTTATGTTTTCTTTTCCCCAGGACATAAAGAAAGGATTTAGGTTTAAAAATAAGAATATCTTTATGGGAGATGTTGAAGATCTTTCACCATGATTAGAAGATTATATTCCGAGTTTCCAAAGACACTAAACTATTACGGTCCTTGTGTGTGCGTTTTTGTTATGTACTAAGTATTCCGCAAAAGTAATGTAATGTCCATGTACGTCAGGCTTCGGGTCTCTACAGTTTGTATCATAGGAAAGGTTTAGTCAACCTTTGGAAACTATGATTCAAAAACGTTAGTGAGATCCCTAGAGATATTTCTAAGGTATGTCTAGGGATGTCGCTAAGGATAAGTATACGAATAGGATACAGTCCTAGAACTATGGTAACGATCATAGAATTTAACCTAAGATTTTAGATGTTGAGGATACTCCCCCTTTATTATGTTGTTTTCCCTAGCATGATTTTTTCCTCTCACACTATTCTTTTTGGGTTTTAGACGATGGCTATAACCCGAAGGAACCATGTTGATCAATGTAATGGACAATGAAATGATTGTCCTCCTGAACAAACAAATGTTATGGGAGATAGATTGAAAAATCTTATTACTATAGTTACACAAGCAATGAATCATTCTGGACATCCAAATTAGCAGAGGAGGGAACAATATTCTATTGAGTCCTTCATGAGGCAACGTCCACCTTCTTTCAGTGGGTCTTCTGATCCAATTTTTGTTGAACAATGGATCAGTACTACTGAAAAGATATTTTCAGATCTTCAATGTTCTGAACATGATAAAGTCATCCTAGCAGTATATCGTCTGGAAGGTGAAGCTGATCAATGGTGGAATCTTATCAAGAATACAAGGCAAAGAGATGAAATTGAGTCCATGGAATGGGACGAGTTCAATAACTTATTTTTCAATAAGTACTTCCCTCGTATTCTTCGAACAAATATGGAGAAGGAGTTTCTTGAACTAAAGAAAAAGGATGATGATTCTGTTGGTATATACGAAGCAAATTTTACAAGGCTTTCAAGGTATGCATCTGGATTTATTATCCAACCTGAAAGTAAAGTTGATCGATTCTTCAGTGGCTTAAAACCAAATCATCGAAGGGAATTAGCTATAAGAGACTTCAGTAGCTATGAAGAAATTGTGTGTTGTGCTATCAAGGTAGAAATGGAAGTTGGTGTTACTTATCCATCTCATAATTTTGACAAGAAACGAAAGACTGAGTTCAAGGAGAAATATCTGAATAATAGTGAAAAGAAGATGAATGTTTCCTTATGCTCAAAATGTGAAAATAAGCATGGTGGAAATTGTCTTAAAGGTACTAGAAAATGTTTTAAGTGTGAAAAAGAAGGTCATCGAGCAGCTGAGTGTCGAAGTAATGGAAAAAGGGTTTCTAATGATGTGAATAAAGAAAACACTGCAGAGAACGCACCAACAAAACTTCAATGATTCAAGTGCAAGGAAATGGGGAATTATGCAAATAAATGCCCTAATCCAAGGGTTAGTGATGATCTATGTGAGCAACCACTTAAGGCAAAGGACAAAGGGAAGTCACATGCGATCACCATTGGCGATGTTGAATATGACAATGATGTGGTGGAATGATTAAGTGTTTATGTAATGGGAGTCCAGAATAATGTTGTGGAATATTGGAATATTTATGATTTGATCTATTGTGGTTTTCAATAATTTTATGGCATCGGTAACCCTGAAAAGTGATTGAAATATTTTTGGAAAACAGATGATATGCACATAATGGAGGGATAAAGAGAATCTAATATGTTTGATAGTATTCATGAGCTCATGATTGATATAAGGACTAAGTGATATCATGGTTTGAGTATATAGAATTTTGAGGATTTTGGTATGTGGAAAGTGTTAACTTTTAACTACATTCATGTTTTCACTATGGTTAAATGGGTATTCAGTTTTCAAGAGAATACATGATTAAGGCCTAGGAATGTTTGGAATGTGACCAACAAGACATATCTTATGATATATGGGGATCAACGATGGTAATCGTTTTCACTATATTATAAGAGTGGACTGCAGTATTGTGGATAAGCCTAAAGATTGAATGGATTATGTTGGAAATAAGTTAGTATTGTTTAAGGATAATTTTTTTTGATATTGTTGATGGGATGTTATAGTAATATAACTTTAGAAAAAGGACAACCTGCAGGACGGACGACAGCCCATCGTGTCAGACAAGGCTGTGGAAATCGAACCCACAACCGAAGTGCGACTGGCCTTTATTGCCTATCACTGGCCTTCAAGAAGTCCCTATTTAGTAGAAACTAGTTTTATTATATTAAGCAGTATGATATATGATGTATAAGTCCATTTTAGGAACCATATATTATTAATCTCACTATAGATGGTCTTATGTATTTTTTTGATAACTTTTTTTAACCTTTTGTTTCAGAAAGATGGAATGACCCATCATTCTATCACATGATCTGCTAACACATCACGAATGACAAATTCAAATTCATTTCTTTAGGATATGAAGTGGAAATTGTCCAAAGAACGACAAACGGTGAGACTATACCAAAATCACAAAAGTATTTCTTCTTATTCCAATTTCATCAACATTAGGGAAATGATCTTGAAAACCAAAAATGTTTTCCTAGTGCTCTTATATCTGATGAATCAGATGGTTCCTTAGATCGTCACAAATTTATGGCTTTGTGATTGCTGGTTTTTCCATAGCCATGTTCTCTACCACTCTCCATCAGAACATGATGATTAGATTTCTCTTCCATATCCATATTTTCACCTATGTGGAAACCCAGTGATTAGTTTATTTGGGTAACCGTTACGTTTCATACTTGTGTTTTTAAAGATTGGTTTTGGTATTCCTTTTTACGATGTGGGTTTCTATTAAAGAAACATTCAAATAGTAAACCATTTAAAACCCCGATGAATTTCGAGGGGAAATTCATTTTAAGGGGGGTAGAATGTAACAACCCGAGTTTTTTTGAAAAAATATTCTTTTTAATTTCATTAATGTATTGTGTTGTACGCTACACCAAAACTAGCTTGCACAACACACATCCTTGACATGCCTTGCATTACACGCAATCGCGACCTTCCTCGATAGCGTGTGTAGTACGCAATAACGAGTTTCACTAAACAACAATATGCTATTAAAATATTATTAAAACTAGCTAATATGAATAGTAATAACCACTTTTTGTAATTTAGTAAAAAAAAAATTTTCAAAATGGAATTCATTTTTGGATTCGTAATATCGAAATTAGCTTAGGGTGAAATTTTGGTAGTTTTCGGATAACTTTGATTTTCTGATGAATAGTGAAAATTTCTATATTTTAAACAACCTTTTTAATCGAAATAATTAATAGTGATAAATTATTAATTTGAGTGGATTTAAAGTATATTTAGAATATATTTTTACAATTTAATACAATTTTGTTCATTGGATGTAATTTCAAATTTAATCCAGACATAAACAAATGTCAATCATTTGATAGTAATTATCTTTTAAGAACACGCTATTTGTTTTGACGATGAGAATTAATTTTTAAATTAATTAATGCAACTGATATGTTTTGAATTTGGTAAAATAGACATCATTTTTGAGTTCATAAAATAAAATATAGCTGAGGCCTAATTTTTGGTATTTTTCTAGAAACTTTCACTTTTTGATGAATAGTGAAACTACTAAGTAGTAGCTAAAAAAATGAATTTTTCATAAAACATAATTTTATCGCTTCTGTGAGTGTAATTTCAAAAAATCCGAGAGACATGATTGATATTAGTAAGTAAAATGTGGTTTAATGATATGAAAATAATTTTTTGTTAATAGTAACTTTTTACTTTTTTTAACACGGTTAAATGTAAATAGGGTAATTAAGGGTAAAAATGTTATCATTATTACCCTAACACATGTCCTAATTCTATTGGATAAGATTAATTCGACCAAAAAATCCTTAGGAATAAAATATGATCATTTAGACCCACTTGGATTAGATTAGGACATTTATTATTAAATTATATAAAGAAGGGTTTAAATAGTTAAAATCAAAGTTTAATAAGTAAATAATTTTTAATATAGGGTTCTGTTTCTGTCCCTATTATTACATGGATTTGATTATGTTGTGATGGAAATATTTTTATGAATTCCCTTATCTTATATGAATTGTTTTATGATGTCATGTTGTTTAAGAATCCCATTTTTACTACATGAGTTATACAATGATGTATGATTTATGATTTTGTGGCACACATAAGAATGGTATCATTATAAGATGGGTGGGACCTATATCTCCCTCCAATGCATTAGGTAAAGATTTTATATCTCATGAGATAGACATGGCTGGAATGGTAGTTATACCGGTTCAGTGAATCATGACTGAAATGAGGGGTGAACTCGGTTCAGAAAGGGACTTTGTCCACTAAGATAGTTTTGGCAATGATTCATGACTAATAAGAAATGATTCTCTATGATTATGTGTTTCTGCCACAAAGTTTCATGTTTTATGTTATGATTATTGGGATTACATTTCATTACTATGATTTTTACCATGTTATGAAATAATGATCTCTTTTGCAGGTTATGATTTCCAAAAGATATGTTCTTATGAATATGACGTGATTGATATTTCTTTTTTTTACCCTTATTGAGCATTTGAGCTCAACCTTTTATGTTTTCTTTTCCCCAAGTCATAAAGAAAGGATTTAGGTTTAAAAAAAGAAGATCTTTATGGAAGATGTTGAAGATCTTTCACCACGATTAGAAAGATTATATTCCGAGTTTCCAAAGACAATAAACTATTACTGTCCTTGTGTGTGTGTTTTTGTTATGTACTAAGTATTACGCAAAAGTAATATAATGTCCATGTACGTCAGGCTTCGGGTCTCTACAGAATTCAAGAGGTTAAATAGGTTACAAGCTGGGAGGCAGAAAATGTAGAAATTAAGGTTCATCCTACGGGCAGGACTAAATCATATCACTCTTTTACATCTTGTTCCTTCATTATTGTTGTGCATTCTTGTCTAGATTCCTCTGATTAATTATTTCCATCCACAACTAAAAGTTAATCCTACAAGATCCCAAAGTCAGCCAAACAAAAAACATCAAATTGTATAAAAATCATAGTGCCACTATGTAATAATTTTCTGTCTCGGTGTGATGTGAACTCAATGAAATCAGGAGACAGGGTGGGCACGACACTTTGACAGCCAACTATCATGCATCCTAAAGAGAAACATCATCCTTTCAATCCCATTCCATGAAAGCATCGACATATGTTCAATTTCGTTTCTCGTTATTTTAGAAGAAATTTTTGTACTCAATGAAGAGACTTAGGAAATGGTTGTGGTATCAAAAGGTCCAAATATCCAGTAGAAACCAAGAAGACATCCAAATGAGCATGAAACCAAGAATACATCTCACAAAACTAAACAGGCCAATGCAAGTCAGAGAGAGAGAGATTGAATCATCAAAAACCCATCACTCATCCTCATTCCCAACACACGACATCCAAATGCAATCTTTGTGTCCCATAATCAAATTTGGGATTACTCTCAAATTCAATTCAATTTTAGAGAGCATGTGCTCCCTGATTTGAGAATATTCATTGAAGGTAATATCCTCTTTTTCATACCTTTGAAAATACAAGGAATCATTATCTTCAATCCTTGAGTAAATCTAGCTGTTGAGACCCTCCTTGGTACTCCAAAGATGATTTTTATGCTTACGTATCTCATCAATATTATCTTCATCAGTAAATGGAATAGATTCATTGACGTTATCTTGTGAAAGGCCCATATTCACTTCATCACAATATTCATGCGCTTCTTTGTTTTCTTAGGATGAGGGGTAATAAACCCATCTTAATCCACCACGGATTTCATTCCTTTTGTATCACATGAGTGGAAAAAAGCCACTTCGTCTTCATGAACATTATCATGTACATCCTTCAAGGAATGAAAGGATTCACTGGGATCATCTCGATCCCTCTACAAATTGGGAGGGACAGCAGTGGGATCTCTCAAAGCACATTAGACGGTATCACCGAAACCTGAGAAAACATTATCAATATCAAGCTGAGAACCACTATCCTCATTATAACTGACCAGAGTGAAATTTTCAATAGACTTCTCAATAGATTCATTATTCCATCCAAATGGGTCCTTAGTTCCAGAAGGGTGATTAAATGTCATTGATATCTTTAACTCCCTACTGCAATCTTCAAAGTCCAACATCTACTTGCGCTTTTCAACCCATGTCAACTTACTGACCAGGGGATGAAGTGTCCTTCCACATTCACTAGATGGGTGGGAAAATTCAAAACAGGCACTACAATAAGTAGGCATGTTTTCATTACACACCTCTTGAAAAAAACCAGAATTACCATTTTGAATCTAGATCTGATTTGGATGGGGTTTAGAGACATCAATCTCAACACAAACCCTAGAAACTGAAGGTCTTGAAAGTTTTCTTGTTGAAAAATCCAATTTCAGTAGATAACCAATAAGTCTAGCAATTGGGAACAAGGGAATATGCTTAAAAAGATGAAGTGGTACTCCAGGGAAACCAACCCAATCAGGAACAATGGGTGATTCGATGGCAGGATCAAAATCAGGGTCCATTTCAGGACCTTCATCATGAAACCACAAAAAAACCCCAATTTCCTTGCCTAGAATATATAATACTAATTTTTAGATGAGAATCGAAGAATGAAATTGGAAGAGTTTAACAATCCAATGTGGAATCCAATAAACCCAATAGCTTTTAGATATTTCCTTAGAATGATCAATGATGGTCTACGCCTACTAAATTTTCCAACAAGCACAAAGCGCAAATCTGAGGAAAGAATATTTAACTCGTTTTTAGAAAAAGAGATCACCAAATGACCTATATGATGAAATATTGTCAGATCAACACAAAGTTCTTCATCCGTAGCACCACCCACAACAAGAGGCACACTAGTCTTCACAGTACATCCGACAATGACATTGGCGAAGGATCGAGGGTCAGATTTAGGGCTTCATGGATGCTCGAATTTGGGCGGGGACACCAGCATTCGCAAGGGCGACATCTCTTTCCTCAATGGGTATATACAACTAAATTTCACTATTTATCTTTAATCACACACAACACGTTGTTTATCATACATTGAATGCCACTCAAATTCCATTTGATGCCATATTGAAGAAACGTTATGATAAATTGTTTTAGAAATGTTTTTTATTTTTTGATAACTAACCATTTTGTATAGGAATTTTTCTGTTATTTAAGAATTATATCTATCCCATCATTGTGGGTTATGTAAGAATTTTGACTCTTAATGAATGAAAAAACACAAATATAAATTGGATAAAGATTTTATTTTATGAAAGTTGTTTTCTAGATGTATATGGCTTGAATATGAAGCACCAAGAGTAGAGTTTTTTACTGAGAGGAATAATATGAAATGTTGGTTAGAAAGATGATGTTATTGATTGAAAAAAACATCTATCTTAGGTCCATAGGTATGAAGATCAAGATCATGAATACTCGGAGATTGATAGAATGTAATGTGTTTGTGAGTGAAAAAGATGTAATGATGATTAAGTGGATTTTTGAATAATGTGATGTCCGAAGTTCTAAATTTTCAAACATTATAATCAAAAAGAGACATAGATTTTTTGATCATTTATTTCTCCAAAATCATGATAACTATCATCGTAAAATGTTTTGAAGAAATAGTGGAATCATAAAATATTATTATTATCTAAAAAATTCATACCCCTGGGATATGAACCCAACTAATTAAAATTCACAAATTGAAATCAAAAGGTCTGTCATGATTCAAGGAAGACATCTCCAAAAACAGCTCACAAATCGGTGTTATTGTTTGTGAGTTCTTGGGGTTTAAAGAACCACCAGAAAATCCTCACCAAACCACCTCCCGTCTCGCTGAAAACACCTTCACTACTTCCTCCCCCCCCCATAATCTTCCATGGTTGCTACCAGAAACCTGGTCTTCCACCGGATAACATCCACAATCCTCCAGGAGCACTGCGATTCTCCTAAATCAGATTTGATACATGTTTGGGAAATTTCAGGAATTGAACTACACAACCATTATTATAATTTGAAGAAAAATAATGAATAAACAAGATCCGAGATTTTAAAACACAAACTGCATACCTTGTAGTCGATCACTATCAATTTGCATGCTCCGCTGCTACTGTTGCATGATCCGGGAGGATCTTCAATATAGATCTGAGACTTATGGTGCTTCATTTTGACAATTTGGCCTCTGATTCATCAGTAGAGGAGGAAGGTAAAAGGGAGGAGTTCTCCTTGTTGGTTTTTCAAATACAAGGGGTGGGGATAGATTAAGTTTAATTAATTAATTATTTAATTAGTTATTTAAACCACCATTTAACACCCTAGACAAAAACGCCTGACACGAAGAAGATTAGGTCACCTCTAGGGTAAACGCATCATTTTGAACATAACGGAGAGCTCAGAATTTTGATCTGACACACCATATAAGACTTACTATAGCCGATACTGATAAATAAAAATTTACATTTATTTATGGAAATTCCCCTGGTGGCTTTTTCCACAGTAGGCCCACGCCCGCAATGTTTACACCCTTTCTAGGGTAAACGACACGCTCCAGACGCAATTGTACCCTCATATTTCGGATTTGAGCTACTTTTTAGGAACAAATGCCACACCACCACATGCATAGTATAAAAATAATTAATATTTTTATAAAATTAATTTTGGGGACACCGATCCTCAGAATCAAATGTCCTCTTCACACATAGCTCTAGAAATATACGTAGGAATATTCCGAAGTCTGATATGTCCAAAAACATGTAGGATCAAAAAAAATATCTAGATACTAAATTAAAGAGGAGTTGAATTGTATGTTTAAAAAAATATTTTTTTAATCTTAAGTAATGTTATGTTTAACAAAGTTATAAAAGGTAAATTTACAAGACCTCTTTTAGTTATAAAAACGTTCTAGGTTCCAGAAATGTGGTTTTAGAAATGATACTTATGGAATGTTTATAAGGAAAATATTCTACCTTAATGTTTAGAGAATCATATCAATCAGAATTTATAAGAGAACAAGAATGTATAAGAATGTTATTGTATCTTATAATATTAAAAATATGAAAAAATAAACTTGAAATAAAACAAGTAACAAGTATGAAATCCATTAACCCAAAGATAAGGGTACCAAACAACCATGGATAAAGGTCTATTGATTTATAATTTCAAGAATGTATGTTTCACACACACAAGGGTAATCACTCAACAAAATATCAAAATTTTTCTTCTTATCCATAATACTACCCCAAACATTAAGGTAGCTGACACCTCAGTCTTCATATCCCCATGATTCCTCGAACTATATGGTAGTTGGAACCTCTGTCTAACTATTCCCGTAAGCCCTCGATTGTACTCATCAACAATTAGTTCCCCATGAAGAAATCTAAACAAGATGTTCATTACACACAAATCATGAGAGTTTCTCTCCCTATAAATTATTTCAGCAGTAGGAAATCTCTAAAGTTATCAACCATCTATTAGCTCTAAAAATGAGATCAAATTTATATGAACATCTCCAATGGTCAGCTCCCTCCTCTAACAGTTATATTTTCCATTAAATCTTGGATGGATATGTACACCTGTCCCTCGAACAAAGGTTAGAAACATATTGTACGAAATTTTTTCATAACTCTAACAAGTGTAAGAAAAATAAGGTTCCATAAAAAAATATATTTTTCAGAGTCTATGGAAAAATAATGATTGGAGTCTAATAAAATAAAAAATTTAAGAATATAAATAATGGAAATTCAGATTATGTTTTCCAATGAATTTATAACCTAAATTCTATAGATATCATAATCAAAATACCAATTAATTATGAATCCGAAATTTGAAGAATTCAGAGTCTGAATTATAATGAATATGGAGTCTAAATTCCAATGAATTTGGAGTCTGATTTCTAGGAATTCATAGTCTGAATTCTAATGAATTCGGATTCTGAAACATCATCATCGTTTTGGATTATATTTTTTTTCCTTTAAATAATAAAAGCTCTATAGGGATACTAGACCCAAGGAGTACTATAATAATGCAGACCAAGGGCATATCCTTGTATTATGTTCACCCCCTCAGGTTTTAGGAAAGAGATTCTATTGAGACAGATAACATTTTTTGTTTGATTCTCCTGGGAAGAATCATGATCTGCATCATTATTCCCCTCCTATCATGTGTGTCTTACCTTGATGTTGTTTTTAATGAGCATTTTTTACTTCTTGATGGTGTAGGTAATCAACCATGGAATGTGAACATTCCCATGAAAGGCTTCATAAACCGCATTAGAGTATGTTTCCACATGGGAGAACCTGATGTTCTGTTGCATGCAGAGGGATATAACTGTCAAAACTGCCTTCACCTCTTCTTATAGGGAGTTTCCATTTCCATAGTGAGACGAGAAGGACATAACAACACTTCCTTTGTATTTCCCTCGCCAATCCTCCTTCGTGGATAACACTCGAGATGCAAGACCCCCCTGTGTTAATATTGAACCCAAGAGATAGAGGGATCCATGGAACATAATTCCACTGAGCTGTAGAGCGGGTGTGAGATTTGTTAAGAGAATTTAAAGAAGTCGGCATGAGGGAGAATAATTGTAGCTGCTGAGAAAGGTCACCAAATTATCCAGTAAGTTCAAATTTCTCATAATTTTGGTACTCTCCAATGAATGATTCCCCTCGTCCCTTGCCCGATTCCTTTCTTACCATAGAATCCAGCACCCAGCATTGATGATCACTACTCTCTCCATTATTTCATAACTTATATTGTTAGATACCTCGAACCATTTCTCTATGAAGGAAGTATAACCAGAGTCTGAGGAGGGGTATGTAGTAATATGACCATATAATCCCCATACTTCATGTGACCATTCTCCTTCAATAAAGATGTGGTGTGTGTTTTCTTCCCTTTTACTCATGCGATAGTGGGAGCATGACACCATGTGTATGCCCATACCATTGATATTATCATCTGATGAAATATTTTTATTTCTAATTCTCCATGTTAGAATGTTATAATTCATGGATATTTTGTTATACCACACTACATCGGCCAAACTTTGTCTTTGAGCCTAATAATTAACTAAATGACCAAAGTCCCTTGAATTAATGCTCCCTGATGATGATGGGGAGAAGACATATTGATATGCCTCCGAGTTGGTGGTAATGAGGTAAATAATACCCTACTTCTTTTTATCCATGCCTACCCTAATGAAACGAGGATGAAAGATCACCTCTTTAAATGAGATTGTTGGGGCAGGATAGCCAGGGTATCCGATCACATTTTTATCATGGTTTTGGTGCCAAAACAAAATTCTCTCTTCTCTAATGATATGTTTCATGTTTCGACAATGATTTGGAAGAAGGACACAAATTGAGGATAGAACATGGGAGCCTTGCAGGGCTTGTTGTGCTCATTCATACCCAGGATACGAGCCATGATCATCCCCCATAAAGAACACTCTTCAGTCAACTCCCATGCCAGTATCACATGAATTTATTGTGTTGTTCATTCTAAACTTTTTATGTTGATCCCACCAACCTATATTGTTCTCGGCATCCTCTCCCATGACACCCATTGTATTCTCCCCTCCGATAGAGAATCCCATATAAAACACGATAACAATTTATAAATGGTTTTAATAACCCCCATTGGGACATTAGTGGTAGCATTGACATGAATGGAAATCATTGTTAGGACACTGTTGACCAAAGCTATCTACCCCCCGAAAGACAGAAATTTTTTTCCAGTACAGTACACATCCTGAAATCCTACTCACCACCCAATCAATGTTTTGTATTCATGTACTACCAGGGGATTGTGGGGTGATAATGTATTATATTAAGAAAACCCCTAGTTTCAACCCCATCCTATAACTAAAATGTGATGTCCTCCTGTCATTACATTTGTAAGATATATAGAAGCATCATTGTTCTTTGTTGATCGCTTGGCCACTCCATCAATAGTATTCCTCTAGAATTATATTGATACCGCACATTGATGTCTTCCCAACATTCATGTAGATAAATGTGTCATCAGAAAACATCAAATTGGTGGATGTTGGGAGATTATGTATCATTAAATAGGGTAGAATGGCTCCATTTAAAATACCTTTTTGGATCATGCAGATGAAGATTTTCTGAACAAGGATGAATATATAGGAGAGATAGGATCCCCTTTCCTAAGGATTTGAACCACCATAATGAAACTGTGGGTTTTTCCCATCCAGGAGATAGCCATCCATGATGATCTATAATAACAAAAGAGGAGATCACATGCCCATTATGATAACCCCATGTGGACAAGTATCCAAAAGATGTAGCCTTCTTCAAATTGAATGTATCCATTATTCATTTATAGTTTAATTTCTATGTTATAGCCATGGGTTTTGGTATTCAGGTCCCTCAACATCTCATAAAATAATGTTATAGCCCCTATATTGTGCGGCCTCTTACGAATTGGTTTTGATCAAGGGAGATCGATCGGAGAGAAAATCTCATACAGCATAGCATTATGAATACTAGACAATATCTTATAAGGTTAATTGCATTGACATATTAATCAATAGTGACTATGTGGGGATGGATCCTTGATCTTTGGGATGAGAACTAAAGAGGTATCACATGCCAACTATGGTAGGCATCCACCGTGAAAGATGTCTTGGATTGTAGTGATGCTATCTTATTTAGCAACATCCTTGGATCATCTATAAAACGAGCATGGGAAGTGGTCAGGGCCCGGAGCGCTCATTAGGTTGATCCTCATCATGGAATTATATACCTCCCCCATTTTGGGGATCTCTTCCGGATCATCGTTATCATGGACCAATATAAGTGGAGGAACCTCTCCCTATTACTCCTAACCCCCATCCCGATAGCCATTTCGCATGGTCGATATTAGACCCTCCAAGAGGTCTTTGATGAATTGTTGCGCCATCTCTATCACTACATCCCCATCATTAGTATACAATCCGACCTCCATAACAATATTTGTCTTGATAGGACTCCGCTTATCCTTTATGGATGCATGGAAATATGCAGCACCTCTGTCACCTTCAATAAGCCATTTTCTCTTTGACCTCTCCCTTCCCTACATTCGGAGTCTGAATTTTAGTGAATTAAGAGTCCGAATTATAGAGAATTGGGGGGTCTTAGTTTTAGAGAATTCGTAGTATGAATATAGAATACTCTATAACCAAGACGTTATTGGATTATAAGGTGTTAAATGTGAAACAGATTTTTAGACTTATGAATAATATGAGTCATATTTACATAAACTATAAAATGATAAATTAAAACATAGGTTAGGATAAAATTTCAAGGGAGAACAAAAATTTCCCTTACTATGATAATTATTAAGTAAAATATAATTTTCCTTAAGATATAGTACTTGTGATATTCAAAATATAGAGGAATGGATGAGTTATAAATAAACCTTATTGACTCAAAAATCCCCCCTGTTTTGGAAAGCTCAAACAACCTTATGAAAAAAATATTGGGAGTTTGAAATTTTCTTTATGGACTTGAAAATAAAAACATATATCCCATTAATTATGAAACATAGTGAATACGAATAACTCAACCTTAGGTTTTTAAATCCTTAAATATCTGATTCATGATTTCATGAATAATATTTTACATTTTCTTTGATATGAATGTATTCTTTGATAATAACTTCCAATTAGATGATCTCGCCCTTACATATGTAAATCTCTTCTATACATAGTATTCTTTTTATCATTTCTTTCTCCCACATTGTGATTTTCAAAAAGGAATAACGGAAACAGAAAAAAAATTGGTAGATGAAATATTATTACAAAAGAAAAAAATATATGAACATAAACCAAAATTTTCATTATGACTGAAAGAATTTTTATACAGAATAAAATACATAAAAACATTATATTGGGAAAAAAATTCATTCTTTCTCCATCAACATTAGAATCATTACAATGGTTTTTATCACTTTAATCTCCTTGTGATCTTCTATCACATGCTTGATTAGTTGATCCTGATCTTCATTTTCATTATATAAGGCATTGATCTTTTCTTCTTGATCCTTAAGAGTATCTTCATGAGATGTCAAATGATCTTCCTGTTTAGAAAGCCATTCTTCCAACTCTATTCTGAGATCCCCTTGCGTCTTCCAATTCATATCCCCTGAATTATGCTTCCCATTTAGATCCTTGACATCCTACATCCAAGTTGTATGTTCAATACATATATTTTATTCCAAAAATGTCGTAAGATAATTAAAATTCCCAACTTTGGTGTCAAAATAATCATTCAAACTTTCTTTAAAATTATCAAGGATTATCATTATTTATATTATTATCCTAGACCATTTTGTGATTTCGATTCACAATATTTCATGGTCATTATATTCAATGAAAAATGTTTTGAAATATGCCTAAGGATTGACAAACTTATCCATAATCAATGTTAGTGAATATAATTTATAATTGAACAAATGATGATGCAATTGACACCTCATGTATACACTTGGAAATAAATGAATGGTATCAACCAACATCTTTAATGATTGGACTAAAAAATCATGACCAAGTGGGGAGGATTATAAATCAGAGTATTTGGTTTGTGAGGATTATTTTTTTATCTATTCTTCTTTTCTCTTGGAATAACCACCAACATCTTTATTTTTGATTAAATATTTCCAAGGTGAATCAACCAAAAACTATTTTCCCTTATCAAATTTCTGAATAATATCTTCTTCTTTTGTGGATTCATACTCAATATCTAACAATTGAAAAATCTTGTCATCCTCAATATTTTATTTCTTGGCACATATTTCAAGATATTTGGGCTAACCAAAGTCATGGTTTCTACTCTCTTATTTAGATAGTTAATTCATTTCTTCAAGAAACGTTTCTTCTTTTCCTGGAGTAGCAAGTTCTAAAGATTCAACTTCGAAAGATCGAATTGATAGTTTCTCAGAACGGCTCTCCTTCTCATGATATAGCTCTACTTCCCTTATCATGTCATATGTATAACCACATCCTCCTTCTTCTTCCTCTCCATCCTCTTGAACCTTTTCTTCTTCTTGATCTGGTTCCAAAATCAACATCATCATTCTTGGAGTCACTGGGATTGATTCTTACAAAAATGATTCTGGTACATGAATTCGTTCAGAGGTTTTCATAGAATCCTTGAGAGTGGATTGAACTATATTGGCTTCATACATCTTATTCCTATACATATATTATTTTTCTTCCTTCTCATGAATCTCAGTATCCTTCAACATTAAAGTGTTTTCCTCAATAGAATCCAAGCCAAAACTAAACACCCCTTCCTTATTATTCTTATTATCTTCTCTCCACTCAGCAACCACATCACCAGGATATGTATTATTCTTTTTTTGTCATAGGTGGTGCTGATAGATTTTCTATAATTGGTGGAGTTCTTTCTATCACTTCTAGAACCTTCACCTTCACCTTCATTCCACCATTCTTGGAAGATTCATCCACCTTCTGTTTCCTTGAAAGAGCATCAATTTTTTATTCTGAAAAATCATTAAAATCTCTTGATTCTATAATTATTGAATCATTAATCCTTCTGAGGTTGTTATCACTAAGAATCATGACCCTGAAATTCCTTGTCTTAGAACAGAAGGTAAATTAAAAAAATTCAAGACAATGAACTATAATCTTGGAGATAATAACCAGATAGATAATGATTTGAGATTTCAGAGTTCCATTAATGATATTATAAATTGTACGTAAAACATACATCACCAAATTGATCCTTCTGAAATTTAGCAGAATGTACAATACTTAAATATCATTCTTCTTTAGGGTATCCTTGTCACATTTTTTCCGAATGTGAAATCCTTGAACCCATAACTGAAGAATCAGACTTTTGGTAGAGAGATGATCAATTTTTAGAGTCTTTACTTCTTTTATGCCAAGGCTCTCAAAAGCCTTTTACTTGTCAAAAGACCCTAAAACATCTGGTAAATTGTGACTGAGAAATTATGCTTCACCCTCATACAAAATTCCAATAGGATTGGAAGCCTTATAGTAGGAAAGGCAGTAGGCCATTCTAAATCTCTTGAAGGAAATAATATCTCTCCCCCCGTCATTTAAGAAACTTACTGATTCATATAATTCAACCAAAAAATGTAGATTAACTGGATTTTGTTCCTTCATTTTGGATAAACATAGTATCTACCTGCTATTCCACTTGATATTGTTTTAATTAATAGATTCATACATAGAAAATAATTTCGGATCAACTAACCTATGTCTGTATATCTTCCATTCAGATATTTCCATTACTACTAACATTTGTTCCTGTGGATAAGCATTCACAGACATTCATAATTGAGGGAAAACATAAATATTCATAAAGGGCATAAGTAGAGCAGTAGGGATTCCACATGCCAATGATTTGAAAACAAATGTGGGAAAACCATCGACAGGGGACCTCATATATGTGTCTTAGGAAACAATTCAACTTTCTTGATTGATCCAATGGTTAAAAAATTACTGATCATATCTGACGATTGAGATGATAGCCAAAGAAAGAATGTTGTATGTTCTGATCCTTTGAGGTTTTTAAGATAATAGGTTCATATCTATGTAAAAGTGAATCTGAAAAATATTAATCAAAATGTATATACGTACATGAAAAAATATGATTACGAAAATTTAATAATGCAATCATACCTTTTAGATTTCATGGAAAATTCTTCATAATGATAAAAATTGTTCTTTAGGAACATTATATTCCAATTTTTTTTTAAAAAAATGAATAAAAAATTTTGATTCCAAAAAATTTGATTATGAAAATTCTGATTACGATCATTTTGAATTTGAAAATTTTGATTATAAAAATTTTATTACAAAAATTTTAAATGAAAAAAAATAATTACTCAAGAAAATCTACATTTCCTATGAAAAATATTTTTTACTATAAAGAGATATGTTTCAATAAGAAGTTAATATGGAATTTTACATTATGGTTATAATTTCGATATTTTGTTTAATGTATTCAAATCTATCGACGTGTAATTATTTTGTTGAAATATCAGAAAGTTTATTTTGTGAAATAATGATGAAGATACTAAAATACTAGAGGGGGTGAATTGTATGTATAAAAAACATTCATTTTCAATATTAAGTAAAACAATGTTTAACAGAGTTAAACAAGGTAAATTTAGAAGACCTATTTTTGTTATAAATCCTTGCTCGGTTTCGGAAATGTGGTTCCGATATTGAGACTTAATGAAAGTTTACATGGAAAATATTATACCAAAATCGTATAAGATATTATCAATCATAGTTTATATGATAATAGGGAATTATAAGAATGTTATACTTTCTTCCTCTATTAAAATGATGTGGAAAAAACAAGAATTAAAACAAGTAACAAGGAAAATATCTATTATCCCAAAGATAATGGTATTCAAAAACATTGGATTAATTTCCGTGATTTATACATTCAATAATGTTTGTCTTACCCACACCCGAGAAACCCTCGATAAATATATCAGAATATATCTTATTATCCCTACAAACCCTTGAACTTTAAGGTATTTGGAAACTCTGTCTTCCTATCCCCGAATGTCCCCGAACAATAAGGTAGTTGGAACCTCTGTATTCTTATCCCTAGAAGCCCTTGATTTTTCTCATCAACAATTAGAGTTGCACGAAGAAGGATAAACCAGATGATTAGGATGCACAAAGCATAATAATTACTCTCTCTAGAAATTACTTCAGCAGCATGCAATAGCTAGAGTTATCAACCATCTCTATGGTCTTTCATGTTAGATCATATTTATAGGAACTTCTCCAATCGTCGGCTCCCTTCTATAACAGTTATTTTTTTCCTTGAATATCAGAGGAACCAGTACACGTGTCACTCAGACAATGGTTAGTTAGAAACAGATCATATATAATCATTTGATAACTATAACAAGCGAAAAAAATATAATATTTCTTAACCAAATTTATTTTTCGGAGGATATGAAAAAATAAATTTTGTAGTCTAATAAAATAAGCATTTGGAAACTATAAATCATAGAAATTTGGATTCTGTTTTCCAAAAAAATTAGAATGTAAATTAAAATGATTTCAGATTCTAAATTCAAATGAATTCAAAAAATCAATTATGAATAATATAGTGTCTTAATTATGAAGAATTCAAAGACCAAATTCCAATGAATTCAGAGTCTAAATTATGAAGAATTCAGAGACTATATTCTAAGGAATTCAGAGTCATAATTCTGGGGAATTCAGTGTCTAAATTCTGAGTAATTCAATGACTTAATTATAAGGAATTCTTAGTTATAATAATGAGGCTTTTGGTGTCCTCATTTTGAGGAATTCGATGTCCAAATTTCAAATAATTTGGATTCTGAAGTTCAATGAATTTGGTGTCTGAATTTCAGAGAATTCGAAGTCTTAAAAAATAATACCCTATAACCATGTATTTAAAGGATTCCAAAGATTTCGACGTGAAACCAATTTTTATAATTAAGAATAAAATGAGGTATATTTAGAGAAAATTTAATATTAAAAATGAAAAAATATGTAAGGGTAAAAATTCTGTGGGTAAGGAAAATATTCCTTATTAAGATAATTCTTAGATAAAATATAATTTTTGATAAGATATTGTATTTTTGATATTCAAAAAAATAGTGGAATGAAATATTCATAAAGAAACCATATTGACTCAACAAACCTGAGACACTACATGTTATTTCTCCATAACATATCTAATCATAAACAAATTAAATATTATAACTCATTAACCCTACTTAATAACTCATCTTGATCATGAAGCACACAATTTTTGTAGTGGAAAATTAACTTCAAATTTCCTTTGATATTTTTTTTATCTTCAACTATTTCATATTGTTTTTTATGAGTTAATTTAAATTAAGTATTTTTCAAAAAAAAATCTTTTTTATAACTCATTTTTTTGGAATATAGTAAATTTATTTTTATGGGAAATATATTGTAAATTTTTTTTCATTAGATATTTTTTTATAAGTAAATATAAATTTTATTTTTATTATTATTAAATCATTTTCAATCATATATAATGATACATACTTCATGAATTTTTGAAATTAAAAGCAAATTAATATTTTTAAATCTATATAGAATAATAAATGTTTCATACCTCTTGAATTAATATTAAACACAATATTTTTTTTCAATTTATTATATTGAATTGTTGACTCATTTATATCATTTGAGATGATTTAATTTTTAATTTTATACAGAATATATATATATTCAATATTTAGTAGTAAATAAACAAATTCAATCACATTATACTTATAATAATCATATCATTTACAATGAGTTTTTAAAAAAATCATAAAATAACAATTATCCAAATTAATGTTGAATAATTCATATAGTACACTATATACATTGTCATGTAATACTATGAAACAACATACATGTATTATTTTATATAAAATATCTTTTAGGTTTATCTGATTGAAATCATAATTTATATTGAATCAAATAACTCTATTTTTGATTTTTTTTTGTTGAAGGAAATGTCAACAAAACAATGCATTGAGAAATAAAATATGTGATTCATGCCATGTAAATTTTACTTTATTGCAAAATATCATAATCACTATGTGGGAAAAATAAAAATGTAAAATTAATTTTATTATTAATTTATCTAGTGATATTGGCGTCAACATAATGTTCACCTGAATAAATTTCAGGACAGATATTTTTTACAATTACTATAATATATATTGTGATATAAAAAGTAGCTTCATAACACATTTTTCATCCAAAAAAAGCTCTTATAATTTTTTAAAAACATTAAAAATTCAATGAAATAAATATGTAGAATGATAAATTATATAATTATATTGGTTATTTATTTTCATCTATTAGATATAGTGTATTATTCCATGTAAAACAATAATAATTATTTGGAATTATTTTTTAAACTTACTAGCTAAAACCATTCATTATTTCGCTACTAGTTTGATTTAATATGAATATATTAGGATTTTATTTCATTTTTTAAGAGAATTCATACATACAATATATATATTTTTTAGACATTATATATAAATTATATAAAAATAATTATATAGATTTTATGAGTGGTAATTTTTTAATTACTTTTTCATGAATATAATTTTACATATAGTAGATGTGTTACATATTTTTCATTATAGAATATTTCATGATGCTGTTGAATTTATTATTTTGTAATATATCTATTCTATGTGGGAATGATGGGAAATATATGAAATTTCATATCAACAACCAAAAAATCAATGTTTAGTGAGGCCCATGTTCGTATGGATGGAGGTATTATAGAATTATTCTTATGAAAGTATTTTTAATCAAATTACTGAAATTTATAGTAATATGATTTTCATCATATCCTTTTTAGAGACATGAATTACTTGATAATTATGTTTGTTGGATTACAATGTTTTTAAAAAATATTTACCATGTGGTAATATTATTACCCATTATAGATATTTATTGAATGATTTTTCTATATATAATTATGTATTGTTATGTTATTTATAAGTTTTATGTTATATTCTTATTTATTTTTCATTCAGAATGGTAAACAATAATTCAATCATGCAGATTATTTATAACACATTACATTTTACTCTATAGTTTATTTTATTTTATATATTGTTATTTTAGTTTAATTTTTGTTTTTTAGTGTTTAAGTTGTTTTCAAGAGGTTCAGGAGTGCCTCATATTAACTTTTCATGTTGTAATAGTTCCACATCACTACATTGCTTCATATAACATATTAGTGGGCGGAGGGTTTGGGATCCAAATAAATATAATTATCTTTATGATATTGGGGATTTTGGAAAAGTGTTATTCCCTTTATATATTATGGAACCACTACATTGTGGGCTTGAGTATATGTTGTGGAGGGTTGGGTAGAATGTTTGAGGTATCTTTATCTTTTATAGGCCAACTACATCCTGATCCTTATACCATCCCAAAGGAGGATTCCCTAAGTAGTTTAGTATCATGGCCCATGAACTATAACAGAACACTTTCTCTGTGTATTTATTTTATATGGTATAAAGACAATTTCCCCCTTATTTTGTTGTTAGAGTTTCCCCCTTTTCTTCACCCTGTGTATTGTGAGACACCCATAAGAATGCCCTTATAGAATCTCGTATCATCTTCAATTACACAATCCTCATAGAGATTCAATGTGGTTTCATCATGATTTATTGTTGGGATTCCATGGTATGTACTATATTATAATTTATCTAACCCCTTCTCTTGTTTTCCTATTCTTCTCTCACTAAGCCCCTTTATGGACCAAACAAATGTTCAGTTGTGGTTCAGATTTGGTTATGGATAATAATTCTATGGTGTAAGATGTATTCTTCGAGCTCTCTTCAGAGTATATTTGATGTTTTAGAATCCTCTTCTTTGATTCAAGTTATGTTTTCCTATACACATACCTATAATTTTTGAACTCTGAGAGGTGTAAATCCTTAATTATGATGCTAATGACTCATGAATCATGAAAATTTATTTTTTTGTTAAGTAATGTAAATTGTTTTTAATTAAGTTTATATAGATACTAATTAGATTACATTTATTAATGTTTGGATTAATTAAATTTTCTCTAATACATAAATAGTAACTGTTTGAAAATTTTCTCAAATTTACATTTTGAATAAAATATGTCATTTTCAAATATTTTTTAGTCTTTATTATGAATTCACTATGTGGATAAAATGTTTTAAAAATATTTTATGGTGATGATTCAAATTTCATGTATTGTTAAAATGTTTAGAAAAATATTTAGAATAATATATAAGTTGTATTAATTTGATGAACCCATTTTGGTGATGTGATGAATCTAGGAGTAATTCTAATTCATTGTACATATTTTATTAAAAAATTGTTACATTCAAAATGTATTCAATAGAATGTTTTTAATGTGTGATATTTTATGAGTGCATTTAAAAATGAATTTAATTACTATAATAGAAAAAAAAATTTGCAAGGAAACTTAATAACATTTAAATGGTTTTTGAAATCAATGAGACTGGAGAACACTATTTTATTTCCTTTTCAAGTATCTCATAAATTTTTCTTGTATTATGTTTGTGGAAACTAGTGGATAGATAAAATGGATACTTATGTACATGAAGATATATGTAGGGGTGAGATATATATTATTTTTTCATTATGAATTGATCATTTGTTTTTTTTCAACATCCCCTATATTTTTTAATGATAGTATGTGAAAAATTGGTAACTAGTAGAGTTATGGATTCATGTTTTACATTGGTATGTGAAATATATTTCTAGTTCTATAGGAGAATTTCAACCTCCTATAAGTGGTTATGTGATGGTCCCTAACACACTACGATGGATGATCCATATAGAAAAAAAATCATGAGACACATACAGACCATGTGTGGCTAAAAACCAAGTCTAATAATATCTTTTTAGAGCCAAAGGTGTTCAACATGAAACGTATATCGTGATTAGAAGTTTCTCTTCAGAAACCCAATGTGGTAACTACATATATTCCATCCTACTTGTTTTAGTTGTTCCACCCTTATATTTTTTACCATAATTTTTTTAACACTTGATTTTTTATGCCTATATTTTATCATAACCTATATCTTGTGTTTGGTATTTTTTAAATAATTGGTTTGAAAATAATTTTTAAAAACATTTTTATTTGAAATGATTTTAAATTTTGTATTTAATATATTTTCAAAATATTTGTTTTAGATGAAATGGAACGAGGTAAAGATATTTAATATATTTTCTCATCTACGAAAAAGTACTTTGTAATTTTTATAAATAGGATTTGAACCCGATATTATTTTTCCATGAAATTAATTTTAAATAATACATTACAATTATATTTAAAACTTTATTAAGTGGATGATTAATTAATATTTAGGTATGTGGAATGACTGCCAGTGAACTATTCTGTATTTTATGCTTAGTATTATTATATGTAATGTTCGGGTTTTTTATCATATCATTGTCCTCTAATGGGGTGTGTTTAGTATCAAGCTTCTCTGGTCCATTAGGATCATGTGGTAATTTTTGATTATTTTTTATTTAGTTCTAATTGTACCCCATTCAAATTATATATAATTTTTTCTTTCACATTATTTAATTAGTTATGTATAATATATGTAGATTTTTGTTTATCTAATAATAGTGGTTGTTGAGTCCTTGGGGTTGGAGGTGAAATATTTGATTATTTGACGTTAAATTATTAAATAGGTAATAATTTTTCTTTTCTAGTTATTTATTTTGGAATTATTATATGAGATAGAGGTGGATCATTATATAATTTCTATTGAAATTCCTCGAGTTATTTAATTTCAATATTTGGATGAAATAATTTACCTTTGTAGTTTCTAATTCCTTGGTAGTTTTATTTCCCCATGGTGATTTGGAATTACCCTTTAGGCATGTGGTGGACTGGGACATATTTTAGATCATTCTAAAGCAAATATTGGTTCATCAAAAATGGAATCATATTATAGGATTATTGGTTAGGGTATTGGTTCCTAGAACATCCTCTTATTATTCTCAAGAGTCATGTAATAGTTGAGTTAGAATTGTCCTTAGATATTCATATTGCCTCTTTCCATCCGATGGCCTCATGATTCCATGAAATTTGTTACTTGAATTTTTTATTTGGTATTTCATTTTAGTTATTTATGTTAGTGGTTTTTATCCACATTTAAATATGATGTATTTTATTTGGGGTTCAATTTTATTTTTCAATTAAAACATAAAACGGGTTTTTTCATGTATGGATGGAATATATAAAATGAAATAAAAATATGTAACGCAAGTATTCATCCTAAAAATGTCTTAAGAATTATTTTGTTTCTGAATGGTGGACCATGAAACCATGTGGTGAAGAAAATAATGGTTATGTATCATTTGTTTTCATTCCATTTATGAAACCATTTAGTGAAACCCCATTATATGGTGAATTTTATAGGTTTATTTTAGTATTTTGATATTTGATTGGATTTTTTAGAACTATATTATTAATAGAACTATGTAATTGTGGTAAAAATTATACTTGGTTAAAAATTGATAATTTCATGGAAAATGAATTTGGCATGAAAACGAACCTTTTAACATGATTATAAAATGGCCTTTTCCATAAAATTATTGGGCAATGTATTCATTTTAATATTATTAGATTTTGTTATGAAATCTAAAATACATATTGGAATTATTGTTCGTTAATATTATTGTGTAATTATATTTTCCCATATTGGGGTGCCATTTAAAAAAAGACTTTTAATATTTAATAAAAATGAATCAGTGGATTATTTTAAATCATCTTAAAATGCTGTGATGTTTTTTGTAATATTTTTCGACCAATTTGGTGTTTCCATGTCCACATGTAATTCAAGAAACTATTCTTTATATCATTGGTGATTGTGGAGGTGTTAATGTGATTAGAATTTATCAGTTATTTCTCCGATATTGATTTGTGTTATTATTGATTCTATCCATTAATGTGGCTTGGTAAAATTTGGTTTTTATTAAACATGAACATATTATGTTCATGATTCATTTTATATTATGTATT
This sequence comes from Viscum album, assembly GCA_963277665.1. Lineage (NCBI taxonomy): Eukaryota > Viridiplantae > Streptophyta > Magnoliopsida > Santalales > Viscaceae > Viscum > Viscum album. The sequence continues at coordinate 1,021,601,098 of OY728133.1, read as the reverse complement.
TCTTAATCAATAGTAATTTTTAAATAGAGAGTTTATATCTCTTGTGGTATTTATTAACTTGATATTAGATCACACATAAACTCAAATTAAAGAGGAATTTATACTTGTCCCATTCAATTGGTTTAGGGGTGGGTTAGTTGTCACATTCATTTTAGGGAATATAATAGGTGATTTTTGGCTATCTAGTGGTAGATTAAAAGAGATATAATATATATTTTTGATTTATTCTTGAGTATTTTTCAAGGAAATTAATCTAATTGATGATTATTATTTAGATCCTTTCATTATGCATTGTTTTATATTTTGAATCTAGTGGAATGTAATTATATAGAAGGTTATGGATGTGGATTTTGTTTTTAATTAACTTTCATGGACAAATACCTTGTGTTTTTTTGTTTGAATTGATTGGTTGCAATTTGATTTGAGGTTCGTATTGGTTGGCAATGAAGAAAAGGCATGGGTTATTAATTTGTTAACAAGGATTGGTAACACAATTATTGGCATTATACAGTTTCATCTGTTTGTATTAGATTGTCTTTCATTTGTTATAGGATTTAGATTTGGTTTTTCCCTAGGTTATCTCTGTATGAAAATTCACAAAGTCATAACTCAAGTCATTTTTTGGGTTTTATTATGGGTTGTTAATTATTCTTTTGGATTTGAAGAATTTATATGATTTGATATGTAACCTTTTAGGTTATTTGAAATATTTTAGTAATTGATTCTCTATGATTTAATTTGGTCCAATGAGGTTTGATAATTTAAAAAGGGTGGGGAGGCTTTTGACTGGTCAATCATCACATAAGAAACTGAGGTTAATGGTTTAGTTTGGATTATTCTTACAAATATTTCAAGCAATATTTATGTTGTTTTGGTTTTATTCAATACATGGTTGGAAATATGGGGTGAATGGTACATTTGAGAGTTTATTTCGCATTGATATCCCTCGTTATGTTTTTTCACCTATCCCACCCACCTCATTAGATGATGTGGAATGGACTTTCTTTTACCAAAGCCTTCTATATTATATTATGATATTTTTTTGGTAGTGGAAAGGAGGGGTGAATTATGAAACCTTTTTTTGATGGAGTTTAGTTTGTATGTTTTTTTTTGTGAAAATTTTTTCCTTTTATTTGTTTTTGATCATTTAGTGGCCCCTTCTAGTAACTATGTAGGTATAAAATAAATTTTGTAGCATCAGGTGCTAGAGAATTGTGCTTGTCTTAGGAAAGTCTCTTCTTCCCATTCCTGGAACACTACAACAACATGCAATTTAAAAAACTATCTATTCTTGATGATTTTTTTGAAACCCATTTTTATTTCCCAAATGGTTCAAAATAAAATATCATAAATGATAAAAAGACCATTTTGGAATATCCAATTTTATTGATTTTATCCTTTATCTTCCACCCCAATAACTTGTGTGACAACCCAAAGAAGGTCCCTCTCTCATATTCTCCACTCCACATAGAATCTCCCCTCCTCTATGTGAATCATAGTGCTCTTTTAGTGATTCAAAGCTCAAACTACAAGGCCAAATAAATCATATTTCTTATTCTTCCTCTCACATTTTTTATTATCTTATCACTTATCCCAGACATTTATAAACCATGTTTTTTGATTCAGTTATGATTTGGTTTCCTATATTGATATTATGGTATATTCTGTCCTCATGGGTATCTGTTCAACCCATTATTGACGTTATAGACTAATCACAAAAATTAAATAGTTTTTTAATTATCTGAAATTTATGACCACTTAAGAAATTGGATAATAAATTAAAATTTAATTTATTTAATTATATAACTAAATATGTTTTTAATGCATATATATAAAAAAAAATTCTCTATGACTCGTTAGAAATAGTTTTATTTTACATTTTTAAATAACAATATGAAATTTTATTACTAAAATGTGAAAATTATGTGTCTGGAAAATTACTTAAATGGATATATTAATTATATATTTATGTTTTAAAATATTTTTTGTTTTTAATTTTTATTTATTATTTTTTTATTATTTTTACTTATAATTTCAATTTATATGTGAAAAAATATATTATTTAATAGATTAATTAAATATTTTCATTAAAATGTGGTGTTTAGAAATGTATTCAACCTATTTTGTTCATGTGTTAAATTCTAATGTAGTTTTATAGTATTTATGGATTTTTATTAAACTTGATGTTTTTTTCAAAATTTATTAAAACTTGTGGTTTTAAAGTGTGATGTATAAATAGTTCATTTTATAATTTTACGGAATTACTATTGGAGGATATTCATTCTATGTGTAATTAGGAATGGGCTTCTAGAAAATATTAAATGTTTTTTCAAATGTGTTATTGTCTCAAAAACTCTCTGATCCATATTATTATTTTCATTCATATGGGTGTTGTTTGATGCATGTCGATACCAAAATATTTAACATTAGGAATGCTTATAAAGAGGTAGTTCTATATGATGATGAGATATGTATATTGTTGTTAAAGACAATTTTTATCAAGTCATGTTATCCCACCCTACGCATATATATTTTTGATAAAATTTGAACCTTTTGTAAATAATAAAAATTTTCAAGTGTGTTATAGTATTATAGTATGAAGAAAAAAACTAGTTCTCTTTGAGTTATGTTACCACCCAAGGTATGGTATTGGTAGGTCTAGGAACCTCACATAGGTAAATATCATATTGTTATTCATAGTATATCAAAAATAATATATAACAAAATATAAATTTATTTCATAGATATTACATCTTAATAGAAGAATACAAATAATATTTATCAAAATACAAGGCAAAGGAACATACAAGATTGATATTATTTGAGCTAACTTTTTAATATATTTATTTCTTGAATTATATTAAATATCTCCCAGTAATATATTTCCAAGAAGGACAATTCTTAGAAATGCCTGGAATAAAAATTCTTTTTATACTTGAGAAATGTAAAAAGAGATGGGTTAGATAAGAGTCTCAAGAAGGGTAAATAATAGAGATATATAAGATCACATAAGTATAAAATGATCATATAGGTATGCAAACAAGAAAATAGAATTTTAAATTAAAACCGTGAATATCATATACCATAATATAAAGACATGGAATAAATATTTTCAATTTATAATACAATAATCAAATAGTTATTAAAATAACCTTATCCATGTGATCAGAACATAGATATTAAAATTCAAAAAAAATAAGTTTATTGAATTTTGAACATTTATAAATATAAAAATGTTCACTCATTATGTTACGTATATAAAATTAGTCCTTAACATAATCTTTTGTTAATAAAAACTAATATTATCCTTAATCATATAGACATGAAATCTATTTACATGCATAAAAAATGGATAATATATCTAGTTCCATGATTAATCCTATCGACATTAAAACCAAATACACAAATATTATTATATACATGAAAAGAAGATCCATACTAAATATTTGGAACATAAATTCAGGTTCACACATAATATTACTATGTAATGATTTATAAAAATTTAAGAAAATAATAAAATGTAAATTATAGACCCATCCATCAAATAATAATAATTCATCCAAATGTAAGCCATAATATAATAACAACATTTATCTATTTATCATACCTTAACAAATGAAAATGAAACTGGAACTTGTAAATATCTCATATAAACAATAATAAACATTATAGATAATTAATAAGGAAAAATTCATTTAATCATAACCATTTTGAAACATAAGTGAATTCAATAGATGTCTTCATATATAGAAACTTCACTAAAAGATCACTTTGAACATTTTATGAGGAAAATACACTTATAATTTTAAAACTACTTATTTTAAATACAAATATTTAAAAACTATTAATGGAAACATTTTATTTGAGAATAATCATATATATATGTAAAATAATTTTGAAATAATTTATTTTTTATTACCATAGTAAATTTGATTGATGGCCTACACATTTAAAAATAATTAATTCATATTTTCATTAAAAATTATATAGTACTCATTTATAAAATATAAATATGATTCATTGAAAATATTATTTCAAATTTTAACAAGAGTAATAATTTGTTTAAAACACATATTAGAATATAATTTTAATAAAATTATAAAAAAAATATGGAATAAAAATATTTATGGCTAAGAGGGGATAATTTCTAATTTCAAGAAAAAAATATCTCAATCTTTTTATGTACCAATGATCATAGAGCGTTACTACTACATGAAAGTGACATGTTTAAATATATTATATATAAAATAATGAGATTTATAAGAGGTATTTCATGAAATTTAATCATCTGTTACTTAATCATAAACAATCCTAACAAATAATGATATTTTAACCAGAATCAGTTATAGATTTTGTATTTATAAATTCTAAACACCATGAATGAATAACATAAAATTATACATCAAATTTCACGATCAAAATTCCATTTATGATATAAAATTTCTAATTTTATTTATAAATAGCACATAAATATTATAGGAGCAAATCACAACATATGTTCCAGTGAATATAATATGATAAACTCTTTCCTCAAATTCGAATTTACATGAATGTGGGTAAAATAATATATATTCTATATAAATATATTATAATTATGTAAAAAAATATTTAAATAATTAAAATAACCCATGTTATATTCTTATAAAATATCAAACACATTTTATAAATAAATCCATATTGTAACCATTGTTTTTTGTCTTAGTTGTTTCATTTTAAATGAGAATTTTTGTTATCTTGTCACGGTAAATAAAAATTGGTCATGGTTCCATCATATTAACAATTTTAGAAATGATTTTAAAATAATTTATATTTAATATATATATATATATACTTATTCTCATCCATATGTTATAGAGATATAAATATTAATTACACTACCCATTGAGACTGTAGGTTATACATACACAAGAACAATGTTCCGGTTTTATGAGGGATATAATGAAATTGTGATTAACCATAATTTAAAATTATATTATCATAATTATTTATAACAATGATTTTTTATTTTTTAAAATCCATCATTATAACCATCTTCTCAATGTGGTGATGAAATTTTTTTTCAAAGCAATGCGGAGATGGTAAGTCATATTTATATGCGAGGGATCATTTTGCATCATGTGGTATAAAAAGTGTGAGGATAATTTTAATTAAATCATAAAAATATTAAAGTATAGATAGCATAAATAATTAAATTTTTTATAATGTATAAAATTAATTTATAAGTGGTAAAATATGAAATTAAAATTAATTTACATTATTAATAGTTATTCATATTTATTGAGAAACAACTATTGGATTAATCCAAATAAAATTTTAATATCATTTTATGGGAAATCCCAATTGTGGGTAAATTTGGTAAAATTAAAATAAGATGATAATGAACTACATAATTTATAATACTAGACAGCCAATAAATAACCATCTATTATACTATAGGATACCCATTTATGCCATCCTAGTACATTCATGTAGAGTCTCTAATATCAGTTTTTTGGTGTGAGGGGACATATCCATCTAACAAGACTGAAATAAGATTATTCTACATAATAAGTGAATCCATGTATATGTGAGGTCCAAAATATAGGAAATCTTTTTTACAAGGGTGGTGTACCACAATTTAGGACTCTTTTTTATGGGTCTACATGTTTCATTACTTATGGCCCCACTTTCCCTCTTTTCCATGATAGCCTCCATCCTTCACTTTAATTTTTGATATCAACAAATTGATCGAAATGTGATGATGTAATTTTGTATCCTCCTTCCATGGAATCATCCAAGGATATTATCACATTTTTGGTATCTAACTCATTAATTTTTTCATGTTCCTGAAACTCATTCTTGGTGTCTTCTCAAGTTGGATGTCGGTTAAATAAACTATTTTTTTCTCTACTGGGATGAGGTTTTTGGTTAAAAGAGGTAGTAACTTTTGACATGTTTGTGAATGTTTTGAAATTGGGTAGGTTGGGAGCATATAAATTGTATGAATTTTTAGGTTATATGCATCTCATATGAGATATATTTTGAGAATAACCAAAGTCATCCCATTTAATCAATGAGGAAGTTGATTCCAACAAAATAATTATTCTAGGTTTTTTTGTTATGTATTAAATGTGTATTATGTTGGGTAGAAATAATGAATTAGGTAAAATTGTTAACATATTTTTGAGATTTATTTTACAAATTTTAAATGTCTCATTATGATACATGGGTCAAAAGTCTGTTATTTTTTTGGGACAATTCGGTGGATAACTGTTTCTCCAAGGTAATGATGTTAGACACTGATTTTGTGTAGTATGTTCACATGGGGGAATAATTTCCCACATGGGTTTGGTGTAGAACATAATATTAAGGGAATATTTCCTTCTTTGGATTCTTTTGAGTGTTTCCCTACGTTGTGAATTTTTACACATGGGTTTGATAGAGTGTGTCCCTATTGGGGGATGATTTCCGTCTTGAGGTAGGGATTTGTGTCTCCACATGGGAGATTATTTCACATGTGGGTTATGATGGAGTAAAACCATAGGATTAGAATTTTCACTTTTGATTTTTTGGAGAGTGTACATAGGTGTGAGATTAAAAATATGGGTATGATGGATTATATCCCTAGGAGGGAATAATTTTCAATTGGGACATTATGGCGATGTTGGGTATTTAGGAATGAATCATATGGATACAACCTATATACCATGTTATGTAAATAATATATAACCACTTGTAGTTTTATGGAGTATCATATTTTTGTGTGACAAGACTAGTATATAGAGATTACCATCATCTGGTGATGATTCTCATGTTATGGATAGATCTATAATAAGGAATGTAGTTGGGATTACACATTGAATCTTGCCAACATAAGAGCTTTTCACATGGTAGGGGAGGATGTGGAATCCAATGATGAATATATATAGATAATAATATGTTTATCACACTGGGAATGGATTCTGTTTAACATCATTTTTGAGAGCATTGTTATAATGTTTAATATCTTATGACTTGGATGTGGATTCGGGAAGTTTCAAATCATGAATCATGGATGTGGAAGGGGATTATAGAATGATGATGAATATATTAATATGATATGGTGATCTATAAAACGGGCTCCATATTATGCTCGTTAATTTCATTCCCTTGGTGATTCCACCTTTAGGGGTTACGTTAAAGCTTCTTAGGCACCTCATCGAGTGGCATGGCATAAACACAGTCCAAGAAGAGTTTAAATAATGATTCTCAAAATTATTTCGCCTATTATTAGAATAAAAATTACTTTTCCTAACTATGATGAAGAGAAAATATTGTATTTAGTGTCACTAGTAAGATGGGGATTTGGGGTGCCATTGAACTACTCCTATGATTGTATGGGGTCCCCATGGAGTCAACATACATAAAAGGGTATATAATTAAAGCAACCACCATAGTGTGGCCCATAGGAAGGGGTTTAGGAATATTTTAGTTTTTTTGAATGATAATTGATTCATGAATATTTGAGGATCCATTAAGGCAAAGGGTCTCATGATGGAGGATGTTTCAAAATATTGGATAATGCATACCCAGTGATAAATATTGGTTCTCATGGAGTTCTATTAAAAATAATAATTATCTTGTAAATCAAAAGGATCAAAAATAGGATTTCATCATACATGAAATAAATATAACATCATGAAATGCATCCACACCATGGCTCTATGTTCACAAAAACAAAATGGGTAGTTTTAGAAAATATGGAATCCTTTAGAAATCTATCTTCTCTCTTGTTCGCAAATCTGTTATGTTTATTGAATTTAGTGATTATATTGGAAACTAATAGGTCATGTCATATTTTATTTTTAGCCATATGGAGGTATTTATTGGACTTTATGAGGTAAAGGAATTATTTTTTAAATTGGGGATGACATCATGAAATATAATGATAATCATGAAATAATATAGTTTTACAAACTAGAGTAATGATGCATGAAGTTTAACACCTCATGCATCACAAGGTTAGGGTCTTCAACGAACCAGAGCTATTTGCGATACATTTTGTCCTCAGTGAACCATTTTCAAAAGGGGGTTTGAGTTCCTTTTATGCCTGAATTAGCTTTTAAATGGTTGTTCATTCCTCATCCTCTCTTGTTAAATGCGTATTTACTTGTAAAAAATTCAACCCCTTAGAACTATAGTGTATAGGGGTAGGAGGGTAATATTCTAATGAGAAACCACCAAATATTGGAAATTTGAAATCCAATTTGAGGAAACTCTATATGAATATATACCTATAAATATTGGTGGGTCCTTTACGGTACCACAATTTTTTTAGAAATATATTGCATTTCACTCCTTTCATGAAACCCATGAAATTTTTGAACATTTTTTGATTTCAATAATCATCATTCATGAAACTGGACTATTCTAATAAAAGCAATCAGTGTTGTTTTTACTTCAATAATCTAAACCTAGAAAAATAAAAATTTATGATCCATCATCCACAAAGATCCATCTAAAACATTTAATGAATTAATCAATTGATACCGAATGTGGTGATTATTTTTTTGAGTGACTATGGGAGATGATCATCATCCTCATGATCAGGGAGTGATATTGGACTATGTCAAACCGTGAAATACATAAATATTTGTTGAATAATAGTAAATATGAATACATATTCTGTAAGATTTTAATATAGTATAGTTTAAGGATGACAAATGATGTGTTCATCGACACTGTTGATCAGGTTGATCCTTAGTACATGTTTAGGATCACACCCAGATAGCACTAGAGACATAAAGTTGTTGGCACTCACATCCTAAAAGAACTTTTACCCTTTTTCTATAAATAGGTTATGGAACCAACTGATAATTTAAAATATTGAATAATTTTAAGGGGATCTATATCTACCTTTGTACAAGAATATTCTCAATGTTTTTTTGACTTATCATCTCCAAGGAGGGATCAAGGAATGTTACCTCATATAGGGAGACAAAATAACTAATTTTAAGGCCTATTCGTACATGGTATTTTTGTACATACAAGAGTTTGAGGTGTATTTTATGTGTTCAATGCTCTATAAAGGATTGAAGACCTCATATTTCCACATCTCCATCCACCATGAAATCAGGATAGAGTTATTGTGATGGTGGTCAATATGAACCAACCCATTTCATATTCACGATTAGAAAGTCAACATCAGCTTAGGGTATCTCTACTATATTTATAGTATCCTGATCCAAGGGGCCATGTAAAAGGAAGTATTTTTCATAGAGAATATTTTACAGGGATATGAAAAGATTCTATCCATAGAATCGGGTATTATAGACTTTTTGCAATAGAAAAGAGAACACATTCTATGGATGAAATACATTACATTAATGAAATGGTTCAGGTTCATCTAAAAGGGACAAGTTGACAGAATTCAAGGTAGAATGTATCAACATCTAAAGGATATAAAATATTAAAATGACTTATATTAATAGAGGATTCTGTAGGAAATATTGTGGATATTTTGTGTCTACAAGACATGAATATTGAATTCCTTATGAGTATGGAACTGGTAATTATCATTAAATTTATTTATAGATGGATTCTCCTGGTTGGGGTTTCACATTTATAGTGGTGGATGCTTACCCTCGTCATGGAGATGGTACATGCAATGGATAAGAGCATCAGCCTAGTGGAGTTATTATTATAAAATAACCAAAAATACATCTACCATATCATCAAGGGTAAAATACCATCTGTGTATGTTGAACCTTCTATATCATGTATGATTGGGTCATTGTAAATAGAGGGATATAAATATTCAATCCTAATATTCCATAATAGTACTGACTATCATCCATCGATTATGGACACAATTAGGAGTCTCTCTATCAACATGGTCTCATTGGAAGTTATATTAAACACTCTATTGGAAAACCTATTTATTTTTTATCAGTTTACTAGAATTTTAAGAATGATGAATAACAACATAATGGGTCCAATCGAAAAGTTTTCACACCAATTGGATTTTTGAGGTGGGGTACTAGAGGTGAGAGTGGACGTCAATGTTATTTCCATGCCTTGCAACCCTCACAAATTTGTGTTGTAGTATTTATGCTTCTATCAGATCACCCAAAAGATATACATGGGGTGCATAGTGAATGAAAACCCCTGGTCCTCAGTTTGGTATCACACATTCATGGGTGCAATGATGGAAAGGGATGGAATGAGTTGGAACTAATTCTTTTTGTGTCATTAAAAAATATGCACTATGTGGGTATTGATATTAACAAGGGGATATTATATGTTGGTGAACCTCTCATTAATATATGGAAGATGGGTTCACAAGGCCACTAGTATGAGTGTGAGTGGTGGGAAGGGCACACCGTGGAGGTGGGGACAATCTTGTGGGTGGAGAATCCACTATAATGTTGGAAATTTTTTATCTTATATATGTGTTATCTATGTGTAGGGAAGTGGAAATTTTCTTGAAAATAATATGTAAGTAGATTCCGGAGGACTTTGGATCACCTTGATCTATTCTGAAGGAACACCTACATTGTTTGGGGAAGCTACTTCCCTGCTCAGATGTCTGTGGTGGTGTTGTTTTTCTTGAGGGTTGGGTGACATTAAAGATCCACATGAAAATAGACTATCTTTTTGACATTAAAATTAATGTTAATGATGTGTAGATATATCTCACATATCTATGCTATCAAAGGTAATGAATCCATGTTTCCCACACAGAGGTGATGTAAAACATGGTTGAGATAGAAGACATGATGTACTCTTGGGGAATTGTGTGTCACCTAACTAACTTGGTAAAGGTGATATTGGTGAGGCCATATTCACTATCTTATTATGTTGTCTATATGAAAAATGTTACAGTAATGGGAAAAGAATTTGAATAGTCCTAGTGAAGAAAATTCTTCCAACACTGTCTTAGTAATGGAGATCTGACCATTGATTAGGTAAATCTACTAGTATTGTGTGTCTTGGTTGCTACCCAACATATATGATGGCTTCCTAACACCCTATTGATCATTTCATCAATCACCAACCCCAAAAGAGTTGGGGGTTCATGATGTACCTCCGATGGAGGAATAGAGATCCAAAACCCTTGATTAGGTGAGTGTTGACACCCATCCTACTGTTTTTACATCACGAGGCTAGTGATCTGCAGATATGGTGCATATAAATAGGGAGACAACTACTGAGGTTATACCATCACAAGAGGGAATCCCATGAATCATTATAATATTCTCTTATGGATATACCATTCTTATTATAACTTTTAACTTTTCACAATCTCCTTTATTTTTTACTTCATAAAGTGATTCTTGGTTGGCCCTTATAAAAATGGTAGATTAAACCATGTTTGGAGATAATTAATCAATGGTAATTCAGGAGACATGGGAAGTAGTGTAAAAAGAGTATATTCCTTTAATGGAGGTTTTTAAAGAGGCTGTAGTGGAAGAACCTACTATATATGTTCAATAGGATGTGGCTACTATAGGTGAGGCCTCGATTGGGGAATTCAAAATTGTGTTTGAAGTCCAGATAATCATGGAATTTGAAATGTCCAGACTTATACTGAAGGTTATGTCAGTATCAAATTCTATAAATGAGGCATTAATGATGGTGGCTATAATTTTACAACTGATATTGGAGTTTGAGGAGGTTATAGTATCTATTACCGCCTCAAAGTATCCAAGGGGTATATTATACTTCTACCATGGGTGAGGGGTCTATGGATGATTACTTTTCACTAGAAATTTCTATACGCTCACATGAGGATATTCCAGAAAATGACTCTCCCAAAAATGTGTTAGCAGTCCTCCCCTAATATTTGATTCTTCAACTAGAGGACATTGAGGCTTAGTACTTATATGATTCCATGGGGAATCATGTTCTCCTACACAATGCATGGAGGAGTGTGAGGAATTTTACCACTCGTACTCCATTAGTTGATTTTCTAAACAAAGTGTGATGCCTCATCCATTGGTTAGTGTGATTGGGGATAGGTAGAGTTGAATCAATAATCCTCCATAAACTATATTTAGCATCCCCATTTATGGATAACATGTCGAGTACCATGAAATTGGAAACAACTAGAAAAATAAGAAGGCTATGAAGAACCTAAGAGAAATAGTCTTTTTGAGAGAAAATTACTCAGCCAGTGTATAAGGGACAATTTCATGCATACATGATCAATTATCTTGTAGATATCATCATTAGAATGAGTGCTTAGTTTGTAGAGGCTTAGGTTGATATGGTTTCTTGTTTCATCTCTAGTGGCCAACAGCTAGGGTGAGCCTGATCAAGAGTGAATCACATCAGAAGATGTTCACCATTCCAAAGAGGAGGAGGCAGGTGATATGGTTTTATGGTAGCAAACTCTAGAGGCTTCTGAAGAGAGGATAATCAATCTTATGAAATCATTCATTAATTCATAACCCTAGGGGAATTATTTTTATCCTTAAATAACGTACATGGTCCAACAAGTGGGTAACTTTCTTAAATATAGGATGGTTTTATATTTACATTTCTAATAAAATGCATTCTGTTTTTTCATATATGGTCATTTTAACAAATAAACAATCAATTATTAACATGGTCCATGTGAGTTATGATCAGTGTGTTAAATAATCGAAATATATATGATTTTTCATTTATGTGAGTGTTCTTGACAAGTGTAGAAAAGTAGGGGTCTAAAAATTCTTATTGACCAATGGAAATATCCTGACTGAGAAAGTATTGTTTGGAGGGTGAGACTATTAGAATAATAGAATTTCATTCTCAAGGTATTCTGGTGCATGAATTTGTTGACACCATTTGTGTTGAATTATAAACGGGAATTTGGTGGTAAATAGACTTAATTGAGAAACACAGGATCTTGAACACAATCAGGGTACAATGAAGATGGAGTATAACTACTAACCATGTATAAAGCACATAATCCATTATATATTTTCCATGTATATGGAAAAAAATCCACCATTTACCATGTTCAATAAATTTCTCCTATCTGAAAATTTTTTCTAATGTTCTTCATAATGTATACCTTAGATTGTAGGTAGACTAATTTTCCTAATCCCCATGTCCAATAGGGTTTCTCATTGGGATGTGAATAGTAAATGGGGGTCCAAATCTAGGGATGGATAAGTCAAGGGGATGAATTTGTGGAATGTTAAAATGGACTTTATTAATCTAATATTCATACCACCTTGAAATTGAGCACATTTTGTAAGGGTCTCATTCCAATAAAATGTATCATTCATCTTTCAAAAGTGTTAAATACATTGATGTCAAGTGGTGGTTGCAGAATATAAATGATTTTGTAGGTGAAAAACATCTATAGGTGGAAGAGAGGTCTTATGTGAGGGCCTTAGATACATTCGAGTTCTACATCACATAGTGAAGAAGTTGGATACAACATCTAACATTATAATGTGATGATGATGTATATGAGGTTTAATGTCATATGGTTAAGGAGATTTACACAACGTTTAACATCATACTATGAGGATGATGTATCATATAGTTTATTATATTGTGATTGGGATATTAATAGAACATATAGAATGTTTTAACCAATACATATGAACCAACATGAAGAACACCCGCATAACCCATGTTACATGGTATATGATGGTAACACAATGTGGGTACCCTCACATAGAGCTCTTGTGGAAATGGGAACATATGATTTGGAGATAAATGATTCTAGAACTGATGGACTCAGAGTGATAATCTTTGTTTTCTATTACCGTTCCTAGTCCCTGTTGATTTTTTAACTCTTTTTTCTATTTTAATCACTTTTAATCTCGCTCATGTCATGTGAGTGTCCTAACTGAGGGGAGCATGAGTCTTATTCAATATTATCTTGTGTTTTTTCAACCTAACAAAAATTTTTATCATATTTCAATTGAGTGTTTAATCACATATTATTCGTAAAAGAAGATGAAAACTGTTTACAATCATTATTTTTAGACCACGGGTATAAAAATATTTTAAGGTAATAATTCTCGGACCATGGATTCCATCCTAATGACATATAGCTTCAACCATGGTGCTGCAAATTGTTTAAAATGATAATTCATGAACCTTGGGATCTCATCAAAGAAAAATTTCAATTGTTGTTATATGGTTTAGAACCAACATGATTGGTGTCCCTAAGAGGCCCTAAACAAGAAAGAAAAAGATGGTGTGTTTCACCTGTAGCATATTTTCCTGATGCATGAACCATGGGTTTATTGTCTCAACGAGTGTGTGTAGTATTGGAGGAGGTAACCTAACATTGTTAAGGAAAGTTGGAGGCCCATTTACATTGATAATATTTGATAAAACATGATAATAGTTTATAATCATGATTTATATACATGGGTTGTCATTCTCGAAGGAATGTGTGAATCATTGTTGAATGTTTACGAGAAATGAAATGAAAGATAAAGAGTCCTATTGATTCTACATTGATCATCTTGGAGAAAATATTACCATATTTTATTATGATAATTCATGGAACCAAGAGAAAGTATATATTTGTTTAAGGTCATAGAGTTCACAATAAATGTGTTTGATATATTATAATGGTCTTAATGCTTAAAGCACGGGGGATAGAATATAAATAGATTATGCATGTAATAGAAGGGTGTTAACTAGATGTGAGTTGAGGGATAAAGAGGCTACAAGACATATAAAACGTTCTCATGATGATATACTCTCATTTTTAATGTCTTGATTATAAGACATGGTCTCATAAATTATGATTATATAATTAGAACCATTCGAAAATACATTAATGTCATAATTCATTGATGATGGGTTTTTTGTCTTAATGGAATATGAAATAATTCTATTAAATATTATCTGAAGTGAATTTAGGGATGATGTGGGTACCTGATGCCACAAAAAATATCTCTGAAACATATTGTGCATAGGTTAAGGAAATAATGCTTCGAATTGGGGTCCTATTTTATGGTCATATAATTATGAATAATAGAGAACATGGTAATTTATAGCTTTTGTGAGGAAAACCCACTTTGAACTCCAAATCCAATGAGATTCATTCTTGATGTGGGATATATAGTGTAGAATAAAGATATAATTGTTTGCTGCGGAAAAAATAAGGGGAAAAGTGAATGATATGTCATGTGAGAGTAGATTATGACATTGTTACTAGGATAGTAAATGGAGAACGATAAATTGGAGGGGAAAAAATTAACTGTGTTCAAAATAATTTCTCTAATACCATCCAAGTATAGTATGTTCCAAACAAATGATAGATCATTCACTGACAATGTTCGAAATACAAGAGGCTCTATTTTTTACTATGGATCATTTATGGCACAATACCAATATGATAAGTGTTGTACTGTGTCAAGAAACCATTCCCACTAAATATTTAATTCAAATTGATAGTATGATGATTATAAAAATCATAGAAATTGTGATTTTTTATGTAGAAGTGTGGAATATACAAGACAGAATGTAGAGTTCTATGGGAGCTACTTTACACTCATTCAAACATGTTGGGCTAGAATCTTCGTTAGAACGGATCAAACCTGACCCAAAATCTATGTGCACTAAAATGAGTTTATGGTATGTCCAGAACAATGATATTATGTATGATCATCACTATGCACTGTTTGGTGGTGGTAATTAAGAAACATGATGTTCAGGAATGCAGCTTCGTAGGGTACCGGTGATGGTTGGGGTTGTATCCTCTCCGCCTATGACATAGAATCGCCTCATATTTGTAATATAGAAAATCATAGGTTTTCTTTATACAATAATAATTTTTTCATTATGTTTTAAGGGAATTTATTGGTCTTCCCATAGTTTTCATATGACACATCTAGGTTTTTATACGTGGTAAGGTTACAGTTTAACATTACATGATAACGACGTTGGGCTTTGGTTCATCTCAAAAATTTCATATAGGGAATCCTAATTTATATAGATTACGGCTATAATTTATTGCCATGTTTCAAAGATGTTGTTTTTTGGTCATCTCATACTTGTCATACGAGGAATCTATGTTTTATATGTGGTAAGGAAACAATTTAACATAATGCGATGATGATGATAGTCTTTATAAAGACCCGTAAAATTCAAGGAATTTTTTTTAATTTTCTTTGGTATTTTACATGAACGCAGTTTCTGACGGCACTTGATTCCAAGACCTGGTGTTCCGGGAATTTCTATCCGAAGTTTAGCTTGGGTACGTTCAGTGAACGAACGTGTAAGAATTCCTATCATTTGAACCGGTGCTCAGAATTGAATTCTGAGGGCACTGATGGAACTGTAGCAACATTAATTTCTTATGAACGCCATTTCCGGAGTTGAATTTTCACGACAAAAGTTGATAAAAATGGTGGAAGTTAAAATAAAAATTTAACTACAATTTTTATTTTCTTAAGTGGTTTTAATCTTGGGGTGGAAGTTGGGTAACTACCCAACTTCCCATGGATGGTTATGAGGGTGGTGGGGCCCACACTAACCCCACCCCTTCACATTCCTTAACTCCGTCAACTCACATTTAAATATGATAATTTATGTATTAATAACTTATGTTATTAATGAAGAGTGAGTTTAATGTGTGTGTTTGAAGTTCAAACTAATGTCTAGTTAATAAATTAATTGTGGGATTAATTTATTTTTTGGGGATAGAATTTTTGTGGTGGAGTATTTGGGATAAAAGGGCTAAGGACTTGAGGAACTTCTTCGCCTTCAATGAAGAATGCGAAGAACACATCGGTCTGCGACGAAGAACTTTGAGTTCTCGGAAACCGATTACGCGACGCCGTGAACCACGATGCTATCGACGTCTTCTATCACGACGTCTCGTAGTCGCGATGAATCCTCGTTTGACGAACCTCCGTTCAAGCACGCACGAGGTAGGGGTTTATGTGTTGTCTTTTTGTGATTTACTCCCATTCATTATCAATGTATATTTAGACCACATGCTATCAATTAACGGGAGGAGTCCGGACCGCACAAACATGGCCGACCCCCCATCCCTTTTATTTTCATGTTGTTGCAGTACGACGGAAAGTGACACGGTGCCGTCGCACCGCGTGGGAACGAACGGGAAGAATTCGCGATGCCGACACGCCGCATTTTTAAAAATATGAACCCTGTCGCGGAGCCATCGCACCGTGTCGGAGAACAGCAAAAGCACCGTGGCCGGAGCGGGGCCGCGACAGAGGGGTGCGGCGCTGTCACTCCGCACCAGACAAATGAGGGCCGCGGCCGGTACCGGGCCGCGGCGGAGCATGGGAACCGCCGGCCGGAAACGGGCCGTCGGCGTCAGAGCAGGGAGGGGACCGACCGTCGCCGGTCCCGTGGTGGTAGAAACCAGCCGGCCGGGGTGGGCAGGCCGGACAAGAGGATGATGGGGGTTCAAACCCCCGGCCGGCCAGCACAACGACCCACCTTAATGGGGGTCGCCTTTACAAAACAGGGGGGAAGGCGCCCCCACCCCCCCTTTTCAACGGCTCAGACGTTTGGCCGAGCGCCTTGCCAGCATGCCCAGCCCGCCACGCGCCAAGCCGGGCCATCTGCTGGGCCGAACCCGGACCCGGTTCGGGTCGACCCGGTTCAGGCCGACCCTGGGGGTATCGGGCCAGGTCAGACCGGGCTCGAACCCCTTAATACTGAATCTTTTCTATTCGTACGCCCATAACTTGTGCTACAGGCCTCCGATAGACCCACTGTCAGTTGCGATACGATCCTTGGATCGAGACGGTCATTTTGGTATATCGCGCTCAAGGTTTCGAAATACCTCGGGTTCATCCGAGTTGATTCGTACACGAAACCAACCGGTCCATCGGAGCGGAAACCCTCATATCTTAAGGTTCGGACGTCCGATTGACATGTCGTCGACTTTGTTGGATTCCTCTTAGTGAGATAGATCTTTTTTCTTACTCTGCTCGAGTTTTAGACGCAGGTGGAGTACGTTAGGGTTGGATTTGCCTTAAAAACCAACCGGCCCCCTGGGACGAAAAAACCAATAACTCTCAGATCGGGCGTCCGATTGATGTGTCGTCTGCGACGTTGAGTTCCTGTTGATGATACGGAACTTTTGGATACATCAACTCTGGACTATGTATCAGTTGATTTATCAGCCTCTCGGCTCGTGGAGCGGACCCTCCCGAACGAGCTTGTTGTGTGTGGAAACCCTAGTGCTGGTTGCGTTTGCGACTGTGACGACGACGACGACTGTACAGAGATCCTCAATGGATTCGACGGTGACGACTAAAACACTCACCGATCCTACGTGGATCAATGCTATTGATCCTGTGTGGGTCTGATCCTATGTTGGTCAGTGCTCACCAGTTCTGTGTGAGCCAGCGCCTACAGAACCTGTGTGGGTCCGATCCTGTGTGGGTCTTTGCGAGGGTTAGTTACCTATCGATCCTTTATGGGTCAGATCCTATGTGGGTCATTGCAGGGGTTTGTTACCTATCGATCCTTTGTGGGTCAGATCCTATGTGGGTCATTGCGGGGGTTAGTTACAAATCGATCCTGTGTGGGTCAGATCCTTTGTGGGTTATTTTGGTGGTTAGTACCAATCGATTCTTTGTGGGTATGACGGCTTAGATGAATCAGTGGCAATATCTGATCATCTCTATCGTCATATGAAGAAGTATACCTGTGTGAGCTGAATCATGTATTGCTTTCCTATCTGGATTTTGTTGTGATATCCTGTGGATTTACGTTTTTCATTCCTATGTGGATTGTGTTGTGCTATCCTGTGTGGATTTACGTTTTTCTTTCCTGTGTGTACTGGGTTGTACTTGGGCTCGGATGTTGGAGCCGAACGAGAATTGATGACTTAGGTATATGTATAGGCATATACCTAAGCGGTTTCGTATGTTACTTCATGATTGTATCTTTCCTTTTTGGATTTTGGGAGACCTTCGGGGGGTCTCGGGGTCCCTACTGAGTAGCTTATACTCACCCATGCACGGGCTATGCCCTCACTACGTTGTGTTGGTTGCTGACGACGGATAGTGCTGATCGTGGTTGAGGCTTGCGGAGCAGGACTGTACCTGGAGGTGGACCACTAGGTGGGACGTACTCGGAGTGGTCGGCTGGACCCGAGGAGCAGTGGAGGCTATCTGTACCCACACATCAGGTGGTATTTCCAGTGGACAGCTTGACATTGCGGCTTTAATTTTCAGTTGATGTTTTCCCTTCCGGTTGTACTTTACTTTTAGTTTGTGTTTGTATACTGGCCAACTTACTTTTCCTCATATACTATTGTACTCAGTTTTACTTAGTGTTTACTTCTACTGCTTGTTTTCTCTGTGGTGTTTGTTTACTTTACAAAGTCAATGCCTTCCCTTTTTACCGGGAATTACGCCTTGGTGGTAGTCGCCAGCCCCTGGCTTATGGAAGGCGGGCTTGGGGTAGTCACGGCACGGGCCCCGAGAACGGGTCGTGACAAATTGGTATCAGAGGGAGGTTCAGTTATACTACAGAACTTGGGACTCTGATCTTTTTCTATGTGAAGAAATAGTTTCAAGCATATTGGGTGTGGTTATCAGTCCAGGGAGTCCAGTGTTGGTGTTGTGGCCGATGTATCCGTACACCGGGAACCTGACTTCTGATTTCCTACTTAATGCATGAAAACATTGATTGCATGTGTGTTTCAAGTTTTCTATGTGATTACTTGTGTCAGCTCACCAGGTATACTATTTGACTATGGTGTACCTATTTCTTTTCAGGATAGCCCCATGACGGCAGCCAGCTAGGGTTCCGAGAGTTGAGCATGGAGACATCCCACCGAGCGACGAGGCCTCGGTGCAGGGCCCTTTGACAGTTGAGGCACTGGTAGTACCTTTACCTACCGAGCCACTGATGCTTCCAGCCCCATCCACTGATGATTCACGTCACCTTAGTGCACTGCATGAGTTCCAGAAATAGAGACCGCCCATGTTCCGCGGGGAGACGGACCCCCAGGCAGCCGATGACTGGCTGGAGGTAGTGGTACGCGTTTTTTGGTTAGTGAGGACACTAGCAGACCTCATGGTGATCCTCGCAGCAAGCCTACTGCACGCTGCATCGGGACAATGGTGGAGCTTGATTCTCCAGGTGCACGTTGAGGCATCTCTTATCTGGACGGACATTGAGATCCTCTTCCTCTTGGAGTTCGTCACAGCCACCCTCCGTGCGGTGCGCATCCAGGAGCTTCTTCAGCTGCGGCAGGGCAGCTTGACAGTCGCCCAGTACTCGGCAAGATTTACCGATCTCTCATGATACTCGACCGACATGGTATGTGACCCATTCTTCTGGGCCCAGACCTTTGAGTAGGGATTGAGGCATTAATTCAGGGCATCGCTGATCTCCCTCAGCATTCCGACTCAGGCAGGAGAACTGGAGCGAGCTCTTCTCATCGAGAGTTTTCTTGCTGAGTCTACACCAGCGGCGAGACATACCGCAGGGTGACACGTGGTGGAGTCTTCTACCGCCGGCAGTAGACAAATGTCTCAGATGTCCAAGTGGGCCAGGCCAATGGGCGGAAGACCACAAGATACTGGCTCGAAGGTGCGGGGCACATGTAGCAAACCAGTCTTACGAGTGGAAGACAGTGCTATGCATGCGGCGGGCAGGGCCACATGGCTCGTGACTACCCGACCCGCCATGCAGATGAGCAGTTGACGGTTAAAGAACCACCTAGGTAGAGGTATAGGTTCGACCATGGCGGTCCGCATGGAGCAGGTGGACGAGGCCGAGGAGCTGGTCGAGAGGAAGGTGGTGGACGACGTTTTGAGGCTCTACCACCACCACCACCAGGAGGTCCACCCCAACCTCAGGGAAGATCACAGCTTCAGGCAGCTAAAGCTTACGATCATGGAGCTCCGGAAGCGGGTGGACTAGTGCGGGACTATCTCCAGTCATAGAGGCCTTTTCCCATAATGCCTCTAGCTTCGTAGATTGTGTTTCCTTGTGTCCTTGTACTTTGAGTTTAAGTAATAAAATACACTTGCAATGGTAATGTTTTCTTTCTTGACTTTTTATTGTTATTACTAAGAGGTTCCAGTTAAAAACTGTTGACTTGACCTTTACTTGTGAGATTCTTACTGGAGGAGACACAGTGACCACACATTGATGTCGACAGTGTGACTCAACCCTTGGAGGCGAGAGTAACAGTTTGATCTCTTGGTAGCGGCATCGAGGCCTTACGACGTCATCCATGCCACGAATTAACTGATCATGACAGGATTGACTTTTTTAAGAAAGTAACGTGGTTCATCCAGGGGATGAGACATGATTTCCCTTTTTGGAAAAGGATAAATCTTTGCAGCTTTGCAGAATGTTAAGAAGGAAGGGGAAACCCTTAATGTGGTAAAACAGATGTCATCAGAGCTTCCAGGAGCTAAGACAGAGATTGACCAGCTCCCCAATCTTGAGGTTTCCAGAGGAGGGAGTAGGGTACGTAGTCTACTGTGATGCATTAGGGACCAGACTCGAATGTGTCCTGAAGCAGGAGTGGGCAGTGATCTCCTATGGATCACATAAGTTGAGGCCAAATGAGCAGAACTACGCTACCCATGACCTGGAGTTAGCAGCAGTGGTGCTCGCTCTGAAGACATGGTGACACTATCTGATGGGAGAGCGCTTTATAGTTTTTTTTCTGAACATCAGAGTCTGAGGTACATCTTCTCTCAGAAGGACCTGAACCTGAGATAGCGGCAATGGTTCGAGTTCCTCCATGACTATGACTTTGAGATAGTCTATACACTTGGGAAGGGGAACGCAGTAACCGATGCTCTCAGCATGAGGACGAGAATTCAGCTACATGAGGAGGAAGCAAAGCCGCTAGCTTCCTTGCAGATATCCTTTGTGGATAGAGATGGAGCAGCCTTCATTCAGTCACTCACAATCATCCCACCACTAATGTAGCGGGTCAGAGAGGCACAATGTGGGGATGCTGACTGTGAGACGCGGCGTGCACAGATATCCTCAGGACAGGCACCTGATGGTTTCTCCTTTGGAACAGAGCACAACGTCTTTTTTAGAGGACGTACCTTGGTACCAGTTGCATTACGGGAGGATGTGTTTAGAGAGTTTCACACTTCTCCATTGGTGGTACATCCTGGAGTGGCGAAGATGTACCCGGACCATAGACGACAACACTGGTGGCCGGGCATAAAGAAGGCTATGGCGGAGTTCGTTTCTCGATGTCTCACCTTCCGGCAGGTGAAGGCAGAGCATCGGGTACTAGCAGGCTTGGTACAGCCCTTGGAGGTCCCGGAGTGGAAGTGGGACGGGATATATATGGATGTCGTGACTGGACTTCCACGCACATCCAGAGGTCACGACTCCATTTGGGTGATTGTCGACCGACTCACCAAGCCGCCACACTTCTTACCCATCAGAGAGCTGGGCTTAGTGGAGATATTGGGAAGTCTCTACATTCAGGAGATTGTACGGCTTCACGGTGTGCCATAATCTATCGTCTCCGATCGAGATGCTTGATTCACTTCCCGGATTTGAAAGGGGTTACAGGATGCATTCGGGATGCAGCTACGTCAGAGCACCGCCTTTCATCCTTAGACAGATGGTCAGACAGAGAGGACCATTCAGACTCTCGATGACATGCTCCACGCATGTGTCCTCGACATTGGTCGTAGCTGGGAGGACCACCTACCCTTGGTGGAGTTCACATACAACAACAGCTACCATTCCACCATCGAGATGGCACCATACAAGGCGTTGTATGGCCAACCTTGCAGATCTCCTTTGTGCTGGACAGACCCTAGGGAGTTAGCACTTGTGGGACCGAAGATGGTCCAGGCCACGACAGAGAAGGTCCAGGTCATCCAGGAGCGGATGAGGATAGCTCCGAGCCGCCAGAAGTCATATGCTGACAGGAGGCGGAGGGCACTAGAGTTCGAGGATGGCGACCACGTCTTCTTGTGTTTCTCACCTCGACGTGGATTACAGAGATTTTTCAGAGGAGGCACGTTATCTCCACGCATCATCGGACCGTTCCAGGTCCTCAGCAGGATTGGCGAGGTATCTTTTCGCCTGGCTCTACCACCTCAGTTGCATCGGGTGCACGACGTCATCCACGTATCTCAGCTGAGGAGATACGTGCACGACCTGATGCACATCATTGACTATGGGGAGATGGACGTTAATGATGGGTTGACTTTTATATAGGTCCCAGTGCAAATCGATGATCAACAGGAGTAGGTCCTATGTGGACGGTCGATTCCTCCTGTGCGCATCAGATGGAAGCACGGTAATTTTCAGGAGAGCACTTGGGAGCGGGAGGCTCAGATGCATGCTCAGTACCCAAATTTGATTCCCTGGTTTATGATGTATCTTTAAGGGGACATAAAGCCTTGAGGTGGGAGTAATGTAAAGACCCGTAAAATTCAAGGAATATTTTTTCTTAATTTTATTTGGAATTTTACATGAACGCAGTTTCTGACGGCACTTGATTCTGAGGCCTGGTGTGCCCGGATTATCTATCCGAAGTTTATCTCAGGTACGTTCAGTGAATGAACGAGCGGGAATTCCTATCTTTTGAACCGGTTCTCGGAATCGAATTTACAGGGCACCGATGGAACCGTAGCGCCGTTAATTGCTTATGAACGCCATTTCTGGAGTTGCATTTGCACGAGAGAATTTGATAAAAATTGTTGAAGTTAAAATAAAAATTTAACTACAATTTTTATTTTCATAAGTGGTTTTAAGATTGGGGTGGAAGTTGGGTAACTACCCAACTTCCCATGGAAGGTTATGAGGGTGGTGGGGCCCACATGAACCCCACCCCTTCACATTCCTTAACTCCCTCAACTCACATTTAAATATGATAACTTATGTATTAATAACTTATGTTATTAATGAAGAGTGAGTTTAATGTGTGTGTTGGAAATTCAAACTAAATTCTAGTTAATAAATTAAGTGTTGGCTTAATTTATTTTTTGGGGTTATAATTTTTGTGGTGGAGTCTTTGGGAGAAAAGGGCTAAGGACTTGAGGAAATTCTTCACCTTCGACGAAGAACGCGAAGAACACATCGGTCTCCGACGAAGAATGCCGAGTTCTCAGAAACCGATTACGCGACGCCATGTACCGCGACGCCATCGACGTCTTCATTCACGACGTCTATTCCCGCAATGAATCCTCGTTCGATGAACCTCCGTTCAAGCTCGCACGAGGTAGGGGTTTATGCGTTTTCTTTTCATGATTTACTCCCGTTCATTATCCACCTATATTTGGACCGCATGCTATCAATTAATGGGAGGAGTCCAGACCGAACAAACACCGCCGACCCCCCCTCCCTTTTATTTTATTGTTGTTGAGGGACGACAGGATGTGATGCGGTGCCGTTGCACCATGTGGCAACGAAAGGAAAGAATGTGTGATGCCGACACGCAACGTTTTTAAAATTTTGAACCAAGTCGCGGCGCCGTCGCGCCCCGCCGGAGAACGGCAAAAGCACTACGACCGAAGCAAGGCCGCAGTGGAGGGGTGCGACGCTTTCATGCCGCACCAGACAAATGTGGGTCGCGGCTGGTACCGGGCCGCGGCGGATCGTGGGAACCGTCTGCCGGAAACGGTCTGCCGGCGTCGGAGCAGGGAGGGGACCGGCCGTCGCCAGTCCCGTGGTGGCCGAAACCGGCCAGCCGGGGCGGGCCAGCCAGACAAGAGGAAGCCGGGGGTTCAAACCCCTGGCCGACCAGCACAACGGCCCCCCTTAATGGGGGCCACAGTTACATACCAGGGGGGCATGCACCCACCGTCTCAACGGCTCGGCCGTTTGGCCGAGTGCCTGGCCAGCGCACCGTGCGTCATGCCGGGCCACGCCGTCCGGGCCGGGCCGTACCCAAACGGGTCGGGCCGTGCCCAAGTGGGCCGGACCCGGACCGGGTTTGGGTCGACCCAGTTCAGGCCGACCCTGGGGGTATCGGGCCGGGTCGGACCGGGCCCGACCCCCTTAATACCAAATCTTTTCTGGTCGGACACCCATAACTTGTGCTACGAGCCTCCAATCGATGCACCGTCAGTTGCAATGCGTTCCATGGATCGAGACGGTCATTTCGGAATATCACGCTCAAGGTTTCGGAGTACCTTGTGTTCGGCCGGGTTGGTTCGTTCACGAAACCAACCGGGCCCTCGGAGTGGAAACACTCATATCTTATGCTCTGGACGCCCGATTGATGTGTCGTCGACATTTTTAGATTCCTCTTAGTGAGACGGCTCTTTTGGATTACTCCGCTTGAGGTTTGGATGTAGGTGGAGTACGGTCGGGTTGGTTTTTCCTTAAAAACCAACAGGGCCCCTGGGACGAAAAGGCCAATAACTCTTAGATCAGGCGTCCGATTGACGTTCCGTATGCGACGTTGAGTTCTTGTTGACGATACGGAACTTTTGGATACATCAACTCTGTAATATGTGTCAGTTGATGTATCAGCCTCTTGGCTCGTGGAGCGGACCCTCCCGAACGATCTTTCTATGTGCGGAAACCCTAGTGCTGGCTATGTTTGCGTTTGTGTCGACGACGACGACTATATAGAGATCCTTAGTGGATTTGACGGCGATGACTAATACACTCAGTGATCCTACGTAGATCAGTGCTACTGATCCTGTGTGGGTCTGATCCTGTATGGGTCAGTACTCAGCGGTTCTATGTGAGCCAGCGCCTACAGATCCTGTGTGGGTCCGATCCTATGTGGGTATTTGTAGGGGTTAGTTATCTATCGATCCTTTGTGGGTCATATTCTATGTGGGTCATTGCGGGGGTCCATTACCTATCGATCCTTGGTGGGTCAGATCCTATGAGGGACATCACGGGGGTTAGTTACCTATCGATCCTGTGTGGGTCGGATCCTTTGTGGGTCATTGAGGGGGTTAGTACCTATCGATCCTTTGTGGGTCCAACGGCTTAGATGAATCAGTGGCAATATCTGATCATCTCTATCGTCATACGACAAAGTATACCTGTGTGAGATGAATCATGTTTTTCTTTCCTATGTGGATTATGTTGTGTTATCCTATGGATTTACATTTTGCTTTCCTATGTAGATTGTTTTGTGCTATCCTGTGTGGATTTACATTTTTCTTTCCTGTGTGAACTGGGTTGTACTTGGGCTCGGATGTTGGAGACGAGTGAGAATTGATGTCTTAGGTATATGTATGGGCATATAACTAAGTGGTGTCGTATGTTACTTCGTGATTGTATATTTACTTTGTGGATTTTGGGACACCTTCGGGGGTCTTGGGGTCCCTATTGAGTAGCTTATACGCACACCTGCATGGGATATGCCCGCACTACGTTGTGTTGGTTGCAGACAATGGATAGCGCTGATTGTGGTTGAGGCTTGCGGAGCAGGACTGTACCTGGAGGTGGACCACTGGGCGGGACGTACTCGGAGCGGTCGGCTGGACCCGAGGAGCAGTGGAGGCTATCTGTACCCACCCTTCAGGTGGGATTTCCAGTGGACAGCTTGACGTTGCAGCTTTACTTTTCAGTTGATGTTTTCCCATCAAATTATACTTTACTTTCAGTTTGAGTTTGTATACTGGCCCACTTAATTTTCCACACATACTATTGTACTCAGTTTTACTTGGTGTTTACTTCTACTACTTTCTTACTATGTGGTGTTTGTTTACTTTACAAAGGCAAGGCCTTCCCTTTTTACTAGTAATTACGCCTTGGTGCTAGTCGCCAGCCCCTGGCCTATGGAAGGCGGGCTTGGGGTAGTCACGGCACGAGCCCTGAGGACGGGTCGTGACTGTATTTCTAGTTTATGGTTTTATAAATCAAAATATTGTAGTAGTTAATATAATGTTTTAGATCATGTATAATAGGGTGTGGGGGTAGATGGAGCCTTCTGTGGTATTAAGATTAATAACCCAATATGAACGGAGGTTCAAAAAAATCTACTACAAAAAACACAAATTACTATATTCGATTAATTATTATGATTTCATGGGACAAAAGACACAACAATGAGTTGAAGATGGGGGAAGTTCCCATTATATATATTTTAATGATGACTTTATATCCCTTGGTGATGGGAATCATGACACATGTAGTTGTGGATATGGGTTTCATATAATTCAAATGCTGGTAAGGGGTTGTCCTCTTATGTGAGGACATTGAGTTGTCTGACATTTTCGATATGTGGGATCCAAAATTTATATGGGGTAAGGATACATATTGAAACCGATTTCTATAGATGTTGGTATTTTTCTTTCAACACACAATTTTCATATGAGGTATCCCAGTTACATATTTTGTTAAGAAACTATTTAAGATCATGTGGTGAGGATGTTGGTGGGGCTTACACATTGATCTTCCCATTCTTTTACTCCTCATGTTAGTTCAAGATGTAATCCTTATACATTGATAGGACAAAGAATATTTTTAGTTCTTATAAAAAATATTATTTTATAATGTTATTTAGGGTTATACTTTCATAGCAATACAGTGGTATTTTTATGAATTTATTTCCAGGCCTGAAGACAGTATGTCATTGAAACACTAAGTGTCTCATGGGAATGGGAATGAAACCACAAATTGTTTTGATGATATGATACGTTATAAGAATAAAACTAAAATAAATACTTCCATCCACTATGTATAATATTGGATATATTTTTTCCATTTTAACATTCGTCCATAAGGATGATTGAAATGTATTTTGGGTCTTGCATAATTGCCAGGGGAATTTGGAAAACAATTTAATGTAATGATGCTTATAATGCGGGACATATTTTATCATTGATTATTTCTATGACATAAACGATGTTAAATAATATGATATGTCAGTGGGATTGAATTCCATGTTCCACTAATATATCCAAGAAGAAAATGCATGAAGTTTTAGATAATATTTCATGGACAATAAATCAGGCCAAAGGGACAATTGTTTTGGAATGTAATTCATCTCCCCCTAGGGAATGAGATAATGAATAACATGATACTGGTTGAAATATGGGGGTGTAGGGATCATTATGTATCCCATGGTAATATTTATCAAGCCACACATAGTTTTTGGTTACTGTTGTGATGATGTCATACAATAGAAGTAGGGGGTAATCTTCTCTGAAGAGGGCATTGAGGAATCCCATGGTTTCCATGGGGAAACCCGTGTAGAAGAAACAATGTAGGGATATAATTTATCATCATGTTATATGGATTTTTTTTCATCTCAAACATATAATTTTTTGAATTTTTTCTTTTATTTCACCAAGTACATCGGTAGTATTAAATCATACATTGGTGATGAAGGTATTTCAATTTTCAATCCATAAAACTCAGACAATGGGGATTGAAAATAGTTTTATGTCACAATAAAACAACTAATGATACTGAAAATATATTAGGGTCCTAAATCATAGAAAAAATGGGATTCATTTTTTTTATGTTCTGATACAATAGTGTCCACTTTTTAATGTCACTTAGATTTGACCATGGTTTCTATGATATTAGTTCACATGGATTTGACCATTGATTTTATTTTAAGGGTGTAGAGATTGTATCACAGTTTTTATTTTTTAATTTCACAATGATTTTTCCATGGATCCTAGTTAGGGTTATATATTTTAGACCTTGGTTTATGTAGTCTGAGGTCACATAGCATTGACTATAGATCCTTGTTTATGTTCGTAGTGTTTGTAAAATGGATTCACATGAAGTACTAGTTGGGAAACATGGAATTTTTGGTTGGTGTGATATGTCTCCAAAAATGGGGATTAATGGGTAGGAGAAATTGGAATAGGCATAATGTAAATTTAATATCCTACCAAACTGGGTTTAGTCATATGTGGATTTTTTCCATATATTATTGGTTTTCTGAGATCCAGCCACATTCACTAGGGAATAATGCTTTGAGGAATAAATTCTCATTGATTGTTCCCGATAAACTATTCTTCTTCTTCTATATGCTTTAAAATCCATGTATCATATTTTCCTTGCATGAATAAAAATTATCTAGATGGACATGTTCTATTCTTCTAGGTTTCAACAGTTCTTAAATTGTCATTCTATGTGAAAAAATTTGAACTTCACTAGGTAAGACTTCCTATGTTCTATGCATCGTGGATTTTGGTGTCACATATGTGGAATTTTTAGTTGTTTTCTTATAATCACAAATTGAATTAGAGAGCTTATAGGGAGAAGTAATTTTCTTTTCATTCCCACCAATTCCTAGATGATGTTAGAGTGTTTCCTATTGAAATTCATTATCGAACAATCTTCATATACATTGCAGCTAAAAGAATGGTAGGATCAGATGTTGTACAAGGAATATAGATTTTATGACTCGGTATACATAAAGGTGGTTCTATTTTATTTGTAGATATTTTCAGCCACTGCAAACCCATAGATGATGTGGTGCTGACAAACTCAATCATGGACTAGCTTTCAAATTCATTGTGGTGAACCACCTCTAAAAGATTAAAAAAAATTGTAGGAAAAATGAAATTACACTCTCATGTTATCATTATAGGAAAGGGTCCCACAACATTGATTACCAATCCTGTAGGGGGTTACGATTATAAGCATGTGGAATTAATCTCTATCAGTTGATTGGAAAAGATGTCATGGATCAAAAAAACATAAAATCTCATAGTCAACTTAATTTAGTTGAAGATCATTGTAGGAATTATTTATCCCAAGATAAGAATTTTTTGGGAGGCCTTAAATGCCACAAAATGGGAAAAGAAGAATCTTATTTTTTTCATCATTTATTAAACATGGTATCTCATTTACATGGATGAAGTAGATGATAATTTCCTAGAAACCATGCCTATAGAGGGTTCGTTAATGGTTTGTACCACTCTAGTTGTTGACATGTGCTACTCACTAGCGGATTAACAGATGCTCAGATTGGTCTAGTAGGGAAGTTCACTAATCAATATACTCAAAATGATAGTCGTCAAAATGGGTTATCCCTCACCTATGTGGGATTTGAGGGTTTTGGAGATGAAATTCTGGAAACATGATTATAGAGACCAAGTATTAACATACCTGAACATTAAATTATTTTAGATAAATATTAAACACAATAAAAATTTTCATTCTTGAGAAAAATAATATTTTGGTGCCTTTGGAATCCTGGAACAAAACATTCTAAATTGGTATAATATCTTCAATTTTTTTCCACAAGATCTTCCCCTTTAGTACCTCTACATTAAACAGTTCTTGAAAACCAGAGGAAAAGAAAAAAAATAAAAGGGTGAGTTCTAATGATCAGTAATGTTGAATGATTGAGTTATGTAAGAATAAATAGGAGAATAAGGTTATGAGAATGTTATCAAATGTTATAAGATCATACCCAACATATCAAAGAACATCTGCATGAATAATTTCATAATGATTGGATGCTCCTATGAAATGAATAATTGGAGAATTAATAGAATAATCCATTGAAGAATAATGGAGGAATAAGGCCTAGAATATATTTCAGAAACATAAGCATAAAAAATCTCAAGTCAATGATACCTACCAAGACATTCATAACATGTTAGGATTGGGATAATCACTTGTGTAATGACTTTGGGCATGGGATTCCCTCATGTGTACCCCCTTGTTAGGATTCCCACCTACGTACCCACTTTTTTCATGCTCAATATTCCCTCCCCTATACTGATTTAATTAGAGATTGATATTACCTCCCATGTAACCTCTTATTTTAGGAATGGGATACCCTCCAATTTACCCTCTTGTTTAGGTATTGGGATTCTGTCCTATGTACTATATTGTTTTAGGGTTGGTATACCCACCCATGTACCCTCTTGTTACAACAATGTGATTCAATCATGTGTATCCTCTTGTTTCGAGCTTCAGATTCCATCCCAAGTACCCTTTAGTTTCTGGCTTCTAATTTACTCTTGTCAACCCCACTTGTGTCAGGATTGATATTCCCTCCTATGTACCCTTTTACATTGGGATTTGAATTCCCTCACATGTACCATCATGTTTCAAAATTATGATTCCCTCTTATTTTAGGATTGGGATACCCTCTTGTGTACCCTTTGATCTCATAAAACTTTTATCAATTCCCAATAAATTTGGGGGAGATATAGGTTCCAACATTCACATAATGATGTTTTGTATTCATGTTCAACAAAAAAACAAACATTTATAATATCATGTCCCATTAAATGATAAGTGTTTCGTTAACATTTCATCACATTATAACCTATGGAAATGAGATTGGTTTCATTTTCATTTCACTAATGTGTATCCTCACAAAATAAGAATGATTCAAAATAATATAACACATTCACGAGAAACATGTTTCATAAACATTATTCAATCAAAACATAAACCACTAACAAAATAATATTAATGGTATTCATGGATAATGTCCCCATGACTGAATAAACTAACAAAAAATATTTCATCATATAGTGATGAAATTTAAAAGATCTCATGGAACATTTGTTAGGGAATAAATCCTTTTTCTAAAATAATTTTCCTAAAACCAAATCAAAAATAATTTTATTATAATGATTGATTTACAATTTCATTTAAAAAATTTCTTGAAGAAAAGATATTTTCCTCTTTGAAAAATTATTTTTCAAACATAAATCATTTGGAAACCTTTTTCTTTTAAAATAGATTTGAAAATATATAAAAAATATTAAAATCAATGAAATAAATTTATTTTGAAAAAAACCATTTGGAAAAAAATAACAAAGCATTGAAAATAATTTAAAAAACATTTTAAAATTTTTCATTTTTCAGAAAAATTTTCTTTGAAAATCACATTAAAATAAATAAATTAAAAGAATATTATGAAAATAATTTCTTTGAAATCATTATATAAACCTAAAAAAAGAATATTCAAAGAAATTGCACTTATAATGGGGAGGATGTCCCTATATGAAAAATTTCTGTTTTACCGTAAAGGTTTAAATATTTCCTCACTCGACGCGTTTTGGTGCATGAAAGGTAACTACCCCCAGCCAACTCTATAGGACATGGGGTGGAGAAACGAACAAAATACATAACTAACTCTGGGAGGGATTTGAATAAGTACATGTATTCATATAAAAATCCTAATCAAGAAGGAAAAATAAATACTCAATCCCATAAGATGCATATTCCATTTATTCCAACAATAATTGTCTTATCATGCTGAGTCAACAAGATAGAAACGATGGTCCTATTGAATGGTTATGTCCGCTCCCACACCATCACTAGAATCCTTGGCCTAAGTCCTCACTGAATAAACATTGACACTATTTACCAAACACCAACCAATACCATTAAGTGGGTATGTCCAATAAAATTTCAATTAATTTACATGCTCTGATACTACTATGTCATGACACGACCCATTCCAGGGATCAAGACAAAACTATCCCAAGATCGGGGTGGAGAAAACAACAGAAATCCTATCTAACTCGAGGAGAAATTTTCTAAATATTCTATACAACACACATATCCAAGTCAGTGAAATAGTGTATAGGGAATGAATAAAAGTATTAAAACTAAAATAAAATAAACCAAAAATTCAGTAACCTGTAGATATTATAAATCTACGGTAGTGTAATCTAATAAATATAAGGGATAAAAACTTCCAAAACTAGAAATGTGTTATACCCTGAAAAAAATTAAAAATGGTACCCATCTAGGAGATCCTAGCTACTAAATCCCAAGCTACAACTTCCATATGATTCAATGAACTAAATATACCTATGATCCTCTCTATTTATGGTATATTAATATTTTTACAACATAATAAATGAGAAATGTGGGAAAAGACCATGTAGGGGTTATTAAAAACATTCATAGTAGGATACCCCAATAGTTATGGGGGTGAAGTCTGTGATACAATATAGAAGAAATATTAGAAATTTACAAGGTACAATGAAATATTACACCTTAACCCATGAAGATTATATATGATCTCATCCAAGCATATAGGGATAAGCATGATTAGTAAATGAACTACCTATCGATCATTTCCTCTAATATTAGGATAGTAGGATCATAAAACTATGAGATATTAGACACAGAAAGCATGAGGAATGACCCATGTATATTTTACTATAATAGAAGGAGAGTAATAAAATACAGCAAGTTTATACAATATATATATATATATATATTCATAGTCTAAATAATCCAAAATGAGTCAGAAAGAGGATTTACATATCACAATGCATCCCAATAACATGAGAAGACAATATTTCAAAAAGTCCAATAATGTTTCCCTAAATGCCACACGACTACCTCAAACTCAAAGGTATAAGGGAAACTTTTACCACACACTGATAATATCCACATTAGTATGAACTAACACACCCACAAAGTTTTTGTTGCATCATAAAAACACATCTTTGTGGGGAATGAGACTCTCGTCCTCATGAGTTTAAAGTTATGCCAACCACATATCATCTCTTTGATGCATAGTTGTGGGAAAATAATTTAAAAATTGATGTCTCATGCCCTGGTACAGAAGGATTTTTTCACTATAATACTCAATGGATAACCCATTCCATAAATAGAAGTATGGTTTCACACCAATGGTCAAGAATCCATTCCCAGAAAAGATGGAGGATTCCAATCTATGTCATCGAGAAACAACACCCTGATACTACGTGAGGTATTTTATGTACTGATGACCTTCCAAGATGATGGTTTCCACTCTGGTAAACATTGAATATCTATGCCTTCTCTGGTAAGAGTGTTAAACCTCTATGTCTGTAGAAGAACCTGTCAACACCTGGCTAGAGGGTTGAACTCTAGATGTGGTCGATGACCCATGGATAGATTAGATGGAGTGTTCTATATGAGAACAAGCCTTTGATGATCATTCCAAATCACTTCCGTAATTGGGGTCACCTCAGGATAATTCATGCCTAAAAAATTTCACATTGTATTTCAAAATCTACAAAATAAGGCACTATTATAGGAAATATGGGATTGCTCTCTGTATATGATTACCACGGGACAATACATGAGTTCAAATGAAGTGGGTTCTATGATTTGAATATACCTCAAAGGAATCAATGACGTACATTGAATGTGAGGGTACCCACAAGACATGTGGAACGAATTCACAACCTAGTTTTGTCCCTAATTGGTAGACAAGTTACTGTTAGTTTAGTAGTATAGACCAGGTAGATGTACTAATTGGCATGTCTAGGATAACAAGGATCAAGGCCATGTACTACTTTTCATTTTCATGTACCGAACACCATGTCCATATATTTCTACACAAAATACAGCCCATGTGGTCCACCACATGTGTTATTCATCCATGAAACGGTAAACATCATGTGAGGGGGTGTTACAAACTTTGTTACCCACAATTTTAATTAATCCCTAGAGATTATTGTAAGGGGTTAAATTCCATGTGTTCTTCATAGAACATAATGCGTTATTGTGATTTATAAAGAATATAGAACTACTCTTTTTATCATGGATCAGACGATCCTCTCTAGATATCAATTGGAATTGGTCTAAAATCATTATATTAGGCTTTAAATTGTTCATATCATACATAGTTAACCAGAACTATACTATTGGAGGCCATGAGGGTTTATCTATTTAGGTCACTCACTAGTGCACCACGTTTCATCATGATAGTGATTATTAAACACTAAACCAGTCATCCTCACCTTGCAATGATCCTATATCAATTTTGGGTTCCGGAAACTATTGTATTTTGTTTGATTCTTTAAAAATCTAGGGGATAGATCATGCATGGTACCAAACGATAAATTTGTGTTTTTACCACAATTATCTAACCGGTGAAGAATTATAATAAATGGTGTATAAAAGAAAAAAAAATTACAAGCATATTTGGTAAAAATTTCATGTCCAAGGATTATGATATAGCATACTAGTGTAAGAACATACTGATAAAAATATAGAAATCTAGTAGATATGTACCTGAAAATTAAACAGGTGGAACACATTCAATAATGAAACTGGATATTCTCAATCATTTAATAAGTGGGCATAGAAACACCAAATTATGTGTGCTACCTCGGTATTAGATTTATCAATGATGAATAACTTATTCACTAATAATTTTGGAAGAGTCATTGAATTTTTTTCATCTTGATCCACTCAATTCTGGGGTTTTATCATCAATCATGAAGATTCCCTATCTAAGGGAGAAAGGGGAGCTTCACTAGTGATTATATAATTATGATACAACCCTATAAATTATTATATAGTGATATATTTATAACATATCACTAGGTAAAAATTGATTTAATTGATAAATTTAAAAAATAATTAATCTAATTAAATAGACCTCAAAATAATTAAGGATACAAACATCAGAGTGTAACTAATATTATAGAATTCATAGGTAAAAAACCACTTAACAGACTCAATTGTCATCTCATAGTTCTGATCATATCAACCATTTATTATTTATCTTATTTTATTTACGAACGTACTCATGAAAATTATAAATTATATTTAATATAATTAGGAAAATTATATTGGAAATATTTGGCCTGGAAATCATAAAATGTCACATTTCATATATATGAAAATATAAATATAAATATTTCAATGTTTTAAAAGGAAAAAATAAAGCCTTTATAATATAATTACCTTGATCAAAATGAAACAAGATGATTCTATTTAAAATAATTTTGTAAAAATGTAAAACATGTGTAAAATTTTATTATATAATTATAATAATAACAGTAAAAACATTTTGAACATTTTTTTAAAAATGGTATTGACATAACACATTTTTAGGATTCAATGGAAAAATAAATTGGAATTTTACATAAAATATATTCTTAATTATCATAAGTAACAAAGAGTGAAAAAATGGTACCATTGTATGGATATAACATTATAAAGCCATTTAGAATAAAAAGATCATGAGATTTATTATGATTTGTATTATAGTATTTTATCAATGGAATCATAATTGTAAAGAATCCTGATAAACAATGAGGTTGTATGAGTAAATTTTTACCACTTCGGTGACATTATATCAGAATATTAATTAAGGAATAACATTACATGATGATAAAAATATTCTAAATATAATTATATTCATCATATAGAATTTTAAGGAACATTGTATACATATAATATAACAATGTATGTGAATGGCGTGGCAGGTTTCCCAATTAAATAAAAATAGTGACAAATTTACTTTAATGATTTGGTAAATTTTGAATAATAAACTAGAATAAATATCAAAAAATTGATATGTAAAAACCAATTTTTTTATAATAATAATATAATTCCTTCAATTTATGTTTATACACCACTTTTAAAATGAGTTGTGAATAAGGCATGTGTCTTATAGAAATAAAAATGAGACGGGAGAACCCTTACCTTATGTCCTGACATTCTTCATACACATTCCAACCTCATGTATAATAAAAATATTATATATATATATACTGTAAAATCATATGATTACATTTAATACCTTATACAGTTTTGTTATGACTCTATATTATCTAATTATTAACAACTCCATGTTAGTGTAATATTTTGGGTAAATTCAGCTTTGTTTTTCGTATATACTTTGAAATTATATTCTTGATCCTCTCAAGTAGGTCATGATTATATTATATATATAATTAAAATCATGGTATAAATTTCATATATATTCAATATATATATTTATAACAATATAGTAAATAAATAAATATTCAATCGAATACATCATTCATGGAGGCGTTAGGTTGTACGTAAGAATGAAGGTTGTTTCCATTTTCATGTATAATTGAACGAAAACTAAATTAAATGTTTGTATATATATAATATAATTATATTATAATAATAATTCACTATATATTTCAAATAATTTCACTAAATCCATTTTAACACATTCCCTATAATGTGTGATTAAATCACATCTCTTTGAGGAGGCAATAGTTCAAACATCCACACATGAAGATATCTTATTTAATAAAAATGTAATAAACTAAAGGTAAATATCATATAATAATCAAGGAAGAATAAATAAAACATAAATATAATATAAATCATACAATAACCGAATATTCATCATAATTTCCGATGACATGTATTAGTAAATAAATAATGAACAACATAATTTTTCGTGGTGGCTGTCTGCCTCACACATAAATAGTATGTCCATAAATAATTAGATGGATGTATATGTGAGATCATCTAAATAAAATATAATAAAAAAATATAAGTATATAAATTATAAAAATTATATTTTGTAATAAATGAATAATAGGAATTTAGGGTTGGAAAATTAAAATAAACAAAAGAGCTTGGGGAAGGATGTTACTTGTTTATTGAGTACCCCTATTAGTTTGCAAGAAAGGGATTCCTTGGTATGATTTATCCCAACAGAAAGGATTATGGGATTATGTTATGTATGATGTGAGGATATTTGGACATTATTTGTATGATTTAAAGTCTGTGAGTAGTGTGAATAACTTATAGGTGTGAGTTTTTTATAATGATGAAAGACCGGTATTCTTGTAAATTTTTTAAAAGGGAATTCTACCATGGAATTTCCCAAGTTAGATTTCCTCAATAAGTGTAAAAATTAGATGCATGTGTTTATGGGGTTTAATATTAATATAAAAGGTATTGTGAACAATTTTCTACGTGATTTTTGTGCCAAATGATTAAGGTATCATTCCTTGTTAAGTAATTTTTTTCTCTTAATCCCTGTAATTAATGTTAATATCATTCACTAATATTTATGATTAAAAACTAACATTGAAATTATTATAAATTATAAATTATTATAATTCAATATATTTAATAGATTTTTTAAAATTCTAGTGATATTAGTGGGATAAATTAATTTAAATTTAAACCCATATGAAGGGTGAAAAAATAGGGATTTAATGAAAACAGTTGGAAATATTGAAATGTTATCATTCATAATATCAATTAGAAATATATTAGAATGACATAAAATTAATTTAATGATTTATAATTTATATAAATAATTTTTAAAACCATTACAAAATATAATTTCACCTCATAAATTTTTTATATGACAATGTGATTTGGAATTAATATTCATAGTTTTTTCACTATACATCAAAATATGAATCTTCTATGAAAAATATATAAAATTTACCAATATAATGTTTTTAATTCTAGTTTCAAATAATCATGTTTTTTCTAAAAAAATATATGTGAAAAAATGTTCAAAATAAGGATTAATAATTTGTTCACCATTGAATGGTGATAAAATTATCTTTTATATTAAAACATCTTCTAGTATAAAAATTGGATTTATTATTTTATTATACATATAAAATCTATTTAATGATTATAAAAAATATTTTTTTAATATATTATATATCATTATTGTGAAAAACATCATCCAAAGTTGTTTTCTAAAATAACTGAAATAAATTTTGTACGTAAATAGAAATATAGTTTTCATAGAAATATAATTTAATTATTTCCAAATTGTTTTTGCAATAATTTATAATTCATTTATAACAAAATAATACATTTTATATACATGTGTAAAAACAATTCTCTTCATTAAATTAATCATATTAATTACTATCATTCCATCATCATGGTGGAAACTACAATTATATTTTAATAACAATATTAAATATATATTATTGTACTTTAAAAATGGGTCATGTTTGTAATAAATATTGTTAAAGGTAATCAGAATTATTTTTAATATAAAACATTAATTTTGTTGAGGGATCCAAAATATTATATAATTTTTATTTTTAGTTCCATCTTAAATTTTTATTGCACGAAACCCAAGCTAAATCTAGTTCATTTATAGAAGAGAAGTTATAAATATTATATCATAAAATAAAAAAATATCAAAAAGAATATATTAATGAAAAAACATTTCACTAAATCATAGCATGATACATTCTACACTCTTAATATTAATTTCACCCTTGAAATTTATATGGGATTCTAATGGTTTAATTCAATAAATTTCACATTCATAGAAACCCAAGACGTTAAAATTAGTAATAAAACATGTAATAAAATGGAAAATATAAAAACATAATGGTTACCAAAATTTACTCGTAACAAGGTTTCCACATAAGAGAATATTGGTGGAAATTAAAAATAATGATATAGAATTAAAATATAAACAACATGTTATGTTGAAGAGTGATAGAGATCAATGATAAACAACACTGGGAGATTATACATTAATCTCACTTACATAATCTGAATATTACCACAAAAATTCCAAAAAAGGTAACCTTATAACCTATTCAAATGAAGAATATATAATATATATTAATGAAGGTCACTAAATACATCAAAAATAGCAGATCTTTTATCACCCGTATAACATAAAATGGATCATGGTTATCATATACCATTCTTGTGTGTAGCTTTATTTTTTTTGGAATGGTACATGCCCTACTTGTTCATTATGTGGCCAATTTTGGTTATTAGAGGTAATCGAGGAAGCTTCACTGAGATTTTGGTTGAAGCCAAATAAACCGTAAAACTATTGTAGGTGCCAACAAGATTGTACCCTAGTGGTATAGGATCTTACATGGAATCCAAATGGCCAAGGATCAAATCTGTGCAGGGGAGAATCTCGGGCACTATAGCAGTGATGTAGCAGTGGGGAAACTGTTGCAGCATCGGCACTGTAGCGGCGGAGGGATTGTTGGAGGTACTGTAGCGGCGATAGTACTAAAGCAGGCAGTGCAAGAGTGTAGGTATTGTAGCAGTACTGTTCACTGATGGTTCCATTGGAAAAAAATTGTCTTTCAAGCCTTGTATTTAGGCCACTTGGCTTTGGGCCTTTAGGCTATGTAATGGGTCTCCCTCTAACCAGTTTAAAGAGGTCGTTGCATTAAATAATAATTTGAGGCTTCGGCCCAAACATTTATAGAAACAACTTCTGTAGGAAATAAACATCATATAAGTGTATTAAATGATGTGAAAATTGCTTTCACATCATTTCAAGGAATAGTCCACAACAAGAAAATTTTTTGGGGTTAAATATTTATAGGGGGACACATTATTAGGTGGTACATAGAATCCTAGAATTACACAATGTGAAAGGGGGTTACAAATTGTGTAATTATATCTTGATGTAATGTTTTAAAGGTTTCATCCACTCAATTTATTTATAAAATACTACAGAAGAGTCTCTCTTCTCATTCCAGGAATCTAGTGAACATCCCCATCAGTGATTAGAGATTACATTATGTGGGGATCAATATTTGGTCTGATTTACTCGATCTGTGGGGATTTATCCTCTCATTCTCAAAATATTCCATCTATTCTTTGGTAAGGTTCCACTTTGATATATTTCCTTTTATTTTTTGTTTCATTGCTGTGCTTATTTATGGATCCTTCGCATTGTATAAGTTGATTCATGGTTTATATGGTGCAGTTATGGTTTGTGTGAGTTTATCTTCACCATTTGGAGAATAGTGTGTTCAAAAGCTTCGTTAAGGAAGGATTTCATATGTTTCACTTTATTTTGTATTGTACGTGAGTGGTTTTTTTAACTATCAATTATAGTTTTACTACCTAAATTAAAGATAAAAATTGGTTTATTTGAAATTAAATGTTAATGTTATTTTTTCATACTTTTATAGCTTTATTGTTATTGTGATATTTTTGATTGTGCATGCCTGATTCCCCCTAAAATTTTATTTCCATTGGGGGATTTTATTCTTCTAGATATATGTCATGTGACTGTTGTGACTATTTTACATTTTTTTAATCATTTGATTGTTGTCATATGAACAGAAATGAAAATTGGCTAATTGCTTGTATTATTCTAATAAAATTGTTTCCCTATGAATTTGACTTCTGTGATAAATACCCAACGAAATAAAGTGTAATGTCGTTAAATAGCCTTTTTAATTATGAAAATTATATTGATATGTTTTGATGTGACTAGTCGCGCTTTTGGGATGATGATGTGTTGTTGGGCCTTGTGGGACTGAGTGTTTCTAGGACATGATTTTGGTGTGGTGAGGTTGTGGTATTTTAGATATGCTTGTGGGGTAGTGAGGTGGGATTTTTGGGGATGTTCATTGGTGTGATATATGGTTTATTTGGTCAAGATTCCTCTATAATGATGGAAAAAATGATTGTTCAATAATGATTGGAATGGAATGGGTGGGATTGTTTAATGGGATAAAAATTTGATAATGAAAAATTAAATGCTATGCAGTGTGGATAAATGTGTTTGATTTTATATAATGAAATGAACAGGGTTATTAAATGATATTGGTTGGAAATGTGAAATGGTGATTTTGGATTTGTGTGGGATGTTATGAATTTAGAGGAGGCATAAAAATTGATTGTGTTGTTAGTTAGTTTTTTGTTTGTGAACCTAGTAGTTGGGATTTATTATTTGAAACTATATATATATATCCCTCTATGATTTCTATATGAACACCACCCATGTTGAGAACTATGTTTTGAACACCCGAATCATCAGGAGTGTGGGGGTGGTGGTGTCATTCTCAAAATGTCATTGGGATGATTGATGGATAGCCACATACTCTTCTATGTTCCCTCTTCCAGGTGACAACAGAACAGGATTCATCAGACTATTTGTGATGTGGTGTCCCATGTTTCTTCAGAATGAGGTGTGATGTGGTGTCCAATGAGTCTTAGGGAAGAGTTGTGATGTTCTTAACAAGTATTCATGAGGAAGATATGTGAAGAGATGTCATGGGATGTGTTTCCTAGGTGATTGTGATAAATATGTTTTGTGAGGCCCAGGTGAGTGTAAGAAGGATGTGTTGTTTGTCCCTTGTGTGTGCGGTCAGGATGTGTTGTTGTGTGTGTCCCATTTGTGTGAGGGTCATATGTGATGTGGTATATTAGGAAGAGGTGGAAGCACCAAGACATATTCCATTGGGGTGTGAGAATGGATAATCTATGGAAAATTGGTTCGGTGTAACATATCATTGATGTGATTTAATTTATATTATATTATGGGACGTGCATTACTTGGTCAGACAATATTAGTGAGTTTGGTATGGTTAGCTTACATTAATATGTGTTGTTTGGTTCCTCTTTTTTCACAGGTTCTTTAGTGTGATTCTTTCACATATGCACTAGAGATATATGTTTTCCTACTCAGTATATTTGTATTCTCACCCTACATATATAAAACAATTTTTATGTTTCTTGGAGGATATCAATGAATTTTACAGACCACACTACCTCAGATCATTGATAGTTGTCGTGTCACTACATTTGCATCAATTTTGGGTATTTACTTTGGATAATTTTATTTTTATGAGTCCTATTTATACATGTATTTGGGATGGTTTGGTATTATCTTATATATCATGTCTTGGAGTTGTTTTGGATGATTCATTCTATCTCCCTATCTTCTCCAGTTATAAATGGTAATGTCTCTTTTATTGTGAGAATTGTACACCCTTGGTTCCAGTCCCCATCACAATCCCATGTGAAGGTAGGACTCAGTGGGTCATTATCCATCTCCTTCAATGTGGTATCATTGTAGTGATAGGGTGTTGATATAGATGAATCTAACTGGTTCCTTAGTATGCTTATTTCAGATGTGCACAGGGGACTTGAGTTTTTCATAACGAGTATACATGTATGCTCACCCTATGTATATATAATTTCATTTAGATTTCCATAAATAATTT
This sequence comes from Viscum album, assembly GCA_963277665.1. Taxonomy (NCBI): domain Eukaryota; kingdom Viridiplantae; phylum Streptophyta; class Magnoliopsida; order Santalales; family Viscaceae; genus Viscum; species Viscum album. Next base: position 1,021,558,574 of record OY728133.1, on the reverse strand, counting down.
ATGGAATGTGCGGGACCATACCAACTCAAATCCTTGAATGTTCTTGTGTCACATATTTTGTATTTACTTTTCAATAATTATTTTCGATATATTCATCCCTACCAGTTCTATTTATAAATATCTATGGGATGTTTTGGATTTTTATTTTATATTATGTCTTGGAGTTTCTGTTGATTATTCATTCTATCACTCGATCTTGTTTTCTTATAAAGGGTAATTCCACCCATATTGTGATATTTTTACACCCATGGTGCTTGTCGCCAACCCAGACCCTACAAGAAGTAGGACTCGGGGGGTTCATTATCTGTCTCCCCTCATTGCATTATCTTTGGATGGAGGGGGTTGTGTCAAAGTGGTATTGGATTATGGTTTAGTTATAAGATGGATTCTAGATTTTGGAACTGTGAGGTTTTCGTGGATTGTTATAAAAAATATGACAGTTGAATGTGGTGTTTCATATAGGTAGGGAGACTAGATAGGACATGGGATTTTAGGGCCTCTATAATCCTGTGAATAGACACTAAGCATATTGGATAACCAATTGAGATAGACCTTTTAACATATATGAGAACTATAAAATATACCTGAAAAAAATGAATTCGGTTCGTATTTGAATTATGTTTTTGGGAATGTTTAAATGTATAAAAAATGAGTTAAATGAGTTAAAATGAACCTCAAATGAAATTTCATACTACTCCTAATTAAAAAAAAATTTCCCCCTTTTCATTTATGTGTCTCTTTAATAATTCATTTTTGGAACAGGAAATTTATATTAAGAAGGATAATTCTGTTGATCATCATAGGGTTGATCCGGTTTAGAAGATTGATCACTGAAAAAGATTATTAGTTTCAGTGGATGTAACACACTTTTTAGAAGAATGGTTTGGAATAGTGTTGTGGTAGTTTTTTAGATGAGGATACATAGAGGTTGATAGATGATTCTATAATCTCATTTATTTTGATCTGGGTCCCAATAGTATAAGTTCCATTTTTCTAGTATTCATATATGAGGAGATTCACATCAATGATGGAAATTGTTTCTAGCAGATTAGAACTTTGAAATAATTTGTGGGTAAAATTATAGAATTAATTCGGAGTAGAGATCAATTAATCGAAAATGAAGAAACTGAAGAGGCGGGATCTTCTTTCTTTTCCTCAGAGGTGTATTTCATTGTGGGAGTAGGGAATTATCCTAACATATCTTCTTTGTTATGTACTATATATTTTTTTAGATGAGGTGTATCATGTAAGAAATATTGGGTATCAGCTCTATCCTTCTCTCTAATATAAAGTTTCTCCCTTTATTTTTTCAACAGACACGAAGGTTTAGAAGAAGGAAGAGGTTGTCGAGGGAATGAAAACATGAGGAATATTTGAAAAGGAAGAGAACCATGATGGTTCCTTGATGTATATATTTTCTAGTAGCATGTCCTGTGCACCAGGACCATCAAGGATTCGACTAGTCATGGCTTTAACTAAAAATAATACCTTTTTTCCTTATAGTATCTTTGACTCTCCTATGGGGATATTGATGATGGGTTTATTCTATAGAGTTTGTGTCCATATTCATTACTAGTGGAAGGTGGATATAGGATCTCAATTTGACTGATTTTGATAGGTTTAGTGTCATATTCAGTAGAAATTATAGGTGTGGTCATTTTAGTATTAAGGGAAGTAGGACTATGATCCACAAAGGGAATAAGGAGTAGGATGAGGCCAACCATAGTATTTTCATCATGTTTATGTACTTCATCCTGATAATGGACATAGAGTTGGCTGACAATATAGAGGTAGAGGAGATGGCCATGGTTAGTTGCACGTAAGGGACGTAGCAGTTCTAGACGGGACAGAGTTATCAATGAAATGATATGTTCTATTAGTATCCATATTTGTTTTTTTTATTTTGGAGCTTCATAGTCCTTTGATGCACACACTCTAGAGAATTCCGTTGGAGTAGATGTAGAAAAAATTCATGTTCCATTGGTGTTGACTTTTCCAGTCTGATACTAGAATAGATTGATTTATATGTATCAGGAGTGTACACTACTGATGGGGACACAGTAGTCCCGTGGGGATATTTTTATGATTCAAATAAATCCATATTATGTAATCAACATCGACTTGTTGTATTCCATATGTGATGTTATCTATTAATTTTGGAGGGGAGTCATGTTTTTTAATGTCGATGGTCAGCATGTTGTTTTCATTCATCAGAATAGTCGGCGGGTGGGCTGTCATCATGTAGAGACCCTTCATTCCATGTCTTTAGTTTTGTCGATAAAATCAATGGACACTGGAATGGTAGATGTTCCACTGCTCATTAGGGAGTTCATGAATGTTTTTTTATAGGATTTTGTGATGATACCATCAGGAAGCAATTTTTAGTTTGGGATAGACATGCAACCCAATGATTCCATGATTTTGATTGATCCTTGCAGTATGGAACATTAAATGATTTGGGAGCTAATGAGTTAGTTAGATAATCTAATGTTGATGGGTTTTATCCACACTAATGTGTCACCATGGGGTGACCCAATGTTTTTTCTCTAAAAAAGAATATATTAGTCTAAGGCAATGCATATACTACTTGAGGTTTTATCCATTGATAGTCAAAAACGGTTACCCTTTTTTGAGAATAGAAGTTCTTTTAGTCCATGTGAGAGGGGAGGTTGTGCTTTATATGATCAATTTATAGTCGGTAAGTCACCAATTGATGGTGAAGGAGGGACATATCCAGAGTATCATGTTCAGATAATGGTATTGGATCATCGTGTTTGTAGTCTTATCATTAGGTGTTACAAACACATCATATATGTTCATGGGTCTTATTAAATCCATGTTCAGTGAGATCCTAGACATGTTCTTTATTGGGTTCATCAATTATATCTTTATCTTCTCTGATTCATAGGATAATTATGATGACCACCTCAGAGATGTCTTTAATGTTCTTTAATGCCACCATTTTTATGGTAGGTTTTTCTATATTATGTTCTAGATATGATAGTTGTATTTAGTTATGAATTTGGTGTCTCATTAAGGTGTATTAGTAGACTTTTCAAATGATGAATAATTATTTTCTTGGGTAGCACCAAAGAACATGGAATAATTTCGCAGTTTCCATGGCCTCAAGGGCTATTATTGGAGGTTTTCATTCAATTTTGTTTCATTTACATCCATTTTGAATTGTTTTACATAAAATGAATAATCTTTTTTGTGGAGTTATCAATGTCAAGCTACATTTGGTTACGTAAAGGGATAGTTAGTCGGTTATTCAACTGTCGGAGGAGAGTCTATTTTTAAGTGTTTTGGGACTCATCACTCTTGATATTAGGGTGGATACTGATGCAGTAGAATGAAGTGATTTCCTGTGTCTCTAGGAAGTTATGTTCCCAATAGCATAATTATGAAACTGATAGTTCTAGATCTCACAACAGTTTTGTCTGCGATAAATTTGTGGTGTTATTACAACATTGGGAAGCACTTTTTGTCCTATATAAATCACAAGTTCCTGATTTATATAATTTCTGAGCCTTATGTGAACATGAAAATGTATTGGTGGATGGAGTTTTATCAGGATTATGATTTATATATTTCTGACACCTTATAATAGGGGAATTATTTGGTAGATGCATTGAATATGAGGTCATGGAAGGGTGTTTTTTATGAGTGCGGGGTTCTTATAGAGTGATAGAGTCGTTGGAAGAAATTAAAATACATTCCAGGGAAGATGGTGTTAGAGGATGTTTGATTTAGATGAATTTTATATTGTCTCTAATTCATCTCATGGTGGAGTCTCAGTGGGGGGAATAAGTGGCATGGTGGTTTCATGATATTATTTTCAATTGTGATTATCTGGAGGGATGGTAGGAGGATGGTCCAAACCATGTGTTGTTTTTGGAATGTTTTGTTCTAAAATTAAATGATTTCGGGATTCCTTTGTGTCTTTAATAAATCATCATTTGATATACACTTGTGAATTTCCATGTTGTATCATGGATTGAGGCTTCAATTTTTATAGCCCAAGATAAAGTGTTTAATGGTGGAGTTTATAGAAATGTTCTTAATTTTACAGTACGTAAAGGTAGAGCATCATGTTCCTGGTGGTTTGTTGCAACCCTTGGATTTTCATTTGTGGAAATGTGATGACATTTCGATGGATTTCATCATACGGATACCCATTACTCGGGGTGGTTGTGAGGTTATCTGTTTGTATGTGGGTCAGTTGATGAAATTGTTTGAAATCATAGCGATCAAGCAGTCATGCATAATAAATTCTTGGAATATGTGTTATGTGGATGAGTTGGTGAGGTTTCATGATGTTTCTTGGTTTGCTTTCTTTTATCAGGACACATGTTTTACATCATGATACTAGAGGTAGTTGCATCATGTCTTTGGAACTCCGTAGCACCTGAACACTTTTATCCACCCTCTGACAAATAAGAAGACAGAATAGGCTATCCATGCACAGGATAATATTTTGTGGGAATGCCTTTTAGAAATTGGTGGATATTGGGAATGAACCATTCTCTTTATCGAGTGTTCTTATAATAATATTTATCACTCTTCCATTGGAATGCACCTGTTTGAGGCTTTTTATAGGACAATTTTTCATTATATGTTGTACTGGATGTTGGTCGGGGAGCCATATGTGCTTTCAATAAATACGATTCAGAGAATGATATATAATTTTCGACTTAATATTTAGAGGATGAAGGTAGAAGAAGACAAGAAGAAGTATTATTCTAATTGTATAAGTATTCCCTTTGGGTTCTGGGATGGGGACTATGTGTTCTTAATGGTGGCACCTCGATGTTGGAAGTAGAGGTTTTGTAGAGAGAGTAAGCTTACCCGTAGGTTTCTTGGGCTCTTTGATATATTTGGGTGAGTTGGAAAAGTGGAATAAATGTTAGAATTTCTCCTATGGTTAGATAGAATCCACAATTTATTTCATGTCTCTCATCTTCATCAGTATCTCCACAATGACACCCATGTACTTGATTGAGGTCAGTTTGATATCGATTTTAACACAATATATGTGGAGTGGCCTATAGAGATCTAGGATCATCAAGATAAGGTTCTACATCAATGAACCATTTCATTGGTTGTTTTTTATTTTGGAGTCATGGTTTCCTGGAGAAGTGTACTTGAGATTCAGAAAAAAATTGTTCCTTGTACACATTGTTGTTTTGACTTTTTATTTGGTCTGTAATTCATTGTGATGTAATGTTTGAACTTTGATTTGTAATAATATATATTTTCGTATATTTGTGATGTGTGTGTTGTGGTTTTTGTTAATTTAATGATATATAAAAATTTCAAACCTGATTCCTAATCAAGATTCATTATCTATTATTATATTAAACTTGTGCAGGTGAGTATGTTCTTCCTAGAGTTGATAGTATTGTGACATGGAAGACAACATTATCTTATACATGTGTTTAAGATGGTGTGGTTTGTTGGTTTTGTGGTGGTTTGGTAGTTTATTTATGTGATAAGAGGTTAATTTTAGTTGTGTAAGGAGTTTTGTGTCCATTTGGATTGACTTTTTTAATCGGTGGTAGTGTTTGAGGTGTAGCGAGACTCTTGAGAGGTATCTCATGGGATGGTTTTTTGGATCCCTTTTTTCTTATGGGATATGATTTGGATTTTAAATGGATAAAATTTTTTATATGTATCTGATCTAAATGTATCATTTATCACCCCATTACCTTTATAATATGGGTTGTTGGAGGTGTTTGGGGAAGGATTAAGGGGTTTCTAGAGGAAGTTTAAGGTCTAGTAGAACTTCTATAAGATATACACAATGTATAATTATATTACAAGACATGAAAGTTTGTTTTAGGGATTATCATGGGATATTTCATGATGTGCATGTTTTTTTATTTAAATAATAAAAGGGATCCATGTTTTTTTATAAATATGGGCCCCCATGATTACATGACATGAAATGGGATGACACATCAAGTCATTTATTAATGTTGATTTGTTTTAAAGGTTTCATCTACTCTATTTATTTCTAAAACCCTATTAAAATTGTTATCCTCTAGTTCTAGTCATATGGTGACCTTCTCCTCCAACATTTGAAGATTCCTTTCGTTGGGGATGGATCCTTGTTCTCTCATCATCAATCTGTGGAGAGTTCCCCTCTATTTTATGCATGTTTTTATCAATTATTCTATGAGGTTCTACTATCTAGGGGTTCCTTTTGATTGTGGATGTATTTGGTTTCCTTTTTATGGATAATTGGTGTGGTAATGATAAATTTTTGTTTCTATTAGAGAGGGTATGTTTCAAGATTCATCTTATTCACCTAGTAGTGCAAAACTATTTGAAAAGATTCTTTGAGCTTAGATTCCATCCATTCTCTTTATTGTGTACCATGTTGGAGGGGCCTTCCTTGGATTTTCTATGGGTTATGGATGCACTACATTATATAAAAAAATAAATTTTTTTATTTTTAATTTATTTTAAAATGGGGGGTTTTCTCTTGATTTTACATCTTTATTGTTATTTTGATATTATGGATTGTACCATCTTGATTCCCCACTAAACCTTAAGGTCATTGGGGGATTTGTTCATGTTGGATTATGTACATTGACTATTTTAATTTTTTTTAATATTGTTATTATTGTTATATAACAATATATATATTTTTGGTTATATGTTATATTTGGCTAATAAAATGGTTTCCCATGATTTTGACTTCTGTGATAGTGCCCCAATGAAAAAAGTGGTTTCTGCAAAAATACCCTTTACAAACATAAAATAGATCATAGAATGATTTCATGTGTATGTACTTGATTTTGGGATGTTGATGTGTGTTTAGTGATTGTGGGGATGATGGTTTGTGGGCCATGTTTTTAGTGTGGTGAGGCGGTGGTTTTTTAAATGTGCTTATGGGGTGGTGAGGTGATATTGATGCATATGAATGTTTTCTAGTGATATATGGTTTATTTCTGCAAGATGACTGAGTAATGATTGAATTAATGTTTTTTTAACAATTTTTGGAATGGAATGGGTTGTTTTGGCTAATGGGATAGAAATTTGTTGCTAAAATATTAAATGGTTAGTTTTCTGGTTAAATGTGGTTGATGCTAAATAATGAAATAAATGGGTTGATAAAATGAAATTGGATGGAAATGTGAAATGGGGTTTGTGGCATGTTGTGGAATGTTATAAATTTTGAGGAAAAGTAAAAATTTATATTTTTTTTGAGTTGGTTGGTTGTTTTCGAATACTAATATTGGGCTTGGGTGTTTTAGACTATAAATATATATACTATAAATTTCATTTTGATTTATATACACAACACACATATGTTGAACACAATGTTTCAAATACCCATGTAATCATATGTGGGGTGTCTTTACCAACATTATGATGGAAGGATGGATATTTCCCCCCCCCCAACCCACCCTTTTGTACTACCTCTTCGAGGCGATGATTTCCCAAACATCTTCAGGAATGTTGTGATGTAGTTTCTGATGTGTCTTCCACATGAGTTGTGATGTGGTGTCCTAGGTGTCTTCATGAAGAGTTTTGATATGAATTCCAAAGATTCATTGAGATAATACATGATGAGATGAGATGTGATGTGTTTCCCAAGTATGTGTGGGTGGGATGTGTTGTATGGCCTATGAGTTTTCACATAAAAAGTGGTGTGAGGCCCAAGTGTGTGTGGATTTTTCGTGGAATGTGTCCCTTTTGTGTGCATGGGGTTTTATGTGGGAGTGTGAGGACATCTATCATTGGTGTGTGAGATTAGATAATCAGTGAGAAAGTGTTGATATTGTACCATACTATTGATGTGATTAACATTATATTATATAACATGATGTGAATTATTTGGTGAGAATGCCTTGGTATAGTTGGGGTGGTTAGTATCTGTTGATAGATGATGTTTGGTTTTTTTCTCACTAGTAAATTAGTAATATTCATTCAAATATTCTTGAGATTCTTGTCTTTTCTCTATTAAGTATACTTGTATTCTCACCATATGTATATGAAATTATTTTCATATATCCATGGGGATTTTGTTGACAATTCTAGACCTTATTAACACAGATCGCTACAAGATTTTTCATCACTACATTATCATTACTTTTGGGGGTTTACTTTGGATACATTTATCAGTATGATTTATATTTATATATTCTTGTTGGATGGTTTGGGTTTCTTTTTTATATTACTTCTTGGAGTTTTTTATGATCCATTATATCTCCGGATCATATTTTATTTTAAAGGGAAATTCCACCCATATTATTATATTTTCACACCCTTGGTTCTAGTCAGCAACCTAGGGCCAACTTAAGGTGGGACTCGGGGGTCATTGTCTCTCTCCCCTCATTATAATATCATTGGAGGGTGGGACCTGCCATTTGTTTTCACATGAAATAAGTTGATAATCTGAATTACCAAAAAACATTATTGAAAACATGCATGCTTCCATATTTGAATGATTATTTAATTTCTTCCTTAAATCCATGAAATTTTAAAACATCATACATGATAAAATAAACCAATTATTGATGATATCATTTATAATTTATAAGGTCATCATTATTATCCAGTACACATTATCCCAATCAATCATCATTTTACCCAGGATAAGCACTACAATCATAGCATGTTGATCACATTATGGGTTGCCTTCGGTTAATAAAAATATCAAAATTTCAATAAATAAAATTTGTGTTTCTGCAGTACCATTCAATATATCCATTGAAATCCTTAGTGAAAAAACAGATACTGAAAATAATTATATATTTAATGATTAATGTAACATAATCATTGTATTCCAAATAATAAATACTTCATTCATCAAATTTTATACTTCAAGCATTACTTTGGATTCATCATCTTATTCCTCAATACCAATTTCCTAAAATATGAAATATTAATAGTTTCAAATGGTTCCTTAACTTAAATTTATTAATTATTAATTCACATAATTTAAACAATACTATTAAAATAACCCATCACATTAAAATGTCATTTTCTGTCTCATTGTGTTTAGTTTAATAAAAAATACATGAACCACTTTCATGATTCTCTTCATGATATTTCCTATTGAGAAATTTTTTATAATTCCTATACCTTACACATTTGAATCATTAAATGGTATAATAGTTCAATCTAGTTACCACAATTTACAATAAACAGAAACCATTGTGTGATCAATACATGTCAAAGTAGGAAAAAAATCATGAAAATTAACTTATAAGATTTATAAAGACTAAAACCTATGTTTAATCAGGTGACACCCATGGATTTACATTATATACATCCCAAAAAAATCCTTATAAATATTCTTATGGATCTCACTAATATTTTCTCATCCTAGTTGCGTAACGTTTGAAAAATCATACCTTTGATACTAACTATTTTGACCTAGGCTTAACATACATGGATATTACGTCATTTTTGGTGAATATTACGAACCATAATAATTTACATAGTAAATGGTCATAATAGGTTATTGAATTTGGAATCATGGAACAAAATACTCTAATATGGGGAAATATATTCAATGTTTCACATTAAGATCTTCCCCTTTAGTACTTATACTTAAAACCATTCTTCATAACCAAGGGTAAAGAAACATAAGAAATAGTTGAGCTAAGATGATCAGTAACGGAAAATATTTAGATTTGTAGGAATAAAAATATGCATAAGGTTATGGGAAAGTGATAATAAAAATAGAATATCATACTCTTGAAATCAAAGATCATATACATGAGTCACAACATAACGATTGTTAGTTCATAATACATGAATAATAATGATATCATCAAAAATACATGGGAGTAAAACATTGGAATAATACATTGATTTTCTCGAGAACACATAAGCATAAAATTAATATTTCAAGAATATATACGATGACCTTTGTAACATGTCAAACATGGGATAATCACCTGTATACCATCTTCGTTCATGGGATTCCTTCTCGTGTACCCTTTTGTTTCGGGATAGGGATTCCCTCAGGTGTAAAATATTACTTCATGTTTGGGATTACATCCTATATAGCCTCTTGTTTTGGGTTTGGGATTCAATCTCATGTACCCCCTTATTTTGGGCACGTGATAACCTCTACACTTCCCTCTTTTTTTGGGATTTGGATGCCCTCCCATGTTTCCAATCTTTTCAATCATGGGATTCCTTACATTATACACTCTTGTTTTGGGTGTGTAATTCCCCCAAATTTACCCTATTGCTTTAGGATTATAATGTTCCCTTATGTACCCACTTGTTTAGTTCTGGGTATGCCCCCATGTATACCCTTGGATTTCTATATTTGGAATCACTCCCATGATTCCCTATATCCTCAGGCTTGTGATTCCCTCCTATATACCCTCTTGTTTTGAACATATGATGCCCTATTATTTTGGGATTTTCAATAACACCCTTGTACACATTGAGGTCAGAAATCATTTCTTATTACCCAGTCCATTAGAGGGAAATATAGGTCCAACCGGCCACATAATGAAATCATACGTGCATGCTCTACTATAATACAAAAAATTATTCATATCATTACCCATTATATGAAATGGGGACCTTTTACATTTCATCATATGATAACCTTTTGAAAAAATATATGTTTCTTAGCCATTTCATGAAATAATAACTTTTTAAGAGAAGTGTGTTTCAAAATAATATAAATCTTGGAAGATAAATATCTATCATAAATATCATTCCATAAAAACATAAACCATTAATGAAAGAATATAAATGGTATTCTTGGACAACAGACCCAGCAAAGCATAAACTATAACAAATTATGTCATCATTTATGGATAATTATTTTCCAATATCACATTGAACATTTCATATAGAAAATAGACTTAATTGGAAATTATAATCATAGGTCCAATTTAAAAATCAATTTCATATAAATAACTATTTATAATATAAATTAAAACATTTATTAAAGAATTTACCTTTTCTACATTAAAAAAATATTTCTCAAAAGTAATTCATTTTTAAAATATTTATATTTTTAAATTGCTTTGAAAACATACAGATAAATCATTAAATCTTTGAAATCATTTTCTTGAAATATAACCTTTTGAAACTAGATAAATGAATATATGAAAAAAAACATAAAACACATATTAAAAAGAAAAATTTTTTGAATTTTTTTTCTATGGAAATAAATAAAAAATAAAAAAATTAACATAATATCATGAAAATATTTTATTTAAAAAATAAATTTAAAAAATAAAAAAATCATCATGTAAATGTTATTCATGATTTCATATAATTTTTTACATGAAAATATTTCTTTTACACAATAATTGTATTTGAAATGTTTATCGATCAGAAAATGGGAAGAAAATTACATTTTAATCCATTTAAAAAAAGTTAAAACATGGGAAAAAATGACCATTAAACATCATAGGATAATATTAAGACATTTTTTAAAATATTTTAGAAAATTCTATTTTTGATGAACACAGATTTATGATTCAAAGGAGAAACACATTCATATTTTCATAATATGATTTTAATAATTATATTATGTTCAAATGGGTGGGAAAAAGTACCATTAATTGGATATAACAAGAATAAACAGAGGGGAAAAATTAATGAAATTTATTAAGATATAGAATATAATAATTTATAAATGGAAGAATAATCAAAAAAAATCATAATAAATGATAAGATTGTAGAAATAAAAACATAGTATTTTGGTAATAATAAATAATTATACCCCTTAAAAATTCACATTAATTTAAGATTAAAATATCATGAAAATAAGGATATTTAGGATTATAAATGTAAAAGGATATTATAGACATCTCATAGAAAAATGAAAGTATATAACATGGAATGTATCTCAATGAAGGAAAATTAAGACAAGATTACTTTTCCAATTTGGTTACTTATCAACCATAAACCGGATGAAATAATTATCAGATGATAGATATGTAAATACCAATTAATTTAGTTATATAGATCAGTAAATAAATTCAAGGATAGTATATGCACTGCACAAATTTTATTAGTGGTGAATAATGCATACGTCTCATAGAAATAAAACTGAGATTAGAAAAGCCTTACATTCAGTCTTGAATTTCCTTTTTTAACTTAAAAATTAATTTATAATCAATATAATATATTTGTAATTTACCAAAGAACCATATTATAAAATATAATAACACATATTTTTCTTTTATGACTATATTTTTCCCATTTATTATCAAATCCCAAAAAATTTACGTTTTGGGTAATATAATCTTTGTATTTGTAGGGTCTTGAAAATTCCACAAGGGGGAAATACAATTTACCAAAGACTTGGAAAAGGCCCGAACCGGTCTGCGTAGCAGCTCCCAGCAATACTACACTACCGGTTCACTTAACCGCCCTCACACAGATGCTGTTGTTTTCAAAATGGGGGTGAAGCGCCTACGGAGGCACAAACCAGGAAGACTGCCGGTGAAGCCAGGCCGATCAACCGCCGCGAACTGCGACAACCTTCCCATGCCGCTGCGAACCTCATAGTTTGCGGAATAATGGCAGATTGGTGTGATGCCGCAAAGCAACCCCACAACGACTCATCAAATATTGGTTGACCGAGTCGTCTGTGGGTGGGGATTCCTTCATGGGATTTTTCAAAGGTCATGTTCCCAACCTATTCGCAGCTCTATAAATAATCATCGAGGGACACCAAACATAGGGGGAGGAAGGATGGGTGAAAACCCATGGGGAGACGTTGTAGAAATCACTCCCAGCAGTATGTGACCATCCGCGGACCACATGTCATCCGCGGATGCACTCTTCCACGGAGAGGAGAAACCAAACCGCGAACCACAAGCGGTCGTCTCCTTCGCAGCCAGTCCTTAGTGTCCAATCCTTCCACAGAACAATTTTTATTCTGAAATGGAGCTGGAACCCCTCCGTGAGTGTGAGGTATGATGGGTGCCAGCCCCTTTGTAGACATCGTTCACGGACGGCCATCTCCACCCACCACGGATAGCATCCTTCGCGGACAGCCTCCTTTGAGGACATCCATCTCCTCTATAAGGCCCCAGCCTTAAACCTTACTTAAACATGAGTTATTACAAGATTACACATTGAGGATCTTTTCAGGTTTAGAGTTTTAGATAATTAGATCATGAAACTTGCATTACATTCCACATTAAAACAAGGTGGTTACATAAAAGAAAATATTCATTCTTCCCATCAATAGAAACCTATTTAAAATAAAACACGGATTCTTTCTTGACACATCCTTGACACTATCGTCACATCATGTACCTTTCCCTTGACCTGTGAAAAGCATTTCAAAAACTTGGGATGAGCATAAAAAGCTCAGTTAGGGTTATAAAAATATGGAAAGGAAACATGAGTTCATATATACATAAGAATGAAATCATACTTTACCCATAAAACATAGGCATATCAAATCATGAATAAATCATAGAAAACATAAGACATAAAGGTAACTTGAGGCATTCATAACATTCTTACGTAGGGAGTAACCCTCTTGGTTACGTTTGGAATACCCATCACAGTATATTCCCTAAATCTCTTCGGAGAAACCTTAACGTTTCACTCCTTTGCGTTACCCAATGCATTGGAGAGATATATCTGGCTCACCCACCCTTAGTTTATCATGGAACCACCCGTTCTTCATAACAATGCCCAAGAACTATAACATAATCGTATCACATAAACATGAATAAAGGAAACCTAAAATTTCCACATTTCAATCCCAATATAACATTTTAGGATATTGAAAGAATGAATCCATTCAAAAAGAAACCATTTCCAAAACCATTTAAAACATTTAATAAAGATATTTTTGAATCAAAGTGTCCCATACCACCTTGAATCTATTAACATTTTAAACCATTAATATCCATATTTATAAATCCTTAAAACCATTTTGAAAACATGGATATTAATAAGAACAAATAATTAAAACATTTAAAACGATATTTTTGTTAAAGGGGTTTTACCAAAATTAGAGACACTTGAATACAATAATCGAGGAATAACATTTAGTCAGAACGTTAAAATATCATGAGAATAAAAGGATTCATGATATAATACTCCAAAGGACAGTATATACACCATATAAGAGTGAATTGGTGCATAACAACAATGAACCCTCAATAGAAATGTCAAATGTGATGGAATCCCTTATAAAGAAGGTATCCTTAAATTAAGGACAAATAAATCTCAAAAATATGTGTGACAAATATATATAAACCCAATATAAGGGGATATTACGTGTAAAAAAATAAAATTTCATTCACACATATTAAATGGATGACATATTCAATGACTACAAGTTGAACCCAAGGAAATCGAAAGTGGGTTAAAAAGTTCCCTTGACAGCCTAACGACATCACATCAAAATGAGTTGATGAGAGATAAAAAGTGTATATCATCACTTGGACATAAAATTTAAATCAATAAAGATGTATGAGAACATATCCCAACATAAAAATATGTAAATTAAAAGACCCAATAAAAGAAGTCTTTTAAAAAAAGGAGGGTGAAAGGTTCCCTTACCGACTTGGGTATCTTTCAAAACATACACCCCATGAAAGAAAGACAATAGGTCATTTATGTAAATACTCATAAACGAATGTATATTACAAAAAGAGTAGAATAATGGTCAGTATATACACCACTCAATGGAATTTGTGGCGAATGTAGCATAAATCTCACGGGAATAAAAGTGAGATGAAAAATCCCTTACGAAAACTCGGCAGCCTAACGGCGCCACATAAAACTTCCGAATATGGATTGATGAGATTAAATATAGTATCCCAACATATTACAATAGAATTTACAGCAAGTGGAATATAAAAGAAAATCCCCCAACATTGCAAGGAGGAGTTTAAAAGAAGTGGCATAAAGGAGAGTACTTAAAAAGAAAGAGAGAGGTTAGATCTCTTACGAAAGTTCGGCAGCCTAACGGCGCCACTCAAAACTTCCAAAATGGATTGATGAGAGAGAATAGGGTCTCTCATAACATGAACATAAAAATTACAGGATATTTAATATAAAAGAACATCCCAATCATAAGAAAGATGAGCTTAAAATAAATGACATAAAAGAGTGTACTTAAAAAGAAAGAGAGTTGTAGGATCCCTTACATCGGGTCCAACTTGACTCGATCGTTCTTTAATCTCCTGAATAATAAACATGATTAAATTTATAATTCCTTAAGATACTTTTTCAAGTTCATTATTACTTTTATACCACTTATTACCATGTCATAAAGATTATGTAATCATTTAAGGTAATAATATTTGTTTTGCCGATATTTGGTTCTTAAGTCGAAAGTGGACTTCGTACAATTATATGTTGTTCGTGTGGCCAAATGTTTATAATATCCAGAATTTTATTCATTATTTAGATATCATATATGTCATATATATCCAGTACATTCATGCATTTATAACATTACATAATCATTTAGAGGTAAGAAATGAAATGCACCATTCATGGAGACGGTAAGCCGTACGTACGCATGAACGCTACTTTCATTTCTATTTCGTATTTTATAGAATGGAATAATAATGATATAAATGTATATTATAATTCCAGTATAATATCATATATAATATCATATTTCCATCCTTTATACATCCCACATATGGTATTTAACGAATCAAATCACTTTGAGGGGGCGGTAGTCTGCACTTCCTTAAATGAAGATATCGCGTATACCCATAATGGAAGCCATAATGGTAAGACAAAAATGAAAAATACAGAAGCATAAATAAAACATAAACATATTATATATCATATATAAAAATAGTGACATCATAATGGCCACATTTTAATGTGTTAAATGAGTATTGAACAATCATCATTTCGAGAGGCAGAATTTCATCATCCACGGAAACCGTATGTTCATTAACCATTTGATGTAGTTGTGTGAGAGTGTAGCTCGAATAAATCTTATAAAAACATCCTAGTATATTGAAGATACTGGTTTTGTTACAAAATAAGTAAACAAAAATAGGTTAGGGGGTTAGAGAAGCAAAATAAAACAAATGAACATGAGAGAATGAATTACCTTTAAAAGTGTAACTCATTTTGATTTGAGCCTAAAGGCTTCCTTTGAAAGGATTCTGCCCAAAGGGAATCCTCTAGGATGAGGATAGGGATGTGGAGAGAGTAAATGGGCAGGGGTTGGCCGAGCCAAAGGCTTGAGGAGTGTGTTAAATGAGGTAGAGGTGGGGGCCTTTTATAAGAGGAGAGGAGGGGTACTTTTGGAAAGTAAAGAAATATTACATTATTTGAAAATGTGTTTCGGTATCAAAAGTTCCCACATTGATATAATTCGTGGATAAGGTGATAAGTCATATAAATCCACTCATCCAATAAGTTTTGGACATGTGTAGTTCATAGAGTTTACATTATCTTTCCATTTTATTTAAATCGTCAAATAATGATGTCATCGCTGCATCATTATTATGTCATAAATAATTTAATTTATCTAATGTCTAAAAATTATAAAAAAAAATACTATGATGTAGGATATATTTTTAGATTTCCAATGAATATTTATAATAAAAACTATGACTTGTATAACCCCACTTAAAAAGTTTTTTAGTAAAACATATCATGTTTGTGTCAATTTTACTTTTACATTAAATAAAATGTTATTTATGTCATTTCCCAACCAAAGTGGATCCATGGGGTCCCCAAGTTGACCCATGGATTGTCTTGGTCGGCCATGATACAACCAATGAGGGTAAGACATGTTTCAAGCTCATCTCATTTTATTAAAGCATTATTTTTACCTTAAACTACACTAATTACCACTAATCGCGATTAAAAACTTAATAAGTTACTATTCACCAAAAAATTATTTTAATCTCATTGAACCAAATTTTACTTCTTAATGACAACCATGTATGTTGGATTTTTGAAAATAAAAACACAATGATGGCAAAATTTCATTTAAACGGAAAATCAGTTTTTATAAGTCCCACTTAGTTGTTTCACTATTCATCAAAAATTGATGTTTTTCAGAAAAATCCCAAAAATTCCACCTAAGCTATATTTGATATTCTGAATTCAAAAATGAAGTCCGTTTTAAAAAATTCAAAACATATAAGTCACATTAATTAATTTAATAATTAATTCCCACTTTCATGACAAATAGCGTGTTTTATGAAAAAATAAGTATCAAAAGATTGACACTAGTTTAAGTCTGATTTCAAAGTGAAATTGATTCCAACGACCACTATTGGATTTAATGGTAAAAATATTTTCTAATTTAACTTTAAAACCAATTCAAAATATAATCTAATCATATAAATAAATTAGATTAAAAAGTGGTTTTGAATTAAAATACAACATTTTACACTATTCATTAAAAAAATGAACATTATCGGAAAGATACCAAAAATTTACACAAAGTAAATTTTGATGTCCCGATTCTTAATAAGAGTTTTATTTGGTCCAAAAGAATTTTTAATAGTGAACAAAACTATATTTAATGACGGTTCTCCATCAAAAGGTGATAAGTGAACCTTTAGTGAAAACTAGGGCATATACGCCTAAAATTGAATTCTTTCCGTATTTTAAGCCTTTATCTTTTATTGTATAAATGTAAAAATATTTAAGAACATATATAATCATATTTTAGTTATTTCTATCCATACCCACCATTACAACGGCTACATGTTAACTACCATTTAATATAATATTATTTTATTATTAGACAACGTAAGATTCCCAAGAAACTCGTTGTTGCGTGTTGGGTACGCCATCGAGCATAGCGTCCCCTTTAAAGTCATATTAATATTTTATTCACAAATATGGATAAATATGAAAATGTCATATTCCTTATTTACCTGGGGTGTTACATCCTTCCCCCCTTTTGGGAATTGCGTCCTCGCAATTTTAAAATTGCGCTTGGAAACATCCTTGAACGTACCACATCGGAACAAGCGTCGGTAAAACAATCACTTTAAAATAAAGAAAGATAAGCACAGAGGTCACCCGATTTAAACCATACTAGGATTCTAAGTATGAAAATATGGACATGGAGGAGAAAACACTGGGTCATGTTCCGATGGAGAGTGATAGAAAACATGTTTAGGAGAAAGTTAACAATAAGAAAATCACAAACTTGTGATGGGTTAAATGGTATTGGGTTCCCCAGTAGGAAAAGATAATAGACAACATTTTTGTTTTAAGTTAATTTTTATTGAGGAATTTATTCATAAGGAAGCATAATCACTTATCATGTTGACTTTCAACTTTTACTAGATTCCTTAGTCAAACTCATATTTTTTTCCAAAAGACGAGTATTTAGGGAGACTTGTTCGCATTAAGAGTACTATAATAAACTTCTAGAGAATCACCTAATCCCCAAAAGAGAACTATATACATCCCATGTATTTAGGCTTTAACCAAAACCAAAACCAAAAAGGTTAGTACAAGATCAGATAATCCAGAAAAGGATAACCCTTTATAAAAAGAAAATCTATTCTTAATCTCCAAAATTTGTCCAACAAAACCCAAAGTTCAACGAGGACCATCCGATAAACAATTTGTCCATAAAATTTTCCAAAGTAAACCAACATAAGATTGAAACCCAAATATTTGAAGGATTTAGTCACATATTCTTCCAAGTTAAATCGTTACATTTATCTCCAAACAACATCAGTTGCTCCTAAAGTCTCACGTTGAAAAGTAATTATCCTAATCACATATCCTCCAAAATCAACTTACTCTTAATTCATAAAATCATATAACTAAAAATAATCAGTCAAACTGACCAGGGACTTCACGTAGTCCAGTGGTAGGCGATAAATACCAGTCGCACTTTGGTTGTGGGTTCGATTCCCGCAGCATTGTCCGACGCGACGGGTTGTCACACGGTCTGCGTGTTGTCCTTTTTCCAAAACTATATAATTCTCAAATCATTACCCAAAAAGGCATAAAATCATCAAAAATAACCATAACATAATTTAACCTCAATTTTATCTCATGCCTTTCACTTCAATCATAACATATGGTAACCCATAATTACCTCAAAAGTAAGGATCATATAAACCCAAACGGTTCTTTATAACTATGTCCACAAAAGAAAAGATAACTATTACTTGAATAAAATTTTTCTATATTAAACATCAGGGTTACACATAATATAAAATGTCTTCTAATGTAACCCCATCATCAAAAGAGACTTAATACTCTTAAGAATTTCACCCAAACTCTTGAAGCCCTTATATATTGACATCTTACTCATTCAACATTCCTCATGATCCATTATCCATTCCTTTCCAAATTATTCCGAAATACCTCTTTCCTACAAACAAAATCATGAATCATATCCTAAGATTCCAAAATAAGAAAACAATAGTCATGAAATAGTACATACCTTTGATTGGTCATTGTCAGTTTCTTCATCCTCAATCGGAATGGCATTAGGTATTTGAAAACGAATATTGGTACGCTCTTGGTGACCCCATTCACGAAACTTCTTCATAGGACATGTGTTTGCATAATGGCCATGCACACCACATTTAAAACATTCAATTTATCCCTCAGAAAGAACTTCTTTCCCTTTCCTCGAGTCAACTGGATACTTCCTTTTTCCATGGCAGGTTCTTGCTTTATGACCTTCATTTCCACATATATAGCATATTTCTATCCCTTTGAAACATTTTCCTAGGTGTTTCTTTCTACATCTTTGACACATAGGTTTTTGAACACACTTACCTTTATGATTATTACCTGTAGTTCTGTAGGGATTTGTTTCTTGCATATATGATGCCTTAGAGAAATCTCCAAGGATTAGGTGGTCAATCATGACTCCAGATTGTTGGTTGAGGATAATCAAAAGAGTTCTCATTGCAGCTCCCATATCATTCAGTTGCTTGCTCAAAAAACTGTCACAGTTTCCTTCACATCCACTGTTACTTTGGTGCCTGCTAGATCCAACCATTTACTAAAACCAAAAAGGTCAATGTGAGTATATCAACAAAACAATCATGTACTAATGAGTAAGATAGACAATAATATATACTTACTCATTCACTTTATCTAAAACTAAGCCTCTTTCTGAAATCCTAACCATTATGGTAATTGTCAGTTATGCTTAAAGAATACCCTAACCTCTAAAGTTATCTAAACCGACCTTTGATTCCAACTATAAGGCCCAGCCTTAAACCTTACATAAACTTGAGTTATTACAAGATCACAAATTGAGGATCTTTTCAGGTTTAGAGTTTTAGAGAATTAGATCATGAAACTTGCATTACATTCCACATTTAAACAAGGTGGTTACATAAAAGACAATATTCATTCTTCCCATCAATGGAAACCTATTTAAAATAAAACATGGATTCTTTCTTGACACATCCTTGACACTATCGTCACATCATGTACCTTTCCCTTGACCTGTGAAAAGCATTTCAAAAACTTGGGATGAGCATAAAAACCTCAGTAAGGGTTATAAAAATATGGAAAGGAAACATGAGTTCATATATACATAAGAATGAAATCATACTTTACCCATAAAACATAGGCATATCAAATCATGAATAAATCATAGAAAACATAAGACATAAAGGTAACATGAGGCATTCATAACATTCTTACGTAGGGAGTAACCCTCTTGGTTACGTTTGGAATACCCATCACAGTATATTCCCTAAATCTCTTCGGAGAAACCTTAACGTTTCACTCCTTCACGTTACCCAATGCATTGGAGAGCTATATCGGGCTCACCCGCCCTTAGATTATCACGGAACCACCCGTTCGTCATAACAATGCCCAAGAACCATAACATAATCGTATCACATAAACATGAATAAAGGAAACATAACATTTCCACATTTCAATCACATAATAACATTTTAGGATATTGAAATAATGAATCCATTCAAAAAGAAACCATTTCCAAAACCATTTAAAACATTTAATAAAGAGATTTTTGAATCAAAGTGTCCCATACGACCTTGAAGCTTTTAACATTTTAAACCATTAATATCCATATAAATAAATCCTTAAAACAATTTTGAAATCATGGATATAAATAAGAACAAAAAAATAAAACATTTAAAATGATATTTTGGTTAAAGGGGTTTTACCAAAATTAGAGACACTTGAATACAATAATCGAGGAATAACATTTAGTCAGAACTTTATAATATCATGAGAATAAAAGAATTCATGATATAATGCTCCAAAGGACAGTATATACACCATATAAGAGTGAATTTGTTCATAACAACAATGAACCCTCAATAGAAATGACAAATGTGATGAAATCCCTTATAAAGAAGGTATCCTTAAATTAAGGACAAATAAATCTCAAAAATATGTGTGACAAATATATATACACCCAATATAAGTGTATATTAAGTGTAAAACAATAAAAGGTCATTCATACATATTCAATGGATGACATATTCAATGACTACAAGTTGAACCCAAAGAAATCGAAATTGGGTTAAAAAGTTCCCTTGACAGCCTAACGACATCACATCAAAATGAGTTGATGAGAGATAAAAAGTGTATCTCATCACTTGGAAATAAAATTTAAATTAATAAGGATGTATGAGAACATATACAAACATAAAAATATGTAAATTAAAAGACCCAATAAAAGAAGTCTTTTAAAAAAAGGAGGGTGAAAGGATCCCTTACCGACTTGGGTATCTTTCAAAACATACACCCCATGAAAGAAAGACAATAGGTCATTGATGTAAATACTCATAAACGAAAGTATATTACAAAAAGAGTAGAATAATGGTCAGTACATACACCTCTCAATGGAATTTGTGGCGAATGTAGCATAAATCTCACGGGAATAAAAGTGAGATGAAAAATCCCTTACGAAAACTCGGCAGCCTAACGGCGCCACATAAAACATCCGAATATGGATTGATGAGATTAAATAGAGTATCCCATAATATTACAATAGAATTTATAGAAAGTTGAATATAAAAGAAAATCCCCCAACATTGCAAGGAGGAGTTTAAAAGAAGTGGCATAAAGGAGAGTACTTAAAAAGAAAGAGAGAGGTTAGATCTCTTACGAAAGTTCGGCAGCCTAACGGCGCCACTCAAAACTTCAAAAATGGATCGATGAGAGAGAATAGGGTCTCTTATCACATGAACATAAAAATTACAGGAAATGTAATATAAAAGAACATCCCAATCATAAGAAAGATGAGCTTAAAATAAATGACATAAAAGAATGTACTTAAAAAGAAATAGAGTTGTAGGATCCCTTACCTCGGGTCCGACTTGACTCGATCATTCTTTAATCTCATGAATAATAAACTTTAGTTAATTTATAATTCCTTAAGAACTTTTTTCATGTTCATTATTACTTTTATACCACTTATTACCATGTCATAAACATTATGTAATCATTTAAGTTAATAATATTTGTTTTGCCGATATTTGGTTCTTAAGTCGAAAGTGGACTTCTTACAATTACATGTTGTTCGTGTGGCCAAATGTTTATTATATCAAGAATTTTATTCATTATGTAGATATCATATATGTCATATATATCCAGTACATGCATGCATTTATAACATTACATAATCATTTAGAGGTAAGAAATGAAATGCACCGTTCATGGAGACGGTAAGCCGTACGTACGCATGAACGCTACTTTCATTTCTATTTCGTATTTTATAGAATGGAATAATAATGATATAAAGGTATATTATAATTCCAGTATAATATAATATATAATATCATATTTCCATCCTTTATACATCCCACATATGGTATTTAACGAATCAAATCACTTTGAGGGGGCGGTAGTCCGCACTTCCTTAAATGAAGATATCGTGTATACCCATAATGGAAGCCATAATGGTAAGAAAAAAATGAAAAATACAGAAGCATAAATAAAAAATAAACATATTATATATCATATATAAAAATACTGACATCATAATGGCCACATTTGAAGGTGTTAAATGAGTATTGAACAATCATCGTTTCGGGAGGCAGAATTTCACCATCCACGGAAACTGTATGTTCTTTAACCATTTGATGTAGTTTTGTGAGAGTGTAGCTCTAATAAATCTTATAAAAACATCCTAGTATATTGAATATACTGGTGTTGTTACAAAAGAAGTAAATAAAAAGAGTTTAGGGGGTTGGAGAAGCAAAATAAAACAAATGAACATGAGAGAATGAATTACCTTTAAAAGTGTAACTCCTTTTGATTTGAGCCTAAAGGCTTCCTTTGAAAGGATTCTGCCCAAAGGGAATCCTCTAGGATGAGTAGAGGGATGTGGAGAGAGTAAATGGGCAGGGTTTGGCCGAGCCAAAGGCTTGAGGAGTGTGTTAAATGAGGTAGAGGTGGGGGCCTTTTATAAGAGGAGAGGAGGGGTACTTTTGGAAAGTAAAGAAATATTACTCTATTTTAAAATGTGTTTCGGTTTCAAAAGGTCCCACATTGATATAATTCGTGGATAAGGTGATAAGGCTTCGAAATCCACTCATCCAATAAGTTTTGGACATGTGTAGTTCATAGATTTTACATTATCTTTCCATTTTATTTAAATCATCAAATAATGATGTCATCGCTCCATCATTATTATGTCATAAATAATTTAATTTATATAATGTCTAAAAATTATAAACAAAATACTATGATGTAGGAAATCGTTTTAGCTTTCCAATGAATATTTATAATAAAAAATATGACTTGTATAACCCCACTTAAAAATTGTTTTAGTAAAACATATCATGTTTGTGTCAATTTTACTTTTACATTAAATAAAATGTTATTCATGTCATTTCCCAACCAAAGTTGATCCATGGGGTCCCCAAGTTGACCCATGGCTTGTATTGGTCGGCAATGATACAACCAATGAGGTTAAGACATGTGTCAAGCTCATCTCACTTTATTAAATCATTATTTTTACCTTAATCTACACTAATTACCACTAATCGCGATTAAAAACTTAATAAGTTACTATTCACCAAAAAATTATTTTAATCTCATTGAACCAAATTTTACTTCTTAATTACAACCATGTATGTCGGATTTTTGAAAATCAAAATACAATGATGGCAAAATTTCATTTAAACGGAAAATCTGTTTTTATAAGTACCACTTAGTGGTTTCACTATTCATCAAAAATTGAAGTTTTTCAGAAAAATCCCAAAAATTCACCCTAAGCTATATTTGATATTCTGAACTCAAAAATAAAGTCCGTTTTACAAAATTCAAAACATATAAGTCACATTAATTAATTTAATAATTAATTCCCGCTTTCATGACAAATAGCGTGTTTTATGAAACAATAAGTATCAAAAGATTGACACTAGTTTAAGTCTGATTTCAAAGTGAAATTGATTCCAACGACCACTATTGGATTTAATGGTAAAAATATTTTCTAATTTCACTTTAAAATCAATTCAAAATATAATATAATCATATAAATAAATTAGATTAAAAAGTGGTTTTGAATTAAAATACAACATTTTACACTATTCATTAAAAAATGAACTTTATTAGAAAGATACCAAAAATTTACACAAAGTAAATTTTGATGTCCCGATTATTAATAAGAGTTTTATTTGGTCCAAAAGAATGTTTAAGAGTGAACAAAACTATATTTAATGATGGTTCTCCATCAAAAGGTGATAAGTGAACCTTTAGTGAAAACTATGGCATATACGCCTAAAATTGAATTCTTTCCGTATTTTAAGCCTTTATCATTTATTGTATAAATGTAAAAATATTTAAGATCATATATAATCATATTTTAGTTATTTATATCCATTCCCGCCATTACAACGGCTACATGTTAACTACCATTTAAAATAATATTATTTTATTATTAGAGTGCAACGTAAGATTCCCAAGAAACTCGTTGTTGCGTGTTGGGTACGCCATCGAGCATAGCGTCCCCTTTAAAGTCATATTAATATTTTATTCACAAATATGGATAAATATGAAAATGTCATATTCCTTATTTACCTAGGGTGTTACATCCTCTGTGGACAGTTGCTCCACGAACACCCTTCACGGACAAATAAACCACGAACCACATGGAGATTCGCACCGTCACTGACCACCATGAAAAATGGAGAGTCGCACCGTGAAATTTTCATGCCGGGTCAAAAGTATTTCACATTTCACCCGAGTGCCACCCCAACATCTTTCCAATAAATTCCATGAGTTGAGATACTCCTCAAGACTCTCATTTGACCCCCATTTTTAGATCCTTTTTCTAGGTTCATCCAGAAAGGGCCACCCTTGGGTATGTCCCATACCAATCATTTCTGGGTATCTACTACCTAGTCATCTAGACCACATGATGTTAAACTGTATGGAAACAGTCCTCTCTACATGACTCTAAACTGTAGTATACCCAATCTTCCAATAATTGGATGTCTGTTTCTCCATGAAAGATATGCCTCATTCCATGTTTACAGTGTCGTAACTTCAAGAGCGCTGGAATCCATTCAAACAATCCATTACTCCACCCCACGCTTTTGGTGTCCTTCATTAAGATCGTCATTCTCTTGCCTGTCTAAAGGGACCCCCTAACGGCCTGGCCTCATGCCACATCGGCTCACCTACTGTCCTGGGCCAACTCCCGGGAAGACATTGGACAACACTTCGAGATAGGTCCTATGTTTCGAACAAGGTCACAATTTGACCCTCATTTGATTGTTGCCATCTCATGCTAACGTTATATGAATGATGTGTTTTGAAAATGGTCAACAGCTATCTTCCATCACCATGCCACCCTCATTGTGTAATGAAAGTCGGGCATGTAATTCATAGTTTTCATCTCCGTTTTTTGGACTAATTCCAATTCCCTTGGTGTTATCCCACTTGTGAACATGCGTATAGGTGTATACCTCAATTATATGCCTCAACCCACCAGTGAGTTGGGATGCCCTCATGGATAGACATGAGAAAGGCACATGGGAATCTTCCGTGCATAATCCCCATTCACTAGGGCCGCTCCATAGCAGCACACGAGTGTCCATCTCAGAGTAAGCCCTGACCATATGGGCCTCCTAAATGTGTAAGACCCAATTTATCATCTTGGGCCGCTCTATGCATAATCTCCACTCCACTTCTCACGGACGCACCTTTCGCGACATGATCCGATGGTCCCTATTGCCTCTTGTTTCTCACACCGAGCATGGATTACATGGGCTTAGAGTAAGCACTGACCATGACATCCTACCATGGTTCTCCTCAGAGTGTAAGCCCAAATCCATCATTTTGGGCCTCTTTAGAGTGTAAGGCTAAATCTAAAGCAAACTACGAGGACTTTGATCCATGTTGAAGCATGGTACGTAGGAAGCCTCCACGAGGTTCAAGCCCACCACTCGGTCATTTCTTCATGTCGAGTTCCACCCTCGTCCACCATGACATTAAAATGTATATACGATCTATGTGGACATTGATCCCTGCCTCCTAAGTAGGGTACCTAAGAATACTCCCTAAGGTTCAAGCACAAAAACCGGTCGATCTGATCATCTCCATATCAGTTCATCATGCCACCCTTAGTGCCGCCACAAGTGAGTTCCAACCCTTCGGGGTCAATAATCCAATGAGGGATGGCAAACCTCGGGCATAAATGATTCTATACCCCTACATCTAGTTATCCATTTCCCATCAAGGTTGAATCTTTGGATACTATGTTTGGGTATAAACCAAAGATTCGGGAACATATGAATACGTCTTAAATATCTAAGAGAGTCCCAGAACAGGAAATAATTCCCCCCACCAAATGGTGTGATGAGCCTGAATTCCCATCCTCTCGACCAATGTGAGTTCTTAAGAGTCACCGGTCAGACCATCCGGCGAACGCCTGCCTTTGGAAAGCAGGTCCACCAATCATTGGATATGGAGTCGTTGGGCGTTTCGTGGCCGAAAACCATAACGGAGCAGTTGTTCATATATGTTTTGATGTTTAATTCATTATAATATTACTTATGACTTTATTTGATTATTTAAACAATGTATCACATGGAATAAATATAATATATATTCTTTATATATAAATGTTTAGTAATTTAAGAGAGATTTCAATATGAAATGGAATACACCATTCAGGGAGATGGAAAGGTCTTTCGAATGCATGAACATTGTTTTTATTTTCTTATCATAATGAAATAAAGGTAAATGGTATATGTATATATATATTTTTTTCTTCCTAATATAATTATTATGTCATATATGACATATATATTTTCAAAACACATTCCTAATGAATGCAATTAAAGTGTTAATAAATCGCAATACTTTATAGGGGTGGTAGTCCACATATCCACAAAAAATGTAAAAATATTTACATAATATAAAAAGAAATAGTTTGGGTTTAATAAAATAAATATATAATAATAAATTCATCCTAAAATCCTAAATTACATATTAAAATAGTATTTCTATCACAATACGCACCCATTAGATGGGATAAAATCAAAATGAAAGTCATTGTTTCGTGAAGTGGTAATTCACCGTACCGAGAGATGGAATGTTCATTACTCGTTAGATATAAATGTGTGTATGTCCAGAAATAACTCATATAATTACAAATTATCTGAATATTTTGGATACATATTTATTTATATAGTAATGAAATAATAATATTTTATGGGGTGGAGAATGAAAATAAAACAAAAGATCTTGTGGAAGAATGATACATTTTCATTCAGGAACTCCTATTTGCTTTTACCAAAGGGATTACTTTGATGGATTAATTTTAAAATTTAGTATTATAGGGAAAAGGTATAGAATTTCGGATTATATTTTGAAATATTCTTTCTAATCCAAATGAAATAGTATGTGTGAATAAGATAGAGTGGAGAGTTTATTTGTATAGTGGAGGATCAGTGGAATTCTAGTAAATTGTTGAAAAGGTACCAACATTATACCCATGCCATGTGGATCCAATAATGGTCCAAATAAAGTCCATTGGAGTTTATGATCATTATATGACCATTCTATGACTATTGGAAAATTTTTCTATGTCATTTTGGGCCTTAATATTAAGGTTTGTAATATTTGAAGCTAATTTTTCTCTTAATATTTGTAATAAATTTTAACCTCATTCACTAAAATTTCTGGTCAAAAACTATGTTGAACTTATTATAAATTATCTATTTTTATGATTCCAAATAAGGAATCAATTTATATAAATTACTCTCACATAATTTTTATAAATTATTTTTAACTCAAACTCATAGAATGGACAACAAATTGGTGTTTAAAGTAAATTAGTTCAATAGTTTGAAATTTTTTTATATATAATTTCAATGTGAAAATAATTCTACCAATCTAAATATTATTTTTTGAGGTATTATGTATATTAATTTCCATTAAAACCAATTTTAGTTATTTTTTAACCATATAAATTATTTAGATGAAAAATTATTTGGGAATAAAAAAATTGTGTTTTTACAATACAAAAAATTAAACATATCAGAATAATATATAAGTTCACCCAAATCTATTTTTGATATCTAAAATTAAGATATGAAAAAAAAACCCTATAAAATTATTGATGTTCCAAATTTTTTATTTAGAATTGGTTCTATATTTAAAGATGGTAAAATTGACTTTTAGAAAAATACTTGATTTAATTCATATAATTGGATTTATTATTATATTAGAACTATTATATATATTAGATAACTATGAAAAATATTGACTAAATATATAATATATATAGTTTATTCAATGAAAAAATCTAAAGTTGTTTGTTAAAATTATTGATAATTTTTTTTTCTCTATATAGAAAATTAGTTTTCTAAGAAAATTATTTTCATTATTTCAATATAGTTCTAATATTCATTTCAGACTAATGGATAATAAAAGGATTAATTTTATATACATGTATACAAAATATTGAAACAATTAAATTAATATTCTTCATAACTACCATTCCAATAGCAAGGAAGTATGGATAATTAAATATTAATAAAAAATTTAAGAGAATATTGTAGATTGGTAAAACTCGGTCTTGCATGTAACAAAATATATCAAAGGAACTAAAAATTGCATTTAACACAATCCAAAGATAGTGTTGCATGTACCAGAATCTAATTTACATATTTCATGTAGGGAAATAATAACATTGGGTTGCGTGTAACACAATAAAAACATAGATATTTTATATAACACAAGTAATATTAAGTGTCGTGAGAAAATAAAAATATCAAAAATATTAAATTAATAAAAAACAAAATAACAGGGAGTTACAATGTAGATGCATTAGTTCGTTTCTGTCATCTAATGTGTCATGTGATAATAACCTCTAGAGTTCCACATTGTTTACTCGGTCATCATGGTCAGGTTCTACAATATACACAACCATAACTACTAACACATTTCCTTGATTATTCTATGATCGAGGAACGCATGTCAACTTTACCTATGAAAGAAACTGGTCAATAAATTGATGGTTTCATTCCAAAAATTTGTAAATATCCTTCGTTCTGACATTGTATTCAACAATTATCTATTTGGTGATTATCTAGGAGTCTCACTTCAACTTTTGGCTAGAGACATCACTATTGATGGCCAACATGAGACTATTAAAAAATTCTTGATACTCTGTATCATTATGGGTGAAACACGCTAAAAATTGGGATGATTATGACAACATTTCATGTGTATGTGTTATTATGTTCATCCACATGCCTAAACTATTATTCTTAGGTCAATTGATCATTGTATAAGTTGGGATCTGAGAGGAACCATGGATATTCATATGCCAATATGGTACAACCTGATCCACTAAAATAATTACCTCATCTTTGAAATCAAAATATAGTGGAAATTCATTATAGGGTGGATTTGGATTCATTAAATCTACCATAACCTATAATTTAAGAACCTTGTCCATGAAAAAGAACTGATTTCAAATAGCAGGAGGATTAATTTCAAATTATCAATGATTCGCGTCATCATAGAATGTTTGAGAATTTACTCATGTTGGACTACTTAGGACACCAACTATATGTCATAGTGAAACATATAATATCATAACATTAGAATAAAAAAACCAGTATGGGGAAACAATTCATGATGAGGGATTATATGGTCTCTAGGGTGATTAGAATGTGGCTATGAACATATAGGTTGTGTTCCATTCCTTCTTTTATTTCTAGTATGAAAGGGTTTTGGGGTTCCATTACAAACTATATGTAAGGAAAAAATGTATTTATGATGCCGAGGAAATCAGAACCATAGGTTATTCCATGTAATATTAAGATCCAATCATGATGTTATAACTCCTCATCTCACACATAAATGATATAATTTCTTAGTGAACATGATAAATCATTACACATATTCTCCATATTTGACACAAATCATCGCATAAATGATAAGTTCAATTTGAGGCCTCAGAACTTCTAAAATTAGATTAGGGAAGGCATTTGAGTGATAAAAAATATTATCTCTAGTTTTATGCTGATTCATATGAATCATACAAAAAAGCTGATATATAATCTACAGGTAACCCCAAATGAAAAATTCAAGGGGGTTGTCTTCACATTTCTATAGAATAGGTCACCGAACAAATTCATTATATGATTTATATGGTCCTGGAATGTGAGGTATTTTGACACCACAACATTCATGTTACAATCTAGTGATTTCATGGAATTTTGATTAAATATGTCATCCTTAGACTGCTAATATGTGTCTCTAGTATTATTCAAGTCAAAAGGAATCAACTGATAGAAATAAGGTCATGGATATTGGTTGTTGGAGGTGTATCCTTCATCCTCGATGTCCATATGGATCTATTATACCAAAATCATTTTTCCATGATGGAGAGGATCTGGAATCTATCTATAACATCTATCAGAAGCTATGTTATAGAAACAGGAAAAATAATACTTTTGAAAATGGATTTTGTGTTCTCAAAAGACTTTTCAGACATAGAAGTAGTAATTCATATTACCTAATGGGATAATGTTGGTTATCACCCTAGGGTATTATCCCTCTATTAAAATGTTAGATTTAATATTGTCCTCATCTTCAACAATAGCATAGTCAGAGGGTTGAATCATTAATGGTGGTTTTTTAACATTTTATGATTCATTAGCAGTCCTCTGAAATGGGTGAAAACCGAAGAGTCTAGACCTAGAATCGGATCATACCTTAATTAATATACATTTATGTTCCCTTTCAAGAAGTCCACATACTGTTTATTCTCCTCTAGCGGTAGGGCTTCCCTAATCATTTTCATTATTTGATCTTCTTCAATACAAGGTTCACCTAGGTAAGCTCATCAATGGTGGTTTATTAACACTCTTTATATAGAGATGGTGTTTCTTCCAAATCCTCATCATAATATGAGACTGTGGGATTAGAGGAATGAGGAGAATCATTTATAAAAGTTATCAGAAGGATTGAAATGGTGTCTAGACTAGATGATATGGAATACATGTTGAGGGGTTCCCATTCAATAAAGATATTAGAAATAGAAACAATTAATAATACACCAATCAATTTCCTTTTGTGAGGTCCAATATTATATCAGTGCAATAGTCATTGGTCTATATCCATTGTGTCGGCCTATCCTTCCATGTCATGTGAAAAATAACATGGATATATGGATATGGGTTGAAATCATGGTACAACATACAAGTATGGTCTTTTTTTATCAACTTGGGAAATCCATTGTAATACTATTAGGTAATCTAAGATTAATCCTTAGAGAGATGATAAAATATCCTCCCATGTATGGAATTGTGAGATCTAACCAATGAATTGGGAAAAAAATATTTCTCTATTCTATAAACATAGATAAGATAAAATATTTTTTTATCATAAATGACATTAATGTGATCATCCATATTATTCATGGCATGTTTCCATTACAATTTTTTTAATCAAAATATATATAGTGGTCCTTCAGTTATGAAAATGGGGAAACATCACCCTGGAGTAGCCCTTGTTAACAATCAATGAAGTATTTCAGCAACTGGTTGTATTAATATGGAGCCACAACATAAAAATGGATCTAGGATCTTCTTAGGAGAATGTTATAGGTTATATCCTATGAGACTACCATAAATATTTTTCTATTCACTAGGACACTGAAATCAGACATTAGGTGATTTTCTCATCTATAATCTACTCACTCTTATCATTATCCTATATAGTTTTCTTAGAATGAATATTATATCTTTCATGTATGTCACTACTTATTGAGAAACCATGTCAGTATGAGGTTGATACTAGAGAAAGTGTTCCCTAGGAAGAATTGGATTTCCCTTCCATTGAATTGAACAATGATGAAAAACATACATATTTTCCCTTGATTAGTGACACCGTTTTCCTCAATAAAGAATGAGACAATGTCTTCACATTCCTACCTCTTCACCATTATTTCATATTAGGTTTATATAAGAAGCTACCTCCACCTCAAACGGAAGGGATATATTCAAGGATTCAATAATTTTCTAATCAATTAATATTAATAAGAATAATGTGTCATGAATTTTGAGGCTTATGGGTATGTTGAAAATGTTCATTATCAGATTATAATTACATTATAGGGGTATATTGTCTCTTTCAATGTGAATCCATTTACTATGTGGTATAACCAATGATATTGGATGGGGAATAGGGTCATGGATGGTACTAGA
This sequence comes from Viscum album, assembly GCA_963277665.1. Taxonomy (NCBI): domain Eukaryota; kingdom Viridiplantae; phylum Streptophyta; class Magnoliopsida; order Santalales; family Viscaceae; genus Viscum; species Viscum album. The sequence goes on along the minus strand of OY728133.1, from coordinate 1,021,525,971 downwards.
GACACACTTCATTATGATGAATAGTCTACTATGAAAAACTAATAGGTTGATTCTCGTAACCTATGGTCTTGTCCTAACTAGATGTGGTTGATCACTACATGCTCATGGATGAGTTCTACAGTCAATCTATATTTTCATCTTTGTAAACATACCTAATGGATTGGTCTGGGAGGGTTGTATCTAATGAACAATCCACAAGGATATATTTATGGTTTCAGGAACAGAAGTAGCATCATTTTATTTACTAACAGAAGATTTATGATGGATTTTATGACCATTATACCTCATTCTAAAGTGTCTCCCTGAGGTATTTGAGCGGCCCACATAGCATTCCATATTGATTGGAATTTTGAAGCGGTTTTACAGCTAGAAAATATTCACAATGGAATATTATTATCCCCATTAATGGAATTGTATAAATTTCGGAATATCATGATCACATCTCTGAATTTGAGGGGCATAAAGTCACCAAGAGTGAAAATTTATCATTACCATCGGTTGGGGAATCAGATTTATCATAGAATACTAATTTTTATTCCTATGATACTAGGGATTCCGTGATTTATATGTGTAGGTAGTGGTCAAAGGGTTTATGGAAACCATAGGTGGTTATGTCTTTCTCAATCAAGAATGGATTATACCATGAGGGTGAGTGACAATCTTACAATAATACTAGTCATTGTACTTCAAAGACACATGGTTGGGATGATTTTTCAACTACCTAGAGTATTTTTGTTCATATTCTTGATAATAAAAAATATGTTCCACTTATTTTATGAATATTCCCATTTTTAAAAGGAATAATTTTTTGTATCCATGTATAAAATCATCGAAAAATAATAATTTAGTAATGTTTTGTCTAAGGATACTATCAAATGGCTAGTGATTGGTATAGATAGTGAGTTTGGCCTCATAAAATCTCTTTCTTTAAAGAAACAGAAGTAATTTTTGTTCATGGGTGAATATGAAATATCTAGGCACATGTGCATCAATGAATGAAATTGTCTTATTTATTCACTCTGTTAAAAGAATCCAATTAACTTGGCCCTGATAGGGGCTAGAACAAAATTCACTCTATGAGGTGGCATCACTTAAAGAGTCTCCATGGGAAAGGTTGTGATTGGAAAGGATCATTCAGTAAAGGGTGAATTTGATGTTCTTGCTTTGGGTCCTCTTCTTGCACAATGGAAATCATTTCTATATGTGTGGGCCTTCTCATCATAGTTGGAGGGAAAAATGGCCAAGAGTATTTTTTTGTTCACTCTCAGGCTTCTTCGATATTCTGACCCTTATTAGAGAACTCCAAAAACATTCCTTGATAGATCAGGGATATATGGGTAAGGAAAACCTCATTTCATAAATTCTTCAATATGATCCTATGAAGTCAATCATGGGATTAAGACAGGTTGTTAGGATACATGAGTCGTTTCCATTAGTAGAAAAGATCCACAAACATATCATATATCTTCTATATACATTTTAAGAGGATTTTAATTCTTATCATGCATGAGATGGAGCTATAATGGTGGAATAATTTTCTACAGATGTCCCCCAAATAGACAACAGAACATATGGGAATCTAACTATAACAGAAAATAATACTCCTTCAATAGATTTTATAATGAATTATATCATGACATCTTTTTGATATTCTTTATTCCCCATAATTGAAATTTAATTTGAGGTTAATTTGGCTAGATTCTAAAGAATTTTATCCATCCCATTAAACAGGGTGAATTTGTGATCAGAAAATTTTGTAGGTGCTCAAAAATAATCCACTAATATTGGGTACACCTTTCGTTCATGCAAAATTACCACCTTTTGAGTTTCTAGATAAAAAAATGGTAAATTAGAGAATCTATATCATCATTAAACAAAGGGTTTATAGTAAAAAATGAATTACATGGATCATAAAATTGGGGAGGAACATAGCATTGATCCGGAGGTGGATAATCGTGCTTCTAATCTTGAGTGGGTGACTCATATCTTATTCATTTTCCATATCACCTATTTATTCCAAAAATGGCATCATTAGTCCACCATGATCAAATTGGGGAGCCTATATATGGTGGATATGGAACCCCGTTGAATGATTAATAGGGTTCTTTATAACCACTTCCTGGAATGGGAAAACCTGTTGAAGGTACTTAATTGTGGTCTTTTTTTTATTCCTCAATCTCTGAGAGAAACACAACTATCCTGGGGATTAAAAAAAATTTAAAAAAACATCATGTGGTTATTTGGTCAAGGAATGTCCATATCCTCAAATAAAATACCAATCATCAGTTAACAACAACTAATTATGGGGACTCTTAATGACTAGTGCATATCATTGATAATAATTTTTTCGATCATCTAGGTGGTCTTCGTGGAACTATATTGTTTCCTGAGGTGCATTTTTTCCTATTGTACAATATTTTAGTGTTAATGTTTATATTAATTTTTATTGGGTTGATATTGGATAAATTAACCTTTTTAATATAAATAGACAAAATTCACTCTCATTTTTTGGGACAGACTAAACATACTATCCTTGTCCTTAGTTGGGATAGAAACAGAGTGAAAATACTACCACATCCTCTAATATTATTTTTTTATGAATCCTACTTCATGACCTGGAAGAGCATGATTAGGATATTAATATAGTTTTCCTAGAGAGTCTAATGGTATCTGTGTGACTCAAGAAACTATGTTACAAATAATTTTTCAATATCTAAGATCCTTTATTATTGGTGATTTACATCAATTTTATATTGGCTTCATAGGTATTTTGGATGATGATTTTTTAGATGATGTTATATCACCCAAATAATATAGAAAAAAACATCCTAGTTTTAGGGAGCCTAGAACATATTTTAAATGATAGTCTCCCCAAAGGGATATGAGGATCATATATACCACAACAACCTTGATCATATTATTCTATCAACGGACTTCTTCTAGTAACTCTTGGTATAAGGTTGAACCTTGTCTCATAGATTCATTAATTTCATCATAGTCTAATAGTTCTATGGGGACATAATGATTATCATGTTTCCACCTTTAATGTCATACAAATTCTTATGGAATGATTATATGGGAATCACACAGGTTCCCCCAATTCTCATTGGAAATTTCACTGCACGTGCAATCCCCGCATCTAATGTTTTCCCTCTATCAATAGTATGTTTCTTGAGTGTAGGTAATTAATTCAACATGAGGAGGACATAAATGATAGTTTTTGGTGGTTAGGGGAGGACCTTTGTATCATAATTCCTTTTTATTGTATGACTTGTTATGAAATTTGATTTAACCAAAGACTGAGAGATTCAAACTAGACTAGATGAGAGGTTACAGGGTACTCAATCCTAGATAGGCAAAGGAAAATCCACATTCACTTGTGGGGGTATGTGTTTGGATACACCAATCGGTTGTAGGTTCCTCTATAAAATAATAATATTCCTCTTATTAGGAAATGTTATAGGTCTTCCCCTTCATCTCCATTGAGTTTTTTAACCATGGTCTAGTGACATATGGATAGAGTAAACACACTCATCGACCAAGGGGATAGGAATGTATTGGAATAAGCACAGCCTAGTGGGATCTCACTTGAAAATATTTTGAGTGGAGGCCATTATTGGTACAACATAAACATCCATTACCTAATTAGTATTGGAGAGATTACTATTATAATGTTAATAGAGAGGATCCTAAATTGGATCATCAATGGAGCGGGTGTTTTTTTCGACACACACGGCCCCCAAGTGTGGCGGTGTCAAGAAGAAACACGTTCATTGAGTTCTTGTTAGGCTATATCCATTTCATAATGGTCCCTATCCCATTAATATATAAGAACAAGGATATAAATTCCTTTCTATAGATAATATTTTCAGGTGACATGTAGTGTGGATAACCAGTATATAATGGTTTTATGGAATTTATTGTGGGAGAATATTCATGTTGGATAACGGTGAAAACATTCCCACATCCCATGTTCATGGTTTCATTGGAATTATAATCTACTATATCTTGTGTCCTGTAAATTACATAGAACATACCATCAGTAAAAAAATGTAAAGGCAATGCCCAATTCTCCAAAATTATTCATTATTCATGAAATAGAGGAGCGGTCGATGTTAACGATGCAACAGAATATGGATTCCCAAGGTTATCTACCCCAAGTCAATTAAGAGATTCTTGTTAGGACCCCTACATTCATGGTGGTACCTGGTATAGAACATATACATCTAATGTCTTGAAAATATTATGTTTTTTTTAATTCTATTAGCCCCCTAGTTGAATGAAATTATGGTCCCTTTGGTTCATCATTTTTTTGGAAGCTCTATGATTGGACTAAACACCACAATTCATGTGACCCTTCATTCCCACTTACCAAAGGTGGAGAAAACCATCATATTAATTGAAGATGATGAATACATGAAAAAAATGGGATGATGGGATTTTAGTAACTCCTTCCATAGCAACCTCCATAAATCTTATATCCTTGTATCATTATTCCTCAATTGTTTTATTTATTCCTGTGAAAATCATTCCTAGTGTCATATAGATAAGGATTCCAGTTGATTTCACTACTTCAATCATTATTGATAAGAAATATTCATTCCAAGAATATAGAAAAAATTCGCATATATGGGGATTTTGTACATTGGGTTGGTTTGGTACAATTAAATTACTCCCCTTTTGATGCATGTGACATATCATATAAGGATCACATGAACAATACCAAAGGAATTATGTGTGTTCTACAGGGTATAAAATTCAAGGGGAATAATTATTATACATTTTTTTACCTAATGGATCTCCTATTTTTTATAAGTGGTTGAGATTATAGATCCGGGCAATAGTTTAATATCTTGAGGATATGGATTGGAAAAAACATTAATCTGTTGTGGATACAAGTGGGTCATAGGGTTAATGTCTTTTAGGAATAGGTTGGTTATTTTGTCTATCCATTGGAGGGGGAGATTTAACAAATTGATTTGGTGGAGTGCATCCTTGGGGGTCGATTTATTATTTCGGATATATTGAGTTCAACCTCACAAGGGAATATTTTTCACTTGGAATTTTTTGGGGTGTGTCTCTATTGGGGATGGATTAACACGTGGTATTGATAGAGTGCGTCCCACTAGGGTTGATTTTTACTTACGAGTTGGGTTTAGTGGGTCTGTATAGAGGATGATTTCATATCTAGGGCTTAAATAAGTGAGTCCCCATGGGTGTGATATTTTTTAGTTGGGACGTTGTAGAGTTTTTCCCAAGTGTGTATGATTTTATAATTGGGATTGATGGATTGATTCCCTAGGAAGGAAGATTTCATAATTGGTGTTTTGTAGTGATGTTGGTGTATCTCGATTCATCCCCAAGAATGTTTCTATCATATAATGTTATGGAACAAAGAAAAACCCCATGTAGTTCAATTATATAGTTTGGGGTCATCTGAAATTATTATTCCAAGAAATTAATGTCATGAATTAACAATGCTTCTGTTAGGGAAAGAGACTCTATGAGGGATTGTGTGTGGGTTACACATTTATTCATTCTAATGTAGGGGTTTTTTACCCTGGTAGGAGAGGTGCCATTATCCCATGATGACTATACATGGGGAATCCTATGTTAATTGCATAGGGTAAGGCTATGGTTTAACATCATATATAGATGATGTTTTGGGTATTTTAACATCCTTGAAAAAGGATGGACAGATAAGCAGTTTTATATAATGCATCTCAAACGTGGTTAGGGATTACACCACAATGGGGAAAATATCTCAAAGATTGGATGGTCTGAAAAAATATGTTCTACCAATGTAGGTAATCCATTTCAAAATATGTTTCTTCATTTATAGATTATGTGTCTATAAATCATGTTACATTAAGAGAGGTATGGTGTAAACACTATTATGTTGGAGTTGAAATTTGGAAGCCTGATGTAAAGGTATAAAAACATAAGATAATAAGTAATTATGTTAACTAGTCTTAGGAAAAAAAGATATAATATTTTTCACTGATCACATGAAGACTTGGAGTTCAGTTCAACTAGTCCTCGGTTTGTATGTGGACCCTAGTCACTCAACATTCATGAAAGGGTATTGACTGAAATGTGTAACCATGGAGAGGCCCTAATGATGGGAATTTAAAATTTTGGCACATTGTGAAAGTTATGGGATTCAATATGAGAAGGGTTTTCTAAAAGGATTGGGTTTTAGTGAAGTAACCTTTTTTCAAAATAGGGAGACCCTGCATTGGAGATGTCTTTGTTCCCTAGGGAATTTATTCACAAAGAATAATTATATTGTGAATGAAAAAGATCCAAATGATATTTCTTCTTACAAAAAGACTATGTAACTACATGAAATATATTTCTACCATGGCTTGAGATCCTCAAAATCCCAGGAGAGTTTGTTTTCTGAAAGATAGTTACATTTAAAAATCCATATCCCCTCTCACTCTTGTATCTTATATGTTTTATGAATAATGATAATTTATTTAAATCCAACAGGTCACATCCCATTTGATAGTTAGAAAAAAGTGGGTATTTATAAACATTGAGGATGGAAGGTAAGAGTATTCAATAAATACATAGGATTTCATGAAATTTTATGATCATTCCGAAGTGATGGAGTTTTGTGAACAAGAGTCACATTGAATTAAGGATGTTGCCTCAAGATTTGTATGTATGGGGACATATGTGAACCAGATCCATTTGTGAAGCCATTTGACTTCAAAAAAACTTGTCCTTTAATCATATTGTTGGGTCCCATTGTACCATTTGTTTTAAAAAAACCTATTGCTTCCACAAAATCTTTTATTAAATGTGTATTTTGGATTAAAAAATCATTCCATCTACTCTTAGATGATATTTTTTCTATATCTCTCATAATAAAGATATTATCACTCCTCCATAATGAAGGAATCAATAACATTACATTCCCTATTGAATTTATGGTATTTTGGATAGAATAGAAGATCTAGGGTGTACGAAAATAATCAATGAAGGTATTATGGATGATCGTAGCTATGATATAAAGCTTAAAAGTAGTAAAGAGGATAAGATAATATATGCCTTTTTATAAGTGAGAGTTGAGGACTATTAGAATTATTTACGTATTAAATTAATAAATATTTATTATCATGTTCATTTTTTCCAAAATTGATATATTAAGAATAGTTGGGGATGTATTTGCTAAATCCTGTCTTAAAATAAATTTTTTTAAAATTTAAGTGATTTTTTTACCATATGTGTATTTTTCAACACATTATTATCATTTTTTAAAATTACCACAAAATCAATATTCGTTACTATTTATGGGTCAAGAATGTCTCTATAAAATGGAAAAAAATAAATGGATCATAGTTTAAATTTTAAAGTATTTACCATTCACATGGATGAATTTGAGATTTTTATGAATTTTAAAACACATTATTTAATGTTTTCTGTTTAATTTATCGATAACTAAAATTTCATAATATTTATTTATATTTACATTAAATTCTTCAAGATACTTTTGTAATTATATTTTAAACTACTCAAACATATTTAATATTATAAAATAATATACAAAATTCACGTATCAGAATAACTCACCAAATTTATAATGCTCTTAATATTTTTCAAATAATTTAATTTATTTTTATAATTGAATAAATAATATAATGGTGTTATGTAACTAGTTATGGTAACCAGTCAATCACAAAAAAAAATACAAATTATATAGACAGAAAAATTTAATTCTTATCCTAAAAATATGTTTATAAAAAATTATCCTATTTTAATCTTTATTTAAATAATTAGATATTTTTATGTCATGAGAGTGACGTTTTGTATTTATTAATTTATTAAATAAAAATATATCATCCATAATAAATGAAAAATGGAACTTTGTTGAAATACTTTAAACAATATTATTTTTTTGGATGAAAAAACATAACGAATAATATAATTTAATGTGTTATGATTATATTAAAGGTATATAACAATGCATTTAGCTTGGTTTTCCTATTCCACCCTTTCTCCGGTGATTTTTTTCCAATGTTACTATTAATAATGATAAAATGATCTATTATCCAAATATGATCACCTTTATTTAAAATATTTAAACTCAAATTTTTTATTCAATTCATATAAATAGAAAATATTATTTTTCAATTATTCATGTAAAACAAGATGAAAAAAATAATCCTGATAAATAGTGTATTGTAAAAAAATTTTATTCTAAAAAAAATCAAAATTATCTATAATTAACATAAAAAGAATATTTCAAATATAATATAAATGATTTCCCTTTTAATCACATTTCAAAAAAATTAATATTTTATATTCATTCAATTAAATTTCATTTTCATTAAAAAATATTATTTTTCACTTGTTATCAGAAATTCAATATTTTCAAAAAATATTAAAAAATCATTAATCTAATTTTGGAATAATTATTTTAAAAAATATTTGTTAATTTTTTAAAATAATATTTTTAAAAGTGTATGAAACCAATAAATGTCATAAATTTTTCTTATTATTTATTTTAGTTATAAAATGATTCTAAAAAAATAATGCTTATTTACTAAGAATAAATCAATAAATTTTAATATATCGAGAATAATATAATTTTTTTCATAATTTTTTTTACTTATATTCATAATTTCCAATTTTTTTATAGGTCATATTTGAATTATAATATTTTATTATACATATGAAATTGCATTAACATTAGTGTTCCATGTTAAGCATACTATGGAGCTTATTAGTAATTTAATGTGAATAGTTTTGTTGTTAAAATACACCACCTTAAAGAAAATCCCACCCTATAAATTTTATTTTAGTCATCAAAGGCATACTATTTAAAAATTCCTTTTTGAAAATACACATCGTACAAATTAATAAATGTACTCAATAAATCCATAAAACTAATAATCTTCATCAAAGACGTCCTATGTTATCTTTTTATAAACATAAAAATATATTTCAAGGATATAATACTATTCCATTTATTTATTTATTTAATGTTATATCTTTTTCCAAAATTAACATTATTGACTCAACATTACAATTATATTAAAGGTTATTTTTTAATAAATAATGATTTCTCCAAAAAAATAGCTTCATACCACTAAATCATTTATCATGGATTTTGGTACCATTTTAACAATTTTTAAAAATACATAAAAAGCCTATTATAGAAAAATCCTTTCATGTTTCATGATTTTTATAGAAAAAATATAATTATTCTTGAATCTCAATAAATAAACACTTCAATCATTCCCCTACCAATATTTACCATATAATAGTTTCTTCCTTAGTCTACGAGTGAAGATATAGTCTTGGTAATTTACTTCGATAATTCCCACATTAACAATACTAAATACACTAAACTACTAATAGTATGTATATGTAAGCATCATATTAATACATAAATCAATACATTTTACATTTTTATTTCTTTATTTATGCCATTATTTATTACCCCCAAAACATATTCTCATTCCATTGAGGCATTTCCATGATTGATTCATCCCATATTCTTGACAGGAGGGAAATATTATCTAAAACCATCCATGATCATTATGAAAAACATTTTCCATTTATTATATGTGTTAGGAATATCACCTCTATTTACATTGTTAATAATATAACATGATATATGATTATGTATAATATCAATATCTCATATTCTATATCTGATTTTATTTTTTTCTCAATAAGAAAATCATTCCATTGTTTGTTACATTCACAATAACATGAATCCTTGCTATTAAATCTATTAGTTTAAACCCAAAAAATACAGTTATCAATAAAAATCATATTCTGAAACCACGTATTTATGGAAATTAATTTATTGGATTTCTAACTCATGATATCATATAATTAATTTATGAATCCATATGTTTAACCTAGGACATCATTGAACATAATCAGTTCCAATTATTCAATATTGTTCACTAAAACCATTAGTTATCCTTAGTGTATCCACCCATAATGTTAAACAAGGTGAACATTAAGGGTATAATTACCATTCATTAGAATGATGGTCAATATAAACTCATTAAAATCGTTTTTTACCCCTAGAGTAATTTTTTTGGTATCCATGGGAACTTATAATTTCATACACTAATTTATTCCTTGGAAAACTACATTATATTTTCCTAACCAATCTTTTATATATTTATCATAATATTTCAAATATACATGGGGTTTTCACCGTTGTTTTCAAATCATAATATCCAAATATTTAACAATACATTCCTATAATAAAAATAAAATTCATGAATACATTTCTAACATATAAATTACATCGTAATTGCTTAATATCAAATATATTTTAGAAATACATCCGTGAGGATTGTAAATGAAAATTGTCTTAAGAGACTAGTTATCCTTCGCCTTATTTCATGAAGGATCATCAATATATCCCATAATGGTATTCCATAATATTACTATTTTTGGACATACATATCATAAAACCTTTATCCATTACCTCTGGGTAGGTGATATAAAAAAGGGTCAGTATAGATTCTAAATAAAGGTAAATAAGAGATATATCAATCATAACATAAGTAAAAAATGATCCTGAGATTATGTAAAATTTCCATAAGATTTGAATCCTATAACCTATATATCAAATATCATAATCATGAGTTATAGATAAAAATCATGGCAATTCATTAGACACTAATCATAAAGGAAATAATGTACATGATCCATTTGTTCATAAGATTGGCATAACAAAATGAAAAAAAAATAATCTTATAACATTGTGAACATTAATAAATATAAATTTTTTACTCATTATGTCATGTTCTTTAGATCAAGAACTCTTATAAATGTATGGAGATGAAAACATGGCCCATACATCCTATTACGGACATGAAAATCTGGTAAATGAAAAAAATTATTTCCATGAATGATAGGTCCATAGAATTTATATTAAACAAGAAACTCATGTACACTCATAAAATTATGGACATAGAAATTAGAAAAATGCATAAAATTGTTATCATTATATCAGTTTTATACACACAATATTTATCTGATGAGTTATATATAATTAACCAATACATTTTTGGGATATAAGACTCCCATACATAAAATATAAACAAATAATTATTAAATATTCCACAATATCATGAATTTATTTAGCATTTTTATAATTACATAATCCTTGTAAAAGAAATACAGATTTCATAAACATCTCATTATCACAAAAATAAACAATTTAGAGAGAGAATATGGATTATTACATTGAATCATATCCCTAGAGAAACATAAGTAAAATATAATGGCATCATCATATGTATCCTTAATTGATAATGTAAAAAAATTAAGAAAAAACCATTTCATTTAAAAATAATTATTTACATAACAATATTTCTAAATTATTAAGGAAAATTTTTTAAAAGAAAAATGAAATGTATTGAATGAAAAATGAAACTATTCAGTATTCAAGATTTAAGAAAATTTAATTCATGTCATATACATTAAAACCCAGCATCATTCAATTTTTTTGACAAATATAAAGAGGAACAAGTTCAAAAATTTGAAAAAAAAAATTATTTTAAACCATTATTCAAACATAAAAAAAGGTTAAAAAATTTTTGAACATGATTTTGAGTTTATTAAAAAAAAATTCACAATATTTTAAACAAAATGAGGACATATAATAAAAATATTCTGTAAAAAAGGTAATATCTTCTCTTTTTCATAAAAAAACATTTAACCATTTTAAGAAACAAAGAGAGTAAAATGGAAATATTTATTGAATATTCAAATTTTAACTAGATGATAATAAATTTATGTTTATTTTTGAGATGTATGTCCTGAAATTTCATTTTCAAAAAAATATTTATAAAAAATCTCTTTAAATAATTATATTGTATGATAACCCTCTTACAGATTTGGTGAAATATAAATGTAAAACCCCCCTAAAAGATTGACATCTAATTAAACGAGAATATTTATTATGAAAAAGCGTCTCATGATATAAAACATAAAATATAATTTATAAATCCCTCATAAAAATATAGGTTCATAATATAACATGTTTACCAAATAAGACACATTTTGATAATCAAACATTGCCTCAAATTCCTAATTCTCCAATATAACTATATCAACTTGTATAGTATATTTTGATTTTATATAATTGTATAAAATAATATCTTTACTTCTTATGATATCATAAATGGTCATATTATATCATTTAAACACTCATTTATTTATAATTTCATATTTAAATTAATATTAATTTGTTTTTACTCATTCTTTTTTTCTTGAAAATTTTAGTTTGGTGGTTTTGATAATAATACTATGATCATGGTTATTTCAAATCCATAATTTGAACCATCATTATAACCATCCATATGAAGTGGTATTGAAAAAAAATTACAACACTATGTGGAGATGATCATTCATATGTACACATTATCAATGTTTTCACCTACCGTTGGATGGAATGACGATAGATTATGGTCCTTATATCAGTATAATAACCATTAATTACATTATATAAACTAATTAATAAATTAATAATTGATTCTCAGGATATTCATTTGGTAAAATATTAAATAGCATTGAATATACTAAGTTATGTGTTATACCTCTTCATTGAGGATACACTTTTTTATTACACCTTAGTTATTGAAAGGGTAGTATCTTAGAATGAATGGAATTAATAGGATATTTTTATTAATGACATGAAGGTTGTATTGCAAGGAAATACTTATATGAAATTATAAAATGATTGATCAGGAGTTGAGAATAGGTTCCCTTTTACAAGTTAGGAGATGGGAACTCTATGAAATATATAATGTATTAAATTAATTTAAATTAAAATTCATGGTCATGTGGATCCAAATTGATATATATATATATATGTATGTTATTTTTTAAATGAGTCTAGTCTTTACCATCTACTATAATTTATTCATGTTTTGGTGATTTATTTACATTTTTATCATTATTTTAAACCATATTACCCATTTTCACAATTACCTAAAAATCATTTTTTATACATTACATGTCATGAATGTTTCTGTAAAAATATTCATGATAGATAAAAAACATTCACTACATAAGAAATGAGTGTTTTGAGATGGGAAAATCTCCTCTCACAAATTGTTTCACCAAGATTTTTAAAAAACTCATTTATGACAGGACCGTCACAAAAAAGTATTTGTGATGGGAAAATATACCCATCACAAAAAACATAAAAAAATAAAAAAAATATTAATATTAATAAAACTAATGAAATATTATTTTTAAATACTATTTTCTAGAGGAAAAAATACCCAGCGCAAAAAAATTTATAAAATAAATAAAAATAAATAAAAATAAAATAAAAAATTCAAATAAAATATAAACAAAAGTGAGATAATAATAATAATAATAACAATTAAATTATATTAATGTACTAATAATAATATAATTAATATTAATAAAAAATGAATAATAATAATAATAAATTAAAAAATGATAAAGACCTCAATATTCAATAAATATATAATAATAATAATCATCATCATCATTTATAATAAAAAATTTCTTTAAAATTGTAATTAAATAAATAATAATGTCATAAAATATTAAAAATTTAAATAAATTGTAAAATAATAAAAAACACAATATTCTCAACTGTATTAAAACTCACTAATCCTTGAGTTAGACATCACATGTACTTCGTCATCTATATGTGTTGTTACTCCAATAAATGATGCATCCTCTCCACCAACTATTGCATCAATTGTCATCAACACGTCACATTTTCCCTCCCTTTTATACAGAACACTGTGTGTTTCTGATTAAAGTGTAGTTGATTCGTACACCACCCCCCCCCCCCAAGTTTCACAATAGATCTAACTGCCAATGTAACCACTTTTCCATTTTTATTCTATGTCAAACTAATAAAACTAAATATTAAATCAATTTTCTTAACTGAATTTATTCCTGTTGTTTTATTTAAAAGAGCAGAACAAGCTCATATGCCCATTATATCATGAGAATTCACCACAACAAGAGAATGATCTTCCTTTAATTGCATTCCTTCAAAAATGAGCAAGTGTTTTCAGTTAACAACATAAAATCAATTTATTGTTCTGGTTGTTCGACTAAAAAAGACAATGAATATGGAGAATGTGGTTATATTGGAAGAAAGAATCATTTTATCTATTTTTTGGCATGTTGTAGATAGTTGAAAAAAATCATGACTTCCCAAAAGGACATAAAAAATTATTTATGTACTATATAAAAATGATAAGTATATTAAATTATAAATATATGATAAAATAATGAAAACATTTAATTAGAAATTTATTACGAATTCAAATTTTCCTGATGGTTGTATTCATTTTTATGCATTTCCTAATTATCCTTCTTTATTATTATTAATTATTACTAATTATTACTATTTATTACTATTTATTAAAAATTATTACAATTCACGACTAATTATTGCTAATTATTCTTATTTATTACTGATTATTACTAATTATTAATGATTATTTCTACTTACAGCTAATTAATTAAAATTATTTATAATTAATTCAAATAATTGATAATTAATCCCAATATAGAACTAATTTTTACTAATTAATCCTAACAATAACTATTTATTACTAATTATTACTAATTATTACTAATTATTATTAATTAATCCTAAGTAATCCTAATCAGAAATAATTATAACCAATTATTAGTAATTATTACTAATTATTAGTATTAATAGTACTTATTACGATTAATTGCTAATTATTACTAATTATTAGTTTTAGAACTAATTATTATTATTTATTACTAATTGTTATTATTTATTACTATTTTTTACTATTTTTTACGTTTTTTACTAATTATTCTTATTTATTACTAGTTATTCTTATTTATTACTAATAATTCTTATTTATTCTTAATTATTAGCAATTATTGCTAATTATTTCCAATTATTGCTAATTATTACTAATTATTGCTTATTTTTACAAATTATTGCTATTGATCACTAATTATTGGAACTTATTCCTATTTCTTAACAATTATTAATATTTATTACTAATTATTTATATATATTCAAATTTATTACTATTAATTTCTAATTATTACTAATTATTGCGAATTATTTCTAATTATTGTTAATTATTACTATTTGTTTCTAATTATTACTCTTTATTGCTAATTATTAATATTTATTTATAATTATTACTATTTATTCCAAATTATTACAAATTATTGTTATTTATTTTTTTTACTAATTATTAGTATTTTTTGTAATTTTGTCTAATTAATAGTATTTAGTGCTATTTATTACTATTTATTAATACTCATTATTATTTATTGCTAATAATTATTATTTATTGCTAATTATTACTAATTGTTGATAATAGTTATTAATCATTGCTAATTATTAGTAATTTTTGATAATTTTTTCAAAAATTTTCTAATTATTGTTAATTAATATTAGTTATTGCTAAATATTTCTATTTATTGCTAATTACTACTAATTATTACTAATTATTTCTAATTAAACTAATTATAAGTAATTATTGTGAATTATTACTAATTATTAATTTTTTCTAATTATTTTTAATTATTACTAATTATTTCTACTTATTGCAAATTTTTACTAATTACTACTAATTATTGCTTATTATTACTAACTTTGGTTAATTATTAGTAACTATTGCTTATTATTAGTTATTATTGTGAATTATTACTATTTATTTCTAATTATTAGTAATTATTGCTTATTATTAATATTTATTTCTATATATTAATATTTATTGATAACTATTACTAATTGTTGCTAATTATTAGTAATTATTACTAATTATTAGTAATTATTTCTAAATATTACTAATTTTTTATAATTATTACAAATTATTCGTAATAATTAGTAATTATTAGTAATTATTACTGATTTTTAATAATTATTTGTAATTATTACTAATTATTTCTAATATTTACTAAATATTATTAATTAGTTCTAAATATTACTAATAATTACTAATTATTTCTATTTGTTACTAATTTGTAGTATTTGTTTCTAATTACTAGTATTTATTAGTCATTTTTTTATTTGTTACTAATTATTAGTATTTGTTACTAATTATTCTTAGTATTTGTATCTAATTTATTGTATTTGTTACTATTTGTTACTATTTTTTCGTATTTTTAATTATTTTTTACTAATTTTTACTAATTTTTATGAATTTTTACTATTTTTAACAATTTTTTACTAATTATTTGTAGTTATAAATATATTATTAGTAATTATTACTATTTATTAGTAATTATTACTATTTATTAGTATTTATTACTGTTTTTACTAATTATTAATATTTATTCCTAATTAATACTAATTATCGGTAATTATTACTAATTAACATTAATTGCTATTAATTACTGCTAATTACCACTACTAATTACTCTTTACCGCTAATTATTTATATTCATTACTATTTCTTGTTATTAATTTGTAATTACCACTAATTATAAAAAATTAGAACCAAAAATTTCAATTTATTGCTACAAATAAATACTGATAACAAAACAATCAAAATCTAATTTAATTACAACTAATTAACAGTAATTAAAATTCATATAACAAAATGAAATAAATATTAAATCAAATAATACATAAATACCATAAACATGATCTCTTATAGGTGTAGACGACCTCAAAATCTATTTGTAAAAAAAATTAACTCAAATAAATTTTTACTCTAAAATTAGAGTTTAGAAAGAGAGAAAAAGAAGGAATAGAGATGAACAAGTAAAAAACATATGTGGGGTATTTATATGTTAGCTAATTTGTGATGAGACTATTTTTAATGGTACCCATCAAAAATACCTTCAACCGCATTAATTACTTTCACCAGTTAAAAGGGTGCTTGCGATGGGGCTCGCCGCAAATGAAGACCTATCGAGACAATTTTTGTGACGTGGAAATATCATGTCGCAAAAAGTATTTACCGCCACCAGTTATTTGTGATGGTGGTTGCCTCCCCATCATAAATATTATTTACCACCATCGGGTATTTGCTACGGGGAGGCACCCCCATTCGCAAATACCTTTCATGCGGTTTGGCGCGTAAACCGCACCAATCCTATTGCGATAGGACCCCTTTTCCCATCCGAAATAAATATTTATTTGCGACTGGTTGATGTCCCCATCACAAATAACCTTTTTGACGGACTATTTGGGACGCGATATATTCCCATCGCAAATAACCTATAGTAAAATGTTATTTTTCCCATAGTGATTTGATAATATCTTAATAAATATCCCTTTAACGTGGCTAAATAGATCATTGTAATGTTTTTTAAATATTTTAAGTATTTTTTTATAATATAAAATTAATATGATTTTTTGAACTATTCATTTACATTTCACATAAACTCTTAATGATTGATGTGTAAGTTAACTCTAAACCATTAAAACAATCATATTATTCTATATTTATCTATTTGATTACAATTTATAATGACAAAAAAATAAAAGGGATATATTTACAAATAATCCCACTGATTACAAATGCGACATCCATTTTTCATGATTTAGTTAGAAAAAGGGGGAC
This sequence comes from Viscum album, assembly GCA_963277665.1. NCBI lineage: Eukaryota > Viridiplantae > Streptophyta > Magnoliopsida > Santalales > Viscaceae > Viscum > Viscum album. The sequence goes on along the minus strand of OY728133.1, from coordinate 1,021,508,422 downwards.
AATTTTATTTTAATTTTTTACCTAAAAACATAATGAAATGTTGTTTTCTAGAGAACATATTTTTTGAAGTATAAATATTTTTTATACCAAAATCAATCATAAAATTAATTACAATTTTGAAAAACCGACTTTTTTTAATAAAGACAAATACTATAAATTCATTAAAATATAGAGCTTACATAATATAGATCTTTAATTAATATTTAGGGTCATACCAATTAAGGTAGTAACCCAATGAAAATATTATTTCATTAATATTGTATGTCAATTTATTTTTTTAATTATTCCCTTGTTTTCTCATGAGGTGTATTCGTTATTGTTCTTGTTTCCTCTTATGGGATCATGGGAGGATAGTGTTAAATTTATTTTATTTGGGTTCCATCCTATATGGGCCAAATAATCCATCCTTTAATATATTCCATACATTCCACAATGGTGATTTATTTCAGGAGTTGTGGGTATTGAATAAAAGAGATATTTGGGTGATAATTAGTTAGACGTGAGCTATTGGATTTTTTTATTGAATTATTAAATTGAAAATATTTATGATTCTTAAATTACTTGTTTTTTTAAAATAACTCTATTATAAGTACAAGGGATACAAATTTTTATGTGAAGTTTTATTTATTCTTTAATTTCATTTCATGGGGTAAATGTTCATCATTCCATCATTTTGATTCCATACACTGGTTAGTGTCCCCTGGGAATCAGAAACACCACTTCAAGACAATGTCAGACCATGTCATGTTATAGTTCAGCTGGCATCCTCGTATTTTTCAATATATTTATTTCAATCTCTATGATTTCATATATCCTTCACAACACATTGTGGTATCATTCATTTCCAACACAAAATATTCATTCTTTGGGCGGACTCATTGAGTATAAATGCTAATCCAGTCATTTTGTCATGTATGTTTCCATTTTTTTTAGAATATCACCAAAATAATTATATGTCCGGTTAATGGAATTATATTCAAATATTATAAATATATTTAATAATATATAATTTTTTATTGGAATGAATAATTTATATAATTTTTAACTTTTTACTTGTCACATCCCTACTCTATATTATGTGATTGTTTACAACAATGAAATTTATTTATCCATAAATCATTAAAAACATTTTGTAACAATGATTTAATAGGGATCCAAACAAGTCAAATGTATTATATTAAAAAAATTATATTTTTCTGAACATGTGATGAGATACTAATATGTATTTTATTGAAATTAATCAATAATTACCCAAAGGATTTGTAAAAATCCTCTAGCCACTTTTGGAGGTATTCTTGATAATCAATTTGGATCATAATATATATTTCTATAGCCTCAACATTTTTTATTACAATTGGAATTAATTAGGATTTTAGGATAAATTAAATTATTATTATTTATATCAATATATTGGATGTTTTTAATATATGATTTAAAATGGAGATATTTTCATAATTCTTTTGAAACATGAAATATATATAAAGGTATATTTATTATACTCTATCAGTAATTCATTATTATTATAATAATAATATTTAGGGTAGTCAGGCACTATAATGGTAGAGTTCTTTTTCTTATAAAATATTTCACCTTGATGTTTTACACATTTAATAAATTCTTTGTGCGATGATTGTATGATGAAATTTTAAATAGAATTCATAGGTAGTTAACTACATTATATATCATTATAATAGATACCTATATTGTTAAATATCATAAATCTATATAGTGGAAATGATTATGTTATTATGGAAAGTGTTCCCAATGGACAACAAAGTTTTATCCAAGTAGGAGTAAGTGCATCCAACTCTATCAACTATTTTAATTTATCTTTTGTGTTAGTTAATAAAAACGGTATAATGAGTAAAATATCATATTTTATATAATGTGAAATTTATCCTAGTTCAAATTAGTAATAGATATTATATTGTTAATGGATGATTTTATTTATTAAAACATTTTACAATATGGTGATCATGATTATAAAATATGTCACCTAAGAAAACCTTAAATTCAATTTCAATGAGGATTACTATTTATTATTTTCTATTCATGGACATAACATTGTCAATATATTATGTCCATTAAATTGAAAAAAAAATATTAAATTGGTTAAATAGATTAATTTAGTACACCATATAATGATTAAAATCTAGTAATTCAATGATATATATTTTGAGATTATACTATATATCATGTTGTAGATAAACTATTTTGAATTATTCCTGAGAACATTTTTTGAGGTTGTAAAAATTATTTTTTAATTTATAGTGTATTTTATACTCATAAAATTCTCAAATAGAGTAATATAAATTCAATTTTGATAAAATTATAGATTTTATTAATAATCATTTGTGGGATAGCAATGTCTAGTTCATTTATAACTAGGAGTTGTAAGTGCATTTCATTTCAAGTAATCTAAAATCATCTAAACCATGGTTTTATTTTCATGTATAAAATGGTATGGTATGAATATAAGGAATTATGTTTTTTTATTTTTCATTAATCTATCATATTTCTGTATTTTTATAGGTATTGTGAGGAGGATCATACTAGGGGAATAGTTTTGATTTTATCCATTATTGAATTTGATCCCAATAGTAGTTACATGTTTTACATATTATGTAACACTCCATGTAGGGTGTCCAAGAATATTTGATTTTGTTTATGACATTATCACCTTAGAAAAAATGTTATAAATAATTAGGGGAGTTGTAGAACGTTACATAAATAATTTATTTTAATCATTCCACAGTTATATCTAGATATTAATAGTGTTTTCGATTCGTAAGATAGGATTTTTGAGATAAGATCTATGAATATTGATGTATTATATGTTCTATTTCAGATAAATATGTCAAATGTTAAAAAATTATATAATATCATATTTTAATGTTTTCAATTTTGTTTTAAAGGATAGATATCCTACAAGGTTCAAAATTACTTATCTGTCAATATGTTAGATAAACCAATTTCTATAGGATTAACACTTTTATGTTAAAAAATGATCAAATGTCCAAGGAATATTATATAACATATATAATAAAAACTAATTAATTAATTTACAAATATTTACTATTGTATTTATTTTTATTTTATAAGGGGTTGGATAACAATAATAAATGGATGTAACAAAATGTCGAAACCTCAAATAACCCAAACTAATAATAATTGTTTTATTGAAAATACATAAAATATAAAGAAAGAACATAACAATTTTGATTAAGATGATAATTAATTTATATTTATATTTAATTTGGATATTTTAAATCAATGAAATTTATCAAAATAACTCTTAAATCATATTCTATTGATGGGAAATACAAATCATAAAATGGTAGGGAAAAATTAATTCGAAAAACGTTATGATAAACCCTCAAATAATTAATAAAGGAATAACTTATTGTAGTGTAATGACTTTTTTTGTTGATCTACGTAGTTCGTTACCATCAACATGGTATTATAATGTATATATATATGTATTATATTTATATGTTTGTTTGTGTGAAATGAATATCCCATCATTAACCAACCATTTTTAAAATTTATGATTAAAGATTTTAGGAATCAATTTATTGTATTATCACATTCCAAAATTATCAAACATTTAAATAATTCCATTAAAAATATTTTTAAAATATTGAAATAATATATAAATAATATAATTATTATATCAAAGCGTCGAAGAGAAAATATCCATTAATGTCATGCATTTTTATTGAATTTCTATATGAATTATAGTATTGCCATGTCTAAATATCATACCTTATGTTTTATCCATTATAATTGAAAAAATATATCAAATTTCATACCATATGATATAACTAAATAGTAATTTAGAATTTTTTTATCTCGGGTATTTCATCATCAATAACCCACTTACACTAAATCATTATAAAACTAGGGACATTTTTAACTTATCTTTCATCTTATATTCCATAGAAAGTAAAACCATATAAAAAATCATTTTGAATACCCACAAAACACCATCAGGAGAATCTAGCACACATTTTCACTATAGGATATTTCTTAAATAATTTTTTTTATTAAACCAACCAAAACATATTTCTTATATCATAAAAAATTTACTTTTTTATAATCTTGTAATGTTTCCGAAAAATTATTCATCATTTATAAAACAACATTAGCTACCCCTTGGGTCTATATAACATTGATAGAATCATTTAATATATAATCAATAATTTTATGAAACATTTGGAATCTAGTTATTCATTAAATATTCTAAATTAAAAAAAGAATATATAATAAAATCAATTGAATGCATGTTTTTCAAAATGTAACGCCTCGACCCAAAGGCCACTAAAATGGTGCTCTGAGCTGGTTGGTCACTAGGACTCAATAGCACCTCCACATAAAACAAAAGTTGAAAAATAGTAGCGAGGTCTTATGAGGTGATAGTGGGGATATTATTCCCTTATATCGAAGTAATTAAATAGATGAAAACAACTATGTATCATAAAAATGGAATGTAAATTGTGTGAGGAAGTATTAATAAAATTGAAATAGAACGTGCTATAATAATAAATGAAATGACCTAAAATCTCGAACCGCTACGTCGTACAATAAAAACATGTCACCAATTCTGCCAACCATATTGATTCATTTAAATTTTTTTGCATAAAGTAAATGTGTAGGTCTCCACTATTAACTATGATCTATAACATGTACCTGATCATCAGATACTATCAAACTACACCAACGCGATCCAAAGAACCCGCGCGAGCAGCTCCACTCGACAATGAAACTATGGACCTCACCCCTATTAGCGATCCAATATGAGCTCAACCAGAAAATAATACATAAAGTCTCATCATTCACCTAGGTGTATGTATAGGGAAGAGAAAAGATCTTAGTTGGAAATCCAACAAGAAACATTTACCTACGGCTAAATTTGTTTGAAAAAGAAACATGGCCAGGCTTCCTGAAGTGCAACCAAAGTGTTATCAAAACCCAATGTGACCCCATAGTAAATCCCAGGGTTCATTATCCCTGTAAAAAGAGAATGTTCCGCCATGGATGTCAACAACCATATATGTATAAATGTATAGTCCTATACCTATACGTATATACATAGATATAAATATTCATTGGTATGTGAATAAATAACATGAAACCACATCCGCATTCAATCCTTACGTCCATAATCACACTCAACTATGAATTTTGTTCAAGGGAATTGAGTTGGAAGTCGTGCCACACAAGTAATGTACCTTCAAGTTGATATATGGTTCTATAATCCCAATCGACACATACTTGCTTCAAAAAATACCAGAAAATATCTATTCAAGCTATGTCACCATAAGGGAGTGCTCATCCAACCCCTAGGTTAACATGCACTTGCCTCCAATCATTTATGAAAATATTTTTTATACCGACAGTCTTTCCTATAAGAAATATTTCATTAAAAACATTCATACATCCAGTGAGATTCCATTCTTCACCATTCAAGCCTCATAATTGATTTGGAAGAATGTAATCATTCTGATCATATAAAATTTATCCTATGATCATGTCTAAGGCATTCGTACACTAGAATCCATGTATCACTCAATGAATATGAATCATAAACCCATTGAAAACATCCATGGTATCCCTTAACTGGATCCATGAATCAGTCAAGGTAGATAAGTCTATCACTACTAAGCCCATCTAATGAATCCCTCAACTGAGTCCATTTATCCATCTGGCTATAAAAGTATCCAACCATTAATCCCATACATGGAATAATTCAATTGGATCCATGATGGACTTAACTATCATTTACAATCAATATCCAATAATCCCATCCAAGTAATCCCTCAATAGGATCAAAGTTTCACTTAGGGTATATAAGAAATCTACCATGATCCCATCAAAGGCATTCCAAAAACAAGAATCCAAGAATCACTCAGGGTATACAAATCATAAATCTACTAAGACCGTCCAATGAATTCCTACAATGAGAATACATGTATAACATAGGGTATGTATATATATATCCCATTAAGCCTATCCAAGTAATTATAATAATGGGAATACAAATATCACTCAAGGAATACAAGTCAACAAATGAGGCTCAACTTCCAGATACCAGGAAGTACCTATGGACATCCCAACAATATAATTCAAAATATATATAAATATATATACATATAGGATCAACATCAATGTACTTGTTAATACTTCTAGGAATCACTAAAATACCAAAAATCACATGGATTGGTAGCCAGCTCCTTGGAATGTGTGTCTGAGCCTCCCAATATGAAAAATATATCTGACTAAAAACCTCTAGGCATCCCAAAATAAGTATGATGCCTCACATTAGGATTAACATCTACAAACTAGGATTCACCTCTGGTGAACATCACTACATCAACAAATCCCTTGTCAAGTAGAATCCATGGGTGAAGGGGGTAAATTAACCCATCCCAACACTCAAGACATACCCCCATGGGCTTTCCAATGTAACATGGGTTCTATATTGACACCTGAATATGACCTCTACCAAAACCCGACACACAACTATGGGTCGGTCAAGCAACGTGCTCTCGCGGGGTCCCTGATGTCAAACACATGGAGGCTTCCTACGTGAGATAATCTAGGTAAAGTCACATGTTGAGTAATCCTATTAGAGGTATACTGTAAACGATACATGGGTAAAGTGATCAAGGAAAAAAACTCTCTAGATCAACACAAAATAAAATTCATCCATCGGGGGATCCATTGAAGCATGTAGTCTCATAGCCTCATATACCATAATGGAACATATCACAAGGGGAACATCCATAGAATAATAGGCCATAGTACATAGCTCATAGATCCACTCAAATAATATATCTCACTAGGTTTGTCTAAACACCTAATAAATCATTCACACTCTAGTCTCACTCACATGAGAGAACTGAGTTCGATAACTGGAGGGAAAACCAATTTATTAAGATAAAATCCCAAATACAACCATTATGATTTTTATGATCTCTCCATGGGATTCACCATAATTATATACACAGAAAACAAATTGGAATACAGTAATCTCAGGTCAAATTCCAACAACAGGTCAAGAAAACATGAAAAACATCCAAAGAGCTTCAAGGGGATAGTACATGACGTTTAACCTTGGCATATGACGTGTAGTCCCATCAAGCCACATCATGGTGTACTCTCACCGGCCTGGGTGTGTAACATGCCATGTACATGCTGTGTAACACCGATAAATGGTGTGTACCCTATGAGGTATATGCCTATGTCCCCAAACAATCTTGGTTGTTTACCTAGCTATGTCATCTACTCCTACACAACATCTAACCCACAAGGGGTATGGTCGTGCACTCAACATGACCATTTAACCCTACACATGTAGAAATTCCTGGTTATTCAACTACATAAAAATTACTATTTAAAAATAAGTATACCCTATAAATAGTGTATAATTTTTTAAACATCATCTTTCTTAAACGAAAAGAACACACAACGAGTCACCATAGACTATATGTCGTGTAGTCTGGTTTTCACAAACAGTAAACACTCAGATAGCCCAAAACCTTGATTTTCACCCAAAACAACATATAGGGTCCCAAGATTATACATTAAATTTTATATGGATATAAGAACTAAAAAATATATTAAATTTGATTTTTAGTGAAAACGTAATTGGGCCTACCTTTGTGGGGAAACCACTGATCCTTTGCTCAATTTGACGGCCTCTGACTACCACATATCGATCTAGATCATCGAGAGTTTCATGGAGGAACCTTAATCTCTTCCCATATCCCTATTTACATCCCTATCCCTCTTCTAACATTGTTCACGTGGTGAAGTAAACCTAAGTGGGGGAAGACACAAGAATAATAAGGAAGAAATAAGAAAAGAAAAGGAAAATAATGGTATGAGAAAAAAATAAAAAAAGAAAAGGGCATGAGATGACCTTGGTGTCTTACTCATGTTTATGCCTCACCAGTTCTAAAATCCTTGTTTTGGTCTCAAAGGTAGAGATCATATGTTAATATATCTCTCAATTCATAATTTATGGCCATCTTAAACTTTTGAAAATTTTAATATAATTTTTTTAAATTAAATATTAATTATTCTTCCAAAATTCAAATGGTTAACATTTCCACCAATCTCCTACCATAGAGTAAACACCCTATTTTGAGAGAAACAAGGTAGTACGAAAAATTATTTGAGATCAACTATTATGGTAAATGACCATTTTACCCCTTTATATGCATTCTAAAAAAAATTAAATTTCCACTATAAACTATCCTTTGGAAAAAATAGGTTCTCATAAAAACCCTTCCATAAACCTTCACATCCTCAATATGCCTTGTGAAAGATGAGAATCAATGATTTCAACTTTCACATCTGTACAACCAAGCTATCCAGATTATAAAACAAACAATGTCATTGCATCAACAACATTATTCTACATTGAAGTCATTCTGACTAAGACATATCTTGTACTCCACACCATATAAATACCATTATAGTTATCTTAAATAATACTACATTCTCAATAGCCCACATAAATTCCAAAAAGAAACAAAAAATTAGGTTCACCAACCTAAAAATTCTAATGGTTCACTCCCCACCATTTGGATTACCTTACACCACTCCTTGAGCACAACCACTATAGGTTTCCTCTTTCCTAATAGGGAAGTACATTTAGAATGAAAATGGAGCTCGACCTTGGGGCAATTGTATCTCACCGTACTCTAGATGAATAAAGATCGACGATGATGTTATATTTGATCAATAAATTATGATTCCTCAAAGAGAGTATACAAATCCCTCTGAGATACACTCACCATACTATCCAAACCTCACTATGATTTATCCACTGGTCAACCATCTTAATTTACCCCAATATTTAAAAATTTCTACTCTACTATTGGGGGACATTACATAAAAACATATGCAATCTCAAACCATGAAATTTATTAAAAACATTGGTCTGCCGCCCTCACTCAAACACTGAGCGATTTAGATTCAAATGATATCATGTGAAACCAAATTGTATCTTTATCACCCATCTTGTACTCTAGTGGGTCATCTAACCACAAGTAAAAGCAAAATGTGATACATGGAAAATCCATTTCATTAAACCAAATGCTCCCATTAAACTCCTTCCAAATTCGGGCAACATACATGTGCCACAATGTAATACATGACTGCATGTCACATGGATTTGTTCCAATCAGAAGAATACACCTACAAACTAACTATATTACAAGCATTTAGAAAAAAACAAGTTGACTATGCCATGATCCGAAACAGTCCTACCGTCAGAACTATTCTTGAAAAAAAACCCATGCTGATTCGTCAAACGATAACGTCATTAATATCACTATATTGAAAATCTTGAGAACATATCATGTCTTGATCAAAAAATGAGTATAAAACAAATCTCACTAACTAAAAAAGAATCAAAAAACATGGTTAAACATCTCTCATATGCTACCCAAGAACAAAACAGACATAGACCTACAAGGGTTTGATTTTAAAAGAATGTTCTTCAATTCTTGAACATATCACTCTAAAAAACCATACAACTAACTCACATGATCTAACCACCTTTCCAAAAAGATCAAAACCTCTCAGACGACGGTAATGATCACCATGACCAAAAAGGGTCAATGTAGAAAACATGGTGTATGAGGTCCTTGATCCTCTTCAAGAATCCTTAAAAGGAACTGAACCATGGGGGTCAAAAAACCAAAAAATAATTGAAACAAGATGGACACTCAATGGGAATCTGTGTATCAAAATAGAATTGGTGTTCTAGTTCACAAGAAAAGTCCTTGTTTTCACCAACATCACACTAATTGATCTGGACAGAAAAACATGGAACTAAAAAAAGTACTCCAAAATGGTAAAAACAAAATAGAATCACATTACATATTGACCTAATAGGTAACTGAACCTCATGTTTATGATGAATGATCCATTAGACTCACAAAAAAATTCCCCATTGGAGATCCACATTACTATCCAACAATGTGAAATATATGTGTAACCAAGACCAACAGCCTCATTCATTAGTTAAATCAGAAAATACCTAGCCTATAAGATATGAATCCTACATTCAGAAAATGATGCATGATATGCCTCTAACAATTTATAGATAAGAGTAAAAAAAATCTCTGGCCTCATACCAGTGGCTTATAGCTAGATATTGATAGTAAATCATAACATCCACAAAACATGTGCATCTCTCAAGGTGATATAATATAACAATGTATCATCTCATATTAGAATAAACACCACAAACCCATGGTATTTAAGATTTCTTTTAAGAACAAGTTTATTAGAAAAACAGTATGATATTAATAATATCATCTAACACACTCCTAATACTTATATATACCATATCCCAAATAGAATATACCATGAAAATAACACCTTTGATACAACTTTGTATGTCTCAGTCTTGAGGCCACTAAACTGGTGCTCCATGCCAATGGATTACTAGGCCCCAGGTATGCCTCTCCCAATGCTAGAGTTTGCTGAATATAAGGGATCACATATGAGGTGATAGTGGGGATACAATACCCTCATATCAAAGAATGAATGTAGGGGAAAAATGATGTATCATACATAATAGAAAGTATATATTTTTTGGAAGTAGTAAGAAACTAAAATAAAATGTGATGTAATAATAAATGAAATGTTGTAAAAGCCTAATCATATATTATATAAAATACAACACTAGTTACCCACTTGGATGACCATACATGATTCATGTACAAACGAAAATTGAAGTAACAGTATATTGTTATACTCTTAACACTAAGATATACAACATAATCAGTCTCTAAACCCTGTCAATCTTTACCAACACAGGATTAATAACCCACTCTAGAATCTCTGATCCACCATGTAACTATGCGCCTAAGCCCTATCGACCATAAAACTCATTGTCAACCTAAAAATAAAACAAAAGGTCTACATGTACACCGATGAGCATGTGCAGTAGTGTGAATGATTTTTAGTATTCCCCACCCCCAAACAACATGTAACCTGTCATAAAAGTGTATGAAAAATAAAAATTCTTAGCCTAGCTGTGGAAAACCCAATATGTAAGAGAACCCGAATGTGATCCCACAGTCAATCCTAGTGTTTTTAATACCTATCAATTGGGAATATTCGACCATGGATGTAGATAACTACATAAATGTAAATGTATAGTACCAACCCTAGACATATATTCAAAGATACTATTATTCATTGGTATGTGAATCAATAACATGAAACCACATCAGCACCCCATCCTCATGTCCATAATAATGCCTGACTGGAAATCCTTTGCATGGGCATGGAGTTTGATGTCATGTCACACAATATGTGTACCATCAAGTCAATATCTAGGTTATTATTTCCAATAGGCATATACCTTCTTCAGCCAATTATGAAATTCATCTGAGTATGATACCCCACAATAGAGTAGTACTCATCCTACTCATTGGTTCACAGATACTCACCTCCAATACATGAATCATGAATTTTGTATACCAATGGTCATTCCTATAACGAAATATTCATGAATAAACATACAATAATAATTTGAGACACTATGCTACACCCCTCAAGTCACATAACTCATATAAACGAATGTAATCATTCTGATCATATAACATTCAACCAATAAGATTGTATAAGGAATTACTACACTAGAATCCTAATGTCAATCTAGGATTTGGATTCATCAAACCACTGATCCCATCAAAGGAATCCTCAACTAGCTCTAAGAATCTCTCAGGGTACAAAATGGTATCACCCATTTTTCCCATCCATGGCATCCCCCAACTAGATCCAAGTATCACTCAGGGTGTAAAAATATAAAAAAAAGTAGAAATACAGGTAATCCCTCATCTAGATCCATGAATCAATCAAGGATTAATTTTATTCAATATCCTACTAAGACTTTCCAGGGATTCACTCAACTGGATCCATCTATCACTCATGGAATAGAATAAATCAACCCACTGATCCCCTCCTAGTAATTCCTACAACAAGGATCTATGTATCACTGAGGATATAGGAATCATCAAAATACATAGTACATAAAAGGAATTCCTATGATGGGAATCCAATTATAACTCAGGGTACATAAATAAACACACCATTGAGCCCGTACAAAGAATTCTGATAATAGGAATCCAACTATCACATAGGGCATACAAGACAACACAAAAGGCTCAAAAGTCGGATACCAAGAATCAAATATAGATATCTCATATATATATCAATATATATATATATAGAAACAAAAACTGAAATGGCTCGGACCCTCATGGTCCAGTACTTTCCCAGAACTCTGTTCCTTCAAACGGTTCCACAAAAATGTGGCACCGATCACGGTCTCAGACCAAAATGGTGGAACCGTGAGGGTGAAACCGAAAAAGAGGCATAATTATGGTGGCACTGTAAGGTTTTCACTGACATGGTGGCACCATGACTATGGCCCTGTGAGGGTGGTAGCTTGATGGTTGCAGCGTGATGGTGGCACTGCGACAGTGGCACCGTTAAGGTGGCACCACGATGGTGGCACCGCGATGTTGGCACCACGATAGTGGCACCGTGATGGTCTCACTTTGACGATGGCACAACGATGGTGTCACCATGATGGTGGCAGTGTGACGGTGGATCCTTGAGGGTTCACCGTAATGGTGGCACCATGATGGTGGCAATGTGTCCTCACTGTGGTCATTGTTCTTTTTCCATTTCTGGACTTTTTCTGCTCCTGCAATGTGCCTTTTGACGTAAGAAAATAATTTAATACTCCACTTTCAGATCCATTTTAACCCCATTAATAATATATAAAATCCCCCAAGATCCTAGAGACCCTTAACTTACCAAAACACGTGGATTTTTCTTCAGTTTCACACACTTTCCCTATACTTTCTATTTCTGTCCATGTTGTCCGATTTGAAGGAAACAGTTTAAACTTATAGCTATTATGGACACCTCTCCGTTGAGAATATATAAAATGGAAATTAATCCCATCATGCATAATAGCCCAACTGCATGTGAAACCATGATCTAACTATAAATATTTTCGAAATTCCATATCCTGTAACAACGGGATCTCATCATTTTATCGTGCTGGAATTTCTTCCTTCTTCAAATTGGCTAGGTTAATTCTTTGCCTGGTGCATTTGGAGTCCCTTTTCCGAGGTTAGTGGTGTGCCTATGATAGAACCATCCATGTTCGTCATTGTATTCCATGAAGTTATTCCTCTACAATTTGTGCATCCCCAGCTCTTGGTTCACAGAGTTAAAATGACAATCTTAAATCATCCAAGTAAGGGTTTTCCTTCATATCTCTTTACTGTGTATCATGCGGGTTGGCCCTACTATTGTTTCTGCAGGAATGGATTAAACAAAAAATTAATGAAGATAATAAAAAAATCTATAGAATGAAGGGGTTGTGAAAAAATTATTCTGGTGTCCACTTTTTATCCTTGATTTTGTGTTGTGAATTGTATGGTATTATGCACACTAAATTTCATGACCATTTTTGGTCATTCATTTTTCACTAATGAACCCTGGACTTTTTTGATGATTGAATGGATTTAACATGGTAATTTGGTTAATCATTTCAAATTAGATGATTAAATGGATGTCTAGTGATCACCAACTGTGTGTGATATCCCTGTTAACCAAACCGAATGGGGGAACTAAATGAATGATTGTCTAGTATCTGGAAACTCCCTTTCTCCCTCTTGGCAGTATGTCTAATTATTCTGGTTGATGATTATGGGTTGATATGGATGGTGATGGGATCCTCTGTTATTGTAGTTGTTGGTGGACCTGAGCACATGTGGGGATATATCTTGAGGCTTGGTTTGGTTCCAGTAATTTGAGGGATCTCACGGATCCCTTTGGTGTTGTGTCTTTACAAGAGAACCAGGTGTGAATGCTTAAAAGTTCTATTTGGCTATTTTCATTCCGTAGCTTGTGGTTATGTCTAATCATTTTCTAGTAGTGAATAATTTACTTAAATTGTTTCACATGTACATAAAAACAAGAATGGGTTCAATGGGGAATTGTTTTATAGGAATAAGTGGTGACATGGTTGGGGGTTCAGTGCTTCTTGCGAATGAATAGTAATGGGGGTGATTTTGTTTGGCTATTTTAGAACTCCTAGGTTGGTATAAGTTCTTCTCCCATATATATATAATTGTATTTCTTGTGTTTCTTATTTGTTTCCCATCCAATTTGAGAACTTTGTGCTGAACACCACCATTTCATGGGGGAGGGTGTTTTCCCAAAAACTTTTACAAGTGACATGTTCTTAGCTTCTTTTCTGCTCCCTTTACTGAGTGGCCCAATATCCTTCAGGCAACCTGTGATGGCCTGACTTCCATTATAGCCCATGATTATTCAGGCAGGATAGTTTTGGTGGTCGGCCTAGGTGTGTGCTGTCATGTTGTTTACCAGGTGTCTTTGTGATGAGGCATAGGTGTCTTCGGGCATGGAACTAGTTGTTGTGGACTAGGTGTTCACGGTCGGGATGTGTGGTTATAGACTAGGTGTGTGTGGGTGGGGGATGGCAGTGGGACTGCTGTGAGAATGGATGGATAGGTCTGATGTGGAGGATATTTTCAATAACCAGTTGGGAAGTGGCGTAGGGTACCTAAAATTCAATTTGTTGTTACTATTACATTATCTGACTCGCATTATTTGTGGGGTGTGCCTTGGTGTGGTTTGGGTGAATAGTTTTCCTTATTGGGTCTTTTGGTTATCTGTTTTATCATGGGGCATTTAAATACCTCTCCACTTGTTCCTGAGATTCTTTGGTTATCCAGACTGAGTATACTTCTATGCTCACGCTACATATATAAAACCACTTTCAGGTTTCCCTGAGGACTTTGAAGATCGTATAGGATCATACTAGTTAGGACGTTGGGACCATTCTTGTTGTTGTTTTTCTTCTTTTTAGTACTTTATTTTGGGGTTTTCTTTTACTTTTGTAGCATTTACTTTTGGAACATTCATATGGGAATGGTTTGTTTTGGCTTTACGTTTACTTCCACATTCGGCGTTGTTGGGAATTACTATCTTATCTCCGTATCCTATTAAAATAAAAACAATAATGTATTCTATCTTGTCTGTGATTATGTTCTATTGGTGCTAGTCACCACACTGGGACCTATTGAAGGTCGGCCTTGGGGGTCATTATCTCTCCTTTTACTTGATGAAGGAAGGGTATGGAAACCTGTTGTACCTTCATTTATCTTAGGGAAGGCGTGTCATGATAGAATGCTATCAGAAGAAGGTTTAGGGATAGAATGGAGTATTAGGTTAGGCACATTGAGGAATTAATGGGATGGTAGGGAATCATTGTTTCACAATCTTCGTGCATGAAATAGGTTAGGGAAGACCAGATAGGACATGTGATTTTAGGCCCCCCGTGATTCGATGCAAGGACTTGGGGCCTACCGAACGACCAAGTGAGTCTACACTGATTGTAGGGTAGAGACCCTAGGAATGTTACATGAATCAGAATGACTTTTTTCATGTATTTCTCGGCTATTTAGGGTATTTAAAATGAATAATAAGTCTACAAATATTTAAAATCAATCTTTTACACTACTCGGGATTTGGAATTCCTTGTTTTCCTTGTAGCTATGGCACTCGTACGGAGACCAAGGGTAGTGCGGGAGATCAAGGCCCATGAGGTTCATTTGGATGATTGACAGAGGGCTGAACAAGAGGAGGAGGACGATTAGTGGAAGTGGATGCTTCCTGCCTTTCAGCAGTAGACCCTTGGGAAGTACGAGGGCAGCATCTCAGACATGGAGGGAGAGAGCTGGCTAGAGGAGCTTGTGAAATCTTTTAGCTTGATCTGGGGTCTAAAGGAGTACTGGATTACTCTGGTTGTAAGCCAGATGCAGGGAGCAGGGCGTCAGTGGTGGACAGATTATCATGGGGATAGGAGGGATGCTATGGTGACATGGACTGAATTCATGAGGGAGTTCTGGGAGGAATACATCTCTTCCATGAAAATTACTGAGCAGAGGCAGTAACTACTCTCCCTCCATTAAGGGGAAATGTCAGTGAGATAATTGGAGATCATGTTCAAGGATCTCTTTCTCTTTGTTTCAGATCAATTTCTGGATGAGGTGTCTCAGGTGGGACGTTTAGAGGTGGAACTCTGACCTTCTCTTCATTATGCGGTTACCCCCTTCACCCTACCAACGTACATGGAGGTCAAGAAGAAGGATGAAATGGTGGAAAGGATACACACGATATGAGATTTATAGAGAAGGGGAATCCAGTTGGTCTCGTCGAAGGGGATGGTCGTCACCAGCAAGCCTCCAGCATCAGGGCCCTCAAGGTTTCGACCAGTAGGGAGCATGTCTCATCTATTTTAGTTTCGATCACCCATTCCTCACCCTTTCTATTCAGGCCTAGGACCGAGATTCTTAATCTGTGGTACTCGAGGGAACATTCTGAATTTTTTCCCGGATAGACTACAATACAGTGGGGGCAGACCGGTGTAGCACCCGCCTCAGCTACAACAGTTTCTATCTAGGCCCTTCCAGTAGCAACAGTATGAACAATGAACTCCTGCTCTTCCTAGGGCATACATTGCAGTAGGAGGCCGACCTCAGGGTGCTCCTCAAGGACCTCAACCAGGGCGCAGTCGGGGAGGCGGTTGACAACCGAGGGACATAGGAGCTGGGTGTGGGCAGTTACACGCTACAGATGCAGCAGTTCCAGCAGGGCTAGAATGAGTTCAAGGTACGATCATATTGTTTAGAACTCTTGTCTATTCCTTGTTTGATATAGGATCATTGAAATCCTTTATTTCACCCTCTCAAGCCCATTCTCTGGGTCAAGACACTGAGATAATTCCAGTGCCCCTGGAATTGTGTATGCCAGTCGGATGTCAGACTGACTTGTCTCATGTTTACCAAGGGTTTAGACTAATGATAGGGCCATATCAGTTTATCAAGGATCTTCTACTGCTTCAGATACATCCATAATATGTCATCCTAGACATGGAATAACTGTTATCTGTATGTTCCATCATTGACTGCTTCTGAAGAAGGATCATGTTTTCAGATTTGGGTGGCCGATGTGTAGCATTCATCGGAAAGAGGGGTTGCCTGGAGGCCAACTAGCGATTGGAGCCCCTCATTTACTATCTAGGTGAGCTGTTAGTGGAGTCAGTGGATACATAGATGGCGGAAGTCCAGAGAACTCTTAGTGAGATCAAGGATTTCTTCCCCTTAGAGGTGGTGACTCTACCCTCTTGATGTGATGTTGAGTTCGGAATAGAATTGCAAATTGGTGCTCATCTGATTTCAATGGCACCCAACAGGATGACACCTTTTATGTTTCAAGAGTTGCAGATTTATATTGACGATCTGATGATGAACTATTTTGTTCATCCAATTGCATCCCCATGGGGTGCTCCAGTCATGTTCGTAAAGATGGTAGATTGTGGTATCAGGATTTCCAGAGACTACCGATGACTAAACCATATAATAGTCAAGAACGGTTACCCTCTCTCGAGGATAGATGTCCCTTTAGACCAGTTAAAAGGGAGAGGATGTTTCTCCAAGATCGACCTACGATCAAGATATCACTACTTGAGTGTTAAAGTGGGTGATATCTCGAAGAATGCCTTCATGTGAAGATATGAGCACTTCGATTTTGTAGTCATGTTGTTTAGCATCACAAACACACCATATGTGTTCATAAGGCTCATGAAATCCATCATTCAGAAATATCTGGACTGGTTCGCAGCTGTTATTATTGACGACATCCTGATCTAATCAAGGTTAGAGGATGATCACGCTGATCATTTGAGAATTGACTTAGAGGTCCCCCGACAACACCAACTATATGGGAAATTTTCAATGTAAAAGTTATAGATGTGATAAGTACACGTCCTTGGAAACATGGTGACCGCATGGACCCATCAATGGATGAGGCAGTTGTTTATTTGGAAAAACCAAATAATATGGAAGAGTTTTGTAGTTTCCTAGGTCTAGCAGGTTAATACCAGAGGTTCGTACCCAACATCTCTCGAGTTGAAGAACCTTTGACAGCCTTGACCAAGATGGACCAGGCTTTCATGTGGAGTGAGAAATGGGTGGAATCCTTCAGTTATCTGAAGGTAAAGTGGGTTAGTTCTTATGTGTGGAGGATGTCATAAGAATGGGTGGTGTATGAGGAGTTCTATGATGCTTCATGAAAAGGCATGGGTGTGTGCTGATGCAACATCAAGGGGTGAACTTTTATGTATCTAGGAAGTT
This sequence comes from Viscum album, assembly GCA_963277665.1. Taxonomy (NCBI): domain Eukaryota; kingdom Viridiplantae; phylum Streptophyta; class Magnoliopsida; order Santalales; family Viscaceae; genus Viscum; species Viscum album. Next base: position 1,021,490,153 of record OY728133.1, on the reverse strand, counting down.
ATTTCCCCATGAGTATAAATATGCCTCCCAAGATCTGGAGCTTGAGGTGGTTGTGTTCTCACTAAAGATGTATTGGAATTACATCATCAGGGAGTGCAGAGTATTGTTCATGGATCACAAGAGCTTTAAGTATATCTTCTCCCAGTGGGAACTGAACTTGTGACATCGAAGGTGGACTGAGTGCCTTCAGGACTACGACATTGAAATATCCTACACTTCGGGAAAGGGGATTGTGGTGTCTGATGACCTGAGGTGAAAGTCACATAAGTACATGGTTCGAGAATCAGTAGATGCTTGGTAGGCGATGGTAGAGTTTGATTCCCTACACCTTTATTCAAGGATTGAAGGTGTTAGTGGTGGCCTATTTTAGATGACAGTGAATTCATCTCTATTTCGGTAGGTAGAGGAGTCTCAGTGGGGAGACAGACATGCTTACGTAATGTGTCATCGCATTAGCCAGGGAAATTCTCTAGAAGTTTGGTCGGAGGATGGTCAGAATCAAATTCTTTTCCAAGGGAGTAAGTCTTTCCTAGAGATGATGGGTGAGAGTGTTCTTCGTGATATCCAAAAATCACCCCTAGAAGTGCACCTAGGAATTTCCATGATGTATCGGGGTTTGGGGAGTCAGTTTTGGTAACCTGGGATGAAGAAGGTGGTGGCAGAGTTCATAGAAAAATTCCTCATGTGTCCGCATGTGAAGGTTAAACACCATCTCTCAAGAGGTTTGTTACAACCTTTAGATGTCCCCGAGTGGAAGTGGGATGATATCTTAATGGATTTTTTCATTTGAATACACAGAGTTCAATGGGTTTGTGATTCTATTTGGGTAGTGGTGGACCGAAAAATGAAATTATCTCACTTCCTGTCGATCAAGGAGTCGGGTATGGTGGATGCCCTAGCATAGAAGTACGTGGATGTGGTGTTGCAGTTGCATGAGGTTCAGAGGTATATAGTCTTAGATCGGAATACCCATTTTACATCATGGTTCTGGAAAGGACTAAAACATGCTTTTGTATCGCAGTTATGCCTCATCACTGCTTTCCACCCCCAGACAGATGGGCAGACAGAGCACACCATCTGGATAATGGATGATATGCTTCGAGCATGTGTTTTGGACTTTGGGGGATCATGGGTATGGAACGTTCCTCAGGTTGACTTTTTTACAACAATAACTATCACTCTACCATTGGCATGGCTCTATTCGAAGCTTCATAAGGGAGATCGTGTTACTCAACCATGTACTGAATAGAAATTGATGAAACAAGTGTTCTTAGACCAGAAGTAGTGCAGATCACGATGGTGAAGGTTCAACTTATACAAGAGAGGATGATGGGGGCCCATGACTGTAAAAAGTCATATGCCGATAATTGGAGGAGACCCTTGGAGTTTAAGGTTGGGGACCACGTGTTCTTGAAGGTGTCCCCTTGGCATGGACAACAGATTTCCGTTAGTGGGTGTTGGCTTTATCTTAGGTTCGTCGGACTATTCTAAGGGTTGTGGTGGTTTGGGGAAGTGTATTATCCGCTGGAACTACCACTTCTGCTACTGAGAATGCATGATTTCTTCCATGTGTCTCAGCTCTGATGGTATACACATGACGATTCACACATCCTCGACATTGGAAAGCTTGATATCGGGGCTGACGTGATGTTTGTAGAAAGAATGGTGAAGATAGAGGATCATGAGAAGAAGGTGCTCTGTGGAAGAACCATTACTTTGGTTCGTTTGTTATGGAGGCATGGTGGGTATGAGGAGAGTACTTTGGAAACAGAGGCACAAATGCACACCTAGTACCCAGAGCTGTTTTGAGTTTGGTTTTTTTTTCATAGTACTTGTTGTGATGAAGCGTTTTTTCCTTTTTTAACTATGAAATGGAGTTTTTGCCTTGTTCTCTGGATGTGTGTGTGTGTGAAGAGTTATGACTATTGGGATGGGAGGAACTGATCCCAAATCAACATGCATTAAGGTGGATTTGATTAAACCCATGAAGGCGAGTTAGTGCTGTAACAACCCGAGATTTTATAAGATACATTCTTTTTAATTTAATTCATATCTTCTGTTGTACAATACACCAAGATTATCTTGCACTATACGCAACACCTTGTTAGCTTGCAGTATATGCAGCACTATTCTTGGCTCGTGTTACACACAATTTGAAGTTCATTTGATAGAAGTTATTCTACACAACATTGAGTGTGTATATATATATATATTCAATGTATAAATAAAATATGGTTGGATTCTGTTATACTCAACAACAAAGAGGTCATTCACTACACGCAACCCTGACTTGGCTTGCATTACACGCAATCACGACCTTCCCTGATAGCGTGTGTTGTACGCAATACCGGGTTTTACTAAACAACAATATATTATTATAATATTGTTGTGAACTAGCCATTATGAATAGTATTAACTATATTTTGAATTTTATAACATTATTATTCATCTTACACATTTTCTAGAACATGGTATAAGAACAAAATAAATTTTTCGTGTAAAATAAGTATTTTTAAAAAAATACAGTTTTGCCACCTTTTGATGGAGAAACCACTTTAAATCTAGTCTTTGAAATTTTTATAAGTTCCATTTGAAAAAATAAAATTATTATTTGGAATCATGAAATAAAAATTTACATTGGATATTTTTTTCATTTTATTCTGATAACTTTCATTTTTTAATGAATACTAAAAACACGCTGTATTTTAATTAAAAACACATTTTTTCATCGTAATATCTTATGTGATTAAAATATAATATTTAATGGTTTTAAATTATAAATAGAATATATTTTTACAATTTAATATAATGTATGTCATTAGCATTGATTTTACCCTGAATTCGTAGGTTAAATCAATTCAATCTTTTGCAATGTTTTAAAGAAAACCCCATTTTCTTTTGACAATGGGATTAATTTTAACTTAATTTCTGCAACTTTTGTGTATTGAATTTGGAAAAATGGATTCCATATTTGTAATCAGTGGGTCCAAATTATGTTAATAAGCTACTTTTTATTTTTGCGCATTGTGAATAGTAACTACGGTAAATTTTATTTACCATAGTTAAAGGTAAATCGGGTAATTAAGGGTAAATATAAGATTATAAAATTACCCTAACAATTGGAAAAATCCTATTGGATGACTAAAAGTCGACCTATATCAGATAAGGGTCAGATTAGATTCATTTAATGGACTTTGTTCCATAAAAATAATTTAATTATTATTATAACCAAGATAGTGACAACATGTCACTCTCTTAAATACTTTAAGTATAATAATTTTAAGTTAGTGATAAAATTCATGAAAATTCGAACATTAATAGTCTACAGAATGATTACATAATTATCTACATCATGAGAATTTATTTATAATTTTTTGGGATTAAATAATTATCATTAATTGTGACACAATAGTGATGCAGAAATTATTTATCTAGTGAAAAATCAAGAATATAGTTTTTATTAAACTAATATTGACCATAAAAGGAACAAAAACCTGACCAAAACTTATTGGTCATGTAAAGGTAAACTATAATCATCTAATTGTCTAATATTTGACCATTTAGAGTCTTATACAAGAAATTATGACACTTGTATTGTTTTATTTTAAATGATGTCAAAGTTGTCACCTTCATAATTTAATAAATATAACAATTTAACTATTGTGATTTTAAGATGATAAATTCGAGTAAAAGTATTATTGTGAATGTTAATAGATTTATCTTCATTATAGGAGTTTATTTTTAATTTATATGCAACATATATGAATATTAAATAATTATACAAAAATGTTGTAGTAATTATTTTATTAAGAGATAAACCAAATAAATGGTTTTAAAAATAATAAAATAAATATTATATGAACTATTTAATGTTCTCCACTAATTTTATAGATACATATGGCCTTTTATAAAACTATTAAATCTTTTAGTTTGAACATATCTTCTATATATATTTTATTTAGATTAATATAAATGAATAGTATCAAAATTGACACTATTGTTATTTTATAAAAATAACATATTATAAAATTGTTTAAAAATCACAAAAATATTTAAAAATTATAAATTTATATTTATATGGTCTAAAAAGTTATAAATTATCCAATTATGGATAATTCAAAAAAAATAAGTAATTTTTTGTTATAAGTTAAAATTTAGAATGTTATTACCACAATGAAAATTAAATTGATTAAGTAAGGATAAATCAAGTTGATATTGTTTAAAATAACTTCCTGACATGTCTAAATTTCATTGGTTGATGCGATTAAAACCCTATCACATCTTATATTCGAATATGAGTCATTTTTTGAGGTTTTTATGTGGGGATAGATTTATTATAAATTAATATTTTTAAGATCTCCAAAGGCGCCCTCTCCTCCCTTATAAAAGGGAACCTCCTCCCTCTCTTCCTCACACAAATTTGAGCCTTAAAGCTCGGAAAAACCCTACCGAATTCTCTTGTCCACTTCCCTAGAAACATCCTAGAGGTACTATTCTTCTTCAAAGACCAATTTTAGTGCCCTAAGATGAGGTCTCAAAGAGGCGCTTCAAAGAAGTGGTAATGTTCGTTACCGATTCTTTCAACTTTATTTCTTCTTCCACTTCTTCTTCTTTAGTTGTTTCATTATGAAGTAATAACATCAGTATCACTCATATAATTATATGTTATTATAATTATGAAACAACCCTATTTCACCATCTATCCATCCTATAGAAAATGAAATCACCACACGTGCGTACGTACAGAATACCGTCTCCACGCCGTGGTGTAATCTATTTTTCCAACACCGCCATACTTGGATGGGTATAATGGTGTATATAATAACTATAAATAGTTATTATAACATCATACTGATTCTGATATATTGTATCATCCCCTCCAATTCAATTCAATGATTATAGAAATGATATCATCGCTCATTCGTACGTACGGACTACCGTCTCCACGACGTGATAAGATTCATTCTCCATGTTAACCATACATGAATGATCATAAAGTTTATTTAATGAATAACAATGAAATATATGAAATTATAATGCTAATTTATTTATGGATATATAGATATTTATTTCATCTATTTACTTTCATTCAATTCAATAAGGAAACGAAAACAGCGTTCATGCGTACGTACGGCCTACCGTCTCCATGAACGGTGTATTTCATTCCTTTTATCGACCTATGATATATATATGTATATGATGAATATATGTAAATCATTTTTTACATTATGAAATTATGTAAAATAGGTTATAAGTAATAATATGAAGAACAAAAAGTTGAAACACATACGATAAATGAAATGATTTTACCCAAAACACAGCTTTAACATTGAATTTACAAAAGAACTGATAATATAAAGTCATAAGTGAAACATATATGATATCATAACAATGAATATGATTCTGTAATAAGTCAATGACATTATTTAAACCATTATACAGGAGGTTTGGATACGTATGAAGCATATCGGACCTAAGGTAAGTGATAATTTATCAATCTCATTTTTATCAGAGATTGTTTATTCGTAAGTATTTACTGGGGTTATCTTTATCATACAAGCCGATGTTTTATAAAAATGGATTCATGTATGTTTAATGTCCTTTTTACACATTTTTGACTTTTACTACATGGTATGTAAGGAATCCTTCTTTTTTTACGTTACGAGGTACTTTTTTTGACTTTTTTGACAAAAGTATGAGTAGATTGTTATTTTTAACTTGTACGGCACAAAAAAATTTATACGGTTTTATAAATCATTATTTTCATGAAGAATCCTCTAAAATATTTCTTTACTATTTTCAAAAAAAATCATTTTCTTTTAAAATTTCATGATGTTTTGTGAAAAGAAATTTATTTTGAAGAAGAAAGGATATTTTCCTCATGAATTCATTTCAAATGTTCTATCAAAACCATTTTCTATCTAAGATGAAATTATTTCATATGCGTATGTTTCAAGTATAATGTATCAATGATTTACATGGATTCAATTTTCTTATGATGAAATGTCCATTTGTTTTATACGGATTATGTGATGATGGGATGATGTTTATGAAACCCATTTTATTCTTTGGGTTATGATGAATGTTTAATGTTTATTTTGTGGCACAAGTAATAATGAATTCACTATTAGATGGGTGGGACCTATATATCCCTCCAATGCACTGGGTAATGATTTATATCTCTTGAGATAGACATGGCTGGAACGGTATGTTAATCCGGTTCAGTGTTACAGGATTGAAACAAGAAGTGAACTCGATTCAGAAAGGGACTTTGTCCACCAAGATGGTCTTGGAAACAATGACTTGGCTACTATGGAAATCATGACATTTTCTGAATGGTTGCCACAATTACATGTTTTATTCCCATGCTATTTTATCATTCATAATGTTTCATTATGATCTACTCCATACGTACTTCCATGTTTTATGTCATTTCATAAGTATTTGATGTTTAAACATTATGTTCATGTTTTTATGTTCAAACGCATATGGTATGTTTTATTTTATCCATGCTTACCCTTACTAAGCAGTTGAGCTCAACCTTTTTATGTTTTCGTTTCCCCGGGATATAAAGAATGGTTTTAGGTAAGAAAAAAAGGGGAAGATCATTATGGGAGATGTTGAAAATCTTTCACCACGATTAGAAGATTACGTTCCAAGATTCCAAGGATACTAAACTATTACAATCCTTGTGTGTCTGTTATTGTTATGTATTAAGTATTCCACTAAATTAATGTTATATCCACGTACGTCAAGCTTCGAGTCTCTACAGTTGGTATCAGAGGAAAGGTTTAGTCAACCTTTGGAAACTAGGAAGCGAAAACGTTAGTGAGATCCATAGATATATTTCTAAGTTATGTCTAGGGATGTCTCTAAGGATAAGTATAAGTATAGGTTACAGTCCTAGAAATGCGCTAAGGATCTTATAATTTAACCTAATATGTTAGATATTGAGGGTACTCCCCCTTTACTATGTTTTTTTCTCTAGCATGATTTTTCCTCTCACAGAATTCTTTTTGTGTTTTAGTTATTGGAAGGAACCAGAAGAAATTCGGTTAACATTGAATCCAATTGAAAAATTGGTGACTACGATAAACAAAATTGTGTAATGCCTAGAGAGAAAGATATTGTGATTATGAAAAATCAGTCATCGCGATATATGATTAACAAGGTGAAATTTAGTGGTATGCCTAATTCATCAAATAAGAGGAAGATAAACTATTATGCATGTTCGCATGTTGAGGAGCATAAAGAAAGAAAGATTGAGATTTCTAAATAAGGGAAGAAGAACCTTGAGGAATACCTCAAATGGAGGGACCGATGTTATATGTGTGGAGAAAAGGGTCATAGAGTGACAGACTATTATGGAGTTCAATGTATTATTTGTGGAGAACATGGGAATTACCCAACTCAATGCCCTGACCTAAAATGTTACTTCTAAATCAAGGAAGAAATTATTCCAGGAAAATCATTGAAGAGGATGGATTGAAGTGTTTATGTATTGGTATTCAAGAATAATGTTGTTGAGGTACTTTTATTGTGTATAAGAATATTTTTGTGTTAGTCTATAGTGGTTTTCAGTTATTAAAAGGTACTGGTAACCATGAAAAGTGATTCAAATATTTTGGAAAGCAGATGATATGCACATAATGAAGGGATAAGGAGAAAATGAAATGTTTGACAGTATTCATGAGCTCATGATGGATATAAGAACTAAGTGATATCATGGTTTGATTATATAGAATATTGAGGATTTTGGTATGTGGAAAGTGTTAACTTGTAACTGCATTCATGTTTTCACCATGGTTCAATGGGTATTCAATTTTCAAGAGAATACATGATTAAGGTATTCACATGATTGGAATGTGACCAACAAGATATATGGGCGAAAATTGATGATATTTGCATTATTGGTTGATGGCATTTCATGTATTCGCTTTCTTTATACTATGAGCTTGGACCGAAGTATTTTAAATAAGCCTAAAGATTGGAATGAATTCTGTTGTACATAAGTTACTATTGTTTAAGGATATAACTTTTTTTTATTATTGATGGGATGTTAGAGTAATGTAGTTTTAGAAAAAGGTCAACCTGCAAGATGGGAGACAACCCATCGCGTCGGACAAGGCTGTGGGAATCGAACCCACAACCGAAGTGCGACTGGCCTTTATCTCCTACCACTGGACTACAGAAAGTCCATGTTTAGTAGAAACTAGTTTTATTATATTAAGCAGTATGATATATGAAGTATAAGTCCATTATAGGAACCATATATGATTAATCTCACTATAGATGGACTTATGTATTTTTTTGATAACTTTACTAACCTTTTGTTTGATACAGATGGAATGACCCATCATTCTATTACATGATCTGCTAACACATCACGAATGACAAATTCAACTTCATTTCATTAAGGGATGAAGTGGAAATTGTCCAAATAACGACCTATGGTGAGACTATACCAAAATCATGAAAGTATTTCTTCTAATTCCAATATCATCATATTTAGGGAAATAATGTTGAGAAGCAAAAATATTGTCTAGTGCCTTTATATCCGATGAATCAGATGGTACCATAGATCATCACAAATTTATGTCTTTGTGATTGTTGGATTTTTCATAGCCATGTTCTCTACCACTCTCTATCAGAACATGATGGTTAGATTTCTCTTCCATATCCATATTTTCACCAATGTTATCCTATATGGAAACCCAGGGATGACTTAATTTGGGTAACCGTTATATTTCATACTTTAGTTTTTAAATTTTAGTTTTGGTATTTATTTTTACGATGTGGGTTTCTATGAATAATAAATTATTTATAACCCCGGCGAATTTCGAGGGCGAAATTCATTTTAAGGGGGGTAGAATGTAACAACCCGAGATTTTATAAGATACATTCTTTTTAATTTCATTCATATCTTCTGTTGTACAATACACCAAGATTATCTTGCGCTATATGCAACACCGTATTAGCTTGCAGTATACACAACACTATTCTTGGCTCGTGTTACACACAATTTCAAGTTCATTTGATAGAAGTTATTCTACGCCACATTGAGTGTGTATATATATAGATATATATTCAATGTATAAATAAAATATGGTTGGATTATGTTATACGCAACAAAGGAGTCCTTCACTACACGCAACCCTGACTTGGCTTGCATTACACGCAATCACGACCTTCCCTGATAGTGTGTGTTGTACGCAATACCGGGTTTTACTAAACAACAATATATTATTATAATATTGTTATGAACTAGCTGTTATGAATAGTATTAACTAAATTTTGAATTTTATAACATTATTATTCATCTTACACATTTTCTAGAACATGGTATAAGAACAAAATAAATTTTTCGGGTAAAATAAGTATCTTTCAAAAAATAAAGTCTTGCCGACTTTTGATGGAGCACCCACTTTAAATATAGTTTTTGAAATTTTTATAAGTTCCATTTCACAAAATAAAATTATTCTTTTTAATCAAGAAATAAAAATTTACTTTGGATAAATTTTTCATTTTATTCTGATAAATTTCATATTTTAATGAATAGTAAAAGCACGCTATATTTTAATTAAAAACAACTTTTTTCATTGTAATATCTTATGTGGTTAAATTATAATATTTAATGGTTTTAAATTATCAATAGAATATATTTTTACCATTTAATATAATTTATTTCATTAGCATTGATTTTACCTTGAATTCGTAGGTTAAAGCAATTCTATCTTTTGCAATGTTTTAATGAAAAACTCGTTTTCTTTCAACAACGATATTAATTTTAAATTAATTTCTGCAACTTTTGTGTATTGAATTTCGAAAAATGGATTCCATATTTGGAATAAGTGGGTCCAAGTTATGTTAATAAGCTACTTTTTATTTTTGGGAATTTAAATAGTAATTACGATAAATTTTATTTACCATAGTTAAAGGTGAATCAGGTAATTAAGGGTAAATATAAGATTATAAAATTACTCTAACACTTGGGAAAATCCTATTGGATGACTTAAAGTCGACCCATATCACCTAAGGGTCGGATTAGATTCATTTAATTGACTTTATTCCATGAAAATAATTTAATTATTATTAAAACCAACGAAAGTGACAACATGTCACTCTCTTAAATACTATAATTATAATAATTTTAAGTTAGTGATAAACTTCATGAAACATAGAAAATTAATAGTCTACAGAAATCTAAAAAAATTATCTGCATCATGAAAATTTATTTAGAATTTTTTGGGATTGAATAATTATCATTAATTGTGACACAATAGTGATGCATAAATTATTTATCTAGTGAAAAATAAAGAATATATTTTTTATTAAACTAATTGTGACCATAAAAGGCACAAAACCCTGACCAAAACCTATTGGTCATGTAATGTTAAACTATAATAATCCAATGGTCGAATATTTGACCATTTGGAGTCTTATAAAAGCAATTATGACACTTATATTATTTTATTTTAAATGATGCCAAAGTTGTCACCTTCATAATTTAATAAATATAACAATTTAACTATTGTTATTTTAAGATGATAAATTAGAGTAAAAGTATTATTGTGAATTTTAATAGATTTATCTTCATCATAGGATTTTATTTTTAATTTTTATGCAAAATATAAGTATATTAAATAATTATACAAAAATGTTGTAGTAATTATTTTATTAAGAGATAAACCAAATAAATTGTTTTAAAAATAATAAAATAAATATTATATGAACTATTTAATGTCCTCCCCTAATTTTATAGATACATATGGCCTTTTATGAAACTATTAAAGCTTTTAGTTCGAACATATCTTCTGTATATATTTTATTTAAATTCATATAAATGAATAGTGTGAAAATTGACTCTATTGTTATTTTATAAAAATAAAATATTATAAAATTGTTTAAAAATCACAGAAATATTTAAAAATTATAAATTTAAATTCATATGGACTAAAATATTATAATGTATCCGATTATGGAAAATTCACAAAAAATAAGTAATTTTTTTTATTAGTTAAAATTTAGAATGTTATTACCACAAATAAAATTAAATTGATTAAGTAAGGATAAATCAAGATGATAATGTTTAAAAGAATTTCCTAACATGTCTAAATTTCATTGGATGATGAGATAAAAACCCTATCTCATCTTATATTCGAATATGAGTCATTTTTGGAGGTTTTTTAATTGGGGTTATATTTATTATAAATTAATATTTTTATGATTTCCAAAGGTGCCCCTCTCTTCCCTTATAAAAGGGAACCTCCGCCCTCTCTTCCTCACACAAATTTGAGCCTTCAAGCTCGGCCACACCCTGAAAAATTATCTTCTCCACTTCCATAGAATCATCCTAGTTGTCCTAGTCTTCTTTAAAGACCAATTACAGTGCCCTAAGAGGAGGTCTCAAAGAGGCCCTTCAAAGAAGAGGTAATGTTCGTTACCGATTCTTTCAACTTTATTTCTTCTTCCACTTCTTCTTCTTTAGTTGTTTCATTATGAAGTAATAACATAAGTATAACTCATATACTGATATGTTATTATATGTATGAAACAACCCTATTTCACCATCTATCCACCCTACAAAAAACGAAATCACCGTGCGTGCGTATGTACGGAATACCGTCTTCACGCCGTGGTGTAATCTGTTTTTCCAACACCACCTTACTTGGATTGGTATATTGGTGTTAATAATAACTATAAATAGTTATTATAACATCATACTGATTCTGATATATTTTATCATCCTCTCCAATTCAATTCAATGATTATGGAAATGATATCATCGCTCGTGCGTACATACGGACTACCATCTCCACGACGCGATGAGATTTATTCTCCATGTTAACCATACATGAATGATCATAAAGTTTATTTAATGAATAATTATGAAATATATGAAATAATAATTCTACTGGATTTATGTATATATATATTTGTATGTCGTCTATTTAGTTTCATTCAATTCAATAAGGAAACGAAAACAGCGTTCATGCGTACGTACGACCTACCGTCTCCATGAACGGTGTATTTCATTCCTTTTATTGACCTATAATATATATATGTATATGATGAATATATTTAAATCATTTTTTAAATTATGAAATTATGTAAATCAGGATATAAGTAATAATATCAAGAACGACAAGTCGAAACACATACGATAAATGAAATGATTTTACCCAAAACGCAGCTTTAACATGGAATTTACAAAAGAGCAGGTAATATAAAGTCATATGTGAAACATATATGATATCAAAACAATGAATATGATTATTTAATAAGTCAATGAAATTATTTAAGTCATTATACATGAGGTTCAGATACGTACGAAGCATATGGGACTTAAGGTAAGGGATAATTTTTCAATCTCATTTTTATCAGAGATTGTTTATTTGTAATTATTTACTGGGGTTACCTTTATCATCCAAGCCCATGTTTTATAAAAATGGTTTCATGTAAGTTTAATTTCCTTTTTACCCATTTTTTACTTTTACTACATGGTATGTAAGGAATCCTTCTTTTTTTTACGTTATGATGTAATTTTTGACTTTTCCGACAATAGTACGAGGAGATTGTTATTTTTAACTTATACGGCACAAAAAGAGTTCTACGGTTTTATAAAGCCTTATTTTCATGAAGATTCCTCTATAAGATTTCATGACTATTTTCAACAAAATCATTTTCTTTTAAAATTTCATGATGTTTTGTGAAAAGAAATTGATTTTGAAGAAGAAATGATATTTTCCTCAAGAATTCATTTCAAGTGTTTTATCAAAAATATTTTCTATCTAAGATGACATTATTTCATATGTGTCTGTTTCAATTATAATGTCTCAATGATTTACATGGATTCAATTTTCATATGATGAAATATCCATTTGTTTTATATGGATTATGTGATGATGGGATGATGTTTATGAAACCCATTTTATTCTTTGGGTTATGATGAATGTTTTAAGTTTATTTTGTTGCAAATGTAAGAATGATTTCACTATGAGATGGGTGGGACCTATATCTCCCTCCAATGAATTGGGTGAAGATTTTTATCTCATGAGATAGACAAGGCTGTAACGGTAAGTTAATCCAGTTCAGTGTTATAGGACTGAAACGAGGAGTGAACTCGATTCAGAAAGGGACTTTGTCCACCAAGATGGTCTTGGCAGCAATGCCTTGGCTAATATAGAAATCATGACATGTGCTAAATGGTTTCCACAATTATATGTTTTATTCCCATGCTATTTTATCATTTTTAGTGTTTCTTTATGATCTACGCCATACGTACTTCAATGTTTTATGTCATTTCTCATGCTTTTGATGTTTAAACATTATGATCATGTTTTTAAGTTCAAATGTATATGGTATGTTTTATTTTATCCATGCTTACCCTTACTGAGCATTTGATCTCACCCTTTTTATGTTTTCTTTTCCCGAGGATATAAAGAAAGGTTTTAGGTAAGAAAAAATGGGGAAGATCTTTATGGGAGATGTTGAAGATCTTTCACCACGATTAGAAGATTACGTTCCATGTTTCCAAAGACACTAAACTATTATGATCCTTGTGTGTCTGTTATTGTTATGTATTAAGTATTCTGCTAAAGTAATGTAATATCCATGTACGTCAAGCTTCGTGTCTCTACAAGTGCTACCAAAATTGCATAGTATCTTGACATGGAGGAATGATCTCCCTAATCCATATGTTTAGATGGTATGACAATTGAATATTACGGTGCTTACTTGAGGGGAGAGGATCAGTAGTTTATCCTTAGTCGTTAAAAAATATGGATTAGGTTTACTCTTCAGAGGAATATTTCGAGGTGGTTGTTCAGACCCCTCTCCTTTCTTCTGGTCAGGTTTTTATTCTCGAGGGTGAGAATAGTTTGGGTGGTATCTGATGTAATGGCCATTCCCCTCCTCATCCAGTACATTCCCAAAACTCGGTTCTATTAAAAGGTTTCACCATAAAGGTGGCACCTGTCACAGTCTCACAATAAAATGGTGGCACTATAACACTGGCACCGTGATGGTGGCAGCATTAGGGTGTCACCATGAGGGTGGAACCGTTAGGGTGAAACCTTGAGGGTGGCACCGTAATGGTGGAACCATGTCCTCAACAAGTATTCTTTGTTATTTTTCCATTTTCCAACGTTTTTCACTCCCTCAACATCTCTTTTGACGTAAAAAAATAATGTAATACCCCCATTCAAAGCCATTTAAATCCCATAAATAATATCTAAATCCCCCAAGAGCCGAGCGACCCTTAACATACCCAAACAAATGTCTTTTTCTCAGTGTAACACCCTTTCCACATACTTTCCATTTCTTTCCATGTTGTGTGATTTAAAGGAAACTGTTTAAACGAAAAGCTATCATGGCCAGCTCTACGATGAGAAATTTTAAAATGATAATTAGTTCCATCATGCATAACTACCATACCATGTGGGAAACCACGATCCGACTTTAAATCTGTTCACAATTCCATATCCTATAATAAAGTGATCTCATATTTTTAACATGCTAGAATTTATTCCTTCTTCTTCATGGATGGGTTCATTTGTCCCAAGGTGTGTTTGGAGTCCCTTTTCTGAGGTTATTAGTGCGCCATTGATATAACCTTTCATACTCATCCTTGGAGTCCCCAGAGTTCTTTCTCTACAAGTTGCACATCCCCCGCTCTTGTTGCACAATGTTAAAATGATGATCTTCGATCATCCAAGTAGGGTTTTCCTTCATCTATATTTACTATGTATCATGCCAGGTGGGTCTCCTATTGTATCTGTGGGGATAGTTGAAAACAAAAATTAATGATGTTAATAAAAGAACTTCTAATGAATAAATGGGGTGTGATCTATGTTTTGAATGTACTCTTTTTTATCCTTGATTTTGTGTTGTGAATTATATGGGTTTATGACCACTAAAAATCATGACCATTGGCGGTCATTCATTGTGCACTAATGAACTCTTATCTTCTGGGTTTATTGAATGGTTGAAACCTGGGATTTGGTTAATCACATAATCTCTACCGATTAAATGGATGTAGAGTGAACAAAAACCCATGTGTGATCACCCTGGTTAACCAAAAAGAATTGGTGAACTAAATGAACGATGTTCTTGAATCTGGAAACTCTCGTGCTCTATCTTGGTAGTATGTGTGATTGTTCTTCATGATGCATATGGGGTGATATAGATGGGGATGGGTTCCTATGCTGTTGTAGTTTTTGGTGTAGTTGAGTTAGTGTGGGGAAGTATCATGAAGCTTGGTTTGGTTCCAATACTTTGAGGGATCTCAGTGATCTCTTTGGTGTTGTGACTTTTCAAGAGAACCTGATGTGAATGCTTAAAAGTGTTTTTTTGGCTATTTTCCTTTACTTAGCTTGTGGTTATGCCTGATCATTGACCAGTAGTGCATAATTTACTTAAATTGAATCACTTGAACATGAAAACAAGAATGGTTTCAATGGGGAATTGTTCTCCATGAATGAGTGGTGACATGGTTGTGGGTTCAGTGCTTCTTATGAATGAATAATAAAGAGGGTTCTTTTATTGTGCTAGTTAGGTACCCCGAGGATGGGATGAGAGCTTGTCCCCTATATATATAACTGTATTTTTTTTGTTTCTTATTTTCACCCCTCCCAAGTTGAGCACATTGTGATGAACACCCCCATCTCATTGGGGAGTGTGTTTTTCACAACACATTTACATGTGACTGGCTATTAGCTCCTTTTCGTCCCCCATTCCTAAGTGGCCCAAGACCCTTCGAGTAGGTTGTGATGACCTGAGGTCCATTATTTCACAAGATTCTTTGGGCATGGTAGTTGTGGTGGTCGGCCTAGGTGTGTGCGGGAATGTTGTTTCCCATGTATCTTCGGGATGAGGCCAAGGTGTTTGCGGGCGTGGTAGTGGTTCTTGTGGCCCATGTGTTTGTGGCCGGGATGTGTGTTTATATACCAGGTGTGTGTCAGTTGGGGATAGCTATAGGACTGCATTGATAATGGTGGGGGAGGTCCGATGGGTAGGATGTCCTCCACAACTATTGGGGAAGTAGAGCAGGGTTCCGAAAAATCGATGTGTAGTTACTATTACATTACTTGACTCGCTTTATTTGGGGAGGGTACCTTGGTGAGGTTTGGGTGGATAGTTTTCCTTTTTGGATGTTTTGGTTATCTCTTTTCTCTTGGGGAATTAGTATGCCTCCCAACTTTTTCATGAGAGTCTTTGGTTTTCCCTATTGTGTATACTTGTATACTCACCATGTGTTTATAAAACAACTTTCAGGATTCCAGGAGGACTTTGGGGATCGTGCATGATCGTACTAGTTTGGATGTTGGGAAAGATGGTGTTTCTCTTTTTCATTTCATTGGTACTTTATTTTGGGATCTTCTTCAACTTTTGTATCATTTTCTTTTGGAACATGCATATGTGAATGGTTTGTTTTGGATTTACTTGTACATCCAATTTAAGCGTTGTTTGGAATTACTATCTTATCTCCTGATTCTATTAAAATAAAATGGTAATTCCTTCCATCTGGTGTGTGATTCTATACCCTTAGTTCTAGTCTCCACTATAGGACCTATTGAAGGTGGGTCTTGGGGGTCATTATCTCTCTGCCAACATGAAAAAGGAAGGGTCTGGAAACATGTTGTCCCTTATTTCATCTTGGTGAAGGTGGGTCATGACACACACATCCAGGATCAAAAGAAAAGTATTTGGTAATAATTTGGGGTATCACTGATATAGCAGAAATATCATGGCTCAGAAGCCGGATACTTGGAAATCATGTCTGAGCATCCAAATAAGAAATAATGATCCCAAGAAAAACATTCAGGAATACAAAATTAAGAATGATTCCTCAAATTATGATTAATATCCACCCACTAGGAAGCACCTCTTGTAAACATATCTAAATAAAAAATCATTTCAAGTAGAAAAAACGAGTGTGGGTGGCCCGAATGTGCATCCCAACACTCCAAAAAATGCCCCATGGGATTTCATGTTCGACATGGGTTCTATGGTTACAATTGAACACAATCTATACACAATCACGATGTACATCTAAGGGTCGGTCAAGCAACGATCACCTGTTAGTCCCCTCAAGTCAAACATTGGGTGGCATCATACATGTGATCCGTTAAGTAAACTCACAAGTGGGGGAATCCTATAATAGCATTACAATAAATGATTAATGATAAAAGGATCCTATAAAGGAACACCTAAGATCAGTACATAAGAAAATGAATCCCTCAGTGGATCTTTAGAAGTATTTAATATAACTACAACATAGGCCAGAAGGCCACGTCTCAAAAGGGGAGCATCCTCAAAAGCATTGGTCGTGGGAAATAGATCATAGCTCATGTCAAATCAAAGGTCACAACTTGTTTGGTTAGAACACCCAGTTGATCATTATTACTTTTTTCTCACTCTCATTTGAATGCAAATTTCAATAACTTGTGGAAAACCACTCTATTTCGATAAATTCCTTAAACCACCCATTAGGAGTCCTCAAGTTTCAAAATGGGTTTCACCATTATGATCTATGGAGAAACCAATAAAAATTAACTACTCGCATGTCTAATTCTGGAATTGAGGAAAGAAAACACCAAACCCCTCCCCAAAGGGTTATTAGGGGACAATATAGCTTGTGTAACCTCAGTACATGGTTTTTACTCCTACTGCACCACATTGGCATGTATTCTCTCTGGCCTTGGCCTATAATGAACCAGTTACATGAAATTTACTCTATGGGGTACATTTCTGTGTCCTCCAACTATTATGGTCATTTACCTAGCCATGTCTTGTACTCATACACAGTGTGTCACCTGAACATGATTTAGCCATGTTCACTACACGATCATGTGACCCTACACGTGTAGACATGCTCAGGTACTCGGTTACACAACCAATACTGAGTACACTATTTGTATACCACAAACAGAGTGTGTACTATTCTAAACATAATATTCCTTGAATGGGATGAACACACAGTGCATCACCCTAGACTACATTCTATGTAGACGGGTTTTCATGTACTAACAACACATAGATCGCCCAGAACTCTCATTTTTTCCATGAGCCAATAGATCAAGACTCAAAAAACCACAAGAAAAAATATATGGCTATAAAAACATGGAAAAATTCATTTAAATGGTATTTTAGTTGAAAATTTAAATTGAAATAACATTTAGTGGAAACCACTAAAACATTAATCAATTTCACAACCAAAGGTTGTTGTACGTCGATCCAGCTCATGGAGAGCTTCGCGACGACCCCTACATCTCATCCTACCATTGTATTTATCTCCCTCCAACACATCCCCAACAAATCCCACAATGAAGAAATCTTTTTCAGTGAGTATTCAAGAAGATGAAATAATAAAGAATAAAATATATAAAAAAGATATAAAAGAAAAGGACAAATAAAAAGAAGAAGAGGGGGCTTGGGCCGACCTGATGCACAACTCAAGTTTATTCATTTCCTTCGCCAAAATCCCCATTAATAACTCAATAGTGGATACAAAATCATAACTATATGTGACATTAAAATGTCACTTATGAAATTACCTATACGACCAATTTAATATTCTATTTATCAAAAATTGTATAGTTATTATTCCGCTAAAATTTGAACGAAAAGTATTCCCACTGAACTCTTATCCTATAGTTAACACCCTATTCTGGTATCAATAGATTGGTCATAATATTTATCTGAGAAACAATTCATGGAGAAAGACTATTATAGAACATTATAAACATACAAAAGAATGTAAACAAATTTCTACACAAAAATACAGTCTGGAAAAGAAAATGTGATTACAATATATATATTTAAAGTATTAGATCACTTGTAATATATATAATATATTTTCTAGAAAACCGATTGGAATGGATACATAAAGTAATGGGGTATCACATTTAATACACATAATCTCCAAATTCCATGAATATAAACAAAATTCTTTAATTAATATATCACATTTCACTCGATAAATTGATTATAAAATCTCCTTTCCAATAACTAAATAAGATAAGATCATTGTACATAATTTATCTATGTATAAATAAAAACTCTCTAATTATATCAGAGTAAATGTAAATTTTTTCATTCATTTAATATGAATAGATATTACTCACAAATAAAAATCTGAACAAATAAGCTGATCATCTACATACTTAAATGACTCATTGGTTTTTTATGAGAATGATACCATTTGTTGATGTTTTTTCTAACAAAATAAGATTTAAATTACAAACATCATATTCGATATTGTTAATGATGTTAAATTACAATATTATAATAAAATATAACACTTGAGAAATTAGAATATATTTATTTTCTTCAATCACATAAATATCAAGTGATGTACTCAACATTGGGTTAAAACGAAACACATCACTCTATTAAAATATTATCCCTTAATAATTAAATTGAAAACTCAACGTTATGTTTGGAATAATAATATGAATAAATAAATTATGGAAATTTTATTTATTACTGAATAAAATATATTCAAAGGTCATATATTGATTAGATCTAAAATAATAATAATTTTAATGAGAACAAAATGTTTTTTGAAAAACTATATTTTTTTTAAATGGTAGATTAGTCATGCCTCGAAAAAATAATTCCAATTTATGTTTTAAAAAATATTAGGAAAAATATTTGATAATATTAAAATAAATTTTGAAATATATCCATAAAAATTAAGTTTGGGTTAATTATTTAGAATTTTTTGATACATTCAATTTTTAATTAATAGAAAAATACGAAAATTTAAATAAAACTACCCTTTAATTTATATTGTATATAAATTTAAATTATACATTTATTATCTTATTAATGTATTTTTATTTAAATTACAATTTATTTTAAATAATTAAGTACATTTAAATAAATTTCATTCTTAATTTTTATATTAAAAATTTTTATACTAATATAGATTTTCTCTTTAGAAACCCAATTTTTCATCGGGTATGTGGGTATAATTTCGAATTAAATTCTTTCAGTTCTATGAATTAAATTTAGAAAAAAAATCTATGTATTAAATTAGAATAATGTAAAATATATAAAAACTATAATTTTTTTGACAATTATGAATATTAAAAACTTTAAAAACTAATAACTGTAATTAAAGTAAAAATGGGTTTTCTATGGTGTTAAATTAATAATAAAATGGTTAAATTGACATTCATATTTTCCCAACCCTGATATCTAGAAATATTTCAAACCAAATATCTCTATGGTATAATAAATACAAATTTTTGGCTTTTTCATGATAAAAATGTGGGTTTAATTGATTATTTTGGGAAATACCATGTTTGTCATCTCACACACTTGTAAAAGGGAACCCCTCCCCTCAAATATTCACACTACCAAATCC
This sequence comes from Viscum album, assembly GCA_963277665.1. Lineage (NCBI taxonomy): Eukaryota > Viridiplantae > Streptophyta > Magnoliopsida > Santalales > Viscaceae > Viscum > Viscum album. The sequence continues at coordinate 1,021,469,779 of OY728133.1, read as the reverse complement.
ATTTAGTATTTAAATTAACAGATAAAATATCTTCCATACATACCTTAAAACATAACATAATTCTTGGAAATTTCATAAATGCAATATCAGAATGCTTTACATCCAACCAAAAGATGTTTCTCATTGAATAGGTAATGGTTGTCACCAAGCATTTTCATTTTACATTTTTTTTTAACTTCATATAATCTATTAAAAATAATTCCTGATAAAAAATTAGCATCACATGTATAATTGTATTTTATTTTTTTAATTTCATAACCTATATCTATCTCCAATTATATGAATTAGAAAATAAAAACGATTATCTAGTGTAAGGTGGAATGTCACGTCGCAAACCGGTGTAGTTATTTTTTTATTTCATAATTTAGGGGATGGAAGTAATTTTTTATTTAATATATATATATTTTATTTATAATTTTATTATACCTATGTAATTATAATATCATTTATATATTATTAATTTCTATTTCGCAAGGGATACACTAACCTCGCTCTTCTGTACGGTAGACTGCCGTCCTATGAAGTGATGTGATTTACTTTTCTATTACGCATTACAAGTAAGGTATTTATGATAACATTAAATTAATATACGTGATAATTAGAACACAAAGATACTTATTGAAATATAATATCACATATAAAATCATACAGAATAATCTGTTGGAAAATAATAATGTCTTGCATTTGTATACATGGACTACTCCCACCATATTGCGATAAAAATGGTTTTCATGTTATTTTTATATCGATGTTGATTTGTATGAATTTTAATAATAAAAATGGTAAATATAAAATTATAATAATTAATTAATGGTTAACTAATATTTATTTTCCTTTTATTTCATCCATCATGAAAATTTAAAAAAACATTCATTTTTACGTACAACATACTATCTCCAAGAATTGTGTTATTCATTTAAAATATCTATCCTTTATTGATATATATAAATTAAGAAATGATCAATATATATAATATTTTTATTATGCTTAAAATCATGGAGATTATGAGGTTATAAAAAAATTTAATGGACAAGAATTACTAATCCAAAACATTTGTAAAATATAGAAATTATAACCCAAAATAGATATTTTAACAATGAATTTATAATATATGATATGGGATATATGTGTGTGGTTCTGTAATATAATTTAGTAATCCTATATATTTTATATTGGTGGTTTTTACACATATAAAGAATTGGAACAAGTGGTAAGGGGTTCTCTCCTTACATTTAGTTCCATGGGAATTGCACTATCTTCACCACTTATTCCATTATGGGGTTTATATACTTAACCTTATGATAATATATATAATGAATAAGCTTCACTTAATTATATTCACTGATTCATAGGAATTTATTTATTTCATTACGTTTAAGATTAAAATGTTACTGACATTATTTGGATTATTTCACAATGTCATCATTATTTTGGATTATTTTTCTTTTGGGTCTATTCAGAGAATTATTTTATATTTTTCTATTAATATATATTTTTTCATTTCTTATATCTCTTCATGATATTATTAACATAATAGTATCATTTTACCCTTCATTTCAACTTATATTTAGTGATGATTTTTTTAATAATATATGACAATATTCCTCTTAGGAGTCGAAAATCATTTTTCATCAATTTTTAAAAAAAAAATTCATCCATTTTCAAATTAAATATTTTTTAATTTTGTATACATTTATATAATTTCATATTTTTTTTTAATTTAATCTTCATGTTTATTTCAAAATAAAGGCAATTTTTATTTGTAAAATTTTTTGAAAACAATTTGTGTTCTAACTTTAATGGAATGTAATTAATTTTATACTATCCATAAAATTCAATGATTTAAAGACTAATTAAAATATTTTAAAAATATATTTTCAAAATTAATTTTTTCTAAAATATTTTTTCATATTTTAATTTTTAATATTTTTTAAAATAGAGAAGGTTTCATTCATCAACAATGATTGTAGTGATATTTTTATGGAATTTATATTAATAGATAACATGAAACTAATATATTTCATATGATATAACTGGGATAAATTGTATTAATAACATCATTATTTTTTATTTGGATTCTTTATGATTAGTTTCCTTGGGGATGTAAAATTTTATTACCATTAAACAAATTACTCGTGATAGTTAATGATTATATTTATTAATTAGGGTATGTATTAAAATAATTTTTTTTATTATTTGAATAAAAATGTATATATATATATACTTTTAAACTATTTATTATGAAGAATTAATTCGAAATATTAAATGATGCACAAGGAATATATTTACTTAGACCCTAAATTCATCAGTAGGTCTCATTTGATAAACTGGTTTTCGTATATGATTAGGCCACACCCATTTATATATGACGTCATAGTGTGAGGCCTTGATTGTAAAAATTAATGAGACGAGGGATGGAATATATATTTATGATGTCTAAAATAACACATATCATAATTATGGATTCAATAATTGATATTCCCAGTGATTATTCAGTTAGATAAAATATTTGGATTTAAGATTCAAGATTATATAATTTTTTATATAGTATTATTTGATCATAATTTATTCTAACCATATTATTCTAAAGATATTGATTAAATTTAATGTGATTTAATTAATTACCCTTCCATATTTATTATACCTTATTTATTAATGACATTAATTATTGGAATACCCATACTAAGAATCCGAGATCACCAATTTCTTATGTCTTGTTTCCCTAAAATAATAATAAGTGTTTTCTAATTGATATATGAGGATAAAATATGGGTAATAAGGGTGATATCACCAAAATTTTCCATCATTTTATGTTTTATAAGGTAATCATATTTCAAGTACATATCCTATAGACAATGACTCTTAAACTATATTTTATGTTTCAGGTATGTAACCCATCATTTATTTATTTTATGTATATAAAGTGATTGGGTGTTTTTCAGGAAGGTTTGGAATGCATATAGAATGTTTGTATCTTTTCTAAAGGTGTATTGGGGGTGCACAATTAGTGTAACTTGTGAAAGGACAATAAGAAACTATGAAAAATGATATATGGGAATGGGGGAAGGTGCATGGGTAGGCTCATAGTTTACCAAACCATGGGGATGCCATGGAGAAATCATGAAAAGTGGTATAGTGTGATTTATCATGGTTGGAGGATGATGTCACTAACTATATGAGCCATCTATGTGAGGTCCTCCTTGATGAAAATGATAGACGCATGATTATTTTGTGGTTTTCATAACCAAGAGACTAACCATAAAGGATTTTAAAAAATATCCAAAAAATTGGATATAGGCCTGGATTAGCCTTTAACCTGCTTTTCACATTCTCACTACTAACGATAGATTTATCCCTACAAAAGGTTATGGATAATTTCCCCAGAATTCTAGAGCATATCTGAATGGATTTCATGGTTTATTGAATCTTGATTCTCAGGGTAAGCCATTGTTTAGGGATGTTTTTGGGGTTTCTCATAGATCTAATTTTTTTATTCTCTCATAGGTTCTAAGATCATTTTCATTTTATATATGTCTAATATTATATAATACTATCCTGGGTTAATTTTTCCTCATTAATGATAGTGGTATCTAATTTCTGTTTTTGGATATTTATCCAAGTTTCTATGGAATTTTCATATGCTTCTTTGTTTTTACCATAAATCCTATAGTTAGTGGCTTCAATATCGACTCCTATTTCATGAAAAATAAGTCTTCATTTAAAATGGAATATTTTATGTGTAATTTATTATGAAATAGTTGTGTAATTTAACGATAGAAAATATTTTTTTTGATGTGTTATAGAATTGAAAAAAATGGTTGTTTTGGTTGAATGTGAAAATGTTAACATGGTTTTAAAATGGTGTTTCTAAAATTGTTATTTAGTTTTGATGCATGGTAAAAAAATTCAATAAAAGGGTTGGTTTTATTTAATTTTTTATTATAAAAGAGTGTTCAATAAAAGCTTTGTATTACAGAAATGGTGGTTGGTTATGGTTTTCAATAAATGTGTGGTTTTATAGAATTGATTGAATGGGTTTAGAAAAGGCTATATTGTAATTTGGATGCCATAAAATGGTACACATGGACGGAATGGATTGATAATGTTTTTGGAGTATCACCATCGAAGGGACAAGTTATGGTTGTGAAGTTCCATCATCAATGGTAACACCAAACATATATGGTTTTACGGTCAACCGTGAGTTTATGGGTGTGGGTAAAAATGTGATGTGGAAGTAGTAATGAATATAATATTGGTGAAATGGTTGAAATGTCTTGTCTGGTTGTTTTCCATAAAACATGGGGTTTCTTTTGAAAAAATTGTTTTACCATAGAACTTTTTATATATATGGAAACAGTCTATTATAAAATTCGTTATATAAATTGGTTAATATAAATATTTTGGAATTTTCTATCCGAGGTGATTGACTGGGGAAATAATATGGGGAATGTCTATGGAGTTTCATTACTCAATCCAGATTTGGATCTATGGTTTTTTTTCAAATATCAATTTTTAGTAAATTGGAATTGGCATGGTACCACACATCCCATGTGGTCTATAGTGATACATGATATGTATTGTAGAGTTGACAATTGGACATTTTTAGAGTTTGGAGTATTGTTTTGGAGCATGTGTGTTTGGTTAGTTATGTCTTCAACTATTTACGTTGATGTTTTCTAATCACCCGATTTGGTTCTCTTTTGTAGTTTAGATTTGATATCAATACTTATTATTGAGTAATTGACATTTCTATCTTGCATTATGAATTATTAATTTTTATGCAAAGTTTGGTTCAGTTGTTTTATCTATAAAGTTAAAAATTTTAACCATTGTTTTAATGAATCCCTTTGTATTTATTTCTTTCTGTTGGTGCCTTGGGGATGTTGCTTCAGACCATGTAATGTCCTTTCTCCTTCTGAAGACAAGAGGTGGGGTGGGCTGTTACACGTGGTATCATTATTGGTGAATCTATATTTTTTATGGAAAAAAAGGAATATGTTTTTTCAATTCATTTTGATTAGTCTTAATGGTCTTGGAGTTGATAATTCATTCTGGTTTATACTTTGAGTTGGAATCGAAGAAAAGAGTGGGGATTTTTGGACATCAAATGCATTGAATAAAATAAGCTAGCTAATCATTTTATGAAGACCATCATGTTTCTATCGAGTTGGGTACATAAGGGTTTAAAAACACTTATTGGATTTATAATATCATTTTCATGGCTTTCACGAATGAGATGAGAAGGACATGAATTGTAAAAATAACATTATAATTGGAGTGAATATCTCATTTTGAGTAAGGATTTATGTTTTTCAAAAAAATAATATATTTCTTGATATTTTTTAAGATGTTTTCAATTCTGATATTTTGGAAATGTATGAAAATATTATTTTAAAAATGGTTTCATTTTCAAATACATGTGAAAATATTCAAAAATGGTTGAATGTTGAAATTTTTTAATTTTCGAAAGAAATGTCATGATATGATGGTGTGGTTGAAATTGAAATTGTTTTTACTTTAGTTTCTATTGATTCAGACTTATGGTGTTTTTTAAAATATGCACCCTAGTAGTTTTAAAAAGAACCAACCAGGGGAAGATACTAAAAATCTAATTGTACATGAGACACATGTGATCTAATAGATGGTTCAGAGTATTTTTCCTTCTTTTTATGTTGTGGACCGTGGGAAATATGTTATATTAACCAAGGAATGTTAATCATTCTCTATATATCACTAAGAATAATCCTTTATATTTGATGGTTATTCGAAACCATAGAAGGAGGAGGTGTGGCTAAATAGTATGATTCATAACATAGATTTCCTTGCCACATTTGAAACACTAAATGTCAAGAAGGATATGTATATGTCAGGGGATATTATCCAACAACGGTGGGATTTAACAGTTCATGTTAAATTAGACAAAGGCCTTGCATGGGATGATTTAATGAATTGTTCATAAAAAATTCTATATTTATACGTTTCGGATTTCAATAATGACATATTTAATCATCTTATAGATGGAATGCCTCACAGTACTAGAGTAAGAAACTAAATTCATGAATTTAGTTCACTTTTCATCATGAATATTCTGCTACAATATCCCTGAATAAACACATCATTTAATGTGGGATTAGGATAGAAATTTTTATAATGATTGTCATTCCCTATAAAACATATTAAATAGAGATGGTGAATAGATAGAATATTTAAGAAAGGGACATATCAAGTGACTCTAGTGGAGTAAGTGTGTCGATAACTATGGTAAATGGTGGGAACTATAATGTTGTGGGAATGTGGAAGAGGGAACTCAATTTGTATGGTAGTGGTATGAATCTTAATTAGACCACAAGATCAATAAATCTTCCCCTAAGGCCCAGGGGAAATTTAGGTTGTTTCCAGTGTGGTTCTCTTAGTCACATGAAGAGAGAGTGTACCACACAACCTAGGTCATGTGACAATTTTAGTTATATGGGGAATTTATTGCTAACATTTTCCATAATGGTTATGTCACTAAAGGCTAAGTAATGTCATTAATACTTCTCAAGCCAATGTGGAGGGGTGGGATGTTACATAGGTATAAAGGGAAAATTACTCAACCCTATTTCAAGGAACAAATAATAATTTTATATTTTATAGTACATTCTTTAAAAAATTATTGTTATTATTTATATATTTGTATATTACAATTTAGAATTTATATTATATTTATGAAATACAATAATACATAATACATTTTGTATATTAAAATTAATTATTATAACTTTTAATAACATAATAAAATGGAATGGAATTCAAATTTGGAATCATTATCCCCGAGTTATTAAATAAGAACCATATTATTTTTGCGCATAAAGGATAAATTAAAAATGAAATCACTAGTTTTCATGGATAAAACTAAAATGGAAAAAATGTCAAACATTGGAACTAAAGAAAATAATATTTTAAAATATATTATTAATTTTCTGTTGCAGGTATAGATATGCATTTTATCTTCTATTTTGTATTATTTATAAATTTTTGAGGCATATTCCTTTTTCATAGAATTCACTTTTTTCAATGTTTTTGGTATTTTAAGAAATTCCAATTATATTCATTTATAAAAGTGGAACTCAGCTCCTACCATACCTAAAAAAACCCCTAAAAGATCTAACAAAAAATATTAACAAAACAACCACACACTCTATTATACACCTTTACAATGTTATTTTTTAATGAAAAGCCCATAACAAAAAGAAATAATGAACATCAGAGTGCACATAATTCAAGAAGGGATGTATATGATCCTAACCTCTTATTCTATTTTCAATTTCCTTATATGGTTTGGTTCTCCAGTAAACCTATAATTACTATCAAAAAATGGAATAATTATTATAATTATTATTTTTAATTTTATTATTATTATGGTACAATTAATAGGCATATATGATTTGGTTCTCCATGGGGGATGTTATGTTTTAATGGAACCTTATTTTCCGGGTAACATCATGTTTATAACCAAAAACAATTTCCATGTTGGATAGATAATTTCATTAAAATTTATTTATTTTAGGAAAAATTTTCATTTTTTAATGGATATTAATTTCATATTCATGTTTTTATGTCTCTCTATGGTTCTCAAATCCTTTGTGGAAACAATATATGAATTATATTAAATGATTATCATAATTCTATTTTCCCTTTTCATTATGAAAATGTAATACAATTTTTAGCATTATCATATTTACAATAAATTCATTTCATCATATTAATTACAAAGGGTTTTGTATCCATTGTAAAAACATAGTTATCTTCTTTAATTACCACCCTTCACCATGATGAGGGAATGGACAACAGATTTCTAGACCCTTCCTTCTTCAAGTTGAATAATATATAATGACCCATGAGACCCTCCTTCAATAGGTCCCAGAGTGGTGACTAGAACCAAGGGTGTAGAATAACACACAAGATGGAAGGCATTAACCTTTTTATTTAGTAGGATCGGGAGATAAGATAGTATATCCAAAAAACACCAAAACTGAAGGTAAATTTAAAGTCAAAAGAAAACCATTCCCATATGCATGTCCAAACATAATGCTACAAAAGTACAAGAAAACCCCAAAATTAAAGTACCAAAGAAAAGGTAAACAACAATAGTAACAGTCCCAAGGTCCGAACTAGTATGTCCATGCAAGATCCTCGAAGTCCTCGGGGAAACATGAAACTAGTTTATATAAAATGGGTGAGTGTGCAGCTATACTTAGTAGGGAAAACCAATATTTCTCGTGTAGAAGTGGGGAGGAATTGTAATTCCCCTTGAGAAAAGGATATAACCAGAGCTCCTAGAAATGATACAATCCTCCCCAACCTTACCAAGGATCACTTCCCAAATAACACAAGTCATGTAATGTAAATGTTATAACTATCAATTTTTGGGTTCCCCGCGCCACTTTCCCACTAGTTATTGAAGACATCTTATGCGTCAGACCTCTCCCAGCATTCTCACTATAGTCCCACAACCACATCTCACCCGCACAAGCCTAGGATATAACCACACATACCTCCCACAAACTCTTGGGACACAACCACACAAAACCATGCTCGAAAACACCTAGGCTAGAACAACTACCACCATGCCCGAAGACACCTGGGCCTCAACCCAAAGACACTTGGGAAACCACCTGCCCACATTCACATGGGCTAACCATGACCACATACCCTGACCAAAGAATCTAGGGCTATAATGGACCTCAGGCCGTCACCTCCTGCCCGGAATATCTTGGGCTACTTAGGAAAGGGAACAAAAAATGAGCTAATAACTAGCCACTCATAGGACTGTCTGAAAAACACCCACCCCCATGAAATGGGGGTGTTCGGAAAACGGTTCTCAACTTGGTTGGGGCATAAATATAAAACATAATAACTAAATTATACGTATAGGTAAACAAGGTCTCATCACAACATAGGGGTTCCAATACCATCCCACCCACAAACACCATTGTTACTATTCATTCATAAGAATCATCACACCCATAAACATGTCACAACTCATTCTCAAAAAATAATTACCCCTAGAACCCATTCTTGTTTCATATTTATGTGTTTCCATTCGATATATTTATTCACTAATAGGCAATTAATATGCATGGACAAAATGAAAGGAATGGAAAATATCCTAACAACAATATAAGCATTCACACTCGATTCTCTTGTAGAGTCACAAGAACAAAAGGGATCTGTGAGATCCCTCAAAGTACAAAATCCAAACCACACCACAAAATACGGCCCCACATGACCTCAGATCCACAAACTAAAAACTGCAGCAGAACAAGGGATCCCATCCACATCTATGTCACTTCCTAAGCATCAACGGTAAACATCATTAGAACAGAGCAATGGTGTTTTCATATTTGAATATACCATTTATTTAGTTACGTCGATCTGTCTAAAAAATGAGGTGATGACATAAGGATTCATATTCATTGGGTTCCATTTAATCAACCTAGTTTACATGATTTACCAATTTCCATCTTACAACCATTCAATCATATAATTTACCCGAAAAACCCAGGTTCGTTTGTTTGCAAGAAAGGACCTCCAACATCCATGATTTTTAGTGGGCATAAGAACATTTAATTCACAACATATAAGAATAGATAAAGCAGTACACCATCATTATCAACACACCCCTTCATTATTTAAATCCAATTTTTATCTTTGTTAAAATATGCATTCATCCATTCCTATAGAATCATAAGAATACCCACCCCTCACGATACACTATAAAGATAGAGAAAGGAAAAAACCTACATGGATGATCAACGATCAAAGTTTCTCTTTACGCACCAAGAACAATGATGTGCGACTTCAATGGGGGAACTCTGAGGACTCCAAGAATGAGCAGGAAAGGCTACAACACATGCACACCACTCACCTTAGGAAGGGGATCCAAATTCACCCCTGGGAAGAACGAACCCATCCTATAAGAAGATGAAAAGAATTCTTGTTCAATATAAAGAGGTGAGATTTTGGAGTTATGGGATAAGAATTTAGAATGAATTTAAAGGAGGATTGTGGATTCACCACGTGGTTGGATGGTTATACAAGATGTGATTAATTTTTATTTGATTTCTCATTGGGGAGGTGGCTGTAACAGCTATTTGTTACAATATTTTATTTAAATTGAGAAAACTGGAAAAACTAACACATTGTAGGGTTCAATTTAGGGTCTCCCCACTCTTAGTGGGATTTTTATATCATTAATGGGCATTAAAAACAGCTTTAACCTCTTTAAAAGGTTAAAATAATTAAAAGCGACGTTCTAGGAGAACTGGGGGAGAAACCCAAGAATCCCCTCCCACATGGCACCGATTGGTGCCACCCCAATCAGTGTCACCGTTGCTAGTCACCACAGTGTCATACTGCCACTAAGATGTTGGCCAAATGATCTGGACATGATGGGTCCAGGGCGTTCCTAACACTAGAAATTTGGCTACGGGATGGACCAGGAGGGTCTCGACCCTTACATTTGATACCTCTCAAACTATTCTCATTCTCGATAATCATAGCTAGACCCGAAGAGTAGATATGGGTATGAAAAACCACCTCGAAAGATACCTCTCAGGGAAAATCAACCCCAAACAACCATAGAAATACCAACAATCACATTGTCCCATCACACGGATCGGGGAGTTTTTTCATCCATGTTAAGATATTATCCGCTTTGGGTAGCACTAACTCACCCGCACAGGTTTAATCGCATCCACATAAATGCATCTTCATTAGGGATCAGGTTCTCCCTTCACCACATATAAGGTCATTTCATAAAATCCACTATGTATGGAAAACAAAACATCCCATTTACAAATAAGGTCAGCATTACATAACCAACAAGTACAAAAAAAATAGAAAAAACTCAAAATAGATCTTGGTAATGGGCGTGCATTTGTGCTTCCCATTCCTAGGTACACTCTTCGAGGCCACCATTCCCCCCCAACACACAAACCAAAGGGATGGTTCATCCACAATGCACTTTCTCCTTCTGATCCTCGGTCTTCAATGGTTGCTCAAAAAACATAGCATCATCTCCAATATCCAACTCTTCCCAGTCAATGACATGTGAGTCATTGGGTTGATATTGATTAATATTGGAGATGTGGAAAATGATTTGGATAATTTCCAACCAAAGTGGAAATTTGAGCAGATATGCAAACTCTCAAACTTGCCCCAACACTTCAAAAGTCCCAATAAACCTTGAAGAGAGCTTTCTTCCCTATCCAAACCTTCGCTGCCCATGCCTTGAAGAATACTTCATGAACATATGGTACTCTACCTCAAACTATCAGCGGCTCATCTTAAAATTGGCATGTAACTTATGCTAGTCTTGGGTAGCGTTCATCATCTCACACAAAAGATGAACCTTCTGTGTTGTGCTCTACACTACCTATGGGCCAAGAACCCCTTCCTCCCCAACCTTGTTCCAGCACACTGGTGAATGAGATGACCTCCCGTACAAGGATTCAAATGGTTCCATGTCAATAGTAGAGTGATAAATATTATTTTAAGAAAGCTCTACTAAGGGAACATGGCATTCCCATGTTCCCCTGATGTACAAAACCCAGGCCCTCAGCGTGTCCATTAAGGTCTGGATGGTTCACTCTGTCTTCCCATCTGTCTAGGGGTGGAAAGATGTGATATGGAATAGCTGGGTGCCGAAAGCATGCTAAAATCCACTCTAGACTCATGGTGTAAACCATGAATCCAAATTCGAGAATATGGTCCTCATAACTCCATGAAACCACACAACCTCATCCACTTATCTCCATGCTAAGGCCTCCACCTCACTCGACTCCTTTATTTCTAGGAAGTGTGATGATTTCTTCAATCTATCTACCAGAACCTAGATAGGTTCACAGCCTCCTTGAACCCTTGGTAGTATTGTGATGAAATACATCGAGATGTCATCCCAAATCCACTCGGGGACATCAAAAGGCTACAAAAACACTCCCGGGACTTGGTGTTTATCATTAACATGCTGACACACCAGGCACCATTCCACGAACTCTGTCACTGCCCGTTTCTCCCCAGGCCACCAAAATTGTTCCCTCTGGCCTTAGTATAACTTGGAAACTCCAAGGTGTACTGCTACAAGTGAGTTATGGAACTCATGGATAACTCCCTTGCACATCATCTCTGGGAAAAACAACATTCTCCAGAAAAGAATCTAATTATGGTCATCATCTGACCACCCTTCCAGATCATTGCCTTGGTTATCCGGATCTAACATCACTTCGCTCTCTATGTATCCCCACAGAGACTCCTCCACCTTCCGCAATAGAGGGGAATGCATTGTCATTTGAATCATCTAAACTTTACCACCATCCACCCATCCATCTAGGTGTAGGGAAACCAAATCCTCAATTGCCTTCTATGTATCCACAGATTCATGAACAACTTCCCTCTCAGACTTCCTGATCAATGCATTTTCCACAATGTCCCCCCTACCATTAGTGTAAGAGATCTCGATGTTGTAGTCCTGAAGAAACTCCACCCAGCTTCATTGTCAAATGTTTAAGTCTAGATGGGTAAAGATATGCCTCAAACTCTTGTGATATTTGAATACCTCAAAGTTCTCTCCGATGAGGTAATTCCTCCACAACCTCAACGTGAACACTACCGCTACAAGCTCTAGGTCATGGGTGGAGTAGTTATGCTAATGAGGATGTAACATCATAGACCCATAATATAATACTCCACACTTATTCATTAGAACACGCCCTAGGCCAATTCCATAAGCATTCCAAAATACCTCATACAACACCCCTTCCTCTGGAAACCTGAGAACTCGAGTGCTAACCAACCTTTCCTTCAAATAGCTAAACGCTGGCTTACAATGCTCACTCCAAATGTAGGCCAAGTCCTTTCTTGTCAATGTTGTGAAGGGAGATGCAACCTGGGACATGTTTGGTACAAACCTATGATAATAGCCTTCCAGACCAAGAATGTTGTGAACCTCCATCACATTCTTGGGGGAATCCCAAGAAATAATTGATTAAACCTTTAACGGTTCGACCACTACCCCTTGCTGAGACACCTTGTGTCCATGGAAATGAACATCCCATGTCATGAACTTACACTTGGAAAATTTACAATAGAGTTGGTGGTGTCGAAGGATTTCCATGACCATCCTAAGGTGATTAGTTTGATCCTCCTCTGATCTTGAGTAGATAAAAATTTCATCAATGAACACATTGACGAAACAGTCCAGAAACTCATGGAAAGATATTTAATGAGCACCATGTACACATCAGGTGCATAAGTAACACCGAACAACATGACTACTAACTCAAGGAGCCCATACCTTCACCTAAAAGCAGTCTTCGTAATATCACCGGACTTCACCCTTTACTAGTGATAACCAGACCACAAATCAATCGTAGAGAACCCGCCTCCTTCCCTCAGTTGGTAAAAGAAATCATCAATTATAGAGAGAGGGTAACGGTAAATGATCGTTACCTGATTCAGTCTCCATTTGTCTATGCACAACCTAAGACAACCATCTTCCTTCTTCGTGGATAAGACTAGAGCAACCCATGGTGACACGCTTGGTCGGACAAAACCCTTCTTAATCATATCATCAATCTGAATCTACAACTCCTGCAACCCAAAAGGCACAATCTGATAAGGATCCATCAAAATTAGACGGGAACCAGGTTGAAAGTATATCATGAACACAACATCACGTTGAGGGGTTAGAGTCACCAATTCATCAAGGAATACATCCATGAACTCACTGATGATCGCTGAGTCTTCCACCATCTTTGTATCTTCCAAATTTACTGATAGCTCAGCTAACAAGGAAAGAAGTGGCTCCACCCACCAGCTGCCTTCCTGGAAACACCGCTGGCATGTGAATGTCATATGCTGGCCATCCTCATCCTAGAACATGACTCTTATTAGTAAAAATTTGATAATATCATTTACATAAAACATCTAGTTGATTCTTATGATGACATTATATGGCGGTATCTGTGAATGAAGAAGATACCTGTTAGAATGATGTGTCCCTATCATCAGTCTACACCCTCCACAAGCATAAAATATGTTATTCTAACCTCCGATTGGGGTAGTCAACAACAGGGGAACTGGAAGTCTCTCAACCTTTAAACAAAGAGCACAGGCTAGACCGGGTGCAACAAAGGAGTGCAATGTACCTATATCAAACAAGGAATAATAAAGAGTACTAAACAAGTTTATCACACCTCGAACGACTTCCCATCCTACAGGAACTACTGCCTATGTGGCATATAACTATCCACGACCAGTTCTTCATCCCCTCAGTTGTAGGATGACTCCCAGACCACACCCTTGTCAAGGACCCTGAGGATCACCCTGAGGCTTGCCTCCTCATGTAATATATTACCTTGGAGGAGTGGGAGCTCGCTGCCCCTATTGCTACTGCTACTGCTAGAAGGGCCTGGCTGGAAAATGCTGCTATTGAGGTGGGCACTGAACCTGCCCTTCCCCACTATACTATGTTCGATCCAGGAACTGATTTCGATGGTTCCCATGACTGCCACAAATGATATCCATCAGTCCAAGGCCCACGATGAAGGGGTGAGGACCGGGAGATTGAAACTGAAATTGATGGGGCATTCTCCCCACTATTCGGGACCTTGAAACCCTGATGCTAGATGCCTGCTTCTAACTACCTTCCCCTTTGAAGATACCGACTGGATTCCCTCTCACGGCATACCTCCTAGCATCAGTATCCTCTCCACCACTTCAACCTTCTTTTGGACCTCCACATACGTTGGTAGGGTTAAAAGAGTAAGATCATATTGAATGAAGGTTGGAGTGCCTCTTCTAAACATGTCACCTTAGACTTATCATCCAGAAAAATGTCCATAGAAAAAAAAGATATCATTGAACTCCATACCCAATTCCCTCCCTAACATTATCCACTGTTGGAGGGAGAGCAGCTCCTACCTCTTCTCAACCTTCATCATGGAAGAGAGGAATTGCGCCCAGAACTCCTTCTTGATGTCAGTCCATCCAACCTCAGCCTCCCTCCTCTCCCCAGGATAGAGAGTCCACTATTGACATGTTGCTCCACACATCTGGCCTACAACTAGTGAAACCCCGTACTCCATCGGAGCCCGGATCAAGATAAATGCAATCACCAGCTCCTCGAGCCAGCTCTCTGTCTCCATGTATGAGATCCTTACCTAGTACTACATGAGGGTTTTCCACTAAAAGGTTCAACTAATCCTTTTCCACTGGTCATCCTCCTCCTCTCGATCAACCCCCTACTGACTATCCACAATAGCCTCTTGGGCCTCAATCGCCTACACTACTTGTGGTCATCATCCGGGTTCCATAGCTGCATTGTAAACAAGGAATTACAATACATGAAATGTGTAAAAGATATATTTTAAATTTTCATAGACTTGTTATTTATTTAAATGCCCAAAATACCCATGAAATAGAATAACACAAGTCATTACGATGCATGTACCTTTCTTATTGTCTCTACCCTGAAATAAGTCTAGCCTCACATGGTCATTTAGTAGACTAAGATTCCTTGCATCAGATCACGTGGGGCCCTAAAATATCATGTCCTAGAAAGTCCTCCCTGGGCTATTTCATGCACCAAGATTGCTTAACACGATTTCCCTACCATCCCATACAATCCTCCTTATGCCTAACTCCAGACTCCATCCTATCTCTCAACCTTCCTCTATTTATATTCTATCACAACACCCCTTCACCAAGATGAGGTAAGGGATATCAGATTTCCAGACCCTTCCATCTTCATGTTGAAGAAGAGATAATGACCCTTGAGGCCCACCTTCAATATGTCCTGGAGTAGTGACTTGCACCATCCATATATAATCACACCCTTGATTGAAGGCATTACCCTTTTTATTTTTTAAGTATCACGAAATAAGATATTAAATCCCCAAAACAACAAAACTAAAGGTAAAAATAAAGAAAAAAGAAAATGATTCCCGTATGCATGTCCAAATGAAATGCAACAAAAGTAAAAGAAAATCCCAAAAGAAAGTACCTAAGAAAAGGAAAACAACAACATCAACTATCACAAGGTCTGAACTAGTACAGTCCTGTACGATCATTGAAGTCCTCCAAGAAACATGAAATCAATTTATATTCATTGGGTAAGTATGCAGGTATACTCAGTATAGAAAACCAAATTCTCTCGTGAACAAGTGGGGAGGCATTCTAAAGCCCAATGAGAAAATGAGTTAACTAGAGCACCAAGCAAGGAAACTCTCCACCCCAACCTCACCAAAGAACTCACCCCAAATAACTCATGTCAAGAAAAGTAATAGTAATAACACATCAATGTTTGGGTACATCGTGCCAATTTCCCACTGGTAATTGAAGATATCCTAGGTTTCAGACCACTCCTCCCATTCTCACTGCAGTCCATATATCACATCCCACCGGCACACACCTATGATATAACGACAGATCCCTCCCGAAAACACCTGGGCCAAATCCACTCAAAACCATTCCCACAAACACCTAGGATAGAACAACTATCGCCAAGCCCAAAGACAACGGGGTCTCATCCTGAAGACACTTGGGAAGCGACCTGAAAGCACACACATTGTCCAACCACCACCATGTACTCTCCCTAATGAATCTAGGGATATAATGGACCTCAGGCTGTCACAGAAGGCCCGAATAATCTTAAGGCACATGGGAAATGGATCAGAAAATGAGATAATAACTAGGCACTCATGGGAGTGTTGGAAAAAACACCCTCCCCGTGAAATGGGGGATTTTCGTCACAAATTGTTCAACATAGGTGGGGCACAGATACAAAAAATAAGAAATAAATTATACATATAGTTAAAAAAGAACTCATCCCAACCTAGGGGTTTTAAAACCAGCCCAACCAAAAACACCCTCATCACTATCCAATCATAAGAAACAACACACCTGCAACCATGTCACAACACATTCCCGAAAAAAAAAATTCCTTATCTAACGCAATCTCATTTTCATATTCAAGTGATTCCCTTTAAAATAATTCTTGACCACTGGGAAATTAACTTGCATAAAAATAAGGCAAGGAAATGAAAATAGCCAAACAACAATTTAAGAATTCACACCCAGTTCTCTTGTAATGTCACAACAACAAAAGTGATCTGTGAGATACCTCATTGTACTGGAACAAAACAAATCCCCAAAATATGGCCCCACACGTCCATATATCCACAAACCAAAAACTGACCCACAACAGGTAATCCCATCCCCATCCATGTCACTTTAAAAAAAATAAACTGTAAACATCACCAGAATAGAACGAGAGAGTTTTTAAATTTGAATATGCCATTTATTTAGTTCTGTGTTTCCGTCTAGTTAACTTGGTCAACCAGACGAGGATTATTATTCATTGGGAATCCATTTAATCAACCGAGTTTATTTTATTTTCCAGTTTCTAGGATACATACACTCTATCATATAACTAACCAGAAAAATAGAGCTTCCTTATTGCACAATAAAGGACCACAAGTGACAACGATTTTCATTAGGCATAACCCCATTAAATTCAGAAAATATAGAAAAAGATAATTTTATACAACAATATTATCAACACACCCCTTAATTCATTATATCCATTTATTATCTTTGCTATGTTTTTTTTCATCCATTCCGATAGAAACATTAGAATACCCACCCTTAATGATATACAGTAATGAAAGACGGATGAAAAACCCTACATGGATGATCAACGATCGATTTTTCTCTCCACGGATCAATAACATTGATGCACTACTTGAATGGGTGTGGGGAACTCCGTGAACTCCATGAATGGGAAGGAAATGCTACAACACAGGTTCACCACTCGCCTCGGGATGGGGTCTCAAAACACACCAATGGAAAGAATGAATCCATCCAAGAAGAAGAAGAGATGAATTCTAGTGTGATATAAAGAGGCTATATTCTGGAGTAACATGATAATAATTTTTAATGGATTTATAAAAATATCATAGTTTCTGCACATGGTTGGGAGGTCACACATGATGAGATTAATAGTTATTTAATTTCTCATTAGGGAGGTGGATGTAATAGTTGTGGGTTCAAGGATTTTACTTAAATAGAGGAAACAGGTAAAGATAACACACAGTAGGGGTCTGTTAAGGGTCTCCCCACTCTTATGGGTCATTAGATATTATTTATGGGCTTCAAAAATGGCGTGAACCACCTTATGAGGATAAAAGACTAAATAGTGGCGTTCTTGGAAAACTGGGGAAGAACAACCTGATAAGGTTGTCCCTCATTGTACTGATCGGTGGCATCCTGTCACTGAGACACTGCCCTTATGATCTGGACCTGATGGGATTAGGGCGTTCCAAACAACATAAATTTGGCAAAGGGATGGACCAGGAGGCTCTCTGCCATTACATCTTTAACACTAATTTTTTCTAGAAATCCTTTTTAAATATCAAATGATATGTTTTTGGGAAATCATTATAAGATGTTTCTAAAAAATTATTATATTTCCTTTCTAATTTTTTTAAAATTTAATTTACACTCAATGTTTTATTACTACAACAACCCCGGACCAATACTCCAAAATCCTATATTGAAGTACATGACATTATATTTTCATCCATGATCCAATAATTGTGACCCAATTTTTTTCCATCAAAACCATTCAATATCCAAATGAGATCGTGTATCCCATACATTCATGAGGACCTCTTAGGATTAGAGTTTTATTGAATTTATAAAAACTCTTACAGATTTTCAAATTTCATATTTTGACATCAAAATCATCATCGTGAAACCTTTTATAGATATAAATAATTAAATTTCATTTTTTAAATCATCAAGAAAAAGAAACATTATAAGAGTGACCATTGATTCATTTTAAGGGAAAACATTTTCCTTAAAAACAAAATTTCATTAATGAGAAAAAGAGTGTGATGATATAATCAATGTACATGAGTGATTCACAATGGAACTAATAGCTATCAAAACCTAGATCATAAAATATGAATACATTTAAAAGTAATGAGTAATAAAAATCAATAATCATGATTCAGGTGATATCAATATCAGTAATTAGAAATATAATAACTCATTTATAATCATAAGGAAAACATATTGGTATCTATTAAAATCATATTAATGAACAATTACAGTACCCTTAAAAATTGGTATAACCATAGTACAAACATCCAATAGAATTTTTTAAGGAAAATAACCATTATCCAATGAATTAAAGATCTATCTAGATACACTCATCATATATGCTATAACGAGCTCACACAATAATATATGGTTGAAACAATAATATACAATTTCAAAGAATTGCATATATATATATATAGTTCTTCAAAATTCACTTAAAAATGAATTATTCTTTTTCATAATATTATTAACACCTTGAATAGAAATGGTTTCCATAACAATATCACTACAAATAGATTAAATCATGACAAATAAATTGGTTCCATAAAAATAACATTATAAAATCATTAAATGATAAAAAAGAAATCGGTTCACTAAAAATATATTTGAAACTAGCCTTCCCTATGTAAGATTAATGGGTTCAATGAAAATCTACTTTGAAAATGACTTACCCATGGAAAACAAATGGTTTAAATTAAAAATAATTGATACATTATTTACCCATGGAAAATAAATGGGTTCAATTACAACATCATTAGAAAATGATTAATATATGGAAAGGAAAAGGGGTTAATAAGAATAACTTTGAAATAAGACTAACCCATATAAAGGAAGTGGGTTCCATTAAAATCTTTTTAGAACATGATTAACCAATGAAAATGGAATGGGTTTCACAAAAATATCATTAAAACCAACATAATCTACCCATATAGTGCATGAGGGTGTTATCAATAAAAAATACCCATAGAGTAGGATAACTTACAAGAATGATTTTTTATATTGATAAATTGAAATGAGCAAGGAAATTTCTTTAAAAAATTATATTTTAAAATATTACATAAACATTCCAATGAATTCCATTAAACATTGAAGAATTTTTATCAAAATACCGATGAATGGAATAAAATTAAATATAAAACTTTTTATCATGAGAATATGTTTATTCATTATATAAAAAATCATACAATCATTGTAGACACCTCATAAAATAAAAAAATGTGTATAAAATAACGAACTTCACAAGGATGAAAAAATTGGACAACTGTCCATTACTACATTGGTAACGTTGATATTTTAAACCCTATAGAATAATAAAAATTAAATTAAACATAAAATATCAAGATAATTAATGATATTCAGGATATAACTTGCCAATGGGGCTGGATATACACCTTATAGAAGAATAAAGGTTCTCAACGTCATGATATTCCTCAATGAAGAGAGATTGAGAAGAAGTTTGTTTTTACTTGAGTAACATTTGAATAATGAGATCCAGGAAATAATATCATCAATTGAAAATAAATTATCATAAAATAAATTAAAATCATGCAATAATGAGTTATTTGGTAGTATATACACCATATAAAGTTAATATGGTGCATAATAAGAATTAATTTTAAATAGAATGTAAATTGAGACAAAACCTCTTACCTTGAGTCCTATTTGTTTTGATAGTCCCCTAAATTTCTGAAAAATAAACTTATTTAAATTATATACATGATAATAGTATTTTTTATAGTATATTATTACTTTAATTTCACTTATAATAAAGTAATATATAATTACTTAATCAATTGTCACGAACCAAATCTGGTCACCGCCAAAACCGGCACTAAACCCAGCCTGTGACATGACCCGAGGAGTGTTCCCGATCCCCACGAACTGGTACAAGTGCCCAGGTATCATATCATGATGATTGGGAACGATTTACCCGATTTTATAAACATTAAACAACAAACAAACTCAATAGAACAAATATGGATTTTTTTTAACTAAAACCATCTTTTAAGAAATTTCAAAACTGAAATACATAAGTTAAAACTATGTTTAAAGAACATTACAGAGGTACAAAACCAAATAAGTACAGCCCAAGAACCTTCACATGGAAAGAGGAACCGCCCTCAAGCCATCTCCACGACATTGCATCCCAATGGACAACTAAAAACCTGAACCAATGGCATAAAACTTGTTCCCAAACCTGTGACATAAAATAAGAAAGTCTACTTACACCAAAAGGTGTAAGTAGGGTGTGATCAAAAGCCTAGTAGGATACCACCTCTAAGCGATTCCATGTGATAAACATTTAATGACAAAAAGCATTGCAAGTTTTATAAATAAGAAATGCTAGTTACAATTTTCTAAAGGATGCAATAATAAATGAAAAGAGTTTTCATGTGGGATAATTTTAAATGACCAAAAAATTTAAAATAAATAACAGATCTATTGAATTTTCCAGCCAACAATACCGTATACCGACGGTATGTACAAAGGATATAATGAGCACAAGTAATAGGAAATAACCCCTAGGCACTAGCTAGCTGTCGGTCCTAGGTACCTCGTTTCTCAGTTAGAGTAACCACAAATAAAATCTGTTCTCGTGCATGAGCCACTAGTAGGGATCATACCCATAACCTATTGGTCCCCAATCATCATCATCATAGTTTAGTTAGAGTTGTAACCGTCAATCTTGCTATGTGAAACTAAGGCCAAACCCCACAGATTCTGTAGCATACTAGTACACGTCCACCCACCTAGATACCAGGGTTTTCCATTTGTGCTCAAACAAGTTCAACAATCCAAGAAGTATAGTTTTCACATGTAAATATCACTTCCACATAACACAATAACCAAACATACCCATGTACATCACACAAGTCAAAAATTCCACTTTTCATTCAAATGCATTTTGAAATCAAACTCACACCAAAATTGCCTACAACACATTTCACATTCTTTAACACTTCCAAAAATCCTATAAATGATTTTATAAAACCATTAAAAGATATTCAACTCACATAAAAACCCACACACATGTCACATAATACCCTTCTCAACTCCACAATTCATTTTATCAACAAACTCACACGAAACATCCCACACCCGTGTTTCGCACACAAAACAAAATTTAGTAAAACATTTCGGCAATTTATAAAACATTCTAAAAATGTTTGAAATCTCAAATCACAACTTTACCATTAAAAAACTCACATTAGGTGAACACACACACCCAAACAGTACATATACACCCTTTCCAAACTTTGTTTAACCAAATAAAACATTTGTAATTTTTATAAAACAAACCCAAGAGGTAAAACCATTGTTTGCACACTAAACCGATTTCAAAGTCCTCATTCAAAACCAAAATCATAATAATAACTATCCAAAACAGAATTTTCAGACCTAAAACAATTATTAAAGCACCCCCAAGTGTTATAATAATACATCAAACAATACCACAAAGATACACATGAAAAACACATGTTTTCATAAATCACCTTTAAGAAGTACAACAATGTTTTACACCTTAAACTCAATCAAATATCTCTTTTCAAGGCCCACATGATAATAAGGAATTACCAAAACATAATTCTCATCCCCTTTCAAGACTAATAAATCACTTTCATATGTTATAAACTAAACCCAACCATTACCCCAAGAGTCACACATGAAAAGTACCCAATTTCAAGCAAAAATACAACTAAAAATTAAATGTATAAACAAATTCATCATTAACAGTTTTCACACCACAAAAAACAGATTATAATCATACTAGATTAATAAACCAAGCAATCTAACTCATCATAAATTGGTTACACATGGAATCACCTACCTTTTGAGTCGAAACTCTCAAAACATGGTGCGAAACCTTATGCGCACCACCGCCGCAACACAAGGAATATAAATCCAGACCTAGACCACAAAAAATTGACCCAAAATATACCAAATCAGACCTTAGGATCAAACCCTAACTTCTGGACATTTTAGATCATAATGAAAGAAGGATGAAACCCTAAGGAGAATGAAAAATTGAAGAGAGAAACACTTACTCAAAACAATCATGAATAAAACGACCCAAAATCCACCAGAATATGAATATGAAAACATCCAACCATTCAAGGGATGTTCGAAAAAGGATTATGAGACCATGTAGGAATTTTAATGGGGAAAAAAGAGTGAGAATTGAAGGATTTATGAGGAAAACAAATTACATTTATTAATCTGCCCGAAATGTGAGTGCTTTAGAAGTTTTGACCTAAACCACGATGCAAATGAGCTGAAAAGAAGGTGGGAGGATATGGGACGCGCGGATGGGTTCAAAGGGAGTGTTTGGGGCTTGGAATCACCGAAAAATCCTTAATATTGGATAAGTTATTAATTAAACAAAAATTATTTTTAAAACTAGAATTGGGCTTTCGGGCAGGCACAATCCCTTAAATAAAAACCCATATACAACTTGATTATGGTTTTCTAAATGCTCCAAACTACAATGGTGGTGTTTCTATATTATGGTAGACCATTTAGGAACTTGAATGGGTGAAAAATATTAAAAATTTAAAATGTTATAAATGAAATCAAATTTATTTTTAAATCTGGAATTGGGCTCACGTTTTGGCCCAATTCATGAAAACTCACCCATTCCACCATAAAAGCCTTACAAACCCCATAAACAAATCATAAATTAAATTTAAATGAAATTTAACTTTAAAAAAAGTCATTTATGTGAAAATTATCCCCACCATGAAAACCTTCCGTCCCCAGAAAGCGACCACAATGCCAGATACCAAAACCATGCCCAACCGATAAACTAAGATGTAATTCTTTTCCAAGCATTGCCCCCAAGGGCCAAAACACCTCCAGTGATCAATTAAGGAATGATTAATCTCACAACCCAAACTTACACCACATTACTGAAATGATAAATCACATTCATACAGTATCCCAAAATGAAACTCCTCGAATGCTATCCGATCAAGACTCAAGCAATTTACCCAAACGAACAACAACTTCGAACAAAGTTACACTTACCTAACATTAACTAAAGTATTGGGAGCTATCCAATCCAAACATTACTCAAGGAAGATATTGGTATCTAGATAGTTCTGAATGTGACTACCTACCACCAAGACAATACAATGGATAAATCTAATCTAATGGTATGGGAGGACACAAATAGGCACCCCACCATAAGCGGCAGCCTATATTATTTTCTAAGATAAAATGCAGACACTAACAGGGGGAGGCCTGAACGAACTACCTAATACAAAGGGTAGAATTCCATTCACAGTTTATGAAGGAATGTACATGAGAATAATTGTGGGTCTCCCCACCATAAGAACCAACCATCTTAACTGACCAGCATTGGCCGACACAGAAGGACCCAATGTTTTTTAAAGATTTGGTAAGGGCGCAGGGGCAGTCGACACAGTTTGGGAACCGTGAACTAACTATGCATATCATTTTTTCCACATGGATTCCTATCACAATGTCACTACTAATCATGCACAAAATGTGTACTCAATCTATCTAGCCAAATTTCCAACCATTATCTAATGATTCAACGGAAACCAACGATGGAGGGAATGATATTAGGAGATGACATGGGTACAAGGCCCTCCACCTATTTCCACCGAACGGGAACAATAGAAGGAATATGATGAACCCATAGGTTTAAACACTTTTTATCTTTTACACCAAGGATATGAAATTGTACAAGGGTTTAAATGACCCAAGGATTTCCCCTAAATACAAGCCATCTTCTCTCCGAGACCTATGGCTGGAGCTCAAATGATCGAAGCATCTTCGACCTCATAGTTAGTCCTTGGAAACCCCTTTAATGAGAATTATTCTTTCAGTGCTACCAAAAACTAAACTGCAATTCCCGATAAGACATCCAAGACATAACACATTCCATACTCACTTTACACTAACCCAATATTTCAATGAAACAAGGGCTTAGAAGATGAACACAAATCACACCTTGTTTCTTCGGGTAATAAACAACAGAAGTAAATAACACCTATAATAACCTTCCAAAAAAATGGATGATTTTGATGTTTTTACAGGGTTTACCTTCTCCCAATATAATAGAGACTCTCAAAGTATTGCATGAATTTAACCTTTAGGGTCAATCAAGCACATGACATCACAAGGAGTCACCAAACAAGACAATTGCGACTAATATAAGCAATTAATGGAAAGGGACCTCATACTACATCCCCAAACAACACACAATTCTAGAAAGTGACCATAATATCCTCTTGTAAATAGATTTCCCACACTGTTAGTTTATTGTGTACTCCTTCTTCGAAGAGACTACAATGGACCGAGAGGACCTCTTAGACACCATCCAGGTACTCATCCATGCTGACAACCCCAGACCACTTCAACCTTAGGAAAATATGAAAACATCAGAAGCTATGGTCTCTTGAGACCTTCCATGATCACTCTCCCACTATAAGAGGATACTAAAAAAGGAAAGGATTGTGTTTAGAATCAATCTAAAAAGCTCAAGTAAAATATTCCTTATATTGATCAACTGGAGGGTCTTCAAATGGCGAAACAATCCAGGTTTTACTTCACTTGTGCACTAACCCTTAATGGGGTGTACCTTATACAACGATTGAACCCAAGGACCCAACCAAGATGGATCATTGTTAAAAATATACCACAAACCAGATCCAAACACATGAAGGGAACCATCCTCAAGGTTCCCCAAAACATTTTTCAAAAGAGACCACTAACTGCCCCTATAACACAACTTACTGACCAAACCCAAACCCAAAACACAGTTCAAACAGGAGGGGTTCTTGGACTCAAATCATCCCACATCATCAAAATTTTCCAAAAACACATAATATAAATCATTCCAGAAAATTCATCAACTCTTCATGTTTCTATTTAAAAACATTTCTGTAAAAACAAATGGTTCAGCGGTTAGCGCATCCACCAATGGTACCCAATGGTCCTAACACATGCATGTTTTTGTGCCACACTGGGCACCCTCCTCATATCCATATTGACACTCATCCAGTCATTTCATCAACCATCCATCTTCCCATATAATCCCATGCATGTGGTTTCTCACGAAAATACCAAAGGTTGAAACAAAAATTCATTCCACTTTTCAAAACCAAAATGGTCAACCAACACATCCTTTTTTCTCAAAACCACTAACCACGAGATCAAAATACCAACTCACATCTTACAAAAATATTCAGAAATTCACAACCATTTATAAAATAACTCACATTCAAGATATTAACATCAATTTCAAAACATCTCATCCCATTAAAACACATTCTGATTGTTCAGAAGACTCTATTTGAAAAACATTTCTAAACCAACTTCAATATTGTTCCTTCATTCAAAGAGGTTTAAGCGCACCATTTTATATTTAAATACAATTTTAAAAATTCAGTTCCACCAATTCATAAACCCAAACATTCCCTCTTTTTTTGAAAATCATTTCATAAAAACTTTACGGTTCTTAAAACCAAGTCACCTTAAAACCAAAGTGCTAAGATTTCAAAACTAAACCAAAAAACAATGCGAGAGGAAACTACTTTCAGTGGGTGACATGGAAATATGGATGGCGGCCATATTCCAATCACTTAACTATCAAAAAAAGTGTTCTAGGGAATATCCCTGGCTTCACATGGCTTTCCAGGCCCTACGAGCTCACTGAGACCATTATCCCAACTCTCTTTTCATTTCCCGTAATCATCATCAAACCAAGAAAACCAAAGGAATATGAAAGGTCCCAACTTCCCCTACAGACATGAATCTCGTCATGAGGTGTGGTAATCAGCCACACTACTCATAACCGAAATTCCATGTCCCAATAATCCTAACTCTAGACTATCCCGACTATTCCCCAAATAACATGACTCAAAGAAAGGGAACCTCCTCTTATACCATTTCGCCACGAACCGAATCTGGTCACCGCCAAAACCGGCACCAAACCCAGCCTTTGACATGACCCGAGGAGTATTTTTGATCCCCACGGGCTGGGACAAGTGCCCGGGTATCATATCATGATGATTGGGAACAATTTACCCGATTTTATAAACATTAAACAACCAAAAAACTCAATTGAACAAATCTAGATTTTTTTAACTAAAACCATCTTTTACGAAATTTCAAAACTGATATACATAAGTTAAAACTATGTTTAATGAACATTACAGAGGTACAAAACCAAATAAGTACCGCCCAAGATCCTCCACATGGAAAGAGGAACCACCCTCAAGCCATCTCCATGACATTGCATCCCAATGGACAGCTAAAAACCTGAACCAATGGAATAAAACATGTACCCAAACCTGTGACATAAAATAAGCAAGTCTAATTACACCAAAAGGTGTAAGTAGGGTGTGAGAGAAAGCCTAATAGGATACGACCTCCAAGAGATTCCATGTAATAAACATTTCATGACAAAAAGCATTGCAAGTTTTATAAATAAGAAATGCTAGTTACAATTTTCTAAATGATGCAATAATAAATGAAAACAGTTTTCATGTGGGATAATTTTAAAGGACCAAAAATGTTAAAATAAATAACAAAGCTATTGAAATTTCCAGCCAACTATACCGTATACCGACGGTAAGTACAAAGGATCTAATGAGCACAAGTAATAGGAAATAACCCCTAGGCAGTAACTAGCTGTGGGTCCTAGGTACCTCGTATCTCGGTGAGAGTTACCACAAATAAAATCTGTTCTCGTGCACGAGCCACTAGTAGGGATCATACCCATAACCTAGTGGTCCCCAATCTCATCATCATAGTTTAGTTAGAGTTGTAAGCGTCAATTTTGCTAAGTAAAACTAAGGCCAAACCCCACAGATTCACTAGCATACTAGTACACTTCCACCCACCTAGATACCCGAGTTTTCCCTTTGTGCTCAAACAAGTTCAACAATCCAAGAAGTATAGTTTTCACATGAAAATATCACTTCCACATAACACATTAACCAAACATCCCCATTTACATCACACAAGTCAAAAATTCCACTTTTCATTCAAATGTATTTTGAAATCAAACTCACACCAGAATTGCATACAACACATTTCACATTCTTTAACACTTCCAAAAATCCATTAAATGATTTTATAAAACCATTACAAGATATTAAACTCAAATAACAACCCACACACATGTCACATACTACACTTCTCAACTCCACAATTCATTTTATCAATAAACTCACACGAAACATCCCACACCCGTGTTTCGCACACAAAACACAATTTAGTAAAACATTTCGGCAATTTATAAAACATTCTAAAAATGTTTGAAATCTCAAATCACCACTTTACCATTAACAAACTCACATACAAACACACCCAAACAGTACATATACACCCTTTCCAAACTTTGTTTAACCAAATAAAACTATTGAAATTTTTATAAAACAAACCCAAGAGGTATAACCATTGTTTGCAAACCAAACCCATTTCAAACTCCTCATTCAAAACCAAAATCATACCAATAACAATCCAAAACATAATTTTCAGACCTAAAACAATTATTAAATCACCCCCAAGTGTTATAATAATAAATCAAACAATACCACAAAGATACACATGAAAAACATAGGTTTTCATAAATCACCTTTATGAAGTACAACAATGTTTTACATCTTAAACTCAATCAAAAATCTATTTTCAAGGCCCACATGATAATAATGAATTACCAAACCATAATTCTCATCCCCTTTCAAAACTAATAAATCACATTCATATGTTATAAACTAAACCCAAATATTACCCCACGAGTCACACATGAAAGGTACCCAATTTGAAGCTAAAATACAACTAAAAATTAAAAGTATAACCAAATTCATCAAAAACAGTTTTCACACCACAAAAAAACAGAATATAAACATACTATATTAATCAACCAAGCAATATATCTCATCATAAAATGGTTACACATGGAATCACCTACCTTTTGAGTCGAAACCCTCAAAACTTTGTGCGAAACCATATGCGCACCACCGCCGCACCACAAAGAATATAAATCCAAACCTAGACCACCAAAAATTGACCCAAATAATACCAAATCAGACCTTAGGATCGAACCCTAACTTCTGTACATTTTATAACATAATGAAAGAGGGAGGAAACCCTATGGAGAATGAAAAATTGAAGAGATAAACACTTGCTCAAAACAATCATGAATAAAACGACCCAAAATAAACCAGAATCTGAATCTGAAAACATCCAACCATTCAAGGGATGTTCTTACAAGGATTATGAGACCATGAAGGAATTTTAATGGGGAACACAGAGTGATAATTGAAGGATTTATGAGGGAAACAAATTACGTTTATTAATCTGCCCGAAATGTGAGTGCTTTAGAAGTTTTGACCTAAACCGCGATGAAAATGATCTGAAAAGAGGGTTGGAGGATATGGGACGCGTGTATGGGTTCAAGGGGAGTGTTTGGGGCTTGGAATCACAAAAACATCATTAATATTGGATAGGTTATTAATTAAACAAAATTTATTTTTAAAACTGGAATTGGGCTTTCGGGCAAGCCCAATCCCTTAAATAAAAACCCATATAAAACTTGTTTATGGTTTTCTAAAGGCTCAAAACTACAATGGTGGTGTGTCTATATCATGGTAAACCATTTAGGAACTTTAATGGGGGCAAAATATTAAAAATTTAAAAAGTTATAAAAGAAACAAAATTTATTTTTTAATCTGGAATTGGGCTCACGGTTTGGCCCAATTCATGAAAACTCACCCATTCCACCATAAAAGCTTGACAAACCCCAAAAACAAATCATAAATGAAAATTATATGAAATTTAACTTTAAAATAAGTCATGTATGTGACATCAACAATATTAATGTAGTATGTTTTGACCATATTCGTTTTACGTGTCAAAGAAGGCATTGGTAGGTCAATTATGGTGAAAGGGGTCATTATAAAAAAATACACATAATTATAATTTGAAAATTATTATCATATTTATAAATCAATGATACTTTTAAAACCAATTAACAATTATTTTTATTAAAAATTAATCGTCTTTATAGTAATGGATATAGAAGGTCGTACGTACATATGAGTAATGTTATCATTTTTCAATAAGAATTATGAAAAGAAATTAAACATTATTTATAATTACATAATTATAATAATAAAATAAATACCATTTTTTTATCATATATACTTATATATAGAATTATTTTAATTTTAGTGAATCACATTGCAATGTGAGGTGGTAGTCCACACATCCACAAATGAGATTTTCACTTTTTTAGGGGGTGAAAAAGGTAATAAAAATGACTTATTAGACATCCAAAGATTTAATTTTATCATCAGTATCATATATATATAAATATATATTATAAAAAATATTTTTAATATAAACATCAATAATATGATTCATTTAATGTGTGAATGTGTCATGTAGATTTTGGAGGTGGTAGTCCAGACGTCTAGAAACGATGTTATCATATTTACTGATAATGGTAATTATGGTTTTATTTGTTATATAAAAACTATATAACTTTTAATATAACATAAAAATAATATATTTAATATATAAGCATTGTGTCCATCATAATACCAAACTATGATAGGTTTTAAAGGAAAATAAATGACATAGTTTCGTGAGGTGGTATGCCAATGTACACAAGAATATTAATTTTATTACCCATCTATTTAAAGTGTGTGTTAGTGTAGGTAGAAGAAATAAAATAAATTCATATGAGTATATTTTATATACTCATTTTTATATATAATATTTTAAAAATAATTATTTTACTGATAGAGTGAAAATTAAAATATAAATACATGATGAATAATGTTAACTCTTTTTAGTTAACTCCTATTTGTTTACACCAAATGAATTCATTGGATAGATTTATTTATAATGTGAGAATTTTATGTTAAGTGCAGTGATTTTTAGAGATTATTTTTTAAGGTTTTGGATGAGGCAAAAGAGCTTATACATGTGTATAATTGAGGGATGGTGAGTTCATTTTTAAAGTGGAGAGGGAGTTGAATTCTTGTAAATATAAAAAGATAAACAATATTGAGAGGTATCCCAATCATAATTTTCCTCAAATAATGATTCAAATTCATTAAAAAGGTTATATTATCAAGTCATGTACATAAAATCATTCTTGGATAAATTTATTAGTCATTTAGACTGTTGACATTATGGTTTAACCACAATGTAAACACATCTTTACCTTAATCGTAGAAATTATTTTTAATTGATTTCAATAATATTTTTTTGTTAAAAAATAATATGACCTTATTATAATGTAAAATTTATTCTCATTATAAATAAGGAATCTAATTTCTTAAATTTTAAATTATAGAACTTGAATAAATTAATTTAAAATTAATTATAACTTGGGGATGACACAGTGAGATTTTAATGAGAAAATTCTAACCAGTTTGACATGTATTTATAAACAATATAAATTAGAAATTTATTGAAACAAAATTAATATGAATTTTTTAAATATAATATCTAATTAAACATATAAACCAATTAATATATAATTTTTTTATATAAACAAATTAAAAAAAATTATGTTTTCAACAAAAATTCAGTATTATTCACTATTCATAAAAATTTTAAATTTCTCAGAAATAGTCCAATAAATCATCCAATGTATATTTTTAAATATATAGTTTAATATTTATGTTTAGTTTTACATATAAAAATAATAATATTTTAAAACATTATATTAAAATATTGTGCGATTAAAAGGTGGTAAAACACTATTTTATAAATATAGATCTTTTATGCATAAAATTGGATTTCTTCTTTTCCTTACCAAAGAAAATGTATTGTATGAATTTCAAAACTATTGATTAAATATATATAATTTAATTTTCTTTCATATATTTCACTAATAGTTTTTAGTTTAATTTATTACGATAAAACATCATTTCGGTCATTAAAATTATTTTCAGAAAAAACACATACTCTATATTTTATTGGACTCCGTTTTCATTTCATATAAATTATTATCCAATTAATTAATGTTATACACACGTTTAAACTATTATTTTATAATTTATTTAGTCATATTCACTCCCTTAATAAAAACATCTAGGTGATGACTATTATGTGAAATTACTAATATTAATAATATATTGTTCTCCGCTAAGAATTAAACTTGCGTGTAACATCTATTATCAAAGATAATTATTGTTGAATTAAATAATGTTAAACATTGTGTTGCGTTTTATTCAAGATAAATAATTTATTTATATTAACATGATTAATTAATAAATTTAAATTAATTTTAAATAATATATTTTTTAAAATATTCGGATGTTGCATCCAACCCTGAGTAAAATGAATATTTCCTAAAATTTTAATCTTATCCACAATTGGATTAATTTATTTTATATTTCCCTTTTTAAAACTAACATTGTAAAAAAATTAATGAAAAATCCCCTTAAAAAAGTAAATTGAAAATCATAATGATCATCATAAGTAACACAATTCTATGATCCCTCTAAGGGGATCATAGGGGGGAACATATGATAAGTGTAAATAATTAAAGATAGTGATTGTAGTCATTTACCACAAATATGTAAATAATCAATCGAATTTTAAGGTCCTTGGAATCATAAATATTTGATGATTGTAATAACCACGTATTAATTAGAATATAATTTCCTAAGATAATAATATTGTTTCAAGATATTTTTTTGGAGTTAAGTTATTCTATTACCATCTAGACCAATATAAAAAAAATTCTTACATGATAGGTAAATTTCATACTTAAATCGATTTCCACCAAAATCTCAAGTTATCCTATAATCTATGTGAATTAAAGTTGAACTTTTAATTTCTGAATCCCCTAAATAAATATTTCATGACCATATACCCATTAAAGAGGTGGTGAGTTTATTTTTTAAGACTATAGTTTATCCATATAATACTTTGTAATATTTCTAGTAATATGTTTAGAGCCATATGCTAATAGGGCACATGAATTTGAGGTACGGTAAACCAGAAATTTTACCATTTTTCTAAAAAAGTGCCTTATCTACATAATAGAGTCTCTAATCGGAAATATGAGAAAAAAGTTGAATCCATAATGTTGTGTTTATCCTATGCATGATCTATAGTTGATTAGCATGGGAAATTCATATTGGGAAAACATCGGTGGGTCTATTGGATAAAATAATTAATTATATTTAATAATTGAGTAACCTTTAACCAAATAATTCACATACTAAGGCATTGATTGGAATTATGAGATCACCATTGTGTTCAAAATTTAGTGTTTCTCTTACATACGACCTAATGATGATCAACATGAGATGTTCTAAGGAGGAAACCATTTGTGGGTATGTTCAATTAAAATAAATAAATTATTTATTTATTACTTTTAAAAAATTACATAATTAAATTATATATAAATACACTTTTATGATTATTTTCTAATGGTTGGATTCATAAATCATGTTGGTTATGAGAGGAGGAGTATAGTGTTATTATTTGGTGTATTGATTTAAGATGTTGATAGGTGATGAGAACATGTTGAAATGAATGTCATTAGACGCAGTAGACCACCTTCTTCTCTAGGAGATTTGTTCTTCACAAATGATCGATCCAAACCCTAGGTATGACTCATAAATTGTGATTCATTTCTCTTTTGATTAAATGTTTGAGAATGATAAAATTTATTTCCTTGATCTTCATTTAAAAAAACAGTTTCATGGTCTAGTGTATTAACATAAATTATTATTTTATTTTATTTTCTTTTCATGCCTTGTTTCTCACCTTGATTTCCCCACTATGAAATTCTTTTCTAATAAATCATGGCCACGAATTATTATCACCATTTCTATTATTGATTTTCCATGATGGTTATTCATGTTAATAATCTTCAGACTATAGGGTCTTTATTTGACTATTTGAGGTGGGTTCGAGCATGGTCATACCCACAAAATCTATACGATAGAAAAAACAACTTGAAAATCAAATGTTTTAGGATTGATTGATAAATGATTTCTATAGTGTTTTGTGAACAGATCAGTTTGGTACCGTGGGTGTGATCTTTATGAGATGATGTGGTTCATGATCGTGATGGAATCCTCATTTTGACAGTTAATACATATTGATGATGTGTGGTGTGTCAGGATCCATTACAACTAGAGGCTGAGTGAGAAGTCCCTTGACAGAGGCTACTTAGCATGGATGTGATGGCGACTAGACACGAAAATTCAATGTGGTGGTTAAACATAATATTTCTGGCAGGCATAAAAATTATTTATAATAATACTAATAATTATGATGTGTTTTATAAAATCATGTTTTTTTCATTATAATAATTATATTTAATAATAATAATAATGGTGGCATAAAATATGTTTTTCATTAAATTAAATGATCTCAATATAACCAATAAAAATGGTTTTAATTAATATAATATTTGGGAAATTTTTTAAAATGGAATTTAGTTGGTCATGATATATAAGATGAATTGTACCCCATGAGAATATATTCTTATTTTATATTAATAATATTATTATATGAAAACATTAAATGTATGTAAATCAAATTAAATTGAAATGAAAAATTAAGAGGAAAACTCATAATGGTGTGGTTTGGATGTTGTATTCTCCAATAATATTAGATTTATTGTCAAAAAAGAAATATTATTATTATCAATATAATATTATTATTATATTGGTTGTCATAAAATGAATCAGGTGTAACATCCTTGTGTGACTTCAGATTAAGTTGATTTTAGTGACAAAGACACCCTAGAAATAAGACGGACATTTTAAGACCAATGTTGGATAATTTTTTTGGACACATGGATCGAGTCCATGGAGACCCCAATAATAATAATATAGAATATAATATCTGACATATCATTATCATAAGGTGTTGGAATGATGAACCTTCTTTGATCTCATGACCCTAAAAGTTTAGCATATGTTTCAAGACAATTATCATGTATTTAATTTGGATTCATCACTTGGAACCATGAAGCATTATTCATAAATTATTTGGAGAAATATAAATTATTCATCAGTTTTCTGATTTGGGGATGTTAGTAGCCTTAATTGAGTGTTGCTTCCTGATGATTAAAATAGTGTGTTGTCCTTCCACATTTTTGGCCATTTGAAAAGGAATACCATTTATATTATAGTTTTACCCTTTAGACTGATCTGAAGCCTTATATCATCATCATGATTTTGGTTGAGACATTTCATGAAGTACACCAACATGCCAAGTAGTACAACACATTCAACGATTTTTGTGATGATGAGTACATGTCTGGGAAGCAAAGCGAGACCACAGGTCGTGGGGGTCCTCGATTAGTCGTGTATATATATTTTTTGAAACATCATGGTTCAGTATATCCTCTATTTGAACTCGGATTTTAAGGTGACATTTTTTCTATCCTGAATTTTTTCATATAGAACAGGAATATGAAATCACTTGTGGCTCTAGATATAATATGTAAAATGTTATGGTCATGATTCTTATTAAGGAAATGCTTGATGATGACTATGATAATAAAGAATTAGTAGAGGCTACTGAGTTTCACCCTCTAATATTGGTGAGTAGTTGAGTCCATGAAAATTAAATTGGACCCCCCACATAGAAATAGTTGTAGAACCTCTACATCTACCTTCATAGTGATCACCAAATCAAATATGGAATAATTCCTAGATTAACAAAGTAGAACTCCTATGTTTTAGGAGAGAACATGTCCTAAATATCTAGGTGGAAAACCTTATAAGATAGGGCACATATTCTTGATTACAATAATTGAACACCTAGTGTACTAGTGAAAGAGACCTACAAATCTAAGTTGAAACCTTGATTCATATAGGGCACATTTCCTCAATGATTATAGTGGAATTCCCATATCACACTAGGGCATGTGTCCTTAACCTTTATAGTCGAACTCCCCATTAGAATGGGTACGAGCCATCTATCATACAGAGTAGAACCCTTTATCAGCATATGTCATGTGTCCTTGTGACACTAGAGTGTTACCTCCCATCAACATAGGGGCGGGTCCTCTTCCGATGATTGTGTAGTGGAACACCTAGGGTACTAGGGTGTGGGTCCTCTATATCGATTTTGTTCCTCCTCAACTATGAATCATTGTGAAAAGGTGTTTCTATATAGGGGAAATTAAATCTGAAAAGACACATGAGATGTTTGGAATCATTGATGGTAATTTTTGAACTATTGTTTGCTCTCATTCATTGAAAGGTGAATACATGAGGGGGTGTCGTGTGTTTTCCATGTTTAGATTCTCATATATGGGTGAGTCTAATATCTTTTTAGGGGTGTAAAAGACTCTAATTTTCATAAATCTAATCACCATCTTGAGCACATTTTTATTATATATGGTTACATTATCTCATATTATTGGGATTCATGATGAGATGTATATCCCCTTAATCTATCATTTCAGATTTATTTGATTGAGATTATATATATTCTTATGTATCCAAACATTGGAATTGGTTACACTGTTTACATGAAATTAAAAGACGCATGCGGTATATCATGTTCTTTCAATGTTTATGATCTCATGGTTGTGTGAATCTACTCTCCAGTTATATGTAGAGAATACATTCTGAGCAGTTCATCTACTCAACAAGTTCGTCCACTTGGGATTGGATATGATTTTTTCAATATTTTTTTAGCTTTAGAGGTTCTATTTGACTATATATAATATCTACTGTTATTTTATTCTTGTTTTTATCTCATTTTAAATCCTCTTCAAGTTTTTGGGTGTCTAAATGGGTATGTATATATTCACCCCTACATGTTATTTTCCCACATGTATTGTCTTATGAAGATGACAGATATGTTAGTGAGGGCTTCATTGAATCATAGAGATACCTGGTACTTTTGACCACATACAGTGGTCATAAAATGAGATTTATGAGTTGGGATCTTTATGTAGTTTAATTTCATATTTTTTCTAGGTTTTGAAATATTTTTATTTGGGAATATATTATTCCTCTCTAAATTTCAGTTTTCATTGTCGTATTCTTGTAGACCATAAAGGTTATGCATTCTTAGAAAATATTATAGTTGTGATGCATCTTTTTATATTTCCATATTACCTCCAATAATGATAATAATATGCATTTGTGTATAGGTAATTATGAAAAGGAATCACAAAATTAGTTATTATTTTGAAACATATCTCCATCCCCTACATTATAGAGGTGGGATTGGGGTAGTTGCTACTCTTGTCCCATAATGGGTCGGGTCATGAGAAATTGGTATCAAATCAGTTCATTCACATTGATGTTTTCATGATTAATCCCCTTATAAGGATTCAGTTCGTATTATGGAATCAATGTCATAGAATCCTGAGTGTGGCCCTTTGGCTTGGAAATCTAGTGATGGTATGGGAAGTGAATGTATCCACTCATGTAGAAATTGACTATCATCTTCTCGACATGATATACATAGACATTGGTAAGAGGGATCCATGGTACATATATCATACATGATTGATTATTTGACTCTCCTTATACACCCATCACCCCATATTTTATATATATCTGTGATTGTGTGTCTACTGAATTGATAGTGGTCTATATCGATCTCTTTTGTGATTCCTTCAATAAGACATCCAATCAAATTTTCATCTTCTATATTGTAATGATGACATGATGAGTGATGATGCCTGAGTTTAGGCTCAATCATGTGAGGTTCCTTCTCCATCTAGGGAGGTAGTTACACCCCTACCTATCATGCAACCGATAAAACCATCATTGTAGACTGATGATGCTTATAGCCATATAATGATCCCTGACATCCAATTATAGAGGCCACTAAGGTTTTCTGATTATCCAAGTCCCTGGGCCGTAGATTATTGGCTTCAATTGAAAATCTGAGTTCTCAAACACTCATAGATTCCAACCAATTGGATGGTTACACTCACAAGAAATTATATTCGTAGAAAATAAATTGGTTTTGATGGAACTAGTATAAGAATAAACATTTATGAGTGCATGTTTATTGTTCTGGAGAAAAATATTACCCAGGTATCATGTTGATACAGACTCTCTTTTTTGGTGGTAAAGGTCAGGAATTG
Source organism: Viscum album (assembly GCA_963277665.1). Classification (NCBI taxonomy): domain Eukaryota; kingdom Viridiplantae; phylum Streptophyta; class Magnoliopsida; order Santalales; family Viscaceae; genus Viscum; species Viscum album. The sequence continues at coordinate 1,021,431,774 of OY728133.1, read as the reverse complement.
TGTTATGGTTTGGGCATCCTGCTCATATGGGACCCCTTTTTAATATGGTCCCCGTGGTGAAATATCTATTTTTGACATGAATAATTGCTAAATCCTTGTGTCGGTGATGTTTGAGGTGGATTGAGGAATGAATGAAAGAGGGACACTTCCCCCACTATGATTTGTTCTAGTGACATAGTCTAAAACAATGATGGTGAGTTAGGGTCACACCATAGAGGATATTGTTAGGTGGTGGAGGAGTTACATTGACTTTTGTGTTTGGGTTACATCTAGTGTGCTATTTTATCTAGCGAGACCATGTTTTGGTGAGACTGAAAGAATGGGAATGAATATCTTTCGCTCAAATGATTTTAGGGCTCGGTGGATTTAAGAGTGGTTCAGTGTATGACATGTTTCTTCGCCACCCCAATTGCAGTTATTGAATGGCATCATAATCCACATTTCCATTGATGTAGACCCTACAAATGTCCTAGGGAAACCAGTGGGTCCCTTTTTCTTGATCCTTGTCCTTGAGGTCCTATATAGAGGTTAAGTGGTCTCACATTTCTACTAATGGGATGAATATACTCTTCAAGATGATAAATACTCACACCAAATCTTTCTATAGTGGATGTGAGATCCTATTATATTTTCATAAGACTGGGATATTCATCGATCATTGAGGTAAAATTGTTTCCTACATGTGAGTATTATTGTTTTTGGGATGTGGGATGGAGTTTTCATTCTATATGAACTGTGATCCACAAATGGAGGAGGATGAACTCATTTTCAAAAGTTTGTAGTCGATTCAATAGTTAGGTATTGTTATAATTGTATTGGTGGTTGTTATGAGCTATAAGCTTCCTCAATCATTTGTGGGTTATGATGATGTTCTATGATTTCCTAACCATAGTGAAATGGAACTCAATATATACTTTCACCAATGATAACTAGATGCTTTCACCAGCACATTGGAAGATCTAATGTGGTTATAGGTGCTTTTTTTGTGTTTATAGGGTTTTTAGTGGAATGGATTAATAAAAACCCAATGTGTTCATCTCAGAAAAACTATGTTGTTTTCCAAAGAGGAAGATATGATAATGATGTTAGGTGTCGGTTGGGACCACCTAATCCGGGTGATGCATGTTACTATCTCCACCACCATAAATCATTATGTTCCTCAACTAGTGGTATTAGAAAATATTTATCTCAGAGGTAGACCTCTGGATGGGTTATCACCAATTATAGGATAAGGTGGTTGATTTTTCACATGTGACATTATAGGGATAATCTAGTGTTTTATATGTTCACAGTGATACCATTTATTGTGTTATACTCCATTTTTTAGTTCACATGAGCTATGATCCAAATCATTAAAATTTCATGGATTAGTATGTTGTAGTCTTCTGTGATGGAACCCTATTACGAACTGTCATGGGTACACTAATGTCCTGATAACCATGTAAGAAATTATATGTCATGGAGAACTATCATAATCCCCATGTTTTGACTACGATAACCTGGAAATGTAAAAAATTAATTTGTGACTGAATGTTCCACAACCTTTGTGAAACCGTGATAGACTTGTCAGTAAGTTTACAAAATAAAAAGATAACAGGGAGTGGTGAAATAGAATTAAAATAGATAGCAACACAAAGTATTAATGAAAATTACTAGAAAGGGGGATTATAACCTGAGTCTCAACAAACAAAATTATTCAATATACATGGATCAAAAACAACTACAACCAAGGGGAAGCATGCCCTTGCTAGAACCTAGAAGAAGATAATAAATAAAAAAATAAAATGAATATGTATGATGTGAGTTAAAAGATCAATATGGTCTGACCTAGTATTCTATATATAGATGAAAATGTATTAATTAGACAATTAATGCTTTCAATTTTAAATAAACTGGTATTTCAGATCAATATATAATTATAAATCATCTGAAATTACATTTAAAATGATAGAAATATTTTAAACAATTTTTTTAATAAACATTTTATATAAATTTTTTGGGAATGTAAAATTGTTTACAATCATTAATAAACATTTATGTTTTATATGTAAATAAGCGAGAAACACGGTCATCATCCAAAAGGAATGATATTTCCAGGTTTTGGTATCATCACACACTTGAAGGTGATCACAAAATTATGTGCATACACATCCCTCTAAAACATGACAAAGGTGACTCATCATGATCACATTAGGGATTTGACCTATTGAACTATATCTTGCCTCAGTTGTTCATAGTCAAAATTTTGGTATCCCAACTACTCAATAACTACCAAGGCCTTCATGTGCTCTAATACCTTCAATATGTTTCATTTTATTTTTTTAAATATTTAGAAACACAAGAATTACAATTCCCACAATTCAAAAGATACACTTTTCCACTCAAAAAACCAAAAAAAAATTAATGAAAACATTCCATCTTTTTTTATGATTAAACAACTAGGTTTCTATCAAATCAATTTTTAGACCTTTTATAAAATAAAACATTCAAATCAATATCAATAAATCAACATCATTATTTATATTAATCAATTTAAATTCCATAATTTTTGCTCAATATCACAAACACACACTACTTTAATGGAATTGGGGGATCTTCCCATTTCTTTCCGAAATCCATTTTTTTACCAAAATCCAATTTCATATTCAAATCTCACTATTCAATGGAAATGGGAATTTAATAAAATTTTGAAAAAAATTTCATGAATTTTAATATAAATGAAAAACATTATTTTGTATCAAGAAATTCGGGGATAATAAAATTTGGACATCATAATGGAACCACCTACACTATTTTATAGAAACTAAAATCCCACAATATAACCCACGAACAGAAATGAAGGTGTATAAGATATAGGAACACAAATTATAAATTAGAATAAATTTTTCTTAGATCAATCTGTCATAAGATGATGTCTCAAACACCAATGAGAGAAATAAAAAGAGACATAGAGTATGGGAGAAAACTTATACAAAAAGTCACACAGCAACCACAACAATGACTAATAACTGAACAAAATGGATTGGAAGGGTTGGAGGGATTGAAATTTAACTAGGAATGGTTCTTGAATAGTGTGAAATTAAGTGTGAGGAAGAGGAAATAGAATTTTAATCCAGGATTTATATTTTAAAACAACAATCTATACATAAAATGACATGTAACCACATTAATCATTGTGAATTTCAAATGGAATTGTTATTATTTTTGAAAAATCACATCATGTAACCATGTTATAAGGAATTTAATACCCATAAATTTTTACAAAAAAAATTATGTTGAGAATACAAAAAAACTTACATAACCATTATAGGTATCCTCCCAATTCCATCTCGACCCCACCAAGGAAAATTGTATAGAAAATAACATAAAGGTTTAAAATGTTATTATCTAAAATGTAACAGTACGTTACATCCACCCCAACACAAAAATTACATTCCCTATAATCCTATAAAGATGATTACATATCAAAAAGGTGAGGGCACTAGTCTCTAATCAGTACTATGTGCTCGGATGTCTTATGAGAATATACAATGTGATATCATAGCACTCAAACCAAAAGTATCAACATCGAATGAACTATATTACTTTCATAATCAACTATCATCACTATTCATTCAACTAGGGAAAAATTAGATTCAATCTTAAAATCTCTCTACATATGAACATGATATGGATCAGATAGATACATTTATAGTTGAGATACATCGAACACATTATGAATCGACATTTTTGTGGTGGAAGTGATAATTTGTTAGAAAAATTCCCCAACAACTCAATAACCTAATAATTCCCTTCAATAAAATGAGAAATTTTCACTTCTATCATAATCCATTAATGAACAAACCGAGGTGAAACATTCAAGAAAACTATGTCACTAACTAAAAAAATCAATTTTCCTATAATGACGACCATCATAAGAATTATAATAACTCAATTCAATGAAAATAATAGAAATTATCAACTAAATATTTATTGTCATCTCTTGAACCAAACTTGGTCTATTCAATAAATATTCACTAGCCTCTGTTAATCATTGGGGAGATCTCCATGGATGAACATAGAGGGTCACAAAAAGGATCCATTTTGTTCCTAGACTTGTAACTATTGTTGTAAAAAACTAAACCACCCCAATATGATCATTCAAATCTCCAAGGAAGTCAATAAAAAGTATGAAGTATATCCAAATTAATTTATATTCTTATTTCTATCTAACCATATTATTGCGGATGATATGTTATGATCAAACAGACATTAGATCTCAATTCTTCCAAAAGGCCGCTCCAAAAACATGTAGTGAACCACTATTAGAGACTATATAATAGGGAACTATTTGCAGATGGACAATCACATTAACATAGATATTTCCCAACACCTCAAATTTTTTTTTATCACGAATTGTTATCAGTTGAGAAAATATATTCAGCCTATAAATCATAACACATATCACATTGTTATATACTTAGGTATTAGGGAAACCCTACAGAAAGCCAAAAATGGCATCATCCCCCTTCCATATAGGGACTGCATGTGGATGAATAAAACTTTAAGGCTTATGGTGATTGGGATTGACATTCTAGAATTTAATAAAATGTGTAACAAATTTATAAATTCTGCATTTGATATCTAGCAACTAGAATCTACACCACATATCGTAAAACATTTCCATTATTCCTGGTTTCACAACCAATTTGGAGCCTTGGAAATACCCTACCACAAAATTCATTATCTCTAAAGAAACTAGAAATAGGTTGTAATATATAATTTATTATATGGATAAAGATCAATGCTTCATAGTCTACCCACCATAAGAAGTGTCTCTACTTTATAGAAGTTATCATCCTTCTATTATTCATGAAGAATCATTTTAGGAATAGCTGATTTCAACTAAATATTGGCTAATGAAAACTAATCCCCTAATTCCTAGCCTCCAATATGAAAATGTTCAAAGATAACCCTCAAGTTCCACTCTATCAATGATTCCTTCAAGACCTAGGTTTTATTTTTCCGGCTAAAGGCATACAATATGAAATTCCCTATCACTGGGGCATAGGTGATGTTAATGTCGATGTATTATAGATACTCCACCCAATACCTCTCACAGAGATTAAAATATTTTTGTAAGAAGATATAACTCATGTTCTTATGGTATGAAAAAGGAATAAATTTCTCTATATACGTAATTTCTCTAAATTTCATGTGTTTCCAACAATATTGAACTTTCAAGGTCATGGGTTGGGTAATTCATCTCATGTGGCCTAAGATAATGACAGACATAAGCAACGACAAGGTAGCCTTTCATAAAAATACATCCCAAACCTAAACTTGATGTTTCTTGGATGAATTCATATCCATTACTGGAATTTAGAAGAGTCGACATATGTTCAATAGTCCATATATAGTCATCTCATGAAACGAAATTTTTTATCTTTCATACAAAAGAAAATTGATCACTTTTTAGTGGCAGTAGTCATCAGAGAAGAAAAGATTGAGATATCCTTAATGAACCAGTGATAATATCCATCAATAATAAAGAATCATCAGATCTTAAAAATAATTCATGGTTTTACTGTAACACCCCAGGTAAATAATGAATATGAAATTTTCATATTTATCCATATTTGTGAATAAAATATTAATATGACTTTAAAGGGGACGCTATGATCGATGGCGTACCCAACACGCAACAACGAGTTTCTTGGGAATCTTACGTTGCACTCTAATAATAAAATAATATTATTTCAAATGATAGTTAACATGTAGCCGTTGTATTGGTGGGAATGGATAGAAATAACTAAAATATGATTATATATGTTTTTTAAATGTTTTACATTTATACAATAAAAGATAAAGGCTTAAAATACGGAAAGAATTCAATTTTAGGCGTATATGCCCTAGTTTTCACTAAAGGTTCACTTATCACCTTTTGATGGAGAACCGTCATTAAATAAAGTTTTGTTCACTCTTAAACATTCTTTTGGACCAAATAAAACTCTTATTAAGAATCGGGACATCAAAATTTACTTTGTGTAAATTTTTGGTATCTTTCCGATAAAGTTCATTTTTTTAATGAATAGTGTAAAATGTTGTATTTTAATTCAAAACCAATTTTTAATCTAATTTATTTATATTATTAGATTTTATATTGAGTTGGTTTTAAAGTTAAATTAGAAAATATTTTTACCATTAAATCCAATAGTGGTCGTTGGAATCAATTTCACTTTGAAATCAGACTTAAACCAGTGTCAATCTTTTGATACTTATTGTTTCATAAAAACACGCTATTTGCTCTGACAGCAGGAATTAATTATTAAATTAATTAATGTGACTTATATGTTTTGAATTTTGTAAAATAGTCTTCATTTTTGTATTCGTAATATCAAATATAGCTTAGGGTGAATTTTTGGTAATTTTCTGAAAACATCAATTTTTGATGAATAGTGAAACTACTAAGTGGTAATCAAGCAAACTGATTTTTCAGTTAAATGAAAGTTTACCACTAATGTGTATTGAATTTTGAAAATCCGACATACATGGTTGTCATTAATAAGTAAAATTTGGTTCAATGAGATTAAAATAATTTTTTGGTGAATAGTAACTTATTAAGTTTTTAATCGCGATTAGTGGTAATTAGTGTAGTTTAAGGTATAAATAAGGCTTTAATGATATGAAATGACCTAGACACATGTCCAAACCTTGTTTGTTGTGTCATGGGCGACCAAGACAAGCCATGGGTCAACTTGGGGACCCCATGGATCCACTTTGGTTGAGAAATGACATAAATAACATTTTATTTAATGTAAAAGTAAAATTGACACAAACATGATATGTTTTACTAAAACAATTTTTAAGTGGGGTTATACAAGTCATACTTTTGATTATAAATATTAATTGGAAAGCTAAAAAGATTTCCTACATCATAGTAGTTTTTTTATAATTTTTAGACATTAAATAAATTAAATTATTTATGACATAATAATGATGCAATGATGACATAATTATTTGACGATTTAAATAAAATGGAAAGATAATGTAAAATCTATGAACTACACATGTCCAAAACTTATTGGATGAGTGGATTTAGAAGCCTTATCACCTTATCAACGAATTATATCAGTGTGGGACCTTTTAAAACCGAAACACATTTTCAAATAAAGTAATATTTCTTTACTTTCCAAAAGTACCCCTCCTCTCCTCTTATAAAAGGCCCCCACCTCTACCTCATTTAACACACTCCTCAAGCCTTTGGCTCGGCCTACCCCTGCCCATTTACTCTCTCCACATCCCTCTCCTCATCCTAGAGGATTCCCTTTGGGCATAATCCTTTCAAAGGAAGCCTTTAGGCTCAAATCAAAAGGAGTTACACTTTTAAAGGTAATTCATTCTCTCATGTTCATTTGTTTTATTTTGCTTCTCCAACACCATAAACTCTTTTTATTTACTTCTTTTTTAACAAAACCAGTATCTTAAATATACTAGCATGTTGTTATAAGATTTATTCGAGCTACACTCTCACACAACTACATCAAATGGTTAAAGAACATACAGTTTCCGTGGATGGTGAAATTCTGCCTCCCGAAACGATGATTGTTCAATACTCATTTAACACCATCAAAGGTGGCCATTATGATGTAACTATTTTTATATATGATATATAATATGTTTATGTTTTATTTATGCTTCTGCATTTTTCATTTTTGTCTTACCTTTATGGCTTCCATTATGGGTATACGCGATATCTTCATTTAAGGAAGTGCGGACTACCTCCCCCTCAAAGTGATTTGATTCGTTAAATACCATATGAGGGATGTATAAAGTATGGAAATATGATATTATATATGATATTATACTGGAATTATAATATACCTTTATATCATTATTATTCCATTCTATAAAATACGAAATAGAAATGAAAGTAGCGTTAATGCGTACGTACGGCTTACCGTCTCCATGAACGGTGCATTTCATTTCATACCTTTAATGATTATGTAATGTTATAAATGCATGAATGTACTGGATATATATGACATATATGATATCTACATAATGAATACAATTCTGGATATAATAAACATTTGTCCACACGATCAACATGTAATTGTAAGAAGACCACTTTCGACTTAAGAACCAAATATCAGCAAAACAAATATTATTAACTTAAATGATTACATAATGTTTATTACATGGTAATAAGTGGTATAAAAGTAATAATGAACTTGAAAAAGCGTTCTTAAGGAATTAGAAATTAACTCAAGTTTATTATTCAGGAGATTAAATAACGATCGAGTCAAGTCGGACCCGAGGTAAGGGATCCCACAACTCTCTTTCTTTTTAAGTACACTCTTTTATGTCATCTATTTTAAGCTCATATTTCTTATGATTGGGATGTTCTTTTATATTAAATTTACTGTAATTTTTATTTTCATGAGATGAGAGACCCTATTCTCTCTCATCAATCCATTTTGGATGTTTTGAGTGGCGCTGTTAGGCTGCCGAACTTTCGTAAGAGATCTAACCTCTCTCTTTCTTTTTAAGTACTCTCCTTTATGTCACTTCTTTTAAACTCCTCCTTGCAATGTTGGGGGATTTTCTTTTATATTCCACTTGATGTAAATTATATTTTAATATGATGGGATACTCTATTTGATCTCGTCAATCCACATTCGGATGTTTTATGTGGCGTCGTTAGGCTGCCGAGTTTTCGTAAGGGATTTTTCATCTCACATTTATTCCCGTGAGATTTATGCTACATTTGCCAAAAATTCGATTGAGTGGTGTATGTACTTCCCATTATTCTACTATTTGTGTAATATAATTTCGTTTATGAGTATTTACATCAATGAACTATTGTCTTTCTTTCATGGGGTGTATGTTTTGAAAGATACCCAAGTCGGTAAGGGAAACTTTCACCCTCCACTTTTTTTAAAGACTTCTATTATTGGGTCTTTTAATTTACATATTTTTATGTTGGGATATGTTCTCTTACATCCTTATTGATGTAAATTATATGTCCAAGTGATGAGATACACTTTTTATCTCTCATCAACTCATTTTGATGTGATGCCGTTAGGCTGTCAAGGGAACTTTTTAACCCAATTTCGATTTCTTTGGGTTCAACTTGTAGTCATTGAATATGCCATCCATTGAATATGTGTGAATGGACTTTTATTGTTTTACACTTAATATCCACTTATATTGGGTGTATATATATTTTTCACACATATTTTTTAGATTTATTTGTCCTTAATTTAAGGATACCTTCTTTATAAGGGATTTCATCACATATGACATTTCTATTGAGGGTTCATTGTTGTTATGCACCAATTCACTCTTATATGGTGTATATACTGTCCATTGGAGTATTATATCATGAATCCTTTTATTCTCATGATATTATAATGTTCTGACTAAATGTTATTTCTCGATTATAGTATTCAAGTGTCTCTAATTTTGGTAAAACCCCTTTAACCAAAAAATCATTTTAAATGTTTTAATTATTTGTTCTTATTAATATCCATGTTTTCAAAATGGTTTTAAGGATTTATTAATATGTATATTAATGGTTTAAAATGTTAAAAGCTTCAAGGTGGTATGGGACACTTTGAATCAAAAATCTCTTTATTAAATGTTTTAAATGGTTTTGGAAATGGTTTCTTTTTGAATGGATTCATTATTTCAATATCCTAAAATGTTATATTGTGATTGAAATGTGGAAATGTAATGATTTCTTTATTCATGTTTATGTGATACGATTATGTTATGGTTCTTGGGCTTTGTTATGAAGAACGGGTGGTTCCGTGATAAACTAAGGGCGGGTGAGCCCGATATAGCTCTCCAATGCATCGGGTAACGCGAAGGAGTGAAACGTTAAGGTTTCTCCGAAGAGATTTAGGGAATATACTATGATGGGTATTCCAAACGTAACCAAGAGGGTTACTCCCTACATAAGAATGTTATGAATGCCTCAAGTTACCTTTATGTATTATGTTTTCTATGATTTATTCATGATTTGATATGCCTATGTTTTATGGGTAAAGTATGATTTCATTCTTATGTATATATGAACTCATGTTTCCTTTACATATTTTTATAACCCTTACTGAGCTTTTAATGCTCATCCCAAGTTTTCTAAATGCTTTTCATAGGTCAAGGGAAAGGTACATGATTTGACGATAGTGTCAAGGATGTGTCAAGAAAGAATCTGTGTTTTATTTTAAATAGGTTTCCATTGATGGGAAGAATGAATATTGTCTTTTATGTAACCACCTTGTTTAAATGTGGAATGTAATGAAAGTTTCATGATCTAATTCTCTAAAACTCTAAACCTGAAAAGATCCTCAATGTGTAATCTTGTAATAACTCAAGTTTAAGTAAGGTTTAAGGCTAGGGCCTTATAGTTGGTATCAAAGGTCGGTTTAGATAATTTTAGAGGTTAGGGTATTCTTTAAGCATAATTGACAATTACCATAATGATTAGGATTTCAGAAAGAGTCTTAGTTTTAGATAAAGTGAGTGAGTAAGTATATCTTATTGTTTATCTTACTCATTAGTACATAATGGTTTTCTTGATATACTCACACTGACATTTCTATTTTTAGTGAATGGATGGATCTAGCAGCCACCAAGGAGACAACAAGTTTGAAGGAAACTGTGGTGGTTCTCTGATTAAGATACTAGATAAAATGGAGGATTCAATGAGGAAACTCGTGGATGTTCTAAACCAAATATCAAGGAGTCATGATCAACCACTTCAACCTTGGTGAGTTCTCTAATGCATCAGGTACGAGATGGCCAATTCGATGTGTAAATTCAGGTAATAATTATTAAGGTAACCATTAGGGTTTATATGATACTTAATTTTTAGGTAATTATGGGTTACTCTATGATATGATGGAAAATGAAAGGAATGAGATAAACTTGAGGTTAAAATATGTTATGATTATTCTTGAAGATTTTATCTCATTTTGGGGAATGTTTTAAGAATTATATAGTTTTGGAAAAAGGACAACACGTAGACCGTGTGACATCCCGTCGCGTCGGACAAAGCTGCGGGAATCGAACCCACAACCAATGTGCGACTGGTATTTATCGCCTACCACTGGACTACGTGAATTCCCTGGTTAGTTTGACTGATTCATTCTAGTTATATGATTTTATGAATTAAGAGTAAGTTGATTTTGGGTTATTTATGAAAATGATTAACCTATCATGGAGAATATGTGATTAGGTTAATTACTTTTCAAAACGAGACTTTAGGAGCAACTGATATTGTTTGGAGATAAATGTTACGATTTATCTTGGAAGACTATGCGACTAAATCCTTCAAATATTTGGGTTTAAATATTATATTGGTTTACTTTGAAGAATTTTATGGACAAATTGATTATAGAATGGTCCTCGTTGAACTTTGGGTTTTGTTGGACAGATTTTGGTGATTAAGAATAGATTTTCTTTTTATAAAGGGTTATCCTTTTCTGGATTATCTGATCTTGTACTAGCCTTTTTGGTTTTGGATTTGGTTAAAGTCTAAAGACATGGTAAGTATATAGTTCTATTTTGTGGATTTGGTGATTCTCTAGAAGTTGATTATAGTACTCTTAATGTGGAAAAGTCTTCCTAAATACTCGTATTTTGGAGAAAATATGAGTTTGTGTAAGGAATCTAATAAAGGTTGAAAGTCAATATGATAAGTGATTATGTTTCCTTATGAATAAATTCCTCAATAAAAAGTAACTTAAAACAAAAAATTTTTGTATTATCTTTTCCTACTGGGGAATCGAAGACCGTTTAACCAATCACAAGTTTGTGATTTTCTCGTGGTTAACTTTCTCCTAAACATGTTTTCTATCACTCTCCATCATAACATGACCCTTTGTTTTTTCCTCCATTTCCATATTTTCATACTTGGAATCCTAGTATGGGTTAACTCGGGTGACCTTTGTACTTATCTTTCTTTATTTTAAAGTGTTTGTTTTACCGACTTTTGTTCTGATGTGGGACTTTCAAGGATGTTTCCAAGAGCAATTTTAAAATTGCGAGGATGCAATTCCCAAAAGGGGGGAAGGATGTAACACCCCAGGTAAATAATGAATATGAAATTTTCATATTTATCCATATTTGTGAATAAAATATTAATATGCCTTTAAAGGGGACGCTATTCTCGATGGCATACCCAACACGCAACAAAGAGTTTCTTGGAAATCTTATGTTGCACTCTAATAATAAAATAATATTATTTCAAATGATAGTTAACATGTAGCCTTTGTATTGGCGGGAATGGATAGAAATAACTAAAATATGATTATATATGTTTTTTAGATGTTTTTACATTTATACAATAAAAGATAAAGGCTTAAAATACCGAAAGAATTCAATTTTAGGCGTATATGCCCTAGTTTTCAATAAAGGTGCACTTATCACCTTTTGATGGAGAACCGTCATTAAATATAGTTTTCTTCACTCTTAAACATTCTTTTGGACCAAATAAAACTCTTATTAAAAATCGGGACATCAAAATTTACTTTGTGTAAATTTTTGGTATCTTTCCGATAAAGATCAGTTTTTTAATGAATAGTGTAAAATGTTGTATTTTAATTCAAAACCACTTTTTAATCAAATTTATTTATATGATTAGATTGTATTTTGAGTTGGTTTTAAAGTGAAATTAGAAAATATTTTTACCATTAAATCCAATAGTGGTCGTTGGAATCAATTTCACTTTGAAATCAGACTTAAACCAGTGTCAATCTTTTGATACTTATTGTTTCATAAAAACACGCTATTTGCTCTGACAGTGGGAGTTAATTATTAAATTAATTAATGTGACTTATATGTTTTCAACTTTGTAAAATAGACCTCATTTTTGAATTCGTAATATCAAATATAGCTTAGGGTGAATTTTTGGTAATTTTCTGAAAAACTTCAGTTTTTGATGAATAGTGAAACCACTAAGTGGTAATCAAGAAAACTGATTTTTCAGTTAAATGAAAGTTTACCATAATGTGTATTGAATTTTGAAAATCCTACATACATGGTTGTCATTAATAATTAAAATTTGGTTCAATGAAATTAAAATAATTTTTTGGTGAATAGTAACTTATTAAGTTTATAATCGCGATTAGTGGTAATTAGTGTAGTTTAAGGTATAAATAATGTTTTAATGATATGAAATGACCTAGACACATGTCCCAACCTTATTGGTTGTGTCATGGCCGACCAAGACAAGCCATGGGTCAACTTGGGGACCCCATGGATCCACTTTGGTTGGGAAATGACAAAAATAACATTTTATTTAATGTAAAAGTAAAATTGACACAAACATGATATGTTTTACTAAAACAATTTTTAAGTGGGGTTATAAAATTCATCCTTTTGATTATAAATATTCATTGGAAAGCTAAAAATATTTCCTACATCATAGTAGTTTTTTTATAATTTTTAGACATTAAATAAATTAAATTATTTATGACATAATAATGATGCAGTGATGACATCATTATTTGACGATTTAAATAAAATGGAAAGATAATGTAAAATCTACGAACTACACATGTCCAAAACTTATTGGATGAGTGGATTTCGAAGTCTTATCACCTTATCCACGAATTATATCAGTGTGGGACCTTTTAAAACCGAAACACATTTTCAAATAAAGTAATATTTCTTTACTTTCCAAAAATACCCCTCCTATCCTCTTATAAAAGGCCCCCACCTCTACCTTATTTAACACACTCCTCAAGCCTTTGGCTCGGCCAAACACTTCCCATTTACTCTCTCCACATCCCTCTCCTCATCCTAGAGTATTCCCTTTGGGAATAATCCTTTCAAAGGAATCCTTTAGGTTCAAATCGAAAGGAGTTACACTTTTAAAGGTAATTCATTCTCTCATGTTCATTTGTTTTATTTTGCTTCTCCAACCCCCTAAACTCTTTTTATTTACTTCTTTTGTAACAACACCAGTATCTTAAATATACTAGGATGTTGGTATAAGATTTATTCGAGCTACACTCTCACACAACTACATCAAATGGTTAAAGAACATATGGTTTTCGTGGATGGTGAAATTCTGCCTCCCGAAACGATGATTGTTCAATACTCATTTAACACCTTCAAAGGTGGCCATTATGATGTAACTATTTTTATATATGATATATAATATGTTTATGTGTTATTTATGCTTCTGTATTTTTCATTTTTGTCTTACCTTTATGGCTTCCATTATGGGTATACGCGATATCTTCATTTAAGGAAGTGCGGACTACCGCCCCCTCAAAGTGATTTGATTCGTTAAATACCATATGTGGGATGTATAAAGGATGGAAATATGATATTATATATTATATTATACTGGAATTATTATATACCTTTATATCATTATTATTCCATTCTATAAAATACGAAATAGAAATGAAAGTAGCGTTCATGCGTACATACGGCTTACCGTCTCCATGAACGGTGCATTTCATTTCTTACCTCTAAATGATTATGTAATGTTATAAATGCATGAATGTACTGGATATATATTACATATATGATATCTACATAATGAATAAAATTCTTGATATAATAAACATTTGGACACACGAACAACATGTAATTGTAAGAAGACCACTTTCGACTTAAGAACCAAATATCGGCAAAACAAATATTATTAACTTAAATGATTACATAATGTTTATGACATGGTAATAAGTGGTATAAAAGTAATAATGAACTTGAAAAAGGGTTATTAAGGAATTAGAAATTAACTCAAGTTTATTATTCAGGAGATTAAATAACGATCGAGTCAAGTCGGACCCGAGGTAAGGGATCCTACAACTCTCTTTCTTTTTAAGTACACTCTTTTATGTCATCTATTTTAAGCTCATATTTCTTATGATTGGGATGTTATTTTATATTAAATTTACTGTAATTTTTATGTTCATGTGATCAGAGACCCTATTCCCTCTCATAAATCCATTTTGGAAGTTTTGAGTGGCGCCGTTAGGCTGCCGAACTTTCGTAAGAGATATAACCTCTCTCTTTCTTTTTAAGTACTCTCCTTTATGTCACTTCTTTTAAACTCCTCCTTGCAATGTTGGGGGATTTTATTTTATATTCCACTTGATGTAAATTATATTGTAATATGATGGGATACTCTATTTGATCTCATCAATCCATATTCGGATGTTTTATGTGGCGCCGTTAGGCTGCCGAGTTTTCTTAAGGGATTTTTCATCTCACTTTTATTCCCGTGAGATTTATGCTACATTCGCCACAAATTCGATTGAGTGGTGTACGTACTTCCCATTATTCTACTCTTTGTGTAATATAATTTCGTTTATGAGTATTTACATCAATGAACTATTGTCTTCCTTTCATGGGGTGTATGTTTTGAAAGATACCCAATTCGGTAAGGGAAACTTTCACCCTCCTCTTTTTTTAAAGACTTCTTTTATTGGGTATTTTAATTTACATATTTTTATGTTGGGATATGTTCTCTTACATCCTTATTGATGTAAATTTTATTTCCAAGTGATGAGATACACTTTTTATCTCTCATCAACTCATTTTGATGTGATGCCGTTAGGCTGTCAAGGGAACTTTTTATCCCAATTTCGATTTCTTTGGGTTCAACTTGTAGTAATTGAATATGTCATCCATTGAATATGTGTGAATGACCTTTTATTGTTTTACACTTAATATCCACTTATATTGGGTGTATATATATTTGTCACACATATTTTTGAGATTTATTTGTCCTTAATTTAAGGATACCTTCTTTATAAGTGATTTCATCACATTTGACATTTCTATCGAGGGTTCATTGTTGTTATGCACCAATTCACTCTTATATGGTGTATATAATGTCCTTTGGAGTATTATATCATGAATCCTTTTATTCTCATGATATTATAAAGTTCTGACTAAATGTTATTTCTCGATTATTGTATTCAAGTGTCTCTAATTTTGGTAAAACCCCTTTAACCAAAATATCATTTTAAATGTTTTAATTATTTGTTCTTATTAATATCCATGTTTTCAAAATGGTTTTAAGGATTTATTTATATGGATATTAATGGTTTAAAATGTTAAAAACTTCAAGGTGGTATGGGACACTTTGAATCAAAAATCTCTTTATTAAATGTTTTAAATGGTTTTGGAAATGGTTTCTTTTTGAATGGATTCATTATTTCAATATCCTAAAATGTTATATTGTAATTGAAATGTGGAAATGTTATGTTTACTTTATTCATGTTTATGTGATACGATTATGTTATGGTTCTTGGGCGTTGTTATGAAGAACAGGTGGTTCCGTGATAAACTAAGGACGTGTGAGCCCGATATAGCTCTCCAATGCATTGGGTAACGCGAAGGAGTGAAACGTTAAGGTTTCTCCGAAGAGATTTAGGGAATATACTGTGATAGGTATTCCAAACATAACCAAGAGGGTTACTCCCTACGTAAGAATGTTATGAATGCCTCAAGTTACCTTTATGTCTTATGTTTTCTATGATTTATTCATGATTTGATATGCCTATGTTTTATGGGTAAAGTATGATTTCATTCTTATATATATATGAACTCATGTTTCCTTTCCATATTTTTATAACCCTTACTGAGCTTTTTATACTCATCCCAAGTTTTTTAAATGCTTTTCACAGGTCAAGGGAAAGGTACATGATGTGACGATAGTGTCAAGGATGTGTCAAGAAAGAATCCGTGTTTTATTTTAAATAGGTTTCCATTGATGGGAAGAATGAATATTGTCTTTTATGTAACCACCTTGATTAAATGTGGAATTTAATGAAAGTTTCATGATCTAATTCTCTAAATCTCTAAACCTGAAAAGATCCTCAATGTGTAATCTTGTAATAACTCAAGTTTAAGTAAGGTTTAAGGCTGGGGCCTTATATTTACCATTACATAACAACCTTTTCTTCTCCAAAATCAATTGGAATACAACGTTTGGACATGACAGGTCTTATTAATTTCAGTTCTCAAATCCAGAATTCACATATAGAAATCCTAGAAAAAATTTATTGATTTCTCAAAAGTTCCATGAATTCTCTCAGATGATTCACATGAACTACCTCTAACATAAATTAAACAAGAATCTCATCCAAAATCACTACCATGAAATTATCATGACATTGATGGAGAATCTAGTTCATTAAATCCATGAAAATAGTAGTAGAATTGGTAAAACACAATGGCATGATATGGTAATCATAATGGTCATTCCTTATCCGAAATGAGGTTTTCTAAATATCAGATTATTTTATCTTAAAATGGGGGTAACCAAATTGAAGTTAAATATTTTAGAACCACCTTTCCCTATCAAATGATCAAACAAATATTTTTTCTTTATCATAACTCAGTTACTTTTTCCGTAATCCACAAATAGGTGTAGTGAACCCACATCTTTATAATTAATGATAATCATTATCACCCAATGATACACAATTGATCATATAAATAATTTATATAAAAGATAATCTAACTAAGTCTTCTTCTCCTTCATTTTGACTATTGAGAAGTGATAATAAGGATTATAATCATGTAGAGAACTAGAAAATAAATCAATTAAATTCCCACCCTCAAATACCACTGCCAGAACAAATAAATCATAAGGAAATATATCAATAATGTCATAAAAAACATGAGGGATATCACGGTCCCAAGATTCCCACTCTAGATCAAATTAATACATAAATATTAGTTTCCCAAAAACCAGAAAAATAAGGTATGACTCTTCTCAAACTTGGGTCACATTCTACATTGAATACACAACACACACCATCAGGTGTAGTGAAGGAGACCCTTCAAATATTACAATAAAAATTGAATTTATTGATATAGAACAAATCCTTATAAAAATTATGTCATGATATTTCATGTTGAAAACCATAAATCATTATTCAATATTGACATATGATTAAGATAAAACAAAAGCGGTCCTATATAGACCTCTCTATCTCTTTTCAAAAGGGGTTATGAAAATATCCATTACAAATGAAAAAATATCCATATAAAGGTTCATAAGATTAAAAATACGTGTTGAAAAAAAACAAATTTGATTCCCCAGTATCATACAAAGAAGTCATTAATGGAAAAGCTATCGTGATGGTACCTCACATATTCACTAGAGTCGCATCCTCTTCCTCTAGAAACTCTTCCACCATATGAAGAAGATCTGTTCCTAATGTCTATGGATATGAATCCTATTATATTTTAAAATTTATATTTCTATAATTTTTTAGAATTATATGATGATACTTTTCCACTATGAGGTTTGAATATAGACATGCCAGAACTTTTTTTGGTGACCCGACCATCCACATGGTCCATATATCATGGGTTCTTAAGTGAAAATCTATATTCAGTTCCCAATCATTCCACATTTGGTATCAAATGAAAGAGCCTACTATAGAAAAACAGTATGTTTTTAAAAACCCTATTATAATGAAACACTATGAGAATTATCATGATTCTTATTTCCCTTAGAGAATAACGCACTACCACTGGGAGAAAAAAAATATCGGACAACTCAATCATTCAATAAAGGTTCATTTGGAACATCAATGATCTATCAATAAAATTATAATAAGATTTTATTTTTATAAATAATCATAGTGAATAAATATAATCACAATTTTCCAACTTGATCCATTGATTCTACATATTATCATTTGACACTACCTCTGGTTAAAACTACAGTAGCTTAGAAAAATGGCTCGCATAGACTCTTATGGTTCTTTCAGTGTACTCACGTTTTTTGACTCTTAATAATTGGATAGAATCACAGAATATAGATAGAAATATTCAGGGAAATAACATTAAATTACTTCCACTATAATCCCTCATTTATATTCTCTTACACCTTTGTGTCCCACTATCCATTGACGCATCCATTCAGCACGATGGTGGAACACATCCCCTTGATTTCATCAGGTTTCTCCATGAATTCAATCAAGGATTCAATCCTACTGAACCATTAATTGGACATTTTACTATAATTAGAGACATAGAATTATTGATTCTTTAGATGAATATGATCTTGGGAAAAATATTGTTCAATATCTTTCTATGGTTCCATAGCTTCATCCAAAATGGGAACCAATGAATGTTCCAATCCCAGAGCTTAGATGGTACGCACAATCACATTAACCAGGATTGAGTCCTCTAGATGATTCTATCACTGAGGATCAATAGAAGCTTCTTACATGATATATTTCTCCCATATTATATGAGTAATGATGCTACAAAATATCATTAGATGACAAAAAAGGAATTAGATTAACAATTAAACCGAGAAATAAAGGTAAATTAATCCCAATTCATATACAAATAAGACTCATATTTCAATCTATCCAAATCAAACGATAGAAAAAGATTAAAACTAATTATAAATAAATATTTTCATATCCATCCATAGTGACTCAAGGTTCATTATAGTGAGAGATAACAATGCCTTCAATTGTAAGTACCTCCTATATCCAAAAAAGAATACACAACTCCATGCTGACATTAAGGAAATATGAAAAAATTACACCAATAATACCACTTTTTCAAGAACCAACCTAGGTACCATATTTTCCCAATGATCATTATAGAACTAACATGGCCTATTGGGAATTCCTAATCCCAGTGATTTGGAAACTGAAACCTACAATAATAAAAAATTAAAGGGGGAACGAATTTAACACAAACATTGCAGAAGAATGACAATCAAGTCAGTATTCATGAAAAAATAATTCAATATAGGTATTGGTGAAAAAAATTTCAAATAAGTATTACCAAATATACCAAAGAAATATGATAAAACCCAATTTTCCAACATATGAAACCCTTTATGTCCCAATGATCAACAGGTACTACCACCAAGTGGTGCCATTCCATTACGGGAACCTGGAAGAAGATAATATGCAAATAGCTAAACTCACATGAAGGGTGAGATTTATAAGCCCTGTAGGGTCTCCCAGTGTATTCCATATATAAATTTATACATTTAATTAACCAATTAATAGTTACATATTTAAATACACATTTTTGGAAGTTCTATTAATAAGTATAAAAATTAATTTTTTAAAATTTCAAATGATGGAAATACATTAAACAAATGGATTCAAAATAATAATATATATAATATTTTATATATTTTGATTAGGAATGTAAACTCATTTACAAAATTAGAACCCATTTATATCTTATATATAAACAAGTGAGAAACATGGTCATCTGCTAGTAAATATGGTAGTTTAAATGTATGACATCCTCACACATTGAAAGGCGATCATGGAAATATGTGTATACACTCATCCCTATAACACTGGAACAAATTGTCTCATCACAATATTATTTATGATATAACCTATTGAATTTTTTTAAAATGTGTCAGATGAGTGTTATACCAATATCTCAGTAATAGTATAATCTTGGATGTTATTTCGTACAAGAAATGTTGGGAAACTTATATCGAAAATATTTTAAAAGAAAAATTCCACCCATTATCCCATTTTAAAAATTAAAATTTCCTATTTTAATCTAGAAATGGAGTTTTAATCTATACATTATTTTCCTAGATAAAACCAATACCACCATTAAAACAATTTCAGAAAATCAATTTTTATTTTATATTCTGCTAATTAAATTCCATAATTTTTCATCAATTTCACAAACAAAACCCAATTAAATATAATTCGTGTGTTTCCACAATTTCATGCAAAAATAAAATATCACAATCAAATCACCCTATTAATTATAATTGGGTTTTTAATAAACAGACTAAAACCAGCTTCAAGTATTTGAATTTAAATCGATCACATGATTTTATATCAAGATATTAATTGTTAATCTAATTAGGAAATCATAATAGAAGAACCAACCATTTTCACTGAAACAAAAAGACTGAAATGGAACTCAACAATAATAATGATGGTGCAAAAAATATATAAACTAGAGAATGAAACAAAATTCATCAACATAGGGTTTAAATCCATCAACCCAATATGATATATTTGTAACAACCCAAACTTTTGAATAATATTTAGTTTTCTGAAAATGTATATTTTACAATGTATGAATAAATAAAAATATGTATGTATAAATGAAATATAACCATAGTATTTTCAAAATAATATGAATATTGGTTAATATGACTGTGGAAAAACAATAATAATTTTTATCATTATAATTATTGGTTATAAATAGAGACGATAATGCATAATTTAATACATAATGAAGACTCTATAGACTCATCCAGTAGGATATTTCCTTATGAATCCCATTTATCAGAGAATCGTAATGATGTAGAATCACTGGGCTTTATTCTAGACCAATCCCATGCCGAGCTTGAACAGGTTATACTTGATCAAAATCTCCTACGGATGAATTTGATGTTAGTAGAGATTTCGCTCAGTCGATGTTATCAGAGCTTACCCTAGAGTCCATCACTATCCAAACCTTACACTTTGGTCAAATGTGTTTTCTTTAAGGGATTATGTGTCATAGACCTAGTTATATTAATTTTAATCCATTGTTTAAATAAAATTGTTATTTCTTCATTTAAAATTTAAGCATAGTTTGTCTTAAAAGTTGAGATGGAATTTGGAAAATGTGTTTTTGTGTAAAAATTTCACTTTTGAAAGATATATAAATTATTATATTAAACTAATTTTCATTTATTAATACTTATTATATTTAAATATTTTTATAGAAACACTTTTTTTAATTTAAAATGTTAAAATAATTTTATTTTTTTCATGTGGCGAAAATTTTACTATGCATGTTACTTTGCATTTTCTGTCCGCTATTATTTTTAATAACTAAGTATTTTTATAGTATAATTTAAAATTATAATATATATAAATTTATTATGATAAAATAATTTTAATTTTTCAATTCATGAAAATCACTATTAGGTTATAGTTAATTTATAACAATTTTATAAAATATTTTCGTTTTTGAAGAATAGTAAAAATATAGTTTACAGTTGTTGTTGGGTTTGATGACATCATAATGATTTATTATTATTTTTAAAATGATGGAAGACTCAAGTGAATTTATATTTGATATTATGTGTCCCAAGTGTCCAATACCAAGGGAAAATACAATGGGAATGCCCATGGTTTTAAAATACCACTAACAAGGGGTCTTAAAAAAATAATAAAAAACCTCCTTCACTTTTGCAATAAAAAGACACCCATTACTTCATTTATCATCATTAAAATTTTTACCACCATGATATTATCCGAGTTCACCCTCCCATGGTGTCCTCCAAATGTGTTCTCTATCCTCTACAGTCTCAATCTTAGCATAATATAAGTTAATCTTCAAGGTAATGGAATTCTCAACTTATCTTTTCCTTTCAAATTATCTTTTATGACGTATATCGTCCAAATTTACTTAACATGTAAATATTTCCATTTTATTATTCCCTTATACTATATTATGACTATTTTATTATTAGTGGATCATTTTCACTGTATCTTTTTAACTTTTTATAAATAAATGTTTCATACCAATTACACTACAGAATTTTCAAAAAAAATGAATATATTTTCCAAGATATTATTATATTTCATTTATGTGAATATTAAAATCAGGTTAATTTTTTTTGGTATTAATAAGTATATAATATTGTTTTATTTTATTCTATATTTTATATAAATAAAACCCCCTTTTTCTTTTTCGAAAGCTATGAAGAAATTGTACAGAGTTCTATGATGTTTGAACTGCAGTTCAGATGGACATAGTGGCCTCACAAATCAAATGAGAAGAAAGGATATCTAGAGTCAAAATGGGGGGATATTTTATATAGGATAACGGGAAATGATAGTTCATAATTCCACGTAAAATAAATGTGGGATGATGATTTCAGGGAACTACATTCTTGAGAGTGGAAAATGCTAAAATTGTAGAAGAGATATCTATATCGCTCGAAACTGGTGTTGTGAGGGGAAGACTCAACATCCCAACAGAAATGAAAAATGGAACATGGTTAAGGCCCTACCTAAATTATAATACTTCATCTATGGTTATATTGGGCACATTTCTATTAACTTTCCAAATACTAGCGAAGAGGAGGGTAATCACCCTCAATTAATGCCATGGGGGAAAGGATATCATTTTTCTTTCCTGAAAGCTGAAGTTAAAGGTCCAAAAAACATTTCAGAATGTGCACTTGTTATTCTCTCAATTCTATAGAGTAATTTGTTTGATTATAGTTCTACACTTTCATGTATTTACTCTATCTTTTCAATGAATATATAATCATGAACTGAATTGTTAAAGAAGAGATATTAGTCAAGACTCGTCATGGGACTAAGAAAAATTCATCATTTTTATATGCTATAGTATTTACTTTAGTGATAATAACTGTACACCAAATATAGAATCCATTCTCTTGATATAATTTGACATTATACTTGGGATATACTAACTCTAAATATATAATGCTAAGAAAAAATGTATAAAAAAGAAAATATATGTAGTATTGAATAGACAACCAATACCTGTATTTATTGGGGAGATATCTCGACCTGAGCTTTGTCAAGAAGCACCACCTGTAGCCTTCTTTATGGATTTTATTGGTGAATATAGATAATAAAAAGAAAATATAAAAAAATTGTACCCATCATTCAATAATTATTTGACGTATTTCCTGATGTGTTTCCTGGACCTCCGCCAATAAATGAGATTGAGTTATCCATTAAACTCATGTCTGGTAGCAAGATGATTTGAAAAACCCCATATTGAATGGAGAATGTGGAGATGGAAATATTAAATAATGAACTCCATGATTTTTTGGAGAAGAGATTTATCTTACCGGGTTTCTATTTGGAGAGTACGTGTTCTCTTTAAAAAGAAGAAGGGTGGATCAATGCATATAATCATTGATTATAGATACCTAAATGGGTTCATAGTGAACAATAAATACCCTCCTCCTTAAATTGATGACTTATTTTAATATATTATAGGGTAACGTTTCTTCTTCAGTATTTATCCTTAATATGGTTGTCATCATCTGATTGTGAAAAATGAAGACATTCAAAACACCACCGTCTGATAAAGATATGGGCATTATGAGTATTTTATGGCTTTCAGAATCAAATTCTCAATTTATTATTATCAGCATAACTAATAGAGTCTTTATGGATTATATTTATAACATTTTGGTAGTTTTTATTGATGATATTATAATATATTCCACAATTCTAGAGAATAATGATGATCATAAGAGGGTTATACTAAATACTGATTGGAAGAAGATGTTATTTGGAATGTTTTGAAAGTGTGAGTTTTTTTTATAAAATATTTCTTTATTGGACCATATTTTAACCAGTGAATGAATCTGATCTGACCCTGCAAAGATATGGGTTGTGCATGGGTGATGTCATCTTCAAATAATAATTGAGATTTATAGTTTCCTTGGTTTAACTGGATATTATATGATGATTTTAAAAAAATCATTACATTCAAAACCACTAACCATATTAACTAGAAAGGGATTAAAGTTCATCATGAAAACTGATTGTGAAGAAAAATTATAAGATCCAAAGAAGATATTAGTTATTGCACCTGTGTTAACATTACCCTCCACTAGAGAGAGATTCGTTATTTTTAATGTTGCGTCTCTGAAAGCGCATGGGTGTGTTCTCATGCACAAAAAAAATGTTATTTATTTTGATTCATTATAGATAAAACATTACATGAAAAGTTACCCTAGTCATGATTTATGGAAAGCTATAGTTGTTTTTTTTGAATATTTATAGGAACTATACATATGGTGAGAAATGTGATATAAACATAGAACATCAATGTTCTATGAATATCTTCCTTCAAAAGGAATTGAATAAGAGACATAGGACATGGTTGGAGGTTCATAAAGACTATGATTTTTCAAATCATTATTATCCTACAATATAAAAAAGAGTTCTGGATTCACTGTGTAGGAAAGAAAATGTTTTGATAGAATTGATGAGGATTCAATGATATCCCCTGATCGAAGACTAGTGAAACTATTCATGTGAATAACAAGGGAAGGTACATCATCAAAATTATACCAAATTATTTATCAACAATTCTTATGAGATAATATCAATAAATCCCAAAAGGAAGAAATTGTTTTACAGAATAAGTTAGAGGCTATGAAGGGTGGGATGTTTCTTAAGTTCACTATTGATCAAGGAGGTGTAAAGAAAATTTGTACAAGACTATGTGTTAAATCTATTATAGAAAAAATGAATGAGTCGATGGATGGAGATTATATCTCTATATTCACTATAAATTTCTAGATCATAAATATGTATAGGGACTTTCATGATCATTATTTGTGTGATAAAATGAAAAGGGTGATTTTAGACTACACTACATGGTGCCTAGTGTGGCAACATGTGAAGTTGGGGAGAGATATTCCTAAAGGGGTATTACAACCACTTCCCCTAACAGCATGAAAGTGGTAAAATATCACAATGTATTTCATCACTGGTATACCATAATCATCCAAAAGAATTAATATGATATGGGTTATAGTGGATCTTCTCCCTAGGACTACCAAATTTATCTTTATTAGAGAAGATTTATCTCTTAACAAACCCAACAAGATATACATAAATTTGTGGTAAGTCTGCATGGGGTACCACTCTCCACCATATCTGATCATGAACGTATCTTCTCTGCAAAAAAATATAGAATTAATCAACA
The DNA here is from genome assembly GCA_963277665.1 of Viscum album. Classification (NCBI taxonomy): domain Eukaryota; kingdom Viridiplantae; phylum Streptophyta; class Magnoliopsida; order Santalales; family Viscaceae; genus Viscum; species Viscum album. The sequence goes on along the minus strand of OY728133.1, from coordinate 1,021,406,091 downwards.
TAATCTGGGTACTAAATTCAATTTCAATATGGTTTATCATCCTAGAACTACTATCCAAACTGAACGGACTATTTAGAAACATGAGGGAATGTATAAAACATGCTAAATAGAATTTGAAGATGGATGGGATAAACATATCCCCTTAGTTCAGTTCTCCTACAACAACATGTTTCATTCTAGTATTCAAATGGATCCCTATAATGTTATAGATGAGAATAAATGAAGAACTCGTACTTATAGGTATGAAGCTAGTAGGAAAATGTTTTTTGGGGCTGCTCTTGTGCAGGAGAAGATATAAAAGGTCCATGCCATCCAAAAAAACATAAAGGATACTCAATGTTGGTACTGTAGTTATGATAAAAGCCATCAATGGGACTTAGTGAATGATATTGTTAAAATATTCTTCATTTAAATTTCACCTTGGAAGAGAGTCATGATGTTTGGGTGGAAATAGAGTCTCATCCATAGGTACATTGGCACCTATGAGATCCTTTATCTCATAGGAGTAGTATATTATCAACTAGAACATCCAAAAAATCTACCTTCAAGTTCATGATGTTTTCCACATATCTATTTAGAGGAAATACATACCTAACCATTCAAATGTTCTGAATCTGGTGGTCATAAAACTAGAACATGACCTCTCTTTTTAGAAGAAGTCAATGGAGATCATGGCCCTTAAAGGAAAGGTTCTATGAAAAAATACAACCCATATCAATAATATTTTCTTACAAACCACAAATACGAAGAAGAGAGTCAAGATTAGAGGGAAACAATGAGGAAAAAGTACCCACAACATTTCTCAACCGATTGAATGAGATTAAATTGCAGGGATGGATTTTCTTATGCGGGAAGAATGTAATGACCCCAAATTTAAAATAGTAGTTTACTTCATGAAAATGAATGTTATAATATTTAATAATAAATAAAAATATATAAGTATAAATTAAATTTGACCATTGACTATTATTATTATAGGACCATTGGTCAATATGACAATTGGATGAAATAATAATTTTGAACAATGTAATTATTTTTTATATATAGAAATGAAAATTTATAATTAATGTAGAAAGAGGAGTTAATGGACTCATCCAATAGGCAATTGTCATATAAAGCCCATTTATCAAAGCATGGTAAGGATAAATCATTAATATTTATTACTATCGACCAAACCCATTTTGATATTTATCATGTTAAGCATGAACAAAATCACATATGGGATAAGTTCATGTTAGTGGAGATTTCCACTGGGGCGATGCTATCTGAGCCACCCCAAGAGTCCATTGACAACTGAAACCTTACTCTTATGTCATATGAGGTTATTTTAAGGGGTTATGTTTCAATTCCCTATTCCCCAAATATATAATCCCTTTCTCTGAATAAAATATTAATCCCATCATTTTTCTTTTAGGAATTATTTTTATTAAAAATAGAGCTTGAATTGGAAAATTGAAATTTTTGGTAAAAAAAAATAGTTTTTAGAGAGATATAAATAATTATATTAAATTATTTTTTTATGAATAATGATTATTATAATGAAATATTTTTATAAAAAAACTTCATTTTAATTAAAAATGTAAAAATAATTTTATTTTTTAACGTGATGAAATATTTAATATGCAAGTCACTATTCATTTTATGCCAATTATTATCTATATTAATTATGTATTTCAATAGTTAAAATTTAAATTTTTTATATTTAGATATTTATTTTGAGAAAATAAATTTAATTTCTTAATTTGAAACATTGATATTAGGTTTTATTAAATTTATTATAATTTATAAAATATTCAACTTTTTAGTGAAATGTAAAAATTTTCGTTTGAGTTGGAGGTGTGTTTAATGATATCATAATTATGTATTATGTAATTTATAACTAAATTTGAATATAATACCTAAAAATATAATTTTTTCCCAATAATCCAATACCACGTTAAAATACAATGGGAAAGCCCATGGTTTTTCAAATTCAACTAATGAGGTGTCCTTGGAAATTAATAAAACAAATCCATCAATATTTCTTAAAATAGACACAAATTAATTCATTTATCGTCATTCCAAATTTATAATCCATGATTTTTTAAAATTTCTACCTTCCATGGAGTCCCTCGAATGTGTCCTCGATCCCCCAGAGTCTAGATCGTATTGTAATATATGTTACTCTTCAAGGTAAAATAATTCTGAACAACGTTTTTCCTTTCACATTCTCTATTATGTGGTATGTCATTAAAAATTAAATACCATGTTCTTATTTCCATTTTATTCAGTCCATATATTATATTAATTTCATTTTATTAATGGTTACCTTTTACTCATCTCTATGTAATGTTTTATAATACCATGGTTCATACTTGTTATGTTGTTGAATTTTTATCTTAAAAATATCTCTTTTTATCAAGAAATTCATTAATTTTATTTTTTTTAATACACAAAACTCTTTAATTTAAACGGGTATTCAACAAGATATAAAAAAGAATTATTTTATTATGTAAATCAAATACATAAAACTTTCATTCCCTTTTGTTGGGTTATAAATGAAAAAAAGTTCTTATTTTGAGCACTTTATAAAACTCAATGTAATTATATGAAACAAATTTCATTTATTACCTATGGGTTATTTAGGAAAAGTATGATTATGATCTATGTGAATCATATGAAAATAATGAAATATTATGTGTTTTCCCTGATATCACTACAATGCATTGTGTAAATAATTTAATCTCTACATAGGATAAGTTTTATGATACCTTGGTGAATCACCTTTGTAATTTTTATGACACATTGGGGTTGTAAATTGGTGATATTCTTATAAATTTATAAATTAAATGTTTTTTACACATTTTAAATCTATGATTCTTGTAATTGTATATATGATATGAATATTTATAATTTATTTATTATATTCCTCACATTTTTATTGATATTCCTCATGATCAAATGTAAACCCATTACCTTTTTTTCTCTTCCTTGGCCTTTTCTCATCCTTTTCCATTGATGTATCTCCCAAGATTATGACATGTAATAATTCTACATAGGATGAACATTGAATAATCTTCTTACATGAGATAGAAGAGTTTTTTATGGTTTCATGTAATATGTACTTTTTTCAAAGGCATTATGCCTTAAAAAATCCTCTTTGTAAAATGTTATGTAAAGTTTTAAAAAAAATGGTTGGATAACATATTATGTAACTCCAATGAAAAAAATAAAATATATAGTTATATAAATATAACACTTGCTCAAAAATTCACACACTAATAGGAAAAATGATCAATCACATAATAAAACAACTAAGAAGGGTTTGGGGGATCAAAATAGACCTAGGAATGCCTTTTGGTTTATCACAAAGAAGGAAAAGGAAGATTAAATTGAATTATCATCCAATATTTCTATTTATAATGAACACTATGGACATTACATGATGTGTTACCCAATTATGACTCGTGATACTGAAAATTTTAATATTCATATATAAACCAATCAACATTTATTAAAAATGGATTTATTATTATTTTATATACTACACATCATGTAACTACATTACATGATTTTTAAATCCCTAGGAGAATGTAGAACAAGAAGCTTTTACATTGAGAACTAATAAAACTCTAACATCACCATTGCTGGTATCCTCTTAATTACATATTTTAACTACCCATACAAATGGAATGAAATGACAAGAGCAGTCTTAAAACATACCTATCTAAAATGAAAAGGAATGATACAAACCCTCATGTGGTTTGTTTCAGGGTTGGATCCTGAATGAAAAAGAAGGATGACTCTACACATGCTCTGAGAGTGTTAGTTATACAACATCTCTCTAAGTCTTTTTTCTAGATTTGATGGTCTACTTCTTGGGAGTTATCTTCTCATACATATAAGTGATAGTGGACCCTACAAAGGATGAATCAATGTGAGCTTGACAGCCACCCAGGGCATGAACAAGTATTCAATGCTCACAATCTATTTTTTCATCTGCTATTATCATGAAAAGTGATATATCTATTCACCCCTTTGTAGTTGACCCTTATTGGTGAGGATTATACTACATACCACTAGTCCATCATTTTTACCCCTCCTAGTCATTACTGACCTAGTGAGGTATAATATTGGATAACTGACTAAGAGGTACTATGTGACTAAATATCCTTATGAGATTCACCGAATAGATTTTTTAATGACGTGAATCACATCATCCTTTTATGGTATAGCCAGTGACTTAGATCACATTATTAGAGAATCGGATGAGAGAGTTTTCCATAACCTTATTGGATATAGATTATATTGTTGGTAAAATATATGGAAGAGACAGTGGATGTCTATGTATTCAAACATTTTCCTTATTTTTTCCTTTTCCTGGAATAAAATCATTCAAAAATTGATTAATTTGGAGACTTTATTTTTGTTTTGTATGTGTTTGGAATATGTAATATCATATTTTCAGGCATAATAGCTAAGGCGATGTGAAATTATGATGCCAATTTAGCTAGGAATTAATTTTATAAAAATATTGTATATATTTTTATAACATTGCATAGTTCCCCTAAAAAGGTGGAATAACTTCTAAACCAAATATATGATCGTAAATATAAGGCCATTTTTTAATATGAAATATGGAGTTTACCATAGGTGTAACATAAATTTGATCATTTTAGGATGTTTTTAAAGAGAATTCGTTGGTGGGTGCACTGGATAAATTAATTATTTTAATTTCCTTAATTATTTACCCAAACCAAAATAACTAATAGGAGGAGACTATAATGGGAAATATGAACGAACTATTGACATTAGAATAAAGTGAAAACCCTAATTATGCCATAAAGATGGTCTGTATGGGATGTTTGGTTGATGAATCTATTGATGACTATATTGAATTAAATTAAATAAATCAATATTTTATTATATATATTAAACAAACTAATTAAATCATGTATATATACTTTGTTATGGTGATTTGGAAAGGGTTCCCCATGTAACTCTTTCTTTATCTCATAGGCGGTTAGAATTATTCATTGGAAAATAGAGAGGGTATGAAAACTGGTGATATGATCCAAGTATAATAAAATGCATGTGATTTAGTGGTTCAATTTCTTTTCTAATAGTTTTTTTCTTTACCAAAAATTGCTTGATAATCGAGGTAAGACTCATTAATTGTTGTTTTTTCCCTTCTGATTAAACTATTGAGCATGATTAATGTTTTTTCCTTGTAATATATTTAAATGAAACATCTCATGGCTTAATTTATCAAAATTATTTATTTGTTTCAATTTATTTCTTCTTCATGTAATGTGTTTCCCATCGGTTGGACTACTATGAAATTGTTGTCCCCGAACATATTGCCAACTATATTTAACACAATTTTTATTGGTTCTTTTCTAGTACTATTCATAATGTTATTCATTGTGGGAACACAAAGTCATGATTCGACTTCATTAGGGTGGGTGTAAGGGCAGATGAACCAGTAGATTAATTTCAGTGGAATGATGAAATATGGATTGACTGTATGTGGATTGATTGATAAATATATATATTTTGGTGAACAATACTATTTAGTATCATATGTGTGATATTTTTTAGTGGATATTGTTGTGGTTAAAAAAAAGATCCATGTTTTCCAATTTAGAATATGGGGATGGCATACAGTTTAAATAAATAGATTAGAGTAGAGGATGAGGTGCAGAATCACATGTTGGAGGATTTGTGGCATGGATGTGATAGTAACCAGACATTGATCTTTGACAGGGTCTCCATATGTAGTCAACTTGGGGAGATTTAATATTGTTAATATTTATAATAATAATGGTTATGAGTTAATAAAATCAATTTATGTTTTTTTATTCATATTATTTTAAATAATAATACCTTTTTCATAAAATGAGTGGTAAATTAAAGTAAATTATTTTAATTTAATTATGAATTTTTTTAACAAATATAATTTTATTGTACATTTTTAAAAAAGTAATATACTGAGGTGAGGAACCTAGGATCCATTATGTGCAATAAAAAATTCTTTTAATTTTATAATAATAGTATTAATATATTAAAATATAGATTATACAGAACAATATTAAATTTAATTTATAAAAGAAAATGAAAACGCCGAAGTGTCCATCGGGTATGGTGGAGACAAAATCTATCATGGCTTAAAGGATTCAAAATGAATAATAAATAATAATAATATATTACTATTATTATTTTTGTCAACCCTTGAATCACCTCTAACATCTCAGTACAACATCAAGTTGACTCACCATTAGTGATAATGTAACCATGCAATTAAGACGATCATTTTAAAAACAATGTTTGATAGTTTTTTCAGACACATGGCTCAGGTCCATAGAGCACCAAACGACTACAATATTATTATTATGAAATATAGTATCCACCATATATTCTTCATAAGTATTTCAAATAATTAACATTTTATGTCTTTGAGACCCTAAAATTAATGCTGCCATTTCATGAATAATATCAGTTATTTAATTCTAACACATAGCTCAGACCCACGGAGCTTCATTCATACGTTATAAGGTGAAATGTAAAATTTACACCTGGTATGTGATTTAGGAAATGGAATCACTTACATTGAGTGTTTTTTCATGACGATCACAATAGTGTGATCCATTGGGCCATTTGAATTCAATTGCAAAGTCATGTCAATGCAATTAAATTTTTGACATTCAGACTGATGACTATCTGAATGCATTCATTATAATTATTTCTAGGAGAATTCATATAGTAACCCTAAACACTATGTAGCAAAACATATCTAGATTTCCCTTTACTAAATTTTTACACGACCAATAAATAGGTTAGTACCATACGCCATGTTTGTCCTCGATATGTCGTGTACCTCTTTCCAGAGAAAAAAATCTGGGATATGTATATCATCTTATTTAAATTCCATTTTCCCCATGAGTAACCTATCATGCATGTGATTCCACATAGAACATTGTGGTTCCATATATTTTTGATTTTGATATATGATGTGAAATGTTCTAGAAAGGACTCTTATTTTGGTGATGCCTAACAAGTAAAATGATCAGGAAGAATCACCAGAGACTAGTAAGTTATACCATCTTGTAGAGGTGATCAGTGGAGTCCTCGATCATTATACTGGAACCACCAAACTCATCCCTATGATAATGGGTCCTCAATAACTCTCTCCCATGTAGATCCCCATATATAATAGGGATCAGGACTTCAATTACTAGAGTGTAACCCCTTGTTGTCCCAAATATTGAGTCATAAACATCTGAGTGAAACCCTCTTTTAGATATGAATTAACACTTGGATGACCATAGTGAAACCCCCCCACAAATTATACTAGGGAATGGGTCTTCCACATCTGAGAGTAACACTATATGAGATAGGAAGCATGGAACCCATTATAAGATTGGGACCTCCAGTTCACACTAGGTTGTTTATCCTCAACCAAATATAGTGAACCTCCATTAGCTTTGGTTCATGTCCCCAACCATTATGAGTAGAAACGCCAAATCAGAATAGGAAATTGGTCCTTATGATACAAGAGTGATACCACCGATTGACATGGGTGAGGTTATTCTATGTATGTTTAAATTTTGGAATCCCTTAATGTAAAAGGGTGTGGGTCCTCTATTTTGAGTTTTTCCCACTAAAAAATGTGGCACTTTTATGATGTGTGGATTGAATTAGATGGTTAATTATGAGAAGACCTCTAAGATGCGGGGCATCATTGATGGACTTCTAGAACTATTGATTACTCTATTTTCTATGGGAAGTGAAGACATGCGGGTTATTTCATGTGCTTCTCTTATGTATCTTCTCTAGGTTGGATTTGACTACTACCATTATATGGGTGGAAAATAATCGACATGTAGTTTTTCTAATCTCTATGTTGATACCTATATTCATAGATGGTGTTTCTATTTCTCATACTCTTAGGTTGAGCTGTGATATGGAGATGACCATAATTTCTAGTTTGGGGGGCTTTTGAATGATTATATATATATATATATATTCATCTCTATCCACATCTTGGATTTGGTTACTCTTTCCCATGGGAGCTTAATATGTGTTGGGTATTCCAAGTGATTATATTTTTATCTTATCATGGATTGATGATTCTAATATCCTACTATAGGTTGAAAAGGCTCAACTGTTAGTTCATCTACTCATTATATTTATTCACAAGGGTTTAGATGAGGTTTCATTCACCCTTGTTTTGGGTTGTCCTATTCTCTATAATGGTATATTTCTTATAATATCATTCTATTCCTATTGAATCATTCAATTATACCCCCCATATTTTCTATAGTTCTACTAGGTATGTAAATACTAACTCTTAAATGGTATTTTCCCACACATGTCTTGTCTTTTGATGAAGGAAGACATGTTAGTGGTGACTTTAGAGTATCTTAGGTTTTCCTTGTACTTTGGACCATATATGACGGTCAATGTATAATATTTATGAGATGTTATCTCTTAGATGTTTAGAATTAATTTTTTTTGTCAGTTTTGAACATATTTCTGGTGAGTCATGCCATTTTCCTAGGTACATTTATTTTTTCATTTTCTTACTTCTATACACACTGGATAGTATACATGATGTGTTGATTTTCTAGATGTGTTACATCTTTTACTCTTTCAATCATTATTTCTTCTTCTATCTAGGTGTGCGTGTTCATACATGAACATAATAAAAAGCCTCCCCGAGTTAGTTTTGATGTCAATACTTATGTACACCCTCATGCATGTGGTCTCAGTTTATTTGTGGCTCTATCCCTACTTTGGATCTGGTCATGACACTGTTCCACCTATATCTAGGCATTAAAAAAACAAAAATGATTAGCACTATATAATATAATTCCCAACAAACGAATAAATCCTCACACTCTTAACTAATCATCAAAATCCAATAATAATACCATAAATTGAAAATAAATTATTCTATAAATATCTAAACGTATGATTCTTTAATCATTTCATCACTATGTTTGAAAACCACTGGTTTGAATGATTTTTCATATATTCATTGAAGATAAATCAACAATTATTTTTCAAATAAATTCCATTTTTATTTTAAAATCATATTTACATATAAAAAATTCGCATGCCAACTAGGACATCATGTAGACATGTTGTAATGTTTAAAACCACTATTTTCTTTTTATCATGTTTTCTAGACCCACCTTCATTCCCGATGTGATGGGTCGTCACTATGTATTCTAGTTTCCCTTTTGATTATTTAAAGATAATTAATAATTTCTCCCTAAAAACACTTCATTTTGATCAACGGGGTTAATAAATTACTCATCCCAAAAAAACATTTAAAATCACTTTGATATATCATCATTTAAAACCTTAATGCGGTGTATAATACTTTTATCTTATGGTCAACCATTAGCTTATAGACCTATAAATTTATCCATAACTCTTTAGATAACCACAAATGAAAACATTATAATCTCCCAAGTTATCTATACCAACATTTGTTAAAAAATATTGCAACACAGGACCTGCACTCATAAATCCTATGAGGAAATTCATAACAATACATTTCAGGCATTGATACTGAAAATTTTGACCCAATTGTTTTTAATAAAATAAACAACATAAAAAGGTGACATGGATGACATATATTCTAGATGATCATTTAGGTATAGGGTTTTATTGTATTAGGAAAAACCACTAAATAAAAAATCATAACGACTTTGACTCTTAGGTAATTGGTTTGTAAATATTACCTTTATCACACATTATTATGAGATTTTCATATTTAACAATAGGTAATCCACACAATCCTTGAGAAATTCTTTGTAGAAATTAATTATTCAACACAATTCTATAAACAGAAGGGAAAATGAATCATAAGAAGTGCATGATCCTATTCATAGTAAGGATGTATATAAGGAATAAAACTTAATTTTTATAAATGGGGAAAATTTTACATAAGATTGTGATGACATAATTGAAGTGCATGTGCTGAACATAAAAGAACTCATACTCGTAGAAATTTAGATCATAAATTATGAAAACACAAAAAAGTAAATAGTACTAAAAATCAATAATCATGATCCCTGTGATATAAATATCGATCATTAGAATCATTATAATCCCATAGAAAGAATAATGGAAAACATTCGGGTATCATGTAACATCATTTCATTGAACATATATAGAACTCCTACTGACTTTAATAACCATATGGACGACATCAAAAATAATTATCTAGAAAAATAATCCTTACCCAATGTATTCCAATGATATCTTGGTGCACCCATCATATATGATATAATGGGATCCCTTAATTCTATATAGGAACACCAATCATTTAAAATTTAATAGAAACCAATAAATATTGAATTCATCAAAACTCATTGATACATCGGTTCTTTTTTCATAACATGATTAACCCATTGAAAATAAATGGGTTCATTAGAAATCTATTTAGAGCATGAGATACCCATAAAAAATGGGTTCCACAAATATTTAATTAAAATATGATTAACCCAAGTAAAATAAATGGGGAAAATAATAATATATTTGAAAAAATGATTAACCAGTGGAAAAGAAATGGGTTCCATTACAATCTATTTAGAACATTACTAACCCATGGAAAAGAATTGGGTTTAATAAATTTATCTTTGAAAAAAAATTTACCAATGTAAATTAATTGTGTTCAATATAAGTCTCTATGTTACATGATTAAATGATTTAAATTAAATGTGTTTGATGACAAAATATTTTAAACAATATTAACCCATGGGAATGAAATGGGTTTCATAATGTTCTTTTTAAAACACGATTGACCTATGGAAAAGAAATAGTTATCACAAAAATATCATAGTAACATGAATAATCCATCCAAATAATGAATTCGGATTTTATCAATACAAAATATACTCAATAAAGGATAAGTAACAAAAAGGGTTGCTGAATTTGAAGAATTAAAATGTACATTAATAATCATTAAAACATTATTGAGGAGAATAATCTTTAATGATTACAAATCATCCCATTACAAATTGAAAAATTGGAATTAAAAATACCATTAAAGGAATTACATTTAATTTAACTTATGATATCACAAGAATAAAGAGATTCATGATATAACATATTAATGATTCAATATATAATCCTGATAAAATAAAATAGATGTATATCATAACAAAATTCACATGGAAGGAAAATTGTGAGCATAATACATTACTTCCTTGGTTCCAAGAAAACATAAACCCCATGAAATAATAAAAATTAAATTGAACAAAAAATATCACGATAAATAAGGTTATTAATGATATCATATGTTCAAAGGGGCTGTAAATAAACCTTATAACATAATAATGGTTCATAGCATCTGGATATGCCTCAATGAAATGTTATTGAAACAATGTCCCTTTATTACTTGAGTAACTTTTTAATCCTAAAATCCATGAAATAATAACATGAATGGAAACATTTAATATCATGAAATAAATGAAATTCATGGATAAAAATATCATAGTTGAAAATATATTCCCTATAAATTTATCTAGGTGAATAATAAATATCATGTCTTAGTGGAATGTAAATTGAGATAAAACCCCTTACCTTGTGTCTAATTTTTCATACATGTACCATATATTACTGAATAATAAACATTTTTCAATTATATAATTAATTAATAAGACGTTAAATTTTCATTGTTAAATTCATTTCACTCATATACATGTCATATACAACTACAAAATCAATAATATTTAATTCATATATTATAACCATATTCAATGTATGTGTCAAAATCAAATTTTGATGTCTACTACGGTAAAAGGAGGTAATATTAAAACATCCCATGAATAATATTCATGAAATAATAATTATATTTTTATATCGATAATACTTTTATACCCAATAAATAAATATTCCTGTGAAATATATTCTAACGTTGATATCATAGAGATGGTAGATTGTACAAATGCATTTGTAATGTTATCATTTTTCACTGATCTTTATGAAAGGAAGGTAAAAAAATTTAACATTCAAGAATGAAAATTATATTGAAAAATATTATTTTATTTAACAATGTATAATTATTTATAGTATTATTTTAACCTAAATGTAATCAAATCCTATGAAGGTGGCGGTAGTCCACACATCCCCAAACAACGTTATCATTTTTTTAGCATGCGAAATGAGTTACAATGAAAATGATATATAATATATAGAGAAAGTTAAATATGAAATTGATAAAAATTTATTTAATTTATATATAATAAATTTATTAAACACATCCTTAATACATTCCATCTAATTTGTGAACGTATCACAACCTTTCGATGGCACGGTAGTCCACAAGTTCAGAAACGATGTTATCATATTTACACATAATGGAATGAATGATGGTTTTTATTGTATAAAAATTAAAATAGAATTAAAACAACATAAAAATAATATATATCAGATAAAAATATTTTTTCTATCATAATTCACAACCATGGGAGTTGGTAAAGGAAAATATAATGACATCGTTTCGAAGGTAGTAGTCAGTCGTACACACGATTGGTAATTTCATTAGTTGTTTGATAGAACTGCATGTTGGTTTAGGTTGAGACCATAACATAAAAAATATTATTATATTTTTTTTATATATTTTATTATATAAGGATGTAATAATAATAATTTATTGGTTGTATAATGAAATAAAATATATATTAATGTTGAAGAAGTGTGCCTCTTTTTCAGGTAACTCATTTCAGTTTTCACCAAGGGGTTTAATATGGGGGATTCCATTCTAATGAGAAAATTATTTGTTAATGGTAATGAATTGTGGAGATTATATCCATATTTTTTGGATGAGCCAATTTTCATCAAGGGTGTTTAGTAATGGGGAATGGTTAATGCCTTTTTATATTTTTGGGGTAGTGTCATTCTTGTAAATTTAAAAATGTAATCACTATTGAGAGGTCTACCTTACACCATGTTCATCCAATAATGATAAATAAAATATAAAAGTTGTGATGTTCTAGAATCAAGTTAATAATAATGTATTTTTATTTTTTTCATGGTAACTTAAACTCATATGATTAAATTTTGACTACTAATAAAACACAATATTATATTAATCGATGTAATTAATTTTAATTACATTCACTATTATGATTAGTGAAAAAACTAAGTTAAATATATTATAAACTACAAATAATGATGTTTATAATTATGGTATTAATTTTTTGAAATATAAATTATAGAACATGCATAGATTAAATTAAAATTAATCACACAGGAAGGATGAGACATCTAGTTTTTAAAGATAAATTCTCAAATGTTTGAAATGTTTTTATGTCCAATTTCAATGTGATGTTGTTTCCAATTACCTAAATTGGGTTTATTTATCTAAATTTTATTTAATTATACATTAAAACTAATTCAAATATATATCTCTCTATTAATATTAGATTAAAACATACATTTTTACTAAAATTTTGTATTATTTATTATTCAACAAAATATGTATGTTCTCAGAAAAATATGAAACGTTCACCCAAGGTAAATATTTATATTTATATTTCCAAAATTATTTTTAAATTTTCTCATAATAATTATATATTTGTCAAAAAAAATAGAGTGAAACATGTATTCCATTAAAATGACGTAAAAATGCCTTATGAAAATATACACCTTTTTATTCGAAGAATTAGATTAATTATTATCTAAACCATATCGATGTTATTTGACGAATTTAAAAAATTTATTAAATAATGAAAATTAATTATTATCCTTATCTAAAATTGATTAATTTCATTGAAAAGATAAAACATCATTTTGGTCATAAAAATAGGGTTCATAATAACACATCATTTATATTAAATTGTACATTATTATAATTTATAATTTATTGGTAAATAAGGAATTCATAATGGGTTCATTATGATGTTTTAAATTTTGATTTTAAGTGGCAGACATATGTATGTTAAATGATGGTTAATGACCTATAAAAACTATAATTAATTGTCATATTATTATATTTAATGAGATATTCAATCATCAACACTATGTTATCATTCATATAGGCATTATATTGATGGTGTTACTATCATTTTTGGAATGGAAATAAAATGATTTACAAATATTTGTTTGTATAAAAGGTATAATCACTTAGGGTTTCTTTTGATTATAGATCTACCAAATTTTCATTTGGATTATGATGTTTTTCTAAATTTTCATGATTAATTTCATCTCAATGAGAGGTTATGTTTTAAAGATAAAACCTATTTAATGTATTCCCCACATTTCTCTCATACTCGCATGTTATATGACTATTTTCATATATTTTAATCCATGTAATATCTTTTAACCTTAAATAATGATATTTTTATGATATTTTGTCTGTATATCATTTTTATGAATATAATCTATATTCGTATGATCTTTTATTAAGATATTTATGTTGCTCTCATGCTCTCCTTCATTTTATGATATGCTTCTGCCTAACCGAGAATCTAATCTCACACTATTCAAATACATCCAATATCTAGGTTTAGGAAATTATTATACCATTTTTTAGATGTCTCTTTTAAATCATAAGATAATTGTATTTTAAAATTCATGTTTATATTATGTTAGTGTATTTAGTAACATATTGTATTATATAAGTCTTTTGGGATTAGTTAACTATCCTTTCGTGATATAGTCATAGAACCTTTTTGAAATACTAATAACCGATTCTATGTATATGATTATATACTAAAATATTGATAAAGATATTTCAATACTGTTTAACATTGAAAATAATCCCCTTGATTATACTATATTTGTATTCAGGATCTACAGTAGATGTACCTTAGGGTAACAACACTAACAAGGTAATGCTTTTAATTAACTCATTTGTCATATGTTACATGAAAAATAGGTCTTATATCACTCGTGTATTGAAACTATACTACGATAATCTTGGTCAAGGATATTCTATTTCAAATCCATTGTGGGGGATTTATTTAATAATTTAAATATGTTATTAGTTTATGACTATGGAATTAGAAAAACATTAAGTAACCATGTAATAATCACTTGTGTTAATGGATTAACAAAATATGAAAATATGAAAATAAAATGTCATAAGATTAAATAAAGGTTTCATTATAGATAAAATAATTTTATTGGGATTTCACATTAATAAACTCATATTCATTTTGATGTTATAATAATATTTCTTGTTGTATCACTTTTTTATAAATATGATCATGAAAATTAAGCTATGAATGGTATGACCCAATGAACTTCTGATAATAATATTTTGGATTAATATTTTAATATTGTTAACAGGGATAATGGAGAAGATATATAAGAATAATGTAACACCCTGACCCATGTTACCCAGAATCAGTGAATTATTACATAACATTGGCCTGATACGAGGAATTATGTCCAAAACTACCAATCAGTTTTGTTGAGATGGAAGTATTAGATACATACATCAGTTTGACATTACATCATGGAAAAAATCAACATTGTGTCATCTTAGAACACCATTGTATCCCATATCCAATTCCTGCAGTTTAATCATAATACACTTCTTTTCATCTTGGGAAAAATAAAACCTAAAAAATGGGTGATCTCAAATACTTAGTAAGGATAACAATATAACAAAAACTATGAAAAATAAGATTAAAAATTTAAGCCAATTTATAAGACTAGAAAAAAATACTTTTAAACACAAGAATCTATATAATATGTTAGTGATAAATCAAATAATTCCATTTACATATTCACATGTATATTCAACTAGTTGAATAATCACATGTAATATCTATAGCCAATTCCATAATGATGGAAAGCATAAACCATGAATGGTATAATAATAACACATCCACAGTCAAAAATATCACAAAACATTCAATACAGTTTGAAATATTTTTATCAAAATAAATCATCCATGATGAAGAATAATATTCGGTAAAGGATGTTGACATAGATTAAAATGATCAGTAAAAATGTTTTAGGGAAATTTTCCTTTTTCATGAAAACATTTAAAAGTCTGATTATTTATCAAGAAGCTATTAAAAATAGATTTTTGAATCAAATTTTCACATACCACATTGAAAATTTTAAAAGGATTTTCAATTTTAAAATATTAATTTTTATATAAATAAATCCTTAATAGCATTTTTAAAACATGGAAATTTTTGAGAAATATTTAGAAGAATAAAATTTTAAAACATTTAAAACGAAATATTAGTTACAGTTATTATCCAACTAAGAGACGTCAGAATAAAAATAATTGAGGTAATCAAAACATTATAATATCATGAGAATAATGGTATTCATGATATATATTTCAAATTACATTATATACACTAAATAAAAGTGAATTGCTACATAACAACAATGAAGTCTCAATGGAATCTATGTTGGGATGAATTCCTTTATAAAGACTGTATCCATATGTTAAGGATAAATTAATGACATAATTATGTGTGACAAATATATATATACTCAATATGATTGGATATTCAGTGTAAATCAATCAAAGTAAATTCACATGTATTCTTCTAAAAACAATACATACGACTTGGATGTTTAACTAGATGAATAGAAATTGAGTTTAAATTACTCTTATAATGTTTATATTGATTCTATGAGAATTTATCAATGGAGTGATTATGTATATAAAAATTATATCTAGAAAAAGGCGGGGGTGTAAATTTCTACATAATTAAATAAATAGTCATTTCACACATAATATTATAGTAAAGTAATCAATGAATTTTGCGTAAAACCGAATGAGTGGAAATATAAATTTAAAATGCCCTTACCAATTTGGTAACTTACAAAACATACATCCGATGAAATAAGTATCATTAAATGATGATATAATACCCAAAAATTAATGATTATTATGCAAACAATATAATCATTGGCAGTACATACACCACACAAAAAGTAATAGTGGAAAATATGGCATGAATATCACGGGAATAAAAGTTAGATGAAAACCCATTACCTGGTACTTTTCCTTGGAAGGGTGTACATTAAACAACCATATAAGAGTTAAAGAATTGTTATTAAATTATAAAAGAACTATATACATAAATATGATATCATATATGATCCTCAAATATTGTATTGTAAATAATAATTTAGTAGTATCATCATTTCGTGTGTTAACCGGTCTGTTTTCCTTTATATGCACAATTACGTAAGCCATGTTTTTTTATGGATATGATGCATTTTATTCATAGCCAGAATGATATTAAGTTCTTAAACATTACTTATTACCATATAATGAATATTATTCTTGAATGATTACGATGGGGAAGAAATCTCATCACGTTCATGGAGATGGTAATCTGTACGCACGCACGAGCGACAACATAATTATATTGATGGTGAAATAATATGTAATTTGATGTTATATCATAAATACCAAATCATTAAAATTTTCTATTTATTATGTACATCATTTATAATCAATATTTTACCCATGCAAATAATTATGTGTTTGAATATCAAACTACACCACGACGTGGATTCGGTAAGCCGTATGTACGCACATAAGGTAAATTAGTCATTCATATGATGGATAGAATAATAGAAATTTTTGTTCCATTTTTATAATAATATAACATTATATAGAAGATATTCGATTTATTATTTTTGAATGAAAAAAACAAATAAAGAGGATTTGTAAGAAGAAAAGAACTTGAAAGCGGTGAGGAAATATTTACCTCTTCTTTGGGTTCTTCCTTTTTATTTGATCAAAAAGGATCCATAGGATGGATTTTTTACCAAAGGAAGGCCTCTATGCTAAAGGGAGGGAAGTTGGGAGGATATTTGGGAAGGGGATAGCCGAGCCAAATGGGTTTAGTTGTTAAAATAAGAGAAAGGGAATTACCCTATTATAAAAGAGGTGGTGGTCACTTTAGGAAAAGTTTGAAATATTATTTTACTAGTACTCGTCTGTGAATTCGCACGGTGTTATTGTTCAACAATTATTTTCTATTATAGATTGTTATTTTTAAATTTTAATATAGTTTATTAATATTGAGTATATTTAAATCAAAATATAGAAGTACAAGACATTGGAATACAAGCTATAAAAATATGGAGACATCATCAAAATAGAAGAAAATGATGTAGATTTGAATTACATGATTGAACAACATTTGAAGTAACATTCACAGAAACATTGGAATTCTGAGTGGAATGAAAATTAATATAAATATAAATATAAATATAAAATATAAATATCAGATTTTTCAATAAAAGTTACAAAATTTCTTGGAGATTATATTTTTAGTAGAAAACAATTACGATATTTTATAATGAATAAAAATTTAGTTTCAACATGAAATATGATGGTTTTAAATAATTGAGATGTAAGTAATAAAAGGAAAAAATAAAAAATTGGTGTGGGGGGGAATAAGTCATTTTATAATTGAATCTTATCACTTTACATTATAAAATTTATTATTACATGGTGATGTTTAATTTAATTATATAATATGTTTTATTTATATGTATATCTATTCTGCATTTTTAAAACAATGAATTTATTTTTAACTATTCGGTCGATTGAAATAATCATCAAAATTCAAATCATGTGATATTGCCTCAAATTTGAACATAGTTTTCCCTCTACATATGTAAATAAAATACATTTATTCCATAAGTACATGAAAATTGATCAATATTTGAGATGTTATCTTTGCATGGATGATAAAAAATGAAGTCTATCTTACATATTATATATCATTTGGTGAGCTACAACTTTTCATCTTTTCTGCTCCTCCATTGAATCTTTCCCATAGATCAAAATCCTATAATGGAGACAAATCCTGATGAATCCCAAAATCATCTTCTGAAAATATATCGTTGACATGGCCTGGAAAATCTGTTCAAAACATAGTAGACATTATATTTTGACACTAAAAGAACAAAAATTATTGTCACATAAGAATGTAGACCAATTTAAAAACACAACATCACCTGAAACTCTTAATAATGATTGAAAAAAATGTATGGTTCATGTTGAGAATGTTCTGTTTTCAGTATTACATAATATTTTTATTTAAAGGGGGAGATTGTTGAAATTAATACTCTATCTCATTATGATAATTTTGATTCTCACAAATATCCATAATTATTTTCTAATGATTTTATTTGTTAAGTATTTTGTGGGAATTTATTATTTTATTTTACTCTTGAAATGACGAGAATTTATTACTTTTGTATTCATATTTAGCGTGTTCTGGAATCAATATTCATACCCTACTTAATCGGGATCTGCTTTAGCTTGTTATAGAAACACTTTTCATACCCTACATGGAGAAACATGGCATAAGGATGAAAAGCATGTATACTTTTTGAGATAAGAGAATTGTATGGTTAATCAACAATACATTATCAGAAAAGTATGGAAGAAGATCCCTACGTAAGGATGGAACCCTATGTTTGGGATATCAGAAAACTATGGAAGGAGAACTGTACTTAAGTATTAAATGTTACGTTTGTTTCTAAAAAGTATGGTTCATCAACTTTACATTTATGAACAACCATACGTTCTTGGAAAAGTATAGATCAAGTAAAAGTATGGAACTTTTATTATTCGTTTTATAGTTAAAGAGAAAAGTATGGATGGAAAGACCTACGTCTGTAATCAACCATATGTTGTCAACTCTAAGTTTGAAGACCACGTCATCAACATTATGTTTGGCGACATAGAATTTTAAAAAAACTATATTTTTATGCAATAGTAACCAAACTGATTATTAGGTGGATTATAAGTCGATTTTAAACCTTCTTTTAAAGTATTATCTAGATCAATTAAAAGACGTTTTATCAATGATTTATGGATCTAATTAAAATGTGTTTTTTTATACTGAGTCTTTATGGAATTTACGGCTACTCTATACTTTCCAATTTTTGAATTTCGTGATTCAGAAGGAGACTTTTATAGACTTAAATTTATAGGGGATGTGCTCTTTGTTGTTATATATTTGTGTTTCCACTGAAATAGATGGTAATAATGAATCTATTATTCAAAAAGTGTAGAAAAAGAAAAAACAGAGACTACTCGAAATTTACAGATCTGTTGATTCAATTGAAGCTTCAATGATCTTTTTATTGAAGAAGAAGGAACACGATAAAAGATTCATTTGTTCTATAACAATGATATACTATGGATCTGCTACTACTGAAATTTTGAATTATATTTCTATATCTATCGCAATGGGATCGACTCAGAACAACTCTTATGTGAAGATCATTATTTCTGAAAGTGACGATCTATCTACTGTAAATTTCATGATGTTTCAATTGTGGAGAACATTTAGAAAGTATTTTTAGATTGAAAAAATCATTATTTTCTATTCTTAAGTAACTGAAATCTCGTTCTAAGCTGTGTATGTTCTGTTAATGAATCAGAAGGCTTTGTTTTGCCTTAATTTGTAAAGGTTTCAACTACCTTTTCTCAGTTGTTGAACGGTCTATTGAAATGAGGACCAGATAGTGAAAATCACCAACCTCCTGGGGTATAACATTGGTGGAGTGGACTAGGGTATTTCTATTCCTCAATCCATTATATATCATGTGTCTCGGCACATCATATTTCTGCTGCACTATTCGTCTGATTAAAGTAAAAATAGAATACAATCTCACGAAGATTTATGAAAAGATAAAATTCAACCCCCCCCCTCTTGGGTATATTTGGTATAATTCGATCCAACAATTGGTATCAAAGGGAGGTTCGACATTCTGATGAATCCTTAACAAGATGAATGTGATTATACAAAGAGAAGGATGATCGATACAAGAGAGGTAATGTCTATGGTATTATCACCATACATCAATGGAGAAAACTATTGATGCTAGAAGTCCTGAATAATTATTTATCTTAAAAACATTGTATATATAGTATATTCAAAGATTCTGAGTCCATATAAAATACCAGAAAAACCTGAAACTTGGAGTGTAGCTACTGAAGTAGAATATGATATGAACTAAAAGGCAATGGATGCAATTATATGTGGTCTAGGACCTGATGAATTCAATGGAGTATCTCAATGCCCGACATTATATAAAATGTTGGAAACTATTGATGTTTCTTATGAAGGAACCAACAATATCAGGGAAATGAGATATGCAACTGCTATGCTTATAATTGATATATTCAGAATGGTTGAAGGTGAAAGTATTATTCAAATTAATGGAATATTGACAGAGATTTTCAATAATATAAATAACTTGGGATATCCCATTAAAGAAGCTGTTCAATCTTTAAAAGTACTGAGAGTACTACCTACAATGTGGAATGGAATCTCTACTGCAATCAGACAGGCAACACCTACCAAGAACTTAACCATGAGAGAATTGATTCAAACACTAATGATGTATAAATATGAGATGCAAGATGAACCTAATGAACACAAATTCTTATTAAGATAGATGACACATCTTTGAAAGTGTCTTCACAAATCAAAAATTAGAAAACTGAAGAAAAGTGTAAAAGATAAATCCGAATGTTCTGATTTATCAAATTCTGATGTTGAACTGGATCAGCTTTCCAGAAGATTCACTAAATTCTAAAAAAAAGCAGGGATTCAGAAAATCCTTCAAAAAGGATGATAAGGAAGTCAGATGTTATGAATGAAAGAAAATGGTACATATCGGAACTGACTGTCCTCAACTAAAAGAAGAGAAGAAAAAGAAATTCTTCAAAAGAAATGATTAGGAGGATAAAGACATGAAATCCATGAAATCTACATGGAGTGTATCTGAATAATTCATTAGCACATCTGAATCAGACTCAGAAAAGAAGAAGTAAATTTGTTAGCCAACATGTGATTTTTTGGCAAACATAGATGAGGTACAATATTACTACTTTTTTTACTCTAGTCCTTAATCTAGTTACTCTAATGAAAAACATGCAGCATGCTACAATATGCTTGCAGAAAAATATAATTCTTTTTTTGAGAAGCATAAGTCTTTAAAGAACATTTACAATGTTGTTTCTGAAGAAATAGATACAATTCTAAAACAATTTAAGGAGTTAACTGAGAAGTTTGTCTCAATTAACACTAACAATATAGATTATAAATCAAGGATAAAATCTCAGAAAAATGAAGTAGAAAACTATAAAAGTGCATCCCTTGTTTTTAATAATGGATAAAATACATTAAATGAAATTCTTGGGAAAAAAATTCATTAAAAGGAATGATTTGGAATTGGAAGTAATGGTGAAAAACCGAAGATAAAAAAGAATTATTTTCTTCCAATTTCAAAAAGTCTAGATTGTAATTTCTGTGGAATAAGAGGACATACATCTAAAAATGGTTTCTTAAGAAAACCTCAAATAAGTGGTAATAAGAATGATTTTGTATCGAATTAATTATTTGACACCTGTGAAATTAGAAAAACAAAGAAAGTATGGATTCCCAGATCTCTGCTGGCTAACAACCCTGGACCAACATAATATGTGCACCAAAGATAATTGTATATATTATTTTGAATGGAGAAGGTCACACAAGAAAAAATGACATATTTTACATTGATAGTGGCTGCTCAAGACATATTAGTGGGATCTCATCAAACTTATGTACACTCAAAACAATATGGTGGACTAGTCACTTTTGGTGACAATGCCAAAGGGAAGATCATTGGTATTGGAACAATTGGAAATATAGAAGTTGTCTCAATAAAAAAAGTATATTATTTACAAGTATTGAAACCCAATATGATAATTATTTCTCAACTATGTGATTATGGTTATGCTTTTGTGTTTTCTAACAATTGTTGTTATGTTTTAAAGAATAAACTGCTTAAATTTAGAGCACCTAGAACTGAGAATGTGTATACACTAGATTTAAATTCCTTGTGTAAACAACAAGTAAACTACTTAACTACTAAAGTGAATGAATATTGGATCTGGTATAAGAGACATAGAAATTGTAATGTATATGATTTACATAAATTATATAAGAAAAATTAGTTTCTGATTTTCCTTGACTCAGATTTGAATATAACAGATTCAGTGATGCATGTTAACCAGACAAGAAACACAAATCATCCTTCAAATCTGTTAACAGAATTGCTACATCTAAACCTCTAGAACATATCCATATGGATTTGTTTGGACAGTCAAGAGTAGGAAGATTTTCTGGTAAAATATATGTATTTGGTTTAGTTAATGACTATTTAAGATTTACATGGATTTTCTTTTTGAAATTTAAAAATAAATCTTTTACATTATTTGAAAGTTTTTGCAAATTTGTTCAAAACGAAAAAGGTTTTAAAATAATTTCATTAAGATGTGATCATGGTGGAGTATTTTAGAATCACGAATTTAATTCCTTCTTCTCAACTATGGGTATTAAACACACTTTCTCTGCACCAAGATCACCTCACCAAAATGGAATTGAGGAATGATGAAATAAGACTATTTAGGAAATGGCTAGGACAATGCTAAATGAAAACAGTCTTCCTACCTATTTTTGGGCAGATTCATTAAGCACATCCTGCTATATAATGAATAGAGTTTTAATTAGACTTCTTTTGAAAATGAAACCCTATGAAATTTGGAATAATAAAAAACCTAAAGTTAACTACTTTAATGTTTTTGTATGTAAGGTTTACATATTTAACATCAAAGATGATCTTGGTACGTTTGATCCGAAATCTGATGAAGGAATTTTCTTGGGATATTCTGCTACCTCTAAATCTTATAGGATCTATAATAAGAAGTCAAGGATTGTTGAAGAATAATTTCATGTAAAATTTGATGACTCTAATCCCTTTGATAAATGGAAAGGCCAAATGGATGAATTAGACTCTAATGATAACATGAGACTTGAGAACATGAAAATTGATTTCGAAAAAGATATAAATAAAATTTAGTCCAATTCCGAAGAACATGATACTAAAGAACCTATGAGTGTAATAACTAGATAGGATAGAACCCTGAAGAATAACCATTTAGAAACTATAATAGGTGACTTAGATACTGGAATAAAAACTATAAGAAATATAATAAATCTTTTTTAATTACTTTCCTTTCAATCCCAAATAGAACCCAAATCTATAGAAGAATCTTTAGATGATGATAGCTGGATGATAGCAATGCAAGAAGAATTAAACCAGTTCAAAAGAAATGATGTTTAGAATTTAGTTGAAAGACCACAGAATTATCTATTGATAGGAACCAAATGGTTCTTTATAAATAAGCAAGATGATCAAGGAATAATTAGTAGAAATAAAGATAGACTTGTAGATAAAAGATATAATCAGGAAAAAGGTATATAAATGATGAGAACATTGCACCTGTATCTAGATTAAAAGCCATTCGTATCCTTTTATCCTATGAATCTCATATGAACGTGAAATTATTTCAGATGGATGTAAAGTATGCCTTTCTAAATGGTTATTTAATGGAGGATGTTTAGGTTGATCAACCTCTTGTCTTTCAAAATTATCAACAACTATATTCTGTTTTAAAACATACTAAATCTATTTGTGGCCTTAAACAAGAACCTAGAGCTTTTTAGGAAAGATTATGATATTTTCTATTGGATAATTATTTTATTGTAAGAATGTAATATCCAACACTTTTAAAACAAATTGTAAATTATAATATTTTATTGGTTTAAATTTATGTTGATGTTGTAATTTTTGGATCAAATAATAAAACCCTTTGTCATGAGTTTTCAAAGTTATTGAAAAAATAATTTGAAATGAGTATGATGGGAGAATTAAAATTAATTTTAGTTCTTCATATTTGTCAAAAATATTTTGGAAATGTTTTAAACCATACCAAATTAATTACATATTTATTTAAAAAATTTGGACTTGAAAACAGAAAGACATATACAACTCTTATGTGCACTAATATAAAAAATGATTTGGATAAAACTGGAAAATCAGTTGACAACAAGTTATATAGAGGTATGATTGGTAGATTGTTATATCTTACCGCTAGCAGGAAAGATATAATGTATTCAGTATGTCTTTGTTCAATATTTCAATCAAATCCTAAATATTCTCATTTAACTGCTATTAAAAGAATTTTTAGATATTTAAAAGGAACTCTTTCTAAACCTCTTCTTTATCCCAAAACTTCTGATTTTAATTTAATTTCATATTCACATGATGACTATGGGAGTTTTAGATTAGATAGGAAAATCACATCATTAACTTGTCACTTTTTAGGGAAATCTTTAGTGTCGTGGTCAAATAAGAAACAACATTCAGTTTCCTTATCAACAGCTGAGGCAGAATATGTTTCTGCTGGCTATGGATGTGCACAAGTGTTGTGGATAAAAAACAATCTTATGGCCATTGGACTAAATTTTAATAATATTCCTATTTTATGTGTTAATAATTGTGCTATAAATATTTCAAAAATTCATATTAATCATTCTAGGAATAAGCATACTGATATCAGACATCATTTTCTAAGAGATCATGTTCATAAAAAGGGTATATCTTGGGAATTTTCAAGTACTGAAATTCAATTAGTTGATGTTTTTACTAAACCACTTCCCACTACAAGGTTTTATTTTATTATGGGGAAGGCAAGTTTATTTAATTTTAAATAAATATTTATTTTATTTATCTATGTTGTTTCATTATTTTAATTCTTTTTAAAATAATTTTGTTATTTATTTTTCAAACAAAATAATTTTTTTCCCGCATAATCGTATTTATTTTACATTCAATATCTATGTAATGATTAAAAAAACATGGGAATCAAGGTTGTCATAAACCTTTGGTCTTCTAAACCGTTTCATTTTTACCAAAATCCTTCCAAACCAACAAAATTGTACCACTGCTCGAAAACCCTAATCTTCGAACCTCAGAAACCGTAATCTTCAAACCTTCAGAGATTCTCGTAGAAATGACAAATACTAAGATAACCAATGATGTTGAAACCAGTAGTGCTAAGAAAAAACATTCAAAAGGAAGGAAAATCTTACAAGGAAAGGTGATTGATCTCGAATGTCTCTATTAGAAAAAATCTCATATTGAAACAAGAAATGGCGTTTCAGAATCTTGAACAAACTTTCAATAGTGAGAATGCAACATTTTTGAATGAGGTAGAGCTTGGAAATTTCTTTAGATATGTACAATTTAGTCTGGGAAATAATTAGGACCATATGCTGGCTAAGATAGAGGATAGAGATTTTTCGATCTCTTCAGTAGAAATTGGTCAGATTTTGAACTACCATCATAAGGGAGTTTTTTATTTTCAATTGAAAAAGATTGTAAATTCTCTACATAAATCAGAGGACATAATTTATTTTATTTTTAGTACTACATCTGTAATGATAATTTTCATAATGGATCTGGAGCCAGATCAGAAAATTTGGGTAAATGTTTTTCAAATAGGGATTGCACTGACGATACCTGAGATGGAAAAGATATTATATCCCAATATGTATATAATGTATCTTTTTCTCGGTGATATTAAACTCAATTTTATTATGTACATGGTTAGATACCTAAGTTATTGTTGTTAGAGTGATTGCCGAATGAAATTTTTCGATTTTGGTCGATTCATCTCCAAACTGTTGTTTAAAAAGGATATGGGGAGACTGGTGGATGCCAAAGTTCTTTGTAATCGCAATAATTTGTTTAATGCTGGATCTTTAAGAAACATTGGGTAGTTCTAGAGCAATATAAAAGGAAAACTTTTTATAGTAGGAGCTGAGGATGAATAAGAGAGTTCTCAAGCTCAATCTGCTATGTCAAATGAGGGAAAAGATGAATCAAGAGTTAGAACTGCATCAAGAATGATCATATTTGATGTGGATGATACTGAGGAAGAAAGAAGTAAGGATGGACTTCAATCTCAGAGGAAAAGAACTGCGATTGCGGCACATACTTCCCCTGAATTGAACACAAGATATTTACTCTCTTACACATTTCTCAGAGAAAAGGTTTTTGAACAATCTCAAGAACACAATGTAGCTGTTACAGACTATGATCCTACAAAAATTGAAGGTGAATGATCAGAAAAACTAGTTGTAGCTGATGTTGAAGTTACACTTCATCAAGATAAGAAGGTAGAGCCTGGTGAGAATGTGGCCATACCTCAAGAAACTCCAGAGGATATAATTTTAAAAAATCCATTGGATGAAAAAATCGCTAATGATTGTGATGAGAATGTTTTTGAAGCTATCATAGAAGTACTTCAAGTTGATTTTTCTTTTGGAATAGTCAGAAATAAATATAGAGGAAAAATCTGTGCACCAACCTACTCAGGAAGAGGAGAAAGAAAAATATGATGCAGATTCACTACCTTTAGTGCTGATGTATCACACTAAACCTGAGAATGAGAATCAAGAACATGGTTCATCTGATACAGGGAATAAATATGTTAAAGAGATGTACAGAATGCTATCTCAACTGTAATATGAGAATGATACTCTGAGAAGAGACTTAGCATCAGAACAGTTAAAATTTCAATGGATTAATTAGAGTACAGTTTCAAGTCAAGAAGTTGAAATTTTTAAGGAGGATATGCTGAATGATGTTGCCAAATTGAAATCTGAAATTGTTATGAAGAAAGATTTATCATATCATAAATTGTTTATGGAGACACAATTTGCATCAGTTGGGAATATTGCTGATAGGGGATCAGGTACTTCACAAGAATTAATCAGAAGGTTTCAAGCTACCATAGCTGCAATGAGCAACATGAATGACAGGTTTCAAGATCTTCAATGCAACAGTGCTCCTTTATCTATTCTATTAGACAATAAGAAATTCTTAGTTGATATGTTGACATCCAATGAGCCAGGAATCAGGTCTGTCTTAAATAAATTCATAGAGAACCTATCTTGGATTATGGAGAAGGAATAATGAATTCATGAGTTTTTCATAGTCAATATAATTTAAGACAATCATATGACTCAAGAGGTCAGAGATCTTATTATTGAGCTCGGTGATGGATTAATGAAAAGGTTGAGGGAACAATTAACAGAAATCAAGTCTGCAGTCGAGAGAAGATAAACCAAACCTGAACACTGACAAAACCTTGATTCATATATTTAACATTTTTGTACATTTAATGAAAATATGATTCATTATATTTATTTTTTTACTATTATTATTTCGATATGTGAGTAATCTAAATTAAATTATTTCTAAACATTTAATAATAGAATTTACTTATGTTAAGTTCCTCATTAATCTGTGTTATATTCCATATTCTATCATTCTTTTTGATTTCACAAAAGGGGGAGAAATTTGGATAAACACAACATTTTTATATTTTTTTAAAATTATTTTAATTGGGGGAGAAATTATTAGAAAATGGATAAATCCAAGGGAGAAATTTATATTGTATTTATCTTTTAAAAATTCATAACTATTTGAAATTAATTTTGTATGTTAATTTAAGTAGTTATTTTATGGTTTTTGTGATCATAAAAAAGGGGGAGATTGTTGAGAAAGTATTGATTTTAATATTAAATTATATTTTTATGTAAATGGGGTGATTATTGAAATTAATACTCCATCTATTTATGATAATTTTGATGCTCACAAATATCCTTAATTATTTTCAAGTGATTTTATTTGTTAATAATTTCTCAAGAATTTATTATTTTATTTTACATTTGAAATAACAAGAATTTATTACTAAAGTTTTCATATTTACCGTGTTTTGGAAACACTTTTCATACCCTACTTATTCGGGATCTACTTTTCCATGTTCTGGAAACACTGTTCCAACCCTATATGGAGAAACGTAGCATAATGATGAAAAGCATGTATAATTTTTGAGATAAGATAAATGTGTAGTTAATCAACCATATGTTATCGACAATGTATGGAAGAAGACCCCTACGTTAGGAAAGAACCGTACGTTTGGGATATTAGAAAATTATGGAAGGAGAACCATACATAAATATTATATGTTACGTTTTTTCTCAAAAATATGGTTCATTAACCTTACTTTTTTGAACAACCATACATTATTGGAAAAGTATAGTTCAAGTAAAAGTATGGAACTTTTACTATTCATTTTAATGTTGACGATAAAATTATGGATGGACAACCCTACATTTGTAATCAACCATACACTGTTAACACTACATTTTAAGGCCATGTCATCAACCTTACGTTTGGCATCTGATAATTAAAAAAAACTTTATTTTTATGCAACAATTAGGGAAAGTGATTATTAGGCAGATTTCAAGCCAATTTTAATGTTTCTTTTAAAGTATTATCATGATCAATTCATATTCGTTTAATCAATGATTTAAGGATTGAATTAAAATGAGTTTTTTATGCTGAGTCTTTAGGGATGTTACAACTATTCTATACATTCCAATGTTTGAATATCACGTGTCAAAATGTTACATTTATGGATCTAAATTTGTAGGGGATGTGCTCATCATGGTTTTGTATTTGTGTTTACTCTGAAACATATGCTAATAATGAATATATTATTCCAAAAGGGTGGAAAAAGAAAAAAATAGAATAATCGAAATGTACAGATCTGTTGATTCGAGAGGAACGTCAAAGCTCTGTTTATTGAAGATGAAGGAACACGACCGAAGAATCACTTGTAATACATCGATGATCTACTATGGATCTGCTACTGTTGAAATTTTGAATTATATTTCTATATCTATGGCAACGTGATCAACTCAGTACAACTCTTATGTGAAGATCATTATTTCTGAAGGTTTCAATCTATCTACTGTCAATTGCATGTTGTTGCAATTGTGGGGAACATCTGGAAAGTTTATTTAGAATACAAAAATATTTATTTTATATTCTTGAGTAACGAGCTTCTCGTAATAAGATGTGTAGGTTATATGAGTGAACCAAAAGGATTTGTTATTCCATAATTTTTAAATGTGTCAAATTCCAATACTCAATTAATGAAAGGTCTGTTGAAATGAGGACCAGATAGTGAAAATTACAAAGATCATGGAGTTGAGCGTTGGTGGAGTGGACTAGGGGATTTCTGTTCCCTAAACCACTATATATCATGTGTCTCTGCACTTCATATTTCTGCTGCATTATTCATCTAATTAATGTAAAAATTAGAACACAATATCGCGATGATTTCAAAGAAGACACAATTCACCCCTCTCTTGTGTATATTTGGTATAATTCGATCCAATAGTTCACCCTTCAGAAAATTATTTTTCATCATATAATCAATAGTGAAACGAAATGAAAATAATTGTAGAGAAAACTATTGTAAGGGAAGAAACTAAGAAACAAAAAGGAATGAAAACAAACACACCAACCCATTAAACCCACCCAACCGACATAAACCATAGTAAAAATATAATGACTAACAATTTTCATGAAATCAAAAATGATATGGATTTTTTACCCTTTTCATGAAACTCGAATTCACTCAACCTACAAAATGTTTCATGGGTGTTGGGCATGTTAAATGTTATGTGATTGCATGTATAGTAACATTAAAATGTTTGGTATGGAAAGAAATGTGTAAATTTATTGAATGTAACAATAATGATAAGAATATGTTCACTTTCTTACAATGGTAATGTCTAGTTTCAGAAATATCATTAAATATGAATGATATATTGATATTTTTACTATAGATATTATAGAAAAAAACCAATTGAAAATTTGATCTTGTTTGGTAGTAAATGAGAAAGAGAAATCAAGAGAGATTATAGAAGACGATTCAAATCAAATTTAAGGAACTCATTTACCACTTTTTAGTCCATTTAATCATAATGATTTTTATTTAACAAACATATACTCATTGGAACAAAATGTATACCATTACATTTAATTCCCTCTGGAAAAAATATTTTTAAATGGTTGAGAAAGGAAATGTACATTGGACTCATAGATTACCATATTAATAAAATGAATCATGGAGTAGTGTCGCTTAGTTTGACCCTGGGAATGGGTTTCCCATAGAAGTAATTCTTCATGCCATTATAAATCTCTATAGCTTTAAGCACAATAAATTAATCTATTGTTAACCAATTAAACTGCTGAATTCCTTCAACATAATTAGTTATTGCGGTAATAGGGTTCTATGAAAACCATGAATGCATGCCAAGAAATGTGTTATTTTATGTTATGACATGGAATAGTATTTTTCAGTTTTAAGATATTAGTGCACAATAGTGGCAACAAAAATTGTAAAATATATAATTTTATGAATAGACATGACAATGTGGCAGTGATATTTGTATTAGAAAAATGAATGAATCCCCATGAAACACAAATATTTTTGTTCATTTGAATCAGAGGAATATTAATTAGTAATGAGAATAAAAAGACATTGGATACCTCTAGAAATGGGACATGATTTAATGTTCCTGTTTTTCCTGTCAGCCAATTTTGATTCCTTAAATTCCATTTCATGATTCTCCATCTGCACTAAAAATTCAAATATATTGGCATGGAAAATTCAAAAAAACATGTCCATGAATGTATGTATTCATATGAATGTAATTTTAGAGGTAATAAGGAGAAATAGTCGGGGAGAAAAAATTGTTTTTTGGATAAAAATATTCTAATTTCCCTTAATAAGGAAAGGAAGGCATCCTATATTTCTCTTAAATATTTATTTCATTATAAAAATGTGACATCAATCTATTAAAATCCATGAAGACAAGATGGTGATGCTAACAGACCTGATGAATCTAATGGGTCCAATAGGCAATAGAAAGTGAAACATGAATTTATATTCAAGAAATAATGAAATCAAGACATTAAAAGGATAAGATCCCTAGTCATGAATTCAAAAAGCAAAGCATATATCCATCATAGTTTTCTAAACATGAAAATCATGATTA
Organism: Viscum album; assembly: GCA_963277665.1. Taxonomy (NCBI): domain Eukaryota; kingdom Viridiplantae; phylum Streptophyta; class Magnoliopsida; order Santalales; family Viscaceae; genus Viscum; species Viscum album. The sequence goes on along the minus strand of OY728133.1, from coordinate 1,021,374,328 downwards.
ATTCCCTCAAATTGAGAGATGAAAATACCAAATAGATAATCATTCTAGAAAACTGAATAATCTTACATATGATGTAGATTAATATTTCTAGGTACTATCTTCAATTGAACCATCAGTTTTTCCATGCAAAAACATGTTCTTCAATGCTAACCCATATCCTGAAATCAACAAAATACACACATAAAAAACCATAGAAAGGAAAAAACAGCAGCAACCCATCATCAGACAATAATAAAATAAAGAAATATATTATGCATTTAAAATGAAAAAATATATCATGCAATTATAATAAATGAATAAATAAAAGTAATTTGTGATAGTACATTCGTAATTGGGTACCAATTTCATTATAACTAGAAGTTTCCAAAGATTAAACCTGTTCTTCAATGTGAAACCATATCCAAAAATTAATAGAAGAAACATTGTGCAACTATATAAAGAAAAAAATCCCAGTAAGGTTACATTAGAGAAAAAATGAAAAAAAAACTTGTATAATTGAACAACTTCCCAGTTCTATGATAAGATTATATACAATTTATACTATAACAACAAATAATCCTTTGAATGTCCATGTAGTCACTACTCATGTTGTATACTACCAGTTATCGTTGATTTCTGTGATGAATCGAATGTAAAACATACTAATAATGAATGGTAAAATAATAAAGGATGATCAGATATATCATATGTACTTAGAGTATTTGAATTGGAGAAAGTAGTGTAAATGTATCATTACCTTTTGATAAAATGTATAGAATCATATATGCACAAAAGGGATATCTATTGAAGGACTGTAGGATGGTATATATGTTTTTAGAGAGTCCGCTTTGATGGATGTCAGAAAAAATGTATGGGTGATGTTAAGGTGGTTTGTGAGGTGGTTGTCAAGAATCATAAACAACAGTTATCACTACAGCTGATAACGTATGGGATTGCTGGAGGTGATCCAAGGAGAAGCTGAGTGAAAGACACCAGAATGTTACTTTAGTAATGCAAAATTGTTGTATGCATGAAGTTATCCTATAATATTGGTTTAAGTGTATTATCTCATATCAATCATATTAACATAATTGTATTGCATAAAAACAATATATAGTGGATTCAATAGTTAAAAAAATTATCTACAGTCATATATTTGAAAAAAAAGTAGTTTTACTAAACTATTTTTAGACAAATTACCTGCATTCATATAGTGTGTAACTGAATCTAAAAAAAGATATAGACGGGAGGTGAATTACACAATTTTAGAAAAACATACATGTTGTATAGATCCGGATATAGAGGCTATTAGAAGAAGATGTTTAGTGCATACAAATGCAATATATAGTGAATTATAATAGAATTGAAGGTGATGTTAATAGGCCAAAAGACTCTAATGGATCTAGTATGAAAAAAAGGAAAAAATGATGCTATCTTGATCCAATATAGAAAATAATACAATAAAATGATAATATTACAACTCATGAATTCAAAAATAAAATCAATGATCCATCCCAATTTTACAAACATGAATAACATGATTAAATCTATCAAATTGAGATATGAAAAAGCTCAAATATAAAATTATTTTGGAAAATTGGATAAGATTAGATATGATGTAGTGTTGGATTTCAGAGTACCAACTTCGAATGAACCCCCACTTTTTCCATGCAATGACATGTTCTTCGATGTGATCCCTTCTCCTAAAATCAAAATAATTCACACATTAAAAAACATAGAAATGAAAATACACCAGTATGTAATCATCAAACAATAAATGATTAAAAAAATATAGTATGCATTTACATGGAAAAGCAGTAGTAAAGACTCTCATACATCCCATGGCCTATTTGAAAAATCTCATCCCTGAATAATTACAAAATAAGTCAAAACAATAGCCTATTGGGCCGCAATTCTTACAAATAGGTATGGATTTAGAAGGACAATCCCAAAACATTAGAAAACATGTTTCACCAATGATAAGTACTATACTGTTTCTAGATATTTCAGAACATTGTGGGTGTAAAATTGTTGAATCCATGAATATTATTGTTTCAGAAAATGGACATAAAGTTGGGAAACATAGAAGACAACGTTGGAAAACATAGAAGAAGGACATTCTATAGTGACGAAGATCTGATGTTATGAGAGGAATCATGTTCTAATTTTGGAGCTGGTAGTCGAAGTATCATTGATAAAATTAGTTCTCTATTTGTGTAGAAGATATATATCAATCCTAAAATCTTTTCCAAGTGAATACATAAAGACCATCCGAACGAAAGAGATTCCCTAATTGATAATTCCTAAAAATCGGTGTATTATTACAACGTATGAAAAATTAGTAAGATAAATTAAATTCTAAAAATTGTAGGATAGAAATAAAATCAATAGGGAATTTCTTCATGAAGAGTTACTGGGAGGGTGACCTCCATCGTGGTCGATGGTGATGAAACGGATGCATTCTTCCTAGAGGTTGAGCCCCGACGAGGTAGCGGTAGCATACCACTATAGTTGTTTTTTAAGAACCATAGTACGAGGCGAGGGGATTAACATGGGTGAACCGATATATAAGAGTAGAAAATCCTGGATTAGGACATCAGAGGTGTTTTTAGGAGAAGCAGGTTCCAATTCATGTCGTGCTGAATTAAGAATGAGAGGGGGTGCAGTAGTTTGGTGTCAGAAATGTAGGAGAAGATATATTTGTTGGTTCTGATCCTCAATCAGGGATGAGAGGATAGATATGTAAGGTAGGGGAAACTATTTAATGTGTAAGGAAACATGGGAGGTGTGGATTGTATCGACGGAATGGAGGAATTTGGATAGAAGGTCGGTTGAAACCCTAGGATTTAGAGGAGGAGAATTTAAGGGTGTAGGGGTGGTTAAAGGGGGATATTGTCATGTAGAACTCATAGGGACCATGAAGAAGGACTCCGAAAAATTGAGAAGCAGTGGGAAGTCTAGATTGGGTGCAATAAAGAAGCTTATGGTGGTGGACTACAGTGAAGGAATAATAGAGGAGAAATGGAAACCAGATAATTGGGAGTTGGAAATCACAAGGGGGATCCTGATTGAGAGGTGGTAAAATAGAATAAATAAAACATGGTAACAGTGGGAAATGGTGAGAGGTTGATACGTGGCGGAAAAAATCAATATTTAGTAAATATATATATAGATATAGATAATAAAATCATTTTTAGTCTCTAATTGCTCCAAAATGATTTACATCAAGGATAAGGTTGGGATGGGTCGATAATCTCTAAACCAATTTGTTTTAGAAAGGTTTAGATCACCATATTAACCATATCTTATAGATTTAACTCTTAGTTAAATAGTTTGACATTTACCAAGTTTCTTTGTATTTTTATATTATATGGTCAATAAAAATATTATAATAATCTAAGTGAACCACAAGTGGATCAATATTAATATATATAAAATTATTTATGTCCTCTGGGTAATCCTTAGATTTTTAATAATATTATATCAATTAATAATATAATATTTGTTTTAAAAACTAAATTATGTAACTTTTGACTTTATTTAGTATTTTTTTTGTGAAAATCTTATCCACATGTTTACATCGAAAAAAAATATTTAATCAACCAAAACACGATTTATTAACCTATAAAATTAGTGGAATTCATTAAAAGTCTCAAATTACATTTATTTGTACATTTATAATGTCAATTTTTTTAATCTTTCATTTATAAGTTAAATACTGGATCATCATTGTGTCATAAATAGATTTACTTATATAATGTCTAGAAATTATAAATAAAATACCATTCTGTAGTAATTTATTTTCCTTATAATAAATATTTATATTCTAATTTTTCTATTTTATAACTCTATATTAAAATTTTATTAGTTATTAAACTTTGAATTTAAAACTTTTAACTCTTCTTTAAATAAAATAATAATAAATGTCCTAATATAATTCAAGTGAACCAAAAGGATCATATTTTATTCCGACGGTTGTTTTTAGTAGGATTACACTTATCCAATAGAATTAGGACATCTGTTAGGGTAATTATAATATCATTTTTACCCTTAATTACCCAATTTACTTTTAACCATAGTAAATAAAAGTCAATAATTACTATTAACTAAAAATAATTTCCTTCTTATTGAACCACATTTTAAATACTAATTTATACCGTTTCTCTCGGATTTGTGAATTTTAACTCACAAAAGTGGTCAAATTATGTTTTATTCAAATTTTTAAATGCTAATAGGTGGGAAAAAGACGGTAAAAAGTTCAATTAATTATTATATATTTAATTTTATTATTAATTGACTCCAATGAATTAAATTGAACTTTTATAGGTATTATATATCTAATTATACATAAAATAAATTTAAATAAAATAAATATTTATTTAAATAAAAAGACGGATTTAAACTATAACGCAGTGTTTTTCAGTATTAATCACAAATTGAATGTTTTCAGAAAAATTACACAGATTTACCCTAAGATAATTTTGATAATCAGAATTAAAAAATTAATTTATTTTACCAAATTAAAAACATAGCAGTTGCATTAATTAATAAAAAATTAATTCTTCTTTTCAAAACAAAAAGTTGGTTTTTAAAAAGTAAATACAATCAAAAGATTGACAAGTGTTTGTGTTAAATTTAAATGTGAAATTACTTAAAATGACCTACATTGTATTGAAATAAAAAAATATAATCTCATTATACCTAAAAACCATACAAATTCAAAATTTAACACTTTAAATTTAATCGATTAAAAGAGTTGTTTTCAATTAAAATTTAATATTTTTCAGTATTCATCAAAATATCAATGTCATCAGAAAAGTACACAAAAAATTTACAAAATATATTTTAATTTCACAATTCTAAAGAATAATTTAATTTAATTTAATTAAATATATAAAAGTGTCATATATTGGTTTTAAAAGGGGTTTCCATTATAAGGTGGTAAAATTTCTTTTTTTGAAAAATACTTCTTTAACATGGAAAAATGATTATTTTTTTATTATATTATGTCTAAGAAACATATAATATGGATTCTAAAATTATATGGTGTATATGAAAGATAAAATGTAGTTAATACTATTCATAACAACTTTTTAACGGCTAGTTTGGTAAATCGTGGCACGCTCAAACTCGGTGTTGCGTATAACACAAGGTATTAAATTAGATTATAGAAATAAACTTGCTATGCAATATTGGGGTGTTACATTCTTCCCCCATTTTTGAAATTACGTCCTCACAATTTTAAAATTTTCCATGGGAACATCATTCAATATCCAGAATTTGAAAAGGAGTTAATAAAACTATAACTTTATAAGAAATAAATAGTATTACAATGGTCACCTAAGAGTACCCATACCAGGATTCCATATAGGAAAACATGGATATGGAAGATAAAATATGTGTCATGTTCTGATGGAAATTCATAGAAAACATGATCAGTAGATAGTTAAGAACATGAAAACCACAAACTTGTGATGGGATAAATGGTCATTAGTTTCCTAGTAGAAAATGTAAATGGACAACATTTTATTGTTTTATGATCCTTTTCATAAATTTGAGGAACATATTTATGAGATTGACTAAGAACATAAAGAGATATAGTTACTTTTTATGTCGAGTTTAATCCTTTAATAAATTTCTACAACTAAATCCCCTTTTTTTCATATGATGAGTATTTAATATGACTTGGTCACACCTCAAGTGCTAGAATCAACTTTTAGAGACTAACATTATCACAAAGGGTAAAATATAAATTTCCCTTGTATTTAGAGATTAACCAAAACCAAAATTGTTAGTACAAGATCATATAATCCTTAAAATGGATAATCCTTTATAAAAAGAAATACTAATTGTAATTTTTAAAATTAAACAAAAAATAACCAAATTTCAATAAATACCATTCAATAAACAATTATCCATAAAATCATTCAATATAATCCAATATATTAATGAAACCGAAAACATTAAAGAATTTTATTACATAGTCTTCCATGTTAAATTATGTCTCCAAATAACATCGACTACTCTTAAAGTCACATACTTGAAAGTAACTAACCTAAACACACATTTTCCATGATATGTTAATCATTTCCAAAAATAAACCAAATCCTTATAAATAAAAAATAAAAACATAGATAAGAATCCACCATTACTCCTCAAATGAAATCCCATAGTACTTTATTCTCTGTAGGCAAACAGTGTTCTGAAGAGAGAAAATTTCTTAAAAAATAACATTTATCACATAATCACCAAATAATCTTACTATACTAAAGATATCCATTTTATAAGACATCATATCCAAAATATACATATTATTTATCAATAAAAATCATTTAACTAAAAAAATTAGTCACACTAACTAGAGAATACACATAGTTTAGTGGTAGGCGATAAATCCCAATCACAATCTGTTTGTGGGTTCGATTCCAATAGCTTTTTCTGATGCGACGGGTTGTCACACAGTTTGTGTGTTGTCTTTTTAAAAAAAAAATATTTTATAACTTTCCCAAAATGAGATATATTCCTTAAAATAACAATAACATAATTTCATCTCAAATGTTTTATCATAACTATCATTTTTTCACAAAATTTAATAACATTTAATTTCCTCAAATTCATGTATCATTAAAATCCAAATGGGTATTTATAACAATACCAACAATAGAAAACATAATTCTTCCTAAAATATATTTTCACAAAACAAATTCCAGGATTAAATATACAAGAGAAACGTATTCCAATAAAATCCCATCATTATAGAGCACTAATACTTTTAAACATGTATCCATCCATTTATTTCCACAGTGGTTCATCCTCAACAAAGTGTTTATCCTATAGAATAAGTAATTCACTTGGGTAATTCCCAGGTCCCGAACAATTATGTAAATTGATTGTAAATGGATTCTTGGGATCATTTTTATTTTCTTCCATAATAATCTTTATTTCTCCTCAAAAATTATTTAATTTATATCCTTTTTTCCCACACATAAGGGATTTCATTGTTCTATTGAGACAATTTACTATGTGTCTCTTTCCACATTTCCTACCTGATGGAAATTGATCTTTCTTTTCTCTATGGTCTCCACTACTGGAGCACTTATCATTCATTCAATTTCTCTTCTTTGTTGGGTATGGGAGTTGGTTAATGTATATGTTGTTGATCATATTTTTGGTTAACTAATTTGGCATGAAAAAAATAACATTTACACATATCATAATTCTATTTTTTTCTCATTTCAACCGTTATTCCCATCTTGAAAATCATGTTCAATGATAATATGACTTCCTGGAATCCATCCATTGACTATCACAAGAAAACATAGTGTGAGTCATAAAATCAATTAGAAAATATCATAACACCGTATTTTCAATATAAAAAACCATAGGATTATCCAAGGTTATTTATTCTCATCATATATTAAAATAAATAAAATCTGTTTATAAAGAAATTTTTAACTATCGTAAGCATATCCCCCAGGATTGTTAAAACCAAAATTGTATCAAGGCCCGTTCTTTTGTACTAGGATACCTTGGGTCAAGCCCAAAACTCCTTGTCAAAGTTTTCACTTCTAGGTACATCTGTGTTAAAGCCGCCAATACCAGCTCATATCCAGACAAGGAAGTATTTCTTTTAAAACCCACATAATATTTACATTACCCAAATGTGTGGATTTCGTTCTATACTAATCCTCAAAGACTATTTTAGGGTAGTGTTTTATAATCAGAGTATCTCTAAATCTAGTATCTAAGGTTTTTACTATACATCCTCTGATACCAACTGTAATGCCCTGACCCTATTACTCAGAATCTGTGCATTATAACATAACCTTGGAATGATACAAGGAATCATTTCCTTATTGACTGATCAGTTTAGAAGCATTGTATCTACTAGATACATACATAATTTTTACATTGCATCATGAAATAAAAAAAATAGTGTGTCCCCTTTGAACAATCTTATCTACCGTAGCCTATTCCTATAGGTTAATCATAATATACTTCATTGCATCCTAGGAAAAAATAAAACATAAGAAAGGGGTGATCCCAATTGCTCAGTAAGGATAAAAATATAGTTGAAACTCTCATAAATAATAATAAATTATTAAGGAAATGTATATGACTAGAACATAATCCTTTTAAACATAATCTTCAGAATAATATTGAAATGATAAATCAAATAATCCCATTTACATATTCACATTGATATTATACTAGTAGAATAATCATATTTAATATCAATAGTCAATTTCATAATGATGAAATGTATAATTCCAGACTTCATAACAACATAGTCAAGTCCTTGTGCCAAGACTACAAATAGGATTTTTTTCAAGGCCTTGTGCCACGTAAATAGTTTGTCTAATGAGACCTACCGATGCATCAAGGGTATATAGTTATCTCCCCCATCAATTAATAAGTCCAATTTATATCTAATCTGAAAATGTTTAAACATAACATAAACATTCGTATTAAAAATAGCATAATAAATGTCAATACATTATCCATAAACCATGAATGGTATAAAATTTACATATCCACATTCAAACGTATAAAAAACCCTTCAAAATATTATGAATTATTTGTACCATAATATATAAAACTTGATCAAGAATAATATCCTGTAAAGGATATTGACATAGATGAAAATTCACAGTAAAAATATTTGAGAGAAGTATCCCTTTTTCATGAAAACATTTAAAAGTATCATTATTTATCAAGAAGCTACATAAAATAGATTTTTAAATAAAATTGTCCCATTCCACTTTGAATCCTTTAAAAGGAATTTCAATTTTATGAAATTTATTTCCTTGTAAATAAATCCTTAACACCATTTTTAAAACTTGGCCATTAATGTGATTTATTTAAAAGAATAAATTTGTAAAAAATTTAAAATGATATATTATTTAGAGTTCCAAAACAAATGAGTGTCACTTGAATACAAATAATTGAGGTAATAAAAACATTATAATATCATGAGAATAAAGTTATTCATGGTAAACGATGTCAAATTATATTATATACACCAAATAAAAGTGAATTGGTGTATAACAACAAGTAATCTAAATGAAAAGTTTGTTGAGATGAATTCATTTATAAAGACCTCATCCTTCGGTTTTAGATAAATAAATGTCATAATTATGCGTGAAATACATAAATACACTCAATATGATTGGATATTCAGTTTAAATCAATTCTAAGACATTCACACATATTCTTGTAAAAACATCACCAATGAATTGGATGTTTATCTCAATGAATAAAAATAGAGTTAAAATTACTCTTATCATGTTTATATCGATGACTTAAGAATTTATAAATGGAGTGATTATGTGTATCAAAAATATATCCACATAAATTGGATTTTAAATTACTAAATATGTAAATAAATTGTTATTTCACATATAATCATGGAGTAAAGTAATCAATAAAGTTTGTGTAAAACCGAATGAGTGGAAATTGAAAATTGAAATTCCCTTACCTGTTTGGTAAATTATGAAACATACACCCCATGAATGAATGATCACATAATGGTGATGTAAATAACCTTAAATTAATTTATATTATGAAAAAAATACATTCTTGGTCTGTGTGTGCACCACACATAAGTTAATAGTGGAAAATATAGCATTAATCTAACGGGAATAAAAGTGAGAAGAAAACCCCTTAAATTGTACGTTTATTTGGTCGAGTGTATGTTAAACTATTTTATAATTGATATATAATCATTATTACATTTTAAAATAAATATATTCAAAAATATGATATCTAATATGATCCTCTATTATGGCTTTGTTAATAATATTTTAGTAGTATCACTGTTTCAGGTGTTAACTGATCAGTTGTCCTTCATATCCTTGGTTATGTGAGCCATATTTTTTATGGATATGATGGATTTTATTTTAATATATTATGATATTATGTTCTTAAACATTATTTTTAATCATTAAATGAAAATTTTTCTTGAATGATTATGATGGGGAATGAATATAATCGCGTTCATGGAGACAGAAATCCGTACATACATACGTGCGACAAAATCATTATATTGATGGTGAAATCATATGTAATTTGGTAGTATATGATATATACAGAATAATTTAAATTTAAATTTTTTATTTACATAATTTATAATCAATATTATACCCATCCAAATAATTAATTATTTGAATAACAAACCATACCACAACCTGGAGACGGTAAGTCGTACTTATGCACGTATGGTGGCATTGTCATTTATACGATGGATAAAATAATAAATATGGTTGTACCATTTTTATAATAACATCACAATATATATATTATACTATATTTATTATTTTATAATTGAATCAACAAAGAAATAGGAAGTGGAAGAAGAAAAGAACTTGGAAGAGGTGATGAAATATTTACCTCTTATTCGGGTTCTTCCTTTAAATTTGATCAAAAGGGCTCCATAGGTTGGATTTTTGAACAAATTAAGTCTTCTAGGATGAAGGTAAGAATGTTGGGAAGATATTTCAGTGGAGGTTGGATGAGAAAAATAACATTGGAGGTGTGAAATTAAGAGAAGTTGTAGTACCCTTTTATAAGAGATATGAGCATGACTTTAGGAAAAGTTTGAAATATGATTTTATAATAAAATCATTTTCTGTTTATAAGGGATCCAAAATTATTTATTTCGAGGATATGGGGGGTATGGGTCGAAAAACATTCAACCAATAGGTTTTAGATAGGTTTAGGATACCATATTATCTTTATCTTTTAGATTTAACTCTTAGTTAAATTGTTTGACATTTACTATGTCTCATTGTATTTTTATATTATATGGATAATAAACATACTATAAGAAGCCATGACAACCCCAAGTGGTTCATTATTAAAATATATTACCATTTCTTAGTCATTTTTCCAATCCATAGATTTTTAGGAATATTATATAAATTAATAATATAGTCTTCATTTTAAAAACTCAATTTTGTCAATTTTGACCCGATTTAGTATTTTGTTTTTCTTGAAAATTATAACAGCATGATTACATCAAAAAAACATATCTAATAAACCCTAAAATGTAATATTAACCTATAAAATAACTATAATTTCTCAAAATACTCAAATTACCTTTATTTGGATATTTATAATATCAATTATTTTAATCATTCATTAATAAGATAATTACCGCATCATCATTGGGTCATAAATAATGTTATTTATTTAATTTTAAAAATTATAAATAAAATACCATTGTGTAGGAAATATTTTAATAATTTTATGGTATATTTATAGTCAAACATATCTTATGGATAACTCCATATTAAAAAAGATTTAGTTATTAAACATTGAATTTAACACTTTTAACTCTTCTATAAATAAAATAATAATAAATGTTATTATCTAATACATGTGAAAAAAAATGATCATATTTTATTCCTAATTTCTTTATAGGTATAATTACACTTATCCAATATAGTTAAGACATGTGTTAGGGTAATTTTAAAATCATTTTTACCCTTAATTACCCTATATACTTTTAACCGTGGTAAATAAAGTCAAAAGTTACTTTTCACCAGTAATTATTTTCATCTTATTTAACCAAATTTTACATACTATTGTCACCTGTGTCTCTTGTTTTTTTTAAAAATTCAACTCACAGAAGCAGTAAAATTATGTTTTATGCAAATTTGTAAATGTTCTTAAAAGGTGGGTAAAAGACAGTAAAAAGATCAATAAAATTTTACAAATCTAATTTTATTATAAAATGACTCTATTTAATTAAATTTAAATTATTAAGGAATTATATATCAATTTTTTATTTTAATATATTTATTTAAAATAAATAATTATTTAAATAAAAAGTCAGTTTTAAACTATAACACATTGTTTTTCACTATTCATCAAAAATTGAATGTTTTCAGAAAAATACCAAAATTTTACCCTAAGATAATTTGGATATTATGAATTAAAAAATGAATTCTATTTTACCAAATTAAAACGATAGATGTTCATTAATTAATTTAAAATTAATTCTCATTGACTAAACTGAAAAGCATGTTTTTTATAAATAAAATCTATCAAACAATTGATATGTGTTTATGTCAAATTTAAATGTAAAGATACATATAATGAACAATAATGTATTAAATGATAAAAATATAATCAAATTATACTTATATCCTATTAAAATTAATAATTTAACACTATAAATAATTTCAATTAAAAATGTTTTTTTTAATAAAAATTTAGTATTTTTTATTATTCATCAAAATATGAAAGTTATTCGAAAAGTACGAAATATTTACCCAAAATAAATTTTTATGTCGCGATTCTAAAAAAGAATTTAATTTAGTTAAATTGATTACATAAAAGTTTCATATATTGGTTTTCAAAAAGGTTTTTCCAATAAAAGGATGTAAAATTTAATTTTATGAAAAACATCTTTTCTTTGAAAAAATGAATTTGTTCTTTTATAAAGTATACGAAACATATAATATAGGTTCTAAAATCATATAAGGTATATAAAATTCAAAATTCTATTAATACTATTCATAACAGCTTTTTGAATTGCTAGTTTGGTAAGTCGTTGTAACATCCCAAGTAAGTAATGAATAATAGATATTTTTATCTATGTTTATTAATGATTAAGATAGTGTTATAGAGGCTTAAAATGAAAATAAATACAATCTTATGCATGGAATACACTAATATTCTTAAAAGATTGTTTTAGTGCCTTTTGATGGAAAACCATTTTTGAATCTATATTTTGACAATTTTATAAACTATGTTTTTTAAAATAAACTTATTCTTTATGATTGGGACATCAAAATTTACTTTGTGTGAATTTTTGGTATTTTTCTGACAATGTTCATTTTTTAATGAATAGTGAAAAATATTGCATTTTACATCAAAACTTCTTTTTTATCTAATTTATTTATATGATTATATTATCTTTTGAATTGGTATTAATTTTTAATATGAATATATTTTTACCATTTAATCCAATGGTGGTCATTGGAATCAATTTCACTTTGAAATTAGACTTAAACTGGTGTCAATCTTTTGATACTTATTGTTTTGTAAAAACACGCTATTTGCCCTGGCAGCGGGAATTATTTATTAAATTAATTAATGTGACTTATATGATTTGAATTTTTTAAAATAGACTTCATTTTTGAATTCAAAATATCAAATATAGCTTAGGGTGAATTTTTGGTAATTTTCTGAAAAACTTCAATTTTTGATGAATAGTGAAACCACTAAGTTGTAATCAAGCAAACTGATTTTTCAGTTAAATGAAAGTTTACCACTAATGTGTATTGAATTTTGAAAATCCGACATACATGGTTGTCATTAAGAAGTAAAATTTGGTTCAATGAGATTAAAATAATTTTTTGGTGAATAGTAACTTATTAAGTTTTTAATCGCGATTAGTGGTAATTAGTGTAGTTTAAGGTATAAATAATGTTTTAATGATATGAAATGACCTAGACACATGTCCCAAACTTATTGGTTGTGTCATGGCCGACCAAGAAAATCCATGGGTCAACTTGGGGACCCCATGGAGACATTTTGGTTGGGAAATGACATAAATAACTTTTTATTTAATGTAAAAGTAAAAATGACACAAACATAATACGTTTCACAAAAACAATTTTTACATGGGGTTATAAAGATCAGGTATAAATTATAAATAGTCATTGGAAAGCTAAAAATATTTCCTACATCATAGTATTTTTTTTATAATTTATAGACCTTAAAGAAATTAAATTATTTATGACATAATAATGATGCAGTGATGGCATCATTATTTGACGATTTCAATAAAATGGAAAGATAATGTAAAATCTATGAACTACACATGTCCAAAACCAATTGGATGAGTTGATTTCGAACCCTTATCACCTTTTCAACGAATTATATCAATGTGGGACCTTTTGAAACCGAAACACATTTTCAAATAAAGAAATATTTCTTTACTTTCCAAAAGTGCCCCTCCTCTCCTCTTATAAAGGCCCCCAACTCTACCTCATTTCACACACACCTCAAGCCTTTGGCTCGGCCAACCCCTACCCATTTACTCTCTCCACGTCCCTCTCCTCATCCTAGAGGATTCCCTTTGGGCAGAATCCTTTCAAAGGAAGCCTTTAGACTCAAATCAAAAAGAGATACACTTTTAAAGGTAATTCGTTCTCTCATGTTCATTTGTTTTATTTTGTTTCTCCAACCCCCAAAACTATTTTTATTTAATTATTTTGTAACAAAACCAGTATCTTCAATATACTAGGATGTTTTTAAAAGATTTATTTGAGCTACACTCTCACACATCCACATAAAATGGTTAAAGAATATACGGTTTCCGTGGATGGCGAAATTCTGCCTCCCGAAACGATGATTGTTCAACACTCATTTAACACCTTCAAAGGTGGCCATTATGTTGTCACTATTTTTATATATGATATATAATATGTTTAAGTTTTCATTATGCTTCTGTTTTTTTTATTTTGGGCATACCTTTATGGTTTCCATTATGTGTAAACACGATATCTTCATTTTATGAAGTGCGGACTACCGCCCCCTCAAAGTGATTTGATTCGTTAAATACCATATGTGGGACATATAAAGGATGGAACTATGATATTATATATGATATTATACTGGAATTATAATATACCTTTATATCATTATGATTCCATTCTATAAAATATGAAATATAAATGAAAGTAGCGTTCATGCGTACGTACGGCTTACCGTCTCCATGAACGGTGCATTTCATTTTCTTACCTCTAAATGATTATGTAATATTATAAATTCATCTATGTACTGGATATATATGACATATATGATATCTACATCATGAATACCATTCTGGATATAATGAACCATTTTCCAAATTAACAACATGTAAGTGTAAGAAGTCTATTTTTGACTTAAGAACCAAATAACGACAAAATGAACATTATTAACTTAAATGATTACATGATGTTCATAACATGGTATAAAAGGAATAATGAACTTGAAAAAGATTCTTAAGCAAGTAGATATTAACTCATGTTTATTATTCAGGAGATTAAAGAACGGTCGGGTCAAGTCGGATACGAGTTAAGGGACTTCGTCTCAATCTCCTTTCATTGAGGCATATTTCGTTTTATACACAACTTTCTTTTATACGGTGTATAAACATCTTTGACTTTTACTATTATACAAAAGGAATATTTTTCTACGAAGCGTTTTACTAAACGACAAAAAGGAATGTTTTTTTTAACGTACGCGGTGACAACGACCTTTTTCCGCCTCCGCGAGAATTATTTGATCTTTGGCTTTCTCAAAAAGCCGTAATGTTTTTAGAATAAAATAAATTCCATATACTCTTTTATGTATTTTGGTATTGAAAATGGTTTTGAAAAAGGATTCTATTATGTCAATATATTTATGATATATTGTGATTGAAATGTGGAAATGTTATCATTCCTTTATATTGGTTTTATGTTTTATGATTTTATACTGGAACTTGGACATTTTAACGGGTGGTTACGTTATAAACCATATGACAGGTGGTGCTGTGAATACCAGGACGAGTGGTTACATTATAACCTCCAATGCATTGGGTATGGAAGTCGGCCGTAGGGCTATTCCATTATGTATGTATGGAAATTGTCCGTATGGCTATTCCATTAAGTATGTATGGAAATTGGCCGTATGGCTATTCCATTAAGTGATATGTGTGGAAGTCAACCGTATGGTTATTCCACTTAAATATGTTTATGTCCCATGTTACCTTTATATATTCTATGTGTTCTTTATAAGGGTTTTATGGTAATCCTTTGGTTACAAAAAAGGTAAGTAATGATACTTTATTCAGTGAAGATTTTTTTTACTACTTCATGAAGGTGAAGGTATTACTTTGATATAGTATACATGGTTTACTTGATGTTTGAAAAACTAACAGTTTTCATTCTCTTTGAATCCCTGACTGAGGTTTTTATGCTCACCCCAAGTTTTTTGAAATGTTTTTCACATGACTTAAAGTGGAATAAGGTCAAGGATGGGATCAAGGGAATTTCATGCTATCTAAAACATGGAATCTAGACATCTTTCTTTTTAAGAGTTTTTATTTTATGGAAACCTAGTAGAAGTGTCTACTTTGTAATCTTTTAAGATGTAATAGTTATGTTCTAATTATCTAAAACTCTAAACCTGAAAAGATCCTCAACGTGAATTATTCATTTAATTCAATATTAAGTAAGGATTAAGGCTGGGGCCTTATAGTTGGTATCAGAGGACGGTTTAGACAACTTTAGTAGTTAGAAAAGTGTTAAATTATAATATGATTGAAATGATATAGCATTTACAAATTACCATGTTGCTTCGCCTAAGATATTTCTGTGTTCAGAATGGTTTTCGGCAGAGGAAACAAAGCAGCTATGTTGGGACGACATCAGGAGGAAGATAACCTTCCAAATCAGCAACCTGAGATGGTCGGAATCGAAACTGAACAGTTTGTTGCAGTGATGGCACAGTTAACTCAGGCTATAAATGGTGGTAGTATCCATGCACGAGATCAGCCAGATCAACCGCAAAGGACCATTTCAGTGGTGGAACATTTCATGAGGCAACATCCCCCATCATTCAGAGGATCATCTGACCTTGTGCAAGCTAAAGGGTGGATTAAAGCACTGGAGATGATTTTTGATGTCATGGGGTGTTCAGAACATCAAAAGGTTAGTCTTGTTGTTTACCGTTTTGAAGGTGAAGCAGATCAGTGTTGGTCGATGATGAAAAATATAAGGGATAGTGATGAGATTGAGGATCTTCACTGAGATTAATTCAAAGGTATGTTTCTTGTGAAATATTTTCCTAAGGTTGTTCATCTTAGGATGGAAAAAAAGTTCCTAGAATTGAGGCAGGAGGATGATTCAGTGGCTGCTTATGAAGAAAAGTTCACTCGATTGGCAAGGTATGCTCCAAACTTCATACGAGATCTTGATAGTAAAATAAACCGTTTTTACTCAGGGTTAAAGCCAAAGTATCGAAGGGCTTTAGCTTCTCGTGAGTTCAAAAGTTATGAAAAACTTGTTCGATGTACGGAGAAGGTGGAAATGGATTTTGCCGATGATCAGGTGTTCTATGACAAAAAACAGAATAAGAGGTCTAGTTGGCAGGAAAATGGGAAGAATTCATCAAAGAAGCAAGGAGGTAAGAAAACCAAATATCCATCCTCTGAGAAGTGTGGTAAAATGCATCCTGGAGAATGTTTATCCATGTCTGGTAAGTTCTTTCGGTGTGGTAAGTCCGGTCATATTGCTCGTAACTGTAAGGAAGATGATCAAGCAAGAAATGAAAAGCCAACGGTAAGATGTTTTAAATGTAATGAAATGGGTCATTATGAAAACGAGTGTCCAACGAAGAACTAAACTGGTGGAATGGAGCCAGACTACAAGCAGAAAGGGGTGGTGAAATCCTTTTCAACAACTTCAGCAGATGTTGGGCCATCTAATGAAGTGGTATCAGCTCCAGGGAGCTCAGTATTTTTCGAAGATTGACTTGAGGTCGGGGTACCATCAGTTGAAAGTAAAAGAAGCAGACGTTCCGAAGACTGCGTTCCGTACTATATATGGCCATTATGAATTTGTAGTTATGCCTTTGGGTTAACCAATGCACCTGCTGTATTCATGGACCTTATGAATAAAATTTTCCATGAGTTCTTGGATAAGTTTGTGTTTGTGTTTTGAGGTTTGTGAAGAGGTTATGTGTGCCTTGTGATTCACAGTTGAAGAATGAGTTGTTTTTTCATCCTGTTAGTACTAAGATGTACAGGGGTCTGCGGGAGTATTACTGGTGGGATGGAATGAAAAGAGACATTGCTGATTTTACTGTGAAGTGTTTGATATGTCAATAGGTTAAAGCAGAGCAGCAGTTACCGAAAGGGATGCTTCAGCCTTTACCAGTGCCAGAGTGGAAATGGGAAAACATATCCATGGACTTTGTTGTGGGATTACTGAGGACATCTCGAGGTAATAATGCAATCTGTGTTATTGTTGATCGCTTGACCAAATCTGCTCATTTCCTTTCTATACTAGATACTTTCTCTCTAGATCAACTTTCCCATTTTTATCATAAAGAGATAGTCAGGTTACATGGAGTTCCTCTCTCCATTGTATCTGATCATGATCCCAGGTTCACATCTAACTTTTGGAAATTCCTTTAGAAGTCGTTGGTTACTAAATTAAATTTTAGTACATCTTTTCATCCTCAATCAGATGGGCAGTCAGAACGAACAATTCAGACCTTGGGGGATATGCTACGAGCTTGTTTGATGGATTATCAGGGAAGTTGGGACCAACATCTTTCTTTGGTTGAGTTTTCTTATAATAACAGATTTCATTCCAGTATAAAGATTGCACCATTTGAGGAATTATATGGGAAGCTGTGTCGAACTCCAGCTTTCTGGGATGAAGTGGGTGAAAGGAAGTTGATGGGACCAGAATTGGTATATGAGATGGCAGAAAATGTTCATCTGATTCAGAAACACATGAGAACAGCTCAGAGCAGGCAGAAGAGTTATGTGGATAACCGGAGGAAGGATCTATCTTTCGAGGTAGGTGATCATGTTTTTCTCAAGGTTTCTCCTTGGGAAAGTGTGATGAGATTTGGTAAGAAAGGAAAGATGAGTCCAAGGTTTATTGGACCATATGAAATTCTGGAGAGAGTTGGATCAGTTGCATACCGGGTGGCTTTACCACCGAGTTTATCTCAGGTACACAATGTTTTTCACGTTTCGATGTTGAGAAAGTATATTCCAGATCCATCTCATGTTTTGAGTCCAGAGGTAGTTCAGCTGGAAGAGAACATATCTTATGAGGAACAACCGGTCCGGATTCTTGACCACAGGGAGCAAGTGTTACGGAATAAGGTGATTCACCAGGTAAAGGTTTTGTGGAAAAACGACATGATTGAAGATGCAACATGGGAATCTGAAAATGCAATGAGGGATAAGTACCCCCATTTATTCGATAAGTAAATAAATTGCGGGGAAGCAATTTTCTAAAGGGGGGAAGGATGTAACATCCCAAGTAAGTAATGAATAATTGATATTTTTATCTATGTTTATTAATGATTAAGATAGTGTAATAGAGGCTTAAAATGAAAATAAATACAATCTTATGCATGGAATACACTAATATTCTTAAAAGATTGTTTTAGTGCCTTTTGATGGCAAACCATTTTTGAATCTATATTTTGACAATTTTATAAACTATATTTGTCAAAATAAACTTATTCTTTATTATTGGGACATCAAAATTTACTTTGTGTGAATTTTTGGTATTTTTCTGACAATGTTCATTTTTTAATGAATAGTGAAAAATACTGCATTTTACATCAAAACTGCTTTTTAATCTAATTTATTTATATGATTAGATTATCTTTTGAATTGGTATTAATGTGTAATATGAATATATTTTTACCATTTAATCCAATGGTGGTCATTGGAATCAATTTCACTTTGAAATTAGACTTAAACTGGTGTCAATCTTTTGATACTTATTGTTTTTTAAAAACACACTATTTGCTCTGGCAGCGGGAATTAATTATTAAATTAATTAATGTGACTTATATGATTTGAATTTTGTAAAATAGACTTCATTTTTGAATTCAGAATATCAAATATAGCTTAGGTTGAATTTTTGGTAATTTTCTAAAAAACTTCAATTTTTGATGAATAGTGAAACCACTAAGTGGTAATCAAGCAAACTAATTTTTCAGTTAAATGAAAGTTTACCACTAATGTGTATTGAATTTTGAAAATCCGACATATATGGTTGTCATTAAAAAATAAAATGTGGTTCAATGAGATTAAAATGATTTTTTTGGTGAATAGTAACTTATTAAGTTTTTAATCGCGATTAGTGGTAATTAGTGTAGTTTAAGGTATAAATAATGCTTTAATAATATAAAATGACCTAGACACATGTCCCAACCTTTTTGGTTGTGTCATGGCCGACCAAGAAAATCCATGGGTCAACTTGGGGACCCCATGGAGACATTTTGGTTGGGAAATGACATAAATAACTTTTTATTTAATGTAAAAGTAAAAATGACACAAACATAATATGTTTCACAAAAACAATTTTTACATGGGGTTATAAAGATCAGATATTTGATTATAAATAGTAATTGGAAAGCTAAAAATATTTCCTACATCATAGTATATTTTTTATAATTTATAGAAATTAAATAAATTAAATTATTTATGACATAATAATGATGCAGCGATGACATCATTATTTGACGATTTAAATAAAATGGAAAGATAATGTAAAATATATGAACTACAAATGTCCAAAACCAATTGGATGAGTGTATTTAGAACCCTTATCACCTTATCCACGAATTATTTCAATTTGGGTCCTTTTGAAACCGAAACAAATTTTCAAATAAAGTAATATTTCTTTACTTTCCAAAAGTGCCCCTCCTCTCCTCTTATAAAAGGCCCCCACCTCTACCTCATTTCACACACACCTCAAGCCTTTGGCTCGGCCAACCCCTGCCCATTTAATCTATCCACATCCCTATCCTCATCCTAGAGGATTCCCTTTGGGCAGAATCCTTTCAAAGGATGCCTTTAGACTCAAATCAAAAGGAGATACACTTTTAAAGGTAATTCGTTCTCTCATGTTCATTTGTTTTATTTTGCTTCTCAAACCCCCTAAACTCTTTTTATTTAATTCTTTTGTAACAACACCAGTATCTTCAATATACTACTATGTTGTTATAATATTTATTCGAGCTACACTCCCACACAACCACATTAAATGGTTAAAGAACATATGGTTTCCGTGGATGGCGAAATTCTGCCTCCCGAAACGATGATTGTTCAACACTCATTTAACACCTTCAAAGGTGGCCATTATGATGTCAATATTTTTATATATGATATATAATATGTTTATGTTTTCCTTAAGCTTCTTTTTTTTCATTTTGGGCATACCTTTATGGTTTCCATTATGGGTAAACACGATATCTTCATTTTAGGAAGTGCGGACTACCGCCCCCTCAAAGTGATTTGATTCGTTAAATACATATGTGGGACATATAAAGGATGGAACTATGATATTATATATTATATTATACTGGAATTATAATATACCTTTATATAATTATGATTCCATTCTATAAAATATGAAATAGAAATGAAAGTAGCGTTCATGCGTACGTACGGCTTACCAATCTCATGAATGGTGCATTTCCTTTCTTACCTCTAAATGATTATGTAATATTATACATGCAAGTATGTACTGGATATATATGACATATATGATATCTACATCATGAATACCATTCTGGATATAATGAACCATTGACCAAATTAACAACATGTAAGTGTAAGAAGTCTATTTTTGACTTAAGAACCAAATAATGACAAAATGAACATTATTAACTTAAATGATTACATGATGTTCATAACATGGTATAAAAGGAATAATGAAATTGAAAAATATTTTTAAGCAAGTAGAGATTAACTCAATTTATTATTCAGGAGATTAAAGAACGGTCGGGTCAAGTCGGATACGAGGTAAGGGACTTCGTCTCAATCTCCTTTCATTGAGGCATATTTCGTTTTATACACAACTTTCTTTTATACTGTGTATAAACTCCTTTGAATTTTACTTTTATACAAAAGGAATCTTTTTATACGAAGCGTTTTACTAAACGACAAAACGGAATGTTTTTTTAACGTACGCGGTGACAACGACCTTTTTCCGCCGCCGCGAGAATTATTTGATCTTTGGCTTTCTCAACAAGCCGTAATGTTTTTAGAATAAAATAAATACCATATACTCTTTTTTGTATTTTGGTATTGAAAATGGTTTTGAAAAAGGATTCTATTATGTCAATATATTTATGATATATTGTGATTGAAATGTGGAAATGTTATCATTCCTTTATATTGGTTTTATGTTTTATGATTTTATACTGGTACTTGGACATTTTAACGGGTGGTTATGTTATAAACCATATGACGGGTGGTGCCGTGAATACCAAGACGGGTGGTTACGTTATAACCTCCAATGCATTGGGTATGGAAGTCGGCCGTATGGCTATTCCATTATGTATGTATGGAAATTGGCCGTATGGCTATTCCATTAAGTATGTATGGAAATTGGTCGTATGGCTATTCCATTAAGTGATATGTGTGGAAGTCAACCGTATGGTCATTCCACTTAAGTATGTTTATGTCCCAAGTTACCTTTATATATTCTATGTGTTCTTTATATGGTTTTTATGGTAATACTTTGGTTACAAAAAGGTATGTAATGATACTTTATTCAATGAAGATTTTTTTTACTACTTCATGAAGGTGAAGGTATTACTTTGATATAGTATACATGGTTTACTTGATGTTTGAAAAACTAACAGTTTTCATTCTCTTTGTATCCCTTACTGATCTTTTTATGCTCACCCCAAGTTTTTTGAAATGTTTTTCACAGGACTTAAAGTGGAATAAGGTCAAGGATGGGATCAAGGGAATTTCATGCTATCTAAAACATGGTATCTAGACATATTTCTTTTTAAGAGTTTTTATTTTATGGAAACTTAGTAGAAGTGTCTACTTTGTAATCTTTTAAGATGTAATAGTTATGTTCTAATTCTCTAAAACTCTAAACCTGAAAAGATACTCAACGTGAATTATTCATTTAATTCAATATTAAGTAAGGATTAAGGCTGGGGCCTTATAGTCGTGGTGTGCTCGAACTCGGTGTTACGTATAGTGCAAGCTAATGAATTACATTAATGAAAATTATTTACTATGAACTCTTGGGGTGTTACAAAGAACATATATTTTTATTTTCACAATGAAATATATTATTTTAATCCTTTAGTAATGTAAATTTATAATCTTTTGGATGAAATTAATTCAATAGAAGAGAATATAATGGACCAATAATTAAATTTATGTTTTCTTATAATAATTTCAAATATGATTCATAGCCTAATCTACCTGAAACTCCAAAATAAATTGAAAATATAAAATTAATTTTTGAATATTAAAATTATATAAATAATGTAATTATTATTATGTATAAATATGAATATAAAATAATAAAATTATCTTTTATTTGTCCCATTGAATAATTTTTTAGAAGGATTCCTTAAAAAACCATTTAATAATTAGAAATGAATTTTTCATCAAAAAAATATGTTAATTATAGTTTAAGTATTATTAAAATATATAATATTAAAAATTATAAAATTATATGTAAATACATGATTGTTTATAAATCTCTATGAAATAAGATTAAAAATACATGATGTTTTAAAAGGTATGTTTTTTAATATAAAAACATTTTTCCTTTATATATTCTACTTCCATTTAAAGTTAATTTATAAATTATGGATATTAATTTAAAAATAATGATATATATTTTGTATTAAACTTTTCAATATACAATTCAGATTAAATTTTAGGTATTTGGTTTGAAATAATTTATTTTTAGATGAATAATTAATGATAAATTTTAAAAAATTGGCATGCTTTTTATGAAACTTTATGAATGTAAGTTTGAAATATAAATATTTTAAACCTTATTTGAATTCCAAATACTTAATTTAGAATATAATTTATAATTTGAAAAAATAAATTTCATTTTATTTATAAACGCATATTTGACCTTTTATAAATGATGTTATATTTTTCAATAAATTTTTTTTGATGCATTATAGATTTAGTAATTCAAATTTAATTTTCATCACTTTTAAATATAGGAATAGTAAAAATATATTTCAAATTTTCAATCATTAGGTCAACGTTATATGATAACTACCATTATAATTTTGGTCATAAATGCTAAATTTTCTAGGTAAAAAATGTTTCCATGGTGAAACCTAACTACTTAAAATGAGTTAATATTATAGTAAAAGGGCCTCAGATGTTTGAATCATGATTTTAATTGGGTGGTCGCGTTTTTTTATCTTCTTCATGTATTATCTAATCCATTATTTCACAATTATGTTTTTATATTCTTTAATGTGACTTCCCTTTATATAAATTTTTCGAGTCTTTAGAAAAATGTTACTCATGATCTATTATATTAGGGACACTCCTCTCCTAACATCCCCTCAAAACAACAACCATTAATATCAGAACAACATCTTCCCTAACAACTCCAAAATAATTGAAGACATATTAAAAATCTTTTATCCTAAGAATCCCATCCAATTTTTTTTTAATTCCATTCATTATAGAGGTAATTATAAAAGTGATGTATAACTTCATAAACTCTATATATCATTTATATTTCCATATGTAGTATTGTTATTCACAAAATTCCATAATATATTATCATAATGATAAAATTATTATAAATTTTATACTATTATGTAATTATAATTTTGGTATAATAATTAACCATCATCCCCCTTTTCATTTTGAAAAATGAAAACATTAATCATGCATCATTCGGACTACCGCTTCCAGGACACAACATGTTTCATTTTTATTAAAAATATTTCAGTTCTAAAAAAATATATAATTTACTCTATAATAATTAAATTAATTATATATTTTATATTATAGAATGAAAAATAATATTTATTATTTTCCCCATTATATTGAAAATAAAATTTTTAAGAATATGTATCCAAATATTATGCCTTCATGGATTGATCGATTACAATATTTCATTTCATCACTTCTCTATATGGATGGTAATTAAGTTGTTTAAAAATAAATACTATTTTATTTATCATTTCATTAATTTATTGGTATGAAAACATAGATATCTTATTACTAATATGATCAAGAAACCACTATCAAACATTAAAACATCTAAAAAAATAATCTAAAAGTAAAATCATTAATTAAATTTTGTGAATATTTTCATACCAATTAATTAATTTTATATAGAAATAATATTTCAAATATATATAACTAATAAACATTAAAATATATTATTATTATACTTTTGTATTAATATTACATTTAAATAACCTCATAACCATAATTAATAATGGTCTGTTCATGATTTGGTCGAAATTACCACCTAGTTGAACAATGACATTAAATTATATCATGGATAATTATAAAAAAAAATTACTATTATAATATAATATAAATATGAAAATATGAATTTATTTTATTTTTTGAAATAGTACATCAATATATAGCACATTTATTATGAATGCATTGATTGTATGTTGAAAATCACTTAAAATGTTCATTATCGATTTCATATTTTAGTATAAAGACAAATTTACTCTTCAAATGATATTTAATTGTCATATATATTTATTATTCATCCAATAAATTAGTTTTATTATTCTTTTAATGATTAATGTTTGATGAAAAATGAATACTCTCTCATATGCTAAATAACAACAACAAACAGTTATAACTAAAAGCAATAGACGTGGAAAAAAATTATTAATTTTTTTTATATGTGAACAAAATTAATATAAAATTTATTTAAAATTATTTTCGTGTAATAATATGGTTACGAAGTATTATATTATAATAGTTAAATTTTTTTATAGTTGTATAGAGAGAAACCCATTAATATATAGTAAAAGGTAAGGGTTTCTATGTCTCAAATTCGAATACCTTGAGACATTTTTATGATATAATTTTTTTAAATCAAATTAATACATACTCATATCTTGATGGTATCATGATCTTATTTTATTTTAAAATATACAATTATTAGTTTAATTTTATAACTATAATTCATTTTTTATTAAAAAGTAAAAATGACTATAAGGGGATTTCTTTACTCAAATCCATTAATTCATTCATAATCAACCATCAATAAATATTTTATATAGAGACTAATATATTGAAAATTATGTTGATGATATTTTTTAAATATACATTATTTTATTGGAAAAATATTTTTTCCCATCAATGCCTTATTCATATTGATTTTATTGTTTCGTTAAAGTAAATTTTTGTTATGAAATGTTCTTATTTATTTTAATGGATTAATATTCCATATCCATGTTAATCATTCCAACCAATTTCCTCTGATATTATTTTTTTAAAAAAATAATATGGATTAATTTTTATGAATCTACTAATAATTATTACTTTTTTTTGAACGGAAATTTTAATTATCTTTTTAATGATGTGAGATTTCAAATAGGAAAATTTGAAAATATTTTTGAAAAAGGGATTCTCATATTTCAATAGGTCCAATTTTTTTATCTTCCACAATATATTTTTTCAATGTATATATTCTGTATTTTTTGGAATATTTTATTATTTAACTCATTAAAATAGTTTTTTGAGAAATTATTTTTCTCCCATTATAAAAATCTTTATTTAGTGTAATTTTCATATTACCTTTTATATCAACATTTATAGCTTTTTCTGAAATATTTATAATTTTACTAATTTTTTTCCTAGAGGTATTAAAATAAATAATTGATGTTTTAATCATACTATATAAGTTATTATATATTTATTCCTTTTATAAATTTATTTTTTGATATACATTGTAAAATAAGTTTAGTACATAATAAAATTTCAATGATTCATTTAGATATGTTTCTGATTTATATTAAATTCCACACATATAGATGCATAATGATGGGTCAGATCCTATATTTCAATATTAATAATTAGATTCATATATTCTCATGATATATAATTTGTGGGATATAATGAGTTTTTCTCATAGATCGAGTCATGATGGGTTTCCTAAAACCTCAGGAAAAGAATAATATGTTTATTCACATAGGCATGGGAATAAGGAGTTTGATCACACAAGTATACTTATGATTATGGATGTTCCTCATGGAATAATGCATATGATGTGATGAAAAAAAATTCTTGATTAATTTAATCACCATGAAATTTAATTTTTTCATTATTATACCATATTTTAAGAAATCATTATTTTATTATGTGCAAATTGGTCTTATGATTATTAAGATGTGTTTTGTCCCATATCATACCCTTTATGCTTCCCTAACTATGTTTTAATGATATTATGTTGGTATTTCATGTTTGATGACTATCATATACCATGTAATGATATTTTATTATGAGATTTATGTCTCTCTCATGTTCTCGTACATGTTATGATATGTTTTAATATTACTATACATCTCAGATCACCTATTTCTTGTCTTTTAAATCCCCATATTATCAATATTATTATATCATTAAAGATGTTTAGAATGAATTTAATAAGATAAAAATTATATATTAATTCCTTTAACTATTATAAAATAATACATTTATGTAGTCAATCTCTATTATATAAATAATTTTGAGCTTTTTGTTTTTATAAATTTTGTAATATGTGTTATTAAAATCATTAAATTAATTTATTATTTACTTCATGTTGATATTTGGTCACTTTAGTTGGTATAATAAAAGGTTTTAGTAATTTAAGGGGTATTATATAATTTAACTTTTGTGTTAGGATTATAGAATCATAGTAAAAACCCATGAAATGTGTCCAATTATTCAGTGTTGTACTAAAATATTAGTATAGTATTTAGTTGAAGGTGTTACCTTTAAATAAATTATAATATGGATACTATATGTTAATTAATTATCATGAATATTTTTATGGAGTGGTAATAACCATGAAATCTTATTTTTGGATAATAACTCAATCCTCACATTTTTTCACAAAAAAAGATGTAAAAATTCAAATATGGTTTGAAACATACAGGATATGTGCTCTAGTAGATGTTATTTTCAAAACAAACCATTATTAGGTATTTATTTTGTAATTACATTACGTAAATATGTTATGAAGTAATAGGGAAGAAAACAAAAGTAACAAAGAACGAACCTAGAGAGTTATAGGATTTAAAAAAATTGACATCATTTAAATGAATGTTTCAGAGGATGAAAAAGGCCTCATTAGAGTAGAAATAATTATTTTGAACAATCTTATTCATATAATCTAATTATTTAATAAATTATCATAGCCTTTTTTGTAGCATTTTTGGGAAATAGGATAAAGGACAATAAATTGTGAAATTCATCTCCTTCAAAATAGTTGAGAATAATTTTTGCGATAAATATATTCCTAGATATAAAAAGGATAATGGGATAGATTTATAAGAAGAATATATATCATTATTTTCTCTTGGATCACTAATCTTATTTCTTTATTTAAGGCTAATTAAAATTATTTCAATGAAATTTATTTAAAAGAAGGATAATTTAATGACACATGAATTAAAAAAAATATTTATAATTATTTATTGGAACCACATTAATTGGAAATGATTTCATTTTATTGTTCATAACAAATTATAAAAATTACAAAGACCTAAGTATCTCCATGTAATCAAATTATATTTTCATATTAAATAATTGGGAAGAAAATAAAGTTTCATTATTTATTTTTTAACAAAATAATTTATTTCAAAATTCTTAAATTTTATTTTTTATATTATTATTTATAAATACTTTTCTAGTTTTCTATCATCTATATTGCATCCAATTTATAATGATTCTTATTTATACATGGATTTATGGACATGTAATTAAAATGTGTTAAAAGTAAGTAATATTTTTTATGCATGTTATGCTTATTGTGAATTATTTATTAAATATATTCATTTTAACAAACCAACTCATGAATCCTTAAAAATAGGTACCAGAATAGATTCTATACTAACCCAAATTGAAATCCTGATCCCCATAGAGGAGAAACAAGAACTGGGGAATCAAAAAAAGATGGAATAATTTAACCTAACCAAAAACTAGATACATGAAATATATATAAATGTGTATAAATAATAAGAAAATATAAGTCAACTGAATGATGAAATTATAGGTAGAATTAAAATGAAAAAATCACTAAAAACCCAAAATTATATATCCAATAGAATTAAAAGAAATTTATAACCAAAAAATTACACAATGTGATATGTGGGAAGTGACCCATAGCCTTGCCAAATCTACCTAAACAAAGTTAATAGAAATTTAACTTCATTATTGTGGAAACATTCCCTTTAATGTATCAAAATACATTACAAGGTCCGTATTCCCTTGAGGGAATGTGCATGGAATGTGAAAAACATGATCATAAAGATCCCACGTAGGGGTCCCATATAAAGACTCAGTATAATAATAATATTAAACTTAATTTCACGAAAATAGGTCATTATAAGTGGGTGAAAAATTTAATATCATAATAGTTGTAAAATATCTCTCATTCCCCCACCTTTATAAAACCTTCATGGTCAAATTATATCAAATAATAAGTTGAATAAAAAATTATATTTCATAAAATAATTTCTGTCAAATTCAAAAAAAAAATCCAATGAAAATTGATAAACACCCCTTGGTTAATAATGGTTGGTCTATTTATATAACTCATAACATGATAAAAATTAATCACTATTTCCACTCAAGTCCCGATGACACATGGTCCATTTAACAGAGGAAAACCACATAGCTTAACTCCCTATAATATCATGATCATGTCTCTATAACACATGCCCTGTGAAGAAGAATAAAAATCTACAATTCGTCCCCATATCGATACAAAGAACAAGGACAAATTTTGATCATTCAACGAACATACCCAAAAATCCTATATTTTGTATTGTTCCAATCATATAAAATGATACATTCAAAATTCAAAACAAAATTCCAAAACACACTTTTAATCAAACAATTCATTGAAACCCCATATTATAAATACATATCATAGTTATTTGAAAAAGAACTTTTGCATCCCCAAAACAAGGGGATACCCTTATTTTCTAAAAGAGCACATTAACACACACAATTCATCCAATAACATGATCATTCTCATTCATTTATATATCAATTAACAAAACCATGATTAGTTTTTGTTCAAATGTAATTGACTAGTTGTAGATCTACATTCCCCACACTCCAGTTATACCCTAAATCTGTTAGAATAAAATGTCTGAGGATAGGTTTGATCAACACATATTTCAAAAATCTCACACGCCACACCACATCCAACATTATGATTGGCCTCCATAATAAAAACACAAGCGAAAAAATTGACCAATGTATCACAAAATTAGATCAGGAGACTCAATGAATCTATCCCAGCACAACTGCCATACTAATTTATCAAGAGGAAATAGAAGATATAATAGAACAATCACCCTATGTTTAGTGACTGACCTAGTCATTGATCATGACACTAAATAGAAGAATTCAAAAAGATGAGAACCACCCAGCATTTCATGGAGGTGGAATATTTTTTGTAGGAAGAGACACAAGATAAATAAAATAAGATTAAGTAATACTATGTATAAATACTCAATTCACTTGGTTGACTAAGTTGAGGAATACTAGATTAATGGTGTGAATCCCTAGGGTTTCATGTATTCTATAAAAGGAATCAACTTTCATTAAAAATAATGAGTGACCAATTCATGATGTCTATATGATTCATGTCTTGAATGTTATTCATGAAATGAAGTTAAATCATATCATTTTCATAGAGTTTTTTCATGTTGTGAGTATCTTATTCACAATGTAAATTTTTTCCTAAAACCAGTGCTTAACACACAAACATTTATAATACACCTATATTATTTTAGCACCCTCTAAACCCATAGAAAAAAACATAAAAATGAAAAATTATGTATTCATTTATCAAGGATATTAAAATTATCCCCACAATAAGACATTACATCTATAAAAATACACATGAAATAAGGATACTCTAAAAAGTGTCGAGGCCACTTTTCCCTCACTAACCATTTATGCTCCAACTTAACTTCAAAAATTGATCTATTTGGACATAACAATTATACAATGAGAATAGAAATCCAATGAATTTTTTTTATCTAAATGTGAACAATCACCCATGTTTGATATACAAAAGAAACATCTATTTCTATCCCAATATACTCACTACTCAAAACATGGGAACGATTGCGTTGAAAATTCATAATCTGAGAAATGTGTAAATCATCAGGAATATATGTCACATGATTCAAAAAAGCCAACCGATCTGAAACCTGACCAATCCACTCAATGACCATAAATATTCCAACATATCTTTGATCCATGTTTCCCAACTACCCATTATTATAGATATTCAATAGATGAAAAAAAATTCAATATATCTAGTCACTAATGGAAAACTCTGAATAATGATGTCAATGGTCAATATATGATTTGTACAAAAATTGAACTATAACAAATCATCGATGTACATCATGATTTTTCATTAATGTATCCTAAAAAAAATACTCAATCCCACAATTGATTCCTTACCACATATTAAATAAATGAATATCACCTATAGGTCAAACCATATAAATACTCCATGTGTTGCATTCAGATAATTGGATATTATATTTTATTATATGAAAACTCAAATATCCCAAGATGGTTACTGCTCCATCCAATGAAAACAATGATTAGTTA
This sequence comes from Viscum album, assembly GCA_963277665.1. NCBI lineage: Eukaryota > Viridiplantae > Streptophyta > Magnoliopsida > Santalales > Viscaceae > Viscum > Viscum album. The sequence continues at coordinate 1,021,342,992 of OY728133.1, read as the reverse complement.
GAGTTTTATATCCCTTATAATAGGAATTGAATTCTTTGTATAATCATCACTGTATTAATAATTAAATATTCTTAACCTACCCTAAGTCATCATATCTTCTTAAAAGCTCTTCTAATATTTGGATTTAAACCATGGATCTCTGTTTGAGATAACGGATGATGGATCCCCATTTATCCAAAAAATATCACATACATGCATCAACCAAGATCTTCAATCATATTAGTGTCCAAGATTGGAGAAAATATTATCTAATTTCATCAATAAATCAATCACCACTCATATAACATTCTTCCTATAAATATTCCATGTAAATTCAACAATTATGTACATAAATACCTCATCCCCTTTTGAAAATGGTCCCAGAAAAGTATATAGGAGACAAAAAGGATTCATATTCTCTTCCATTATCTATTGGAACCTATAAAATTGGGACACAAAAAAACTAATTTCATTTTTCATACCCATCCACCATAAATATTGTCTAATGTCATATTATAACTTTTTATTCTAGGGGTAAACATCCCATGAAGATCCTTGATAATAATTCATGACTAAATTCCTCATTAACAATTGTATTAAAACCCATCTACCAATGCATCAATTACCATCATAATGGATAGGTGAACAATTAATGGTGTCTCTATCATATGAGGATCTCATGAATCTTCTAAACTCACAATCTCACGTACAATCCTATACAATTTACTCAATAAAATATGTTGATCAATGTACACTATTCATAATAATACAAGAAATATTCTTCTAAACATCCATATAAAATTATGTAGATAACCCCATAACAATATATTATTCCTTCGATTCATGTACACCCTATGATGGAACATCAATAATAAGAGTATTATCTGTGACATTACCCTTTCATATGTTGTCAGAAATTCCGATGTAATACATTTATAGGTATTATAAAGATAATATCATACTATGATTCTTATAAATGAAAGAATATATATATATATTAGAACCATATGATCATAATAGAGAGTGAAACTGTCCCAAAAAATAGTTCTTCCAACAATCGAGTGTATTCGTAACTGCTAATTTCTACCAATCATGGGTTGTATAATTTTCTTATGCAATCGATGTTAATGACAGACATAAGCCACAATGTTATCATCAAAAATATGATATCAAACCATACCAACACTGAAAACATTACAATATACTACACATCTAGATATAAATGTATGATAATACCAGAAAAGGTCAACATCCTTTTTAAATATGAAAAACATGTTGCATCCTATGCGATAATCACAAAGTTCATTTTAAGATGGGTCAAATGTGGCCATAAATTTTTTATATACTTGATGAACCACTAATATTATTCATTAAGACACATGAACCTCTAAATATAATATATTATATATGGTTCTTCCTGCAACCAAACAACAATCACTTTCTCTAGATTGACTGAAAGTCCTTGTTCTGAAATCCTGTGCACTGAGAACATTACTAAATGGATCTAGATATATTATTTTGAAATCCTTCAATAAATTCAGTGGTTTCTGATGAAATTTAAAAACATATATTAATGTTAACCATTATCTTAATCATATCTCAATTAAATGAATATATTGTTTGAAACTAATAGGATAAAGGTGTCTAGGTTCTAATAAACTATATAGTTTATTAAATCCAAAAAAATACATTATAGTTATTTATACCAAAAGGAATCACAAGATGTTCATAATGGATATACCCACTCCATAATGTGATATTTGTGATATTTGACTCCTAAACATAGAGCTATTGATATCCAAACTAATTATAAATTTCCAATATCCACTTTACCCACCATTAGCTAATGGAAAAAGTCATCCACATCGGAAAATATGGTACCGATTATTTATAGGAACTCGGATCAAAGACAGATATTCCATGAAAAAATAATGGAATCAATGACCCCCTAATAAAATTACAAGGGGTATATCCATGTTGAAACACAATGGTGAAAAAAACAATTCTCAATCAGATCATCTAAAAGGATCCTAATCCATTTATGCTAAACAATTGTTATTTGGTAAGAGATTATTATAATCAGTTATGTACCCATAAAAATATAAATAATGAAATATATCTAACATTCTTGAGAAATAATAGAGAAGTAATCTATGAAAACATTAGTTAAGTACATAATAACTAATTTAAGGTTTCCAAGAGAAGAAAAATCTTCAGGCTAAACTATAGTGAATGAAAAAAAACTATGAATCTATGGGAATGAACGACCTATGTAACCAGAACACAGATATGATTCTCCCTAAAATAGCAGAGAGATCCCATCATCTTTAGAAAATAAAATTGTATAATGACAAAAATCAATATATCCATGATGAGAAACTAGAAAATCTATCTTAATCATTACATAAAATAGATCTAGATCATAAACCATGAACTCGTAAAATTAAATCTACATAAGATAATGATATAGAAAAATATTGATATCAAATTTCATACTCATTCCAATTTAGATGATGTGTCTCCAACTACATAATAAATTATATGTGAATTTATGGTTGATTTAGAACATGAAAAATAGATTACAATATAAATGACTGTGATGAACTGATATAATAAAAATATTTTTCTCTAGATGAAACAACAAAAATGGTACCTCAAACTATCACTAGGCCCACATAAACCTCCATAATAAACTCACCGATTTTATAAAGGTGATTCACTATTGAGGTAAGATTTTGGATACTTAAAGACATTGAATATTCTATATATACTATATTATACTTTGTAGATGAATATCCTTAACAATAATAGGATTTAAACAAAACCTAACATGACATTTACAAATATGTTCAGCAACCACAAGAATTTTTATTCTCTAGAAGTACGAGACAAGTAAAATAGGTGTTCCCTACCTATATATCATTTTAGAAAGTATGGGGAGATAATAATTGAAGTTGATGTTGTTTTATATGATGCCTACTATATATAATAACCTCCACCGCCCTTATGATTATATTTCTACTTCCTTTTCATTTGAAGAATGGAGTTGAAACTACCACTAGGTGGATGAAAAAGTATTGAGAATCAAATTATTCATACCGTATCCATCTACACTGTAAATTAATATTCATAGGTTTATATATAAATGGTAATTGTTATCATTTAAACCAATGATAGGATACCTCATTGAAAATCTCATAAGTATTTCTTTGCTTCAATTCATCTTTCATCACTACCTCTAGAGAAAAATGAACCTTCTATATAAAAAATTAGGCATCCCAATAGTGAACCATGATTCTCATAATAATAAATTACATGTTTTTATATGAATATTCAATACATTATAAAAACAAATTATTATTACCATATTATTTTTTTTCCTTTGGATACATGAAAAATATATTTTAATCTGGTGAAATATCTTCAATGTTTCTAAATAATATATTCCCATTTAGTATTATTTATGTCATACCCAACATAAAATATTTATTCATAACCTGGGTAAATGAAATATGAATGATTTTGAGATAAAGTTATTAAAAAGGGAGAATAATTAAAATAAAAATCCTAATGTGAAAATAAGGGTTTGTAAACTTGATAATAACATATTAAAATCGTACCCTTTATATTAAAGATCAAATTATTGATTTATAACGTAAATATTGGATGTTCAAAAAACATGAATTGTAAGTAAGTCAATGATGATAATTTATGAAAGTATAACATAGGAAAATACATAGATTTTTGGAATATACATAATCATAGAAAATCATATGTCAAATTGTACCCAAAAAAACAATCCTAACATGTTTGTCTTGAGATAGATAGCTATGTAACTTTTTATGGATTTGGATGACCTCCCATGTGAAATATTTTTGGAATGGTCAATCCAAATGTGTAGTGAATTTTTTTTAAATTTAGGATAACATCTTATGTACCCACAATACTCCTAGAACATTTATCATTACCAATTCATTGATGGGAGAAATATGTCCCACCAATATCGTAAAGGAAATCATATTTATGAGTTACATACGATCATAAAACATTGATCATATCAAATCCAATGACATAAAATGGATTAGATAAAAATCAAATAATAACCCATGGAAAAGAGAAAATTTTCTTAATTATTTCCAAATTTTATCAAAGAGTATCCCATGGAAAAGAAATAGGTTTTATAAGAATAATATCATTGTATAACCTTTATAATATAAATGGAATTCATAAATATTTAATCATGATAAAGACTTTATTAAGAGAATAATAATGATATCTTTGGATGATATCCCCAACAAAAAAGGTTTCATCAATGTATAACATATTTATTGGAAATTAAAATGAATGTCCATTTAAATATTTTGTAGTTAAAAATATCATGTCATCGCAAATCAATTTTTTAGAACATTAATTCTAGGGAGATGAGCCCGTAAGGGTAATGGCACGCTAGGGTTTCTCCCCTCATTGCTTCCTCCTTCATCTCTGGCTGATGCACTAACTCTTCTGGTGCTTGGTGAGTTCTAGCAGTGAATATGTGGCTGTGTTGGTGATTCATGGAATCAGTTGTCTCCTCATTTGTATTTTTGATGTCCCATCTCCACCCATTTCCTTCATCGCTAAAAATGGTCTCCCATGGAAGCGCGGTTTGGGACGCGACTGAGATTCCCGATCCAGTGGCCAAAGATCTTCGCCTTGACCTCAATGTGTGCTGTTGGTGATTCGTCGTGGTCTTCGAGTGCGTAATGAGTGGCAGCGATGAGATCTTAGCAGCGAGTCTCTAATTTGGCCTACTATTGATACTCTTCTATTTTCTATTTTTGTTGTCGATTTGGTTTGAGAGTCATTGGATCATGCTTCCAGCGCGAAGGCATTGGTTCCCCCTTTTTTGTTGAATCTGTGATTTGGTGTTGATTTTCTAGTTATTTGGATTCGGCGATAATGTTGTATGGATAATTTTTTGATTTCATATAGTTGACAAAGGAATGGTTTTGATGCTTAAATCTCCATCAGTTGTTTGGTTTGGGTTATGCTACTCCCATTGTTGTGTCCGCACGTTGATTTTGGTTTTTTCTTTGCTGAATCTGTGATCCGCATTTCCTGGTATTCAGCTTTCCATGAGGCCATCTCTCTTTGATGGTTTTCAAAAATCGCATGAGTAGGCAGTTTTGATTTTTCTTGGTTTGTTGTTGATTATTTTCAGATGGAGGGAGGATGATGGAGTTATGCTATAATTGTTTGGATTTTGTCATGGTTGGTTATGGATTCAAGGGATTCTGCAATCAAGGGTATCCAATTTATTTTCAAGGGATTGTTCTAGAAGTTATTCATAGCTGGGAGCGTTTTCTTCATCATTTCTATCTAGAATTGGATGTTTTGAGAGGTTTTGGTGCTTTCCATTGGTACAGGGTCCGTGCATCCTTGCATGGGACAACTAGCAGAGATGCAATGATAAGGTGGACGCTGATCATATTGTTTTTGTTGTTTGGTTGGATCTTTTCCTTGCTTTTGAATTGGATTGTATTTGATCTTAATGATCTTGGTCATGGAGGCATGGTTATGTCTTATGTCTATGATGCCCTTATGGTTTCCCACTTTTTCCTCAAATGTTCTTTTGAAATAAAAATTTAATTTTCATTCTGTAGAACATTGATTCAATTCTAAAATCCATTAAATTTGGTAGTTTCTATGAAATCATACATTGAAGCATCAAAAGTCATTTAACTCATTTCTTGTTGAAAATATTATTTCATCTTTGAAAAAAAATTCCATAAAAAATTCAACTATTATTAATTGTAAACAACCTTGAAAACATATAATATAATCATTAAAAAATATAAATGCCATTATTATGGTAGGTTTTAGTCATTCCATTATTGTTAAAAAAATATTTCATTCACATTTTTGGTAAAATAAATATAGGAAATTTTTAGAAAATGAAATAAATATTCCTATAATTTTTTTTTAAAAAAATTATAACATGAGTAATAATTTTATTAATAAATAATTTTAATAATATTAAAATATTTCGTGCAATTTTTTTTTTGAAAATATGGATTTTGGGGAAAAGGGGTTTTGATCGAAAAAATGATTTTCATTAAAAAATATTTTTTAAATAATCATTACATAAATAGTGAAAATGATCCGAAAACATATAATCTATTAACATTTCTAGAAGATAATAAATATCATGTGTTTCATGGGAGCTGTGTTATACAATTATATCATTGGAATGATAATCATTAATAATCCAGATATATGGTGAGATTGTAACATATATTCAATACAACATATATAACTTTTTATCATAGGCCCCCTAAAAGAGAGATCACCAAATTGATATCTATATTCCAATAAATTTATGAATAAAAAAAATACATTAGTATATTAGAAACATCAAATAAATTCATGGTGAATACGAACATTGTATCATGAAAAATAAATGTGAGACAAAAATATATTACCACTTTAATTATAATTAAAATAGTAATACTAAATAATTAATAAAATTATTATATCCACTAAATATCTTAATTATAATTTTAATTATGTTATAATATTTATAAAGGGATTTATATACACTACATAAAATAAATATGTGGTGAATTTTATTATATCTCCAAAAAATATAAGAGAGAATATAAATTTGTTGTTGTAAGTCTTGAATTACATGACACTCATTAAAACCTCATGTGTAATAAATATAAGTTTATTATTTATATATTATATAGACATAATTATATATATCAAAAATATAATATTTTTTTTGTTTCCTTTTTTCCCATTAATTAAAAATTCCATGTAAAATTAACACTTTGTCTAATAACACTTATATTGTTAGAATAATTACAGATTTTTTTATTTTATGTCTCATTTAATTTCATGACGGTTAAATTTTCTACATAGTTTCATCCATGTTTTAAATATCATATAGATTTAATATAATTTTATTTATATATATGTAACATCCCAGGTAAATAAATAATAAAACATTTTCATTTACGAATTACATATTAATTTTACTTTAATGGGTTTCTATGTTCAATAGCGTACCTGATACGCAACAAAGAGTTTCTTTGAAATATTACATTGCAAAGTTGTAATATGATAATATTATTTTAAATGGTAGTTAACACGTAGCCATTGTATTGGAGGTAATTAATAGAAATGACTAGAATATGATTATATATGTTTTTTTAATGTTTTTACATTTATTCAATATAAGATAAAGGCTTAAAATAAGAAAAAGAATTAAATTTTATGCATAGATATTCTAATATTCACTAAAAAGTCGAACTACAACCGTTTGATGGTGAACCCTCTTTAAATATAGTTTTGGTCACTCTAAAACATTTTATTGGACCAAATAAAAATTTTCATTAGAATCAGGACATCAAAATATACTTTTTTGTAAATTTTAGGTATTTTTCCGATAAAGTTCAATTTTTAATGAATAGTGAAAACTGTTGTATTTTAACTCGAAACCTCTTTTTAATGTAATTTATTTATATAATTAGAATATATTTTTAATTGGTTTTAAAGTGCAATTAGAATAAATTTTTTACCATTTAATCCAATTTTGTTCATTGGATTAATTTCACATTGAAATTGGATTTAAACTAGTGTCAATCTTTCCATACAGTTTGCTTCATAAAAACCCGCTCTTTGTTCTGACAGCGGCAATTAATTATTAAACTAGTTAATGTAACTTATATGTTTTTAATTTTTTAAAATAGACATCATTTTTGATTTTGGAATATCAAATATAGCTTAGGGTGATGTTTTGGTATTTTTCTGAAAAATGACAATTTTTGATGAATAGTGAAACCACTAAGTGGTACTTAAAAAAACTGATTTTTCATTTAAATGAAAATTTACCACCTCTGTGTTTCGAATTTAAAAAATCCAACATACATGGTTTTCATTAGGATGTAAAATGTGGTTCAATGGGATTAAATTAATTTTTTGGTGAATAGTAACTTTTACGTTTTTAATATTGATTAGAGGTAATTAGTGTAGTTTAAGGTAAAAATAATGTTTTAATAATATTAAATGACCTTTACACAAGTCCTACCCTTATTTTATGTGTCATGGAAGTCCAAGAAGATCCATGGGTCAACTTGGGGACCCCATGGAGCCACTTTGGTAGGAAAATATCATTAATAATTTTTTATTTAATGTTACAATAAAAATGTCACAAAAATGTGTTGTTTTACTAAAAAAAATTAAATGGGGTTATACAATTCATATTTTTGACTCTATATATTCATTATTAATAGAAAACTATTTCCTATATAATTATATTTTTTTATAATTTTTAGAAATTATATAAATTAAATTATATATGACATCATGATGATGCAGCGATTACCTCATTATTTAACGATTTTAATAAAACGAAATGATAATGTAAAATATAAGACCTAAAAATGTAAAAATCAAATTGTATGGGTGGATTTAGAAATTTTATCACCATATCCTTGAAATAAATCAACATGGGACCTTTAAAATCTGAAACTCATTTGAAAATAAAGTAAACTTTTATAACTTTCCAAGAGTGCCCCTCCTCTCCTCTTATAAAGGCCCCCACCTCTACCGCCATACCCACACCTATCAAGCCTTTGGATCAGGAAAACCCTGGCCATTTTGTCTCTCCACATCCCTCTCTTACTCTTAGAAGCCTCACTTTGGGCAGAAGTCTTCCCAACGAAGCCTTTGAGCTCAAATCAAAAAGAGTTACCCGTTTTAAATGTAGTGTCTTCTCTTGTGTTCTTACGATTTATTTTGCTTATCCAACCCCATAAACTCTTTTAATTCATTTCTTTTGTAACAGAAACAGTATATTAAATATAATAGGATGTTTTTATGAGAAGGATTAGATCTACACCTACACACACCTTCGTCTAATGGTCAAAGAACATACTATTTCTGTGGTTGGTGAATTTCTGCCTCACGAAACGATTATTGTTCAATCTTCTTTTAACACCTTTCATGGTGGCCATGTGAATTCCAATCTATTTATATATGATTTATATTATGTTTATGTTTTTCTTATGCTTTTTTATTTTTCATTTATGGAATAACTTTATGGTTTCCATTATTGTTAAACGCGATAATTTCATTTTAGGAAGTGCAGACTACCACCCTCTCAAAGTGATTTGATTCGTTAATGCCATATGTGGGATGTATAAAGGACAGAGATAATGATATTATATAATATATTATACTAGAATTATAATATACCATTATATCATTATGATTTCACTCCATTAAATATGAAATATAAATTAAATTATCGTTCATGCGTACGTACGGATTACCGTCTCCGTGAATGGTGCATTTCATTTCTTACCACTAAATGTTATATACTATTGTAAATACATGTATATGATGGATATATATGATATCAAAATCATGAATATCATTCTGGATATAATGTACCTTTGACCACATGAACAACATGTAATTGTAAGAAGTCCACTTTCGACTTAAGAACCAAATATTGACAAAACAAACATTTTTATCTTAAATTATTACATAATGTTTATAACAAGGAAATAAGTGACATAAAAGGAATAATAATCATGAGAAAGGTTCTTAGGCAAGTATAAATTAACTTAAGTTTATTAATCAGGTGATTAAATAGCAATCAAGTCACGTCGGACATAGGGTAAGGGACTTCGTCTCAATCTCCTTTCATTGAGGCATATTTTTTTCTAATACAGGGTTTTTTATACAGTTTATAAACTCCTTTTACATTTAGTTTTATACAAAAGGAATATTTTTCTTTGAATAGTTTTACAAAACGTCAAAAAGGAATGTTTCTTTTAACATATGTGGTGTCAATGACCTTTTCTGCCGCTGTGAGTATTATTTGGTCTTTGGCTTCTTCAACAAGACATGATGTTTTTTAAGGTGAAATAAATACCATATACTCGTTTATGTATTTTGGTATTGAAAATGGTTTTTATAGTGGAATTGATATGCCAATATATTTATTTGATATATTTTTTTTTTGAAATGTGGAAATTTTTTCTTTCCATTTTATTTATTTTATGTATTATGATTTTATAATGGTACTTGGACATTTGATGGGTGGTTACATGATAAACCATATGACGGGTGGTGCCATGAACACTAGGATGGGTGGCCACGTTATAACCTCCAATGCATTGGGTATTTATGTCGAACATATGGCTATTATATTATGTGATATGTGTGGAAGTCGACCGTATGGTTATTCTATTTAAGTATGTTTATGTCCCAAGTTACCTTTATATGTTATGTGTTCTTTATATAGGTTTTATGGAAATATTTTGGTTACTAGAGGCTAAGTAATGATCTTTTATTCACTGAAGAGTTTTTACTACTTCATAAAGGTGAATGGTATTACATTGATAAATTATAAATGGTTTTCTTTTTGTTTTGAAAAACTAACAGTTTTCATTCTTTGTGTATCCCTTATTGATATTTTTATGCTCATCCCATGTTTTTTTGAAATGTTTTTCACATGAAATAATGTAGAATATGGTCAAGGATGGGAACCAGGGAACGTCATGCAATCTAAAACATGGAACTAGTCATGTTTCTTTTTAAGAGTTTTTATTTTATGGAAACTTAGTAAAATTTTATACTTCGTAATATTTTGAGATTTAATAGTTATGTCCAAATTCTCTAAAACTCTAAACCATGAAACGATCTTCAATGTGAATTATTCATTTAATTCAATATTAAGTAAGGTTTAAGGTCAGGGCCTTATAGTTGATATCAAAGGTCGGTTTAGACAACTTTAGGAGTTAGAGAATTGTTAAATTATAATATAATTTATTGTATGATTGAAATGATATAGCATTTATAGATTACCATGTTGCATCGCCTATGATATTTTTGGGTTCAGAATGGTTTTCCACAGAGAAAACAAGGAAGCTATGTTGGGACAACCTCAGGAGGAAGACAACCTTCCAAATTAGAAACCTGAGATGGTCGGAATTAGAACTGAACAGTTTGTTGCAGTGATGGCTTAGTTGACTCAGGCTATAAATGGTGCTGGTATCCATGCATGAGATCAGCCAGATCAACCACAGAGAAACATGTCAGTGGTGGAACATTCCATGAGGCAACATCCCCCATCATTCAGAGGATCATCTGACCCTGTGCTAGCTGAAGGGTGGATTAAAGCACTAGAAAAGATTTTTTATGTCATTTGGTGTTCAGAATATCAAAAGGATAGTCTTTCTGTTTACCCTTTTGAAGGTAAAGCTGATCAGTGGTGGTCAATGGTGAAAAATATCAGGGATAGTGATGAGATTGATTATATTTTGGTGTTTTCTAAATGTAAAGAGGAGCATGAAAGTAATTTAAGTGTTATCTTGCAAACCTTAAAAGAAAAAAAAACTGAATGGAAAATTCAGAAAGTGTTAGTTTTGGTTACAAAAATTTCTTTCCTTGGTCACATTGTTTCAAAAAATGGCATACATGTTGATCCATCTAAAACAAAAGTTGTTGGAGAATGTCAAAGACCCACAAATGTAACCGAGATCCTTAGTTTTCTTAGTTTGGCAGGTTACTACAGAAGGTTTGTTGAAAACTTTTTCACAGTTATCTAGTCCAATGACTAAGCTAACTCAGAAGGGTGTTAAGATTATCTGGACAAAAGTATGTGATTATAGTTTTCAGGAGTTTAAAATAAGATTTGTGAATGCTCCAGTTTTGGCACTTTCTTCCAGGAATGGTGAGTTTGTTATATACAGTGATGCTTCGTTGAAGGGACATGGTTGTGTCCTTATGCAGAATGATCAGGCAATTGCATATGCTTCACGTCAGTTGAAAGCTCATTAGGTAAATTAACCTAAACCTAACTTGGAATTAGCTGCTGTTTTTTTTTGCTCTAAAAATTTGGAGGCATCATTTGTATAGAGTAAACTGTGAAATATATACTGATCATAAAAGTTTAAAGTATATATTCTCTCAGAAATAATTGAACATGAGATAGAGGAGACGGCAAGAATTAATCAAGGATTATGATTGTACAATTCATTACCATCCAGGAAAAGCAAATAAAGTGGCTAATGCTTTTTGTCGAAAAAGTAATGCTTCATTAACCATGATACATTTAGAACGAGATCCTTTGGTTTTTGATTTGACGAACTTTGGCATAGAAGTTTTTGGTGTAGGGAGTTCTTATGATTTGTTTCAGGTATCACTGAGATCATCTCTATCAGACAGAATTATGCAAGCGCCTAAGAAAGACTGTGGGTTGCAGAAAAAGATAGAGCTGCTTAAGAAGGGTATGTTGCCTAAATTTAATATTGATAATGATTGTGTTTTGAGGTTTGGGAAGAGATTATGTGTTCCTGGTGATTCACAGTTGAAGAATGAGTTGTTATGTGAGGTGGATAGTTCCTCGTTTTCTATTCATCTTGGCAGTACTAAGATGTACATAGATCGGTGGGAGTATTACTGGTGGGATGGAATGAAAAGAGATATTACTGATTTTACTATGAAGTGTTTGACTTGTATGCAGGTTAAAGCAGAGCAGCAGTTATCGAAAGTGATGCATCAGCCTTTACATGTTCCAGAGTGGAAATGGGAAAATATATCCATGGACTTTGTTTTGGGATTACTGAAGACATCTCGATGTAATAATGCAATATGGGTTATAGTTGATCACTTGACTAAATCTTCTCATTTCCTTACTATTTTATATAATTTCTCTCTAGATCATCTTTCTCGATTGTATCATAAAGAGGTAGTCAGGTTTCATCGAGTTCCCTATCCATTGTATCTGATTGTGATCCCAAGTTTACTTCTATCATTAGTAAGTCCTTCAGAAGTCGTTGGGTACTGAATTAAATTTTAGTACAGCTTTTCATCCTCACTCATATGTGAAGTCAGAACGAACAATTTAGACATTGGAGGATATGATACGTGCTTGTTTGATGGATTACCAGGGAAGTTGGGAAAAATATCTTTTTTTGTTTGAATTTTCATATAATAATTGTTTTCCTTTCAGTATACAAATGGAACCGTTTGAGTCATTATATGGGAAGCGGTGTCGAACTCCATCTTTGTGGGATGAAGTGGGTGAAAGGAAGATGATGGGACCAGAATTGGTAGGAGAGATGGCAGAAAAAGTTCAGTTGATTCAGAAACACATGTGAACAGCTCAGAGCAGATAGAAAATTTATGCAGACAACAGGAGGAAGGATCTATCTTTCGAGGTAGGGGATCATGTTTTTCTCAAATCTTCACCGTGGAAAAGTGTGATGTGATTTGGTAAGAATGGAAAGTTGAGTCCAAGGTTCATTGGACCATATGAAATTCTGGAGAGAGTTGGATCTTTTTCTTACCAAGGGGCTTTACCTCCGAGTTTATCTCAGGTACACAATGTTTTTCAAGTTTTGATGTTGAGAAAGTATATGCAATATCCATATCATGTTTTGAGCCTGGAGGTAGTTTGGTTGGAAGAGAATCCAAATTATGAAGAACAACCAGTCTAGATTATTGACCGAAGAGAGAAAGTGTTGCGAAATAAGGTAATTCACCAGGTACAAGTTTTTTTGGAAAAACCATATGGTTGAAGAGGCAACGTGGGAATCTGAAAATGCAATGAGGGATAAATACCCCCACTTAATTTGATAAGTGAATAAAATTGCGAGGATGAAATTTCCAAAAGGGGGGAATGATGTAACATACCAGGTAAATAAAGAATAAAACATTCTCATTTACGAATTAAATATTAATTTTACTTTAAAGGGGTTTCTATGTTCGATAGGGTACCCGATACGCAACAAAGAGTTTCTTTGAAATCTTACGTTGCACAGTAGTAATAAAGTATTATTATTTTATGTGGTTGTTAACACGTAGCCGTTGTATTAGAGGGAATGAATAATAATAACTGGAATATGATTATATATTTTTTTTAAATGGTTTTAAATTTATCTAATAAAATATAAAGGCTAAAAATAAGAAAAAGAATTCCATTTTAGGCATAAATACTCTAATATTCACTAAAAGGTCGAATAACCACCTTTTGATAGAGAACCCTCTCTAAATATAGTTTTGGTCACTCTTATACATGTTATTGGACCAAATAAAACTCTTATTTAGAATCATGGAATCAAATTTTACTTTTTTTAAATTTTTGGTATTTTTCTGATAAAGTTCAATTTTTAATGAATAGTGAAAAATGTTGTATTTTAACTCAAAACCCCCTTTTAATCTATTTTTTTATATGATTAGATTATATTTTTAATTGGTTTTAATGTTAAATTAGAATAAATTTTTACCATTTATTCCAATTGTGTTCATTGGAATTAATTTCACATTGAAATTGGACATAAACAAGTGTCAATCTTTAGATACATTTAGTTTAATAAAAACACCCTATTTGTTCTGACAGCGAGAATTAATTATTAAATTAATTAATGTAACTTAAATGTTTTGAATTTTTTAAATTACACATCATTTTTGATTTCGAAATATCAAATATAGATTAGGGTGAAGTGTTGGTATTTTTCTGAAAAACATCAATTTTGATGAATAGTGAAACCACTAAGTGGTACTTAAAAAACTGATTTTTCGTTTAAATGAAATTATACAACCTCATTTTTTGAATTTAAAAAATCCGACATAAATATATTTCATTAGGATGTAAAATTTGGTTCAATATTATTAAAATAATTTTTTGGTGAATTATAACTTTTATGTTTTTAATCGCGATTAGAGGTAATTAGTGTAGTTTAAGGTAAAAATAATGTTTTAATAATATTAAATGACCTTGACACATGTCATAACCTTATTGTATGTGTAATGGTCGATGAAGAAAATCCATTGGTCACCTTGGTGACCCCATGGATCCACATCGGTAGGAAAATGAAATTAATAACATTTTATTTAAAGTTAAAATAAAAATGTCACAAACATGTGTTGTTTTACTAAAACAATTTTTAAATGTGGTTATACAAGTCTTATTTTTGACTATAAATATTAATTAGAAAGATAAAAATATTTCCTAAATCAAGATATTTTTTTATAATTTTTATACATTAAATAAATTAAATTATTTATGACATCATGATGATGCAGCGATTACCTCATTATTTAACCATTAAAATAAAATGAAAAGATAATGTAAAATATAAGACTAGACATGTCAAAACCCTTTTATATTGGTCTATTTAGAACTCTTATCACCTTATACTTTAAATAAATCAATGTGGGACTTTTAAAATCCGAATATCATTTGAAAATAATGTTACCATTTATAACTTTCCAAGAGTGCCTCTCCTCTCCTCTTATAAAAGGCTGCCACCTATACCACCTTACCCACACCTCTCAAGCCTTTGTCTCGGCCAAACCCAGCCCATTTTTTCTCTCCACATCCCTCTATTACTCCTAGAAGCCTCACTTTGGGCAGAAGTCTTCCCAAGAAAGCCATTGAGCTCAAATCAAAAAGAGTTACCCGTTTTAAAGGTACTGTCTTCTCTTGTGTTCTTATGTTTTATTTTGCTTCTCCAACCCCCTTAACTCTTTTTATTTATTTCTACTATAAAAAAACCAATTTATTTAGTAGACTAGGATGTTTTTATGAGATTTATTAGAGATACACCTACACACACCTTCAAATAATGGTTAAAGAACATACTATTTCTGTGGTTGGCAATTTTCTACCTCACGAAACGATGATTGTTCAATCTTATTTTAACACCTTTCATGGTGGACATTAAGATGTCACTATATTTATATATGATTAATATTATGTCTATGTTTTCCTTATTCTTCATTATTTTTCATTTATGTCATACCATTATGGTTTCCATTATGAGTAAACGCGATAATTTCAATTTAGGAAGTGCAGACTACAGCCCCTAAAAGTGATTTGATTCTTTAATTCCATATGTGGGACGTATAAAGGATGGAGATAATGATATTATATATGATATTATACTGGAATTATAATATACCTTTATATCATTATGATTTAACTCCATTAAATATGATATAGAAATGAAATTAGCGTTCATGCGTCCGTACGACTTACCGTCTCAATGAATGGTGCATTTCATTTCTTACCACTAAATGGTATATACTATATTAAATACATGTATATGCTGGATATATATGATATATATGATATAAAAATCATGAATATAATTCTATCCATAATGAACCTTTGACCACATGAACAACATTTAATTGTAAGAAGTCCACTTTCGACTTAAGAACCAAATATAGACAAAATAATCATTTTTAACATAAATGATTACATAATGTTTTAACATCGAAATAAGAGACATAAAAGGAATATTAAGGCTGAAAAAGGTTCTTAAGAAAGTAGAAATTAACTTTAGTTTATTATTCAGGATATTAGAGTGCAATCGAGTCACGTCAGACATGAGGTAAGGGACTTCGTCTCAATCTCCTTTCATTGAGGAATATTTTGTTCTAATAAAAGGCTTTTTTATACAGTTTATAAACTCCATTGACTTTTAATTTTATTAAAAAGGAATTTTTTTCTATGAAGAATTTTACAAAATGATAAAATGAAATGTTTCTTTTAATGTACGTGGTGACAACGACCTTTTCCGCTGCCGCGAGTATTATTTGGTCATTGGCTTCCACAACAAGTCATGATGTTTTATTAAATGAAATAAATACCATATACTCTTTTATGTATTTTGGTATTGAAAATGGTTTTTATAATGGAATTGATATTTCAATATATTTAAGTGATATATTCTGTTTGAAATGTGGAAATGTATTCATTCCATTATATGTGTTTTATGTCTTATGATTTTATAATGGAAATTGGACATTTGACGGGTGGTTACGTGATAAACCATATGACGAGTGGTGCTTTGAATACCAGGATGGGTGGTTACTTTATACCCTCCAATGCATTATGTATAGAATTCAGCCGTATGGATATTCCATTATGTGATATGTGTGGAAGTCGACCGTATGGTTATTCCATTTAAGTATGTTTATGTCCTTAGTTACCTTTATATATTATGTGTTCTTTATATGGGTTTTATGGTAATATTTTGGTTACAAAATGGTAAGTAATGATCTTTTATTCAGTGATGATTTTTTACTACATCATTTTGGCTTAAGGTATTACTTTGATAAAGTATACATGGTTTGCTTGTTGTTTTGAAAAACTAACAGTTTTCATTCTTTGTGTATCCCTTACTGAGCTTTTTATGCTCACCCAAAGTTTTTTTGAAATGTTTTTCATAGGACATAATGTGCAATAGGGTCAAGGATGGGATCAAGGGAAATTCATGATGTCTAAAACATAGAACTAGAAATGTTTCTTTTTAGGAGTTTTTTTAATGGAAACATAGTAGAAGTGCCTACTTTGTAATCTTTTGAGATGTAATAGCTATGTTCTATTTCTCTAAAACCCTAAACCATGAAATTATACTCAATGTGAATTATTCATTAAATTCAATATTAAGTAAGTTTTATGGTTGAGGCCTTAAGATATATCTACAAAGGAAATTGATATAAAATGAATTATACCCTTCACAGAGGATGAATTTAGTAAAAAAGCATGAATGCAATTTCCATTTTTTGATGTATTGAAATAAAGAATTGTAAATAATATATTATCATTTAAAAAAAAATTAATTCATATATATCAAATTTTTTCAATAATATAGTTTTTATTACATCCCACTTAAATCTTGAAATAATCAAATTGCCTCGTGTTGCGGTATCCCAACATACACAAGAGAAATGTTATTGTATTTCCCTTAAATAGAAATCCCGATGTTATGGGTGATATAACAATTTCAGAAGAATATTCATATCATAAATATAATATATATATATATATATAATCCATAATTATGCCCAACCTTTTTATGTGGTAATGAAAAAATGAATTAAAATGGTTTCAAGGTGATATTCTTCCTAACACATGAATAATAATTTCAAAACACACATTACGGTTCACATGGTTATATTTTTAACGACCCAAACTTTTTCATTATTTTTTTTCCAAATTTTGTGTGTTATTTTATTTTATACTCAACAAAATATTATACTTTAATTAATGATGAGAATATAATTAAAATGAGGACATTGGGTTTTGACTGTTATATGACCATTGGTCAATATGACCATTGGAAACTTTAATCTTAATGTTGTGTTTTTATAAATAAGGTTATCTTGGTTAATTAATACGGGAATAAGATTGAATGTCCTCATCCAATAGACTCGATCCATATGAAGCCCATCTTTCGGAGTTTGGGAAGGAGGTAGGATCACTGGGATTTTCTCTGGACCATACCCAAGCCAAAAATCAATGTATGAAGCTTGAACGAAATCGCCTAAGGGAGAAGATTAAGCTGATAGAAGTCACCACATGGTAAATGTTTTATGAGGCACCCCAAGATTATATCACCATAGAACACCTTACACTTAGATCATATGTTGGTGTTATAAGGTTCTATGTAAGGAGACCTTAGCTGCTTTGTGTACTCATTTTATATAAATAAAATTATTATTTCTTCTTATGGAAAAGTTTGTGAATCTCAAGTATCTGGATAAATATAGGATGTGTATTATTGACGAATTTAGAAAAAAGGGTATTTTGAAATATTTTTTATTCATTAAATAATTAATAATGTGAAATGATTTTAAAAAATTGGTCTTCTAAAGTTGTGATCAGGGAGAAATTTAGGGTCTAACAAGATCAATATTGATTTTAGTGAATAGTAAAGTTGGAATAGTAACATACCCATATGAATAGTAATTAATATTAACTAATATAAAATTCACTTAAAAAATACTAACTTCACCCATTAATGTATAAAAACATTTTAGACATCTTAAAAGTAAAAAATGATCATAATTTAAGTTTTGGTATTTTGTATGCAATAAATATTTTAATTAAAATTTATAGGTAAATTAATAATTTCAAATGGAAATGTACTTTTAATAATTTTAATAATAAAATTTTACATTATTGTCTTATGGGTATACAGAAATTTTGTTGGACCTTGATTAATTTTTTAAGGTGATACAAAATGAGTTATAGTTTTAATGTTTTATTTATTGAATAAATAATGATTTTATTAAAAAAATAAATTAAACATATTTATAAAAATATATTCATAAAATTTACTTAATTTTTTAATTCAAAGCATCAATATTTGGTTAGGGTGAATTTTTTGTATTTTTCTGAAATAGTTAAATTATCAGTGAATGGTAAAAATGTAGTTTTGAGTTTCGAGTGTTTAATGACATCATAAATGATGTAATAATTATGTAAGCTTTCTGGTCGACATATGAATATTGATATATGATATGAGGTGTCCCAAGTTTCCTATACCATGGGAAATACCTTGGGAAAGTTCATGGTTTTGAAAATACCACCGATGATGTGTCCCTTTGAAATTAATAATCTATTCACCCCAATTTCTTATAAATACCAAGCCATTTCCTCAATTAATTTCATTCCAAAATCATCTTAAACAATTTTATGGTCTCCTTACCACCCAAAGAGACCTCCCAAGATACCCTCAAGCCTCCCAAGGTCCTGATCATTAAGATTTCGATGTTACTCTTCTAGTTAAGGGATCCTTTCGCCCTCCTATTTTAAGTCATGACTTCTTTTCTGTTGCGTCTTCTAGTTTCCATCTCTTTATGTTGAGGGTGTGTTCTTATATTTTCTAATTACTTTACATTTCATGTATAATTGTTGAGATACCATTTCTTCTCTCATCAAATTGTTTTCTGAATTTTTAAGTGATGATGTTAGGCTGCCGAATGTTTGTAAAAGAAATCACGCACTCTCTTTCCTGAAATGTTTCCTTTTAATGTGTTGTGTCATTCAATTATCCACTACATAATCTTATTAATTTTTTATGTTGTACCTCTACTATAAATTTATTCATTTTTTAATGGGATACCCTTGTCCCCTTTCTTTTTAATATTTTCTAAAACCATGTTATATTGTCGTTATGCTGCAGAAATTTCGTCTCAAAATTGCTCACTATTTCTCTATAGAAATTATCTTGTTTTATTTATGTGAATACCCAGTCCTATTTAATTTCTATGGGTGTTCATAGTTTCACAGAATTGATATATTTTATTTTTTAATTTACATACATGTAACTCTTACTCCATTTCCATGGGTTATAAATGACATAACAATCTCATTTTTATGTTCTCTTTAAAACGTCATGATTTTTAAATGAAACCCATTCCATTTATTCTCTATGGGTTATTTAAGAAATGATTGATTATGATATATGTGGGTAAAATGAAAATAATGAAATATTAAGGGTTATCCCTAATAGTTCTCCAAAGCATTGGGTAAAGAATTAGTCTCTTGAGATGACATGTTTCAAAATACCTGGGTGAATAACCTTGGCAATTTTTAAGACACCTTCTGGATAAACCATGGTGATATGATCATGAATGTATAATTGAAATTTTGTAGCCACATATTCATGTCATGATTCATGTTATTTTGATTATGATATGCCTATACTTCTATTTCTCATTTTCATATGATTTTATCGAAGTTCTTATTGTTATCACATGTAAACTGATTCCCTTATTTACCCATACTAGGCCTTATACTCACCCTCTACATTTATGTATTTATCCAGGTTATGAGAGTTAGTAATTTTACAAAGTATAAAAACAAGATAAATCCTTAAAAGTGGATTAAAAGAATGTTTTATGTTGTTTTCATGTATTATGTTCTTGATTTCTAAGACAATAGACATTAAAGATCCTCTGTTTGTAAAATGTAATGAAAAGATATATAACAAAAAGGTTAGATGACATAGTTGGTATCAAAGGACAGTTTACTTATTTTTGGAAATTAGGATATGAAATCCTTAGGAAGAAATCATAGAGAAATCATTAAATATAGGAAAACGTCTTGGTATTTTGGTGAGTATTGAGAAAGTGGTTTATCAAACAAATACATCCATCTCTGGATACGAGCATGTAGAAGCGGCACTAGTAGAGATGTAAAAAGGGGTTAAACCCGAAAACACCTCATTGAACTAAAATCAAATGGGAACTGGTACACATCAATGTGCCTTATTGCACTCTTTATTATGACACTCCCGAGGGATATGTTTGGTTAATCATTAAGTTTTAAGAATCATTATGAAAGATTTATAGATAAATGTAATTGTTTAATGAAATTTTAAGATATAAATCCTTTATAGGTAAAATATTCGTAAATGAAATATGATTCTCATTATGGTTTTATTCTTTTAGAAATGGCTGGAAATACGAGGAATCATGCAAATGGTGACTGAAATAGACCATGCACCGACGTCCCTCTGATGGAAGCTAGAATGGAAAAATTCATGTGAATGATGAACCAACTGACTCAAGTTATCTGAAATAACATGATTAAAGATGAGTTACCATTATCACCATGAAGGGAACAACATTCTGTTGAGTCCTTTATGTGTCAACAACCACCAATCATCAGTGGATCGAATGACCCATTGATTACTGAGTAGTGGATCAGCTCTATCGAGAAGATCATTACTGTTCTCCACTGTTCAGAGCAAGAGATGGTCACCCTGGCTGTCTAACGCTTATAATGGGAAGCTGATCAGTGGTGGGATCTTATTAAAAACACGAGGAAAATAGTGGAGGTTGAATCTATAGAGTGGGAATAGTTCAGTGGTATCTTTTTCAGAAAGTATTTCCATCGTTCCTTGAGAACAAGAATGGAGAATTAGTTTCTCAAGCTAGAGAAGAAGTGAAATGAATCTATGGGAAGATATGATCTAAAGATCCTAAGGATTTCATGTTACACCTATAGCTTTTTCATGGATTCAAATGGACTGGTTGATAGATTCTTTGGTGGACTGAGACCTCATTTCCAGAAGTATCTAGCCAACTGATATTATGAAAGTTATGAGGAGACCATGCGAAGTGTGATGAAAGTCGAACTGGAGTATGTGGAGACATAATGGTCTCATAAATCCGATGACAAAAATAGATCAATGGAGTGAAGATTATGGAGGATATTCGATCAAGGAATAGGAGGCAAGAAAGTGAAACATCCCACTTGTAATAAATGTGGGAAGAAGAATTCGGTGAACTGCCTCCTCGGTAGCATGAAATGGTACTAGTTTGGAAGAGATATACAAATTTCAAGGAATTATCGTAGTGATGTGAAACCACAACTTCAAAACAGTAATGATAAGGGTATGATGGTGCATTCCCTACCTAATGTCTAGTTCTTTATGTGTTGAAAACATGGGAACTTTTCCAATCAGTGTCCAAATCCAAGGGCATTGGCGGGGAACCACCATCATCCTCATCGAAGGACAAGGGAGAAAGGTTGTTCTTTTTCTATCACGACAACTAAAGTTGATGCTCCAAATGATGAGGTAGAATGTACTCTTTTTGTTTTCTAAAATCTATAATGTACTTAGTTTGATTCTGGTTCTAAGAATTCCATTATTTCCTCCATGTTTGCAATGAATTTTTAATCAGCTACCGATTTTATAAAAGTTGAGTTATCAGTCAAGACTCCTAGTGGGATTATCCAAGCATCGTCAATTTTTAGAAACTCTAGTATTGACATGGGTGAGCACAATATTATTGAAAATCTAGTAGATATTTTCATACAGGAATTCAAAATTATACTAGGGATGGAATGTCTCTCAAAGTATAATGCTAAGATCAAATTCAGAAGTAAGGAAATATTAATAGTCTTAATTAGAAAACATACACTTATCATACAGGGAGAGATATCTCAACCTGATCATTGTCTAGAAAAACCTCCTATATCCTTATTTATGGAATTGACAGGTTATGGAGAAGAATGAAATGAGAGTATTAAGATAGAAAAAGTTCCCATCGTCCCGGAATACATTGACTTATTTCTTGAGGAGTTTTCTGGACCTACACTAGAAAGAGTTGTAATGTTCTCCATAGAACTCATACCTGGATCTCATCCAATATCAAAGACCCCATTTAGGATGGAAAATGTAGAGATCGAGGAATTAAAGAAATGACTACATGATCTTTTTGAGAAGGGGATTATTCGACCGAGTGTGTCTCCTTGGGGAGCACCTGTTCTCATTGTGAAGATGAAGGATGGATCGATGTGGCTATGCATTGATTATAGAGAACTGAACAATATCACATTAAAGAAAAAATACCCACTTCCAAAAATTTATGACTTATTTGACCAACATCGTTGGGCTCAATTCTTCTGTAAGATTGAACTTCAATCTGGTTATCATTGATTGAGGGTGAAGAATGAAGATTTTTTAAAATCTGCCTTCTGATCAAGATAGGTGCATTATGGGTTTGTTTTTATTACCTTCAGAATGACTAATGCACCTATTATGTTTCTGGATTTGATGAATAGAGTATTTAAAGACTACCTTGATAACTTTTTTTGTTGTTTTAATTGATGATATTCTGATATATTCTAAAATTCGTGGGGAGCATGAGGATCATCGAAAGGTTATTTTGAAAACTCCATAGAAGGAGAGACTTTTTGGAATGATCAGTTAATGTGAATTCTGGTTACAATAAGTTTCTTTCTTGGGGCACATTGTTACCAATGAAGGAATCATAGTTGACCCTACAAAGACAAAAGTTTTAAAGTAGTGGCCTCCGCCTACAACAATAACTGAGATTCGTAGTTTCCTTGGATTAGCAGTATATTCTAGGAGGTTTGTGAAAACAAAAGGTGAACCCCAAGATGTGGTACTAGGTCATATTCAACCGTTGACCTATTTGTTTTCCAACTGCTTCTTGAGTTCCCATATATTTGTATGTTTTGTATTATTGGGAGGAATAGACACAGGTTCCACACCCAACAATAGCTCAACAATAAACTCCTCCAATATCATAGGATGAAATCCATAGAAATCATTAGAGAATACATCCATGAAATGGTCTAATACATTAATAATTAAACAAACCAAACATCATAATCAAAAGAAATGAGACATTATGGATGGGTTGTTAGCCTACACAACCCTGTATTCTTTGGTCAATCTAAACTTTGATGGATAAATGATTCTCCATTATCAATTTGTTCTCTAATAAAAGGAGAGGTAAAAGACACCCACTACTGATAGAAAACCACATGGGAATAATACGGAACTAGCTAGCCTTTACGAAAAGTGATGTAAAATCATTTCAACTCAATAAAAAATAATTTGTACATGAAACTGTACCCAGATATTTCATGTGGGAACTACTTACACTAAGATACATTATCTGATTGAAAACCTAATGGTGTGTCGATATTCAATATACCCTTGAATTACACTATTTTTATACTGATAATTAACAAAATTTCAATAGATATAATGGAGGGTGATTCACCTAAATCAAATAGTGAAGAAACTGAGGTCAAGGATAATAGAAAAATACCTCATATTATAGATGTCACTGGTCTATGGTCTTTAGCTGTTTGATGTACTGAAATGATATTTCCTTAACCGCTGCCCTAAAATGCAACTTAACAAACCTATGCATGTCACCACTACAAGTGTTGAACCTCCATAGTATTATTACTTCATCCAAAACTACATCGTACACCTTATTAGCTAGTGGTAGGCCAACTCCCCTCATGATGTCAACTAAATATCATGTTTATAAATGTTTTTCTGGAACAGATAACCTATAATTGTATATAGGATGGAATGTTGGGCTAAAATAAAACTTGTTACCCATCCTTCTATAATCTAGGAACTCAATCAGGTTCCTCACACACTGGGAATTTTTATGGCCTCCCCAAACAAATGGGGGGAACACTAAATAGCTTTTATTTTGTTTCATATGGTTGTAAATTCCCACACAAGCACCATTAAAATTACTTTTCCAACCTCTATATAAACCATTTTTGTACCTAGAAGTCGAACTCTCCTGGTTCACATTTTATTCTTCCCTCGTGTTCTAGTTTTTGATAAAGGTCTAGTTTACTATTTATGAAATGGTGATCAGCCTTGAAATGATGGCCTGTGATAAGTTAAAATATGCATTACCATCCTTAAATAGTCTCAAAATCATTATCTCGTCATCAATAATATTGAATGTGAAGCATAGGATCTTTGTAGAAGGATTTGAGTACTCCATTGTTGATAGCATGCACTACTAAAGAGGAATAATCAATCAAGCATGATTTTCTCACAACTTTTGTTTAAATAAAAGGTAAAAAATTTCTATCTATAATTCCATCCAATGAATATTGTGATTATAACCAACCTGACTGATTACATCCCACCAATGCTTGGAGGAGTCATCAAGAATAATATTGGTGAGTGTAACCCTCCTTTCCCTAGGTGACTCATTGTGCTCTATGATTATCATCATAGACTCTATCCAAGATAAAGATTCATGAGGACCAATATCCCATAGGATTGTGAGAGGATACTACTGTTGGAATTACAACTTCAATTTTTCTATTGAAGGGGAAGGTCATAGAGCTCCCTGTATGGAAATCATAAAATGGATGAATCCAGCTCATAAAAAATTATCAGTGTGTTGTGGAAGATCAACACGAGGTGCCTTACTATATGAAGTAATATCAAGGACTAAGGTCCAACCACTAATAGAGTTTGGTCATCACCTCCCTCATGGATACTACTTGAGGCGGTCATGGTGGTGTGGCTCTATAATTTGAAGAGACACAACATAGTTAATTTTTATTACAGATTGATAACAGTGACAATATGCTAGGATAACATTATATACTTCCTATAATGAGTCAAACATCTTAAAATGGTCCAAAATAATGTTCTATATGATATGTAATATCAAAAAGGATAACAATAGATAATTCATTCTACCCACTACTATGTTTGTGTCAAGGGAAAGGTCTAATACACCACATGGGAGGTACCTGTACATGGAGTGTCAAATATAATGTATATGGGAAAAAACCTTTCACATTGTAATTGTAGTTCCCATATAGTGGAACACAATTCATTTTTAAACATTATTATATTTAAAATAATTATATTTTATATTTATTTAGATAAAATAGTCCATTAAAATTCATCACTACTCTTAATTTATAAAGGCCAATACTCTTTATAAATTGTAATTAGTACGTCAATTAACTTTGATACATCATTTTATTCAAGTATTCAGACTTGACATGTCATATATGATAATCTAATAAAATAAACTACCATTGAATGTTTATATAATTACTTATTTTATAAATTTACATTTTAATTCATCGAGGAAATGATCTTGTATTTTAGCATGTTGAACCAGTGGTTGTTGGATAAACCATGGATTAATTTATAAAATAAGGCTTCACAATTAATCGATGTGGTAAAATACCTTTTCTATTTATTTTGGAACATTTATAACAAAAAATATTTACTCTCTGGAGGAAATTTTCTCACATATATATATATATATAATTCATGGAAGTCACTAAAATTACATGAAATATATGAAATTCACATAGATATATAAATATGGTATATCATAATTCATGATATGTGAATCCTCATGTTCACAATATGTTTATTGAGATGATACAAACTTTTAGTACCAAGACATGAAAAAAGAAACCCATAAAATAATATAAACAATAATCCTAATGTCACAAGACATTATGTCACCCAATGGTGAAATACATGAAACTACAATCAGCACAAACTAGAACTAAAATGACCCATCCTATGACATTTTCATTTCCCCTCTACATGGGTTAGCCACTCCTAGGAATAATATCAGTACCGAATTATAAAACATCACAGTCTCATGTATAATACAATTATTGTAAGACATAAAGGAAGAAATTGTCTAATATAAATTCATAGCATCACACCCCATAATATACAAAATTGTTCCTTGAGATGCTTGGACACATGACCTCAAGTGTGCCTCCTTGTATTCAAGAAGATGATGGCTAGCATTGAGGGCCTATAGTTTTCTTATGGGGAGACTATTCCCTCATGATTCAAATTTTATATCAATGATATGTAATACTTGGAATCCAGTATAGGTAGTAATAAAAAATCAATAGTGGAATAATGAATATTTATTATACAAAAATATTAAATAAGTCAATGTTGAATAAAAAATAGATACAATATGATGATGATGATATCATATATCTATGAAAGAATTAGTACACATGGTATAAGGGAAACATGTATAAACCACATGCTATAAAAAATACAAAAGGAGACCAAAAGATTCTAAAAATTACATCATAAGCATTAGCTTGGTCCTCTACTACTGTACTCTAACCTAGTATTGAAAATCAACTATTTAAATCCAAAAGAATCCCTTAATAGACACATGTTTTTAAAAAGTATTCATGCGTATGAAGGGAATCCTTATAAGGCTTTGAGATAAACTCATTAGGCCACCACAATTAGTGTCTAGATCTATCCAATATGTGCATATAAATGGACCTGTGTTCCAATAATGATAAATGAAAGTCATTAAATAAATGAATAAATACATCAAATCAATTTCCAAATGGGTTTCATCTCTAAATCTACCTACTTAATCCAATGATGAATGTCCCTAAAACAAGGAAACATGTACATATATGATATTAGTTACATTATCCTGTTATAAATAAGGTATAAATATATGGACCATACTCATGCATGTTATTTGGCATAGTGGATATGTCCTTCAATTGAATGAGTTATATTTCGTTAAATTGTATAAAGGAAATGTCTTGATTTTATATATGTGCCGTCCTAGGTCTATCCCTAGAGAACCATATCAATGAACCAATGGTTGACACATGTAAAATAATAAATACTCAACATCATTGGATTACATCCAAGGTGGTCCTTAAATAAAAACCCATGTATCTCCCCTATCAGGGTGTAAGACAATACACTTTGAGTTTATCACTTGAATATCACTTAGGGGACTAAGTATCACTTATGGACTGTTAATAAAATCTACTCATTGAGCCTATCAATGTTGTCTTCCATAGTAAATTTTTATCACCCACATGGTGATATTGAAAATACATGGTGACAATTTCCATGGAATACATACTATCAAACTCAGTGTATATTTAACTCATTTGAAAATAATAATTATAGGGAATTATTATAACATCCATGGTGATTTAGAAAAGGAATCCCTTATATCACCCATGAAAATGTATTGAAATATAGATTTCAAATCACAGTACAATTGATATAACAAGAATGGAACGTATGAAATGTTAATCCAAATAGACATGTTATTTATTCTAGAAATTCAATTATAGCAAGAAGATGAATTCCAATTATAGGGCATTGAAAAAAGATAAGTTCATCTCTCAATGCATTATAGTGGTTCACAAGGGTATTCTCACATGATGTGATTTATCAATTATTCACTAATGTAAAATAATTTTCCTAAACTAATTGATTATTAATATTAACAAAAAAATAAAATAGAAAAGTAAAATGTAATTTAAAACAAAAATTAAACTAATAAAAAATTTTGAATTACCAAACATTTCTAAATAGATTGGAAATATAGATTAAAGAATGATCTCCAGGAAGAATTTTTAGGGTGTACCATCATTGACCGACTTCAAATATATATTGTGAACACACTATATATTATATGTGAAAAAATATTTCTACCCAAGTTATGAATGAATATTTTACTCAAAGATATCCTAAAACACCCCATATCCTCCCCAATCAAGGGAATAGTTTTTTTACATAAGGATTTTAAACATTATACAACCATAGTTAGCATTACACCCATTGTAAATTATCATTATAATTAACTCATATAAGAATGAAAACATGGGCTTGGGGCCAAGAATAAGATTACTCCCATGGGATATTCCTCAGAAAAGTTACTCATAATCACGAGTATACGAGTTCATGGTTTTAATATGGGATGAAGATGAGAAAAAATTATTAAATAGGGAAAAAAAGAAAATAGAATGAGAAGAAAAAGGAGATGAAGGGTGTGATGAAGTAGAAAAAACATGCATTAATTAAATTCTATTTAAATTAACAATAATAAAAATTACATGTAAAAAATATAATTTAAAATAAAAAAAATAATATAAGAAAAAAATGGGTGCAACAGCTCTTCCTGGGGATCTATTTCCCAAAATAGTGCTCCATTTTGGATCACCATAGAGCAGAATCAGTCCTTGATTTCTTCTTATAGGATGCTTGTAATTGAATTATATGTTGATCCACCAAATTTAAAATATGTTGGAAATGTATAGAAGAAGTAATGAAAAATTAAATGAGTAATAATTTTTTTGGTTTGAGGATTTCAGAAATATTCATGCAATGATGACTATTCAATGACCGATTTAATTTGTATATATCTCAACAGAATTTAATGGGGGAATCACAGTTAAGATTAATCATTAAAATTCATCTATAATAACAATAATTAGAGGTGTATATCCTTAGTAATCACTAATTTATAGAGGTGATGCCCACTATTTTGTTTCGAAATATTTTTAGCATTGATTGATTTTGAAGGGCCATTAGATTGACAAATTATCTCTTGGTCAAGAAAGAAATGTTATATTCACCTACCCAGGTAATCGTACCAAAAAATAATAACTTTAATTTGATCGTGATTTTTTAAAAACAATACATTTAGTACCAAAGTGACTAATTTTTTTTCAAATTCCATAATTAAATTATTTTCCCATTTTAGCATAAAACAGACTATAAATCAATATTCGATGGAGAGAATATGAAACTGAAAATTAATTTACATTTAAAATATTTTAAAATAGATAAAAATATATAAAAATAATTATAATATTATATCTATATATTTCCCCAAACATAAACCACGTTTCAATTTCAGTATAAAATCTAAATAAGAAATTCAAAGGACTCAATGTTACCAGTATTCAAATTCCAAAGTAATAATATTAATCAATTTTCAATGTAATGGGAAATATTAAGAAATCCACATAATATATTAATTTAATATCAGATTATTTAATAAAATAAAATAATTAATTATTTTACATTCTCCCTTTCAAAAATAGTGGATCTTCACTTCTCATTTATTAATGTTCCTCATTTTTTTTATTATAAAACTTGACAAATCATGATATATGTTTCATTGTAATAATTTCTCTCATAACTCATGACAAAATTAAAGTGGAGTTATTATCAAGTCATTATTACATTATCCTTATATTTTGGATAATAAATCAACTAATTTTAAATCATCTTAATGAAAAAGAAACATTAAATCATTAGGAAATTTTATAAAAGGTTCAAATGACTATGTGGATTAAGGTTGGTAGGATTTAAGGATATAAAAATTATGTCCTAAAATGTGGGTTTTTTTATTAAGTACAATTCATGATTTCAAAAATAAGTGTTCAATGAAGTTATTCCCATTAATGTATTAACAACCATTTCCCTAAAAATCAATGTAATATATATAATTGAATAAATCGTAATGATTACTTTCTACACCCTCTTGAATATTTTTTCAGTTATAAATTTATTATTTTTCAAATAAAATTTATATTTATTTCTATATTTTAGAATGTTATTATTATAATAGACATCACATCCACCACCAAACCATGTGTGATAAAAAATTATTGGTTTAGTAATGGTGATTTTTGTATTTCCCAAATAACACCCAATTTTTCTCATTTTTTGGTTCTTTGCTTCACTTTTAATTTTTCATTGAATATGAAAAAAATATAGTATCATGAATGAATAAAAAGCATTAATTTTTTCCATAATGTCACCCATATCTTTTTACTTAAAATATGTTTTGTCCCTTCCACCATGACTTCATTCAACTATATATAACAACTTTAAAAACCATGCACATACTAGGGGGATTGTAGGAACGGTTAAACTAGCTTGAATCAAATATCATTTCTCTAAAAGTAATTCATGATCTATATAGTCCAAATAAGGATTGATTTAAAGGTGTAATTTTAATGATAATTTGTTTTTCTATAGATGACTTAATAATTTTAAATTTTTATTTCTATAGTTATTGCTTTGACAAGTTCAAATAGATGTAATAGTCGGTGGCCTGTCCTATGATCACTCAAGAAATATTCTCATGAATAAGTAGGATGTAAATGGTATATAAATCATTTTATGAATGGAATACATGATTTAATAAAATCACTCAAGGAATGATTAATAGTAACAAATAAATTAACCACTATTTTAAAATTTCATTCATGCATTTTTTAGGAAACTTCATTTAAATGAATCAACAACATTCCTAAAATCATGATCCCTTGGTTTAAAATCCATTATTCATTTCAATCATTAAATAATATTTATAATCATTAATTATAATTAACCTCAGAATCTAAAACAAGGAATCCCTAGATTTTTAATAAACTCATATCACATAGATAAGTCATGTATGGCATGAATTCAAGTATGGTCCTGAAATTATAGTTAAAAGCTCAAAACATGCTTTGGGACGAAAATGTATTGAGTTTTAATGATAATAATAACAGTGAAATACATTTCACCTGATGATTTTTCCACATGATTCTATTATTCTGTGGGATTTCATGTGCCATAAAGTTCCTAAAAAATAAAACAAATCATTAAATTTTTAGGACCATGTCATTAAAGATAAAAAATATAAGAGAGAGTTGGTTGCATGATTGACTAATTCTAACAGTAAAATCATAATATAAATTACAAAAAAGAAATTTGTAATAAAAATCATTTAAGGATCCATCAATTGGGACCTAAATTTTTAGTACCTATAGAATGGAAACATTAGTTTTTATCAATATTCTATCAGTGGGATGATTTTCATATAATTGAACCACCACATGTTGTCCATTCCAGAATTCATTTCTCTTTTGTTTTAGTGAAGTTATGAATGTATATATTATACTAGATAAAACCCCTTGTCAATTTAGTATAGAATTATTGGTGGGGGTAGGATAATGTATTTATCTTCATCCCATATTTCTACATGTGACACATTTTCTTATTTTCCCATTTCTAGATCAATATAAGACAATTTATTTGAAATTTCAAAAGTAGGGTTAAAATGTATTTTTAATTAAACTTAATTTAATCATAAGGAATTTAAATAAAAATTATCCCTTTCAATGTGAGAATTCATTATCTCACTTTTCTCATGATCAAATTCATTGGATTCTTCATGTACTTTGCAAAATGTATGTTCATTAGAATCCAAGAGCTACTAGTGTTCCATAGAAAGTGAGTGTGCTTATTCTTCAACTATCTATAAGGAAAAACAAGGAATAACCAAATATCGAAATTAAAAATGAGGGGGGATACTCAAAATATATCGAATAAAATAAAATAAAAATAGAGTTTAAAATAGGATCATTTCTTGGTGTTGGTTATAGTTCAATCACTTCTTCAGTAATAAGTTCCCCTTGATTGAGAGTCTTAGTGGATTAAATTAGGTAATCAGGGTCTCCCATCCTCTCTAGAAATTCCACTAAATTGGATATATCCTCCTATGATATAAATAGGGTGACATAAAATTGTATAGGATCATTTACTTTTTAGGTCTTTGGGAGATCCTGTTGTAGCTTATAATCATTCCAAATTTCATCCAAAACTTATTGACCTCCCTCACATATATAAAAAAGGCAAGTTTTTACATCATGTATTTACACAAACAAGTCTTATTCATCATAGAACAGATTCCAAAAATGATTGGGTTGTTGATGTTATTTTTGTTTCTCCTCATCCTAATATATTTCTTCAATAAAATTGAGAATATCTAGTGGTGAATCTTCTTTGTAGTGATCAATTTTTGGATATCACTCGTTCCTGAAGACATTAAAATCATGTTGATCTCCCACATGTGACTAGGTTCTATTTTCTCCATTAATGCATTGAAAAATTCAATTGATCTTTACGTTTTTCTCCCCAATACATCTTGATTAATAGTCTTCCTTTTCATGTAATCATTAAGATCACTATAACTAAAATCATGTTCTTGAAATTTCACCTCTATGTAAAATTCCCCTTAAGATTAATTTTAGTTCAAAAACATCATAAAAAATAATTATTTATAGTTCTTATAAAGAAAATTATAATTTATATATAATTTGAAAATAGGAAAAGGTAAGTGTGAAATTATTGGATCCCTAAAATGGTGCATTTTTTGATTCATGCATATTATAGGTAATGGTAAAAGTAAATGTATTCTCCAAATGCAACATAGATGCTGACCAAATACATCTCATTTGAGGGGAACTCTTAGTTCTTTAGTCCATTAATCTAATTCAACAAAACCATTTTTTTATTTTTAATATTAATTAATGAAATGAAAATATTAAGATAAATGAAATATAAAATTAAAATGACACTAACAAGAAATTATAAATTACTATACAATGAAAAATTAAATTGAATTATTGAAGAATATAATTTCTCATGAGATAATTTTTAGAGAGATCCTTTATTAACCATCTTCAAATATAGATAGTGATCACAATCTATCATATGTGTGAACACCCCAATCAACCCAAGTTATGAATTCTTATTTTAGTTAGTGATCTCAAAGAACACTCTCTATCCACATCCTCAGTGGAGGAAAATGAATATAGATTAATATGTTAAACTGTAGACATCCATAGTAAGGATTATTCACAACTATTACTATCAATAGAATTAAATCAATGAATAATGAAAAAACATCCTTATGTAAAATAATTGGATTAATCTGATGGGATATTACTAAGGTATGTTACTCATTATCATGGTTATAAAATTTCATGGTTTTAAAATGAAAATAATTTTAGAAAAGAT
Organism: Viscum album; assembly: GCA_963277665.1. Classification (NCBI taxonomy): domain Eukaryota; kingdom Viridiplantae; phylum Streptophyta; class Magnoliopsida; order Santalales; family Viscaceae; genus Viscum; species Viscum album. The sequence goes on along the minus strand of OY728133.1, from coordinate 1,021,309,279 downwards.
GAGAAAATAATGAAAATATAAAATAACATATAAGGAAAATATCAATATGAAGAAGGGTGTGTTGAAGAAGACACAAAAATAAAAATATTGAATTAATGAAATTTTATTTAAAAATATAAATTACAATTATGTTTAAAATAATTCAAATGTAAAAATAAAAAAATAAAAGATGAAATGAAATTACTATTATAGCTTCCCCTCCAAAATATGTCTCCTAGAGGTTTTCTCCAATTTTCCACACCATATGGCTGTATCACTCCATGATCCCTTATTATGAGATTATTAGGATGTATTATTATGTTATACAAAAAAAAATTGATGCATCTAGAGGATGTTATTAAAAATTAAATGAGTAATACTTTTTCAATATGAGGATTACAGAAATGTAATTTCACTATTGAGCAATCAATGACTATAGTAAAGAGTAATTAAATTCATGGAATTTCATATTGATTTGTATCTATGTTTCCAAATTAAAATATTTCACGAATAACATTAATTTGACATGATTAAAAAGAGTTATCCATCATTTATGAATGTGCGTTCCACTCTATTATTAATTGTTTTGGGCATATAGATCGATGAAATATATCTTATCTAGTGGAGAAATTTGTATCCCAAGAACCTTGTAATCATACAAAATAAATAAATAAATTTAATTGGATAAATATTGTAATTGTTATGCATGAAATTAAAAATTGATTAAAATCTATAAAATTTTCAGAATTAAGAAATTTTGACATTAAAAACACACACTATAATTATAATATTGATGAAATGATGAAAAAATTGATAAACTGGTTAGGATTAAATCACTAAATAAAAAAATATGAAAATATAATCTATATGTGATGTTTGTTTGGATCCTAACTCATGGGATACCATATCTCTTATGTCCACCCATTATTTCAATAGAATTTATTATAAGGGGAACACACCTAAAATGGTATTATGAAATTTATAGTAATCGGAAATAATGGATCTATGGAAATTCATACCCATATGGAAGTCTTATGAAAATTCCATCACCCAAGCTAATAATTATCCATATAATAAAACTATATAGGGCATGAATAACCATCCCCATTAATTTATAAAACATTTCCAAATTGTCACTCAAAATGTACATTGTATGGAAACAAAAAATTGTATAAATGAAAAAAAAATATTAAGGGAATTAATAATACATCCAATAATTGGTTCATAGTACACTTCTTATCCAATGTCATCCCTTGAATCACGGTTGAATAAGATATATCTGATGAATTTTTAAATTAACATAAAATTGGGAAAATGTGATTGAATTAAAAGAGAATAGTTGTTGGGTAGAAAAACTATAATTTGATATAATATGAATGAAGAGTATAAACAGAGGAATCCAATGAACTAAATAATGAATAAAATTTAAATTAAAAACTATAGTTCTCAAAATCCCAAGAATATGATAATTGAAATACCAGAGGAGGACAATGGTGGTGCATGTCCGCTGGAGAAAAAAGAGGGGAGGATACAATTTTTTAAATACATTTATTTGAATAATCATAAAATAAACATCATATAATTGGTCTCATGCTATGGTCACACAATATCCCAATCCATGCATAAAACATGTATTAGATCCATCCCACTAACACCCATAAAATAGGCTAGTCCCAATGTTTGACTCCTCATACATAGCCCTTGAAAAAAATCTACTATGATGAAATGTTGGAACATTTCATAGTCTAATGATCAAGGATGCATGGTTGAACATAAACCATGTGGATTACCCTATTAAATGGGTTACGTGAATGGTTGAGTCCAATGGTTAGCACTAACAGCACACCAACCATACAACTCAAGTGGCCACATCATATTATGGAACTCTATTCTCCAAATGAGCTTGTGACACTCTTGAACCACTCCATAGACATTAGAGCACAATATTATAATTAAAAGAAAGGCCTTTAATAGTAACAGAAGTGTCTATACCTAACCAACAAATCTGGGTTGTTAAATACCAATTGGATGGTGTGAATGGATTTACATCATTACATAAAACCTTTATTATTTATCAATAATTATTCACATTTTTATATGTTATCCTTATATATAATCCATTAAGAGTCCCAAATTATATTTAAAATCACATTGTATAATTTTTTGATGTTAGTGAAATTCTAATCTATAAACTAATCCTATATGGGATGATTATAATCTTATACTATGATCAAATATTATAATCCTTGAAAAAATCGCAATGAAAAGGATAAATCCTTTTAATATATATCATAAATATTATTTATCCAATGCTTATTATGTACCATTAAATAACCCATTTAATCTATAACCTATATAATGGATATTTCTTTTATATCTTCATATTATTAGGTGCATACATGACCCCTGAAGAGTTATGTAGATATCACATATTCTAATTAATTAATAGTTAATATGAAATCTCAACATATTTGTATCATAAATTATAAGTTTTCAAAGGTATATATAACCAAAATATAATTCCATATGTAAGAATTTTATCATGTTTGGTTTGCTCATTTTATTCTTTCCTAAAAAATATTATATTAGAGCATCATGATTTGGGATAGACCAAATTTTTTGGATGATTGATATTTTGAAAACACTCCACCTTGAATGGAATCTAATAAAAATTATTTTTATTGGGATTAAATTGTTTAAATAAAATATCATTCATTCTATTAATGTACTCATACTTCAAATAATTTATTTGTAATTACAATACAAATAATAAAATTAATAAAATCACAACCAATAATTGAATATTAACTTATACATATATTAAAATATATTTAAAATTATATGTTAATATGTAAAAATTGATCTAAAGGATATGGTATATGAATCCCATTAATGTAATGGATAATAATCCAAAAAACAGAAATCCCTATAATATAAAGTTTGGTAATAAAAATATAAACCCATAAAATTTTTAAGAGCCTTTAATATCATTGATTAGTGAGAAGTGTAACGTAATGTCCAACTATGGACATATCAGGAGTTATGAGAAATCATGTTTCAAAAAACATTATTTCTCCAAAAAAACATACATCATAATCATCCATTAATATTGATTTCATAAATAATAAAATCATAATTATGGCTATATTTAAATAATTATTTTATCATATGTATTATGTAATAACTTATATAAATTGTATATTTTATGATCCATCTCCATTAGAAACCATCAAGTGATATTAATGTAGATAGAGGTACCCTTGGATCCATCCATTGATATTATATGGGTTAGTGACAATATATGACGGTATAATCCAGAAATAGGAGATTCATTACACTATATAATACTAGTAATGAGAAAAATCAACAAATTTACTATAGTATCATTAAATACAATAATTCTATCAATTTAAACACTTTGAATGTAATTTCATATAGGAATGGAAAAAAACTCTAATAAAAATAGCAAAAATCAAAATTCCCATGTTAAAAACATCAAAAACCTTAATCTATGCTATGATCATTGAAATTTGATCCTAATCATAACTTTTTTTAATGAATCGATAGAAATACTATATAAAGGTAGGAATAATAATACATGTGTTATTTGTATGTACCTCCCCATACTTTCTCACACCATAGTGGATAATTTATACTTATTTCTAAATAAAGATGTATGGATATAAACATGTTATGTAATGTAGGATGTCTACACAACAACTTAATAAGGTATGATCACCAAATACACACATAATGAAAAAAATATGTTTGTTATTGAAAATAATTTCAAAAAGGTATCACCATAATTCCTTTTCAAGGATCTAGTCTCCCTCGTATCAAGGTAGAAAATATCAAGACTCTCTCATCAATCAAATATGCACAAATTATAATGATATAAAAAAATTTATACCCTATATCAGATATTACATTATCATACATCATACCACAACAATATAACCAGGATGACATATTCACCACCACATTACAACTTATATATGTAATAATCACTATCTATATTTTAACAACATATTAATAAACTACATCTAGTAAATAGATAATGATATGGAAAATATTATACCTTCTTTATAAACAACACTAAGGATTTAGTGGTATATAAAAACCTGGGAGCTTATTCTTTCATAATCCAGGTGACAAAACAAATTTGATAGTGTGCAAGAAAAAAAATTAAAATTTATATAATACCACATAATTGAAAACTATTATGTACTTCATATCAAAAAACCAACATAAAAATATTTAATTTTTAAACTTTTATCACAAAATAGTAGCTACAACCACTTACAAATCCAAACACTTTAAATTGATAATATAAATCCATAAATTAACTACAAATAATCACCCCATTGAAAATAAATATACCAATCACATTTTACAATATTTGAACATTTCACTTAAATAGGTACAACAATTTCCTAATGAAATTATTTCCTAAGAGCCACTTCAATATCCACTTTGTTATATATTTATAATTGAATTACAACTTGTTTTGTTTGTATGAATAATTTAATATTTTAGAAATCTTCCATTACCATTCAATGGTGTTCAATTTATCTTTTTACCCCCTCTATATTTCTGTATCCATAAATATTTTTTTCCATAGACACACAAACTACACTAACCACAATAACCAATTCTGATAAATATAAAAATTCAATTCCAAGACCACTTTCTCAAACACATTAATTAATATAATTAACCCTACACAATATCATATCTATTATAATAGTATAATTCCCAAAAATCCTAAATCAAACCAACAAAAATTTCACCATCAATTCTTTTTTAATATTATGGTTATTTCATAATAAATATAAGCAAATAGATAGTTAATAGTTATTAAAATTTATATTAAATGTGTCATCTATTTTAGTTAAACAGCTTATATTATTAATCCACTAATTATAAATGGAATGAAATTATAGAATCATGCTTTGAAAAGAATAAAAAATAACACAAACAATAAGAAGTAATTAAGGCTTAGAATATTTTATATACATAAAAAAAATAATTAAATATCATATTTTTTATATGAAAAATTTAAAATATTTACACAAAACATTTAAATCAATAAACATTAAATTCTACACCTCCATGAAAAATATTTTATCAAAATCACATAACTTAAAAAACCCAAAATAATATATCACTTAAAAGAATATAATTATTATGATGAGACACACATAATATTTCTAGGGTCCTCAAACTATCCTATAATAATTAAATTTCTCTTTAATATTCTCTCAAATATCAATAAAACAACACAACCTGAAATTCCATAATATTACATGATCATGAAAATATTAAACAATTAATAGAATTATTGAAATTGTATCATTTATCATTTTTTCCTTGATTAGATAATGATTCAAAGATTGGATATGGGTAATCATTATAGTCATGGGACTGACCCATAACCATATAGAGTTCCATGAGATATTATGTAACAATGAGTAAGAATAAATAATGAAAAATTTTATAACAAAAACATATACTGACCAAATAATAGTTTGAAATGTTTTATCATGGATTTACCTGTCTATGTCTACACTAATTCAAAAAATATATAACGCACTCTAAAAATTTCCAAACATTTGTTTCTAATTATTAAACAATGGGTCTTACTAAACCATACTGCATCCACCAAATACCATGTTGTGTCAAATTGTTCTCCCTTTTGAACTATCTACAAAATAGTATGGGATATGCATGAAATTTTTTTCATTTCCATAATGAATATTACCATGATTATTTTCCATAATCCCAAGATAGAAATATATTCGGCCAAGAATTGTATGATCTTGAACTTTGTGGAGGTGTGTTGTTATTTAAAAATTCAGTTTCAATATCTTGATACTGGTTAATTAAGTGGTTATTGGGAATATGTGGGGTCCTCATGGTGTTCTCGGGGTTTGGGACACGATAAGGGGAAACCCCATGACAATATATTTAATGTGAATGGTTGGAACATGGTTAAGAATACCTTGTGGATTTCTAGGTAACCATGTAGCCTTGGACAGAAGAAAAATGATTGGTTGGTTCATATTGGGAAAACCATGTAGAACATTCCATAATGTCATGTGACCCATCTTCCCATGTATAGTGGTCAGTTCATGGATTAAATATAGTTTTTCAACCAATGAGGGTAAAGTGTGTTCCACTATAAATTTTGTAATTTTTTTTTAAAAGACATAACAGGATTTTAAACCCACACCTGATTTTTCCTGAAATTCCATCCCTCTCAACCCTAATAATGAAAAATATCTCTCATGTACTTCTAAGGGTGATTATATTTCATATCTAGGAAATTTTGTGAGTCTTCTCCTGGAAATCGATGCTCCAGGTAATTCTAATCCCTATCTAACTTCACTCTTTGGTTTTGAGGTTGTATCCTTCTATTATCTCAAAATGAAACCCTAAAAACTATTCTTTTTTGTTGATATTTATGATAATTCTTCTAAGTCTGGTTGAATAGGAATTTAATTAAACTATTGGGAGAACATTCATCAATGGATTCAATGGCGGTGGTATATATGCAACATATGATTGTTTTGTTGTTGATTTTTGTATGTTTTTATTTATGGTCACTTCAGGTTGTGATTTCAATCCATTTCTTGAGGTTTTGTAGAATGGGTCACACAACAATGAATGGAAACCATAATTGTCCCCGTGGTATGCATCGAGGATGATTTTACCTATTAGATCCACCCATGGGGTGCATAGATATTCCACGGGTCTAGAAATTTGTTAGGTATGTGTAAGGTCGTGGTGTGATATGGTATGGTCCTTGTTGGGAAAGTAGATAGGTTTAATGTAATTACAAAAGAAATATTATTTGAGTGTCATTATTTGGTAATTTATTAGGGGGTATTTTGGAATTATATTATAATTTCATAATTTTGTTAATTGAGATTGTGACATGTTGCTTGTTAGATTCTATTAGAAATTACTGAGAGAGTTAGTGCTCATGAAATTTTGAATGTATTTTTTGGTAATGGTATATAAATTATAAAATGTATCAAATGAGATTTTGTAAGTGAATTATTGAAAAAATTTAGTGATCTAGGAATGGGAATGAGAATTGGGCTAAATAGGTTATGTAATGTTTATGAAATAAACGTGTAAATGGGTTATGGCATAATATTAATTCCTAAGTCGATTTTATTGATTATGACTGTTATATTTATTGACTGTGTTTGGTTTTGATAATTTTTATGTGTGGTGAATGCATTAATAATAATTATTAGATGGATTGAGGTGTAGAATAAAGGTCTAAGGCTCCTCTTATCAGTCATGTTGGACTGATGATCTAACTCCTCCCACAATGTTCTTGTTATGGAATAGAATAGATCTATATTCCCCTAATGGTTTAATTACAACCAAACCAAGGCATCAAAATCAGGATATTATAAGGTTGTGATGTATTATCCCTAGTAAGATAAGGGATTGAATTATTACCTCATTCATAAAGATAAATTCCATGAACCTTGTTAGAATGATGTAAATTCCTTACATATAGATTACATGTTTAAGATGAACCAAATAATTAAGAACATAGTCAAAATGAATCTGACACTATGGTTAGTAAATGTTATGATGTTACTAAAATCTAGTGTCTCAATTTTTTCCTTCAGTTAATTAACAATTTATCTTACATTGATGCCCTATATGTTTATACTGGATATATTTTAGACACCATTGGTGGTGGTCTAAAGAGTTTTAAATACACCATGCTCGGGCCATCATTGGGTACTTGAGCAGATTTCATTGTTGCTGGCCATGAAAAGGGAAAAGGACAAGCGCTTGGGAATTGAGTCGGATTTGGGATGTGTTTGGACGAAGTTTTGCACATGGAGTCAAGAATATTTTGGGGATTCGGATTTTTTTTTCATTATTTTGGGTTTTTCTCACATGGAATTATAGCATTACATGACATATTTACTATTGGTTGTGGTTCTTAACTAGTTCCTGAAATAGTTATTTATATGTATTAATTTAATAAGATATTTCTTTCCCACAATTATATATGTTTTATGTTGTGTATTACTCCGGTAAAGAGCTTATAGTCTCCCTCTATGACATTTACACTCTCATTGCCAGTCGAAAGCCTTTACATAAGGGGAGGTGTGCTTGAGCTCATGTGACGACCTGGATTAGGGCACCTGTATAGTGGATACCAGGTTAGAGAAGTTACAAAAATCATTATGAAACCAAATATAAGAAATAATGTTCATTATAATATAGTACTAATCTATTACATAATCTTCTTTCAAAATAATTGACTTAAATAAACATATTATCTAGAAAATAAAATCCAAGAGACCATAATTATATATCTAATGATGTTCAAATCAACATTACAACGATATTGTGAGGGATTTTCCATGGTTTAGATTTCTCTAAAAGTCTATACTCCTTACCTTAAAAATAACTAATCTATAATCTCATATATTCTATCTCCAACAATGCCAAACAATTCATTGGACTAGAAAATCATGGGCTCCATATTATATAGCACTGAAAAAATTTTATCTTAGAGAAATATAATAAAACATAATAAATAATATAAAAAAATAAAAAAATTAAACAACCCATGATATTACACTTAATAGTTACTTTCATTATAAAAAACATAAATTTAGTATAATTAGTAGTTAATATCAACCATATGACATTGAATTTGAAAAAATCTTAAACAAAAACAATTATGAGGAAAAAAATATATTTTGGGAAAGTATTTGTGACTCATGATATAAGGTATAGTCCTCTGATACATCACTCTTCTCTATAAAAACCCATTAGTATTTATGTATATATATAAGAGATTCACAGTAAGATACTGAATTGGCATGTCTCAATCCACAATCATAAACACATATTCAGCATCTAACTCCCCATATGCAATAAAACCAAAGTATTCATGGCGATATATCTAAATCAATAAAACTTGTTTTTCATTTAATAATGATCCACTGTAGTGGGAATATAAAAATTATAATTTTTCTCAACAACTCACTCTTTAACATGAAATGCACCCAAAAATAATGAATAACAATTATTACATCCCTCAAACAATATATTATCATGTAGAATATTAATATTTAAATCAACATTAACATTAATTAAAAACCATTATGGTATCCACTCTCTCATCATATTCAAAGGTTATGTTCATATATATAATTCATCTACTCATAAATCACCTTTACTTTCATCATCATATTATTTAAAAATTCTTCTCTAAAATTTTCTAACAAACCATCTATGATCCAATAAAATTTTTATTGAATAATTTATCCATAATAATCAAATACTTATTTCAGAAATATAAATATGTAATAACTATTTTGATGTAAAAATACAATCAAGGAAACATGACTCATCCAATAAACTCTAAAATCCAGGACATATGCAGGAATAATGTCCAACAGTATATTCATCAAACATTATTTACTCATCCATCAATGAATGAGAAGTTTTATTAACGAATAACATTGTGACCATATCATATTTCATGATATTATATACATGAGAGGTAATCTGATGTAATATTTAATATATAATCTTCCTTAAAAACTATAATGATTTTAACCCAAATCCATATAATGACTTTCTATGGAATTGAAGATAAATGTCTCACGATTAACTATTATATTTTACATCTTCAACAATAAAAAATAAAAAAATATATTCCCCATTGTCCTAATATAGGAGAAAATATGAATACAAATTCCATTTAAATTATCATTAGTTTACTATATGGATCTTCTAATGACATTAATTGGCCTATTGGTATTAGATGCACAAGCATCTCCCATTTATAGACATGGAACAAAGAGAAAACACATATGACAAGATATAGAATGAATTACACAAAAAAATTTATCATTTAGTTCTAGGTACTTCATACGAATACTTGGATATAAATCAAAAATTAAGGTACAAAACTTTCTATCTTGCAACTATTGGGATATATTACATATCATGATATAACAATCATTTTTGTCCATCCATTATAAACCCCCTATAAGAATCTACATGATTTATGTGTGCTCTAAACTCCACCAACATAGTATATCTGATATGAAACTCTTCTACTATTGGAATAAGAAAGATAATAATGAAAAAAATATTAGTAAAATAGATAAATAACTTTTTCCATATCCATATAAAAGGAAAAAAGATTATATATCATCCTCTAATCATCTGCAATAATATGAACAACATCCCCATATGTCGTTCCACTGAATTAATAAAAAAATATTTATTTTCCAATAATATGGGAGTACTCAAATTCATAAAACCATATAAACAACAGTTATATCTACAATTGAAAATACAATTCCAAATGAGTTATGATATACATTATGCTAGTCTGATCTTTTATGAATACAAGGAGCTATTTCATAACATAAATTATCTATTGCTTCAAATGAAACTCAAATTATTTGAAGAAAAAGATCATAGGTGCCATATTTTATCTTTTGAAAACAAAATTAATAATATTGATAAGATACCACTCCTCGATCATGATTCATAGCAAAGGCAAAAATAATGAGATTCATCCTAGAAGATGTCAGGCATGAAACTATTTTTTGAAATAGAAGATCTCGTGATATAATACACTTAATATTTATGCACATAAATTTTTTTATTATGATTTTTATCCATAATGTAATTTTTCTTTTAGGAAAAATGATCATGCAAAAAATATAAGTGAAAACTGAATCTCATCCCAAATATATTAAACTTATAAAGTAATAACGGTTAATGTCTCCCCAATTTTATTAGGTGAAAATGATAAAATATTTTGACTTAATGATAAAATTATCATCTTATAATACATACTAAGAAATGACATGTCAATAGTAGTACTCCTCAAATTATTAAAAAATACACATAAATATAATTTAATATATCTATTTTCACAATAAATCCTCTTAAAAATATTTTAATATCACAATCTAATCCTTCCCAAATATCAAATACCCAAGGATTTCATCAGTTAACACCACTAAAATTCGATCCAGCAACTCATTGAGAATGGAGTTTTTTAAAACTATAAAAATGTGATTAAATTTATACATGAATTGGTAATTTAACAAAATATTACCTTATTATAATGGTAACAGAATGTGGAGTTAAAAATTTCTTCATATTTACCCACCATGAGATGATAGGTAGAGCATTGATCAATCTATTAGAGTGATCTAGTTTTTTTGTCTATTAAAATTGGTAACTAATTTTTAGTAATGGGTGTATGTTATTAATAATCATTTTCATTAAATAATGATAAAAAAATTCATACCCATAATTTCATATTTTCTTTCATAGAATAATTATTGGATCACCTAATTGGGATATTATGGTTGGATGAAGCACATATACATACCATCTTGTGTTTTGACTGACTAAAAATGAAATATTTTTTATTATCAAAACAATTTTGAGTGGAGAACTGAGAAATAATAGGACCAACATTACAACCAAAAAATACCATAATAGAGAAAATGCCCAAAAAAACAATTGGATCTGCCCATCCCCAGCTACTACACTACAAAAGACCAACCTTTACCATTTCATGACCACTCTGTAGATTGTCCCATGTTACAATTCAATTGCACAGAACAGAAGAAATTACCATAAACTCTCAAACAACCAATTCTGAATGGAATGCACCATTGATGGCTTAATTCTCTGAACCTCATTTGAATCAGACCCATGTAGAATGAAGGATGTGTTTCACCAAAGAGTCACATCAAATCCAAAGAAAAACAAAAGTGACCAAAAACACATTCAAACCAAACAAGCATATCTCCCAAACTGAAAAACGAGTTCCACCAATTTATCATCATTGAAAAATAATTTATGATTCCCAGAAACAGATCCCAGACACAACTTTGAAGATATTGAAGTTACCTTAATATTTGAAATACTCAAAACCAGACATTCAAACTCAGAAGCCAGTTGATCTAGGGACTGAATGTACAATTTAAGTCTGATCCTCAATTTATTGAATCCCCCAACCAGGATTAGATCATGCTTATCAATCTAGTAGTATTTATCTAAATTGATGACACCCCTTAAAGAACCACCTATCATATTAGTTTCCTCCTCTTTAGTCTCATTAAGAAGTAAAACCCATATCACTAAAATGTGATGTGTTTAGAGTTGGTTAAATTCCTAATGCTTTTTTGTGGTGTATAATTGTGTTTCTAGTGAACTGATCCTCAAACCCTCAATAATCTCGGAAGGCTAATAGGGGAACATCATTTTTCTATAACAGCTCAGACTCTAAGAGAAACTGTATGGCTAATATAGTTGACCTAGATTACAAACATGTATTTTTATAGCCCTGTAAAAGGATACTCATGATCGTGAAGCTAGTTTCAGTTCTTGGATTGAGGGAAGATGCATAACATTCACATGGATTCCCAAACAGTGTGCATGAACCATGCAACCTCCCACCATGGATAGTTGATCTTTCACGATAGTCTCATGGTTTGTTCAACCATATAGAAAGAGAATTCACCTCATTTAAAGGGGTGAAAACCATGAAAATACACATCCTTCATTTATTTCGATATCCATATTATCCTTTTCCTCCCACCCATGTGAAACACATCTCCAATGGATCTATTTTTTTCCTTGTCTAGGTATGTGTAGACCCCCTTATATGACCTATGATTAGTGAACTTTCAGGTCTATTTCCAATCCATTAGGGAGTATATGACTCCTCCTTAGTCCATTCATATTTTATCTTATCCCCAATTGTTCTGTTTTGGTGTGAGAAAATTCAGAATATTTTTTGGTAGTTTATCAGCATCATAGGATTATCTCTAACCAGTCTCAATTGATCATTGATATTAGATATGTGGGTCTTTATTAGAATGAGTTATGTGGTCTATATATTTTCAATCAATTTTTACCTAATAAAAAAATATCATTGTTCTACCATACCCTATACTTATCATGTGTGGATTCAAAATAAAAAATTTCATCAAATAAAATTTTCTAGCTTTCCATAGCTTGTGTTTAGACCCTTAGAGGAATGGTTGGATGGTCTGAACTAAATCTAAAACCCCACACTTTTGGTTAGGTTTGATTAGTCAATCATTTCTATGTGTTTCAATAACTTTTAGAGCCACCTTGTCAGTCGCGAATCTACCAATATTTTGAATTGTATTACTACCAAATTTTAAAAACCACCAAGAAGGTGGTTTGAGTTATACATTTTGAGGAAATTGGAATGCATAAAGTGACATTATGATTTTCTTAATAAAAAAAAATTTTAATAAAGCCCCTTGATGAAATTCATTATCTTGAAATTTGAAATGTGTTATATGCTATATTCTTTTCTAGGATTTATTTTTTGGGTGTTTCTATGGTCTTTATTCTATTCTTTCTACTTCAGGTGGACTAATTTTTTATGTTGCAACTTTATTCTAAAAAGGAATGGAAAATGGGTTTGGTTATCTAATAGAATACATGTTTCATGTTATTGATATCATAGTATCATGGATGTTTAAATTTCTAAATTTAATCGGATAAATGAATTATTAATGACTTTAATGATAGTTTGGTTTCCATCCAATAAGTTGAAAGGATAAGCTCATAATTTATATTATTAGCTTCTCCAATGTATTTTTTATTTTCTATGGGATATACATGTATACCAGTAAAGTCTCATCATGAATCTTTCTTACAGATCCAGGAAAGATAATAGTTCCCTTGAGGATACATCATAAATGAGCTTAGTGTATACATGGTTACACCATTCCATGAGTGAGACAATGTCCCCTATGTGATGATATCAGGTACCAATGTAGATGTTTTTGTCTCACATTAGGCAAGGAGTGAAACTTGTGAGTCCATTAATGGATTAAATTTGAAGGAATCCTATTGAAATACACATTTATGGTTCTCTAGGTGTGATACATAGTTTCCTTGTTAAGGTTCTCCTTGGATAGTCCAGAGATGATGCATATTTATTTTGGTAGATAAATTTATTGTAAGGTCCAATTAATATTTTTTATTAATGGAATTCATCTGATATGAAAAAATCACATACTTTGGTCTATCCAAATCCTGAAACATGTTGTATTATTTTCTTGTATCTATTCCACTATATCTCATATAAACAGGTTGCATATGATTCTTTTGGTTCTGGCATAGGAAAATACTGGTATGGTCTGGAATGGTGTTCTTAATGTACCTGATATCAATATGGTTATTTATTTATTATTAATTTATTCATAATTTTGATCTAATTTCACACTAATTAATTTATATGAAAAAATTGTATTATGAATTAGGCACCCTTTGTGGTGGCCTAATATGTATAACTCACACCCTGATCGGATTTCCATTTCTTTGGGGTAGATGACCACCTCACCATCTCTACAGGTTTTTGGATAATTTTATTTGTTGTGAAATATACCTTGGAGTTATGAGAAAAGGATTGAGGCGAAGAACATGATGCTGAGAGATTTCACCTTTAGTGTTTTTAATTATTTTTCATTGATTATGTATTCTATAATATAATCATTTTTAATTTTCATACATGAACTTATTATAACCATATATACGTGCATGAATAATTATATATAATTATCGCTTTGGAAAAAAAATTAGTTAGTAAATTTATATTACACTACTTTTTCAGTCAATGTTATTTTTTCTCCTATAGTTTATTGATTTAAACATGATAATACTATGTGATACTCTTACCCTGATGCAATAGTCTACCCACTGTGCAACCATTAGAACCATACATTTAGTTTGCTACCTCTTGTATATGGGGAGTCTCGCATGAGGCAATATGGTAACCAGTATGACTATCGTTTTAGTAGCCATCCATGTCAGGTTGATACAATGTTATATCAAAGGTATCTTTTCATTCATCTTGATGTTTTGGGTTAGTACATAAGAGACTAGGATTGTGTTAGGTCTTAATAATTATCCATGTATGGGACTAATGAACTAAAGAATGGGGAAAAATCCTCGTAGCAAGGGATGGTATTGTATTTCACTTGGTTTATTATTAATAATAATTATGATTTCATCTCCATTGATATGTGAAATTTACAATTCTTACTAATTTATGAGTTTTATGGAATGTTATCCATTTTCTAGTATAAACATGAAGAAACACTACTTGATTCATTATATTTACATATGGATTCACATTACATACATATTCCATCCCATATATATGGAATTTCAATGACAATTTGAATTCATGATTAGCCTTATGTTTTTATTATCAATCATATTTTTTGATATGTTATATTCTCTAGTAATAAGATTAAGTTTATAACTGCTTAGGTATTCCATAAGCCTTATTTTTTAAATGAAATGATATTTTATTTATTAATTTTTTTCCTATAAAAAATTATTTCTTTCTTTATTTATCTTGTTTTTCTGGTATACAATGCTTGGCTTTTTTCCCCATTTACATAGTATCCTTCCATGTTAAATCATCTTCATTTCATATTAATTTTCCATGTTTATTAAAGCTTCCTACAATTCATAAATGTATTTATTACAATGTTCATCATGCCTTTTTATTATTTTAGTAAACAATTGGGCATTAATGTTCATTCATCAACTTAAATAGTTTTTTTCAAAATAGATTAATGGTCACACCTTAACTAACCAATCGTGTGTTTTTTACATCCCGAGACACTAGTTTCTTTGGATGAAACACGTTTATTATGAATAATGTGATCCAATTATCTAATTATAAATTGTAATTATAATTTATATGATAGATAATGGTGACATATAAATATGAACCATAATTTAATAGATTTATATCCCTCGAGACAATGGTATGAATATTATCATTATTAAATAATGACCTAGATGAATTTGATGCCTTACAATGGAACTAACCCCTATGTCCTTGGAATGGACACATGTATATCTGAATTAATTAATGAACAACTGGAAAATGTAGTATATTGGGGAATGTTGTTATGGGATAACCATTTAAGGGTGTTTTAATAATTTATAAATTTATATTTTAGGGTATCTTTTTAATGAAACTAAATTGACATGATTGGTACCAATGACGGTTGAATTCACCTTATATTTTCTTCCTTAGTATTATCCCCATGGGGGTGTGATATGTTACCAAAATAGGGTTACTTTATGTGTATGAAGATTCCAATATAAATTCACAAATATTATTTTGGTGGAATATTACATTACTAGTGCACTCGTTACCTATTAAATTTCCTCTCATTTTTCTTTTGATTTATACTTATGAGAGGCAATTTTTAATTAAAATGACAATTACAACCTAAATGGATTTTTTTTACTTTACATATATCAATTGAATTTTTCATTCTATAAACCCAATTTTGAAAATACGTTGGGATATAAAAAATTAAAATATTAATTTGAGTGATTAATTATCTAGTTATGATAGTATCTCACTTAAATAATCAATATTCAAAAAGAGAAGGTTGATAAAAATTTTATGTTTTTTTGTGTAATTATCGATATAAATTTTCTATGTACAATTTTTTATATAATCGGTCCATTATGTTAAAATTGATCGTTTAAAATGTTTACAGACCAGATGTAAATTAATTAAAAGGGATAAAATGAAATATTAAAAAGTGTATTAGTTTTAAATATTATCTAAGGGTAATAAAGCAGTTTATAGTGTTTTCTTCAAAATTAAATGTTAGTGTTTCTTTATTCCTTTAATACTATTGTTAAGATATAATGAATGGTTTATAGGTACTAGTTACACTTTTAGAAGTGACCCCACATTCATGGTCAATGAGTATGGTATTAGAAAGGGGATAGCCTAATGTAGGTAACAACCTCAAAACAATGAAATGATGCTAAATTATTGGGAAACGTTTTAGACGCTTTATACAATTCATCTTACGTTTATCCTATACAGGACTCATAATTCAAAAATGGCATCCTTATCCTGATGGGTCATAATTCATTGGTTTGAACCTCATTTTGGGCGAAATCATCATGCAATGCTGAGTTCTATCGTGTTAGACATGTATAGGGAATAGTTGACTACATAGTTAGTTGTGTGACCCCCTAATCTTCTTCTATAATGGTTGACTCATTTTGTCTCTATATGGGTTAAAATTCATATTAGAGGATATGAATTTGGGTTTATGTGAGTATATTTTCCATCAATACTGTGATGCCTAGGGTGAACAATCCAATGCATAATATCAAGGATGCACCATTTCTCTCGTGAATTCTCATGGTATTATTTTTTAATAAACGCTAATACCATCAAGTTTCTAAATGGTTTGTTGAACCCTATATGTTTAGTGGTAATCATTAAAATATAAAGATATTATGTATTGAGTATCATCCATTCTATAGAATAATTCATCTATGAAATAAAGGAAAAAAAACTTGATCCAATTAATTGGTTGTTTTTATAAAAGGGTCAGGTTTTCTGACCCGCTTGTCACAACCCGACCCTACTCGTGCTCGAGCCGCAACTACTCCAAGCCCACCTCTATAGGTCAGAAGATGGAGACAATCATTGAAGGATAAACATCTCAGGAAGGCCTTTTCCTGAGTACCTGTACGCACACACATAGCCCACTCAATGTAGAAGTGCAGAGTAAAAGAAAAGAAGAGTAAAGTAAAGTGCAACTGCTATATATAAACCACAAAAGTGCATCGACCACTAATAGTACAAAGAAAGTGCTAAAGGTAAACTGAAAAACAAAATGGGAAAACATGCGCCCATCCAGAAAAGGTGCCACAACCCGAAAATAGGTAAAAAAAGAAAAACAACTGAAATGGTCCCCCACATGAAACCTGACTCCGACCATCGTACGCGGTTCAAGATCCCGATATCCTAAGCTCTACTGAAGTCACGATCCATCTGTCCATCATCTTCAATGGAACACCAAGTACGGGCAAAGACCAAGTAGGTGTCAGTATAAAAATACTCATTAGGATTCCCCGAAGACTTGAGGGAGCAAAAAAGTAGATACCGAAGAGTAAGCAGTATATCAGACAGGGAAACGTAAAAGAGCACAACAAAGAGTGCATTAAAGAGTACAGTTCAACCCAATAAGAGGAAGGTAGGAGACTCGTTCAATGATAAGGAGTAGGAAATGGTGAGAATATGAACTTCTCATCGAGTCTTCACTACCTATAGTGGGAGAGTATACTCATCCAACCACGTAATGATAGACACGGAAAGCACATGGCATACCTCGTACGTCTTCGCCTCTCCTGGAAGGAAGTAACCAAAAACCAAGAAGTGGGTACTAGAACAAGGTATATACATATCTGTATTCTATGTCATGAATCCTAAACTAGATCGTAATGGGATCTCCATCCAATAGGTCAGCCCAAGAAAGGGAGTCACCAACAGTCCTAGAAGTAAACACCATTGATGCCTAGCATCCCGAATGTGTGCCCCGAACTTCTAGTCAAGGGGCTCAAATCACCACACCATGACACTATCCTCTTTGGGTAGCACTGACTCGCCCGCACAGTTTTATATCTCGTCTCAAGGATGCGTATCAGTAGGGAAAGCATCCCTCATACTTGAGAGTTCTAGGGATCGTCGAACCACACCTCGTCACTGCCCCACAGTTGATAGGTCTCCTCAAAGTCGATAGGGGACCCCCTGTCCAGTCCTGCTAGAGGGTAATCCCTAGAAGTCGATGGGTTCCCACTGGAGGGAGACCTAGAAAAAGTCAACGGGTGCCATGCTTCCTAGTCCCGTAAATAGGAAATCCACTGGAGGGAGACATGGAAAAAGTCATCGACAAGTCCCAATGCCTAGACCATTGAAAGGTATCATCTAGAGGGAGGCCAAGAATCGCTAAAAGGGTACCACATCACAGCCCAGCTAGAGGTAAACCCGTTATCGGAGACCACTTCCCAGCCCCACTGGAGGTAAACCCAGAACTACTCTAGCCATCCTTGTTGGATGGTACAACACCGGCCATCCCTTTTGGATGGTAACCCACAGGTCATCCCTGCTGGATGGTAGCGCACTGACCATCCTTGCTCGATGGTACCGCACTGGCCATCCCTACTGGATTGTACAACTACCCACCCCTACTGGATGGTACCCCACTGGCCATCCCTGCTAGATGGTACCTCACCGGCCATCCCTGTTGGAAACAACCTCCTGGCCAACACTTCTGTAAACAACCTCCAAGGTAGAGGATTAGTTCCTGTATAATGTGTTGGTCACACCTAATCCACAAAAACATTACTAGGGAACACGAAGCAACTCTTCCGGCCAAACCATCGAGAACCGAACTAGGGGAAAACCCCTAAACCCTGCTGGTAAACCAAACGTGAACAGAAACAGTGGGAAACTCAACCCGGCTGGTCAAACAAATGAGAACAGTGGGACCCTCTATGTCGTGAGAGGTCAAGGGTACAAAAAAAAGAACAGGACATGCACATGGGGACCACACGACTTGTGGCCCCAAGTAAACTCCAACCAAGCACACAAACATTCTCAGATAAAAATTACAACATATACCTCTATGAATTCCTGTATACTCCCAGAGTATACCACGTCTCTATCCCAAAGGCTATCATGCACACGACACCCAACATCAACCGGAAGGGTGAAAATGTAAATTTTGCCAACCTACTTCCTCCATGGCCCTCGGCATGGCCAACCACATCTCTTTAGACATCAAATTCACTCACACGGGAGTGAATGCAATCCCAAACCGAGGGTTCGCTTCTGAACATATCAAGATGAACCGCCACCAGAACACCCTTCATCCTTCCATTTTTAATAAGATCATGTAAGATGCTCGCTACACGAACTGATTACCCCATTATGATCATCGTGGACAAACATGTGAGATATACTACTTGCTCTCCTCAAATGGATATCTGACAGAAAAGTCGCCAACACCACTTGACACCCGAGTTGTGTCTTTTGATCCCATTAATTGACCCCAAAAACAGTCGGGAATATCGCACCATTGTGATCCCCCCATGAAAACATGTAAAATTGACTACTCACTTGAGTGGAACCAATATCCGGATAAAAAGACGCATTTTGCTGTACTGCACACGAGTGGGGCTTTGTGGAACCCGTATCATGGTCCCAAAGAACAAAGAATGGGTCACATCGTTGTGATCCTCTCGAAAAAGTACACAAGATTGACCAATCACATGTCCAGAACGGACACTCGATGATAAAGTTATAAATCACTACCAACTCCCAAAACGGCCCTCACAGGGCCCGCACTAGTGTGCTGAATTAAAGGGGCAGATTTTACCATTTACAATGCCCTCAGAAGAAAACCCATGATCAACTAATTGCAACCCATGAACAGACATCTGATGAAAAAGTTGTAATGTGTTGCACGTTGGTCGAAAGATGGGTCATGGGGCCCACACCTCAACTCCGGTTTCAACACCCAAAACCACACTGGAAAACTCCGGCTCAATTCCAGGGTCACAATGCCACTAAAGGTGATCAATTCAGATATCATATGTGTTTGCTCCGTCTAAAACAAGAACCCCCAGGAAAAGCATCAATTCACTTAAAGTTGTGCCACGCCTCTCAGGCCCCTCATTTTGGGAATTAAAAACACCCAAAACCATCTTGAAAACTCAGTCTTCTTTCATGGATTTCGTGGCCGCAGACGGTGCCCAAATAGGATGTCCTGTGGATAATTTATTATTTATAAATCATTTTCATAATTATAATAGTAACAATAATAATAATATTATTATTATTATCATAAATTCTTTTTTTCTTTTACTTTTTTTCTTTTTTTAAACTAGACCAGCCTTCCTGGACGGGCTTCTTCCACACGCCCAACAGGACCGACCGCAACATGCCTCCACCGGACTCTCACATCTCCTCTACCTTCCACAACACACAGCCATGCTAAACGAGGCCGCCATGCTACCCCGGTTGACACCGCCTCACACCCGACACCCCCCTCTTGAAGCCGCCCTCTCCGGCTCCCTACTCCGGTCCCCACCTGCTCAACCTCACCGCGGTCACTCGCTCGTTGCTCTGCCGACCAAATCCACTGAAGCCAGCACCGCCCCGCTCCGAGCCGCCGTCCCAAGTGTCCCTCCGATGCCTGGGAGGGTCGGACAACCTGTAGGACCGGCCAGAACCATCGGTAAACACCCAAACCCATGAATTTCAGTGAACGACTACGATCGCCTCCGATCTGGGACTTTCAATCTAAAACATGTGTTGGAAAGATCAAAAAACATACTACACAACCATGGTCTTCGCTCAGAAATTACATATAAATTTGATGCCATAAATTGAGATCATATTTTTTTCGGGAATTAATAATGTATGCGCACGATCCTACCTCTTGGGTGTAGCCTGACGCTTCGTGATGATCTTCCGGAAGCCGCAAGAACTAAGAGGGGAGGTGGAGGGCTTGAGATTGTGGAAGGTGAATGTATCCTTGGCTAAGAGCTCCTTCTTCTAGAGGGAGTACAAGGGGATGACGGGATGTGGGTAAAGGTTTAAATTAAGGAAAAAAATTAATTGAAATTTGAATTAATTTAAACCTATAAATTAACATGAATCTGAAACTCTCGATGGGACGAGTTCAAGCCTCCCTAGGGAAAACACCACATCCCAAGCACAACGGAGGACTCCGAATTTTAATCTGAGTCTCCGTTCAAATGTTATGAAATTTAATGACCAATGATGCTAAATTACAAAAACGCCCCGGGTGGCATTTTCAACAAAAGGCCCGTGCTCGTGAAATATACACCTCTTCTAGGGTAAACAGAATGCTTTGGACTCAACGCTGCCCTCAGGTCTCCCATCCATGAAACCTTTTAAGAGATTCTCGATTTTAACCATTAAACGAATAAATAAATTATTTTATTTATTCATTTAATGTTCTGTCAACGGGCGAGGGGTCCCAATGTCCCACACCAACATACTTTATATTATTCATAAGGTAAACACCCCATTTCAGACCCATACATACTCTCATATTTAGGATCCGAAACATTGTTTAGGTGTTATCCAATTTTATATGGCGTGCCCAGTGTAAACGCAGTGAAAATTTTATTCCGGCCACACCGGGGCTCGGAATCACACGCCGTCTGAAGGTGTTGTTCTGGAATAACCTCAAAAATATTTCAATATATTTAATAGGAAAACTGGGTTCATAAATCAATCCCTCCAAGATTTTCATCCCCAAAAGGAAAAACTAGGGAACAACTTAGGTTACTAAACCCACACCTAGCTCTCCCTTACCCATGAGAACTCTTGCATAGTTCTACGTCACCACGCACAGACCAAAGGATTTGGTCCATTTGTTCGAGGTCTTCCCTTACAGATAATGTGCTTATTAGAATGGACACATCTTCTAGGGTGAGTCACATTGGAGACGTTATGTACCCAAACCATCCTTAGGGGTTACAGTAAGGCGGTAGGGAACCTCGCCATCCCTTCGCACCATTTCAGACGGCCTGAATGCCTTTGGGGATATCATACCTCCCCAACCAAACCCGTACATCACACGATGCGACTGTAATCACTGTTTGGACCTGGGACAAGGACCAGTAATTACCTCAATCAAAATATCCATATGGTGAAACACCCAAAGAAATCTGGTCACACAAGATTTCATAGTCGATGTCTCATGACACAGACACTCTGATACGCTTGGAGAGCGTAGGAGTCGACACCATAGACTAAAGAAAAGGGTCCAACACCTTTTACCTTAACAACACATGGTTACACTGATGCGCTACACCACCCTAGTAACAAATCAAATAAGGACCATGGAGAAAAAATATCACACACAGTGTCTAACAATTCTACTACAAAAAGTAGAAGAGTCGTAAAGCATACCTCTTATCACCTCATTCTCTATAGGATTGTAGACATCCAATGCTCGTGGTTGTCCGCACCTCCAATTGTAAGATCTAGGATCCTAACGTGGTCTTCCTAGTGGTGATGGGAAGACCTTATAAGGTTTTACTCCACTTCCATCTCCTCCCGATCCTCATCAAGCACCACATCTTTGGGAGCTACTCTGATCATGGCGCTGCCTCTACTGCGGTGCTGCACATGCTGCCTGCCCGATATTCTCAGCGCGCCTGGTTGGGAAGTCCCGTGCTAAGTGACCTCGGCCATCACAAGTATAGAACTGGAGCTCTCTTGGCTGCCTTGGTGCCCTCAGGCACACTATGGTGTACTAACACTACCCTAAGTCCGGTTATCGGAAGGCCACCAGTGTCGAGGTTCTGTCTTCCAGTGCCTGATAACTGCAACAGACGTCTCAACTTCATCGTGCATGGTGCCACCACCAACTGTAGAGCATGAAAGGAATAATTCTATCACCATCACCTAATCTAGAACCCTGGAATAAGTGGGAATGCCCAAGTTTACTATGATAGCACAAATCTCTCGGAAGAGACCCTTCTCAAACTTCCGCGCTCAGAAGTTGCCGTCATAGACCAGGTCCAGGTAAAAGTGTGCACGGTCTGCCAAACAATCTGCGTACTTGGCCACTTAAATCCCTCCTTGATAAAACTACAGGAGCTCCTGATCCAAACGTAACATTATTAGGAGGGGAAAAAATCCTCACGAAACAACAACTGAAAGTCTCCCCATGAAAGCGATGACTCGTCAATAAACTGAGTCACCAGACTCCACCAACACCAAGCTGCTCCGCGAAAAATATTGGCATCCAAAACCACCATAAGATCTGCCAGCGTCTACACAAGACTAAAAAGGAGAACCATTTTCTCTAGCCAAACCTCTCCTACCTAAGGGTCTGGCCCAGCAACGAACTTCAGCGGTCTCTGACTATGGAACTCACGGAGCGCGCTCAACCTTCCCTCAAGATCAGTATGCTATACTGAAGCTATTTGCTGCCCACCAGCGGGGGTGCAGCTACCGTCCCAACCAGAGAGAGGGACTCGCATGATGTGTCCTGGACTGAGGCCTTGTAGCTCACAGGGTCGTCGTCATGAAACAAAGCTGGTATCATAGCTGGCTGTTTTCGTGGAGACATCCTACATGGTATCAAGGAGTGTCGCGGTCAGATGAACATATATGTATATACCAATAATAATAGTGGGGAGCTGACTCAAGAAAGAAAATAAAGACTCAGTCATATGTGATGCACAAACCAATTCCCCTACAATGAGTGTCTCAACATGCCGAGTCAACAAGCGGGTTATCAGGGTCCTGGTGAATGGATACGTTTGTCGTCGCACCATCACTGGACTCCCTGTCCTGAGAGCCGCTCTCAAGACACGTCGACATTGTTTCCCTAAATCCCAAACAATTCTTGTTTAGGGAAATATGAGAAACATCCCATGGAATGAACCACCTCTAATATTACTTTGTCACAACCCTACCCTACCCAGTCTTCAGCAGTAACTATCCCAAGCCCACCTCCATAGGCCAGGGGCTGACGACAAGCACCGAACGCTAAACAACTCAGGGACGCCTTTTCCTGAGTACCTGTACAGACACATGTAGCCCACTCAATACAGAAGTGTAGAGTAAAATAAAGTATAAGTAATGTAATGTGAACTTCTATATATAAACCACAAAATTGCATTGACCTCTAATAGTACAAAGCAAGTGTTGATGGTAAACTGAAAAAGAAAAGTGGAAAACACGTGCCAAACCAGAAAATGTGCCACAATCCGGCAATAGGTAAACAAAAGAAAAATAGCTGGAAGGTTCCCCCACCTGAAACCTAACTCTGACCACCATACACAGTCTAAGCTCTCAATCTACTAAGCTCTGATGAAGTCACGAACCACCTGTCTGCCTTCTGCAAGGGAACACCAAGTTCGGGCAAAGCCCAAGAATGGGTGAGTATAACAATACTCAATAGGATGCCCTGAAGGCTCGAGGGAGAAACAAAGGAGATATCGATGAGTGACTAGTATATCAGATAAGGAAAAGTAAAGAGTACAACAAAGAGTGCAGTAATGAGTACTGCTCAACCCAACAAGAGGAAGGAAGTAGACTCGTCTAAACACAGGGATCCAGAAACATTGAGAACATGAACTTCTCTTCGAGTCTTTGCTACCTATAGGAGGAGAGTAGACTCATTCAACCACATGAATCTAGACATAGAAAGCACATGTCATACCCTGCGTGTCTTCGCCTCTCTTTGAAGGAGAATAGCCAAAACCCAAGAAGTGGGTATTGGAACAAGGTATATACATATCCATATGCTCTATCAAGAAACCCAAACAACATAGTAAGGGGATCTCCCACCCGTAGCACAGCCCAAGATAGTGAGTCCCCAACAGTCCCATAAGTAAACAACATCGATGCCCAGCATCCCGCACGTCTACCCCGAACTGCATGTCAAGGGGATTAAATCACCACACCATGACACAATCTGCTTTGGGAGGCATTGACTCGCCTGCACGGTTTTAGGTCGCATCTCACAGACTCATCTCAGTGGGGAAAGGTCCCCTCATTCTTGAGAGTATGGGGAAAGTCAAACAACACCTCATCACTGCCTCACCGTTGAGAGGTATCCTCAATGTCGACAGGCGACCCCCTGCCCAGCCCCGCTGGAGGGTAATTCTTGGAAGTCGATGGGTTCCCACTGGAGGCAGACCAGACAAAAGATGATGGGTGTCACACTGCCTAGTCCCATAAAAGGGTAATATGCTGGAGGGAGACCCAGAAAAAGTGGTCGATGGGCCCCAATGTCCAGACCCGTGAAAGGTATCCACTGGAGGGAGGTCTGAAATCACTAATGGGGACCACCTCCCAGCCCAGTTGGAGGTAAAACCATCACCAGAGACCACTTCCCATCCCCGATGGAGGTAAACCCAGAACCGCTCTGGCCATCTCTGCTGGATGGTACAATACTGGCCATCCCTGTTGAATGGTAACCCACTGGCCATCCCTGCTGGATGGTAACGCACTGGCCATCCCTCCTAGATGGTACCGCACTGGCCATCCCTGATTGATTGTACAACTGGCCACCCCTGAAAGATATGTACCCCACTATCCATCCCTGTTGAATATTACCTCACTGGAGAACCCTACTGGAAACAATCTCCTCGCTAGCCTTGTTGGAAACAACCTCCTGGTTAGAGGATCGGTGCATGCCTAATGTGTTGGACACACCGAATCCACAAGAACACTACCAAGGAACACAAAGCAACTATGCCAGCCAAACCATTGAGAACATAACACGGGGAAAACCACAAAACCCTTATTGTCAAACAAACAAGAAAAGAACTAGGGGAAACTCATTCCGGCTGGACAAACAAACGAGAAGAGAGGGTCCCTCTACGTTGCGAGAGGTCAAGGGTATGCAAGGCAGAACACGACACACACATGGGGCCCACACGACGTGCAACCCCAAGTCAACTCTATAAAATCGCACAAATGATCTCAGGTACAAACTACAACATGTACCTCCAAGTATTCTCGTATACTCCCAGAGTATACCACGTCTCTAGCCCAAAGGCTATCATGCACACGACACCCAATGTGAACATGAAGTGCGAAAACATAAATTCTGTCGAACTTCTTCCTCTATGGCTCTTGTCATGGCCAACCACATCTCATTATACATAAAATTAACTCAAACTGGAGTGAACTTGATCTCACGCCAAGGGTTCACTTCCGAACACAGCAAGAAGAAGCTACACTAGAGCACCCTTCATATATACAAATTTAATAAAATCACGTAAGAGGATCTGCTCATGAAAACTGATTACCCCATTTTGATCCTCACAGAAAAACACGCGAGATAGGCTACTTTATCACCTCAAACGGATATCCAACGGAAAAGTTGCCAACACTAATTTACGCCCGAACAACGTCCCGTGATCCTAAGTCTCAGCCCCAAAAATAGTTGGGCTCATCGCACCATTGTGGTCCCCTTGGAAATAAATTTCAAATTTACTGCTCACTTGAGTGGAACCGTTATCCGGTGAAAATTATGCATTTCGCCGTACCACACATGAGTGGTGGTTCGTGGTACCCGCATCCTAGTCCCGAATCACAACGAACATATCGCACTGTTTCGATCCTCTCAAGAGTGTAAAAAAGATTGACTAATCACTTGTCCAGAATGATGACCTAGTGATAATGTTAGAAATCACCACTAACGCCCAAAACAACCCTCATGGGTCCCGCACTAGTGCACTGAATTAATGTGGGCAGATTGCACCATTGCAATTCCCACGGAAAAAACCCAGGATAGACTACTCGCACACCCTGAAAGTATTCTGATGAAAAATTTGTAAAGCGATGCACTCAACTCGAAAGACGGGTCATGGGGACCATGCCTCAACTCCGGTTTCAATGACCGAAACCACACTGGAAAACTCTGACTCAACACCAGGGTGGCAACGCCATTGACATCGCTCAATTTGGACATCAGATATGTCTGTGTCGTCCATAAGAAGAACCCCCAAGAAAAGCATCAATTCACTTAAAGGTGTCTCATTCCTCCGAGGCCCTTCATTTTGGGAATTAAAAACTCCCAAAACCATCATGAATACTCAGTATCGATTTAAGGATTTTGCGGCCGCAGACGGTGCCCACAGCAGATGCCATATGGATGATTTATTATTTATAAATCATTTTCATAATAATAATAATAATAATATTATTATTATTATTATAAAATATTTTTTCCTTTTTTTCTTTTTTAAAACTAGACTAGCCATCCTGGCCGGTCTTTTTCCGCACGCCCTGCAGGACCAGACCCGAGCAGGTCTGGTTTTCTCCAAATAGACTGGCCATTTAGCTGGTCTTCATCTCCCAATAGGACCCACGCAGTGCAGGTCCTGGCCTCCTCTGGACGCCTGAGGCCAGGCCTCAGGCATCCTCCGACTACGACGGCGCACCGGACGCTGGCCGTTGCGCTCCTCCACCGAACTCCCTTGGCTCATCCTCCTTCTGCAGTTCGTTTTCCTGCTACCCCGAGGCTGTCGCACTACCCCGGTTGACACCGCCTCACACCTGATGCCCCCCTCTCGAAGCCTTCCCCTCTGGCTCCCCGCTCTGGTCGCCACCTGCTCGACCACACCGTGGTCGCCTGCTCGCCGCTCTGCCGACCGAGTTCGCTGTGGCCGGTGCCACCCCACTCTGAGCCTCTGTCCACAACACCGCACCGCCACTTGTGAGGGTCGGACCACCCGCTAGACCAGCCAGAACTGCCAGAAAACACCAAAACCCCCGGAGTTCGGCCGACTACTACGATCACCTCTGAACTCATATTTTCAATCCTAAACATGCGTTGGAAAGATCAGAAAACATTCTACACAACCATGGGCTTTGATCAGAAATTAAACAAGAATTTCGACACGATAAATTGAGATCATTTTGGTGTGGGAATTAAAAATGTAAATGCATGATCCTACCTCTTAGGCGTAGCCCGATGCTTCGCGACGATCCACCGAATGTCAAAACTCCTTGGAGAGGAGGTGGAGGGATTGAGCATGAGGAAGTTGAATGTATCATTGGTTGAGAGCTTCTTCTGCCAGAGGGAGAAAAAGGGGATGAGGGGAGGTGGGAATGGGTTTAAATAATGGAAAATAAATTAATTAAAAAATTAATTATTTTAAACCTCTAAATTAACCCACATCTGAAACTCTTGACAGGGACAAGGTTAAGCCTCCCATAGGTCAAAAACCACCTCCCGTGCACAACAACGGTCTAGGAATTTTAATCAGGGCCTCTATTCTAAAGACATAAAATTTAATGGCCAAGGCCGATAAATTTGGAAAACTCCATAGGTGGAATTTTCAACAGAAGGACCGCGCCCGCGAAACTTACACCCCTCCTAGGGTAAACGGCAAGCTCCAGACTCAACGGTGCCCTCTGTTTTCCCATCCGAGCAACCGTATGAGAGATACATGAGATTAAACATTAAAAAATTAAATTAATTATTATATTTATCCTTTTAATGTTCCGTCAACAGGCGAGGGGTCCCAACGTCCCGCGCCGACATACTATATGTCGTTCCTAGGGTAAACACACCATTCAGACCCCTCTGCACTCTCATAATTAATATATGAAACATCATTTAGGAGTTATCCCTTTTTATTTGGATTTCCCAGTGTGAATGCACTGAAAATTTAATTTCGGCCACAACAGGGCCAGGAATCGCACGCCGTCTGAAGGTGCCCTCCGGAATAACCTCAAGAATATTAAAAAGTATTTTATAGAAAAAACCAAGTTCGTACACGGTGGTTGGTTGGTTCAGGGTTCACACCTGACGACATGGTTCACGTAGATGTAAATATAGTGTAATTCCACACATTTGTACACATAAAATATTTTCACATTATATTTTATTTTGTTTCATTTAATTTTCTTTTTGGTATATTACTCCATAAGATCATGTTTTTTACGTCACTGACACACATTTACGAGAAAATGGAGAATGTACCATGGGATGAGTATCTATCTTTAGTGAATGCCAACAAGGAAACTAATATGGTGTGGAGTATCAAATAAATATAGGTAATTAATATCATTCCATATATAGGGAACACCCCTATAATGACTACCTGTGAACTATTAGAAGCGTTTTTTAAATCCATTAGTGTTGGTGAGTTTTGAATCATGTCGGTACATGCAGGGAAATACAGAAATGAGTGTATTGTTGTGTGTGATACCTTTGTAAACATTTTTATTCAATGATATAGTTTTTTTCTTAATCATGAATTGGATGTCTTTTTTTCAAAATACTCATTTTCAGTTTGGTTCGATGCGTTGGTAGGTGAAGAATAGATTTCTCCAGAATAAGTCATCCACTGGTGGTTTGATAGTTCTTCCCTTCAATTTTTTTGTATGGTTCAGTGGAACAATACTGATAACCACATCCAAGATTTGATGATTCTAACTCTAGTCTTCATGGTAGTTCATAATACCCTATTTTTGTACTCTTCTGTTAAGATTTTAATGTCCCAAGTCATGAAATTTATTGGTTAAATTGGGATCGTTTCACTTTTATGCCATGTTAAATGAATAATATCATCTATAATATATTTAGAATCCATATTTTCATTATTTATGAATAATATCCATTCTATAGGATTCATTATTCATGTCTGATACATTATTACCTGACTAACAATTCTATGGGAAAACTCACACACAACAAAAAGTATTTTGGTTGAATTTTTTTGGGCTCAGATAGTGTTTTTATTTATGGATGTTTCTTGTAAGTAATAAAATATTACTTATAAATTTCATTCAATGGACCACCCTGATAAAAGGCCTTTGGAATCTAAGGGTTCTGCATTGGATATGAACCCATTTATATCCCAATGCATGAATCTTTAAATGGATGATTTTGTATAGAGATGTCACCAGAATCCAGTTATAGGATTTTGTGGTCATTCTTGGAGTAACTAGTAGGTGAATTCATCTATGGGTAAAGGGTATCGATATTTCTAAATGAACTATCCATATAATCCATGTATAGTGATGTTAGTCAACCATGGATAGTTCAACTATATATCTCTCCCTCTTGTAATATGATGTGAGTGAGGAACCACTTTTGGAACATCATCACAATGAGGCAAGTGGAGTGTGGTTTGACCAGAATTTTTAATGATATTCCATATCAACCTGGAAAATTGTGGTTGAACGGGAGTTAAAATTCCCCCCGAGCTATGTATTTGGGCAGAAAAATCATTAGAACACTTGGTTCATGTTGATTTAGAAAATTATGATGGTCAAGTCACTAGGGTTCAGAGTTGGCCTTTACATTCTAGAAACTATTGTGGGGGCACCATTGGTCGTATTTTTATCGATACAACCAATTCATCTCTTTTATAGTTTGACATGGTCGAGTGGGAACTATCTTGATGATTCAGTTTAAAAAATGAGTATTGACATGATTATTAATGGCTCTGGTGTTATATTCAATATGTGGTGTTATTAGATGTGTTTGGAGTTAGAAATACAACACACCTTGTTTAGTGATACATCATAA
This sequence comes from Viscum album, assembly GCA_963277665.1. Lineage (NCBI taxonomy): Eukaryota > Viridiplantae > Streptophyta > Magnoliopsida > Santalales > Viscaceae > Viscum > Viscum album. Next base: position 1,021,278,341 of record OY728133.1, on the reverse strand, counting down.
TGCTATTTAGTTGTGTGCTGACATCGTTGATTACATAAGGATTATCTAGGATTATAAGTATTATAGTTGGGATATTATAGAGTCATGTGTTTTAAGCTGGATGAAATTACAAAAGAATATTTATTTTATCATTGGGTTGATAGATCATTCTTTAAACTGGATCATAGAATAGAAATATGTGTTTTAGATAACTGAAAAGTTTTGGTTTTAGATGTTGTTATAGAATTGAGTGATTTATTAGGTTTTCTATAATGATTATGTGGATCCAGAACCTAAAACATCGAATATTCAAGAAGGATAACATTGTGACACATTTTTTAGTAATGGTGTGGCCCAGAGGAAATTCTGTAGCTAGTCCAGTGGACTAGGATGACTTGCACAGTTTGGTATAACTGTTTCAAAATTCCCCTATGAAAGAGAACCTGGTTATAAGATATATATAAAATGAAAATACATGGATTCCATATGGTTTCAGAAATGATGTTCATAAACAGTGTGACCTCCCTCGTTTGATAGTGGATCCTTCATGGTTGGTACCTGGATTGGCCAAAAAATTTACGAAATTGTGTTTCTTATATAATGGGGTGAAATATACATAATACCCCTACATTATTTTATTCCATCCTCCCGCTTTTTATTTTCATCTAAAAAATACAAAAGACATCTCACTTGGATCTATTTTGTTCTTCCTAAAGGTATAAGGATATATCCCTTATATGTCATCTAATTCAAGAGCCAATAAATCCATTCATTAGAATGTATTGAGTCTATTACTCATTATAATACCTTTATTACTATATAGTACGTCCCTTTATTCAATTTTTATGCAAGATAATTCACCCTATATTTAGGTTTTCAATCTGTTTTATTGATTTATCTAGACCGAGACCAAATTTGGCATCTATATTAGACATGTGGTACACCCTAGGCATGAGGTAGGTGTTATATATATTTTACCTTCAGTTTCTACACTTATTAAAATATAACCATTATGTAGAGTGATTTACGTACCCAATTTCACTTCGAAAGAAAATGTTCATTCAATTAAATTTTTTTTGTCCATGTGATGTGTTTATACCATTATGGGTGTGGTTAGAGGTTATGGAATCAACTAGAACAACCACCTTATGGTAGGTTCATTTATTCATCCATTTCTAAGCGTTTCATTCACTAATAACAGTCATCACTTTGGGTGTGCCACTATCAATATTTTGAATTTTTATGCTTACATTTTTTGATTAAAATCAAACATGGTGGTGGATATCAAGATTTTCTATAACAGAATAGGGATTTAAAAACTGAAAAAAAATCAAATATATTAATAAAAATGACATGTTTTTAATAAAAATAATTGATGAGGTTAACATTCATAAAATTTTAAATGTGATATATGTGCAGTATCTTTCTTTGAATTATGTTATGGGTATTTCCATCACCTTCTTTTCTGTTTAGACTTATTGTGGTGGATTACCTATGTATGTGGCATTTTTTATTATAAAATTAAATAGAAAATTAGTGTGTCCCTATTAATTAGGAATCATATTATTTGATGAATTATTATTATCATGCCCCTTTGTATTTTCTAATTTAATTGATTAAAACATTATGATCCCAATGAGTGGAACATGGGTTTTCTTCCATTAAACCAAATGAAGGAATTATTGTTCTTATGACTAGATTCTCCAAATAGATTTCATATGTGTTGGGGTGTGATACTTGTATCCCCAGATGGGCTCACCAAAAAAAATTTAACATCGTCATGATTAATAAGGGTTCTAAAGGGGAGACACCTTGTATGGGATCGAGGTCTATATGGTTACACCATATCACAAGTGATACTCAATCCACTAATAGATGATACCATGTATGTGATAATAGTTAATTGTCTTGTATTGGGCCATGATTGATACATGAGAGGCTATTCATGGATCTCATTTTGTGGAATCCTACTGTAGATGGAATTTATGGTGATCCTTGTTTGATAAAAGGGCTCTATTATTTGGTTTTCCTTAAACAAGTCAAGGATACACATTGTTTATTTCGGTAGTTACATTTATATTAATGATCGATTCATATTTTTATTCCAATTGACATGTATTTCAATCCCAATAACCATAATGGGTTTTTCCATTATCATGAAACCAGTTGGATAAAGTTATCATATCACTTCCATTATATGTCATCAGTAATTTTTTTTATTTTTCATACATTTTGGGCTTATGTTGATGAAGCTATGATACGACTAAGTTTTTTAATAGAAGAGGAGCCTGACTTAGTTAGTCATTAATTTTTCATCTATGTTTACTTTTGATATACATGAAAACATCATATTTTATATGCATGAACAAGATTATCAATTAGGCATAGTTGGTGGTGGCCTACTATGTATAAGTAACACCCTTCTCAAACTTATATTGCAACGGGTACCTAGGAAAATCTACATGTTCATAGGTCATGGATTATTTCTTTTTTTTTCATTTTACCTAGGAATCCATAGCAGAAGATAGATTCAGTGCATAAGATACTCATGGAGTCCCCCCTTATAAATTTTCATTAATTTTTATTGTACATGTATTATTTCACATTTTCCTTCTTTATTTTCATACTTGTACATTTTATAATCAAATAGAAATGAATGAATATTTATATGGATATATATAAATATGTATCGAGATAGTTTTATCATGTTGTTAAATTTATCTTATTCTGCACTATGTTTCACTATTTTAGTTTCCACTTTTTTATATTTTATACACCTAATATATCTATGTGATACTAAGACCATGTGGGTATAGTTTCCCCACTGTACCACCATTAGACCCTTCCTGATAGTTGAAAACCAATAGTGTATTGGGATACACTCTTGAGGTCATGTGGTTTGCAGTCCAAATACATGTATATTAGTCATATAGGTCGGGATGTTACAATATAAAAAGGATCATCGATCGGAATCTAGAACTCTAGTAATTTTAATTAAACTATCCTGTAAGGATACATTGTTATCTACTAGACACCTAGTTAAATATCAATCCTATTCAATATAGAAATTCATGTGGGTAGTGTAACAATATATTCATTTTAGACTATATCAAATTCCTCTGTAATTAAAAAAACTCATTTAAGATTCAAAAAACTAAATTTCAATTGGTATATGTATACAAAATTGGATCCAAACATCAATAATCCTTTTTAATTCTCTAAGGAACCAATAAGAAACACATGATCACCCAATAAAGAGGTGGATTCCAATTTTCTCTATTATAAATTACATACCTTCATTGCAAAGTATAACCAATATATTAATGGAATGAAATTTTATGGTTGTTTCTAAAAACATTGAAATCTATTTTCAAATGATTTTTCCCATCCTTCCACCACATTTGTAACATTAATCTTCCATACTCAAAATCCCATTAAATATTGTATTCACAACTGAAGGACAATTAGTATTATATACCATATGTCCTAATGAATTTATAAAGGTATGATCTAAAAATGAGTAACAAGAACATGATTTAATTAATGCATAAATATTTTTAAAATAGATGTAATTATTACATCATATGATCTAATGTCCTTTCTTCATTGATAACTCTATTGCATGAAACTCAATACATATAACAAATCTATCTCACTGCATCTAATAAGGTACACCGCCACTCCCTTGATCATCCAAAGGTCCCTAAGGGTAGGAAGCATATTTTATTGTAATTCATGATACACTATATCCCTTTTTCATCAAAAAATTAAATAATATTTCATATTGTATATAAAGAAATTCATGTAACTAATGACGAAAATGTGTTATAAGCTAGCCATTACTCCCCGAAATTAAAAAAATTATGTATATATATTAATATTTTTGATATTTCTACCCATAAAACAAATTTAAAAAAAATTATATATCCCTATATATTCTTCTGAATTAAAATCTATAAAAATAGAAAAATGAACATTGAGAGTTACTACTCTCAATCTAATTTTCGAGCTAACCAGGAAAATGAGAATTTCTTTTTATAATACATTCGAATTCACATAAAGGTCATGTGTGGTCAAAAATAAACATGAAACTATGATTTAGTATATAAGGATACCAGATATTTTCTCTACGGAGGGGTAAAACATAATGGATGTTAAAATATAAGGTGTTCATTTTGGCTGATGAGGTTTTTGATTATTTTTAGTGAAATTGTTTGAACATAATAGTTCAATACAGAATCAAATACGAGATGATGAATTTGGGATTTTTATGAGCTAAGTAATAAAAATGTTATTCAATTATTACCATTGAAAATGAATATATAGTCCCTAATGTAGTTGTTAATTATAAGGTTGTTAATAAAAAACCTCTCACTTATGGATACTTCATAGATTTATTTATAGAGTGATAAAAACAACATAATTTTTAACCATATCCAATGTGAATGGAGTAGTTTTATTATATCACCTAATGTAATATCCCATGGATTTAAAAAAATAAATTAAAATTCAGTAAACATTGTTTTATATAAATAGTTATAACTAGCCTTTAAACTTTATTTTACTACTTCTATGTTTTGATTTTCATAAAATTTCATCTATGTTTGTCATTAGTGAGTTATTTGGATTATGATATAACCAATGAGATTTTTTCGTGAATAATAACATACCATTATGAATAGTAATATTAATAGTAATATGATCCTAATGAATAGTATGTTTTATTATTATTTTATTTTTTTATCGCTTTATGATATTTATATATTCATTAATTTTTCGATGTGATATAAAAGCGGTTATTTCATTAAAATTGTTAATTTTTCAATAAAGTATGATTTTATTTACAAATTAAATTAATCATATATATAAAATTATTTTAAAAAAATGTAGTTCATTTTTGAATTCTGCACATCAATAAATTATTATGGTGAATGTTTTGTATTTTTGAGAAATTTCTAAATTTTTGATGAATAATATAATACGGTAAAATACCGTATATTGAAAATATCAGTTAAATACACTGTTATTGACATCATGGATAATGTAAAAACACTTTCCAACTTGTATGCACTTATTACTATTTGGGTTCCCATTAGTAATGAATATTCATATTCTTGGGAAAAAATATAAAATTACTGATTAAAATAATGTAAAATCCATTCTCTCCTCCACTATAAATACCAACCTCATTCACCTCTTCCTCACACACCTCCAAGCCTTTATAATTGCATATTTTCTTCCTAATAGCCTCCTCAATGATCTTCCCCATGTCCAAGTGTTGCTAGTCTCTCCCAAAATCGAAAACCAAAGGCCTTATGGAGGATCTCAAGGTGAAGAGATCAAGAGGTAAAAATCCTCTTCATTTTCATGTGTTTTCTATCCAATTCCTTTATTTTAATATACTCCCTTACCCTCCACATATCAAGGAGTAACTAAATATATAGAATCATATATATTATTTATGTTATCATATTTATGTATAAGATTCATTGTCTTTCTTCCTCTCCCCCTCTCTTATTCTAAAAATAAAAAACATCATCTGTGATGTCCTGATATACCAAAATCATGCATGATGTGTTTATAATTTTTATTATATCATTAAAATATAATCATGAACCCCTTCAAATTGAGGAATCAGAATGTAAAGTGTACTTTGTAACATATTTTTTGTTCTATAAATAAATTATATGATTGGCATTAAATTATATAATGAAACTAGTTAATGACTATCGAGGAACCACACAAAAATGATCTAAACAATCATTATTAGTGTTTTATCTAATAATAAATAATAAAATAAGATTAAAAAATACTTATGGTGTGATTACATATTTTGGAAACATATAAATAGAATTTCATTCCACTTTGGGAATTTAATTTCTGTACAATAAGAAAATAATCTACAAGCACATTGCGGAAATCATGTATAGAACACACCCAAATCATTGGAGTTAACAAAATACTAAAAATTAATGTGTGAAATGATGTTATGAAATGATCATATAAGATGTTATAAACATGAATATGTTTCTGTAATCTATTAATAACAGTCTTTTTCCCATTATATGGAATTTTTAAACATGTTTGAATTACTAGAAACCCAAGGTAATGGAATTTATAACCTAATTTCAATTATTTTGGTTAACCTTCTTGTTGATTGTTTACGAGGTATTAAAATAATTTATTTGATAAGAAATGTTTATATTATGATGAAATATGAATATTTACACTTTATATACATATTAAATCAACTCTATTAATTTTGTCTCTAATTATATGATATTTACAAGGGTTTTTACTTTTAAGATCCTCTTTCAAAATCTTGTTTTACAAATATTCAAAAGCAACGTTTTTATGAAATTATTCAGGATGTTGCAAAATTTTATTGTTCATGTTCATTTTTTGTGATGATTTATTGGACCAATAATCCCTATAATTCATTCACTATGTGTATGTTTGATTTCATATGTTATGGTTACTCCAGGTGTTACTGTGATTGTTACACATTCTGGTATCCATGATGGTTACAATGTAAAGTAGCAGTGAGGGTTTCAAATTATAAGGAAACTACGATGGTTATAAGATTATGTATGTAATGCCCAAAGATACCCTTATGGTTCTATTATTTTTCTATATGTTTTGTGGATGTTAGGTGCAAATATCATGTTTCATATTGTACGTTTATATGGGAAAGAATTATGTATTTTTTTGAAAATGAGTTCACAAATTACAAGTATTCATGGAATAATGTTTTCATTTATTTTTTTTATATCCCGTACTTGGATTTTTGCGCTCATACAATGTTTTTAAATTATTTTAATTGGTTATTAGGATTTGTAAGACAATGAAGGAGGCCATGATAAATGTTATGAAGATTTTTCAAATAAAGCATGTTTTATTTAAAAAGATTTATATTTGGAAGAAATGGATAATATTTTTGTGTTTTATACTCTATATGAATGAGGAATGTTGTGTATGTATTATAACAAATTTATCTAAAACTATAAACATGAAATTATCATCAATATGAAAGTAAGTGAGTTCTTGACTAAAATTTATGATTGTGTAATGTATTAAGGTTTGATCCTTATAGATGGTATCAGAGGAATGTTTAGATAAATTTTGAAGTTATTATAATGAAAATAGAATAGAATAAATGAATTTTACTCTATTGTTAATTTAAAATGATATAGTATTTAAAGATTATCATATTGTTGCAACAATGATATGTTTCTTTAGAGTGGTTTTCTACAAAAGAAACAGTGAAACTGAAGAGGAGAGGCATCGACAGAGTGATATCCTTCTGAATATGTATCCTAGAATGGTAGGGATCATAACTGAGTAGTTTTTTATTGTATTGGGTCAAATAATGAAAACAATAAATTATTTTGTCATTTATTAAAGAGAACACCCAGATGTACCAAAATGGAAAAAGATGATAGTGGATCATTTTATGAGACAACACACTCCGGCATTTTGTGGTTCTTCAGACTCCGTAGCAGCTAAATGATGGATTAAATCACTTGAAAAGAAATTAGATGTTATGGAATGTTCATATAATTTGTAGGTATATCTTTCTATTTACCTTTTTGAATTTGCATCTAATTAGTGGTGTTCAATGGTCGAAAATAAAAGGTATAGAGAGGAGATTGATTCTATAGAGTGGGATGAATTTAAAACACTTTCGCATGAAAAATATTTTCAAAAGGTGGTATGAATTAGGATGGAGAAGAAATTCATTTAATAGAAGAAAAATGAGGATTATTCAGTACCTTTGTATGAAGGTAACATCAATTGAGTAGTGAGGTATGCTCCAAATATTTTTATGGATCTTGATATTAAAATCAGCAAATTTTAATCATGATTAATGCCATGGTATCTATGAGAAACGACCTCCCATGTATTCAAAAGAAATGAGAAACTTTTACGACGTGCTGATAGGGTAGATATGGAGTTTTTTTTATGATTAAATTCAATTTTAAAATAAGGAGAAAAAGAGGTCGAGATAGAAAGTGATGGGTAAGAATCAACCAATGAAATCTGATGGAATGAAATTAAATTTTCCATTTTTTGAAAAGTGTGGTGAAAATCACCCTGGGGAATACCATACTAAAATTGGGAAGTGTTTTCAAAGTTGTTTTTCTTGACATATGGACCAATATTGTAATGAAAATGATCCTAAGAATAATACTAAACATAAAAATGTTGAGTTTTTAAATGTGGAGAGTTGGGTCAATATGCACAAAGTACCCAAAAATATATCTAAATGATGCAGAGAAGCTAGACATTAATTAAAATGATGTAGTTTGATCCTTTGTGACAACATCAGTAGACGTTGGTCCATCCAATGAAATTGTATCAGGTACCATGTTTGTTTACTTAGATTGTAAAAAATAGTTTTTCGATTCGAGGTCTACACATTAAATTATTTCTGTGGAATTATTTGGTAAACAGAAAATATCACCTCAACAAATGAGACTGGAATTATTGTTAAATCACAGGTGGAAAAATTATATCAAAGAGGAAATTTATGAATCATACTATTGTGGTTCGTGGAAGTACTTTACATACAAACCAGGTTGATTTCCATAGCAGGATATGATGTAATTATGGGAATGGATTGGATTTTTTATCATTTTATGATTTACTGTAGGTCAAAAGTGGTTTTTTTTCAGAAAAAGATTCAGTTTGTATACAATAAAGAACACATACAATTGATAACATATAAAAATTTTGAGAAAAAATTTAAAATATGGAAATGAAATTTATCTTGATCAAATTATTGAAAATAAGTAAATTATTTAGATTAATGATGTGGAAATGGTAAATGAATACCTTTATATTTTTCTTGATTATCTACTCAGTGTCATACCTTATCAAGAATCAAATTCACAATAGAATTAGTTCCTGATGCTAATCCAATTTCAATACTCCCATTTCTAATAACCCAGATGGACCATAATGAATTTAAAAACCAGTTGCAAGACTTTCTTGATAAATTATTCACTCTTCCTAGTACTTCAACAAGTTGAGATCATGTTTTGTTCATTAAAAATAAAGATGATTCAATGAGACATTTCACTTATTATAGAGACTTTAATAACATCACTATTAAAAACAATTATCTATTTCCTCATAACGATGACTTTTTTGGTCAGCTCCAGGAAGATCAATACTTTTCCAAGATTGAATTGACATCAGAATACCATCAGCTAAAGGTGAAGGAGGATGATATTCCAATAAAACATTTACTAGATATTGGCATTCTGAATTTGTTGTCATGGTTTTTTGTTTAAATATTGATCCTGCAATACTCATGGATTTTATGAATATAATATTTCATGAGTTTTGGGATATGTTTTAGTGTTAGTTTATTGATGAAATTATAGTATTTTCTAAGATTAATGAAGATCATGAAAAACATATAATGGGTTTTTCATACATTAATGGAAAGGAAACACTATGGAAAATTCAGAAATTGTGACTTTTGGTTTTAACAGATTTTTTTCTTTGGAACACTGTAAATAAAGATGTAGTAATTGTCAATCCTTCCAAAACAAAAGTTGTTAATGAATGGACATTACCTACAAATGTTTCAATGATTCTATTTTTTATTGGATTAGAAGGTTATTACTGAGGGTTTGTAAATAACTTTTCATGTTTATCTAGACCACTAACTATGTTAATGAGAAATCAGGTAAATTTATTTGGATTGAAGAATGTGACTTCTATTTTCAAGAACTGAGAAAAGATTGGCGATTTATCTATTTTGGGCCTTGACTTCCTAAAATGGTGAGTTTTTCATCTATAGTTATTCTTCATTGTAGAGAAGATGTCTTCTTTTGATGAAAAATAATTATGTAAGTTCTTATGCTTCAGGTAAACTAATCCCAAATGAGTTAAATTATCCCACACATGATTTTGAATTGCCATCTCTGGTTTTTTATTTAAAAATTTATAGGAATCATTTATATTGATCCAAAGAAAATATATATACTGACCATAAAAGTCATAATTATATATTCACTCATAAGGAATTAAACATGAGGTAGAGAAGTTAGCTTAAACGAATAAAGGATTATGGTTGAATGATCAATTTCCATATTGGAAAATCAAAAAAGGGGTGAATTCCTTGAGTTGAAAACATCATTCATCATTAACCATGTTACATTTAAACATGATCCCTTGATTAATGATTTGATGAATTTTGGATTAGAAGTTATTGGTGTAAGAAATATCTTTATTTTGTTTCAGGTTTTAGCATAGTCATCATTATCATACACAATTAAGCAAGCGCATAAAGAAGACTATGAGAAACAAAAAATGTAGAATTGGATAAAATGTTTAAGTTTCCAATATTTAACTCTGATAAATATTTTGATATGTGATTTTGTAATTGGTTTTGTGTGCCTTGTGATTCCCAGTTGAAGAAAGAATTGTTGTGTGAAACTCATAGTTCTCCATTTTCAATTCATCCTAGAATTAATAAGATGAATAGAGACCTTTTTTAGTGTTAATGTTTTGATGAAATTAAATGGGATGTTAAAAATTTTACTGTGAAATGATTGACATGTCAACAGCTTAACACAAAGTAGCATTTAGCAATAGTAATGCTTTATCCATTTCTAGTTCAATTGTGTAAATGAGATAACATATCCATGAACATCGTTTTAGAACTTCCAAACACTTCCCTAGGTAACAATGAAATATAGGTTATTATTGACCAACTCGATAAATATTAACATTTTATCCATGTTCTAGATAAAAGGTCATTGGATCAGCATTCGTGATTGTTCCTCAATGTGATTGTTAGGGAACATAGTGTTTCTCTTTCTACTGTATCTGACTATGATCTAATGTTCACTTGTATCTTTTGGAGTTGTCTTCATAAATCATTGGGAAAATAATTAAATTTTATTATATATTTTCATCCTAAATCAGAAGGGCAGTTAGAACAAATGATTCAATTTTTGGGGGATACACATTGATCTTGTTCACTGGACTACCAGAGAAGTTTGTTTCAACATCTTTCCTTAGATGAGTTTTCTTATAATAACAGTTTTCATTCCAGTATAAAGATAAATTATTTTGAGTCGTTGTTTGGGAAGAAGTGTATTAGTCAATAATTTTGGGACTATGTTATGTAATGGATGTTAATGGGACAAGAATTAGTAGAGGAAGAGGATGAGAAAGGAAAGATGGTCTAGAAAAACTGGAGAACTACTCAGTGCAGGCAGAAAAATTATGCCAACAATAGGAAGAAATACTTTTCTTTTGAGGTAGGTGTTCATGTTTTTTTTGAATCTCACTATAACTGTTATAAAACATTTATGAAAGGAATTCTAATTACTGGGTTCATTGGACCATAGGAAAATTTTGGGAAATGTTGGACTAGTTTTCTACCGAGCCTCTTTGCCTCTATGTTTATCTCAGGTACATAAGGTTTCTATTGTTTTAATGTTGAGTAGGTATATTCCATATTCATCTCATGTCTTGAGTCCAAAAGTAGTTCACTTGGAGGAGAACCTTTCTTATGAATAACAATTATTTCAGAATCATGATCTAAGGGAACAAGTATTGCTAATTAAGGTAATCCACAATGTAATGGTTTTGTGGAGAAACCACATGGATGAAAAACAACATGGGAATCAAAAAATTCTATGAGGGAATGTTACCCTCACTTGTTTAAAAAGTAAATAAAATTGCGAGGGTGAAATTTCTAGAAGGTGGGGATAATGTAACACATCATGGTTTGAAAAAAATTAAATTGAAATTCTATACATATTGTTTTAAGTAGATAGCTATAAATAGCCTTTAAACATAATTTTGATTCTTATATGTTTTGAATTTCAAAAAATTGCCATCAATGGTTGTGATCAGTGTGTTATTTAGACTCTGATATAACCAACATGATTTTTTGGTGAATAGTAACATACTCTTATGAATAGTAATATGATCTTAATGAATATTAAATTGTATTATTATTTTATTTTCATAATCCTTTTTGGCAATGACATCTGTATTAATTTTTCAAAGTGATATAAATGCAGTTATTGTTTTAAAATTGTTATTTTTTAAATAATGTATGAATTTATTTAAAAATTATGTTAATAAAATTTAAAAAAATATTCTCAAAACATGGATTTAATTATTGAAATAGACACATCAAATAATGGTTATGGATAATTGTTTGTATTTTCATGTAATTCTTCAAATTTTGTTGAATAGTAAAATACAGAGAATCACCGTACATTAAAATTATCAGTTACATACACTATTTTTAACATCATGGATATTTTAAGAACACTTGTTTAAACTCACATGAACTTATTACTATTTGGGTTCACATGAATCAAGAATATTCATATACATAAAAAATTGTAAATTAATGATTAAAATAATTTCAAATCCCTTGTGTCCTCTACTATAAAAACCACTCTCATTCCCCTCTTCATCACACACCTCTAAACCATTGAGAATTGTCTATGTTCTTCAAAATCGCCTCACCAAGGATCTTCTCCACGTCCAAGACGTATTGGCCTCACCCAAAATCCAAAACCAAAGTCCTTATGGTGTATCTCAAGGTGAAGAGGCCAAGAGTAAAGAATCATATTTCCTTTTCAGGTATTTTCATTTGAATTATATTCTTTTCTTGTTCTCCCATCCCCTCGAATTATAGAAGAAATCTAAAATCTCCAGAATGTTATATATTCTGTATGTTATCATATTAATTTAAAATATTCTTCATATTTTTTCCTCTCCTCTACCTCTTATTATAGATAAAAAAAATTTCGTCTGTAATGTGCCGATTTACCAAAATTGTTGATGATGTGTTTCTGATTTCCATTACCTCCATCAAATCTGATCATAAATTTTTATAATGGTTAAATCATAATTTAAATTTTATATTTTACCCTATTTTTTGTTCTTGAATTAAATTATATTCTTGATATTAAATTATATAATGAAACAAATTCATGATTATCGAGGAACCACCTAAAATGATCTAAACAAAGATCATTATTGTTTTATCTAATCGTACATCATCAAATCTGATAAAAAATTGATTTATGGTTTAATAATATATTTTGGAAGTATATTAATGCAGTTTCATTCCACATCAAGAATATCACTTCAATACGACAAGAATATCAAATAAAAACCGACCATGGAAATCATGTAAAGAATTCACCCACATCAAATGAAGGAACAAAATACTAATAATTAATGTGTAAAATGATGTTATGAAATAATCATAAAATATTTTTATAAACAATAATATGTTTCTTTATGATATTAATAACACTCTTTTAAACATAATACTGGATGTTTAAACAAGTTTTAAGTAGGAGAAACCCGTGGTTTGGGAATTCATAGCCCAATTTCTGATCTTTGGATTAAACCTATACTTCATTTTTAACATGGTATTAAAATAGTTGATTTGATTAAAATTGGTTATATTATGACGAAAAATTTGTATTTTATGTGTATATAAATATTAAAAAAACATTATTAAGTCTATATTAAATTATATGAAATTTATAATTGACTTTCTGTTTAGAATACACTTTTAAAATTCTGTTTTAGAAAAATTCAAAAGCAATGTATTTATGAAATTAGTCATGTCATACGACTATGTTATAGTTCATAAGGATTTATTTTATGAAGGTTGTAACATATATCTCTCTAAAAGGCATTGGGTATGTGTAAGTTGGAGTTTGGGCTTATGGTTACACCAAATGTAACAATGATGGTTAACCAATATGGTAGTCGTGATGGATACATTTGTAAGGTAGTTGTGAGGGTTACAAATTATAAGGTAGTAAAGATTGTTACAAAATTATGAAACAAATTCCACAAGATACCTTTATGGATATTTTTTCTTAAAGACTCTTGTTAATTTCATGATTCACAATGTATGTTTATATTGGTAATTTTTTTTCTTTTTTTAAAGTATTTCATATTTTACATGTATTCATGGCCTAATGTTCTCCTTCCATTTTTTATTACCCTTAGTGAGGTTTTTGTGCTCATTCATAGTTTTTAAATGATTTTCATAGTTTATATGGATGTGTAAGACAAATAAGTAATCCATGTAAAACGTTATAATAATTTTTCAAAGAAATCATTTTTTATTTAAATTGTTTTATATTTGGAAGAAATATTTACTATTTTTTGGTAACATAAATATATTAATTTCGAATGTTATTTATTCATTATATCCCTAATATATAAAACTATACAGATTAAATGATCCTCAATGAGAAAGGAAGTGAGTTCTGGAAAAAAATTAGGATTATGTCATTTAAAAATGTTAGGTCTTTATACCCAATCCCCTGGTAGTATAGTCCCCTTCATCAAATAATGAATTTCAAAATCAATTTACATTGATCCAGATAATATTGGTCTGAAAATAAATCTTCCCTGAAAACATATCAATCATTAAAAAAATCAACACTCAGTCACTATAATTCCATAGTAACCATGTATGATTTAGTAGAGTTATAGAAATGATTAATATCCCATGTAAAAAATTATCTGTGTAATATAAATAGATTTTGATTCCTTTACATAAATAATAACATTATATAAAATTGACATAAATAGTAAATTATGAATATATTATTCATATTGAAGAATTATTATAACAAGGATCTATAAAACTAGATTAATCAATAATTTACATTTTAGTTCTCCATGTGAATCCCCACAACCTCTGACCTATATGCCAATATAAAACAATCCTGGAACATGGACAAAATATCATTTTTATAATGATCCATATTTTCCCCAAATGATTATGTTTTTATCTTATGTATATCATCTTATATACATTATGATGATTCTTGGTCTCATCAATGTGCTTATGATATCTCCATATTGGAAATATAATTTTTCAATGAATGGCCAAGGGAAAGTCATACTCCATCAAAACACATAAACAAACATGTACCTAGAAGAACACACTGACACACACACACACACATACATATTTAACAATGTTCATCCATGAGAGTTTATAACTTTAATTTTTAAATTGGTCATACTAAATTCACAATAACTTATATAGACCCACACCCAGTATGTTAATTCCACTAATTATATATTATATTTTTATGGTTGTCATATCTCATGAAATTTTTTTAGAAACATATTGATTTAGAAATGTTATGTAGTTAATGTTAAATATGTTATGTCCAAGAATTGAATTTCAAGAGTAATTTAAAATGAATTAGATATTAAGACTATAATTGTTTTAAATACTAGATGGACTGTATAATGGATTCTTTATTACAATAGGGTTTCCTAATAACCATTACACATATAGTAATTAATATTGTGAGTTTCATCAAATTACTTGTTTGGATGTTATATAAGTTTATCTGGGGTAAATTCAGTCTATATATAGTGGTGGTAGACTGATATTTTGAATATTATAGACCATTGTCCCTAAAAATAATGGGGAGAGTATATTTCCAATTTCATTAAGTATATAATGGTTTCCCAACACCATGCTGATTTAAATTATAGAAAATTAGAACATTGTAATAGGCATTACATTCTCCCATGAATTAAACCCCAAGTGAATGTTTTCATTCAAAATTATCATGTTTCTAGACTGAAATTATGATATGGGGAATTTCATTTTTTTTACCTATGCTTATATTTAACATATATACATCTCAGGTAATTTGTGTTTTCAAATGATTAAACATTTAGTATCAATGCCTAACTACATAAATATATATATAGTCATAAATAGTTTATGTGAGTCCCATTATTTCAAGACATGTTCTAAAAAAATAAATATAACATTGTGTTTCTTGAAAATTGATCCTCTAATGCAATAAATATACTCCTTGGTTATTGACATGTCCACGATAAGTGAAATATTTAGTGTTTTCTTAAAAATGATTCCTAGATTACACATATAAATTCTATATTCCTATATATATCTAAGATTTCCTATTACACAAGTTTATTCATAAATAAAAACTCCACCATACACAAAATCTTTTTAATGGATTATGTACAATCCACTAATAATTTTATTAAAAAAATATGGTTGATCAATTATATTAAAAATTGTCTCAATTAGAAATCCTTCTTGAATCCCAATTAATTGAGGTTTTAGTATATATTAATCAAATAATTATAATTCTATTAAAATTTAGGTGACTATAATTAATTATCCCTAAATAATTTATAATGTAAATTCCTTATGAAGAATTCCTCTACAGATAAACTATTTTGTATTTCTCAATTAATAAATTGTATCAAGTTTTACATGGGTTTTAATTCCAATTATGTTACATATGAAACAACTGTAGTCCTATTAGATCAAATACAGTTTTGACTTTACAATATTGGAACACTATAGAATAAATTACATAAAATTAGATTTATTTTATTAACTCTCTCAAAGAACTAGATATATTAATTAATCCCACAATAATTTTGACTAAATAAAAAAACAATATATTATTTTCTTTTAAAAATTATTATTTGATATTTTATATCCATGAATATTATTAAAATTAGACTTTTTGGAATATTGGGGAATGTAGTGACAATATAATATGACTACTCCGATTCTCACTAAAGGAATTTTTACACTAGAATCTATCACTGAATAATGAATTTTTGATAAATATGACATAAATAAATAATAATAAAAATGTAATTCAAATTATTACGTAATTGTAAAACATATCGATCGATAATATTTCTATTTGAATAATACCATGGACTTCATAAATCGAGATTATAATAATAGAATGTATAATGATTGAAATATTATATATTCTATCCATTCTATTTTGAAGAAATTATTCATAAATGGGAAAGAAATATTACAAATACAACACCCGTCTTTTCTCATAGGACATACTGATTCATCGAGGCTCTATGTAATTTTAGGCATCACCAATCATATCATAAGTACAATTATTTCACCATATGAATAAATAATACAACATAATAACTAATCCATACTAGTCAACAACTATATATATTTTAATAATTAGAATATATGATCAAAATACCTTCCATAGTAAATAGATATCAAAATCCACCCATTGATATATGATGGTATTATTATTATATAATATCATCCTTAAATCAATAAATTCATAAAATTATATTAACATTTATAATTATTCATTTTATCAATCGTGAAAGATTTAAATGAGAAAAAATCTATTTTAATTTCTGAAATAATATAATTAAAATAAAAAAAATTACAAAAAAAATTACGAAAAAATATTATTTTTGAGGAACCATGAAATTTTTTAGTGAAATCAATAAACAAATTGGGTATACAAGACAACATGAAAATCACATCATATAGTGTTTAAGAAATATGATTTTTTTGTTGATAAGTTCAATAAAAATGTGTCGTGTTTAAAAAATGGAAAGAAGATGGAAATTAATAATTTTTATGGAAATTTGAAAATATGTAAAAATTACTTTAAAAAATCATCTAGTATGTGTGGAATCATTCTTGAAATCAATTTAATGAAAATATAGAAATATAAGAAAAACATTTCCTACCGAATAAAAAAACAAGGTCGGTGTTCCTTAAAACCATTCTTCTATATTTTTTAAGAAATTTAAAGAGTAAAATTTAAGTATATATTTAATTTATTATAATTAAAATACGACTAGTAAATTGATGTAGCTAATGATAAAATTCAATTTAATTCCCCTAGTAGAAACATAAACACAAATATTCTCGAATAAAGACGTGGTTATATGAAAAAACCTTATATATAATCTGGAATTTATCATACATTATTTTAACCTAATGTATATGAATATTTATAAAATAATATTTGAATCACTTAAAATATATCAAAATCTATTTATTAATAATTTATTTTAAAATATGCAGTTCAAAGTGTAAAATCTTTAATTTTTCAGGTATGTTTTTATTCGATGGTTTTTATCCTTGTAATTTTTTCAAGATTAAATATTCTATTCAATTTTATTAATGGTACATATATTTAATTATATATATATCCATTATAAAAAATATTTAATAAATGTTGAAAAAAGAACATGGAAAATGAATCACATCATTTTTTTATGTTGGTAGGCCACATTTACACATGAGCAATGTTATCATTTTTAATTGATTGAATAATAAGAAGGGTAATGAATTATTCTAATTTTAGAATAGTAAATTTATAAAAATTATAATACATAAAAATTATATCCAACATAATAACCATAAGTTTTTTAGGGACAAAATGTGGTGTCCTTTACAATCGAGGGAGATGACCCACATGGAGTTTTGTAAATGATAAGAATATATTATTCCCTTATTGATGTCATAAATCACTAAATTAGAAAATTTTATATTATTAAATGTTATAGGATATATATATATAATTATAATAGTATTTTGACAATTTTATAGTTTTTTAACCGTTCTGTTTTTAGTATACCCTCTATAAATCTATTTAAACATTTACTGAATAATTGAATTTTTACTTTGGTTCCTATTTATAATGAATAAAATTAAAGTTGATACATTGAAATCTTTCAAATCAATAATCAAATTAAGAACTAAATTTTATAAAATCAATATTCTATAATTGGAATCTATAAATTAAAAAATATTCATAAAAAGATGAAAATAGTTTTTATAAATAATCTTTGTTAAAATAAAAAATAAACTTATATGAAAAAAAGTATAATGATGATTACTATGTCATTGTTAATATTATATCAAACTATAGATCATTATATATTTTGTGGAAACAATAAATGACATAATGAGAATTTTATATCAATTAAATAAAAAAATATTTATTCAATAAAAATTGGAATTATTATCATTCAAATAACAATATATTTCTTATAAAAAGCCCCTAAATTAACCCAATTATAGATCGTGCATGATTATATAAAAAATAATATTAGTTTAGATAAATATTTTTTTTTGAAATGTGACTTCTTTATTGTATTATTTAATAAATTTATGTGCATTGGGATAATTATTATTTATAAGGAAATGGTTACATTAATTAAAGATTCAGTGTAACATTATGACCTCCATTAAAAAAAATCCATCCCTGAAATTTATAGTGTAATCCAATGAGTAAATATGGGTAGTTATTAATAAAAAAATTCAATTTCTCATGTCTCAACTTCAATCTTCGTATTTATTTAAAGTACATATACTAGAATTGTCATCATATTCATCAAAACAAGTTTTCTATATTCATAAAATATGGATAGAATTTTACAAGTAATATAAATTATGTTCCAATAATATTTTCTTATATTTTAGAACATTAATTGGATCCAAAATTCACTTCAACTAATAATGAAATATGGAACACATCATGATCATTAGGGATGTTAGGATACATTACTAAACTATAATCCCCAAGTCTAATTATTCTAAAATTATAAAATAGCCCAATTTAACTAGGAAATAGTTTCCATTTTATAAAAAATCTTACAAACTCTCATATATAATTTAGATATAATAATACATGATCATCAACCTGAATAATAAATCATTTATTCGGTAACTATAATTGATTTTTATCTTCATTGATTTATAATGAACGAAATTTGGAATTGTGGTAACATTCACCATTGTCTCTACAATATGATCAATACCTACATGATTCCATTCACCATCATCATCTGAATCAGATGTAGTAAATATCTACTTTATATATATTTCTTCGTATAATTTTATATTAATTCATTAATAGAATATACTAGTATATGAAAATTCAACCAAAGTTATATATTGATCTATGGAAAAAATGTTATTAAATCTGGAATAAACTCAATGATCATATGTTTTCTGAATTATCCCTTCCAATATAAATTTATTTTAGGTTTATAGAAAGTGACACAATGCAACTTAATGTTAATATCCTTTTAAAAACACTTTTACAAATCTGATGTAAATAGTTGAACAAATTGAGATTCAATAGAAATGGGTGTTCTATAAAGTCCCACACACTCATTAATACAGATATATGTAATTTTCTCAATATTTTGGTATTAAATTCAATCTAGGAAAACAATTTACATGGTAAAGTAGTCAACACAATCCATATAGACTCATTTACCATTAGTTTTTTTTGAAATTCATAGTGAAATTTAATCGAAATTTAATCCCATTTCCATATATGAATTAGTAGATGATTTTTTACTCCATTGGAATGTTATATCATAGAGATTACCTATTATCATAACAACAATACAATTATAATGTCTCTGAAATATTATGTTGTATTTTCCCATCAAAATTTACTCCTTAAATACTAACACATTTCTGTTCTTCTTCTATGTAAAGGAAAATTCAAATTCTAAGATTCCTCTAATAATTCTCTCATCATCTCACGTATTCATAGTATACAAAACCACATCAAATTTTCTTTATAATATTCATAAATAAAATATTCTAGTTACCCATAATTTAAAAAATTAATTTTATTTTATAAAATCTTATCATCAATCCAATAACCATTTATCTATTCCAATAAAGATGGGTTCTAAATAATTTAAAATAGGTGTGTTGTTTCCCCATACCAAATAATTTTCATTTCTTACATTAATATGTCCCGGAATATAGAATCCTTATTAATCCTCATTATAGTAAAAATTCTATTATAATTCATACTCAATGATTCATCCACATTATTATTCTTCTGAGTGTCATATTTTATTTACGAAACAAAATCATATAGAATACATAAAAATCCAAATCCTTGGTAATATTTTGCCATATCATTTTCCTCATGTTTATATCATTGTATAAAAATTTGTATTTAAAATTTTTGTGATCCATATATATCTCCCATTTTTCATCTTAGAGATAACACATCCTTAACATGAAGGGAAAACATTTTACCTCAAACTCAAGATCACGGGATGGATATTTAATTCATGGATGATTCATAGCCTTGAGACATTGGTAATAGCATTATCAATCAACATATTGACATATCTATGTCCATTATTTTACCTGTCACTATATATCAAAAAAATATCCCCTACTAATTGTAATGTCCACATTAAAACCTTGATCATCTACCTCATTTACTCTTCAAAATATTATATACATTCAACATTATATATGAACATAACCCCTTAATATGTATAATGTTGTTAATGATTTTTATAATTCGAAAAAAATTCATGAATCACTAATAGTGTTATTCTAATACCAAGAAACTGTGTACCTTTTTCATGATTATTAACAAAGGACATTATTTCACTTCTTATTTTTTTAATGGATCATATCCCACTTAATCCGTATTGATAATAATTACATGAAACAGAACATCATAGGTCCAAAATTAACACTTTATAAATTTCCAGGATAACTACTATTCTATAATATATTCATGAATGATTGAAAAATGACTAAAATTATTATAATAACTTTTGGGACACCCAAAAATATCATCAATCAAAACCCCAAAAAAATTATTATTATATTACTAAAAATATATACTCATCATACATATAAAATTGTCCATTAATACATAAAATGGGAATTACATTAAAATATTAATTAATTTACTAAATATGAAATGATTTCTCTATAGTATCATACTTCCCTACTCTCAATTGATGACATCCAAAATTATTATTATTAATTGAATAATATTGTGCTATTTAAATATGACTGAAAACGAAATCAATATGAGGATGTAAATACTTATTCATCATGGTAATGAGATTTTTTCCACGGTAATGAATGTGAATCAACAAAATCTAATACTTTTTTCAAAAAAAAAATAGCTTCCCTTGGTGTAAACACATTAGAATATGTATCCTTTATCAAAAAACACATGTAAAGATTTATTTAAGTCATATCACTCTACATAGGTCACATTATTGGGAGTCTCTGATATGGGTTTTGTGTTAAAGATGATTTCAATATAAATCTATACTAAATACTCTATAATATGTATTCTTTGTTATTTATGATACACATCAATATATTCTGGTATAATTTGAATATCGTCTATAAAATGGTTGTTGTTACTATGCATATTTTATGCCTTCACTTAATCACCTATAATTTCATTAAGTAGAGCGATTGGTGGTGGATATAGCAATTTTTTAGATAAAAATTTGTTTCTTTTTAGTACAAGGTATAATTACCCCAAAAATTAATATATAAATATCACATCATAATATATGAATATTAACTACATAACATAAAAATCCACAATAGAAATGTAAGTGTTTATTGTATTTGAGATAAGTGATCCATAAACAACTGGTACATAAAATATCTACCTCATTTCCAATTATGTTTGTCACAAAAAGAACCCTTCATAAACATATCATACAAAAAAACTTATGTTTTTACATTGGCAATGGAATAGAAATATTATATGAAAAAATTATCAGTAATTCAAAATATGTAAGATATCAATAAATTTTCCTTATGTGATTATATGATAATAATAATAGAATTGGAACATAATAAAAACACAAAATAATCATACCCAATACATCATAGATATTTATTCAGGATTCATGAAATAACGATTATCAATCAAAAATTTTAAGATATAGTAGTTTTTAATGATTTTTAATTAATTATTGTCCCTGAAAATATATAATAATAAAAAATTATGTTTTTTGAATTCAAATAATCCTCAAAAATCATGTCTTTGTTAAGGTTCACTCCCAAGACAATAATTTTGGAAAATGTTGCATAATTGATATGAATAAATAACAATTTAAAATTCTCTATTTTTTGTGACATCAATCCAATTTACTCATTGATATCTTCTAATGTTATTAACTCCATCATTTTAATAGATTTTTGCAACTCCACCGTCTTTACATACTATAATAGAGGGTTATAACAAAACCCTGTATACATGGATTATATAACAACCACCCATCCTTAGATTCCAACATATCCTTCCATTATTTCTTTATAATCAATCCAACAGTAATATCATCAAAATGTATTCATATGTATGATATAGGATCCTGAAAACATTATTAAAACATAAAATCATAAAATGTTGCAAATAAAACGGGGATCATTAATATTTCACAATCTTGTTCATAATCTATCGAGAGAATGAAAAAATATATTTTCATTATATTATGTCCCTAGTAATGCATAATAAACTTCGATGGGTTTTTATAGATTAAAATTCCATTAATATTCACTGATTTTTTGGGGAAAATATAATTTTCAAATATAAATAACATATATAAAAGAAAAAATATAAACAATTTATTTAGGAAAACATTTTATTGAGAAATTTTCAATGAATACTATTATAGAAGCAACAGAGGAAAGATAATACCTCATTTTGGAAAAATAAATTTTTGTGGTGTATATTAAAACAATGATTCGTTGCAAATTTTTTAGTAAAAAACCAAAAGTACATTCTTAGAAAATGTTAGGAATATTAACTTTAAAAAAATTATACAATGTAAAAAAATGTGTAAATATAATTTTAATAAATTATTTGATAATATTAGAAATATTGTTGAAACATTTTTAAGAAAATATCAACATGGATGAAATAGTATTTATGAATGAAGATGGATATAATGTTGATTCTCATCAAACACATTCTTTTGAAATTATGAGAAATTCAAAAGATGAAATTAAATGAAAAGAATGTAACATCATGAAATATAAAAAAAAAGTAAAGAAATGAAATATGAATGGGTGATTTATATCATTTTATTTTTCTATATCAAATTAAACATAAACAATCTTGATGAAAAATGATATTGTAACATAAAACCATATCATATTTTTTCAATTTGTATATCATCACCCATGAATGAAAAAAAACAAATCGTAAATTTAATATCATGAAATTATGTATATATATGCTTAAAAATATAATATTGGAAGTAATTTCACATCATAAATGATAATAGGTGTATATAATGTCAAATTTTCACAACAATACACTTTCAGATGATAAACCAATTGCACTATGATTACATTCGAATTAAAGCCCTTAAGATGGAATATTTTGAATAATAACTTTAAATAACATAAATTAATAAGGATAAATATTATAAAAATTTATGGGACTAGTATATACACCTAATAAATATAAATTGGTTAGTAATAACTATCACGTCTCAAAGTAACAAAATTGAGATAAATAATACTTTTGTATTTCGTAAATATAACACTGAAATTAATTAAAAACAATGAAAATAAAATTTTTCAAAAAATTATCTCTATTAAAAAATGATTTATTACCAAATAAATCATTTAAAGAATATATAACATAGAAATAATATTTTTCTTCAATAAATTTTTACATTCTCTGGTGAAGGGAAATTAAGATGTTACCCATACTTAATATCTGATTTGATTCTTAAGCACTCTAACCACCTATATATTTAATTTATAAATATATAATATTATAGAATAACCATATTCATAGTTAAAATATAATATATTACGTATTTAATAAATTTCAATACTTCTTTATTAATTTTACAATATTAGAATTGTCATTTGAAGTGTTAAATACTATGTTTTTCAAGTATGTTTTCATTTGAAATTTTTTGTTTTTTCACATTAACTATGCTTTAGGAATATCAAAAATATTAATAATGATGAAAATATTATATATATTCCTCATTAATATATTTTTAAACAATAATATGATTTTTTCAAAATGAATTAATTAAATAAAATCATGGATTTGATCATCTGTATGTATATAGTGTAAGGTTTCCACATTTCGTTGGATGGAATAATAGAAAAGTTAATGATAATTCACCAATATAGAATAATTATAACATAATCAATGTTATATATTTTCATTAAATCTATCCCAGAACAAACCAATTAATTATTAAATGATTAAAAATTTATATCACTTTATAAAGGTGGAACTCAACACATATGCACACGCGGTGTTACTATTTTCAAATGCGTTAAAAACAAGAATGTAGGTAACATATTATAATTAAAGATGAACATATTTTTTATAAATTATATAAATATATATATAATAATTAATTAACTATATCCTCCAATTATATATGGTGTTTGAAAATAAACTGTATCTCTAGGTGGTGGCAGTACTCCACATGCACACACAAGTGATACTTTCATATCCTATTTAATAGAGAAGTGGTGAAAATAGTTGTGAAATAAACATAATAACATCTTAGTATATTAATGATAATATATTTAACATGTTATTTTATGTACAATAGGTTTATGTTAGGATTAAGAATAAATATAATTTAATGATATTGGTTATGATTTATAACTCCTAATTGAGAGACCTACTTTGAATTAAATATTAATACAAGAATGATTTCTCCATGTAGAAGAGTAAAAGATATAGAAATAAGGGAATAAATATTGGACTAAATTTTAGTTGGTAAATGTATATCTAGATGAATCACATTAAATTAATAAGGAATGAAAATAGGTTCCATTTTATATGTGAGGGAAGGGGACACAATATACCTCAAAAAATATTTCAATGAGATAAAGTCAATTTTATGGGAATCTAGTTCAAAATTTACATTGAATAAAACTTTGTTAAATATAATGTTAATTTATCATCAACCAATACAAATTATACATGTCTTATTAATATTTGTACCCACATCTATTGGTTTAACCACTCCTTCCCGCTTGTAATCTTATATTAATTTTAATAATCATGGAAATAGTAATGAAAAATCATTTTAGAAAAAATTGATCAAAAAACATAATTTACCTCCATTTAATTAATTTTTTAAATAATCAAATTAATGTAATAATTTGTTTTATAATATATAATTTTTGTATATCATTAAAACAATTAAAGAATAGTGACTATTTTAATTTATTAACGTAAAAACCCCATAGAGGCATGCGAATAGGTTTTAGAGAATTATGTTTTATGCGCAAAAATGAACATATTGAAAAATACATTGTAGATATTAACACTATGATAATATTTATTTTTTAAAAAATTATTGTATAATTATGTTACCTTAATATCAAATCAAAACACAATGGTTCTTTTAATTAAAAATATATTAAACAATTTATAAAAATTGATAATTATAAATATTATTTGAAAAACATCTCTTTTAAGAAAAATAGAAAAACAAAAACAAGTATATTAATAAAATACTTAATTTTATAGGGAAATATATTTTTATAAATAAAATTTATATGAAATTTAGAAATAAATAATAATTCTTATACATATAGTGAACTATAACACATTTTTTATGAAAATATATTTTTGAACCAAGAAATGACTTTTATGAAAATTTGGTACGTATTTACTTTTCAATAATTAATAATTTTGAATTCTATATAACGTTTATATATATATATATATATTCAAGGTATTGATTCGTATAAAAGCCTATAATTTAATGGATTTTCTAAAATAAAATGTTGTTTATTTTGAGCTCAGTGTATTGTGTCGAGTAACAAATTAATCACATAAAATTTATTTAATGAAAAATATATACTAACATATCTGGGTTTTACATTATACCATAAATATATTAATGAATTTTGATTTTATTCTTTATAGTAGACATTTCAATATTTTAATACACATTATTGAAATATAAATTAAATATGAAGGGGTAATGAAACCTCCATAAAAAATTCACATGATAAATGTAATGTCTACCATAAACAATGAATAGACATGTTTCTAGATATGAATAACATTAGTTGGAAGTAAACATATGTACATGGAGTCTAATTAATAATACATAGTGATTCAATAAAGCCTTGATAAAGTTAATGACCAAAAAATGGTAAATTACTACAGAGTGAAATGATAATAAATTATTCATAAATGATTAAAAAATGAAAAAAATTTCATTTTCAAGATACAATTCCAATAGATGATATATTATTTAATACAAAAACATATAATATGAGACATAATACTTATCTGAATTATTTCCATTTCATAAGTATAATTTCTTATTTTACTTATGCTTCTAACAAATTCCACTACTATATCAACTCTTATTCTAGTAAATTAACATTAAATATGATTTTTTCAACCATAAATCACTAAATTTATCATTTATAGGGTAAAAAATCTATAAAAATTTAATATTCATTCCTTTTCATAAAATATTTTCCAATAAAAAATGTTTATTTGAACATTCCCAATAACATAAATCATCATGTACTAAAATAATATATTAATATCTAAATCCTCAAAATTAACCCCAACATTCCTCATTAACTACTCCATAAATTTTTAATCTAAAACTCATCCATAATTTGTTTAAAAAATTTATAAATAACAACATTCAAAAAAATGGTCACAATGTTTCCAAAGGCTATATAAAATTAGTCCCTAAAACACAATAATTAGCTCATAATATCACATACCAAACCTATGAATACATATATCATATATTTTACTAGAACATGATAATATCCCAAACAAGTGTAAAACCTCACTAATACTTTTCAAGGCCACTAATACTATCTAATTTACTTTATCATTATCAATAAAATTTGTATAAAAATAAATCATTATTATAAAAAAAATCAAGAATATATTAAGAGTTATATTTCCTTCAATCATGTGTTCTACAAAAAGAATATTATCTTCCAAATAAATTACTATTCAATGTTTTTGGTAACATGTAATATTTCATGATAACAATTAATGAAAAACTAACATATAAAAATATTTAGATGTTTTTTGATTGTAATAAATAAAACATCATTTATAATACATATATATAATATATTTCTCTAAACCAAATACATAAAATATTCAAAAATTATACATTCAACCTAATCCATAATATACGTTTTTCTCCTTATTTATTAATAATTCCATCATTTAAAATGTGATTTGTAGTAATTAATCACCAATAGTAAAATAACTACGCTTAAAAAATTATCCACCAATTGGTATTTTACACTATGATATAAATTTAAACAATTACCAAAAGTTTTACAGTTAAATTATTCAACAATATATGATACCTTCAGGATTTCATTATTCCCAAATATATCCTTAACCAAGAATTTGGATCATGTTCCTATATTACATTCTCAATGTCCAATTTTCACATAAATAAAACATCGTACCATTCAATTAAAAAAATCCCTAGTTAATTCTTCCATTATTATTGACATATAAAAAGATGAATCTTTATTGCTTCTTAGACATCATGAAACTCAATTTTTTTGTTATTTGTTTCATCCAGAATCTTACATCTAATTATTTTGTTATTTTTACTATGAGATAGTTTGTCAGAAATAATCATGATATTTCACTTATTATCCCCTATTTCATTTGGTTACTCATGTGGATAATCATATCATCATATTTCACATTCACCACTAATATAATTCCTCTTAATTCTATCCACTAACTTAAAAATTATAATGTACGGAACTATTAATAGAGCAATAAATAATACAATCCTGAAAATATATTATAGAATGAATATATCATGATTAATTGTGAATCTATGACCCATATGTTTTACATATTGAAACCATTATCATATTCAAATATATCATAATGGTCCATATGTTAAATTATAAATAACCCATGCATATCCCCTAGATGTGTCTAGCCATGTTTGTAGTATTAATCACACTTATCATGAATCAGTGGTGATCACGATAATTCTCAATCTATATCGTTTATATTTATTACCCCTAGATCAATATATTTCCATTCATAGAAACATTATTTTATTCTTATAGGGAAATATTTTCTAGGAAAACCTCAATCATTTATTTACTGTAACATATAATGTTCTATCATACGTATGTTTGTTCTAAGGGGTCTCACTAATGTAAGCTATAATACGATCTATATGGATCTAGACAACCCTGGATTATAACATTACCACATATCCTTGGTTTATAATCTAACCATTATTCTTAAGCATATAATGAAACAACAGGTAAAAAATAATAATCCATTCATATTTATTCGATAAAAATATTAAAACATTAATCAATACATTAATGATTACCCCATGGAAATTAATGTAGGTTTCATTAATATTACACCATAAAAATCATTAACCTTCCAGATAAAGAATAAATAGAGTAAAATTATATCATTTCCTCAATAAAACATAAGAAACGTCAAATGATGTTATTTTTGATGAAAAATTCATTTAAATAATCATAAAAAATTATTGATGAAAACAAAATTTACATATTAACATAACTTTATCAAAATATTTTATTTTAAGAAAAATATCAGGGAAATTATTTTTGAAAAAATTATAATGAAAACTCTTTCATGAATCTTACTAGTAGGAAAATATTCTCATTTGGTGTACAAAAAAATGATTCCTTTCACATGTTTAGTCAAAATCCAATTGAAAATTTTTCATAAAATAAAAATATTTTCATTTATATCTTTTAATATAAATTCAACCATACAAAAAACTAATTTTAAAAATATTTAGATAAAAGTATAAACATTATTGAAAAAATTTTAAGGCAAATTTTGGAATGGAGAAAACTAGATTTCTAAATTCCTAGATAAATAATAATTGTTTTTTATTAAAACTATTTTTGGAATTTTTAGTGAATATATGGAGGGAAAAAATATTAATATCAAAAAACAAACGTAGGATAATAAAAGGAAGATAATTTCAAAAATATATATCATATAATATCATCATTGGAGATTAATCATTTATTGTTTTGAGGAAGATGATATTGCAATAAGGACCCTTAAATTTTTTTTCATATTTTACTCATATCCCATATGTATGATGAAACATCCCAACCATAGTTACCCAGAGTTAGTGAATTATTTTATACTATTTGCATGATACAAAGAATCAAGTTCTTAAGGATGGATCAATTTTGTATTCTTGGAATCACCAAATATACATAAGTTCAACATCACGACTTAAAAAGAAATAAAACACTAATTTATTCCATTAGAAACATCCAAGCATCCTAGATATACCTGCATGTCACACATAACTAACTTCTTCATATCCTGGGAAAATGAAACATAAGAAATGGGTGAGCTAAAACAATCAGTATGTTTATTCAATACCACAGAAGATAACATTGACATTAGGCATGGTAAATAGAAGAAAACATATTTATTTAGAAATAATAATCATAAATACATTATGGCAGGAATATGAGCTGAGTAAATAATTCCATAGTAAAACATAGTCATGTGTATTATTGTGGTCTAATAAACAAATTAACAATAATTATTATTTTCATAATGAGGGAGTGTATAATGTCATACATTCTGAAACATCTTTTCAAAGCCTCAACCAAGACGTCTAAAATTGATTTAGGCCTCGGCCATAATTGTATGTCAAATTTGGAAAGGCCCTGGCCAATTCCACGTCAAATGGTTTTATGATACCTACAGATGAACCGAGGAGATATATAGGGCTCCACACACCACATACTAAGTCCAATACATTTATCATATGAAATGGTTGAAACCTAACAAAAAAGTTCTTATTAAAACTAGCAAAGGAAATGTCAATACATTAACAATAAACAATGACTTGTAAAAAAAATAAGATATACACATCCCTTCTTTCATAAAAATGTTTTTCATAATTTTTTTACTATTTACTAGACTATAGTTTAAAGTAATTTTTACCTTTATTTGACCTTATATGTTTTTAATGTAATCTTTATGTCATTTTCAAAACAAGGTACTTAATGACCTTATCAACAAAAGTAAGGTAAGAGTATTTTTTAACTTATATGGCGGGTGTGACTATTTACTACAATTATAACATCGTCAAAAAATCCCATAAAATATTATATATTTATTTTATGAAATTAATGTTTCCTTTTATAATTATGTGAATCTTAAATTATTTCAAAATATAATGTGATATTTCTCTCAAAAAGTTTGGATTTCATCTACTTCAACATCCATTGGTAAAATTTACACTTGTTTGAAGATGATTTATTATGATAAAAATATTCCATATTTTATTTAAGGTTTTGTGATATGTTCGACTGTGGATGTGTTATTTTTATACAAATCATAGTTTATGGTTAATGTTTTGACATTTTGTTTGCTAGTTTTAAAATGAATGTTTATGTTATTTTCAGCCATTTAATATGAAGAATGCATTGGACATAATATGTGGTGGGTGGAGACTTCTATAGTTCCTCGGTGGATCGATAGGTTTCATGTGACCATTAGACATGGAATTGGTCAATGCCTTTCCCAATTTGATATACAGTTTTGGCTGAGGCCTAAATAATTTTTAGATACCATGGAAAAAATCTTGACAAACTTTCTCAGAATTTCCATTATTATACATTCCCTCATTATAAAAATAATAATTATAGTTCATGTCTTTATTAGTCTAGTTGAATACCCATGACTATGATTTATTATGGAATTATTTACTCAGCTCAAATTCCATCCATAAAGTGTTCATGTTTATTATTTATTAAGGCATGTGTTTTCGATTATTAAACATTATTAATGATTAAGTTATCTTTAGATGTGATTATTACTCTTACTGAGCATTTTAGATCACCCTTTCTAATGTTTCATTTTCCTCGGATATTAAAAAGTTATTTATGGGTGAATTTTAGGCATAATCTAGAAGTCTTGGATGTTTGTAATGGAATAAATTAGTGATGTATTTCTTCTCAAGTTTTAATATTAGACATATGTGTGTTTCTTGTTTCCAATAGTACTAAATTCTTCGGTCTTTCAGGATATGATAACATCAATCATGCCAATGATTTTTAATAAAGAACCAACTTTGTGTAAGTGGGGATGTGGCATTACAGATGGTATCAGAGGAAGTTTAGTACAAAACATTGAAACTGGATTTAGAAAAACTCTGATTAGATAATGTTACCCTAAGAAAGATAATAAGGATTATTATAAAAGATCTTCCTAGAATTTTGGTAATATAGAGATTTTGTGTATTTTCCATGAAATACATCACTTTCTGGATAACAGTATGTAGAGGAAGCTCTGGTACACAAGTACAAAGGAGTGAAAACTCTAACAAGGAGTTTCAGGCTTGAACCACGGTATCCAGGTTCATGACAATGGGCCATGCTGCACTCTTTGTTACGAAACACCCATGGGATATGCATAGGATGATTAATATTTAATTTAAAAACTGTTAAGAAAGATTTATGAGTATATACCTACTCAATGAAAACATTTTATTGTGATTATGGATTATATCCAAAAAACATCAATTTATTTTCTATGTTTTAAATGATAGGAATTATGTATTGCAATTCATAAACTAATCTAATGTATGACATTGTTTAGAAATGTCACCTAGTTGAAGGAATGGAAACTATAAAAATGCACGTAATCCATTATATATTTCCCTCTAACTCAAGATAAATATAGTGGAGCTGGTGATGTAATTGGTGAGGATAAGATTATCACCATATTGGGACTACACACTCAGGTTATGAATAATAACCTTCCCCGTATGGGTCACCTTGATCCACAACACTGAGGATAAATGTTATACTGCTTCATGTGGTAACAACCACCAACATTCAATGCGAGTAAAATCCATTGGTAGCTGATCAATGGATACGTTCCTTAGAGAAACTATTTCATGCTTTGGGGTGTAGCCAAAGGGAAAAATTTATCATGGCAGTTTATTGCCTCACCGGAGATGTACATCAATGGTGGAAATTAATTCAAAACACAAAAGATCATGAAAAAGTTTCTTTTATAGAATGGAAAGAGTTTCAAGAGCCTTTCATATAAAAATAATTTCCCCTTGACCATCGAGTGGATATGGAAAGGAAATTCTTGAGTTTGTGACAAATAGAAGATGATAATGTCACAAAGTGTGAATCTAAATTTACATGGTTAGAAAGTCATATTGCAGATTATATATATAACCCATGATGTACTATTGATCATTTCTTTGATAGGTTGAATCCATTTATCCTTCAGGTATTAGTCTCATAGTACTTCTCATTGTTTGATGATGTTGTCTCATGTGGTATCCATACAAAAAAATAATTCTCTAAGTCTTACAACAATAAAGTAAAGAAAGAGAAGAAGAGATCTGCTGAACACTCTCAGAGATGAAATAAGGACACATGGAAGAAGGGAGGCGTTGAAATTCCACCCGGTGATAATTATGGAAGGAAGAACCCTGGTGCATGTATAAAAAGAAAAGGATTACACTACAAATGTGTAGAGAAAGGCCATATTTCTAGTTACTGAAATGTGAAGAAAAAATCTACCAATGTTCAATGCTACAATTCAAGGAGATGGGAAATTATGAAAATGAATGTATTATGCATTAGGGAAACTTATTTCAGAATATGACAAGTGATCAAGGACATCCTTATGATATCACTACAGTTGAGGTAGAAGCTCTGAAAGATGTGGTGGTAGGTAATTTAATCATTTACTCATGTTTAACCAATGTAATATTTGATTTCGGATCATCACACTGTTTAATATCTACCCAGTTATCTAAAAAAATTTGATATTTATAATTTGATTTAACTATAGAGTTTCCATTAAAAACTCTTAGGGGAAGTGTCATTGCAATAATGTTTTATGAATCAGTCACCATTAAGGCATATAAATGATATTTTTCTATTGATCACATTTCCATACCAATGATTTAATATTATATAATCCACAGTATGGATTGGATTTCATACCATGATGCGAAAATTTATTATAAGAAAAAGGTGGTTTCAATTCTCGATGATGATAAGGAGTACCTTATCTTTAGAGAAGAAATGTTTCCATCTGATTCTTATCTAGATCCACACCTAGTAGCTCTACTAAATTAAATTATTGGGGAAGAAGAGAATAAAATAATTTTGGGCGAGGAAATAAATTTTCAAATAGAGGATGTACCTATTGCGCAATAATATGTTGATGTGTTTCTAGAGGATTTACTTGGAATTCTCCAGAATGAGAAATTAAGTTTTTTATTGATTTAATTCTCTGTTAAAGGTCCTTATCAAAGGCTACTTATAGAATTTATACTATGTAATTAGTGGAAATAGAGAAAAACTAGAGTAATTAATTATTAAGGTATTTATTTTCCCTTGGGTTTCTCCATGGGGATCCCCTATCATTTTTGTTGAGAAGAAAGACAGATCTATGAGGTTCTGAGTTGACTAGAGGGGGAACAATGCTATAAAAAACAAGTCTCCCCTACCATGAATTGATGATTTATTAGACCTACTTCATGGAGCTCAATATTTTTCAATGATTTACCTTTGATCTGGATATCATCATTTGTGTGTAAAAAGTAATACATTCAGAAAACAGCATTTTGATCCAGGTACGGGCATTACGAGTTTACAGAAATTCCTTTTAGATTGACTAATTCACCATCTGTATTCATGGATTAAATGAATAGAGTTTTCAAAGAACATCTTCATGACTTTTCGTTTTATTAATTGATGACATCTTGGTATACTCTAAAAGCTAGAAAAATCATCAAAATCACTTCTGCACTATTCTGAAAACCCTAAGAAGAAATGATTTATATGGGATGTTTAGAAAGTGTGTATTCTAGCTTCAATAGGTTTCTTTTCATAGAAATATTATCTCTAAATATTGATTCAATGTCGATCATTCAATGACCACGGCAGTCCAAGAATTGTCAGAAATACCAATTCTAAATGAGGTACACAATTTTATTGGTTTAGTAGGTTATTATCGATATTTCATCAAAAAAAATTCCCAGCTGGCTAACCCATTAACCAAGCTCATACGTAAAGTGGTTAATTTTTTTGGACAACACAGTGTGATGAATGTTTTGAAGAACCGAAGATAAGACTAGTTAATGTTTCAATCATGACTCGGCTATCAGGGAATGACGGGGTTGTTATTTATAGTGATGATTCAATGAAAGGACTGGGATGTGTCTTTATGCATAATGATAGAATTATTGAATATTCATCACAAGAGCTAAAAATTCAAGAGAAAAATTATCCCACTCAGGATCTTGAGTTATTAGTTGTAATATTTTATTAGAGGATATAGATACACTATCTATATTGTTTAAAATGTGAGATTTATAATGATCACAAGAGTTTGAAATATATATTCTTACAAAAAGAACCCAACATGTGGTTGTGGGGATGTCTTGAACTACTCAAGGATTATGAATTCACTTTACAGTACCACATGTGGAAGGTAAATAAGGTGAATTTTTTTTTGTGAAGAACTGATCATGGATTTTTGAACAATATGAGATTTGAATGGGATCATCTTTTCATGGACGTAGTGAAGATGCATATGGGAATTAACATGGATGGGGAAACATCGATAATTTTTCAATGTTTTTCCAAACCATCTATACTATAAAGTATAAAAAATTATCAGACAAATGATGAGGAGTTTCAAAAGAAGATTAAATTTGTAAATGATGGGAGATTGGGTGACATAGAATATGAAGATCGAATTTTGAAATTTGGGAAGAGACATTGTGTTCCCAATATACCTGATCTCTAATAGGAATTGTGGGATTATTCTCGTAGCTCCAATTTCTATATACACCCAGGGAGGACAAATATGTATAGATATTAAAAGGCACATTTATTGTGGGACGTCATGAAAAGGGAGATTGAGGATTTTTCATCAAGTTGTATAGTTTTTCTACAAGTAAAACCTTGAAGGCAACTTCTAATAGGAGTCATGAATCATCTTCCCATACCTGAGTGGAAATGGGATAATATTATGATGGAAATTATTTTTGGAACTCCAATGACTCCTTGAAAGAACAATGAAATATGGGAAATTGTTGATCTTCTTACCAAGTCAGCACATTCTCTTCATATAAGGGAAGCTTTACCACTTGAATGTCGAGGAACGCTATATATTAATGATGTTGTAAGAATCATGGAGTACCCCTATTGATTTATTCAAATAGTGATCCATGTTTTACATCAAAATTCTGGAAGAGTCTTCAGAAACCCTTGCATACTAAACTTCATTTGAGCACTGCCTAACACCATTAGACTGATGGACAATCAGAACAGATATTTAAAACCATAGAAGACATTTGATATCTTTCTCATGTGACTTTCATGGTATGTGGGATCAGTATTTACCTCTGGTAGAATTTTTCTATAACAATATATTCCATTTAAGTATTCAGATGACATTATAAGAATTGTTATGATGAAAGAGATGTCACACACCAACATGTTGGGATGATGTGGGTGAAAGAAAACTTTTAAGCCCAGAACATGTTTAAGAAACAATGGAACATGTGAAGGTTATCCAAACCCAGCCCAAAGCATCTCAATGTGGCCAGAAGAGCTATGTCGATAACTGAAGGAAGGATTTGGATTTTCAAGGAGGAGATCACGTTTTTCTGAAGGTATATCAATAGAATGGAGTTATATGATTTATTAAGAATGGTAAATTAAGTCCCAGGAACATTAGTACTTTCCAAATTATTGAACGAGTTGAGGTTGTAGCTTACCATTTGAAAATTCCGCCATGTCTCTCTAAAGATCATATTTTTTCACGTATCACTGTTGAGAAAATTCAGGTTTGACCCAACAGATGTACTCACATATGAAGAAAACGAACTGGAACCTGATCTATCTTATTGTGAAGAGCCTGAAATTATTCATGATATTAGAAAACAATTTTTGGGAAACTGGTAGACTCTTCTGGAAAAAGTACTATGGAGAAACCCTAAGATGGAATAGGCAATATGGGAACCCAAGGAACTTATGATGAAGAACCATATAAATCATTTTTTGCGGTAGTATTATAGAAATTTCTGGGATAAAATTATTTGATGGAGGAATGAATGTAATACCCCATGCATCAACAATACGTTTCCCTTTGAATAATGCAATAGCTTTCATTTTTCGCAACTTTCAGATTCTAACACCCTCCGATCAATCAAACAAGTCATTATGAATAGTAATACCCACTTTTTAAAATTTTATAAATTTTATTTTTAAAAATCGTCATCATTTTTGATTACAAATATCTAAATTATCTTAGGGTGAATTTTTCATACTTTTCTGAAAATGTTCATTTACTAATGAATACTGAAAAATGCTAAATTTTAATTAAAAATTTTTTTTTAATAGAATTAATTTTTGTGTTAAATGATAATTTTTTTAAAGTATAATTAGAATAATTTTTATCATTTAACAGAATTTAGGTATTTTTTTGTAATTTCACATTAAAACTAAACATAAAAAATTTGTAATATTTTGAGAGTTATTATTTCTAAAAAACACGCTTCTTGTTTTGAAAAGGGGAATTAATTTTAAAATAATTTCTACCACTTCTCTGTTTTGAGTTCAGAAACATGGATTCCATATTTGGAATCATAATGTCCAAATTTTTTAAATAGATAACTTTTATTTTTAGATATTTTGAATAATTACATCGGTAAATATTTTATTTATCATGGTTAAAAGGTTAATCTGGTAAATAAGGGTAAACAATAATATTATAATAAAACTAAATTACCCTATCATGTATCCAATTCTGATTAGATTATACATGTCTTACCATGGGCATCCTTTGGTTTATTTTTTGACCCCATGGAGCCACTTTATAGTGATAATGACACATTATATTAATTAATATAACGTAAAGACAAAATTGACATAAAAATATATCTTTTAGTACAAAATTTTTTACAAAGAGTAATATAAGTTATAATTTCATCTATCAATTTTCATTAGAAGGAAAATAATATTTCCTATAAAATTTTATTTTTTCTATAAGTTTTAGACATTGCATAATTAAATTTATTTCAAACACAATGATGTTGAAATAATTAACTTATTAATGAAAGAATCAATTAAATGGAATTATTCATAATAAAATAAATACAATTTCAAATATTTTATATCATAAAATAATTTTATAGGTGAATATGATATGGTAGTATTTATTCAATTTTTCTTGTTATATGTAATCATGTTTTTTTGACTTTCACAAAAATCAAATGCTAAATAGTGTCCAAATTGAGAAAAATTATTTTTTAAAAAAATATATTATATTATTAAATTATATAATATTCATAAAAATATATGGTTTGGTAAAAGGGATTATATAATATTATATATGTCATTAATTAACCACTTTATATACTATTTGATGTTTTGAGTATGTTTATTAACCATATAGTATAATAATACAAGAAGACACGGTAAAAAATTTATTATTTAACAAAGGGTTGAATCTAAATGATAAGGTTAATATGGTGACCTAAACTTATATAAAACCTATTGGTTTAGTGGTTTATGACCCATACCCACCATATCATATAAATAAATCCTTTAATATCCATTAGATACCGAAAATTATTTTATTATTAAATAATATTTCAAACATTTCCTAAAGAGACCATCGCCTCTCTTATACAACTGTACTTCCCCTTCTCTCAAAATCAAACCTTCAAATCTATTTAGCTCAGCCAACCTATTCCCAAATATCCTCCCAAAATATCTTAAATCATCCTAGAGTCCTTACATTGATCATAAAGACAACCTATGGATCCCTATTAATCAAATCAAAAGAAAACACCCGAAGAAGAGGTAATATTTGCACCAACCTCATTCAATTTCTTTTCTTCTTCCACATCCTCTTTCTTTGATGTTTTCGAACCAAAATAACAACTCTAGTACCTCATACATACTGCGATGTTATTATAAATATGGTACAACTATATTCGTTATTCTATCTATCATATAAATGACAAAGTCACTATATGTGCGTACATACGGCTTACCTACTCCACGATGTGATGTAGTTTGTTATTCAAACCCTTCATTTTTTGGATGGGTATAATAATGAGTATAACTGACGTAAATAATAAATATTAAATGTTAATGATTCTGTATATATGATATTTCATCCAATTACAAATTATTTCACCACCAGTATAATTATATTGTCGCTCGTGTGTACGTACAGATAACCATCTCCACGAACGTGATGAGATTCTTTTCCCCATCGTAATCATTCAAGAATAATTTTAATTTTATGACATAAAAAAATTATTAAAAACATAATATAATTTTGGATAAGAATAAAATACATACTATCCATAACAAACACGGCTTATGTAACGAAACATATAAAGGAAAATGAATCAGTTAACACCTGAAATGATGATAATACTAAAATATTATTAAGGAAATAGTATTAGTAGATTGTATATGATATCATATTTATGTATATGGTTTTTTTATAATTTAAAAAAAATTATTAAACTATTATTACAAACGTTAATGTACCCTCAACCAAACTAACGTACAAGGTAATGATTAATTTCACAATCTATTAATTATCTGAGGATTTTTAGGTAAGTATCTAATGGGACCTCGTTATCATCCACATCTGTGATTTCTGAAAAATGAGTTTCAAAATTTTTTTACTATTTACTATACTATGGGTTAAAGATATTTATACCCTTATTTGATCATAGTTTTTTTGAAAGGAATTTTTTCTTCTTTTTCCAAACAAGGTACTTTATGTCCTTTTCGACAAAATTAAGGTAAAAATGTTTTTTAACATATATGGTGGGTGTGTCTATTTTTTCCGATATAACATCGTTGAAGCTTCCATTACAAGAATATTAGAATATTTTCAAAATAAATGATTTATTTTATAATTATTTTACTCTTAAATGATTTCAAAATAGAAAGAGATATTTCCCTCAAAAAGTCTTGATTTCATCTATGTCAACATCCTTTGATATGATTTCACTTGTTTGAAGTTGATTTATTATGATAAAAATATTCCATATTGTATCTATGGTTTTGTTACATGTTCGACAGTGGATATGTTATTTTTATACCATACATTGTTTATGGTTAATGTATTGACATTTCGTGTGCTATTTTTAATACAAATGTTTATCTTATGTTTCAAACTTTTCATATGAGGAATGTATTAGACATAGTATGTGACAGGTGGAACCCGATATAGCTCCTCGGTGCATCGGTAGGTCTCATGAGACAATTAGACATGGAATATGTTAAGGCCTTCCCTAATTTGATATATGGAATTGGATGACGCCTAAATCAATTTTTGATATCTTGGTCGAGGCCTTGACAAGATTTTTTAGAATGTCTGGCATTATAAATTCCCTCAATATGAAAATAATAATGATGGTTCGTGTGGTTATTCGACTAGTAGAATACCCATGACTATGTTTTATTATGGAATTATTTCCTCATCTCATATTACATCCATAAAGTGTTCATGTTGATTATTTCAAAAGGAAATTGTTTTCAATTATTCAACATGATTAATGTTTATGTTATCTTCTACTTTTCTTCTTACTATTACTTCTTGTTTGAGATAACCCCTTTCTTATGTTTTATTTTCCAAGGATATGAAGAAGTTAATTATGAGTAACTTGCATGCATAATCTTGGAGGCCTGGATGTTTCTAATGGAATAAATTACTGTATCATTTCTTCTCATGTTGTAATGGTAAACATTTATATGTATCTTTTTCCAATAATACTAAATTGTTCGGTCATTCGAAATATGATTCCCTGTATCATGCCAATGATATTTAATAATGAACTGACTTTGGGTAACTGGGGTCGAGGTGTTACATAAGAAATATTATAAAATGAAAGTTCGGACATAATTAATATAGGGATATGCAAGATGTAAAATATAAAATGGGATGTGGAGACTCCACCAAAAATAAGATAGTATTATGACATGACATATTTCCTAAAGAAGATAGTTTGTGGAGAAAAACCCTTACCAGTTTACCATTCAAATCAAATCCCATTTTATTGAATATATTGATATTTATTGATAAATTCAATTAAATAATATGTATCCATTAAATAAAATATCAAATGATCAATATATAAAGAACATAAAAAAAGAGTTTCATAACCTCAAGCATATATCAATGAAATAATATTGATATGAAGAACACTTATAACTTTTAAAATTTTATTGTATTCAAAGTCAATAGAGGATTTGATAATCATGTGGTTCTATAAATTCATTTAC
This sequence comes from Viscum album, assembly GCA_963277665.1. Classification (NCBI taxonomy): domain Eukaryota; kingdom Viridiplantae; phylum Streptophyta; class Magnoliopsida; order Santalales; family Viscaceae; genus Viscum; species Viscum album. The sequence goes on along the minus strand of OY728133.1, from coordinate 1,021,237,399 downwards.
TTAAATATTTAAATATGGATTAAAACATTATTGTGTATTATATGTAGCCTAGAAAAATTAAACCGGGGAATAATATCAAAACATGCCTCAATAAAGAGAAATTGTGTCAAATCCCATACCATATGTACGACTTGATTCCAAACTGCACTAATATTTGGATTAATAAATTTAGATTTATAAATATAAATTTAAAAAATCATATGAATAAATATAATTTTATATAAGATCAAATTATAACATTATATCACCTTTTTATTATTCTCAACTAATGTTGACTATTTGGATGTCATCTACATTGTATTTCACTTATGTTTTGGTTCATTGATTATGTTAATTTGATTTTTATCATCATTCCAAACATCAAATAAAATATTAAGAATTAATTAAATATCATATATATTCATTATGTACATATTTATACTCTTTCATTTTGTTTTATTATAGATATTTAATTTTATATATTTTCAAGATTATAATCCATAAAAATACAAAAATTATGTTTTCACTTTTCGATTGAATAACATAATTAAATGTGAATGATAATTCAACCGAATAGAATTAATATTACTTCAAAAAAATATTATATTTTCATTAAATAATTACTTTTCTCCATTATAGTAATTCATAATTGGTAACCAAAGAACATCGTTTCTTGAAGGTGGTAGTCCCCATATACACATGATTAATAATTTTATTTTCCATTTGATAGATATTGAGTTGAAATTTGTTTTTGATCATAATAGTAACATATAATTATATTTTTAATACTATAATAATAATTTTTTAATTTATAATACATATTCATATGTGTAACATGAAATGAAATTGAAGGACCTTGGTTAAAATTTATAACTTTTCATTGAGAAACCTCCTCTAGATTGCACCATAATCTTTAAATGATTGGTTTTTAGAGAATAATTGATAATATATGATGAAGGAAAGGTATAAATTTTGGGGTTTGAGTAGGTATTTTCTAATCTAAATGTGTCGTATTCTATGGATAATAGAGGATAAGAGGTTCCCTTATATAATGGACTGGAGGGACACATAATAAATTTCATAAAACATTTCATTGAAATAATGTAACTTTTATGTATAAGAATTTCAAAATCAAAAAGGATTAAAGAAAAGTATATTATAAGTTTTAAATATCTTTATTAAAAATTAGAAAACATTTTTGGGAACTCCTACCATTATTGCTTGGAATGACCCCCAGTATACACACTTTAATTTTAACATTAAAAATAAACTTTTACCATTATAACTATTTACTATTCCCAAAAAAATTAAGTATACTGCATAAATTATATTAAAAATTATAATTATAATTATATAATATATTTTAATAAATAAAATATCTATATTTATGAAAATTTAATTATAAATTAGTTTCGAATCATAAAAGAAAAAACATTTTAGATAAATTATTTTCTAAATATATAACTTAATTTAAAACCATTAATTTATTTGTATAAAAAATAATACAATTTTAAAAATGAATCATTGAATATAAAACTATAACATATAAATTAAACTATTAATAATAATAATAATATAATTTATTATGAAAATAATTGTATTTATATAATGAAATTTTTTAAAAAATATCTTCTAAATATAAAAAAATAACTCGTAAAAAAATAAAAAAACTGACAAATCCAATGTAATTAGTTATATCGCCGATAACTGAATTAGTATTTTTTCACATTATTTTAATACATAAAATATAATGTTTCATTTAATAAAAATAAATTATTCTTTTTACTGAAAATCAATATTTTCACATGTTTTTAAAAAATAAATATTTTTATAAATATCCTAAAAACTAAAAAATATCTTATATTAAAATGATTATTTATGAAATATATATATTTTATTAATAAATATTATAAAAATGGAATAAATTAATTATAATATTCACTCTCAATGTGAAATAAATTCAATTTTTTAGTACAAAATAAATTTGAAATATGAAATTAATTTTTTGAAAAATTGTGTACATGTTTATTATAAATTAATCAATAACTTTAGACATGTGGGAATTTTAATATAATTTTAATAAATCGGTTATTACAATAAATTATTATAATTTAATGGTCAATGAATAATATATCACTTTTCATTTTGATCTTAGTGTTGTGTATTAAGAAAGAAATTGTAAACTTATACTTTATTTCATAATAGATATATTCTAAAACCATGGGTCATCACACAAGTAATTTTACATATTCTTCAAAAATAATAATATCATTCTATTATAAAAAAAAATTTCATTTTAATTATAAATAAAATACATAAAAATAATTATATAAATGTCTACCATTTTTATAATAATCATATTTTTAATAAATAATGCCCAAGCAATATAATTTGGATTGACTTCCAAATCGTTATTAAAAAAATTTATTTTCTGTCGGTTTATTATTTGATATCTGTGATGCTAGTGTTATATAAAAATATTACATTTTCATGTAAATCATGGAATACATTAAAATATTTTTAGTATCCAAAATAATATAAATCTTTAGATAAATTTAGAATTGTAGGCCATCAATAAGTGAGATCACAATGTTATGGGAAGAAGTAATCTAATGATAAAAATATTGAGAAACATCCATTGAATTAACCTCCCACACTCTAGTATTTCATATTTTACATGTATGGGAATTATTCTAACCAGTGCCAAAGTCTAATGTTCAATGATTATGATCAACATTGGTAACCTATTAAGATGAAAGATAAAGGTAAATATCATTATATCATAAATTATAACGAGGTATGTGATAACGACATGGTGAAAGGTACACTTACCATCCACTATAGATCTTCTGATGGATTATTTGACTATAAATCTACACATTCCTTCATATCGAAAACAATTTTATGAGTATCATGATTTCAATAAGACCATTAGTTATATAATTTATTTTCAAACCCACCTAATAGAATGAAGACTTCATCATATGTATATTTTTCTTCTTTGGTTGATGATTATGAGTATGATCTTCCTAAAATCATCTCATTCTATATTTGGTTTAATTTGATGTTATATTATGATAGACTGTATTTCGATAAATATATCCCCTATCAATTATCACTGTAGGGAAGTCAATTTTTTATTTCTAAATTAACCTATGATCATATATCAATTTGATGAGAAATATGAATTTTTAATGGGAATCACATCCACAATATGTCAATTGATTATTATTCAATAGGAGTGTATTTCATTGATGGTTTGGGAGAAACTAGATTTTTATTATACAAATATTTTGTTGGATTTTTTTAATTTTTTGAAAAAATGTTTTCATATACTTCCAACAAAATGCAAAGTTCAGTTCTCTATAGAACACATAAATGGTGACACAAAAATTTAAAATATAACATATATAATGGACCTTAATGAGTTTCAATAATTGAAAATGAAACTCCATGGGAACCGTGACCAAAAATTCATTCCAATAAGTGAATATATTTGGGTTGTACATATTCATTTTGTTAAAAAATAGCTGGATAGATGGGAATCTACATTGATTATCCGGAGATGTATATGTTTACCATTATGTAAAATTATCATATATCATGTATTGATGACCTATTTATTTTAATGTATAGCGATAAATAATTATCTGTGACTGAAATTCATTCATGATGTTGTTTTTTGATTATTAATAATGATTATATACCAAGGAAATGATTATATAAATTATATTGACACTAGGAATATATAGTGATCCCATTTGGCTATACTAATTCCCCTATAACATTATAAATTTTAAGAATATATTATTTATAGATTATCATGATCTTTTTTCAGTAGTCTTTATAATTTATTTTTATATCTATTCAAATAGAATGTATGAACATGAATATTACTTTATAATTCTACTAAAGATGCTATGTAGGGGGAAACCATATAAAAATTTTAAACGGTGAGAATTTCTTATACAAAAGGATCCATTTTTGTATTATATAATCTCAAGAGAGGGCATATCCATAGATCCAAAATTGAAAAATGAAATCTATAATTCCCCAAAAAAACCTGAAGGACTAATTTCCCGAGTTTTCTTTTTTTTATCTGGTTATTATTGATGATTTTTGGAGATATTCACCACTTTTCAAATACACATACCATGTTTACTCTTAATGGAGCCATGTTCCTCTAAATATATCACATTTAGGATAATTCCAAAGACATAATGAGATAATTAGTTAGTGGACCCCTACATACATTTTAAAGCTATAAAGAGGGCTTTATAACCATTAGTGATGAATCCAAGAAGAAATTTTGGTTTATTATTATGAAAAATGACATTGTAATAGCTTGATCATCATTAAAATTAAATGTTCAAGTGAAAATTTATCAAGGTCATGAATTTTTTATATCAATGGTAGTTTATTGCATTAAGGAGATGGAGGAATTATGAATATGGAAAATTTTGTGATATATATATATTAATCATATAAAAAAATTATATTCTATATTCTCATAAAAGGAGTTATCTATCTTTCAGGGAAGATAGTTACATCAAACATAATATTATGAATGCTAAATACATGACCACCCTATGAAAGAGAATGTGGTGGATGATGAATTTAGTTAAATGTATCATCCTATATTATCAATGATGAGGATATCAAAAGATCAAATATGTATGTATTTGAAAAGGATGGATCATGAAATCCTAGAGGAAGGGAAGAAATAAAATATTTCTTGATTGAATTTTCAACCATATATCCACGTAAATATTAAAGATGTATATAATAATGGATTATAACTGCAAAACACAATTAACAAATTTATTTTCTCTAACCCTGATCATGATATAATGGTGAGGTTCAGGAAGTGTGTTTGTGTACCTTCTATAAAAGATCTTATGTATTTGATAAATGAATATGTTAGTTCACCATTAAATATTCATCCTAGATATAAAATGATTTATAGAGATTTGAAAGAGAATTTGTTTTAAGATGGCATGATGACTGATATCTCAATGTTTGTATATCAGTTATATGTATGTTTGAATAGTATGGATGAGATACAAATATCAATGGGGACATTACATCTATTACCCAAAGCAGAATCGAAATGTGGAAACATGACCATATATTTTATCATTGTAATCCAAAATCTTCTAAAAGGGAATAATTCTATATGTTTCATAGCTGATATAAATAAAAAATCATCACACATTAACACTATCTAATGATTTTTTTCTATTCATTAGCTTTTAATAATTTATACTAAGGATGTTTTATGGTTTCTTGGAGTACCACCGTATATTGTTTCAAATCAGTATATGAGGTTTACCTAAATTTTTTGGAAATGTTGTCAGAATTATCATGATATGATGTTGAGTTTTAGAACAGTGTATCACCATAAAAAATATATTTAGGTTGAGGGAAAACATCAAACCCTATTGGATTTTCTCAGATCCTGTTCTACATAATTAAATGTTGATTGAGATGAACACCTTCTTCTGGCTGATTATTTTACAACAATATATTTCACCTCATAATTTATATTTCTCTTAATGAAATACATTATAGAAATAATTTTAGTTCTGTAACATCATAGATTGTAGTGTGATAAAGAAGGTATTGATTCTTGAGATAGATAAAGAAATATCATAAAAGGTTAGATCCATTCAAAAACATACCACGATAGCTTAGGTTATATGGTAAATATATTCTAAAAATTATCTAAGTAATATCTAATTACAAATTTTGAGAATGGTAATTCTATGAATTTATACGTGGAAGAAAGAAATGAGATTTAAAAATTAGGGAAAAATTTCTTGGCATATCAGTTCCTTTAAACTTCCTCAACATATCAGAATGGTATCCTATATGTTGAAGCATCCACCAAACCAATCTTAAGTCCATGTTGTGTTCCATGCATCTCCTACGAGGAGGTATATACCTTACCCTTCATATATACTAATCTTAGAAGATGTACTTTTAAACCATTCTATTTCTTTCACAAAAAAACTAGATTAGATTCTATGTCATACATAAATATTTATATGAAAAAATACTATTCACTTGACAAATACTTTTTGAATACAGAACATTGGTTTTAGGAATTTACAAGATAAAATTAGGATATGATGAGTTAGAAACACATTATTTTTATTTGTTGTGGGGTGATGAATTTTAAGGCCAAAATTCAATTTGGGGGGGGGGGGTATAATGTAACACCTTGATTTTTTATGAATTGTTATTATTTTGAATAAATTGAAATTTTTCAACTGATTTTGTGACATTAAATTAGGAGTTTTTTAATTGCTTTAATTATACAGAACATTGATTTTTTCTTGCATTAAATGCCAAATAAAATTTTAACAAACTACAATATATTGTTAGTATTACTATTTAAATGTGACAATTATAAGCCATAATTATACATAGTGATATGAATAAAAAGAAATTAATTTGAAATATTATATATAATATTTTTTACAAAAAAAAATTTATTGATAAAAAATAATATTTTTTGGAAAAATCAACATATATTTCGAAAATACTAATTTCTCAAAAAAAATGATTTTTAATTTTTTGTAAAAATTAATAAGAAGATATTGTTTTATGTTCAAAAAATAAATTTTTAAAATAAAAAGAATATATGAAATCATTGTGTTGAAATTATCACACTTTTAATTTTTGAGTTTTTATGTAATTATTAATTTTTTTAGTGAACTGTAATAAATACAATATTTTTTTAAAAAAAATTCCTTTTCAACGTTATAGATTTTAATCTTATACTTTTTATTCAAAGTGGATTTAAAATTACAATTACATGAATTATATTTATAATAATTTAACTTAGTTCATTTTATTCATTTTAATATAAAATTTTGATATAAAAATGTTTTAGACTTTTGAACAATCTCTATTTGGAAAATGTCTTTCACGTTGTCTCTCTGAGGTTATTTTTTCCTTTAAATTGTTCATATTTTTTCAATTAAATTAGAAATAATTGAATCAAAATTTTTAATATAAATAATTTTTATTTTATAATATTTTTAATTTAAATTTTTACCATAAATAATACTAAAAAATGAAAAAACAAATAGTCATTGTAATTGTAAAAATAGATTTTATTGTGGTTAAAATAATAGGATAAAGGTTTTAAATTTACCAAAATAGTTCCAACATAAATTATATATCGAAATTTAGACCCTATCAATTATATTATTATTAATGTTGTGTTTTGGACCCTTTTTTCATTAGAGTAATTTGGTTTCATGATTTTCCTTTAAAAATTTTCATGTGTGCCACTGACCATAATTATAAGAGGCCGCCCAATATCCTCAAAGATAAACACATCCAAAAAAATTTGTTTTAACCATTAAATACACAAATCACATGTTTAATTTTCTAATTTCATCCTATAATCCATTTTTCTTCATAGATATGACCTATAAACCCCTTCGTGTAATCCAAAAAAATTGTCAATAGAATAGGTAATGCCCCTAACCGAGATTTTTATTTTTTTTATTTCTCAACTACCTTCAATTATTATTAAAAAATATTATATAATAGCCATATTATTATCAATTTACTATTATTATATTACATAATTTTTTTGTCATACAACTATATCCTCTTCAATTATTTGGGATACAAAATCATTATTCATGTTTATGGTGCAAAATCACCTCATGAATCGATGTTATTTTTTTTCAATGAAAACCATTAATGTATAGAACTAATGATGTAATAAATTTTTATATATGATATTTGTGTTGTTATCATACATATAAAATTATTATATTACAAATACCATTATAATTTTAATTATATTTTAATATGATAATGTCGGTTCTGTGTGCGGTGGAAAACTGCATTGTGAATGCATTTGATTATTTCATTATATACATGGAAGTTAATAAGAATATTTTTAATGAAATTATATTACATATAAGATGTTAATATTATTTATTAATGAAAAAATACTAAATTCCCTGCTTTATTTTAATCCTTCTTGAAAATAAAATCAATTTTCATGTATACATATGGCTTACCTTTTTTATAAATATAGTATTTCAATTTCTATGTCTAACTCACATGTATTACTATAAAAAAATATAAACATGATATATATGATATTTATATGATGGTTAAAATTTTTTATATGATTAATCATTGGTAAAATTAAGGGGAAAAATCACAAATAAATCATACATGATAAACTAATAAATTACTTCCCAAAACACAACCTTAACCATGAAATGTAATTAAAAATGTAAATAATGGTCCGAATTAAATCATATAGGTTATGAATATATATATATATATATATCTGTTTGTGTTTTTATTTGTGTTTTTATTTTTATACCTATGTATAAAAAAATTATATTTTTGTAGAAGTGGTTTTAACTTGTACAATGGATGTTGAGACATAATGAAAGGGATTTCAATCTCATTTTTATTTTCTCTGAGACACTTTCCATATTCCCCACATGTTTCATTAATGTGGTTTATGTACTTCTTATGAATGAATTTTTATAATTTTTTCCCTTTAAATTATTGGGATATATTATTCCAATTTGTGATCACTCTTTAATGGGGTTTATAGTTCTAATGTTATGATAGTTGTAAGGGATTTGTGTCTCAGTTTTCTATCATTGAGAAATGTTTTATTTTATTCACAAATCATCATTTATGAGGTCAATACACATTCCCATTGACATATATATCATTTCCTTTTTTTATTATCATGATATTTTTTTCTTATAATTTTATTTCTTCATGGGGATTATTATTCAAATTACCATAGTGGGGAAGATTTTTTTGTTGAAATCCCATATTGTTTATGATTATGTTTATGATGATAAAAATATTATGACCCATAAATAAGGAAATTAATTGCTATTATATTAATATATATATATATATATGTCATCATGATATATTTATTCTCTTTATTTTCATCTCATTATTTACTTTGTAGTAAAAAATAATGTTTTTAAGAGAAATCTTCTTTTATTTCACACTTCTATTGAAAACCCATTTTTCATTCAAAAACATATTTTTAATTGATTTTTAAAAAAACATAAATTATCAAAAAAAATTGTTAATGTGATTTCTAATAAACATTTTCTTTTGTACATTATTTTTTAAAGGAACCATCATTTATTTTTAAAAACAATTCTCACTTGGAATATACCATAATTGTGATAGAATATTTTATTTAAATATGTTTAAAAATAACATAATTCTATACAATCATGAAAAATCATTGAATTGATTCTTCCTTTAAGATCATCCATGATTATTTTCAATTAAAAGGATTATCTCAATTTAATATATGTTAAAATTATTCTTCCAAAAATACAATTCATTTTCCAAAATAATGTTTCCAATAGTTCATTACAAAATAATTTTGTATCTATGATTAAAATATAGGATTCCACTTTTGTTTTATTGAGTATATTATAGATGTAAAAAAATTCTTATTATTTCAATGTATGGTTTTTGTTTATTATGATAATATTTTTTTGAAACCTTATTATCTTCCATGGGTTATACTATGATGAAATTCATATGAAACCAACTTATTTCCATATGTTAATAAATGATGAAATGAATAAATTATTATAAAACATATTTATTTTCAATAGGTTATGATATGATTGAGTGTTTATGAAAATAATTTCTTTTCATATGTAATTAAATTATGAATGATTAATGTTCTTTTGAAACAAATACACATTGTTTTCATTTTGGGATGGGTGGGGTTATATGTCCCTAAAATTCATTGGCTAACAATTTATGTCTCATGAGATATATCATAATGGTCAGAGGAGTGTCCTCAATTCATTAAAGAAATGTTTCCACTATGATGGGCTTGGCTGTGATCCTTTACTACAATGATAGTTTGGGGAGTGTACCCCTTCAACTAAGATAAAATTTACAGTGTTCCGTGAAAACCATGAAAATTATCTTATATGAACATTTCTATTCCATAATTATATTTATTAGGACAACTTTATTCCCTCATGGATAATATTATTTTATTCCATTATGATTCATGTCATAAAAATTATAATATTAATTCCATAAAAAATATTTTATTATATTATACGTAGGGTGTGGTTTCCAAACATTATTCTCTTGTTCTCAAACCCTTATGTTCTTCTAAGAATTTCATAACTCTAATGTTTAACTTACTGATAATATAATGTTATCAATTCTTATGTTTTCATTTCTTATGTTTTGAAGAAATTTATTATTATTTATATGTCTATGAAGGGTTCTCTATATGGAGAGCACAGTTTGATATGATGTGTCCCACTTATAGACCAGATGTTTTTGTGTCGTAGTTTCCAATACCACTATACCTATATGAACCTCGGGTGCATGTTAGTGTCATGTAATGAATAGTACTCTAAAATTAATTAACTTACATATAATAAAATCATGTATTTTTATTTAATTAGTTATCACCAACTCCATATTTGGGTGTAGGGTCAATGACTCTATGTTAGGAAGGGGCTAGTCTGGTAACTCCGTGAGATTTTAAAAATGGATATTCATATTCAATAACATATATGACTTGAAATTACATGTTTAAAGATAATTTTTGATAACTATAAATTATGAAATATTTATTTATAAATATATCGCATCACATTGATAGTTTTCAAAACATGTAATATAGGGTTTAAAAAATACACGTTAATACTTTAACATAATGTCAATTTAGCTTCAATGTCATATCATATCTACTAAGTTAGAGAGTATAAATAACAATAAAAGAATTATAAAAACTATATTGTTTACACATGTCTTTAAAAATTCAATGGATATGTAATAATTAGAACTAAAAAAATTCTTACGTAAGAAAAATAAATTTTTCTAGAAAAACTATATTTTTTTAAAAGGAGATCTAGTCACGTATTCTGGAAAAAATTTAAAATAAATTTTTACCCTATTTATAAAATTGAGTTTAAATAATAAAAATATTTTATGAAATATTCAGGAAAAATATAATCATTTGGTTAATTTTTATAATTTTTCATAAAAGATTATTTTTTTTTGATGAATAACAAAACTACTGATTTCAATCAATAAATGTTTTTTCTTTTTAATTATTTAAAAATTTATATTTTTTAAAATTGGTTTTAAAGTGAAATAAGTTCAATTATATTAAATATTATATAATATAATTCATCTTAATAAATTTAAAATTATATTATGAGACTACATCATTTTAATCTTTTGTGTGTATTTCATCTGGAAAACAATGTTTTTAAAAAAATTCTTCTTTAATATTAATTCGAATTCTTACACTTTTATAAATTGAATTTGGAAAAAAGGATTAAATATATGGAATAATAATAATTTATATTATCTAATAAAATTTAAAATATTTTTAACATTTCTAATTATGAAAATATTAAATATGTATTATCATGATTATCTGAAAAAAGAATTTTAGTGTCGTCAAAGTAAAAATATAAGTGTTAAAAGGGCCTATATCATTATCAATGCCCATTTTATGGCCATATATCGACATTATAACATATAATTCATCACACTGAAACATTTTTGTGTCTTTTTTCATGATAATAACATGGGTATCACTTTTTTGTTTTAAACGAGAATGTTTGTCCTCACACCAACTAATAAGAGGCCACCCTCTCTAATCTCCTCATCACACTTCTAAAACTATTTTTAGATAGTAAATAAAACAATTCCTTTCTTAATCCTCTATAAATATCATATATTCCTTGGTTTTATCATAAATTCAATCTATGAAGGCCTCAGTTGTAACCATAAATGAGTTCATTGAGGAAGATGTAAAATTCTTGACATGAAAATTTGTTTTATTACATATTCATCCACCCACAAATATAATATAGCCCAGATAATGTAACAACAACTATATCTACCATATACATTGAATTTATTATTTTACTTTCATATATTATATCTGTCTCCACTTCAATTAAATGTAAAATGAAATATGTGATCATGTGTATGGCGGGCTACCACCTTGCGAACCGATGTAGTTCATTATACATCACCACCTTTCACTGATGGATATAAATATTGTCTTCACATATTTATATGATAATTTCACTATTATAATACTTATATAATAACTATATCAAATATTTCATATTACATTCCATTATATGGGGGGATACAATAACATCACTTGTGTGTATGGTAGACTACCACCTCTTGAAGTGATGAGATTCATTTTTCGATTACACTTTACATGAAACGTATAAATGTTAAAGTAAATTAATATATTGGAAATTTATGATCTATATATAATTTCAGGAAAAAAATATCGCATATAACTTCTTATATTTTAATCCCTTTGAAAACAAAAATTTCATTCATGTTTATGTGTTGACTACCACCTCCACATAGTTATGTGGAATTTTTATCATATAATAATTACATATATGGAAATATGCATGTATTTTATTAATATGCATTATATATAACAAATATTAATGATTCTAGAATGACAAGTTTATATTTTTTCCCATTAAATAATGATTTCTATAAAAATAGAAACAACATTCACCCATACGTATAGCCTACCACCTCCGAGAATAGTGTAATCAATTCTCTATCTCTAATATTAATAGACTACTCTAAATACATATATAATTAATATATATGATATTAATATTATGGTAATAATTTTATATAATATCTAAAAAATATAAAATTAGTAGTACCAAAATTTTTGAACTAAGACATACATGAAAACAAGGAAATCATCACATAGATGAGTAATTTTAACGATGAAGTGTTAATAAATTGGTAACAAAGGGCTATAATTAAATGTAACACCTTGAGTGTCTATAAATTTTCTTATTTTTTTTAAGAAATTAATTTTTTAAATTAATTTGTTATATTGCACATTGAGTTAGGCTTTAATTACATTCAACACCATATTAATATTGTGCTACACAAAATACTAGGTTATCTTGCATTACACACGACACTGAGTTTTAACAAAACCACGACATATTATTAGAATTATTATTTAAAAATGACAGTTATAACGTAGCTGTTAAATATAGAAATATTGATACTAACAACAATTTTTAATATATTATTCAAAATTGTATTATGTTTAACACATTCCCACATATATATTGAAATGTGGTGATATAGAAGGTAACAGCCTATGTACCATCTATATTAGGCCCTTGGTGGGCGACTAGCACTGAGGGTTTAATAAAAAAAATTGGAAGGCAATACCCTCTATTAAAAAATAAATAATTGAGAGATTATAAGGATACATAAAAAAGTACATAGACATATATATAGAAAAGGAAAAAACATGTACAGTCATGAAATGTTATATAGTGATAGAAAATTGTAATGAAAACTACAAGTATCAAAAAGATAATGATAACACTGACCATGAAGCCCAAACAACTCTTGTTAATCCTGTATTTATTCATATACTATTTGATCTCCAACCTTCTCAAGTGGATATGAAAAGCATTTTATATTTATGTTGGGTGATCATAACAGGATACGTAGTTGGATCCTCCATTTAACCTCTCATGAAAATTATTAATAAAAGAAGCAATGGAAATGAAAACTATAATGGAAATTACTTATGCCATAATAATTTATACAATTCTATAAGACTCACCATGGTAATATCTCACAATGAATCACATATAAGTGATCATATAATATAATAATGAACACAATGGGTACCCAACTCCCACTTCCTCGCTTCTTGTCTTCACTTCACTAACATTTCATGTCCTGATCCATATCTCTCTAGAAGTAATATGGCAGAAAAACACCTAAGAATGGAATCCCAACATGCATCTTGTTAATCACACAACCACAAAAACCCATCCACATATCAATATATAGTATCCAAGTAGTTTATTGTATCCACTATAGGCTATGTGATATATATCAAACATTGAGATTTATGAAAAAATCTATTGCATCCCATAATCTAAAAATGTAACTCAAACAATCATACCCTATACAGGACACACATATAATAATCCTTTAAATACTATATGTGATAATACACGTGTGTTAAATTACAAAAATATATCAAAAAACTATATACACTTATTTGGAAATACTAAACACCATGAAGACTAACATAATTTACTATATAGAGAAGAGAGATGAGCCATATGGGGTAGTTAGCCATCCATCTTCACACATGGATGTTTTGTTTAACACCCTCCTAGAGTATGATGGGTTTCAGTTTCTCTAAACTATATGGGTTTTATATCAACCAATTATTATCTTATATTTGTTATTTTATCTTTTTAGATTAATATTCTATACATTAGAGAAATATATTCTCGAGGACTATCATAGTTTAGTGTCTTTAGAAACATGGAAACCTAATCATCTAACTCAGTAAATTATCTTCAAAATCTCCCTCAATGATATGTACCTTCTCTAAATCCTACTTAAATATATTATTCCTAACATTCAGAATGCAAACAAGAGAGGGATGAGATCATATGATCAGTAAAGATAAATAAGGGAGATATGTAAGAAAAAAAGAAACCTAAGGGTATGGAAACCAGGTTATAAAAATATAAGACCATACCCAGAATATCAATGATCATGACTACGATTCGATGATTAAAACATATACATCCACAAGGTATTACCTATTAGTGAATTAATAGAATAATATAATAGGTGATAACAGAGGAATAAGACATGGTATTGTTCCAAACAAAAAAGAATAGAAAATCCTATATCAATGATACCTAAAAAACCTTCAAAAAATGTTATGAATTGGCTAATAAACAATGTACCTACTCTGGACTTGGTATTCCATCCCATGTACCCTCTATTTTCAGACATTGAATTCCCTCTCATGAACACAATTATTTCAGGATTGGGATTCCCTCTTCTGTACTCTATTTTTTAGGTTTGGGATTCCATCTTTTGTTGGGATTGTGATAACATCTTATGTATTCACTTGTTTCGGTCATGGGATTCACTAATATGAAACCTATTGTCTTAGACATGGTATTCCCTAACCTATACCCCCTTGTTTCATTCAGTGTATTCCCCATTGTACCATATTATTTTGGGCTTCATATTCCATATCATGTACACTCTAGTTTCAGTATTGGGATTCTATCCATTGTGGCCAATTTTTTTGAGTTTGGGATGAAATCATGTGTACACTTTTTTTAGGCTTTGGATTCCAACTAATGTATCCTCTTCTTTTGAAAAAAATTATACTATATTAAAAGACCATCCGATGTACCCCCTTATTTATGACTTCGAATTCTCTATTGTTTCATGAATCAGATTTTCTCTTGTAGACTCTTTGAGAAAATTTAATACATATTATTACTTCATGAATTGGAGGGAGATTTAGGACGCACTCATCAAATAATGAAATAATACATTCTATTTCCCCAAGATAGAAAAACATTAATCATAGAAAAAACCAAAAAATTAAATAGGTATCATTAATGTTTCATCACAACATTACCATTATAAAATATATAGGTTTTATATTCATTTCATCAAAGTATAAATTATTAATAGAAATAGGTTTTAGATTAATATAACCCATGAATGATAAATATATTTAATAAATTTCTCTCTATTAGAACATAAACCAATAATGAATGAACATAAATTGTATTCTTGGATCATTTCCACATTAAAGTATAAAATTAAACAACATATATCACAATATGTGGACAACAATATTTAAAGATCACCTAGAAAATATCTTGTCAATGAAAATTAATTTCTTAAAACCATTTCAAAATACATATTATTATAAATAAATCATTATTATTTCATTTATAACATTTCTTGTGGAAAATATATTTTATTCTTGGAAAATAAATTTTATATTTTAATGTAATTTGATAACATTTTTCTTCTATTTTATTTTTGAAAACATATAAATGAAACTTGAAAACCTTTTGAAACCATTTTTCATTTAAAAAATCTTGAAAAGTCATAAAGAAATATTGAAAACCATTTTATTTGAAAATAAATTTAAAACATAATACAAATATTGAAACAATTTTTAAATTACATATCTACAAAATAATATTTAAAATATATGATTAAAGAATCAAATCATTGAAATCATTTTCACTGAAAATAACTTTTTTAGAAAATATAAATGAATAATTGAAAATAATTTATATTATTTTTAAACAGAATACAATTTTTGAAAACAACTTCCTTGAAAAAAAAATTAATTTACTTAAAATTAAGAATAAAATCTCATTAATGATAACCTAGTAAGCATAAACATTTTTCTTCATTGAAATGGCGGTTATGTTTTCCAGGAATGTCGTACATGCTGAATATTTCTTTTTCAACAAAAAAGTTTAAGAGATATACATTGATCTAAAATCTAAAAGAAGATGACAATTAATTCAATTTTTTAAAAATGAAAAACATGGGTACAAATTTATTTTAAATAAATTTGTATAATAGTAATAGATTATTGATTTTTTTTATAAAACATGTTTTTGTAGGAATATATATTTGTGATTGAAAGGGGAAACAAAGATTGATTTTCATTAAATCATTTTAATAATTATAAAATGTACAAAAGAGTGTAATAATTGTACCATTACATGGATATAAAATGAATAGACATAAGAGAAAAAAAATTCATTTTATTTATTAATATGTAGATAAAAATATTTCACCAATTAAATCATAATAATAGACAATCCCAATAATCGATGAGATTATAGAAAACCCCATTTTTTAAAATCGGTATCATTAAATCATAATATCCATGAGATAAAAAACATAAATGAAGCCTAAAATATGATGCAAATTAAGAGATACATGATATAACATGTAAATTATATGTATATATATTTCATAGGAAATATATGTGCATAACATGGAATGAATCTCAATGAAGGTTACATGAGACAAAAAATACTTTACTAATTTGGTAACATTTGAACCCCAAACCCCATGAATTAAGGATCATAAAATATATATATATCTACACATAAATATAATTATAATACTCATAGAAAAAAATACAAGAAATTTTATAATCCTCATAAATGAAATAAGCAGTGAATAATGCATATACCTCACATATATAATAATGTGAGATGAGAAAACCCTTACTACATGGTTATCTTTTGAATAATGATCCCCAAAGAAGAAAAAATTAAAATATGTTATTATAATTTAATAAATTAAATTAAGGATAGAAAATGTCATGAGATATTATACACACTAATAAAAATATGACAGTGGTGAATATTCCATTAATCTCATAGAAATAAAATGCGAGATGAAATTATGTTATCATATGACATGAATTCATTGATACAAATTTAACACTCATTAATAATAAATATTATCTTATTATATATTTAAAAAAGAACAATATAATAATATCTAATAACATATATTATTTTTTTATTACATTATATTTCTTTCTTATTAACAATTTAATTTTAATGTAACTTTTCACGTAATATTCGCATTGTCTTCATGTATGTATTGAATTTTTATTATTGATAACGTTACATAGATAATGTTTTAAATTTTTCAATAATTTTAAAAAAGATATATTTAAAATATATATTATACATAAAAATTTATAAAAAATATACAAAATATGTAAATATTAAATGGAAAACCCCTTTATTGAGATGTTAGGCCGTATGTTCTCATGAATGTTGTTTCCATTTTATTGACATATTGAATGAATGAATGTAAAAGAATTATATATATTGTCATTCTATTTGAATTATTATTTCATACATATAATATAAAAAACAGAAAAAATTCTTAATACATTCCATGAATGGTGAGAATGAATTGCTTGACTTTGAGGAGGAGGTAATCCACGCATCCTCAATCAAGGTTATCATATTTTAAAAAAATGGAAAGGATATAGGTTATTTACGTAATAATTACTGAATGATAATGAAATAATAAATATAATATAAATAATATAAAATATTAGGTCCATTAGTATTCCCTCCATGATAAGTGGTAATGGAAAAATGAACAACATGGTTTTATGAGCTGATAGTCAGCCATACACATGAATGGGAGGATATTTGAATACATTTTAGAAGAAAAACCTAGATTTATATATATGAATAATTGGGATGGGTGAGTTTCTTTTTATAATGGAGGAGGAGTGTCATTCTTGTAATTTTTTGAAATGGGATTTCCACACAGGTTTTTAAAATTTAATTTACCTCCAATAATGGTAAAATTAATATAAAAAAGAAAATTTGTTCGATATATTAATAGGAAATTAATTTCTGAAAATTTTCTATGACATTTTTGTACTTAAGGATATGGTTTCGTCCATTGTTAAGATAATTTTTTTCTTTTTCATTGTAATTAATTTTAATCACCTACATTAATATTTTATGTGAATATCTCTGTTTTATTTATTAAACATTATAAATTAATCTTATTAATAATATTTGAAATATTTACCAAAATTCATTCCATATAAGTGTTTGAAATTAATTTATATTTAATTCCACAGATGAGATGACAATGCGGGTTCTAAATGTAAAAATTTTCAAAAGACGTAAAAGTTTTATGCCCATTTTTAATGCGAAATTCATTAAAATGAAATAAATTAAATTAGCTAATGTAAACCTATTATAATTATACTATGAATACAATTATTAATATAATATTACACTATAAATTATTTAGAAAAAATAAATAAATTATGAATTAAAATTATTTATTTTTTATTGTTCATAAAAAATGAAACTTCTCAATGAAATACTAATAATTCACCCAAACTAAATTTTGATATTAGAATTTCAAAAATGATGTTATATTTTTCAAATAAAACATTTAAATGGGTCAAATTTTATAATTATATTGGGTTTCCCTTTAAAAGGAGAAAATATTACCATTTTTAAATATATAACTTCTTATTCATAAAATTAGATTTGTTTTTATCTTATACCATTAAAATATATTTTATGAGTATGAAAATATTTTTAAATAAATAATAGATAATTTTTGTACACATTAATTAAATTTTATTAGTCTACTTATTTCGGTCAAATAGTTATTTTACATATAAAATTAAATCTCATATAAAATTAATTTATTTATTTTCAAATACTTCATACATCCTTTTTAAAATATTTGTTATCCAAATTATTCATTTCATATATATGTGTAAATAATATATTATAATTTTATTTTTAATTATCAATAAATATTTTTCCAACATTTAGGTTGTAGAGATAATTATATTTTAAAGATGATATTAATATATTTTTGTATGTTTAAATTAATCATCCTGACATGTCATGAATGCAATCAAATGATCATGGAATTTTGTGAAAAACAAGACCAAAATAGTATTGAATGTATAAAAAGTAAATCTAGGGGTTTTATGTTTCACATGATTAACATTTTGTTATCTAAATTGAAATCCAAAATTAATTCATTCATACAAAAAAATATATATTCAATGTTGCATGAACATAATGTAATCCAAAAATATTAATTTAATTCAACCAAATCAGAAAAACATGGCGTGTTATATTCTAAACCACATAAAATTAATTTCACACAAAAATTAGTTTGGGTAACATACAGTTTAACAATTGAATGTTTGATGAATAAAAAACCCACATCATAGAAATAAATACTAAAACATTATATAAAAATGGAATGTTAGAAACAAAATAGTTACCTATGGAAACTCAAAAGTATGTTTCTATATACTAGAAAAATGGTGGGAAGTGGAAATAAAGACATTTGTTAAGAGTTTTAATAATCATATAGATTTATAAATATCAATGATCCCAAGAGATTGGGTGATCCAAAGAATGTTAAAAATCACAAAACCATAAACTGAAAAACCATGAATGAAGTCATTTATATAACAAAAATTGATGTTAAAAGGGAAACAATTTATTTCAAAACAATATTTCAAAAACTTGAATAATCGTTATTATTAATATACACTTAACTTATTTTATTCCGTTTAATAACAAAAATAAAAAACATAGGTTTTCCCTTGATCAATTTCTACTTCATATCTAACTCTTATGAATGAAGGTGATTTTTTCATTCATAAAGAAAAAATAGATAATGGGATTCATAAAGAGAAATATAAGACATTGAATTTTTCATTTTTTATAATCAGACCAAACTTTTTTTCATTGGAAATAAAATATTAATAAATACCCGTATAGTCTATATTACAGTAATCTTTCAGTCCTCATCTGAATTTTAGTTTCTTCTATCCCATAAATTATCACCTTTGTAATCCTTCAAAATAAGGAAAATTTAAAACATTAGAAATATAGTTATAAAATTATTAACATTGATCCACCATATATCATTAAGTAACTCTTGGTTTTTACATTCGAAACATGTGAATACCTTCAACATATATTCTCTTCAGACCTGGTAATAACATGAATTAACATAAATATTCATTGATGACATATATAATTCCTTGTACCAAATATCACTGGATATATTCCACAAATCCAAGAAGTTGATAAATTTTATAAATGATAGCATAAAACACTTTTTCGTTCATCCAACATTATTCTAAAAACATTAATTGATCTCTATCATCTTATTCAATAATACCCCTTTAATATAATATGAAATATGAATAGTTTTTATGGTTCCATAACATCAGTTTAATCATGATTCATATGTTTAGAATAAACAATATTATTAAAACATACCATAACTTTCACATGTCACTTGGGAACTCTTTATCATCAACAATGTAACCATTAATCATACCACATTACTAATTCTCTTCATGATATTTCCACTTTTGTCATATATTTCTATAAATCCCATATATTTTACACATGAAACATTTAATTTTATCCCAGCTCATTCTATTTCCCACTATAGACTAAGATGAGAAATCATATTGTAAAAAACACTTATCATATAATATAACCAAATAATCCTAAAAAATAACTTATATGTTACTTAAATCATGAAACATATTTTTAATTCAATGAAACATTTGAGTATTCCTTATTGAAATCCCTCTATATATCCTTAAAAATACCCTCTAGGGGTCTCACTATTGTTTTCTAATAATAGATTTAAATGTTTACTAGTCCACCATTTGATTCAAACTATAAAGAATCAGCCTTGACATATAAGGATATTTCCACACTTTAAAGTAGTATTGAAAAAATCAAAATACATTCAAGAGAACCATGATACTTTGGAGTTTTTGGAAACATGGAAAAATGATCATCTATATTGATGAAATACCTTCCAAATTTATCTTATATATATTACCCTTTAAACAGTCAAGCATAAAATCCTTCCTTATAACCTAATAACAGAAAATATAAGAATGGGGTTAGCAGAGATTCTCTATATGGATAAATAATGGATATAAAATTAGCATAACATAAACATAATGGTATGACAACCTGATCGTAACATTAAAAGATTAAACTATGCATATTAGAGATCACAATGAAGAGTCATGGTATAAATATTGGTATTTCATGAGACATGAATCATAAGGTAATCAAGATTATAATCAAGGAGATTATAATATTGGAATAGTATATGGTATTTTGTCATATACATAATCATAGAAACTTTTTTTTTCATGAATACCTACAAATACCTTCATAAAATGTTAATATTTGTATAATTACTAGTGTATATGTGTTGATCATAGGATTCCAAGCTATGTAAACTCATGTTTTGGGATTGTGTTGCACTCATATGTGCCATATTCTTTTGGTCTTGGAAATCCCTCTTGTTTACCCATTTATTTTAAGATTAGGATTCCATCCTTTTTCGGTCTCTGTATTCCCTCTCACGTACCCTTCTGTTTCGGTCTTGGGATACCCTCTCTTGTACTGTCTTGTTTCTATCATGGGATACCCTCATGTGTAACCTCTTCTTTCCTGATTTGGATTCCCTATTGTGTAACCTTCAATTTCAGGATTGGTATTCCCTCCTATGTACCCTCTTGTTTGGGGAAAGGTATTCCCTCTTATGTACCCACTTGTTTCGAGTTTGGGATTCCCTAACATGAACCCTCCTATTTTAGGATTTAGATTCCCTCCCTTGTACCCTATTGTTTTGGTTTTTGAATTCGCACATGTTTTAGTCTTTGGATTCCATCACGTGCGCCCTTTTCTGTCCTAAAACATATATCATTGCATAATTTCTTGGATGGAGATATATATCCCACTCATCACATAATAAAATTGTACATGTATCTTCAATAAGAACACAAAACAATTGCCATATCGTGAATCAAGAAATGAAATTGGAATCATTAATGATTCATAACATCATCAACTATGGAAGAGAGATATTATTCAAAATTATTTCATCAAATAATAACCAATAAAAGTAAGGGTCTTAAAAAGCATATATGTTGTGGAAGATAAACAGGTGTCATAAATATCATTCCACCAAAACATTAAAAATTAACGAAATAATATGAATATGATTCTTGGTTCATATCACTAATAATTCATAAACTATAAAAATGTATGTCATCTTATATTGAGAATTATTATTAATTACCCCATTCAAAATTCATAATAAAAAAATATACTTTCCATTTTAATATTTTATAAAAACCCATTTCAATATTCATTTTCTTATAATAAAATATTTATTGGATAATTTAAAACATATCATGTGGAAAATAATTTTTTGGATTTAAAAAAAATTAAACATAAATTATTCTGAAAACCCTTTTCTGCTATGTTAGCATTAAAAACTTATTATAGAATGTGGAAAATAATTTTTGAACCGTTTTCATTTAAAACACTTTGATTACTCATTAAGAAATATTAAAAAATATTCAATTTTTTTTTTGAAAATTAATATGAAAATAGAAAAATAAGGCATGATATAATTTTTATAACGCATTTATATAAAATGAATGTGAAAAATAATAATGAATTTATTAAATCCTTGAAATCCATTTCATTGAAAAGAATATTCTGAAAACATATCGAGAAATCTTTCAAAATCATTTGAAACATTTTTATAAGATAAAACCTTTTTGAAAACCTTTTCCCTTAAAAATAATATTAAAATAAAAAAATTATAATATTAGAAAGTCACATTCATTAAAATTTATATTTTAAACATAAAAAAGATTCTTCAAGAAAATGACAGTCATGATGATGAGGAAGTCCACACATGCATAACATTCGTTTTTAACTTTTAATGGTTTAGAAAAGTGCCCCAATAAAAAAACAAACAAAATAATTTCTTTTAAAAACAATTTTTAAAGAGGTAAAACATAGATAAAAATTTATTTTATAAATAATAGTATAATATTAAGATATTTTTGGTTTTTTTTAAAACTCATTTTTGAATGACCATAGTTTTCCGTCTGAAATTAGAAACAAATTCAGATTTTGATAAAAAACTATTTATTAAATTTCATAAGTACCAAATAGTGGAATCATTTTAAAACTAAAAATGATATAACATAAATTACCATGTGATGTGAAAATATAATTAATTTTATTAAGATATGGACAATAAAATTCCATCATTGAAAAAATAATCATAAAAATCCAAATAAATTATGATATTTTAACAATACATTGTTACAACTTTTGTAATATTAAATAATAATCCCTATGAAGGAATAAAATAACATGAAACATATATTGTTAAAATAATTAAATTAATGATATATAACATAAAAGTTATTGTGTACATATAATATTAAAATATAGTTTTATAACATGTCATGTATCTCAAAAAACGCAACTCGAGACAAATATTACATTTCAAATTTGGTAAAATTTGATCCATAAACCCCATAAAGTAAATATGAAAAATTTTATATGAAAATTACAAAAAAATTCAGTATAATAATCATAAAATAAATTAATGGTAAGTATATACACCACACAAATAAAAATTTGTGGTTAATAAGGCAGGTAACTCATAGATATAAAAATTAAGAATAGAAAACCCTTAAAACATAGGTACCTTTTAAATCATGGTCCCAATGATAAAATAAAATAAATTAAATGTTGTTATATGATTAATGAAATTAAATTAATATAATAAACGTTCTTATTTAATTATAGAAACCATAAAAAATAATATATTTTTGGATATGGCATTTTGTTAACAGAAATAAGAAGTGAGATGAAATTTCATTACCTTTAGTATTGTCTTTATCCATACACATTAAAACACCATATCTAAAAAATACATGTTTCTTTTCAATCAAACAAAGAAAAATAATATTTTACATAATACTATATATGGTTTTATTATTACATTATTTTACCCATTTATTAACAATTCCATGTAAATACACAATTCATGTAATATCACCAATTTTTTCAATTACTTATTGAATTTTTATTCTTGATACTCACACATAGATCAAGAATTAAAATTTTCTAAATTATAGAAAATGATATAAATATAATCAATGATCATTATATACTTTTTTATAATAATATATAAAATATATAAATAGGATATGAAATACATCATTCATGGAGATGATAGGTCGTACGAACAGATGAACGATGTTTCCTTTTTATTGTCTTGTTGAAGAAAGTAATAAAATGACATAAATATATATTAATATATTATCATTAAATTATCATTTTTATTTCATATATATCATATTATTTTAATTAATCCATCCTTAGTAAATTCAATGTAAATTGAGAACGAATCACATGGCTATGAGGAGGCGATAATCGATACTTGTACAAACGAATTTGTTGTTTTTAAACCAAATGGAAAGAATATATGTATTTTTATGTAATAATTATCAAATAATAATGACATAATAAATATAATATATATCATAAAAAATGAAAATTTTATTATAATTCATACATTGCTATGTGGTAATGTAAAAATGATAAAAATTATTTTGTGAGGCAGTAGTCTGCCGTAAAAACGAATGGTATGTTCGTTGCTAATTAATTGGATGTGTGTGTGTGTGTGCATGTATAAACCACAAAATAAAAATATATAATTATATTTTAGATACCATTTTTTTGGAATGAAAATTTAATAAATTTTTTATTGGGGATTAGAATTAAAATAAAACAAAAGATTTTATAGAAGGATGTTACCTCTTCTCTGGGAAACATCCCATTGTTTGCAGCAAAGAGATTCCTTGATTAGAATTCTACCGAATGGGATAATTATAATATGAATTTTGGGATTTTGGGATGATATTTGGTCATATTTTGGATGTAAAATTATTTATTTTTATTAATAACCATGAGGGGTGAAAGGCTTTTCTAATGTATAAAGAGTGACATTCTTAAAACATTTATATAAGGCAATTCCACCCATGTTTTTTCTATATATTGTATAACCTATAATATTAATCAAAAGTAATTATAAGGTCGAAATAAAATCATATTATTTATTTTATAAAAATTTATAGGTCATTTTGGCCCTTTAGTTTAAGATTTAGTCCATTGTAATGCTACTTTATCTCTTAATCGTTAAAATTAATTATAATCACTTTCAATAAGATTTTTGGTAATGAAAAAATTTGACCTTATTAGAAATTATAAATTTTTATAATTAAATATATGTAATTAATTACTTCAAATTCCAACAATATAAGTGGAATAAATTAATTTAAATTTAGTCTTACAGATGGGATGACAAAATTCGGTTTTAAAGTAAAAATTTCCAAAACGATGAATTGTTTTTATATCCAATTTCATCGTGAAATTGATGATAATGTATCCAATTAGTTTAATAGATTTAATAAATACCTAATTTTTCTTTATTACCAATTATAACTAATATATATCCCTATAAATTATTTTATTGAAAAATCAGTTTGTAATTCGAATTTAGTATTTTTCACTATTCACCAAATAATGAAACTTCTTAGAAAAATATTGAAAATTCACCCGATGTAAATTTTGATATTTATATTTTCAAAATGAATTTATTTGTCAAATAAAAAATATAAAATTTTCTAAATTTAGATTTATAACGTGTTCTATATTAAAAGGCGGTGAAATTACTTTACTGAATAACCCATCTTTTTATTTATAAAAATGGGTTTATTCATATAATATAAATATAAAATTTATTCATTGAGTATCAAAATATTTATTTATAATATAATATATAAATTGTATTTCAATCATTCATTAAAAGTGATTTTTTTTAATTTATTGATATATATAATTATTTTTGTAAATAAAAAAATAAATTTCATAGAAAATTAACTTCTTTATATTCAAATAGTTATTACATTCATTTATAACTAATTGATAACAAAATGATTCTTTTTATATAAATGTGAAAAGTATATTTTTAAAGTTTTGTAAATTTTATTTGTGGATTCCATTCCAATGGGTATGTGTTATCTCTAATAGAAATTTAATTATATTATTAATCATATATTTAGTTCAGTAAAACTCAGTGTTTCATGTCATGTATGTAATCAGAAAAACAATGAATTGTGTTACACATAATAAAAACATAGATTTTTGTGTAATAAATGTTAATATAATTGATTCTTGATGTATAATACTATATAGGTGTTTCATATAATGAATTTAAACTTAGGGAATTTATAAAACAAAAACATTATTCAGTGTAGCATGAAATACCAATTTTACAAAAAGATAAAGTTAATTTGAAAAATATAAAAACAAATATCGGAATTATAGGTGGTGAATCATAAAATATCATATAATATAAATTATATAATATATCTCATAACCAAGCAATTGGAATTACATAGATGAATACTCAATTTTAGTAAACATCTCTATGACTCATGGTTGTCTCAACAAGGACAATATATCCTATAAGAATACATGCATATAAAATTGCTAAAATTATTAAAATAGTTAATTTTTATCTGTTTATTATCATTGTTTAATTCTATTTAAATTAATTATAAAATATCCATTTTTCACATTACATTATGTTTTCATTTATTATTTTAAACATTAAATAAATTTCCATGTTTTCCAAACATAATCCAATACAAGGAAAAGGTTTATCATGATTACCAAAATTTAACCATGTTAATTCCATCACCACAATCCCTATTGTTAATATTTATATATTAATTATTAGTATCATTCCATTTCCATGTTACCGTTGAAAACATTTCTAACCCACCTTCAAGAGAAAACATGAATCCAAGAGCTTTCAGGTGCCTCATGCAGTGGGGAATGGAATGAGGATAGAATAAACAACATGGAAATCGTCCTTTAAACATATTCATCAGAGAGAATAGTTGATCCCAGCCTCTCATAAATTGTTAATCCCACATTTAACCCCTTATATCACATTTTATTTAATCCCTAGAACCATCATGAATATACCAATGCATCTCTCTATCGTAGAAATCATCTTCTACCACATTATTTGGTCCACCATTCCCACAGAACACAATAATTATCCCTGGATCAACAATACTACGATCACATAACATCTGGGCCTCACCAACCTATATCAAAAATCAACCCTCATGGATCAACTGTAGCATGATCCCATCACAAGGGTCATGTCCAGAACATATCACAAAGTAGAAGGAGAAAATAATCCATCAATTGGGAAATTGCGCCATTAAAACCATGAATTAAACCTTATAGTAGAAACTATCCCTCATGAATCCAAAATAAGGTACTCAAACTTGTTATGAAAATAGGTTACCCAATACTAATAATACATCTTAATCACCAAAACAGTTTTTAATCCATCTCAAACTAACTGATTCATCATTTATATGTTACAAATATGAGATAACTAAGGTATCAAGATATAACAAGATATTAGCGAAAAAACATTACTTTTACATTTATTTTTGGATTAAGAAACCTAGATAAGAACCATTATCAAGAAACATTCCTTATCAATTATAATTATCAATCATAAACAAGATTCACATTGTTTATAAATCCCATTAATCACTTGGATGATCAAATTCAATTACACGTTCATAATTTCAAATTTTTGATAAATATAAAATTAAAATAACAAAAAAATTCATTGAACATTAATTCTTATTCATAATACAAAAAATTACCAATTAATCTCATAATTATGTTCATTACAAATTACTATCAATAACAGTATGATAAAAATAATAATAATGGATATCAGATTGTCTAGAAAACAATGAGGAAAACCAATATCATGTTATAAAGATACATCATTTTCAACCAGTGATGGATAATAATTTCATTAATCTAGTTCTATAATTATTTTGTCAATTCAATTTCAACAAAATGGGATAAATAATGATCATTTTACAATTTTACAAAAATAAAATAAGAGAATCAATGAATCCCCTACCTCAAAATCATCAACATTTTTCACACTTGAATGAGCCACATTGTTTATCTTTGATCACATCTCCAAATAGAAGTGAATCTATGTGAGGATGTCATTGTATAAGAATACCAACAGATAACTATAAAATCCACATTTTAAATATGATAGATAAACTTCCATCACACAGAAACAAATAATTTTAGGAATATATAATCAAAACCAAAGAATCATATATAAAAAAATTATGAACACTCCTTATATCAACTTGAGAAACCACATTTCGAATAATGAGGTTAATTATTAATAGATATTTGAATGTATATTGAAATGATGAAGGAGGGAGCCAGTAGCTACTTGGAAAAATAGCGGGGACTATTGTATCCATATGGTTTTTCAAACCCTGGTGGTAGAAAATATTTATAAAAACACGACATTGGAGATTTACAAGGCATATAAATAACATACACGTCAGGTAAATATAAGGGGTCAGAAATTTCAAGAAAAAATATTATTTGTTTTTATTTAACCATGAAAAAAAAATTATTAACAACGATGAACACGTCTTAAACTCCACATACAAGGTGTTAATTATTTACATCCCATGAAATCTCTCTCATACTAGACTTTAATATTAAAATTACCCCTTACTACTTTCATTACACCTACGATCACCATGAGCCACAAAAACACACAATGGGTCATTCCATATGGATTTATATCCTTACAATAGAAACATATTTAAAAATTATTATCCTTGAGAATCCAAAACCAAACCATAGGGGTAATGAAAAGGGATCATCCTAATTGCTAGCCTCCAAGATACCACTCAAAAGTCTCGTCAGCATAAGATCGCAATAACCTCAACAATGGAAAAATTATAAATCCAAAAATAAATAAAAATATATCATAAACACTCTAATAATGGAGAAATATCTCAAATGATAGTGAAACAATATAACCAAAAATAGGACACCTTCACATAAATTAGAAAGAGAAACATCTATAAAAGAAAATAATTATAAGATTAATGGTAAAAATCAAATTGATCCAAATAGTGAGAGAGAATATGTTATACACATTCCTAAGTACTCTCCTAAAAACCACTATTTCATCACAGGACATGAACCTACTAAATAGAATTCCTTCACAATATATTATACAGGGTTTATGAGCTCTCTAATAAACACTCCTAGAAGGTATCATCATCACAAGCTAATATCTCTCCCAAATAGATGACATGAGAGTCTTGATGAATATAATGAAAAAGGTATTACATGTGAAAATAATGATATATCAATATCTTCTATGAGGAAGTTCTCTCTAATATGAAAAAAATCAACATGATCCATCACTATGAAAGGCCCAACAAATTGGGGAGAAATATTACTCCCACAAGAAAACCATCACTTCCTGTGATGAGGATTCACATTCATGAACACATGATCTCATACATAGATCTCTAGAGGTCACCTCTTATTATTGGGATATGTTATATGATTATCCTTATCTACTTTCATCTACTAGTGAATTGCCTAAACCATCTCTATCATATTTTGTACCATAATTTTCCTCATAGTTGATGGCTCTCTATCCCTAGTTCATTGTAATGGAAAATATAATGGTACCCTATATGAAGATTTAAAGAGTTTCATACCATTGGTGGAGTGTAAGAAATTATTTTACGAAAACATGACCGATAAAAGGCACATAATCCCGAATAGACAATATTCTTGGACATAATAGCTATACAAGTTTTCAGTAGTCCAGATGGAACGCTCTATATGGAAAACATATGTGGATGAAAATTAGTGCCATGAAATAATTATGAACCAAAATCATGTTGAATTCATTAACCTGAAAAAGAAGTATAACAAAGATCATGATCAAAGATTACCATATCCACTACTCTATAGATTCACACCAGATCCTTTAGGTATTTCATAAAAAAATAGCCACTAAGATAGACTTCTAGATATCTACAAATTAGGATGATTTTGTACAACAATTCTCTATCACCCATATAGCGTCATAGAATCCCCGTTCTTGAGGTAAATCATATAAAAAGTCCATAGATGTTTCCTAACACATAATTAGAGAACATATAATAGATAGAGGAACCCATCCTGAACACGATGTTCATCCATTACCCTCTTGGAGGCCAAATATCATGAAACAAACTCTGCACACTTCAACCGAGAAACCAAAAATGATCTATCATGTCTTGGTACATTTTTCTCACGTTGAGGAATACTAAAAAATATAAATATGAATTTTAGGGAGAAACATCTCACACATCACCAGAAGAACAAAAATAATACCCTAAAATAACACCTTCTATTGTCCATCCTTAGACCAACCATCATGGGCATCACCAAAAACAATTCGGTCTCTCCAGACCACCACCATAGAATCGCCCAACTGGGACTGCTCTACTTCCTACATAAATGATTACTTTGATGTTATCTATAAAAGAAAAAAGATTCTTGAGACCACTATAATATCAAGATACATCACTAAAATTTATTCCATCACTCACTATGAATCCTCATATTCACTCATGGAAACAATACAAGACATTCTTCTAAATTCATCATCAATAACATTTCCATTTCCTAGAATATATGAACTCTAAAAATTGAAATCCTATAGGAATTATATACTTTGATATTTTCATGAGTTTATGTCATTCTAGTACATGACATACCATATGATCTTATGGTGAGTAAAAACCAAATGACACTGAAAAATGAGATAATGTCCCCAAAAAATCAAAAAACATCAATTTTTATAAATCATATTTTGGGTGCCATAGTTATACTATTTTGAACATAAATATTAAGGCCCAAAAAACAGCCTATCTCTACTATATTTGAAAAGAGCCCATGTGATGATAAGAAACAACACAAAACTTTAAACTGATCTTTTATTACTAGGAAACAATGAACTGGATTTCTTACCATCATCTTCTTTAGTAACTGAAAATCTACCTATCATAAGTTGGAGCTATCAAAATAATCGAAACCTGAGATAAATTGACAATGAGCTTCCAATAATAGATTGAATTTCCAAATAAACTCTACACCATTACCACTATCTTAGGAGATTCTCATAACACCAATTCATCTATCATTGGGGGACCCACAAATAGTCCATGATGGGCTACCAAATACACCATTAAATGGACATCATTATCCAAGACCTAAATGTTGGAAAAATTACCAAATAGATTATCATGACAGAGAACTACAAAAACATCATACATGTGCTCTTCATGATCATCCTCCAGCATAAAGTACACAATGATATCATTGAGTAAAACCGCCATGAAATTCTCTAGTTACTCTCTAAACACAACATACATTAACCCCATGAACATAGATAGAGTGTTCATCACACTGAGAGGGATCACAATGAACTAATAATGATAATGATGCCAATGGAATGTAGTCTCTTGAATAACCCCATACATTATCCATATCTAATGAAATCTTGACAACAAAAAAATCTAATTGAACCAATTTTTTTTAATTAATGAAAATAGTCATAATTATATGGAAGGTGATATTTTATGTTCCATGTAACATTTTTTAGGTGATAATATTCTATAAAAAGATGCAAAACGTCCTTATCCTTTTTTGTGAAGAAAAAAAAGGGCTCCCCAAGGTGACAGGCTCACCTGAATGAATGCTCGTTGTAATAGATCATAAAATTGCTCTAATATATATTGATAATTGTTTTTCATATCCTATATATATACATTGATAAATGATAAATGAGTGGATGTTTCACGTCACCAAACATGATCTCCCATTAATGGTGCAACACAAAAAACTCTACTTGAAAGAAACCAGGATATTATTCAATAACTATGGGAAATAGTGACTGATGAACCCCTAATGAACATAGAATTAACTCAACCATAATATATGACTATGAAATATCATGAATCTAACCCATATGAGGGTGTCAATCATCTAAAAACACTAATGACTCTCCATCATCATTTTAAAACACACCCTACATCCTGAAAAAATCCATAATACCCTATAATGAATACAAGTTATACATGTCGATAATGATGTGTTATGGTTGTATCCCAAAACATAATGAATTTTCCAAAGAGTAGTGCTACCAAAAAACCATATCATAATCTCAAGAAACATAATATATGTCATCTAGAACCCTAACTGATGTGGTCAACACCAAGGGTATTGCAATCCTCTCTTCTAAATTTCTTAAAGAATGCATGAACGTAGATGATATAGTGATTTTTTTCACTACAGAATAAAAAATATTTTGAAACCAAATCAAACACAATAAATGTATTTATAAATGATTTTTGTAATTCTTGGCACAAGAAACTCTAATGTTTGATACAAACTATGACCTACTCCATGAACTCACTGACCATATTGATGACCACCTCCATGACTGCAACCTACTCCCTTTGGTGGGGGAGGGTATCAGTGATATCCTTTGTCTTCACCAACTCCCCTCTATAGATCCTAGGCTAGAAAACCCTACTTATTCATCCTTGGCTGAAACTTCCTCAACAACGGAACCTAAAGTAGAACCCCTTCCACACACATAATGATCTGAATGTACATAAACTATTTCTACTAATGACCTCAATTTATATTAAAAAACATACAATACCTTTTAATAAGTCTGATTGTCTACTCTCATAGGAAAAAAATGATAATTGCTAAGACCTATCCCTTGAAAACCAAAAACTATTATATCCTGATAATAGTGAACCCCAGATCAAATCTATGATTCAAGTGGATTCTTGAAGAATTTTCCCTCATGATAACACAGTTCATGACAGTATCCTCTTAATAACTACTACTCTCATCCACATCATGTGATTCATATTCAATATTATTGGGATAACATGGAGAAAGATCTTTGGATGATAATACTCCTCAAAATTACACTCCATATCCTTATCAATGAGAATCATTTCTGAATCATATAACAAGAGGGTATTAAAATGGATCATGAACACTCACTCAATGGATCTCCCTTGCTAAAGGATAATATTATCCTAGATATTAGAAAACATAATGATCAAAAAAAATAAACTCTTCTCTGGATACGTCTCTAAACATATCCTATGAGACGGTGGACTCCTTTTGATCCTAATGTAATAAGAACCACCATAACCTTGAATCTCTATATGAAATCATCATATACATCAAATCCCAATGATACATCATAGATTTAATAAAATTAAAACCTATTGCAACCTCTTCTAATCATTCCAACATGAAATATTCTGAAACGATGTTCTCATAATTCTACAGACATTATCGCTAGTAATATTAGAGTGTACACCTCCATGTTTCATCACGAATAACATCAACTCTACATTGACTTACTGGAACATAAAAATGAACATATTCACTGTCAAACCAAATAATAATATCAACCATGATCTATTCCTAAAAAAATAAAGAACTTATTATAACTCTTAAGCATCAAATATGGAATATTAACCATCAATTAACTACATTTTTATTGTTTGAACCTATTACAATGTCTAACCATTTCAATCAATGGTGAAAAGAATGATAGTTCATTATCATTTCTGAGGTATCCATCAAACAAACTAGTAACACATTGTCTTGTGAACTAATTAAACCTAATGGTACATATATTAGATTATAGGGGTGATTAAAAACACATTTCCTAGCTGGTGTCCATTTTTTATATTACTTACTAAATTTAGCTGACAATGTTGTTTTATCAACCCTACAACCTCACCTATGACTAATTCCAACCTCCAAACAATCCATTAAACCTGAACCTTGGATAAAACTCTTTAATGACCCCACCCCACAAAGATACCACAACAAGGGGAGTTAGATAGTGACTACCTGAGTCCCACCTCTAGTTAGCACTAGGATGGAGACTATCACAAACATTATAATAGAAATTAATATAGGAGGCAATACCCTCTTATAGAATCATGTTGAATATAGAGATAAGAAATATTCAACAACCAACACCTTATAAATCATATTTATAGATATTTAATCATTAATTTCAATAATGAATTTTCATACAAAACTTAACAAATCGAATAAAAACATCAAGTTCAAAAAATGTAATGATGGAAGTGAGCATGAATCCCAACCATCTCCTTCTGAACACCGAGATACTAATTTCCAATCTAGGCTCCATCCTTCTCTAAAGGACATGAAAAACATCTAAAAGATACATTGGGTGTGAATAATTTTATACTCAGTAGGATACTCCCTATATCCTCTAATTAAAACATTGAATAAAGTATACAAAAGCATAGTGAACAAAAGTGAAACTATCTTATCACATTATTATTTATACTAACTGCGACACCCTATGTTTTTATGTAATAAATTATGAATTATTTAAATTTATTTAGTGGATTTAATTATAATATACACTAGTTCAATATTTTTTATATGATAAACCATCTTTATCTAGTATGATACACATTTTTGGGTTAGATTTTGTTAGATACAATATTGAATTACTACGAAAAAAAATATTATTTTTATACCTATTTAGACAAGATATCAAAAAAATAGCTGTTAATCAGTCTGATATAAATTGTATCAAATAAATTTAATGAATTTTAAAATATTTTTTATATAAATGATAAATATTTATAATAGAACATTTTTTTTGAAAATTTTCTATATGATTGAAATTAAAATGTTGATAAAAGAATTTTATTTTTATATACTTATGTGAACAATGATAAATTTAATATTATATTATTTTAGAAAGTGAATTATACAAATTAAACCTCATTTTTCTATTAAAAATTTCATCATTATATTATAGTTAATTATAGGTTGTTTTATAAAAACATCTTTTTTGTTTATTATTTAAAAAATAATGAAGTCTAGTTAAAAAAATACTTTATCATATAGTTTATTAAAATAGTTAACTTATATTATAATTTGGTTTCAAATTATAATTATATCAATTATAAATCAGTTAATCTAATTTAGTTCATTAGAATAAATACATAATTTAAATTGGAAATTATAACCTTTCAGTCTTTTGGACATTTTATCTTTCAAACTTTTTCATCTCATCCCATCTCGAGGATTAATTTTAAATTAACTTATTCCACATTTATGATTAGGTTTTTGAATAGTGGATTCAATAATTGTAATATTAATAACATATAATATATAATATTTTCCTCTTATATTTTTTCATATATTAATGATTATAATTAAAATTATTTAAAACTATTAAGGTAAAAAGGATTACAAAGAGGTAAAAAGTTAATTTGTGTTCCCAAATAACCAAAAAACATGATTCCATATCCATTTGATAGTCTATATTAACATATTATTCCTTGGATATAATATTTAAAATTAATGAAGGCGCATTATGTTAGAGATGCCTCTAATTAGTGTCTTTATTTTTACATGTATGGGTCAAAAGTTGCGAAATCGATAAGATAATTTTTTCTCATTTTTCCTTCTTTGGGAAACATGTTTTTCTATGAACCAATATTCACATTTGAGGGTTATATACAATAATTTTTATTGGTTATGTCATTAATATTCTTCTATTCTTGATATTATATGATTCAATTAATGTTAATCTCTAATTGGATTATCAAATACAAGTTCTATTCTGGAAAGAGTTTATTTTCACGACATCATAATTTTTCACGATTTTTTATGATTATGCTTTCATTGATGAAATCATATGATCCATATCTCAATAAATCTCATTATTTTTATTCTCATGTTTTTATTCATGACATAAAAATTTATTGGTACCATTCTTCCACTCATTAATACATAAAATAATTTGAGAAGGGTTTTTATGAAAATTTGATCTTATTTCCCTATTGGGTTGGAAATTTATATTATACAAAATCTATGTTCTAAAAAATGTATTATTTTTTTAAATTGACATTCAAGATAAATGGATTTTTAAAAAAAAATTGTGGAATTAAAATATATTCAAAAATAAAATGGTTTTTGAAAAAATTATTTTAAAAAAGGGTTTTTTCATAGATTAATAGATTTTTCCGCATAAAATGTTTTCTCATGATATATCAAAATTATTTTCCCTCTGATTTTTCAATTATATGGTGTTACTCAATACTTTAGAGAGCTATTAAACTAGGATAACCTTCATATTCTTTATTTGAATGGTTTATGTTATGATGTAATTATGTCTATTGAAACCATTTCTATTCCATGATTTATATCTTTATAAAACCCATTTATTTTTCATGGG
The DNA here is from genome assembly GCA_963277665.1 of Viscum album. Classification (NCBI taxonomy): domain Eukaryota; kingdom Viridiplantae; phylum Streptophyta; class Magnoliopsida; order Santalales; family Viscaceae; genus Viscum; species Viscum album. The sequence continues at coordinate 1,021,200,871 of OY728133.1, read as the reverse complement.
TCGTGCTCATAAGAAGTGATTATGAAAAGAATTTATTTTCCTCAGGTTATGATATGATAACATATTTATGTTACCCTTATCAGTTCATGGGTTATGATATAATAAATGTTTATGATCTATTGGCACACATATTTCCATTTTTATTATGTTATGTGTGGGACCTATATGCCAATAAAATGAATTGTGGGAAGATTTATATCTCATTAGATAATGATGGGAAATATTTTGAATGTATTGGATGACTATGGGAATAATGGGAAACCTAATCATCTTTAAGGATTAGGGGAAACATGATCCACTATGGGATGTTGGGAAAACCTTATCCACAATAAGAAATATATTTTGACTAGGGATGGCGGTGTGTCCCACCATGTAGGTATAGTCTCTAAGAAGTAGCTTGATATGTCTTTGCTATGTTCCATGACATATAGAAAATAATATTAAATATTTATGTGTTTTCCACAATTCCATGTATTATTCCTATGTTATGTTTTCATGGATTATTTTCTTGATTACCTCATGATTGTTGTATTATGAATGATCATTATTTATGGAATAACTCATGTATATCTTCTTTGATATAAATATTATGTTCATATAATGTTATTTTCATGTTCTCGTACCTTTATGTTTAGGATTATTCTTATGTATAACCATTTTTTACTATTATTGATCTTTTAAGGTCACACATTCCTATGTTTACTTACCCCATGTTATGGAGATATGTATTATTTAGGATGTCTCTAAGAATTATTTTAGTCATGGATAACCTTGTGGGATATAATGTAGTTCACTTATGTACCAGTTTTTTTGTTACCATGTCTTTGAAGGAAAAAACTAATATGAAATTGGGTAATATATTTGTTTAATGTATTATGAATTTAGAAACAATGACATAATGTTATTGTCTGTTAAGGGATGGTTTATATTGTTTTTATTGGAAAAAAGGTTTCATTAAATGTTGTAATGTGGGATGAATAAACCGTAGAGATAACCCTAGGAATATATCAAAGTATTTTTCAAATGATGGGTAAAAGTATATCAAAGTACCTTTTCATTTTTCTGTAGGATATAATGAGTGGTTATCTATCAATAAATATCTATATGAACACTATTATTGGACGCGGCTCTATAAAAAAATATTTAAGGGTAATAAGAATGAATGAAATATATTGAGATATACTCGATTGAGAACTGGTGCATGATAGGTGGCCTTACTGAAAAACTACTTCGACACTCCTAGGGGATATTCTTTGGGAATTAAACAACTCATTACAAAACACCATGAAGGATTTAAATAGATGATGAATATGAATGAACTAAGATAAAGGTAATGTTTCATTGATTATAGATGGTTTCATAATATAGAAATCAGAGAAATGTTTACATTTATGATTATATGGTTTCACACTATAATAAAATGTTATTACTCTATGCTTTTTAAATCAATGTGTGACACCCAATGAACCACATTAATGGTGACTGTGAATGTTAATGAAACAATTTTGAAACTCACAAATTGAATGCAATGGGAGAAAGAATGAATAATACTGTTTCTATAATCACTATAATTTGTTGAGATATGGATAATGATATAATTAAAATGGGAAAATAATGGAAAAAATTTTATTGACTCTTTATGTGGTAATGTACACCATTATTTAGTGGGTATTCTATTCCACTTATGGCTGAAAAATGGATCAGTACCACTAAATATATATTTTCCATCTTCTATTGTTTGGAACATGATATGACTCTCAAGATATTTATCACATATATGATTGAATAGAGTAGTTATTCACTCTAATAAATAATATTAGGATGTAAGATGAAATTTAATCCTTGTATTAGGATGAGTTTAAAAACATATTCTTCATTAATAACATTACTTGAGGTTATAATATAGAGATAGAAATGTAGTTACTTGTGTTAATGAAAACATATGATGAATCTATAGGTTCCTATGAGGATAGTTTTATAATTCATGAAAGGTATACATCAAGAAATATCAACTAACCTGAATGTATGTTGGACTGGTTCCTTGGTGGATTAAGCTGATGTTTGATAAGGGTGGTAGCTATAAGAGAGATCAGTAGTTATAAAGAGATTGTGTATTGAACAACATTGTTTTAAATAATGTTTGGAAATGAATATTAATATGATTTTGTATGAGAAAATGAACATGGATTTCAAATGAAAAACTAAAAACCATAGAGATAATAAGATGAGATTTTTTATGCACAAATTATTGAATGAAGAGTAATAGAAATTGTATTATGGGGTATAGAAATAGTTTTAATACTGTAAGTAATGTAAATAAGGTAATTTATTTTCAAATTCATTAAAAGAAGATGGATAATGTCGTAAATATATGGAAACCAGTACAACATTAACCTCCCAAACTTTAGTGCATTATGTGTATGGTAATGGGAATTAAGCCAAAATGTTCCCAAACCTCATGTTTCGTTATTATCATGAAAATTATATATCTTTTAATGCAAGGATAATGGTAAAATCTCATAAGATAAATATTTTTTATAATGGATGCAATAAAAAATCAAAAAGTTACCCTTACCATCAACTCAAGAACTACTAATGTCTTATTTTATTTTGGATCTACCCACTCCTTCTTGTCTAATAAATTTTTTAAGGTTATTAAGATTCAACCCAAATGATTATATGTGGAATTAGAAGGTCAAACCCAAATAATATGATTTTATCACAATTATATGATTCCTCTTTAGTTGAAATTTTTGAGAATTTACCTCTTACCAATCCTGTCAATATTCATTTGGATGAATTTGATGAAGTCATAGGCATAGATTGAATTTCATTTCAATATTACCCCATAAATAATATATTAAGGGAATTTATGTTTGATACTTAAAACCATCATTTGATATTCTATATATTTTATGATAAGTATGAACATACGTTGGATAATACATCCATTGTATGGGACATAATTCATATTCAAAATTTTCAGTTTTTCTGAAATGGACTGGGAGAAACTCGACATCAATTATATTCATATAGTTAGGTAATTTTGTGGATGTGTATTGTTTAGAGTCACATATCCTTCTATGGTAACATGAATTTGAGTTCAAGTTAGAACTCATACATAGTTCCACACCAATTTCACAGACTCCCTATATAATGGCCTCAACTATGTAATACGAATTAAAGATGAAACTCCCTAATATTTTGACTAGGGATTTTTTTTTCAAAGTGTTTCACCTTGGGGCGAATCAGATATTTTTTTGAACAATAATATTGTATAGATGAAAAAATGAATTGACTATTAGCAGTTTAGTAAAATTACATTTGATAACAAAGAACATATTCCTTATATTGTTGGCTGGTTTGATCAAATACATGAATCTCAATACTTTTCTAAATCTAAACTCTATTATTGATACCATAAATTCTAGGTAAATGATGAATATATTCCCAAAAATGAATTTAGAAGAACATATAGATTATATGAATATATAGTAATTCTTTTTGTTCATATAAATTCCACTTTTTAAATCATGGATTTCATTCAATGATTCTTTTGAGATTACCTTGATATGTTCATGGTAGACATTGTAGATGATATTAGTATTTTCACAAAGAGAATGGAAGAGTATACAGAATACTTGATAATTGTAAAAAATACCCAATGGAATGAGAAACTATATGAAATCATTAAAAACTATTAATTTTGGCTACAAAAAGTTTCATTTTTTGGCTAAGATAACTTAATATATAGAGGTAATTGTAGAAGAGATATCAATGATAGAGGCTGATGGATGTAGTCCTAGACTAAACATGGTGACAGAGATTTTTAGCATTCATGGTTTAGAAGGACTTAATCGATGGTTCAGAGAATATTATTCATGACTATCTAATCCTATAACCAATTTAACATATAAGGGTTTCATGTTCTTATAGATGAAGGATGTTTGAAAAATATTAGGAAACTAAATAGAAGGAATGTCATTGAACTTGTGGATACAACAATCTATTATAAAGAAGGTTTTGTGATCTATAAAGATGAATACAAAAATAGATTGAGGTTTTTCCATATATAGAATAACTTGATTATAGCTTTTTTTCATGAAAATTGATGATTCTTTGTGAAAATTACCCAATTAATGATTTGGAGACATATAAGGTAATTTTATAAATAATTATTGAAGATATTGTATTAATAGAGTAATGTGAAATATATATACTAATTATAAAATATTTAATCATATATCCTCACAAAATTTATTTATCATTTTCCAAATATGATTGTTAAATATGGAAAAGGATAACGACTTCTCAATATATAATCACCCCAAGAAAGTGAACAAGGTAGACAGTGATTTCAGTCAAATTAATCATGATATATTATACATGATGAGGAATATAAAATATCCATTATTATTGTATTTGAAAAATAAGGAACTAAAAGTCCAAATGTATGGGGAAAATATTATATTTATCAATCCAAAATTATAATTTTTATTTAGAAAATAGGGAAGTTAAAAAAAATAATGAAAGGGAAACCCTTATTATGGCAGCCAGAAATAATGATGGCCAAGGGAATCACCCTGAATAATTTTCACCCCTATTCATCCTTGATGTTGGAAGATGTATTAATATTTGAATGAATACTTCATGTGGGATAGAATGAAGAGACATATCACAATGTTTGTATATCAGTTTCTGGAATTATATCATGTTATGGAAAAATGAAAAAGTTATTAGGTTATGTTGCATCCATTATCCAAATTGGAATGGAAATGGGAGACCATCACTATGTATTTTCATTTTGGACTCCCCAAAATATATAATGGGTTTAATGATATAGGTTTTTTAGTCGATCACCTTACAAATTCATCCTCTTTAACACAACCAGAGAATTATTCTCACTAGATTATCTTTTTTAGGATTTATGTTAATGAAGGTGTAAGGATTAATGGACTATTGTATTCCATTATATATGCAGTGATGCGAGGTATAACTCAATATCATCGAGAATTCGTCATTAATAAACTGATATTGAATTTAGTTTTAGTACTTCTATTCATCCTTAGTTTCATGTCCAGTCTAAAAGAACTATTAAAACTCTAGATGATATATTGAGATCTATTTCTCTATAATTCAATGCTTAATGGGATCAACACTATCATCTAGTTGAGTTTTCTTAAAAAAGTATCCCCTATTCAATAATTCGCATGGATACATATGAATACCTATATGGATAGAAATTTATAGTGCTGTGGTGTTGGAATAATGTTATGGAAATAAAGATGTTGGGACCTAATATAATTGAATAAATGACTAAGAAGTTTATAATCATTCAGAAATATAACGACCCATACTTTACATACATTTTTATTACATCAAAATTAAATCACACTTATGACAACATATAACAAAACCACAGTAGGACCATATAGGTATTGTGTCATTAGAAACTGGGAAACATAAACAACTGGTTCATAAAGCATCTATATTGTCTCCATTTTATTTCATCATATCTAGAATCAATTTTTGGAATTTCTTACTTAATACCATTCTTCCTGACATGGGGAAAATAAAGCATACAAAAGGGTGAGGTCAAATTATCAGTAAGGGTAAACAAAATAAATATCAACCACATCATATTCATTAGAACATAACATTATGGAAATCTTAACCTGCAAAAGAGATCATAAATTCATAACATGGGATAAATCATAGTAGTGAAATGTAATTATAACATGAAACATTATCTCATATACACCTAATCATAGAGAATCATTTCTTATTAGTCAAGACTCATTTCCAAGACTATCTTGGCGGAGAAATTTCATTTCCGAACCGAGTTCACTCATCGTTTCAGTCCTATATCACTGACCCGGTTTAACATGCCATTCGATCCATGTCTATATAATGATATATAAATCATTACCCAATGCATTGGACGGAGATATAGGTCCCACCCATCTCATAATGACAACATTCTTATGTGTACCACGGGATCATAAATCTTACATCATAGCATAACCGATGTAATAAAAATGGGATTCTTAAACGTCATGCCATCATAACATTATCCATATAATATAAAATTACCTCATAAACATAATTTCATCATAAAATAATCTAATCAATGTAAAAATAGGGATAGAAATAGAAACATATATTATATTAGATGGAAAATAATTTTGATAAAATGCTTGAACTCCATTCTTGAGGAAAATATCCTTTCTACTTCAAAAACATTTTTACATCCTTAACATGTCATAAAATTTTAAGCTAAAAGAATTTGATTTAAAATAAACATGAAATATTGTAAAGGATGCTTCATGGAAAATTTTTTTTTATGAAATCATAAAATCCATTCATGCCAAATAAGTTAAAACAACATTCTTCTCGTACTTTGGTCGGAAATGTCAAAAAGTACCTGGTACTAAAAACCACCAAAGATTCCATTCATATATTTTTCTAAAAACACACCAATGAGTAATATTGGATTTAAAAAATTTTAGGAGGATATATTTAATATTAAATATTTAGGAAACATGTATGTGGATGATAAATACACCCCCAGTAAATACCAAAGTATAAACGATCTTGGCTAAAAGTGAGATTGTGAGATTTTCCCTTACCTTAGGTCCAATTTTCTTCGTACGTGTCCGAACCTCCTATATAATGATTTAAATAATGTTATTGACTTATTCCAGAATTGTAATCATTGTTATGATATCACATATAGTCATATTCTTATCCTCTTATTCGTGATATTTCATTGTTACTTGTTATTCGGGTGTTTAATGCTTTTTGTTCTTATACATGTTTTTTCGAATAAATCCTTATTATTATTTTTTATGTTATAGATACCTCATTTACAGAGTGGTATTATTTTAATATATATCATATTTATTCATTCAATTCATTTATATAATCATTATGCAATGAATATCATGTAGAACAAGTCACATCACATCGTAGAGACGGTAGGTCGTACGTACGCACGAGCGATGATATCGTTCCCATGGTCGTGGAATTGTATTGAAGTGTATGTATAATATTTCATAATAAAAATATCATTACAATAATCATATATATTTATTATTTACACCATTATACCCATCCAAATAATGTGGTGGTGGAAAACATATTACACCACGGCGTGGAGATGATATTCCGTACGTACGTACGCGCGGTGATTTCGTTTTCTATAGGATGGATAGAAGGTGAAATATGGTTGTTTCATATTTATAATAAAATATCAGTATATTAGTGATACTGATGTTATTAATTCATAATAAAAATAATAATTAAGAGGAATTAGAAAAAGAAAAAAATTTGAAACAATCGGTAAAGGACATTACCTATTCATTGAAGAGCCTCTTCTAATTCTACTCTTAGGGCACTAAATATGGCTGTTGAAGAATACCATGACCACTAGGATATTTCTAGGGAAGTGTAGTAGAAATATTTTTAGGGTTTGGTAGAGCTTTAAGGCTTAAAGGGGTGTGAGGTGGAGAGGGAGGAGGCTCCCTTTTATAAGGGAGGAGAGGGTCATTTTAGGAAAAATAAAAAATATTATTTCATAATAAATTAATATTCAGTTTATAATAGCTCCAAATTAATTGATTTAGATGATAATGTGGGGATGGGCCGAAATACTTTGAAACAATAGATTTTAGACAAGATTAGGATACTATTTTATCCTTATCATTACGATTTAACTCTAAGTTAAATAATTTAACTTTTACTGTCTCTTCTTGTTTTCTTACACTATATGGTTAATAAACATACAATAACAAGGCAAACGAACCCAAAGTGGTTAATTATTAATATATATAACCTTATATAAGTCATTTTTCCAAACCTTTGATTTTTAGGAATAAAATAACAACTAATAATATATTATTTTTTAAAAAAATTATTTTATGTCAATTTTCAAACTATTTAGTAATTGATTTTTGTGAAAATTATAAAATCATTATTAGTTCAAACAAGGTTACTTAAATCAATTATAACATGTCATATTAACTTATAAAATTAGTTTATTTCATATAAAGTCTCAAATTAAATTTATTTTGGTATTTATAATATCAATTATGTTAATATTTCATTAATAAGGTAATTACTACATCATCATTGTGTCATAAGTAAATTAAATAATTTAATGTCTAAAAATTATAAATAAAATAAAATTATATAGGAAATCTTTTTATATTTCTAATTAATATTTATACTCTAATTAATATTATTTATAAACCAATATTAAAAAAAAATTAGTTATTAAACATTGATTTTAACTATTTTAACTCTAATTTAAATAAAATAATATTAAATGTCCTAATCTAATCCAAGAGGACATAAATGGTCATATTTTATTCCTAAGGTTGTTTTTGGTCCAATTAAATTTATCCAATAGAATTAGGACACGTGTTATTGTAATAATAATATGATTTTGTTTACCCTTAAGTACCCTATATACTTTTAACCTTGGTAAATAAAATTAAAAAGTTACAAAAAATTATTTTCATCTCATTGAAACACATTTTACATACTGATAACAATCGTGTCTCTCAGATTTTTTAAATTCCATTCAATGAAGCAGTAAAATTAAGTTTTATGTAAATTTTCAAATTCTCCTAGGAGGTGAGTAAAAGACAGTGAAAAGTTCAATAAAATTTTTATATATCGAAAATAATTATAAAATGAATTCAATGAACCTCATTGAAATTATATAGGTATTATGTATCAATTATGACCTAAAATAAATTTAAATAAAATAAATAATTATTTAAATAAAAATTATGGTTTTAAATAGTAACCTAGTGTTTTCACTATTCATCAAAAATTGAACGTTTTTAGAAAAATACCAAAAATTCACCCAAGGCTAATTTCAATATTCTGAATCCAAAAATGAAGTTAATTTTCAATGATAAAATTTATAAAGTTTTAAAAAGTGGGTATTTCTATTCATAACGACTAGTTTTAATAATATTTTTAAAGCATATCGTTGTTTAGTGAAACTCGGTATTGTGTACAATGAAATCTATCAAGGAAGGTCACGATTGTGTGTAAATAAAGCCAAGCTAGTGTTGTGTGTAGTGAAAGACTACTTTGATGACATATATAACATAAAAACAAAATATTTCTCATAAAAATATTCGATGTTACATTCTACCCCACTTAAAAGGAATTTCGCCCTCGAACTTAGTCACTTTGTAACAAAAAGATGAGGATACCTCTCCATAATTATATCCCCAAGCTCCCATGTAGCTTTTTCTAATTGGTGGTTCCTCCATAAAACATTCACCAAGCGAGTGGTCTTGTTCTGTAATGATTTTTCACTAGGATCCAGAATCTCTATCAGTTGTTCTTCATAAGAATGATCTTGCTCCAGTGGTAAAACTTCTGAGATGAGTACATGTGAAGGATCGATTATGTACTTTCTAAGGAGTGATACATTGATCACATCATGATCTTGAGAGATATTAGGTGGAAGCATCAATCGGTAAGCTACCTTCCCAACACAATCCAGTATTTTGAAATCATCGATATACCTAGGGCTCAGCTTTACCTTATTTCCAAATCTCATTACTCTCTTCCAAGGAGATATTCGTAAGAACACTTTATCACCCACTTCAAAATCTACGTCCCTTCTTCGGTAATCAACATAACTTTTTTGTCGACTATGAGCTGATCTTATGTGTTATTGAATAGATCTGACCGTTTCTTCCATCTCATCAACAAGATCAGGTCCTAATAGCTTTCTTTCCCCAACTTCATCCCAAAAAGTTGGAGTCCTACATTTCTTTCCAGAGACAGCTTCATAAGGAGCCATTTGAATACTGGAGAGAAAGATATTCTTATTACAAACATCTTCCAAATGTAGGTTTTGATCCCAACCACCTTTGAAACACATAGATCAAGCTCTTAACAAATCTTCTAATGATTGAATTGTTCACTGAGACTGATCATATGTCTGAGGATGATAAGAAGCGCTGAAACTCAACTCTGTATCCAGAGTATGCTAATGACTTCTCCAAAACATTGATGTAAACCTTGAATCCCGATTAGATATAATGTAAAGTGGTACTCCATGGAATCTTACCACTTACTTTACATATATCCTGGCAAGTTGATCATGATAGAAATCCCCTATAATAGCAATGAAGTGTGAAGACTTTGTATGATGATCAACTATGACTCAGATATCATTATTGCCTTTGGATGTTTTTTGAATTCAGGTGACAATGTCCATAGTGATGTTTTCCCATTTCCAATTGGGTATGGGTAATGGTTGTAACACCCCCTTAGACTTCTGTCTTTCAGGTTTACCTTGCTGACAAACCAAGCATCAAGAGACATATTCACCAACATCATTTTTCATTCCATCCCACCAGAAGTACTCTTTCAGGTCTCTATACATCTTCGTGCCTCCAGGATGAAAAGATAATGAAGAACTATGAGCCTCATCTAGCAACTCCTTCTTTAATTATAGGATGGGAGGAACACAAACACGATTCCTATACCTTATCATCCCATCACAATCACGTTTTAATTCAGGAACATTTCTCACCTTCTTTTGTAACTCTACGTCTTCTTTCTGTGCCTCTTTAATCTTCACATGTATATATGGTTGAACATTCATTTGAGAAAGATAAGATTTTTCCCCTTCCATTATAATTCCAAGATTCATCCATTTTAAATACATAAATATTGGATCTTTTGTGATCCTCATCACGAATAAGCTTGCATGGTATCATAGACTTAATGCATATGCCACCTTGTTTTCATTCCTAGGGTGATAATGAATTGATCAGTCATAATCCTTAATCAGCTCCAACAATCTTCGTTGTTGCATATTCAGCTCCTTTTGTGTGAAAATATACTTCAAACTTTTATGATAAGTATAAATATCACACCTTCACCGTAAATATACTGCCTCTATATTTTTAATGCAAAGATTACCACAGCAAACTCAGAACCATGAGTTGGGATAATTTTTCTCATGGATTTTCAACTGCCGTGAGGCATAAGCTATCACCATATGGTTTTTAATGATAACACAACCCAATCCCTTCTTGGATGCATCACTATAGATCACAAACCTTTCTCCACTATAAGGAAGTGTGAGCACTGTTGCACTGGATAAACGTCTTTTTAACTTCTCGAAATTTTCTTCACATTCCTCCATCCAAACGAACTTAACTTCTTTTCGAGTCAACCTCGTGAGTGGATTAGATAATCATGAAAAAAATTCAAAAACTATCGATAATATCTAGCCAAACCAAGAAAACATCAGATCTTAGTTACCATTGTTGGTCTCAACCATCTTTAAATAACCTCTGTTTATGCTGGATCCGCACATTGACCCTTAATTGATGGTACCCTGAATGATGATCAATATTGTAATGTTATTGAGCTCCACATAGTTAGTCAAATAAGTCATCAATGTGTGGGAGAGGATATTTGTTATTGATAGTGATCTTGTTATGTTCTCGATTGTCAATGCATAGTTTCATTGATCCATATTTCTTCTTAACAAACATAACATGTGCTCTTTACAGAGATGCACTAGGGATTATGAATCCCTTATCAAGATTCTCTTGGAGTTGATTCATCAATTCCTACAACTCAATTCGGTCCATTCTATAAGGTGTCATTGAAATATGCTTAGAAACCGATATGAGTTCTTTTGAAAACTCAACATCACGATTTGGTGGAAGACCTGGTAATTCTTCTAGAAAGACATCATCAAACACCAGTAAAATGGGTATATTCTTAATCATGAGTTTCTCTCTAACCATTAGAGATAAATAACCATCATTTAGTGGAATCAAGACCCTTATGATGGAAGAAATTTCCAACGAAAGGTTATGTTCAACCTTACATCGATTGACGATCATAGATTGATCTGGAATATGAAATGTGACTACACTTCTTTGGAAATGGATATGAGATCCATATAAAGAAATCCAATCCATGACAAGAATCACATCAAATTCCACTATAACAAGGATCAAAAGATTTTTAGGAATCACTTTCCCAGAAACGTCAATCGGAGAATAATTATAATCTTTTGATGAGACTGTTGTTCCATTAGGGGTTTTTATGGCTAACTCAACATCTAATTGTTGAGGTAATATGGTGATACCCTCAGAAAATTCATCAAAAATAAAATAGTTGGTGGACCCATAATCAAATAAAACATTTGCTACATTAGAGTGGATGGTATGTGTACCTTTAACCACTTCATTATCGTACTCAACATCGCTGATAGAAATTTCATGTGACATTCCTTTGTCTTTAGCCTTAAGTGTTTTTTGTGGTCGATCATCATCAGCATCCCATGGATTAGGGAATTGATTATCATAATGCACCATTTCCTAGAACATGTATCATTGAAGTGTATGAGATGTACTCTGTGTAGTCTTTTCATTGTTCGCATCACTAGACATCATCATCCCATCATTGCGGCATTCAAATTCCAGATGACCTTCTTTTCCACATTTGAAACATTTACTTGTCCTTTTAAGACAACTCCCTCCATGTTTTTTTCCACGCATTGAGCATAAGGGAAAAATAATCTTCTCTTCATTGTGGTATTTATATTTCCCTTTGAATTCCATTATCCTCTTCTTATCAAACCTATATGACCGATGGGTTACTCCAATCTCCATCTCATCCTTGAGAGAACATCGAATGATTTCCTCATAGCAATTGAAATCCCTTATGGCTAAAGCCCTTCAAAGAATTGGTTTTAATCCACTAAATAATCGATCGATATTACTCTCGGGTTGGATAATAATTCCGGAAGCCTACCTTGAAAGCCTTGTAAAATTTTCTTCGTAGGTACCAACAGATTCATCATCCTTTTTTCTTCCTTTCCAAAATCTGTTTCTCCATCTTTGTTTTTAGAATAATAGGGAAGTACTTATTGAAAAATAAGTTCTAAAACTCGTCCCATTCCATGGACTCAACTTCATATCTTGGCCTCGTATTTCTGATAAGATTCTACCATTGATTAGCTTCACCTTACAAACGATATACTTTTAAGATGAATTTATCATGTTCAGAACATTGAAGAACTGAAAATATCTTTTCAGTGGTACTAATCCATTATTCATCCACTAATGGATATGTAGAACCACTGAATAAAGCTGGATGCTGCCTCATGAAGGATTCAAGAGAATGTTTCTCATTCCATTGCTTGTTTGGAAGTCCTGCATGATTCATTGCCTGAGAAAGTTGTGTGATCATGGCTACAAGATTTTTCATTCCATATCCCATAACGTTTGGTTGATCAGGGGGACAATCGTTACATTTCCCGTCGTATTCCGCATTAACATGGTTTTTTTGGGTTCCATACATTGACTAAAACCAAGAAGAATAGTGTGAGAAACACTAATTATAATATGAAATCCACATAATCAAGAATAAAATTTCACACTTAAGGTCATATCATAGGTTGTTCATGGCCATTTCTAAAACACTAATATTGTGTTCTATGCTTAGATATATCCTTAGGGTTCTTACTAAGTCTTTCACATCGTAGATTCCAAAGGTTGACTATATGTTTCCTCTGATACCAACCATAAAGATCCATACCTTACATACATTGTTATTACTTCAAAAATGAAGCATACTTATTACAACATATAACAAAACCACAGTAGGACCGTATAGGTATAGTGACTTGAGAAACTGGGAAACATAAACAACTGGTTCACAACACATCTATATTGACTCCCATTTATTTCTTCATATCTTGAATCCCTTTTTGGAATATCCTACTTAATGCCCTTCTTCCTAACCTAGGGAAAAGAAAACATACAAAAGGGTGAGGTTGGATTCTCAGTAAGGGTAAACAAAATAATTATCAATCACATCATATTCATAAGAACATAACATTTTTGAAATCTTAACCTGCAAAAGAGATACTAATTTCATAACATGGTATAAATAATATTAGTGAAATGTAATCATAACATGAAACTCTGTGGCATACACACATAATATAGAGAATCATTTCTTAGTTGTCAAGACTCATTTCCAAGACTATCTTAGCAGACAAAGTCCATTTCTAAACCAAGTTCACTCCTCGTTTCTATCCTGTATCACTGAACCGGTTTAACTTACTATTCCATCCATGTTTATCTCATGAGATATAAATCATTACCCAATGAATTTGATGGAGATTTATGTCCCACCCACATCATAATGAAACCATTCTTATGTGTGCCACAAGATCATAAATCATACATCATAGCAAAACCCATGTAATAAAATTGGGATTCTTAAACGTCATGCCATCATAACATAATCCATAAAATATAAAAGGACATCATAAAAATAATTCCATCATAACATAATCAAATCAATGTAAAAATAGGGATAGAAACATAACCCTATATTATCTTATATGTAAATTAATTTTGATAAAAATTTTGAACTCCATTCTGGAGTAAAATATCCTTTCTACTTCAATTTTTTTTCCGTTTTTAACATGTCATAAAATTTTAAACTAAAAGAATTCGAATAAAAATAAACTTGAAAACTTTTTAAGGAAGCTTCCTGGAAAATAATGTTGTATTAAATCATATAATCATTTCATGCCGTATAAGTTAAAAAAACATTCTTCTCGTACTTGGGCCAGAAAAGTCCAAAAGTACCTCATACTAAAAACGAAAAAATATTCCTTCCATATATTTTACTAAAATCTCACCAATGTGTAATATTGGATTTAAACAATTTTAGGATGATATTAATAATATTACATATTGAGGAAACATAGATGTGGATGATAAATACACCCCAGTAAAGGCCAAAGTATAAACAATCTCGGCTAAAAATGAGATAGTCAGATTTTCCCTTACCTTAGGTCTGATTTGCTTCATACATGTCCAAACCTCCTGTATAATGATATAAATAATGTTATTTAATAATCAAATATTCTTACTCATTTCTATTATATCATATATGGTCATATTATTAGCTTCTTATTAGTAATATTTCATTTTTACTTGTTTTTAGGTGTTTATTGCTTTTTGTTCTTATGCGTTTTTTTCGAATAAATTCTTATTATTAATTGTATTTTATAGATATATCATTTACAGAATGGTATTAGTGTAATAAATATTATATTTATTCATTCAATTAATTTATATAATCACTATGCAATGATGATCATGTAGAACAAGCGCATCACATCATGGAGACAGTTGGCCGTAAGTATGCACGAGTGATGATATCGTTCCCATGATCATGGAATTGTATTGAAGTGTATGTATACTATTTTATATTCAATATCACTTTACAATAATAATATAAATTTATTCTTTAGACCATTATACCTATCCATGTAAGGTGGTGGTGGGAAATAGATTACACCACAGCGTGGAGATGGTATTTCATACGTACTCACACGCGGTGATTTCATTTTCCGTATGATGGATAGAAGGTGAAATAGGGTTGTTTCATATTTCTAAAAACATATCAGTATATTAGTGATACTAGTGTTGTTACTTTATAATGAAACAACTAAATAATAAGATGTAGAAGAAGAAATACATTTGAAACATTTGGTAACGTACATTACCTCTTCTATGAAGCGCCTCTTCTTAACCTATTTTTAAGGCAGTAAAGATTGACATTGAGGAAGGCCAGGACCTCTAGGATTTTTCTAGGGAAGTGTAGAATAGAAAATAGTAGGTTTTGGCCAAGCATGAAGTCTCAATGTGGTGTGAGGAGGAGAGGGAGGATGTACCCTTTTATAAGGGAGGAGAGGGGTACCTTAGGAAAGACTAAAAATATTATTTTATAATAAAGTCATATTTTGTTTGTAATAGCTCCAAATTGATTTATTTCAAAGATAATGTGGGTATAGGTCGAAATCCTCTCAACCAATAGATTTTATACATGTTTAGGTTAATATTTTAACCTTATCATTTAGATTTAACTCTATGTTAACTAATTTAACTTTTATCGTGTCTTCTTGTTTTCTTACACTATATGGTTAATAAATATACTATAACATTCCAAAACAACCCCTAGTAGTTCATTATTAATATATATAACTTTATCTAAGTGATTTTGTCGAACCTTATATTTTTAGGGAAAAAATAACAGTTAATAATATAATATTAGATTTAAAAACTACTTTATGTCAATTCTAACACTATTTGGTAATTGATTTTTGTGAAAATCATAACAGAATTATTAGTTCTATCAAGGTTAAATAAAGTAATAATAACATGTCATATTAACCGATAAAATTATTGAAATTCATCAAAAGTCTCACATTACATTTATATGGGTATTTATAATATCAATTATGTTAATGTTTAATTAATAAGGTAATTACTGCATCATCATTGTGTCATAAACAAATTAACATATTCAATGTCTAAAAAATATCAATAAACTACCATTATGTAGAAAATATTTTTATATTTCTAATGAATATTTATAGTCGAATTTATCTTATTTATAGCCCAATTTTAAAAATGTTATAGTTATTAAAATTTGATTTTAACTATTATAACTCTTGTTTAAAAAAAATAATATTAAATGTGCTAATCTAATCCATGTGGACCTAAATGGTCATATTTTATTCCTAATGTTGTTTTTAGTTGAATTAAACTTATCCAATATAATTAGGACATGTGTTATAGTAATAATAATATCATTTTTATCCTTAATTACCCTATTTACTTTTAACTGTGGCAAATAAAAGTAAAAAGTTACCAAAAATTATTTTCATCTCATTGAGACACATTTTACTTACTGACATCAACCGTGATTCTTGGATTTTTGAATTTCTATTCACAGAAGTAGTAAAATTATGTTTTATGTAAATTTGCAAATTCAACAATGAGGTGGGTAAAAGACGGTGAAAAGATCAATAAAATTTTTATATATCTATAATTATTATGAAATGATTACAAGGAATTTCATTGAACTTATATAGGTATTATGTATCAAATTTGACCTAAAAATTTTAAATAAAAATTTGGTTTTTAAATAGTAATCTAGTGTTTTCACTATTCATCAAAAATTGAATGTTTTCAAAAAAAAAACAAAAAATTCACCCTAGGCTAATTTCGATATTCCGAATCCAAAAATGAAGTTTATTTTGAAAGACAAAATTTATAAAACTTCAAAAAGTTGGTATTACTATTCATAATGGCTAGTTTTAATAATATTTTAATATTATATCATTGTTTAGTGAAACTCGATATTGCGTACAACGCGTTCTATTGAAGAATATTGTGATTGAGTGTAAAGTAGGACAAGCTAGTGTTGTGTGTAGTGAAATATTCATTTGATGATTTATATAAAATCAAAACAAATTGTTTCTCATAAAAATATCGTGTGTTACAAGAAAAATATAAATACAACTCAATATTGGTGTACAATTTATGCTGATAAACGATGATGTGAGATATAATTTTATTTTGGTGAGATGGTGTTTCTTTTAATTCAACCTTTTAATAAGGTTATGATATTCAGGAAGGAGGAGAAATGAAGACTTATGTATATAATTCCCCAAGATATTCTTGATTGTAATGATATGGTATCCAATCTCATGAAACATCCAAAATACCTCTCTCAATTCTCGATCTGTTACATGTATCTCTTTAGAGGATATACATACCTGACCCTCCAAATGTACTAATCATAGAGTTCAAATGGCTAGAGAAATATCTTTCTTATAAGGTTGAACCAGTTCATGTTCTAAATCATAGAGTGAAATTTAAATTACACATCACCACACACTTAGTAAATTTTTATGGAAAATTCAAACTTTAGTGGATGATATGTGGGAACATGAGGTTACAATGAAGAAAAATATTCCACATAATTTTTTATTATAATGATACATTTTGATGGTGAAATTCATTTTAAAGGGGTGTCTAATGTTACCCATGATGTTTCTATATTATTTAATGCATTTAATTTTTTGTTACACCGGGTTACGATTGAATTAGACGATATGATATGTTATTCTTGTTCATCATGTGGCACTAAGATAGCATTAGTTACATGTAACACTGAGATTCTACGAAATAATATTTTATTATTATAGTTATTTAAACAGGAGAGTTATAATATAGCTAGTAAATAATGTAATATGAATAGTAATATTATTTTAAAATATTATTTATAATTAATTATAAAAATAATAAACATATGTAAAAACATTGGTAAAAAACATATCATTTTATTTATGTCTTTATATGTTTGACAATACTTTTTTCTTAATAATAATAATTTTTATATCAGTATTTGAACAATTATAACATTAATTATACAAAAAATTAAAAATTTAACATGAGAAAATAAAATAAAATTTTGAATTTATAATTCTAAAATTATATTATGCTGAATAATTAGTATTTTTAGAAAATCAACATTTTTGGATGAATATTAAAAAATACTGAATTTTAATTCAAGAATTTATTCTTTTCTAATTTATTTTAAAAAATATTTTTTATGGTTTTAGTGTATATTTATATAAATTATAAATGAAATAATCAAATTTAGGTCATTTGATCCAATATCACATTGAAATTAGATACTAAAAAATTCAATCTTTTAGACATTTTTTTACTTTAAACACATGACATGTAGTCCCATTTGTGATATTAATTTTAGATTAATTTTATTTATTTCTATTATTATAGTTTTGAAAAATTACTTCTATATTTTTTTATAATTAAAATTTATATTTTATAATAACGTCAACTTATTTTCTGACCAAACATATTAGGGAAATTAATTAATATTATTTACAATGATTAAGGTAAAAATAAAATTACTTTGTGTTTAAACGTTAATTTAAGAGGATAAATATCCTAATCTAATGTCCAAAATTCATTTTATAGGCACCTATACACTATATCATACTATTTCTAGAATATAGACCATTATTGGAGGGAAATTATAATGTACCCTAGAGCACCCTGAGAGAGAAGGGTGGATCAGGGTGTCAACTTTTTCAATTAAAGTTATGGATCTTATTCCCATATTTGTAAGAACATAATAAACATTTCTATTTAAATGTTTCAAAAAAGAAAAAGTCACATGAAAATAGATAGTACGATAATTTTACTGGGATCCCCAATATGGTTTAGTCTAAGGATAATAAACCAAAAGTGTGGTTGCCGTACCTAAATACATTAATCATTAAGTGATGTGGAATAAATAGGTTTTAAAATAATCACCCTATTCTGGGAACACTGACATCATATTGATTACTGGTACCCCATTGCGCCCCTTTGAACAATTTCATTGAATCCTGTATATCACATAATTGAATGAATTCTATGTAAATTTATCGATTTGATGGTCTCTTCAATGCTTTGGATATAATTTCTTTATCCTTGACATAGCACACAACTATTATTATACCATAGACATAATTCAATGCACTCTGAAATCCATATCCTCTTAAACATGATGTTCAATAATACCTTTCATGAACCTCCTTCATGAATCTCACTACGTCAATAATGATCCATCCCCTAGCTGAACGTACTTCCTCTACGAAGCACGCGTGGCTTCGCAAAAAATACACCCTCATGAAGCTTAGTGTTTGAATGTGAACTAACTTATTATTTTGAGGTTTATATTATGCATAAAAATTGTCATCAATAAAGTATAAACCTATCTTTTTTGTGATGATCATACTCTTGTAGATTCCTATATTCACAAAGCTGCCCTAGCTTTGATAAATCAAATAGATTCTAGATTTTTCACAATAATTTAATGTTTTATAAAGTGGGGGTAGCTTTATATTTATTGGCTCATCCATTCTCAATGCTCCACCTCCTATAATGTGCTTTTGGGAGATTTTAAAAACATATTTGTGATGATCAACCCTTCATGACACTCTAGTGAAATTTGATTTAGTCAGGTGGCTCACTATCACCACATCGCATTGTGAGGATGACCCAGGTATAGTAATATCTTAGAAACACAATCTCTATTCATGATGATCCACTTTAATGAAAATTCCTGATTCCAACAACCTTCACCTTTAGTTTTTTTAGTAATCCATTGTTAAATTCAATGATGCAGGACCCACAATAAAAACCTAATATGTGAAAAATAAAACATCCAGAACTCCATGTCTACATGATCAATTCTCAATGTAGAAAAAAATAGGGGAAGAATGAATAGAGTTATAATTTTTTGACATGCTAAAAGTTGTCCATGCTATGGTCTGACTATTTCCTCATAAGAAAGAATTGTTTTATCCAATCTCATTACCCCCTTTGTTACTCATTGAATGTGTCCATTGTCCATTATCCATTATAATAAAACTATAAATCTATTCATTCTCATCCTTTGAACCATTGTATTTATCTATTCATCCCCCATTGAGTTGAATCAAAAAAACCTCATTTTTTCATAAATCTCAAAAAACACTCTCTGGAACATTTCTCCCCCATAAAATAGCATCACATCGAAAACAAATTAAAATAGTTAATTCAACTTGGGATAGGGGAACAATCCCATCCTCCTCACACACTAAGAGGTGGATGGACATCATTGTTTAATTGATTATTCTCACACACATGTGATTATAATGGTTTATTCAGTATTTCATCCACTTGAGCTTTTGTATCAACATGATCGACTTTAATTGTGCCTTGTTAAATTTTTTTTATTAAGTGATATCTAATATTAATGTGTTTAATATGAGAATGATGAACAATATTTTCATGAGTTCAATCCCATTTTTTGTATCACAGTGAATCACCATTGGTTGTTTCACCACATCACCAATATCATTCATCTATTTCTTTATCCACAACATATGAGTGTAAGCCTTAGTAGTAGGGATATACTGATCTTCAGTAGCACTAAGAGAATTACATTCATATTCCTTACTCAAACAACCCACGCATTTTTTGAAAATAAATAATGATCCACCACTTGTGGAAAATATATAAGTAATATCTCTTTCCCATTTTTCATCATAATATTTTAATTATTCACTATCTGTTCCTATAGAAAATATAAGTCATAATTGTGACTTACTTGAATTTACCTCATGGATATTTTCATTGACATCATATTTTATTAGTTATTATTAGTTTTAATGTTTTCCACTAAGAATGTTGTAAAGACAACATTTTTCCATGTCGCAGTCAGGTACAATAAGAATACAATGATTCTCCTATGAATTGTAGGATCTATAGATGACCCATCATCATGCTTCCCTAGTTTTTTCAAAACCACAATCGGAGTCAACAATGGTTTTGAAGCGTGAATATTGAATTTCTTTATAAACTCTCCTAAATTCATTTTTGGAGAAATTAATGTGTTTTTATTCCTATGTATTACATGAAACTATTAGATGTATGTAAGTTCACTAATTATAGACATTTCAAATTCTGATTTCATGTGATTAGAAAATTCATCCAATGATCTGTTCCTACTTCCCCCAAATATAATATCATCTCCGTAAACAATTATGATGAATGGATATTTCTAATAATTTTTCATGTATAGATTGTCCTCCACTCCTCATATATTAAATTTGACTTTATCTAGATAAGAATCAGGTAGAGAGTACCATTCATATGGTGCCTATTACAGACCATATAGTTCATTTTTCAATTTTCATGCCTTCATTTCGTCTTTATCATGTAGAAATCCCAATATTTGTTCAATATAAACATCTTCTTCAAAAACAATATTCATAAAATCTGTTTTGACAATTATTTGATACACAATTTATCCTATTTTAATATCCTTTAATTGAAAAATCCTAAGAGGCACTAGTCTCATCACTAGATGAAATATTTCATCAACATCAACACCTAGAATATATTAATATATTCTACACACCAATCATCCATTATTTCAAATCACATTAAATTGATCATTGAATATATTTTGAAAGATATAATTCATATAAACCACTTTTAAAATTTCAATACTCATAAGTAGATTATGTGTCTGGATATTTCCAATATAATAATTCTATTAATTCATGGATTTAACACATGATTCATCCTTTTCAACTTTTTTAAATGATTATGGTTCAAAAAAATAATAAGAATGCATGTTGGGAATTATTCTGCATTCCACTTTTTTGAGTGTGTTCAGTCTAATCCCCAATGATGTTAGATAGATAAATCTCTTCTCATTGACATATCTTTTGAGGGTCTAAAATTGTTTATTAATCTGTGGTTTCTAGTTCTAAATGTTCATCTAAATAAACATAAAGTTGTGCCCCGTGAATGATTTTAACATCATTCTCTACATCTATATTTGGATTTGTTCCATGTCCACATTCTTATTCATCTTCTATCATATCAACATAAGAATTACTTTGGGATGTTGTGTACTTACCTTCAATGATATTCACATCAATGCTTTCCACAATTTTTCAAGATGATTATTGAAAAAAAATTTGGCTTTTCTCTTCACTGATATATCAATAATCTTGTATCTACATAATCACCATAATTCCATTGAATTACTTCTTTGTTTCTTATGAGACATTTACATCCATTAACAAGGAAATGATTCATAGAGGCATTCCTTTCATTCCATAAATCATACAGTTCAAACATTTCTACAAAATAAATCCTAGTATGATTGTGAGTATTCACTACTACATGAATAGCCTCTATCCGATAATTGTAAGGCATGTGACTCTCATTTAGTAATGTTTTGGCTATATTTTTTCCCAATTATTCATATGACTGATGGGTTACTACAATCTCCATATCAACCTTGAGAGAATATCGAACGATTTCCCCATAGCTATTGAAATCCCTTATGGATAACGCCCTTCAAAGACTTGGTTTTAATCCACTAAATAATTGATCAATCTTACTCTCGAGCTGGATAATAATTTCGGAAGAATACCTTGAATGTCTCGTAGAATTTTCTTCTTATGTACCAACAAATTCATCATCCTTTTGATTCAGTTCAAGAAACACCTTCTCCATCTTTGTTCGAAGAATACGAGGGAAGTACTTATTGAAAAATATGTTATTGAACTTGTCCCATTCCATGGACTCAATTTCATCTCTTGACCTCGTATTCTTGATAATATTCCACCATTGATCAGCTTCACCTTACAAATGATATACTCTTAAGATGACATTATCATCTTCAAAACATTGAAGAAACAAAAATATATTTTCAGTGGTACTGATCCATTGTTCAGAAAATAATGGATTAGTAGACCCAATGAATGAGGGTGGATACTGCCTCATTAAGGATTCAATAGAATGTTTCTCCTTCCTTTGCTCATGTGGAAGTCTTGCATGATTCATAGCCTGGGAATGTTCTGTGATCATGGAAAAATGATTTTGCATTCCAGCTCCCATAATGTCTGGTTGCTCAGGGGTAAAATCATTACATTTCCCATCGCATTCCACATTAACATGGTTCCTTCGAGTTCTAGCCATTGACTAAAACCAAGAAGAATATTGTGAGAAACACTAATTATAATAGTAAAACCACATAATAATGAATAAAATTTCACACTTAAGGTCTTATCATAGGTTTTTCATGGCCATTTCTAAAACACAAATATCATGTTCTATGCTTGGATATATCCTTATGGTTCTTACTAAGTCTTTCACATCCTTGTTTCCAAAGGTTGACTATAAGTTTCCTCTAATACCAAATATATTGACCCATACATTACATACATTTTTATTACTTAAAAATTGAATCACACTTATTACAACATATAACAAAACCACAATAGGACCTTATAGGTATAGTGACTTGAGAAACAGGGAAACATAAACAACTGGTTCATAAATCAACTATATTGTATCCCGTTTATTTTTTCATATCTAAAATCCCTTTTTCGAATATCCTATTTAATACCCTTCTTCTTGACCTAGGGAAAATAAAACATACAAAATGGTGAGCTAAAATGCTCAGTAAGGGTAAACAAAAGAAATATCAGTCACATCATATTCATAAAAACTTAATATTCTGGAAATCTTAACCTGCAAAAGAGATCATAATTTCATAACATGGGATAAATCAAAGTCGTGAAATTTAATCACAACAAAAAACTTTGTGGAATACACAAATAATTATAGATATTCATTTCTTAGTATTCAAGACTCATTTCCAAGACATTCTTATTTAACAAAGTCCATTTTTGAACTGAGTTCACTCCTCATTTCAGTCCTGTATCACTGAACCGTTTTAACATTCCATTCTAGACATGTCTATCTCATGAGATATAAATCTTTACCCAATGAATTGGAAGGAGATATAGGTACCACCCATCTCATAATGATACCATTATTTTGTGTTCCACAAGATCATAAAGCATACATCATAGAATAACCCATGTAATAAAAATGGGATTCTTAGAAGTCATGCCATCAAAACATAATCCATATAAGATAAAAGGAAATCCTAAAAATAATTCCATCATAACATAATAAAATAAATGTAAAAATAGTGATAGAATTAGAACCCTATATTATCTTATATGGAAAATAATTTTGAAAAATTCATGTACTCCATTATTGAGAAAAATATCCTTTCTACTTCAAAAACATTTTTCCTTTATTAACATGTCATAAAAATTTAAACTAAAAGAATTTGATTAAAAATAAACTTGAAAACTTGTAAAGGAAGCTACATGGAAAATAATGTTTTATGAAATCATAATATCCAGTCATGCCCTATAAGATAAAAAAACATTCTTCTCGTACTTTGGCCGGAAAAGTCAAAAAGTACCTCGTACTAAAAATGACAACAGATTCCTTTCATACATTTTACTAAAAACTCACCAATGAGTAATATTGGATTTAAATTATTTTAGTAAGATATAAATAATATTACATATTAAGGAAACATGGATGTGGATGATAAACACACCCCTTTAAATACCAATGTATAAACAATCTCGGCTAAAAATGAGATTGTGAGATTTTCCCTAACATTATGTCCGATTTGCTTAGTACGTGCCTAAACCTCCTGTATAATGATTTAAATAATGTTATTTACTTATTCCAGAATCATAATAATTGTTATGATATAATATATGGTCATATTCTTAGCTTCTTATTAGTAATATTTCAGTGTTACTTGTTTTTCGGGTGTTTATTGCTTTTTGTTCTTATGCGTGTTTTGTCGAATAAATTCTTATTCTTATTTTTAGGTTATAGATACCACATTTACATAATGGTATTAGTTTAATATATATCATATTTATTCATTCAATTAATTTATATAATCATTATTCAATGAAGATCACATAGAATGAGTTGCATCAAATCATAGAGACTGTAGGTCGTACGTACGCACGAGCGATGATATCGTTACCATGATCATGGAATTTTATTGAAGTGTATGTATACTATTTCAGAATCAATATCACTTTAAAAATAATCATATATAGTTATTCTTTATACCATTATACCCATCCAGGTAAGGTGGTGGTGGAAAATAGATTACACCACGACGTGGAGATGGTATTCTGTACGTACGCACACGCGGTGATTTCATTTTCCATAGTATGGATAGAAGGTGAAATAGGGTGGTTTCATATTTATAATAACATATAATTATATTAGTGATACTTTTTTTATTACTTCATAATGAAACAACTAAATAATATGATGTAGAAGAAGAAAGAAATTTGAAACAATTGGTTATAGACATTACCTCTTCTTTGAAGCGCCTCTTCTTAACCACCTCTTAAGGGACTAAAGATTGTATTTGAAGAATACCAGGACCTCTAAAATGTTTCAAGGAAAGTGTAGAAGACAAATTGGTAGGGGGTTTTCCGATCATGAAGGCTAAAAGTGGTGTGAAGAAGAGAGGGAGGAGGAGCCCTTTTATAAGGGAGGTGAGGGGAACCTTAGGAAAAACAAAAAAAAAATTTATAAGAAAGTCATATTCGGTTTATAATAGCTCCAAATTGATTGATTTCAAAGATAACTTAGGTATGGGTCAGAATAATCTCAAAAACTATATTTTATACATGTTAATTTTCTATTTTAACTATATCATTTAGATTTAACTCAATGTTAAATAATTTAACGTTTATTGTGTCTTCATGTTTTCTTACACTATATGGTTAATAAATATACTATAACATACCAAAATAACCCCCAGTGGTTCATTATTAAAATATATAACATTATATAAGACATTTGTATGAACCTTATATTTTTATGAATAAAATAACAATTAATTACACAATATGTTTTAAAAAAACAATTTTATGTCAATTCTGACACTATTTGGTAAATGTTTATTGTGAAAATCATAACTGAATTATTAGTTCGAACAAGGTTAATTAAATCCATAATAACATTCCATATTAACCTATAAAATTATTTAAATTCATAAAAATTCTAAAATTATATTTATTTGGGTATTTATAATATCAATTATGTTAATATTTCATTAATAAGGTAGTTACTGCATAATCATTGTGTCTAAAATAAATTAACCTATTTAATGTCCAAAAATTATAAATAAAATACCATTATGTAGGAAATATTTTTTTTATTTCTAATGAATATTTATAGTAGAATTTTCTTATTTATATCCCTATACAAAAAAAAAATTATTTATTAAAATTTGATTTTAACTATTATAACTCTTCTTTAAATAAAATAATATTAAATGTCCAAATCTAATCCAAGTGGACCTAAATCGTCATATTTTATTCCTAAGGTTTTTTTGGTCTAATTAAACATATCCAATTGAATTATGACATGTGTTAGAGTAAATATAATATTATTTTTACACTTAATTACCTTATTTACTTTTAACCGTGGTAAATAAAAGTAAAAAGTTACCAAAATTTTTTTACATCTCATTGAACCTCATTTTACTTACTGAAATCAACCGTGTCTCTTGTATATTTGAAATTTCTTTCACAGAAGTGGTAAAATTACGTTTTATGTGAATTTTCAAATTGTCCATGGAGGTGGCTAAAAGACGGTGGAAAGTTCAATTAAATTTTTATATATCTATAATTATTATAAAATGATTCCAATGAATTTATTTGAAGTTATATAGGTATAATGTATCAATTTTGACCCAAAATAAATTTAAACAAAATAAATAATTTTTTAAATTAAAAGTCAGTTTTTAAATAGTAACCCAGTGTTTTCACTATTCATCTAAAATTGAAATTTTTCAAAAAAATACCAAAAATTCACACTAGGGTAATTTTGATATTCCTAATCCAAAAATGAAGTTCCTTTTGAAAGATAAAATTTATAAAATTTTAAAAATTTGGTATTACTATTAATAACGGCTAGTTTTTATAATATTTTAATATTATATCGTTGTTTAGTGAATCTCGGTATTGTGTACAACGCAAGCTATCGAGGAAGGTCACGATTGAATGTAAAGATAGACAAGATAGCGTTGTGTGTCGTGAAACATTCCTTTGATGATGTATATAACATAAAATCAAAATATTTCTCATAAAAATCTCAGGTGTTACAAGCAACATATAAATACAACTAAATATTGGTGTAAAATTTATGCTGATAAACGATGATGTGAGATATAATTTAATGTTGGTGAGAAGGTGTTTATTCTAATTCTACCTTGTAATAAGGTTAGGAGATTCAATAAATAGGATAAACTATGATTTATGAATATCATTCCCCAAGATATTCTTGATTTTAATGATATGGTAGCCAATCTCATGAAACATCCAGAAACCCTCTCTCAATTCTCGCTATGTGACATATATCTCTTTGGTGGAAGTACATACCAGACCCTCCACATGTACAAATCTTAGAGTTCATATGGCTAGAGAAATATCTTTCTTATAAGGATGAACTAGTTCATGCTCTGTATGGTAGAGTGAAATTTAAATTACGCATCACCTCACACTAAGTAATTTTATTTAGTGAAAATTCACAATTTAGTGGATGATATATGGGAACATGAGGATACAATGAATAAAAATATTCCTCATTATTTTTTACTATAATGATACATTTTATGGTGAAATTCATTTGAAAGGGGTGTCTAATTTTACCCATGATGTTTCTATATTTTTTAATGGATTGAATTTTATGTTACACTAGGTTACTATTGAATTAGATGATATGATATGTTATGCTTATTCATCATGTAGCACGGACTTAGCATTTGTTACATGTAACTCTAAAATTCTAGGAAATAATATTTTATTATTATCGTTATTTAAATAGGAGAGTTATAATATAGCTAGTAAATAATGTAATATGAATATTAAAATTATTTTAAAATATTTTTTATAATTAATTATAAAAATAAATGACATATGTAAAAAACATTGGTAAAAAATATATAATTTTATGTATGTCTTTATATGTCTGAAAATAATATTTTCTTAATAATACCACTTTTTATATCATTATTTGAACAATTAGAACATTAATTATACACAAATTTAAAAATTTAACCCGAGAAAATAAAATAAAATTTTGATTTTATAATTCTAAAATTATATTATAGTGAATTATTAGTATTCTTCAGAAAATAATAATTTTTTGATAAATATTAAAAAAATACTAAATTTTAATTAAAAAATTCATTCTTGTCTAATTTATTTTAAAAAATACTTTTTTTGGTTTTAATGTGTTTTTATATAAATTATAAATTAAATAATCTAATTAAGTTCATTTGATCCAATATCACATTGAAATTATATACTAAAAATTTCAATCTTTTAGACATTTTTACTTTAAACACATGACATCTAGTTCCATTTGTGATATTAAGTTTAAATTAATTTTTGTTATTTCTATTATTATAGTTTCGGAAAATAAATTCTATGTTTTTTTATAATTATAATTTATATTTTCTAATAACGTGAACTTATTTTCTAACCAAACATATTAGGGTAATTTATTAATATTATTTACAATTATTAAGGTAAAACAACATTACTAAGTGGTTAAACCGTAATTTAAGAGGATAAATAACCTAATCTAATGTCCAAAATTCATTTTATAGCCACATATCCACTATATCATACTGTTTCTAGAATATAGACCATTATTGGATGGGAAATTATGATGTACCCTAGAATACCCTAAGAGAGAGGGGTGGATCAGGGTGTCAACTTTTTCTCTAATAGTGATGGATCTTATTCCCATATTTGTAGGAACATATTAAATATTTCAATTGAAATGATTCAAAAAAGAAAAAATCACTTGAAAATAGATAGTACAATAAATTTTCTGGGATCCCCAATAAGGTCTAGTCTATGGATAATACACCAATAATGTGGTTGTCGTACCTAAATACATTAATCATTACTTGATGTGGAATATATAGGATTTAAAATATTCACCATGTTCTGGGAACAATGCCTTCATATGTTTTAGTGATACCACATTGTGTCCCTTTGAACAATTTCATTGAATCCCGTAGCTCACAACATTGAAAGAATTATATGTAAATTTATTGATTTGATGGTCGCTTTAATGATTTGGAAATAATTACTTTATCCCTGACATAGCACATGACTATTATTGTACCATAGACATAAATTGATGCATTCTGAAATCCATATCCTCTTAAACATGATGTTCAATAATACCTTTCATGAAGCTCCTTCATGAATCTCACTACGTTAATGATGATCCATCCCCTAGCTGAATGTACTTCCTCTACGAAGCACTTGTGGATTCTCATAAAAGACACCCTCATGCATCTCAGTGTGTCAATGTGAAATATCCTATTATTTTGAGGGTCATTTTAATCAGAAAAATTGGCATCAGTAATGTATAAAAATGTCTTTTTTGTGATGATCATTCTCTTGTAGATTCCCATATTCACAAAGCTTCCCTAGAATTGATAAATCAAATAGATTCCAGATTTTGCAAATAATATTAATGTTTTATAAAGTGGGGGTACCTTTATATTTATAGGTTTATCCTTTCTCAATGCTCCACCTTCTCTAATGTGATTTTGGGATATTTTAGAAACATCTTTGTGGTGCTCACCCCTTCACGATGCTCTAGTGAAGTTTGATTTAGTCATGTGGCTCACTATCACCACATCGCATTGTCAGGATGCCCCGTGTATAGTAATCTCTTAGAAACACAATCTCTATTCATGATGATCCACATCCATTAACGAAAATTAATAATTACAACAACCCCCACCTTTAGGTTTTTTAGTAATTTATTGATAAATTCAATGACGCAAGACCTGCAATCAAAACCTAATATGTGATATATAAAACATCCAAAACTCTAAGTCTACATGATCAATGCTCAATGTGGAAAACAATATGGGAAGAATGAATTGAGTTCTCATATTTTAACATGCTTAAAGTTGTCCATGGTATGGTCTAACTATTTGCTCAAAACACGGAATTGTTTTATCCATTCTCATTCCCCCCATTGTTACGTATTGAATGTTTCCATTGTCCATTATCCATTATAATAAAACCATATAACATTTCATTTTCCTCCTTTGAACTATTGTATTTATATATTAATCCCCCATTCAATAGAATCCCAAAAAACCAAATTTTTTTATAAATCTCAAAAAACACTCTCTCGAACGTATCTCCCCCATAAACGAGAATCACATCATAAACAAATTAAAATAGCTAATTCAACTGGGGAGAGGGGAACAATTTTAACCTCCTCACACACTAAGAGGTGGATGGACATCATTGTTTAATTGATTCTTCTCAAACACATGTGATTATAATGGTTTATTTAGTATGTCATCCACTTGATCATTAGTCTCAACATGATCGACATTATTCATGCATTGTTAAAAAAATTTCTCAATGAAGTGATATCTAATATTAATGTGTTTCATATGAGAATGATGAAAAATATATTGATGAGATCAATTTCATCATTTGTATCACAGTGAATCACCGTTGGTTGTTTCACCACATCACCAATATCATTCATTTGTTTCTTTATCCACAGTATATGAGTGTAAGCCTTAGTAGTAGAGATATACTCATCTTCAGTAGTACTAATAGAATTACATTCCTTTTCCTTACTCAACCTACCCACGCATTTTGTGAAAATAAATAATGCACCACCACTTGTATACAATGTATAAAAAATATCTCTAGCCCATTTTTCATCATAATATTTTTATTATTCACTATCTATTCTTGTGGAAAATATAAGTCATAATTGTGACTTCCTTGAATATACCTCAAGGATATTTTCATTGAAAACATATGTTATTCATTAATATTATTTTTAATATTTTCCTCTATGAATGTTGGAAAGAAACATTTGGCCGTTTCGCAGTCAGGTACAAAAATGAATACAATGATTCTCTTATAAATTGTAGGATCTACAGATGATCCATCATCATGCTTTCCTAGTTTTTTCGATACCAAAATAAGATTCAATAATAGTTTTGCAGCATGAATGTTGAATTTCTTTAGAAACTCTCCTACATTATTTTTTCGAGAAATTAAAGTATTTGTATTCCTATGTATCACTTGAAACTCTTAGAAGTATGTAAGTTCACTAATCATAGACATTTCAAATTCTTATTTCATGTGATTAGAAAATTCATCCACTGATCTGTTCCTACTTCCACCAAATATAATATCACCTCTGTAGACAATTATGATGAATGGATATTTATAAGAATTTTTTATTTAGAGATAGTGATCCACTCCTCATATATTAAATTATAGGTTATTTAGATATGAATCAGGCAGAGAGTATCATTCATGTAGTTCATATTACGGGCCATATAGTTCATTTTTTAATCTTCATGCCTTCAATTCATCTTTAACACGTAGAAAAACAAATATTTGTTCAATATAAACATCTTCTTCAAAAACAATATTCAAGAAATATGTTTTTACATTTATTTGATAAACAATGTATCCTATTTGAATTTCTATTGTTTGAAAAATCCCAAGAGGCTCCAGTCTCATCACTATATAAAATATTTCATTAGCGTCAACACATTAAATATATTAATATATTTTACACACCAATCACCCCTTATTTCAAATCACATTACATTGATCATCAAATATATTCTAAAAGATATACTTCATAAAAACCACATTACAAATTTCAATACTCATAAGTATATTATGAGTCTGGATATATCCAATCTAATTATACTATTAATTCATGGATTTAACACATGATTCATCCTTTTCAACTTTTTAAAATGAATATATTTCAACAAACTAATAAGAATGCATGTTGGGAATTATTCTACATTCTACTTTTTTTGAGTGGGTTCAGTCCAATCCCTAATGATGTTATATAGATCAATCTCTACTCTTAAATTCTATTTTGAGGGTCTG
The DNA here is from genome assembly GCA_963277665.1 of Viscum album. Taxonomy (NCBI): domain Eukaryota; kingdom Viridiplantae; phylum Streptophyta; class Magnoliopsida; order Santalales; family Viscaceae; genus Viscum; species Viscum album. Next base: position 1,021,168,593 of record OY728133.1, on the reverse strand, counting down.
AAATTGTTTCTTAATCCGGGGTTTCTAATTCTGAATCTTCTTCTAAATCAACATCATGTTGTGACCATTGAATGTTTTTAACATATTTCACTACATCTTTAATTGGATGAGTTCCATATCCATATTCATATTCATCTTCTATCATATGAACATAAGAATTACATTGGGAATTTTTGTTCTTACCTCCAATGATATTCACATCAATGATTTCCACAATTTTTTCAAGAAGATTATTGAAAAAAATAGGCTTTTCTCTTCACTGACATATCAATAATCCTCTATCTACATAATCACCATAATTCCCTTGATTTCCTTATTTGTTTCTTATGAAGAATTTACATCCATTAACATGAAAATGATTCACAGAGGCATTCCTCTCATTCCACAAATCATACAGTTCAATCATTTATCTAAAATAAATCCTAGTATGATTTTGAGTTTTCCCTACAGCTTGAATAGCCTCTATCCGATAATTGAATGGGATATGACTCTCGTTCAGAAATTTTTTGGCTATATTGTTTTCCCAATGATACATATGCTCAAAAACTCCATTTTTTTGTTGGTTTATCATTTGAGCCACCTCATTTTGAATTCCATGATTCTCCATGTAATTTTAAAACTCAATTAATGTGAATTACTATCAACTGTCAGACCAAAAAACATTTATTTTCTATCCCATAACATTCTCAAAAATTAAATGATAAGTTTTCATGAAATAATGTACTTGTAATTTCCTATGTATTACTGTCAAACAAGCTATTCATCATTAATTATCAATGAAAAAAAGTTTCTTTATCTATAAGTTCCATCAACATTTATCAGACCACATTCATATATATGTATTAGATCATGAATATTTAATTCTTTTTTCTTCTTTGGATAATATAAAAAATATACCAACTTCCCTAATATGCAAGATTCATATGTCCATTCACGTTCACACTTCTGATTGGGTATATCAATGAATATATATTAAACATTGATATCTTTTCCATGAATGTTTTACTAATGTGGTCCAAAATCCGCTTGTAATGGTTTTTTTTATTCATTAACTGTCATATAGAAAATTATATCTGTACTATAAACCTGATATATGATTTAATTTGTTCTTCATCCTTTCATGAGATAATTCTATGCATTTCATCTGATAGTTCATCCTGATTGATTAAATGTCGATAGCAGTCCTGAGTTATAGAGTATACTCACACTCAATAGATAGGGATATATTAAATTCATATAGAGAAAACTATTTTTCTTCATCAAGACATTGCCTAGTTCAATGCTTCCCCTACCTTTGATCTTAAATTCCCCGTCATTACTAAACCTTAATATTATATTTACCCTTCCCTTGACATTTGTAAATTCTTCTTTATTTCCTATCATATGTGATTATAATCCACATTAAAAGAATCAAGGTCCTAATATTCTTATTATCCTTGAGAGTGAGTTTGGAATGACTAGATTTCTTAGTTTTCTTTTTTTTCCATCAATGATATATTATGCTGACTGAAGAATGAAAAATTCCAATTAAATATCTTTCCAATATGAACATGATCATCATACTCATAATCATCATCCATAAGAGAAAACATATTTTTCATAGAAACACCATTTCATTGAAGAATATAGGATTTTTTTCAGAGTTATATATGTATTATTCATGTTGTTACTATTTTTGTAATAAATTGCATTATGGACAAAATTAGAATAATGAAAACAATATCCCTTGAATTTATTTCTTCTATAATTATTAAGATATGAATTTTTTCTCCTTTTTGACATCATAGATCTTCCCCATTTATCTATATCCTTTCTTCTACATAGTAATAAATAGTAAGGCCATGATAGAAATAAAATGACATTTTATAAGAGGAAATGTCTTCTCACTTATGTTCCACCCCATGTCATCTTCCTTAGGAAAATAGATTTACTACTTTTCATTTTAGAATAATTAATGCAAGTATTTAGTTATCCTTTCATATTGATTTGAGTCGTACTTTTTATTGGATTTTAGGTTTCTTTACTTTTATTTCCAACAGTTTCCTTACCTTTACATTGGAATATTTTATTTGAAGAATTTGATTCTTCATCATCACAACTAATTCCACTATTTCCTTTCAATGTGGGTCATTGACCATTCAAAACCTTTTCAACTCCATGAGAACCATGCTTAGCTCTCTCCAACATATCAGCATCTGAGAATCTTCCAAATTATTTTTTATTATTTGAATCTATTGAATTTCATTCACATACAAGTTTACTCTTAAGAGTAACTCCTTCTTATTCAAGAAAATTATTATTCGTATAATTCCCATCCATTTTGGATGAACGTTCATTAATGAACTTCACATATTGATCAATTATGAGTTTTAGTTCCACTAAAACTTTTTTTATATCCAAGGTTATTAACTATCCTTTCACCACTACAATTATTTGTTCAAGTTCAACTTCATGATAGTAAACATATTCCAAGGATTCTTTCATAATGTCTATACACTTCTTTAATCTGTAACTTTTTATATCATGTTTACAAAGAAAATTATTATGATGAAAATTGAGATCAAAACCATCCCTCATCTAATTAAATTTATATTTATTTGTTGATGATTATAAATTTTCATAATTAGCCATTATAGATTCTTGGGTACTAGATTTAAACTATTATTATTCTTATTAAAATTATTCATTTTCATCATATCCTTTTTTACTGAAAAAACATTTCCTTCAAATTTATTTTCTTGATTTCGTGATTCCCTTTTTGGAAAACCTTTTCCTTGTCTTCTATGAATTTATAACTTCACATTATTCTACATTGATATTTTTTGAGCACTGAGTATCAATGTTCCCTACTATACCACATAATAAGTAGTCCAAGGTTATCTTTTCTTCAAATATCCAATTTCCTCTATTGACATTATTGAAAATGAGGGAAAATAATTCAACTTCATTTTTCTCTTCATTGACACTTTTTCTTGAAATATCATATTATTTCTTGACTTTAAATTCCATTTTTCTTTTACATAAATAAGTATATATTCCCAGATTACACTCATTTCATATGCTGCCATACTATATATCACATCATCTAATGAATGTATAGAGAGATCTCTTTTCTCTTGTGATGACACTTTTGGATTTTAGATAGGGGGAAGTATTATCAAAATTGACTTCACAGTTCTAATGTAATTGATTTCTTCACCAAGTCTAGATATAGATAAAAAACATCAACAATTTTATTAAAATGTTATCTGTATCTTTCTTAAGGTCCATTTTCCATCCATCAAACATATTTTTTAGTGAATAATGGTGCACCTCCTTCACTATGTTTTCACCTGCATATAGATTCTCTGTTTTTTCCACAAAGAATTTTCTGAAGTAAAACTCATCACCTTTAGATTTATCTTATTAGAAAGATATATAGTTAGTGAATTATGTGATTTAGCATATGCATGAAACATTTTCCTATCATTTTCTATCCTAGAATGTCTTGTTTGATCAATTCCCTATATTCCATGAGCAGTGGAAAAAAATTGTATTATAAGAGATATTAGATGGGATTGAATCGTTTTCTTCTAGAAATAAAGGTTTTTTAATTAAAAAATAGTGACTCTACTCAGTTTTTTTGAATTATTTATTATATAAAAGGATATGTTTTACACCAAAATTTACCCTCTTATTCCACTTGTTGTCACCCATAACACCATAATATGGGAGGGGTGATCCGGGTGACAACGTTTTCTAATAATGTGACAAGTCTTGTTCCCATGTTCATAGGAACATGTTAAAACTATCTAATGGTAATGTGGAAAAAAATACCATCACATGCAAATAGAGAGTATATCAATTTAACACGGTTCACCACTATGGGACAGACTATGGTGCATACACCGATAGCATGTTGGTTATTCCTATATCCACTAAACATCAAAAGATGGAGAATACATATATTTTACATAGTCACACTAAAACATGTAAAATGACTTTAATAGGTTTTAGGGATTGAACAATTATTCACTCAGAACACTTCTTTCATCTCCCCATAGCTCACAACTTGATAAGTCTAACCCAGTTTATCAACTTGAAGATAGATTCCCTAATCTGGCATTAATTTCTTTTTCCATGCCATAGTATGACACTCTTCTCTCACCATATATCTGAGTCGATGCACTCTGAAATCCATGTACAATTAAAATTGATGTTCACTACATATTTTCAGGAATTTCCTTCGTGATGTTCACTACCTTCGTAAATCATTCTAACATCACTGAACATACTACTTTTATGAAGCACCCCTGCAGTCTCAGAACATGCTCCTTGATGAAGACCACCAAGTCAATGCAGAATACCCAATCATTAGGAATATTATTTTACTCATATTCATTGGAAATAATCAAGACTAAAACAATTATTTTCATGATTCTAAAAATCTCTTAGAAACCCAGATTCATGGAGCTACAATGATTCATGAAATCAATGAGAATCTGGGTTTTCCATGAGAATTTAATGTTTTATGATGTGGGGTAGCCTTATATTTATAATCTCAACAATTTGTGATGATCCAACATATACAAATTATTTTTCATACCTTTTTAAAAAATCATTGCATCACCCATACCTATATGTTGTTCCATTTAAATTTGATGTAGTCATGGAGCTCACTGTCACCATATCACGTCGTCATGATGCCATACCACTTGTAATAGAATAGTGAAAAAATCTCCATTTGTGACGATAGACATCTCCAAAAATATCACACCAGTCTTCTTGAAATCTATTCCATTTTTTCATGAATATTCATTCATTGAAAACTACCTTTCATGGTGATAGCTTCTTCTTCCAAACATTCAACCATAACTATTTTGAAAACACTAGGATATGATTCCACCATCAATACGGTTTTTACCTTGAACTTTGAGATATATGTCCTTTAGAACTCCATTATCATCCATATGAGGATTTAAAATAAAAAAAACCATACTATATTTCAAGTAAGCTTAAATATTTGTTCCAACAAATTATACAATATATAACTCTCAATAGTGTTAATATTTTTATTTTGAAAATAATGTCACTCCTCCTCCAAAATGAAAGGGAACACACAATCCCTCACTTATTATCACATATTAATCACTTTGGATCAAACAACCCAAGATCAAATATCCTCCAAACATCCCTCCCTTTATCTTATAGGAATCAATTTGATATGAAATCCATCCAATCAATCCCTTTGGTGAAAACCAACAAATAGTTACCCAAATAAAATGTAACAACCTTTAAAAAGAACATTTGTTTGATCCCATTATCCACCCTCTAAAATAATATTATTCCAATAATATATAATAAAATCATTAGTGTTAATATAATGAACTATTTTTTTGTAAATGGTATGACATTCACTCTCACACACATATATAAAATGGGATATCCAGTCATTATTTATTGTATAGCGGAATACCGCCACGTGAAACAATGTGGTTCATTATTCCATTTCCACATTTCAAGGTAGGTAATAATGATGTAAATTATATTTTTATATTATATATATGATAATAATTTTATATTTTTATTTAATAATTATATAACAAATACCTTCCTTAATTAAATATTTTTAAAAGTGATAGCTTCATTTGTGGATGTTTAGACTAACTCCATCTCAAAGCGATGGGATTTGATGTCACATTACATGGAATGTATTAAGAATGAATTTATTGTATTTATATGATATATATGAATAAATAACTCCTCTACTTTTATATTATATATTTAGATCATTTTTATTCTTCCATTAAATACAATAAGAAATTGGAAAAAACATTCCTGTGTATGTATGGACTATCATCCCCATTATTGTTGAATTTCATATTCTATTTCAATATTTTATAGATTATAATAAAATAATATAATATTTATAACATGTTTATAAATATTAATTTTATTAAGCCATGATATAATAAATAGGAACAAAAATATAACAAATGAAAACACATGTGAAAAAAAGTGGTTATTACCCAAATGTAACATTAACATTAAATTGTTAATCAATGTATAATATAAGGTAATAAGTGAATTATATATGATATTATATAACTGAATATGGTTCAAAAATATATTTATAATAAATATATAATTATTATAATGTATTTTTTTAATGAGTACAAAGTGATTCAATACCTAAGGTAAGGGGGTTTTTAGTATCTGTTTTATTTCCATGAGAGTTACACCATATTAATAAATTATTCATTTGTGGTGTATATACTAAAAATAGATGTATTAAAATATCATTATACATAAAATTATGTTAATTTACCTATTCAATTTATTATTTATCATTAACAGGTTTTATGTAGCAGAAGTCATTTAATCAGTATTGTTATTTTTCTTAGTTTTCCTTCATTGAGACACACGTTTTTCTAGGCACATATATTATTTTACGAGGTGAATATATTGTCATGTTCACATATAATATTATAAATATTATTATATGAAGGATATTATAATATTCATTTTCTATTATTATCTCATTGGATTATGATTTAATGTTACTAGTGTGGTAATAATTAATTAACACAACCTAATTGTTTATATAGATTATTTACAATTATGATTCTATTAATTATATATTATGATCCATATATCAATAAATAAATTGAATTTTAATATCCTATAGTTATTTATTATATCATCTGGTACATGTAGCATTATTCCCCTATTTAGTTCTTAAATATTTTAAGGAAATTTTTGAATAAAATTTAATCTTATTTATCTCTTGGGATGGAAATATATTTTATTCAAAAACTTTGATTTAAATAATCACTTATATTTATAAATTATCATTATGGAAAAAATATTTTAAAAATTATTTATGGTATTCAAATCTATTCTCAAAATATATATTAATAAAATTATTTCTTGAGAAAAAAAAATTTCAAGTTATAAAGGTTATTTTATTCATTAAAGGTTTTCAGTAGACATTTTTAAATTATTTTCCCTCTAATATGAAATTATATAGATTTTCTAATTACTTTTTAGGTATATAATACAAGGGTGAAATTAATATTTTTTTAATGGTTTATGTTTTGATGGATTGATTTCTCTAACACATATTTCTCATCCATGGCTTGTATACTTTTGACTCCAAGTTCATTTCATGGTTTTTGATTTGATTAAATCACTATAAAAACTATATTTTTTTCCTTCTTATGAAATCATGATTTGTTCATGATACCAATTTCATTTCATGGGTTATATTATAGTGAATATTTATAATCTAGTGTCATACATATATATGATATTATTATATTATGGGTGGGATCGATTTATCCATCTAATGCGTTTTGTAATGATTTATATCTCATGAGATAATGATGGAACATAAGTCAATGGTATGGATCCACTATGAGAAGAAATGTAAACCGACTCCACTATGGGATGAAGGGAAAACTAGATCCAGTATAAAAAAAATATTGTGACTAGGGATGGTGGCGTGTCCCACCCAATTAATCTAGTCCCCATGAAGTGCCCTAATATGTTTTGGAAATTATGCCTATCTTATAGGGAATGATATTACCTATCTACATGTATAAAGAAAATTAAATTTCGTATTCCTATTTTTTTCTTTAATGGATGAATTTCCAGGTTCCCTCGTGATTCATTTTTTATGAGCTACTAATATTTATGTTATAACTCATGTGTATGGTATTTGATATATAGGGTATGATCTTATAATTTCATGATCATGTTCTCAGGCCCTTATGTTCATTATTATTCTTATGTGACTTCCTTGTTTTCCCATAGTAATCATCAATGATTTCTGACTCTTGTGTTTCCATTCCCTAGGATATAGAAATAGATGTTATGTATGATGTGTCTAAGATTAGTTCTAGTCATGGGAATCCTATATGGAGATAATGTAACACACTTATGTATGAGTGTTTAAATCCCCATGATTCCAAAGGGAAAAAATTAATATAGTCTTTGAGATTATATTTGTGTTTTGAAATTAGTATTTTGACAAATTATTTTAATGTTGTTGTATGATATTCCAGGGTTGTTATACAATATTACTAGCCTCATCATGGATAAATATAACCAAGTATCCAATAAAATAAAAATATAATATATTCATGAACATCAATGGAACCCTTATGTTGATTCCCAACTAGTTTTCTGCAATTCTATAGCATTTCACATCCTAATCCATCTCTCGATAAATGTAATATGTCCTAAAAACACAAGAGAAGTGCATCAAAAAGTGAACCTTTTTCTTCACATTAACACACCCTCCCATAAACATATCTATAGATAGTATCATACTAATTTCTGGGATCCATCGTATCCCATTAAATATATATCATACATATTTTATTATACATAATTCTATTACAGCCCTTACAAAATGTATACACTTCAACCATGGAATCTTATACACGTCATACATATTATAATCTTTTGGATACTATATATATTAATACATGTGTGTTAAATAGACATAATCTATCACATAACTCTACACATATATATGGGGAAACTAAGTGTCATTAATATGATTATAACTAACTACTATGATATGATAGAATTGACAACGAGGGTAGTCATCCATCTATCATCCAAATAGGATTCTAGGGAAAACACACTACCAATGTCAACTGGGTGTTTATTTACTTAACCTATATAGATGAGGAAGTGTATGAAATTAAATAATATATATGATATAATTAATCTCACAAACACATAATGGGAATAACCTATTTTTATATTCAATTAAAGCTAAAATTGTTATGACATGTAGATTCAATTGTTACGACTATATATCTATTAAGAAAACAAGCATATAAAATAGATGAATTAGTTACATAATTTTTTATAAAATTATTATTTCACACTAACTCATAAAATGTTTACTATACACTATAATTTTTCACATTAAATTAATTTATAATTCATTAAGTTAATCATCATAGTACAATCCACTCCCTCCATGAACAGTCTAAACCAATGAATCGGTTGATCATCATTAACTTATTTTTTGAATTTCCATTCCAACAATACCAAACCCAGAGGATAAAAATTATTTATTAATTATTATAATCATTAAATTTCTAGGTACTCTTGGAAACCAATCCTAAGAAACCGCCTAGAATAAACATTAAACCAATCACATCCAACTACCCTAATAATTAAAGAATGTAATACAGATAAAACAGTAAACCTTTCTATCAACCATTATACATATTCATATGTAAGCACACTATATATCGACATCTCAAAAATGGAAAATCCCATATTAGACCCATTTAATCACCTATGGTTCCATCCTTAATGCCCTAATTCATATATAGATTCATATCAGCATCATAGGTGATATCTGCTACTACAATATCTTTTCCTCCCTTCCCACATACCACAACACCATCCTATTCCGAGCCCTATTAGGATAACTTGACATTACGACGAACACACCACATATAACACATAGAACCACTAGGATCATCCATATTTATCCCATTATAATGATCATCTCTATAGTATATAATAATTTATAAGGAATAAATATTAAATAAACAATTATATTGGCCCCTCAAAAAAATGCATTCTTTCTTCTCATGAAAATAGGATCTCATTGTTGTAAAACAAGTCACTCAAAAATCAATAAAAATGGTAAACTCAAGCCCTTTAAAAATTACTTTATCACACCACCAATTATTATAACATCATGAATTTAATAGGATAAAAATATGGAAAACCAAAGGCATCATTCTGTTACATGTTATCAATGTAAAATCATGCTCTTAGCATTTATTTTTATTTTCAATAGAATATATAATTATCAATCTCAATTAACATAAATTTTAATTTATTATCATTAAGAATAAACGGAATACAATTATCTATCAATTTTATCAATCACGTGGAATATCAAACTAGAATGCCCATTTATAATGGCATCAATATAATTAACCTCAAATTTCAAAAAAAATTGCATTCACTGTACATGCATCTTTATCATTAAGATTTTCTTATAAATTCATACTAGATTTAAATTTGTAACCATTTTCAATAAATAACATCATTATCACATATCAGATATATAGATATCACATTGTCTAGCAACAGGAGAGGAAACCCTCTATCACGGTATAATGAAACAAGATCCCCAACATGTGATCAGTACCAATTTCCTGAATCTATTTATATTTTTATTAGGTTAATTGTATTAAAAAATAAAGGAAAAAACATGATCAATTTAAAATTTCATGAATATAAAATAAGATAACTAATTACTCCGCTACCTCAATTGCACCAACGTCCTTCATTTGAGAATAGACCATGCCGAGGCTCTCTGATCACCACTCTTATAATAATTATATCCAGTTGAGGATACATCAACACAAACAAACAAAAAACCAAAATAAATCCATTAAAAACGTGGTATATAATATTCCATCACCTAGAAATAAGAAATACGAGGATAACGAGATCAAACCAGGGGAAACTATAAGAACACGAAGAAGGAACATATGTGGGATTAACTCGGGTCACCATAGATCGAATATGTTAGCCAATAATCGATTATAGGATGTAGGGATCCCAAAACATAGATTAAGGGATCCATTGGACCCCTAAAATGAGAAAGGTAGTTGTTACATCCATAGGTTTTTTGAAACATTATCCATTTAAAATGAATATAAAAATGATACACTTGAGAATTACTCATCTTGTTAATCATTTACATGTCGTGAAATTTTTGGGGGTAAAAATCACAGAAAATTCACATGTTTTTATTATTTTACCTCAAAAACATACGTGTCATGAACCATCCTACACAATTCATCAAATACACATACACTGTGCGTATTATTTAGAAATCATGTATTCTGCCACCTTCATTCCATTAAAAACCAAAATCATTCAGATCATATCAATGCCTTTTATGAGCACCATGAGAATAAAAAATGAGAAAACGTTCATTCCACATAAAACAAAAACCTTACATGTTTAAAATAAATAAATCCTAATTATAATAAAATAAATAATATTTGATATATTTTTTATATGATTTGAGATGGTTATTTTCCATAAAAAATATTTTTTGGTATCTTTCTGAAGATAATAAATTTATTTTTTGACAATATTTCAAAATTAATTTTATAAAAGAGGATTAATTTATTAAATCATTATTCTATATTTATCTTATTGTGAATATTTTTTATTTTTCTGCAAAGTTTATTTTCTGATGAATAGTGAAAAATACGAAAATTTTATTTAAAGATATCTTATTGTGTAATTAATTTATAATGAGAGAAAAAATTTAAATTTCATCAAAAAGTTTAATTATATTAATAATGCCTAAATTAATCCAATTTATGTCATTGGAATCAATTTAATATTTATTTTTTACATAAAAACATTTCAATATTTTGATAATTTGCTTCTAAAAACATTCTTTCTCATCACATCAGTGTGATTAATTTTAAATTTATTTTATTTCCAATTATTTTAAGGTAATTTTAAAAAATTTATTCCATATTTTTAATCATCATAACTAAATTTATATAATCTGGTCATCATAATTTTTCAACAAAATAAATATTAAAAATAGTAAAATTTATTTATTGTGGTAAAGGTATGAATGGGTATACAACGGGTAAAACAAAAAATAATAAGCATTATATTAACCAATAAACATGTCTAAAATATATTAGATGATAATATTTATACATTATCATGTATCATGTCTAAATTTGAACTATTTTTGGACCATTTTATCATGTGAAAATTGTGGGAGGACTCAATTCATTTCAAAAATTCCAAGGATCACACCACCTCCTATCTTCTTCCAACCTAAAAACCCCTTTGTTTTAGAAATTAACTACCAATGTAACATAAAATTTTTATTCATATCATCCTATAAGATTTATATACGACATAAATCAAAGAAAATAATTTTTTTAATTCAATCATAAAGAGGATACCTTAATAACAGGTAATGTTCATCAACAAGCCTTTTTTTTATTTCGTACTCCACCTATTTCAGATAATATTATATAATTAAAAAATATTTAACTGATTATATTTCATATACTAATATGTTTTTATATTACTATAATTACATACAACTATCTTCACATCCATTAAATGGGGTTTGAAATCAGCCCTCATGTGTACAACGTAGTACTTTCCTGTGAAATGATGACGTTCATTTCATCATTACCGCCTATCAAGGCTGTAATAAATGATGAATATACTATAATATATATATATATATATATTATTTATGGTATAATTATTTTTCTATAATTATTATTACTCACATACAATCATTCTTTATAAATTTTGGTAATATGATAGCGTCTCTCATGTGTATTGTGGACTACAACCTCGTAAAGTGGTATGACTTGTTCACTCATTACATGGAAATTAGTAACGAAGATTTTTAAAAACATAAGTGATATATATGAAGGAAAAAATATTATTCAATAAAAACATTTATTTCATTTAATTTTATTTCTCTTAATTCTACAAGAAAATAGAGACAAATTTATTTCATAAATATTTCATATCGTCTCCATGAACGATGTATTTAATTTTTTATGTCTAAAAATTATGAATTATTATAAATATATATATATATATATATATGATATTTGTTTTACTTTTTCATTATTTATATTATTAAAAGATGATGAATATAAGTGGACCAATAATAATAAATCAAATCATATACTAAATCCGAAGTTATTATTACCTGAAACAGTATATTAACATTGAAATGTTATAAAATGTCTTAAAAGGTCATATAAAAATAATATAAGGAAATATATATATATATATATATATGAATATTTTTCTGTAATATATGTATAATATATATTAATTTATTATAAAAAAGGTTTGAATGTGTGTAATGAAAATCAATCCTTAAGGTAAAATATTTTTTCCTCATTTTTTTGTTCATTGAGACATACATTATGTTAGAAACCTATATTTTTTCACAGGATGTATATAACCCATATTACATGTACTATCAGGGGTTAATTTATCATCATCATATTTTATGTTCCATTTTATTTTATTCCTTCTTCTGGATTATGATTCAGAGTTATAAAGATGGAAATTATTTTATGTTACAATCTCACCATTTGTGAACATCGTTTATGATTATGTTTCTAATGATAAAATATTATTATCCATCTCTCTATAATCACTGGAATTTTATTCTCCTATGGTAATTCATTATATTTTCAATTAATAGTACAATTTTTCTAGTTATTGGTTATGATAATTATGAAATTAATATTAAGAAATTACAACATTGTTTCTCTCTTACGTTAGAAATTTTTTTTTCTCACAATACCTTGTTTTATACAAAAAATTCTAATTTCTTTTTATTTTTTCATACTACATTAAAAAATTATATTTTTTTTCATTTTTGTATTTTATAAAAATTTAAGGAATCTTCATTTCATTTTTGAAATAATATTTGTTTTCCTTTTATCAAAAATGAAAAAAAAAAATGTGTCTCTCAATGTACCCTTGCATTACAGAGGATATGATCCAATGATACCATTATTCTTATTTCTCTTAATAGTTTATGTTTTAATATCATGATTTTTATGAAACTTTTTTCTCTTCTATGGGTTATTAATAGAGAAAATAATTATAAAACCATCTTACTTCCTCTTGTTTTGGAACGATGAGTTTGTGATTATGAAACCCATCTCTTTTACATAGGTTTTGATATGATGAGGTGTTTATGCAACATATTTAATTTCATGTTTTATGATATTATTAATGTATTTGTTTTTTTTGAACACATCAATATGTTTTTCATTATGTGATGGGTGGGATAAATATCTCCCACAATTGAATTAGATAATGATTTATATATGATTAAAAATATAGGATTTGAATTGGGAGTGAACCTAGTTCAATAGGTGTATTTTTACATCATAACAGTCATGGGACTGAACCATGACTACTATGCTGTTTTGGGTAGTTAACCCATTCCATTATGACGATCTAGTAATTAAACAATGAAAAATATGGAAATGGATATCTATTCATATCTATATACTATAAATCTATGTATTTCTACAATGTTATACTCTCAGGTATTATGTTCTTCGATGTCCATATTATTAATTTCTTCTAAACTGGAAATATTTATATCATTTATCAATTTTATGATCATTTATATAAAGGGTGTGGTTTCCAAAAGTTATGATCATGTTTTTTATTATTATAGGAATTTTATGCTTTTATATCCCCCTTTTTACCATTATTATGCATCAAAGATCACCCTTTCATAAATATCATTTCCTTAAATAATGATGATATTTATTATGTATGATATATCTAGGATTAGTGAAAGTTATGATAATCCTAGTGGGATAATATGTATCTCACTCATGGACCAGTGTTTATGTATCCATGTTTCCAATTGAACTAAACCATTACATTCTTCAAGCATGTATTTTTATAATGTGACAAACATTCACAAAAAAATGATATCATATATATGTATGATAAGTCTAGGTTATTATATTTTGTATTGTAGGATATGTTTATACAATCATTAGAAAAAGGTATTAGAAATTATTATTGAGATCCCTATGTATATTTCTAGGGATGAGTCTAAGGATGAGTCAAATAATTGAAAGATGTCATATAATTCCAGAAAAAGATACATTTGGTTGCTTCCATGAAATTTTTTCCTTGTATGGATAAAAAAATTAGATGTGGTTCTCGAACCATCATACATAGGGGTAATAACATTGAATAAGATATATTTAGCTACACTCAATCGTCACTTGGTTCATGGCATTTGGCCTTGATACATTCCAAGGTTGACACTCCCATAGAATATGATTTTGAAATTCAAAAAAAAATTATGAACCATAATATAGGTTTTAAATAGATGATGATAATGAATAACATATGATAATGTTAAGGTGTCACTAATTAAATATTGTGTCACAATATAGACCTTTTTGTGTGATTTCCCATGATTATATGCATCCCAACAATGATTATTGTTTCTTATAATATGATATTTAGTTTAATTTAATGATTGGTCCCCAAATAAATAATTTTAATACATGGTGGGATGGAAAATGAAATCATTTTAATTATGAGAACTAGAATGTTGTGGAATATGGAATGAAAAATCTTGTCCATATGCTCCTAAAACCTTTTCATGTAATGAATCATGTTGAACTTCCAAATGATGAAAGGATGGAACAACATTATGTTGATTCCTTCATGATGAAAAAACCACCTTCTTTCAGTGTGTCTTCTAATCTACTAGAAAGTGATCAATGGATCCATTCCACTAAAAATATATTTTACATTCTCTATTGTTTGGAACATGAAAACATAATTTATGTTGTCTATCATTTATAAGGTGAGGATGATTAGTGGTGGGAGTTTATAAAGAATTCATGTAAATAGGATAAAATATTCAACATAGACTGGGAAGAGTTAAAATCTTATTTTCATTAATTATATTCTAAAATTATTTATACAAAGATGGATAATGAGTTCCATGAGAAATTGGAAATTGATAATTAAATTTTTAGTACCTATGAAGACAGTTTCACAAGATTTCTAAGGTATGATTTTTGTATTATCATCCAACATGAATGTAAGGTTGATAGATTCTTTAGTTTCTTAAAACAAATCGTAAATGGGCATTATACATATTATAATTCATTAGCTATAAAGATTTTGTTCAATTTTCTATTAAGGTGGGAATTGGGGTCGGAGGTCTGTAAAAATATAATAGTCATGAAAAGAAAAGGATTATGGTGTAAAAATGAAATTTAATATCAATAGGGAGAATAAGATGATATTTTATTATACTGAAGGTGTTAGAGGAAACATGTATAATTTTTTTGTAAGTGGTAAAATTAATATTTTAGGTTTGGATGGGAAGGTCATCATGAAATTTATTTCCGATGTGATGGAAAGAAGTTATCTAATTATGAATATTGAAAGAAATCTTCATAGAATTAACCACCCACACTTCTGTGTTTATAATGAAGGTGTTATGGGAACTTAGAAAATGTGTTCCAAAATATCGATAATAATGACAATGATCAAAATTAAGAAGTACTTCAGATGAGTGACATGTTTCGTTATTGTGGGATCATTGTTTCTAAAACGGGGTGTGATAAAGACGTTGTAAATGGTTTACATTCCATCCACTTTAGGTCTGTTATTGCCTAATTTTCTCTACATCTACCCATTCTATAATATCTGGTGAATTTTCTAGGGGTATCAATATTCCACCCAAATTAATAGATATAGAATTCATAGTGTTAACCCATAATCATATTTTTATCATCTAAACTATAAGATTCCTCTCGAGTTGATGTTGGAAAGAATGTTCAACTAACAAATATTTTCATTCTTCCTCTAATTTAATTTGATGTTATAATAGGAATGGATTTTACTCTTCTATAAAAATTGAACATAAATTTTTGAGGATGGGAATTCATGTTTGATTTTACACACCAATATATGATCATCTATCAATACTGAAATAAGTAAAAAAGTTAATATGGAGATAACATGCATTCTATGAGTCTTATTACCCATTAAGAAGTGGTGTTTATCTCAAATGGTTGGGTGGAAATCCAACATAGATGAAATATAATTTGTGTGTGAATATATGTGTGTAATTATAGAAGAGTTTTAGAGTATCCCACCAAAACATGAAGGATTTATCAATTTAACTCCAACCTAGTTTCACACAAATCTCAAATACCAACTGTAGAATGAACTCGATTGAGTTATGGAAATTGAAAAGGAATATCTTGGAAAACCTTGACAAGGGATTCATTTAAAAAATTCTTTTACTTTGGTTTGCGCCTATTTTTTTGCTAAAATGAAATTGTATTGATGAAACTATATATTGATTAAATAAATTTGAACAGAATCACTGTTAGAAATAGGTATCTCTTACAACATATTTATGACATGTTTGATCAATTGTGTAGACTCAAATACATTTCAATGATTGAACATCATGATGGATATTGTCATTTGAAGTTCAAGAAGCAGGATATATCCAATAAAACATTTCACACATGGTATTGACAATATGAATATTTAGTGATTACTTTTTGTCTAATTAATTCTCATTTTATCCTCATGGATTTATATAATAGATACTTTAGAGATTATCTATATTTATTTCGGGTAGTCATAGTAAATGATATTAATATTTTTTTAAATACAAAGGAAGAGAACTAAGACCACATGATAACTGTACTAGTGACCCTAATGAAGGATGAAATATATGTAAAATATAAAAAATGTGATTTCTTTTTAAAATAATGTTTGATTTTATGGTCATATAGTCCTTAGATAGTGTATCTCAATGGACCCTTTAAATTGAGAGGGTTTCCAGGGTTGACCTTGAATAATAATAGTGGATGATATTCTGAATTTTTCTTAGATTAGTTATACATTATTAATGGTTTGAGGATAATTTGTCAAAAATTTCTAATCTTCTAACAAATTTAACTCAGAAGAGAGCCCATTTATTCTGGACAAATGAATTTGAGGAAAATTTCATGGAACTAAAGAGAATATTAGTCGGTGAACATTTTATTACATTACCTTGTAGTTGAGAAAGGATTTTAATCTATTATGATTCCTCCGTGAAGGTATTAAGATTTTTTCTTATGTAGAGAGTAATGGTAGTGTCTTATTCCTCATGTTAATTGAGGATTAATGAGAAACATTACACAACTCATGATTTGAGTGAGCTATAATAATTTTTCCATTGAAAATATAGAGTGATTATCCTTATAGAGAAATGTTTGATATATATACCAGTCAAAAAATATTAAATTATATATTCTCATGGAAGGTGTAAAATGTGTTCTAGAAAAGATTGTTAGATCAGATTAATGATTAAGACTAGTGAATACATTACTACATAAGGAAAGTAAAAATTATGGTCGATTATTTGAGTTGAATTTATAATTTTAGGTTATATATGGTGGGGATCACAAAGGATGTAGTGTTTATATATTTTCAAATGATATATATGGGAATCCTGAAGGGTGATGGAAAATCTAATATTTCGTTATTGAAATTTCAGACATCTATCCATGTGAATAATCAATAAATGTATATAGATAATTTATGTCATGACCCGACCCAACGGGGCTCGAGCCGGGACTCCCCAAGCCCGCCTCCAATAGGCCAGGGGCTGGCGACCAGCGCCGAGTAGGCTATCTCACACATGGGAGGCATTAGCCTATGGTACCTATACGCACACACCCACAAACACCTCCATGCAACAATGCAGAGATATATAAAACTGAAAATGAAATGCATGCACACATCTATTCCAAACCAGAGTACAGCAGAAGTACAAAAGGGCAAAACAGGGCCCACCAAAAGAAAACTAGAAAAGCGCATCCAACTTGCTTTGAAGAAGGGGAACGCTGCCACAAACACCTACCAGAAAGCTCCATCGGCACAACTCTGGTAAACACCCTGGTCAACATGCTCACTATGCTCCGCCTGCTCCGGGTCCTCCTGGGACTCCGTCGAAAGGCCTGCAGTCTGCACAAGACACAAACATGTGCGGGCAAAGCCCGTGCAGGGGTGAGTATAAACTTACTAAGTAGGAACCCCAAAAAACCAAAACCTAATGGAGAAACTGAAAGGCAACTGTCCGCTCAATCCAGCCAGAGGAAACCCAGATGAGAGAGAAACTCCATCTCATGGCCATCCTCAGCTAAACACAACTAGTCAACTCATCTCAGCTCTGGTGTATTCCCATACATACACCTTGAACAGTCCAGATATACACATATCATGCCACAAAGCCAGAAGAGGTACTGGCCTCGTCACCAGCAACCGTCCACAACCAGGAGAGTACACCACACAAACACTGTCATACCAGATGACACTCATCTGAGATATACACTCTATCAGGTTTCTCACAAACCTCTCAGACGCTCAACCGAGAGATCACGCTCGTCGGTTGGCATCATAGAGGATAACTCACCGAAACAACATAACCACCAAACTCTTTGGATAGGTGATCCCTACTAGGGTCCGCCAGGGGATACCAAAACCCACTCCGATATACATAGCTCACAGATAGGGGATCACTCCCAGGGTCTGTTGGGGGATACCACGACCCGATCTAGCATACGTAGTTCTCACAGATAGGGGATCACACGCAGGATCCGTTGGGGGATACCACAACCCGATCTGGCGCTCGATAGAAGCTCATCACTCAGATAGGCCATCATCGCCCATATAAAGGTGGTCAAGATGATACCAGAACCCTATCTGGTATAACTCGTGATGTAGGGGATCGAACCGATGATGCTGCAACCCTACTGAAACCACGTGCTGAGTAGGGGATCACATAACCAATGAAACTGCAACCCTACTATACAACTTATACTGAGTAGGGGATCGTATACCCGATGATACCACAACCCAACTGAGCACGGCCCACTGCATAGGGGATCATATTCCCAGTGATGCCACAAACCCTATGGGGTTAACCTGCTAGATAGGGGATCACCGCCCGTGAATAAGCGGTCACAACGATACTAAGAACCCGATCTAGAGAAAAGATGCTAGAGGATCTCGCTCCGGGCCCACCAGAGGGATGCCACAACTCTACCAGTTTAAACATCCCATCGAGAGGATCACAAACCTATACGAATGTTGGGATGCCACACGAACCCTCGTGGGAACGAAACAAGGGAGTACCTTCAACAACTGATGGTCCAAAACGTCGCTAACCCGAGCGACCCACAACAACGCCACAATGTGCACCTTCAAGGCCAATACCGAGGCCACCATCGCAATCTACGCGGAAAAACATGTAGGATAGGCTGTTTACTCTCCCGAAACGGAGCATCGGTGAAAAATACACTATTCACTGTAGCTAGTTCGTACGGGGCCCACACAATGATCCCGAAACCCATCGAGCATACCATACCACGACGATCCCCTCGAAAAAACAAGCGGAATCGACTACTCGCTCGTCCCAAACAGACACCCGGTGAAAAATGCACTATTCACCGAAGGCCAGCTCGGGTGGGACCCACACCACGATCCTGAAACTCATCGAACGGATCGCACCATTGTGATCCTCTTGGAAAAACACAAATGTTCGACTATTCATCTTCCAAAATCGGACTCTTGGTGAAAAAGTTGTGTTTCTCCGCAAACGCCAAAACCCGGCCTCATGGGGCCCGCAACCCATTCTCAGACCCAACACCCGGAAACCAACTCAAAAAGTCCGCCGTACCATCAGGGTCACAACGCCACTGATGGCACGTCATTCAGACGCTCCGGGTAGAAGTTACGACGGCCAGAAGTCGTAAAATAATAAAATATTATTATATTGTATGGTGTTTCTAACTCCCGGGACACGATACCGAACCATAAAATTCTCAAAGTGAGTGAAATCGGTCCGTCTCGACACAAGGGCCGCGTCGCCGCAAACGGCTCGCAATTCGGAGTTACGGTTTGCGAGTTACGGGTGTTTAAAGAACCCCCGGAAAATCCTGGCTAGACCACCGCTAGCCTCACAGGAAACCACCGCGCCGCCACCGGATTCTGCCGCGCCGCCGCCGCCGCCACTGGAATCCGCCTTACCTCCGCCGCACCTTGCCGGATTCCGCAATGGCCGCTACGGGTCTCGCGGGAAAACCGGGTTTTCACCGGAAAACTTTCGAGAGCCACCGAGAGCACCCCGGTGCTCCAAATTCAGATCCGAAAGAAGTTTTGGAAAGCTCAGGACACGAACTACACAACTGTTATAAAGATTTGAAGAAGAAAACGCATAAAAAAGATCTGGGATTTTCAAAACGTAAAACGCCTACCTGTTGGCGGATCGCCGATGCTTTGGATGAAGAACGGCGCTCGCAACACCCCGAAGCTGGATCCACAGACGAACGACACTGAATTTGGACTCCCGATGCTCGATTTGGCGAAGAAAGGGAGGTCTGGAGGGGTGGTTTACACCACCTGCGTGTGGGTGGGAGAGGGAGAGAATGGGGTTTTTTTTAAACCTTCATTTAAAACCACGCTCCCGACTCCGCGCCCGATGCAGACAAAGGTAAGGTCAACCCTAGGGTAAACGCACAATTCTGAACGCATCGGCAGACTCAGATTTGCGATCTGAGACTCCGTTCAGATGTTATTCGAGTCGACGCTCAAAAACCAACATTTCCATGTATTTACGAAAATGCCCCTGGTGGCGTTTTCCACAGCAGGCCCGCACGCACGAAGTTTACACCTCGGTTAGGGTAAACAACACGTTCCGGACACAACTGTGCCATCAGATTCCCGTTCTGAGCTACCATTTAGGATATATCACACCCCCTCCATGTGAATAGTATAAAAATACTTAATATTTTTATAAAATTCATTAACGGCACACCGAGCCTCGGAATCACACATATTCTTCACGCCTAGCTCTAGAATTAATCATATAAATATTCCAAAGTCTGACAGGGCCAAAAACCCGAGTCGCCACATCCTCCCCCCTTAGAACTTTTTGTCCCCGAAAATCCCTAAGAACAAGGAAAATGATTGGACTCTCAACTGGGTCTCACACACCAGCGAGCTCACCAAAAAACACCCATGCCCGAACGCATGAGTCCGAGAGACTCATCCACAACACCTCAATACTATCCGCTTTGAGAGGAACTTACTCGCCCGCACGGTTTTAATCGCGTCACAAAAACGCGTCTCGGTGGGGGAAGGATCCCCCTTCTTCACGCATTCATAGCACGCCGAACAACACCCACACAGGGTCTTACCAACACCCTGAACAAAACTCGAGCAAGCAACAAAAAGGAAAGAGTACCGCTAAACAGTGTCTGACAAACTACTGCAGTAAGTAGAAAAGACAAAAGGCGTACCTCTATCCATCTGCGGTGCCTCTAGGTTGATTGCCTCCAGGGCATGCAGCTGTCCTCGCCCTCGGCCACTAGATCCCTGAGCTTGGCGTGGACGACCTGGGGGTGGGGGTGTTGGCAACTGGTACTACCTACCACCGCCTCCTACTGCACCCGGTCCGTCGCCACGTTTTCCGCCCTCCGGACCACCTTGCTCGAGACGCTGCCTCTGCTAAGGCGGTCCATCGACCGACTCCCTCTCAGAAGCACGTCGGGTCGGACAATATCTAGCAAGAGGTCCCCGAACGTCGCAAGCGTAACACTGCCACTCTTGCGGCTAACCAAAACTGGCATGCGAGCCCTGTTAGCCATGAGCCTCAGATCCTCCATCCTGGGGTCGCCTACTAAAACATCGACCACATCCTGACCCCTGAGTCTGTCGTCGGCTACCAGATGCTGATCCGACTGACGAAGTTTTAGCTCCCGAGTGCCCAGCACTAACAGGGGGAATCTGCTAAACTAGAAAAGTCTCCACCACCAGAGCTTGCTCCAACACTCCATCATAGGTGGGCAGGCACAAGGAAACCACACCTGCTCAGATGTCCCTGCGTAAGCCCTACTCAATGGTCCGAGCCCTAAAAAATAGGTCTCAAACCATATCCAAGGAGTAGCGTGACAGGTCTGTAAACCTCTTTGAGTACTCCGACACAGTTATGATCTCCTGTCGAAGCTGCAGAAGCTCCTGGATCCGCACTGACCTCAGCGTCACTGAATAGAACTCTTCCCTAAAGATCCGCTCAAACTATTCCCACATGAGCGACTCCTCGTCATGGGACTGCATCACCAAACTCCACCATCGCCCGGCAGAACCATGCAGAAGGCTTGCCGCTAGGACCACCATCTGATCTGGAGGTTTCCTCACTAGGCGGAATACCCAGGTGACTGCCTCAAGCCAGTCATCAGCTGCCTGGGGGTCTGGATCACCCCGGAACCTCAGAGGTCGCTACCTCTAGAACTCGTGCAGCACACTCAGCCTGCGCGCAACCTCGTCCTACACCGCCAGCACAACCAGCTGCTCGAAATGTGGTGGCTCAACTGGAAGACCACCTGGAGGTGCATCCTCAGAACCTGCGCCCTGCTCCAGAGCCACTACACGGGGCGGGTCATCAGCACAATCCTGCTGAGGATCCCTCGTTGGATGTCGTCATGGAGGCATCCTGAAATAAATTCAAGATGCACCACGTTCAAAGATTATATCTTGAGAGATGACTCAAGAAGGACAAGGAAAACACAAAACCCCAGTCCTATATGATGCATGTACCATTATGTCCCCGCGACCAGTGTACGAATTTCCCGAGTCGAAAGCAGGTTATCAGAGTCCTGGTGTATGGATACGTTGGTCGCCGGACCAACACTGGATTCTCTGGCCTGAAAGCCGAACTCGAAACATCCTAACCCTGCCGCTATGCAACCCGAACCAAGCTCACAGTCGGACCAGCTATGCTCTGAGATCCCAATGGTGGAACCTCCTCTGATACCACTCTGTCACGACCCGACCCAACGGGGCTCAAGCCGTGACTCCCCAAGCCCGCCTCCAATAGGCCAGGGGCTGGCGACTAGCACCGAGTAGGCGATCTCACACATGGGAGGCATTAGCCTATGGTACCTGTACGCACACACTCACAAACACCTCCATGCAACAATGCAGAGATATATAAAACTGAAGAGGAAATGCATGCATACATCTATCCAAAACTAGAGTACAACAGAAGTACAAAAGGGAAAAATAGGGCCCACCAAAAGAATACTACAAAAGCGCATCCAACCTGCTCTGAAGAAGGGAAACACTGCCACAAACACCCTTCGGAAATCTCCCTCGGCACAGCTCCGGTAAACACCCCTGTCAACACACTCACTATGCTCCGCCTGCTCTGGGTCCTCCTGGGACTTCGTCGAAAGGCCTATGGTCTGCACAAGAAACAAACTTGTGTAGGAAAAGCCCGTGCAGGGGTGAGTATAAACATACTTAGTAAGAACCCCAAAACCCCAAAACCCAAAGGAGCAATTGAAAGGCAAAAATCTGCTCAACCCAGCCAGAGGAAACCCAGAGGAGAGAGAAACTCCATCTCGTGACCATCCTCAGCTAAACACAACTAGTCAACTCAGCTAAGCTCAGGTGTATGCTAATACATACACCATGAACAATCCAGATATACTCAATCACGCCACAAATCCACAAGAGGTATCGACCTCGTCACCAGCAACTGTCCACAACCGGGAGAGTACACCACACGAACACTGTCATACCAGATGACACTCATACGAGAGATACACTCCATCGGGTTTCTCACAAACCTCTCAGACGCTCACCCGAGAGATCACACTCGTCGGTTGGCATCACAGAGGATAACTCACTGAAACAACATAACCACCAAACTCCTTGGATAGGTTATGCCCGCTAGGGTCCGCTAGGGGATACCAAAACCCACTCCAGTATATTTAGCTCACAGATAGGGGATCACTCCAAGGGTCCGCTGGGGGATACCACGACCCGATCTGGCATACGTAGTTCTCACAGATAGGGGATCACACCTAGGATCCGCTGGGGGATACCACAACCCGATCTGGCGCTCGACATAAGCACATCACTCAGATAGAGGATCATCACCCTTATAAAGGTGGTCAAGACGATACCGGAACCCTATCTGGTATAACTCGCGATGTAGGGGATCGAACTGACGATGCTGCAACCCTACCGAAACCACGTGCTGAGTAGGGGATCGCATAACCAATGATACCACAACCCTACTATACACCTCATGCTGAGTAGGGTATCATATACCCGACGATATAACAACCCTACTGAGCACGACCCACTGCATAGGGGATCATATTCCCGATGATGCCACAAACCCTACAGGGTTAACCTGCTAGATAGGGGATCATCGCCCGTGAATAAGCGGTCACAGCGATACCAAGAACCCGATATAGGGAAAAGAAGCTACATGATCTCGCTCCGGGCCCACCGGAGGGATGCCACAACTCTAATAGTTTAAACATCCCATTGAGAGGATCACAAATCTATAAAAGGTTGTGATGCCACACGAACCCTTGTGGGAACGAACCATGGGAGTACCTTCAACCACTGCTGGTCCAAAACGATGCTAACCCGAGCGACCCACAACAACGCCACACGGCGCACCTTCAAGGCCAATACCTAGGACACCATCACGATCTACATAGAAAAACACGCATGAGAGGCTGTTTACTCACTCAAAACAAAGCACCGGTGAAAATGACATTATTCACCACAGCTAGCTCGTGCGGGGCCCACACAACGATCCCGAAACCCATCGAGAGGACCATACCACGACGATCCCCTCAGAATAACAAGCGGAATCGACTACTCGCTCGTCCCAAACAGACACCTGGTGAAAAATGCACTATTCACCGAAGGCCAGCTCGGGTGGGACCCACACCACGATCCTGAATCTCATCAAATGGATCGCTCCATTGCGATCCTCTTGGAAAAACACAAAGGTTCGACTATTCATCCGCCAAAATCAGACTCCGGGTGCAAAAGCTGCGTTTCTCCGCAAACGCCAATACCCGGCCTCATGGGGCCCGCACCCCATTCTCAGTCCCAACACCTGGAAAACCAACTCAATAATTCTTCCGTACCATCAGGGTCACAACGCCACTGACGGCACATCATTCGGACGCTTCGGATAAAAGTTACGACAGCCCGAAGTCGTAAAATAATAAAATATTATTATTTTATACGACATTTCTAACTCCCGGGCCACGATACCGAACTATAAAATTCTCAAATTGAGTGAAAAAGGTCCGTCTCGACGCAAGGAAAGCATCACCGCAAACGGCTCACAAATCGGAGTTACAGTTTGCGAGTTACGGGGGTTTAAAGAACACCCGGAAAATCCTGGCCGGACCACCGCTGGCCTCGCCGGAAACCACCACGCTGCCACCGGATTCTGCCGCGCCGCCGCCGCCGCAGCCGGATTCCGCCATACCTCCGCCGCATCGTCGTCGCACCTTGCTGGATTCCACCATGGCTGCCGCGGGTCTCGCCGGAAAACTAGGTTTTCACCGGAAAACTTCTGGGAGCCACCGGGAGCACCCCGGTGCTCCAAATTCAAATCCGAAAAAAGTTTCAGAAAGCTCGGGACCCAAACTACACAACCCTTATGACTATTTGAAGAAAAACAACTCATAAATGGGATACGGGATTTTCAAAATGTAAAACACCTACCTGTTGGCAGATCGCTGACGCTTTGGATGCAGAACGGCGCTCGCGACGCCCAGAAGCTGGATCAGCAGACGAACGGCGCTGAATTCGGACTCCCGGAACTCGATTTTGCGAAGAAACGGAGGTCGGGAGGGGTGGTTGTCGCCTCTTATGCGTGGGTGGGAGAGGGAGAGAATGAGGTTTTCCTTTTTTATTTATTTAAAAAGCTTCATTTAAAACCACACTCCCAAATCTGCGTTCGATGCAGACAAAGGTAAGGTCACCCCTAGGGTAAACATACTATTCTGAACGCAACGGCGGACTCGGATTGGCGATCCGAGACTCTGTTCAGATGTTATTCAATCCGACACTCTTAAACCAACTTTTACACTAATTTACGAAAACACCCCTTGTGGCGTTTTCCACAGCAGGCCCGCACCTGCAAAGATTACAACTCGCCTAGGGTAAACGACACGTTCCGGATGCAACTGTGCCATCAGATTCCCGTTCTGAGCTACCGTTTAGGAGATATCACAACCCCACCACGTGCATAGTATAAAAATACTTAATATTTTTATAAAATTAATTCCGATCACACTGGGTTTCGGAATCGCACATTGTCATCACGCCTAGCTCTGGAATTATTCATAGAAATATTCCAAAGTCTGACAGGGCCAAAAACCCATGTTGCTACAATGTAGATCAAAAATGAAGGTTATAATTATTCTTATGTTTATCCATGATCATAATGAAATGATAAAGTTCCTGAACTCAGTTATTTTATATCTATACCAAACATGATTTGTGAATAGTTAGATGAAGTACATAGTTCGTTACTCTAAATTTATTAAGGAAGTAAAAATATGTTTAGAGATTTGAAATAATACTTCTTGTGGGATAGAATAAAGGGATGTATCACATATTTTTTTCTCTTGGTATTCATATCTATAAAAGCTATGGTAGAAATAAAAGATTCTAATGGGTTGTCAGATATATTACCAACACATGAATGGAAATGTTAAAACACCACCTTGTATTTTACCATTGAAATCCCAAAAACACCTCATGAACATATTGAAATATGGTTCATAGTCGATTTAATTACTTAGATAGCACACATGATTGGTATTATAGAAGACATATATCTTGATCAAAATTCAGAAATATACATATTGGTTTTGGTAAGGTTTTATGGATTATAACATTCTATTATATCTAATCTGGATCTGACAAGTTAAACATGTCAAGTGGAACCAAAAAATAAAATAATGGTGTGAGAATGACATATGTTAGATCTAGTCCACACCCACTCAATTATAGATATGTTTTTTTTTCAAGTTTCAATCCCAATTCACCTTATATTATTTGTTTTTCAATTTTAGTTTTTTTTTCATGATGAATAATTTTCACCTAAGGGTACATAATATTTATTCATAGAAATAAATTTATCCTTATTAAATAATTTAGATATTTTAATTTATAATTTTAAATAAAATTTTTCTGATTCATTTTCTATACATGTTAAAAATTAATTATAATATGACAAATTTATAATATATGAAACCTTTTAAAAAAAATATTACTAGAGTTCCAAAATTCTTGTCACAACTTTGTAAACTATAATTATTAATTTAAAAATATAAAATTTAAATTATAAAATAAATATTTTTTTATTAAATGATGTAATAAATTTATTATCAAATAAAAATATTATAAATGTCACATTATTAATAAAATTGGAATATTTCAAAATTCACTTAAAAATAATTTTTTTAGAAATACCTTAAAATTCATCAAAATAAATATCATTATAAAGAAATAACAAATGAATTTTTATTTGTATAAAAAATATTATTTAATTCCTAAATACAAAATTTCAATGTACTAGTAAATAAATTATCTTTAGAGTGTGCATTGAGTGATAGTTTAGGATATATTGTTTACCTATTACTATAGGGTCTCAGTTATTTAAAAATACATTTTGTTGGAGAAAATGGAGATTAATAGAGAACATTAATTTTTATGATGTATATATATATATTTAGATGTGAAGCTACATTGGATAATTTGAATATATCTCAGTATAATTTTATGTTATGATCATGCATTTATTCTCGTACTCACTAATTCATGTAGTGGATAGTTTCTAATTAGGGATAATAACCATTGAAAAAATGGACAGGTTTAATGTTAAAGAGAAGATCCTTGTAAGAAACTAATGTTCATTTCCATTATGTGTGCATTAATGTTAAAAATTTTATTTAATTGGATCATAATTTAAAAGTTCATAGATGTTTATTACAGTGAATCGAAATTGTAAATATGATATCTATTGATTCACCCCACATTCCCAGTGGAGAAACGTGGTCCTATGAATTTCATATTCTCTTTGGGTGTAATGAGAAATGAAAACATTTATACTATTTTTAGGTGTGGTGAGTGTTGTTCTATCAAATAAATCATGGAATATTATATTTTATTCGAGTTTTATCTTCTACACTACTCATCATAATTCCCCTATTACCTCACATTGTGCTCCACTTAAATTAGTAATACAAACATTTGGCATTGAGATATATATTGACAATGATTAGTCAAGATAATATATATATGAATTCATATTAATCTTATGTCTCTTTATTTAACAATTGTTTAGATATTTTAATATTCTTACAAAAAATCTAAATAACATTTACTCTCTACTAATTTAGATATTTTCATTTTAAATGTTAAACCAATATTTTAAAGTTTACACTATAATTATGCAGATTTATTATTTTATATAAAACTTATACATTTAATAAAAAATTATAATTATTGTAAACCCCATTTCATTACTAAAAAAATTACACATTTATTCCAATTATGCATTAGATAAATACCCCTTTTTGACATGATTATAGTCCATATGGTTATGGTGTGTACTAATGTAAATTTATAGGGATGGTTTATCCCATGTTGATCTAGTATTAATTTTCCCTAACATGAACTTCTCTGATGAGAGATTTCACAAAAAACTTAATTTTTTACTATAATCTTGGTCTTCGTCAATATTAAGCCCAAGTGAACCTCAATTGTGGTGATAAAAATAATTACCCTGAAAAAAAATGATAACATTTATTCTAACACATTCTTTAAAAAATTTCTATGATTATTTAATATATTTTAAAAATCAAAAATATATTTTAGTACTCCATGAATTGTAACCTAAATATCATTATTCCAGAAAAAATTATTTCCATATTTATCAATAATATCCAGCTTAGTTTATTCTCATAAATGATTTATTTTTCAAAAATATAAGACACTTTCACATCACTAAGAAAATAATAAGGGTTTTATTCCCTTAATAAAAGTATCAACATCCATTAAGTATATTTTCTAGGTCATCAGTACCATTTAGCATATTTGTGAAACTCCATAATAAATAAAAATTGTGGATCAATCTATTGATGTTTCATTATTATTATAAAAAACACCAATGTTCAAAATATAATTCCTTGAATATCAAAACATACACATGCCAATCATTTCATATTCTGCATGCACCATTAACTAGTAATCATCATGTCATACAATTACACTTCATTCCATTCATATGTCTTTTTTAGTCTATTAATCATCATAAATATATCTACTATTCCCACAAACATTCTTATTATCTTCATTAGAATTCAATTTATCAATTTGATTTACATAATTCTAATACTTTCCATATTTTAAAATTTTAATTATTAATGATATCTTAGGGAGACCATTATTCTTGTCCACTATGTTAAAGAAACTTTTAATTTTTCAATTTTAATTATTTTCTTTTTTTATTTATTTTACAAACAAAAAACCCATTATCATTAATTTAATGTATTCCCTTGAGTTCTTCATCCAACATTGTTGAAATATAGGAAACCAAATCGTTTCCCCACTATGGTCTCCAAAACCAAAAGTCTCAACAAACTTTACCCTTCTATTCA
This sequence comes from Viscum album, assembly GCA_963277665.1. Classification (NCBI taxonomy): domain Eukaryota; kingdom Viridiplantae; phylum Streptophyta; class Magnoliopsida; order Santalales; family Viscaceae; genus Viscum; species Viscum album. The sequence goes on along the minus strand of OY728133.1, from coordinate 1,021,138,483 downwards.
TTGGTTTGTTAGATATTTTATTAAGGTCCACGTTGTTAATTATATATCACTTTAACTAATTAGCTATTATCATAATATCCTTAACTCTAGTTATCATCCCATTTGGATTATCATCAACACATTTCCTATCATATTCAATACTGATCTAGTTCTTTTTAATTCCTTCCAATTTCTAAACAAATCCTACTGTAACAAATAATAAATATTTTTGGGGAACCACATAATCAAAAAAAAATCATTTATAGAATGTATAAATCATGAAACATTATATTAAATATCTGAAAACTTTAGTTTATCAAAGGTCATTCATGGTCAGTTTTTAAATACATCATGATTGTTCGTAAAGAGATTTTGAATTTATGATTTATATCACTTTGAAGTGTCAAACAATGTGGGAAATATGTCATATTTTCATCATCTAGGTAACAATCGTGTCCATATAAATTCACCCTTTTCAGAGTTATTACACTATGTTACCTATATGCCAGAGATACATCCACCTATTGAATCCATATAGTGATGTAATTTCTTGGAAACTACATGTTCAATCCTTTACCAATATTTGAGGATATTTCCCAATACATTTACCCATACTTATACTTATCCATATATGTTTTCTTATACATATTCATAGACATATATCCATGTATATCACTCATTCTTTATCAACCTATTTTAAAGATGTTAACTATAACATTCATTTGATTCCAATTATGGAGTCAGAAAAAAAATTCATACACATATATTACACTTTTTATATTAATACTATTAACATTACACAAATGAATTATTAAGGATGATAATGGTTTAGTTACATTGGATAATTGGTACACACAATTTTTATATAGTGAAATTTCTTCAATGTTTCCCATAATGATCTTCTAATTTAGTTTCATTCATATAAATACCCTATATAAAACATTTCTTCATAACCCAGGAAAGAAAACTTAATAAATTATCACCTCAGATTTTCAATATGTTTAAAAAATAAAGAATAATTAAAAATAACATGATCATAAGAATATGATATTGTGATTATAACATATTAAAAATTGTCCTATAAATTAATGATAAGAATATTCAGATATGTAATAGGGATTTGTACTTCATAAGACTTGAGTTATATTTGAATCAAAAAACAAGAACCTGGAGATCATAAAAATATAATAAGACATAGATATCTATCATTAAAATAATTAATGAAAATAATTTCTTTAGTATTAAATAATTGTTTCATTAACATCAAAGTAGAATGGATCACTCCTCAAACCATCACAGTAGTCATGGTTCACACCAACTACTATCATAGCAGAAAAAGTCACTTATTGAACTGGGTTCAATCCCCATTTGAGTCATGTTTATCTAGTGAAATTCCAATATTTTCCCAATTCATTGGAGAGGGATATAGGTACCAATATTAAATTAATTAAAATCATACATATGTTTTCCCCAAATATCATAGAAAATTTTTCATATTAGAACCCATTAAAAGAAATGGGTTTCACATACATTTCATGATAATATTATCTGTATAAATGAAATGGGTTTCAAAATAATTTATTCATCAATGTACAACTCCTATAAAAATTAATGGGTTTGATAAGAATCATAAAATGGTATAATCTATGGAGGTAAAATTGTATTCTTCAACATCTTTTCATCATAAGCATAAACCATCCAATGAAATAATAAAATTTGGTATCCATCGATAATATCCCTAAAATCATAAGTAACATGAAATGATGTAATATTACATAGAAAATTACATCTAATGATATCGGAATATCACATTTCACTAAATGTATATTTTTAAAAATTAAAATTCATAACATTTATTTGAAATATTTTTCTTTGAAAATAACATTTTAAACTTATAAATGATGATTTAAAGATAATTAAAAATGTTTATTGAGGAAAATATCCTTTCTTATTTGAAAAAAAATAAAAATAAAACATTTACATATTTATTTTCAATGAATGTAATAATGGAATATTGTAAAGTAATATTCAAATAAAACAACAGTTATAAACGATGTTAATTTTATTCATGACATATACATTAAACATATATTTCAATATCATATTGGATAAAATCCAGATATGATTTTTTGTAAAATGACATAATGAATACTTTAAAACAAATTTGTAAAAATATAATTTAATGTTCAATGTTATTTAATTAATAATATTTATAATATTAGAAACATTATCATGAAAACAATTTTAGTAAACACGATTTCTGATGAAAATTTATTTTTAACTGAAATGAGAAATAATATCAGTTTTCATTTAAAACATTCTTTTGGAAATAGGAGTACATAAAGGGATTAAAATGAAGTGAAAATTTTATTCCTGTAAAGACCCAATTTTTTTCATGTAATTTTATTTATTGTATGGAATTATTACAAGTCTGCTAAAATTGGCGGTGCGTTATTCTGAGACCCGGTGTGTCCGAAATTAATTTCTGAACATATTTTTGAGTACGTTCAAAAAATGTGTGAGTGGAATTTTTTAACTATCGATCCGGTGCTCAGAATTGAAATATAAGGACACTGTTGAACATGTAGTGTGTATATTCTCTTAAAGAGACCCTCACCTAGACCATAGTAGGCCAAGGGTGGTAGTTAGTTTTTTCTGATATTAGTGGGTGAGTTAAAATGAAATTAATAAAAATAAAACAATAACTATTATTTTTAATTGAAACATTTTTTTGAATCATCGTGGTGGGGACCACTTGATCATCACTTTTAATAGGAGGAAACTCTTGTTTTCTGCAAATTTAACGAGCCTAAATTAATTGTATAATTAATAAACATAATTTATTAAGTTGGCTCTTCACCTTTCATGATGTTGGGGGTGAATCATTGGAAAAGCAGAGTCTTTGAGAAATATCATCCAAACGAAGAACCTTTTTACTAAAGAACAATCTCCTGATCAAGAATGTGGAACCAACTTTGGAGAGAGTTGCGGGATCAACAGGCGTCGGCTTCTTCATCATCATCATCTTCTACCTCAAGTCTCCTCTAATGGAATATTGTGTTAGGGGTGTGTCTATGTTTGTTCTTTGTGGTTTTATGATGAAACATTCGTCTCAAATTCGCATGCTATAGGCCTAACGTGGAGGGTGCAGTCCAAACAAACATGTCCTGATCCCTATGTATTTTTATTATTGAGATCTTCTTCAAGGGGTGTGATGATGGTAGTGGCACAAACGTTCAGCCGAAGGAGACCTTGGCTTGACAGCCATGGAAGAGGAAGGTGGTTGTCAGACACGTTGAACCAGGGTGGCATGCATCCGCACCACCGGTGTTGAAGAAGGTTGTGACACGTTGGCCACAATGGTGGGAGGAAAATGGCCAGCACGTCCTCCGACCATGTGGAGGTAGGGTGCCGCGTACGCGCAGCTGGATAACCAGTCGGCTACGGCTCAGTACGGCAGTTTCCGACATGACGACCGCCCACGTGGTGATACCGTGGTGCATGACTTTGAAACCAGAGCTAGAGGGCGCGGCCACATGGCCGCGGTGGAGGTCGGAGGGCGGCCGACATCCAGCCGGACATGGTGAAGCAGCAGTGCATGTCGACGCCGTTGAAAGGTGGGTTGGCCTTTACGACCGGCCACGTCATGTCGAGTGGGACTCCTCTTGTTGGTTTCATGTACCAGCCTATAGCACCATGTGGGGCCACCTGGTTGGTGTAACACCCCAATATTTCAGAGTGTGTTATTTCTTTAAAATAATATAATAACATGCAGTACACGCAACACCGAGTTCAAGTACACCATGACTTACCAAACAAGCCATTCAAAAGAGGTTATGAATAGTGTTAACTAAATTTTAAACTTTATATAATCCTTATAATTTTATAATCCATATTATGAGTTTCATAGACATAATGTAAGAACAAATTCATTTTCAGTATTGCACTTTTACCAACTTTTAATAGTGAACCCATTTTAAATACAATATTTTAAACTTTTTGAGTAAATGGGGACATCAAAAAATTTAAAATGAAACATCCCAAGCTTCCACGGTACGCTTTACTTTGAATAATACGGTAGTGTGTGTTGTACGCAACTTCGAGTTCTAACACACACCACAACCAATCAAACTAGCCGTTATGAATAGTAATACCTACTTTTTGAAATTATATATATTTTATATTTCAAAATGGACTTCATTTTTGGATTCGGAATATCGAAATTAGCCTAAGGTGAAATTTTGGTACATTTTGGATAACTTTCATATTTTGATGAATAGTGAAAATTACTAAATTTTAATTACAAACAACTTTTTTAATCAAAATAATTAATAGTGATAAATTATGAATTTGAGTGGTTTTAAAGTATATTTAGTATATATTTTTACCATTTAATATAATTTTGGTCATTGGACACAATTTTACAATTAAACCGAACATAAACAAGTGTCAATCTTTTGATAGTTATTATCTCTTAAAAACACGCTTTTTATTTTGACAGCAGGAATTATTTTTAAATTAATTTCTGCCACTTATGTGTTTTGAATTTAGAAAAATGGATTCCATATTTTGAATCAGGATTTTCAAATTGTGTAAATAGGTATCTTTTATTTCTATACATTTTGAATAATTACTGTGGTAAATATTTTATTTACCATGGTTAAGGGTAAATCCGGTAAATAAGGGTTAAAAATTAATATTATAATAATACTAAATTACCCTAAAACGTGTCCTAGCCTTATTGGTTGATACATGTTCGACCATAGGCATCTTTTGGTCGATTTGGGGACCCCATGGTGCCACTTGTAGGTGATAGGGACACATTATTTTAAAAAAGTTAAAATGATTACAAAAATGACACAAGCATATATCTTTTAACAAAAAAATTTTTACATAGGGTTATATATGTTGGATTTTAGATTATAAATATTCATTGGAAAGATAAAGAGATTTCGTACATAGTGATATTTTATTTATAATTTGTAGACATTAAATAAGTTAATTTATTTGTGACACAATGATGATGAATTAATTACTATAATATTAAAAATTAAAATAATTGATATTATAAATACCCAAATAAATAAAATATGTAACTTTTAATGAATTAAAATAATTTTCTAGGATAATATGATATAGTAGGATTGATTTAAATGACATTTTTAGAAGTAATCAATCTGTTATGAGTTTCACAAAAATCAACTATTGAATAGTGTCGAAATTGATATAAAAGAGTTCTTAAAACAAATATTATATTATTAATTGATATTAAATTCCTAAAAATATAAGGTTCGTCCAAGAGACTTATATCATGATAGGTTCATCATTAATGGACCACTTGGGGGTCTCTTTGATGTATATAGTATTTTTATTAATCATATTATATAAAAATACAAAGAGACATTGTAAAAGTGAAACTAATTAACTTAGAGTTAATACTTAAAGATAAGGTTAATATAAGTACCCAAACCTGTATAAATTCTATTGGTTGAGTTTTTTTCGACCCATCCCCACCTTAACATTTAAATAATCAACTTTGGAGCCATTAGAAACCGAATAAGAATTTATTATAAACTAATATTTCTAGCTTTTCCAAAGGTTCCCCTCACCCCTCTTATAAAAGGGCACTCCTCATTCTCTTTTCTTCACACCTTAAAAGCCTTTTGGATCGGCCAAACTCTGCCCAAATACTCTACCAAATTCCCTCACTACAACCTAGATGCCTTAGTTTGATCAGAAAGCCAACCTACGGAGCCCTTTTGATCTAATCAAAAGGAAGAAACCGAAGAAGAGGTAATGATTTCACCACCCTTTTCCAAGTTCCTTCTTCTTCCACTTCTTCTTACTTCGTTGTTACCATTATAAAATAATAAATCCAGTATCATATATATACTGTGATGTTATTATAAATATTGTACAACCATATTCAGTATTCTATCCACCCTTTGAATAACATGTCACCATACGTGCGTACGTACGGCTTACCCTCTCCACGTCGTGGTGTAATTGTTATTCAATATATTATTATTTGGATGGGTATAATAATGATGTGTAACTCATATAAATAATGAATATAACATGTTAATGATTCTGTATATATGATATACCATCCATTTTATATTATTTTAATATCAAAAAACAGATATTTTCACTCGTGCGTACGTACGGACTACTGTCTCCACGAACGCGATGAGATTCATTCTCCATCATCTCCATTCAAGTATAATTATCATTTTCTGATTTAAAAATGATGTTTAAGGACTTGATATCATTGTGGATATGAATAATATACAACATATACATTACAAACATGGATTACGTAATAAAACATATAAAAGAAAAGGAGTAAGTTAACACCCGAAACAACGATAATACTAAGACATTATTAACAAAGCAATGTTAAAAGATCATATATGATATCATATTAATATATATGATTCTTGTATAATTTAATAACAATAATTTCACTATTATACAGGTGGTCAACCTACCCCAACCAAGTAAAAGTACAAGGTAAGGGGTTTTCATCTCACTCCTTATTCCCGTGAGATTCATGCCATATTGCCACCATTACATTTTGTGTGATGTATGTATTGACCATAATTATATTCTTTGTGTAATACAGTCTAATTTATGTGTATTTACATATTCATTGTATGATACCTCTTTCATGGGTTGTAAGTTACCAAAATGGTAAGGGTTATTTCGCAATCTCTTCATTATCCGAGGTTGTTTATACGTAATAATCTACTGGGATTTCTATATCATCCACATCCATGTTTCTTAAAAATGAATTTCAAAACATTTTTACTATTTACTAGAATATGGGTTAAAGTCATTTATACCCTTGTTTGACTTTTTATAATAGGTTTATAAAGGAATCTTTCCGTCGTTTTCCAAACACAGTGCTTTTTAACCTTTTTGACAAAATTAAGGTAAGAATGTTTTTTTTAACTTATACGACGGGTGCGGATATTTTCCGCCGTTATAAAATCGTCGAAGCTTCCCTTACAATATAATAAGAATATTTTGAAAAAAAATGTTTTATTTCATAAATATAAGACTCTTAAATGATTTCAAAATAGAAAGAGATATTTTTCTAAAATAGTCTTTATTTCATCTATGTCAACATCCTTTGATGGATTTTAAGCTTATTTGAAGTTGATTTATTATGATACAAAACATCCATATTTTATTGAAGGTTTTGTGATATTTTTGACTGTGGACAAGTTATTATTATGTCACTCATGGTTTTTGTTTAGAGTATTGAAATTTCATAAGTTATTTGTAATCTGAATGTTTATGTTATATTTCAACCTTTCATTTAGATGAATGTGTTAGATAAGTATGTTTCGGGTTGGGGACCAGTAAAAGTAAGCCCTCCGGTTTGGTCTCCGGTTATTAGAGGAACTCCGGTTTGGTCTCCGTTTATTAGAGGAACTCCGGGTTGGTGTCCAGTTATTAGAGGCACTCCGGGTTGGTGTCCGGTTATTAGAGGCACTCCGGGTTGGGTTCCGGTTACAGTTAGCCCCAAGGTCTTGGGACGAGGCCTTGAAAAGAAATTAAAGTTTAGCATTATGCATTCCATAATTATGAAAGTGGTTATTGATTTTGCATTTGATTATTCGATTAGTAGAATATCCATGTGAATAAGTAAATGGCATTATTTCATTTTACTTTTGCCATACTATGTTGAAGTTCAAGTTTAAAAGGCTTTTGATTTAGTAATGAGTTGCCTTAAATGTTTATGCTTATTTTGAATGTTCATCTATATTGTTATCCTTACTGGGCATTTGAGCTCACCCCTATTCTATGTTTTATTTTTCCCAGGATGTGATGAAGTAAGTTATGAATGACCTGCAGGGATATTATGAGGGGATAATAGAGTGGACTGTGGAGACATTATGTTGTTGTGGTAGTTTTTCATTTTATGATGTAATGTAAAACTTATGAATATATCTAGTGTTTCCAAGGCTACTAAACCAATCGGTGTTTCGAGATTTGATCTTTCTTGTGATCATGCCAATGTTATGTAATAATGCACCGACTCTAGGTAACTGGGGTCGGGGCGTTACAGTTGGTATCAGAGGAAGTTTAGTACAAACCTTGTAAGATAGATTTAGATAAACTCTGATTAGAGCACATAGATTTAAGATGGACTTTGAGGATTAGTATAGAAGAATTTCCTAGAATTTTGGTATTGTAGAGATTTTGTGAGTTTTCTGAGCTATACATCACTGTCTGGATACGAGCAGGTAGAGGCGGCTCTGGCACATATGTACCTAGGGGTAAAACCCGAAAACACCGCTTTGAGCTAGACTCGAACGGGAACTGGTGCACGACAACGGGCCTTGCTGCACTCTTGGTTACGACACTCCCGGGGGATATGCTTAGGATAATTCTCATTTTCTTTACAAACCATTATGAAGGGATTATGTGGATTTACTTCCTCAAAGGAGGAATTTATATGATTATGGATTATATCCATAAACTATTTAATTTATGTTATGTGTCTTACAAGTTTGGGATTGGGTATTGTTATTCATAAACTAATCTAGTGTATGCCATTGTTTAGAAATGGCACCCAGTAGAAGGAATGAGAACTCCAACAATGCACATGATCCAAAGAGAAAGAAGGATCATATCTTTCATGGCCTTAAGCCAGAATTTATAAGAGAAATAATCTCCCATTTATTATCATCATATGGAGAAATAATATCATGTGTTGATAAGATAAGTAAAGAGTTTACTGAGTCCTATGGCTTTGAAGGGAAGCAAGAGAAGAAAAGGATGGAAGAGAGAAAGATGGATAAAGGGAAGAGGGAAAAGAAGAATTTTCCCATATGTGATAACTGTGGAAAGAAACACCCTGGAACTTTCTTGAAAGGAAAGGGAGTTTGTTATAAGTGTGGAGTAAAAGGGCACAAAGTGCGTGACTGCAAGGGTAAGAAAATGGTTTCAAATGTACAATTCTTCATTTGAAAGGAGTTTGGACACTTCGCGAACCTATGTCCCAATCATCAAACTATGCCGCAAATGATGCTATTGGATAAAAAATCAAGTTATGATTCTACCACATATGAAGAGGAATGATTAGAGTTCTTATGTGAATTGAGTGTTGTATCAACAATGTACTTGTTATAATAATTATCGAGTATATAAGGATTGTACTGCAGTACTATTTCATTAAGGACTTGATATTGTGTGGAACAAACAAAAGTGACTCAATAGCAGGATAAATTTTTGGAAAATATATGGTTGAGAGAATGATAAACCATAATATAGTTCTGATACCGATGTAGTGATTTTGGAATAATACATGATTGTTTTGGATAAATTATATTGGATATTCTTGACTACCTTGGAACTGATTAATGATTTGTATATTCCATCATTGTTGGGGTTTAAAACATTTTTGGATTGATGAAGTATATCCAGCATTCTATATAGAATAAGGGAGCATGAATGTAATCAATAAGGAATATGGTAATTCGGGATGTTTCAGTGTATTAAAAGAATACATGATGAAGGTATTCATATGCTATTACGTGGTAAAAAGGATCTACATTATGTTTACCTTCCTTATAAATGTTAGACTGTGAGTTTGGATAGAAGTATTTTGGATAGTTCTAGTTTGGACTATTTTGGATTGCCAAAAAAGGACAACCCAGAGGTCGGGCGACAACCCGTCGCGTACGGCAAGGCCGTGAGACTAGAACCCGCAACCGAAGGGCGACAAGGGTGTATCACCTACCACTGGCCCAAGAGATGTCCTGGATTAAATAATGTAGTTTTTTTTAAAAGATCTGGTAGATGAATTATAAATTCGTTTATTTTGGAACCCTGTACGAATAGTATAAATAGAATTTTTTTTACGAGTGAAAGATGAGTTTGTGGTAGAAATTTATTAATGGAAAAAACTCTAATTATAAAGTAAGTATATCTCCTTGTGATCTTATCCAATATCATAAATAAATTCCTCAACATTAAGAAAAGGAACTTAGAACAAAAATGTTGTCCTAGATGGTACCTTAAATCATCACTAATTTATGGCTTTGGGATTGTTGGCCTTTTCATAGCCATGTTCTCTACCACTCTACATCAGATAATTGATGGTTAGATTTCTCTTCCATATCCATATTTCCCTACATGGAACCCTAGTTTGTGTTATTTTCGGTAATCTTCATACTTTCCACACTTTATTTTAAATAGAGGCCTCATTAATTCATTTTTCGATGTGGGATTTCAACTAAGATATTTTGAAACATCAAAAATGTGTTATCCTAATACCCTATGTTTTGTTGAACCGATGGTATTTCAAATCATCATAGATTGATGAGTTTAAGGACCTCAATTTTATACTTGTTTGTGATTGATGACCTCAATCACTACCTATAAATATTTACATTTTTCCTCCAATTATATGTCTCTAATTGCCACCAATGTTCTTCTAATCGAGATCATAATTTGGTGGTGACCCTTTCATTTCTCTTTTCCTCATATTAAGACTAAATTTTAGAAACCCAATTTCCGATGTGGGTTTTCCCACAAAGATATTTTTTATTTTCAACCTTATATTTTCGAAGAACAATTTCAAATTGTGAGGACGCAATTTATTGAAGGAGGGGAGAATGTAACACCCCATGATTTCATAGTGTGTTATTTCTTTAAAATAATACAATAACTTTCACTACACGCAACACTGAGTTCAACTGCACCATGACTTATCAAACAAGCCGTTCAAAAGAGGTTATGAATAGTATTAAATAAATTTTAAACTTTATATAATCCTTTTAATTTTAGAATCCATTTTATGAGTTTCTTAGACATAATGTAAGAACAAATTCATTTTCAGTATTGCACTTTTACCAACTTTTAATAGTGAACCCATTTTAAATACAATATTTTAAACTTTTTGAGTAAAGGGGGACATCAAAAAATTTAAAATGAAACATCCCAAGCTTCTACGGTACGCTTTCCTTTGAATAATACAGTAGTGTGTGTTTTACGCAATTTCGAGTTCTAACACACACCACAACCAATGAAACTAGCTGTTATGAATAGTAATACCTAATTTTTGAAATTATATATATTTTATATTTCAAAATGGACTTCATTTTTGGATTCGGAATATCGAAATTAGCCTAAGGTGAAATTTTGGTTCATTTTGGATAACTATCATATTTTGATGAATAGTGAAAATTACTAAATTTTAATTAAAAACAACTTTTTAATCAAAATAATTAATAGTGATAAATTATTAATTTGAGTGGTTTTATAGTATATTTAGAACATATTTTTACCATTTAATATAATTTTGGTCATTGGATATAAATTTACAATTAAACCGAACATAAACAAGTGTCAATCTTTTGATAGTTATTATCTCTTAAAAACACGCTTTTTATTTTGACAGCGGGAATTAATTTTAAATTAATTTCTACCACTTCTGTGATTTGAATTTAGAAAAATTGATACCATATTTGGAATCAGGATTTTCAAATTGTGTAAATAGGTAACTTTTATTTTTAGACATTTTGAATAATTACTGCGGTAAATATTTTATTTACCATGGATAATGGTAAATCCGGTAAATAAGGGTTAAAAATTAATATTATAATAATACTAAATTACCCTAAAACGGATCATAGCCTTATTTGTTGATACATGTTCGACCATAGGCATCTTTGGGTCGATTTTGGGACCCCATGGTGCCACTTGTAGGTGATAGGGACACTTTATTTTAATTAAGTTAAAATGAATACAAAAATGACAGAAGCATATATCTTTTAGAAAAACAATTTTTACATAGGGATATATATGTTGGATTTTATATTATAAATATTCATTAGAAAGGTAAAAATATTTCATACATAGTGATATTTTATTTATAATTTTTAGACATTAAATAATTTAATTTATTTGTGACACAATGATGATGAATTAATTACTATAATAGTAAAAATTAAAATAATTGATATTATAAATACCAAATAAATAAAATATGAAACTATTAATGAATTAAAATAATTTTCTAGGATAATATGATATATTAGGATTGATTTAATTGACTTTTTTAGAAGTAATCAATCTGTTATAAGTTTCACAAAAATCAACTATTGAATAGTGTCAAAATTGACATAAAAGAGTTCTTAAAACAAATATTATATTATTAATTGATATTAAATTCCTAAAAATATAAGGTTCATCCAAGTGACTTATATCATTATAGTTTCATGATTAATGGACCACTTGGGGGTCGCTTGGATGTATATTGTAAGTTTATTAACCATATTATATTAAAAAACAAAGAGACATTGTAAAAGTGAAACTAATTAACTTAGAGTTAATACTTAAACATAAGGTGAATATAAGTAACCAAACATGTCTAAATTCTATTGGTTGAGTTTTTTTCGACCCATCCCCACCTTAAAATTTAAATAATCAACTTTGGAGCCATTAGAAACCGAATAAGAATTTATTATAAACTAATATTTCTAGCTTTTCCAAAGGTGCCCCTCACCCCGCTTATAAAAGGGCACTCTTCCTTCTCTTTTCTTCACACCATAAAAGCCTTTTGGTTCGGCCAAAATATGCCCAAATACTCTCCCAACTTCCCTCACTACAACCTAGAGTCCTTAGTTTGATCAGAAAGCCAACCTAAGGAGCCCTTTTGATCAAATCAAAAGGAAGAAACCGAAGAAGAGGTAATGATTTCACCACCCTTTTCCACGTTCCTTCTTCTTCCACTTTTTCTTACTTTGTGGTTACCATTATAAAATAATAACTCCAGTATCATATATATACTGTGATTTTATTATAAATATGGTACAACCATATTCAGTATTCTATCCACCATTTGAATAACATGTCACCATACGTGCGTACGTACGGCTTACCGTCTCCACGTCGTGGTGTAATGGTTATTCAATATATTATTATTTGGATGGGTATAATAATGATGTGTAACTCATATAAATAATAAATATAAAATGTTAATGATTCTTTATATATGATATACCATCCATTTATATATTATTTTAATATCAAAAGAATGATATTGTCACTCGTGCGTACGTACGGACTACCGTCTCCACGAACGCGATGATATTCATTCTCCATCATATCCATTCAAGTATAATTATCATTTTCTGATTTAAAAATGATATTTAAGGACTTGATATAATTCTGGATATGAATAATATACAACCTATCCATTACAAACATGTCTTACGTAATAAAACATATAAAAGAAAACGAGTAAGTTAACACCCGAAACAACAATAATACTAAGACATTATTAACAAAGCAAAGTTAAAAGATCATATATGATATCAAATTAATATATATGATTCTTGTATAATTTAATAACAATTATTTCACTATTTTCCAGGAGGTTAACCTACCCCAACCAAGTAAAAGTACAAGGTAAGGGGTTTTCATCTCACTCCTTATTCCCGTGAGATTCATGCCATATTGTCACCATTACCTTTTGTGTGATGTATGTATTGCCCATAATTATATTCTTTGTGTAATACACTCTAATTTATGTGTATTTACATATTCATTGTATGATACCTCTTTCATGGGTTGTAAGTTACCAAAATGGTAAGGGTTATTTCGCAATCTATTCATTATCTGAGGTTGTTTATACATAATAATCTACTAGGATCTCTTTATCATCCACATCCATGTTTCTTAAAAATGAATTTCAATTTTTTTTACTATTTACTAGAATATGGGTTAAATTCATTTATACCATTTATTGAATTTTTATAAGAGGTTTATAAAGTAATCTTTCCATCGTTTTCCAAACACGGTGCTTTTTATCCTTTTTGACAAAATTAAGGTAAGAATGTTTTTTTTAACTTATACGGCGGGTGCGGCTGTTTTTCGATGTTATAAGATCGTTGAAGCTTCCTTTACAATATAATAAGAATATTTTCAAAAAAAAATGTTTTATTTCATAAATATATGACTCTTAAATGATTTCAAAATAGAAAGAGATATTTTTCTAAAATAGTCTTTATTTCATCTATATCAACATCCTTTGATGGATTTTAAGCTTATTTGAAGTTGATTTATTATGATACAAAAAATCCATATTTTATTGAAGGTTTTGTGAAATTCTTGACTGTGGACAAGTTATTCTTATGTCACTCATGGTTTTTGTTTAGAGTATTGACATTTCATAAGTTATTTGTAATCTGAATGTTTATGTTATATTTCAACCTTTCATTCAGATGAATGTGTTAGACAAGTATGTTCCGGGTTGGGGACCGGTAAATGTAAGCCCTCCGGTTTGGTCTCCGGTTATTAGAGGAACTCAGGTTTGGTCTCCGGTTATTAGAGGAACTCCGGGTTGGTGTCCGGTTATTATAGGCACTCCGGGTTGGTGTCCAGTTATTAGAGGCACTCCGGGTTGGGTTCCGGTTACAGTTAGCCCCAAGGTCTTGGGACGAGGCCTTGAAAAGAAATTAAAGTTTAGCATTATGCATTCCATCATTATGAAAGTGGTTATTGATTTTTCATGTGATTATTCGATTAGTATAATATCCATGTGAATAAGTAAATGGCATTATTTCATTTTAATTTTTCCATACTATGTTGAAGTTCAAGTTTAAAAGGGTTTTGTTTTAGTAATGCATTGCCTTAAATGTTTATTCTTATTTTGAATGTTCCGCTATATTGTTATACATACTGGGCATTTGATCTCACCCCTTTTCTATGTTTTATTTTCCCCAGGATGTAAAGAAGTAAGTTATGAATTACCTGCAGGGATATTATGAGGGGATAATAGTGTGGATTGTGGAGAAATTATGTTGTTGTAGTAGTTTTTCATTTTATGATGTAATGTAAAACTTATGAATATATCTAGTGTTTCCAAGGCTACTAAACCAATAGGTCTTTCGAGATTTGATCTTTCTTGTGATCATGCCAGTGTTATGTAATAATGCACCGACTCTAGGTAACTGGGGTCGGGGCGTTACAGTTGGCTTAAACCGAGTGGCCAATGGACCGTTTGGGTGACCTGGGGGAGACCCTCCCCCCCTAGGTGGCGGCTAGGGTGGACCCCACCACCAAGGGCCAACCAGACCGTGGGATGCACTGTGAGACACACAGCGGGCCATGCCTAGCGGGCCTCCCCATTTCGTGGCCCAAGCCCGACCAAGGCCTAGTGGGCTGGGCTTGCTACGGGCCAGGCCAACCGGGCCAGACCCAAACTAGGTGGTTCGACCCGAACGGGGCCCAACTGGTCCCAAATACACTTTTGTGGCCATATCATGAGAACCAGATGTCTATTTTATGAACCTTCTATTTCACAAGAGTCATTGGAAATATATGGTCCTTTTGGTATAATCCAGTTGAGTTTTGGATAATGTTGGGGTATGACCATGTTGGATCGAATCTGAATCCAACTGGGGCCTCAGAACGAAATCACTAATAACTTTTAGATCGGGTGTCTGATTGACACGTCGTCAGTCCCATTGGGACCATACTACCGTAATAGAACTTCGTGCTACTTTTTAATGGGTGTTGTGGAAGTTTTTGTATCATCTAATTGCATGAGAAGTAGAACCTTATGGAATCATGCATTCTTAGTGCGGGAACCCTGTGGTTGGATGTACTTAAAGAATCTTCAGATCCTGTGTGGGTCATCGCTCGGTGATCCTGTGTAGGTCAGACCATACCAATCCTGTGTGAATCTATGCTAAAAAATCTTCAATTGGTCAGCACATATAGATCATGTGTGGGTTATCTATAGATCCTTTGTGGGTCATCATTAGATCTTGTGTGGGTCATCATTGATCTTGTGGGGGTCAACAGAAGATCTTCTTGATGATGTAAGATGATCTATCATACGAATAATCATCTATACTTTTATACATAAGTTATAACTTGTGTGAGATGAGTATTTACCCATGTGGTATGCTTCTGTGTATTGATACCTTTGTGGTAATATTCTGTGTGGTGATACATTTGTGATAATCTTCTGTGTGGTGTTATTTTTGTGGTACATACATTCGTAGTGATACCTGGGTGGTATTATTCTAAGTGGCATTATGTTTGTGGTACTTACGTTGGTGGTGTTACCTGTGTGGTATTCATTTCTTCATGTAATTTTTTTCCTTTTGGTTAAATAATTGGTCCTTCTTTTCCCCATAAACGTGATGGGTATACCTAAAAACATAAGTATATGTATGGGCATATTACTAAGTCGGGTTGACTATTGTTTTCGTTCATTGTGGTTTATCCTTTTTGGATTCTGAGAGACCTTAAAGGGTATTAGGGTTCCTACTGAGTATCTTTATACTCTCCCTTGGACAGGCTATGCCCGTACCTTGATGTGTATTGTGTAGATGATGGACAACACAGATCGAGGTCGAGGGAATCGGGACTAGAGGCTACTAAGAGGTGGAAATTAGATGAGACAATATGCAGAGATGACTTTTCAAGATCTATACCTACCCTTCAGGTGGGATCCTTGGCGGGTGGCTTCATGTGTTGTTTTCAGTTTTACTTGTACCTTCCTATTGGGCTTGTATTATGGCCCTTTACTTAATATACACACCCAGTTTACCATATATTTTACCTTTTTCTTTTATCTTGCTTTGTGCTTGGGTTGTTTGGGATTTGATGTTCAATGGAAATTCCTTCCCGAATTTAGGGATATGTATTTCTGGTGCTAGTCACTAGCCCCATGCCAATAGAAGAAGGTCTTGGAGTAGTCCCGGAATGGGCCCCAGGGGACGGATCGTGACAAATAGGTATCATAGGTGTTCGGTTCTATCGAAGAACTTGGGCTCTAATCATTTAAATGGAAAAATTGTTAAGTGTTATGAGTGTTCATATCAGTTTATTGAATCCATTGATGGTGCATCGGTCGACGTATCCATAGACCAAGACCCTGACTTCTGATTTCTGACACATTTGCATGAAAACACTAATTGTGTGTGTGTTTTTGAAAATTTTTCTTTGAAAACACGTTGAGTTAGCTCACCAGGTATTACTTAATGACCCTGGTGCACCTCCTACTTTTCATGATGCCTTCATGAAGATAGCCTATCAGCGTTTTAGGTAGAGTACGCAATGACATCCCACTGAGTGACAAGACTTCGGTATAGGGCCCACATGCGGCAGTTGTACCACAAGGTGGTGTACCAACATCCCCACTACTCATTGGGAAGCCAATCCCACCACCCCTAGTAGTATAGGGTGCACACCGCTCGAGCGTATTGCATGAGTTTCAGTGCTATAGGCCACTTAGTTTCTAGATAGAGACCGATCCACAGGCAACTGAGGATTGGTTGGAGGCTGTGGATAGAGTTTTTCAACTGGTAAGAACATCGGCTAATCTCATCGTGATCCATACTTTCAGTCTTCTTCAGGAAGTAGTGGGTAGATAGTGGAGCCTGATGCTCCTAGTTCATGACAATTTCACTTTCATCTGGGTGGACATTGAGAGCCTTTTCAGGGAAGAGTTTGTCCCAGCGAATTTAGGCTTAGTGCGTATACATGAGCTTATCCACTTCTAGTAGCGAAGAAAGTCTGTGGATAATTATTCAGTGAGGTTCACCGACCTCTCGCCTACTCCACTAGCTTGGTGTAGAACCCTATATTCAGGGCCCGGACATTCGAGCATGGGATCATACATGAGATTAGATATTTGATTATTTCTCTTAGCATCCATTCATAGGAAGGGGTGTTAAAGCGAGAAATCATGGTGGGGAGATTCCTTGCGGAGCAGTCATGTGTAGTGAGACCCACCACTGGGAAACACATAGCAAAGTCATCAGTATTTGGAAGTAGATAGATGATGTAGATGTCCAAGAGAACGAGACCTAGGGGTGGACGATCGTAGGATACATGTTCAGTTGTGTGTGGCTCTTGAGACAGAGCTGGACAGGCGAGGAGCATGTAGTGTTACTCATGCAGTGGGCTTGGGAACATGGGTTGTGACTGCCTGACCTGCTATACAAATGACCATCAGATGATCGAAGGACCACCTGGGCAGAGGGGAATATTTGATTAAGGAGGTCTCCAGGAAGTAGTAAAACATGGCATAGGAGAATGAAGTCTATCGGGTGATGGGTGACGATTTGATGATCTACAGCCACCACCACCATGTGGTCTAATCTGACCACATTGAGCAGCTGGACTAGGACGAGTTCAGCTCCATGCAACTAAGGACTATGAAAAAAGAACTCCAAAGATGATATGGTATACCATTTGTGTCTACTCCAGCCTACCTGTAGTAATTATAGGCATATGTTCCAGTCACTCATTTATTTCCATGGCTCACTTTCAGAGATTGGAGATTCTGATAGAGCCTTTGTCTCCATTATTACAGTTAAGGACTCCTAAGAAAGTGGATTCGACAATTACACCCTTGTTGGGGCAGTGTGAGCAGACTCTAAGATGCAAGATATTTAGATGGGATCATCTAGTATGGCCGTTGAGGCCTTACGACATCATCATGGAATGGATTGGTTATCTACAACCCATGACCAGATCAAGTGTATTCGAAAAAATGTGTGTTGCGTTCGTGAGGATGTGACCAGTTTTTCCTTCACTGGTGAGAAGGGATCCTTTGCAGCACATGATGGACTTAACCAGAGGAGGGTGTAGTCGATCTCACATTAGTTGGCTATCCTTACCCTCATAGCAGTGGCTGCTGAGAGTCCTTGTTATCTTATAATGCTGGACCAATATGTTGATGGTTTCCCTGATGATTTTTCGGGTCTACCTCCACACACAGAGATATAATTTTACATCGACATGTACCCTGGGATGAACCAATATCTAAAACTACGTATCAGATGGATACCATAGATCAATGAGAGATTAATGTACAGCTGGAGGACTCATAGAGCAAGGGGTTCATTTGGCCCAGTGTTTCTCCTTGGGCATCCTTGATTTTTTTCGCCATGAAGGTGGATGGGATTTTGAGACTCTGTGTGGACTATTGGAAAGTGAACCAGATGACAGTGTTGAAGAAGGACCCACTCCTGAGAAATGATTACCTCTTTGATATGTTAATGGGAGCATTATGGTTTTCTAATACAGTCCTCATACCATGCTATCAACACCTCATTGTACAAGATGTAGATGTGCATAAGATGGACTTCAGATGTCGGTGTGGCTATTATGAGTTCTCTTATATGGCTTTCGGCATGGAAAATTCCCCATTAGTGTTTATGGGACTCATGAAAATGATCTTCTAGCTATAACTCAATTGCTTTGTGGATGTCTTCATCGACAACATCCTGATATACTCTGGCACATAGGAAGAGTATGTCAATCATCTGTGGGTAGTTCGGGACCCAATCCTCGAGCACCAGCTTTATGGTAAAGTCTAAAATTTAACATTTTGGATATAAAATGTCTACATTCTGGGAAACGTCGACTTGGAGGATATAATTGTGGTGGATCCAAGGAAAATTGATGTTGTTCATGCTTGAGATCCACCGAAGAGTGTGATGGATGTGCGGAGTTTCCTAGGTTTGGCTGGTTATTACTAGAGGTTATTTCCTGACTTTTCTAGAGTTGAGGAACCCTTATCAGCATTGAAAAAGAAGGGTAAATAGTTTGTGTGGTTGGAGAGATGCCATCCTAGATTCTCGGAGCTGAGGCAGAGACTAACGAGTGCCCCAATCTCGAGGCCACCTGAGGTGAGCATTGAGTATGTAGTCTACTATGACAAATCAGGTACCGGGCTCGGATGTGTCCTAATTAAAGAGAGGGAATTGATCATGTATGGTTCTAGATAGCTAATGCATCATGAGAAGTACTTTTAAACCCATGACCTGGAGTTGGTAGATGTGGTATTCACCATGAATATGTGGAAACATTACATGATGTGAAAAGGTTTTACATTCTACTTTGATAATAAGAGTCTCATGTTTATCATCTCTCAGAAAGACATGAATATGGGACAGTGGCATCTGCATGAGTTTCTCCATGACTATTAATTAGAGATAGTTTATACTCCTTGATAGGGGAACATAGTAGCAGAACACTCAGCAAGAGTTCTGGTATACAATTTCCGAGTGAGGCGACGGAGTGGATATCTGCTTTCCAGATATCCAACATCTATTGAGATGGAGCTGCTAATCTTCAATCTCTGATACTCACTACCCCACTCCTTTATTGATTCAGGGAGGTGTAGCTTGGGGACACTGTCTGCGAGGGTCAATATGCTCGGATATCCATATCACATGCACCTAAAGGATTTTCTGAAGGTGGAGAGCATCTCATCCACTTCAGAGAACATACTATGTTATCGGTGGTGCTACAAGAAGAAGTGTTGAGGGAGTTACATATGTCCCCTCTAGCGGTACATCCAAGAGTGTTGAATATGTACTAGTACCTTTGGCATCAGCACTAGTGGTCGAGGATAAAGAAAGAAGTAGAAATGTTTGTCTCTCAGTGTGCCACTTGTTAGCAAGTTAAGGCAGAGCATCTCATTCTAGCAGGTTTTGTTTATACTCTAGAGGTTCCAGAGTGGATGTGGGTTGTAATTTCCATATACTTTATGATAGGACTTCAACACACAACCAAGGGGCATGATTCCATCTGGTTGATCGTTGAATGTCTCACCAAGTCGGCCCACTTCATACCTATCACTGAGTATGGATCAGGAAAGGGCTTCTGACACCTCTACGTGCAAGAGATTGTGTGGATTCATGGGGTTCCATCTAAGATTGTCTCCAATCATGATTCATTTTTTATTTACATACTATGGAAGGGGTTGTCGGAGGTGTTCGAGACTCAGCTTCGGCTGATCACCAACTTCCATCCTAAGACGGATGGTCAGACAGAGCAGAATATTTTGAACCTTGAGGACATGCAACATACATGAGTCCTAAATTTTGTCCATATATGGGTGGATCACTTGACATTATTTGAGTTCACATACAAAAAATACTATCACTCCACCATCGATATGGAACCATTTGAGGCATTGTACGATCAACTTTTTAGATCACCTCAATTTTGGAATGACATCGGGGAGTCAACACTAATGCGACCGAAGATGGTCCGAGATATCGTAGAGAAGGTGCAGATCATCCAGGAGTAGATGAAGAGGTCACAAATCATGAATAAGACATATTCTGATAGGTGATATAGTCCTCTTGATTTCGTGTATGGTGACCATGTATTTCTAAGGTTCTCACCTCGACGAGGTTTGCAATGGTTTAGCCGGGGCAACATGTTATCTCTAAAGTTCATCGGACCCTTTTAGGTCCTCAACAGAGTTGGCGAGGAGGAATATAGCATAGAACTTCCCCCTCAGTTGCACCAGGTGCACAATGTTTTCCACATATCCCAACTGAGAAGATATGTACCTGATCCTTCACGAATCGTTTGACTGGGGCGAGCTGAACATCAATGATGGGGTGACATTTTCAGAGGTTCCAGTGGATATTGAGGGTCAACATGAGTGTGTCCTTCATGGGTAGTAAATACCTCTAGTGCTCAATTAATGGAAGCATGGGAACCTCCATGAGATCACATGGTAGAGTAAGGCTTTGATTTGTGCACAATACCCCCACTTGTTTCCTAAGTTTGTTATGTAGATTTCGGTAATGAAAATCCCTGATGTGTGGAGAATATGAAGGCTCAGATTTTTTCATGTAATTTATTTATTATATAAAATTATTATATGTCTATGAAAATTGAAGGTGCATGATTCTGATGTCATGCGCGTCAAAAATGAACCTCTGAACTTTTTTTGGGTACGTTTAGTAAACACATGAGCAGCGTTTTGTATCTTTTGAACATGTTCTCGGAATTAAAATATGAAGACACCATTGAACTAGATCACTAATATTATCTTAAGGATACCTTCAACATGACCGCATTAGGTCAAGGGGGGAATTTAGTTTTATTATATTTTCACGGGAGTATTAAAAATAATATAATAAAAATAAAACAATAACATTAATTTTTATATAAAACCTCGTTTTTAAATATTAGGGGTGTGGACCACCTGAACCCCTCTTTTAATGTGTGGAAACTCATGGTTTTCCCCCAATTTAATGATCCAACATTAATTGTATAATTAATAAATTTTATTTATAAAATTGGATCCTTACCTTTCTTGAGGATGTGGGGAAATCATTGGAAAATGATTGTCTTGGAGAAACATCGACCAAACGAAAACCTCTCCAATAAAAAACATTCTCCGAATCAAGAATATTGAACCGACCATAGAGCAAGTTGTAGTAGAAACGGGAATCTACGTATTCATCATCGTCATCTTCATCCACACAACACCTCCAAAATAAGACTGTGGTAGGGGTGTTTATGTTGACTCCTCATGGTTTTAGGTTGAAACATCCTTTTCGAAGTTGCATGCTATTTATCATACGTGGAGGGTGTGGCCCAATCAAACAGGGCCTCATACCTCCTCATCATTATTATTGACATGTTCTTCACAGGTCGTGTTGATGAAGGTGGTACAAACACGACGATGAAGGAGATTGTGGCCCGTCGGCCGCGGTGGAGGAAGTTTGTGGCCGGCACCTGGCAAGCCGTGTGGAACTAGGGTGGCATGCGTCCATGCCCCCAGGATCGAAGGAGGCTACAACCCGTTGGTTGCAGTAGTTTGAATATAGTGGCCTTCATGCCTGCCGAACACATGTTGGTATGGTGGAGTGCATACATGCCACTGGTTGAGATAGAGTGTATGGCCTATCGGTCGTGGCAGAGCAGGGTGGCGGCCGACACGTCGAGCGGCCGCGGTGGACAATGGCGTGCGTCTGCACCACTGGGAGGGCCAATCGTTACGGTCGACTGCATCACGCCGAGAGGGACCCCTCATGCGGGTCCCATGTGCCAGCCATTGGAACCACATGTTCCCACCTAGTTGGCCAAAAAAGAATGGCCTATGGGCCTTTCAGCTGACCTAGTGGGACCGCCTCCCCTATCTGGTGGTGGCTAGGGAGGACCCCCCCCCCCCCACAAGAGGCCTCCCTGGTAATAGGCTGCACAGAAGGATTCCCAGCTGTATGCACCCAGCACGGTTTAGGCCACCCCCTTCGTGGGCTGGTCCAAACCCGGACATGGTCGGGTTGAGCCAGGTCGGTCCGACAGGTCGGATTGGACCCGAGCCCATTTAGACCCAGATATGCCTTTGTGGCCATATCTATAGAACTGGGCATCCATTTGAAAAATCGTATGCTAAATTGGAATCCTTGGAATGATATAGTTCCTTTTCTATACTCCACATTAGTTTTGAATAAATTTGGGGTACAATTGGGTTTGATCGAATCTGAATCCATCTGGTCCCTCAGAATAGAAACACTAATAACTTTCAGATCGGTCATATGATTGACATGTCATCACATCAGTTGGGACCCTATTGACGTGATAGAACTTTTTGATAGTTCCTCGTGAGTCTTCGTGAAAGATGAAGTATCATCTGATATCTTGATGAGAGAAATTTCCCAGAGTATAGCATGATTTGTTTGGGATCCCTGTTTTTGGATTCACTTGAAAATTCTTCATATCCTATGTGGGTCAGTGCTTGGTGATCCTGTTTAGGACAGCACAAACTGATACTGTGTGGCTTAGCGATCAGAGATCTTGTGTGGGTCAACACATTGCGGTCTTTTGTGGGTCATCTCCATATCCTATGTGTGTTATCTTTAGATCATGTGTGGGTCATCTTCGATCACGTTTTGGTCAAAAACAGATCTTCTCGATGAAGTAAGATGATATAGCTTAAAACTAATCATCTATACTTTTTTACGTAAGTTATACTAGGTGTTACATAATTCTTTACATTTGTGGTATGATTCTATGTGGTGATACCTTTGTGGAAATCATCTCTGTGATGATACCATTGTACTAATCTTCTATGTGAAGTATCCATTGTGATAGTTACCTTCTTGGAGATACATGTGTGGTATTTTTCTGTGTGGAATTACCTTTATGGTACTTACCTTTGTGGTTTTACCTTCATGTTAATCATTCCTTTGTTGAATAGATGTCATTTGGGTTAAATAATTTGTCCTTGTTTTCCTCATGAATGTGATTTCTATACTTGAAAACTTATGTATATGTATAGGAATATACCTAATTAAGGTTGACTATTGTTCTCGTGCTTTTTGGTTTATCCTTTGTGGATTCTGAGTGACCTTAGGGGGTCTCATGGTCTCTACTGTGTATTTTTATACTCAACCATGAACATGCATTGCCCTCTCCTTCAAGTGACTTGTGGAGATGATGGAAAACACTAATCATGGTCATCTGTACCAGGACTGGAGGTTTCTCAGAGGTGGACATTATACGAGACGATCTATGGAGATGACCATTTGAGAGTTTTACCAACACTTTAGGTAGGATCTTTGGAAAGTGTTCATAGGAGTTATTTATAGTTTTACTTGTACATTCCTATTGGTCTTGTATTTGGGCATTTTACTTATTGTCAAACCCTATTTACTAAATAATTTACCTTGTGCTTGTATATTTTTGTGTGCTTGGTTTGTGTGGTATTAAAGGGTTTAAGGCAATTCCATCCTGGTTTTAGGGATACGCCTTTCTGATTCTAGTCGTCAGCCCCTTGCCTATGTATGTTGGGCTTGGGGTAGTCATGCCATGGGCCCCGGGGGATAGGTCATGAAAATTCCCATGACATAAAAAAATCACAATAAAAGTTATGAGTTTCATAGTATATATATCATAATATTTCATTATCAAAATCATTAACATAAACAATAAATATAAACAATGATATTAGATCATCAAACCATTACCTCTTTGATATCAATAAAGATTAATCTCCATTAACTAGAGATCCTAAACTATATATTAAAATACCTATAATTTTTTGGATAAGAATTATAAAATACATTACTAGTATTATATACTCTACACAAAGTAAACGTTTTGTGAATTTGGAGATTGTTTGAAATAAAATATAAGTGAGACTAAAATCTATGATCTTAAGTATCGACATTTTTTATACACATTTTAACAACATATATAATTAAAATAATTTCATTATAAATATTTTAAAAAACTATAATTATATTTAACATATTGTATTTTATTTATTAAGGATCGTTTATTACCACGTTGTTTTCAATTCTTTATTAAAATAATGTTACGACTAATAAGTTCATTGTTTGTTGACAAAGTTTTTATTTTTTATTTCTAGTACTATTACACATAACTTAGTTTGATAATCTCTGATATATTAACTGTAATATAAAAATCATATATATTTAGTATATTTTTTATTTATCTATAATATTTATATATATATAATTAAATACATCGTTTATGGATATGGTGGATCATACATACATATGAACATTCTTTCCATTTTCCTAACAAATAAAACAAAAGAAAAATTAAATAATATATTAAAATTACAGATTAATTTTTATTTTATAAATATCACACGCACACACACACATATATATATATATTAAACATATCCCTATTACAATCTATGTAAAGAGTTATTTAAAAATGAATCTTGTCTATTCATGAGGTTGTAGTCCTCCCTAAACCTGAACAAAGTTCTTATATCTACCATAGAATATAAATAAAGATGGAATATATGATATCATAATAATATAATTATAAATTTTTTAAAAATATAAAATATATTCATTTAGTATAATCTTATTACCATCTACTAAAATCATAAATTAAACACATCACAATGGTTGGTGAGGTGATAGTATGTTGTAAACACGAGGGACATTATTTTTTTAACACACTGGTAGGTAAGACAGTAGATATGGTATTTTAACATTATATATATTATAAATTTTATAAATTTAATAAAAAATTAAATTTCCATAATTATATCTATATGTGAGAGGTGATAAAGGAAAATTAATAACATCGGTTCACAAGGTGTTAGCCTTCCATACACTTGAGAGATGACATTGTATTCCATTTAATGGAATTGGATATGGTTGTAAGAAATTAACATAACATAAAAAGAACTTAGTATATGGAACATATTCTATTTATAATATTATTATTTTTCAATAATAATTTATGATGGATGAGAAAGAAATAATATAAAATGATCGGTTAGGGAAGTCACCTCTTATCCAGACAAATTCTTTTATTTTTCACCAATATCTTCGCTATGATTTTGGTCTTGACTAAAATATATATTTTAGGATTATAGGATGGAAATAAGGAATTTAATTGGTTAGGTATAGAGAAAAAATTTGTTTTAAATTTTTTAAGTGGAGAGTATAAGATGTTTCATTTTTTAAGTGAGGTGGGGGGAACACTAGTAAATTTTGAAAAGAAAAAAGCATGTCCATGTTTTTCCTATTCCATAACTCTATTAAATGGAATATAATCAATACTATGATAGATAATGTTTATATATGGCCATAAAATTGGTATTTTTCTTATTTTGGGATCATTTTTTACCCTTATAATTTTAATTCATCCCGTGGAAAAACCATTTTTACCTTTACTTTGGTAAATAATTTTTACTATTTTTATTATTCCTTATGGTAAATAGTTTGGTTTCCTTAATTATATAAAAAAAATTTCTTCTTCCAATTATAGAATCCATAATTCTAAATTGAATTCAATGTGGTAGAAACAATTAATTTAAAATTAATCGCAAATCCGTGATGAGAAATCCAATTTCCAATGAAGAAATGTTAAACTTTTTCAAGAAACAAAATTAATATCAGAATTCTATATAATGTTGTTTTAAATTACCTAAATTGTATTAATATATATATATAATTTAACTTATTTTACATTTATATGAATCTAAAAAAAATTTAGTTATGTTTGAATGATTTATGTAAAATGAAAATTCTTTATAAAAACATGTATTTTTCAATATTCATTGCAAATTTTATCAATTTGAAAAATTATAAAAAACTCACTCTACGTTAATTTTTACATAATGATATATAAAATGATGTGAGGTTTGATAAAAAATATATTAAAGGGTAAAAATGAATTTTTAAATAAGAGGAAATAAGGTGGAAAAAATATTTTTATAAAATATAGGTTTTAAGCATAAAATGGAATTTATTCTTATCTATTATCGAGAAAACACAAAATATTAATTTCAAAAGTCCTAATAAATATATAATATAAAAATCTATTTAATATTACTCAAAAAAAGTGGTTTATTTATTTTAATGATTTAAAACTATTTATATTTTCAATAATATAGTTTTTATATAAAATAGAATCATTTACATTCAAATAATTTTTATTTTCATTTCTATTTAATAGGTTAAAAAAATTAATTTTATATAAATGTTTAAACTTTTTATTTAAACAATATAGATTGTCCTATTCATACCCTCCATTTTAATGGCTATGTGATAATAATAATATGAAAATTATTTTTTTAATAGTATGCGACACTTCATTGAATTTGGGTGTCGTGTGTAATGCAATTGAAACTCAACATTGTGTTCTATGAAATATGAAATCAATTTTGTATTTGATTAATTCTAATCATGGTGTTGTGAGCTACGAATAAATTTTAAAATATTTACATAATATTGAAATATATATTTTAAAATTTTTAAGGTGCTACATTATACTTATATTAGTGTATATGATGAATAAAAGGAATATCCTCTTCTAAAAATAATGGCTCGTGATATAAAATATATCTATATATTGTGTATATAAGGAATATAAGTTCTCTACTATTTATGGAAAATAAATCCCAAACAATATAAATTATTCACCAAATCAATTTTATGAAATATCACAATCAAAATTAAAGAAAACTTTTTAGTGGTAATTTCTTGTTTTGTGGATGGCATGGAAGAAAATACATCTCTTCTTAGATTAATATTTTTTTAGTATGAAATTTAAAATAAATAACGGCGTGGACTAATGAGAAAATATTACACAAACTAAAATAATTATTGTTGTTTCCAGATCTGGACCATATATGTCAATCCAAAACATATTTACATTTTTTAATACATAAGTTTCAAAGATGTATATAAAAAGGTAAATTTGAAGAGGAATTCAGGATTTTGTTACCATGGGAGTTTAACTATGATTCAAATGTGAAGTGAATTTTAAAATCTATAGATGTGGAGTAACTTAATATCAACACCTTAATGATGATTTGCAAGAATCCTATATAGGATGAAATCATAAATAAAGAGGGATTTTTGTTTTGTATGGCCAAATGGGAAAGGATTAAAAATGAAGTAAGAGTGAGTAAAAGTTGATGATAAAGGAAATAATATATATAAAATTTTAACTCATGACTAACTTTTCAAAACAGCAAAAATTTGGTGAATTTTAAATTCAGAATATTTTATGTGGAAGGTGTGTTAAAATTGGAAACATCTGGAATAGTTTTTACCCTATATTTCCTATCCAAAGACATTTTAGGAATAAATAAATAATAACACAAGGAAATAATGTTTCCTAGGATTTTCATATCAATAAAATAACTACATTTTAGGAAAAAACTCAAAATAAAGGGAAAAATAGGGAATTAGTTGAGACTCCAAACAAAAGGTAAAGTGCATAGATTATCTGAAAACTGAATATTTCTGTGAGAGTAAACTCTTACCCTTAGATAAACTTCTATTAAAAATATAATATCTCTCATCGTTCAATATTATTTTTGTAGATATTTTATAACATGGAGTTAATTGATTGAATGGGATAGATTTGGCACTACTCTATAGTAAATGGGATTGGATTCATAGTGTTCCAATTACTATAAAGATGAAACGTGAGTTCACACTATAATGGTGATTACATGGAGCTATCCCAAGAGGTCTTTTGTGAAATATAATGTATTATTTTTTATTCATGGAACACATTAAAATCCTTGGATGTGTTCTCCAAGTTTTTTGTATAATTTTACATTAATTAGACTTACATTAGACTAACATAAGGCTCTTTGATATGAAAAATAAATTTATTCCATACTAACAATATAACAACATCGATATATTAGTTAAATTATGATTAAATTTTAATTAATGAAGTGATAATAACATTATTTAACCTTTCCATTTTATTTTCAATATATGGTAGAAATAAAATACTATACACATTGACATCAGAAATATATCGGGATATTAACAACAATTATAGAAGTGGATTTTGATTCTAATTATGATTTGGTTTTTTGTGTTCTCAATATGTCAATATATTTTATGTTATAGAGATGATGAGCCTTAGAGTATTTATATGGGTTACAATGTATAATATTTGACTGTGAGAATCAATGTGTTGTTCTTTAATGAAATTAAATACCAATATTATTGAATGTAGTAATATTTCCTATAATATCATTGATGAGTTTTTGAGTATCATGAAAAGGATTAGGTAAGAGTTATGAAGGACCTATTATGAATTGGTGTATGTATGGAAGGTATAGTAATTTTACATAACATTGAATGATAAATAAATTTTAATGGTCAATCCAGACAGAGCCATACTATCAATTGACATGGTCGATGATTGTTTTTTTAATAATTTGTACTAAAATTCTTGATCATTTTGTAATACCCAAATACATGGTTATGATGATAAATGATTTAAACTAGAAATTGAAGATTATAATTTAAAGGATTTAATGTTGATTATTGTCCTGACCCATCCCCTAGGGCCCGTGATGTGACTACCACAAGCCATCTTTCCCTAATGCAGGGGCTGGTGACTAGCACCGAAAATCGTAATCCTTTAAACTGGGAAGGCATTTCATTTATAACCTATAAACACATGAAACCAAGCACACAACATGATATATACACATGTAAACTAAATAGTAAACAGAGTGAGTACAGTGAGAAAACGGGGACATAATACAAGCCCAGCTAGAAAGTACAGGTAAAACTATAACGTACAAGATGGAATATAGGTGTAAAGTATCTCCTAGATCGTCCACCTCAATTCCTACCTGAATGGTAGGTACATATCGCCTCCTCAACACACCACATCCACTTAACTCCTCTATGAACTGAGACGTCGTATTGTCCACCTCTGAGCATTGTCCAGACTTGGTACCCCCGTCCTCACTCATCGTTGTCTATCATCTGCAACCATGACAACAAGGTGGGGGCATAGCTTATGCATGGGTGAATATAACGATACTTAGTAGGGACCCTGAGACCATCACGGTCTCAGAATTTCCTGTAAGGATAAATCAAAAAGTATGAAATCAACAGATAACCCATCATAGGTATATGAAAATACATATTACTGAGTTTTCAGGTAATCCATCTCAATCATGAGGAAAATACATGGGTATTAACTCATATCACACAGGGTATATCTTTATGTACGGTAGTATAGATGATTAGTTATAAATACGGAATCATTTTATTTCATTTAGAGGATCTGCTACAGACCAGCTAAGAAACTCTAGGAGCTGACACATGCAAGATCGCTAGGAGCTGATCCACCAAGGATCGCGAACAGCTGACCCAACCAGGGTCTCTAGGATCTGACCCACATAGGTTCGCTAGGAGTTGACTGACATAGAATCTCTAGGAGATGACCCACACATGATCTCTAGGAGCAGACCCACAAAGGATCACTAAGATATGACTCACACAAGATCGCTTGGAGCTGACCCACACATGATCTCTAGGAGCTGACACACACAGTATCACTAGAGGTGACCCACACAGGATAGCAAGGTGGTGACCCACACAAGACTACTAGGATATGAACCACACAAGATCTCTAGGTTCACTTTTCTTGACACATCCGGCTACTGGGTTTTCGCACTATGCTTTCTCATATCTGCGAGAGTCTCTTCCAGAAGCCACTTTTCGATTCTCCAACTACCATGATGTATGACGAAAAAGTATTTCAATGGTTCACCACATCCTAGGGGTTTAAACAAAACAGAAGATGTGTCATTCAGATGCCCGATCTGTGTGTTATTAGCATTTTTGTCCAGTGGGCCCGGTTGTATTCGTGCTCGATCAAAACTGATTGTACGCAATCATAATCCAAAATTCTAGTGGGGTATGCTCAAAGGGACCGTCTCTCCCTAAGGTTTCCAGCGCCACTGAAAATTCATCAAACAGACTTTATGTGCCAATTTTTTATCCAAAAGAGCTTAAATGGGTCGTAGTGAGTACGGGTCCGGTCTGACCCAACCCGTCCCGGACTGCATCGACCCGGTCTGGGTTGACCTGGCCCTTTGGGTTAGTTCTGATTAGATGGGTCTTGCATGGCTAGTGAGGGCGGCAGGGCCCAGGGGTGCTATGAGGGAATCTCAACCGAGAGGTTCCATGATGGCAGCTCAGTCTAGAGGTGTCGTGAGGGTTGCATCGTCGAGGGGCTCCGTGAGGTCGGCTCGGCCATGGGGTGTCGCATGGGTGGCTCAGCCGAGGGGTGCCTCGAGGGGTTCTTGGCTGAGGGGGGATCGGTATGGTCTCGGGTGGCTTTGGTAGCTTCGAGTATGAGGCTGCGAGTGGTGGCTCGGCTATGAATGGTGGCGGCAGCTCAGGCAGCGAGGTTATGGGCGGGGGAGGCGGCTTGGGCGGTGATGCCGTAGGCAGCAGCTCGGTTTAGCCAGCCTCTCTCTTAATTGGTTTTCGTGGTGTAAGACAATTTCTTCCATCGTGAAGAACATAATAAGTAATAACGGTGGAGGGGTCGGTCCTTGTTTGTTTGGACCACACCCTCCACATTATAGCTATAGTAAATGGCTCAACAAAATTATGAGTCAATAACGAAAAACTAGTTAATTTAATACAAATCATGGATCAACTCGTTTTGGTTGATCCAAGTACAACAAGATTTCCACAAATAAGAAACATAAACAAGATATTTCAAGAATTCAATAATAACCCCTACCTCATTTGATTCATCGACAGAGATTGTGAGGGAGAAGATGACGTTGTTGGGGAGGGAAATATGATCGTCGATTGACGATTTCCCATGTTCGAGGATGTCCTGATGAAGAAAGTGGAAGTCGACGTCGACGTACTTCATTATCGTTCTTCATTGGAGAGCATTCTCTTATGTTCCCCAAAGCTCTCTCCTTTGCCTAGACATTTCCCCAATTCCACCAAAAAGTAAAAGGTAGCCTAAAATAATATATTACGATATCTATTATTTAGTTTGTTGGCACAAATTCAAAATATACTAATTAATTAAATTGAGTTGGCATAATAACTGTTGGAGGGGTTAAATATGCTCTCCCACATTTAATAGGAAGTTTGAGGGTTTCTCCAATAAAGGGGATTTCATGGGGTTTATACCTCGGGTGGTCCCCACCACTATAATCTCTAATGGGAGGATAGTTTGGGTGGTCCCCACCATAATAACCTCTCATGAGAGGTTTATCTTTGGTGGTTCCCACTTCTCAACATCCACATGGAAAAAAATCTACACAATTTTATTTATATTTTATTCTTTCACAAATAATTTAAAAAATAACTTCCACCCTTTACTATGGACATGGTGAAGGTCTCCTTAAGTGAATAACAGTGCTTCGATTTTAATGGGGCCCTCAGATTTTAATTCTGTGCTGCAATTCAAATGATAGAAAAACCCACTCTCACGTTTTTTGAATGCACCCAAAATAATGTATAGAAATTCATTTCGGCCACTTGGGGCCTTGGAATGACACGCCATAAATTTTCGAGGACTTGTAAAATTCGCCTTTATTTTAAAAAACTTATCTCGAAATTCGGGGACTTTACATTCTCCTAATCGTAGGTATTTACGTCCCCGTAAGCCAAAACTCAATCTAAGTGAACAATTGGGTGTACTGAGCACGTATTTGAGCAAGCAGTTCCCAAGTGCTCTCTTAGAGGTTCCTGCGTTACCAGCGAACGCAGACAAGAGGTATCGACCATCCACAATGTACATGCTCCTGTCGATCCGCGATATCAACTGGAACCTCCGTAAAATTCGCCCCATCATCGACTTCTAGATTTCCATGGTCGATGTTGTGAGAATGGCCATGCATGTATCTCTTCCGCTAGGATACGTGGAAGGCATCATGCACCAGATGAAATTGAGGTGAAAGAGCTAAGTGGTATGCCACCTCGAAAACTCTAATGGGGACCTAAAAAGGTCTGATGATCCTTAGAGATAACTTGTTTCCTAGCCCAAATCTCCACAAACCTCATCAAGATTAGACCCTTAGAAAGATTTGGTAACCGTCCTCGAACACAATAGGTCTCCGTATCCTATCGGCATAATACTTATTCCATCTCCATGCAGTCTTCATCCACTCCTGGATGTTCTGCACTTTCTCTATTGTAGCCCGTACCATCTTCGGTCCCACTAGTGATGACTCCTTATGGTCATTCCAGCACAAGGGTGATCATCAAGGTCACCCATAAAATTCCTTGAAAGGTGTTATCCAAATGGTGGATTGAGATTTATTGTTGAACAAAAACTCCACCAAAGGAAATTGATCCTCCCAGCTGTGCCCGAAGTCAAGGACACAAGCACGCAGCATGTCTGTGAAGGTTTGAATAGTCTACTCAGTTTGACCATCCATTTGAGGATGGAAGGTAGTGCTCAAATGAAATTTCTTCCTAAAAGCCTCAAGAAATCCCTTCTATAGTTAGGATGTAAATCGTGCATCATGATCAGAGACAATCGTCTAGGGTAATCCATATATCCATACAATCTTTTTCACATAGAGGCATCCCAAGCTCTCTACTGAACCCTGCTCTCTAATCAGTAGAAGGGGGGACGAGATGGTGAGTCAATCAAAAATCATCTAGATAGAGTCATGAACTCTAGATGTATGTTTATGTCCTATTTGAAATTCCATAGATATCACATCTCACTTCCACTCTAGGACCTCCAAAGGCAGAACCAAGCCTACTAGTACCTGATACTCAGCATTCAATTGCTGACAATTAAGGCACCAAAAGACAGACTCAGGAAATGCTTTCTTTGTTCCTAGACACCAGTTCTGTCATCAATGGTCCTGGTGTATCTTCTCCACTCCTAGATGTACCGCTAGAGGGAATGTGAGGTACTCCCTCAACACTTCCTCCTAAAGTAACACTAGTACCATGGCACTTCCTCTGATGAGAATGACGTTCTCCCCACATATAGAAAATCCATCATGTGAATGTCCTGTAGATATCTGAGCACATCATGCTTCAATGTAAACATCCCCATGCTATGCCTTCCTGACTCACTGATGAAGTGGGGGAGTGACTTTAAGAGACTAATGGAAAGATGCTCCATCTCTATCCACAATGGATATCTACATAGCATCCAGCTACTGTATCTCCTGACATAGCAGCTGTCTACCAGACCTCCTACTGAGTGCATCTGCCACAATGTTCCCCTTCCCAAGATTATAAACTATCTTGAAATCATAGTCTTGGAAAAACGCATGCCACCGTCACTGTCTCAGGTTCAGGTCCATCATAGAGAAGATATAACTGAGAATCTTGTGATCAGAATACACTGTAAAATGTTAACCCATCAAATAGGGTCACCACATCTTCAAGGCTAAGAACACTTCTACTAACTCTAGGTCATGGATAACATAGTTATGCTCATGATGTCTCACCAGTCATGAACCGTAAGCGATAACTGCTCTCTCCTACATCAGGAGACATCCATACCTATTCCCTAAAGCATTGCAGTAGACTACGTACCCTACTCCCTCCTCTGGAACACTCAACATGGGGTCACTAGTCCGTCTTTGCCTCAGCTCCTGAAATCCTTACTAGTATCTCTCCAACCACAGGAAAGGATTCCCTTCTTCTTCAATGCGGATAGAGTTGTTGAAACTCTGGAGAAATATAGTACAAACCTCTAGTAATATCCATCCAAACCCTGGTAACTTCATACATTTGTCACACTCCTAGGTGGCTCTCAAGAAAGTACCACATCAATATTCGCTGGATCCACAAAAACTCTAGCCTCTGATATGACACTTCCCAGAAAGTTAACCTATCAGATCCAGAATAGGATCTTCGAGAGATTACCATAAAGATGGTTCTCTAGAAGTGTGTCCATTACTACATGTAGATGATAATGATGATCCTCCTCATTATTCGAGTAGATCAGTATGTCCTCGATGAAGACTACTAAAAAGCGGTAATGGTATGGAAGAAAGATCATGTTCATGAGTCTCATGAACACTGCTTGAGAATTGGATAAGCTGAATGGAATAACTGAGAACTAGTAGTGGTCGTACCGACATCTAAAAGTTGTCTTCTTCACAACCTCATCTCATACTCTCAGCTAAAAATAGCTTGATCTGAGGTATATCTTTGAGAACCACCGTTCTCCTTTCAGCTGATCAAATAGGTCTTCAATCATTGATAGTAAGTACTTATTATTCTCATTCACCTGATTCAAGCACTGATAGTCGACACACAGTCTCAAGATCCCATCCAACTTCTTGGCGAACAAAATTGGGGCTGCCCAATTGGATTCACTGGGTCGGATGAACCCTTTCCCCTGTAGGTTCTCCAGTTGCTCTCGTAGCTCACGACGCTCTGTGAGAGCCATTAGATATGTTGGTGTAGATATCGGTGTCGTCCCGGGGTACAAGTCAATGTAAAATTCCACCTATTTGAGAGGAAGTAGACCCGAAACATCGTTAGATAAGACATCCACATACTGGTCCACCACTACAGGATAATTTGGACTCTCTACATCAACCACTCCGAGGGTATGGCTAACCAATTGATGTGTGATCGACTATACTCTCCACTGGGTAACTCCATCATCTGCTTCAAAGGCTCCCTTCTCTCTAGTGAAGGTAAACCTGGTCCCATCTGTGTTGACACACCTCACATTGCGACTAATATAGTCAATTTGAGCATGGACTGTAGATACACAAACCATACACAAGATGACGTCTTAAGGCCTCGACTCTACTACTAGGAGATCCCAGCTGATGATCTCGCCTCCTAGAGTATGCTCACACTGTGAGCAGTTGTAACAGCCCGAGATTTTATGAAAAATATTCTTTTTAATTTTATTAATGTCTTGTGTTTTACACTTCATCAAAAGGAGCTTTCACAACACACATCCTTGACTTGCCTTGCATTACACGCAATCTTGACCTTCCTCGATAGCGTGTGTAGTACGTAATAACGAGTTTCATTAAACAACAATATGCTATTAAAATATTATTAAAACTAGCCGTTATGAATAGTAATAACCACTTTTTGAAATTTTGTATATTTTATTTTTCAAAAAGGAATTAATTTCTGGATTCGTAATATCGAAATTAGCTTAGGGTGAAATTTTGGTACTTTTCGAATAACTTTCATATTCTGATGAATAGTGAAATTACTAGATTATAATTAAAAACAACTATTTTAATCGAAATAATTAATAGTGATAAATCATTAAATTGAGTGGTTTTAAAGTATATTTAGAATATATTTTTACAATTTAATATGATGTTGGTCATTGGATGTAATTTCACATTTAAACCAGACATAATCAAGTGTCAATCTTTTGGTAGATATTGTTTCTTAAAAACACGCTATTTGTTTTAACAGCGGGATTTAATTATAAAATTAATTAATGCAACTTCTATGTTATTAATTTGGTAAAATAGACTTCATTTTTTAATTTGAAATATGAAATATAGCTTAGGATGAAATTTTGGTATTTTTCTGAAAACTTTCAATTTTCGATGAATAGTGAAACCACTAAGTGGTAGGTTAAAAACTGAATTTTGCATAAAACTTAATTTTACCGCTTCTGTGAATGGAATTTCGAAAATCCGACAGACACGGTTAATATCAAGGACTAAAATGTGGTTCAATGAGATTAAAATGATTTTAGGTGAATAGTAACTTTTTACTTTTTTTTACCACGGTTAATAGTAAATAGGGTAACTAAGGGTAAATCTGATATTACTATTACCCTAAAACATGTCCTAATTCTATTGGATAAGTGTAATTCGACCAAAAAAACCTTATGAATATAATATGACCATTTAGGTCCACTTGGATTAGATTATGACATTTAATATTATTTTATTTAATGAATAGTTAAAATAGTTAAAATCAAAGTTTAATAACTAAAACATTTTTAATATGGGGTTATACATAAGATAAATTCGACTATAAATATTCATTAGAAAGCTAAAAAGATTTCCTACATAATTATATTTTATTTATAATTTTTAGACTTTAAATAAATTAATTTATTTATGACACAATGATGATGCATTAATTACCCTTTTAAAAAAATATTTACATAATTGATGTTATAAATGCTCAAATGAATGTAATTTGAGACTTTTTATTAATTCCACTAATTTTCTAAGTTACTATGATATATTAGTGTTGATTTAATAAACTTGGTTCGAACATATAAATCTGTTATGACTTTCACAAAAATCATATATCAAATAGTATCAAAATTGACACAAAATAGTTTTTAAATAAAATATTATATTATTAATTGTTCTTTTATTCCTAAAAATCTAAGGATCGGCCAAATGACTTAGATAAGGATATATGTATTAATAATAAACAATTTGGGGTTCTTTTGGCATGTTATAGTAAGTGTATTAACCATATAGTGAAAGAAAACAAAAAGACACGGTAAAAGTAAAATTATTTACCTTAGAGTTAAATCTAATTGATAAGGTTAAAATAATACCCTAAACTTGTCTAAATATTATTGGTTGATATGATTTCGACCCATCCCCACTTTAGATTCGAAATAAGACCCTTTGGAACCATTATAAACTGATTTTGACATTAATATAAAATAATATTTTGAGGTATTCCTAAGGTGCCCCTCTCCTCCCTTATAAAAGGACACCTCCCCCCCCCCTCCTCCTCACTCCAATTTGAGCACTAAAGCTCGTCCAAACCCTGAAAAAATCTCTTATCCACTTCCCTAGAAACATCCTAGAGGTTCTGGTCTTCCTTAAAGACCAATTTTAGTGCCCTAAGAGGAGGTCTCAAAGAGGCGCTTCAAAGAAGAGGTAATTACCGTTACCAATTCATTCATCTTTATTTCTTCTTCCACTTCTTCTTCTTAGGTTGTTTCATTATGAAGTAATAACATCAGTATCACTCATATACTGATATGTTATTATAATTATTAAACAACCCTATTTCACCATCTATTCATACTACGGGAAAAGAAATCACCGCGCGTGCGCACGTACGGAATACCGTCTCCACGCCATGGTGTAATCTATTTTCCACCACCACCTTACATGGATGGGTATAATGGTGTAAAGAATAACTATAAATAGATATTAAAAAATCATATTTATTCTGATATATTGTATAATCCACTCTAATTCAATTCAATATTTATGGAAATGATATCATCGCTCGTGCGTACTTACGGACTACCGTCTCCACGACGCGATGAGATTCATTCTCCATGTTAACCATTTAAAAATGATTATAAAGTATATATAAGAAATAATAATTAAATATATGACATTATAAAGCTACTGGATTTATGTATATATATATATATATGTATGTCATCTACTTACTTCCATTCAAGACAATAAGGAAAGGAAAACAACGTTCATGAGTACGTACGGACTACTGTCTCCATGAACGGTGTTTTTCATTTCATTTATCTATCTATTATATACATATATACTGAATATATATGATATATAAATCATATTTTATATTCTTTATGTAATTAAATAATGATATAAGTAACAATAATGTCAAGAACAACAAGTCAAAACACCTACGATAAATGAAACGATTTTACCAAAAACGCTTCTTTAACATGGAATTTACAAAAGAACGGGTAATATAATGTCATAAGTGAACCATATATGATATCATAACAATGAATATGATTCTTTAATAAGTCAATGATATTATTTAAATCATTATACATGAGGTTCGGACACATACGAAGAAATCGGACCTAAGGTAAGGGAAATATCACAATCTCATTTTTATCCGAGATTGTTTATTCGTAAGTATTTACTGGGGTGTATTTTATCATCCACATACATGTTTCATCAATATGTAATATTATTTCCATCCACCTACAATTTTTTAAATCCATTTTTACCCTTCGGTGAGTTTTTAGTAATATGTATGAAAGGAATCTTTTGTCGTTTTTCGTACGAGGTACTTTTTGACTTTTCTGACAAAAGTGCGAAGAATGTTTTTTTTAACTTATACGGCATGAATGGATTTCTAAAAAATTATTTCCAAGAAGCTTCCTTTACAAGTATTCAAGTTTATTTTTAATCAACTTCTTTTAGTTTAAAATTGTATGACATGTTAAGAAAGGAAAAGTGTTTTTGAAGTAGAAAGGATATTTTCCTC
This sequence comes from Viscum album, assembly GCA_963277665.1. Taxonomy (NCBI): domain Eukaryota; kingdom Viridiplantae; phylum Streptophyta; class Magnoliopsida; order Santalales; family Viscaceae; genus Viscum; species Viscum album. Next base: position 1,021,099,262 of record OY728133.1, on the reverse strand, counting down.
AAGAATCAAGTTCAAGTATTTTATCAAAATTATTTTCCATCTAAGATAATAAAAGGGTTGTGTTTTTATCCCTATTATTACATGGATTTGATTATGTTGTGATGGAAACATTTTTATGAATTCCTTTATCTTATATGAATTGTTTTATGATGTCATGTTGTTTATGAATCCCATTTTTATTACATGGGTTATGCGATGATGTATGATTTATGATTATGTGGCACATATAAGAAAGGATTCATTAGAAGATGGGTGGGACCTATATCTCCCTCCAATGCATTGGGTAAAGATTTAATATCTCATGAGATAGACAGGGCTGGAACGGTAGGTTATACCGGTTCAGTGAAACAGGACTGAAACGAGGGTTACTCGATTCAGAAAGGGACTTTGTCCACTAAGATAGTCTTGGAAATGAGTCTTGACTAACAAGAAATGATTCTCTATGATTATGTGTGAATTCCAAAAAGTTTCATGTTTTAAGTTATGATTATTGTGATTACATTTCACTGCCATGATTTATCCCATGTTATGAAATTATGCTCTCTTTTGCAGGTTAAGATTTCTAAAATGTTATGTTCTTATGAATACAATGTGATTGATATTTCTTTTGATTACCCTTACTGAGCATTTGAGCTCACCCTTTTATGTTTTCTTTTCCCCAGGATATAAAGAAAGGTTTTAGGTAAAAAAAGGGAAGATCTTTATAGGAGATGTTGAAGATCTTTCACCACGATTAGAAGATTACGTTCCGAGTTTCCAAAGACACTAAACTATTACGATCCTTGTGTGTATGTACTATGTATTCCGCAAATGTAATGTAATGTCAATGTACGTCAAGATTCGAGTCTCTACAGCTGGTATTAGAGGAATGGTTTAGTCAACCTTTGGAAACTAGGATGCGAGAACTTTAGTGAGATCTCTAGAGATATTTATAAGGTATGTCTAGGGATGTCTCTAAGGTTAAGTATACGTATAGGTTATATTCCTAGAATTGCGCTAACGATCTTAGAATTTAACCTTAAGATGTTAGATATTGAGGGTGCTTTCCCTTTACTATGTTGTCTACCCTAGCATGATTTCGCCTATCACAAAATTCTTTTTGTGTTTTAGTTAATGGAGGGAACCAGAAGGAATTCAGTTAACATTGAATCCAATGGACAAATTGGTGACTATGAGAAACAAAATTGTGTAATACCTAGAGATAAAGATATTGTGATTATGCCGAATCAGTCATCGCGATATATGATTAACAAGGTGAAATTTAGTGGTATGACTAATTCATAAAAAAAGAGGAAGATAAACTATTATGCATGTTCGCATGTTGAGGAGCATAAAGAAAGGAAGATTGAGATTTCTAAAGAAGGGAAGAAGAACCTTGAGGAATATCTCAAATGGAGGGACTGATGTTATCTGTGTGGAGAAAAGGGTCATAGAGTGACAGATTGTTATGGAGTTCAATGTCTTATTTGAGGAGAACATGGGCATTACCCAACTCAATGCCCTGACCTAAAAAGTTACTTCTAAATCAAGGAAGGACTTATTCCAGGACAATCATTGAAGTGGATGGACTGAAGTGTTTATGTATTGGTATTCAAGAATAATGTTTTTGAGGTACTTTTATGGTGTACTGAAATTTTTATGTTTTGGTCTATTGTGGTTTTCAATAATTTTATGGTACCAGTAACCATGAAAAGTGATTAAGACATTTTTGGTAAACAGATGATATGAGCATAATGAAGGTATAATAAGATAATGAGATGTTTGATTGTATTCATGAGCTCATGATTGATATAAAGACTAAGTGATATCATGGTTTGAGTCTATAGAATTTTTAAATTTTGGTATGTGGAAAGTGTTAACTTTTGACAGCATTCATGTTTTCACTAAGGTTTAATTGGTATTCATTTTTCAAGAGAATACATGATTAAGGTATTCACATGATTGGAATGTGACCAACAAGACATATCTTCTGATATATGGGGATCAACGATGGTATTAAATCTCTGGTAATTGTTTTCACTATATTATGAGAGTGGACTGTAGTATTATGGATAACCCTAAAGATTAGAATGGATTATGTTGGACATAAGTTAGTTTAAGGATAGAAGATTTTCGATATTATTGATGGGATGTTATAGTAATGTAGTTTTAGAAAAAGGACAACCTGCAAGACGGGCGACAGCCCATCGCTTCGGACAAGGCTGTGGGAATCGAACCCACTACCAAAGTGTGACTGGCCTTTATCGCCTACCACTGGCCTACAGGAAGTCCCTGTTTAATAGAAACTAGTTTAATTATATTAAGTTGTGTGACATATGATGTATAAGTCCATTTTAGGAACCATATATGATTAATCTCACTATAGATCGACTTATGTATATAATTTTTTCTAACCTTTTGATTGAGACAGATGGAATGACCCGCCATTCTATCACATGATCTGCTAACAATTCACGAATAACAAATTCAACTTCATTTATTTAAGAGATGAAGTGGAAATTGTTAAAGGCACGAACAACAGTGAGATTGTACCAAAATAAAGTAAGTATTTATTCTAATTCAAATACGTTAACATTAGGGAAACGATCTTGAAAACCAAAAATGTTGTCCTAGTGATCTTATATCTGATGAATCAGATGGTACCTTAGATCGTCACAAATTTATGGCTTTGTGATTGCTGGATTTTCCATAGCCATGTTCTCTACCACTCTCCATCAGAACATGATGGTTAGATTTCTCTTCCATATCCATATTTTCACCTATGTGGAAACCCAGTGACTAGTTTATTTGGGTAACCGTTACGTTTCATACTTTTTTTAAAGATTGGTTTTGATATTACTTTTTACGATGTGGGTTTCTATTAAAGAAACTTTCGAATAATAAACCATTTATAACCCCGAAAAATTTCGAGGGCGAAATTCATTTTAAGGGGGGTAGAATGTAACAGCCCGAGATTTTATGAAAAATATTCTTTTTAATTTTATTAATGTCTTGTGTTTTACGCTAAATCAAAAGGAGCTTGCACAACACACATCATTGACTTGCCTTGCATTACACGCAATCACGACCTTCCTCGATAGCGTGTGTAGTACGCAATAACGAGTTTCATTAAACAACAATATGCTATTAAAATATTATTAAAACTAGCCGTTATGAATAGTAATTACCACTTTTTGAAATTTTGTATATTTTATTTTTCAAAATGGAATTAATTTCTAGATTCGTAATATCGAAATCAGCTTAGGGTGAAATTTTGGTACTTTTCGAATAACTTTCATATTCTGATGAATAGTGAAAATTACTAGATTATAATTAAAAACAACTTTTTTAATCGAAATAATTAATAGTGATAAATCATTAAATTGAGTGGTTTTAAAGTATATTTAGAATATATTTTTACAATTTAATACGATGTTGTTCATTGGATGTAATTTCACATTTAAACCAGACATAATCAAGTGTCAATCTTTTGGTAGATATTATTTCTTAAAAACACGCTATTTGTTTTAACAGCGGGATTTAACTATAAAATTAATTAATGAAACTTCTATGTTATGAATTTGGTAAAATAGACTTGATATTTGAATTTGGAATATGAAATATAGATTAGGATGAAATTTTGGTATTTTTCTGAAAACTTTCAATTTTCGATTAATAGTGAAACCACTAAGTGGTAGGTTAAAAACTGAATTTTGCATAAAACGTAATTGTACCGCTTCTGTGAATGGAATTTCGAAAATCCTACAGACACGGTTAATATCAAGGACTAAAATGTTGTTCAATGAGATGAAAATGATTTTTGGTGAATAGTAACTTTTTACTTTTTTTTACCACGGTTAATAGTAAATAGGGTAACTAAGGGTAAATCTGATATTACTATTACCCTAACACATGTCCTAATTCTATTGGATAAGTGTAATTCGACCAAAAACAACCTTATGATTATAATATTACCATTTAGGTCCACTTGGATTAGATTATGACATTTAATATTATTTTATTTAATGAATAGTTAAAATAGTTAAAATCAATGTTTAATAACTAAAACATTTTTAATATGGGGTTATACATAAGATAAATTCGACTATAAATATTCATTAGAAAGCTAAAAAGATTCCCTACATAATGATATTTTATTTATAATTTTTATACATTAAATAAATTAATTTATTTATGACACAACGATGATGCAGTAATTACCCTTTTAAGGAAATATTAACATAATTGATGTTATAAATGCTCAAATGAATGTAATTTCAGACTTTATATGAATTCCACTAATTTTATAGGTTACTATGATATATTAGTGTTGATTTAATTAACTTGGTTCGAACATATAATTCTGTTATGACTTTCACAAAAATCATATATCAAATAGTGTCAAAATTGACACAAAATTGTTTTTAAATCAAATATTATATTATTAATTGTTCTTTTATTCCTAAAAATCTAAGGTTCAGCCAAATGACTTAGATAAGGATATATGTATTAATAATAAACAATTTAAGGTTCGTTTGGCATGTTATAGTAAGTGTATTAACCATATAGTGAAAGAAAACAAAAAGACACGGTAAAAGTTAAATTATTTAACTTAGAGTTAAATCTAATTGATAAGGTTAAAATAATACCCTAAACTTGTCTAAATATTATTGGTTGATAGGATTTCGACCCATCCCCACTTTAGCTTCGAAATAAGACCCTTTGGAACCATTATAAACCGATTTTGACATTAATATAAAATAATATTTTGAGGTATTCCTAAGGTGCCCCTCTCCTCCCTTATAAAAGGACACCTCCCCCCCCTCCACCTCACACCAATTTGAGCACTCATGCTCGGCCAAACCCTGCCAAAATCTCTTCTCCACTTCTCTAGCAACATCCTAGAGGTTCTGGTCTTCCTTAAAGACCAATTTTAGTGCCCTAAGAGGAGGTCTCAAAGAGGCGCTTCAAAGAAGAGGTAATTACCGTTACCAATTCTTTCATCATTATTTCTTCTTCCACTTCTTATTCTTAGGTTGTATAATTATGAAGTAATAACATCAGTATCACTCATATACTGATATGTTATTATAAGTATTAAACAACCATATTTCACCATCTATCCATCCTACGGGAAAAGAAATCACCGCGCGTGCGTACGTATGGAATACCGTCTCCACGCCGTGGTGTAATCTATTTTCCACCACCACCTTACATGGATGGGTATATTGGTGTAAAGAATAACTATAAATAGTTATTAAAACATCATATTGATTCTGATATATTTTATAATCCACTCTAATTCAATTCAATATTTATGGAAATGATATCATTGCTCGTGCGTACGTACGGACTACCGTCTCCACGACGCGATGAGATTCATTATCCATGTTAACCATTTAAGAATGATTATAAAGTATATATAAGAAATAATAATGAAATATATGACATTATAAAGCTACTGGATTTATGTATATATATATATATGTATGTCATCTACTTACTTCCATTCAAGACATTAAGGAAAGGAAAACAACGTTCATGAGTACGTACAGACTACCGTCTCCATGAACGGTGTTTTTCATTTAATTTATATATCTATTATATATATATATACTGAATATATATGATATATAAATCATATTTTATATTCTGGAAGAAAGTAAATCATGATATAAGTAATAATAATGTCAAGAACAACAAGTCAAAACACCTACGATAAATGAAACGATTTTACCCAAAACGCTTCTTTAACATGGAATTTAAAAAAGAACGGGTAATATAATGTCATAAGTGAACCATATATGATATCATAACAATGAATATGATTCTGTAATAAGTAAAGGACATTATTTAAATCATTATACAGGAGGTTCGGACACATACGAAGCAAATCAGTCCTAAGGTAAGGGAAATATCACAATCTCATTTTTATCTGAGATTGTTTATTCGTAAGTATTTACTGGGGTGTATTTTATCATCCAAATACATGTTTCATCAATATGTAATATTATTTCCATCCACCTACAATTGTTTAAATCCATTTTTACCCTTCGGTGAGTTTTTAGTAATATGTATGAAAGGAATCTTTTGTCGTTTTTCGTACGAGGTACTTTTTGACTTTTCCGACAAAAGTGCGAAGAATGTTTTTTTAACTTATACGGCATGAAAGGATTTCTAAAAAATTATTTCCAAGAAGCTTCCTTTACATGTATTCAAGTTTATTTTTAATCAACTTCTTTTAGTTTAAAATTGTATGACATGTTAATAAAGGAAAAGTGTTTTTGAAGTAGAAAGGATATTTTCCTCAAGAATGAAGTTCAAGTATTTTATCAAAATTATTTTCCATCTAAGATAATAAAAGGGTTCTATTTTTATCCCTATTATTACATGGATTTAATTATGTTGTGATGGGAACATTTTTATGAATTCCTTTATCTTATATGAATTGTTTTATGATGTCATGTTGTTTAAGAATCCCATTTTTATTACATGGGTTATGCGATGATGTATGATTTATGATTATGTGGCACACATAAGAAAGGATTCATTATAAGATGGGTGGGACCTATATCTCCCTCTAATGCATTGAGTAAAGATTTTATATCTCATGAGATAGACAGGCCTGGAACGGTAGGTTATACCGGTTCAGTGAAACAGGACTAAAACGAGGGTTACTTGATTCAGAAAGGGACTTTGTCCACTAAGATAGTCTTGGCAGTGAGTCTTGACTAACAAGAAATGATTCTCTATGATTATGTGTGAATGCCACAAAGTTTCATGTTTTAAGTTATGATTATTGTTATTACATTTCACTTCCATGATTTATCCCATGTTATGAAATTATGCTCTCTTTTGCTGGTTAAGATTTCCAAAATGTTATGTTCTTATGAATACGATGTGATTGATATTTCTTTTGTTTACCCTTACTGAGCATTTGAGCTCACCCTTTTATGTTTTCTTTTCCCCAGGATATAAAGAAAGGTTTTAGGTAAAAAAAGGGAAGATCTTTATAGGAGATGTTGAAGATCTTTCACCACGATTAGAAGATTACGTTCCGAGTTTCCAAAGACACTAAACTATTACGATCCTTGTGTGTATGTACTAAGTATTCCGCAAATGTAATGTAATGTCAATGTACATCAAGCTTCGGGTCTCTACAGCAGTACTTCTTAATCGTCTAATCTGCTCTCGTAAGAGTCATTATCCTTAAGGATAAAGGCCACGACTCCATCGGAATCTCTGATCTCCGAACGTGACTAGTAGCAATAAAATAATGATTTTAACATATGTCTATAAGTACCACAACATAGGTGTATTAGACACAGATCGTACCTTGTATCATCTCCAGAGGGCCATGGTCATAGGACTTATCTTCCTGGGGTTTGCCTTTCCCCATTCCACCAGCTCCATGCGGTCGTGGTGGACTTCTTGGTGGTGGTAGTCGTAGAATCTTGAATCTTCACCCACCTCCACCTACACAACCAGCTCCTCCACCACCTCTACTAGCTCCATATGGACCTCCTCGGTTGAATCTCTCTATCTCCCTAGGTGGTTATTCGACTATCTACTGATAATATGTACGGTGGGTCAGACAGTCACGAGCCATGTGACCCTACCCACTGCTTGCGTAACACTACATGTTCCTTGCATAACTGGATCTATCTCTAGTACCCCACAAAACCAATCCTGAGTCATGCAGTCGTCCACTTATAGGTCTTGGCCTCTTGGAAACTTGTGTCATATGTCTTCTTCCAGTTTTATAAAACTCTTCTAATTGACTAATAGTGGTGGGTCTCGCTGCTGGAAACTGCTCAATAAAAAAATTCTACAATAAGAGGGCTCTCTCTAACACCCCCTACTGCATCGAGATGCAAAGAGAAATCATAAAAAACCTGATCTCCAGTCTGAGTCCCTTTTCAAAGGTCCAGGCCCTGAAGAATGTATCCCACAACATATCAGTGGAGTAACATGAGAGGTTAGTGAACCTCGCTGATTACTGAGCAACATTAATGTTTCCCTACTATAGGTGAAGCAGCCCTTGATTGCGCACTGCGTGAAGTGTCGCTGGGAAAAACTCTGCTCGAAACAGGCTCTCGATGTCATTCCAAGTAAGCATCACCCCATCATGAAACTGAAGCATCAAGCTCCACAATATATCTTCTACTTCCTATAGAAGTCTTGCAGCAATGATCACCATGAGATCAACTGGTGTCCCTAAAAGCCAAAATACTCTCAACATGACCTCCATCCAATCCTCATCATCTTGTGGGTCCATCTCTCCCCTAATCCTGAGTGGCCTCTGGTACTGGAACTTTTGCAACATGCTCATGAGACGTGTACGCTCTACTTCAAGAGCTAGTGGGTTCAGTGGCGCAAAAAGTAATTGTACCGCTAGTGCCTCTGTTGGTGCCTCTAAAATAGGGGACATGCACCGAGGCCTCATCTCTCGGTGGGATATCAGTGCGTACTACTCTCAGAACTCTAGCTAGCTGTCTTCATGGAGGCATCATAAAAATAACCATGTGTGCCATGGTAAAAAATTTATACCTGGTGAACTTACACCAAAGATCACAAAGAAAACTCTTCAAAACACACATGCAATCAGTGTATTCAAGCACTGAGTCAGAAATTAGAAGTCAGGGTCCTGATGTATCGATACGTCTGCTGCCGCACCAACACTGGATTCCCTAAATAGCTAACCACACTAACTAAAATTAACATTTTTTACATTAATAAGAATGATCAGAGTTCTATGTTCGGTTGTAGAACCTCCCTCTGATACCAATTTTTCATGACCTGTCCCCAGGTCCCGTGCCGCGACTACCCCAAGACCACCTTCCAAAGGCCATGGGCTAGCGACTAGCACCGAAAGGTGTTTTCCCTAAAACTGGTAAGGAATTTCCATTATAACCTCTAAACACACGAAACCAAGCACATATCAAGATTTGAACACAAGTAAAATGAATAGTAAACAGAGTAAGTACAGTAAGAAAAATTGGTCACAATATAAGCCCAACTGAAATGTACAAGGATAACTAGAAAGTACAAGATGATTGATAAGTGAAAATCAGATCATGGATCATCAAACTTGATTCCTACCTGAGGAGTAGATACATATTGCCTCCTCAACAACCCACATTCACCCATCTCTTCTAAAAACCGACACGCTGTATGGTCCACCTATGTGCACCGTTCAGTCATGGTATCCTCGTCCTCAGTTAGTGATGTCTGTCCTTAGCATCCAACAAAACAAGGTGTGGGTATTTCATGTGTAGGGGTGAGTGTAACGATACTCAATAGGGACCCTGAGACCCTCAAGGTCTCACAAAATCAACGAAGGATAAACCACAAAGAATGAAATACACAGATAAACCTACATAAGTATATGCTCAAACATATACCATAGTTTTCAAGTAATCCATATCAATCATGAAGAAAACACAGAGGTACTAACTCTGATTCAAATAGGTATGGCATTAGGTATGGTATTAGATATTATTAGTTATAAAAACTGAATCATGTTATTTTGTTATGTGGATCTACTACTGACCTGTATAAAATAACACGGAGCAGACCCACACGGGATCTCTAGGAGATCACCCACACAGGATTTCTAGGAGCTGACCCACATAGGATAGCTAGGTGCTGACCCACAAATGATTTCTAGAAGATGTCCCACGCTGGATCTCTATGAGCTGACCCACAAAAGATCTCTTGGAGCTGACCCACATAGGATCTCTAGGAGCTGACCCACACAGGATCCCTAGGAGCTAACCCAAACAGGATCGCTAGGAGATGACCCCCACGAGATCACTAGGAGCTGACCCACACAGGATCTCTATGATCTGACCCCCACAAGATCTCTAGGAGATGATGGACATAGGAACACTAGCAGCTGACCCACACAGGATTGCTAGGAGCTGACCCACACATGATTGTTATGAGAACTCTTCTTGTCTTATCCAGCTACTAGGTTTCTGCACTAGGATTCTCATCTCCAGGAGAGTCCATTCCCCAAGCCACCAGATGATCCACCATCTACCACAATGTCCCATGAAGAAGTATATCAAAGGTTCTCCATGTCATAGGTCTCTCAAATCAATAGATGGTGTGTCATTCGGACACCCGGTCAGTGAGTTATTAGCCTTTTATTTCCCAGGGCCCGTTTGGATTTGTGACCAATCAAACCTGATCGTACCCCATCATAATCCAATACTCTAGTGGGGTATACTAAAATTTACTACCTTACTCTGAGTATTTTAGTGCCACTGACAGTTCGTCAAACAGACATATGATGCAAAAGTTATGGTGAGAAGAGCGTAAATGGGTCGTAGTGGGTCTAGGTCTGGTCTGACCTGGCCCGAGCTATCCTAGGTCGACCCGTTCTGGGTTGACCCGACCTTTTGGGTTCGGTCTATCCCACTGGGTTTGGCCCAACCAGGGATGGGGGCTCGACTGGGGGGTGCTTGATGGTGGCATGGGCGAGGGGTGCCGCGAGGGTGGCTTAGCCCGGGGGTGCCCTGAGGGGTGCTTAGTCTAGGGGTGTCGTGAGGGTGGCTAGGACTGGGGGTTCCATGTGGGAAACTTAGCCAGGGATTGTATGAGGGTGGATCGGCCGATGGGTGGCTTGGCGATGCCGCAGGCAACAAGGAGGGGCAGTAGACGACATCGGTGGCTCAACTGTGGACAGCGGCGATGTCTCATGTGGTGGTTCACCCAGGGAAGGTGGTGGAGGCTCGAGCGTCGAGGCCATGGGTAGCAGAAATATCTTGGGTGGAGTGATCATGTGTGGAAACTCAGCTGTGAACTGTGGTGGTGGCTCGGCTGGCACGGCCGTGGGTGGTGGCAACGGCTCCGGGGGAGAGGTTGCGGGTGGCGGCTCGGTTTATTCGGCCTCTCTCTTCATCCATCGTCGTGGTGTAAGCCAATTTCATCCATTAAAAAGAACACAATAAGGAATAATAGTGGAGGGTTCGGGACATGTTTGTTTGGCACACACCCTCCACGTTATAGTGGTAGCAAATGGAACATCAATATTAGGATTCATGAATGAAAAACTCTATAATTTAATATGAGTCGTGGATCAACATGTTTTGATTGATCAATGTTCTCCATGCTTTCCACGAATGAGAAAATTAAACGAGAGAATTCAAGAATTTAATAATAACACCTTACCTCATATGATTCGTCGATAGAGATCATGAGGGATAAGAATATGTCTTCAGGGAGGGAAAGATGATCATCAATTGAAGACGTTCCATGTTGGAGGATTTCCTGAGGATGAAAGTTGAACTCGAGGTCAGTTTTTTTCATTGGCATTCATCTTGGGAGAACTTTCTCCCAAGTTCCCCAATGCTCTCTCCTTTTCCAAGCCTTTTCCCCAATTCCACCAAAACGTAAGATGTATCCCAAAATAATAGATTATGATATATATTGTTTAGTTTGTTGGACCAAATTCAAAATTTACTTATTAATTAAATTTAGTTGGCATAATAAATGTTGGAGGAGCTGAAGAGGCTCTCCCACATTTAGTATGAAGTTTTAGGGTTTCTCTAATAATTGGGAGCGCATGGAGTGTATACGTCAGGTGGTCCCCACTACCATAACAAATCATGGGAGGTTAGTTCGGGTGGTCCCCACCTTCATAACCTCTCATGGGAGGTTTAGGTCTGGTGGTCCCCACTTCTCAATATCCACATGGAAAAAAATTAAAATCTACACTATTTTATTTTTGTTTTATTCATTAAAAAATATGTGAAATTATAACATCCACCATCGACCTACTTTGGTCAAGTTGAAGGTCTCTATATATGAATATCGGCACTGCGAGTCCAACGGTGCCCTCATATTTAAATTCCAAGTACCAGTTCAAATGTTAGAAACACCCGCTCACAAGTTTACTGAAAGTTCCCGAAATAAAGTTCAGACATTCATTTTGGGATCTCTGGGCCTCTAAATCATGCCCCATATATTTTTTCAAACTCATTAAATTCACATTTATTTAAAAAAAATCACATAAATTTTGAGTCTTTACAATTATAAACATTGGAGGAACCATTATATGAATCCTATGATTTGTATAGTGATTGTAAGACTTTTTGGAACAATTTTTTTTTAACATTGATGAATAATGTATGCCTCTTATGTATATAATTGGATCAATTTTATGTCATTAATATTAGATAAGAAATAGAATAAGTAAAGAGTTTACGTCTTTCAATGTATTGATCATAATGCATTTCATCATAATTATTTTTAAATGGTTGTATGTCTTCATTGTAAGAAATTATAATAATTATTCAATACATATATGAATTTATATAAGCTTTTAGAGATGAATATAATGATGAGAAGACTTCCATGTTTCAAAACAAAACGTCCATGTGTCAAGTAACAATGATTCCATTGATATAGTTATTAAAAATTAGTTTAAACAATATTTATTTGAGGGGGATAATTGGTATGTAAAATAATGTCCTTTAGGTGATTTAAATAATTACATAAAAGGGAATTGAAAAGAGTTTAAATGAGGAATGGATATAGAATCTAATAAATGGTTTGAAATATTATATCAGACCTATTAAATAATATAGAGTTTCAAAATATTAATCTAAACAAAATATTCATATGATATAATTCTATGTTATTATCGATATGTTCAAGAAATGGAATAGGAATGTGTAAAAAATACTATGAACTCACATTATCAATGTAAAAATTCTATGAACCTAATAAAAATATATTCTATTGGGAGTGAAGGAATAGATACTGGGATCTATAGAAAAAGATTGATATATTTTGTGTTCTTGATTATCTTCCAAGGTAATGTAAGATATAGATTAATCATGGTCTGGAAGAAACCTTGATGCCAACACTGTTGTTGGTGTTATTAAGTAATTGCACATGTAAACATGTTGATCTGTCTACATGATTGGAAAGATCATCATCCAGGGGTATAAAAGAACACCAGGATCTTGTAGAATTTCATTATTTTCATTTTTTTGAACAATAATTTTATCTTCCAGTGGACTCTATATTTTTAAGGGCATATTGGAATCTATTTTGAAGATGATTTTTCAATATAGTGTAGAATCCATCTTTGATTTTATTACCTATATGTCAATTTTTCCTGTCACCAAAAAAATTAATCATTTTGAACTATTATCGTTATTTCTATATATTCACAAGAAGGTGCGACTATGATAAATTATTGAGTGGATTAATAACCTTATGATTTTCAAGATGATTAGTTAAAATGTTATAACTAAAAAATATATATTTCACTGATTCACCCATCCCACTCTCTATGATTTATTTGGTTTTGTTTCAAAAAGTATTAATTATGACCTGTCTAAAAGGGTATGATATTTGAAAACTATTTCTGAGGAATATTTAAAAAATTATAAAATAAATTAGTTATGTATATAATCTTTATAGTCACTAAACTGATAGGTTATGGGGTCAATTTTATTTTGATATATAATGAAAATTCCATCAAAATCATAGAACATGTATAAATGTTACACATAGGTAACCAATGATTTTATTATATTGTGGATTAGTTATTTATAGGTATTATGTTATGAAGAATAAGATGTTTTAACCAAAAATATCCTACGATGTACTAAACGTGATGTTAGAAAAATATAAAATCACAAAGGATGAAATAACTATTTCATAGTTTATGATACCATGAGATTTATATTTTCTCGTATGTCTACATACACATATTATTATGATTTAATAACAACAAAAACACATTTGGTTTAAATAAATTTTAAAACATATAAGAATTCATTTTATAATTATGGTGATGTAAAAATAAATGATAGTGTTGGTGAGAAACCAAACAAAATTGGAGACCAAGAGAGAAATTGTCTAGCCTTTCACACCCAACTATCTCCTTATATAAATAATTACATGAATAATATTGAACTCTCTAACATTATAATGAAAGAATAACTCTATATTGCTCTTTCATGGGAAAATATCCAATATTATGTAGTGTTTTTTCCAACCCACTTATTATTGGTCAATTGATCAACATAATATAAATTATGTTTTCCATTCTCTAATTACTACGACATGAAATTGTAGTTTTATATTTTTATCATTTGGATGGTGAATCATAAAAGAGTGATCCCAAATTAAGAATTTGATATTAGAGGAAAAAATCAACACGATGGTATGTATAGAGATTAACAAGGTATTTTTTTTAAAAAATCAATCCTTTAACTCTTTAATTTAAAATATAGATGTAATTTTTTATCTAAAAAATGATTATGAATCCTTTACAACATATTATGAAAAATGAAAATTATTTTAATGGTGTAATTGAAGTTCATCATTGATCTTAAATGAAAAAATGGAAATTAATTCTAGGTTTTAATACAATATCTACATAAGGAATTGTATATATTGGACTATGGAATATATAATTAATTTTTTTGATGTGAAATTATAGTGGGAGAAAAAATTCTGGACTCTGATAATTTTCATATATGCGTGGAAGAAAATAGAATATTGAGTTTTTTATGAATCAGAAATGATAAAAACCCTGGAGGAATGAAATTTATCATCCTATATACTGAAAAAATTGGATGAATAATGGGTATATTATCTCAACTAAATAAAAATAATCCATAAGTGCGGAGGAGACTACCATAAAGCATTAGAATGATGAAGATATATAAGGATTTCAAAAAAAGAAATTGTCGAACAAAAATTTGATCTTAGTCCCCCATCCACACTCAAATTCATTAATTTTCAGGAATATTAAAATTATGAAAACTATTGTGCTAATACAAGGATCAATAATTATAGTAAATGTCAAAAACTTCCAAATAAGAGAGAGAAATTTATATATTATAAATTCATAACAACAGAATTTGGTTATGAAAATGATATGGTGAATGGTATAGTAATCATTTATTGAATAAGTAAAAATTTATTGTCTAATTAATTCTCTAAAATGTCCAATATAGTTGGATAGTTTTATAATAGATTCAGATCACTACCCTATTGCCTAGATATTGAATTATTAGAGAAAAATCATAGTGGTATATTGAATGAAACAAATGTTTATACCGCCTCTCTAACAGAGGATTATATAAATATACATATTGGAAATCATATTAATCTTCTTTGAATGAAAATTGAAATGTTTTGGGGAATATATTTTAATTTTCTACATAGATACCATATTTATTATCAGGAAAAGGAAGTCACATTTCATATTCAAAATGAACTTATAATCATTAGTATACACGAAACTGACTATGAACTCCCTGTGGGATTTAATTTGATTAGGTTGGTCTGAATACCACATAATGTTGGATACATAGATCAAATTCATGGGTAAACTTGATATTTAACATACGAATGTTGTACAATAATATGTTGACGTTTTTTCAAATGAGATTTATAGTTTCCCCCCAAAACATGATCTTGGGTTTTAGGTACAAATCATAAATACTATTATAAAAATATTAATGAATCCTTATATAGTTTACCCAATTAGTTTTGAGAAATTAAAAATTATTAAATATACTAAAGATAATGGATTCACATACCCATTTGATTTCTCAAAGGATTTACCGTGACTTATAATTTATATTATAGGTAGATCAATGGGTATCTCCCTTAAATATTGTGAACAGAATGAAATAACATTCAAGTAATAGTATGTTCTGATGCATATTGATGACCTCTTTGAAAAGTTATAAGGATCTAAATTCTTCAAAATGATTGACCATTTACCTGTACATTAGTATTTATGGATTAAAATAGAGTATATTCCTAAGATAACCATTCTTAATCAATATGAGAACAATGAATTGAAAATTATTTCATTTGGACTCATAAATTCCCTATTTATTATCACTGATCGGATGAGTATAGACATTTGAAATTACCTCCATCAATTTTTCATAATCACTAATAGCGTGAAACGTATTTTATGACTATGTTGATGAGTATAAAAATGGGAAGTATGTATTCCAAATTAATAATTTATGTATCTTTTATCATAAAAATTCCATGGTTGGGTCATGAAATCAAAAGATAGTGTATATGAATGCTTCATCATTGATATAGGTGATTGAGGAAGGGAATAAAACTACCACTATAATTGATATATATAGTTTTCATTTATTGTTAATATGATAAAAACATTGTCTAAAACATTTATCATAATTATCATGTATAATAACCAAATTCACAAGAAAGGTAGAAATGTTCATATAGATAAATGAATAAAAAGTAAATTTACATTATCTCAAATGAATGTTGTCACTTTACATGTACTCACAATATAATAAAATATAAAAGTTTTTTTTAATATAAATTGATGAATAAATGATGGTATTGGTATGGTTCTTCATGTATATTGAATTAGTGGTAGATTATCCCTCATATTAATTGATGAATCCTGAAAAAATTACCTAACATGTGATTTGGGGCTAGAGAGTGATATTTTTTTGCTGGTATGGTGTAACAATATATATGGTGAAAAGTGAAAAATATATACTAATAAAAAATAATGAGATTATTTATTCATATATAAGGTGTTGAACAAGCTCAGAATGTGATGGTTAGAGTTAATCAAACACAATGATTTCTCAATATAGTTCCACCATTTTAAGGAAAAAAATGTGGCAGATCCACTATGAGGGAAGGATCATGGTACCTTAAACATGATGCGGATTGAAATCGTGCCAATAGTCATGTATTTTCAAAGGATGGATATTAATATCATTATTCAAGGGTACACATACTATCTTACACAAATGTATTTTCAACCATGCATCCTTGTAATGATCATTAATGTATGGAAGGAGGATTTGATTCAGTATAAGAATGTAGTGAATTATTCCAAAGAATAACTTTTACGGTAATATAATTTTAATATTTTAGAAATGAATATTTGTTTCACTAATACAGAAATTATATAAATATTTTTTTGATGATGCATATAAATTTTCATTATCTATTCATCAATGATGAAAATTCGATATAGAGATCTCATGAAACATCTTTGGTGGGAGAACATAATGATTGGGATTACAGAGTGTATATAGAGTATGGGTATGTCTTTATGATGTGGTATAATGATATATTTCAAAGGGATGATGCAAATATTTCCCCTACTAGTATGGAAATCAGAGAAAATCATCAAAGATTTCATATAGGTATATTTAATACCACCAATGAAAGTAATTTCATTTGGGTTATCAGTGATCCCCTTAAGAAGTAAGCACACGTAATTCCTTCTTAATGAAATTTTCCACTTCATTGCAATTCGACGATATACAAAAGGGATGTGATAAGGCTTCATGGAGTTCCATGCCCAATTGTATTTAATTGAGATTCAATGTATACCAAGATTTTTTGTTGAAACAATACATTTCAATTAGACAGAAATATGATCTTCAACAAATCTTTTTATCTTCAAACAAAAGATTAATCTAGAAAGTCCATTCAAAATCATGAGGATATACTAATATACTATTAATTCATTTCAATATGTTATGGGTCAACAACTTCTCCTTATATATTTCTCTTATGACAACACATTCCATTCCAGTATTCAAATGGATCTATATAATTATCTCTAGAGGAAGAGATGAAAAACTACAATATGTTGGGATAATTATTGAGAGGATATAATGATTTGAGTACAGATTTCTCTTAAAAAATTATAGAATATTAAAACAATTAAGAGTCATATTATAACTATATAGAGTCAGTAAAATAGATTTCTTGGTAATCGTTGTTGAAATTTAGTGTTTAATGTTTATACATGAGTATTAAATTAAATATCTCCATGAAAATTTAATATGAGATTATAATAGAAATTAGTTTTAATCTCTATAATAGAAATAAAATTTTGAGGGTGAACATTTTATGTAGGATATAATCAGACATCCCACAATTTTACCATGTATTGTTTTTCATTCAAATAAATACTGTATTGAATTTTTTTTTCATGAAACAGAAAAATAAATCAATCCAGGATAATAAAATTGTGTTAAAATATAACAATTAATGTTCATCATTAATAAATTATGATAATTAAATATAAAATAAATTCAATAAATCTAGAAGGTAATCAAACCAAAAACAATTAAGAATAAATCAAATTTTAAATCATTATCTTTGTGTTTTTTCATTTACATCATGGAATTAAATAAAACAATAGAGATATTTAATAGAATTAGAAATAATATATACAAGTTGAGGTTGATGTAAATGAATAAAATTTGAAATTAACAGATTGTATTTATGGTTAAATATTTGAAAAATATTTGAGCATTATATATATTTCATTAGATAATATTGTAATTGAATTTATTATTATCGTAAATAGAGTAATAATAAAAGTCATTGATGGTTTTATATTATGGATAATTTGTATGATTGAAATAAAAAAAATCAAAATAAAAAATAATGAAAAAATATATTATTTAATTACAATATTTATTGTAAAAATATATTTTTAAATTTCACATATTATTATTATAATTATTATAATTATTAAATAATTTTATATTTAATTTATATAAAGAAATTACTGAATTTAGTGTCATTGGATTGATAAAAATAAATTAAACTAAGATGAATTATTGATTTCTATTTAAATTTTTTTAAAAAAATTATTTCA
The DNA here is from genome assembly GCA_963277665.1 of Viscum album. Lineage (NCBI taxonomy): Eukaryota > Viridiplantae > Streptophyta > Magnoliopsida > Santalales > Viscaceae > Viscum > Viscum album. The sequence continues at coordinate 1,021,080,619 of OY728133.1, read as the reverse complement.
TGTTTTTAAATTATAATTTTCAATGACCTTTTTTCTATAAATTATAATTATTTATAATAAAATATATATATTAAACACTATTAAATAATGAATATACATTTATATATATTTTTATAAAAAATGGGATAACACTTAGTTAATAAATGATATGAAATAAAAACCTCTTAATGTTTAGGAAATCAATATTTAAAAATACAGTTTTTCTTATAAATATAAATATATCATATAATAGATAAATTTTTCATATATAGATATTTAATTTGATAAAATATAATCCAAATTTTTTAATATATCATCACAATGGGTGTGATAAAACACCCTATATTTTTAGAAAAAAATAACACACACCTTGATAAATTATAATACAATGGGAACGGGGATAAAATAATAAATTAAAATTGCTCAAATTTTAGATAATTTAAATGATATTTATACATTATATATTCCCTATTTTATGTATTAAGGGAAAAAATAAATTTCTGGCAAAAAATTTGTCACCTAACATAGAAAACTCCTTTGTGATTCCCTCTTTATCCTTCACTAAACTAATGTTTCTAAATAAATATCTCACACATTTATAAATAAAATGAAATATTTGCAACCACATATAAAATGATCAATTACATAGAAAAAAATCAGTAAAATACAGTCCATTTTAATCTCCAAATTCTTTCTATGATTATGGGTAGCTTCTAATTCCTATAAGAACCCAATATTTGTCATTCTGAATGATTTTTTTCATAGAAAGAGAAAATCCATTGAGTAATTACCTATGTCAAAATCATTCTATAACAATTAAATTCCCATATAAACTATTTAAATAACACATCCTCCACAATAATTATGTTATTTTAACATTTTTATGCTTATGGTAAAATTATAATTTTATTATTAACTCTAAACTCTAACTCATTCACTTTTTTGAATGTTCTGTTTTTGGTTGGTTCGACGACCATAATAATTGATGTTATAACAAAAATCATTTCACTATAAAAAGTAATAAAAAAATTTATACTGGTCATATATAATATATAATATTAATTTCTTTCAATAATATGATGCCCAAATGATGAAACATTAACTAATGGTTGATATTAAGTAACACGTTATTATTCATAAATTACATGAAAATTTTTCTTCATAACTTCCACTATCCCAAACCTTAATAATAATTTCATTAAAATTGACAAGGGAATACATAAATCATTTTTATTGGATGATTCTATTCTATTAATGATATGGTAATGATGATCTTGGTAACAAAACATACGGAAATGCATCACTATTATGATACATAAATAAATTATTAAAAAGAAAAAACATACGGGAAATAAAGTTATTAGTAACTAACGAATATATGTTTCATGAATGATTATATTTGAATAATATATAAAAGTTATACAAATTGTATTCTGATAAATTTGATTCTTATGGTTAATTTTATAATATTATAGGTCAAATTAGTTTCATGGATTTCAAGATTAGAGGTAAGGGTTTCCTATCTTAATTTTCATTTCATGGAGATGTGTTCGATATTAACCACATATAATATTCTATGTGGTAATATATTTAAAAATTCTTATAATAAAACATTTTAGTTATAAAATTAAATGGATTTATAATTTGATATCATGTTTTATCTTTCATATATATATGAATCAAAATTTACTAAAGTCACAATTGTTTATTTTATGATTTCTTTATAAAATTATTATTATTTATGTTATAATTTATATTTTTGGAATTTATTATTTCTATTTTATAACCATTATATTTTCTTCTCCTTTTTTATTTCTACATCTTATATGTATTCTTTCATTTCCATATCCCTTGGGATTATAATTTGATTAGCTGGACTTTAGTTTATTGAGCCATCCTTATTTCTTATTTTTTATCATGAATCATTCTCATCCATTTAAGTAATATTTTTTTTATAAATTTCATAATAACTATGTATATAATTTTTATGGAATGTTTCAATGGAATTTAAACTTATTACATGATAAAAATTCATTTATTATGTATGGTATAATGGTTTTCTACTAATGTTTTCTCTCTTTATGTTTTTTGAGATGAATATTAATTTTATAATAATTTTTTCATTAACTATTTCCCAATATTTATAGATATTTATATAATAAATTCATTATTAAATATTATATTTATTATAAAAATAATATTTATTTCTAATATTTTTTGATTTTTTTGTTTTAAATTTAATGAATTTAAAAGAAATGGATATAAATTCGTATTTTTTAAATAAATTTTTAATTGATAATAGAAAATGTTTTTCTATATATGTTGACAACCATTAAAGTATCTTATTATTTAAGATAGATTATATCAATTGATCCCTTCAACCTTATTTATTATTCTTTTCTATGATTATGTTATGTAAATATTTTTATGATACATATTTATTTCTATTGATTTAATTGAGTTTTTATAGAATTATGAGTGTTTTAATTTTAATTTTTCACTCCGATGTATGGTTTTAATATATATATATACATATATATAATGGTACTATAATTTTATACCCTACTTATGCATTGGGTAAAAAATTATCTCATTTGATAGCTGGGAATTCAGATTTAAACCAAATATTTAAGGGACTTTATCCACTAAATGATTATTGCTCCCAAAATTAGGAATCCCTCTCATGAATCAGGTAAAAATTTATATCACATTAATTAAAATTCCATGGATTAAATATTAAACTAAAAAAATTAAGATTATATGCCAACTCATTGATGATTGTTTTTACATTGAGCCTTAATATAATGAGTCATTTCATATTATTTTATATATACCATATTCTTATTACCTGGTTAGGTTTTCTTGGATCATGATTGTTGAATAATGTTTTCACACTCTTAGTGAATAATTATTTTGTTCTAAAAAATCCCTTATGTCATGACCTATAATATATAATCAATGATTTATTGGACATGTTTATCCACTTTATATTTATATACCTGATTATGTTCCCCTACCCACATAATTTCATTATGTCCACTTATTATATTTGATTGATATTTCTTATTATTATTAAAACTAAGATTATGAGATCTCCAATTTATATATGTAAATTATTTGGGTTTTTATGAAGGGTATTATATATGATAATTATAAAAGGTTATAATGTGGGGAGAATATATATGGGAGATTTTGACAATGTTTTAAAATAAATTGGTTAGAAATATAATACCTAAACATTCAAACCCTTTTGGATATTAGGTGTGATTTTTTATGAGATGTAATTAATATTATTATATAATGATTTAATCTTTATGTATTTTATTCTTCTACTACCACATCAAATTAAAATTATCACTCCACTTGGTGAATGAACTAAATAAAGATTAATGTGTCTATTATATATTATTATGAATAATAATATAGAAATATTATGGGTATATTTGGTTATTAAGTTTAATCAATATGATTTGACAATTTAGATTGGTTTGTTGTTATAATTCATGACTATGAATGTTTGTAACACTCAATGAGTGTTTTTTCGAAGAATAGACAATCATTTGTGTTGGTGTAGAATATTTTGGAAACAGTATAGGGTATTATGGTTGAGTATCCTGAGTATTTATCCTAAAAATTAGTTTGATTAATGTCAAGTTTTATAGAAGTTAAGGATACACCTTAAATTTTTAGGGTGTTAGTATAACACCCCATTAACCTCCCTCATGTATTCTTTGACTCTTGTTTTGGTTTTCCATTTTGTTTAGCTGCATTGTGGGATTCTTGGGGTTGGGGGGACATTTATAGGGAAAATGCCAAATTTTTTGGATTTTATGATTTTTCTAATTGACGGAGTCCACTTGTAAATTTGAAAAAGGCTTTATAAGTTGCCTCATGGGTTCATAGAAACTTAATAATGGTTTCAGGGATTGTTTTTCAAGAAACTGAACTATGAAATACCTAATTGATATATTCACATCATTAATGGGAAACATGATGTGAACTTGTTTTAGGTATGATTTCATTAGTCTTGTTCATATCATGGGAATTTAAAATCTATGAATAAATTTTATATCATTAATATGGTTATCAGGATTTAATTTATGACAAGGTTATTAATTTGTATGTGTAATTGAAATTTGTGGGATTATCGATGTGAATGGGGTCTGCGGCATGAATTCTATAGGTACATCGGTTTTAACCACACTACATGCGTAAATATTTTTCTTATCTAGTGAAAAAAGTCTCCCTCTATAGATATTGTGTGGATTAAGGTGATTTGAGGTCATATCCCTCCTATGTTTCTTTTTTCAATATTTGATTAGTAATGACCATGAAATCTAAATTAGGAACATTGTAATTGATAGAGTGTATGAAATGCAACACCAAGAGTGTAAGGGTATATAATATCATGAGATTTTATAATATATTAACTATTTTTAAAAAAGTAAATATATTTTATAATCTTCAATTCACCTAAAACTATGTTAGCGTATGTCACATGAAAAAAATTAGTTTCTTTGATTTAATACAGGACACACAAGACTAAGTTTCACTAATCAACAATATATGTATGCAATATTATTATTGAATATATTAAAATATAAAATTTCCATTAAATTAGTGATTTTGAAAATGGATAACTAACTTGTGAATATGTATGGTAAAAAAATATGGAATGAATTCAATGATTATCAATTAAATTGAATTGAATATAACAAAAAATTGAATAATATGGAAGTTTTTTATAGAAATATTATTTTCAGCTCACAAAGTAGTTTTATCTTATTAATGTATATGAACTCAAATTTGTATTTGATATTAATTTTATATATATATATTTATTATATATTCAATAAAATATTAATTATATTTATCGAATATATTTTATATACATAACATAAGAAAATCCCCAATATTACAAATAAAACAAAATATTATTATTAAAGAACTTTTACCACATTTTAATAGAGAAAATATTTTCAATCTAATTTTTGAATGTTTTATAAATATAATATATGAAAATTATTCCCATATTTTAAATAGAAACATAAAAATTATTTGAGGGTGAATTTTTAGTATTTTTATAGGAGGATTATTTTTTAATTAATATTGAAAAATACACAATTTCAATTTGAAACATCTTTTTCATCTAATTTACATATAATTTTTCATAATATTATAAATTATTTTTAATGTTTAATTAGATCCTTTTTTTAATTAATATTATATAAGTCATTGGAATCAATTTCAATTTTGAAATTTAATATAAAAACATTGAAAATATTTGAACAATATTACTTAAAAAACCTACATCATCATCTCATCTATGAGATTAAATTTAGATCAATTTCATCCACTTATTTGAATGTAATTTATAATAATGGATAACATATTTCTAATAACAAATATCTATAATGTCTAACAAATTCTACGTTGTTTTATAACAAATATTTTATTGACATTGATTAAAAGTAATTAGTATGATTAATGTGGAATTAAGCATAGTAAGGGACAAAACCATAAACAGAAGGGCCAAAACAACCTAAAAACTTGTCCAAAATCTGTTGGATATAAATATTTCAACCATATATTAACTATTATATAATTTGATCTATTATTTGATCCACTTTCAATGTAACAAACGTGGGTGGACTTCCCTTTTCAAAAATTTTCAGGAATACCACTCCACCACTATAAAATTACCACCTATACTCACACTTCCTCTCACCTATCATGCCACAGTTTCTAGGAAGATATCGTCCCAGGTTTTTTCTCAACATCCCTCCTCTCATCATATATGCCTCCGCTTAGGTTGAAAACCATTCATGGAATCTATTTGGTGAAAAACAAAACTTGTGACCCCTTGAGAAGGTAATATCTATTATTTGGATCTATAGATTCATTCTGATTATTAACCCCATTAAATCTTATTATTAAATTATTATATAACAACAATACGATCTAAAATATTCTAGAAGGTTTTAGGATAATTTTTCAAAATTAACATTCAAACACTTCCATCCAATGGGTAATGAACATACAATTTATGTGTTTGATGAACTACTTCCTCATGGAATAATGTTGTTCTTTTTTCCATTAGCATCTTCCATGATAGGAAATTATAATGAAAATAATGTTTATATATGATATATATGATTCATATTATTTCATTTTTTTTAATTCATTTATAAATTTTACCCTTATACTTTTCATTTTGTGTAAATTCAATAACATCATTTGTGGATGTGTGGACTATCACCTACTAAAATCATTGTGGTTCGATCACATGATACATGGTGTATTTAAAATATATATTTAATTAAAAATATATAACCTAAAAACACATATATATATTATATTAATTATAGAATTTCCTTTCTATAAATATAATATAAATCATTTTCTTTATAACCATTTCACATTCTATAATGTGATAATATCAGGCGTAGATTCCTTGAATACCAACTCCTCGACAGGATTTGATTCCATTTATGTCACGACCCATCCCCCAGAGCTAATGTTGTGACTACCCCAAACCCGCTTTCCATAGGCTAGGGGCTGGCCACAAGCACCAAAGGCGTAATTCCCTAAAATAGGGAAGGAATCTCCTTGATAACATGAAAACACACACAACAGAGTAAAAGATAGAAGGAAAACACTATGTTAAACTATATAACAAAGTGTACTGGAAGTAAAAAGGGGGTAAAATGCAAGCCCAACTGTAAAGTACAAGGTTATAGAATGTACAACTGAAAAAAGAAAAGTTTCTGCTGGGTTATCCTCAGAGGTTCCTACCTGAAGGGTAGGTACAGTTCATCTCTTCGGCACTCCAGGTCTTCCCGTCTCGTCTATTTATCGTCACCCATTATAGTCCAACTTCTGCTAATGTCTAGTCCTGGTTATCTCACCCTCAATCAGCGGTGTCGGTCATCTACATCCAACACAACGAGGTGCGGGCAAAACCTGTGTACGGGTGAGTATAACGATACTCAGTAGGGACCTAGAGACCCTCATGGTCTCAAAAAATCCAACAAGGATAAATCAAAAATATTGAAATCAGCAGATAAACCCCACTTAGGTATATGACCATACATATACATAATTTATCATGTAATCCATCTCAATCATGAGGAAAGCACATAAGTTACTAAATCATATCACACAACTATACCAATTTTGTTGACAGTTAGAGATGATTAGATGTAGCCACTAAATCATCTATTCTGTCAAACCCACACATGATCAATGAACAATGGTTAGAACTATCGAACCCACAGAAGATCCATGAACAGTAGTTAGAGCTGTCGAACCCACACAGGATCTAGGAATAGCGGTCAGAACTGTCGATCCCACATAAGATCAAGGAACAGTAGTGAGATCTGTCTCACCCAAACAGGATCCAAGAACAATGGTCAGAACTGTCGAACCCACACAGGATCCAGGAATAGTAGTTAGAGCTGTCGAACCCACATAGTATCCAGGAAGAGCGGTTAGAACTGTCGAACCCACACATGATCCAGGAACAGTAGTCAGAGCTTTCGAACTCACACGAGATTCTGGAACAGCAGTCAAAAATATCAAACCCAGACAGGATCAAAGAATAGTAGTCAGAGCTGTCGAACCCACACAGGATCCGGGAACAACGGTAAATTAGCAACAGGCCATGGGGTTAACACATGAATCATGATTGTTTATGGGAGGTTCCACTTCTAAAGCCAAGTGTGAATACATTACCATCCATTAAGTCCCATGAAAAATTATCCCAAAGGTCTACCACATCATAGGGGTCATAACGCAATAGACAGTGTGTCAATCAGACACACTGTCTATGAGTTATTACCCTTTTAGTCTTGGGGGCCGATTGGATTCATGCACGATCCAACCTGATCGTAACTCATATATACCCTGAACTTGATTGGGGTATACTCAGAGGGACTGTCATGCTTAATTATTACCATCATCGCTAACGATTCATCAAACAGATGTTTGGTGCCAAAGATGTGGCCAAAAGAATATAACGGTTCGGTAGCAGGTCTGGGTCCAGTCCGTCCCAGTCGGACCGAGCCGACCCAACCTAATCTAGATTGACCCAATTCAGGTTTCCACAGAATGACCCGCTGTGTCCGGCCTGGGTCGATGGACTTAGCTTGGCCCAGCGGGCCGCGAGAGCCGCCCGTCCTGGGCTCGTGGCCGGTTCGGCCCGGAGCGCCGCGAGGGCGCATCCTGGCACGGCATGGCCTTGATGGAGTGGCTGGGCCCGGTTCAGCTAGGGCACCATGAGGGCGGATGTGGGCTGGCTTGAGAGGCTAGCGCGGCCAGGGCACTGATTCATCCTAGAGGCAGGTGGCAGCTCAGGAGGGTGGGCGACTGGGATCCAGGAGGTGGCTCGGGGGGCTAGGCGGTCAGGAGCTAGGAGGCCAGCATGAAGAAGTGCAGGATAGAAGGAAACTATGAGGAATTTCAGTAGTCTGGTAGGGCGTTTCAAGGATGGCGTGCGGTCGGGCAGGCGGGCGGGCGGGTCGACGGGCGGGTCGGTGGTCGTCCGGGTTGTCGGTAGGCCAGCAGGCAGGCTGACGGGTAGTGCAGAATGCCACGGGGGTGGCGTAGATCACGAAGGCTGCAGAAGGGACAACCTTCTTCTTCATCACCTTTGTCGCCACGTCACTTCGTTTCCATGCCAAAGATCCTCACAAACAAGAATGATGAAGTGGTCAGCCCATGATGGTTTGACACGCACCCTCCGCACTTAGGTTGGTATCATTCGGCTATTCTAGTAAGAAGAAAGATGAAATTCAATTTTTACAACCATTGTAATGATTCCTTTCCAACCGAATAACAAAAATGAGAGTAATATTCTACAAATAAACCCCCTACTTTTGTTCTTTGTTCGACGATGAAATCGCAGAAAGAAGATTGAGGAGATCTCCATTCGTCGCATCTGCCATACACTTCCAATCCTGAGCTCATGCATCAGCTCGTTGATGAAGATGTGGAGAGAAGGTTTGTTTAAACACGTCCTATATTGGAAGGATCCAAGGATGAAGGTCGAAGGAGATTGTTGCTGGTGGTCTTCATTCTTTGTTCTTCGTTCTTCATTTATGAGCGCTTTTATCTTCTCTCCCAATAATCCTCCTATAGAAAGAACCAAGTGAAATCATGTGCCAAATAATAGATAATAGTATCTATTATTTCATTAGAAAGATTTCTAAAATAAAAATGAAACACATGGTTGGCAAAATAAATATTAAAGTGGAGGATTTGGAACTATTAATTTGGTGTGTTGGAAACATTAATGTGGAAGAAGCTCAAGAGGCTCCTCCACATTAAAGAGGGGGGTTTAGAGGTTTCCCATTCCTCCCATTTAATAGGTGTCTATTGTTCCCCACCCCTAATATTCACATTTTGGGGTTATGTGGTATCGGGTGGTCCCCACCACATTAAGCTCAAATGGGAAGTTGTGGCGTGGTTGTCCCCACCACCATAACCTCTTATGAGAGGTTATGGCCTGGTGGTCCACACTTCCAACCTCTACATGGAGGTTATAGTTCCAATGGGTCATACCTCCCAACACCCACATGGTTGTTGGAAAAATAAAAATAAAGTGTCTCACACATTTATTTTTATTTTAATCTTTCACATAAAACACAAAAACTATCTTTTATTCTCGACCCACTACCGTCGAGGGGAAAGTCTTGTTAAGAAAATACCAGCGCTGTGAGTTCAAATGTGCCCTCAGATTTCAATTCCGAGCACCAGTTCAAAATTTATACAAATATCTCTCGTACGTTTACTGTACGTACCCAAACAAAGCTTCATAAATTTATTCTGGACACACCGGGACTCTAAATCATATGCCCTAAATTTTTGCGAACTCATAAAGTTTCCATGTATTTAAGAACCAAAATTCCACAAAAATTATGGTTATTTACATTCTCCCCACCTCAGGGCTTTACGTCCGTCTAAGATACAACTCGAACTAAGGGAACAAGTGGTGGTACAGAGCACGCATCTGAGTCTTCGGCTCCAATGTGCTCTCTTAGAGATTCTCGTGCTTCCAGTGAACGTGCACTAGAGGTATCGACTATCCATGAAGGACCCGCTACTGTCGATCCCCAATATCCACTAGGACCTTCGTAAAAGTCACATCATTATCGATGTACAGCTCACCATGGTCAATAATGTGAGAAACATTGTGCATGTTTGTGGAAGACATCATGCTCCTGGTGCAACTGAGGTGGAATAGCTAAGCGGTATGCCACCTCTCCAACTCTGCTGAGGACATTGAAAAGGACTGATGAAACATAGAGATAACTTTCGGCCATGACCAAATCTTTGTATACCTCGTCGGGTTGAGACCCATAAAAAGATGTGGTCATCATCCTCGAACACTAGAGGTCTCCTTCTCCTGTCGGCATATGACTTCTTCATACTCTGTGCAGTCTTCATCTAATGTTGGATGATCTGAACCTTCACTGTCATTGCCTGTACCATATCTGGTCCCACTAGTGTTGACTCCCTATGGTCAATCCAGCAAAAGGTTCATCTGCATGGTCACCCGTATAATGCCTCAAAAGGTTCCATCACAATGGTAGAGTGATTGCTGTTTTTGTATGAAAACTCCACAAAAGGTACGAGATCCTCCCACTTATGACCAATGTCGAGGAAACAAGCACGTAGCTTGTCCTCCTGGTTTTGAATGGCCCGCTCAATCTGATCATCCATCTGAGGATGTAAGGCAGTGCTCAAACAAATCTGTGTCCCAAAAGCCACTTGAAACCCCTTCCATAGCCGAGAAGTAAATCGCGCATCACGATCGGAAATGATCATTGAGGGTACTCTATGTAGGCTCACAATCTATTGCACATAGAGGTTTCCCAATCTCTCTATTAAACCCTACTCTCTGATCAGTAAGAAGTGGTCTGACTTGGTAATTCGGTCGAAAATCACCCAAATAGAGTCGTGACCCCTACATGTACATGGAAGTCCTGCCACGAAGTCCATGGATATCTCATCCCACATCCACTATGGTACCTCAAAAGGTGAAACCAAACATGCCAGTACCTGGTTCTCTACCTTCACTTACTGACAACTGAGGCACCGAGAGACAAACTCTGCAACTACCTTCTTCATCCCCAGCCACCAGTTCTGTCTTTGAAGGTCTTGGAACATATTCTACACTCTTGGATGTACCGCTATAGGGGATGTGTGGAACTCTCTCAACAATACCTTCTAATGTGACACTGGAAACATAATACGTCCTCTGAAGAGAATTACGTTCTCCCTACCTTCAGAAAAATCATCAGGTTCCTGCCATGTGGATATCTAAGCATGTCGTATCTCATAGTCAGCCTCCTCACATTGCACCTCCCAGACTCGCTGATGGAGTGGGGGTGTGACTATGAGAGACTACAGGAAAGCTTCTCCATCTATATCCAGAAAGGATATCTTCCAAGTGGCTAGATGCTCTGTCTCTTCGCCTAAAAGCTGTATACCAGACCTCATGTTGAGTTCATCCGCAAAAATGTTTCCCATCCTAGGAGTATTGACTATCTCGAAGTCATAGTCCTGGATGAACTCAAGGCAACGTCGATGTCTCAGGTTCATGTCCTTCTGGGAGAGGATATATCTGAGACTCTTGTGATCAGAGTACATGGTAAAATGCTCACCCATCAGACAGTGTCGGCACATCTTCACGTTGAAGGCCATTACTGCTAACTCTAGGTCATGGGTAGCATAGTTCATATCATTCTGTCTCAACTGACAAGAAACATATGCGATCACTACTCACTCATGCAACATGACACACACGAGTCTGGTCCCTGATGCATCTTCATAGACTAATTACCCTATTCCCTTCTAGGGAAGCCTCAAGATGGGTCCCTTGGAAGTCTCTGCCTTAGATTCTAAAAGCTCTGCTGGCATCTCTCTAGCCACACGAAGGGTATCCCCATCTTTTTCAAGGCTGATAGTGTCGATACAACTCTGGAATGTCTGTAATGAATCTCTGGTAGTAACCATCCAATCCCAGGAACCATTGCACCTCTTTCACACTCCTGGGTGGATCCCTAGAAAGTACCACCTCAATCTTCGCTTGATCCACTACAACTCCACCCTCTGAGATGACATGTCCCAAAAAGATAACCTCTTGGATCCAAAACTGGATCATCGAGAGCGTACCATAAATATTTTGCTCTCGTAGTGTGTACAATACTACCTGCAAATGGTAGGCATGCTCCACCTCAGTAGTCAAGTAGATCAAGAATGTCTTCAATGAAGACTATGAAAAATTGATCGAGGAATGGCTGTAAGATCCTAGTCATAAATCCCTTTAACACTACTAGAGTGTTGGTTATGACAAATGGAATAACTAAGAACTCTTAGTGGTCGTACCGACATCTGAAGGCTGTCTTCTACACATCCTAATCCCGAACTCTGAGCAGGTGATAGCCTGACTTGAGGTCTATCTTGGAGAACTACTGTGATCCATTTAGCTGATCAAAGAGGACATTCATCCTCGGGAGTGGGTACCTGTTATTCAAGCTCAACTGATTCAAGTGAAGGTAATAGACACAAGGCTTCAAGCTCCCATCCTCATTCGTAGTGAACAGAAACGGGGCTGCCCGGGGAGAAACACTGAGCCAGATGAATCCCTTCCCTTGTAAGTCCTCTATTTGTACCCACAACTCATGAGATATCTGGGAGCCATCCGATTTTCTATTGTAGTTATCGGTGTCATCCTGGGGTACATGTCAATTTATAAGTCCACCTCTTTTTCAAGTAAGTTGTCCTAGGACATCAACAGGGAAAACATCTGTGTACTGGACCACCACAATAGGATTAGTTGGACTCTCCCCATCAACTACTCTGAGCATATGGCAAGCCAACTGATTAATGATTGGTTGTAATCACTTCAGGAAAAGTCCATCCTATGATGCAAAGGCTCCCATCTCAACGATGAAGGTAAACCTGGTCCCATCCATGCAGACACACCATAATTTGCGCCTAATACATTTAATCTGATAATGGACTATAGATAACCAGTCCATACCAAAGATGACATCGTAAGGCCTGGAAGCCACTATGAGGAGATCCCAGTCGAATCTCTCATCTCCTATAGTAAGCTCACACAACAGGCACCCGTTCGTAATCGTTGAGTCTGCTCCCGTAGAAGTATCTAGCAGTAAGAATCGAGCCAATGGCACTGTCGGAATCTCTGAGCTCCGAACGAGGGTGGTGGCAGTGAAAGAGTGACTAGCACCTTTGTCTATAAGAACTGTAGATATGGTTGAGTAGACACAGATCATACCTCGAATCATCTCTGGAGCACCATAATCATAAGCCTTAGTTACCTGGAGCTGATCTCTCGCATGTCCACCAGTTCCATGCGGCCAGGGTGGACCTCCTGGAGGTGGTGGCTGTAGCACCTCAAAACATCATCCACTGTCATCTGTATGAGCATATCCTCTTCCAAATCCTCATGATCCCTGCAGACCACCTCGACCAAATCTATGTCTCTGCCTGGGCGGTCTTTCGAATATCTTCTGATCATCTGAACGACATGTCGGATAGTCACGAGCCATGTGACCCTGCCCACCACATGTGTAACACTTCCTGCAATTGGATTGTCTGGCTCTATATCAAGTTTCCTACACAACCAATCCTGAGTCATGTAGTCATCCACCTGTAGGTATAGTCCTCTTGGACCTCTGTGACATCTGTCTACTGCCAGCTGTAAAAGACTCTTATACATGATGTATGGTGTTGGGTCTCCCTGCTGCACACTGATCAGCAAGGAAACCCTCCACCAAGATGGATCTCCCTTTCACCCCCACCTGCATCAGGATGCTGAGAGAGATCGTTGGTGATCTGATCTCCCACCGGAGTCCCTGCTCGAAGGTTCGGGCCCTGATGAATGGGACCTGCACCATATCAGTGGAGTAGCGTGAGAGGTCTGTGAACCTCGCTGAGTATTGTTCCACCATCATGCTTCTCTCATGTTGGTGATGTATCTCATGTATCTGCACTGCAAGAAGGGTGGTTGGTACAATCTCTACCCGAAATAGGCTCTCGAAGTCTTCCCAGAGAAGAGTCACCTCGTCATGCCCCTAGAGCATCAGTCTCCCCCATCTTCATGCCAGTTCATGAAGGAGACTCATGGAAGGGATCACCATAAGGTAGGCGAGTGTCCCTACCAGTCTCCAGATTCCCACCACATCCTTTAGCCAATCCTCAGCTGCCTGTGGGTCCATCTCACCATTGAACATGGGCGGCCTCTAACGCTGGATCTCGTGCAATGCGCTCAAGAGGCGTGCATTGTCGACTGCAGGGGATGGTGGAATCGGTGGCCCAATGGGTAGTGGTACCACTAGTGCCTCCACTATGATAGGGCCCTGCTCCGAGGCCTCATAGCTCGGTGGGATGCCATCTCTTACAAATCTAAGAACCCTAGATGGTTGTCTGTGTAGAGACATCATAAAAAGAAACAGGTTTTCCATGGTCGAAATGTTATACCTGGTGAGCTGACATAATGAATTCAAAGAAAGAACTTCAAAACAAACAAGCAACTAGTGTTTTCATGCACTGAGTCAGAAATCAGAATTCAAGGTCCTGGTGTATGTATAAGTCATCACTTGCATCATCACTGGACTCCCTGAACTGAAAACCAAACTCAATACCCATAACAATATTGCCTCATAGAAAATATCAGATTATTATGAACTATAGTAGAACCGAATCCTCTGATACAAATTTTTCATGACCCATCCCTCGAGGCACATGACGTGACTACCCTAATCCCGCATTTCAAAGCCCAGGTGCTGGTAACTAGCACCAAAGGCGTAAATCCCAAAAATTGTGAAGCTATTCTCGTTATAAACTGAAAACTCACACATAAGTGTACAAGATAGAAGCAAAACACAAAGTAAAAACATATAAAAAAGTGTACTGGAAGTAAAAATGGGATTAGAAATACAATCCCAACTATATAGTACATGGAAATGAAATGTACAACTGAATAAAAGAATAGCTGTCATTGGGTCATGCCCTGAGGCTCCTACCTGATGGGTAGGTATAGTTCGCCTCCTCAGCACTTGAGGTCCGTCTGTCTCCTCTGTGTATAGTCATGTTGTATAGTCCACCTCCAGGTACCGTCTAGTCCTGGTTCTCT
Source organism: Viscum album (assembly GCA_963277665.1). Classification (NCBI taxonomy): domain Eukaryota; kingdom Viridiplantae; phylum Streptophyta; class Magnoliopsida; order Santalales; family Viscaceae; genus Viscum; species Viscum album. The sequence goes on along the minus strand of OY728133.1, from coordinate 1,021,065,474 downwards.
CAGCCTCAGTCAGCACTGTCCATCATCTGCATCCAACACAATCAGGTTCGGGTGTATCCCATGCAGGGGTGAGTATAACGATACTCAGTAGGGACCCTAAGACCTTTATGGTCTCATAGAATCCACCAAGGATAAATCAAAAAGTATTAAATCAATAGATAAAACCCACTTAGGTATATTCCAAAGCATATACCTAAGATGTCATGTAATTCATCTCAATAAAGAGGAATGTACAAAAGTTACTGACTCAGCTCAAACAGTTATAAAACATTTCTTGAGAGTTAGAGATGATTAGATATATCCACTAAATAATATATTCTGTCGAACCCACATAGGATCCATGAATAGAAACCATAACTGTCAAACCCACACAGGATCCATGAATAGTAGTCAGAGTTGTTGACCACACACATAATCTAGGAATAGTGGTTAGAACTGTCGATCCCACACATGATCCAGGAACAGTAGTCTGAACTGTCGAACCCACACAAGATCAAGGAAAAGTTGTCAGAACTATCAAACCCACACAGGATCTAGGAACAATATCCAGAGCTGTCAAACCCACATAGGATCCAGGAACAGCAGTCAGAATTGTCAAACCCACATAGGATCCAAGTACAGTAGTATGATCTGTCGAACCCATAGAGGATCCAGGAACAGAGGTCAGAATTATTGAACCTGAATAGGATCTAGGAAGTGTAGTCAGAGATGTCGAAGCCACATAGGATCCAGGAATAGTGGATATATCTTTCGAACCCATAGATGATATATGAATAGTAGTTAGATCTGTCGAACCCACACAGGATCCGAGAACAGTGGTAAGAAAGCATCCAGCCACAGGATTTCCATACGAAGCATGCTTGATTCTAGGAGGATCCAGTCGTTATTCCATGTTTTGATACATAAAATTCCATGAAGTCCCATGAGGAAGTATCCCAACGGTCCGCCATGTCATAGGGGTCTCAACGCTATAGACGACGAGTCAATCCGATTGATGGTCTGTGAGTAATTAGTCTTATAGTCTTGGGGGCTCGGTTGGATTCGTGCATGATCCAACCTGACCATTACTCATATATACCTTGAACTCTTGTGGGGTATACTTAAAGAGACCATCACGGTCTATGATTACCAACACCGCTGACGGTTCATCAAACAGACTTCTGGTGCCAATGATAATGCCAAAAGAAAGTAAAGTGTTGGTAGTAGGTCTTGGTCCGGTTCGACCAGGTCGGACTGAACCAACACAACTTAATCTAGGCCGACCCGGTTCGGTTTGACCATGCCATACCCATTGGGTCTGGCCTGGCCCATTGGTCGGGCCAACCTGTTGGTTTTGATCCGGCCTGATGGGCGGTCCGGCCCGGGCTCAGGGTCAGTTCGGCTCAGAAGGGCCACGAGGGAGTGACCCGGTGTAATTCGGCCCGAAGGGCGCGGCCAAGGCCGTTTCAGCTAGGGTTCCATGAGCGGGGTCATGGCCTAGCTTGGGAGGCCGGCACAGCCATGGCACTGTTTTGGCTGGGAGGCGAGAGGCGGATCAGGATGCTGGGTGACTGTGAGGTGGGAGGCGGCACGGGAGGATGGGCGAACGGGATCCCAAAGGCCAGCGGGCAGGCCGGCGGGCGTCCGGGAGGCGGTTGGGTAGGCTGGTGAGTGTTCGAGAGATGTCTAGGCAGGCAGGCAGGGCGCAACTATGCTGAGAGGCTGTCAGGCTGGCCAACAGTGCGACCGGAGGGGCGCGGCCAGGCGGGCATATAACAGCCCGTACTTTGCATACATTGTTAGTACTTCAAAATTGAAGTACAATTATTACAACATATAAAAAACTATGAAAGTATCGTATAGGTATAGAGTCTTTAGAAAATGCGAAACATAAAATACTGGTTCATAAAGCATCTACTTTACCTCCCATTTATTTCATCATATCTAGAGTCCCTTTTAGAATATCCTACTTAATAACCTTCATCCTAATCTCTGGAAATAAACCATACAAAAGGGTGAGATCAAATTCTTAGTAAGGGTAAACAAAATAAATATCAATCACATCATATACATAAGAACATAACTTTTGGAAATCTTAACTTGCAAAAGAGATCATAATTTCATAACATGGGATAAATCATGGTAGTGAAATGTAATCCCAATAATCATAACATAAAACATGAAACTGTGTGGAATACACACATAATCATATATAATCATTTCTTATTAGTGAAGACTCATTGCCAAGACTATCATAGTGGACAAAGTCCATTTCTGAACCGAGTTCACTCCTCATTTCAGTCCTGTTTCACTGAACCAGTTTAACCTACCGTTCCAGCCATGTCTATCTCATGAGATATAAAATCTTTACCCAATGCATTGGAGGGAGATATAGGTCCCACCCATCTCATAATGATACCATTCTTATGTGTGCCACAAAATCATAAACCATACATCATAGCATAACCCATCTAATAAAAATGGGAATCTTAAACATCGTGACATCATAAAACAATTCATATAAGAAAAAGGAATTCAAAAAAATATTTCCATCACAACATAATCAAATCCATGTAATAATAGGGATTGAAACATAACCCTTTATTACATGGATTATGCAATGAAAATCATGTAGAACGAGTCACATCACATCGTGGAGACGGTATTCTGTACGTATGCACGAGCAATGGTATCATTTCCATGATCGTGGAATTTTATTGGAGTTTCTGTATACTATTTCAGAATCAATATCAATTTACAATAAGAATATATATTAATTCTTTACACCATAATACCCATCCAAGTAAGGTGGTGGTGGAAAATAGATTACACCATGACATGGAGACGGTATTCCGTACGTACGCACGTGCGATGATTTCGTTTTCTGTAGGATGGATATATAGTGAAATAGGATTGTTTCATACTTATAATAACATATCAGTATATGAGTGATACTGATGTTATTAATTCATAATGAAACAACTAATGAAGAAGAAGTGGATGAAGAAATAATGTTGAAAGAATCGGTAATAGACATTACCTCTTCTTTGAAGTGCTTCTCTAAGACCTCCTTTTAGGGCACTACAATTGGTCTTTGGAGAATACAAGGACCTCTAGGATGATTACAGGGAAGTGTAGAAGAGAAATTGGAAGGGGTTGGTCGAGAATGAAGGCACAATGTGGAGTGAGGAAGAGAGGGAGGAGGTTCCCTTTTAAAGGGAGGAGAGGGGATCCTTTGGAAAAACAAAAAATATTATTTTATTATAAAGGCATATTCTGTTTTAAATAGCTCCAAATTGATTTATTTCGAAGCTATGGTGGGTATGGGTCGAACTCCTCTCATCCAATTGAATTTGGACATGTTTAGTTTAGTATTGTAACCTTATCATTTAGATTTAACTTTAATTTAGATAATTTTACTTTTACCGTGTCTTTTTGTGTTCTTACACTATAAGGTTAATAAACTTACTATAACAAGCCAAAAGAACCCATATTTGTTTATTATTAATATATATAATCTTATCTAATTCATTTGGCCGAAACTTATATTTTTATAAACAAAATAACAATTAATAATATAATATTTGTTTTAAAAACTATTTTATGTCAATTTTGACACTATTTAGTAATTGTTTTTTGAGAAAATCATAAAATACTAATTATTTAAAAAAAATTTTATTAAATCAATACTAAAATGTCATATTAACCTATAAAATTAGTGGAATACGTAAAAAGTCTTAAATTGCATTAATTTGGGTATTTATAACATCAATTATGTCAATTTTTCATTAAAAAGATAATTAGTGCATCATCATTCTGTCATAATTAAATTAAATTATTTAATGTCTAAAAATTACAAATAAAATACCATTATGTAGGAAATATTTTTAGATTTCTAATGAATATTTATAGTCAAATTTATCTTATTTATAACCCTATATTAAAATTTATTTACTTATTAAACTTTGATTTTAACTATTTTAACCCTTCTTTAAATAAATTAATAATAAATGTCCTAATCTAATCCAAGTGGAACTAAATGGTCATATTTTATTCCTAAGGTTGTTTTGGGTCCAATTACACTTATCCAAAAAAATTAGGACATGTGTTAGGGTAATAATAATATCATTTTTACCCATAATTACCCTATTTACTTTTAACTGAGGTAAATAAAAATAAAAAGTTACTATTCACCAAAAATTATTTTCATCTCATTGAAACAAATTTTACTTACTAAAATCAACCATGTCTCTTGGATTTTTTAAATTCCACTCACAGAAGCGGTAAAATTATGTTTTATGTAAATTTGCAAATTCTCCTAGGAGGTGGTTAAAAGACGTTGAAAAGCTCAATAAAATTTTTATATATCTAAAATTATTATAAAATTACTCCAATGAATTATATTGAACTTATATAGGTATTATGTATAAATTTTTACCTTAAATAAATTTAAATAAAATAAATAATTATTTAAATAAAAATTTGGTTTTTAAATAGTAACCTAGTGTTTTCACTATTCATCAAAAATTGAAAGTTTCCAGAAAAATACCAAAATTTCACCCTAGGCTAATTTCAATATTCCAAATCCAAAAACGAAGTCCCTTTTCAAAAATAAAATTTACAAAATTTCAAAAAGTGGTTATTACTATTCATAATGGCTAGTTTTAATAATATTTTAATAGCATATCCTTGTTTTGTGAAACTCGGTATTGCGTATGATGCAAGCTATCAAGGAAGGTCGGGATTTCGTGTAAAGAAATCCAAGCTAGTGTTGTGTGTAGTGAAATATTCCTTTGATGATTTATATAAAATAAAAACAAAACATTTCTTATAAAAGCCTCGGGTGTTACAATCTACCCCCCTTAAAATGAATTTCTCCCTCGAAATTTTTCACTTGTAACAAAAAGATGAGGATACCTCTCCACCATCATATCCTCAAGCTCTCATGTAGCTTCTTCTAATTGGTGGTTCCTCCATAAAATGTTCACCTAGCGAGTGGTCCTATTTTGTAGGACTTTTTCGCTACGATCCAGAATCTCTATCGACTGTTCTTCATAAGAAATATATTGCTCCAACCGTACAACTTCTGAGCTGAGTACATGTGAAGGATCAAGTATGTACTTTCTCAGGAGAGATACATGGGACACATCGTGAACTTGAGAGAGATTCGGTGGAAGCTCCAATTGGTAAGCTACCTTTCCAACACGATCCCGTATTTCGAAAGGACCGATATATCTAGGGCTCAACTTCCCCTTCTTTCCAAATCTCATGACCTTCTTCCAGGGAGATATTCGTAAGAACGCTTTATCACCCACTTAAAACTCTAAGTATTTTCTTTGGTTGTCGGCATAACTTTTTGTCAACTCTGATCTACTCTTATGTGTTGTTGAATAGATCTGACCTTTTCTGCCATCTCATCAACAAGATCAGGTCCTAATAGCTTTCTTTCCCCAACTTCATCCAAGCAAGTTGGAGTCCTGCATTTCTTTCCATAGAGAGCTTCATAAGGAGCCATCTGAATACTGGAGTGAAAGATATTGTTATAAGAAAATTCCACCAAAGGTAGGTATTGATCCCAACCACCTTTGAAATCTATAGATCAAGCTGTCAACATATCTTCTAGAGTTTGAATTGTCCTCTCAGGCTGACCGTCTGTCTGAGGATGATAAGCATTGCTGAAACTCAACTCTGTATCCAGAGTATACTGAAGACATCGCCATAACTATGAGGTAATCCTCGGATCCCGATCAGATATAATAGAATGTGGTACTTCATGCAATCTTACCACTTCCTTTAAATAAATCCTGGCAAGCTGATCCAGAGAGAAATCATCTCTTATAGCAATGAAGTGTGCAGACTATGTAAGACGATCAACTATTACCCAGATAGCATTATTTCCCTGGGATGTTTTAGGATGTCCTATGACAATGTCCACAATGATGTTTTCCCATTTCCATTCGAGTATGGGTAATGGTTGTAACATCCCCTTAGAATTCTGTCTCTCAGTATTAACTTGCTGACAAACCAAGCATCGAGAGACATATTCAGCAACACCTCTTTTCATTCCATCCCACTAGAAGTACTCTTTCAGGTCCCTATATTCATCATGCTTCCAAGATGAATAGAGAATGAAGAACTATGGGCCTCATCCAGTAGATCCTTCTTTAAATCGTTGATGGGAGGAACACAAACCTGATTCCTGAACTTTATTATCCCATCAAAATCAAGGTTGAATTCAAGAAAATTTCTCACCTTCTTTTGTAACTCTACATCTTATTTTTGTGCCTCTTTAATCTTAAAATGTATAGATGGTTGAACATTCATTTGAGAAAGATACGTTTTTCTCCTTTCATTATAATTCCACGATCCATTCTTTGTAAATCCATAAATATTGGATCTTTTGTGATCCTCACCATGGATAAACTGGTATGGTCATGTCGACATAATGCATCTGCCACCTTTATTTCTTTCCAAGGGTGGTAATGAATTGAGCAGTCGTAATCCTTAATCAGCTCCAACCATCTTCTTTGGCGCATATTCAGCTCCTTTTGTGTGGAAATACACTTTAAACATTTATGATCATCATAAATATCACACATTTCTCCATAAAGATAATGCCTCCAAATCATCAATGAAAATATTACCGCAGCTTACACCAAACCATGTGTTGCGTAATTTTGCTCATGTGTTTTCAATTATCTTGAGGCATAAGCTATCACCATATCATTTTTCATAAGAACACACCCCAGTCCCTTCTTGGATTCATCACTGTAGATCAGAAACTTTTCTCCACTATAAGGAAGTGTGAGTATAGGTGCACTGGATAACCTTCTTTTCAACTCCTTGAAATTCTCTTCACATTCCACCGTCCACACGAACTTAACTCCTTTTCGAGTCAACCTGGTGAGTGGATTATATAATCGTGAAAAATATTTCACAAAAAGTCGGTAATATCAAGCCAAACAAAGAATAATTCGGATATTAGTTACTATTGTTGGTCTCGACCATCTTTCGATAACCTCTATTTTTGTTGGATCCACAGATATCCCCTCTTTCGAGATTATGTGACCCAAAAATACAACTTTTTGAAGCCAAAATTCAAACTTGGTTGATTTGGCAAAAAGATTCTCCTTTATTAGGGTCATTAATACAATTCTCAAGTGATCTTCTTGTTCTTCCTCGCTCTTTGAATAAAAAAGAATATCTTCTACAAAGACTACAACAAAATTATCAAGATAGTCTCTAAAGACTCTATTATCAAATCCATGAAGATAGAAGGGGCATTAGTAAGACCAAATGGAATCACTATAAATTCATAGTGTCCATACCTGGTACTGAAAGCTGTCTTTGGTATATCCTCTATTTTGACCCTTAATTGATGATACCCTGAACTAAGATCAATCTTGGAAAAGTATTGAGCTCTGCGTAGTTGGTCATATAAGTCATAAATATGGGGGGAGGATATTTGTTCTTGATAGTGATCTCGTTAAGTTCTTGATAATCAATGCAGAGTCTCATTGATCCATCTTTCTTCTTAACAAACAGAACATGTGCTCCCCATGGTGACACACTAGGGCGTATGAACCCCTTATCAATATTCTCTTGGAGTTGCTTCTTCAATTCATGCAACTCAATTGGGGACATTCTATAAGGTTTCTTTGAAATAGGCAATGCACCCGGTATGAGTTCTATTGAAAAATCAACTTCACGATTTGGTGGAAGACCTGGCAATTCCTATGGAAAGACAACATCAAACTCCCGTACAATGGGAATATTCTAAATCGTGAGTTTCTCTCCAGACATTTGAGATAAATAACCTCCATTTAGTGGAGTCAAGACCCATAAGATGGAAGAAATTTCCACTGGAAGGTTATGTTCATCCTTACATCGATAGAGGATCATAGATTGATCTGGAATAGGAAATGTGACTTCCCTTCTTTGGCCATTGATATTAGCTCCATATAAAGATAGCCAATCCATGCCAAGAATCACATAAAATTCCACTATAGGAAGGATCACATGATTTGTAGGATGCACTTTCCCACAAAAGTCAATTGGGGAAGAATTATAAACTTTTGATGCGACTGTTGTGCCATTAGGGGTTGTCTCAGCTAACTCAACATCTAATTGTTGAGGTAATATGGTGATACTCTTAAAAAATTTTCAGAAATAAAAGAGTGGGTGGATCCAGAATCAAATAAAACATTTTATACATTAGAGTGGATGGTATGTGTACCTTTCACCACTTCGTTATCATACTCTACATCGCTGATAGAAATTGCATGTGACTTTCCTTTGTCTTTGGCCTTAAGAGTTAGTTTTTGTCGACCATCATCATTAACCCTTGGATTTGGGAATTGATTGGCATAATGACCCATCTCCTTGCACTTGAAACATTGAAGTGTAGTAGATTCATTCTGTGTATCCCTCCCTTTGATTGGATCATTAGACATCTTCTTCCCATCATTGCATCATTCAAATGCCCAATGACTTTACTTTCCACATTTGAAACATTTACTAGTCCCATTAAGACAACTCCCTCCATGTTTCTTTCCACACATTGAGCATAAGAGAAAGCTCATCTCCTTTTCAGTGTGCTCTTTAGATTTTCCTTTGAATTCCATTTTCCTCTTCTTAGCAAACCCATATGACTGATGGGTTACTCCATTATCCATCTCAACTTTGAGAGCACATTGAACTATTTCCTCGAAGCGTCCCTTATGGATAATGCCCTTTGAAGACTTGGTTTTAAGCCACTAAATAATCGATCGATCTTACTCTCAGGTTGGATAATAATCCCAGAAGCGTACCTTGCATGTCTTGTAAAATTTCCTTCATAGGTACCAACAGATTCATCATCCTTTTGTTTTAGTTCAAGAAAATTCTTCTCCATCTTTGTTCGCAGAATACGAGGGAAGTACTTATTGAAAAATAAGTTATTGAACTCGTCCCATTCCATGGACTCAATTTCATCTCTTGGACTCGTATTCTTGATAATATTTCACCATTAATAAGCATCACCATCCAAATGATACACTGCTAAGATGACTTTATCATGTTCAGAACATTGAAGAACTGAAAATGTCTTTTTAGTAGTACTGATCCATTGTTCAGCAACTATTGGATCAGTAGACCCACTGAATGAAGGTGGACGCTATCTCGTGAAGGATTCAACAAAATGTTGCTCCTTCCATTGCTCGTTTGGTAGTCCAGCATGATTCATAGCTTGAGGAAGTTGGGTGATAATCACTACAAAAATTTTCATTTCAGCTCCCACAATGTTTGGTTGCTCAGGGGGACAATCATTGCATTGCCCGTCACATTCCGCATTAACACGGTTCCTTCGGGTTCTAGCCATTTACAAAAACCAAGAAGCATAGTGTGAGCAACACTAATTATAATAGGACAACCACATAATCATGAATAAAATTTCACACTTAACGTATTATCCTAGGTTATACATGGCCATTTCTAAAACACTAAAATTGTGTTCTATGCTTAGACTTATCCTTAGGATTCTTACTAAGGCTTTCACATCCTAGCTTCGAAAGGTTGACTATACCTTTCCTCTGATACCAACTATAACGACCCATACTTTACATACATTTTTAGTACTTCAAAATTGAATTACACTTATTACAACATATAAAAAAACCATGAAAGGACCATATAGGTATAGAGTCTTTAGAAACTGGGAAACATAAACAACTGGTTCATAAAGAATCTACACTACCTCCCATTTATTTCATCATATCTAGAGTCCCTTTTGGCATAACCTACTTAATAACCTTCTTCCTGACCTGGGGAAATAAAACATACAAAAATGTGAGCTCAAATGCTCAGTAAGGGTAAACAAAAGAAATATCAATCACATCATATATATAAGAACATAACTTTTGGGAATCATAACTTGTAAAAGAGATCATAATTTCATAACATGGGATAAATCATAGTAGTAAAATGTAATCAAAATAATCATAACATAAAAAATGAAACTTTTTGGCATACACACATAATCATAGATAATAATTTCTAATTAGTCGAGACTTATTTCCAAGACTATATTAGTGGAAAAAGTCCATTTCTGAACCGAGTTCACTCCTCGTTTCAGTCCTATTTCACTGAACTAGTTTAACCTGCCGTTCCAGCCATGTCTATCTCATGAGATATAAAATCTTTACCCAATGAATTGGAGGGAGATATAGGTCCCACCCATCTCATAATGATCCTATTCTTATGTGTGACACAAAATCATAAACCATACATCATATCATAACCCATGTAATGAAAATGGGAATCTTAAACATCGTGACATCATAAAAAAATTCATATAAGATAAAGGAATTCATAAAAATATTTCCACCACAACATAATCAAATCCATGTAATAATAAGGATAGAAATAGAACCCTATATTATCTTAGATGGAAAATAATTTTGATAAAACTCTTGAACTCTATTCTTGAGGAAAATATCTTTTCTACTTCAAAAACATTTTTTCCTTTCTTAACATGTCATACAATTTTTAAAAAAAATAAGTTGATTAAAAATAAAATTGAAAACTTATAAAGGATTATTCTTGGAAATATTTTTTTAAAAATCCATTCACGCCGTATAAGTTAAAAAACATTCTCCGTACTTTTGTCGGAAAGGTCAAAAAGTACCTCGTACGAAAAACGACAAAAGATTCCTTTCATAGATTTTACTAAAAACTCACCAAAGGGTAAAATTTGATTTAAGCAATTGTAGGTGGATGGAAATAATATTACATATTTAGGAAACATGGATGTGGATGATAAAATACACCCCAGTAAATATCAAAGTATAATCATTCTTGGATAAAAATGAGATTGTGATATTTTCCCTTACCTAAGGTCCAATTTGCTTCGTAAGTGTCCAAACCTCCTGTATAATGATTTGAATAATGTCATTGACTTATTCCAGAATCATAATAATTGTTATTATATCATATATGGTCATATTCTTAGCTTATTATTAGTAATATTTCATTGCTACTTGTTATTCGGGTGTTCATTAATTTTTGTTCTTATGCGTGTTTTGTCGAATAAATTCTTATTCTTCTTTTTAGGTTATAGATACCTCATTTCCAGAATGGTATTAGTGTAATATATCTCATATTTATTCACTCAATTCAATTATGTAATCATTATGCAATGAAAATCATGTAGAATGAGTCGCATCACATCGTGGAGACGGTATTCCGTACCTACGCACGAGCGATGATATCGTTTCCATGATTGTGGAATTTTATTGGAGTGTATGTATACTATTTCAGAATAAATATAACCTTACAAAAATCATATATATTCATTCTTTACACCATTATACCCATCCAAGTAAGGTGGTAATGGAAAATAGATTACACCACGGCGTGGAGACGGTATTCTGTACGTATGCACACGTAGTGATTTTGTTTTCCGTAGGATGGATATATGGTGAAATAGGGTTGTTTCATATTTATAATAACATATCTGTATATGAGTGATACTGATGTTATTAATTCATAATGAAACAACTAAAGAATAAGATTTGGAAGAAGAAATAAAGTTGAATGAATCGGTAACAGACATTACCTCTTATTTGAAGTATTTTTTTGAGACCTCCTTTTAGGGAACTAAAATTGATCTTTGAAATGAAAAGGACCTCTAGGATGTTTCTATGGAAGTGGAGAGGAGAAATTGTTAGGGGTTTTCCGAGCTGGAAAGCTCAATTTGGTTTGAGGAAGAGAGGGAGGAGGTGCCCTTTTATAAGGGAGGAGAGGGGCTCCTTTGAAAAAACTAAAAATATTATTTTATTATAAATCCATATTCGGTTTTAAAAAGCTACGAATTGTCTTATTTTGAAGCTAAGGTGGGGATGGATTTAAATAATCTCATCCAGTAGAATTTGGACAAGTTTAGTTTACTATTTCAGCCTTATCATTTAGATTTAACTTTAATTTAGATATTTTACTTTTACCATGTCTTTTTGTGTTCTTACACTATAAGGTTAATAAACTTACTATAACAAGCCAAACCAACCCAAAGTTGTTTATTATTAATATATATAACCTTATCTAAGTCATTTTTCCAAACCTTATATTTTTAGGAATAAAATAACAATTAATAATATAATATTTGTTTTAAAAACTATTTTATGTCAATTTTGACACTATTTAGTAATTGATTTTTGTGAAAATCATAACAGAATGATTAGTTCGAAAAAAGTTACTTAAATCAATACCATCATATCATATTAACCTATAAAATTAGTGGAATTCATAAAAATTCTCAAATTACATTTATTTGGGTATTTATATCATCAATTATGTCAGTTTTTCATTAATAAGATAATTACTGTAACATCATTGTGTCATAACTAAATTAAATTATTTAATGTCTAAAAACTACAAATAAAATACCATTATGTAGGAAATATTTTTATCTTTCTAATTAATATTTATAGTCGAATTTATATTATGTATAACCCTATATTAAAATTTATTTACTTATTAAACGTTGATTTTAACTATTTTAGCCCTTCTTTAAATAAATTAATAATAAATGACCTAATCTAATCCATGTGGGCCAAAATGGTCGTATTTTATTCCGAAGGTTGTTTTGGTCGAATTAAATTTATCCAATAGAATTAGGACATGTGTTAGCGTAATAATATTATCATTTTTACCCATATTTACCCTATTTACTTTTAACCGTGGTAAATAAATGTAAACAGTTACTATTCACCAAAAATTATTTTCATCTCATTGAACCACATTTTACTTACTGAAATCAACTGTGTCTCTCGGATTTTTGAAATTCCACTCACAAAAGCGGTAAAATTATGTTTTATGTAAATTTGCAAATTCTCCTAGGAGGTGGGTAAAAGACGCTGAAAAGTTCAATAAACTTTTTATATATCTAAAATTATTATAAAATTAGTCCAATGAATTATATTGAACTTATATAGGTATTATGTATCAATTTTGACCTTCAATAAATTTAAATTAAATAAATAATTATTTAAATAAAAAGTCGGTTTTTAAATAGTAACCCAGTGTTTTCAGTATTCATCAAAAATTCAATGTTTCTAGAAAAATACCAAAATTTCACCCTAGGCTAATTTTGATATTCTGAATCCAAAAACGAAGTCCATTTTGAAAAATAAAATTTACAAAATTTCATAAAGTGGTTATTACTATTCATAATGGCTAGTTTTAATAATATATTAATAGCATATCGTTGTTTAGTGAAACTCGGTATTGTGTACGACGCAAGCTATCAAGTACGGTCGTGATTGCATGTAAAGAGAGCCAAGATAGTGTTGTGTGTAGTGAAAGATTCATTTGACAATTTATATAAAATAAAAACAAAATATTTCTTCTAAAAGTCTCGGGTGTTACAGGGCTGGTGGCTGGGACGAGGCCGGGCAGGCTAGGTGGTGTGCCGGCGGGCGGCCGGGCTACCAGGATTCCAGCCGGTAAGACGACGGGCGGTGCGGAATGCCACAGGGGCGACAAATATCACAAAGGCCACGGAAAGCGATACCTTTGGGTTCGCCACATTCGTCTCCTCGTCTCTTCGTCGCCACACAAAAGATCATCAAAAAAAGAATGACGGAGGGGTCAGGCCATGTTGGTTTAGTCCACACCCTCTGCGTTAAGGGTGGTATCATTTGGCTCATCAAGTAAGAAGAAAGATGAACTCCAATTTTTACAACCACCACAATGATTCCATTCCAAACTAAGAATAAAAAGGAGAGTAATATTACATAGATAAACCCCCTACTTTTGTTCATTGTTTGATGATGAAATCACAGAAATAAAATGAAGGTGATCGTCATTCGTCACATCCACCACACACTTCCAATCCTGAGCTCATGCTTCAGCTCGTTGAAGATGATGTGAGGAGAAAGTCGGTTGAAGTATTCCAACAATGGTCGGATCTGAGGAAGAATGTAGAAGGAGATCGTAGTTGGCATTTTTTCATTCTTCGTTCTTCATTATTCATTTTTGAGAACTTTTCTCTCCTATCCCAATAATCCTCCTCTCAAAACACCTATAATTCCCTGACCCCAGTTACCTAGATTCGGTGAATTATTACATAACATTGGAATGATAAAAAAGGATCAAGTCTCGAAAGTCCGATTAGTTTAGTATCCATGGATGTACTAGATACATTAATAAGGTTTACATTACATCATAAAATAAAAACTACAACAACATCTCTTCTCCACACCCATATTCCCTTATATTATCCCTGCAGGTCATTCATAAAATACTTTTTCACATCCTTGGAAAAATAAAACATATAAAGAGGTGAGATAAAATGGCCAGTAAGGATATCAATATAGCAGAAACATTCATAAATAATCATAATAATTTAAAGCAATGTATAACTAAAACAGAAGCCTTTTTAAACATGAACATCAGCATAATATGACAGAAATAAATTGAAATAATTCCATTTACTTATTCTTATGGATATTCTACTAGTCAAATAATCACATGCAATATAAATAACTACATTCATAATTAAGGAATGCATAATTCCAGAATATCATAGACACATAGTCAAGGCCTCATTCCAAGACACTAGTTTGTCTCATCGGACCTACCGATTCATCGAGAAGCGATAGCAGGCTCCACCAGTCACTTATAATGTCCAATACATTCCTCATATGAACAGGTTTAAACATAACATAAACATTCGTATTAAAAACACCATACGAAATGTAAATACTATATCCATATAACATGAATGGTAAAATAACACATCCACAGTCAAACATATCAGAAAACCTTCAATACAATATGGAAGTTTTGTATCATAATAAATAAACATCAAATAAACATAAAATGCATCAAAAGATATTGACATTATTGAAATCAAAACTATTTGAGAGACATATCTCTTTTTTTAAATTATTAAAAATTCACATAATTATAAAATAAAACATTTATATAGAAAATATTATTATAAGCCTGTAAGGGAAGCTTTGAACATTTTATAATGGCGAGAAATACCACACCGGCAGTATAAGTTAAAAAAAATTCTTACCATATTTCTATTGAAAAGGTTAAAAAGGACCTTGTTTGGAAAATGACAGAAAGATTCCTTTATAAACCTCTTATAAAAATTCCACACAGGTGTAACTTTCATTATCCCACAGTCTATAAAATATTAAGAATCATTTGAAATACATTTTTAAGAAACATGGGTGTGGATGATAAAGAGGTCCCCGTAGATAATTATGTATAAACAACTTCGTATAATAAAGAGATTGTGAAATAACCCTTATCTCATTGTAATCAATCGTGTCATATGAAAAATAGTCAATAACAACCAAATTAATCATATAATATAATGAATATAAAGAGGATAATGATAATACATATCAAATGGTAGTACAGAATACAACACATTTAATAAATAAGTGGTGAACAATGGAAATCTCATGGAATTAAATGTGAGATAAGAAAACCCTTACATTGTACTTTTCCTTGGTAGAAGGTAGTTTAACCTACTTTATAATGGTAAAACAATAGTCATTAAATTATACTAGAATTTTATGCATTAATATTATATCATATATGATCTTTTAACATTGATTTGTTAATAATATCTTAGTATTATCAATGTTTCGGGTGTTAACAGATTCATTTTACTTTATATTCTTTGTTATGTGAGCCATATTTTTTATGTATAGGGTGTATATTATTCATATCCAGAATGATATCATGTATCTAAACATTATATTTAATCATCAATTTAAATTTATTCACGAATGGATACGATGGAGAATGATTCTTATCGCGTTCGTGGAGACGGTAATCCGTACGTACGCACGAGGGACAATATCACTCTTTTGATATTAAAATAAAATATAATTGGATGGTATATCATATATACAGAATAATTATCATGTTATATTTATTATTTACATGATTTACACATAATTATTACAGACATCCAAATAATATGATATTTGAATAACAATTACACCACGACGTGGAGACGGTATGTCGTATGTATGCACTTATGGTGACATGTCATTCAAAGGATGGATAGAATACTGAATATGGTTTTAATATATTAATAATAACATCACAGTATATAGAAGATACTGGAGTTATTATTTTAGAATGGAACTAACATTGAATGAAGAAGTGGAAGAAGAAAGTAACTTGAAAGAGGGTGGTGAAAATTTTACCTCTTCTTCTGGTTCTTCCTTTTGATTTGATCAAAAGGGCTTATTAAGTTGGATTTCTGACTAAAAGAATGCCTCTACGATGAATGAAGGACTGTTTAGAGGGTATTTGGGAAGATTTTGGCCTATGAAAAAGGCTTTTAATGTATGAATTTTAGATAAGGTGGAGTTCCATTTTATTAGAGGGGTGAGGGGAACCTTTGGAAATGCTAGAAATATTATTTTATAATAAATTAATATGAGGGTTATAATGGATCCTAAGTGGAATATTTAAAGTTTAATGTTCGGATAGGTCGAAAACCACTCAACCAATAGGTTTTTGAAAGGATTGGGTCACCATATTAATCTTATCTTTTAGTTTTAACTCATAGTTAATTAGTTTAACATTTACCATGTCACATTGTATTTTTATATTATATAGTTAATAAACATACTATATATATCCAAGTGATCCAAAAGTGGTCTATTAATGATACAACTATCATGATATATGCCTCTTGGACTGAAATTAGATTTTTTTGAATTTAATATCAATTAATAATTTAATATTTATTTTAATAACTCTTTTATGTCAATTTTGACACTATTCAATAAATGATTTTTGTTAAAGTCTTAAAAACCTTATTAACCCGAACCAAATTCATTTAAGAAATCCTATAATTTCATATTAAGCAATAAAATTCATGTATGTCATCAAAACATTCATATTATATTAATTTTAACATTTATAATTCCAATTAGTTTATTTTTTCATTAATTAGGAAAATACTGCATCATTATTGTGTCATAAATAATATTAATTATTAAATGTATAAAATTTATAAATAAAATACCATTATTTAGGAAATTTGTTTATATTTCTAATTAATATTTATAGTCGAAAATCCATCATATATAACTATATGTAAAAATTGTTTTCTAAAAGATATATGCTTATGTAATTTTTGTATTTATATAAATTAATTTATATAAAGTGTCATTATCACATACAAGTGGATCCATGAGGTCCCAAAATCACCCCAACAATTCCCATGGTCGGACATGTATCAACCAATAGGGTTAGGACACGTTTTAGTGTAATTTAGTATTATTATAATATTATTTTTTACCGTTATTTACCGGATTTACCTTTTAACCATGATAAATAAAATATTTACCGAAATAATTGGTCAAAATTTCTAAAATTAAAAGTTACCTATTTACACAATGTAGACCTCCTTATTATTAATATGGAATCCATTTTTCTAAATTTAAAATACATAAGTGGCAGAAATTAATTTAAAATTAATTCCCATTGTTAAAATAAAAAGTGTTTTTTAAGAGATAATAACTATCAAAAGATTGACAGTTGTTTATGTCCGGTTTAAATGCGAAATTATGCCTAATGACCAAAATTGTATTAAATGGTAAAAATATATTCTCAATATACTTTAAAACCACTCAAATTCATAATTTATCACTATTAATTATTTTGATTAAAAATGTTGTTTTTAATTAAAATTTTGTAATTTTCACTATTCATCATATTATAAAAGTTATCCGAAAAGTACCAAAATTTTACCCTAGCCTAATTTCGATATTACGAATACAAAAAGTAATTCCATTTTGGGAGATAATATTTATAAAATTTCAAAAAGTGGGTATTACTATTCATAATGGCTACATTGATTGGTCACACTAGAAGAGCTAGAATAAACTTCTAGAGAATAATATGATCCAAAAGGTTAAACTATATATTATCCTTTTCTCTAGAGAATAATCAAAACCAAAATTGTTAGTACACGATTTGATGATCCCACAAAAGGATATTCCATTAGAGAAAGAAACACTAATCTTAAAATTAAACCAACATTACCCCAATGTTAAACAAATACCATTCAATAAACAATTGTTCTTAAAATACTTCAATATAATCCAAACTAATATTGAAACC
This sequence comes from Viscum album, assembly GCA_963277665.1. Lineage (NCBI taxonomy): Eukaryota > Viridiplantae > Streptophyta > Magnoliopsida > Santalales > Viscaceae > Viscum > Viscum album. The sequence continues at coordinate 1,021,047,354 of OY728133.1, read as the reverse complement.
CAAAACATAGAAAAATTTGGTTATGTAGTCTTCCATGTTAAATTGTATCCCCAAATGACATAAACTACTCTTAAAGTCACATACTTAAAAGTAATTAACCTAATTATATTTTCTCTATTATAGGTTAATCATTTCCATAAATAACCCAAATCATTATAAATCCACAATAAATAAAAATCCACCATTGCCCCTCAAATGAAACACCATAGTATTCTATTTTCCTTGGGCATATATTGTTCCCAAAAAAGCGAAAATCTTCCAAAATAACATTTATCACTTAATCACCAAATCATTTTCCTATACTAAGAGTATTAATTTGATAAGACATAAGAACCCAAATCATCATATTATTGATTAATAAAATCATTTAACTAAAAATAATTAGTCACACTAACCAGGGACTTCACGTTGTATAGTGGTAGGCGATAAATCCCAATCGCACTTTGGTTGTGGGTTCGATTCCCACAGCTTTGTCCGACGCGGCGGGTTGTCACAGGGTATATGTGCTGTCCTTTTTCAAAATATATATTTTATAACATAACCAAAATGAGATAAATTCCTCAAAATAACTGTAACATAAAATAACCACAAATGTTATCTCATACCGTGAATTTTCATTCCAAAATACTATAACATATAATTGCCTCATATTCAAGGATCATATGAAACCAAATGGTTATTTATAACAACATCCATAAGAGAAAAGATAATTCTTCCTCAAATATCATTTTTCACATGATAAATTATAGGGTTACACATATAAGATAAAATTCACCCAATGTAATCTCAACAACAAAGAGTGCTAATACTTTTCAACATTTATCCAGCCATTTATTTCCACATATCTACTTCTTTGACCAAGAAAATATCCTATATAATAGGGCATTCACTCGGGTAATGGCCAGGTCCCCTACATTTACGGAAAATGACTGTAAATGGATTCTTGGAAACATTTTTATTTTCTTCCATTTCACTCTTCATTTTTCCTTATCAATTCTTCAGTTTGTGTCCTTCTTTACCGCACTTAAATCATTTATTTTTTCCATTGAGACACTTTCCTGAGTGTCTCCTTCCACATTTCCTACATGATGGAAATTTAGGATTCTTTTCTCCATGTTCTCTACTGCTGGAGCTCTTATCATTCATCACATTTCTCTTCTTTGTTGAGTTAGGGAGTTGGTTAATATATATGTTGTTGATCATATTTTTGGAAAACTGATTCGGAATGAACACAATATCTTTTATGCCTATCAACATCCCATTTTTTTTCTCATTTCAACCACCGTTACCACCTTTTACATCATTCTAAAAGTTTCTATGACTTACTTGGAATCCAGTCACTTACTAAAACCAGAAAGCATTGTGTGATTAAAAGTATTCATGAAATAATTTAGAGAATATCATGACACCATATTCATAATTTGAAACACCTTAGGATTAACTAAGTTCTTCTATTATAATCTTATATTAAAATACATCAAATCTGTTTGTAATGAAAATGTAAATTATCCTAAACATATCTCCCGAGAGTGTCTTAACCAAGAGTGCAGCAAGGCCCATTGTCATACACTAGTTCCCGTTCGAGTATAGCTCAAAGCGGTGTTTTCAGGTTTTACCCCTAGGTGCATCTATTCCAGACCCACCTCTACCTGCTCGTATCCAGACAGTCATGTATTTCATGGAAAACTCACAAAATCTATACAATACCAAAAGTCTAAGAAGTTCTTCTATACTAATCATCAAAGTCAATCTTCGGGCTATGCTCTATAATCAGAGATTATCTAAATCTAGTTTCCATGTTTTGTACTCAACATCCTCTAATAACAACTATAACACCCTGACCCCAGTTACCTAGAGTTGGTGCATTATTACATAATAATGGCATGATCACAAAGGATCAAGTCTCAAAAGGCCGATTAGATTAGTAGCCTTGGAAGTACTAGATACATTCATAAGGTTTAAATAACATCATATAATGAAAACTACAACAACATATCATCTCCTCTATCAAATCCCCTTATAATATCCTTGCAGGTCATTCATAAAATACTTCTTCACATCTTGGGAAAAATAAAACATTAAAAGGGGTGACATCAAATGCCCAGTAAGGATAACAATATAGCAGAAACATTCATAAATAATAAACATTTAAGGCAATGTATAACTAAAACAAGAGCATTTTTAAACTTGAACATCATCATAATATGATATAAATAAATTTAAATAATTCCCTTTAATTATTGACATGGTTATTCTACTAGTCGAATAATAACATTCAATATGAATAACCAATTTCATAATGATGGAATGCATAATGCCATACTATCATAACCACATAGTTAAGGCCTCATTCCAAGACACTAGTTTGTCACATGATGCCTACCAATGCATCGAGGAGCTATAGCAAGCTCCACCCGTCACTTATTAAGTGCAATTCATTCCTTATATTAAAAGGTATAAACATAACATTATCATTAGTATTAAAAATAGTATACGGAATGTCAATAATTTACCAATAAACCATGAATGGTAAAATAACACATCCACAGTCAAACATATTACAAAACCTTTAATAAAATATGGATGTTTTGTATCATAATAATTAAACTTCAAATAAGCTTAAAATCCATCAAAGGATGTTGACATAGGTGAAATCAAAACTATTTGAGAGAAATATCTCTTTTTTGAAGTCATTTAAATTTCACATAATTATAAAAGAAAAAATTCACATTGAAAATATTGTTATAATATTGTAAGGGAAACATCAATGATTTTATAATGGTGGAAAATACCACACCCTCCGTATAAGTTGAAAAACATTCTTACCTTAATTCTGTCGAAAATGATAAAAAGGACCTTGTTTGGAAAACGATAGAAATATTCCTTTACAAACCACATCTAAAAAGTCAAAATTGGTATAAATTTCATTATCCCATTGTATTTAAAATATTAAGAATCTTTTTAAATACATTTTTAAGAAACATGTATGTGGATGATAAAGATGTCCGAGTAGATAATTACGTATAAACAACGTCGGATAGTGAAGATATTGTGAAATAACCCTTACCTAATTTTATCAATCAAGTCATATGAATGATATTCAATAACCACCAAATGAATCATATAATATCATGAATATAAATAAGATCATGATAATACATATCAATGGTAGTACACAATATACCACATGCAATAAATGAGTGGTGAACAACAGAAATCTCACAGAATTAAAAGTGAGATAAGAAACCCCTTACATTGTACTTTTTCCCTGGTCGAGAGTAGTTTAACCTCCTGTACAATGGTGAAATAATTTTCATTTAATTATACTGGAATTATATACAATAGTATTATATCATATATGATCTTTTAACATTGATTTGTTAATAATATCTTCGTATTATCATCGTTTCGGGTGTTAATAGATTCATTTTCCTTTATATTATTTGTTATGTGATCCATATTTGTTATGGATGGGGTGTATATTATTCATATAAAAAATGATATAATGTCTCTAAACATTATATTTAATCATCAATTTAAATTTAGTCTTGAATGGATACGATGGGGAATGATTCTCCTCGCGTTCGTGGAGACGATAATTCGTACGTACGCACGAGCGACAATATCACTCTTCTGATATTAAAATAATATATAATTGGATGGTATATCATATATACAGAATAATTATCATTTTATATTTATTATTTACATGAATTACACATCATTATTATACCCATCCAAATAATAATTTCTTGAATAACAATTACACCACGATGTAGAGACGGTAAGCCGTACATACGCACATATGGTGGCATGTCATTCAAAGGATGGATTGAATACAGAATATGTTTGTACTATATTTGTAAAGACCCGAAGCCTGACGTACATTGACATTACATTACTTTTGCGGAATACTTAGTACATAACAAAAACACACACACAAGGACCGTAATAGTTTAGTGTCTTTGGAAACTCGGAATAAAATCTTCTAATCGTGGGGAAAGATCTTCAACATCTCCCATAGAGATCTTTTTTTTTACCTAAAACCTTTCTTTATGTCCTGGGGAAAATAAAACATAAAAGGGTGAGCTCAAATGCTCAGTAAGGGTAAACAAAAGAAATATCAATCACATAATTTTCATAAGAACATAACATTTTTGGAAATCTTAACCTGCAAAAGAGAGCATAATTTCATAACATGGGATAAATCATAGTAGTGAAAATGAAACCATAACTTAAAACATTACTCATTGTGGCATACACACATAATCATGGAAAATCATTTCTTCTTAGTCATGACTCATTGCCAAGACTCTCTTAGTGGACAAAGTCCCTTTCTGAATCGAGTAATCCTCGTTTCAGTCCTGTTTCACTGAACCAGTATAACCTATCATTCCAGCCATGTTTATCTCATGAGATATAAAATCTTTACCCAATGCATTGGAGGGAGATATAGGTCCCACCCATCTTATAATGAATCCTTTCTTATGTGTGCCACAAAATCATAAATCATACATCATTGCATAACCCATGTAATAAAAATGGGATGACATCATAAAACCATTCATATAAGATAAATGAATTCATAAACATAATTCCATCACAACATATTCAAATCAATGTAAAAATATGGATAGAAACAGAACCCTTTATTATCTTAGATGAAAAATAATTTTGATAAAACACTTGAATTGAATTATTGAGGAAAATATCTTTTTTTCTTCAAAATCAATTTCTTTTCACAAAACATCATGCAATTTTAAAAGAAAAAGATTTTATTGAAAATAGTCATGAAATATTTTGGAGGAAGGTTCATGAAAATAAAGCTTTATAAAACCGTAAAAATCCGTTCGTGCCGTATAAGTTAAAAAAAAACATTCTTCGTACTTTTGTCGGAAAAGTCAAAAAGTACCTCGTACGAAAAACGAAAAAAGATTCCTTTCATATCCTTTACTAAAAACTCATAGAAGGGTAAAATTGGATTTAAACAATTGTAGGTGGATGGAAATAATATTACATATTGAGGGAACATGGATGTGGATGATAAAATACACCCCAGTAAATACTTACGAATAAACAATCTCGGATAAAAATGAGATTGTGATATTTCCCTTACCTTAGGTCCGATTTGCTTTGTTCGTGTCCGAACCTCCTGTATAATGATTTAAATCATGTTATTGACTTATTACAGAATCATATTCATTGTTATGATATCATATATGGTTCACTTTTGACATTATATTACCCGTTCTTTTGTAAATTCAATGTTAAAGAAGCGTTTTGGGTAAAATCGTTTCATTTATCGTAGGTGTATTGACTTGTTGTTCTTGACATCATTATTACTTATATCATGATTTAATCACTTCCAGAATATAAAATATGATTTATATATCATATATATTCAGTATATATATATACATAATAGGTAGATAAATAAAATGAAAAACACCGTTCATGGAGACGGTAGTCCGTACGTACGCATGAACGCTGTTTTCCTTTCCTTATTGTCTTGAAATGGAAGTAAGTAGATGACATACATATGTATATATATACATAAATCCAGTAGCTTTATAATGTCATATATTTCATTATTATTTCTTATATATACATTATAATCATTCTTAAATGGTTAACATGGATAATGAATCTCATCGCGTCGTGGAGACGGTATTCCGTACGTACGCACGAGCGATGATATCATTTCTATAAATATTGAATTGAATTGGAGTGGATTATACAATATATCATAATCAATATTATGTTGTAATAACTATGTATAGTTATTCTTTACACCATTATACCCATCCATGTAAGGTGGTGGTGGAAAATAGATTACACCACGGCGTGGAGACGGTATTCCGTACGTACGCACGCGCGGTGATTTCTTTTTCCGTAGGATGGATAGATGGTGAAATAGGTTTGTTTCATACTTATAATAACATATCATTATATGAATGATACTTATATTATTACTTCATAATGAAACAACCTAAGAAGAAGAAGTGGAAGAAGAAATAAAGATGAAAGAATTGGTAACGGTAATTACCTCTTCTTTGAAGTGCCTCTTTGAGACCTCCTCTTAGGGCACTAAAATTGGTCTTGGAGGAAGACCAGAACCTCTAGGATGTTTCTAGAGAAGTGGAGAGGAGAAATTGGCAGGGGTTGGCCGAGCTTGAGTGCTCAAATTGGTGTGAGGAGGAGGGGGAGGAGGTGTCCTTTTATAAGGGAGGAGAGGGGCACCTTAGGAATATCTCAAATTATTATTTTATAATAAAGTCAAAATCGGTTTATAATGGTTCCAAAGGGTCTTATTTCGAAGCTAAAGTGGGGATGGGTCGAAATCCTATCAACCAATAGGATTTAGACAAGTTTAGGGTATTATTTTAACCTTATCAATTAGATTTAACTCTAAGTTAATTAATTTAACTTTTACCGTGTCTTTTCGTTTTCTTTCACTATATGGTTAATACACTTACTATAACATTCCAAACGAACCCCAAATTGTTTATTATTAAAATATATATCCTTATCTAAGTCATTTGGCCGAACCTTAGATTTTTAGGAATACAATAACAATTAATAATATAATATTTGATTTAAAAACTATTTTGTGTCAATTTTGACACTATTTGATATATGATTTTTTTGAAAGTCATAAAAGAATTATATGTTCGAACAAAGTTGATTAAATCAACATTAATATATCATAGTAACCTATAAAATTAGTGGAATTCATAAAAAGTCTCAAATTACATTTATTTTGGTATTTATATTATCAATTTTGTCAATATTTCATTAATAAGATAATTATTGCATCATCTTTGTGTCATAAATAAATTAAATTATTTGATGTTTAAAAATTACAAATAAAATAACATCATGTAGGAAATCTTTTTTTCTTTCTAATGAATATTTAAAATCGAATTTATCTTATGTATAACCCCATATTAAAAATGATTTACTTATTAAACTTTGATTTTAACTATTTTAACCCTTCTTTAAATAAATTAATAATAAATGTCCTATTCTAATCCAAGTGGGCCTAAATGGTCATATTTTATTCCTAAGTTTGTTTTTGGTCAAATTACACTTGTCCAATAGAATTAGGACATGTGTTAGGGTAATATTAATATCATATTTACCCTTAGTTACCCTATTTACTATTAACCGCGGTAAAAAAAAGTAAAAAGTTACTATTCACCAAAAATTATTTTCATCTCATTGAACCACATTTTAGTCCTTGATATTAACCGTGTCTCTCGGATTTTTGAAATTCCATTCACAGAAGCGGTAAAATTAAGTTTTATGCAAAATTCAGTTTTTAACCTACCACTTAGTGGTTTCACTATTCATCAAAAATTGAATGTTTTCAGAAAAATACCAAAATTTCATCCTAAGCTATATTTCATATTCCGAATTCAAAAATGAAGTCTATTTTACCAAATTCATAACATAGAAGTTGCATTAATTAATTTTATAATTAAATCCCGCTGTTAAAACAAATAGCGTGTTTTTAAAAAACAATATCTATCAAAAGATTGACACTTGTTTATGTCTAGTTTAAATGTGCAATTACATCCAATGACCAACATTGTATTAAATTGTAAAAATATATTCTAAATATACTTTAAAACAACTCAAATTAATAATTTATCACTATTAATTATTTTGATTAAAAAAGTTGTTTTTTAATTATAATTTAGTAATTTTCACTATTCATCAGAATATGAAAGTTATCCGAAAAGTACCAAAATTTCACCTTAGGCTAAATTCGATACTCCGAATCCAAGAATGAAGTTCACTTTGAAAAATAAGATTTACAGAATTTTAAAAAGTGGTTATTACTATTCATAACGACTAGTTTTAATAATATTTTAATAGCACATCGTTGTTTAGTGAAACTCGGTATTGCGTATTACACACGCTATCGAGGAAGGTCGCGATTGCGTGTAATGCAAGGCAAGACAAGGATGCGTGTTGTGCAAGCTCCTTTTTGGTGTAGCGTACAACACAAAACATTAATAAAATTAAAAAGAATATTTTTTTTTATAAAATCTTGGGCTGTTACATTCTACCCCCCTTAAAATGAATTTCGCCCTCGAAATTCGTCGGGGTTATAAATGGTTTACTATTCGAAAGTTTCTTTAATAGAAAACCACATCGTAAAAAGGAATATCAAAACCAATCTCTAAAAACAAAAGTATGAAACGTAACGGTTACCCAAATAAACTAATCATTGGGTTTCCACATAGGTGAAAATATGGATATGGAAGAGAAATCTAACCATCATGTTCTGATGGAGAGTGGTAGAGAACATGGCTATGGAAAAGCCAGTAATCACAAATCCATAGATTTGTGATGATATAAGGTACCATCTGATTCATTAGGTATAAGATCACTAGGACAACATTTTTGGTTTTCAAGATCATTTCCCCTAAAGTTGAAAATTTGAATTTTAATAAATACTTACTTTATTTTGGTACAATCTCACTGTTGTTCGTGCCTTGAACAATTTCCACTTCATCTCTTAAATAAATGAAGTTGAATTTGTTATTTGTGAAGTGTTAGCAGATCTTGTGATAGAATGAGGGGTCATTCCATCTGTCTCAAACAAAAGGTTAGCAAAAATTATATGCATAAATCGATCTATAGTGAGATTAATCATATATGGTTCCTAAAATGGACTTATACTTCATATATCATACTGCTTAATATAATAAAACTAGTTTCTAATAAACAGGGACTTCCTGTAGGTCAGTGGTAGGCGATAAAGGCCAGTCGCACTTCGGTTGTGGGTTCGATTCCCACAGCCTTGTCCGAAGCGATGGGCTGTCGCCCGTCCTGCAGGTTGTCCTTTTTCTAAAACTACATTACTATAACATCACATAAATAATATCGAAAAAACTTCTATACTAACTTATGTCCAACATAATCCATTCCAATATTTAGGCTTATCCATAATACTGCAGTCCACTCTTATAACATAGTGAAAACGATTACCAGAGATTTAATACCATCGTTGATCCCCATATATCATAAGATATATCTTGTTGGTCACATTCCAAACATTCAAAGGCCTTAATCTTGTACTCTCTTGAATACCCATTTAACCTTATTGAAAACATGAATTCTATTAAAAGTTAACTCTTTCCACATTCCAAAATCCTCAAAATTCAATATACTCAAACCATGATATCACTTAGTCCTTATATCAATCATGAGCTCATGAATACTATCAAACATTTAATTTTCTCCTTATCCCTTCATTATGCGCATATCATCTACATTCCAAAAATATCTGAATAACCTTTCATGGATACTGGTAACATTAATCAGACAACAGTGTAACAATCCTTACATGTCTCTTTATTCTACAGTACCATGAGATTACTTATACAACATTACACATGATAAACATGTAATCATTCCACTACATTCTTAAAATTGACCGAGCTTCAACAATTCTTTCATCTCACATATCATTTGTAGTCTCTTCATCATCATCCACATAAATACTACCCATATGACCATACAGATTCTCTTCATGAGTCTTTCCCTTAGGGCATTTGTTTGCATAATGCCCATACATTCCACATTTAAAACACTTAACCATTTTTGATGTCGTAGCAATACCATTATCCTCATCCATGGTGTTAACCGACCCTTTTCATTTGCACTTACTTGCTTTGTGTCCTTCTTTTCCACACCCAAATCATCTTCCAGTTCCCTTGAAACATTCTCCTTGATGCCTCTTCCCACATGAATTACATAGGGGAAATTGAACTTTCTTTCCTCTATGATCATCATGAAACTCCATCTTTCTCTTATTAGCCGAGTTAGGAAACTTACCAAATTTTACTTTATTGATCATATTATGAGATTGCTGATTCGGCATAATAATTATGTTTGGACTTCCAAATCCCATTTCATTATGAAGAATATCATTCCATTGTCCATCATATCCTCCATTATCGTGAATCATCTTGTTTCCAGCCATTTTCTAAAACCCAAAAAGAATAGTGTGAGAGGCAAAAATCATGCTAGGGAAAACAACATAATAAAGGGGGAGTACCTTCAATATCTAACATCTTAGGTTTAATTCTATGATCGTTAGCGTAGTTCTAGTACTATAACCTATACGTCTACTTAACCTTAGGGACATCCCTAGACATACCGTAGGAATATCTCTAGGGATCTCACTAACGTTTTCGCATCCTAGTTTCCAAAGGTTGACTAAACCTTTCCTCTGATACCAACTGTAAAGACCCGAAGCCTGACGTACATTGACATTACATTACTTTTGCGGAATACTTAGTACATAACAAAAACACACACACAAGGACCGTAATAGTTTAGTGTCTTTGGAAACTCGGAATAAAATCTTCTAATCGTGGGGAAAGATCTTCAACATCTCCCATAGAGATCTTTTTTTTTACCTAAAACCTTTCTTTATGTCCTGGGGAAAATAAAACATAAAAGGGTGAGCTCAAATGCTCAGTAAGGGTAAACAAAAGAAATATCAATCACATAATTTTCATAAGAACATAACATTTTTGGAAATCTTAACCTGCAAAAGAGAGCATAATTTCATAACATGGGATAAATCATAGTAGTGAAAATGAAACCATAACTTAAAACATTACTCATTGTGGCATACACACATAATCATGGAAAATCATTTCTTGTTAGTCATGACTCATTTCCAAGACTCTCTTAGTGGACAAAGTCCCTTTCTGAATCGAGTAATCCTCGTTTCAGTCCTGTTTCACTGAACCGGTATAACCTACCATTCCAGCCATGTTTATCTCATGAGATATAAAATCTTTACCCAATGCATTGGAGGGAGATATAGGTCCCACCCATCTTATAATGAATCCTTTCTTATGTGTGCCACAAAATCATAAATCATACATCATTGCATAACCCATGTAATAAAAATGGGATGACATCATAAAACCATTCATATAAGATAAATGAATTCATAAACATAATTCCATCACAACATATTCAAATCAATGTAAAAATATGGATAGAAACAGAACCCTTTATTATCTTAGATGAAAAATAATTTCGATAAAACACTTGAATTGAATTATTGAGGAAAATATCTTTTTTTCTTCAAAATCAATTTCTTTTCACAAAACATCATGCAATTTTAAAAGAAAAAGATTTTATTGAAAATAGTCATGAAATATTTTGGAGGAAGGTTCATGAAAATAAAGCTTTATAAAACCGTAAAAATCCGTTCGTGCCGTATAAGTTAAAAAAAACATTCTTCGTACTTTTGTCGGAAAAGTCAAAAAGTACCTCGTACGAAAAACGAAAAAAGATTCCTTTCATATCCTTTACTAAAAACTCATAGAAGGGTAAAATTGGATTTAAACAATTGTAGGTGGATGGAAATAATATTACATATTGAGGGAACATGGATGTGGATGATAAAATACACCCCAGTAAATACTTACGAATAAACAATCTCGGATAAAAATGAGATTGTGATATTTCCCTTACCTTAGGTCCGATTTGCTTTGTTCGTGTCCGAACCTCCTGTATAATGATTTAAATCATGTTATTGACTTATTACAGAATCATATTCATTGTTATGATATCATATATGGTTCACTTTTGACATTATATTACCCGTTCTTTTGTAAATTCAAGGTTAAAGAAGCGTTTTGGGTAAAATCGTTTCATTTATCGTAGGTGTATTGACTTGTTGTTCTTGACATCATTATTACTTATATCATGATTTACTCACTTCCAGAATATAAAATATGATTTATATATCATATATATTCAGTATATATATATACATAATAGGTAGATAAATAAAATGAAAAACACCATTCATGGAGACGGTAGTCCGTACGTACGCATGAACGCTGTTTTCCTTTCCTTATTGTCTTGAAATGGAAGTAAGTAGATGACATACATATGTATATATATACATAAATCCAGTAGCTTTATAATGTCATATATTTCATTATTATTTCTTATATATACATTATAATCATTCTTAAATGGTTAACATGGATAATGAATCTCATCGCGTCGTGGAGACGGTATTCCGTACGTACGCACGAGCGATGATATCATTTCTATAAATATTGAATTGAATTGGAGTGGATTATACAATATATCATAATCAATATTATGTTGTAATAACTATGTATAGTTATTCTTTACACCATTATACCCATCCATGTAAGGTGGTGGTGGAAAATAGATTACACCACGGCGTGGAGACGGTATTCCGTACGTACGCACGCGCGGTGATTTCTTTTTCCGTAGGATGGATAGATGGTGAAATAGGTTTGTTTCATACTTATAATAACATATCAGTATATGAATGATACTTATTTTATTACTTCATAATGAAACAACCTAAGAAGAAGAAGTGGAAGAAGAAATAAAGATGAAAGAATTGGTAACGGTAATTACCTCTTCTTTGAAGTGCCTCTTTGAGACCTCCTCTTAGGGCACTAAAATTGGTCTTGGAGGAAGACCAGAACCTCTAGGATGTTTCTAGGGAAGTGGAGAGGAGAAATTGGCAGGGGTTGGCCGAGCTTGAGTGCTCAAATTGGTGTGAGGAGGAGGGGGAGGAGGTGTCCTTTTATAAGGGAGGAGAGGGGCACCTTAGGAATATCTCAAAATATTATTTTATAATAATGTCAAAATCGGTTTATAATGGTTCCAAAGGGTCTTATTTCGAAGCTAAAGTGGGGATGGGTCGAAATCCTATCAACCAATAGGATTTAGACAAGTTTAGGGTATTATTTTAACCTTATCAATTAGATTTAACTCTAAGTTAATTAATTTAACTTTTACCGTGTCTTTTCGTTTTCTTTCACTATATGGTTAATACACTTACTATAACATTCCAAACGAACCCCAAATCGTTTATTATTAAAATATATATCCTTATCTAAGTCATTTGGCAGAACCTTAGATTTTTAGGAATACAATAACAATTAATAATATAATATTTGATTTAAAAACTATTTTGTGTCAATTTTGACACTATTTGATATATGATTTTTTTGAAAGTCATAAAAGAATTATATGTTCGAAAAAAGTTGATTAAATAAACATTAATATATCATAGTAACCTATAAAATTAGTGGCATTCATAAAAAGTCTCAAATTACATTTATTTTGGTATTTATATTATCAATTTTTTCAATATTTCATTAATAAGATAATTACTGCATCATCTTTGTGTCATAAATAAATTAAATTATTTGATGTCTAAAAATTACAAATAAAATACCATCATGTAGGAAATCTTTTTATATTTCTAATGAATATTTACAATCGAATTTATCTTATGTATAACCCCATATTAAAAATGATTTACTTATTAAACTTTGATTTTAACTATTTTAACCCTTCTTTAAATAAATTAATAATAAATGTCTTATTCTAATCCAAGTGGGCCTAAATGGTCATATTTTATTCCTAAGTTTGTTTTTGGTCGAATTACACTTGTCCAATAGAATTAGGACATGTGTTAGGGTAATATTAATATCATATTTACCCTTAGTTACCCTATTTACTATTAACCGCGGTAAAAAAAAGTAAAAAGTTACTATTCACCAAAAATTATTTTCATCTCATTGAACCACATTTTAGTCCTTGATATTAACCGTGTCTCTCGGATTTTTGAAATTCCATTCACAGAAGCGGTAAAATTAAGTTTTATGCAAAATTCAGTTTTTAACCTACCACTTAGTGGTTTCATTATTCATCAAAAATTGAAAGTTTTCAGAAAAATACCAAAATTTCATCCTAAGCTATATTTCATATTCCGAATTCAAAAATGAAGTCTATTTTACCAAATTCATAACATAGAAGTTGCATTAATTAATTTTATAATTAAATCCCGCTGTTAAAACAAATAGCGTGTTTTTAAGAAACAATATCTATCAAAAGATTGACACTTGTTTATGTCTAGTTTAAATGTGCAATTACATCCAATGACCAACATTGTATTAAATTGTAAAAATATATTCTAAATATACTTTAAAACAACTCAAATTAATAATTTATCACTATTAATTATTTTGATTAAAAAAGTTGTTTTTTAATTATAATTTAGTAAGTTTCACTATTCATCAGAATATGAAAGTTATCCGAAAAGTACCAAAATTTCACCTTAGGCTAAATTTGATACTCCGAATCCAAGAATGAAGTTCACTTTGAAAAATAAGATTTACAGAATTTTAAAAAGTGGTTATTACTATTCATAACGGCTAGTTTTAATAATATTTTAATAGCACATCGTTGTTTAGTGAAACTCGGTATTGCGTATTACACACGCTATCGAGGAAGGTCGCGATTGCGTGTAATGCAAGGCAAGACAAGGATGTGTGTTGTGCAAGCTCCTTTTTGGTGTAGCGTACAACACAAAACATTAATAAAATTAAAAAGAATATTTTTTTTTATAAAATCTTGGGCTGTTACAATATTTATAATAAATACCAGTATATAGAAGTTATTGTAGTTATTATTTTAGAATGGAAATATCAAATAAAGAAGAAGTGGAAGAAGAAAGAAACTTGAAAGAGGGTGGTGAAATCATTGCCTCTTCTTCGGGTTCTTTCTTTTGATTTGATCAAAAGGGCTCCTTAAGATGGATTTACGACTAAAGAAATGCCTCTAGGATGAAGGGAGGAATTTTGATAGGGTATTTGGGTAGAGGTTGACTGAAAACAAAGGTTGTGAATGTATGAATTTGAGATAAGGGGGAGTGCTCTTTTATAAAAGGGGTGAGGGGCACCTTTGGAAAAGCTAGAAATATTATTGTATAAGAAATTCATATTCAGTTATTAATGGCTCCAAAGTGGATTATATAAAGGCTATGGTCGGGATAGTTCGAAAACAACTCAACCAATAGGTTTTAGACTCGTTTGGGTCACTATATTATCCTTATCGTTTAGTTTTAATTTTAGTTAATTAGTTCAACATTTACTATGCCACTTTGTATTTTTATATTATATAGTTAATAAAATTACTATATACATCCAACAGACCGCCATGTGGTCCATTAATGATACACCTATCATGATATAAGTCTCTTGGCCAAACATTAGATTTTTATGAATTTAATATCAATTAATAATACAATATTTTTTTAATAACTCTTTTATGTCAATTTTAAAACTATTCAAAAAATCATTTTTGTTAAAGTCTTAATAACATTATTAATTCAAACCAAATTAATATAATAAATCATATAATCTAATATTATGAAATAATATTCATGTATGACATCAATCCTTTCAAATTATATTAATTTTAATATTTATAATACCAATTATTTGATTCCTTTGTTAATAAGGATAATACAACATCATTACTGTGTCATAAATAATATTAATTATTAAATGTTTAAATATTATAAATAAAATAACATTATTTAGGAACTCTTTTTAGCTTACTAAATTATATTTATAGTCAAAAATCAAACATATATAACAATATGTAAAAAAATTTCTAAAAGATATATGCTTACGTCATTTTATTATTTATTTTAACATAATTAATATAAATTGTCATTATCACTTTCATGTGGTTCTATGGGGTCCCAAAATAGCCCCAAAGATTCCAATGGTCGTAAATGTATCAACCAATAGTGGTAGGACATGTTTTAGGGTAATTTACTATTATTATAATATTATTTGTTTACCCTTATTTTCCAGATTTACCCTTTAACCACAGTAAATAAAATATTTACTGAAAAAATTATTCAAAATGTCTAAAAATAAAAGTTATCTATTTACACAATTTAGACCTCCTGATTATGAATATGGAATCCATTTTTCTAAATTTAAAACACAGAAGTGGAAGAAATTTATTTAAAATTAATTCCCGTTGTTAAAACAAAAAGCGTGTTTTTAAGAGATAATAATTATCAAAAGTTTGACAGTTGTTTATGTTCGGTTTAAATGTGAAATTATGTCCAATGAATAAAATTGTATTAAATGGTAAAAATATATTCTAAATATACATTAAAACCACTCAAATTCATAATTTATCACTATTAATTATTTTGATTAAAAAGTTGTTTTTATTTTAAATTTAGTAATATTCACTATTCATCATGATATTAATTTATCCGAAATGTACCAAAATTTTACCCTAGGTTAATTTTGATATCATGAATCCAAAAATGAATTCCATTTTGAGAGATAAAATTTATAAAATTTCAAAATGTGGATATTACTATTCGTAATGGCTACTTTGATTGGTCGTGGTGTGTTAGAATCCTAAAGTTGCGTACAGTGCAAGCTATTTCATTATTCAAAGGGAAATGTACCATGGAAGCTTGGGGTGTTACATTCTACCCTCCTTCAAAAAATTGAATCTTTGAAATTTTTTAAATTGGGATTGGGAATATAATGGAAAGTACCACATTGGAAAAGGAGTCAATAAAACTATCACTTTAAAACAAAGAAAGAGAAGTAAAAAGGTCACTCGAGATAACCTATACTAGGACTTCATGTAGAAAAACATAGATATGGATGATAAACAAGGTCTTAAGATTTGATGGATAGGGATAGAAAACATGATCAGGAGAAAGTTAACAAAATTAAAACCACAAACATATGATGGGATAATTGGTCATTAGTTTCCCAATAGAAAAAGTAAACATACAGAATTTTTTTAAGTTACATTACATAATGATGAGGAATTCATTTCTGAGATTGAATATGAACAGAAAGAGATATACTTTGTTTTTAAGTAAAGTTTCATTCTTTAATAAATTTCTACTACTAACTCATTTTTAAACGATGAGTATTCCAGAATACTTTTCACACTAGAAGAGATAGAATAAAATTCTATAGAATAACATGATCCACAAAGGATAAACCAAACATTTACCTTTTCATTAGAGAATAATAAAAACAAAAATGGTTAGTTCAAGATTTGATGATCCCCTAAAAGGATATTCCATTAGATAAAGAAACATTAATCACAAAATTAAACCAAAAATACCTCGAAGATAAATAAATACCATTCAATAAACAACTATTCTTAAAATCCTTCAATATAATCCAAACTAATATTGAAACCCAAAACATAGAAGAATTTGATTACGTAGTCTTCCATGTTAAATTGTATCACCAAATTACATCAACTACTCTTAAATTCACATACTTAAAATTAAATAACCTAATTACATATTCTCTATTATAGGTTAATAATTTCCATAAATAACCCAAATAACTATAAATCCACAATAAATAAATATCCACCACTACTCATTAAATGAAACACCATAATATTCTATCTTCCTTGGGCATATAGTGTTCCCAACAAAGAAAACATCTTCCAAAATAACATTTATCACATAATCACCAAATCATTTTCCTATACTAAGGGTATTAATTTGATAAGACATAAGAAACCAAATCAACTTATTATTGATCAATAAAATCATTTAACTAAAAAAATTAGTCGCACTTACCAGGGACTTCACGTAGTCCAGTGGTAGGCGATAAATCCCAATCACAGTTTGGTTGTGGGTTTGATTCCCACAACTTTGTCCGACATGACGGGTTGTCACATGGTCTGCATGTTGTCCTTTTTCAAAAACTATATTTTATAACATTAACAAAATGAGATAATTTCCTCAAAATAAGAATAACTTAAATTTACTACAAATTTTATATCATACCTTGCATTTTCTTCCCAAAATACAATAACTTGTAATTGCCTCAAATTCAAGGATCATATAAAACCAAATGGTTATTTATAACTATATCCACAAGAGAAAAGAAAATTCTTCCTCAAATATCATTTTCACATGATAAATTGTATGGTTGAACATATAAGATAAAATTCACCAAAAGTAATCTCAACAACAAAGTGTGCAAATACTTTTAAACATTTCTGCTGCCATTTATTTCCACATAGCTTCTTCTTTGACCATGAAAATATCCTATAGAATAGGGCATTCACTCGGGTAATGGCCAGGTCCCCAACATTTATAGAAAATGACTATAAATGGATTCTCGGGACCATTTTTATTTTCTTCCATAGTACTCTTCATTTTTCTTCTGTAATTCTTCAATTTATGTCCTTCTTTATGGGACTTAATGCATTTCTTTGTGTTGTTGAGACACTTTCCTGGGTGTCTCATTCCACATTTAATTCATGATAAAAATTTTGGATTCTTTTCACCACGTTCTCTACTGCTAGAGATCTTATCATTCATCACCTTTCTTTTATTTGTTGAGTCCAGGAGTTGGTTAATATATATATAATTAATCATATATTTGGAAATCTGATTTGGGATAAACAGAATATCTTTTACTCCCTTCAAAATCCCATTTTGTTGCTCATTTCCACCACTGTTCCCACCTATTACATCAATCTTAAAGTTAATATGACTTACTTGGAATCCAACCATTGACTAAAACCTGAAAGCATTATGTGAGTAACAGAATTCATAAAATCATTTTGAGAATATCATGACACCATATTCTTAATTTGAAACACCTTAGGATGAACTAAGATCATTTATCATCATCTTATATTAAAATAATTCAAATCGGTTTGTAATGAAAATGTAAATTATCCTAAGAATATCCCCCGAGAGTGTCGTAACCAATAATGTAACAAGGCCCGTTTTCATGCACTAGTTCCTGTTCGAGTATAGGTCAAAGCGTTGTTTTCAGGTTTTACCCCTAGGTACATCTTTTCCAGAGCCAACTCTACCTTCTCGTATCTAGACAGAGATGTATTGCATGGAAAACTCACAAAAATATATACAATACCAAAATTCTATGAGGTTCTTCTATACTAATCCTTAATGTCTATCTTAGGGCTACGTGATCTAATCAGAGTTTATCTAAATCTAGTTTCCATGGTTTGTTCTAAACATCCTATGATACCAACTGTAATGCCCCGACCCCAGAATCCTAGAGTCGGTGCATTATTACATAACATTGGAATGATCACAATGTATCATGTCTCGAATGAACGATTAGTTTAGTAGCCTTGAAAGTATTAAATACATTCATAAGGTTTACATTACATCATAAAATGAAAACAACAACAACATCTCGTCTCCACACTCATATCCCCTTATACTATCCCTGCAGTTCATTCATAAAATACTTCTTCACATCCTGGAAAAAATAAAACATATAAAGGGGTGAGCTGAAATTCCAAATAAGGATAACAATATAGCGGAAACTTTCATAAATAAGAATAACCATTTAAGTCAATGTATAACAAAAACAAAACTCTTTTTAAACTTGAACATCAGCATAATATGACAGAAATAAATTGAAATAAGTCCATTTACTTATTCACATGGATATTCTACTAGACGAATAATCACATGCAATATCAATAACCACTTTCATAATGATAGACTGCATAATGCCAGACTATCATAACTACATAGTCAAGGCCTTGTTCCAAGACACTAGTTTGTCTCATGATACATACCGATGCAACAAGAAGCTATAGCGGGATACACATGTCACTTATTAAGTCTAATGCATTCCTCATATAAACAGGTTTAAACATAACCTAAAAATTCATATTAAAAATAGCATACAAAATGTCAATACTTTTACCATAATCCATGAATGGTAAAATAACACACCCACAGTCAAAAATATCACCAAAACTTCAACACAATATGGAACTTTCGTATCATAATAAATAAATCACAAATAAGCTTAAAATCCATCAAAGGATGTTGACATAGGTAAAATAAAAACTATTTGAGAGAAATATCACTTTTTTGAAATCATTTAAAATTCCCATAATTATAAAAGAAAATAGTTAATTTGAAGATATTCTTATAATATTGTAAGGGATGCTTCAGTGATTTTATAATGGCATAAAATACCACACCCACCGTATAAGTTAAAAAAAATTCTTACCTTCATTCTGTCGAAAAGGTTAAAAAGGACATTGTTTGGAAAACAACGGATAGATTCCTTTCTCAACCTATTATAAAAAGTCAACAAGGATATAAATTTCTTTATCCCATAGTATTTAAAATATTAACAATCATTTAAAATACATTTTTATGAAACATGGATGTGGATGATAAAGAGGTCCGAGTAGATAATTACATATAAATAACCTCGAATAATGAAGAGATTGTGAAATAACCCTTACCACGTTGTAATCAATCGAGTCATATAAAAAGTAGTCAATAAACACCAAATAAATCATATAATATCCATAATATAAATAGGATTATGATAATACATATCGAATGGTAGTACAACATACACCACATTCCATAAATAAGTTGTGAACAATGGAAATCTCATGGAATTAAAAGTGAGATAAGAAACCCCTTACATTGTACTTTTTCCTTGATCGAGGGTAGGTTAACCTCCGGTATAATGGTGAAATAATTTTCATTGAATTATACAAGAATTATATACATTAATATTATATCATATATGATCTTTTAATATTTATTTGTTAATAATATCTTAGTATTATCATCGTTTTGCCTGTTAACAGATTCATTTTCCTTTATATTATTTTTTATGAAAGCCATATTTATTATGGATGGGGTGTATATTATTCATATCCATAATGATTCCATGTATATAAAAAAATTTAATCATCAAATTAAATTTAGTTTTGAATGGATATGATGGGGAATGATTCTCATCACGTTCGTGGAGACTGTAATCCATACGTACGCATGAGCGACAATATCACTTTTTTGATATTAAAATAATATATAATTGGATGGTATATCATATATACAGAATAATTATCATGCAATATTTATTATTTACATGAATTACACATCATTATTATACCTATCCAAATAATAAGTTATTGACTAACAATTACACCACGACGTGGAGACGGTAAGCCGTACGTACGCATGTATGGTGACATGTCATTAAAAGGATGGATAGAATACTGAATATGGTTGTACTATATTTATAATAATATCACAGTATATAGAAGATAATGGAGTTATTATTTTAGAATGGAAATAACAAAGAAAGAATTAGTGTAAGAAGAAAAAAACATGAAAGAGGGTGGTGAGAACATTACCTGTTATTTGGGTTATTCCTTTTGATTTGATCAAAAGGGCTCCTTAAGATGGCTTTCTAACTAATGGAATTCCTTTAGAATGAAGGGAGGACTTTTGAGAGGGTATTTGGGCAGAGTTTGGCAGAACCTAAAGGCCTTGAAAGTATGAATTTGAGAGAAGGGGGAGTGCGCTTATATAAGAGGGGTGAGAGGCACCTTTGAAAAAGATAGAAATATTATTTTATATGTGGGTATTACTATTCATAACAGCTACTTTGATTGGTTATGGTGTGTTTGAATCTCGATGTTTCGTACATTGCATGCTATTGCATTATTCAAACGGAAACATACCGTGGATACTTCTGGTGTTACAACACCCAATTTAAATGTTGTGCCAAATAACAGATTATAATATCTATTATTTCATTAGAGAGATTTCAAAAAGAAACACTAAATACTTTGTTGGGACATTAAAAATTAAAGGGGAGGATTTGGCAACATTAATTTGGTGTTTTGGCCAAATTAATGTGGAGGGAGCTCAAGATGCTCCTCCACATTTATGAGTTGGGTTGATTTGTTTCCCTCTCTTCTCATTTAATAGGGTTCGAGTGGTCCCTACCCCTAATATTCAAATTGGGAGGTTATGTGGTCTTGGGTGGTCCCAAACACATTAACCTCACTTGGGATGTTGAGGCATGGTGGTCCCCACCACCATAACCTCTCATGATAGGTTATGGCTTATTGGTCCCCACTTCCAACCTCAAAATGGTGGTTATAGTTCCAGTGGGTCCTACCTCCCAACACCAACATGGTTGTTGCAAAAATAAAAATAAAGTGTCACATAAATTTATTTTTATTGTAATCTTTCACGTAAAACCCAAAAACTATCTTTTATTCTCGACCCACTATCATCGAGGTGAATGTTTTCTTAAGCGAATATTGGCACAAATTTAAATTCCGAGCACCAGTTCAAAATTTATAAAAACAAGCTCGTACGTTTACTGAATGAACCTGAACAAAAATTCAGAAATTGATTCCAAGCACACCGAGCTTCGGAATTATGTGTCGTAAATTTTTTTGAACTCGTAAAATTTCCATGTATTTAGGAAAACAAATTCCACAGAAATTTCTGGTCATTACAATTTACATAAAAAAATATTATATATATAATTATATATTTTTAATTAACATTTTAGTTATTCTATAATTATCATTCTAGATATATATAGTGTTTCTTACTTTCTTTTAACAATGATCAATAAAAAATTTGGAACGTTACTCATGCATTCTTATGGACTATCGTCTATATGATTGTAAAATTGGATCATTTTTTACAACCATATTAAATGATTGGTTTTAAAAGTATATTTTTGGCATAAATATAATTATTATTTAACTATTATTATTATGTATATTTTATATAATGGCCCATTTTCCAATAGTTGGCCTAATTGTTTTTGACACATACACCAAATTCAGAGAAAACAACAGACGTAAAATTAATTGATTAAGTAGTTGTATAAAAATAGTAATAATTTAAATAAATGTTATGGTAAACATGGAAAAATTTATCATGAAAGTAAATAATTCAAAAAAAAAATTAATCTAGAATATAATGAAATACGAGACTAATAAGACGCAAGGTTTGGTATTTTTATCTCAATTTTTACATCTATTAGATAAATGTCTTATTAACAACTTAATTCTTTTTTGTGATTTTTCTACTAACCATTTTGAAATATTATTTCATTAATCCTTTTATCTTAATAGTATTTAAAATTATAATTTAATTTTATTATTTCATGAGGCATATGATTTTATTTTTTTAACTGGTATGAGACAGATTAGAATATTTAAAGATTCTTTTACTCCAGAATAATTTTACAGATATTTAATTTCTATTAAAAGAAATTATATAACCTTTGATCAATAAAGCTTTTCATTTTTATATCCTTTTTCATTTCACAACCCTTATCATGTATTAGTTTAATTTTTTAATCATTGGTACACAAGATGTTCAAGAGAATGTTTTCAATAAAACCCGAATCCACTCTCTCTTTAGATAGAGAAACAATTTTCTTCTAAAAACAATGTTTTCTAAAAAAATTAATAATTATTTAACCTTTTCAAAATTACTTTGAAAATACATGTTTACACTTCTTGTCTTTTTTCGCATGTTTTCAAATTATTCTTCTTATTTCATTCCAAATAAAAAATTTCTCTAACATTTTACCATGAAAAATGAATATTTTTTTAAATTTTAAAAAATATATGAATTTCCTCCTTTACCATTTAACATAATATTAAGTATCATGGGTTAAATGTTTATTCTAAAGGAAACTATTATTACTTAGTGATTATTAAATAATTTTTTTTCAAATTTTTTTTTTAAAAATTAAATATTGGTTTCATTAATAATGTTTTAAATATATATTTTTTATTTAAATTCATCAATGATATCAGTCCTCCATATTTACTAATATTAGGATATTTTTTATTGATAAAATCCTTATTCTTACTCTATATGTTTTTTGATCTATTTGTCCAAGAATAATATTCACATTCACATCCTTGATTCCTTCATTAGTCCCCATGCAATATTCAATTTCCTATGATCACTGATTTTCCCCTGATTATCCATATATTTATCATGAATATTACTATTTTCTAATTCATATAAAATTTACATATGATGTATACATTGATATTTAATTTACTATTTGGGAATATATTCATAAATTTTTATACATTATTCGATACTGATATTTAGTTGGGCATATTTCTTATTTGATATGAGGAATTCTTATGACATGAAAGGCATGAGTTGAGGACTATTTAATGGGTCCTCTATAGGATGGGTACCTGTTAATGTCAGTCACTCGATGCATCCGTAGTCTTAAGAGATAGAATTAATTAGGGAAAACACCTCATGTTTTATTCCCTTAAGAACAAAGGGTTTCGAATAATAGTTTTAAACTGTCTTGATGATATATCTTGACATTATAGTTTTTATTGTTCTATATACATGGCTTCAAATAATTAATCATTTTCTTAATTTTTATTCATTTATTATTTTTCAAGGAAATTCAGTGTTGATGTATCAATTGATTCATTTCATTATCATTTCATTAATTAATTTCCATGTGTTTTTGTTTTTATACCTTACCATATTTTTTTCCTAATATTTTTATTTTAATGGAAGGTGTTTCTAGTTATTAACATTATATATTTTTACACACATATATTTTTTTTGATTACAATGTATGTTTCATCATCTAATTACCATTCCATTATTATTTTTCTAATTGATTCATTATTTCATCCACTATAATTTTACCTTACTGAGAATTTGAACTCAGAAATATTTTTTTTCTTTCCCAATGAATCAAAGAATCATACTATAAAGGATATATAGGGATATCATCATTGGAATAGTGTTATCATTTAATGATAAAAGTCATATTGTAATTAGATTAGTCTATTGAAATAGAATACTCATATATGTATTTAGTTTACCAATACTAGTAAACTGGTTGGTCTATTAGGATTTGATTCCTTATAAATATTCCAATGTAATAGTATCATGACACACGCTCTATGATTTAATTTATCTTGTTATTATAGATAGTATTATAATAGTTTTAGTAACAGCCTTGGGAATTAGATTTTAGAAATCATAGATTATATAACATACCCTAGTGGTATATTTTGAGGTCAAGTATAGATGAAAATTCTACAATTTTTGTATCGCGGAAAATTATAAGGGCCTTCCTAGAAATTAATGACTATTTGGATAATACAAGTGCACGTGGTTCTAGAATAGATGCACCTATGGTAACAACTTCGACAAGCAGTGTTGGGATTTACTTAGCGTAACTAGGTTCATGAAAATGACCCTTACTATGCACCTGGGTTGAAACTCTCTTAGGATATGCTTTGGATTATTCGAATATTATTTACAAATCATTGTGAAGGATTTTAATAAATAATGACATTGAATATCCTAGGAAAACACAAGGTGTTTTGATATTGAAAATTTTTATTTTTGACTTTGAAATACTAAAAATGATTAGGTGGTTTTTACAATATGATAGTTGATTATAAAAATATGGTTTTCAGTCATATCAAATTCCCTCTTATGTGGGTTAATGTGTAGACCGTGGATGGACATAATTTTAAATAAAAGGATGAATTATTTATGTAGTAGGTATTTTGAACACTGTAGATAACATGTTATTTAGTTATTAAAATTATTTTACAGGTTTTCATGATATTTGATTTTAGAAATTATATTAACATGATTTTAGAAAATGAATAATTGTATGTCAGCTGACAACAAATAAAATTTGGCACAGTACTAAGTCTTGAACCCATGATCTATGGATGATAAGGGTTACATGATCTATAAAATATTTTAGGAATAAATTTCATTATTTTTTGTTGAAAAAATTGATGAATAAATATTAATAATGAACCAATATTTTAACATTTAGGGTTTAGAGATTATGGTCATGAAAATATTAGAGTTAGGGAATATTTGGAGAAAAATGTAAATACTTTTAGATATTTTATAGGACTTATAATAATTTAAAATATTATTTTAGTGCTACAGGGATCAAAATTAATTTCTGGACACTGATTTTGTGAATTAAGGGTTGAATTGTAATTTGATTTAATCACAAAGATAATATTTTATTTTTTATAAGAAATTAAAAAACATCATTTAATTAAATCCATTAATATTTATAGGTAGTAATGTAAATTTTCAACATGAGAAAAATGATCTTAAAAAATGTTGTCTTAATATCTTAGTTTTTATGGAACCGATGGTCTTTAAAATCATCACAAATTTATGGATTTGGGGACCTCAACATATATTTTATCATATTAATTTTTTGTGATTTATTTCATAAATAACTACTATAAATATTTAAACTTTTCATCAAATTATGTATCCCTACATAAGACTATATAATTTTTTATGAACACTTCTCTTGATGAGGGATTTCAACATGTTAAATATCAAATAATATATTACTAAGGTCATTTTTAATATTCAGGGATCAAATTTTATTATGGCGGGGAAATGTAATTCCCAGAAAATATAAATTTGGAACATTCTATCTGATAGAGTGTGTGACACTCAACCGAGAACACTTAAGGTAATATAATATCCCGATACATTATAATATATTAACCATTTTAAATTAATTAAATATATTTTATCTATTTCAATTAACACAACACTATGTTATCATACATCTCATGCAACAATGAGTTTCTTTTATGACATTTATTAGATGAAATACTGAGTTTTCCAAAACAATAATATATTATAAAAATTTTATTAATTAATATAATAAGACATAACATAGACAATAAAGTAATTATTATGAAAGTCATTAACTGAAACACTAAAATATATGGTTTATAAAAATATAATATTAATGCATTTCTTAATAATTAATTAGAAATCAATTTAGGAACCGATTTAATATAATGGTAATGTTTTTATTGGAAAACTAATTCTATGATCAAAAAATATTTTTTAACCTAATAAATTAAATTAATTAAAATTAGTGACTGATATTAATGTAAAATATATATATATATATATTATTCAATAAATAATTGTTCATATTCATCCAATTGGGTTGACAAACATAATACAAGAACAAACCAAACAATACACATATAATACTATATTTTTTATAGCACTTTTACAACCTTTTAATGGAGAAAAAATTTTAAATCCAAATTTTTACAATTTTATAAATATTATATAAAAAATATTAATCACTTAAATAAAAATATAAAAAATATAATATTGTTATTTTTTTAATTTACGTGGGAATTTTCATTTTTTTAATAAATAATGAAAAGTACTAAATTTAAAATCAAACCATCTTTCATGTTGTTTATCTATACAGATAATTTATATTTAATTTTATTCCTAAATATTTATTATATAAAATTATATCAATTAATCTAATTTAGTTTATTGGATTCAATTTTAGTTTGAAATTGAATATGAAAGCTTACCTAACTTTTTAACGTTTTTACTTTACAAACGTACATTGTTGTCTCATTTATGGGATTCAATTTGATTTTTTTTCTCCACTTATATTTTTGGAATTTAGAAAAATGGATTCCATGTTTGAAAATAGTATAATTTCTAATTTCTAATAACTCCATATTTTTTTAACCAAAAATATTGTTTAATGTAATTAAAATTAATTACATAGATTAAGGTGAAATTAATCATAACCTAGGACTAAAACTTATTTTTATGGGACAAAATGACCTATAAACATTTCCAAAATCCATTAGATTCTCATATATCAACCTTATACTCACTTTTTTAGAATTTTTTCTATTATTTAAATCACATTCAATTTCAAAAATGTTTTTCTAAATCTCTTTTCCAAAATTTACAAGAGTGTCACTCCTCCTGCACTAAAAAAAGTCATCATCTCATCCCACTTACTCAAACCTAAAAATCCACTTAGATAAATAATAAATTTCAAAGTAGATCCTAAAAATCACTACCCTCTTCCTAGAAGCCTCTCCTTTGAACAAAATCCATCCATGGAAGCCCTTTGGTGAAAACCAAAAAGAGTATCCCATGAAATGGTAACATATTTCATCACACTCTTTAGTTTTATTCATTTTTTCACCCCCTCAACACTTATTATTCAATGAATTTATAACAACACCAGTACAATAAATATACTATGATTTATTTATGGATTAGTCAAACACATAGACACACTTCAATATAATGGATAATGAACATACCATTTACGTGTATGGAAAATTTCTGTTTAATGTAATGAAGTTATTTTTTCCATTACAATAATTAATGGTTTGTAATTATGATGGAATATTTATTGTGTTTTATATATGATACATATTATGTATTTATGTTTCTATAATTATTTTATCACACATCCACTTATACATTCCAATATAATTAAATACGATAACATCATTTGTGGATGTGTGGACTACCACCTCCTAAAACAAATGTGGTTCAATCAAATGGTAAATGGAATGTATAATGTTTTATTTAATTAGAAATATTTGAAATTAAATATTTTATTAATTAAAAAATTTCTTTTATGGAATATAATATATATCATTTTTCACATTACCCATTCAAACACTAAAATGTGACCACGTTAACCGTGGACGTGTGGACTACCACCTCCTCGACACGATGTGATAAATTTTACCTTAAAATAGTTATGTATATAAGTATATATGAAAAAATGGAATTTATGATATAATGATCATTATATAATGATATTAAGTTACATACCTTTACTATATAATGTTTGTTGAAAAAGTTGAACATTACTAATGCGTACATACGAACTACCATATCTATGAATTTAAAATTGGTTCATATTTCAAAACCTTATTTAATGAATATATTTAAACATAAAATTTTTATATAAATATATAAAATTTTCCATTATTATTATTATGGTTATGTTATATAATGTCTGCTTTGAATTTAGTTAACCTATAAATGTTATTTTTGACACATAAATCGAATTTGGTAGAAACAACAGACATAAATATATTTGATTATGTAGTTGTATAGAAAAAGGTAATAATTTAAATAAAATTTAATATAAACATGAAAAAGGTTATAAATAATGTAAATAATTTATATATGCTTTCCATTGAGGAATATAAATACACACGAGTCAAATCAGCTTCAGGGTATGAGATTTTCATCTCAATTTTTACACTTGTGAGATAAATGTATTAATAATGACTTACTTATTTATTTTTTAGTGTATCTACTACCAATTTTGAAATATTATATCAATTATCATTTTTTCATAATGGTATTTAAAAAATTAATTTAATGTTATTATTTTATGGGGCTTACGACATAAAATGTTTCATGTGGTATGGGAAACTTTGGAATGTCTAAAAAATATCTTCCTGAAAAATAGTTTTATTAATATTTCATTTATATTTAAGGAGATTTTATTACCATTTCTCAATAAACCATTTCACCTACCTCTAATATAGTTATTCATGTTGTTTTTGAAGTGTTTATACTATTTATCAAATCATTGGTACTCAAGATGTTATAGAAAATGTTTTTAAAAAACCCCACTTTTCCCATTTTGAGTCAAAGAACACACTTTCCTCTAAAAACCAATTTTTTTTAAAAAATTCATTAAATAACCTTTCAAAAATGATTTCGTAATTAAAATTCTAACCTATTCCCTATTACCCTTGTTTCAATGGAATATTCTTTCTAATTTCTGAATAATCTATTTTTTATCCTTTTACTATCCAAAAGTAATGTTACATTCACATCGTACAACATGTACAAATTTACCCTCTCTCATTTATTCAAATATTAATTTAAATGTTTAAAAATTTTCAATTTCATGAAAATGTTTTTAAAATGTTATTTTCAATTAAACAAATTTCAATTTTCATCAAAATAAAAGTGATATATTCCACATTAATTGTTTTAAATTTCAATTTATTTCAATCATAAAAGATAGAAACCCTATATTTTTACTCTACATGTGATATTTTTTATTGATACCATCCTTATTATTCGTCTATATAGTTCATGATTAATTTAGAAAAAGGTAATTTTTAGATTCATTTCATTAATTTCTCTTTTATTCCCCTTTAAATATTGAATTTCCTATTTTCATTAAATTTACATTGTTTATCCATATCATTTATCATGGATATTACTATTTCCTGATACATATACCATTTTACATTTACTACCTAATTTGACATTTATTTGAATATTTGGGTAAATATTGATTAATAAATATTCTTTATTAAATATAGATATCTAATAGGGAGTTTTTTATTTTTGTGAGGATTTATTAAGACATGAAATACATAGGTTGGGGATCGTTTTAGGATATCCCTACAAGCTGGGAATGTTAATATAATACCCTAAATGCATTATTAGTCTCATGGGATTAAATTAGTTTGAGAAAAACCATTCGTATTTGTTTCAATGAAGAACAGATGGGTTTCTACCAATATTTTTAAAATGTATGAAAGACAGATCTAGATAGTATATGTTTTCATGGTCCATTGTCATGACATATAATAAATAATCATTTCCATAATTTTGATTTTGTTATTATTTCTATATGAGATTTTGTATTGACATAAATATGGAATCATTTAATTCTTATTTCTTTGATTAAATTTCTTGTGTTTCCATTTTATACCGTATCATATTTATTTTTTCTTATCTAGTTATTTTAATGGGATGTTTTTCCTATTTCGTTGATTAAATTTCATGTGTATGTTCATTACATTGTATTTTTGTTCAGTTATTTTCAACTAAATAATTATTATTATCATTGATTTAATTTTCCTTCCACAATACATTACCATTACCGAACATTTGATCACACCCATATTTTCCATACATTTCCAAAGATTCCTTGAATCATACAATGAAATATATTCATGGATATACATGATGGAAAAAATATATACATTAAAGAAAGAATTATATTTTGTAATTAGTGTATTCATTTATAAATCAATTCTCATGTATGTATGTGTTTTACTAATACTAATAAAAAGATATGTTTTTCCGGATCGATTTACTTTTAATCATGAAAATTTAATGATATCAAACACCATCTCCTATATTCTTAGGTCGGGTTGGTAGATAACTCTATTAGTGGGTGTATTCCATATCCATGTAATGGGATACTTCTATTTATTCATTTATATTTCTCATAAAAGTGGTCTTAACTAGGTTTATTACTCATATTATGATCATTTGTTTTGTTTTCTATCAAAGCATTTTCCATTTTTCATAGTTCCTCAAATTTTTATGGTTGGAATTTTGGTATTTAATCCTTATTTTAGAAGTTATTTATGTTTAATTCATTCTTGAGGTAGTTGTATTAATGGATGTTTTTCTAATTCGTGAAATTTTATATATTCTTAAAAATCAAAATGTGTTATTGAATGAAAATTCATGATTTTACATTCGAATGTTTTTACTGTAAATTATTAAAATTATCAAGATTATTTTGATTTAAAATATACTTTATCTTTTATGAAAATGTTTTATTAAATGTGATCATTAATTTTTTAAGGATTTTGATAGACATAATACATTGGAAACTGTCAGTGCATCAGGAAATGGACATGTCAAATTAGTGTGTGTAACACCACTATCGGATTTGTGATATCAACATACTATGGAATGAATCAATTTTTTTGAATCAATTTATTCCTAATTTTGAATTATTTATTTCTTGTATGAATTCCCATATTCCAATTCCCAAATGGTCTGATTTATAATTTATAATTGGTTCATCCAATGAGGGTTCATTTTATGGATATTTTCTCACATGTTTATCTTATAGTGTATTCATGGTTGGTTTTATTTTATATTTTACATATTTATTTAATTAGTGAATATGATATAAATTTATGGAAAATGATGAAAATTTTTACAAATGGTTCATTAAGGGAAATTAATATAAACTAATATTTGTATTAATGTTATAACTTCTTCATTATTGATATTATAACTTGAATAGATTCTTTGGTGGTATCATACCAGGATCTTTTCTCGTACTCTACTTTTTAATTTTGGTTATTGTAAACCTCATTTTGTTGTACTCTGGTGATGGGAATGATATCTTATAAAATTTTGGGTTATGTTTTCATTTGTCACCTTCACAAAGGGATGGTTTCGTGGTGATGGATGGTTGAATGAAAACTTATTTATTTTGGCCTTTATTATCATTCTAGATTCTCATGTTTATATTTTCATGAATGACTCATTGATTTTATTCTTTAATCCAAATTTTATAGTAAAATTTCTTCATTTACACATAATACTTGTCTTTATTACCTATATCATAGCATGTTAGATACTATAATGTTGGACTTTTCTAGATTTCATAGGTTGGTTCATTATAGTTAGTTTGATATCATATCTTTTTACTAGTGGATTTCTGAAGTGAGACCAATACCTTCTCAATTTTATCACATAAGATTAATGTAGTTTCCTGTATCGAAGAATAATTTGGATGATCTAGAGTAGAAAAGAATGATTCAGGTGATTATTTCCTCGTGGGCAAGAGAAAATCATTTTAAAATAAATATTAAGGTATCCAGGGATTATTAATCAACTATTGAAAGACAAACCCATTACGAATTATGAATATATATCCCTTATCATCAATTTATTACATGTTGGACAAACTATATAAATTTTTTATCATTTCCATGACTGAACATTGGTATGAATATCAACAATTATAGGAATGTGAAGTGGATTTTATGATATTAGATTTCCAATTTTTGTATAGATTTTATGAATTTTATGGAGTTCATTTTTAGGTTTCTTACATTCCTATAGGATTAATGGAATTAATTAATATAATTTTACATATGTAAATAGAGCCTTTTGTTATATAAATTGAGAATTATATCATTTTTACTAAAATATTTAGGGAAACATGAGAACCATAGAAATTTTTTTACATGTTTATAGTATAGTCTTAATGATAATTTGAAAAAATCATATCTAGATATAAGAGAAAAATTTCTTTAGTCGTGTTTCCATGCATTTATGATGGAACATGGTCTATATAAGTTAATGTAAAAAATTAAATTTTAATAAAAAATAATGTTTTAGATATCAATACATTCATCGTGTTGATTTTCATGAACCCCCCAACAATGGTACACATCCATGGTCATCAGGGAAGAAAATTTATAATCCCAAAGTCTAACCACTAGTATGGATCTTCTTATACACTAGTCAATATGGTCTAAAAATCACAAAGGGGGGATTACCCTTAATAACTATTGGATAAAACAAAAAACTACCAACTAATCCAACATACTATTAATGAAATAAAAAAATACCATACCATAAATATCTCACATGAATTGATATGAAATAAATACAAACATATTTAATGATAAAAAACACCATAGGTAATATCTTCAGTATTTATTACAACAACTGAAGAAATGAGATTGATTTAACCATCTCATTCACTGAAGGAATCTTGTATACCATAAAATAATTTTTATATACATGGTTTTATTATAACTTGTATACTCAAAAGGAAAAAACCTAAATTCCTTAATGTAAAAGTCAAAAGAACATACCGATACCCCCAATTAATGAAATATAAAAATAACCAACTCTTTCACCATTAAACGGGTCCCCTATAGACCTCACCAAGTCCCCTTCACCAAATAAAAATTCCAAAAATTTTAAATTAATTTCAAATGAATTAAAATTAAAGATCCCTAGTGCCCCAAAACCCCTCCCAATAGATGTTCCATTATTCATGATGAGATGAAATCATTTTCTCCAATCTATTCCATAATCACTATTAATATCACCAATATTATCTAAAGGATCATGAAAAAAAACCATACATATCAAGTCTTATGGAACCAAGACCATATCATTTCTTATGGAACCATCCAAATATACTATATCTTATAACCAATTATATAAGGTATATTAAATGTGTACGACATCATCGTTGTTTCCTCATCTTAGAAAACATGACCCCCATTACACATCGCATCCCAAACAGACAGCATCACTATAAACAGTTATTGAAGGGGGAATGTGAGAGGGGTAGACATAAATTGAAATTCTACCCTTCCAATATGTCTGGAAAATCATCCCATATCTCTCATTGTCAACCATGTTACAAGACTAAGGATAGTTTTATTGAATGTAATAAAATAATACAAGTATATAGTAGTCTCCAAAAACACACACCTATGTGTTAACAAAGAAATGATAACCATAACCGCCATTGGGTCACTAATAATATCCCTCCACTAAGAACTGACTCTAATATAGAACAACCAAATACAATCATCACAGAAAGGTCCACAAATTAGGTTCCATTTCTATATTAGTATATTTTAAAAATCCACACCGACCATTATTAATTTACTTATTATGTTAAATTTACACCCACAACGTATTTAGAAATAAAATCATTAAAATAGGATAATATAGTTCCATCATTGATTAAATATTATCAAGAAACCACCATGTTGTACTCCTATAGTACCACCAAGGACACCAAGAGACAAAAAAAATGCTACCAAGACGAATACAACCAAGTCCACTAAGTGGCACACATCAGGTCAAGATTAAAAAAATGCATGTTTATATTATGTATTTCATTTTCTTTTTTATGTATTTAATTATTTAAAGTGTATTTTTAAAAAAATACATCACATCAAGGAATAATACAATAATAATCATATAATATTCACCAACATCGATAACATCATGAAAATATATACCCACATGTGCATCACACCATTCCCTTTAAATTTTATTAATTGAATTTATTACCTTTATTATGGGATTTCAAAAAATCCACCCTATGAAAAAAATGAAAATCCCATAGATTCATTTATATGTGTGATTACTGGAATCCCCTACTAATCACAAGGAGTTTAACAAACATGTCACTGATAATACGATGGAGGGAGGTGATGTGTAGAGGTTTAGAAAAAGTATATGAATCCACAAATGAATTGAAAATTAGTAATAACACAAAAATATAATGGGTTTTCATCTCAAAGACTCAAGATATGTAATGGATAATTAATTATATTGATAAATATTATTTTTATAAATAACATGGGGTTCTCTATAGACTCCCATGAAACATATTGAATCTATACTTTAAATCATAATTAAATTTTTGTTTCTAATTTAATATCTATGGATGAATCATTTAGAACTCAATAGATTTATGAGAATTAAAATATTTCCTAATAATCCATTAAATAGTTGAAAAAACACCAATTTAAACATTATTTCACTTTAAATAGATTTAAATTATGTTACGAGTTATAATATATATCAAATGGATGGTTTTTTAATAAAAACACATCCCTCAAGAAATTATTATGTGAAAAATAAGAGCAAAATTGATTTATAGTATTGTGGATTGATATCCTTGTAAATAATGAAAAAAATTGGATTGCCATTATACAACCTGAGTCTTTATAGAAATCACCTACACGATAAAGGATAACATAGGATAGACCATATGTAGATATTATTTTTACTTTTAAGGAGGATTTCAGTATCTTTTTTAACCGTTGTTCAGCTCAATATTATTCAAAAATGACCTCTATTCAAGTTAGGGAGGTAACAAGAAACCCTAAAATTTCATATGAATATATATACTTACTCGTATTAAAGAATTATTCAACTATTATGAAATATTATAAAACCATATTTTTTAATTATGTGAGGTGGGAAGGACATGTACTTGACTGTGAGAAACTCTCATGGAAACTCAATTGAGTGTGAATTAACCTTATTCGATAAAGTATATGGCCCTTTTGTGGGACCTGTATAAAACCATATCATTTTGAATCAATAAGACATTTTTTTGCCTTTACAAAATACATAGGACATCCAGGTTATCCTTATAAAGTTATTAGAAAAATGATGGCACATGTACTTAAGATGGGGATTTCCAGTATGGGTAATTAAATGTTTTGAAAATTTTATTTTTACTAATTTTAACTTATATTATATAATGGAAAAAGGGTCTAAGAACCCTTTTTTACTCGAATAAGCCCTGAAAACAAAAAGGGATGGATCCTAAAATTTGGACCCTTACATCATACATATCTCAATGAATTATTATCCTCGAGAATCAATCCCACCCATAAAAGGGAATAGTGGAACCAACCTATAGAAACCACTAAACAGTCCCCTGGGTCCACCTCTTAGACAAAGAAGAAACGATATCTCAAATCACCAAGGAATTACACAACATAATTGAAATAATTTAAATAAACATCACTATAGTGTAACATCAATACATCTGAAACATTTGGTAAAAACATATCTAGGTACGAGGTGTACAACTTTGACTCTCACTCCCATAAACACTCAATTTGGCCACCATGACTATATTAGACCAAGGATAATGTAATTGGACATCCTTGTAAAACCTTATCCATATTACACTAAATCAGAGTAATTAATTCTTTCAACATAATTTCATCATCAATATCAAAATCAGACAATGACATGTGAATCATCAAAAATATACTAATAGATATGGGACATGTGGATAACATCATTAATCCTATCTAAACTTGGTGGTAGTGTTCATGGATAAGTTTTCTCTCTAATGAACTCAAACATCTCAAAGTTTTCAACAATCTAGGAACATATATTTATTCCTTAGACAAACAACCAATAATTGAAATTAAGAGAATCCTTTACGAAAACATGATTTCCAATCTAAAACCCAAAATTACAACTCATATAATATTCACAATACTTGGGGTTGTCATATGATTCACTAATTCTCTAATGAGCCAAAAGGATCATCATTGGTGTTATCTACACCACTCCAATACCAATGAGTGTTGCTTCACCTATCTCACCCAATCTTGAAATAGATTGACATAGTCCCTCGTACAATTATTTACTAGAGGCCATAATGGTGGATGAGTGATAGATTTTATTAATTAAAAACACAACCAAATGTAGGTTTCACATCCATAGTCCCCTTAATTACAAGATATAAGGCTTCATAACATCCTCTAGCATCTATATGGTCCAGTATTTCTACTCATAATTATAGGGGTGTAAATTAGTAGTAATAATTAAATTATATCCAATGTAATTTTGCAATCCTCTTTATAAATTTGAAGTAAATAAATATTTCAGTTGGAAATAATGGTCCCTAGAGATCCAACAATAATCACTACACTATTTAAGTAACATATCATAGGGATTTCTATAATACTTAACACGTGGATCATGTGAAAGTGATATGAGTATTTCATTCGATAATAGATGACCATACATATTCATATCCCCCATAATTGAAAGGAAAACTGGTGAAGAATTCCATCAAGATAATCTCCTAAATGCACTAGAGGATATCAAAATTCTAAAAAATATTAAAATGGTACATGATGTTATACCATTACCATCTAAAGGTTAAAAATAAATTCACAATCACTTCCACTAATTATTTCATCCCTAGTCACAAAAACTACCTTCAAATTCTATGATTCATGTTATGTATATCTTTTTGTATCACTATTTTTTGAGCTATTAAACTCACAATTTTATCTCACATGATTCCCCAACAAGACTATATTCTATCCCTTGAATAAAAATTAATGAGGTTTATCATCAAACCTTCAATGAATGGAATCAACATGAAATATATGGTCATACATAACCTCTACCTATGGGACCCCCCATTAAGAATCCTCCACCATATGCATAAAATAAGGGTTTATTATCACCATAAACAATTACACATGGAATGAATATTCCTTTTATAAGAGGAACTAAGAAGTTAACTCTACCATCTCCTTCCATAAATACTAGGACTCTGTAAATGAATTTTGTAACTTCTTAATCTACACATTTTCTATAATAAGTCCCTTACCTAGGATATAGAAGATCACAAAATTTTATTCCTAGAGAAACTCCATAAACTTATACTTTAATAGATTAATTCCACTCTAAGTGATATCATATATCATTTGTTTTATGAAATGTGAAGACCATAATGTGATCCATGATGAGGTATGGTACCTAAAACATTAGGTAACTCACCACTATCATTATATCTATATCATAGGTTTCATAGTTTTCTCATGAGGGATAACATCTTAGGATATGTGGGAAACTTTATGGAACACCTAAAATATCTCTACCTCATCAAGAAATTAATGAATTGGGGTGTTGAACCACTGATCCATTAAGTAGTAAAAAGTTACATGGAATCGATCAGTTGAATCAAAATCCTAGACCTTCTTAGATTGTTTTAATGAGATTTAAACCTATTATAATTCAGATAAAAAATAATTTTAATAACCCATGAGTCATAGGAAACTGTAAACCTTGGCTGCACTCATGGGAGTCTCCCAAGAAGAAACTCCCTAAACCAATATCATCTCTAATGATACTAACTTTCTTGAGACCCCGTTTTCTTAATGAGACACACATATCCCATCTAGAACATGCACATAGATTGATTCTCATAAAATAAGTGTAGTTAAAGAGAATTAAAGATGATAAATTACTTTTCACATTGATCCTCTTATGGTCTATAGTATATTATAATTTCATTGATGAATGTGACTACAAATTTTTAATTGAACAACTTAAATTATAAATTCATGAGCCCCATGAATAAAACATGTGAGTTCGTGACACTAAATGACATTACTAAATCTCAAAGTACATAGATAGGTACCAAAAACCAATATTTTAAATCTATACCTCCCTCACCATTTGATTATGGTTTCTACACAACATATTTATCATAGAGATCAATTTATCCCCCTTTAACTACTCAAATTGACAATTAATTCTTATAAGATGATAATGATTCTTTATTGTCACGAGATTTAGGCAATTATAGTCTATGCACAACCTTAGAATATCATCTTAAGTTAAAGTGAAAAAACATGTGCACCACAATATGAATCACTAATATTAAATATTTTTTTATAAATCTATTCATCAATCTTGGTCCTTGAATCCAATAAATAAAAGTGTTTCATCTGATATGAAGTTGTCCAGAGCAGTGTAGCACCCAAATATAAATCAGTCATAAACTCAACATCATGTTGATGGGGTTGTGACATAACATATTTATTGAAAATATTCCAATAATATATAATAACCCTGGGGTCCCCACCACATTAAATATAATTAAATCCAAATATGAATTTGAAATCAATAAATGAATGGTCCATCCTATCCTAAAACCATCAAGAAAACTTTATCGATAATGACCACCACATTTAGTCATTTCATATTAGAGAACTAAAATATATTATTGAAATAGTAAACCACAATGTGAATGTAAAAAAACTAATCCATGATAGTAATGACATTATATGGTTTTGTAAACAACATAATGAAATCTCCTACGAACTGGTTTTTTCATATAATTAGTCATCATTCTTCAAACACATCAAACAAACTATCCAAGTATATGATTGTCTTGGATAACACTAGGGGAATAAAAATTCCCTCTAGGTACATTCCAAATCATCAGAATAGGGGTGATAAAATAGTCGAGTATGATTCTTTTGAATCAGAAAATGATGATACTATAGTTGAAGTTAAATTTACCCAACCATGAATAACTTTTGGCCCATTTGGAAGTGGTGAATTTATCATATGTATCTAGAATTATCTAACCCATTATCATTTCTTTTGATGTATTACACACCCATGGTCTTGTTTGAGTCCTTGGTGGCAAAGGAAATCTCATCGATAGACTCTACCAAATCCACCTCTTTTAGGATATGAGTAACCCCATAAAAAATGCATTGAACATAATTAGAAAGTTCTTATTACTAAAATATCCTTGATGAATACAATCAATACATTTTAATGGGGTCCTAACCACGGAAAATACACCACTACTCTAGGTAAAATAGAATCATATGCTCAATTTCACTATAACCACTATAGAAAAATAAAAAAAAACTATATTACTTCCAATGGACACACATTAACTATAATACCTCAAAAAATTAACTATAACATAGTCATTGTTTCCCTACTAATTATCATTGAATATCATTTTAATATCAATCCTCCATATAAAAATATAATCCTCGATGGTCTCTAAAAAATCTAATCATGGGGTTGTCCACTCCACCCATCTACTCTATCCATCACCTCCTCCTTATTTAAAACATACAAATAAATAGATAACAAAAATGGTGAAACCATAAAATAAATAATGGATATTAGTTCCTCCTCCTTGTATAATACTTCAGAATCCTCAAATCGTAGGATTCCATGGGAAATTACAGAGTTTCCATAAACATAATACCCTGCTATCGAATGCACATTATCCCAAATAAATGGGGAGGAACCGTTGCCTCTCAAAAATCTTTTATAATGTCGATAAGAACTCAATCATGAACTTCTATTGGAAGTCATCACACTGAACATTGGTCTTATTCAACTCCCTGAGTTAAAAATTCCACCACTAATGCATTTACCTGCATAATTGGATAGATCTAAGGGAATCCCGAAACATGGATTGACCATAAATCAAGATTAATGTAGTCAGTAACTTCTTATTACATAATTCCATAACTAGATTATGGAATATATCCTTATAAATTTCCAATATCAAATGCTAAAAGGAATTAAATGTACAATTCTACTATAGATTCACCTAATCAGGATTGACCCACTTGTGATCAATAGTGTTGGCCTATTAAACCTACCCAACATAGACCAAAGTAAGATGATGGACAATTATAATATTAATAATGAATGTAAAAATAACTAAGTCTTAATGTAATGGACTTATTTTGATTCAGGTAATTAATTATATTTTTTACTCAAAGAACCACCACATTAATATATAACTCCACGAATTATAAGGCATATGCCTCTCCGAATTCTATACCAACCAAGAAGTGTCACTTGTCCTAGTATATTTACTGATATTATGGTCATTATATTTGATTAAAGGAATACCTAAAATCATGGGTCCCAGATTTTCTCAATGGTTGTCATCACATATGAGATTATGATGACACTATATCCTTACCAACCCATGAATTCCCCACCAATATCTATCTATATAGACAACTATATCTCTAAACTAACACATTTATTACCACTCTTCAAAGCTCCCATACTGGTAACCATCCTAGGATGTAACTGAATAGGTGGAGAAAACCTCCATCCCATCATCTAGTAGGCCCCATGATATAGACTAGAATCGAGGTTATAGAATAATATAATGTATTGAATTACACTCAATATCCATAAATCAAAACATAAATCCCTCATAAATTCATCCATTATATAAAATAAATATACCAAAATCCCATAGAATAAATATCCCTCATTCATGAGTATAAAATAAATTAAAACATATCTACAGATAAATCAATACCAAATATAAGCCCATGGGTAGGAACTGCAACAACCTAGGATCTGATCTTGTACTCACCACCACAATCACAAAATAACTATAGGAAATATGAAAAAAATTGTATATATGAATGTTCATCATAAAATGATTACTCAGTGGGGCCATACCTATGTTCACATGGTAATATGTTAAGAGGGAATGTTAATTCCTATATGGACAAATAATACCACTAATCAAAACCTCCACTAGTCAACTAGTTTCCCCCAAAAAATATTATCCACAACACTCTCACTAAAGAATGAATCCAATTTATGTAATGTACTTTTCTAATAATGTTTATGATGGATCCCCACAACCAATTACCATATATTATCTACTCTTTTACAAATATGAGACATCCTTTACTCACATCCCTTCCATATCCACTAATAACAACACTAACTAAATAAAAAATCTCATAAAACAAAAAATATATATTGTATAATAGTAAAAACTGATATCATGTCTCATTCCAAAGGAAACATATCTTCTATTAGGTCACATAGGTAGTAGGGTATCATTAACACGTAGGACAACAGCTTGATATACATGTTCTACCATCCACATCCCCCACCATATATCTCAACATTCAAGACAATTATCACCAGAAGCTACTTCATAAAGAAAAATAGAGATGAGTGGGTAATCATATATACATATCCTACATATCATTGAAATTATAAAAAACATCCCAATTATCACTATTTATTAGTAAAGTGATCTAAATATGGAGGGATGTGTAAAAAATTCATAAAATAATCCAACTATATAGTTTTCTCACACAAGTCCACACTTATGGGTCCAAAAAAAGAAATAGTGCCACAACAAACATCAGGTCACTATTGATATCATGCCACCAAAAATATCCTCTAATGTATATCAACTAAACACAATAATCACACAATGGGTAACAAACTGAGTTCCATTTCCCTGTTATTTTATATAACATTTCATTACAAAATCATTATTTATTTAGTTATTAATTTTTATTGACAATAAGGAATTATTTACACATAACCCAATTTTAAAACATAAATATTATTCCAATACTACTAAACCTCTCTCATTTATCTACCACATAAAATATCCACATCACAACCATGGCTACCAAGCCACAAATAACTAGGGATATCATGCCATATGCATCAATTCATGCATAAAACCAGAGTATACAATATAGTCTCTTAATTTACCAGATCTAAGTATTTAAAATTTTATAGAACTTACTTAAATAAATATATAACTATAATTGATAAAATAATAAATATAATATTTCATAAAAACATCAGAATCATTGACCAAATTGTTAAACACATGATAATCATTCCATTCAATTTCAATTTCATTAGTCTTGTTTTATATGTTTATTATACCAACTAATATCATAAACCCAATGGAGAAAATAATTTATAATATCTCATATTCTCATAATTAGTGAAAACATAAATCCCCTACCTCTCATAATTATTTTCATAGTACAAAACACAAAGACAATGATATAGGTTAGTGATGTGTGTTTTTATAGAAAATGTATGAAAAGCCTTTAATGATTTTGGAAAATCTCCCTAAACATGAAAAACTTGTTTTGGATCAACAAAACACAATATAGGGTATGGATAATAAATTAGAGAGATAAAAAAGATTTAAATTAATAACATTGTATTCTTAGAAGACTCCCACAAACCTTGTTAAAAGCAAACATTTAAATTTATTGAAATTTGAGAATCAATTAAATTCCCATCATGGACCTGTTCGTAAATCCAAAAAATAAAAATGGTAAGAAGATATCATGAGAAATATTTGATAGATTTAAAAACCACATATTTCTACACTAATTCCATTTTATTACATTAATTTTTTTGATACAAGATCTAATGGATGGAAAAAAGGGATTGATTTTCACTCAAACACTATGCTCGTGAAAGAAGAATATACAGTGTAATGGTGTCATGGTTTTATCCTTACACTGCTATTCATTATTAAAAAATATTTAGAAATTTTTGGACAACCCTTACGTGGTTTATGAATTCATATAGTACCCCTACGCAACCATGTAATTCACTAGAAGACCCTTACGTAAAAACCCAATTAACATTACATGAAATTCCAAAATCACACCCTTTCATTACAAAACTCAAAAAACATGTATTGGCCTTTTTGAAATGTAGGTAACTAATATGACACCCATAAGACACTTTTAATACATTGATATTCCATTACACAACAAGCAACTAACCAATATGAATGATTAAGAAAATATATACACCATTTTTATGATCTATGAATGACCCTTACGTGAGTATGAGAAACCCTCATGGACACATATTCAACGGGGAATTACCATTATGAATCATATGAGATGACCCTTACCATTCCATGAAAATGAACTAGACAATTATTCAATTATAGGATATATAATTTTCCCTTTATGTAAACCACATGAGATCCATGTTATCCATACAAACATAATTGAAAAACAATACTACTTATAAGCATCAGTGGGTTTCCTTGTAAGGATAAGGAGAAGTTTAGAAAAAAAAATGTGTCATTTAATTTATTTATAAATTCATATGGGAAATGTTTTTGGAAATTAAATTAATCTTCTATGTTATTAAAACACAAATGGAGTGGTTTATAATTTAGAGACGTTAAACTTGTTAGATGGTATATGAGTTTTTTATGATATTCCAAAATTAAAAT
This sequence comes from Viscum album, assembly GCA_963277665.1. Classification (NCBI taxonomy): domain Eukaryota; kingdom Viridiplantae; phylum Streptophyta; class Magnoliopsida; order Santalales; family Viscaceae; genus Viscum; species Viscum album. Next base: position 1,021,003,636 of record OY728133.1, on the reverse strand, counting down.
ATCTGATGATACCATTTAGTAAAAAGCTATAAATGATTGTATAAACATTGATTTTTTAGAATGAATTTCTGAAATTGTAGATGGTATTATTTTCCAAAGATTTAACTGTATTCAAAATTCTAGTGTGTGGAAAATTTTGTGTTTAAATAGTGACTCATAATTTTATTCCAACTCAACTTTTAGATGTTCAGATGATACATTTTCTATATAATAAGCGTAAAATAAAAAATATATAAGAGAATAATATGATCAAAAGTTAAAAAAATAAATTAAGAAACATAAACCAATGGTTAGTTTAATCATAAACCAGAATAAATCAAAATTTCATGTTTTGGATAAAAATATAAGCACTATTATAAGTGGTCTTTAATATAAAAATTTCCCTAACATGGAAACTATTTAATTTTAGTATAATGTGAGGGGGGTTATCTATGCATAACTGTGGTATCCATGTTCTTATTTGGAAATTCATCAATATTATCCATTTTAGGAAAAATTCAAGTAATAAATCTTCCTCAGCTAAATTTTGGTGTCATGAAATTCTATACATGGGAACCAATACCAATGGGGTGATATTCTAAAAGACTACAATGAAACATTATCATCATGACCATTTAAAATATTTAGTTTTATGACTAGTAATCTCTTAAAACATATTTTGTCAAAATAATAATATTCCATAAAAAATATCATTGATCCTGATGGTTGTTAGGTAAGAAATTATAAATGATGTTCTTGTATATTATATAATGTGGTTCCTTATAATTGCTGTTTATAAGGAATAATAAAGAAAAAATATGAACATAATAATTGAAGGAATAGGGTTGATGAAATCCTCAACAATGATTAGTTTATAGTATCTTTCATTCCTTGAAGTATATTCTAGAATTTAGAAGATTCATTATAAAAAAACAATTGTAACATTATATGTTCTTCATGTTCTATTTAAATAACACCAAAATCAAATTAACTTATAGTGAAATCAATTAGGTATAACACTATATTTTTTTTCTTTATCATAAATTAACAATGTTCGGACCCTCTTCATCAGTTCAATTAAAATAACTTGACTGTATTAGTTCACCAAATCTTACGATCCAAAAGATATAACATGTGGACATAAAATTTTAAAAAAAATAACATCAAGATAATCCCGACATGAGTGAATAGTTATTTTAAAATTAATAAGTATAAATGTTGATATGTAAATCAATAATATATACCTTGTGAATATATTATAAAATATTATAAAATTAATATTAAAATTTATTATTGATTTTTATTTTTAGAATAAAACTCAATGTAATTTTTCATGAATCTACCTTTATTTGAACATCTGGTATTCTTACATTCTTCAATATATCTTAACTCTCCCCATTATCATTTTAATCTATTGAATAGAATTATAATTTTATCAAAATAATTAGCAGACTGATTATTCACAATCTACCCCTTTTAATTTTCAAAAATGTCAATAAATTATTATTGAGAGTTATATGTTAATAAAAATATATGGAATTTATGAAATTTTAATTCAAATTAAATGAGATAAAAAGAGTAAAATTTTCTCGAAATTTTTTTAACAAAATAATTCCACTTAATTTATGTTTCCCCTCGTTAAATGTAAAACTATATTTATTACTCAAAATGAAATATAAAAGAAAATAATTTTTTAACTTAGTTTCCAATAGTCTATCCTTTGACTAAAGAAATAAAAATAATAATAATTATACTCACTATTATATATTATCAAAAGTTTTTTTAGGCAAGCTATAAAATAATTATAACAAAAAAATTATTTTGACCCAAAATAGGCATTCAAAAATATATTATTTTTTAAAAAAAATTGAATAAATCAATTAAAAATAGACATAAATTAAAATTGAATACATATAAAAATGTTATGGTTATTATTCAATATTTGGACAATATAATGAAATTAAAAATTGATTCTATCTTTTCCAATTTTCAAATAATTATATCGAGGTTCCTTGAAAGTTTTTTCTAATATTTTGATTATTTGTTACTTTCATCCAATTCATGTAGGAAGTCATTATTTTATTCTTCTATATTCTTAAGAGGATCATTTAAATATTCCATGATGTTATCTATTTTCTTCTATAAAGAATCATTCCAGTCATAATGATTTCACATGCGGATATAATGACATCTTGCATAAAAATACATATTCATAATGTTCTAGAAGTAGACATTATTGTATTATTTTAAAATTCATAGATAATTTTTCATTTCCTCTTACTAATTTGTAAATTTATTCTCATATGCGAGGTCAAGGAATCAACTATATTATTCAGTGGAAGGCTAAGGTTTGAATTAATATCAAATGAAGGATATGGTGTCAAACACCATTAATAATTGGTTTATCATCATTGATCATTTCTTTTTCAAATAATTACATACTGCATTTTCTTCAGATAAACATCTAAGCTCACCACAAATTTATATAACATCATATGGAACTATGATATGGTAATTATATTCATGTTTGAAATTTATATGTAAGAATATATAAATGTAATGTGATTACTCATATTTTCTAATAAAAATTTTATTTCAACATGTCACATATATGGATTTTTCATTTATTAAATTCATATTCTCAAAAAAAATTATGGGCATATTACATAGAATATTTATTTGACACAATTTTTTTTATCAAAAGAATATGATTGGACCCCCCCCCAAATTATATTTTGTTAAACATTATAAATATAATGATATTGATGATGAGAAATAGGGTTTTGATGATGATAGGAAAGAATCTTCAATTAGAGGTGATTGTCCCAGTGTGTTATGAATCATATCTTCCACTTTTTTGTTACATTAGATTCTCATAAAGATTAAAAAAGAGTTAGAAGGGATTAACAATAATATTTCTCCAAAATATCTATTTTAATAATCCTTATAATTCATTATTTATCTTTGAATATTTTTAAATTCATTATCAAAGTCTTCTAAATATCATAGGAAGGATGTCAATGAATAAATGGAGGTAGCATCTCTTTATATTTACTAATAATCCATAAAATATAATTTTTATTATAGGAATAAATTTAATTTACTTCATATTCCCTCTTATCATAAATATCTTATTAAGATAATCCAAAATTTATTTACTTTTTATCTCCTAACAATCACTTTTGTTCTTCAGATTTAACCACTTATCCTTATTCATGTTAATAAATAAGTATGTATCCATTAACATGAAGCATCTTGAATGATTAATTATTCTTTAGTCTGTTGGATTCAAGATTTATTAGAATATTTATTGACACCTTACATTCTTAATAATTCTCAGTAAAACAATATCATAGGTGATTCTACAGTAGTAATTATATTTTATTTTTCTAGCTCTTCCTTATAGAAATTATCATCTATTCAGGAAAACAATAGAAAAATAACTTCAATTTTCTCAAAAAAATATTCAAACATTCTGATTACAAAAAAGGATTATACGGATAATTTTTAAAATTTTGAGATATTTTTGTTCACTATTTTTTTAATTCCAAGATTTATGACCCGTTCATTATCTACGATTTTAAATAGAATATAGTTAAAATTTTATTAATATGTTAAAATAAATAGATTCATTATACTAGAACACATGTTATCTTTATAATTCTATATATAAATTATTAAATTTTGTTTCATAATTTAATAGAGAAAATCAATTATTAATATTTTGTGATTTTTTATCGCATAATTTTCTCCTATCCATAGTAGTAAGAATTCATGAATCCAATTGAAGAATTACATTATTTTTTTCAAATTAGATGGTTTTTAAAATATATATTTCACCCTAAATAATGACCATATAGTTATTTATTTTAATAAAATTCAGGAATAACCTGATATTTTTCTGAGATGGATATATTATCCCATTAATGTATAAGTAAAACTATTTCAGAATGTTCCTTCAAGGTAAGGAATAAATAATTCCAAAAAAATTGGACTGCAACATCTTCAATCTATATTATTCATAAAAAATTATATTTCCATAAAACTTCTGGATTATACATTGATATAAAATCCAAATCCTCTATTTTAAAAAAGTGATATTCTATTATCATTTAAACTATATAACTTTTTTAAATAATTATTAATAAATTATGAACCAATTTGTAATAATAGTTTTTTTATATAATATTTAATGTTTTGATATGTCCTTTCATAGTGTCTCAAGTAAATTATATTATTGATTATGAATATAATAATAATACATAAGTAATAATGTTTTAATACAAGTATATATATGTAATAAATGATGTAAAATAACTCGATGGTTATACCATTTACATAGGAAATACTCAATGTTATTTTTCTAATCGTAATATTATAATCCAAATTATTTCACTACAAAATATGATGATTTGATTTTTTTTAAATATTAAACATCCAATTTCATCTAATTTTCATTTTTGTACTATTTGATATTCTAAAGAAAAAATATAAATTTTGATATAAAATAAATGATTTTACATGTAATTATAAGCTTATATGTTAATTAAAATAATTATCAAACCTCTAGGACATCATATTCTGATGTACCTATAGATCTGCTATTTCGATATATAGTTCAATAAGTAATTAAAATATCACATTACTTTTCCTTCATTGAATATAGAATTTAATATGTTAATTCATTGCATGAAAATTATCCAATCCAAACCAAACACCCAAATGTTATCAAGTTGACGAAAGTATTATGAAAAAAATCTACATATAAAACAAAAGCATGTAAGCAAAACAATATTTACAAAAAAAACCCATTGCTAAAATTACAATATCCAAAAGAATCTATAAAAGTAAAAAACACAATATTTGAAATTAATATTTGAAAATTTGAAAATAGAAAACCTTAATAATATTGAACAGTATATTTTATCAATCGGTACACATCAGCTATGTTTTATTATAAATTAATCACTATATATCCAAAACTAATTTAGTATAAATATTATAGAAAATTAAGCATTAAGTTAAAATTTTATCCACTGTTTTTGTTTCTGATGGAGTAAGATCCTTTATTAAAAAATCATGATGATTTTTTAAGGATTTAATTTTATTCAATGAACATATTTCTTCAAATAGAATCCCCTTATGAAAATCATATAGATTGGTGAATTACTATAAAAATAATAAATTTCCTTATAATGTATCCACATATTTATCATACAATATTATAAATACCATTTCAAATTTATTCTAAATATGTATCAAAAATTTTAGATTTTCTTTATTTTAAATGTAAAATTTAATTGAATAATTTTCAAGATATTATCTTCTAACATTAGCTTAATCACATCAAACATATCTTCTGATGTAGTAAAAAACATGGAGATAAAATATTTTTCTCAAGATTGATTGGGAATATAATTATCCATTTTATAAACCATACATTATGATTTTTATAACTCCCATATAGATATAGAATTATTGACCTTAGATTTATCACTAATTTTCTTCAAACTATTATTTATTTACCTCAATGTTGTTGTGTACTTAGCCATTTTTTCAAATCACAGATTTTCATAGACACCATGATCAACAGATTAAATGGGATAATGAACTCTTTGAGAAGAATATCATAGTGAATCTGTAGACATATTCCTTATATTGAACATTTCATATATATGATCTTTAAAAATATAGTTATTTTCCAATAATAATCATTATCATCCAAAGAATAATCAATAGAGGATGAACCTTTTCTAGAACTGAATTTTTCCATAAACCTGAAAATCTACTTCTCATTATGTTTATAACTACTCATTGATTACATTTCCATTCTCATTAACATTATTTATAAGTTTCTAATTTTAATTTGATTCATTCATTCATAATAATTGTAATTATAACACTCATTCTTAATATTTTCAACATTTATTTCCTTAAAATCATTCCACTAAAGGTTATTTTTCCAATTTATCTTATAATACTCTACAAAAAAATTCAGGTTTACCTAGTTCTAAAAATATATTATACAAATTTTATGTTATAATACTCTTTAATTTATTAATTTTTAAAATCTTTTATCGATTAGTTCTGGTGAATTCAACTTTTTTTATTTCTCATCATCTCTTTTATGACTATTATTATAATTCATGATATTTAAAAATTTTCCATTCAATCTTAACATAGTAATTTCACTTCTATGATGAATAGTTATGTTCTTCAAAAAAATAAATTTGATAAGATATCTATGATTTTCTCAATCAAATTTTCATCTTATATATCATGATCACCATGTGTTTTTAGACTATTCAAAATCATCACGAACCTCCAGTGCATCTCAAAATCTATAATTACATTTGGAAATATAGGTCATTATTTTCTAAGAGAATATGGATGTTCTTCCTTGATAAATTTATTTTTATAGAAATGAGAATGAAGTCAACAATATATTTGTAAAAATAACCCATATAGATGATTTCTGATAAGGTTAAATGTACAATATATGTTTTTGAAACTCAATTAAATGTCAGAGTGTGTTCATGTTGACCATTTTCTCTTTTTGGTTTTACCATTTTCATCAAACTAGAACTTTTGCATTTCACAATACAAAGAGTGTCTATCAAAAGGGTCCCCACCATGAATAAATTGTGTCATAGAATATAATTTTTATTGTGAGGTTTATCTATAGAGTAATCTATATTTATGGTCAACACATCATTGTTCATGGTTCCACACATTATTGGGGAACCAAATTCATGGATAATTAACAATATTAGTAATTTTCATTCATTTTTTATTGTGTAAATGATGGTTCTATCAGGATTAGTAGGGTCGTGCATTGACGGGTTTCCATGAGTGGAGGGTCTTGAGATATAGCGTAGACAATGTATTGTAAGAGGGGAGATCCTGACATTATGATCAGCCCATTTCTATGATAAATATGGTGTACTATGTTCTATATGGATCATTTCAAGATGGGACATGACCAGGTGAAAAACACTCTGAGTACAAAAGGTAAAATTGGGATTCTGGTAGATTATGATATTGTTCTGTCCTATGGGGTAGAGTCCCCTACATTGGGAAGGGTTGTAAAATCATGACTCTCATTGTCATTACATGACCTAGAACTTAAGAAATATTTCAAAAAATAGTAGACCAATCATTAAATAGTGACCCTTCAGATATTATGTAATGAATGGTTTAAAATTATTGGCATTGAGTTGGATATCCACTCTTATATTCCTCCATTTGATTCCCCTTGAGGATGAGTCTTCCATGAGTATTTTGCGAAAAAATTTAAGGTTTGATTTTTCCTTTCTCTCTCCATGATTATTTTACATTGGTATATATTGATATAAATTCCATAGGAAGGTTATTATAAAAATTACACCATGTAATGGTTTAAATAATTATATAATGATGTGAATTTTTCTTACCTTATATATATTAATAAATAAATTTTTGAACAATTTGATTTGATCAAGTTTTTTTGACATAAAAATGCTTATTTATTTTTATGGTGATTTATAATTATTGGATTAAAATATAAAATTTGTTATGTATTTTTATAATGAGTTATTTTGTAATTATTAATTGATATAAGAGATCAATTTTAGTTTAATTTTGGAAAAGGCATGGATAGGATTGGTCAAAGAAGAGTGAAACATCAGAAGGATTGAAACACTATGTTTGAGGAAGTTGCTGCATGTAATATAAAAAACATATGTGTTTCGATTCATGAATGTTCATTTCTACCTTTTTTAATTTGACTAGGTAATGTTATATGGAGAAATAGTGTCACACCTAATACTTATTGGATAGAATGGCGACTTTCATGTTCATAATAGTTGATCTAGGGATGTTTTTAATTTATGATATATATGTTGACTATGTATTCAAAGGTTGAACGTGTTTTTTGATTTTATATGAGTCGTCAAGTGGGTCTTGGAACATAGGATGAGTCATGGGAAGCATAGGTTGGTTGTCAGGTATTGTTTTTCTTGATCATGTAATGCCTTATGGTGATGGGAGAGATGTTGATACATCTCAAATTTGTCAAGGAACATCCACCTTGGTGTACATTGAGAGTTAGTGTGCACCAGTATTTGGTTAACCCCTTTGGGAAATGATGTAATTTTAGATTGAATATATTATATAGTTTATCATATCGAGTGATGTAATAAGTAATACGTGAATTGAGACTATGAAATGGTCTTGGGAACAATCCCCATGACATAGCTAGACGATTATAAGGGGATTGGTAAGATTTAACTCAGGATAATCAACGTTTATCTAGTAAAGACTATAATTTAATATTTTTTTAAGGTTTGAACTAGCATGTAGATACTTACATGAGTATGTTGTAAAGGTTATGGGGTTATCATAGAGTGTTAGTTGAAGAATAGTTCTATAGAGGATATATTGATATATGTTTAATAACTATATTTGAGACTCTTGGGGGAACGATGGGAATGGTAATGTGTTTAGTGTATATTTCTTGTGTTTATGATATGATATTGATGAAATCAATTTTTACGGCTAAATGAGATTCATTATATATATGAGACATGGTGCAGGGTCTAATATTATTACACCCTAGGTGATGAGTTGTTTGTAATATTAGATGGATTGTATGTCTCACATCTTGTCATATTTGTTTGATCAATGATGTTTTTGTTATAAGTTATGGACTTGTTGTGGGTGATGATAGATCCTACTTACTACACCTTCCATTATAGAGAAGGTATGGGAAGTGCCCAACATTGGGTGATAAGGTATTGGTAAGGTAGTGATACAATATCCAAACATACCTAGACTTATAAGTTTGTTTATTGGATAATGGTATTACCATGAGTGGTAAGTTATTGGAATTTCCATACGTTGAATTGGATTAAAGGGGTCAATTTCTTATGTAAGACATCTCTTACATGTTGGGATGACTAGGGTACTATCTTTTAAAATGTCCCTATGTGATAAGATAATAGGAGGGTAATATTTTAAAACATATCCCTTTGTGACAATGGATAAGCATGTTAATATTCTTAAAAATATATCCATGTAATAAGGGATTCCTAGTTTACAATTTGTGAATAATCTCATAAAAGTATTGATTACTATGGAACATATTTAATAGAAATATTATTAGGGATTTGATAGTTCAATTTACATAGACCATATCATAAGGATGTATATAGCGGTGGAGGAATGCTATGGTGCACTTCCATGAATCTTTGGGTATGTTTCATGTTGTGGAATTATAAGATTGATTTTCAGTATTATACTAATGTAGTGTGGTCATGTGTTTTGGTGGTCTGGATAAAAAACTGAATCGAAGATATTATTTATTTCTTTTTAATCCTCTGAATCAATAATAAAAAGAGGATAATGTATATTAGGGGTATGTTATGATACACTAATTAGATGTTTGCTCACACAATGTATGATCACCCTCTTCTATGGGATCTCATTATTTCAATATAGTTTTGTATTTGTCATGAAGTGGATTTTAAAGTGGTCAATCAATAAGGATTTCGATAATGGTCTGGTATTGAACTAGGATAATAGATGATTTTCTTGTGTATTTTGGTTTACTTTTGTTACTTTTGTTTATGATCACCCCAATTTATGATCATTTGTTGTATGTTTTATGGATTCTACATTCATTTTTTATTGTATATTTTTTATTGAATATGATTAATATGATTATTCATATCAAATTTTATTTATTATTTTTATTTTTATAGTCTCCCGACATATTATTTCTTACATATCTATACCTTAGAAACCCCAAGCATTAAGGTGGCTCATCATGTTTCCATGTGATGTATCATTTTAAGAAATTGATGAGTGGTATCTTATAGGGTAATTAATAATATTATTATGGTACCTTTTTATAGTCTAACAATTTGGGATATAGTGGATAAGGAGTAGAAATATTTCATATCATGTGATGGATCTCAGAGTCATAATCCACGAAGAAATTTTGGTTGGGAATTATGTGATATTAGGGTTATGAGATTTGTCTTCATTGTTCTATCATTTGTAATTGAGATATTTATTCATGTATCTTGTGTGCATATGAGATACATATTTTGGAATTTTTTCTATTTTACTACATTAGAAATATGAATGTGTACAAGCATCATTTTCAACATTTTTAAATCAAATTTCAATTTTTTGTTTTTTTCGTGGATATATTTAATTATATGTGATTCCTTTAAACTAAAAATAATATGTTGTTTCCATAAATATCTTTTTTTTAATTCAACTCATCAATACAATAGTATTTATTATTTGATGGTAGGTTTTGCTGATTTTACAGAACATTGATCTATAGCGATAAATTTGAAATATTTTAATGCAAGTTGCTTATTAGAATACTTGGTGTCTTGTTCATGCTATTAGATAATATGGGATTATCTAATGATTGTAATCATTTCCCTAAATATTTTTTAACCCTTATCTTCGATATTCCGGGTTTCATTGGATTAATGTGTGTAGTTGAAACAAATTCTATGGGTAACATTTTTAGTATATTGAGATATATTTCCATTATTTTATAAACACAACTACTACATCTGATGAAAAAAATCATCATATATTTAGATTTAATTAAATTATTTATTATGAAATCAAAATTGACAAAACAACTTCATAAATTATTGAAATATAAGTCCATGAAATTAATAAAAAGAACATTTAAATTGAAATTTATAATATATACATATAAATATTAAACAATAAACATCATGTTAAATCACATTCAGTTTGAGGGTATAGTTTTTTCAATGTAAATGAAATAAACGTATTCTTTTGAATCTAAAAGAATTAACATACCAACCTATTCATAATTAAGGGAATCCTTCTTTTTATTTTGATGTATATAGTACCATTTTAGGTTTTGGTTGGTTTTTAATCAGATATAAGAGAAAAAAACATTTATATATATGTTAATGAAGTTAATACCCCTTAATATGAAGTACCCTACACATGAACTGTATTTAGTAATGCATGTTCACACTCTAATATTTTTGAGGCCTTATTTACATTTTAGACAATTAGTCCCTTATATAGATCATAAATATATTTATTCAATTTTCTCACAAAATTACATCAATTTAAGACACCTAACGTTATTATTGTATATATGAAAATTGTATATTTAGATTATATGTATATTTCGGAAGGGTAAAAATGTGAAATATTCTATGAGAAATAAATTACTCCACCAGTAAACATGGAAGATGAATAGAAATAAATATTTAATTTTTTATATACATTCAAATAGTTGTGATGGGGATCATTTATAGAGTGTAATTCATAATTCTAAATAATAAATCCTTTATGGTGGACAAGGTTAGTGTATTATAGTTTTTCATGTAGGTAATGTAGGTCAATAAATATCATTGTAAATTGTATAGTGACCATTAATGGGTGGTAGATCTCATCAGATACATTTCCCTTTTTTAAGTGTAAATAATTTCTCTAATAGAGAACATAAAACATGAGTTAATTGATTTTCAATATATGAGTTGGGTGTTATATCCTTGGGAAACTAAGATGTAAAATTATAATAAAAATTAGTTTTTCCTAGAAGTAAAATTTATGTAACTATTGTTTTTCTTCATGTCTATAATTCCTATAAGTGATGATATATTATCAATAACCATTTCAGTTATTTTAACCATTGCTGGTTTGGTAATGGATATGGGTGAATATAACCAAGGAACTCATGTGTATTTTCCTAAATTAATGTGACATCCAAATGAGTTTTCAAATATATTTTTAAAATAATAATGTAAGTGAATCTGATTTATACATATATATATATATATATATTAAAAAAATGAGGATGATCTCAATAAAACCATTTTTGAAGGATATAATTATACTATAAGTGATCTTAAAGCCATTATTATTGGATAGGTATCCTTGATTCACATGAAGTCTATAGATATTTCTACAGAATATTGTGCGACAATTTGTAGGATGTGCATAGAATGTCATTCATAAATTTATAGTCAGATACAATGTATTATTCTTGTTTTTAGTACATTATCTAAGAATTTGTGTTTGATTTATAGAGTTCATGGATGAATAATTTTCTAATTTTTTTCAATTTATAAGAGTAGTTGTTATTCAGTAATTTATTTGGATTCTTATTAGTACATTTTTATTCAGTAATCTATTCTGTTTTATATTTATTTCTATCTATCAAGAAGACTCTAGTGGGATCTAGTTTAGTACAGGATATTTGGAAATCGTTAAAGTAAATCTATATTCATATGGTTTTAGATCAATGTCTGATGAAAGAAAATATATATTGAAAAGTAATGACCATTGTAATTTAATATTATAGATTTAATATTCCAAAAATAGTTTATTATGATAGTATAAGAACAACCTTGCATGATAGGGAAATTGATTCCATTATATTTGAGACCCTTTGAGAATATTGATCTGAATGGGGAACTAGAATATATGTTAGAATTTATATTACCCTATAGATAATTTCAAAAAATTTCCCACTTATTTCAATTTAAATGATTTCATGACGACTTCTAACATATTAAAATATTATAAGATGTTCAATTAGAATATTATGCATCTTATATGGTGAAACCAGTTCTGTTTATAGATTATAGGGTGATGTTTCATAATAGAATGATAATTATTTTTGATTGGTAGTTATAGTATCACACGTTGATATGATAACATACATTGGGAAAATATACTAATATATAAGAAAAAAAATGATAAGCATTACTCAAGGTTAATAAGTCCTGGTGGAATTTTGGGATGATTGTTCAGATATTGAAATTTTAATTTTACTAGTTTATTATAATATGTTTTCTTCCTTGAGGTTTAAAAATTTGGGGTGAAATATTTTTATTTTTTAAATATTATATGTTGTAGTGTTTGATACGTAATTATTTTAATTCTATGGACTTCTCAATGAATTCTTGTAGATCCATCAGTTCATATAGATAGTCATGAATCATTACTTTTCTTGATGGCTTTCTACGTCTAGTAAGTATGCATAATTAGATTTATTATTTGATTAAAGTTCAACTCTAAAAATATTACAATGATTTAGCAGAAAATTTTCTAGATATACTCACTAACACTCCCTTAATAATTCTATTCAATCAAGACATGATATAAGTGTACTAGTATCTTATTTAAGTGTTTTTATACTTATAAAAACTCAATTGTCTCCGTGTTCAATAAGATAAATGTGAAATTTAAGGGTAGGGTTCTACCTGATTCATAGATTTTAAGTATCCCTCTCTATGGTTTTATTTTGGATGAAAATGGTGAAGTCAATGATGAATTTTTAAACCCTTCATACTAATTATTGTGTATTTTTGTTTATCTTATTTTTTATTAAATGATTCAAAATTGTTCGTGTGATTCATGATGTTATCAATGTGATAATTTTAAAAAATTATTAAGGGGTCTCTTATCCCTTTTATTATTTTTCTATTATCATATGCATTACTGATTGATAGTAATATAATAATGAATTAATTTATTATTTTCTTATTAAATTATAGTTTCTTTAGAATGATTACTTTTCTACCTTTAATAATGATGGAAAATTTGGGGGTTTTATTCAAAATGTATTTTAGAAAGGTGTTTGGATTTTTTAAAAAAGTGATCTTTAAATATGTTAATGTAATTTCATTTAATAGAAAAAAAATTAATTTTTAGTAAAATTTTAAAATTTTATTCAAATAATCAATTTTTTGGTACAATTTATAACTAATTTTCAATGAGGATTATTTATTAATATGGAATTTTTAATAGTGATTTATATTTTTTAATTGTCTCATTTAAATAAATTTTGACTTTTATAAAAAAATTCATTTGATTTTATTACATAAATTTCCACGATTTTAATTAATTTTGAACTGTTTATTTTATTTACCTGGTTATGAAAATGTTATTAATTCTAATGGGGAATTCTGGTTATTTTTATAACTGAACAATTTTTTTTCAAATACAGTGGAAGGACTCTATAATTGTTTTTGTTTGAACATAATAATAGAATTTATTTTCTAATTTAATCACTATAGAATGATTTGAAATTTTATTTTTTAATAATTATTTTGTACATGAGTTTCATGAGTTAATAGATTCTTTTTTTGTGTATGTATCTATTAAAAAAAATTAGTGAGAAATTATTTTCAAAACAACTATGTTTTTTAAGTTTGAATGGGCTTTATATGAGATTTATAAAATAAATGTATCAGATAATCAAGGATAAAAGGAAATAATCTATATGGTTCGAGTTTCAATGTATGAAAAGAGATTTAATACATGTAAATGTAAATTGAAATGGATTTTGGGAAATTATTATATCCCATTTGGTGATGTTATAAATTAGTAAAAATGGAGTTAACCATAGTAAATGAGGGTTTTCCATTTAATTTTGGGAAACTAGACCTTTTTTTGGTAACATATGGTGTTTTCCAATAATTTTTATATAATGTTTTTTTAAAAATAATATTGAGAAATTTTATATTTTTCATTACATTTTTTAAATAATTATTTCTCTATAGAAATTTTTGGTAATTAGTCAATTAAGTGAATATTTTGTGGAGGAAATTACATACTTTTTTTAAAATTGATTAAAATATTATGGTAAAAATTGTTTGAAATTTTTTTAAAATTATTCTTAATTAATTATATGGTTCTGTAAATTTATATTATTGAAATCATGTAACTTTAAACCAATTTTTGATTTATCATAATTCACTGTAAATTCAATTGGGCATGATTTTATATTGATGATAATTTGAGTTAACTATAAATATTATTGAGTTTTTTGTAGACCCTTATTTCAAAAATTTTATGCAACTGTGAATGTGATTAACAAAGATATAGAAAGGCGAATATTCCATTATTTTTCATCAACGAGTTATAGTTACACATTATAGTTTTGGAATGGTATATTACATCTCCTGGTATGATCATTTTTTCTTAGGTAAACATGTTTATTTACTATTTATTTTAAATACTGTATTTGTTTCTTTAAAAAAATAGTTTTCACTTAAGTGGAATCATTTAAATGATTTTATTCAGTGTTATTCTCGAAAAAATTATTCATGGTTATGGTTATTTAATTGAAAATAATTTTTCAAAAGTTTATTATTTTATCCCTCATCACATGTAAGTATCATATGATAATCAAGTGATGTGAATTAGTCCGTGCATCCCCTCATTTAGGGAATTTGGATTCTATCAATTGGTTGGGTTTTAATGTTTTCTTGAGAAAGATTTTTTAAAAATATAAATTCTGAAAGTGTTGTGGTTTTCATTGAGTTTTGATTCCATTGAAATCAGATATTTTTTGTTAATATAAATATCAATTTTTATGATTTATTCATCTTATTAGTTTTTTATTATTTTTATGGAATATTAAAATATGTAATGCTTCTTATAATATTTTCATTTTATAGACACAAACGAATAAAAATATATATTTTCTCATTTGTGAGGGGGAGGTAGTTTTTTATTATAATTTTCCATCTAAAAACTATACATAAATACTATCTACATTAGAATATATAGGTTTTAATGAGAAACTAAATATGAGATATTATTTCAATAATAAGTGTGTAAATATTATATAATGGATCAAACCCTCATGACCAATTACATTATGAGTTTTAGTTTTATAGGAACTTTGAAGGAGTTTCAAGAATGATCAGTGTATTTTTAGTTGAATTTTTAGTTGGGGGTGATTCTATAGTGTATTGGTGAGTTTTTCACTATTAGAGTCATATTTTAATGATTTTATATTTTTTCCATGGTTATGGACAAGTACAAAAGGAATGATTTTTTTAAATCCCTCTAATTTTAGTAACTCCGGTGGTGTGGCCATAGAGTTGTGTCATTGGTATTTGAGGGTGTTTCAATTCATTATTCTATTCTAATAATTTTTGTGATTGGGATGATTAAGTTTAATCATTGTGTTAGAATATGTTTTATCAAGATGGATTATATGTGATGATGTTATAATGTAGTCTTCATGGTTTTAGCATGGATTTTGGAGGGATCAACTTATTTTCCCTACAATTTTTTGGTCCATTATAATGTCGAACATATGTTGTAGTGTACTACTATATGGTAGACTGACATATTTTTCCATGGAGTGGATAATTTCATTATTTCATTCTACCATTTTTAAAGATTTATGAATTTGGATATGAATTTTATTCTTTTGGTTTTTTTGATAGAACCAATTATGGCATACCAGAATAAGCTATTTCATAATCACAATGAAATACCTTGTCATTTTCGTAGTGTATTTGTGTTTCACCATGGTCATCTATTTTTCATAAGTGTATATAACATTGGGTGTTCTCTCAAATCATATTCTATTACGTCTCTTTCCCTTTAATATTTTGTGATTACATATTGAATTTGATAGAATAAATATTCCATATTATCTTTTATTGATCCCTAGATTTAGGATATTCATTAGTGGTTATATAAGGTGTGTCCCCTAGTTTAAATGTCTATTTATTCTTATTCAGACCATGAGAATTTTCAATAGTGGCGTTAGTTAAAATTGGTGGAATTAAAGGCTGTAATTTTGATGATAAATTGATATGGATTAGGGTTATCAATGATTTTATGTTGTTTTTTTCTTACTACCATATCATACATTCATTATATTTAACAATGTATTTTTATTCTCTATTCAATAATTAGGATACATGAATACTCATTTAATATATTTAAATTATGGGATTATCATGATTTTCTTATTATTTTTTGGAGGGTGTATTTTCCAAACAATGTTAATAAATCGATACCCTATAGAATTAAAGGGGGATGATGTGAATCATGTGTGTTTTCATTCTTCTCTGATATTTAACATGATAACTGTGTCCTCATGCAAATATGGTAGAAAATGATAATTTATTTAGGTTATGTATGTTGATTTAGTTAAATATATACTAAAATCATCTTTCATAAAATTATAATAAACTAATGTTGGTAATTAAACTACATGTCATGAAAATATCACATTTTATTAATGTTTATTTCAAAATAAAGGGGTTCCAGAAGTGTTTTTTTTCTAAAATTGGATTTTATATTATTTTTGTTATTTCTTGGACAGGTTCATAATTTGTTGTGGTGGTATTTTTCTGTTTATATGGAGGTTGTAATGGGGTGATTTATATGTTTTTCTTATGATGCGTTAGTTGGAATGTGACTTGAAGTGGGGATTCATTTGTTAGTGTTTGGGGAAAATGTGGTCATGTTGGTTAGACTATGTTGGGTATCAGGGTAGAATTGTTGATAATATTTGAAAAAGAAAGGACATATGGATTAGGATTGGATATATTGTTTGTTGTTTTTTACTATTCAATGAATGTTAAGGGGTTTGTTAGTGTGGTAGCTTTAAATAATGGTTTTGGTGGAAATTTTGTACTTAGAAAGATAGAACACTGTGATAGTTATCTTAGGATTATGTTTTGGTATTTTATGGTTTTATGTTTAATTTCTTAGTAGTTTTAAATTCTGAATAGTAATAATAAATCTTGTCATGGTCAATGAAAAAATCATTAATGATTTTTTATCCAATTGGAATTGTATAATAAATATATTATTTTTTTTGAGAAGTGGATTGTTAATAAATCTATAACTAAATAGATAATTGAATGTAACATGGATGGTAATGATGAATATGTAAATGGTGTAATTTATGGATTGAATTTTATATTTTTGAATTATCATAATGGTTAGTATGTATTAGAGGGTATGATGGTGTATGGTTTTATAGATGGTAGTGGGGATAGTTCATGTGGATGATATTGTGGGGATATGTGTGGGTTATTATGGTTTATTATTTATGGAAATCCAATTGGTCGGGATTGTGTTTTGAAATATACATATATACAATGTATTTTTTTATAATTTTTTTTATTTCCCACAAAAACCTAATAACCATAATTATACCTAATTGATTTATGTTTGGGGTATTTTTCCAAATATAAATTTTAGTGAGGATGGATGGATAGATACCCCCACATCCCAAATCCCATCACTTCATGTGGTAAAATGGATTTTCATTATGGATAATCTGATGGGATATGGTGGTTTTCATACGTGGTACAAGGAGGTAATGAGGTTGACATATTTCATGTTCTTAATTCCATTTATTTCTAGATAGGTGATGTGTAGTTGTGAATATATGAGAATGAGGATGATACATCTAGATAATATGGAATTTTTATGGGCATGGAATGGATCGAATGATTTTGTTATAGGATGTAATTCTATACAGGAATTTAGGGTTGTTAGGGTTTTACCTAATCCACATCATTGTTGTAGGAGATTGACCACAAGATGTTCAATATTGGGACATGATATCATCAAATTAGTGGGTATATTATTGTAGGGAACCAATATCATTATATTCTAGATTCTATGTCCTTTTTCATCAATGGAAAACATGATGCGTGATCACTAAAGAGGATAGTTGGATGTTGAATTGATATATACTGGTTGATTCTTTTGTTTTTTGGGGAGAATTAATATTCATATTCCCTAATTTAATGATATGTATTGATTATGATCCTACTGAATATTTATATTATACCCACAAATATTTATAAAAAATATTTTGTATGATTTTGTGGAATGTTTGGATACCGATATAAAAAACACTTTTAAAGTATATGTGATTAGCTATTGATTTTTTTCCTTTAATTTTATAACGGTTTGATCATTAGATAAGTATTTATATAAAATATTCATTAATTGTGGGATTTTCGTTAATCATGGGTTATATATATTTTATATCATCTATCGATGACTTAATTTTTTCCCTATCTCATGTGAGGGTAATTCCTTCCATTTAAAATTTTTATACACTCGATGATAGTCTTGAACCTGGGTAAATTGGGGGTGAGCATGGTAGAGGGGTTCAATCTCATCAAAACTATAATCCTTGAAGGGGTTCAATGTGGGGATAGTTCAAGAAAATGTGGTATCAAATCATTTTGGATCAGAGATAGGATGATTATTATTGAGTGGAACTAGTGAGTATTTCATTGGATGATAGGGAAATGGTGCTAAATAAATATGGTTGGAAACATATACTTGGATTAGTGTAAAGGAACTAGTATTTATTTTATCCCTCGTGATCTTATTTAAGTACCCTTGATTGTTTACTAAGGAAATAAAATATGTTTGTTTTAGGGTATAGAACTATGACAGTTTCATGCACAATGCTTGTTTGATCTTCTGTTTTAAATACATTGATTTTAGGGAATGAAGTTTCAATTAACAATTGGAATTTTATTATATAAATTCCATAATTATAGTCTTATCTGTATGGTTTATTATTTATAGATATACCAGTAATCTATAAAATGTGGTCCATTCTGATCAGGGAGGTGTAATATGCTTACACAGTCAATAGTAGTAGTGTTGATCAGGTCGAAAATGTTATTCTGTTGAGAAAGATTTTATTTGATTTGTAGAATTATGGGCTAGTGAAGAATAAGTATAAAATCAATTATTTTGATAAATAAAACTGTTTAGATAAACATGAGATTTTTTTCATTCTATCCAATGCCTTGGATGAGTATCAGGTTCAATTGTATGTCTGTTAGATTTGAGGATCATCACATTATTGGATGATCATGTATCATATAGAGAGGAAGGAAACACATGTTTCATGGGATGATCAATGGAGGTATTTTTTTTACACATTTTCAATCATCAATGATGAGTGAGGTTAATTGGTTGGAGATACTCTTACTTCTACTGGATAATATGAGAAAATATGATCTTTCAATTATGTTCAATGACCCTCTTCACATTTCCCCCCACGTTTTTCTAGATGATGATTCATGTTACTTGTTTTTGGAGGAGGTGATGAACCTATTTATCAATTTTTGTGGCTTTATTAATGATGAAATCATATCTACATTAGTAAATAATTCTAATTTTGTTGATATGATACATGATTAGTTAGGGTCACCTAGAGAGGGGATCCATGAATGTTCCTCAATGATAATGGTTTTTTTTTGTGGTGGAAATGAGGAGATAATCAGTGAACATTCAAATAAATAGGAGTAAACACAAATTTTTTCCTTCATCCAATTTATAAGGGCCTAGTATTTCTTGTTCCCCAACTAGTATATTTTCCCCAATTTCCATTTCATATAGAGGTTTTTTTATCATCATTCTTAGTTGGTAACAAATATTATAGCTCAATATGGTCATTGACGTTATATAATATATCATCCCATATATCAAAAATTATCATAGTTGTTGTATAAACTAAATACATAATACTTTTCCCATTCATATGAGATACATCATTTTTAAGTTAGTTCCATGAGGATATCATCCCTCATTGACATAGGTTTGAGCTCGAATATGGAGTGGATAATTAGTTGGGATTCAAAGGATTCAAATTTGGATAAATTCATATTATCTATGTTCCAAAAGCAATGAGGGTAGATCCCTTCTATAGTATGATTTTTTTTCATTTGAATTAGATTGTTATTTGATTGACTCTTGAGTATGACACTCCTATTTTCCCCCATTATGGTCCATTATTTAGAACACAAGTTGGAAACACTTCCAGTTACTCTGATGATGACTATACTTTTGGGTGGTCAAATGAAACTAGTTGACAAGAAATTGGTTTTGGATATGGTAAATGTTGAATCATAATAAATGTAAGGATTTTATTTTTTTCATCTAATAATACTATACTATTTCATGAGTAGCATTGATTTTTTGAAATATCTATGCATTGTTATCAACTGAATACAGAGAAGAGTTTTTCGTTGATGAGGAAAAAAAATGTACTTCTAATTGGTGGGAATGTGTGATATATGTGTCATTATTTCATTGAGTCTTTTTTATTTATATATTTGAATAAAAATTAGATTCAATAGTGGAAACTTCATTGGATTTTCCAAGAGTTTTAGATGTCATCCTTGAGGATTTCTATACAGTGTTTTTGGCCTCACCACATGCCATGAAATCAATATTTGTATAAATTAGCTTCATAGTACATTATAATTATAATGGATCCTTATCTGATGGAACCTTCTAACCCAGTTTAGGCATGTATCTAGGTGGATAATATGATGTAAAATGTCAGAAACATGTCATATTGGGTAATTTTAGAGTGATCTAGTATTTCCTTCTAATATAGATAATGGTGGAATGAGGATGTTCATAGGCTACCAATGGTACAATAAAGTGACATTAAAAAATACACTATTATGAGAATAGATAATCTTGTCAACTAGTTCAAGGGATCCATATTATTTTCATGGGACAATTTCCTATCTTTAAATATCTAATGAGAGTTGGATTAGAGGAAACCCCAAATAAATAAATCAGTTGTTGATATGGAAACTCTTTGTTTTAGTAATGCTATTTAGTGGCATAAAATCCATTTTAATGTTCATAGGACTCATGGAAACCATGATCATAGATTGTTAAGGTTTTTATTTTTTCATTTTCACCAAGGATGTACTAATAAACATTTTGTTATAGGAGGTTCTTGTTGATCACCATAGAGAAAATTTAAACAAATTTTGATGCAAATATATTTTTGGTAATGAGAACAAGTGTATTTTTTGAACATTGAATGTACACTATCATTGACTAGTGCTGTCCTATTTGGGATTATTTGTCGATCTATTAATTATTACGAAAATAATCCATTAATTAAATACAATAGTGTTATCGAGGTCTTCAATTTCTAGGGTATGATTATCTATTATTGTTGTTTTATGGCTAAATTATCGTATCTTGCAACCCCATTGACATCATCGAAAAATGAGTTCCATGATTTAAGAATGAATGGATAATCTCATGAATTTTTAAACTACCTAAAAGAGAGATTGATTATTTATTTTTTTCATCATCATCCATAGAAGTGTGTGTTGTTTCAGGTGTTAGGTGTTATTTACCATATTGGTATGGGTTACGTCTTCATATATTAGAGGGTAGTGATATCATATGTCCCATGTTAGTTACATACTAATAGGAATAAATATGAAGCACATGATCATGATTTAGTGATGATTTTTTCTTTTCTAAAGGTATATTGGTATTTCCTCACTAGTCAGTGCATTATGGTCATTAAATTTTATAAGACCATAATGTATTTTTTGTATCCTCCATATCTGAATCTGTAATAATAGAGGTGGTTATAGTTATTTTGGGATTATAAAATTGTGATTTCTTTCTCCATTAGGATGGGGAATGTATTTTCATAGAATTTGAGTAAAAAATCAGGGGGATGACTGATGTGGCATTAATTTGCATAGTTTTTCCAAAACTTTTAATCAGCTTTTTAACAACTTAATATATTACTTTTACATTTTTTAATAAATATTTTAACTTCTATATTTTGATTATTAAATTTATTAATTAATAAATTTTTATAATTATTAATGTATTTTTCTCTATACAAATAATTAATTTATTTATTACATTAATTTTATTGTCATATAATTTATTAATTAGTTCAGTGTTTTATTCTTCTTACATAATAATAATATAAAATTATTAATATTTAATCAACTAATATATGAAATTTTATTTAATTTAATATTTATTTAACCCAACTTTCAATATTTTATGATAATATTTTTAACATGTATAATCTTATTTTATATAATTCATTCTAATTTATTTTATATTATTTATTTTATTTTATTTTATAATTTTTTCCAATTGTTTTTAGTGTTCTGTTAACATTATATAGACAATTATGTATGTTTTGTATTTAATTTGACTTTTTTCTAATTAACAAACAAATTTATTATTTTAAATTTAATGTTGTAATTAAATTTACTAATCTATAAGAAATTTATAAATCCATTTTCATGTTTGATTGTTGTATTAAATCATTTTCATTTATCTCAAAAAATAGTTTTCAGTTTTTTTTATTCAATTAAGAAATTTTATTTTTAACCATTAATTCCATTAATTGATAGTTGTTATAATTAAATTTATTATTAATATATATATATTTAATTTACTAGATTAATTCAAATAAGTTTTATTTAATTGTAAATTTTTAAAAAATATTTCTATTTTACAGTGTAAGTAGGCACCAGGTTTTCCCTTTGTCATTTTTTATATCTCATGGTGTCACCATTTCCATACAATTACAAGGGAACCAGTTTAAAGATATAATATCTCATCCAATTTATGGAGGAACCATCATACCACTTCTTTTATTCCATCGCTTCCATTATTAACGGTGGCACCATTTCCATCATCTCACGGTGCAACTATTTCTTTTCATTGTGGTGGCCCCGTTTCTACCCGCCACTATTACCTGCTACCTGAAACCTCAAACCAGCATCGATCTCTCCTTTAAATCCTTCTCATTATTCCATAACTCTATTCCACCCTAATTTTATATTCCACATCGTTGGTGCCACTGACGAAAGAACATCGTCTCTTTAACATCCATTACAAAATCCAAATGCAACAGACTCAACCAGACCAGAATTGATACCTAGACAAATAAAAATCCAAGTAGAAAATCTCTCTCAACACTATATATGGATTGAACAATTATTAAACAACATAAAATCTAATGTTTCCACATATCTGATGTCGTTAGCTACCGCAGAGGGTATTAATCGATGTGATATTCGGAGAAATGTTTCAATCTCAAATTTTGAAGCAGTTCCATTGGATCTAGATGTCATTGTCGTGTCGGTCAAGAATTGAGAACCACCAACGTCAGATCGGTTTGACGCCACACTGCCACTATTTACCCTGGAAGAAGAGTGAAAAGCTATCGTGGATGTCTTATGTCACCAGAAGTAGGAATTGAGGCATCCAAGGGAGATTCTACCACACTATCACCCTTTAGTGGAGGAACCGTGGAGTTTGGAGAAGAATATACCCCAAATTCCACCCTAGTTATGATGCACAGAAAATGAAAAGGTGGGATGAATGAGATATATATATATATATATATATATAATAAACTAAAAATTAAATTAGAGACATTAAAAAAAATATTAATAATAATTGAATAAATTTATTATTTTTTTAGTTTTATAAAAATATTGAAGAATAAAATAATTATTAATTTATAAATAAAATTAATAAAGTAAATATATTTAATTTAGCAAAAATAAATACAATACTCATAAAAATTAAAATAAAATTATTTAGAGATTAAAAAAACATTAATATTTAATTAAAAATATCATTTACTTAATAAAACATTAATATTATTAAATATTTTTTAACATAAATGTTAATAAATATTTTTAACTAAATTAATCAACAAAACGATACTTAAATATTCAATTAATTATTATATAATATCTTATATATTAATAAAATAATAATAACTATAATAGTAAACTATTTATGCATAATAATCTTAATTAATATCTATCTAATTAAAAAATATAACAACTTATTATTGAAAATACTAATAAAAAACCAAAGAAATGGTATTAAATTACAAAATTATTAATTTTTAAGACATAATAATAAATTAATAAATATAATAATAAATATTTAATAACTTTTTCTTTATGTTTCAAACTATTTTCTCTTTTTCTCTATTGTGTAGATTCATTCAGGTTACAAGAACCTCGACCAGGATCAACTTAACTAACTCATGGGGAGTTAGTTACTAGGGAAAAGAAAAATCTATGTGTTTAGAAATAAAAAATACATGTGTGCGGTGCAAAAGTTTTGAACAATACTATGTTAGAGGGAGACTTGAACTAACATGTAGAAAATGACAAATACATTAAAGAAATAGAGCAGTAGTGGGAATCTGAATGGGGAGGACTCTAATTCTGATAATTCATTAAATTTTTCATAGATGACAATAGTAGATAGCAAATCACTACCCTATATTACTTCCTGGACATCATTGTAGATCCAATGATAGAGATTTGATGTGTCCCATATTAGAGCATCATTTCGGTAGTTCTTCCACCCTATTTCTTGTAATTTTTTATAGGATGTTTTTCAAATTATATAATGAAAATGTTAAATACCAAAGCTCATAGGGTTTGAGGAATATATAATTCCAATATTTACCATTTTTTTCCTATTCACATTTTAATTTTAATGTATTTAGAGTTGATCTGTGAATACAACTCTGAATCCAATGATTTCTACCATGCCACTTGATTTGAATTTTCAATCTACGATCATTCAGTTGGATTGATCATGGATACTTTTTCAAATATTATTATGTTCAAAATGAATAATTTTTCCCATTTTATGAGAATGTGTCTTTTGAATTTTTAAAAGAATATTTTTTACGTTTGAACTTTACGCTGAGTGGAGAAAGCCAACAATGTTTAATCTGATTTTCATACATCCTAGCGAGGGAAGGAAGTCAGTATTTTTTCATTTTATTTGAAAAATTAATATGAAATTTAAATATTTTAAACTTGTAGAATATATTTATCCCCCTATCATTTCACCATGATTGTTCATTTCTCAACATTACTTGCCTCTATTGTTGCTACTTTTCGTTTTTTATCTATTTTATTTTAGATTAAATCAAAAACATATCAAATTCAGTGTTCCCCATTGAATTTTTAAATTTATAAACAAATATATAAAAAACCATAAACTAAAAATGTTTACACTCATCACTGTTAAAAATATGGGGTGTATGGAATGTTTTTATTGAAAATTGTTTCTTCCCTCTTCGTTGTGTGTTTGACCCTACTCTCCACTATATGGTATATTATAAGAAAAATTGAATAATAATTCTTTTACTCACTCATAATGACAGTGGGATAAATTTTTGGTGTTTTTGTCTGGGAAGGGAGAAATCCATTACATTTCAAAAAATATTAAAAAATTCACATATAAAACAATTACACCAAAAAAATAAATCTTTGAATACTCTAGAAAAATATTCTTTCATTTACTACTAAATTTATAATTATTTTTGTACTGTTGAGTTTATTTTTTCTATTTTATGTTCTGAATTTCACTTTTTTATAACAAAGATCATAAACACAGGGTCTACAACAAATAAATTAATGCCATAAAATTTTAATTGGATAACCACCTAACTGCTAATAAAAAGAAATAAAATCTAAAATGGAAAATTTAAATAATTGGATTCTAGTACCTAATAAATTCAAAAAACATCATGAAATATTTGAAAATGAGAGGCCTAGGATGATGTAATTCATACTCCATCAACTGTGGAGGAATATTTCTTCAATTAATTATCTCATATATCCCAAAATTATGAGCTGAAATAGTCCCACATTTCACAAATTCATATATTTAATGGGACTTTACTAAGGACTCTCTTTCCATCATAAGAAATTTCTATAATATTGTATAGCTATTACCTATTTTAATACTTACATAAATGAGCTACAAATGCATTTCATTCCATTTTTTTGTAAAAGGAATACTTGGAACTGGTGTCTAAGCCTAGAAAAGAATATTTTTGAAAACTCGGGCCAAATGATTAACTCTTTTATAATGAAATTAAATACCCAAATACATAAGGGTGAATTAATAACTCAAATAACTAGTTTTTACAATGAGGATGAAGAATACTTTCATGAGTATTGGGATAGATTCATGGACCTTCTTAGGTATTTTCCCCATCACATACTCTTACCCACCTTCATAGGGATATCTGCTATGAAGTGTTGTCCTCCAGTAATCAAAACCTAGTTGATTAAGCAATTGGGATTAACTATAATGGTAAAACCGATGAAGAAATAAAACAAATATTTTTTACTCATACATTAAATTCACAACAACAAAATTTTTGAAGAATATCATTCAATATAAATGTTACTATTAACATTGGTTTAATGAATTAAACTCAAGAACAACTTCTAGAAATCACCATCCAACTTCTATCTTTAATCAATAAGAATTAAAAACAAAATGTTAATAATTTGGGCTTTCAAAACAATAACCAATCATTAATAGAACTGTGTGCCCAGTGTAGAATGTTTAGGCATACTAAAAACTTATGTCCCAACATTGACATACCAGCCAACATGAAAACTCAAATTTTGTAAATTATGGTCCCTAGATTCCTGCTAATGAAGGATCCTTTTAAATCAATTATAAATATATCTTTAGGAACAATCCTATTATATAATAGAATGATATTGTATAAATTAAACAATATACTACCTCTAATTACTAAACTAACCAAAAAACACAAAAAATCAACAATGAGGTGAGTCTTCAAATAATCAAGGTAACAATGATAATCATATGTCTTCTAAAAAATATATAATTTTGAAAATAATAAGTTCATAGAAGGAAATATTCATGACTCAAATCTATAAAAATCAAAATCATTACCAGTGAGATAAAATTAGAAATGATCCATGAAATTAGAATATAGAAACTCAATTCGGCCAAATAGATAGAGACCTTACATGTAGTGACAAGGGATGATTATCGATCACAATTGAGAAAACCCCTAGAAATAAAATCATGTATTTTTTGACAAAAAGTTTAATTTAAAAACAATTTGTACCTAAAAAATACATTGGAGTTTACCATAATGAAAAAATTGTGATTTTTGAAGTACAAATCACTTATGTTCACAATGTGATAATTCATAGAAAAGTCATGAAAATGATGAAAATTTGAATTTGACTTCTAAAACTCAAAATGAAGATTATTATAAAAATAAAAATAGTAATAGAAAAGAGAAATTTGTTGATGAGGTGTGGGATATGCCTACTGTCCTATAAAAACATTCCCCACCCATCCCATTCCATGAAAAAATCAAACCTCAAAGTTACACCATGGCTAAACATCTTTAGTTATTTTTAAATCTTACCAAGATTCAAGTGAAAATTTAATTAATTAAATCATTAATTCAAATCTCTTATTAATTGAAATCTTATAAAAAAAATTCCAATAAAATTGTATTGGATTTTTCTACCTACAACCTCACTGAACAGAGAAATGTTGTGCTTCAAAAGAGAATCCCACATAAAATGAATGATCCCGTTAGCTTTTTCACCCTTACACCTTATAAAATATTGATCATATAAACTTCTAATGTGACTTAGGTGATACTATTAACCCTATCACATATGAACCGTTTCAAAATTTTATATTGGATGATCTTCAACCAACCACATTCATACCCCAATTAACAGACCATTCTGTCTCTCATCCTCGGGGTAGGGTAGATGACATTCTAATTGGATATGCGAAGCTATTTTTGCATGCAAACATTCAGTTCATATATATAGAGTTTGATCAAGATTTATCAATCATCATGGATATTCCCCTCTTGGCCACATGTGTAACTATAATTGATGTGTATAAATGTCAACATATCTTTAAAATTTGAGAAAAAAAAAGAGTTTAATGTTTCTAACAATTTTAAAGGACCAACCTTTTCTAAAAACTATTCAATGGTAGATTATTTGGAAGAAGAAAACAGAAATTGAGGAATTGAATATTCTTTAAATCAATCATTTTCTGAAGAAATTCATTTGGAAACTAAAATTCTCAATTTTCATGTCTCACAAATTGAAAAATCCTCCCAGACTCACAATCTAATTTTTTTTTCAGAATTACACAAGTGCCTAGTTTTTGATTTAGCTAGAGTATCTTTATTCTCTTCTAAAATTAATATAATTTTATAGAATTTAGGGTTTTTATATTAACAAACAAACTATAGTGAAATTTTTTGATTTTGAGGGATATATTTTCAGAAAACATGGTGATTCTTCTTTAATAAATCTGTTAAATTTAATACTGGAAAATCTGGACAATTAGTTATCCACATTGGAAAGTAGTATTGTCAATTCTAAAACTAAATTTAAAATTTAAAATCCTTCATCATTTCAAACCCATTATAATAAATATATTGATTATATTTTTCCTCCTAGCCCCAAGAGTCTTCCTTCTAGTGAAAAAACAATCATTTTGGAAGGGAAAACACTTCATACACATTTTAAATATTCATTCTTGGGTGATAATGAATCACTAAGTATAATAATTTCTACTTAACTTAATGATAATCAAGAATAATGATTGTTGAAATATATGGTTTTGAAACACAATTAATTTTCTGAGTGTGTTCACGTTCACCTTTTTCTATTTTTGGTTTTACCATTCGCATCAAACTAGGGCTTGTGCATTTAACAATAGGAAGAGTTTCTATCAAGAGGGTCCCCACCATGAATAAATTTTCCCATAAAATATAATTTTTTGTGGGTTTTCTCTATATGGGAAACTATATTTTTGGCCAACACATCATGGTTCATGGTTCCACACATTATTGGGGAATCAAATTCATGGATAATGAACAATATTAATAATTTTCATTCATTTTTCATTGTGGAAATGATGGTTCTATCAGGATTTTGAGGGTCGTGCATTAACGGGTTTCCATGAGTGGATAATATTGAGATATATTGTAGGGAATGTGTTGTAAGAGGGGAGATCATGCCATTAAGATTGGCCCATTTCTATGATCAATATTTTTTACAGTGTTCGAGATGGGACATGTCAAGATGAGACATGACCAGGTGAAATAAACTCTGAGTACAAAAGGTCGGATTGGTATTGTGATAGATTATGATATTATTGTGTCCTATGTGGTAGAGTCCCCTACATTGGGGAGGGTGGTAAAATCATGACTCTCATTGACATTCCATGACCTAGAAGTAGAGAAATATTTAAAAAATGGTTGACCAATCATTAAACAGCCATCCCTTCAGATATTATGTAATGAATGGTTTATAATGATGGGCATTGATTTGGATATCCACTATTATATTCCTCCACTTTATTCCCCTTGAGGATTGGTCTTCCATGAGAATTTTGAGAAACAATTTAAGGTGTGATTTTTCCTTTCCCTCTCTATGCTTATTCTACATTGGTATATATTGATACAAATTCCATAGGAAGGGTGTTATAAAAATTCAACCACGTAATGGTTGATATCATCATATAATGATATGAATTTTTCTTACCTTATATATAGTATGAAATAATTGTATGAACAAATTGATTTGATCTAGTTTTTTTGACATAAAAATGCTTATTAATTTTTCTAGTGATTTAGATTTATAGGATTAAATAATTATATTTGTTATTTATTTTTACTATTAGTTATTTTTTCATTATTAATTGATATAGGAGATCAATTTTAGAATAATTTTGGATAAGGAATGAATAGGATTGGTCAAATAAGAGTGAATCATCACAAGGATTGAAACACTATGTTTGAGGTAGTTGATCCATGTAATATAAAAAACATATGTGTTTTGATGCATGAATGTTCATTTATACCATTTTTAATTAGACTTGGTAATGTTTTATGGAGAAAGAGTGTCACGCCTAATATATATTAGATAGAATGGAGACTTTCATGTTTATAATTGGTGATCTTGTGACGTTTTGAATTTATGATATATATGTTGGCTGTGTATTCAAAGGGTGAACGTGTTTTTTTTATTTTATAGTAGACCTCGTATAATTCTTGGAACATACGATGAGCCATATAAATCATAGGTTGGTTCTCAGGTGTTGTTTTTCATGATAATGTTAGGCCTTATGGTGATGGGAGAGATGTTGAAACATCTCAAATATGGGAAGGAACGTCCTCCTAGGTGTAGATCGAGAGTTAGTGTGCACCATTATTTTGTTAACCCCGTTGGGTAATGATGGAATATATTCTATTGTTTATCATATCAAGAGATATAATAAGTAATATGTGAATTAAGTCAATGAAATGGTATTGGGAACAATCCCCATGACATAACCAGGCGATTATAATAGGATTGGTATGAGTTAACTCAGGATATTCAATGTTTATCTAGTAAAAAAAATAATATAATATATTTTTAAGGAGTTGAACTAGCATGTAGATACTTACTTGGGTATATTTTAATGTTTATGTGGTCATCCTAGAGTGTTAGTATAGGAAGAGTTCTATAGAGGAGATATTGATATATTTCTAATGACAATATTTGACACTCTTGGGGGAACGATGGGAATGGTAATGTGTATAGTGTAGATTTCTTATGTTTATGAGATGATATTGATGAAATAATTCTTTGAGTCTAAATAATATTCATTATATATATGAGACATGGTGCAGGATCTAATGTTATTACACCCTAGGTGATGAGTTGTTAAGAATATTAGATGGATTTTATGTCACACTTGTTATTATATGTGTTTAATCAATGATGTTTATGTTATAAGTGATGGACAATGTTGTGGGTGATGATAGATCCTACATACTACACCTTCCATTATAGAGAATGTATTCAAAGGACCCATCATTGGGTGATGAGGTATTGGTAAGGTATTGATACAGTATCCGAACATACCTGGACTTATAAGATTGTTTATTGGATAATGGTCTTACCACGAGTGGTAAGTTATTGGAATTTCCATACGTTTAATAGGATTGAAGAGGTCAATTTTTTTAAGACATCTCTTAGATGTTGGGATGGCAAGGGTACTATTTTTTGGAATGTACCTATGTGATAAGATAATAGGAGGGTACTATTTTAAAACATCTCCCTTTGTGACAATGGATAAACATGTTAATATTGTTAAAAATATCTCTATGTAATAAGGGATTCATAGTATACAATTTCTGATTAATCTCATAAAAGTATGGATTATTATGGAACTTATTGAATATACATATTATTTGTGATTTGATAGTACATTTTACATAGACCATATCATAAATATGTATATAGCGGTGGAGGAATGCTATGGTGCACTACCATGAATCTTTAGGTATGTTTCATGTTGTGGAATTATAAGATTTATTTCCAGTATTATACTAATGTAGTGTGGTCATGTGTTTTGGTGGTATGTATAAAAAATTGATTTGAAGATATTATTTATTTCTTTTTTTAATCCTCCTCATTAATAATAATAAATAGCATAGTGTATATTAGGGGTATGTAATGATACACTAATTAGATGTTTTATCACACTATGTATGATCACTCTATTATATGGGATCTCATTATTTCAATATAGTTTGGCATATGTCATGAAGTGGATTTGAAAGTGTTCACTCAATAAGGATTTCATGATCTGTCTAGTATGGAACTAGGATAACAGAATATTTTCTTGTGTATTTTTGTTTAATTTTGTAACTTTTCTATATGATCATCCCAATTGATGATCATTTGTTGTATGTTTTATGGATTCTACATTCATTTTTTATAGTATATTTTTTATTGAATATGATTAATATGATTATTCATATCAATTTTTATTTATTATTATTATTTTTATAGTGTCCCCGACATGTAATTTCTTAACTATCTATACCTTAGAAACCCCAGGCATTAAGGTGGCTGATCATGTACCCATGTGATGTATCATTTTAAGAAATTTATGAGTGGTCTCTTATAGGGTAATTAATAATATTATTATGGTACCTTTTTATAGTCTCACTATTTGGGATATAGTGGGCAGGGAATAGAAATATTTCATATCATGTGATGGATCTCAGAGTCATAATCCACGAAGACATTTAGGTTGGGAATTATGTGATATTAGGGTTAGGAGATTTGTGTGCTTTGTTATGTCATTTCTAATTGAGATATTTATTCAGGTATCTTGTGTGTATATGAGATACTTATTTTGTAATTTTTCTATTTTACTACATTAGAAATAGAAATGTATACAAGCATCATTTTCAACATTTTTAATTCAAATTTCAAATTTTTTTATGGATATATTTAATTATATGTGATTCGGTTAAATTAAAAATAATATGTTGTTTCCATAAATATATAATTTTTAATTAAACTCATCAATACAATAGTATTTTTTATATGATGGTAGGTTATGTTGATCTTACAGAACATTGATCTCTAGTGATAAATATGAAATATTTTAATGCAAGTTGTCTATCGGAATAATTGGTGTCTTGTTCATGTTATTAGACAATATGGGATTATCTAATGATGGGAATCGTTTTCCCTAAATATTTTTTAACTCTTATCATTGATATTCTAACTTTATTAGATTTATGTTTTTAGTTGAAACAAATTCTATGGGTAACATTTTTAGTATATTGAGATATATTTCCATTATTTTATAAACACAACTCCCACATCTGAGGAAAAAAATCATCATATCTTTAGATTTAATAAAATTATTTATTATGAATCAAAAATGACAAAACAACATCATAAATTCTTGAAATATAAGTCCAAGAGATCAATTAAAAATAATATTTAAATTGAAATTTATAATATATACATATAATTAATAAACAATAAACATCATGTTAAATCACATTCATTTTGAGTGTATAGTTTTTTCAATGTAAATGAAATAAAAGTATTCTTTTGACTCTAAAATAATTAACATACCAACCTATTTATTATTTAAGGAATCCTCATTTTGATTTTGATGTATAAAGTACAATTTTAGGTTTTAGTTGGTTTTTAATCTGATATAAGAGACAAAATCATTCATATATTTGTTAATGAAGTTAATACCCCTTAAATTGAAGTACCCTACACATGAACTCTATTTAGTAGTGGATGTTCACACTCTTAGGTTTTTTAGGCATTATTTACATTTTTAGAAAACTATTCTCATATATAGATCATAAATATATTAATTCAATTTTTTCAGAAAATTGCATCAAGTTAACACACCTATGGTTATTATAGTATCTATGAAAATTTTATATTTAGATTATATTTATATTTGGGAAGGGTAAAAATGTGAAATATTCCATGAGAAATAAATTACTCCACCAGTAAATGTGGAAGATGAACAGAAATAAAAATTTATTTTTTTGTATACTTTCAAACAGTTGTGATGGGGATCATTTATAGAGTTTAATTCACAATTCTCAATAATAAATCCATTTTTGTGGACAAGGTTAGTGTACTATGGGTTTTCATGTAGGTAATGTTGGGAAATAAAAATCATTGTAAATTGCATGGTGACCATTAATGGGTGGTAGATCTCAGTAGATAGATTTCCCTTTTTTAAGTGTAAATAATTTCTCTAATAGAGAACATAAAATATGAGTTAATTGATTTTCAATATACGAGTTGGGTGTTATATCCTTGGGAAACTAAGATGTAAAATAATAATAAAAAGTAGTTTTTTCTAGAAATAAAATTGATGTAACTATTGTTTTTCTTCAGGTCTATAATTCCAATAAGTAATGATATACTATCAATAACCATTTTTGTTATTTTAACCATTACTGGTTTGGTAATGCATATGGGTGAATATTATAACGACCCATACTTTACATACATTTTTAATACTTCAAAATTGAAGCACACTTATTACAACATATGACAAAACCACAAAGGACCGTATAGGTATAGTGTCTTTAGAAACTGGGAAACATAAACAACTGGTTCATAAATCTTCTACAGTGTCTCCCATTTATTTCATCATATCTAGGGTCCCTTTTAGCATATTCTACTTAATATCCATCTTCCTGACCTGGGGAAAAGAAAACATAAAAGGGTGAGCTCAAATGCTCAGCAAGGGCAAATAAAGGAGATAAAAATCATATCATATCTTTTTGAAAATCAAAACCTGCAAAAGAGATCATAATATCTTAACATGGAATAAATCATAGAACTGAAAATGAGATCCCCATAATCATAACATAAAACTTGAAACTTTGTGGCATGTACACATAATCATGGAAAATCATTTGTTGTTAGTCATGACTCATTGCCAAGACTATCTTAGTGGACAAAGTCCCTTTCTGAACCGAGTTCACTCCTCGTTTCAGTCTTGTTTCACTGAACCGGTATAACCTACCGTTCCAGCCCTGTCTATCTCATGAGATATAAAATCTTTACCCAATGCATTGGAGTGAGATATAGGTCCCACCCATCTTATAATGAATCCTTTCTTATGTGTGCCACATAATCATAAAACATACATCATCGCATAACACATGTAACAAAAATGGGATTCTTGAAACATCATGACATCATAAAACAAATCTTATAAGGCAAATGACTTCATAAAAATAATTCACTCATAACATAATCAAATCAATGTAATTAAAGGTATAAAAACAGAACCCTTTATTATCTTAGATGGAAAATAATTTTGATAAAACACTTGAACTCCATTCTTGAGGAAAATATCGTTTCTTATTCAAAAACACTTTTCTTTTCTTAACATGTCATACTAAAAGAAGTTGATCAAAAATAAACTTGAAAACTTATAAAGGAAGATTCTTGGAAATAATGTTTTAAAAATCCATTCTTGCCGTATAAGTTAAAGAAAAACATTCTTCGTACTTTTGTCGGAAAAGTCAAAAAGTACCTCATATGAAAAACGACAAAAGATTCCTTTCATATTCTTTACTAAAAACTCACCGAAGGGTAAAATTGGATTTAAACTATTGTAAGTGGATGGAAACAATATTACATATTGAGGTAACATGGATGTGGATGATAAAATACACCCCAGTAAATACCAAAGTATAAACAATCTCGGATAAAAATGAGATTGTGATATTTTCCCTTACCTTAGGTCCGATTTGCTTTGTTCGTGTCCGAAGCTCCTGTATAATGGTTTAAATAATGTTATTGACTTATTCCAGAATCATACATATTGATATGATATCATATATGGTCATATTATTAGCTTCTTGTTAGTAATATTTCATTGTTACTTGTTACTCGGGTCTTTATAACTTTTTGTTCTTATGCGTGTTTTGTCGAATAAATTCTTATTCTTATCTTTAGGTTATAGATAATTCATTTCCAGAATGGTATTAGTGTATTATATACCATATTCATTCATTCAATTCATTTATATAATCATTATGAAATGAAGATCATGTAGAACGAGTCGCATCACATCGTGGAGACGGTATTCCGTACGTACACACGAGTGATGATATCGTTCCTATGATCGTGGAATTGTATTGGAGTATATATATATTATTTCAGTATCAATATTACTTCATAATAATCATATATATTTACTCATTACAACATTATTACCCATCCTTGTAAGGTGATGGTGGAAAATAGATTACACCACGGCGTGGAGACGGTATTCCGTACGTACGCACGCGCGGTGATTTCATTTTTCCGTAGGATGGATAGAAGGTGAATTAGGGTTGTTTCATATTTATAATAACATATCAGTATGTAAGTAATACTGATGTTATT
Source organism: Viscum album (assembly GCA_963277665.1). Taxonomy (NCBI): domain Eukaryota; kingdom Viridiplantae; phylum Streptophyta; class Magnoliopsida; order Santalales; family Viscaceae; genus Viscum; species Viscum album. The sequence goes on along the minus strand of OY728133.1, from coordinate 1,020,967,481 downwards.
ACTTTATCATGAAACAACTAAAGAAGAAGAAGTTGAAGAGGAAAGAAATTGAAAAGATCGGTAATGGATATTACTTCTTCTTTGAAACGCCTCTTTGAATCCTCCACTTAGGGAACTAAGATTGGTCTTTGAAGAAGACCAGGACCTCTAGGATTATTCTAGGGAAGTGGAGAGGAGAAAATGGCAGGTGTTGGCCGAGCTTGAGTGCTCAAATTGGTGTGAGGAGGAGGGGGAGGAGGTGCCCTTTTATAAGGGAGGAGAGGGGCACCTTAGGAATATCTCAAAATATTATTTTATATTAAAGTCAAAATCGGTTTATAATGGTTCCAAAGGGTCTTATTTCAAAGATAAAGTGGGGATGGGTCGAAATACTATCAACAAATAAGATTTAGACAAGTTTAGGGTATTAATTTAACCTTATCAATTAGATTTAACTCTAAGTTAATTAATTTATCTTTTACCGTGTCTTTTTGTTTTCTTTCACTATATGGTTAATACACTTACTATAACATGCCAAACGAACCCCAAATTGTTTATTATTAATATATATATCCTTATCTAAGTCATTTGGCCGAACCTTAGATTTTTAGGAATAAAATAACAATTAATAATATAATATTTGATTTAAAAACTATTTTGTGTCAATTTTGACACTATTTGATATATGATTTTTGTGAAAGTCATATCAGAATTATATGTTCGAACCAAGTGGACTAAATCAACACTAATATATCATAGTAACCTAGAAAATTAGTGGAATTCATAAAAAGTCTCAAATTACATTAATTATGGGGTTTATAACATCAATTATGTCAACATTTCATTAATAAGATAATTACTGCATCATCATTGTGGCATAAATAAATTAAATTATTTAATGTCTAAAAATTACAAATAAAATTCCATTATGTAGGAAATCTTTTTAGCTTTCTAATGAATATTTATAGTCGAATTTATCTTATGTATAACCCCATATTAAAAATGATTTACTTATTAAACTTTGATTTTAACTATTTTAACCCTTCTTTAAATAAATTAATAATAAATGTCCTAATCTAATCCAAGTGGGCCTAAATGGTCATATTTTATTCCTAAGTTTGTTTTTGGTCGAATTACACTTATCCAATAGAATTAGGACATGTGTTAGGGTAATATTAATATCATATTTACCCTTAGTTACCCTATTTACTATTAACCGCGGTAAAAAAGTAAAAAGTTACTATTCACTAAAAAAATTATTTTTATCTCATTGAACCACATTTTACTTACTGATATCAACCGTGTCTGTCGGATTTTCGAAATTCCAATCACAGAAGCGGTAAAATTAAGTTTTATGCAAAATTCAGTTTTAACCTACCACTTAGTGGTTTCACTATTCATCAAAAATTGAAAGTTTTCAGAAAAATTCCAAAATTTCACCCTAGGCTAATTTCGATATTCTGAGTCCAAAAATGAAGTCCATTTTGAAAAATAAAATTTATAAAATTTTAAAAAGTGGTTATTACTATTCATAACGGGTAGTTTTAATAGCATATTGTTGTTTAGTGAAACTCGGTATTGCGTACGACGCAAGCTATCGAGGAAGGTCATGATTGCGTGAAAAGCAAGCCAAGAAAGTGTTGTGTAGAAAAAGATTCCTTTGATGATTTATATAACATAATAGTCTCGGGTGTTACATTCTACCCCCCTTAAAAAGAATTTCTCCCTCGAAATTCATCACTTTGCAACAAACAGATGAGGATACTTCTCCCTCATCATATCCTCAAGCTCCCATGTAGCTTCTTCAAGTTGGTGGTTTCTCCATAAAACTTTCACCAATCGAGTGGTCTTGTTTCATAGGACTTTTTCGCTATGATCCAGAATCTCTATCGGCTGTTCTTCATAAGAAAGATCTTGCTCCAGCGGTACAACTTCTGAGCTGAGTACATGTGAATGATCTGGTATGTACTTTCTCAGGAGAGATACGTGGAACACATCGTGAACTTGAGAGAGATTCGGTGGAAGAGCCAATCGGTAAGCTACCTTCCCAACACGATACAGTATTTCAAAAGGACCGATATATCTAGGGCTCAACTTCCCCTTCTTTCCAAATCTCATAACCCTCTTCCAGGGAGATATTTGTAAGAACACTTTATCACCAACTTCAAACTCTAGGTCTTTTCTTCGGTTGTCGGCATAACTTTTCTGTCGACTCTGAGCTGCTCTTATATGTTGTTGAATAGATCTGACCTTCTCTGCCATTTCATCAATGAGATCAGGTCCTAATAGCTTTCTTTCCCCAACTTCATCCCAGCAAGTTGGAGTCCTACATTTCTTTCCATAGAGAGCTTCATAAGGAGCCATCTGAATACTGGAGTGAAAGCTATTATTATAAGAAAATTCCACCAAAGGTAGGTGTTGATCTCAACCTCCTTTGAAATCCATAGAGCAAGCTCTCAACATATCTTCTAGGGTTTGAATTGTTCTCTCAGACTGACCGTCTGTCTGGGGATGATAAGAAGTGCTGAAACTCAAATCTGTATCCAGAGTATGCTGAAGACTTCGCCAGAACTTCGAGGTAAATCTCGGATCCCGATCAGATATAATAGAAAGTGGTACTCCATGCAATCTTACCACTTCCTTTACATATATCCTGGCAAGATGATCTAGAGAGAAATCCTCTCTAATAGGAATGAAGTGTGCAGACTTTGTAAGACGATCAACTATGACCCAGATAGCATTATTGCCTTTGGATGTTTTAGGAAGTCCTGTGACAAAGTCCATAGTGATGTTTTCCCATTTCCATTCGGGTATGGGTAATGGTTGTAACATCCCCTTAGACTTCTGTCTCTCAGCTTTAACTTGTTGACAAACCAAGCATCGAGAGGCATATTCAACAACATCTCTTTTCATGCCATCCCACCAGAAGTACTCTTTCAGGTCCCTATACATCTTCGTGATTCCAGGATGAATAGATAATGAAGAACTATGAGCCTCATCCAGCAGCTCCTTCTTTAATTCGGGGATGGAAGGAACACAAACCCGATTCCTGAACTTTATTATCCCATCACAATCAAGGTTGAATTCAGGAACATTTCTCACCTTCTTTTGTAACTTGACATCTTCTTTCTGTGCCTCTTTAATCTTCACATGTATAGATGGTTGAACATTCATTTGAGAAAGATAAGATTTTTCCCCTTCCATTATAATTCCAAGATCCATACTTTGTAAATCCATAAATATTGGATCTTTTGTGATCCTCATCATGGATAAACTAGCATGGTCTTGTCGACTTAATGCATCTGCCACCTTGTTTGCTTTCCCAGGGTGGTAATGGATTGAGCAGTCATAATCCTTAATCAGCTCCAACCATCTTCTTTGACGCATATTCAGCTCCTTTTGTGTGAAAATATACTTTAAACTTTTATGATCAGTATAAATATCACACCTTTCACCATAAAGGTAATGCCTCCAAATCTTTAATGCAAAGATTACCGCAGCCAACTCCAAATCATGTGTTGGGTAATTTTGCTCATGGATTTTCAACTGTCGTGAGGCATAAGCTATCACCATATCATTTTGCATAAGAACACACCCCAATACCTTCTTGGATGCATCACTGTAGATCACAAACCTTTCTCCACTACAAGGCATTGTGAGCACAGGTGCACTGGATAACCTTCTTTTCAACTCCTCGAAATTCTCTTCACATTCCTCTATCCAGACAAACATAACTCCTTTCCGAGTCAACTTGGTGAGTGGATTAGATAATCGTGAAAAATCTTTTACAAAACGTCGATAATATCCAGCCAAACCAAGAAAACTTCGAATCTCAGTTACCGTTGTTGGTCTCGACCATCTTTCGATAACCTCTGTTTTTGCTGGATCCACAGATATCCCCTCTTTTGAGATTATGTGACCCAAAAATGAAACTTTTTGAAGCCAAAATTCACACTTGGTAAATTTGGCATAAAGCTTCTCCTTTCTCAGGGTCTTCAATATAATTCTCAAGTGATCTTCATGCTCTTCCTTTCTCTTTGAATAGACAAGAATATCGTCAATAAAGACTACCACAAATTGATCAAGATAGTCTCTAAAGACTCTATTCATTAGATCCATGAGGATAGCAGGGGAATTTGTAAGACCAAATGGCATCACTATAAATTCATAGTGTCCATACCTTGTACGGAAAGTCGTCTTTGGTATATCCTCCCTTTTGACCCTTAATTGATGATACCCTGAATGAAGATCAATCTTGGAAAAGTTTTGAGCTCCGCGTAGTTGGTCAAATAAGTCATCAATGCGTGGGAGAGGATATTTGTTCTTGATAGTGATCTTGTTAAGTTCTCGATAATCAATGCAGAGTCTCATTGATCCATCTTTCTTCTTAACAAATAGAACAGGTGCTCCCCAAGGTGACGCACTAGGGCGTATGAATCCCTTATCAAGATTCTCTTTGATTTTATTCTTCAATTCCTGCAACTCAATTGGGGCCATTCTATAAGGTGTCTTTGAAATTGGCATAGCGCCCGGCACGAGTTCTTTTGAAAACTCACCTTCACAATTTGGTGGAAGACCCAGTAATTCCTCCAGAAAGACATCATCAAACTCCCGTACAATAGGCATATTCTTAATTGTGAGTTTCTCACCAACCAATTGAGATAAATAACCTTCATTTAGTGGAATCAATACCCATAAGATGGAAGAAATTTCCACTGGAAGATTATGTTCATCCTTGCATTGATATACGATCGTAGATTGATCTGGAATATGAAATGTGACTTCCCTTCTTTGGCAATTGATATGAGCTCCATGTATAGAAAGCCAATCCATGCCAAGAATCACATCAAATTCCACTAAAGGAAGTATCACAAGATTTGCAGGAAGCACTTTCCCACAAACTTCGATCGGAGAAGAATTATAAACTTTTGATGCGACTGTTGTGCCATTAGGTGTTGTCACAGCTAACTCAACATCTAATTGTTGAGGTAATGCGGTGATACCCTTAGAAAATTCTTTAGAAAAAAAAGAGTGGGTGGATCTAGAATCAAATAAAACATTTGCTACTTTAGAGTGGACGGTAAGTGTACCTTTCACCACTTCGTTCTCGTACTCCACATCGCTGATAGAAATTTCATGTGACTTTCCTTTGTCTTTAGCCTTAGGATTTTGTTGACGTCGACCATCATCATCAACCCTTGGATTTGGGCATTGATTGGCATAATGCCCCATCTCCTTGCACTTGAAACATTGAAGTGTAATAGGATCATTCTGCGTATCCCTTCCTTTGTTTGAATCATTGGACATCTTCTTCCCATTATCACGGCATTCAAATGCCCGATGACCTTACTTTCCACATTTAAAACATTTACTTGTCCCTTTAAGACAACTCCCTCCATGTTTCTTTCCACACTTTGAGCATAAGGGAAAGCTCATCTTCTTTTCAGTTTGTTCATTAGATTTTCCTTTGAATTCCATCTTCCTCTTCTTATCAAACCCATGTGACTGATGGGTTACTCCAATCTCCATCTCAACTTTGAGAGCACATCGAACGATATCCTCGTAGCTATTGAAGTCCCTTATGGCTAACGCCCTTAGAAGACTTGGTTTTAAGCCACTAAAGAATCGATCGATCTTACTCTCAGGTTGGATAATAATACCAGAAGCGTACCTTGCAAGTCTTGTAAAATTTGCTTCATAGGTACCAACAGATTCATCATCCCTTTGCTTCAGTTCAAGAAACTATTTCTCCATCTTTGTTTGGAGAATACGAGGGAAGTACTTATTGAAAAATAAGTTCCTGAACTCGTCCCATTCCATAGACTCAATTTCATCCCTTTGCCTCGTATTCTTAACAAGATTCCACCATTGATCAGCATCTCCTTCCAAACGATACACTGCTAGGATGACTTTATCATGTTCAGAACATTGAAGAACTAAAAATATCTTTTCAGTAGTACTAATCCATTTTTCAGCAACTAATGGATCAGTAGACCCGCTGAAAGAAGGTGGACGCTGCCTCATGAAGGATTCAACAGAATGTTGCTCCCTCCTTTGCTCGTTTGGAAATCCTGCATGATTCATAGCTTGAGAAAGTTGTGTGAGCATGGCTACAAGATTTTGCATTCCAGCTCCCATATCGTTTGGTTGCTCAGGGGGACAATCATTGCATTGCCCATCGCATTCTGCATTAACACGGTTCCTTCGGGTTCCAGCCATTGACTAAAACCAAGAAGAATAGTGTGAGCAACACTAATTATAATAGGAAACCACATAATTCAAGAATAAAATTTTCATGCTTAAGGTCTTATCCTAGGTTATTCATGTCCATTTCTAAGATTGTGTTCTATGCTTAGACTTATCCTTAGGGTTCTTACTAAGGCTTTCACATCCTAGTTTCCAAAGGTTGACTATACCTTTCCTCTGATACCAACTATAACGACCCATACTTTACATACATTTTTAATACTTCAAAATTGAAGCACACTTATTACAACATATGACAAAACCACAAAGGACCGTATAGGTTTAGTGTCTTTAGAAACTGGGAATCATAAACAACTGGTTCATAAATCTTCTACAGTGTCTCCCATTTATTTCATCATATCTAGGGTCCCTTTTAGCATATTCTACTTAATATCCATCTTCCTGACCTGGGGAAAAGAAAACATAAAAGGGTGAGCTCAAATGCTCAGCAAGGGCAAATAAAGGAGATAGATAAAAATATATCATATCTTTTTGAAAATCAAAACCTGCAAAAGAGATCATAATATCTTAACATGGAATAAATAATAGAAGTGAAAATGAGATCCCCATAATCATAACATAAAACATGAAACTTTGTGGCATGTACACATAATCATGGAAAATCATTTCTTGTCAGTCATGACTCGTTTCCAAGACTATCTTAGTGGACAATGTCCCTTTCTGAACCGAGTTCACTCCGCGTTTCAGTCCTGTTTCACTGAACCGGTATAACCTACCGTTCCAGCCCTGTCTATCTCATGAGATATAAAATCTTTAACCAATGCATTGGAGTGAGATATAGGTCCCACCCATCTTATAATGAATCCTTTCTTATGTGTTCCACATAATCATAAAACATACATCATCGCATAACACATGTAACAAAAATGGGATTCTTGAAACATCATGACATCATAAAACAAATATTATAAGGCAAATGACTTCATAAAAATAATTCCCTCATAACATAATCAAATAAATGTAATTAAAGGGATAAAAACAGAACCCTTTATTATCTTAGATGGAAAATAATTTTGATAAAACACTTGAACTCCATTCTTGAGGAAAATATCCTTTCTTATTCAAAAACACTTTTCTTTTCTTAACATGTCATACTAAAATAAGTTGATCAAAAATAAACTTGAAAACTTATAAAGGAAGATTCTTGGAAATAATGTTTTAAAAATCCATTCTTGCCGTATAAGTTAAAGAAAAACATTCTTCGTACATTTGTCGGAAAAGTCAAAAAGTACCTCGTATGAAAAACGACAAAAGATTCCTTTCATATTCTTTACTAGAAACTCACCGAAGGGTAAAATTGGATTTAAACTATTGTAAGTGGATGGAAACAATATTACATATTGAGGGAACATGGATGTGGATGATAAAATACACCCCAGTAAATACCCAAGTATAAACAATCTCGGATAAAAATAAGATTGTGATATTTTCCCTTACCTTAGGTCCGATTTGCTTTGTTCGTGTCCGAATCTCCTGTATAATGGTTTAAATAATGTTATTGACTTATTCCAAAATCATACATATTGATATGATATCATATATGGTCATATTATTAGCTTCTTGTTAGTAATATTTCATTGTTACTTGTTACTCGGGTCTTTATAACTTTTTGTTCTTATGCGTGTTTTGTCGAATAAATTCTTATTCTTATCTTTAGGTTATAGATACTTCATTTCCAGAATGGTATTATTGTATTATATACCATATTAATTCATTCAATTCATTTATATAATCATTATGAAATGAAGATCATGTAGAACGAGTCGCATCACATCGTGGAGACGGTATTCCGTACGTACACACGAGTGATGATATCGTTACTATGATCGTGGAATTGTATTGGAGTATATATATATTATTTAAGTATCAATATTTCTTCATAATAATCATATATAGTTACTCATTACAACATTATTACCCATCCTTGTAAGGTGATGGTGGAAAATAGATTACACCACGGCGTGGAGATGGTATTCCGTACGTACGCACGCGCGGTGATTTCATTTTTCCGTAGGATGGATAGAAGGTGAATTAGGGTTGTTTCATATTTATAATAACATATCAGTATGTAAGTAATACTGATGTTATTACTTTATCATGAAACAACTAATTAAGAATAAGTTGAAGACGAAAGAAATTGAAAAGATCGGTAATGGATATTACCTCTTCTTTGGAACGCCTCTTTGAATCCTCCACTCAGGGAACTAAGATTGGTCTTTGAAGAAGACCAGGACCTCTAGGATTATTCTAGGGAAGTTTAGAGGAGAAAATGGCAGGGGTTGGCCGAGCTTGAGTGCTCAAATTGGTGTGAGGAGGAGGGGGAGGAGGTGCCCTTTTATAAGGGAGGAGAGGGGCACCTTAGGAATATCTCAAAATATTATTTTATATTAAAGTCAAAATCGGTTTATAATGGTTCCAAAGGGTCTTATTTCGAAGATAAAGTGGGGATGGGTCGAAATCCTATCAACCAATAAGATTTAGACAAGTTTAGGGTATTATTTTAACCTTATCAATTAGATTTAACTCTAAGTTAATTAATTTAACTTTTACCGTGTCTTTTTTTTTTCTTTCACTATATGGTTAATACACTTACTATAACATGCCAAACGAACCCCAAAATGTTTATTATTAATATATATATCCTTATCTAAGTCATTTGGCCGAACCTTATATTTTTAGGAAAAAAATAACAATTAATAATATAATATTTGATTTAAAAACTATTTTGTGTCAATTTTGACACTATTTGATATATGATTTTTGTGAAAGTCATATCAGAATTATATGTTCGAACCAAGTTGATTAAATCAACAATAATATATCATAGTAACCTAGAAAATTAGTGGAATTCATAAAAAGTCTCAAATTAAATTTATTTTGGTGTTTATAACATCAATTATGTCAACATTTCATTAATAAGATAATTACTGCATCATCATTGTGTCATAAATAAATTAAATTATTTAATGTCTCAAAATTACAAATAAAATACCATTATGTAGGAAATCTTTTTAGCTCTCTAATGAATATTTATAGTCGAATTTATCTTATGTATAACCCCATATTAAAAATGATTTACTTATTAAACTTTGATTTTAACTATTTTAACCCATCTTTAAATAAATTAATAATAAATGTCCTAATCTAATCCAAGTGGGCCTAAATGGTCATATTTTATTCCTAAGTTTGATTTTGGTCGAATTACACTTATCCAATAGAATTAGGACATGTGTTAGGGTAATATTAATATCATATTTACCCTTAGTTACCCTATTTACTATTAACCGCGGTAAAAAAGTAAAAAGTTACTATTCACCAAAAAAATTATTTTTATCTCATTGAACCACATTTTACTTACTGATATCAACCGTGTCTGTCAGATTTTCGAAATTCCATTCACAGAAGTGGTAAAATTAAGTTTTATGCAAAATTCAGTTTTTAACCTACCACTTAGTGGTTTCACTATTCATCAAAAATAGAAAGTTTTCATAAAAATTCCAAAATTTCACCCTAGGCTAATTTCGATATTCTGAGTCCAAAAATGAAGTCCATTTTGAAAAATAAAATTTATAAAATTTTAAAAAGTGGTTATTACTATTCATAACGACTAGTTTTAATAGCATATTGTTGTTTAGTGAAACTCGGTATTGCGTACGACACAAGCTATCGAGGAAGGTCGTGATTGCGTGAAAACCAAGACAAGAAAGTGTTGTGTAGAAAAAGATTCCTTTGATGATTTATATAACATAAAAGTCTCGGGTGTTACAAATATAACCATGGAACTCCTGATTAGTTTCCAAAACTAATGTGACATCCAAATGAGTTTTCAAATATATTTTTAAAATAATAATGTAAGTGAATCTGATCTGTGTATATATATATAATAATAAATTGAGGATGATCTCAATAAAACCTATTTCAAGGATATCATTAGAATATAAGGGATCTTAAATCCATTATTATTGGATAGGTATCCTTGATTCACATCAAGACTATAGATATTTCTACCGGATATTATGAGACAATTTGTTGGATGTGCATGAAATTTCATTCATAAATTTATAGTTAGATACGATGTATTATTCTTTTTTTAGTACATTGTCTAAGAATGTGTGTTTGATTTCTAGAGTTCATGGATGAATAATTTTCTAATATTTTTTTCAATTTATAAGAGTAGTTTTTATTCATTAATTTATTTGGATTCTTATGAGTACATTTTTATTCAGTAATATTTTCTATTTTATATTAATTTCTATCTATCAAGAAGACTCTAGTGGGATCTAGTTTTGTATATGATATTTGGAAATCGTTAAAGTAAATATATATTCATATGGTTTTAGATCAATGTCTGATGAAATAATATATATATTGAAAAATAATGACCGTTGATATTTAAAATTATAGATTTCATATTCCTAAAATAGTATATTAGGATAGTATAAGAATAACCTTGGATGATAGGGAAATTGATTCCATAATATTTGAGACCCTTTGAGATTATTGATCAGATTGGGGAACTGGAATATATGTTAGAATTTATATTACCCTATAGAGAATTTCAAAAAAATTCCCACTTATTTCGATTCAAATGATTTCATGTCGACTTGTAACATATTAAAATATTATAAGAAGTTTAATTAGAATATAATGCATCTTATATGGTGAAACCAGTTTTGGTTATAGATTATAGGGTGATGTTTCATAATAGAATGATAATTATTTTTGATTGGTAGTTATAGTATCACATGTATATATAATAACATACATTGGGAAAATATACTGAGATATAAGAAAAAAATGATAAGCATCATTCAAGGATAATAAGTCCTGGTGGAATTTGGGAATGGTTGTTCTGAAATTGAAAATTTAATTTTACTAGTTTTTTAAAATATGTTTTCTTCCTTGAGTTTTAATAATTTGGGGTGAAATATTATTATTTTTTAAATACTATATGTATTAGTGTTTGATACATAATTATCTTAAATCAATGGATTTATCAATGAATGATTTTAGATCCATCGGTTCGTATGGACAGTCATGAATCTTTACTATTCTTGATGGATTTCTAGGTCTAGTAAGTATGCATAATTAAATTTATTATTTGTTTAATGTTCACCTCACAAAATATTACAAGGATTTAGTTTCAATTTTATAGATATACTCACCGACACCCCATTAATACTTCTATTCAATCAAGACATGATATAAGTGTCCTAGTATATTATTTAACTATTTTTATACCTATAAAAACTCAATTGTCTCCGGGTTCAACAAGATAAATGTGAAATTTAAGTGTATGGTTCTACCTGATTCATTGATTTTGAGTGTCTATCTCTATGGTTATATTTTGGATGAAAATGTTGATGTTAAAGATGAATTTTTAAACCCTTTATAAGAATTATTGTGCATTTGTGTTTATCTTATTTTTTATTAAATGATTCAAAATTGTTAGTGTGATTCATGATGTTATCAATGTGATAATTTTAAAAAATTATTAAGGTGTCTCTTATCCCTTTTATTATTTTTCTATTATCATATGCATTATTGATTTATATTGATATAATAATGAATTAATTGATTATTTTGTTATAAAATTATAGTTTCTCTAGAATGATTACTTTTCTACATTTAATAATGATGGAAAATTGGGGGGTTTTAATAAAAAATTATTTTAGAAAGGAGTTTCAAATTTTTAAAACAATGATCTTTAAATATGTTAATGTAATTTAATTAAATAAATAATAGTTATTTTTTAATAAAATTTTATTTATTTATTCAAAAATCAATTTTTTTGGTACAATTGATAACTAAATATCAATTAGGATTAATTTATTAATATAAAAATTTTAATAGTGATTTAAATTTTTAAATGGTCACATTTAAATAAATTTTGACTTTTATAAAAAAAATCATCTGATTTTATTACATAAATTTCCATGAAATCAATGAATTTGGAATTGTTTATTTTATTTACCTGGTTATGAAAACGTTATTAATTCTACTGGGGAATTCTGGTTATTTTTATAACTGATTTTTTTTTCAAATATAGTGAAAGGACTCTATAATTGTTATTGATGGTAAAAAATAATAGAATTTATTGTGTAATTTAATCACTATAGAATGATTTCAAATTTAATTTTTGAATAATTATTTTGTACATGAGTTTCATGAATTTATTGATTCTTTTTTTTGTATGTATGTGTTAAAGAAATTAGTGAGAAATTATTTTTTGAAAAAACTATGTTTTTTCAGTTTTGATGGGATATATATGAGATTTATAAAACAAATTTATCGGATAATCAAGGATGAAAGGAATTAATCCATATGGTTCGAGTTTCAATGTATGAAAAGAGATTTAAAACATTTAAATGTAGATTGAAATGGATTACGGGAAATTATTATATCCCATTTTGTGATGTTAGAAATTATCAAAAATGTAGTTAACTTTAGTAAATGAGGGGTTTCCATTTAATTTTGGGAAACTAGACCTTTTTTTGGTTATATAGGGTGTTTTACAATAATTTTTTTAAATGTTTTTTTTAAATAATATTGAGAAATATTATATTTTTCATTATATTTTTAAAAAAATTATTTCTCTATAGAATTTTTTGGAAATTAGTCAATTAAGTGAATATTTTGTGGAGGAAATAACATAGTTTTATTTAAATTGATTAAAATTATATGGTAAATTTTTTTTGAAATTTTTTTAAAAAATATTCTTAATTAATAAAATGGTTTTATATATTTATATTATTGAAGCCATGTAACTTTAAACAAATTTTTGATTTATCATAATTGACTGTAAATTCAATTGGACATAATTTTAAATTGACGATAATTTGAGTTAAATATAAATGTTATTGACTTTTTTGTAGACCGTTATTTCAAAAAATTTATGCAACCGTGGATGTGATTAATAAAGATATAGAAAGGGGAATATTCCATTATTTTTCATCAGTGAGTTATAGTTACACATTATAGTTTTAGAATGGTATATTACAACTCCTAGTATGATCATTTCTTCTTAGGTAAACATGTTTATTTACTCTTTATTTTAAATACCGTATTTTTTTTATAAAAAAATATTTTTCACTAAAGTGCATTCATTTAAATGATTTTATTCAATGATATTCTCGAAATAATAATTCATGGTTATGGTTATTTAATTTAAACTAATTTTTCCAAAGTTTATTATTTTATCCCTCATCACTTGTAAGTATCATATGATAACCAAGGGATGTGAATTAGTCCATGCATCCCCTCATTTAGGGAATTTGTATTCTATCAATTAGATGGGTTTTTAATGTTTTTTTAGAATGATTTTTTAAAAATATAATTTCTGAAAGTGTTATGGTTTTCATTGAGTTTTGAATCCAATAAAATCAGATATTTTTTATTGAATATGATTAATATTGTTATTCATATCAATTTTTATTTATTATAATTTTTTTTATAGTCTCCCTGACATGTAATTTCTTACTTACCTATACCTTAGAAACCCCTATCATTAAGGTGGCTGATCATGTTTCCATGTGATATATCATGTTATGAAATTGATGAGTAGTCTTTTACAAGGGAATTAATAATATTATTATGTTATCTTTTTATAGTTTTACAATTTGGAATATATTGGATAGAGAATAGAAATATTTCATATCATGTGATGGATCTCAGAGTCATAATCCACGAAGACATTTTGGCTTGGAATTGTGTGATATTAGGTTTATGAGGTTTGTGTTCTTTTTTATGTCAATTCTAATTAAGATATTTATTCTGGTATCTTGTTTTCATATGAGATACTTATTTTGGAATTTTTCTATTTTACTACATTATAACTAAGAATATATACAAACATCATTTTCAACATTTATAATTCAAATTTCATATTTTTTTTGTGTTTGATGGATATATATAAATATATGGAATTCCTTTAAACTAAAAATAATATGTTGTTTCCAGAAATATCTTTTTTTTAATTCAACTCATCAATACAATAGTATTTTTTACTTGATTGTATGTTATGCCGAACTTACATAAAATTGACCTCTATTGATAAATATGAAATATATTAATGCAAGTTGTCTATTGGAATACTTGGTGTCTTGTTCATACTATTAGATAATATGATATGATCTAATGATGTGAATCATTTTCCCTAAATATTTTTTAACCCCTATCTTTGATATTCCGAGTTTGATTGGATTTATGTTTGTAGTTGAAACAAATTCTATGTGTATCATTTTCAGTATATTGAGATATATTTTAGTTATTTTATAAACACAACACCTACATATGAGGAAAAATATCATCATATCTTTAGATTTAATTAAATTATTTATTATGAAATCAAAAATGACAAAAAGCATCATCAATTGTTGAAATATTAGTCCAAGCGATCAATTAAAAATAACATTTAAATTGAAATTTATAATATATAAATATAAATAATAAACAATAAACATCAAGTTAAATCACATTCAATTTGAGTGAATAGTTTTTTCAATGTAAATGAAAAAATGTATTTTTTTTACTCTAAATGAATTAACATACCAACCTATTCATAATTTAAGGAATCCTTCTTTTGATTTTGATGTATACAATACCATTTTAGGTTTTGGTTGGTTTTTAATCTAATATAAGAGAAAAAATCATTTATATATGTTTTAATGAAGTTAATACCCCTTAAAATGAATTACCCTATACACAAACTCTATTTAGTAGTGGATATTCACGCTCTAATGTTTTTGAGGCATTATTTACATTTTTAGAAAACCAGTCTCGTATATAGATCATAAATATATGTATTCTATTTTCTTAGAAAATTATATAAATTTAAGACACCTAAGGTTATTATAGTATCTACGAAAAGTTTATATTTAGATTACATTTATATTTGGGGAGTTTTATAATGTGAAATATTTCATGATAAAAAAATTACTCAACCAGTAAATATGGAAGATGAATAGAAATAAAAATTTCTTTTTTTGTATACTTTCAAGTAGTTGTCATGGGGATCATTTATAGAGTGTAATTCACTATGATCAATAATAAATCCATTTTGGTGGACAAGGACAGTGTATTATAATTTTTTCATGTAGGTAATGTAAGACAACAAAAATCATTCTAAATCTTATGGGGACCATTAATGGGTGGTAGATCTCAGCAGATATATTTCCCTTTTTTAAGTGTAAATTATTTCTCTAATATAGAACATAAAATATGAGTTAATTTATTTTCAATATATGAGTTTGGTGTTATATCCTTGGGAAACTAAGATGTACAATGATAATAAAAAGTAGTTTTTTCTAGAAGTAAAATTGATGTAAGTAATGTTTTTATTCAGGTCTATAATTCCTATAAGGGATGATGTACTATAAATAAACATTTGGGTTATTTTAACCATTACCAGTATGGTAATTCTTTTGGGTGAATATAACCAAGAAAATCATGATTAGTTTCCAAAACTAATGTGACATCCAAATGAGTTTTCAAATATATTTTTAAAATAATAATGTCTGTGAATCTGATTTATGAATATATATATATATATATATATTAAAAAAATGAGGATGTTCTCAATAAAACCTATTTTAAGGTTATCATTAGACTACAAGTGATCTTAAATCCATTATTATTTGATAGGTATCCTTGATTCACATCACGACTATAGATATTTCTACATAATGTTGTATGACAATTTGTAGGATGTGAATGGAATGTCATTCATAAATTTATTGTTAGATACGATGTATTATTCTTGTTTTTAGTACATTATCTAAGAATGTGTGTTTGATTTCCGGAGTTCATGGATGAATAATTTTCTTATAGTTTTTTTTTTCAATTTATAAGAGTAGTTATTATTCATTTATTTATTTGGATTCTTATGAGTAAATTTTTGGTCAGTAATATTTTCTGTTTTATATTTATTTCTATCTATCAAGGAGACTCTAATGGGATCTAGTTTTGTATAGGATATTTGGAAATCATTAAAGTAAATCTATATTCATATGGTTTCAGATCAATATGTGGTGAAATAATATATATAATGAAAAGTAATGACCATTAATATTTGATATTATAGATTTCATATTCCTAAAATAGAATATTAGGATAGTATACGAAAAACCTTGGATGATAGGGAAATTGATTCCATTATATTTGAGACCCTTGTAGATTACTGATCAGATTGGGGAACATGAATATATGTTAGAATTTATATTACCCTATAGAGTATTTCAAAATTATTCCAACTTATTTGAATTAAAATGATTTCATGTCGACCCATAACATATTAAAATATTTTAAGAAGTTTATTTTTAATATTATGCATCTTATATGGTCAAACCAGTTTTGTTTTTAGATTATAGAGTGATGTTTTGATTGGTAGTTATAGTAGCACACGTTGATATAAAAACATACATCGGGAAAATATATTGAGATATGAGAAAAAAATGATAAGCATCATTCAAGGATAATAAGTCCTGGTGGAATTTAGGGATAGTTGTTCTGATATTATAATATTAATTTTACTAGTTTTTTAAAATATGTTTTCTTCCTTGAGTTTTAAAATTTTGGGGTGAAATATTTTTATTTTTTAAATATTATATATAGTAGTGTTTGATACATATTTTTCTTAAATAGATGGATTTATCCATAAATGATAGTAGATCCATCGGTTCATATGGACAGTAATGAATCTTAACTAATCTTGATGGCTTTATAGGTCCAGTTAGTATGCATAATTAGATTTATTATTTATTTAATGTTTACCTATTAAAATATTAAAAGGATTTAGTTTCAATATTCTAGATATACTCACTAACTCCACATTAATACTTAAATTCAATCAAGACATGATATAAGTTTCATAGTATCTTATTTAACGGTTTTTATACCTACAAAACTCAATTGTCTCCGGATTCAATAAGATAAATGTGAAATTTTAGAGTAGGGTTCTACCTGATTCATTGATTCTGAGTATCTCTCTCTATGGTTCTATTTTGGATGAAAATGCTAATGTTAAAGATAAATTTTTAAACCCTTCATACGAATTATTATGTATTTGTGTTTATCTTATTTTTTATTAAATGATTCAAAACCGTTGGTGTGAATCATGATGTTATCAATTCGATAATTTAAAAAAAATATTTTTATGGTGTCTCTTATCCCTTCTATTATTTTTCTATTATCATATGCATTATTGATTGATAGTAATATAATAATGAATTAATCTATTATTTTGTCATTAAATTATAGTTTCATTAGAATGATTACTTTTCTATATTTAATAATGATGGAAAATTTGGAGGTTTTAATAATAAAGTATTTTAGAAAGGAGTTTGGAATTTTTTAAATAATGATCTTTAAATATGTTAATGTAATTTCATTAAATAAAAAATAGTTAGTTTTTAGTAAATTTTTAAATTTTTTTCAAAAATCTATTTTTTGGTATAATTGATAAATCAATTTCAATGAGGATTAATTTATTAATATATAAATGTTAATAGTGATTTATATATTTAAATAATCAATTTTTTTTTAAATTTTGACTTTTATAAAAAAATTACATTTGATTTAATTACATAAATTTTCATGAATTCAATGAATTTGGATGTGTTTATTTTATTTACCTGGTTATGAAAGTGTTATTAATTCCAAAGGGGAATGTTGGTTATTTTTATAATTGAACAATGTTTTTTCAAATATATTGGAAGGACTCTATAATCGTTTTCTTATATAATAATATAATTCATTGAGTAATTTAATCACTATATAATGATTTGAAAGTTAATTTTTGATTAATTTTTTTGTACGTGAGTATCATGAATTTGTAGATTTTTTTGTGTATGTGTTTGTTAAAAAAATTAGTGAGAAATTATTTTTGAAACAACTATGTTTTTTCAGTTTTGATGGGTTATATATGTGATTTAAGAAAGAAATGTATCAGATAATCATGTATGAAAGGAAATAATCCATATGGTTTGAGTTTTGATGTATGAATAGAGATTTAAAATATTTAAATGTAGATTGAAATGGATTATGGGAAATTATTATATCCCATTATTTGATGTTAGAAAGTAGTAAAAATGGTGTTAACCTTAGGAAATTAGGTTTTCCCATTTAATTTCGGGAAACTAGACATTTTTATTATAACATAGGGCATTTTCCAATAAATATTATAAAAGGTTTTTTTTAAATAATATTGAGAAATTTTATATTTTTCATTATATTTTTTAAAAAATCATTTCTCTATGGAAATTTTGGGAAATTAGTCAACTAAGTGAATATTTTTTGGAGGAAATAACATGATTTTTTGTAAATGGATTAAATTTTTTTGGAAAAAATTGTTTGAAATTTTATTAAAAAATATTCTTAATTAATTATATGGTTTTATAAATTTATATTATTGATATCATGTAATTTTAAACCAATTTTCTGATTTATCATCATTCACTGTAAATACAATTGGACATGATTTCATATTGATGTTAATTTGAGTTATCTATAAATATTATTGAACTTTTTGTAGACCCTTATTTCAAAAAATTTATTTAATAGTGTATGTGATTAATAAAGACATAGAAAGGTGAATATTCCATTTTTTTCATCACGGAGTTATAGTTACACATTATAGTTATGAAATGGTATATTAAAAATCCTGGTATGATCATTTATTCTTATGTAAACATGATTATTTCTACTTTATTTTAAATAACGTATTTGGTTCTTTTAAAAATTAGTTACCACTAAAGTGGAATCATTTAAATGATTTTATTCAATGTTATTCTTGAAATAATAATTGATGGTTATGGTTATTTAATTGAAAATAGTTCTTCAAAAGTTTATTATTTTATCCCTCATCACATATAAGTATCATATGATAATAAAGGTATGTGAATCAGTCCATGCATCCCCTCATTTAGGGAATTTGGATTCTATCAATTAGTTGGGTTTTTAATGTTTTTTTGAGAAATATTTTTTAGAAATATAATTTCTGAAAGTGTTACGGTTTTCATTGATTTTTGACTCCAATGAAATCAAATATATTTTTTTAATATAAATATCAATTTTTATGATTGATTAATCTTATTAATTATTTATTATTTTCACGGAATATTAAAATATGTAATGCTACTTATAATATTTTATTTTATAGAAAGAAATGAATAAAAATATATATTTTCTAATTTAAGAGGGGGATGACGTTTTTTTATTATAATTGTCCATCTAAAACCTATAAATCAATACTATCTACATTAGAATATATAGGTTTTAAAAAGAAACTCAATATGACATATTATTTCCATTATAAGTGTGTGAATATTATATAATGGAACAAACCCTCTTGACCAATTACATTATGAGTTTTAGTTTTATAGAAACTTGGAAGGAGTTTCCAGAATGATTAGTGGATTTTTAGTTGAATTTTTAGTTGGTGGTGATTTTGTAGTGTAGTGGTGAGTTTTTCACTATTGGATTCATATTTGAAAGAATTTATATTGGGTTTTTCTAATGTTATGCACAAGTACAAAAGGATGGATTTTTTGCATCCCTCTAATTTAAGTAACTTCGGTGGTGTGGCCAAAGAGTTGTGTCATTGGGATTTGAGGGTGATGCAATTCATTATTCTATACTAATAATTTTTTTGATTGGGATGATTAAGTTTAATCATTGTGTTAGAATATGTTTTATCAAGAATGAATATATGTGACGACGTTTTAATGTATTCCTCATGGTATCAGCATGGATTTTGGAGGGATCAACTTATTTTCCCTTCAATTTTATGGTCCTTTATAATGTTGTTCTTAGGTTGTAGTGTCATACAATATGGTAGATTGAAATATTATTCCATGGAGGGGATAATTTCATTGTTTCCTTCTACAATTTTTAAAGATTCATGAATTTGGATATGAATTTTATTCTTATGGTTTTTTTGATAGAACCCATTGTGCCATACAAGAACAATCTATGTCGTAGTCACAATGAAATACCTAGTCATTGTCATAGTGTATTTGTGTTTCACTATATCATCTATTTTTCATAACTGAATATAACATTGGGTGTTCTCTCAAATCATATTCTATTACATCTCATTACCTTGAATATTTTATGAATACATGTTGAATTTGATATAAGAAATAGTCCATATTCTCTTTTATTGATCCCTAGATTTAGGAGATTCATTTGTGGTTATATAAGGTGTATCCCCTACATTACAAGTCCATTTAATACTATTCACAGCATGATAATATTCTATAGTGGCATTATATAAAATAAGTGGATTTAAAGGCTGTAATTTTGATGATAAATTGATGTGGATTTGGGTTATCAATGATTCTATATTGTTTTTTTTTCTTACAACCATCTAATACATTCATTATATTTAATAGTGGATTTCTATGCTCTATTCAATAATTAGGATTCATGAATACTCATTTAATATATTTATATTATGGGATTAGCATGATTTTTTTTCTTATTTTAGGAGGGTCTATTTTCCAAACAATGTTAATAAGTGGATTCCCTAGAGAATTGAAGGGGGACGGTGTGAATCATGTGTGTTTCCATTCTTCTATGATATTTAACATGATACCTGTGTCCTCATGAAAATATGGTTGAAAATGATAATTTATTTAGGTTATGTATGTTGATTTAGTTAAATTTATAATAAAATTATATTTCATAAAATTATAATAAACTAATGTTGGTAATTAAACTACATGTGACAAAAATATCACATTTTATTAATTTTTCTTTCAAAATAAAGGGGTTCCAGAAGTGTTTTTTCTAAAATTGGTTTTTATATTATTTTTATTATTTCTTGGACCTGTTCATAATTTCTTGTGGTGGTGTTTTTGTGGTTATATGGGGGGCGTAATGGGGTTATTTATATGGTTTTTTTATGATGCATTGGTTGGAATGTGATTGTAAATGGTGGTGCATTAGATAGTGTTTGGGGGAAATGTCGTCATGTTGGTTGGACTGTGCTGGGTAGCAAGGAAAAATTGTTGAGAATATTTGAAAAAGAAACGACACATGGATTAGGATAGGATATATTGTTTGTTGTTTTTTTTGTATTCAATATATTTTAGATGGGTTGTTAGTGTGGTAGCTTTTAATACAGGTTTTGGTGGAAATTGTTTAGTTAGAAATATAGAACACTGTGATAGCTATCTTATTATTGTGTGATGGTATTTTATGGTTTTTATGTTTAATTTCTCAGTAGTTTTAAATTCAGAATAGTAATAATAAACCTTGTCCAGGTCAATGACTAAATCATTAAGGATTTTTTTATCAAATTGGAATGATATAATAAATATATTATTTTTCTGAGAAGTGGTTTGTTAATAAATCTTTAGCTGAATAGATAATGGAATGTAACATGGATGGTAATGTTGAATCTATAAATGGTGTAATTTAATGATTTAATTTTATATTTTTTAATGATCATAATTGTTGGTATGTATTAGATTGTATGATGTTGTATGGTATTATAGATGGTAGTGGGTGTAGTTCTTGGTGATGATAGTTTTGGTATGTGTGTGGGTTATGGTGGGGTTTTATTTATGTAAATCCTATTTGTTGGGATTGTGTTTTGCAATATATATATATATATACAATGTATTTTTGTATAATTTATTTTTGTTTCCCACCAAAACCTAATAATCATAATTATACCTAAATGATTTATGTTTGGGGTATTTTCCCAAATATCAATGTCAGTGAGGATGGATGGATAGATACCCCCACATCCCCAATCCCACCACTTCATGTGGTAAAATGGTTTTTCATTATGGATAATCTGGTGGGATATGGTGGTTTTCATACATGGTAGAAGGAGGGAATGAGGTTGACATATTTCATGTTCCTGATTTCGTAGATTACTAGATAGGTGATTTGTAGTTGTGAATATACGAGAATTAGGATGATACGTCTAGATACTATGGAATGTTTATGGGCATGGAATGGATCGACTGATTCTATTAGAGGATGTAAGTAATTATAGGAATTTGGGGATGGTAGGGTTTTCCCTATTCCACATTAATATTGTATAGAGATTGACCACAAGATGTTAAATATTGGGACAAGATAGCATCAAATTAGAGGGTATATGGCTGTAGGGAACCAATATCCTTATATTCTAGATTCTATGTAATTTTCCATCAATGGAAAACATGGTGGGTCTCACTAAAGAGGATAGCTGGATGTTGAATTGATATATATTGGTTTATTCTTTTGTTTTTTAGGGGAGAATTAATATTCATATTCTCTAATTGAATGATATATATTGAATATGATCCTACTAAATATACATATTATACCTACAAATACTTATAAAAATATTTTGAATGATTTTGGGGAATTTGTGGTCACCGATATAGAAAACACTTGTATAGAACATATGATTAGCTATTTATTTTTTTCTGTTAATTTTATAATGATTTTATCATTAGATTACTATTTATATAAAATATTCATTAATTGTGGGATTGTTATTAATCATGGGTTATATATGTTTTATATCGTCTATTGATGACTTGATTTTTTCCCTATCTCATGTGAGGGTAATTCCATCCATTTAAAATTTTTATACACTTGATGATAGTCTTGAACCTGGGTAATATTGGGGGTGAACATGGTAGAGGGGTTTAATCTCATCATAACTATAATCCTTGTAGGGGTTCCTAGTGGTGATAGTTCATGAAAAGGTGGTATCATATCATTTTTGATAAGAGATAGGATTGTTATTAATGTGTGGAACTAGTGAGTATTGCATTGGATGGTAGGGAAATAGTACTAAATAAATACGATATGAAACATATACTTGGATGAGTGTAAAGGAACTAGGATTTGTTTTATCCGTCATGAATTGATTTAAGTACCCTATAATTGTTGACTGATGAAGGGAAGTTTGTTTCTTTTAGGGAAGAGAACTATGACAGTATGAGGCACTATGATTGTTTGATCTTCTGTTTTAAATACATTGATTTTAGGTAATGAAATTTCAATTAACATTAGGAATTTTATTATATAAATTCCATAATTATATTCTTATCCGTATGGTTTATTATTTATAGATATACCAGTAAGCTATAAAATGTGGTCCATTCTGATCGAGGAGGTGTAATACACTTACACAGTCGATAGTGGGAGTGTTTATCAAGTCGAAAAGGTTATTCTCTTCAGAAATATTTTATGTGATTTGTAGAATTAGGGTCTAGTGAAGAATACGTATAAAATCAATGATTTTCATACATATAACTATTTAGATAAAAATGATATTTTTTTCATTCTATCCCATGCCTTGGATGAGTATCTGGTTCAATTGTATGTCTGTAAGATTTGGGGATCATCACAGAATTGGATGATCATGTATCTTATTAAGAGGAAGGAAGCATATGTTTCATGGGATTATCTATATAGGTATTTTTGTACCCATTTTCCATCATCATTTATGAGGGAAGTGAATTGGATGGAGGTACTCTTCTTTCTACAAGAAAAATATGAGAAAATATGGTCTTTAGATTATGTTGAATGACCCTCTTCACATTACCCCCATATTTTTCTAGATGATGATTCATGTTAATTGTGTTTGGAGGTGGTGATGAACCTATTTATCGATTTTTAGTGGGTTTATTTATGATGAAATCATATCTATATGTGTAAATAATGTTTATTTTATTGATATGATACAAGATTAGTCTGGGTCACCTAGATAGGGGATCCATGAATGTTCCTAAATGATAATGTTTTTTTTGCGGTGGATATGAGGAGATCATCAGTGAACGTAAAAATAAATAGGAGTCAACATCAATTTTTCCCTTCAACCAATTTATAAAGTCCTAGTAGTTCTTGTTCCCCCACTAGGATATTTTCCCAGTTGCCATTTGAAATAGAGTGTTTTTTATCATCATTCTTAGTTGGTAACCATTATTATAGCTCAATATGGTCATTATCATTATATACTCTATCATCCCATATATTAAAAATTACCATATTTATTGTATAAACCAAATACACAATATTTTTCCCTTTAATATGAGATAGAACATTTTACGTTTAGTTCCATGAGGATATCATCCCTCATTGACATAGGTTTGAGGTCGACTATGGAGTAGAACGTTAGTTGGGATTCAATGGATCTAAATTTGTATGAATTCAGGTTATCTATATTCCAACACCAATGAGGGTACATTTCATATATATTATATGATTTATTTTTCCATTGAATTAGATTATTATTTGATTGAATATTGATCATGACATTCCTATTTTCACCCATTATGGTCCATTCCATAGAAATCAAGTTGGAAACACTTCTGGATACTCTGATGATGACTACAGTTTTGGTTTGTCAAATGAAACTAGTTAACAAGCAATGGGTTTTTGAGATGGAAATGGTGAATCATAATAAATATAAGGATTTAATATTTTATTCTAATAATACTATATTATTTCTTGAGTGGCATTGATTGTTTAAATTATATATGCATTGTTATCAACTGAATACAGAGAAGAGTTTTCTCATTGATGATGACTAAAAACTTGTAGTTCTAATTGGGGGAAAGAGTGATATTTGTTTCATTATTTCATTGTGAAATTTTCTATTTATATATTTGAATAAAAATTAGATTCAATAGTTTCCACTTCATTGGATTTTCATTGAGTTGTAGGTGTCATCCTTGAGGATTTCTATACAGAGTTTTTGGCGTCACCCACGTGCCATGAAATCAATATTTGTATAAATTAGCTTTATAGTTCCTTCTAATTATAATAGATCATTATATGATTGAACCTTCTAACCCAGTTGAGGCATGTATCTAGGTGGATCATAGGATTTAATATTTCAGTATCATGTCATGTTGGGTAATTTTAGAGTGATCTACTATTACCTTCTAATATAGATAATGGTGGTATGAGGTTGTTCATAGACTACTGATGGTACAATAAAGTGACATTAAAAAATTCACTATTATGAGAATTGATTTTCTAGATAACTAGTTCAAGGGCTCCATATTAATTTCAGGGGTCAATCTCCTATCTTTAAATCTCCATATGAGAGTTGGATAAAAGGAAACCCCAAATACATCAATCAATTGTTGGTATGGAAAATCCTTGTTTTAATAATTCTATTTAGTGGCATAAATCCATTTTAATGTTCATAGGAATCATGGAAACCATGCTCAGAGATTATTAGGGTTATTTTTTTTTCATTTTCATCAAGGATGTACTAATAAAAATTTGGTTATAGGAGGTTAATGTTGATCATCATAGAGAATTTTTAAAAAACATTTGGCGCAATTATATTTTTTGGGAATGAGTAAAAGTGTATGTTTTGAACATTGAATGTGCATTATCATTGACTAGTGGTGTCCTATTTGGGATTATATGTTGATCTATTAATGATTAAGAAAAGAATCCTTTAATAATATACAATAGAGTTGTAGAGGTCTTCAATTTCCATGGTATGATTAACTATTGTTGTTGTTTTATGGCTAAATTCTCGTATCTTGCAACCCCGTTAACATCATTGGAAAATTAGTTCCAAGATTTTACAAGGAATGGATAGTATCATGCATAATTTGACTACATAAAGGGGAGATTGATAAATGTTTTTTTTCTTTATCATCCATAGAAGTGTGTGTTGTTTTAGGTGTTAGGTTTTGTTTACCATATTGATATGGGTTATGTCTTCATATATTAGAGAGTAGGGATATCATATGTCCTCAGTTAGTTACATACTAATAGGAATATATATGAAACCCATGATCATGAGTTAATGATGATTTTTTATTCTCTAAATCTATAGTGTCATTAACTCACTAGTCAGTGCATTATGGTCATTAAATTATATAAGACCATAATGTATTTTTTGTATCCTCTATATCTAAATCTGCAATAATAGAGGTGGTTATAGATATTTTAGGATTATAAAATTGTGAATTCTTACTCCATTTGGATGGGGAATATATTTTCCTAGAATTTGAGTGGAAAATCAGGGGGAAGACTTACATGGAATTAATTTGGAATAGTTTTCCAAAACATTTAATATGCTTTTTAACAAGTTATTATCGTACTTCTACATTTTTTGATAAATATTTGAACTTCAGTATTGTGATAATTAAATTTATTAATTAATAAATTTTTATAATTATTAATATATTTTTCTCTATAAAAATAATTAATTTATCTATTACATTAATTTTATTGTCATAAAATTTATTAATTAGTTTAGAGTTTTATTCTTCTTACATAATAATAATATAATGTTCTTAATATTTAATCAACAAATCTATGTAATTTTTTTAATTTAAATATTTAACTCAACATTAAATATTTTATGATTATATTTTTAACATCTATAATCTTTTTTTATATAATTCATTCTGATTTATTTTTTATAATTTATTTTATTTTCATTTCTAATTGATTCCAATTGTTTTCAGTGTACTGTTAACATTAATTAGACAATTCTATAATGTATTTTTTTAATTTGAATTTTTTCTAATTAATAAAAAATTAATTATTTTAAATTTAATGTTGTAATTATATTTAGTAATATAAAATAAATTTATATATCCATTTTCATGTTTGATTTTTGTATTAAATTATTTTAATTTTATTTGAAAAATAGTTCTTAGTTTTTGTTTTATTCAATTAATAAATTTAGTTTTTAACCATTAAGATCATTAATTTATAGTTGTTATAATTAAAGTTATTGTTCATATTTATGTTTAATTTTAATGATTAATTAAAATAAGTTTTATTTAATTTTGATTTTTTAAAAAATATTTCTATTTTAATGTGTAACTAGGCACCAAGTTTTCCCTTTGTCATTTTTTATATCTCATGGTGTCACCATTACCATACAATTACGGTGGAACCTTTCTAAGGATATACTATCTCATCAAATTTATGGAGGCACTATCAAACCACTTCTGTTATTCCATCGCTTCCATTATTAACGGTGGCACCATTTCCATCATCTCACAGTGCAACTATTTCTTTTCATTGTTGTGGCACTGTTTCTACCTACCACTATTACTTGCTACCCGAAACCTCACACCAGCATCAATCTTTCCATCAAATGCTTCTCATTATTACACACCTATCTTCCACCCTGATTTCATATTCCACATCATTAGTGCCACTGACGAAATCACCTCGTATCCTTCACATCCATCACAAAATCCAAATGCAACAGACTCAACCAGACCAGAATTGATAACTAGACAAATGAAACTCCAAATAGAAAATCTCTCTCAACCATATATATGGATTGAACAATTATTAAACAACTTAAAATATAATGTTGCCACAGATCTGATGTCGTTATCTACCAGAGAGGGTATTAATGGATGTGAGATTCATAAAAATGTCTCATTCTCAAATTTTGAAGCAGTGTCGTTGGAGCTAGATGTCATCGTCATGATGGTCAAGAATTGAGAATCACCAACGTCAGATCGGTCTTACGCCACACCACCGTTATTTACCATGGAAGAATAGAGAAAAGCTATCGTGGAAGTCTGAAGTCACCAGAAGTAGGAACTGAGGCATCCAAGGAAGATTCTACCACACTATCACTATTTTAGTGGAGGAACCATGGAGTTTGGGGAAGAACATACCCCAAATTTCACCCTAGTTATGATGCAAAGAAAATAAAAAGGGGGGATGTATAAGATATTAATATATATATATATATATATATATATTAAACTTAAAATTAAATTATAGATATAAAAATAATAATAAATAAAAATAAAACATATTAATTATAATTGAATAAATATATTTATTTTTTAATATAATAAAAATATATAAATACTAAAAAAATTTATTAATTTAAAAATAAAATTAGTAATGTAAATATAATTAAATTAACAAAAATAAATACAATACTCATATCAATTAAAATGAAATTATTTATAAATAAAATAAACATTAATATTTAATTAAAAATATATTTTACTTAATAAAAAATTAATATTATTAAATATTTTTTAACATAAATGTTAATAATGATTTTTAACAAAATTAATCAGAAAAACGAAACTTAAATTTCCAATTAATTTTTATAACATAACTTATATATTAATAAAATAATTATAATTATAATAATAAAAAATTTATGTATATAAATCATAATTAATATCTATCTAATAAAAAAATATAACAACCTATAATTAAAAATACTAATAAAAAAACAATGAAATATTATTAAATTACAAACTTATAAATTTTTTTAAGACATTATAATAAATTAATATATAAAATAATAAATATTTAATAACTTTTTCTTCATGTTTGAAACTATTTTGTCTTTTTCCTTATTGTGTAGATCCATTCAGGTTACCGAACCTCGACCAGGATCAACTCAACTAACTTGCGGGGAGTTAGTTACTAGGGAAACTAAATATCTACATGTTTTTCAAAAAAATACATGTGTGCGGTGCTACAGTTTTGAACAATATGATGTCAGTGGGAGACATGCAATGACATGTAGCAAATGACAAATACATTAAAAAAATAGAGCAGTAGTGGGAATCTGAATGAGGAGGACTCTCATTCGGATAATTCATTCACTTTTTCATAGATAACCATAGTAGATAGCATATCAATACCCTCTATGACTTCCTGGACATCATTGGAGATCCAATCATGGAGATTTGATGTGTCCTGTAATAGAGCATCATTTGGGTAGTTCTTCCACCATATTTATTGTAATTTGTTCTCGGATGTTTTCCAATTTATATAATGAATATGTTAATTACCAAAGTTCAAAGGTTTGAGGAATATATACTTCCAATATTTAGCTTTTTTATTTTACTATTCACATTTTAATTTTAATGTATTCAGAGTTGATCGGTGAGGTCAACTCTGAATCCAATCATTTCTACAATGCCACTTGATTTGAATTTTCAATCTATGATTATTCAGTTAGACTGATCACGGATACATTTCCAAATATCATTATGTTCAAAATTAATAAATTATCCCATTTTATGAGAATGTGTCTTTTGATATTTTTAAAGAAATTTTTTTACGTTTGAACATTACGCTGAGTGGAGAACCCCAAGAATGTTTAATATGAGTGCATTACATCCTAGCGAGGGAAGGAGTCAATATTTTTTCTTTTTTTTTGAAATATTAAAATGAATTCGAAATATCATAAACTAGTAGAATAGAGTTTTTCCCTATCATTTCATCATGATTGTCCATTTCTCAACATTACTTTCTCCTATTGTTGCTACTTTCCATTTTTGTATCTATTTCATTTTAGATTAAATCAAAAACATATGAAATTGAGTGTTATTCATTGAATTTTGAAATTTATAAACAAATATATAAAAAACCATAAAATAAAATTATTTACACTCATCACTGCTAAAAATATGGGGTGTTTGGAATGTTTTTATTGAAAATTGTTTCTTCCACCTTCGCTGTGTGGCTGACCCTACTCTCCACTATAAAATAGTTTATAAGAAAACATAAATAATCATTCATTTACTCACTCACAATGATAGTGGGATCTGTTTTTTGGCGTTGTTGTATAGTGAGGGCAAAAACCATTACATTTCAAAAAATATTAAAAAATTCACATATAAAACAATTACACAAAAAAATAAATTTTTGAATACTCTGGAAAAATATTCTTTCATTTACCACCGAATTTATAATTATTTTTGAACTGTTGAGTTTCTATTTGCTATTTTATGTGCTGAATTTTTCTTCTTATCACATAGTGCATGAACAATGGGTCTACTTCAAATAAATTAATGCCCTTAATATTTGAATTGGATAAACACCTCATTGCTAATAAAAAGAAAAATAAATCTAAATTGGAAAATTTAGATAATAAGATTCTGGTATGTAATAACATCAAAAAACATCATGAAATCATTGAAAATGAGAGTCCTTGGATAAGGTAATTCATACTCCATCAACTGTTGAGAAATATTTCTTCAATTAATTATCTCATATATCCCAAAATTATGAGCTGAAATAGTCCCACATTTCATAGATTCATATAATTAATGAGTCTTTACTGAGGACTCTCTTTCCATAATAAGAGACTTATATAATATTGTGCAGCTATTACCTCTTTTAATACTTACAGAAATGAGGTACGAATGTGTTTAATTCCATTTTTCCTTAAGAGGAAAACTTGGAACTGGTTTTTAAGCCTAGATGAGAATATTTTTGATAACTAGGACCAATTTTTTAACTATTCTATAATTAAATTCAATATCCAAATACATAAAGGTGAATTAATAATGTAGATAACTAGTTTTTACCATGAGGATAGAGAATAATTTCAATAGTCTTGGGATAGATTTTGGGACCTTCTTATGAATTTTCCCCATCATGAACTCTTACCCACCTTCCTATGGATATTTGGTATAAAGTGTTGTCCTCCTATAGTCAAAACCTAGTTGATCAAACTGTTGGGATTAACTATAATGGTAAAACCGATGAAGAACTAATTTTATTTAATTATACTTTAAATTCAAATCAAAAAAATTATGAAGAATAAGATTCAATAGAAATGTTAATGTTAACTTCAGTTTAATGAATTAAACTCAAGAACAACTTCTTGAAATCACAAACAAACATCAATCTTTAATCAACCAAAATTAAAATTTTTTTTTATTAATTTGGGCTTTCAAAACAATAAAAAATCATTAATAGAACTGTGTTCCCAGTGTAGAAAGTTTGGGCATAATAAAAACTTATGTCCCAACATTGACATACCAGCCAACATGAAAACTCATATTTTGTAAATTATGGTCCTTGGATTCCTGCTAATAAAGGCTCCTTTTAAATCAATTATAAATATTGCAATAGGAACTGTCCTAATATATAATAGGATGATAATTATTAAATTAAACAATCTAATACCTCTAATTACCAAATTAACCAAGACAAAACAAAAAAAATAAACAATGAGGTGAGTCTTCAAATACTCAAGGTAACAATGATAATCACACGTCTTCTAAAAAATATATAATTTTCAACATAATAAGTTCGCAAGAGGAAATATACATGACTCAAATCAATAAACATAAAAATCATTACCAGTCAGATAAAATTAAAAATGATCCATGAAATTATAATATAGAAACTCAATTTGGCCAAATAGTTAGAGACTTTACATGTAGGGACAAGGGATGATTACCTATCACAATTGAGCATATCCCTAAGAATAAAATCATGTATTTTTTGAAAACAAGTTGAATTTAAAAACAATTTGTTCCTAAAAAATACATTGAAGGTTCCCATAATGAAAAAGTTTTGATTCTGGAAGTACAAATCAGTTATGTTCACAATGAGATAATTCATAAAAAATTCATGAAAATGATGAAAATTTAAATTTGACTACTAAAACTCAACATGAATATTATTCTAAAATTAAAAATAGTAATAGAAAATAGAAATTTGTTGAAGAGGTATGGGATATGCCTACCATCTTATGAAAACTTTACCCACCCATCCCATTCCATGAAAAAAATCAAACCTCAAGGTTACACCATGGCTAAACATCTTTAGTTCTATGGAACTCTTACGAAGATTCAAGTGATCATTAAAATAATTCAATCTTCAATTCAAATCCCTTATTACTTGAAGTATTATAATTTTTTTTTTAAAAAGCTACATTTTTTTCTACCTACAACCTCAATGAACATAGAAGTGTTGTGCTTCTGAAAGAAAATCCCACATAAAATGAATGATCCCGGTATCTTTTACACCCGTATACCTTATAAAATACTGATCATATAAACTTATAGTGTGACTTATGTGCTACGATTAATCTGCTCACATATTAACTATTTCAAAATTTTATATTGGGTGATCTTTAACAAACCACATTCATAATCTAATTAGCATACCATTCTGTCACTCATCCTCTGGGCAGGGTAGATGACATTCTAGTTGGAGATGGGAAGCTATTTTTGCCTGCAAACTTTCATGTCATAGATATGGAGTTTGATCAAGTGTTTTCCATCATCATAGGTATTCCCTTCTTCGGAACATGTGTAATGATAATTGGTGTTTATAAATGTCAACATATATTTAAAATTTGAGGAAAAAAATAATTGTTTCATGTTTTTAATAATTTTAATGGACCAACCTTTCTAAAAACTATTTAATGGTAGAGTATTTGGAAGATGAAGACTCAAATAAAAGCATAGAAGAATCTGAAAATCGATGTTTTTTTGAAGAAATAATTTTGGAAACTAAAATTCCCAATTTTCATGTCTCACATATTGAAAAATCCTCTCAGAATCACAATCTACAAAATTTTCCTGAATTACACAACTGCCCAGTTTTTGATTCAATTGGTGTTGCTTCATACTCTTCTAAAATTAATATATTTTGATAAAATTTGAGGGATTTTATATTAAAAACAAAACTATAGAGAAATTTTATGATTTTTAGGGAGGTCTTTTCAGAAATCATGATTATTCTCCTTTGATAAATCTATTAAATTCAATCTTGGAAAATATGGACAATTACCTGTACACATTGGAAAGTAGTACTGTCAATTCTAAAACTAAATTGAAAATTGAAAATCCTTCTTCATTTCAAACCCATTATAATAAATATATTGATTATATTTTTTTTCCTAGGCCTAGGAGTCTTCCTTCTAGTGAAAACCCAATCATTTTGGAAGGGAAAAAACTTCCTAAACATATTAAATATTCATTATTGGGTGATAATTCAACACTACCTATAATAATTTCTACGAAAATGAATGATAATCATGAATTATGATTGGTGAATGTTTTTAAAATTTTCATATATACTATATATTGGACTATAGCTGATATAAAATGAATTAGTCCTTCATTCTTCAAGAATAAGATACATATGGAGCCTGAATACAAGCCTATAATAGACTGTAATATAATATTGAATCCAAAAATGAATGATGTTCTGAGAGAAGATGTAATTAAACTGCTGGATACCAGAATAATTCACCCTATTTTTTATAGTACTTGTGTTAGTCTGGTCTAGGTTGGTCCTAATAAGGGAGGTTTCACAACTGATACTAATGAAAATAATGAAGGAATTCAGGTTTGAAAAGACACCAAATGGAGTGTCTGTCTAGATTTTAGGAAGAAAAATGAAATCACTAGGAAAGACCATTTTCTAATGCCATTTCTTGATTAGATACTTGATTGGATTTCTGGGAATGAATTATTATGTATTCTGGATGTGTATTTCATTTACAAACATATTTATTTTTCTGTAGAGTATTTTTATAAGAAAACCATTACATGAACCTTTAGGTCAATTTCCTATGAGAAGATGCCTTTTTTGTTGTGTGGAGCCCATACTACTTTTCAATGGTGATTGATAGGTATTTTTTCTAATATTATTGGAAGGATCATGGAAGTTATCATCGATGATTCCTACACTATGGTTAGTACTTTTGAAAAATATCTTGGAAATTTGATTTTTTTGGTGAGATACATAGAGAAAAATTTATTGATTAACTGGGAAAATATCAATTTATGGTCACTAAATGAATAGTTTTAAGTCATATGGTGTCTAAGAGAGGTTTTGAGGTTCATACATCTAAAATAAAAGTCATTAAAAAAATTACCACCTCTGTAAAATGCTAAATGATTAAATGTTTCCGAGTGCATGTCGGCTTCTACCGATGGTTTATAAAAAAATTCTCAAAAATCATTAAAACCTTATATTCATTGCTGGTCAAAGAAGCTCCTTTCCATTTTCATGGAAACTATTATAAATCATTCAATATGCTTAAGGAAAAACAAACTTCATCACCTATAATCACAACATGTGATTGGAAACATCCTTTTAATTTAATGTGTGATGTTAGTGACATGGTTGTTGTAGCTTTCCTAGGATAGAGGAGAGATTGGAAGTTACATGTGATATATTATTCCAGTAGACTTATAGATGAGGCTCAACTAAATTATACCACCATTGAAAAGGAATTTGTAGTTGTTTTTTAGCTCTTGAGATGTTTAGGCAGTCCAGTCTAGGCTCTAAAGTAATCATTATCATTGACCATTATACATTGAAACACATGTTGTCTTAGAATGAAACCAAACACCATATTATTAAATGAATTTTTTAATTTCATGAATTTCATTTTGAGATTAGGGATAAGTATGAATCAAAAAACATTGTTTATTATCACCTATCTAGGCTTCCTCACACTCATTATGATGATCCGTAGGAGGTCCATTCTTCCTTTACTGATGAAAAACACCATACTATGTCAATCAATAAGTCCTTATGGTATAAATATTTTTTATAATTTTTTAGATGAATGAGTCTTTCCCAAAAAAAATCAAATAACCAATGAAAAAAATTCATCTATGAACTAATGTTATAACGTTGGGATGACCCCATTCTATTTTGGAGGTGTGATAATGGGATTCTTAGAAGGTGTGTTCCTATGTAATAGATGATTCCTACTCTTGTGATTTGTCACTCCTTACCTTGTTGGGGTCACTGTAGTGGGGAATGGAAAACTTAATATGTTCTTTAATCTAGTATTTATTGGACCACCCGTTTCAAATATTCTATGAGTTTTTTGGTCGGTAGTTGAAGTTGTCATAGGTTAAGAAATGTTGGTAGGAAGACAAATTTTAATCAAATTGTTATTCTAGATGTTGAGATTTTTTATTTCTAGGATGTAGATTTCAGGGGTCCATTTTCATCATGTCATGGGAATTACTATATCTTAGTTTATGTCTATTATGTTTACAATTAGGTTGAGAAAGTTGCTCTTCCCAAAAATCAATCCAACAGTGCTATAAAATTTGTCCAAAAGATTATTTTATGAATATTTGGTGTCCTAAAAACTATCATCACTAATAATATAATGTGATTCAAAAAATAAAAGTTTAGGTCTTTGATGTAAATGTATAGTTGGGTTCATAAGATTTGTATTGATAATCATCCAAAATCCTATGGACAAGTGGAAATCACAAATAAGGAACTAAAATAGATACTTGAAAAAAACCATCTCACATTCTAGAAAGGACTGGTCTCTTAAACTAGATGAATCATTATGGTCATATAGAACAGTTTTCAAGACACCAATAGGTATATCTCTATATATGTTGTTGTTTATAATGATTTATTATTTTCCTATGGAGTTTAGTATAAGTCATATTCGGAAATTAAGGCACTAAACATTGATTTGAATCCCAGATGAGAGAAGACTACTTGAGTTCATTGAAATAAATTAGATCGAGAGAGTGTCCTTTGGAAATTCAAGAATTTACAAGGAGTAGACTAAAATCATTCATGATTATATCATTCGTACCAATGAATTTTATCCTAAACAGAAGTTCCCTCTATTAACACTATATTTAATTTTTTTCATAGAAAAATGAAACATAAGTTATATGGTCCCTTTACTATAGTGAAAATGATTAATAATGGAGTCTATGAAAGTTTTAGGTGAATATAATAAAACAATTATGGTTAATATGCAGAGTGATAAATTTTATTTTAAAGGACAGTTTAAGGGCTTCTATGCATTAAATGTGCTGGAAAATTGATCTGAATAATGTCTAATTGAAGACATAAAACTTCGTGATTCATAAGAGTCAAGCCATCTTTCTTGTTTTATTCTATCCTTTTTTCATTTTTTATTTGTATAAAAATCTTCATGAAATTGTTCTTGCCCGGTTTTTTGTTGAATATGTGTACTTGTTCTGCCTACTTTTAGTTTTTTATAGAAGTTATTCTCATTGGTGTCATTGAAGAGTGGAATTTTCATAATCATTTCTGATCAAACATACTCAGGTAAGTTCCTTCATTTTATTTTTGACTAAATTTATTCTCATGTAAACTAAAAAATATATTACTATCAGTCCTATTAGATAAATTATTCTAATTCATGTCACTTTTTTTAATAATTTATCGTCTTCCACCTTGCTGAAAAAATTAATTTCATCATTATTAAAATCATTACACTCCTTGACCATATGTGTAAGTATGGGGAGGGGTATTTGTATACTATTTTTTATCATTTGAAATCTACTTGTATCTATTGGATGTTTAACATGCTCATTTTCTACTTTACTGAACATCATATTGAACCCAATCTTCAGAACATTCATTCACTCAATACACATTATACTTAAATGTTTTTAATGTATATTTATGAAATATTTTGAAATTATCATTCACTATGTTTATTTATATATCATGTAAACCTAATATAAATTAATTATTATAAAAATAAACATTCTTGTAAATGTTATTGAGACCCTTGATACATGTCATTAATCAATATAATTTCAAATCATTTCTGTACAATAATTTCTTAAATGGAATTCTCCACATTTGAATTAAATATTGGGGAACATGTTGTGTTTTTAATGTCGGGTATGGGGTCAATTATAGATTGAGCTAAACTATTCTTAATGAAAACCCCATCAAAACCCCAATTCTCTTCAACAAAATTTCTATGAATTGGTTAAAAATTTAGTAAATTATTACATTGTTCTTTAATATATACAATATACTCAAATTATTCTTGCCTAAAAAATATCATTTTGGTTCTTGAGATGATATGAATCAAAAATTAATGTGGATGGAAGATTACTAAGTGACTCTGTTTAGGGAATATATGAAAATTCGGTTTAATAACATTTTTTGGAGTGATATGGGTATCATTTTTGTGGAATTTTGATCATAACCTTAGGAGATAGAAACATGAACTCTTTCTTATGGGACACACTATTCATTATATTTCCAAAAATAAATCGCCTTAACGAACAAATGTAAATGGTTTTTATATACAGCTTTAGAAGATAGAGTAATTTTGGAATTTGGGATCCCAGGGTGAATCTCTAAGACCCAATATTATGAGTGTGATTTTATTAAATAATAGCCATATATACACTTTTAATATGTATATTTCACAGTGTGTAGCACATGGATACATTTCTTGGAAAAAATATAATAGTGTTTCTAGTTTCAAAATTGAAGTCATTAAGATGAGGGGAATGATGAATGTTAGATGAATAAGGGGGAAATTGGTTTGTAGAAAACTATTTAGGTTGTATCACTAAGGAGATTAAAAAATAGAAAATATAATTTTTTTGGAACCTAGGTTATGTTTAAAGTAAAAACATCATCTGGTTATGTTTTTAATTCCAAATATTTTTAACATGTTTTCAGTCGTGGTCATATAAGATATGCTTGGACTGAAATGAGTCATTAGGTGCATTCATTAATAGTAATGACACTCTCATTTGTCAATGATTCATTTTTTTATTGATCACTGGTAAGATATTGTTTAAGAAAATACTTATTCTAATTATTTCATCTCAAAAGAATGTTTTAAAATTGGTGGTCCATTTAGTTTAAATTACTAGACATGTTAGAGTTTGAGCTGAGTAATATAAATACACTTATATTTTTAATCGTAATAGAACGTGGGATTTTTTGAGGAAAACAATGTTTTTTGTGTGGGGGGATTTAATGTGGCCTTAATTTAATATAGCTTGCAACATATTTTTATTAGGTTTTTAATAATTTATAGTCTTATTTTTAGACAATTTCTAAATATTTTCAATGTTTTATTTTTTAAATTATATTAATTAATAAATATTTTATTATAATTATTTATTTATTTTTATCTTTCAAAATAATAAATTTATGTATTACTTTAATTATATAGTCATATCGTTTATTAATTATTTTTGGGTTTTATTTAGCCTTTATACTTATTATATGACATAATTATTACTTAATAAATTAATCAATGTAATAGTATTCAATTAAATAATTCATTAACTAAACTTTTAATCTTTAAATATTATCTTTTTGACATTTATTATCTTTTTTTGAATAATTCAATCTCAATTCATTTTAATAAATTAATTTAATTTAATTTATACAATTTTCCAATTGTTTTTAGTGTTCATATATTGTTAGTTGGAAAATTATTTAGTTATGTTATTAATTTATCTTTTTT
Source organism: Viscum album (assembly GCA_963277665.1). Lineage (NCBI taxonomy): Eukaryota > Viridiplantae > Streptophyta > Magnoliopsida > Santalales > Viscaceae > Viscum > Viscum album. Next base: position 1,020,929,254 of record OY728133.1, on the reverse strand, counting down.
TAATTAGAAAAATATTTAATTATTTTTAAATTAAATATGTATTTATATTTATTAATTTAAAATCATTTTATAAATTATATTTCAGGTTTTATTTTTGTTTCTTATTAAATCATTTTAACTTCTTATGAATTTTTTTTTATTTTTTTTTATTCAATTGAGAAATTTAGTTTTTAAACGTTATTTTCATTATTTTATAATTGTGATATTTTCATAATTTTTGAAGTTTTATTTTTTATTTATAATATATATTTAATTATGTTTTACGTTATTGTAATTTTAAATTATATTTTCTATCTATTTTTTAGTTCTATATTCGCACCTATTTTTTCAATTGTTACATTTTCATGTCTCACGGTGCCATTGTTTCCTTGCCTTTATTGTGGCACTATTCCAAGCCTATATTATCTCACACAATTTATTGTGGCACCATCAAACTCATTATATATTGCTATCCCTTCCATTATTTATTGTTCCTCTTTTCCATCATCTCATGGTGCCACCATTTCTTTGCATTGTAGTGAAACAGTTTCCACCTTCCACTATTACACCCTACCCTCACCCTCATATTGGTGTCAGTCACTCCTTCCCATCCTTCTCACTGTCAAACACATCTATTCCACCCCACATTCTTCTTCCACATCGTCAATGACACCTATGAAACCACATATACTTCTTCACATCTTTTAAAAAATCCAAATGCAACGAACTCAACCTGACCAGAATTGATAACAAGACAAATTTAACTCAAACTAGAGACTATATATGAACCACGTGAAGAAATTTATGAAAGATTCACCATCATAAAATCCTAAATTTTAACATTTCTGGTGTTTTTATCTTCTTTCGAGGGTAGTAATGAATTTGAGATTCAGAGAAATTCCACATTCTCGAACTGTGAAGCAGTGCCATTGGAGCTGGATGTTGCCACCACGTCGGTCAAGAATAGCAAACCACCAATGTTTGAGAGGTCTAACATCACACCGTTACTATTTTCTATATAATAAGTGAACCTAGCTACCATTGATGTCTGATGTCACACAAGGAGGAACCGAGGCATCCTAGAGAGAGTCTACTATATTGTTTTCCATTTTAGAGGTCGAACTATAGAGTTTAAAGAGAATGACACACAAAAACTTCTCCACTGCTCTGCCACTCAGAAAATGGAATGAGGGAGGAATAAGGTATTAATATATATATATATAATAAAAACTAAAATTTTTATTAAATAAATTAAAAAACAAATTAAGAAAAATAGAATATATTATAAAATTTACTAATTTAAGAAAATATATAAAAACAAAAATAATTTATAACTTATAAATAAAATTATAATCATCGATATAATAAAATTAATCAAAATAAATATATTAATAATAATTATTAAAATAATCTTATTTAGGATAAAAAATAATCATTAATAATTAATTAAAAAATAGTAACTTAATAAAACAATAAAATTAAAATAATAATTTTAAATATAAATTTTAGTAATGATTTTTTAATAAAATAATTAACAAAATGATACTTAAATTTTTCATTAATTCCTAAAACATAACTTTTTTAATAATAAAATAATAATAACTAAAATAATAGTAATTTTATATAAAATAATCCATATTAATATTATACTTATTAAAAAAATATAATAACCTATTATTAAAATTAAAAATAAATATCCAAGTAAATAATTTTAAATTAAAATAATTTTAATTATATTTCAGACATTATAGCAATTATTATCTATAATAATACATATATAAATAATTTTATTTTTTTTCCAATCAATTTGGTCTTGTTCTCTATTGTGTTTATTCATTCAGGTGACAGAACCCAGTCCAAGTTCAACTCAACTAACACATGGGAAGTTAGTTACAATGGAAAAAGCTAAATCTATGTTTATTTCACAAAATATGCACATGACCAGTGAAACAGTGTTGAATAAAACTATATATGGGAGAAATTTATAGTGATATACAGCAAATGAAATATACATTCAAAAGAAGGAGTCAACAAGAATTCGATTGTTGGTGACTCTAATTTCAAAAATTCATGTACTTTCTTATAGATAACCACAACAAAGATAAGAGCACAACCTTGTAGGGCATCTTAGAGATCATTAGTGAACCCATCATGGAGATCTGAGGTGACTAGTAGCAATTAATCATTTTTGGAGTTCTCCATCTCTGATGTTTAATTTTTTTTACTCTGTTCTGGGATGTTTTCAATTTCTATAATGAACATGATAGTTAGCTATGTTCACAGAGTTTGGGGAATATCTACTTCTACAGGTTATCTTTTTATTTTCATTTTCACATTTTCATTTTAATGTATTCATATTTTATAGGTCAGATCAACTCTGAATCCATTCATTTGCATCATGCCACTTGATTACTATTTCTAATCTACATTCATTCGGTGAGACTAATCATGGATTCAATTTCTATAATATTTATATTGTAAAATAAAACATCAGCACATTTGGAGAGAATATGTATGTAGAATTTTTCAAAGATAATTTTTTACGGCTGAAAATTAATTAGAGTGGAAAATTACAAGAATTGTTTATATGAGTGTCTTAACTCCGGGTGAGGTAAGTATGTCAGTCTTGTGTGGTTACATTTTCAACCATTATTGTGAATTGAAAATATTGTAAACCCATGTAATAGATTTTTCCTAGGATATTTCAACATGACAATTTATTTCTCAATTTTACATGTCTCTATTTTATTCTTTTCATTTTTCCGTCAGTTTAATTTTATATTACATCAAAAACATTAAATAGTGAGTGTTATTCACTAATTTTTTAAAAATTTATAAAATATGTATTAAAAAAATAACTAAAGTTTTTTACTCTCCAAACTTCTTACAACAATGGGGTGTTTTGAGCGTTTTTATAGAAAATGTGTTGTTCCACCTTCCTTGTGGGTTCAAACATACTCTTCCCTATATAGTAGATTGTAAGAAAACATAAATAATTAAAAATTGTGTCAATCACAGTAAAAGTTGGGTCAAAGACATTGTTTGGAAGTCTAAATATGTTGGGAGGGTAATGGAGAATATTATAGTGATGCATATTGATGTATATGAATTTGTTAATGGATTGTAAATGAGACTCAGTAGGGAGACTCTATATTAAAGGTGATGTTGGATAGTTATCTTTAGGGTGATTTTCTAGAGGGATGGTTAGTGTGTGATCAACATTATATTATATTTCAAGGGAGAGTTTTGTTTTCATCAAAACAGTGTGAGGAGGTCCATTGAGAGTTCCATAACTCGGTAGATGTTTTTCCTCTAATTTTTGGATAAGATGTATCATTTCTTGATTGGTATCATTTTGAAGACTTTGATATATTAGTCAGTTCTGGAGTTCGTATTGTGGTTCTTGGTTTGTCACCAGGATAAAGTGGTGTATATTTTCCCAGGTATTTTTTTTACAACCGTTGGATATCCTTGGTTTAAATAGGTGGAAATAATAATAATTTTATCATTGGACTACAATGATAAAAAATTATTACTTGATGTTATTTTGGTGATAATTTATTACATCCTAAATTTGACTAAATTATTGGATATTAGGGTGTCGAATGTTGTGAGAATTTTGGAAAAGTTATATATGGATGGGGTGGTATAGGTTTACATGGTACTGTAGACCATCATCTCTAAAAGGGGTACCTATTTTACCTCACATGTTAGAGAGTTTGAAAACATGATTTGTTCCCCTAGTTACACCTTATTGTTTCATTTAATCACTATATTGAAAGAAAAACTAATTATACCATCCAAAAATAGGATGATGGCAGAAGATAATGCATTATATATTCAAAAGGTGATTTAATTATGTAATTTCCCTTGTTATAGTATACTTATTAAAATATATTTCAATGTTTCATTATTAAGTCCCAGATCTAGAAATTATATATGAATCAATTTTGTTATTCTTTAATGGAAATTGTTTTAGGAGTTGGTTGTTCTTGGTCAATGTGTGGTCTAGAATATGAAAAAAAGATTCAGATAATTCAGGAGTAGATAGTGGTGGTGAAAACTACAAAAGTGGTAACTGGATATATAGAGGATACAATTATATATTTTTAACTTTATTAATGAAGGGTTTCCACTCATATAACGTAGTTGATGGTTTTCTAGGGGATTAATCTGTCTCTTTAGTTTATAGTTACTTTCAAAATTTCACTAAAAATTTGAAAGGGTTGTATTTGTTACGGATTCCTTCTCTATCAGTCAGGATCCATGATGTATTTAATGTGTTACAAATCCAATGATATCATCATGATTATTATTGTGTCATGGATTAGGGAGAAATGTATATTTTAATGACATGGAATTCATAATGTGATTGGTTAAAATCAATGATAATTGGGATATGTTCTCGCACATCTGGGATATTACTTGTGTTCAATCTCTATAGAGATACTGATTTAGAGAGGATATATTATCGGAAATAGAGACACAAATTCACCCTTGGTACCATCAATATATTTTTAAAAAAGTTTTCATCGGGGTTCAATGATTTAATTGAAATTATTTTTTCTAATATTGTTCAATTTCCATGTTATTATATCTTATGGATGGAATATTTTTGTCTGAGAGGTTTCACATGGGTTATTTATTGATGTTTTGGTGACTAGAATATTATTATCAATTTAGTTTTGATTATTTATGATGAGAATAATTTAGACATATTTAATTTAATATCCCAGACCACGTATTCTATTGCATTATGGATCTTGGATTTTTTAAGTGTTGGGGAGGATGTTCAAGCGATGATCGATAGAATTTGATTGGAATCTATATTTGGGGAATGGTTTTTTTGAAATTGAAATTTGTATTGTGTCATGTTATTTAATTTTTAATGAATTTTTTTTATTATAAGTGGTGTAGGATCCTAAGAGGTTTGTTTTTGTGTGTGGATATTCAAGGACTTCAATGTTATAGAAATTGGAAAGAGTAGAGGATATATCGGTGTGAGGTCCCTTGGTTATTCCATTCTAACGATTGATGTGACATGGTCCCTAGGAATATATCACTATTTTAGTATTTGTTTCATTATAATAGAGTATTTTCAATGAATTTTTGGGGATTACATCATGTTTTTACAATGTAATTTGAAGGAGTCTTCTTGGTAGCCCTAACAATTTTAGTGCCTGTCACGAACCAGCCCGGGTCGACCCTGAACCGGTCACCCGAGCCGGTCCGCGGCATGGCCCGAGGGGCATTCCCGATCCCCACGGGCTGGAAACAAGTGCCGGGCGTCAAAATTTCAATCGTTGGGAACGATTTTAGCCCAAACTAAAAACAGGATCAAAAGAATGAATATAAACTAAACAAACAGACAAACACTAAAGACTCAAACAAAACTAAACCACGACATACCTCCATGTGACCTCGCGGGTCACCACTCAACTACAACCAACGTCGCTCCCACACTGAGCGACTCAAGCAGGAGAACCTGAACAAAAGGAACCTGCAACTGAAGAGGTAAAAGATAGGCGTGAGCACAAAAGTACTCAGTAGGTGAGCCCCACAACAAATCCCAATGCACTGCCAGTAAATAAAGAATCTACCTATTCCAGGTTTGAACTACAATGTATAAAAGTATGCGTTTACAATGTTTCATTTGAAAAAATAAACACGAGCCATTACCCTTATTCCTTTTTAAAGTTGAATTTCTTTTCATTGATTCTAAATTCGTTCTGAACGATAAAGAAGTGTTACACTTTCAGATTTACTATACAAGAGAAAAACGCATTTTTATTTGAAAACCATTTTTGCAAAGAAACCAGTACAAGCGGTAAAGAAGAACTGAAAGCAATCAAGCAGGAAAGAAAGCAAGTGCAAGTAGAAGTAAACAGGCATGGAAAAACCAAGTGCAAGTAAGAATAAACCAGAAGTTATCAGCAATAACCATGGGCACACACGCACGCACTCACGGACTCATTCACACACACACACACACATACTCACACACGCACACACTCACACCCAAGTGGTCCCCCGTATGCCGACGGAAGGCACCACGCCAGAGATGGTAGAGCACTATGGGTAAAACCCCTAAGGATCATCTAGCTCGCGTGGGACCCTAGAACCTCGTGTCTCGGTGAAACGTGGCTTAGAAGGCCACGGCCCTCAGAAAACGTGGCTTAGAAGGCCAAGACCCTCAGAACACGTGGCTTAGAAGGCCACGACCCTCAGATATCATATGTTTAGTTAGTGATGCAATCGTCAATCCAGCTAAGTGAAACAGGGACGACACCCATCCGGCTCACTAGCACACTAGTTCTAGTCCGCCCACCTAGATACCCAGGGTTTCCCGTGTGCTCAAGAATGCTTCACATTCACATAGTATATTACTTCCTCATATCGCAGGCCAAACCAGATATCGCACACAAAAGTCACCATTTCCACATCCAAACAATATTTCAAAACTCACGCACGTCAAAAATACCTTTCTGAAAATATAAATGTCATTACCCAATCTTTTCGCAAAAACCCCTTTTTGGAAACACTCAAACAAGAACATAAACAACTTTCACAACCCAGAAAGCATTATATTTAATAACACAGCAAGGGAAAACATCTTTCGTCAACCAAGAACCACACTTAAAGTTTCCAAAAACAATTTCAAAAGGTCACACGACGTTTTCACTAATCAAGGTTATAAGAAAACACCATTTTCCATGAACAGTACATTTACTAATTTACACATGCCAAAAACATTTCAAAACCCAATTCAACATGTCTTTCGTTATTCAGGAAGAACCATTTAGCGACATTACTATGAAATCCCACAATTAAAACCAAGAAAACACTTTTAATGAAATGCTGGAATTAAACAGTTTTCATTATCAGCAAATCACCACACTATAAAAACTACTTAATATTATTTTCTTAAATTTACTGAAATTTAATAAAAGGACAAGGAATAAATAAATTCTTAATTTAGAGGCAAGTGCATAGGGAGACCTACCTCAAGACGCAGCTCGGAACGAAACGACACGACGCAAGACTCCCGTTGCGTAATGGTCGCACCGTACCGCGCCGTCAACCCAATCCTAAAACAATAGACCGTTAAGCAGGCTCATTAAAGACAACATATTAATAATAATAATAATAACGTAATAAGAACCAAAATGTAGTAATAATAATGTCACAATAATAATAATTATTATTATTATTATGACATAATAATAATATAATAATAATAAGAGTAACAATAATATCATAACAATAATATTAACATAATAATAAGAATAATTATTATGACATAATACTAACAAGAACAATTAATAAATATAATAGCGCAATGATAATTATAATAATAACAATAATAATATTATTAATATTAATAATATGATAGTAATAATAATAATAATAATAATAATAATAATATTAATATTAATAATAATAATAATAACATGATAATAATAAAAATAGTAATATTAACATAATATAATAAGAAAAATAACAACATAATATAATGATAATTAAAACAATAATATATTTATAATAATAATAATAATAATATAGAATTAATAACAATAATAATAAAAATATGAAAATTATAATAATAATAATAATATGATAATTAAAATAATAATAATAATAATACAATAATAATAATAATATAATAATAATAATGTAATAACACAATAATAATACTAGTAGAATAATATTAACATAATAATATAACAATAATGAAATCACAATAATAATAATATGATAATAATAATAATAATAATAATAACAATAATAACAATAATTATAATATGATAATAATATTATTATAATGACATTAACATAATAAATAAGTAAAGTAGAAAAGAACTCACGAGAGGGGGAAGAGAAACGCACAGGTGGTGCGGAGGGGTGAGGGAGGAGGCGGCGGCTGGAGGTGGGCGCGGTGACGGCAGGGGTCGGGACGGCGGCTGGAGCCACCGGAGGCGGCTGGAAAAGGCTGGGACAGGGGCCAGGGAGGCGGCTTGGTGCGGGGCGCGGCGGAAGCTGGCGTGGCTGAGGGGAAATCCACCGGACGGGAGGCCGGGGTGGTCGGCCAGATCGGCGGGGATGGGGAGCGGGGGCGCCGAGAGCGGAGGGCGAGGCAGATCGAGAGTCGGACGGCTGGGTGTGGTGATGCCGCGCGAGGGAGACGGCGACGGGGATAGGCTGGGTGCGGCTCGGGACAGGGAGAGGGAGCAGGGGGTCGCTGGGTTCCGGCTTGGGAGAGGGAGGAGGCGGCAGGCGCCGAAGCGGGACGGCGGAGAGGCCAATAGGCCGGGAGGTCGAGGCCGGGGCGCTGGGGTGACAGTGCGGCGAGGCGGCCGAGAGAACCGGGGGATCTGGGAGGCCGGAAGCGGCGGAGGGCGGGAGCAGGGCCTGTGCGCCGAAGAGGCAGGGGGAGAAGAAAGGGAGGAGAGAGGAGAGAAAGAGGGGGGGGTGCGGCGATAGGGTAGGGTAGGGTAGGTTAGGGTTTATATATATATATATGTGATAAAAATAATGGTAACATTATTAATAATAATATTTGTAACATTATAAGAATAATAATAATGAGTATAATTTTAATCATAAAACCTTAATATATTAATAATAATACTAAAACATCATAATAAAAATGATATAAAACTCTTATAATAAAAATAATTAAACTTTATAACATTAATGATAATAATGATAAAACTTATAATAATAATAGAATTTATAATAATAATTGTAAGTTAATTCTAATAATAATCATTTTGATCAAATAATAAAATAATCTAAACATAATACATATATGTATACATTATTACACACACATATATATATATATATATAAAACATACATAAACATATATAGAATAAAATTAACTATCATATCAATAACACAACATAAATAGCGTTAATAATAAAATATCAACATAAAAATTATAGTATTTAAACATGCTGGGTGAATACACGGTCACCCGGGCTGAACGCATGGTCACCGCAAATGATGCAGTGACCGCGCACCGGCGCGAAACCGCCAAATGCAATTAAACTCCGACAAATTTAAATCGGGACCAAGAAAGAAGAACAATTACGGACATCCGCGGTCGGGGTGTGACAATTCTCCCCACCACAGACACTTTATGCCCCCAGAAAGTCACCAGGTCACAAGTCAGCCAAATAATCCGAGTCTATTCCCAACAGTACTGAAGAAAACTGAAGTTCTCGGGGATGACCTTACTCTACATAGGTCACACCTGACCGATTCAAGAGAAAAATTGGGGTCCGAGATTGAGGGGAGAACACAAAGGGGTTCTCCCCACCACAAGAGCTTAACTAGTGCAGAAAAGATGACCATTTAAATAGAAAACCCCGGGAAAGGGGGGGCGACGCGGGAACTCCCAGCCAATTCAAACCAACTCTTACAACACAATTACTACAACACCTCCGTCTAGACATTAAATCCCTGACCAGAGTCAACAACCTTCAATACCAGGGAAAAAACCATAGAAAAACATTTAACCAACATCAAACTGGAGACATGATCCACCGAATTCCACAAAACATAACCACATCGACAACATAACCAAAACGAGGTCAACCCACACGAGAGTCAAACGCACTTTTAAGAAGGACACACGATTTAGAATATCACCTCCACACGACAAGTCTGCTTAGATTATCATAGAACCAGTCCATCATCACTTTATAGAAAAGCTACGCATTTACAACGCTGTTGAAACTGCAGTAGCAGGAAAACAAGTATGGAAGAGGTTTCTAATTGCTTCACCGTCAACACGGAAGACAGAACTTAGACCAAGGCTTCACAACCCTGGGAACTCCTGACTGTGCGCGAGCTTCACCCCGAGACTTGTGGCTGGGGCTCTGATGGCTAAAGTATCTTCTGCGTCACAGTCAGGTACTGACGTTATCCCATCACGACGTCCTCTTTAAGCGACGCTTCCGACAAAACTTCTCCAGATGACCCAGACAACCGCATCGACGACACGTCTTCGGAGGGTTGCGACAAGACGACTTTAAATGCCCGAAACGACCACATTGAAAGCATACCATCGAACGATCTGATGAACTGGAAGCTGGGACCAAAGGGGATAACTCATTAGGAACAGGTATTTCTGGCGCCTTTTTCTCACCAGAGGGGAGACTCTTACGAACAACAACAGGGGACGCTGAAGTATTAACCACCCGCACACCAGAAACCAACTCAGCCAAGAAAGCTTCCTCTACGAGCTTCTCGAAACAAGGGTCTCTAGAAGGGAGGACTCGCTCCATGATCTCTAGACAACGACCCCCAGTGAAGAGAGAGGCCTTCATGAGCTCATGCGACGCCACATCAGGAGAAAAGGAAATTAGATCCTTGAAATGGTCAACATATGCCCTCACTGTCCGTCGACCTTGTTGAATATGCACAAGCTCCCTCTTTCCTCCAGCTTCACTTCCTCAGGTGCAAACCATTGGATGAAAACTGTTTTAAAGACATCCCACGTCATTTCACCTTGCGTTGACGGTGGGGTAACCATCTTCCACTGGTCCAAAGTTGGACCCTCAAACAACTCCATAATTGCACGGACCTTAACACTATCGTGAGTTCCCAATATTCTAAAGACATGTTCCACTTCCTCGAGCCATTTCACTGCTTCTAACGGACCCTGATCACCATGGAGAATAGGCAAAGTCTGAGGAGGTCCAAAAACTGGGCATGACATATCCGAATCCTTAGAGACCTTTCTGGGCGGCATTTCCCGAGCGATATATAAAACTCAAAGCCAAAACCAACATCAAATCAAAGCAACATCAATAAAAGCGCCTTCATCAAAAACAGTCAGCACAAGGACCAAACAAATACAACACAACCCAAAACAAAATCTCCTCTTTAAAATTCCCTTTTCATTTTTGATTTCAAAACCACCCTTTTTCAAGATCACTTTCCAAAAACCAATCCACTTTCAAACCAAAACTTCCCAAAACCGTTTCCATTTAAAACCAATTTGGAAAAGAAGATCAAGCCCTTAATTTCAAATACACACCCCGGTAATCTCATGAACCGTTGCACATGTCCTTATCCACATTCCATTCATACGTGCATCAACACACACTTTCCATGCATTCTCACACATGTGCAAACGTTCATAAAGAGGAACCGAGGTTTCAACCCAAATCATTCTTATCCAATTCCAAGAAAACAACAGATTTTCAAATCAAGAGATTTCAGTTTCAAAACCCATTTTATACATTTAAAATCCTTTAAAAGAAACCAGTAAAATTTTCAAAAACCCTTTTTCATTTCTAACTACGCACTCACACAGACCAAAACGGAAACAACATCCAAATTTGGATCAATCACTGAAATGAGGGACTAGTAGTCACACTCAACCTGGCGACATGGTAGTGGGCCATGTCCCATGTCAGCGTCGACCACTAGGAGGAATTCAAAACACGTACTCGGACTCCACATGGGTCACTACTCCATGTGAAATTACGATGTAACGTCGGCTTGCCTCCATTATCATCTCTCAATCCAAGACAAACCAGGAAAGACAAGGACACAATTCCCGAACTACCCCTGGTAACTCGAAGATCAGTGCGAGCAAGAGTTCGCGACGCTCTTCCCGTACTTACCCCTCGAGTTCCGACAGTCCTAATCTCCTTCTACCGGACAACCCAAATAACAAGAACCACCTCTGATACCATTTTGTCACGAACCAGCCCGGGTCGACCCTGAACCGGTCACCCGAGCCGGTCCGCGGCATGGCCCGAGGGGCATTCCCGATCCCCACGGGCTGGCAACAAGTGTCGGGCGTCAAAATTTCAATCGTTGGGAACGATTTTAGCCCAAACTAAAAACAGGATCAAAAGAATGAATATAAACTAAACAAACAGACAAACACTAAAGACACAAACAAAACTAAACCACGACATACCTCAATGTGACCTCGCGGGTCACCACCCAACTACAACCAACGTCGCTCCCACACTGAGCGACTCAAGCAGGAGAACCTGAACAAAAGGAACATGCAACTGAAGAGGTAAAAGATAGGCGTGAGCACAAAAGTACTCAGTAGGTGAGCCCCACAACAAATCACAATGCACTGCCAGTAAATAAAGAATCTACCTATTCCAGGTTTGAACTACAATGTATAAAAGTATGCGTTTACAATGTTTCATTTGAAAAACTAAACACGAGCCATTACCCTTATTCCTTTTTAAAGTTGAATTTCTTTTCATTGATTCTAAATTCGTTCTGAACGATAAAGAAGTGTTACACTTTCAGTTTTACTATACAAGAGAAAAACACATTTTTATTTGAAAACCATTTTCGCCAAGCAACCAGTACAAGCGGTAAAGAATAACTGAAAGTAATCAAGCAGGAAAGAAAGCAAGTGCAAGTAGAAGTAAACAGGCAAGGAAAAACCAAGTGCAAGTAAGAATAAACCAGAAGTTATCAGCAATAACCATGGGCACACACGCACGCACTCACACACTCACACACACACACACATACTCACACACGCACACACTCACACCCAAGTGGTCCCCCGTATGCCGACGGATGGCACCACGCTAGAGATGGTAGAGCACTATGGGTAAAACCCCTAAGGTTCATCTAGCTCACGTGGGACCCTAGAACCTCGTGTCTCGGTGAAACGTGGCTTAGAAGGCCACGACCCTCAGAAAACGTGGCTTAGAAGGCCACGACCCTCAGAACACGTGGCTTAGAAGGCCACGACCCTCAGATATCATATGTTTAGTTAGTGTTGCAATCGTCAATCCAGCTATGTGAAACAGGGATGACAGCCATCCGGCTCACTAGCACACTAGTTCTAGTCCGCCCACCTAGATACCCATGGTTTCCCGTGTGCTCAAGCAAGCTTCACATTCACATAGTATAATACTTCCTCATATCGCAGGCCAAACCAGATATCACACACAAAAGTCACCATTTCCACATCCAAACAATATTTCAAAACTCACGCACATAAAAAATACCTTTCTGAAAATATAAATGTCATTACCCAATCTTTTCGCAAAAACCCCTTTTTGGAAACACTCAAACAAGAACATAAACAACTTTCACAACCCAGAAAGCATTATTTTTAATAACACAACAAGGGAAAACATCTTTCGTCAACCAAGAACCACACGTAATGTTTCCAAAAACAATTTCAAAAGGTCACACGACGTTTTCACTAATCAAGGTTATAAGAAAACACCATTTTCCATAAACAGTACATTTACTAATTTACACATGCCAAAAACATTTCAAAACCCAATTCAACATGTCTTTCGTTATTCAGGAAGAACCATTTAGCGACATTACTATGAAATCCCACAATTGAAACCAAGAAAACACTTTTAATGAAATGCTGGAATTAAACAGTTTGCATTATCAGCAAATCACCACACTATAAAAACTACTTAATATTATTTTCGTAAATTTACTGAAATTTAATAAAAGGACAAGGAATAAATAAATTCTTAATTTAGAGGCAAGTGCATAGGGAGACCTACCTCAAGACGCAGCTCGGAACGAAACGACACGGCGCAAGACTCCCGTTGCGTAATGGTCGCACCGTACCGCGCCGTCAACCCAATCCTAAAACAATAGACCGTTAAGCAGGCTCATTAAAGACAACATATTAATAATAATAATAATAATAACGTAATAAGAACCAAAATGTAGTAATAATAATGTCACAATAATAATAATTATTATTATTATTATGACATAATAATAATATAATAATAATAAGAGTAACAATAATATCATAACAATAATATTAACATAATAATAAGAATAATTATAATGACATAATACTAACAAGAACAATTAATAAATATAATAGCGCAATGATAATTATAATAATAACAATAATAATAATATTAATATTAATAATATGATAGTAATAATAATAATAATAATATTAATATTAATATTAATAATAATAATAATAACATGATAATAATAAAAATAGTAATATTAACATAATATAATAAGAAAAATAACAACATAATATAATGATAATTAAAACAATAATATATTTATAATAATAATAATAATAATAATAATAATAATATATAATTAATAACAATAATAATAAAAATATGAAAATTATAATAATAATAATAATATGATAATTAATATAATAATAATAATACAATAATAATAATAATATAATAATAATAATGTAATAACACAATAATAATACTAGTAGAATAATATTAACATAATAATATAACAATAATGAAATCACAATAATAATAATATGATAATAATAATAATAATAATAATAATAATACTAATAACAATAATTATAATATGATAATAATATTATTATAATGACATTAACATAATAAATAAGTAAAGTAGAAAAGAACTCACGAGAGGGGGAAGAGAAACACACAGGTGGTGCGGCGGGGTGAGGGAGGAGGCGGCGGCCGGAGGTGGGCGCGGTGACGGCAGGGGTCGGGACGGCGGCTGGAGCCACCGGAGGCGGCGGGAAAAGGCCAGGACAGGGGCCAGGGAGGCGGCTTGGTGCGGGGCGCGGCGGAAGCCGGCGTGGCCGAGGGGAAATCCGCCAGACGGGAGGCTGGGGTGGTCGGCCAGATCGGCGGGGATGGGGAGCGGGGGCGCCGGGAGCGGAGGTCGAGGCAGATCGGGAGTCGGACGGCTGGGTGTGGTGATGCCGCGCGAGGGAGACGGCGACGGGGAAAGGCTGGGTGCGGCTCGGGACAGGGAGAGGGAGCAGGGGGTCGCTGGGTTCCGACTTGGGCGAGGGAGGAGGCGGAAGGCGCCGAAGCGGGACGGCGGAGAGGCCAGCAGGCCGGGAGGTCGAGGCCGGGGCGCTGGGGTGACGGTGCGGCGAGGCGGCCGAGAGAACCGGGGGAGCTGGGAGGCCGGAAGCGGCGGAGGGCGGGAGCAGGGCCTGTGCGCCGAAGAGGCAGGGAGAGAAGAAATGGAGGAGAGAGGAGAGAAAGAGGGGGGGGGGGGTGCGGCGATAGGGTAGGGTAGGGTAGGTTAGGGTTTATATATATATATATATGTGATAAAAATAATGGTAACATTATTAATAATAATATTAGTAACATTATAAGAATAATAATAATGGGTATAATTTTAATCATAAAACCTTAATATATTAATAATAATACTAAAACATCATAATAATAATGATATAAAACTCTTATAATAAAAATAATTAAACTTTATAACATTAATGATAATAATGATAAAACTTATAATAATAATAGAATTTATAATAATAATTGTAAGTTAATTCTAATAATAATCATTTTGATCAAATAATAAAATAATCTAAACATAATACATATATGTATACATTATTACACACACATATATATATATATATAAAACATACATAAACATATATAGAATAAAATTAACTATCATATCAATAACACAACTTAAATAGCGTTAATAATAAAATATCAACATAAAAATTATAGTATTTAAACATGCCGGGTGAATACACGGTCACCCGGGCTGAACGCACGGTCACCGCAAATGATGCAGTGACCGCGCACCGGCGCGAAACCGCCAAATGCAATTAAACTCCGAAAAATTTAAATCGGGACCAAGAAAGAAGAACAATTACGGACATCCGCGGTCGGGGTGTGACAATGCCACAATAGTGTGTCAATTGGGTTGAATCATAGTTGTGTCTTGGATTTGGGAATACATTTTCCATTTTCTTCACTCACTTATATAGGATCTCATATTTGAAAATAAATTGTTTCCATAGATATGTTTTTATCAAACGGAGTGTGGTATAGTAGGATACATTAAAAGTTTTGGTGAAAAAACATACAGATTGCGGTGAGTTTTAAAAATTTCATCATGGATTTATTTATTTACTAAGTAATACTAATTTAAGATGTTCTCAAATTTTTAATTATATTTATTCTATTTACCTTAATTTTTGTGATAATATAATATTATTTTGAGATACCTTTCTATCCCTATTCATTTGAACCGATCCTTGACTATAGGAGATTGATTATTGGTAATCCAATGATAGTTATCCCTCTTTGTTATTTGTGTCATCCCATTCCATACATGGAAATTTTATATGGTTATTATTATTTGGATGTTTGTATTTTAGGGATTTTTTGATGATGAATTATCATGGTTATGAAGATAGAGTATTCCTTTGTGTTGTTGTGGTATTATATTTCTCACTTTATTATCATGCCTTCTACAATGGATTAATTGGATTTAATTGTTGTTGGGATTCAATAACACTACATTATTTTATTTAAATTGTATAATTATCATGATTATGTTTCTATTTTTATAATATTATATATTTTCATAATATTTATAATTGACTAAACCCTAAAAAAAATGGGAGGGATAGAATCACACTTTTTAATTGTTTTTGTGAAATTTATAATGAGATGGGCTCTTCTAGTTGTTGTTGTTGTAAAACTCCTTATTTTTGTAACCTTTAATTTATATGTAACAACATAACAGAGTTAATTTAATTTTTTCCTAGGTAATATAACATTTAAATGATGTTTCTTGAAAATATAAGGGTCTAGAGTGGTTGTTTTTTAAATTATTTGTTATGTGAATATTTTGGTTATGTATAATTATTGGTATTTTTTTATTTTTTTGATTACGTGTGGGCTCTTATATGTTTATTTTTCTTGTTTGGTTCATATTCATAAGAGTTCATCTTATATAAAATATGAATTCATTGGATTTCATGTGTTGGGAATAATAGTTGTGCCGGTTTACATGTGTTTGGAATGATGGCTATGTTTGTTATCTTATGTGGATATCTGAGCTCAATTGGATAACATGTGATGTTATTTTTGGTTTAATTTTTAGAGGTTAGTTTCTATTTTATGGTTTATTATTGTGTTGGATTATTATGTGGAGACAATGACATTACTTCAGATTGAATGTGGGAACATATATATTGTTGAGGGATAATACTAAGGTTTTTTAGTGGGTGTGATTTTTAATCGGTCAAAATTAGTGTAATGTGAATATAAATTATTAGAATTATAATAGTATATTATGAAATTTGTAATAAATTTTTAAGAAGTTTACACAAATACAATAAATACTGTTATTTGAATGAATAGTTCTGTCATTGAATATGGAATAGAATGAATTAATGAACCTAACATATTTAGTAATGTTTAGTCTATAAATAGTTAAATAGTATGATTAACCATGACTTTTTAATATTGGTGATGGATGTTTTGAAATGTAAATTTGCGTTTTTGTGGTGTTATATCTGGAATTGATGGTGGCATGTGTTGATACTATTGTGGTGATGAATGGAAGTTAATATTTTGTTGTATTATTTTGAATCCTCTAGGTTAGGGTTGTCTGTGTCTATATATATATATATATATTTGATGAATTTATATATTCTTTCTTTAAATACCGAACTATATTAAAATAACCTTAATAATTCCAAAATGATTTGGGTTAGAAGTATTTTCGCCATTATCTGAGGTTGCGAGGATGGATGGTTTTCTACCTCCCCTTCCGCACTCATAGAATCAGATGTAGTAAAGTAGATTGGCTATTTTGATGAAATAATCACATTAAATGGGGATTATTAATTGTTTAAAGACATAATGTGGTTAAATTCATTCATGTTCATATGTCCCTAATGTAATAAAAAATGATTCATTATTATGGCTATGATATGTTGAGGGTAATGTGGTTGAGGAATGTAGAATTTCTATGGTAATGGTGTAGATGAAATAACTCCAGAATTATATAGTATTCCTTTCTAGATGTTCGAGAATGTAGGAAAATATTCATACCCACATCAATTCTATAGAGGTATTGAGAATAGTTTTTTCTACGTTTTTTGGTAAGAGTGTTTAATGAATAGGGATATTGTTTCATTGTGTGCATTTTTTTTATATTCCTCATAATATGTTATTATAATTAAATTAAATACATTGTGAGTGATATAGGGTGATATTGGGCGGTACCTTTTCAGAAATGTTATGATTAATTCTACAGTTTTTTCATTGGATAATTAGTATTCTTCTTAGAGATGTTCATGAGAGGCCTTGAGTATAATCCTTTTGATTTTATATATTTTTCTCATAACTATATATATATATATATATTGGGTTTTAGGCTCCTAGGGTTATTTGGTAACTGAACTACATAGCGGTATCTTAGAGCATAGGATTGGTTGCAGAGTTTTTTCCTTAGATGTTATTGGTAAATTTAAATGGGACTAGTTTTTCTACAAAATATGTATTCATTGTTGAATTATGTTTAATCTTGAATTATTTTTATTATTATGTTGATCAGTTACTTTTTAATTAATTCTAGTTTTATATGAGGGTAATGAATCCCATTTTAATGCTTCACACCCATATTTATAGTTTTCATCCTATGGCCTATCATAGGTAGGTCTCAAGGGTCAGTCTCATATTTAATAAATATTGGTGAGTGGTTTTAATGCACTGGGTTATGAAAAATTATTATAATATAAATTTAACTATTTCTAATCCCCAATAATCCTTACTCAAGATTTTAATAGTGTCTAGATGTATTTAAATTGAAAATCATCTATTTTGTATTGATAGATATGAATTTTTTATAAGTCTTGATAGTAAGAATGGAACTTTATAGTTTAATTTTTTTTCTTTTTGGATTTTCTACAATGATTAAATAAACTGAAATTATATACTATTTTATTTGAATAATTCTATACATATATTTTTTAATATGGTTTTATATTTAATAATTTATTGTTATTTTTTGATACTTTATTGACATGGTTCTATGTTATAAAGCTATAAGCCTTCTGGTGACCATAGAGAGTGTATGATATACTCACATCATAAAAATGACACCATGGGGTTTAGATTTACCATTTCATTAGAGAACCAAGGAAGGGGAATGATTAATTGCATGAGATCTACCACCAAATGAAATGGGGGTAACAAAGTACCTATTATATTTTTATATTTTATCAATGTTGGGGTGATTTTGGTATCCTTTCTAGGATTTCATGTGTACAAGGAATGTTCTAAATCCTTTTTTGTGTCATTTTTTTACAATATGGCTTGTATATGAAAATAAATATCATTTGTTCGTGTTAAATTTTTTGTATTTACATTATATATCATACATATTGTGTTTAAATATACATATTTATTTATACTTGCTACACAATTTTTGGAACCACAAGTAACCATAGTGTATATTTCCCATTTATTGTGAATGAGTTTTGAATTATTCAAAAATCCATAATAACGATGTGAAATATCTATTTTCTTTTATGATCAGTTATAAACATATATATGTTCTTGGGAGATAAAGTCCCTTCCAAATATAGACCAGTCATCCCCCGGTGTTTACAGCTACCTATTGGGACCTGGAAGAATGCTTGGGGTATTGCGGAGGTTCAGTACATGTAAAATAGGGTCCTTGGACTGGTCAATATATTCAATATAAAATCCTTAAAATTTTAAATAAATGATATTTATTAAAATATATATCATTTATATATATTCCATTATATTTTAATATTTTCTGAATACATTTCGCATTCAATAAAAAATAGATATATTAATTTTCATTTGAATCGTGATGAAATAAATCAAAACATTATTTGACATTGTTAAAATAAATTTCAAAACGGTGTCCTTAATATAAAAACTAGAAATTGTTATTTTTCAATTTCTGAGAAATTAATAGAAAATATTATAATTTTTTAATTTATAAATTTATAAATTTTTTTAATTATGTTCTGATTTTAATATAAACGTTTTGTATCATACTTATAAATTAATTCCGTGTAATATTACAATATTAATATACATTTATGTGGATTGATATGGAATTCAGAATACAAACCCAAATATACTTGAAGGAAAAATTGAGCCATAACACACACACAACGATTTTTCATCAACTCTCAATTACCATATATTTATTTATAAATATAAATAACATTATATAATTCTTTAATATTATGTGTACATGAAATATATGGTCAATAGAATGAGACCAATGTCTTGAACTCTCAATTTTTTACTATCATCATTAGTGGCATGAGTACCGGCCCAATTTCTTCACATATAAAACTCTATGTCTTCATTTTCCTTGAACATCTATCATTGGTGGAATTATTTTTACAAAATATAATCAGAAAAACCTGGAAAAAATTCCATAGCTAGACCATAGTTTTACAACTATTGTTTGACCTCACACATACCATTTTCTATCAATGATGACCCTTCCATTCATGGGGTC